>OZ010792.1:135127914-137785414 GCA_963932465.1 Maratus speciosus
ATACGGGATTCTTTCGCATTAACCACTCCCATCTCGCGTTATCAGCTTAGCAAACCATCTCTAGATGTGCTCCTTTCACTGATTGATTCGTTCCCGTGCTACGTCAATATTTTTCTTCCTCTGCGAATCTAGCAAAAAGCGGATGCCATGAATTTGGATCTCAATCTGGTATCAAGTGCTCCTGAAAACGTTATCTGATGTCTATTTCTCATGTAGAATTTTAAATTGCTTCTTAAGATCATACAGCATGACATAGAGATTCATGTCAAAGCCTGAAGGCTTTACGGATTCTTCATTAAATGTGAAAGTCGTTTTAAAATTCCATATCTGGTAAATAAACGCCTTCGAACGATAAACTGACTTCGTTTTCTTATGGGGAAATCACCGGATTATGAATATTTTGTCTTGCTACATTTACGCCATGACCAGCTGGATGAGTGATACGACTGCCAACAACCACCTTGTGTTCTGACTTGGAATTATATTTTAACACATTGAAATATGATAGTATTTTAAGTCACGATGTCGCAGTTCCAATGTTCGATCTGATATCAGCTATTATCCACAACTTCTTACAGTTCAACTGGGTTTGTCGACTGTAATAACAAACGCTTCACATATAGATAGATAGTTAGACAGAAAGAGATAGAGATATGTATGTGTACGTTAAAACTAGGATTTGGAGTCGTGACTGGTGTACTTCTTACTATAAAACACACAATTCGTTTTTACCGTTAGTTATTGAGTTTATAGGAATATCTAGAGCGGGACCCTCAGCTACACAATATGGTCCTCCAGGATCATTCCCAGCGGCCTTGACTTCTTTGTCGGTTCACAGGGAAAGTAAAAGACTGTCTGTAAGTCTTATAGTTTGCTAATAGAAGCACACATAAAAGAGTATTTTATTGCAAAGTATATCCTAATAGAGTTTTTATTTTTATTTTTTGTTAAACAGGAGCTCCGGAGTAAATATAAGATAATTGGCTTCAAAAAGTATGTAATCGTGTTACGTGCGCATGTTTCCTAGACATAAAGTTTATAAATATGGTTATATGTGTTGCACTTGATATATTAATTGGGGCTTGAAGTAGAAATGCAAGTTTAGCATGCTTTCGCGGTATCGCACACATGTCAGCACTTAAAATTCTTAAACTGGATTCGGAGATAAAGAAAATAGGCTATAGTCGGTCATGGCCACTTAGACCTTCATTACTGTGAGTTATATCTCTTATGCGTTTCGAACTATTTGAAGGGTTAATTGGGACAGACATAAAAATTAATTTAGCAACAAAGGAAATAATGTGTTAATCGCATGGTTTCAGGTAAAGATAGAATAAAAGTTATAGAGCACCTTATCAATTTACCACATATATATATATAATCAAAATGCATATTAAAAAATGTTACTATTCAGCTTTATATTTTGCTCAATATTCTGCATTTGGCAATTTGACCAACTCACTATTAGTTATGTATGTTATACCAAAACTGAGGAAGTTTTAATAATATGTTTTAATTCATATTTGCATTAAAATCCTTATGTCGGTTTTGTTTTAAGTATAACAAAAATATAAAGGAATTTTACTATTCACTAATTGGAGTTATTTCATTTTTTTTCTGTCGAGTCCTTACATCTGTATGAAAATGTAAAGCTATATGCATTTTCAAAGCAAAAAAAAATAATAAAAATAAAATAAAATAAAATAAAATAAAGAAAGATTCTCTTTTAGTAAATTCATTTATACACTTTCTAAAATATTTAACCTAAATAAGGAAATGCATATGTTAATATACAGTTGCTTATAATCCAGACAATATTAATGACAGTTTCTTCATTATGTTTTAACCGTACATGTTTTCTAATGCATTGTACGTGAAATAATTCTGGAATTCTTATGATTATGGCACACTATGCTGAATTCACATTCTATATACTTGGATCCTTAAATTAAATTTGTTACAAAACTCTAGACAGTGCAATAACCATCTGCCTAAAACTCTCATAAATTTTACATCCGAGAACTCTACAGCAATTTTGCGAATTTTGCTTTCTCCACTCTCGCCCCTTAAATTAGTTAAATGCGATAGTTATATTCTCCGTATCTTGAGGTTTCTCATTTCAAATTTCGGCGAAAGGTATATTCTAGAAAAGTAAAAGTTTATCCATGGATGTCTACGTTTAAATTTAGGACAAATGCTCCACTTTTCATGTATCTGTTATACTAAAATCTGATTGTCTGTTTTTTTTTACTGCTACTGCTCGTAGAATGTAGAACGCATCATGTTGGAATTATACCAGTAATACACGTGATTCAGATAACGTCATAGTCTTAAAATTCTAAAATTCGAATTTTTTTCATTAATATTATTTTTTTTAAACTTTTAAACAACTTTCTCTAAAAATCAAAACTAAATTACTATCATGTTTGTAGACAAAAGAAGGAAAAGGAGAAATAACAGATCATTATATCATTATTGGACAATTTTCTGATTTAAAATAAAAATAAATATTATTTTTCATTTCAATGAAATTTTTAAAAAATCTTGTCGAATTAAATTTTCGAAGAAATACAATCGTATTTTAACACATTGAAGCTTCATAAATCAGTGTAATATCACAGAGTTCTAAGTGGTAATAGAGATGCAGTATGCCTTAAAAACGATTTGCATTGCAATGTAAAAAAAGGATGTAATTCGACAGATGTAAAGTGACAGAAATCTGTATGTCATTATTTCTACACTGTATAAAAAATATGTAAATCTACAAAACTAGTTTTTGTAAAGTTACAGAAATTTGTAGCTTTACAAAAGAATATATTAAATATACAGTAATCTCACTGAAATTTTATCTGTAAACCGAGTTGCAGTTACATAAAAATTTCTAGACATCCCAGTTTCATAAAATATTCTTAGTAACCTTACAGATTTTTTGATTTACAGTGCAAACATGCATCTGTTACATGAATTTTTGTTGCTGTCGTGACATAATATGGGCTAAATTCATTCGATGGAAGAGGTTTTCAAAGCGAGCCGAACGCAGATTCTTTGGAGCCGTAGGTGTTAAGACCAAATTTGCCTGGTTCTTAATGGTTTCAAAGTTGCATGTTTAACTTCACGCGAAATCAATTCACTTCATCTACATCTTTTTCTTAACACTGTCTTTACTATACACAACCAAAAATTGTCTGCCCGCTTATTGACATTTAGAAATCATTACATTGTAAGTTTTTCTTAGTTTTAACCCATTTAGCGCTGCTATATATATTAACCGATTTTTTTATGGAATCGTTGTTTTTTTCCTAATGAACAGGATGTCATTAAAGTACTTCTGAAAGAAAAAAAAATGATTATTTATGAAAAACAGTATGTTCCCGAAATGGGAGCAATGGCGCTTAATGAGGGGTAAATTTTTTTACAAAAATATGCTTTTACATCCGTGTAGTTATAACAGTTATTTTTCAACTTTTTAGAAATAAAAAGGACTATTTCATTCTAAAGCAGATATTTTACGAAAAATTTAGATAAATTACATCTACAATTATAATAAAGATCTACATTTATAATAAAATAAAAAAAAAATCAATTTACCTGTTCATAGGCATTTTCATTATATAAATCTTTATTTTTATTACATTACTACATTATCTTTTCTCTCTATTTTACATGAAAGACAACTGAACAATTTTTATGCAGCATTACATTGCACTATTTACAGGAAACTGGAGTATTTGTGACATAATTTACACCTAGATTGTTTTCCAGTATTTTCTAGAAAATGGTTCACGCCATCAAAACGCACGTCCTTTGACAAAAAACCAGAAGGATCCGAATGGAGACGTTCTTCTATTTTCTGTTCTACTTTCATCAATGACGAAACAATTTCACGGAGAAATTCCATCCGAGTAAATTTTCCTTTACATTCCTTATGAACTCGCCAAGCGGCTACAACTCCCATATTTAGTGTGTTGATGAAAATTATTTTGGGGCGATAAATATTCAAAAACCGATCAAGGAAACCGACACATCCCATGTTCTTGCTATAACATGGGGGCTGCGGTGCATAAAATTTTTTCTTACCGCCATGCTTCATCCTTTTGCCGAACCTACTGGTTCTATAGGTTCAAAATGTCAAGCCAGTAAACAACCTGATTGTCTTTCCATTTCACAATGGTAATTGATTCCGTAGTAATCAGTGTTATATTCAGACATTTTTCTCCGGGAGGGATTTCGGTGGCTCCGGGGGGACATTATACAGTTCCGGGGAGGGGGGGGATTGCACTTTTTAACAATAGAAAACGCAAAATCTCAAATCTTTCGGAGTGGACACCTCAACTCTCCGGAGGGGAGTACACCCCCCCCCCCCGGGCCAACCCCTGAATTCAACACTGGTACTAGTAGAGTCATATGTACCTCTGTCTTTTTTCTTCAAAGCTTTGGATTCTATCAAAGGACAAATTTGTAGCCCGTTTTCTCTGTTACATCTTATTCATCTGTTACTATTCCGGAATCAGGCGGCAAACAAACGATTTCCGGATCATCCGAATAATCATCTGAATCTAATTGTTCAAAATAATCCAAAGCTTCAGACACAGTTAAAATTTCCTTAAAATCGAAATATATGATATGAAAAAAATAGAAAAGCCTGTTAAAAATATATCTTTTAGCAAACAGGAGATATCTAATAAAGTAAGAAACAGATTTTAAGGGTAACACTTCCAAAGAAAGTTTGTTAGGAATGAAAAAAAAGCATTTCCAAAGTTTCTATACAGACAGTTTTCACGCGTATAATAAAAGCACCGTATCGGGTCTTCCTAATTTTGGGTGTTCCGTCTGGCCTTGAAAACTAACGAAAGCGCCATTGCTCCCGTTACAGGAGCAACTCGTTCCTTCATGAATTGTGATCAAGCCATTATACTTATTAACTACGGACGTATGTAATATTAAACAACAGACAGTTTTAAACATATTTTAAATAAAAAATATAATTTTTATTATTAAGTTATTTTTTTTTTATTTCTTGCGAAAGCGGTGAAAAAGCTAAATTTGGTCTTTTTAAACATTTTTTGAAAAATGGAAAAAACAAATGATTTTTCTTTTAATTACAGAAGTCATCTCATATATTCAAAATACAAATAACATAAACTTTTTGACAATATATAAAATACTCATTTTAGAAAAAAATCCTAAAGTTATGTTCCCAAAATGGGAGCAATGGCGCTTAATGGGTTAAATTCAACCAATGAAATCTATAGCCTACACTAGTCACGTTAAGACATTCCAAACAATGTTAAATGTATGGTAGCGTTCTCTTCAGATATATCGCTTGCAATTATTATATTTTTAAAAGGTTTTTTGCATAGTATACCTGTGGTCTATATTTAATATTGTGCGTTTTTACTTTTCAATTTTGGTTACAGTTTCTCTATATAAAGACACTTTCACATTTGAAAGCGGTTGCAACAGATTTTGAAAACTAAAATTACTTCATATTAAAAAATCTCTAACCGATATTGAAAAAGTGAAAACGCACAAAGTTACATGTCGACACCAGGCATCATATGCAAAAATAATCTTGAAAAATATTAAAATTCAACCTAGAAATTCGAAAAGAAGTCTCCCAATGATTTATCATCAGCGTTATCTTTCCTTCTCATGACTAGTGTAAGCTGTTAAGGGCAGTTGAAAGCCCCTATACTTACCATGTTAAATTAGTGTTCCTTTTTTTAGAAACTACCAAAGATATTCAGTTGCAATTGTTTATATACATGTCTAGGGAACTCTGCATCCCTCCCCCCGCGAGCTACGCCCACCAACCCCCGTTCACTATAAACATAGTAAGGTGCCCCGTTTAAAAATTATTACCAGGTTACGGAAGATTAAATGATACTATCACGGTGACTATCTTCTGTAATCAGCTTGCTTGGCTTTTCGGTTTGAATGGTGTATTTTTTGTTTAACATAGCGTCATCCATCGCTGTCGAAACCACTGATGGCTGTTTTCAGGATTGATAAGTAAGATCAATTACACATTTGAAAAGAAGCTTGTTTAAAATAGTATAGTTACAAATTCCGCTACATTTGCGACTTTTATAACGACGCTGTGGACAATTCTTCTTCTAGTTTGAAGGTTAAAAACTCCGCTTATTTCGGAATAGCTCTATGAAAACCACCATATTAAAAAGTATTGTGTCTTGGAATTTTTAAGCTTATTTTTATGTTTTGATCGAGTTTTAGATATTTTAAGAAACAGGTATAAATTATTCATGAATTTTTTGCTTTTTTTAATACACCATCATGCATATTTTACAATGTATATTGTTTATACTAATTAAAAAGTATATCCGAATTTTCTAAAATGTTTTTATCAAATAGTAATTCGTACAAAATAAAACAAAAGTGCTTTTCGTATGCATTTACCCGTATTTACGGTGCAGTAAGTGATGTAATATAAAAGCAAATTTGCTAATCGCACTACTTTTATACCATGTGATCAATTTAAAATTCTCCGGTATGAAATAAGTTTTAAAGTATCGTTTTAATATATGGCATAATTATCGCTATTGCATTTATTTATAATGTAATAATTTATTTATTTTAAACTTTTTTCTCTTTTAAAATTCAAGGCTACATATTATTTAATTTAAAGTGTTTCGTAATATTATTATTTGAGCTTTTTAAACATGACCAATATTCACCATTCAAAGACTTTCACACGTAATAATTTAATTATTTCAGGTACTTTCAATATGACAATATTTAATATTTGGGAATTTTACATATGACGTAATTATAACCTTCATTTGCGATTCGGGTGAAATAATTATATTATGTTAAAATTTTCGTACTTTTTTAATATTTACATGCAAATATTTTGACGTAATTTTCCACATTTTCTGCTTTTAACACGTGAACATTTAATTTTATCTTAAAGTTTTCATTCTATTTTAATAATTTTACATTTCAATTTCAATTTGAAAATGACGACAAAAAACAAACTTTTTAATTTTTTTTTCAAATTTTCCTGTAAAACATAAATTAACCACAACATTGTTTCACTATCGATTGAATTAAAAGATAATTTCGATTTTAATTTGAAAATGGCGAAAAAGAACAAATCAAATAATACCTATCATTTTTTTCTTGTTCTCTTTTTCCCCCAAACATGGAGTAAGTACATATGTTTTCATCATTAGAGAAATTTCATTAAAATTAGAAAAAAATAATATTTCGAAAACTAATTCAAATTTTGAAAATCTATAACCAGTTTTGACACCTTTGGATCGATACGCATAACTGGTGTTAATTTTATCCCAAAAATTTCAATATTTTAGAAGAAATGTGCGTGAAAGATAGTCAGTTGTTTAATCAGTCATTTCATAAATTCATTTCATTAGGATTTTATATATACAGGGTAGATTTATTCCTAATAATGCAAAGTCAAATTTATAATCAGATATTTTTCGGTTATTTTGTACAAAAAAAAAAAAAAAAAAAATCTGGAATAAAAAACACTTTTAAATAACATAAAACTTGAATAAAAATTTTTAATAAATGTTTTACAGAAATGTTGGTAACCAAAGTTTATTTCAGATTGATCAGGGTTATGTGTGAAATATTCTGACAAGAATGAAAACAATAATATGAAGTAGTTTCTCTAAAATGGTACATCGAAGTTCAAAAACAACATTTTGAGAAAATTGAGTTTAAAGTTTAGGTATGTAACGTTTACATATGATGTAAGCAATCTGAATTACTTAGTTGTTTTTTATGTTCTTGTTGTCGTAGAAACAAAAGTAATATACCATTCGAAAGGGATAAAAAAAGGTTTCAAAATATTAATATATATATAGGGGAGCTAGGGGATGTATGGGACAAGGGATGGATGGGACATTCTCAATATTTCAGGCAATAAACATTTATTTTAAATTGTTTCCTAACCCCATATACCTCTACCACAGTGTGCTTCAGAACTAAAAGTAGGACCATATTGCTTTTTCATTTTCCTTCAAAGTTGCATTTTCTGGAATCTCTGCTTAAAAGTAAGTTTTTTTTACATTTGAAGATGTGAAATATCTTATACAATATAAAAAAAAATTAAGCTATGTTGTAGTTATTTATTTTAAGGTTCAATATCAATAATTAAAATGAATGAATAGTAACCATTGTGACAAAATAATTTTTGAGGTAAAATGGCTGAGAAGGGATATTATGCATCATGGGGATGATTGGGACATTTCAAATGGGGATGAATGGGACATTCTCACTCCTCCCTAGAGATGTTGAAAATTTTATTTATTAATTAAATAGTATTATATAGGATGATAAATCAATAATTTACGTCAATTGATAGTATTAAATAATATATATGAGTTGTTTTTTTTTTAATTTCTGAGTGTTACTTATTGTATTGTAAAAATTATTAATGGATTATCAAAAAATTGGTACTAAAACTTAATCAAAATTGATAAAATGGATAAAAATAGTATATGTGTATTGATCAAATGGGGGAAGTTATATTGAATTTTGAAATGTTGCAGAAATAAATCCCCACTCCTAACATATTGGGTCAATCGGAAAGTCGGGTCGTGTTGGGAAAATCAATTCGTACCGGAAAATTCAATCATTTAATTATTAGACATTGATTCCGATATCTAATGTCTAATAATTATCGGGCAGAATTTTCCGGTACGAATTGATTTTCCCAACACGACATGACTTTCCGATCGACACAATAATTTCCGTTCTGCATGTTTCTACGATACATTTAATTAATATTAATTAATAAGTTATGATTGAAAATTATTCGCTATGCTATATTTAAAAGAGATTTTGCACTTTCATTTCAAACCTAAAATGCCTCATAAGTGGAAAAAAAGAACAAGTTGATAGCCGAAGTCCGCATTAAAAGTTAAAACTGCAATAAAAAAAAAAAAAAAAAAAAAAAAAAAAAAAAAACATATCGATTCGAGCTGTAAAATCATATATTACAAATATAATTTTCATTTAAGGTTATAATTATAAATTTTAATTTGGTAAAATTGAATACAGAATGGGAAATCTTTGTATCCCATGCATCCCTATTAGTGTCCCATTCATCCCTGCTGTGGGGATGATTGGGACAGGGAGGAACGTTTTTTATTTATTTCATAATATTTTTATGAATAAATCATAATCTAGAATAAATATTGTTCATATATGTTGGCAAATACCTAATGTATGAAATGTGATATATAATATTGATAGTAACTTAAATAAAAAAATATAAAAAAATATTTTTGTGAAAATGTCCCATTCATCCCCCACCTCCCCTATATAAAAGACTTTTTCACAAACTTTATTTTAAACTGCCCTTAAGTGGATGATTATTGATCATTACTTACAAGAAGTGAATTGCAACTAACACATTACAGCAGTGAAAACTCTGCTGAAAAGTAGTTGAAAAATTAATTAAAATTGTATATTCACCGATGCTGGGTTAATTTGCGTCTCATGTTTCGCCACTAGAATGTGTGCTCATGAAAACTTTTCCATCTTGTGCTGCGGTTGCAGCCTTACCGACTTATATAAGTGAGAGATGCCAAGCTGGGCATCGTCCTTGTGGCTTAGCGGTACAGCATTGGAGATCTATTCCAGGGGCCCGGGTTCGATTCCCGATTTGGACATTTTTCACTAAGTTGGTTTACGACTTGTTAGCAATGTGATTATTCACGGATTTAATATTTTTTAAAAAAAAACTATATTTAATTTAATTATTTATATTACAAACAAATGAAGGCGTATGAATCATTAGATAGCCTATTTTTCTTTTCGAGTTTCATGAGTGACATGCGTTTTTTTTTTAATTATTTGTGTATTATTCAGCGTTAGTGACGTCATATGAATACGTTACTGTAGATATTATTTAAGATGGATCGAAATTGAGGAATTCTTCAGAGGATGCGAATGACGTCATTTTACATAAAGTAAAAGCATGTGTTTTAAAACTGAAAAGTGTTAAATATTATCTATATTTATATGCATATATATTTATATGCATATATATTTATATGCATATATATTTATATGCATATATATTTATATGCATATATTTATATGCATATTTTTTTCATCGGGGGCGACATTAAATTCTGAAAAAGCAGAATTCCTGTTTTCTAGTTTTTTCGTAAATAATAATATTAAAGAAACACCACGAAAATAGAATAAGCTAAAAAATATACACAGTTATATTATACATTTTCAAGAAAATCGTGGTATAGTGCTGATTTTTTATTATTTTTTTTTTTAATTTAAGTTAAAAGATGCTATAAAAAGTGATGAAATATCTTTATTAATATTTTGATTTTTCCACTTTTTAAAACACTTTTTATCGCATCTTTTATCTTAATCTATATATAAGTGATTATTATACATTTTGTTATATTATTTATTTATTTTTATTTTTATTTATTTATTTATTTATTTATTAACAGCGACCAGTCATTTGAGGCTCAGGTTTGAGCAGGTCGGGGAAGCGTTCTTTATACATTTGTGAAGCTTTCCGATTTTCCCTATTGCATAGCAATTTACATTCATATCTGCATAATTATTTAACTTATAATGGTTCATGTTACTTTTGCAAAGTCACCTTATCAAATGACGACCGGCTGGACTTGTCAAAGAGCTTTGCGCGTGATCAGAAGTTGTGGATAAACAACTCCCTCTACAATTTCAAGCGTTCTTTTGTTCCAATACTTTCATATGTGAGATTGTCTTCTTTTTCTACTTTCCATCGCCTCACCAAATTTGATCGATCAATCCTGATACACCCTGTATACATTAACTCTTACGAAGTTTTCGTGCAAACCTTCTATATTATCTCAGAATTTACACAGAAAAGTTAGTCTGCAAAATAACTGTAAATTAAAAAAAAAAAAAAAACACATACTGCAGCTGAAAACAGACTTCCAGCAGAATTCGTTTTTGTGTGTATGTACATGAAAAAATAAATATTAGGGGAGGTAGGGAATGTATGATACACTTTTTTTCCTAATTTTTTACAACCCTTAGAAACCTATTTGTAAACAAATTTTTCGTGTTTTCTTATAAAGTGACCTTTTATTCATTTCTTAAAAATATTCTGAATTTAAAAAATAATCATTCAAAAATATATCCCAATTATTGTGAATGGTTACTACTGTATGAAATTTACCCCTTGCTGGGGAGGATTGATACACTAGCAAGGGAGGTTTGATACACTGTTATGTAAATTGTAAAAAATAAAAAATAAAAATAAATAAATAAATAAATGCAGACAATTCAATTTTTGTGTCATGCATTTTTTTACAATAAATCTTGAAATATTTAAGTAAAATTTAAAAAGAAATGACATTGAGATATTTTTGTTTCAGAAATGTTTTTTACAAAAATATTTAAACAATTGCTACTATTTAAACAATGCTATTAACACACTTTTTAGAAAATAAATAATGAAAAAAAAACACCCATAGAGATCTTGCTGCTAGGAATAATGAAGTGAACATTTCTGATTTGCAAACAATTTAACATAAATTTAGCCCATTTAAGATTTCTTTAATCCTTTCAGGACAAAGCATTTTCAATTCTAAAGTTTTGAATAAATGAATGGAACCGGAATTTGCCGGCAAATTCAATTGGTAATATGAAAAGGGCTATATTTCACTTTCATATTATATGGAAAATATTTTACCAAAATGCTGGTGCCAATGTGGCATTTAGGATTTAATATTAAGCGGTTTCATAAACATACCACCATCCCTGAAATGGTTAAAAGAAAAACTAATAACTCAATCATTTTGGTAAGTAAAATCGGATGGGTTTAATGTTTTTTTTTTTTTATTTGCCCTTCGTCAATTATAGAAACATCTTCCGTTTCAGGCCATTTAAACTTTTTTCATTCTACATGACGTGCAAAGCGAAATAACCATCTATCATCGCACTGCTTTTCTATGTGTCCTACATAATGTCTATGAATAGTCTTTTTATTCTTACTTACCAGTTTCAGTAGAACTTGCTGTAAAGCAATAATGAATATTACAGTCCTATATTAGATTACAACTTAAAAAAACTATTAAATTTCAAATATACAAGTATATCATTTCTCCCTATCATGTCTTATTGGATTTTCAATCATTTTATATAAATGCAGTTGTAAAATGCCAATCTGCTTTCTGGTAAATCTCACTCTAACATTGTGCTTTAGAAAAAAAAAATACAAGATATTATCTTCACAATAATAAGAGTATATGAAAGAAAATCAGTATTTAAAAAAATTTACATTAACATTCCAAAAGTCTTCAAAATTAAAAGAAAAAAAAACGTTGTCAGTTCTTCACTGCTAAGTCCAGCTAATGATGGCATATGCTAATAAAAGAAGACTTTACACCTGTTACAATGGCTATTAATGCCATTTGTTGAGAAAAATTGTCAATGTATCAACCTTCCCTATGTATCAAACCTCCCCTAACTCCCCTACTTGTTTTTTTTCGTCGCATTCGGAATATTGTAAAAAAATTCATCGCTTTAAAAGGAGAAAGATGATATCTATATTAACAATTTGAAAAGCGCATAATACATTTCAAAACACAATGTCTGAAGTTGCGGTATTTACGAGTTGTAATTTTGCAACTGGGCAAAAAAATGTCTGTTCCAGGATTCGAACTAGGGATCTATTGGCTGAAGCTACCATTGCTATGCTAACTGAACTATCCCGGACGAATCTGGATGACTTAATTCACCGAGACAACCTTCTTGATCACAGTATCTGGTTTTATATACGAAACAGCTCAACAGAATACATCGCAGAAAATAGAACCCCAGTAAGCGCTGGATACGTAATTGCACTAGATTAATTTTAATGCAAATATTCTAATTGGTAAATTAAACATATGATTTGTAATCTTCCAAATGGATGAAATATGTCCGGGCCAGTATTCGAATGAGGGATCTTTTCGCAGAAGCTTATTATACAGTGTATAGACCAGAATTTATCTGAATTTTTTGTGCATCCCTGTATAAGATCTATAGATTTGTAAATAAACTACATAGTATGCTAAAATTTAGTTTAGTTAGGAAACATACAATAAGTATAATATTCTCTTCAGCTATGAAAAAACGAAAATGTACACCGTAACTGCTACACACTTAATTTTCAATAGAGAACATGTCTTACAAGGAGAGGGCCAACCTTTTTAAACACAGATTTTGATTATTTTAATATATGTTGTAGGGTAGAGACCCCTTAGTGTCAGGTTCAACGGATTTTATCCAACGCTGATTAGTTTTTGGGAAACCGGGGTCTAATAATAGTACATAACTTAAAATACTTACACTGCAACAGCAATGATAGGTTGGTCGTAGCTCAGTTGATACGGCGTTCGTTCGCTGATCTGCGGGTCCAGGTTCGGTGCCAGAACGCGCTACATTTGTTTTTCTCATTTTTTTTTTGTTTTATGAACATACTTGTAATTATAATTTAATAATTTCAATTACAAATTTTAATATCATACATTAATTATAATGTTAACAAACTTACATTTATCATTTTTTATTTTTAAACTATTATTTCTCATCCTTTAAAGAGGTTTAAAAAGAAATTATTAAAGGATCTATTATTGAATGATAAAAATTCCAAAATCGTGACAAAATCTGTTGTGGTGCCATCTAGTTACGATAAAATAAAAGAATATTCAAATAAAATAAAAATAAAAGTAGACAAAAGATAAAGGTGAAAGCAAAATAATTGAAAGCGCAAGCATACGTATTACAAATTTAAAAATCGTTAATATGCAAAAAATCGATTGTAATTTAATTCTGATGTTAATATTTAATATAATTGTGCTTGTTACTTTAAAAACAGAAAAATAGTATTATCGCATTGACTTCATTTGTTAAAGCAATGCGCAAATGATGTTTCTTTAAAATCACGAATTGACACAATTGTTCAATATCATTGCATCGATAAAGAATGTATGACATACATTTTAAAAGTGATTTCTAAAAAATTAACAGTTTTATGATGTTTTATACAACTATTTAGTTAAAAGTAAAAAATTAAATAGATTAAAATTATAATTGATATACAATATTGTAAATTTTAATTGCCAATGAGATTATTAATTATACTTACAAGTATATTTATAAAACAAAAAAAAAATGATATAAACAAATGTAGCGCATTCAGGTATCGAACCCGGGCCACGGAACAGCCGGCAAACGCCATACCAACTAAGCTACGACCAATCTATTATTGCACTTGCAAAGTAAGTATTTAAATTGTGTACTATTATTAGACCCCCCGGTTTCTCAAGAACTAAGGAGCGTTGGATAAAATCCGTTGAACCTGACACTAAGGGGGCTCTACCCTACAACATATATTAAAATAATCAAAATCCGTGATTAACAAGGTTGGCCCTCTCCTTGTTAGAAAATTTTGAAAACATACATCACTTGCATGGTATGCCGAGTATATTTGCGCAAGTTAAAGCAAGGTATATTAAACAGATAGACAGATGGACAGATTAACCAAAATCATAAACTCTTTTCAACTAATAATATCATAAGACGAAAAGCAATATTTCACCTTGAATCAAACATAAAATAAAGTATGTTATATGATCTTTAAAAAGTTCGCTGTTTTACTTAAAATATGAATAAAAATAATAAAATAGATGTTATAAGTTAAAATATCAATATCCTGAAAATAAAATTCCGAAAACTTGAGAAAAGTGACGCATTAAAGTTTATGGTACGGCAGTTAAATATTTTCTTCCATCCAAATTTAATCTGATACACTGCTACTTCGACTGTACAGCTACGCATTTAAAAAGGAGATCGACGTATGAGAACAGAGGGATGTAATAAAGTAAATAGAGATGCTCTTAATAATATTATGTATTTTCTCTAATTAAGTTCAATCCAAGAAACTGCTACTTAAACTTCTAACTCTAATAATTATTGGCTCTCTCATTTTCAAAACGAAGTGACGTATTTGTATAAATAAAGAACAATTAGTTATTAAAATATTCTCTGATGAAGAGCTTGGAAAAGTTAGAAAGTACTAAGAAGTTTTAAATAAAATGTATATTTTTTAACTTGTCTTCTATTATTTTAGTCATCTTTTAACCCTCAGACAGTCTTGCAAAAGGGCAACATTGTAATGTTTTTTTTCTCAGCATTTTGTTTTAAATGCTAAAAAAAAATATGAATCTTTCAACATTATATGTAAAAAACCTTCATTAAAAATATGAATGTAATCGTTTAGAGTATTCATCATTGTTCAATGTATTAAAAATCTATTAAATTAACATAATTTTATTATTTTAAATATTGCTGATATTGCCGTGAAACCTAGAATTAGTAAACGTATTAACATCGGCTTGTAAGTGAGGGTTTTTAAGTGAGCTTTGAAACAGTGAACTTTTTAAAGTTTATATAATACATTTTATTTTATGTTTTCAACTATGTTGAAAATTGTAAAAAAAGTAATGTATGTAAGTTTTATTTCCTTCAAAGGTGCTTGCGGGGAATGATTTTGCGGTATCTAGGTTTCCAAGTGTTAATTTACTGAATATTGGATGGTAATCAGTAGGATTTTTTTATATATCAGTATATAATATTTTGACATCCTTATAGAAAGCTTTTATATCATTGTTTATGAATAAATTAAAATATCTTTTTATTTAAAAATCATGTTATATGGATTATATTTAGCAGAATATATTGAATAATTAATTATTATGCACATGTATGGTACGATGTTAATCAATAATTAAAACAATCATAATTATATTTCATTAAAATGAACAAAATATAAATGTATTCATATCCGTAGAATTTAAAGACTGTTTTAAACTATAAAATATTAGTCAGAAAAGCTGTCTAAACAATTCCCAAATATGAAACATATTTATGAGGATATCAATAAAATTAATGACTGTTTCAACAAACACAAGTAAAATTTTCTCATTTTGATAAAATGTAGACCATTATAAGCTTCCTAGATAAGAATATTTTACGGTGGATTAGTTTGAAATTTGAAATACAGCAAAGTTACACCGCTGGGAGTACAAAGCGTCTATCTACTTTACTACCAATTCGCAGAAGATAAGAATTTGATCTTTTAAAAGCATTTCTGAGAACATATTTGTGAGAAATGAAAAATGGATTTTCCTTTAAGAAAAATTTAGCTTGTATTAAGCTCCATTACTTCTTATGTGACTTTTGATTTATAATCGTTTAGAAAATTTCAGTGGTTACAAAAATTCTGCTAGTATTACCCAGAAATTTGTTGTTTGGTTTAACTTTTGATAATCACGAGAGTATTGTGTTAAAAATATTGCCTATGTTTAATTTAAATATGTTTAATTTAATTAAAATACTATACAACCTGGAGGTTGTGTATGTAGGATCTCTAGCTTTACTACAACTCTAACCATCATAGACATCTATAGACCTCATCAAAACAGTGTTTATAGATAGGAACTAACAATTAAACACAACTTAAAAGTCATCAATACAAGTAAATAAAAAAAATAAGTAAGTAATATAAACAAAATATTTTAAGTCAATTCCTATTTAGGTCAATAAGAGAATTTTTTTCTCCCATTCTTCTTTCCTCTAGGGTGGCGCTTAAGATGCCTTGATTAAGAAGAGGGCTCTCTCGATCTTAAAATACCTTGATCAAGAAGAGGGCTCTCTGGATTATTGAAAATTAATTTAATTTAATTAATTAATTAATATTTGAAAGAAAACTGGATTAACATCAAGTGTTATTCACTACAAGTTAAAAAAAATATTATTTAAGCTTGATTGGTTGAATAATAAGTATTTTATTAACGATTGAAAATTTGAACAAGATATATATAGCGAGAGTGTGAACTAATAGTAGGAATTGAAAAAAAAATAGTTTCACATTGATGATAAATAATTAATTAGTTTGCTTTTTACGCAGTCGGGTTTTTTGATTTTTTAAATTTAATTGTTTTTTTTTTTTGCTTCTTTTTTAAATGTTCAATACTTAAATGTTTCAGTAATTTAAATGTTTTTTTCAAAAATCACAGTCTATACGAGTTGTACCTAACCTTATTTAGAAAACTACTGAAACACACATTCAGTTATGCACTCCTTTTGTCGTAGTATCTCGCTTTCTCAGTATTCATTTTTTTGAAATTCATTATTAAAATTACATTTAGCCTATTTGCACATTGAATGCCAATTTTTTAATTTTTCGTCTATACTAATAAAAGCTTCGCCGTGTGTGTGTGTCTGCGATGACTAGTAAAATCTACGACGCATTCGAAGCTATGTTTTTTTTTTTTTTTTTTTTTTTTTTTTTTTTTTTTTTTTTTTGGTGAGAATAGTCGAAGGCCTCTCCTCGTGTACTTGAGAAAAAACAAATAAATTTCTAATTATTATCTGCGTTATTAATTATAACTAGGATCTCACTCTCATAAAAAAAAAAAAAAAAAAAATCATCTATATCATCCCCAGTCCTTGAAAGCCCTCGAGAATGATCCGAACCGTATTTACGCATCAGTAGGAAATGAATAACTGATTGAGGGGACCTCTTTGTGTTTTTTCATAGTTTTGATTTAATCTAAATCGATCAAACCACTCGGTACAGTTTAAATTGAAAAAAAAAAAAAACTCGGAGAGATCGTACTCTTAAGTCTGAAATGCCGCAATCAACTCAAAAAGTATCATTATTAACCTTTCGAAAAAAAAAAAAAAAATCTTAAAAAGGGTCATTTTCCCGAAAAACGCCCATCCAGTGCGCAACTTTAGAAATACTGACAAACCAAAATAATAAGTTCATAGACCTGACTATTACTATTATTTCGAGTAGATGGTGGAATCACTTTAAAAAAATTTTAATGTTAACCATTTCAAAAACATTTGCGACCACAAGGTCACTACGCGCCTTAATGACAAGATATTTTTCCTCAGGAAAAAGTACTAAAAGTTCGTAATTCGAGACATTCTTTTCAGAACATCCCTGCAGACCGAATTTACATCATCTACTCAAATTTCTAAACGGAAAAAAGAGTACAAGTATTTTTTACAAATGTGTGAAAAGTTTGACGAAAACAATAACAATCGAGGGTTTCGGCGCGGTTTCGCTCGACTTCGGTTCATGTGTTCTCTACTAAATATGCATATTTTTTTTCACAAAATTAAAAAAAAAGTCTTGTATACAGTTATTTTTAAAACTTATTAAAATATTAGAGAAATTAGACAAAAAGGACTATATTTTTATGCTAACGCAACCGAGCCACTGAGAAAAAAAAAAAAAAAAAAAAAAAAAAAAAAAAAAAAAAGAGATGAAAACGTATTCCTTCTTAAACTAGATATTGATTGTCTGAGCAATGCGAAGTGTAATATTGTAAGTGAATGAAGTGAATTAAGTATGTGATTATTTTCCGCGCATATGATGGATATTAAAAAAATTCGTCAAGCATAACTCAAAAAATATTTGTCGGATTTCGTTTCTACCTATGAAAGTAACCTACTGAACGCATCTACTATAAAAAATAATTTCCAATTCGTTTAAAAATTATATTACAAAATCTGATAAAAAGCGCAATTTATTCTATACTCGTCAGACATGGCTCCTTGCGACTTCTGGTTGCTTCCGAAATTGAAGGCAATATTGAAAGGATCCCATTTTGAGAATGGAGATGGGATATGCAGAATGCGGCAGCGGAGTTCACAGCCTTCAATAATATCCGCTGGCCACAATTAATTGAAAACCTGCGGAACTCTCCCTGCCCAGGGTACCTAGTAAACTGGGTGGTGAGCTTCCTTCAAAACAGATATGTCACACTAGAAGAAAACGGGATTAAAGTGACAAAGCTAACATTTGGTGGCTGTCCGCAGGGAAGTTGCCTGGGGCCACTTCTCTGGCTTATAATAGCAGAAACAGCTCTAAAAAAATACTGGGGTCGACATGTGAGGATCCAGGCATTTACAGATGACTTTATAATAATACTCAGGGGAAAATCAAAAGATAAATTAAGGAGATTAGCAAACAGAATACTAAAAGAGTTCAATGCATGGATAGAAGCAAACAGTCTAACACTCAATAAAGAAAAAACAGAGCTACTATATCTAAACAGAGGTTACACAAGAAAACTTCCAACACAGAACTCATACAAAATAGAAGGGATAACCCTCAATGACCAGCCACTAGAGGTGAAAAAGCAAATAAAATACCTGGCGGTAATGTTACACAAAAACTTAAACTGGACACCACACTCCACAATGCAAACAAATAAGGTGAGAGAGAACTTTAAAAATCTAGCATACATGACAGCCAAGGGTTGGGGAATTAATGCAAATATTCTCAAAATATGGTACACAACAGTAGTGGAGAAAACACTAACTTATGCAGCCCCAATCTGGGGATACAACCTAAATAAAAGAAGTAGGGACGTTTTATCCAGCTGTCAGAGGCATTTTGCACTGGCCATAGTCAGGGCCTATAGAACAGCCCCCACCTCGGCACTTCTGGTACTCTCAGGCCTGATTCCAATTCATCTAAAGGTAAAATATGAGGCAGCATATGGAACAGTCTCATGACTAAGGAAAAACACGACAATTCATAATACAACTCTACACCACTTAGACTACCACAAAAAAATAAACACGTGGGAAAATCACCCGGCAGACACCATAGAACCAAGAATTGGATACAACAGAAACGGCACAATCATATACCCAGATGGATCAAAATTGGAATCAGGAGCTACAGGTTCGGCCTTTGTAGCATATAAAAATAAGGATAAAATAAGGACATGGTCAGTGCCCCTTAGGAAAGCTAATAGTGTTTTCCAGGCCGAACTACTGGCAATTCAAAAAGCAGCAGAATGGGGCAATATAACGGGAGACGCATACAGCATACGCTCGGACTGCAAATCGGCAATTGAATCACTCAACAAACCATTCAATGTAAACAAAACTGTAGACACAATACAAAACCTAATAAGACATTCACAAGGAAAATTCAAAATCAGTTGGGTCAAGGCGCACGTCGGTATCCTAAGCAACGAGGAGGCCGATGCACTAGCTAAAAGCGCAGCAATAAACACAGATAGGAAAAGCAAATATAATATAACCAAACCAATATCAAAACTTAAAAGAACTCTAAAAGAACTCACGATAAAAAAATGGCAGTTCGAGTGGGATTATGGCACTAAAGGCAGGGAAACACACAAATACTTTCCATTAGTAAACACCAACAGATTAATAAGTGACTTTCTACTTTCACAAATCTACACAGCACATGGTGCATTCCCTGAGTACCTACACAGATTCAACAAAGCGGAAAACCCATACTGCGAATGCGGCTCAGAAGGTACGCCAAAACATTATATGCTAGAATGTCCACTCCCAAAATCACTCCACCTTGCAGACATAACAACAGAAAATGAAAAACTCTGGCACAAACAGGTAGGTAACAACAAACACGTACAACAAAAAGCAAGATCAGTTATGAGATGGCTCCAAATAAATTGCGACGACATCACAACACTCAGTCAGTAACACACCTGGAATAAGAACGCAACTAATAAGTGTTAAATGTTACCCGCGATGTAATTTGTGCTTAATGTATTATGTGTTTAATATTAAAAAAAAGGCCTAGGACATCCTATCGCCACAAAAAAATAATAAAAGCAGGTTTTGTCTAATGTCCATATGTGGTGAGCGGTAGCCGGAGAGTATCAGCTGTCCATGGCCCGCAACAGGAGCCCCGCAATAGACGAATTGCACTTCACCCACGGCCAAGCAAGCTGTGCACAATGGCAAATCAAAAAGCTTCAAAAAGCCTCCGTCACCACATTGTCCGTCCATGTATAAGTGTTCTGCAAAAAGAAAAAAAATATATGTATATATATATATATATATATATATATATATATATATATACGAGAAGCCAACCAGCCCTGAAGAGCGGAAGAAGAAGACAGAAGACCACAAGAGGCTAAGTATAAGTTAATTAATATCAGTTAATAAATAATAGTTACAAAGTTAAATTATAATAGGGACTAGGCTAGATATTGGGGAGAACATTAACAGCTAAAAGGGTGATAAGTTAGAGCTTAGTTATAAGTCTTGCGTTAATAGTTAAAAGTTGTAATATTAGCATTTAGTTTCTCCAGCTTCTCTGCATGGCGGCCCCATCCCACTTAAATTCAAAACGCGCTACTCATTTGAGAATTTTTTCCCCCCTAGGTGCCACGATGCACATCACAGTAAAGCGTAGTTCTCCTCAATGGGTAGAATCAACTAGCAGTTTAAAGCAAAAAAGCCAACGCATAATAAAAGTATCAAGGTCAAATATTATGTCTCATTATAAACACCAAGTTAAGTGGGTAAGAGTAGTTAGAATGACGTTATAGTATTAATATTTCTAATTGATTAAGTATTAAGATTAAGTAAGTTGATTATTAAGTAGTAAGATTAATAAGTATTACAGTTTAGTTCATTTAATGTAGTAATTGTATTAATAAATATATCATGGCTAACAAACCATTCTCTTCCAGCTTCCCCCCAGGCCCTCCCGGGCGGCCGGCTAGGCCGACCAGTCGGAGGAGCGTTCTCCCCCCCTTTTTATTCTTTTCTTTTTTTTCTTTAGCTCGCCTCTTTATTAGGTGCAATAGGACTCTGTCCGCACGAGCTACCGGACCCACTCCAATGGGACAGCCCACGGAGTCAGTTTTTCCCCGGTGGGGTATGGTAGGAAGGCGTAGTCTCATGTCCCTTGCAACGTTAAGTTTGCCTAACAATTCGGCCCCAAAAATTAACACATGGTGCAATTTGTCTATCTGCGGAGCCCCATCCTTTGTTTTCTCTATCCCCCCCCCATTTAAAAAGAAATAATCATTTTAATTTGACAAGTATGCATCAACATTTAGGCCTCAAAAATTCCATGCAATCCCATTTAGTTCGGGCAGCGGTGGCCAAGCTGGTAGAACATTATACTCGTAGCCGTTGGTCACAGGTCCCAGGCTAACTGCCGTGCTAAAATTCCGTCATGTACGCTAATGGCGCCTGGTGCATGTAAAATCCGTCGTAGGTGCAAAGTCCTCCAAGTTACCTGTGAATTATACCTCTGGAGGTGCCTTGCCAGGTGAAGGTCTCGTCATCTGATCAAGGTTCTAAATTACGAGATCAACTTGAGTAGCAATGTGCAGGTACCAATCAACAGGATATAACGTTAAGGAACCGGTAAAACAAAGTAAACACAAACGAGCAGTAGGCACTGCAGATAGGATGACGATCGAGGCAATGATGTCGGGTTTATTCCCGTCTCCATCTGCAGCGATTCGTCTACCTTGCAATTCGGCCCAAAATTATCCCTACAGCGGTAAATCTTAGCTTTTCGGCCATTTTAATTTTAATTTTCCCTTAAAATTGCCCTCTTCTACAGCTAAGAAGTTTACCACCTTTTAGGAATAAAAAATAATCCAGCCCTTTTCCAACTGGCATGGCAAGTACGTGGTGTGCGGCAACAGTCATAGTTTTGCAAAGTGCAATAAACAACCTAGACTCATCAACTTGGCTTAGTATAGTCGGCCCGGGTGATTGTTGGTGTGGTCACCGCGGTGTGGTCCGCCGCCTGCGGCGATCTGGCGTATGTACTCACAATGCATCGCCCTGCTTTCCAGGCAATTACAAACCCGTTCAGCTGGGTTAACCCCGGTAGGTAGGGGCCTGGTCAGTAGTCTCCGAGTATTATTCCAAAAAAGCCTTCCGAAAGTATTTTCTGCAGTAGAATGAACGGTGGGCTAAGTGTGAGAAGGCACAAGGGGCCTACCTTGAACGGGATTTGGTTACCAATCCCGTCATTTAAGTGATATATTTTTTTCGAACAAAGGTCGAATACTTTTCAGACTGGCTACGTACTGTCAATTAAAGATATCATCTCATTTTCTATTCTTGTCAGGAGTTATTATTAAATATATGTTCTCAATAACATTGCTCAGACTAATCCCTCGGAGGGAAGTCCTAGTATTTTTTCAGGATTTTGCCTCCCGAGGTGCAATACCATTATATTTATGATTATGCTCCATGATCATAAATATAATGATTATGATTATGCGTATATTTATGATTATGCATTATGATTATGCTATAATCATTAAGGTTAGCTGGGTGAAAAAGTTCCACTCGATTCGTCCGGGATAGCTCAGGTGGTAGAGCACTGGCGGCTTCAGCCAGGAATCCCTGGTTCGAATCCTGGTCCGGACATTTTTCGCCCAGTTAGAAATTTACATCTAACATTATATTTATGACTGCTGAAAATCTTAAAGAGTTCGGACAACAAGGACTATTGTTTTTAGCTACTGAAATAGATCAAGTGGAAACAATACATTTTCTCACGATCCCATATACCGCAAAATATCAGTATTTTTTCACTATTTTTTTTACACAGGCTATAAAAACATTATATTTTTAACTCCTAAAAAAATTTCAAAGAATTTGGACGATAATATTTATTTACGCTTGAAAATGCCGGACAACTCTCGCCACTTCCTCACTTTTTGCGGTACATTATAAAATTATGCATCGACTCCAAAATTCAAAATAAGCAAAAGTAAAATATTAAATAGAATATACTTTCAAGTATCTTTAAAATATTGCAAACCATTTCAAAAGATACGAAAATTAACCTTTAAAAAAATTCATTCCCCGAAATCACTTTTATTTTTTCCAGCGCATTTTGTCATAGAATTAACATTGCATACGTTTTGAATAAAAAAATATACTTTATTTTATACACTACTAGCAGCCTTCGCCCGCTACGCTGGTCGGTTTTTTCTAAACAAACCGTGAATCAAACGAAATATACCTGTGAATTTGATAATGCGTTTGAAAGCAATATGGAGATTAATCTTGAATGCCCATTCTAATTGCTACAAACGATATGGACGTAATTATACTATAATATTTTCTATTGAGACGAACAAAATTTGAGCTGTTAAGGACCAACTTCTTCAGTTGATCCTTTACTGTAGGATTTGGTAAAGTACGACAGTACTATATATAGTATACTTATAACCTTCCTCTGAAAATTTATCAATGCAATTCTCATCAGAATCAGTCCAATAGAACTTATTAAAAAGGCTAATATTTCACAATTGGGATCACCTGATTCCAGAACTTTCAGCCAAAATCCCATAACCAAGCAACTTAGAACGATGTGTGTTTTATGCTAAAATATTCCCTTAAAAAATTAACTAACCGAGCAAATTCCACAAAAATCCACTTAGCAGAATCTTTTAAACTGGCAAATGTACCAAAACCTTCCCTAAAGTTTATCTAATTAACAGTTTAAGTCCCATTAAAATCAAACCAGCAGAACCTCTAAAAAAGCCAATATTTCACAGTTGTGTTCACCTGATTTTGAATTTTCCCCATAATTATTTAACTAAGCAACTAAGAACGATATGATGTACTAAATTTTTTTCTGAAAAATTATCTAACAATGTAAGTCGCATCAAAATCTATTCAGCAGAACTCAAGTTGTGGGCGGCCCAAACGAAATTTCTTTTTACATTTCATATATGTTATAGATCAGGGTCGGCGAACCTATGGCACGCGTGCCACTTTTGGCACGCTAAAGAATATTTTTGGCACGGCACTGATATGGCTCTAAATCAAAATAAAGAGAGATTACACAAAATCGTGACTGATCTTTTCTAAATTCGATTAAATGAAAATTGAAAAACTCAAATCGCGGTATGTTATATTCCAATCTAATTATGGTCTCAAAAATTATTCGAACAAATACGTTATTTGATAACTATCGATAAGAATTGGTTATTACACATTACTAAATTCCGATGGTAAAGTTGTGGCAACTTAGAATTTATTTCAGAGCTTTTCAAAGAAACTGGGGTTTGCTGTTTTAAGTTTTTCTGTCTATCTATTCTTTCGAGTCATTGTTTTCACAAATGAATAATATCAAAACTGAAACTGAAATCACTTGTCAGATAAATCCGGTTCAGTTTGCATTAAAATTAACTTGATATTAAGATGCAGCAATAGAAATCAAATTACATCGTATTAATTTTTTTAAATTATGTTCAAAAATATATTTGCTTCCGGATTTTGTGTAATACCAACATGTACGTTCCTCATATTTTTTAAATCTTAATAAAAAATGTTAAGTAATTTTAAACCATTATTTTTCCACCTACTAAATTTGTTTTTTAGTTGGCACGTCATAGTCACATAAAATATTTTTTGATCGAATTTGGCACGCGGCAACAAAAAGGTTCGCCAACCCTGTTATAGATAGTTAAATTTAAATATATCTTTCATAATCACGTTACCCAGATTATAGAACTCTCAGGAATGTAGGGGTAGGTCTACGTTATATATCCTCTGAATTTTTTAAGAAACTCTGCACACCTTCCATAGCTATAGCATATATATTTTGTAGTATATACTCTCTGCATATAGCGTACATTCTCTAGTTTTTTACCACACTACAGAGAACTTTCCGGCATAGCATCAAAATCCATTCAGTAGAACTTTAAATTATTGATAATCTTTCATAATCGGGTTCACCTAATTTTAAAACTGCCGTAGCTATCACTAAATGAAAAGTAGAACTATTTTTTTTTTACATTCAAACACTTCTAAAACAAATTACCTATCTAGCAGTGTAAGTTCTACAAAATTCTGTTCAGTAGAACTTGAGTTATAGTCAATCGGAATGAAATAAGAATTTGCGTTTTGTATATATAGTAGATGATGATGAGTAAAAATGTAAGTGCTGGTATTTGCGATTTATAAAATGCTATTGGCGAGATTTGTGCTCGGCTAACATAAAAGTACCCATTTTTCCTTTTTATCCTGGAGCAAATGACAAATTGCAAAATATTTTTTTCTATGAAAACTTTTTTAAGCAGTACAAACATTGTTTCCATATTGAAATTAAATATTTCCGTTTTATAATATTTATTTCTTATTAAGCCCATTTTCCTTGTATTATAATTAAAATCATTAACTGTTTTGGTATTTTCCCGTTATACCAACGCCGTTTTCGCCAAGCATAATAATTAGCGCAAAATGAAATTAAACATTTGAAAAAAAATAATTACGTTGATTAAAAAATGAGCATTTAAAATATGTAACATTCGAAAATTACAGACTTTCACCAATTATTTTTTTAAATCAATACAAATCAATATTTAAAGTAAAAGAAAAATATTTTACAATAAAATAATAAAATAAAGTCAATTTAATCTGCAGGTCTGAAATTGTAAATGTCTTTCAGGTTATCATTGCAGCGTGACGTACGTAATAAGCATGTCTGTTGCATAAGCCGTTGCAGGAAACATTTCATTTTTTGAATGAAGACGTTCAACGTTTTTTAACAAAACATTTTTATATGTATAATTCCTAAGTTCTGAAATAATTTTATTACAGCTTCCTCGTCATCAAGTATCTGCCAAATGGTAAAACCCATGTCAGTGTCAGTAATAAATGTAAGTTATAATTTAATAATAAATATTTTTCTGTTAGAAAAACAACAAAATATAAGATGTTCAGCGGTGCTATGATTAAATAATCTCTCTATTCTAAAAAAAAGTAACTACCGCTGTCACCGCCGCCGCCGCCGGTTTTGATTTTTTTGTGACCGGAGGCATTTCTTCGTTAATATTAACAAAAATAATGCATACAAATATATGAAAATCGGTGGTTTTATACAGAAATATTTGATAAATACGCTGATGCAGACAGTTTTCAAATCGAAGAATTATTTTAAGAGTTATTTAATGCTAAAGTTGGACAAAATCGTTCCACTAAAAAAGTTTTATAGCAGCAAAAACTATACATGGCAGTGTAATCATTTTTAAATCATTTTATACGTTAGAATTTGCCGGAGTGCAGATTGCATTAATTTTTTTATTTTGACTCATTTTTTCAGGTTTTATTTCTATTTTAAATTCAAATTTTCAGCATTTCTAAAGATATTTTTTACAGATTTCAGAAAATTGTACTAATTTAAACTGCTGCCAACTGTATAAAAAGCGCAAGCAATAATGTTTGCTTCAAATTAAAAATTTATTTACACGTGACTATTATAAACAGGAAAAAAAACTTTCAAATTAGAATTAAATAATTACGTATAAAAAGCAGGAACTTATTAAAAATTACGTCATAAAAAGTATACACGTGAATTTTAAAAGAGAAAGCATATTGTAAAATAGTAAATTCATTAACATGCTTTAGAAGTCTTAGGAGAAATTACGTCATATTTACGTCACATTATAGTTATTACATAAAATGAACACAAAATAATATTGCAAAAAAGTTTAAATTTAGAAATTGCGCTAGACATTTATTTGATATTTTGAGAATTAATTTAAAATGTTTCATTTAAAAGAACTTTCTTTTCGCTTTGTTAAAAAATACCAGGAGACAAAGACTCTCTTTACTTAATTCCTTTTATATTAGCTTATTTTGAAATGTTGTTAAACGTGTATGCGTCATCAAGCTATTTTTATTTCGACGTTTTATTTGTGTTTTTATTAATGTTGTACGAATTTATTTGTTCTTTCGTTATTTGGCGAGTGGTTTGGCGATTTATATAATTTGGCGAAATTGGTCGACAGGATAATCAAGTAGTACCGCAGCGGATTTGGCGTTAAAATACCCCAATCAAAGAGAAATGAATAGAAATTCGTTTATAGGGAGATCGCCACTGTTTTTTAAATTATAATTCAATCTTTTGAAATCGTTTTAAAGCCGATCAAATTAGCGTGCATTTAGAGTCTGCGGTGTCTGGACGGGGGTTGGCGAGCGTAGCTCGTAGGGGCCGAGCCCCCTAGTACTAATAGAAAAATACATTCACGTTCAATAAATAGCAAATCTTAATGTTTGGCACGGTTTGCAATAAAAATCGTTTGCACGTTTAGGGTTCAAATAAATGGCGCAGTAGCATACATTTTGGTATCATTTTGGTATAGCAAAAAACTAATTAACAAATTAACCTTCATTAACCATTTTTTTTTTAAATTTTAGTTTTCGAGGCATTTGTAATTTTTTTCTAACTCATATAGCTGTTTTAATTATTTAACCAAAAGAATTGATTGCCAAAATTACTCAATTTAAAATTTTCCGTTACTATAGTAACGGATATATTTTTAGAAATAATCATTCGAAAATTTGCGGTTTTGGCGCAAAAGACATCGCCAAATTAGAAAAATACGAAATATCTCACGAACTAGTGGACCTAAAATAATTTAAATAGTACCATTCGATTCAGAATATAAAAATACACTAAAATATGTTATCAGTTGAAAAATAACTATAAAATCTGATTTTTCAGGATTTTTTAAAAAAGTTCGTTCTCTTTTTAACCCTCCTTAGGGTTGGAATTTTAGAAAATCCTTTCTTAGCAGCACTCGATGTCATAAGTAGTATTTTTACCCAAATTTTCAAGATTTTAGGCCCAGTAGTTTGGGCTGCGCGTTGATTAATACAAAATCCAGACTTTCTTTTATATATATATAGATATCTGAAATTTTAATACTATACATAGTGATTCAAAAAGGCTTTTACAAAATGACATGGGAAATCAGTCATCCAACAAGGGCAATAAATCACATAGGAACGTAGGGTCGCTAACCACTTATTTTGTCACAAATACGGGGTGTTTCAGTTTCATCCCAACTCAATTTGGGTTGACTGTAATAACTTTCAGAAAACTAAATTATATTATAACAAAACATTTTAAAAGGCATTTTCAATTTTGTTGTAAATGTGGTAACACCGAACAAAAGTGGTAGAAATTTGCATTTCACGCGACAGCAGTCACTTGACGCCCCACATTTTGGATTGTAATTATAAATTCATACGGTATCATCGATTGCTTGAGCAACATGTTTTCCAGATTTTTTCGTGATGTTATTACATTTCACACAAAGCAAGGTACATAGCGTTGCGCTTTCATTACAATATTTTTAATTTTATCGAAATTATTACTGTGATGATGCTATTAACATATCATCACATATCATTATTTATCCCCCTTTTAAAATTAAATTCTCCTTTTTGCAATTCTAAATTCTTTTCAAAAATTATATATACTTCTTCTCTTTTGCGCTTAATAAATTACTTTATATCCCAGGCTTACTCAAATCTGCTAATAAAATAAATCAAAAACAAATTTTTTTCTCATCCTAAAATCATTAACTGTTCGAGCATACTTTCCTTCGGTTAACGTATAGATATAAAAAAAGATAATCTTTGACCATATGCTCTTGTTGCAGCAGTAACTTAAACACCCATTGTAATTTTCCATTTGATAGTCAATACAATGCCTTTTCGGCCTGAGAGATATCCTAAAATTAAATATTAAATGTTAATATTAAAATCGGCGCCTGGATCTGCATTCCTTCTTCTAAATATAACTTTCCCACTGCCCAGCCTAGGCATATCACACTGCTCATTAACATTTCAGTTACTTAAACTAATGAATCGTTGGGTCTAATTTTTAATTCAAAAAGTCCGTTAGGTGGCGCATTCTTTGGGGTTATAATTCTGAAAAGTTCAAAGATTTGCGGCTCGAGGCACTTACAATTAAAACTGTTGGGCGGCATTCTATCTCTGGCTGCACGAATGTAAAGATGTAACACTTTTGTCTCCTGTATACTGGGGTCACCCCGCGATTATATTTATACTAGCAAACCCCGCGGCTTTGCTCGCGTAATATTAGAAATATGCCAAGTGATATTTATATGTCTAATTTTTATTAAAAGGTACTAACTAAATTTTTATTTTATTAAAAGGTAATATTTTATTTTATTAAAAGGTACTTATTACTTTTAGGAATAATTAAAAAAAAAACTACTATTTAAAACACAGTTTGATTAAATATCATTGTTACACTGCATAAGGCAGAAATGAGACTTAAATTAATAAAACGAAATAAAACTAAATAAATAATAATTTAGAAAATATTTTGAAACTTTTATGCTCAATTAATACGCTCATTTCAGTATTCATTTAAAGTTTTGATTTTTTTAGAAACCATGTTCTTACATCTTAAAATTAACCATCATGTCAAATTCCAAGTCCTACCACCTCTCTCAACATAAAGGGCTATGTTGAAATAGGAACTGTCACCATTAATTTGCCAACATTAATTTTGAAATTGGTTTGTTATTTCCTAATATTCCACAGAAACGTAATTTAGAAAGCTTTTAAAGTCCTTTTTCTAGAGCGTTTGTTGTTCCTGTGAATCCCAGGTGGTAGAATCATCGGCATAAAATATGGCCTGTGTAGGATCAGAGACTGTTACCATTGATTCGCTACTACTACTTTTATATTTGGTTTATATTTACTGAAATAGCGTAGAAATCGTAATTTAGAACTTTTTTAGAATGCTTTTCGCACCTCCCCTTCACTTCACCCCTTTTTAATTCGAATTTATTTTCGACAGTCCTTCGAGGGCATTTATATTTTATAAGTAACTACCATGCCATATTTAAAGTTTCTAGCCTTTTCAGTATCACAGAAATCGCAATTTAGAAAGTTTTTAGCTACTGCAACCCTCTGGTGGTAGTGGCACAGACATAAAATATAGCTTATGTTTGAGCAGGTTCTATCACCAACAAATTGTTTTCATTATTTTTTTAATCGGTTTGGTATTTGATAAGATTGCATAAAAATTGTTATTTATAACGCTTTTCGCTCACTTCAGCTTTTTAAATTTGAAATTTTCTTTCGTCAATTCATAGAAATCAGTTGCATCTTGTAAGTAAATAACATGCTATACTTCAAAGTGTTATACCCTGCAGTTATGCAAAAAACGCAAATTAGAACATGCTTTGCTTTTTCAACCCTCAGATGGTAGTGACAGCAACATAAAATATAACCTATGTTATAGCAGGGACTGTCACCATTGATTTGCAACCATTACTTTTGAAATAGCTTTGGAATTTCCTGAGATTGAGTAGAAATCGCAATTTAGAACGTTTTTAGAACGCTTTTCGCGCATTTTCATCCCTTTTTAAATTTCCAATTTTTTTCGAAACTGTTCTTAAAGATCATTTATATGTAATACATATGTACCTTGCCTAATTTTAAGTTGCTAGCCCCTACCGATCACAAAAATCGAAATTTGGAACGGTTTTTTGCTCCTGCAACGTCTAGGTGATAGTGATACCGACTTAAAATAGCGTCTATGTTAGAACAGAGGCTGTCAGCATCAATTTCTTAACATTACTTTTGAAATCAGTTTGATTCTTCCTGAGATATTGGTGACAAATCGGCATTTAGAACGTTTTTAGAACGCTTTTCGCTCATTTTCCTCCTGCATCTCCTCTGGGTTAGGGGAAACATATATAAAATATAGCCTATTTTGGAGCAAGATCTGTCACCATCATTTTAACACCATTATATTTGAAATCGGTTCAGTATTTCCTGAGATTGCATAGAAATTGCAATTTAGAATGTTTTTTACAACGCTTTTTGCGCATTTTGACCGCCCTTTTAACTTTCGATTTTTTTAGGAAATGTCATTAGAGATCATTGATATCTTATAACTAACTAACATTCTAAATTTGACGATTCAAGGCCCTTCCGTCGCGCAAAAACCGCAATTTAGAACGTTTTTCTCCTGCAGCCCCTTTGGGGTAGTGGCACCGACATAAAACATAGCCTATGTTGGAGCAAGGATTTTCACCATCATTTTGACGCCATTTTTTTTAAAAATCGGTTTGGTATTTCCTGAGATTGTGTAGAAACTACCATTTAGAACGTTTTTTAGAACGCTTTTCGCGCATTTTCACCCCTTTTAAATTTCGAATTGTTTAGGAACTGTTCTTAGAAATCCTTTATATCAAATAAGTAGCTGATACTTCAAATTTCATATTTCTAGGCCCATCAGTAACACATACATCGCATTTTTAGAACGTTTTTTGCTCCTACACCCCCTTTGGGGTAGTGGCACCGACTTAAAACATAGCCTATCTTGAGCAAACGTTGCCACTATCATTTTGACACCAATATTTTTTAAATCGGTTTGGTATTTCCTGAGATTATGTAGAAACTACCATTTAGAACGTTTTTTAGAACGCTTTTTGTGCATTTTCACCCCTTCCAAATTTCGAATTTTTTAAGAACTGTTCTTAGACACCATTTATATCTTATAAGTAACTAATATTCCAAATTTCATATTTCTAGGCCCTTCAGTAACGCAAAAATCGCATTTTTAGAACGTTTTTTGCTCCTGCACCCCCTTTGGGGTAGTGGCACCGACATAAGATATAGCCTATGTTCTAAGTTGGGCGAACACCATCATTTTGATACCATTACTTTTGAAATCGGTTCGGTAGTTCCTGAGCTTATCTCCGACAAATAAACAATTTTTTCCTCTTTATAATATGAGTATAGATTGCTCGCTTGTCTTTAATAAAATGCCATATTTTGGACCTCTTAACTAAATCTCTCGTAGTACCTGAGTTTTTGCATCCACGCAAAGTACCTTAAACTGATACGGCTAATTTGATACAGATAAAATGACTATTTAAAATTTAAATCAATTTATCGTTAAAAGGATAAATGAAATCAATACTATAATTACCGTCATCAGGTGTTCAGTTAGGATGAAAAACCCTGTATGTGTGACTAAATATGTGTTTTGCGACTCTATGTTCTATGTAATTTTTTTCCTTGTTGTATGCCTGATTTTGCAATGTCATTTTGTAAAATTTATTTTGAATCACCCTGTTTCTAACCTAATTATCGAGTATCGATTTTATTCAGGTATAATAAAAAATTAGTTTCAAAATGGAATAAAACATCACTCTTGATTTCGATGTGAAAAATTAGTTATGCGTAAAAGAATGATTTTCATAGCTAAATATCAATATTTTTACACAAAAATTACTATACACAATATTAATAACTCCGAAATTTGGTTCAGAAAATATAATATAAAGGAGGGAAATAATGAGTTCGAATTTCAAAAATTTTGCCAACAGAAGAAAAAAAATTAAAAAGAAAAATCACAGAACAAAACACTGTTTTTTTACGACTCTATAACAACACTTTAGCATGAAAATTATACACAGGCTTTTCGACGACAAGAATAGTATTTTTTTAAACGTTGAATCCCCCCCCCCCTCCACAAATGCAAATGGTAATTTATCGTATGCATCTATTTAAATCCTTTTTACCGCTAAACATCAGGAGTTTTTTAAACCAATTTTTGAAACAGCCAACGGTCACGCATTTTATATAAGATACCTAAATATGTAAGCATTTGGACAATATTAGTTGTGAAATGTATTACATTTTTGTGAAAAATAACATTTTTTTTACAAAAGGTCAAATCCGATTATATAAATGAAAATTTCCTTTACCACTGAACGTTTTTACCATAAATCAATCTTTTTTCGCGATTTTTTCATTTAAAAATATAATTCAGGAAAAATCGAGTTAAGATATAAAATCATACGAAATTAAGGTACAGTCGTGGTAAAAAAAAAAAATAAACACCCCTACTAACTCTTCAACAAATTATCGTAGACGGAAGTTACTGGTACCGAAAGATTTGAAATAAAGTCTACATTTAAATGACGTATATAACATTTGCTTAGGGGGTCATCTACATATTAAAACGAACCCAAACCTCATTTTTTTAAATGGCAATACCCAATTTTAACGAGATATTTAAATTTTCAGTTCAAAATATGCCTAGACACCAAATTTCAAGTCATTTGAATAATAAGTTTTTGAATTATAACATTCAAAATTTAGTGCTTCCAATGTTAAATTACATTTTCATATTTTTATTTATATCTTCTGAAATTATGCTCCTAATGTGCTAATTTTTTGTTTACAAATAAAACTAATGTGCCCAAACATGAATACGCTGAATTTGAAATTTTTATAATTTTATTATATGAATTATGAATTATAAAATTAATATTCGAAAAAATTATGAATTGCAACCTACAATTTTTTTTATGGATTTAGATTTATTAAGTCCTGCTTTATGAAAATCCCAAATTTCACATTTTTCTTCCAAGTAGTTTTCGAATTATGCTTAAAAAACGGTAAAATGATGGTTTAAGGGGCCGTCTATGATTGAAGTGAGTAGATATTTTGAAATTTCTTCTGCTGCCTTGTTATCTAACAGACTTCATTGACTGCTTAAGGTGCCTTGATCAAGAAGGCGGCTCTCTCGGTTAGCAATCGAGAACCCAACTTCAATTTGGATACAGCACTTAAAATATACTCGTTTTAAAATAATTAATTTCTCGGAAACTTATGGTACGAATTGCATAAAAAAAATTTTTTAGGCTATTTGAAGGGTGTAGAATTCATTTATGCTGTCAGAATTGGGTATTGCCATTGAAAAAAAAATGAAGTTATGGTACGTTTTAATATGTAGATGGCCTCCTAAGAATATTTTATATACATCATTTAAAAGTAGACTTAATTTAAAATCGTTCTGTACCAGTAACTTTCTTCTACGATAATTTGTTGCGGAGTTAGTAGGGGGTGTTTACTTTTTTTTTCCACGACTGTACATTTAAGGTTATCATAATAGGCCAGTGCAAGGCATTCCTGCCCAGCTAGTATGAATCTCAAAATGTTATAATTATCTTTACATTTTGCTCGAAAGTTTTTATATGGAATTTTTAACAGCATATATTGCATTGAATCATACATGCATTTATGAATGATACAATGTTTATGATTAATCAAAAGGATTATATTTATATACTATATATAAATATATGTATTGGGTGAGTGCAAAAGTTCTTGCGGAGTTTTAGAGTAAAAGTCACACAGTGATTAGGCAAACAAAGTTCTTTATTCAATCAATGATATATGCTCCATCGGTTTCTATAATCTGTTTCCAACTTTCTGGTAGCATACGGATGTGTCGATCCTAATAACTGCGCGGTTTTGATTCGAAGAAGGAAGACACGACGTTTTTTAAGGCATCCAAAGAGTCAAGTTTTTTTTCCATTTACATGATTTTGCAATGACCGGAACAAGTGATAATCAGATGTTGCGATATCAGGAGAATACGGTGGATGAGTTAGGACATCCCATTTCAAGATGCTCAGTTTTCGCAGCGTCTGTCTCGAAGTGTGTAGTCTGGCGTTGTCGTGATGAAAGACTACGCCCTTGCGATTTGACAAAATCGGACGTTTCTGTTTGATTTCTCGATTCAGATTGGTTAATTGGCGACAGTACTTGTCCCGATCAATCGTTTGGCCAGTGGGGAGAAACTCAAAATAAATTATGCCCTTGCAATCACACCAAACACGGAGAATCACCTTCATCGGGTGCAAACTGGCCTTTGCCATCTCGTCACCATGCTCACCTGCCTGTTTCCATGTGCGTTTGCGCTGAACATTGTTGTAAAGGACCCATTTCTCATCGCCGTCACTAATCTATCAAAAACAGCTGGTTTCTGAGCCGCCCGAGTAAAGAAACGGCAGCAGAAATTCGTTCGATTTTGTACCTCTCGGTCAGCAAATGGAGCACCCATATATCGAGCTTCAAATTGAATCCCATGTTCTTTAAACGCCGAAAAGCGGTTGATCGGTCAACGTTAAGTGCTGTAGCAACTTCCTCTGTTGAAATTCGCTGAGTATTCTGAACTAAAGTACGCACAACATCGTCATCAATGTGTAAAGGTTGACCTGAGCATGGCTCGTCTTCAAGGTTAAACTCGCCGCGGCGAAATTTCGAAAACCATTTTTCCACAGTTCGTTTAGCTGGTGCTTGATCTTGATAAACCTCTTGAATTTATTTTACGGCTGCTGCAACGTTTATTCTCTTCCGAAAGTCGTAAGGCATAACATGCCGTAAATGCACCTTATCAACACTCATTTTGAAAGTAAACTTTCTCAAAGCAGTTTGTATCTACACAAATTATTTTGTTTGAAATGAAAGCTGCACACGTCACCTTTCCAACGATGTGTCTTACGTAGATGGCAGTATTAATGACAACACTTTACGCCGATTCTAACACCATCTATTGCCTCCACACGAACTTTTGAACTCACCCAATACACGTAAACACGTTATACAAACAAACATTTTACTGATTTTATTGTTTTAAATTAATACCTTTTAGAAAATAAGGAAGTACATTTAGCCACATTTATGTTTTATTAAAAAAAATAACTTAATATTTTAAGCATGTATGAATACTCTTATTTTAGACAAAATTTCTAAATTTAATTTATACATCATTGTACTGTAAACAATGTTCAAATCTTAAACAATTATATGTGGATATCATTACAATTAATGACCTTTTTTACGTGAACAAATACATTTTTTCTAAATGTATTTATCCCGTGTATAAATGTAATATCCATTAAAATTTCTTCAAGAAAGTATAATGTAAAGCGTTTTAGTTTGAAAGATAAAATATAACAGAGTTTCACTTCTCGGAACTCGAAGAACCCTATTTACCATGCAACCAATTCGCAAAAGATAAGAATTTGATCTTTTGAAAATACTATTGGGGAAATATCTGCGAGAAATAAATAATGGATTATTCTTTCAAAGAAGCTAATCTTGTATTAACCTTATTTACTTGTTATGCGGCATGATTTATAGTGTTCTGTATATTTTCAAAGGTTATGTATTTTTTTCTTTATGCTGTTGCACAGATACGTATGTTTTGGATAGACATTGGAAATTGCGATTGTATTTATATTTGACATTTCAAGCTTAATATGCGGCGTTCATAATGTAATTACGCTTCACCAGTTTAAAAATATTGTAATGAATATTAGTACATAATTGAATTGACTAATCTCCAAATTACCACTTTGATTTTTTTTTTCTTATTTTTACATTTTGATAATTAAAACGCCTCTAAAGTTCAAAACAACAATAATTAGGAACAATATCTATTTATAAAATACACTAAGGTGACGATACAGGATAGAAAAAAAAAAAAAAAAAAAAAAAAAAAAAAAAAAAACATATCCCGTTCATTATTCCGATGCCGTAAATAAGGCAATTAATTGATCGTCTTATCGAAATAATCTACGTTGTATCACATCAAATCTTCTCCATTTTCGCTAAAATCTCAAAAACTATCCAATTACAATGATTAAGTTCTAAATTAAAAATAGCCAGAACTACCAACATCACATTACTGATATAAGCAAAATAATATGTAAGAAACTGTGATTAATTTTATAAATGTAAACAATGTGTAGTGAGTCATACATTTTTAAAAATTCGTTGATAAAAATTAAAAATTTTGCGAGCATTGAATATTTTAACTCATGTAGTATTAAAAAGCCTCTGATGTGATTTGCCTATGAACCAAAGAAAATAGTTTTTCATTTAAAAGTAAAGTCTTAGAAAACTCAACTCTACTTTCGGTACTTTTATGTTATCCAGGGGGCAAATCTTGTCAATAACCGATTTTTTTTTTTTTCCGCCAATAGTATTTTTTTTTCGCATGCGTCATTTAGAAACAATGCTTTGAATTTGAAATAAAATGCTGTGGTATTTATTATTATTGTTATGTATTTTAAAGAGAATGAGCGATAGGCATGTATTTTAATTGTATGCAATATATGTATTTTGAATGTTTATATTTAAATAAAAGTTATGCTTTTTAAATGAAATTGGCTGAAGGTTTATATTTAAATGGAAATTAATGCAATATGAATGATGTCAATGGGAACATTATTAGGAGATTTAATCACATAAGTACAGTATTCACAGTACTTATATAAAAGTACTCTATTTTCTGAGTATTAATGTAATAAACCTTGTATTTAGCTTGTTTGTTTCATGTCTGTATGTTTAATTTATTTTAGAAAAACTGATTTGAGGAATCATTAATCCATTTTCCTCTTTTTTTCCTTTTCTTTTGCATATTTAATTACGTTTCAATTTAAACGTTTTCATAATTTTAAAATTTTCACCTTTGAGTAGAAAGGGTGTACTTTCAAATATATAATGTTTGAAAACTGTATTTCAATTTTCTGACTTTTAAAATTTTTTAAACCAAACAGTCCAATTACGGAATAATAATATATTAATATTTTTATCAATTATTTCAAATTTTAAGGAACAACCACAATTTCTACCCACCGTCCAATGACAGGCGTTTACACTAGTATACTTTTAATAAAACTTTTAAAGAGAAGTTGAAAGACTAATATTATAAAAAAAAATATGTAACCAGTTTTTGAATAATGATATTCTGTTATTGGAATTATTTAAACTGTTTGTTTTTTTTACCACGTTCTGCATGTTTTGTTTTAATATTACGTTTCGTTATCATTTCAGAATTTTCAGATTTTGCAAAGCTTCTTTCCAGTTATTCAAAAGATTTTTCTTTTTTCTTTATACGAAGTATCATTATGTGTAGATCTTCAACTTACATGATCTTGAAAAACCAAGACTAACTTACTATTTAAAGAACAACAGAAAAGTAAGTTTTATCTCTTATTGATAATTGGCGAATAATTAAAAGAATATAAACGGTTTAAAGACATTAATTAACATATTGTATGTTAGTTGCCATATTCTGCAACATGATCAGTTTAGCATAACATAATAAATTTGGTGGCAACACTATCCGCAATAATTTTAAATCCCATTGTGGCCAGAATTATTTTTTGATGAGCACCTATAATAAAACTATATAAAATACGACGGCTATTTTTAAAGCATAGAGCTGTAAACTTTTATATTGAATTTTCACAGAGTTTGGCCGTTTTTTTTAATTACGTACAAAAGGTATAATTACTATTTTGATGATCTATATATATTTAAAAGACCAGGGTATTTTTACTCGTATAGTCATCAGCCCTGAGATTTCTACTGAACTAATTTTGATAATTATTTTTTTAATGAAAGCTGTTCATTTGTAGACGTGCCCGTACGATGTATGTTTTATTTATTTCCATTTTTATATTTTATTTTTAATTTTAAAAGCTTTTTATGATATTTCTTCCTAAATGGTGGCAATTAGGTTAAGCTTTTCTCTCTATAATATAAATTTATTTTTCTTTATCATTCCACCAATCAGAAGCGTGATTTCATCAGTGAATGTGTCATCATAATTTTTAAAAAATGCTGGTTTCATAAAATTTAACAATATAAAGGGATTACGTTTAATTATGTACTAATCGCGGAAGAACAGATTGTTTCTTGAGAAATAATCTACCTGTATTATAAAGGACAAAGACATATGTGCGTAACACTGACGTCATTTTGAAAATTCAACACTTCCCGAAGAAAATTTAGTTTTACAATTTTTGCCTCTACTTACTTTATCCCTCTAATTCCCAGCATTCAAAAAATTGCGTAATTCAGAGAATCGGAATTCATACCAGAAAATCTAATAGCAACTTTCGGTTTATTTAATAACGAAATTACTGCTATTAATTAAATAAAAAAATTCTATTTTAAGTTCATATTTTAAATTTTTGGTGGGAATACGGAAGTTCTGAATAAAACAAGCCACTAAATCGTGAACAGTGATGGTAGCAAATATGCTGCCACGGGCAGTAGAGGGTTATTGTGTCTATAGCAACTGTCTATCTTATTTTATTGTCCTTCAGAGAATTCCCTTTCTTAAAATTAGATAAGGAAATAAATAACCCGCACTGTAAAAAAAAAAAAAAAATAAATAAATAAATAAAAATAATAAAATAAAATCCGAGCGGTTTTGCTGTAGGAATCGGAAAAATAGTTGCCCTTGTCGAAAATTTTCCTACTCAGCTCGGAATAAAATCCGTAAAAAAAAAAGGGAAATAGTCAATAAAACGGTATTTTACGGATTTTATTCCGAGCTGGGTTGGAATTTTTTCCGGTACGATAAGGGCAACTATTTTTCCGATTCCTACAGGAAAACTGGTCGTATTTTTTTTTACAGTGCGCAACAACATTGAACTGTTTTTTTTTTTTTTTTTTTTTTTTTTTTTTTGTCAGGATAGTAGTTGAAATCTTCGTAGCTTATACTGAAAGATACTTCAACAGGAAAAGTACAAAATTATAAAAAGCAAAAATCATTAGTGCATTTCTCACATACTTATCTTATTTTAATACACTGTAAAAAAAAAAAAAAATACTACCAGTTTTCCTGTAGGAATCGGAAAAGTACTTATTAGCCCTTATCGTACCGGACAAATTTCCGACACAGATCAGAATAAAATCCGTAAAATACCGTTTTATTGATTATTTCTTTCTTTCTTCTACGGATTTTATTCCGAGCTGGGTCGGAAAATTTTCCGGTATGATAAGGGCAACTACTTTTCCGATTCATACAGGCAAACTGGCCGTTTTTTTTTTTTTTTTTTTTTTTTTTTTTTTTTTTACAGTGTACCCTTGCACGAATAATTACGTATAGATACTTTTGTTTTACTAGGCCCTATAAATTTTTATTTTATTAAATTAAATTTATATTAAATTTTGCATCATATTGATATTTAAAAAGGAAACTAGCATTTATCATTCCTAAATGTTATCAATTTTTATGAAATCTTTATTCTACGGTACTGAAATATTTAAAAAATGTTTTAAGACAGTTTTTGTTTCAAAAGTCATATTCTATTGCATTTTTAAAAATTTATTACTTATTGACGCTTGTTGATCACATTCCATGAAAAGAGATAACGGGTAAGAAATAACACATTTCTCCTTACTGACTGCAATGTCTGACTGTACTGTCTTATGTTCGGTCTAATTTTCTTACTTTGGGAGTTTTTGCTTAACCAATTAAGGCAACATTTGTTTCATCAGAAATGAAGGCTTTTTTACACCGCATCAATTACAATTTTTATTTTGAATATAAAAAGATCAAAAGCACGATAAACAAAAACAAAAATCATTATTACATCCATAATCATGTGTGTTCATAAATTATTGTTGGAACTTCCTCACGTCATAACTTTTGATTTTAGAACATGACAAAAATGTTATTACATATTCGTAAATATCAACTGTAAATGCTTATTTTAAAAACATAAACAAAGTTACATATGCGTAAAGATAAAACTGTAAAAAATATTAATCAAATAACAATTAATAATAACATCTTATTAAATTTATCGAAAAAAGATTTTGTTAAATATCATGTGGTAACTATCTAACTTTGTGTTGATATTTCCTTAATAATGTTTTCTTAAATTTAATAAAATTTGAAAATAATTATTATTTAATTAATAACGTTTTCGGCTGCAATTTACTCATATGTGGTTTTGGATTGTATTGTTATAAAAACATTTTTCATTGCATATTACGAATATATAATAATTTATACATTCCTCATGTTCCTAAATCAAAAGTTATGAGTTAAGGAAACCCTGGCAATAACTTGTGGACATGCTGCATATTGAAATAGTAACAAATATATATTTTCTAATAGTACTCTTTACAAAAGACACATTCCATTACATAATTTTTCATCAATTTGTTGTATCTCGTCAATCATGTTTCATGTAAAGAAAAAATGGAAAAGAAATATCACATTTCTCTTTTTTTATCTGTAGGTCCCCTGGGCTTTTGTACATTTCATATGTTGAAAATTAGAAATTTCTATTTATTAAATTAAACGTATAATTGTTTCAGCAGTATTGAAGGGATGCATCGTTTTAACGAACAGAAAATTTAAATTTTCATGTCAATAAAAAAGAAATAAAAAAAGCTAAAGAGAAAAAACTGAATAAAAAATTAAAAATCATTATTGCATTCATAATACAAATTATTCTCTAATGTCTGCAAATTATTCTCGGTATTTCATTACCTTATAATCTTTTATTTAAGAATATCACGAACATTATTATTAAGAAAGTAATTCGAAATCTACAACTGAAAAAAAAAATAATACGAACCATGTCATGTTTTCTCCGCCAATTTGTGCTGCAACCACAACGCCTTTTCACTACGGAACGCTGACATTTCAAAGTATTCGATGAACAAAATAAAGCAATATGCATATTGTAGTTCTTCAAAACTTTGTGCTCATGATTGATTAATAAATTTTTGGTAAATTTGTTAAGATATTAATATAAATTATCAGTCGATTCTAATAATTATTTCGTTATTAACGTTTCGGCTTGCACTTTACACATATGGAAAAACAAATATGGATACATTATAATATTTTTTGTGATATTCCTAAATCAAAATTTATGAAGTAAGGAAACACGACAAGAGTTTATTGACACCTTTTTTTTTATCTTAAAAGAGAGTTTTCTTTTCAAAAGACGTATTCTATTGCACATTTGTTTATTACTTTATTGTTCCTCGTCGATCACGTTCAAAGATAAAGAGAAAGAGAGAGAAATGCATTTTTCTTCACAAGCAGAAGCTCCTCTGGGGTTCTGAAAATTTTATATGTTGAAAGTCAGCAATTTATATTTATTGAATTACAGCTACATTTGTTTCGGTGACATTGAAGTATTTCTTTCTTTTAGGATAGTATTTGGATTTTTTTATTTCTACAAAGTGCAGAAAAATGTTTTGTGTACAATGAAATACTTTTCATATTTAGATATTAAACTATTTAAATATTAAGAAGATATTTATATTATAGGATAATGTAGGTCTCTAATTGTGTGTTTCAAGTGCACATTCATTTGTCTTTTTTTTTTACATAAATGTATGAATCGAAAAATTCATAAGACAACATAAAGATAGCATGATTTGTTTGAGATGCAAATGTGCTTACAGTTGGAAATGCAATATTCAAATAAAATTATTTCTTTGTAATAGGCGGAATCTGCACATTCCACATTTCTGATAGTATGAAATGGACGTAACGTTAGCTGCAAAATCTCTATTTCATTTTGTGAAATCTGGTTTTAAATTTAATAAAAAATACTATGAAGTATATATCATTGAACAAACTTTCAAAGAATGTATCCAGAAGTATTGCATAACAAAATTTTAATTTTTCTGCAGCAGCCCACACAATCTAAGTGGAATAAAAACAGAACTACAAAAATGTTTAACATACTGTAAATTCCTAAAAAATATTAAAGTGCAAAACACAAAACTAAAAGGCAAATAATACTATTCACTTCACAAATATACTTGACGGATTTTAGCTTTCATGCGTGTATAAAATTTTATAAATATTTGAAATCCATATACGGATAGGAATCTTCGAAAGAGTTTAATTAAGGGCACACATTCCTTTTGGAAAATGTATAAAACGAATATTTAGAGTTATTTTAGTAACCATTTTATTGGTTTATAAACAACTTGAAAGTTTTTTTTTCTCTACATTATATGGCCAAAGGTAACCGGCCACTTGCGACTTTAGACGTTTTGTTAAATATCTAGAAAAATACATGAGGAATTAACCTGAAAATCCAGGTGTGTGAACAGTATAGTATAGGTCATATATTTCCGCGACGATTTTTTTCAGAAACTCCATAGGGGACCATCAACAAATTGTAAAAGAACGAATATCTTATGGATACCTCTTTCAAAACTAACGTAGCAAAAGCGTTCAGACTGTAGGTTATGCAAAAAAAATATTTTAGTATAAAATTTGTATTTATATTTATATGATATATTTCAACACCTAATTTCAGATTTATCATTTTATTGCATTGAATAACATTAGATTATGGATATTAATTCGAGTTTCATACCAGATGTCATTATTAACTTTTGCAAATTTCTGTAGGTTAGTTTGTTTTCTTGCTGCAACAGAAACCGCTTTACATTACTATATAAAATGTAAATGCTATATCACATAATACAGAGTTATAACAAAAGAAACGGCAAAATGATGTGCAGTTCATATTAATTAAAAGAATTAATAAAATATCTTTTTTAGTAATTTGTTTAACAATTGGAAGCTGAAATCAATTTCATTATCTATGGACTGCTAATTAAGCTTCCAGTTCGCAAATCCCGCTTCGGGGTTCCTCTCTGCTTCGGTACGTAATTCTAGAAATATTCGTCATAAGTAATTTCAAGTTAACTAAGTTCATTGGCTTCTTGAGAACTAATGAATGTAGTTATTTATTAGAAATAAACAATAGACAAATTCAGGAAGTACTTTTTTATTACCTGCTCGCAGGTGTTAAATTGTTACCATATTTTATATTGTATTTTTTTCATTTATAACCCACTCTCATAAATTCAGGATAATGACAGGTTTCTTTATATTTTATATGTTTTTTGGAATATCAAAAGAAATATTTGACGAACCATCCTTTAACTTCTGAAATGCAAAATAAATATTTGACATTAATTGAGACTTAGTCAAAGGGCATGTAGGTGGAGAAAAGTAAATTTAATAAAAATAATAACATTTGTGATCATAAAAAGTAACACGAAATTATCTGTCACTTTAGCCAATGGCTTCGTTGACTCAGTAAAGCATCAGAACACTTTAGTGGAACAAATAGCATACCTACTATTGAAGATATATAAGTTTCTGCTGCAAACAAACATTTTCATTCATCACATTCAGACTTTAAACTAAATTCAACTCTACTTTTTGCGTTCCTACAAAAGTAAACCGATAAATCAAAGAAAATCATCAGCTCTATTCATCATCAAAGCAATTCAGGTCCTCTACTTTTTGAATGAACTTGGAAAAGTGTACTAGACGTGCTACAATTAGAAAATAAATTTATTGAATATTGGATGAGGTATGAACATGTGTATGAGGAAAGTTTTATTTGCACATGCACGAAGGATATCAAAATGCTTTTTTTATATAATTATATGGTAGTCAGCTATATGGAGAAACTAAATAAAACTAGTCGAATGTGGCAATTTCAAATCAATTTTCATACATGCTAATACTTCCTGAAAAATGCAATGCAGCAGCGCCACCAGTTAGGTGATTTACGCCAAAATCTAATCAGCAACATTGTATGTCAAATTTTAATTGGATTTGAAGTTTGATGAAAATTCGTGCATTAGTTTTTGAGAGTTTTTGCGGAAATCGTGAAAACTTCTACATAGCAGTGGCACCTGTTGCGAAATTTGCACCAAAAACTTATCAGGATCAATTTATATCAGAGACTAACTGAATCTAAAATTTGATAAAGATTCATGCATTAGTTCTTGAGATACAGCTATTGCGGCAATCGTAAAAAAAAAATGCAGCATAGTAGAGTCCCCCTTTGGGCGATTTACACCAAAAACTAAACAACACTAATTTATATCAGGGACTAACTAAATCTGAAGTTTCATGTAAATTCGTGCAGTAGTCCACGAGATAGAGCTATTGCGATAACCAAGAATAGTGCAGCATAGCAGCGCCACCTATTCGGTAACTGACACCAAAATGTTATTAGCACCAAATTATATCAAGAACTAACGGAATCTGAAGTTTTTTGAAAATCCGTGTTTTCGTTCTTGAGGTATTGCTATTGTGGTAATCATGAATAATGCAGCATAACAGTGCCACCTGCAGGACGATTTTCACCAAAAAGTAATCAGAAACAACTTATATCTGGGACTAACTGAATCTAAAATTTTATTAAATTCCGTTCATTAGTTCTTGAGATAGAGCGCTCACAAAATGAGTGTCATACACAGACAGACAGACAGTTTGTATAAATAGGCTTTTCACGAGATCTCTGAGCCATAAAACACGTAAATCCGTCGAAAACCGGAATTCGAAATTTTTTACGAATCCAATTTTTTTCTTGTTAAGATAGAAAAAAGTAAAAGGCCAGTTGAATATCGTGAAATTTAAATATATATATCTGTATATCGGCGATAAAGTAAGCTGAATTTCAGTTGCATTCAAAAAGTATATGTAAATAAGGAATTTTCAGAAATTAAAATTTAGTTTATTCTATCTCCGATAATCTGAATTTTTACGATAAACTACCTCCATTTTTATGCCCGTTGCCCTGTAGTTGATTACAAAATTATAAGAAAAAAAAATCGATAGCTCTCGCTCATGTGCCGTTAAAAATTGTTTTATACAAATGTCTACCAAAAAACAATATATTCATTTTCTTATTTCAGTATTATCTTTTTAATAAACTTTGTCGAATTTTTAGAAAGTTACTTAAAATTTGTTAAAAAAATCGTCAAGCTATAAATAAAAAAACAAATGATTTTTTTCAGAAACGCTTATATCGTTACAAATGTGGGTGCTATTCTTACACAAATTAATGCAAGCGTTGTGCATTTCTAATTTTCCTCTTGACTGAACAGTGAAATAAAATCTCTGAAATGTATGATGTAAAACACTTCCTTTCTATAAAGTTCAAGAATTATTCGCTAAGCATTCCTGTCGATATTTGACAAAACGTCGGAAATGAACATTTTCCTGCCATTATCCTTAACTTAGGAGAATGAATGTGTTTAAAATGCCTGATTCAGCCATTCGGTTAAAAAAAATAATAAGAAATAATACCAAATATGTTATTTAAACTTTAATAAATAATTTCGAATATGTACACTCCAAAAATAAAAGCTGCCTTTGGCGAGCGAAAAAATGCTATTTGCGAGATTTGCTCCTGTCTAACATAAAATTATCGATCAACATAATTTTTGCTTTTTGAGGAAAAAAGCAGTTTTTAATTTATTAGAAATGAATGTATTCATTATTATACAGGAAAACAATAGATTAAGCTGAATTTGTCTTTGACGAATATATGAAAAATTACACAGCAAAAAAGACTTTTAATTTACTTTTATAACTTTCCATACTTAGCCTATTACCAGTTCTTTGGTTCGTGATAATTTTTTGTTTACTATCGCTTGTAAAATATCAGTACTATATTTTCACGATTAGTCTAATTGTTTTTCATGTCCTGTGTATGAAACTTGCCAAGGAACGATGTTCCACTGTTCAATGCGCATTGTGCGGTACTGTAATAACAAAAAATTAAATATGGGTTAACTTATCTTGATTAGTTGGTAAATTAACACAATTGAAAACAAGAAAAAAATCATCGTCCAGCATAGATTATATAATACTTTCCAACACATTCAGAATACTGTAACAAATCCAAACAGTTCATTAATGTGAAATATGGTGTATAAATTAAAAATTTGAAAAACTATGCATTTAAAAACCTTATTTTTGCTATTACAATCCATAATCGGAAAATATCCGTTTTATTTTGTATAGACCTGTATATGATGTAGGGATTTACATGTATACTACATAGCGTGCTAAAATTTAGTTTATTAAAACGAATAGCACAGTTGAAAATGTTTATTCAGCAATTAACGCGTATCAAAGGATGTTTGAGAAATTTTGTGCAGCCCGATATCTATTTATATAAAATCCAAGTCTCTGTGTGTCCCTCACAATTCCAGTTGGACCGCCTAATTGATCGCGCCCACGCCAGGGTTAGTCTTCCTATGGAGAAATCGGTACCAGCTTCAGCAATGAATAATTGGTGAAGAGTACTAATAGCAGGGTTGCCACAATAGCGCCAAATGTTGACCAACTTGACAAAATTACGCGAAATTTGGCGACAAAAATAAGTTGCCATATATGAAGCCAACTTGGCGATAGCTGGCTAATTTGGTGAAAATCCCATTGAAAACTCATTAATCTTTCATAATCGAGCTCACCGGTATTTAATTTAAACTCCGCGAATTGAAGGTTTTTTTTTTTTAATCTATGGGTCAAAATTTAAAGTGTACGTAAATGTACGCCTTTACATCTTCCTCCCGATGCTACCAATAAAATAACCGTCACTAGACGGCGCTGTGCTATCTGAGCTCCTGATTACCCAATTTTAGTGTGCCAGTATAGGGACCTTGGTGAAATAGAGAAAATTGCCTTGGCGAAGAAGAAAATTTGACAACATATTTCCACATTTTAAAATGTATTATTTTCATCTATTGCTGCGGAACAAGCGAGAAAAACCTCTAATATTCTTACATATGTGTTGTATATGTCTTTATATCTTATTTTTCGTCAATTTTGACGGACTATCTTTCTAGTATGATCTATAAAAGTTATCAACACGAAGGAATATTTAAAGAAATAGTTCAATTTAAAAACGCGTACCACAACTAAAAATGCACTTCCAGCAATTAGTGTTAATTATTGTTCCATTTCTTCTGTAGGCAAACATTTTGTGTGACCATGTAAATCAACGATGCACACTATATTCTACAATAAGCGTCGTGTTGTTCAGCTTAGTAATGTATATAAATTTCAGTATGTTCAAAATACTGCAAAATTATTAAAATACTATATTATTAAAATACTATATATTAAAATGCAATATTATCAAAACCAAACTATTTTCTCCCATAGACTGTAATGTGACGGTCTTCCTTTGAGTGACCTTGTAAATGAACTATATACGCTACACATTTCATTATTAATACCGAACATGCTATGGTAAACTCCAATAACTATTATCAATTTCAAGAGAATCTAATTACATTCACTAGCTTTCAAGCACGGACTGACAGAGAGACACAGAAACCGAGAAAACGAATTCATAAACATTTTTTTAACTTTGTTGGAAAATATCAAAAATGAAAATCGCTCCGATACGTCAAAATTGGAAACTTATTGGAAAATCTTAACAAAGCCCCCTAAAATTGTCCTTTAACAATTTTTTTATGACAAGATATCATTAAACTTTTATTCGTTTTAAAACTGTTTATTTAATGGAAAGTGTTTCTAGATACTTAACAGTTAACTTAACAGAGAAACAAGTGAAAAGGAACACAGAGAATAACCTACAAAAGAAATTGAATCTCATATACATGAAAAACAAAAATTCTCAAAAATCTTATTGCAAATATAGGAAAAAATGGATTACTGTAGGGGAGGAAACCTTTTCCCGCTGTAATGTAATTAAGATATTTTATCTCTTAAGTGCATAGTGTTAAAAATATCACAAACTTTACATAATACAATTGAGAATTATCTACAAAAGGGTGATGTTATTTGAAAACAATATAATATCATGTTCCTGTTTTGTATTTCGAGATTCACAAAAGATAACTGTGTTTTTCTAGTTTCCTATTATATTCTTTGTATGACTTATGCAAGGAAAACAAAAGTAATAAAAATGATTGAGTTTACTTTTAAACATAGTGGGAATTTTAGGAATGCCGAGTTTCAAAAGCTGTATACGTCATTTTATTATCATTATTTGTTTCAATATTTGTTCCCTCTATTGAAATTTATTTTACTTGTAATTTTTGAAGCCATTTGAAATATTTACCTTCATATATTTTTTAAAGAAATATTTTTTTCTTATTTCTTCATTTTTTTGTATAGATATACTCGGAAAAAAATGTAGATTTCTCATCAGCATTGGAATAGTACATAAATTTCAAAATAAATGTACAGGATAAGAAAATAATACACTTGATACATCTTATAATATATATGAATACACCTTATAATATATATTTTTCTTATGCCCGATTAACTTTTCTCGCGCATATAATACTCATCTAAATTTGTATTCATTTTAAACTATATTTAATAAAACAGCTTTAGGTTCTGAATAGTTAACTCAAAAAGATCAAAATGAAAAGGAAAATACAGTACAGTAAACTGTTACCAAAATCTTCACAAGAACTTCTATCTCATATATTTAAAAAGAAAACATCATTCAAATACCTTAACGCAAAGAGAAAAGTGGATTATTTTATGCATAAATAAAAGTAATTATTCACTGTTAGATAACCAAGGAACTTTATCTGTTCAGTGAATGAAGCTAAAATATTATAAACTTGACCTTTATGAATTACAAATAAAACAGTGGTGTATTACGAAGTAACATAAAGTGAGACATTTTCTGTCTTCACAAACATAAAAAAATATGTGTTAGTTTTATGTTACATTGGATGTGTGGCAGCCGCAGAAAGGCAAGGGAGAAAATTCTTCGTTCGGAATGGCAGCTGGCCAGAGCCGTTGTCATAGCAGCGCAGACGAAAATGTTTACATTGCGTTTTTGTGTGTTCGAATACGAGGAGTGTCAGAATCGACGTTTATCAATGTTCTACGAATAAAGGTAGTAAAGAGTTTTTAAGTGAGTGATTACATTATACGAGCGAATCCACCACAATGGTGACCATGGACTGTTCTTATATAGAGCATCAGCCTTCCTAGATGAGTTGGAATGTTATCCGATCATCTTCATCTTTCAAAGAATAGATCGTTCTACAGCGGCTCGATGGAAAGCAGATAAGTTCTTCTGAGTCATTTTCCTGATATTTTTTCTGTTATTTTATTAGAAAAATTTAACTCGCGAATTTATTTTGGTTTGATTGTACTATTTTATATATTTATTACCATAAATCATGCCTAGTGTCGATGCTGTTCAAATTCCATTATATAACAGATCAGATCCTGCGCTATGGTTTGTGATGTGCGAAAGCACATTTGCTTTAGCTACCCCCAAAGCAATATCAGAATCTGTTACAAAATATAATTATATAGTTTCGCATCTTCCACCCGATGTTGCATCAATCATTCGTGATATTTTAATGCAACCAGATGCTACTGACCCTTATGGTGTCTTAAAAAAGGAATTAATTGCGCGCTCAGGTGAATCATCCCAGCAAGAGATACGACAGCTCTTGTCTGGAGAAGAACTAGGAAATCGGAAACCTTCAGATTTATTACGTAGTATGAAACGTCGCGCGGAATCCCTAAATGTTCCAGACAATTTAATGTTAGAATTGTTTTTGCAACGATTACCAAATTCTGTTCAGACAATTTTAGCGGCTGTTTCTGAATTAACCCTTGATAAAGCAGCGGAAATTTCAGATCGTATTTCAGAAGTTACCCCTTCCCCAGCTTCTGCAATTGCCGTGTCCTGCTCGAATGAACAGGCGATAGAGGGTAAATTATTGAAAGAAATCGAAAAATTAAATAAGCGCATTGATCAGCTTGCTGTTTCACGTGGTCGGTCCCCATACCGCAGAAACTGGAGTAAACCTCGAGGGCGAAGTAATAGTGATAATCGGGATTCAAGTATCTGTTGGTATCATAGACGATTTGGAAAAAAATGTAGGGAAGAAAAATGCATAAAGCCGTGATCTTGGGCGGGAAACGAAACCAGCAAAGAGTAGAGGCGACTTATTCTTTGCCTCAACAGTCACGTCGCCTGTTCATTAGAGACCAGACTACAAATGTTTCTTTTCTGGTCGACACCGGTTCGGACGTGTCAATCCTTCCTGCCAACAATGTACAAAAACGGAATCCACCCGTACAAACGCTTTTGGCTGCTAATTCTTCCCCTATAAATGTTTATGGTCAACAAACCCTTTCTCTAGATTTTAAGTTAAGACGAAAATTTAATTGGACTTTTCTAGTGGCAAATGTTAGTACACCAATTTTGGGAGCAGATTTTCTCCATAATTTCGAATTGGTTCCAGATCTCCGCCACAAATGTCTAAGAGATTTAAAAACAAAATTTGAAACAACAGGTCACATGAAATGTGCATTAATTCATTCAGTAAAAACAATCAATATTGATAATATATATAATGAACTTCTTAAACAATTCCCATCTATTACAAAATTACCAGATCCCAATCAGCCTGTCAAACACAACACAATGCATTTTATTTCAACAAAAGGACTTCCAGTTGTGGCAAAACCCCGCAGGTTGGCTCCGGATCGCCTGAAAATTGCTAAAACAGAATTTCAAAATATGATACAACTCGGACATTTAAGACCTTCACGTAGCAACTATGCATCACCTTTGCACATGGTTCCAAAAAAGGGAACTTTGGAATGGAGACCTGTAGGTGATTATCGTGCCTTGAATGCGCAAACCAAAAAAGACAGATACCCGATACCATGTATAGCTGATTTTACTGCTAATTTACGTGACACTAAAATTTTTAGTCGACTTGACCTCATCAAAGCATATCATCAAATACCAATCAATCCTGATGATATTCCCAAAACAGCGATATGCACACCTTTTGGATTGTTCGAAAGCACACGCATGCAATTTGGCTTATGCAATGCGTCTGCAACATTTCAGAGATTCATAGATGAGGTAATACGTGATTTACCAGGCGTCTATGCTTTCGTCGATGATATACTCATAGCCTCTAAAAATGCCGAGGAGCATTATCATCATTTAAAAGCACTATTTTCCAAATTAGCAGAATATGGTTTGTGCATAAATGTATCCAAATGCACATTTGGTAAACCTACCATTGATTTCTTAGGATTTCGAATATCTGAACATGGTATTCAACCACTTCCAGGTAAAGTTAAATGCATAATCGATTTTCCGCAGCCCACAACCTTATCTCAACTTCGAAGATTTTTGGGTATGTTTAATTTTTATAGGTCTTTCATATATCAAGCTGCACACATACTTGCGCCTTTAGTGAAATTGTTAGAAGGCCATACAAACAAAAAGAAATCTCGTTCCCGTGTTCCTAAAACAGAACCCCTTAATTGGAACGAAGATGCTGAAAAAGCTTTCGTAGCTGCCAAAAATGCAATATCTCAGGCTGCTCTTTTACGGCACCCTATTCCAGGCGCTCAGTTGAGTATATGGGTTGACGCCTCAGATGTCGCGATCGGCGGCACCCTTATGCAGTTTTATCAGGAACGTTATGAACCTTTTGCATTTTTTTCCATGAAATTAAACAACAGTCAGCGGAATTGGTCAACATATGACCGGGAATTATTTTCTATTTATTCGGCAATAAAAAAATTTCGGCACATGCTAGAGGGGAGAATTTTTCAAATTTATACTGATCAAAAACCGCTAATTTATGCATTTAAGCAAAATCCCCATAAATGTTCGCCGCGGCAATCACGCCATTTAGATTACATTTCCCAATATTCCACTGACATTAGACATGTACCAGGTTCCGAAAACATTGTTGCAGATTGCCTCTCAAGAATTGAAATTGATTCTATTTCAAAATCTCCAATCTTAAATTTTGAGGAATTCGCAAAAGCTCAGGAAAATGATTCAGAGCTACAGAACCTGCATAATAGTACATTGCTCAAATTGGAATTGAAACCTTGCCTCATTTCTGATTGTAGCCTACTATGTGATACTTCAACAGGTACGCCTCGACCCTTAGTTCCTAGTTTCTTTCGTCGGCTGATATATGAACATTTGCACAACCTAGCCCATCCAGGCATAGCAGCTACCACAAAACTAATTTGTTCCAGATACGTATGGCCAAATATGAAACGAGACATCAAAAACTGGGTTCGTGGCTGTGAGAAGTGTCAAAGATCAAAAATACAGAGGCACACCAAAGCACCTCTTGGCACGTTCTCTCTTCCTGATGCACGTTTTTCCCAAATACATATAGATATCGTAGGTCCCTTGCCTCCATCTGACGGTTTCAGCTATCTTTTAACGATGATTGACCGATTTAGCAGATGGCCAGAAGCCGTACCTATATCTGATACACAAGCTAAAACAATTTGTAGTGCCATATTAAAGCATTGGATATCAAGATTTGGTTGCCCTTCGCTCATAACCACGGATCAAGGCCCACAAATGCGATCAGCAATATTTGATGAATTTACGAAAATGATGGGAACACAGAAGATCCGCACAACGGCATATCATCCGATATCGAATGGCATTATCGAAAGATTTCATCGACATTTAAAGTCATCCATCAAAGCTCACGAAACCAGTAGGTGGACTGAAATATTACCGATAGTTTTACTAGGCATTCGCACAGCAGTGAAGGAAGATATACAAGCTTCTTGCGCTGAGCTTGTCTACGGCACTACGTTGAGATTGCCCTGTGATATGCTGGATGAATACAAGATCCGACGTTTCAACGATAACTTCGTCACGCAACTACGAAACACCATGCGGCAGTTAAGTCCAGTTGCTACATCATCTCACTGCCAAGAGAAGTTCTATATACACCCTTCCTTGACATCTTGTTCACACATCTTTCTAAGAGTGGATCATGTACAACCTCCATTGTGTCAACCATATACTGGTCCTCACAAAGTCCTAAGTAGAACTGGGAAAACTATAACAATCGAGCTTAATGGTCGTAAGTCTACGGTATCAATAGATCGAGTGAAGCCAGCTCATTTGATTTCTACTTCAGACTTGTCCACGAAAACTGTTCCAGAGAACTCTAAATTAAAACTCTCTCTTAAAGCGGACAGTAACCCTGACCAAACAAAAACTCTCACACGTTCGGGCAGACATGTCCATTTTCCTAAAAAACTGGCATCTTATATTACTTACTGAAATTGTTGATAAATTGTTCATTTTGCATACTACACATTATGCCTATATTTTGTTATATATTGCAATTTTATTTCATGTAAATATCCTTGTAATTTTTCTCCACAAGCGTGGATTCTGACACAGATAGTCAAAAAAAAAAAAATAGTATACACTTGTATATCGTTTCTTCGGTACCCTACGTCACTGGGGGGATACTCTGTGGCAGCCGCAGAAAGGCAAGGGAGAAAATTCTTCGTTCGGAATGGCAGCTGGCCAGAGCCGTTGTCATAGCAGCGCAGACGAAAATGTTTACATTGCGTTTTTGTGTGTTCGAATACGAGGAGTGTCAGAATCGACGTTTATCAATGTTCTACGAATAAAGGTAGTAAAGAGTTTTTAAGTGAGTGATTACATTATACGAGCGAATCCACCACAGATGTATAACTTATAACTGTATGTTTCTAATAAGGATGATTCTGCTTAATGTTAAACAAGCAGTGCATTTTCCAAGTGTCAAGTTTCAAAAGCTGTATAGATAAGTCCTTTTTTCGAAAATGACACTTGAACTGATAATAGAATTGTATAACAAGTGCCTACCGATTTTAAAACGGATATATGCAATCGTATAAGGGTGAATGCAGCGTTCTTAGTGGCGAAATTTAGAATATATCAAACGAACACGAAAACTGACAATAAAGTGAAACAAAGTTAATTACAAAACACAAAAGTATAGAACTCCCTCGATTTAGTATGAAACGATGCCTTAGAATTAAAACTAACTTTATTATGAGATCAAGAAAGTTTTCTTTTTTAATGAATCCTCGGATTAATTACGTCACTAATTCAAGTGTGACATCATAGTGAGATGCATGTTTACTAGTAAGTTGTATCTAACGAGATGCATGTTTACTAGTAAGTTGTATCTAACGAGATGCATGTTTACTAGTAAGTTGTAACTCTCGAAAGCAAGGTACACTTTATTTTTATAAGCAAATCAATTGAAGCACACTTGAAGTATATACTATATGCAGGAATGCGGCACACTTCTGTGTATTTTTTATACTGAGAAGTGTATCGCTACCAATGCTCGAAACAAACGTTACTTAAGGGGATTCAGAACTCTTAAAATTGGAAAAAATGAAAAAAATGACCATTTTCAACATTTAATATCTTAAAATGTATGTGATTTAAAAACACAATTTTTATTGGGATGAAAGATATAAGTATTTTCTTTCATTTTATATATTTAAAATATTGCAAGATGCAGAATTAGTATTTATAGGGCACTCTAAAAGGTCAGATATTTGTCGAGCAGAAAGTTGGTATGACAGCTTACGTGCATGCTTACAAAATAAATTTAGAAACTAGAATGACATTTTTCGTTTCAAATTATACTTCAGACTATAGTAATTACAGTAAACCTAAATAAATTTGTATTTAAAGCATTTTCATATTTTTAATACACAGTTGTATTTAGCTAATAGAAAATTTTGAAAATTTCAACAGTATAATCATCTAAAAAATATATTCTTTGGAACAAAACAAATGAAATTTTAGGTTCAGTTATAGTTTTCAGACTAACATGAAATATATGTTTTGAAAATTTCATTAAAAAACATTCAGAAGTTTCTGAGATATCCAGCGCGTTTTTCCAAAAAATGTCATTTGGAAAAAAATGACTTCAAAGCGTCGGAAACGCTGCTTCAGCTATTGGACAAGTATAATTCTAAATGCCATAACCGCTGTCCTAATAGGAATTTCAAGGAAACAATTATATCAAAATGTTAAAAAAAGATCGGAGTTTAACATCTAAAAAGATTAAAATTTCGAAATTTTTGAAGCTTTAAGAGTTTTTAAAACCCTTAATTTTCATAGTAAAAGATCGCATCATGCCTGAACGTGACAGTTGTGTTTATAAATAAGCATTTACTTTAAAGTTTTTATTAAAAAATTACACTATACTACATGTATCAATTGTTTTAATTAATAGTCTTCATTTTTCATTTTCTACTATTAGTGACGTGTTTAAGCCGGTCACAGGTTAGCTAAAAATTAAGATTTTAGGGTTTCAATAGAATTTACATGCAAGACGAAAATTCTTATTGAATCGATAATGTTCTATACTTCTTTAAAATAATGTTTCTTCGCTCTCTCTTACAGTCTTCGGGATAAGATGATACATAAAGACAGAAATTTTCCATCATTAATGCTGCAGCCACTGTTATATGATAAAGTATAGTAATTAATTATATTATAGGTGGACACTGATTGCGCAATTCTAGTTTTTTTCCGCTGACACATTATTTTAGGATAAAATGACTTTATTATGCATCCTGCTTTTTTTACATGATCTGAGTTGTTTAGAAATTTGCTTTCTGCATTAAAAGTATTTCCAGCGTCTAAATATGAAATTACTCAATATTCGACAGGAACAAGATCAAAATTTAAATGTAATTAAAATCTCGCACGGAATTTGATATTTTTTCTGCTGCGAATATTACCAAATGACTTACGTAAATGTATATTTTAGCATAAAGATTGGATAAAATTAATTATGTTATCTAATATAGATATAAACTGAAAAGGCAAATTTAAAATGCAAAACAGAAATAAAAAATATCAAGGAACAAGATATCGTAATTTCCAGTGGTAAAGCTACCAATTAGCCAAAAAATATTAAAAAGGAATATTTAAAAACCCTTACTCTTTAATTTCATAGTTTTCCGAAGGATTATTATTTGCTATTATACTAAAATGAATACCAAACAAAGTTTAAACAGACCATGTCGTGAACGCATGTAAAAAACATTACTTCTCGAACATAAATGTTAGTGTTTCATATACTGGAATAAATTAATTGGGCAAAAAGAATGATTTAACATGCAAATATTTATACACATATATATGAGAGTCCACATGATTTTTAAGATTGTGAAATAGACTACGTTTACATTTTAGACAAATGTCCGATGGTATTAGCAAGTAACTCTGAAAATTACCCACTGTTAAACAAGTTCTTAGAGTTTTTTTGTACCCATATTCAGTTCGATCAAACCAATAAAAGTAATGTTTTTTTTTTCATTGCGACACACAAACAGTTTTTTAAAATTCCAGAGTGCAAATATAATCTTTAGTAACTAGATAGTAGTTCTTTAGTACACTGTAAAAAAACCACTGTAGATTTGCCAGAACAAACTCGATCACAGTGAATGTGCTGCATCTTTCTTTGGTTTCCTGACTATATTAACATGGAAAATACAGTAGTTGCGTAAAATTAACAGCACAATGTGCTGGCAATTTGGACGCATTTTTTTACAGCACAAACTGCTAGCGTCCAAATTGCCAGCACACTGTGCTGATAATTTTACGCAACTACTGTATTTTCCATCTTAATAGAGTCAGGAAACAAAAGAAAGATAGAAAGATGCAGCACATTCACTGTGATCGAGTTTGTGCGCGAGATGAACAGTACTTTGTACTGTAAAAATGTCGTTTTTTTTTTTTTTTTTTTTTTTTTTTTTTTTTTTTTTTTTTTTTTTACAGTGTAGTAGTTGAATGAAATCTGGTGACGAAAGAAATGATGATTGACGCTGCCATACAAAAACACGTTCCCGATTAATTCAAACTAACATTTCAGCACTTATATAATAACTATATCTGTAAAATTTTATTGAATTACTAAAGTGTTGTTGAAATTTTACTTTACAATTACGAATTAATTTGTGTTCACCCTGCATTATGCTATATAAAATAAATAATAGAGACAAAGAAAAGTATTCCAATGAAGTAGCTTGAGGAATAAAATGCAACTTTTATGGTATAGCAGTCCTCATTATATTGAACTTTGCTGCATTACTAACTTGAATATATTGCTATTTTTATCTGTTTTATGGATACATTATTTTTATTTAATCACATATTTTCGAGTTACTCGATTACAATAAGTATAATTATTCAACTTATTTCCACAATGAAATTTTCAATATGCATATAAAATATTAACTTTGAGACATATATAAAAAATATATTATTTGGGTTTTTTTTTGTATCATTTTACTTAATTTATCACATAATCTTGATAGCATCAAGTATTCAAAAATATTGCGATTTGTTAGTTTAATTCCATAGGCTTGGTATAAGAAAAGTTTGTTCCTTTAGAAAATGAATTCTCTTTGAATGTAATTACAGAGAATTAATTCTGTATCCTGCAACCCCGTTACATTTTTGGACTACACATTTTATATATAAACTTATATACAATATATACTTTTATTTTAATATGAAACACCAGAATATTTTTAAGTTACATTAAAAAAAAATGAATTTTCATAACACAGTACTGATGTTTTATAGGAAAGGGTTCAAAGATATCACGAAACTGCTAGGAAAGTAGTAACCATTTTCCTTTTCCATGTAAATTAAGCGACAATAAAGGTTTTTGCAACATGCATTGGAACATTTGCTTGTAATACACTCTAAACAAATTTTGGGATTTTTCCTGCAATTTTTGTTGTAATTTTTCAAGCACAGATGTTGTGAAATCGAATTCAAACGAAAGATGAAGTAAAAGTCGAATTCTTTCTATAACGTTCAACAAGCAGCCAACATTATAGCCACTTTACTCTGACTTGAAAAAATTTACAGCACTCTGAAAGACAGCAGATTTGAACTTTTTAGTGCGCACCTTTGCATATATGCAAAGAACAATGTTTTGAATTTTATAGGTATTTTTATTTTTTACATATACCTAATTCACACTAGAAAATTAAAATAGCAATATTTTGTTTAATTAAAAAACAGTCATTCTGGATTTAAATAAAGCGAAATTAACCATTGAAACGTTCTGGTGTAAAGTCAGCGTCTCTGAACTACGCAATTTCTAGGGAATTAAAGGGTAAAAAATTAAGTTTCATAAAATAAATAATTATGTAAAATAAGGTATTTGCGAGACATACTTATTAAAGTATTGACTAATTTGCATTATTTTCGCGTAAAACAGTCACACGACATCCGATTTTTTCGCAGCAGTATAATCTTAGAGGAAATGCTGTTCTGTAATATCGCAAAAATGTTCCGATTAAATAAAATAACATTTTCTCTAAGATTATACTGGTATGCAAAAAGTCGAAAATCTCATCTCTGATTATATGAAAAGTATATGGTTTGCCATCATATTTGGCTTATCGAAATCTTCGTTTGAATAAATCTCAACGTTTTTGTAATTAAACACGACAAATGATTCCATTCTAGAATAGTGGTAGTTCTCTATCCCTTCGGGCACAGATTGAAATACCTGTTTCAATCTAGGGGAGATGAGGGATGAATGGGACATTTTAACAAAAATATTTATTTTAAACTTTTTTTTATTAATATCAATATTATGTATTACATTTTAATCATTAGATGTTTAACTACAGCTCTGCACAATAATTAGTATAAATTATTAGGTAATTCTTGGTCAGCCAGTCGCCAGTGTTATATATGCATATATATGTATATATACATGTATGTATATATACATATACATTTACATATATAATGTGTGTATATATACAATATGTGTATATGTATATATATGTATATTTGCATATATGTATGTATATAAATATGTATATACAACACTGGCGCCCGGCTAACCGAAAAGTTCCGATTATTATTATTATACAGAAAAATATTATGAAAGCAAAAAAATGTTTCTCTCTATCCCAGTCATCCCCATAGCAGGGATGAATTGGACACTAATAAAGATGGATGTGAAAGAAAATTTTTCCTTCCTGTTTTCAATGTTACCAAATTAAAATTTATAATTATAAATTTATATGCAGTCATACTTGCAATATGTGATACTATAATACGGCTGTTATATCTGTAGCATATAAAAATAATTGTACTCTGGTGGTGAAGTGGATACATAACAATAACTTAATTCTAAAATTTACAATTGTAATGATTGATGATATGTTTATCTTCCTCATTTCTATTTAAAGTTAATATATCTGTGAAATGGTATGGAAACCTAATGAATGCTTTTACCCTTTCAGTTTCCCTTTGATTTTCAGGTTGTGAAAGTTTTCCCATAATATTGGAGAATATCCTTTATTTTAATATTATAAACTAGCAGAACTACCCGGCTTCGCCCTTGTCAATTATAAGGAGCCTTCCAGGTAAAATAAATTAAAATGAAATAATACGGCAATCACAATAACTGAAACTTGTGCATTCATTCCCATCCACAAAACGTTAAAAAGGCAATCAGAAAACACGACGTTATTGTCTCGCAACCATAGTAAAATCCCTGAGCTTTAATAACAGAATGCGCGTTATCTTTGCCGGATGTAAGAGAAAAATGTGTGATTTTCCTCACAAAGCGAAAAAAAAAATTCCACCAAATCGCGCAGCATTTACTGAAATTCTCGTTTGCATGGTATATATATAAAGTACAAACACTATGTCAGTGCCCATAAATTGCGCCCCATAAATTTTAATCCATAAATTGCGCCTTTGCTGCAATTTTTCTAACTTCTAAACATCACACAATTTCATTTTTTACAATGTCGAATAGAAAAAAGTTCTTTCAAATGAAATTTGTTTCAAAATTGTATCTCAATTTTCTGATTTTAAAGGATTTTAAAGTAATTTTCAAGCATGGATATTTTTAAAGGTACGTGCAACCCGATTACGAAAAATGAATCCGTTTACTCTTAATGCAATAGTATAAAGAAAAGACATGTATATGAGTAACCTGGTATCATATTTTCTGTGACAACAACCTAACACAATAATTAATTTCCCTCTTACTGCAATTTAACCTCTAAACCTCGCACATTCGATTGTTTCAACGTCTTATAGAAAACAAAAGTGCTTTCAGTAAGATATGTTTGTAATGTTTATCTCAATTTACAGATTTTTTATGGATTTTAAAGTCATTTTCAAGCATGCATATTTTTTAAATATGCTTGCAATCCAATTACAAATTATTAACTCAATTGTTCAAAAACATTGTAACTAATTTAGAATTTGTTTGTGTTCGTGTAATATTCAATAACTAAATTGGCAAACGAAATTAAAACGCCAAAAATAACATAAAATAAAACACGAACTTAACATATTATGGCTGTAGTGTACAATCGAAGAAGTAAACAAAATATAGGAGCCATTTATTTACGGTGAGTTGACTACACGTTGAAAATATTTGATGGAATGTGAGGTCTAGGATTTTTTTTCTTGTTCCTAAATTGTTTTCATGAAATTTGACTGTTTGTACTAAAGTAGATATTTTAATTTAAAAAAAACAATTAAATTACGGTTCTACGTCATTTTACTGCTCTTATAGTTGAAGTTTTTATTTTATATATAAATAATGTGCGTTTTCTGTTTAGAATGACGTCAATTTCAAAAATGCAAAAATATAGCAACGCGTTATCGTTACTTTTTTCACATTATTGTGTAATTTTTTAGTGTGTGGCAACGGGAAAGGAACGATTTAATTAGAAAATTAAAAAGATATATTTCTATAATGTTAAATTACGGAACATGGCAGAAAAAAGGGATAAATAGTGTTCTGATGATTTTTTAAAGTAGACAGTGCTCTTTTCCACGTTCTAAAGCCTATGTAAATGAAGTTTCGTGCAAATCCGTCTAAAATTGAAGATTTGTATAAAGGACATACACACAGAGAACGGCTTTTATATAGATAGATATCCTTTCCTAAAGACATATCTCTAGAAAAAAGTAATCTTCTACTTTAGTATGATGACTTCTTTCTACTTTCTTGATTTTTCCCTTTTCAGCAGTAGATTATTTTTCTGCTTTGTACTTTTGCTTTTCTTTGTATTTTGATTTTAGACGATTTTTTACAGGCGTATTTGCAAAAATACAACTGTTTCCTGATTTTTTGCCTCATCTAATGCTCTTTTTTTTCTTGCCTCTCCTTTCAAAGGAAAGGGGCAAATCAACTCAAGAGTTTCATGGTTGTGATGCTGTTGATCGTTTATTAACAGGAAGTGCAAGATTATCTTTTTACTCAGGTTGAGATTGACATGCAACTTCATTTATTAATTAATCATTAGAACGTTCAGTTGTTGGTTGTTCTATATCTTGGTCGGTCAGTCGCGCCAGCTGGTAAAAAGTCAGCTTCAGTGAATATATTGTTGTTAAAATGGAAAATACCAGTTTTCCTAAAACCACTGGTTTTGTTGATAGGACTAAAAGCTGACAGAAAAAATTCCTTCTTGGCAAAAGTTTAGAGGTTGTAGATTGTAATATGCTTTCCAGGATTATTTGTCAGCCAATCATTTTGGACTGATCTGAGCTGTGCGTTAACAGGCACATAATAAAAAACTTCCAATGGCTACAGTTGATGACTTTAATGAGGTAGAAATGTTAAAAGAATAACCCGATATTTCTTAGCACATCAAATTGTGTCTATACTCAATGTATGACTTTCATGGTTGTCCAATAGCAGTAGCACGTTTCCATCATCACCAGGGTCGGAGGAAGGGATTCTAAGATATACAGTTTCAACTTGTAATGCAGACTTCCGCTGTATATCTGTTCTTTTTTTCCCACTTATGAGGAATTTTAGATCAGAAATGAAAGTGAAAAATCTCTTTGAAATATAGCATAGCTAATAATTTTAAATCATAAGTTATTAATATTAATTATATCTAACTTCGATAACATGCACAACTGAAATTATGTTAGGGAGTGGAGATTTTATTAATATTAATTTATCAACCTATATAATATTTACTTAATAAATGAAAATTTCAACATCGTCTAGAGATGAAAGGGACTATCCCATTACCCCCAATTTGCAAATGTGTCGATCATCTCCATGATGTATATATTCAAATGCCAGCTATTTTGCTCCAGAAATTATTTTACCACAATGGTTAATATTGATCCATTTTAATTACCCAATATTGAGCATTGAAATAAATAACTACAGCATATCTTAATTTTTTTATATTTCGTAAGATATTTAACAACATCAAATGTAAAAATACTTCCATTTAAGAAATGTTTTCAAGAAATGCAACCTTGAAGAAAAATGAAAACAGCCACGTGGTCTTGCTTTTGATTCTAAAACACAGTATAATATTGCTATCTATGTGGATACGAAACAACTAAACTATGTTTATTGACTGAAATATTAAGAATTTCGCATCAATTCTTGTCCCATTCAGTCCGGAGCTCCCCTATCTAAGTTTATTTTAAAAGAATGTTAGAAGTTTATGCCGAATTATCTTTTTAATTAGTAGATACTTTTGTTATTACAATTATTATTTTTTTATTATAGACCAGACGGCGGCGACACGCGTGACTCGTCATCGAGATACGGGATGAAATCATGATGTAGGACAAGATTTTTAGAAGTAAATTAAGGAATGACTGGTCTGCCTCGACATTTCTTGGTACGATTGGCACAGCAGCGGGCGCACACTCGTGTTTTTGGAGTCACTATCACGTCATCGAGTTATGAGATGAAACTGGTGCCAAATTAAAGATAAAAAAGGTCTTTTATGAATATTTTGGTCTTCCTAGGAATATTTTGGTAGAAACGCCCGGCAGACTAAAATATATAACAAAAAAAAAAATACCTCATAATGTAGGGTAGACCAAGGCACATTTACGCGTTTTTATTTTTCTATGAATTTTCTAATTTTTATGTTTATCCTTAGGAAATTTTAGACATTGTGGTTTTATAAAGCAGTTATTAAAGTCAAAATTTGTGTATTCAGTTGTTGCCCTATTTGTGATTTTAACCGTAAAAGAAAAAAAATATAGGTCTATGACTTTTGCGTAAACTTACCCTGGGAACGGGGCAAGTTTACGATATTATAAGTGACATTAAGGAGTAAGTAAAATAAATATTTAATCAAATTGAAATGTTTTATTTATAACTTGAAACGCTGTTTCAAAAAAATTAATTTCAATTAATTAAAAAACCTTTTATAGCCTAAACTGAAAACTTAGGGCTTATTTCTAATTAAAAACAGAATCTATTTAGTCATCTTCATCATCACTGTTACAGTTTTTACAAACAAAAAAATAAAGTATTTCCTTTTGTGCACTTGTCATGGGACAACCTTTTGCATCTAAGACATTGAACCCAGTCTTATCCTATTTTGGATTGGTTGTATGATTTCAAACCATAAATACACACACAGTTTTCATCTTCGTCATCAGATTCATTCAATATTTTCTTTATTCCAGAGTGTACAAAGTTTTCCCTTTTGCAGTTTTTGGTTTCATACTTTTTCGTTGCTGTCCTCTTGTTCTGCTTCCACAGAAACTAGTAAAATTTTACGTAATTTCTTCTTTTTGAACGTGCGTAAATGTGCCCCAATGTCAATGCGTAAACTTGCCCCGTCGCCATGTTTGGATTTATTTTTAACGTGCAAAGGAAATTAATAGCATTTCTGTTCTTACAAATACAGCTCTCAAAAAAGGATAAAATTCTGCTAATGTTCATATGTTTGTTTACCCTTAATTAAATATTTTTAGTTCACAATAAGTTTCAATATGTTCAACACAAAATTTACTCACCTTGACAGAAAATAGATTATCCTCTCCTCATGCTAGATCGAAGCTCGACTGACGCTCAAAAACATGTGAGAATACCCACTAGGGAGCAGCATCAATCTACCATGACTGGTGGTGCGCCAGTTATAACTCCTTTCGGAAAAAGTCCACTGCGTACACGTAACACATGCGTAAACGTGCCCGGTCTAACCTACAGCTAAAAGCCTATAAACATAATACTTTACATTACATTGTCAAATATATTACTTCGAATCGACTTTCAAGATGAATTAATGGTTTAGGAAAAGCTTATACATAGTACGTGATAAAATGACTGATTCGGCATAATTTGCTACAAAGCGAGAAGAACGGGGGCCAATTCCCTATTTTCACAGTACTATTACATCATCTAGTTACGGCTTGAAATTTTTGCACATTAAACACACCGATTAGCACAATACGAATATTTCAGTGTGCTTTGTCATATCTTGGTAGGAGATGAGCAGAGCAGGGCGCCGATTCTTAATTTTGGCGGTATAATCACGCCATCGAATTGCAGCTTGAAAATTTGGCACATTAAAGAAACATATCAGTACAATAAGTATATTTACGTTTGCCTCGTTATATCTTGGTACGAGACGAGCAGAGCGACACGCCAATTCTTAATTTTGGCGGTTTTAGCACGTTATCGAGTTACGGGATGAAATCTTCAAAAATTTTAGGAGTAGATTTAGGAATTACTGGGCTACCTCGACATTTCTTGTACGAAATGACGAGCAACGGGCGCCAAGTCATCATTTTGGCGTCACTATCACGTCATCGAGTTACGGGATATAATCGGTGCCAAATTAAAGGTAAAATAAAGCCTTATAAGAATATTTTGGTCTGCCTGCGCGTATACTGGTAGAAACCACCGGCAGACTAAAATCTATAACAAAGAAAAAAGATGTCATAATCTACAATTGAAACCCTATAAACATAGAAAATAAGTTAAAACTAGTGTGAATGAATAAGAACAAAACATCTTCTTAAAACACCATCAATTTATATATATATATTTGATGGTGTTTTAAGAAGATTTTTTGTTCCTATAAACATAATATTTTACATTAAATTGCCATATATATTACTTTGAATCGACTTTCAAGATGAATTAAGGGTTATGAAAAAGTTTATTAACAGTACGTGAGAAAATGACTGATTCGGCATAATTTGGTTTTTCTTATAGATTTTCGTCTGCCGGACGTTTCTACCAAAATATGCGCAGATAGACCAAAATGTTCTTAATAGACTTTATTTTACCTTTAATTGGCACCGGTTTCATCCCGTAACTCGATGACGGGAAAGGGACGCCAAATTGAATACTTGACGCCCGCTGCTGCTCATATCGTGCCAAGTAATGTCGAGGCAGGCCAGTCATTCCTTCATCTACTCCTAATAATCTTGTCCTACATGAAGATTTCATGTCGTAACTCGATGACGTGATAAAACCGCCAAAATTATTAATGGCGCCCCGCTCTGCTCGTCTCGTACCAAGATATGACGAGAGAGACTGAAATATTCTTATTCTATTTATCTGTAACTTTAATGCGGCAAACTTTCAGGACGTAACTCGATGACGTGGTTATGCTGCCAAAATTAAGAATTGGAGCCCCGCTCTGCTCATCTCCTACCAAGATATGACAAGGCAGACTGAAATATACACATTGTGCTAGTCGGTATGTTTAATGTGCAAAAATTTCAAGCAGTAACTCGATGACGTAATAGTACTGTCAAAATATGGAATCGTTCTTCTCGCTTTGTACCAAGTTATGCCGAATCAGTCATTTTCTGATTTACTATTTATAAGCTTTTCTAAACCGTTAATTCATCTTGTAAGTCGATTCGAAGTAATATATATGGCAATGTAACGTAAAATATTACGTTTACAGGGTTTTAATAGTATATTATGACGTATTTTTTTAATATAGATTTTAGTGTGCTGGGGGTTTCTACCAGGATATGCGCAGGCAGTCCAAAATATTCATAAAATACTTTTTTTTACTGTTAATTTAGCCTTTTTACCTTTAATATTTCGAATAAAGGAGGGTTACCAGTAATATTTTTAATGAAATCATAATTTCATTTTACTATATGTTATCAGAATATTTTGAAAAATGACTTTATTTTATAATTAATATTTACTATCAAATTTTGAAAAATGTGGGTTATCTATACTAAAACAAAATAAGTTTACATTCACGTAGTGCTATTTACCTCATTCGTTCAGGGATTAGATTCTTCGGGCGAAATCTTTGTTAAAATAAAAGCGATTTTCAGTTCGGTTAAAAAAGAACGCAACTTCGTTAAATTGGTGCTTGGAATTAAAAAAAAAAAAAAAAAAAGTTAAAAGTATCTATACTGTTAAGCCGATTCAAAAAATCAATGAAAATTATCTTTGATAATCGAAACAATTGTTAGCAGACGCTCTCGATTGCAATGGTATCTCTGTTGATACAAAAAGTCAAATAAATAATTTAAAATGACAGTATTGCTTCTACTATATGAATATGGCTACTGTAAGATTTGAATAAGAATACAGATTTTTTCCGAACAAAAAATACCTACAGAGGATGTTCGGGTATAATGGAATACCATTTCCATTTTCATTTGTAAGTCAATATAAATCTAGTTGGGTGTGCCAATCCCAAAACTTTATTCTTTCTAATACATAATATTTCAAAAAGTTGTTACACATGTTAATACTTCAGTATTACTAATTCAGTAATGCACCAACTTAGATTTTGATATTAAGAGCCATTATTTTGAAAATCAGACAAGTTTTAATGAATAATACAAGATTTAATGAATAATGTGAAATTTTGAAGCTCTGAAATTTTTTTTCTCTATCCTGTAGAAAATGTCAAAGTTCAAGATCACGAGTCCCATTTTTCATGAAAATTGAAATGCCAGTATGTTTGGATTGCTATATCTCTGGAAAACAACAACATCCCAAAATACTTTTGTCATAAACTGTTAGTATAACACTACATGCTTAATAAAATTTACTTATTTCCATGGGGCATTGTTAATTTTAATTGTTATTTTGCCACAAAATGCAATCAAAATGTCGTTTTTGTCCGTTTTCTACACTTATTACCTTAGTTAAGCAATAGTAACTCAAAATTTCTCTTACAGAATATGAAAGTTTACTATTATGACAAGCTAAGTAATATAGAACTTTACCGGGATATGGATGCTGTTAGGAGATATAATCTGTTAATTATTCAAAAGTTTCAAAATCTGGAACTTTTGAATTAGTCCTATCTCAAAACAGCATCACAATTGAATAAAACAAAATATGTCAGGTAGCAATTGAACATATATACAAAAACAGGGAAACGAAAAATAAGTGGGGCCTCATGCTATTTTTAGAAGAATAAAAATGACAAAACTTGCATAAGGGCAATGCAATAATCTGACTTTTCCCCTAGAAGGAGAAAGAGAAAAGTGATGTTCCATTTCCTCATAGAGGAAAAACATACGAAAGGGAAAGAGAAACGGGATAAATCATTTTTTGATAGGGAAGAAGCCTGATGTTGACACTGCCGTTTTGTAAGTTTTGTCTTTTTTTACTGAAAATAGCATGAGACCTCGCTCATTTTTCGTTTCCATGTTTTTGTACATATGTTCAACTACCTCCTCATATATTTTGTTTCATTCAACTGTGATGCTGTTTTGAGATAGGACTAATTCAAAAGTTCCAGATTTTGAAACTTTTGAATATTTAACAGATTATATCTGCAAAAGCATCGTATAAATTTCTGTATTATTTAGCTAGTCCTAATACTAAACTTTCATATTCTACAAGAAATATTTTGGGTAGCTATTGCTTAAACAAGATAATAAGTGCAGAAAACGGACAAAAACATCATTTTGATTGCATTTTGTGGCAACATAACAATGAAAATGAACAATGCCCCATGGAACCAAGTAAATTTTATTAAGCATGTTGTATTATACTAACAGTTTATGGCAAAATATTTTGGGCAGTTGTTCCTTTCCAGAGATATAGCAATTCAAACATACTGGCATTTCAAGTTTCATGAAAAAAGGGATTCATGATCTTGAACTTTGACATTTTCTACAGGAAACAGGACATTTTTTCAGGGCTTCAAAATTGCACAATATTCATTAAATATGATCTACTTCAACATAAAAAAAAATCAGGCAAAACAAAAAATACAACTATCGCACTTGTCTGATTTTCAAAATAATGTCTCTTAAGTTTCTGTTTCATTTTACTAATCTGAAGAAAAAACGAGTTAATCTCAATCATAATGTTTAATAAAATCAATATTTTCCGTTATTCTGTGGCACATCAAGATGCTTGAGTATAGTGGGGTTATCTAAATGCGAATTGTCTGTACCATGAACTGCCAATTTACAACAGAACTATGAAAAATTCGGGAAAAATCGCGATTACAGCATCCCCTCCGGTAAATTGTTCCCAAATTCACGGGGGACTCCCTGGTCATAACCAAAAACATACTCATGAAATTCGGTTCTGTTCTATGCATAAATGCATTTCGTTTTCGATGATATATTATTGAAAACGTCACAAAAATTGTTATTACAACGCCTACTTTTGGTGAAATATTTTTAAATTCTAGGAGGACATACTGGCTATTTCCGAAAACATGTACAAACAATTTAGTTCAATTCTATACATAACTTCATACACTTTCGATGGCAAAGTAATGAAAAGATACAGAAATTGCTATTACTGAGTCTCCTTCAAACGGAGTATTTCCAATTTCACGGAGGATCTGCTGGTCCTAACCAAAAACATACACAAAAAATGTCTTCCACTTCTATGCATAACTTTAGAATTGAACTTTAGAATTGTAGGAAGCGGACAGATGGGCAGACATAAATTTTGTATAAACATGATTTTTGTATCTCTGACCCCTAAAACGAGTAAATCCATCGAAAATCTGACGTAAAAAAAAGTCTCTATTACGATACATTCTTCTATAGAAAGAAGAATGTAAAAAAAAAAAAAAAAAAAAAAAAAAAGATATACATTAAATATTAGTAAGGAACAAAATTGACTGTTTATTAACACATTTTTAATGCCTTTAAAAAGGGAATAAAAAATACATATCAATCTTTAGCTTTAGAAAAAAAAATATCATTTTTGGGTAATGGCAACCAATCGGGTAATATTGATATGGTTATAAACAGATTTAAAATTGCAAGAAAAGCACTATTTAGAAGAAAAACAAAATTACGTGATTAGGAAAAATTAGTACATCATCTATATTATTAGATTCTTTAAAAAATATTTACATTTTTAGAAAAAGACAAATATAGTCTATTGTTTCAGGCCCTCCACAGTTCACATAAGCCCACATCAGGCATTATATCCATTCTTCCCCTAGTCCATCTGTTGAATATTTCCATTGCAAAACAGGCTCACTGCATCTTTCTCTCTTGTGTACAAGCTGATAAAAAGCTCATCTCAAATAACATGTCTCAGTGAAATGAGTGTTCTTCACTAAACTCATCTTGAAACAGTTGTCTAGCTGATAATTTATATTATCCGACACACTCTTTTAATGCCCGACACACCCCTACATTCTTCAACAAGTTAACATAGAGGAAAATTGACTAACACAGTAATAAATATAACTGTTCAACTTTATACTGAACTTGGTTAACACCACTGACAATCAAATTTTATAATAAATACAAATTGTACAAAATTTACATGCAAAAAAACTACAAAATTAGAGAATAAGTTTTTATTTCACTGCATCGCTTCAACAACAGATATCCAAACAGAACAGAGAGCAGTGCCTTAATGCGAATACTTTAAGGGGCTCCGGGATATAAAAAAACCTCAAATTTTCTAAAAAACTTTTATTGCATTAAAATTTTTTCTATTTAAAAAACGTTTAAGTCATGTTTTTTATCTTAATTCGAATAGGAAATTTTATTTTATTTTTCGTTTTGGTTTGTTTTCAAAATCAAGCTTTCAAGCAATTTTTGTCGTGGAAACAACATCTTTTGAAAATGCGTTTTTCTTCATGATGGGTTTTTCACCATTTCTCATATTTAAATTTTTATAACTCAAGAGCCGTGAAAGATAAACGGTTCAAATTTGGAACACGTCTTTTTGAATTGTTTTACATAAATTTGATTCAGCAAATTTGAAAAAAAAAGGCATTTGCTTTTGAAAAAATATTTTTTCCTTTTAATTTACTTTTTTTTTTTTTTGGGGGGGGGGGGGGTAAAGTTACATCTTTTTTTTTTTTTTTTTTTTTTTAAGTTTTACTTTAAATATTTTTAATTTTTAAAAATATTTTTATAACTAATAAAATTTTTAATTAACTTTAAAATATTTTATAACTAATTTTTTTTTAAATTCTGAATCAAAATTAAAACTTATACATTTCTGTGTTTTAAAATGAAAAAAAAAATTGAAATTTTACAAATAATATTTCGAGTTATAACGATTTTAAATTGACCCACTTTTTAATAAAATTTAAATTTTAAATTTAAAAATAAATATTAGAAGTTTTATTATGTGATTTCGATTACAAATAATATGATTAACCATCGCAAAAGATTTCAGAATTTTAACTCGATAAATAACAATTATTTTAAAATGTGTCCCGGACCCAATTAAAGGAGTCTGGCAGTTTAACGCTTTGGTGCAACATCTTATGCAGCAGATATTGAAATGTTCCATATTCTCCGACCATCCCATAATACCTGAATTTATTCTATTATTAAACCTTAAAGGTATTAGTTAAGACCAGATTTGCGGATGCGCAAAATATGCTTTGTAACATTTTTGTGGTCGTTTAGACTGCAGTTGAACAGAGTATAGATAGTTGATTAATCTTGGGCACCACATGTAAGCTTTGGTTCGCTATAGAAAACGTAGATTCAAAAACCACTTCTGACAGAAGACGTTTATCAAATATTATCCGAAATCATTGTAATTATTATTAGGTACAATTACCAAAATCAATTATTCGAAAATCGATTAATTATTTAATAAAATATTTCATTTAAAACCTGTCGCATGTAAAGTGGATGGTAATATGTTTTCATAATATTCATCTGATCTACAATTTTTGGTGTATTTTTCTATGACCATAATCAAGAGGACATATAGATTAATAAAAACAGGTGACTGATTATAGTAAATAAGTAGAAAACAGATTTAAAAAATATATAATACAATTGATGGAAATGCACTTGAAGCACTAAATATTAGGTAAGGCTTTAAAGGCATTTTGTAACGGTCGCGCAATTTGCATATTTCTAAAATGCTAAATATTGTTTCTTTTGTGCCTTTTTATCGTTATTGAAACTGTAGTGAGTAAAAAAAAATACGCGCTAGCCATTCAGTTAATAATTTTTGTTATAATCCTGCTGAACCGAAAAATAATTTCACTCAAATGCATTGACGATTAAAAAAAAAAAATGTCTACTGTCAATCCAGGTATCGCTGCAAAATTTAACCCAAAATTGGAGGTCGGAAATGAAAATAATTGGCACACAACTGCTCTAAATGATTTAAAAATATGAAGCATATTTTTGAGGATATCAATAAACTTAATAAATGTTTTTAAGAAAATGTAGACTGTTACATGTTTTGAGGATATTATGATGTGAATTAATTTTAAATATGAAATATAGCAAATTTTCACCTCTGAACACCATTATCATTAGCGTATATAATATTATAAATTCAGGGCATAAATATAAAATTTATTTAAAGGAATAAGCTATTTATTTCATCTGTTTGCTTCAATTGTTTTATTAAGAGAACAATGACTTTGTATTTCGTCGCTTAAAAACAATCTTTTTTATGAATATCATTAGTTAAAAGTTTCTCCTATCCGCAAGCAGAAAATCTCATCTTTAACTTATTGTGATATTTTGAATGGTTTACATAAATTCACATTTAAATTTTATAGCAAAAACAAGTCCCGCATATAATGTTTCGTGACCGTAAAATATTTTCTTTAACTTACTCCATAAGGCATGAAAAAAATACTTGCTTAGTGAAAAGAAAATGTCAGTCTATTTTTGTATTTTTTCTTGACACATAATTTGAGATTATGGAGTCAACACCTTGGGTAATAAAAGAATGAAAAGAAAGCTTATGTATTCTTAGAAACTCACATAGTGGAACAAAAAGAAATCATGTCTGCGACATTAGGTGTATTATTGGCCATGATTTATATTTATTGAGGCTTTATTTATTTCTTTTATTGTATATTTTTTCGAATACGAGAAATAATATTATTTTTTGTTCATATTCACGCTTGAATAAGCGAACTATGCAAATATTTAGAAATTTATTTTCGAAATATTTGCGATAAAAACGGACATTTCATGGGAATTTTTTCTGTGCGTTATAGTAAAAATAAATACAGGGATGATTTGAATTTTTCAAATCTAAATTGAAAAAATAATTAATATGCAATGTGCGGCCATTAATTTCTAGGACTGACGTAACTGTACGAGAACCGAAAATAATCAGAACGTGGCAATGCTTGTATTTGGAAGATCTGCGCATGTCCAATGAAGTCGGTTCCCTTCAGAAGCAAGTGGTTGACCTTGAAACAGGCATTAAAACGTAGGTATTAAATTTTTGTTGTCAAAATATATATGATGCAGAGAATAAATGTTAAACTCTGCTTCAAATTGGGCAAAACCGCTACAGAAACCCATGAAATGTTGTAATAAGTGTGCGGAGAGAAAGCAATATTCCGTTCACTCACTTTTGAGTGGTTTCGGGACTGCCTCGAAAGTCTCGTAGATGACGCGTTCACTTTAATGCCAATTGTGTGAGCTCGTCAGAAACGATTGATAATTTTTGTGAGCTTGCGATTCGGATCGCCGATTTGCTTGTCGAGTACTGGCGAATAAACTGAACATTTCTAAGGAGGTGGTTCGGTAAATTTTCACACGAGACCCAGGGTAATGCATTTTTTTTCAGGCTCGTTTCTGAATGTTTATAAGAGGAATAAAAGAAATTCAGAATAAACTCTTGCGGTGAACTCATTAACAAAGATGACGCTGACCCTGCGTTCCTCTATTCCATAGTAACGAGAGACGAGCCTTTTGCCCTATTTGAAGCAGGATTTAATCTTTATTCTCTGTTCCATATCAACTTCGACAACAAACATTTCACAACTACGTTTTAATGAGTGTTTCAAAGTTAACCACTTTCTTTTGAAGAGTGCCTACTTTTCTGTACATAAGCAGATAAACGACCTTCCAAATACAATCATTACTGCGTTCTGACGATTTCCAGTTCTCGTACAGTTACTTCAGTCCTGGAAATTAATAACTGCACCTTGTATTGCAGTAAACGTATGAAAAACAGTCGCACTTTATCATTTAGAGAGCTGCATGGATAATTTAAAATTCAGTCAAAAGTTTAGTTCATTGATGACCGAACATACTTTCAGAAATGTTACTCCTTTGCGAAGAGTGTCGCATATATATTGTAATATATAAGATGCTCAGAATCCTTTATTATACCTAACACTATTAATGAATAAAAGATTTTGTTTTATGTACAATAGCATTCCTGCAGTTAAATTACACACAACTTTCTTATTTTTAATTATCTTTGTCAAAAGATTTAAAAATCTGTGAAGAACCCTTCTGGGGAAGGTTTCAAGTACACAACTACACTGTAAAAAAAAAAAAAAAAAAAAAAAAAAAAAAAAAAAAAAAAAATCGTCAAATTGAAAAAAAAAATAAAAAAAAATCGTCAAATTGACAGAAAAAACTGTCAATTTTGTGCCAGTAGAAAACCTTTCAATTTACAGAAAAAAACTGTAATTTTTCATTAAAACAGTTTTTTCTGTAAAATATACAGATTTCTTCTGTAAAAATTACGAAATGCAGTTTCTTTTACAGAAAAAAACTGTTTTTTCTTCAAAACAGTTTATTTCTGTAAAAAATACTGTTATTTTCTGTAAAAATTACAGATTTTTTTTTGCAGTGTAATAATAGAATTTCTCTATAATAACAATATGCAATTTAATAATTTTTCCCTGCCTATACATTGGAAATACCCAAATAAGGGGCAAATTCAGAAAACATCGCTTCACAAAAGCATTTACTATGTCAAAATACAGCGTAGGTGGAAAGTGCGCATAAACTTTAAAAACTCATAAAAGTAGGACAAAATATGAAACAGAAGTGCAGTTTGCACGAAACGCAATTCAAGGAAGCACCGTGTCACTAAAATACCGTTTAATTGACAGTTTAAAAAACGCCGATTGGATGCATTAACATGATCATTTCTTCCTAAAGAAAGTAAAAGACGGTTATAAAATGATCGACTACTGAGTCGATCTTATATTCGATTACAAAACAGAACATGTCATCCTCTATAAGAGATATTTTTAAATGGATGTTTATGTGGTCTGAAATTTTGATGCCCGTTCAATGCAGCTTCTGCGTTTATGAAAACCATAAGTAACAATGACGCTGCCATTTGTCCTACATATCTAATTAAAGTTTGATTGAAATAAGGATTCGCAGATTGACAGTTCTTTTCAAATCATCATCTTCCGCGTTCTTCTGAAAGATTTATTCACTTTTGATTTCTCTATGAATGACTTTGGAACTGCAGTCTAATTTCAAATAAAATAAGTACTATATATTCTGCCAATGTATCTAGTGCAACACCGAAATTCTTGAAAATTGTTTTTGATTTTTCCTTAATTTTCTATAAAGTTTGTACGGTCTTTATGCACACTCTATATAATAACTTTGAATAAAAATAATTTCTTATTCAACAAATATTAATTAATGTTATTTTTATTTTATCTAAAACAGGTCTTTTATCAGAATGAAGGACATTTGATAGATAATTAATATTAATATTACCTCCAATTATTTGAGTCATAAATAACTTCACATGCAGCTAAGTAGAATCTATCGTTTCGTTTCTACCCACTATAGGTCAACGTTGCTATTTAACGTTAAGGCATATTCTTTTCCCCCATTAAATGTGCGTTTAGTAACAATAACATAACTCCAATGTTTTTAATAATTAATATAATCTTTAAAAAGTCCTTCCGGCCAGTGCCGGGAGGAAGAGGTAGCTTTCATAATCCTTATTTTAAAAAAGCCAACTTATATCATGCAAACACACGAAGCTCAATTTAGTGGAAACCGAATATAGGAGATTCAATACTAATTTTTATCAATATAATGAATGAGAATTTCGCGAAATTAGTCAGCTTTATCCAAGCTGCTTTTCTTTAAAGTAACTTATATTTGGCTGCCAAATTAGGCAATTTCTTAAAGTGCCTGTCATTTTAAGACAACATGGTGGATGAGGCTAAGCAGTGAACTTGGTCGAGACCTTAGTAATTGCTGTGCACATGCTCACTCACATCGGAATCGGTTAATATATAGGAGTGCTGTCGCATGCAAAAAATCAGATTTTTCAAAATGTCACCCACAATAGAAATTGAAACTGCTCTATCTGAGTCATTTTTTAAGGTAAAGACAAACAAAAAATGCTCCTGAATCCTTATATCAAGATCAAATACTTAAGAAAGAAACATTTTTCAATTTCTAATTTTTTTGCACCTCACTTTAAATATATATATATATATATATTAATTTAATGGCCGCCATTTTGAAACAAGATGGCTGATGAATCTGGCCAGCGAACTTGGTCGAGATGTTGATGTATACTATCCACATGCCTTCTTACATCGAAATAGGCGAATACGTGTGTTATCGCGTGACAAATACAAGATCGTTTCAAAATGTTAGCCATGCTAGAAATTCAAAGTGCTATAAATCAACCATTTTTTAAGATATCAACAAAAGAACAAATTTTCAGAAACAAAAACTGCTCCGGAATCTTTGTATCAAGGCCAAACCCATAAAAAAAATCTTTTTCATTTTCTAATTTTTTAATACCTCATTTTGAATTTTAAATTTAATTTTTTTTTAATGGCAACCCTTTTGAAACGAGGTGGCGAATGAAGCTGGCCAACGAACTCGGTCGAGACATTGGTATGTACTATGTACAGACCAAGTTACATCCAAATAGATTCATAAATACGCCTGTTATCACGTGACAAAAATCAGGTCGTTTTAAAATGTCAGCCACAAGAGAAATTCAAAATGCTATTACTCAGCCATTTTTTTTTAGATATAGACGAAAGAAAAACTGTTCCGGAATCTTTGTATTAAGGTCAAACACATACAAAAAAAAATCTTTTTCATTTTCCAATTTTTTGGTATCTCATTTAAATTTTTTTTATTTTTTAATTTTTTTAAATGGCCACCATTTTCAAAACAAGATGGCGGATGAAGCCGGCCAACGAACTCGGTCGAGACATTGGTATGTACTATGTATAAACGAAGTTACATCCAAATCGGTTCATAAATACGCCTTTAATCGCGTGACAAAATTCAGGACGTTTCAAAATGTCAGCCACGCTAGAAATTCAAAATGCTATAACTCAGCCATTTTTTAAGATATAGACGAAACAAAAACTGCTCCGAAATCTTTGTATAAAGGTCAAATACATAAGAAAAAAATATTTTTCCATTTTCAATTTTTTGGTACCACATTTCAAATTTTAAATTAAAAAAAAATTTAAATGGCCGCCATTTTGAAACAAAATGGCGGATGAAGCTGGCCAACGAACTCGGTCGAGAGATTGGTATGTACTATGTACACACCGAATTACATCCAAATCGGTTCATAAATACGCCTTTTATCGCGTGACAAAATTCAGGACGTTTCAAAATGTCAGCCACGCTAGAAATTCAAAATGCTATAACTCAGCCATTTTTTAAGATATAGACGAAACAAAAACTGCTCCAGAATCTTTGTATAAAGGTCAAATACATAAGAAAAAAATATTTTTCCATTTTTAATTTTTTGGTACCACATTTCAAGTTTAAATTTTTTTTTTAAATTTTAAATGTCCGCCATTTTGAAACAAAACGGCGGATGAAGCTGGCTAACGAACTCGGTCGAGACATTGGTATGTACTATCTACACACCGAATTACATCGAAATCGGTTCATAATTACGGGAGTTACAGTGTGACATAGGTCAGATATATATATATATATATCAATTTTGAACGGAGGGTGGTTTCGGGGTCTGGGGGTCATGATCGATGAAAATATACCAAAATTTTTTGAAATCGCTTACCTCCGAACGGCTGCAATAGGTAGCTTTTTTGTAAAGAAAGCTACCTAAAAATTCCATTAAAGGGCTTAAACAAATATTATTTAAAAATAAATTATTTTTTAATATTAGTGTAGCACTTAAGACAGGAGGAAATTGAGTCTGTGTAAATTGTTCTCAATTTAATTTCGTAGTATAAATATTCAGTAGCGAGTTGAAAACTAAATATTCCCCTAAGAAGCGGCGACGTTTGAATCAGTGATTTTAAAAATACATTATATATTTTTTAGCAATGCGTTGTTCTGGTGCGAACTATCCTTTTTATCTTACCTATCTTTTCCTAGTAAAAAGAAATCATATTTCTTGATAATTATTTTTAACTTTTAGACACATTTTTATATTTCCCTGTTCGTTGCACTTAGTGACTATGATATATTACAACTCATACTAAGATACTTTTAATTTTAAAATCTAAATCTAAATGCACTTTTATTAACTGTGTTAACCAAAAATTATTCTAAAATAATTATACTTTCAATATCATAGTATTTTTAAAACAGAAAAATACTCAAGACTGTACAGAGGCTTCCTATTTCCATTTTGCAGAATAAACATTCATACTTAGTCGACAGCTTAAAATGCGAGTCAAAAGTGACTAAATTTAATTCTTCCTCGATACAAAAACGTCTTTTCTCAATCTCGAAAACAAGTGGAACCAACGACGACATTTACAAAAGTTTTGCTGCCGGAATTACTATGTAATTATTGTGTCAAAAATCGGGGAAATATTTATTAGTTCTCTCCTATAGAGACTTAACGGCTTGATTAAAATTTAATTAACAAGACGAAATTTGTTGTTGATATATTAAATTCGAGACTTGAGTACAGGGGTACACACTTTGGTCACTTCCCTCCAAAGCTTCTCAAAAAATCAGTATGACTCCCCACATATCTTTCTGAAGCATACAGTTCTTATCAAAATTTAATACTTATTCTCATGAAAGAAGCTTTAAAGGGCATCAACAACGACAAATCACTTCACACTTTTATCTTATCTATCAAGTAATTTTTTTCTTCAGATATGCTTGTATGCTATTGATATAACTCTACATATTCGTCTTTAAAATACATATTCGCAAACACAACAATATATATACATATTGGGACAATATGTACTCAACACAATACCTATTCCTCTATTGTTTTATTGTTTCTTGCCAACTTACCTTAGTGTGTAAGAAAATTGTTATATAGTCAGCAGTTTTACCTTTATATTTGTATATTAAATTTGGCAGCAGTGATTTATTTTATAATTACTTTTTGTACTTTAATTAGAATGGGTGGAATATTTTTGACAGTACGATCTCTCTATGAATAATGGAAGAAGCTGTTGTGGATTATAAGCTTTATCAAGCTACTTATTTTTTCATAACCAGTTAATTTTCTCATTTTAATGCACTTTTTCTGATAAGAAACTTTTTATTCCCAATTATTGTTAGTTCACCTCTGCGCAATCTGATTCTTAATTTAAAATTTATATGTCATAATGCGTGTTTTTGTATTGTACATAAGACATGCACCAGAACCACAAGAACCCATTTTGTTCACTGATGTCCCATTGGGGATTTAATCTTATAAGGATGGTTGCACCTAGTTTACACATTTCAGATATTTTTAAGAAAAATTGGTTCGTGACAGGCAAATTTATATATATGTCCTTAACCCGTTTCATGTGTAATTTTTTTTTTTTTTATGCAAGCACAGAAAAAATAATTGTAAGCCTCATTCAAAAAATATATAAAGTCTATAAATTTGGGGAAAATGTTAAAACATAAAAGTTACAAGAAAAGTTCTAAAAAATATTTTATATAAAGTTTAAAGTAAGTCATTCCGGCTTAGTTAGAATAAAAGATTGATTTTTAAATATATTTATTTAAAGTAAATTCAAATTTCATGCAAAATTAATCAAATTTGTATGACTCTTTTTGAGTTCTCTATTTTGGCGAGAAAAATAAATTACAGGAAAAAGTAAAATTAAGATTTCCACATATAATGAACGAATGTGAGGCACTACATCAAAACTTTTAAAATTTTGCTGAAATCATAGTTTGAAATTATTCCGTAAGTTGTTCTCATCGAGAATTTTTGTGTCACAAATAAATGAACTGTAAGAATCACCTACTTCAATAATGAATTGATTCAATATAACTGCAATATCAATATACTTCCCCAATTTGATTCGTATTAGTACAGTTATTTTGAGGATAACATGGTGAAAAAATTGCAATTGTTGTCGTTGTTGTTGTTTGTTTGTTTCTGTGTGTGCCTATAAACAAGCTATAAGCGCTATGTACTTGATTAACGAACTCATTCATTATACTCGCAAGATCAATATAGTGCCCAAAATAGATTTGAATTTATTCGTTATTTCGTTTATTATGTTGATGACAAATTTTGAATTTTTTTTTTTTGTTTTGTTTTTTTGGGTAAAAGCTACAGACTCGGTTAGCGAACTAATCCAATATACTGACCGAGGCAATAAACTGTCCAAATTAGTGTTGTCTTGGGTCAGTATTTTGGACATAATCCCAGTGCAATGACTACTTTTTCTTCTTTAAATGTTCCTGAAAACAAACTATAAAATATAGAAATTTGGTTAACGAGCTATTCTAAAATACTGGCAATATCCATATATTGTCCAAATTAAATTAAAGTTGGTTCAGTATTCCAGCCGTTATCGTGAGAAATGTTTTACATTATATATAAATGTAGATATATAAACGAACTGATATAATAGGTCGAATTCTTAAATAAATATTAAATGGGGGATTTTATAATATTGAATAAAATGTTTTCATTTTATTTTTGTAAGTTGTGTCCATTTAAGAATTGCGCGTCACCGCAATACCTGTTTATTTTTAGTATTACTACTCAAAGTTAATTTAATTTAGTAAAGCCCATGGACCTCAACTTTTTGATGAGTTTCAACCGTTTTGTTCCTGATGTCACAAAAGTTTTACTCTTTGCTAATTCTTATAATATTATATATTTAAAGGGCTAAAATGTGTGCCTCACGTCAGGGTTAAAACGGACGATAAAATGCCATTACATGTGAGTGGATAATAACACAGAGAGTAACATAGGCTATCTTTTATTTACTTATTTAAAGCATAATTCTTAATTATTCCAATTTCCCTATTTTGATAATTAAGGGACATTTCTACTATAAAAATTAAAAAAAAAAATTTTACTATTACAAAAAGTTCAAAAGTCATAATATTTTTTGTTACATACATATTTATTATTTTTATACGTATAATTTGTCAACAGCAATTAATTTTCCGTTGAATGATTTCCAGGTGAAAAATGAAATTGACATATTTTTTGAGAATTAAAAAGAAGACACGTATGACAACATACGGGAAATAAAAATGACATTTTCAAATAGTTGTTAGTAATAAAAGAAACATTAATATTAATTGTATCCAATGTAATAAATTTTAATTCTAAGACAATTTCTATAATTATGCATCAGAATCTTCTACTAATATTTTTATCCAAACTTCTTCTAAATCTTGACGTAACTTCTTAAACCACAAGTGTTTTAATTAAATTAACCCCAGAAGGGCGTAAAATATTTCTTTTTTCAAAATAACTAATAAATTCTTTAATCTTACATTATGGCGTTTTCTGATTTAACGGTTAGATATTTCTCATATTTACCATAGAATGTGCGTTTAGTGAGTACAGTGTGATTGATACTCAGGTGCTTTTAATACTTAATAAACTTTTATTAGCTGGCTTAAACAAATATCATTCCAAAATTATTTCATTTCCAATATTGAAGTGGTACGTAAAGCAGAAATAAGTTTAAGACTTCGTGGATTCTATCTAATTTCATTTAGTAGAATAAACATTAAGATCTGATAAATGTCGACGCTACTGATAATTTCCCGAAGAGGCGATTATATTAAAAACTTTGCAGAGAAAATGATTTCTTTTCTAAGTTTCCTAGCTTAGTGCAGCTGATGATGACACTGAAAAATAATCTGGATCCGAAAATACAATGTAATTACTCCGAAATGCGATGGAAAGAAATTCCATTTAGTGTGCCTCTCATAGGGATTTTACAGTTTTGTTTAAATTTCATTAAGAAAATCAGCATCTTTTGTTGACATTTTAAATAAAGTAAGTTAAAATGAAGATATGCACAAACAAAACAGATTAAAAGACACAAAATGAAAAAAGTAAAACTATTTATTTAAGGCTTTAAGTTACACGCGACCTATCAAATGTTAGTCGTAGCTTAAATAATTTTCAATAAAATATATTACTTTTATGAATAATGAGTTTTACATATTATCATGTTTCTTGCTGAAAATGATTAGTATAAGTAGAATTTAAGAAATTATTAGATCTAAAAAACATTTTAATTAGAAAAACCTCCTTTGTATGCTTTAAAATATTTTAAAATACTAACAAATAAAAAATGTGATTAACAGCAGAAATTAATTTTAATTGTACACTACAGAGAACTGTTTCGAAATTTCTAAAACGACATATCTTCATTATTCCACGCCTTTAGTGCAAGGTTAAAAGAAATTAAAACATACAAAATAAATGTTTTGTGTAACTTCGGTATGTGGGGCATTCTCACAATCTTTCAATTTTCATGTCCCTGAATAATAATTTTTTATTTAATACACTTTTTTGTGTTTTTTATTATTATTATTATTTCATATACTGGGGAACATCCCATTGCATGATTGCATAACAATATAAACGAGATAAATAAGTTTTTGACGAAGTTGGGGGTCGAAATACCAGGAAAACTCATCTACCGTCCCGTGTCCCTGATGCCGATTTTTAAGTTTGGAGCTGTCTGGATAAAATTGTTTAAAAAAAATAATTCGATGAAATTTTTTTCTGAAACTGGAACTATTGTTTTATATAAATATGTAGCTAAAATTAACCTGCACACATTTTTAGGGTTGTTATTATTTTTTAAACTCTGTCCCTGGGTTTTAGATTCCTTACCATCCCTCTTCTAAAATTATACAGAAAATCATTTCAGATGCAGCCAAAGAATTTTTTTCAAGTTTTTTCTCAAGTAGAAGTATGCTAGAGAAAGAATGTCAAAAATTATTTGACAGGAAATTTGCTGCAGAATTTAAATCAGCATTTAAATATCAATTTCAAGCACCGCGGCTTTATTGGTAGTCTCACCGTCCCCAAGGTTTATTCCTGCACTTTTCGAGGTAAATTTATAATAATAATAATAATTTAATCCGGGGTTAACAACTGTTTCTAAAAATCAATGAACATTGTAGCTATCACTTAGTCTTAACATGATTTTCCTAAAAATAGGTGGTAATTTCCCTTACCGTTCCATACTTACCATCCCTTTTTTTTTACCATTTCGTCCCTTTTTTCCAATAGCATCCCCTTTTTTTACCTTATCGTTCCTTCTTTAACACCCCTTTAAGACAATGTTATACAAAAATTCTGTATTAAAAGTACTACATTTTTATTATTTCTTATTTGAATGTCCTGTGGGTACTATGCAAATTCATTATAAGTAAAATTTAGAAGAAAATAAAAAGTTATAGTGGTAAAATGGTAAGGAAAATTAAACTAGCAAGTTTAACTTAAACCTCAGTTAAATAAATTTTTTTTCTCTGCTGAGCATTTTTACTTTATTTTGAATCATTAAGGCATTCGTCTGCCAGATTAAAATGTCATTTTAGCAAGTTTAATTTCGCCAGATTTTTCCCCCCAAAGTCAAAAGATTGTGAGAATGCCCCATGTATGACTTAGCCGCAAGAGAATAACAAGAATACTGCGCCAAGCTTAATCAACTAAATATGGAATATACATGAAACAAAATATACTGCGGAAGGAGATACACTTAAGATGGTGCTTTACAAACTCCAATCCTGCTGTTTGCTGTCGATATTTAAAATTAGTTTTGATTTTTATCACATTGTCTATTTGTATTTCAATATATATTTAAAAGTTCCATTTATTTATTTTAATCTAAAATAATTAGCACTCTTATTAAATTTTTAAGCGTCGGAGATAAAATTTGTACATAAATTTAGAGTTAAAGTAATTGTATTAAAAATTTATGAGCATTAAAATTATTGTTTAAAAACACCTTATGTTTATCTATTTTTCACACATGAGTAAATCGGTATAAATTTAAAATATGAGTCTTATTATCTGTATTTTACATCCTATATACGATAAAAAAGACGGTTCAAATTATTAAATTGTAAGTAACAGGAATTTTACTAACAGTAGAAAATAATGTATTTTAAAACAATAACATATTCAATGTAGAAAAATGTCTTATATTAGTAACAAATAAAATTGTTTATGTTTTAAGTCTGTTTAAGTAATTCTGTAATTTTATTTAAAATTATTTATTAATATTGTTTTGCATGTTTTTTTTTTTTTTTTTTGTTTTTTTTTTTAATCAAGAAATTTTTTTCATGCATTAGTGGAAATCTGTTGTATCCATAGTGATTTGGACTCAGTTTGGGAAATCCGTGCACACGCACTTCACTAATTTAATAGTAATTGTCATCTTGTTTATGAGAAAGTTCTACCTTTAAATAAGGTAATGACAGCTATTCTAAACCAGTAGGGTATGCCAATTCCAAAACATTCTTCTTTCTCATACATGTTAATGTTTCAAAAAGTTATTACACATGTTAATACTTAAGTGTTATTACTTCAGTACTACACCAATTTTCACTTTCAAATTAAGTTACTGCTTCATTTTACTAATTGGAGTATAAACAAGTTAGTCTAGGTCATAATATTTATTAAAAGAAATATTGCTCATTATTCTGTTCTACATCAGCTGCTTGCGAGTAGCCAGGTTAGCTGGATACTTTTTGCCCTGCGCTGCAAGAACAGCCAATGTACAACAGAACTATGAAAAATTGCTATTATATCGCCCCCTTCCGGTTTAGTATTTCCAAATTAAAAGAAGACATGCTTGCCATTGCCAGAAACGTACATAAAAAATTTGGTTCGAATCTAAGTATAACTTCATAAACTTTTGGATGATACAATAATGAAAATGGAACAAAACATCGCTATTACAGCGCCCCCTTCTGCGGAATATTTTCAAATTCAAGAAGGATCTGATGGCTTTAGCCAAAAAGCACGCAGAAAATTTGATCCAGTTCTGTACTAAATTCATACACTTTTCGATGATATAATAAAGAAAATGGCACAAAACCCGCGATTAAAGTGCCCTCTTCATGCGGCATATTTCTAAAATAAAGGACTTGCTGGCTATAGCCAAAAACATGCGCAGAAACTTTCGTTCATTTCTATGCTGTTTACAATTTTACATAATACCAAGCGGATATAAACACATACGGAAACAAGCACAAACGAACGGACAGACAGGCATTTTATAAAAACATGTTTTTCGTACCTTTGACTCTTTACACGTGTAAATACGTTGAAAACCGGATGTCGAAAAAAATCTCGATTACAGTACTTTCTTCTTTAGAAAGAAGAGTGGAAAAAATGTGTATTCGTTTGAAGGAAGCAGGTGCCATGTGTCAGTTTGCCCAGTGTTGCTAAATAGGATTTTCCGAGCCTAAAACAGGCAAATTTAGGTCTCGTCTAGACTTTGAAAAAGTTATCTAAATCTCAATCTAGTCCATTTTAAAGTTGTGATTTTTATCGAATTTTCAAAGCAGTGTTTAAAAAGGTATAAATAAGTAAACATTAAATTTAAAAAATCAAAAAACCCGACTGCATAAAAAGCGAACTAATTAATTATTTCATCAATGTGAAACTATTTTTTATATTACTTACCATTTTTTTTAACCCTTAAATGCCTGACTTTTCAAAAATCATTGTAATAATGTTTTTCGGCATTCATTTTTTAAATAAATCATGGGAAAAATACATAAAAAAATCACATTTTGTTTTAAGTATAGTTTACGGCTAAAAAGCAGTTTGTTACTAATCGGCAATACTGGTATTTAATTGAAAAAATAATTTCCCTTGATAAAATTCTATAATATTAAACACACAAGAAGTTTAGGAACTATAATAAGAAATAAATTTTACTTGCTCACTGCAGGTAAAAATAGGGTATTTCGCGAGCTCCCAAACAAAACAAAAAGAACAAGTAGCAACAATTGAAAAAAGAAATCTATCTTTATTCTTAAACAGCACAAGTGTTGTTATTTACATGTTGAAAATTGATTTAATAATATTTTCAGAATGTATTTTATTGGCAACATTAGGCATTATAGCTTCAATATTATTCTAAGAGTATTTTAGAGCCTAAATTGCGTATGTTGCCGAAAAGCAACACCAAGCATTTAAGGGTTAATTTGCATTGATGACTTTTAAGTTGTGTATAATTGTTAGTTCCTATCTATAAGCACAGTTTTGATGAGGCTTATAGATGTTTATGACGGTTAGAGCTGCAGTAAAGCTAGAGATCTGACCTACACAACTTCCAGACTGTATAATACTTAAACGCAGCTTCTGACTGTAAAATAGTCAGTGAAACATCGTCTTCATTTTGAATGACCTATCCAATGATATGTCACTTAATAGGGTGCGTAATTTTTTTTTTCGTCTCTGCCACCATTTTGTATTTTACGGCCGTCATTTTGAATTTATAAAAACGAAACGTAGACTACAACCATCGGACGGTTAAGACGAATCGATAGATACCTCATTCATTAAAATCTATCCAGGCGTTGGGATGTTTCGAGGGTATAAAAAATCCACATACCCAGATACGCTTGAAACACATAACCCTTTTTGGCAGTCGGGTAAAAATTTAATAGCTAATGTAAATATCTAATTTAATAGCTCTAATGTAACTATATTATATCCGCATTAGATATTTTTGAGCTACATTTAGGTCTTGTTATTCCTGATCAGTTTGAAACACTATCCATCTCTTTTTGTAGGCCTGGACTCAACGCGTCTCTTCGAAGAATTCACATTCACCGCCTTCACTTTATGATTTATTATTGTTGATGATGGTGCAAATTGTAAAGCATTATCCTTTAAGAAATATTATTACTGTTTATTAAGTTTCTCATTTTAAAATACTTTGTTTAATATTTTAAATTTAAACAGGGACAAATACTGAGCCGAATTTTCTTGTTTATCACTTCCTTATAAGAATGTTCAATACAAATGCACAAATTCACATATAAAATTAAGCGCATTCATTTTACTCAAGATATGTTTTTTTTTATTATAAATACAATATTTTGTTTAAATTTTGAAAGAAAACTTCTAAATTTTTACCGGAGAAGTATGGAATTATAAATATCTACAAATACAGATTTTAAATAAAACATCTAAAATTTTACTGGAGCATATGGAATTACTGTAATCTGCAAAGAGGGTTCAACAATTCAACTGGGTCCAGCAAAGCTAAATTTTGCCGAATTGAATAATAATTGGGATACAAAATATGATATTTTTATGTAAATTTTTAGTATAATACTAGGGGGCTCTGCCCCTTACGAGCTACGCTCGTCAACCCCCGTTCAGACACCGCAGACTCTAACAGCACGCTAATTTGATCGCCTTTAAAAAGATTTCGGAAGATTGAATTATAATTTGAATCTGACAATTATAATCTGACGTAATTTTCACCAAACTTTTCTTTCTCTTTTTAATATTCAGGTCAAAATACTTTTGTTAGAAATGAAATATTATGATCATCTTAAAATGTCAAGTAAATGTCTCGCGCAATTTTTAAATTAAAACTGTTTTGCAATATTATTTTTTGTTCATTTTACGTAATAAGTGTAATATGACGTAAATTCTCCTATTTAGGACTTCTAACGCATGTTACTGAATTTATTATTTTACAATATTCTTTCTCATTTAAATTTCACGTGTAACTATAGTTTTTATGACGTAATTTTCAATGAGTTCCTGCTTTTTATATTTTTTGTTTATAATAGTCACGTGTAAAATAAATTTTTAATTTGAAGCAAACATTACTGCTTGCGCTGTTTATACAGTTGGCAACAGTTTAAATTAATACAATTTTCTAAAATTTGTAAAAAATATGTCTCGAAATGCTGAAAATTTTAATTTAAAATAGAAATAAAACCTCGAAAAATTATTCAAATTAAAAAAACAACTGCAATCTGCACACCGGGAAATTCTGACGCATAAAATGATCTAAAAATGATTAAATTCCTATGTATAGTTTTTGCTCCTATAAAACTTTTTTAAAGGAACGATTTTGTCCAACTTTGGCATTAAATATCTCTTAAAATAATTCTTCGATTAGAAAACTGTCTGCATCAGCGTGTTTATCAAACATTTTTCTATAATACTACCGATTTTCATTTTTTTGTATGCAACAGTTTTTTAATATTAACGAAGAAAGACCTCCGGTCACAAAAAATTCAAAATCGGCGGTGGCGGCGGCGGTGACAGCGGTAGTTACTTTTTTTTAGAATAGAGAGATACTTCCCTTCTCCACAATAAATTGTTAAACTAGTCAATAATAATTTAAAAATGATTTCTGCTTAAAAACTACACAGTAAACAAAAAGCCATATACCGGAAATAGTAATTAGAAAAGAATTTAAATCTCATTTCTCTAATTGTATGATCAGATTGCGCGTCTCGTCGATCCTGTGATTTTTACATATGTCATAAAATCTTATTTGTTTTCTTAAACATATTAACTTACTGTAAATGTGGTCCTGAACTTTATAAAGCGTACTTGTATGAAAAATATGCAACTAAAAATGAACTATTACAAAACAAAATGATAACTACCTGTTAAGGAAAGTATTGAGTGTCGTTAGCTAAGGATATTTTTTATATGTTTCCTGTAAAAGTGGTATTCCTCGGCTAAAGAACGACTTGTCTTTTAGGCTATCCATTAATCAATACATTACAAATTTCTATCCCTTTTTGGATAGCTTCTTTGTGGATATCTTTAGGAATTGATGTCCTGGTCAGAAAGAATGAAATATCATTAAACTCTCCAATGAGAAAACTCACCGCTTCTCTAAGAAAACCGAACATAAAGTGATTTAATCTTTTTAACTTTATTTGCAATTTTAAAACCATTTCAATTTACTCAATGGAATATTATTCAAAATAATCAAGAACAAATTGTTACTCTGTTATGTTTTTAGACATTCTATTTTGAGTATCGTCCATTCCAGACGAAAAAACATTGCACGTGTTAAAATGTAGAATGTAATCATTGCAAGAAAAAATAGTTAATATGAGAAATACAAGAGACAAAAAGAATTTTAATATGTAACAAGTTCTTTCTAACAATATGCTATTTACACTGCTGCGCTGGGGAATAATTTATATACGCCATCATCAAAAGAAATCCCTAAAATTAAAATATTAGGGGTACAATGCCTAATATTGTTAAATACAAGTTTTCTTATAGTAATATATAATAGAAAGTTTTAATAATATTTAAAACGGAAAAGAACTTTAAGATTTTTTGTGAAATTTTCTAACGTTATTCACTAAAACAGACATTAATACCAAGATTAAATTAGTCATGATCACATACTAGTGTGAAGCATATTCCTAATTTCAACAGCGTTTCGAAAGTGATAGGAGTTGGTTTGTGCTCCCCCCCAAAAATGTGACTGCATTAAAATCAGACACAAAAAGTGGGTTCAAAATTTCTGAATACTTTCGGCATAATTGTTTTCTATTTTAACTTATTACTTTTTCAAAACTACACATACTTATATTAACTTCGTCATTGTTTTGTAAGTCAAAATTACAAATGTGTGTAGAATGAAACAGAAAAATTTTCTATGTATTACGAAAGGGCATTATCTATTCAAATTTTACACAAAATGGAAAATTTCAAAAATACTCACTATGAAAAAAGACAAATGTTCCTTCAGAAAAATAAAATATAACCATGAACGAGAACACACAATATCTTTCTCTAAAATACCCATGTTTCAGAAACACATTATTCTTAGAAACCTCATCAACCAATGCTTTTCATACAAATATGAATTTTTAAAACATGTATATATATAAACAAAATTTGTTTCTATGATACTTCTTTTCGGAAATGTTTGTAATTATTTATAATGTATTAATCAATTTTCTCAATCAGAAATACTTGTTTTTTGAATGCCGCCAATCCCAAAGGAAACATATTTATGTTCGACAAGCAAGTTTTACAATAATTTTAAACTCACGTTACCATTAAATATACAATTATTTTGTTATTGTTGCATCTGCAAGCTCGCTTACGCAGTTGGAAATGTTTAAATGAAAAGTTAAACAATCCAAAAAGCCAATATTCTGGTTTAGGAAAACTGAATAATGCCCCATAAAAACTACCTGGAAAAGTATTTGAACATTGGAGGTAGAAAAACAAAATTTGTTTTATAATGTGTTTATTAAATATCGAAAATAAATTAATTTCGGGGATTTCAAAGAAAAACCACATTTTGGGAATCGTGTGTAACTCACCGAGGTTATTGGTATATTATATTTTCGTATATAAAATACGCGCTAAGATGAGTTAAAATACTCTTTTATAAAAACTTACCGAAAATAATTTTTGAATTCACTTTTAGAATTTTATTACTGCTCCATGTACAAAACGAGCCCAAAAAGGTATGTAGTTATAAGTAGTTTCTTAAAACGTAATAGAGTTATGGTAGGGTCAAGTCTGGAAGATTCTAATATTAAACCCATGTGATAAACTTTATTTCACTCCTTACCAATAAAAATCAGTTTAGGTAGATTTCGTAAGATGTACTATTACATTCTCCCCTACGTTGGAATTTCTTAAAAGGCTTTGTAGATATACGCCAATCATGACTCCTAGAATCCAAAGCCTCCACCACTGCAAAACGATATGTATCTATCTATCTATTTATATATATATATATAGAGAGAGAGAGATAGATACATAGATAGATCACTTTTTTGCGGACAAGATAACTTCTATAATTCTGCACAAATCTCTTCCAAAAGGATACATAAAATCAAGGGGCAGAACATTTTGGTCAAGTTCATTAAGAGGAAAACCCTATAACTTCCTAATTGTGTTAAATGCCGAATCAGTTTAATGTTATTAATACTTCTGTGAAAATGGACAAAAAATTATTTATATCAGATTTTTCATATCATTAAAAGAAGGTCTCAAATGGTGAAAAAGAAATAGAGTTTTAAAAAGAAAAAAATTCATAACTTCGTCACTTCACAAGATATCACATCTACTTAAATTTATTATAAATCTTCTTAATACAATCTACAATTTTTATATGGACAAGTTTTTGATAGGACTAACTTAAATAACTTTAAAAAATAAAAACGGGGGTTGGGGGTTGCAGAAGAAAAAAATCACACATCCGTTAATCCTCCACTAAAGCGATAAAAAAGTATCCTTGGCGTGATGGAAATTTTTCACAACATTCAGAAATTCTGTAAATTGTTCTGCATTATTAAACACCCAAGTGTCTCAATAAAAATAGCCAGAATTTAAAATGTAGTGCGTGGATCATTTTATGAAACAATTAACAAACGGTTTAAATTTATTATATTATCCATAACTTTTGTAGTAACAAGTTTTTGTTAAGATAAACTCTACTAATGGATTTTAAATATTCTCAAGAGATGAAAATATAGGGATTGAAGAAAAGCTTATCGTTTTAAGATGATTCTGATAAATGATGGTCATTCATGTTTCCAAACTTACAGAAAATGAAATTAAAATTTCGTCGAAAGCGGCCAGATAAAATTGTGAAATTGTGTTTATGTCTAATCTTTATTTAGTTTCCGTTTGCGAAATTAGTACTTAGCTTCTAAATCTACCTGTGCTTGTAGACCGAGCTGCCCCGGCTTTTTTTTTTTTTTTTTTTTAATATTACATCTGTAACGTCGTACGTGAAATAGACACAAGCATAATGAAGACCTTTTTTTAAATTTAAAAATATATTACAAATATGAAAATTAATATTGCTATTACATTCAATTTTTTATCTAAAAAAGTCATCATTTTCAAAAGCATTAGTATGTAAGATTCGATCCTATTAGATTCAATTAGATCCTGGCTTGATTCCTTTAATTAATGTTGCATATAGAGATATTTTGTACATACAATATAGACGCCAATCGCAATTTTTTTAATGTTTTGCAGCATATACAGGGTGATTCAAAATGTCATGTCCAAACGGCACGTGTGGATATGTCAGGTAATGAGGATCAAGAATTACATAGGAACTATGGAGTCGGAAACGTAATCGTGACGGTGGAATTACATCGTGACCGTAACGCAAAGATAAGATAACAAACGGTTTTAAAAAACGTTTATTTTACAAAAAAAAACTTAATCGGAGAACAAAATACCATTGAAAAATGTTACAACCCATAACAAGTGCTCGAAATGTGCCCCATTAGCAGTGATACATACTTGACATCGGTGCCGCATGGAATCGTGAACACGTTCCGATTAGTTCAGTACTGTAGACTCCCCAATTTCTACCTCTGGAGATCTATTAAGTCTCTGGTGGACGAGACATCTGTTCCATCAGCCGCGGATCTCATGGCACGGATCACTGAATCGCCGGCATGTGTCTGGGAGATGTTTGGATAATTGGAACGTGTTCGCGATTCCAAGCGGCGTCGATGGGAAGCACGCATCGCGGCGAATGGGACACATTTTGATCACTTGTTATGAGTAATAACATTTTTTTTTTTTACATCTATTAAGTCTTTCGTAAAATAAATGTCTTTTTACACCGCAATTGCACCTACACGTTCGCGTTTCCGACCCAAAGTTCCAAAGTAATTCTTGCTCAACTTGACCTGACACACCCACACATGCCGTTTGAACTCGACATTTTGAATCACCCTGTATAGTATCACCCTGTTTATGTTCTCTTTTATTTTGACGATACGGCAAAATCATTTATCTTTGATTGGAGGTTATTCCTATGAGCACCCGACTTCCCTGTGGCCAATACTTACAATTATATGTTTTCTTTTTCAGATGTTTCTAAAGCAATATTAATAACATTTTAGTAACTGGATTAATCAAAAACATTCCAATTACTTAAACTTCAAATATTTTAGTAGCATTAAAATTATAAGGAAGTTTATAGCACCTCGAATTCTTTCTAATTCCATTTAGCAAATTAAAACTTCAGCAGCAATGTGGAAATCTACTGAGACTTCTCCGAAGAAGCGCATATCTTTAAATGTTTACCGAGAAAAAGATTTCTTTTCTGATATTCCCAGAATAATTCAGACGATGACGATACTGTCAAATAGTCTGCTTCCTGAAATACAATGTAATTACTGAGGAATTGAGATGGAAATAAATTTAATTTGGAAACTCGCTATGGGAATTTAAGACTTTATTTAAATTTTATTGAAAAGTTCAACGAACTTAGTTGACATTTTTTGTCAAACTTTATGAATTTAAACACACAATTACAAATGTCTAATAGGTAACCATATCAAAAGCAAGCCTATTTATTTACTCATTAATTAACATGTTGCATCCATGAAGATATACGCATAAAGGTTTAATGGGTTACATAATTTTGCAGGTTGTTCACAGGAGATATTTAGCGCAAATGAATTTAAAGTAGAATACCATGCTGGGAGATTTTTATTAATTCAAACGATGTCCTTCTGTTTTTATTTCTTTGAAAATAGGATTGAAAAACATATTTTGTATTTTCTATGAAAAACGTATAAACGAATCATTATATATATACTGATGTAAACCATTACTTTTAATGTTCTAAAACAATTCTTAAGTAATGTGAAAAGTCCATTGTTACTCTTGTGCCCTTGAAGAAAAATTTCATAAATGCTTCAAATTATTTTATTACAAATTATATTTAGGATAAATTTGATACAAACACTTAAGAATTTGTAATGCATTTTGTAACAAACATCATTTTGCTTTCTTAAGTTTTGTTACTGTTGTGACCGCTGGCAAAAAGCAATAATAAAAAATTGTGTTTGATATAGAAATGCTGTCTGATATATAAGAATATAGAAATAAAATTTATAGAATATAGCAGATTAATTATTTTTAAAAAAGGATTAATCATCAAACTCATCCGATAACACATGGATTAGTTACATTTGATGTTGCAAAATGCTTTCTTGAGACATTTTGAACATAATGGAATTTTAGCAAACATTCATTTAATATTAAAAAAAAATAAACATTAAAATGCGTTTTAAGAAATTTTATTTTCATACAAAACAAATTTTAATGCTGATTAAAGTTTAAAATAACAAAAAAGAAAATAAAAATTCATACAATTAGAGTTTGTAAAATGCTCGAGAATTTAGTAATCTGGCAACATTTTTTGTAGAAAATAATGTTTTCATCTTATTCAAACTTGAGAATTTATTTTGCTTTTCATGGCTCTAAGCACTTTATTTGATAATCACCATTTACTAATTCGTCAATAACAGGAAACTTTAAATCACCATATTTTTGACACTATAACCATATAGCAACTTAGCAACCGCTTCTGAACATTGGTTTCATTATCAACAATATCACTTGCAACTTCTCCTGTATCATTATTTACTTAATGAGGCAATAATGTTTTTTACGAAACGTGTTATTTGCGTTGTTTTTAGTAGATAGTGGCATTCCTTGTGGCTTTAACAATTTCTATTAAACAAATTGTATTGTACGTATTCAGTACCCTTCAATGTTGTTAGTTTCTCTCAAATAATGAAACTTGTTTCTGTTTTTTTATTTCCTCCTCCGGTACATGGAGTATGTTTACTTTTTTTCCCATGAACGTTTTAACAAAATTCAGCAGTATTCCGTATCATTATTAGGCACATATTGTTATACAACAGCAAAAATTAAATTTACATCTTCTTTACTAGGAGTTATTTAAAAAAAAAATATGTCCAATTAAGTTCATTGCGAAAGATGTCTGATTTATTGCTGGTATATTTGAAAAGTTATGTTTTTGTTTAAAATGGAAAACAAAACCATCACAAAAAACTAAACAAAATAAAACAGGTTAACTTTTCGAATATACATTCCATTGGAGGTGCTTTGATAAACGTTTACACAAGAAAGCATTTACAGAAAACTGATTATGAATTACATTGTGTGAAATAATAGCATAAGAATTTACTTTGTTGGCATCATACAATATAAGGGGCTGCAAATATAATCGCTTTTGGAAATGAGCAGTGATGTACAATTTCGTACCAAATTTTTCTGTTGGCATAAAGATGCAAAGTTTTCAGAAAAATCTACTTTTATTTTTATTTTTTGGCATTATCAAAATAATTCTGTGTAGAATTTTGAATGAATGCGTGCAGCAGCTTTAGCTGCTTTTGCAAACAATCAAAAATGGTTTTTTCGACTTTTTTTTTAAAATGCTTATCAACATTTTGCTACTAACTGTAACTTCTGAAATGTTCTAGATTATGGACTTCAGTTTTACAAAATTATTCGAAGTTTTTATCGCAAATTAAGCATTCTGAATTCATGCATTATGTGTTAAAGAAGACAGTCATTAAATCCTTTAATGCAAGAAATATATCAGCCACTGCCGTATAAATTCCTTGAATGTTTTCCTGAAAACGACGAATGCAAATATTCTGAGGAATATACTTCAATTGTTTTTGAAAAATAGGTATTAAAGCTGCAAAGGGTTCCAATTTTTTCAACCAATAAAAACATTCTTTAAACAAAAAAAAGTCTTCTCATCACAAATGTCTCCTAGGATTGATAAAATTGTGTGGTCTATTTTCACGTCTAACTAATTCAGATTTAGCTGAAGAATGACCCCTACTTATATCTTCATCGACAAAAAAATCTGCAATAGGTTTCTGACAAATATCTATAATTAGCTTTTTAACCCATTTGTGCCTGAATTTTTGTTTTCTCAAATTTTTTGGTAAAATCATTTTAAAATGTTGCAAAATGAACTGGAAAAATACTAAAAAAATTAGGCTTAATTTTTTTTGTATTATTTGATAAAATGTAAAAGAGCTAAATATGAGTATTTCTAGTAGAATAATATGCATAATTATATATTTAGCCTATATTTACATTTAAAATGTTTTTAAATTTGTCTATTATGTACTATAATTAGTATTTTAATGAACTACAAAAAAATATATTTATTTCATTGCAGAGACTAATAACGTTATAACTATTATTAATAATAAAATAAGAATAATCGCATTGCAGGCTTAATAACAATTTATTTCATAAATAACTGTCTCCTAAATTTCTAAAAAAAATGTGTGCCCATTTGTGCCTAGAACCCTATATTTTGTACATTACAAAAATGCATAAAAAATAGGCTTGAACATTTAATTTCGCAATTTAAAAAATACATATTTCAAAAACGTCCACAAGCTAAGATTACAACTTGCGATTTTGGGTCCATGATAGAAAAAATACAAATAAACTTACTTTTTACATTTCGCCCTCTTGAAAAATTAAAAATCTATAAACACCGAAAAAAAACTTAATTTAAGCAAATAAATATCCACCTTGTGCTGTCATCTCTCGGTTATAGATAAAGACATTTATAAATAATGATTTCATGCAATTTTCATGTTATAAAGAAGAAGGAAATTATACAAATGCATTAAAATATGAAACGTCCCAAAAATGGGACGCTAGGCATAAAGGGTTTAAGATTTCTTGGTCTTCTGAACAATTTCAGAGTTTTGAGCAATTGCAGTAGAATCTCGTTACAATGAATGTCTTTTTAACGAATTTTCAAGTTTAAGGATATTACCTGGATTGTTAAAAAAATTCTATTATGCTATTTCATTATGAAAATATTAATATTAACGGATTTTTCTGTAGGAGAGACTGGGGAAAGTTGACTATAGGGGAGGCTTGACTTACTCTTCGGTTTTCATATTTAAACAAATTTTAGAGTTTTGCCAATAGATGGTAACCAAAGCTACTGAAATGCTCAAACAATAATCTTTGTTTCATGCAGATAATTGAAAGAGGCGGAGAAAAGTCAATTGTAAAGAGTGTTTTCAGCGAAAAAAGTTTATTTTTTAGGGTACAGATGTCATATTCGTCCAATATTGGCGCGATTTTTTTCCGACGCGGATTTGGCGAAAACATCAACAGCATAAACAACAACATCCGGGTTACCATATCAAGCAAAATAACGACACTTTGGCGCCGATTAAATATACATTGCGTATATGATATTGGCGTCAGAAAAAAAATCGCGCCAGTATGGGGCGAATATGACATCTGTACCTTTTTTAGAAACATTGTGTAAGATATTCTCAGATAAAACTAAAAACTAAAACTAAACTCTGTGGCTATACAATCCAAGAAGGATCTGGGCCGACAGTGCCCATCTCTGTTTTCTTGACCCTGGGCCCCGAGGTGCTAAGCAGCATGCGTCCCGGCCAGGTGGTCAACCTAACGCGAGACCCTCGGTGTTTAGTTCCCAAGCAAGCTTGGTACTCATTTTATCGACCCCAAAGGGATGAAGGGCTGAGTGAACCTTGCCCAGTCGGGAGTCGAACTCTCGACCTGCGGTGCGGCAGACAGGCGTGCTGACCACTACACCACTGGGCTTCATGATAAAACACATCATAGAAATTTTAGCCAGTAGTTTTTAAATAATGCAAAAATATTTAACTTCGTCCCCGGCATAAATATTGTACAATAAATTAGGCTAAACATAACCATATGCTATAATTTAAAAAGACGCTATATGAGGAGGCTTGACACAATCAATGTGGGGAGGATTGACCAGAAGATCAAAGCTCCATTAATTAATCGTTTTTGGAAATATTTTTGTTATATACTGTACAAATGAAGGGTTAATGGTTATATTTCTAAAATAATGTAAATTTATTCTGTAAAGTTGCAGTAAAATGGTGTGATAGCTAGTCAAAGGTTTAAAATTAATTAAAGGAAGATGATAAAATGTGCTTTTGTAACAAAAAACACTTTAATGAAATATGAATTGGAAAGTTGATACATTGTTAAAAATATTTCTGTAAAGCAACAGAAAATTTCTGGCAGCAAAATGTTGCCAGAAAATATCTGTTTTCAGAAAATGTCTGTTAACGAAAAAATGCGTTATCAGACCAAAGAAATACGTAGTCATACAGACACTTTATGTTGACAATTGAGGCTTTTCCCAACAGCCAAAATCTGTAGGTCGATTCCTGTTGGCGAGGGGTGGGGGGAGGTTCTATTTAACAGAAGAATCACGTATTATAGGTTAGGTACAGTGAAAATTTCTATTTACGGATCGTCGTGTTTATATTAATAATAATAAATATTTCTTTATCAGAAATTCGCCTCCAAACTTTTACAAAATTAATTTAAATAGCTTATTCGCAATACAATATTCAAACGCATTTATATAGATTTCGTAACATAAACGCATTAAAAATCGGAATAAGTGAAAGAAGTTATCTTAAACTTTTTTTTTTGCATAGAATTAAAAAACAAACAATATTCGGTAACTCCCCGGGGTATACCCGATATATAAATATATATATATATCTATATATATCTATATATATATGATATCTTACATCTATATATATATCATATCTATAGTTGTTAGTTCCTATCTATAAACATTGTTTTTATGAGGCCTATAGATGTCTATGAAGATCAGACTTGCAGTAAAGCTAGAGATCCTACCAACACCATTTCCAAGTTGTGTAATATTTAAACAGAGCTTCTGACTCTAAAATAGTCAATAAAACATCTTCTTTATTTTCAAAGGCCTATCCAATGATATGCCACTTAATATGGTTTGTAATTTACGGCCGCCATTTTGCATTTATAAAAAAACCTAGCCTATAACCATCGGAAGATCAAGACGAATCAATAGAGACTTCATTCATTAAAATCCATCCAGACGTTGGGATGTTTTGAGGATATAAAGAAATCCATATACCCAGATACGCGTCAAACACATAACCCTTCTTGGCAGGGATAATCAGAAAGAATTTTTAATACTGCGAATACTTTCTAATTCCATTTAGCAAATTAAAACTTCTGTAGCAACGTTGAAATGTACTGAGACTTCTCCGAAGAAGCGACTATCGTTAAATGTTTAGCAGGAGAAAAACTTCTTTTCTGAAATTCCCAGGTTAGTTTCAAAGATGACGACACTCTCAAATAGTCTGCTTCCTGGAATGCAATGTAATTACTGAGGAATTGAGATGGAAATAAATTTAATTTGGAAACTCGCTATGGGAATTTAAGACTTTATTTAAATTTTATTGAAAAGTTCAACAAACTTAGTTGACATTTTCTGTACAACTTTCTGAATTTAAATATACAATTACAAATGTCTAATAGGTAACCATATCAAAAGCAAGCCTATTTATTTATGTCATTGATTAATATACTGCATACATAAAGATATTTGCTTAAATGTTTAATGGGTTAGATAATTTTGAAGGTAGTTCACAGGAAATATGTAGCGTAAATGAATTTAAAGGAGGATAACATATTGTGAGATTTTTACTCATTCACACTATCTCCTTCTTTTTTAAGCTTTTTAATAATTCCTAGTGTTTCCTTCGAAAAATAGGGTTGGATTTAGTTAGCGAAGCTTTACAAAACCTGTAAAAATATCGGATCAAATACTGTGTCCTTCAAACAAAAAGAAAGGACACAAAAATTACATAATTTGAGTTGTTACTATATCCGTAATTACTCATGATTGTTTTATGATCTTAAGTAATAATAAAATAATAAAAATAAATCCATTGATTTAAGAAAAAGGATACTTTATCTTGTTTAAAATTTATAAAATACTCTTAATTATGGAAAAATCTTTTTCGAGAGCTGTTTAAATAACGAAGGGAAAAACTAAACTTCAAGCATTGCGTTATTTTGGTTATAACGCAGTTTTATGCCAAACAATGGGCAAAAATGCTACCTGCTACTCTTCTGACACTGGCATTTGTTACTCTTGTGACAATACCACAGATCCTATCCTATGCATAACATAAAAAAAAAATATTTGATGTAAAATCAATCTTGTACCCCAAACCAGAGAGTTAGAAGTTTTTTGGTAAAAAATTAAGTAGTTTTATAAAATTAAAACTTTAATATTTTTCCTTTACTCTTGTAACATTTAATTATGAACTATTAAATAAAATTAAAATTACACCGAATAACTTAGCTAAAAACTTTTAACAATGTAGATTTGATGGATATAATAATAGATTGTTATTTTAAATGCATAATAATTTCATTTAATGAAGACAATAAAAAACAAATTAAAAACAAATAATAAAAAAGCAATTTAACAAATTACAACGATCATTTGGAAAATGACTTTTTCAAATAATAAAAATTTAGACATAAAAAATCGCACGGAGTTGATCCTACATTACGTACGCCATGGATTAAACGATAACATTCCTGGACCCATCATGAACAAATTTTAAAAGAAATTTCAGTTTTACAATTTTCGGTACTGTAAATTTTTAAACTTCTACGGAGCTGGTCATACATTACGTACGCCATGAATTAAAGATTAATAGTGTTATTACACGTAAAATTTGCAAGAAAAATCGCTTGCGACTCGTCAGATTTCCTATGAAACTTACGTAATAGCCAAGCATTTCATTGGCTGTTCGGGAAAAGGCTTTTCTATCATCAGATTTCCAAACAATCTCATGACCAATTTTAAATAAAATTTCATTGTTAAACTTCTAAATATCCGACAATATTACTTTTTATACCGTCGGATAGGGGAAAAAAATGTACTTTTAAATGCAATTTGTTTGAAAGCTGTGTCTCAATTTGTTTCTGATTTATTAAATTTAAGTTATTTTATTATATTATATTAGTATTAAGTGGCCACACTCTGTTGTCCATCGTTGTTGAAACCAAAGGGAAATACAGATTACTGTATATACCAATCAGATAACAAATAAATTTCGGATTAAACCAATGAAAACGTTCAGATATGATTTTGATTTCCTACCCTGACGAGAACAATAACCATTTTTCCAAATGGTTAAAAAAAAACACAACTCAGTAATTGTGTTTCCATGCTCAAAAGTAAATGAAATTGTAATACTGTTTGTTTCCAGTACGCTTTCAGTGTAAGATTGTTCTTACGAAATTAAAACTTTATATACACTAACTCCTTAACTTTAAACTGCTGTATCAGACTTATATTTTCGTTTAAAATATTTTTTCAGAATTTTTTTTCATTTGCTGTAGACGTATCCGTAACCCACTTGCTTGTTCTCTAAGCTGTTTGATATTTAACCACAAGGGAATAATCTACGAATAGGTATCCAATGCCATTGCTGAATTTTGAATGTTAAATAAAACCAGTCATTTACTTTATGCATTCTATTATTACTTAAAAGTTTCATTAACAATAAAATTGTAGACGATTTCGTATGTGAAATAAAATTAGTCATATGTCGCTACCTTTATTTTTCATCCCCAAAATAATTATGTATAATAAGTTTTAAAACAATAATTTAAACAACAAAACAACACATTAATTTAAAAGCTAAAAATGCAGATTTGATCTTGGTGTGTGTAAACAGATGCAACATATCAGTTTTATTAGAGAAATTTTTAGCTGATTATTTAATAACATTTAAAAATGGTAATCTTAATTTAACATATAATTATCTCTAAATCTTTATTTATTACAGAATTAAATATTTCAGCTGCTTTAATAATTAAAATTTTAGAAAAATCACTAAGAATGACATGCATTAAAAAGGTTTTGACGTTGTAACAAATTTATCGTTTAAAAGTCTCAACACCATTCAAACGAAAATATAAGGATGTAGTTTGATTAAAGGGGATTTTCTTTGAACATATGTTGTGAGAAGAATAAACTTTGTAAGAAGAAAAAGAATCTTGTTACTAAATTCTCATAAACGTAATCCTTGGTCCATCTCATGTCTGTAGAAAAATAAATATTGCTTTTTTGGTAATTTAATTGTTTGAATGGTTATTTAATAATGTTTAAGATTGTCTGGAACGCAATTTTTTTATTTTATTTTATTTTACTTTATTTATTTATTTATTTATTTTACTTTTAAATAATTTTTACGCGTTGTTTATTTTCTTGGAACGTATATTAAACCTAGATATATAAATGTATATATATGTAACAATGAAAAAAATGCAGGCAGCGGTAGGCTTTTATCGTGTGAAAATCAGAAGGAACAATAGATCCATTTGTAATACCAGAGTTTAATGTAGCATCTTGCCACAGAATTAATGTATGAAAATCATTCGCCTGATGGTTTTTATTTGTAGCATATTGAATATTGGTGCACGTCTTGAAGTGGATAAAAAAAGACACAAATGAAATTTTTGAGCGTTTCTTCAGGGTAAAAAACAATGAGTTAATTTAGAGCTCCATTATTTTAATAAATGAAATCATCAATAAAGCAGTTCAACACATTCTTCATAAGGCATTGCTGTCTCGAAGGTAATTGATTTGACATGAGATCTCTACAGGAACTTAAAATAAAATTAGAATATTAGAATGAATGATACTTGGGAGGACCAGCCAGGGGTTTTTGACAATGGGAAAGATAGAACAAATTCTGCCGAAAACTCTTGTACATCTGTTTTTGCTACAACGCGGAGAAATGCAAAATCATTACGTAAGGCGCGCCCTAGCCAATGCGAGAATAAATGTTACTCCTGAAACCTACGTCAGGACCAATGAGAGTGATAGTGCAAAGAGTCCTGGCAATTTGAAGAGGACGCATTTTATAGTAAAAACTACCCCCAGCACGTGAAAATAATCTCGGAGTAATAAAAAAAATGAAATATTTCTTTTAAAATTATTCAAATTCAAAGAAACTTATATAAATGACAAGAAATCATGAAGTAATTTAGGATTACAATAAAAGCTTTATATTTAAATAAGTCGAGCAAGGTAATAATAAACTTAAGGAGAATTTAATAGGATAATTGATAAGTGTTAATAATGAATAAGAAATTAGTGAATATGCCGGTAATTTAGTATGAGAAAGGGAATATCGCGAAGGAAGAATTAATAATGTAACATATCTAAATGATAAAATACAGTAAAGCACCGTTTACACATCTCTCTATGATGAAAAACAGATAACATGTACGATTGCTACAGTCATTATTTCAAGTTCGTATAACCTGTAGAGGGGGTGAGACGAATAGAATGGACAGTAGTTGGACTGCACTGATATTGACACGTTTAAAACCTTTTCTATTTCTTACAACACTAGTGAGCAAACTTTGCAGGATTTTAAATCCATACATATTGCTTTGCTTTAGTTTCAAAGTCACTCGTCACGCCAGATGACGATTAAAGATTAGTTTAATTAAAATATGTTTTTACGTTCAATAACGGCAGCATTACATTTCTACAGTCAATTATTTTACACATTAGGCGAAAGCAATTTCGATTCCATGTCTTTCTCGGTTATACGTCGTTGTAGAACGGTCATTTGAAAGACGTATATTTGGTGCTTTACTGTATTTCCATACATTTTTCACTTTTGAGTACAGAAAAAAAAGAAATATTTATTTGCCTTTAGGATTTAAAAATATATATATTAAAAAAAATTATACATTTTTTTAATTCATTTTTTATTAATACTTTTTACTAAAAGAATCCCGTATTTGGATTCCCTCTCAGCACAAAAAAAGTCTGAAGGAATCTTCGTAATAGTCAGTCTTCATGAATAGTTAACAAAAATAACTATATAACTCTCATAAATTTATTTTTCATAGAAGTGTAGATATAAGCATTCAAATATGACGAATCATGAAAAAGAAATTCTACAATAAACGAACTTAATGTTTGAAGAAAACTTACGACAGTATAGAAAGTTCATAGGTTTTGATCGAATTGTTGTATTTATTGCGATTTACGGTCATTTTATTCTAAAACCTCTAAAGTAGTTTTTAAGTCAAAATCGTAGAAATTTCTTATTTTAAAGATTTTTGTGTTCCGAATTACCTTAAAAAGTAAATATATGATCTAAAATAAACTGACCTTATCACAAATTAATGCAGTTTTTTGATTTACTCGTATTATTGGTTATTAAACAGATTTATCAACTAGAAAAGTAATACAAAACCTATGAATAAAGTATCTGACGACATATATTTTAACTTGATTGCATATTTTGGAATTTCGTAGTATCCCTATGTTAATATAGCAAAAATTCTTAACAATCAACTTAAGGGATCCAGTAATTTGAAACTAGCACAGTACATGTAAATGACAGCCTAATATAGATTACAATAATTACGCATTTCATGAACTTTTAAATGAAATTTTAAACACATATTAAAAGAGATATATTCTAATAGTTAAAGTTCTGAAAAAAAGAGTCTGGCTACATATACATTTTTTAAATTTAATTTGAAAGTTAGTGTTTTTTTAATTATAAAAATAGTCATAATTTCTAAATTTCTCACTTCATCAACATAATAGTCGGCAATTTTGTGCATCTATAAGGTTTATACCTTCAGCCGAAATTTCATGAAAATCTGTTTAGCCATTCTTCGAAATTAGGCGCAGAACGACCAAAACTACTTTTTGAAGAAAAGTTACTTAAAACTGAAATTACACCTTGATTATATAGAGTGAGCGCAAACTATTTTATTCTTATCTTCAATTCTAAAGCGTTTTTCTGCATACAGTTTCTTTCTAAATATTACTAAAAGATCACATTTTAATATAAGCTATTAAATAAAAAATTAAGTTTGGATACTTTCAAAGGTGAAAGGAAAAGGTTTTTTTGCATCCTTAATACCTATAGGATATATGGCCATACAGAAGAGATGGCCAGTCTAAATATCTCCAAAACTTGATCATAGATTGCAATATAAAAATTGTTCGTATGAAATAGATCAACGAGTTTATTTATTGCGAAGTGCTGTTGTGTTTTTCGATTATAAAAAGTAAGTGTAATTTTTATGTAAATTAAATAGGTGATTGAATGTTTTTTTTTTTTTTTTTTTTTTTACTTAGGTATCTGAATGTTTTGCAGTACGTACGTTACGTATATTTTTTACTATGTGGACTTTTAAGGCACGTATATAATCTAATCTTTACTTCTAAGACTAAAACAAAGACATACAATGGCTATTGATGCTTTAAACTGGGAGACCATCAGTCCTTCAATTTCAGGAGAGATGGCCACCTTTAATCAATATTTCAAAATTATACTTAGTGAGGATTTTAAATAAATATAATTAAATTTAAAATAAATATATAAAATTTACGTTTATAAATATATTATTTGATACAATTATTTAAATTTTAACTAATATAATTACTTTAATAATAATAATAATAATAATAGTAATAATAATAATAATACAATAAGACCTAACGATTTATTTGTTTAAGAAAATACTGAAAAACTTCCGAATTTTTCATAACGGAAACTGATAAAGTTGATAAACAAACTAAATTAACGTAATAAACCTACAATTAACGCGAAAAAAAAACCACGCAATTCCAGTAGCGAAGAAAACGAAACACATTTAAATTATCAGATTCTACAGATTCCAAGTAAATAGAATTGGATTAGGATCACTGTCTTGGTTGTGAAAAACAATATAATATCACATCCAAAAAGAATGTCTGGATACAATGCATAAGGTACCTGAAGTTTTTCCATGAAATGTGTACAAATTATGAAGACCTTTGCCAAGCATGTGGTAAGATTTTACGAAAAGTTAAGTATTGAAATTATACTTCAAATTATCAAGACCTTTGCCAAGCATGTGGTAAGATTTTACGTAAAGTTAAGTATTGAAATTATACTTCAAATTTTGTTTATTCGAGTTTTCTTCACTTATTTTCCATCATATAACTGCACCTTTACAAATTGCTACATTTTTTCATGATTAACTATATGAAATGTTTTTTTTTTTGGCTATTTAAATTAAATTTTCCTTTCTTGTATTGGATGGCCATCTCTCCAAATTTTAATTTTGCTTAACATTTTTTTATTTTCAATATTTAATTATTTTTTGGCATAAAATATTACGAGTATATGTATAAGAATTTTAAATATGCATGCATCAATATTTCTTGTATTTGCCTTCTAAGAATTTTTATTTCAACCTTTAAAAAGTTACCCTATTTTGAAATTCAGACAAAAAAGTGATATTTTGATAGTTGTATTTTTCGATTGGTTTGGGTTTTTTATACTGAAGCAGGTGATATTTAATAATTACTGTGCAAATCTAACGGTCTGAAAAAACTTTTCCTTCCCTGTAGAAAATGTCAATGTTCAAGGGTGTGGATGCCATCTTTCATAAAATGTGAAACGCGAGTATGTTCGGAATGCTATATCTTCGGAAAGCAATGATATCACAAAATTTTGTTTTCAAAAATTATTAGTATAGCTCTGCCTTCTTAATAAACGAAACGTGTTAACATAGGGCATTGTTTCTTTCCATTGTTATGTTGCCACAAAATGAAAGCAATATGATATTTTGCCCGTTTTCTGTCTTTATTATGTTGTTTAAGCAACAATATTCCCAAACGTTTCTTAATGAACATGACAGTTTGTAGGAGTTAAATAATATATAAACTAGGACTTCCCTCAGAGGGATTAGTCTGAGTGGTATTACTGAGAACATAGATTTAATAATAACATGTGGAGGCAAAAAAAAATGAGATGTTATCTTTAATTGTCCATATACTGCGAAAAATTGAAATGATGAAAATAAACGAATTGTAGAATTACAAAATCTTATATATAAATTCGTGTACACTGTTTAAAAAATGGGAAATCAAACACTGTAAAAAAAAAAATCTGTGAAGTTACTAAAGTTTTTCTTGGAAACTGGGATTCCTAGAACTTTTCATGTAACGGCAACAACAAAATTTCATGTAACAGACACACTTTTGCGCCGAAAATCAAAAAATCTATAAGGTTACTAAGAATTTTTTTGGAAACTGGGATTCCGAGAACTTTTGATGTAACTGCAGCCAGGGTTACAAATAAAAGTTTAGTAAGATTACTGAAATTTTAGCAGATTCATTTGTAAAGTTACAGATTTTTGTAGCTTTACAAAAACTAGTTTTGTAGATTTGCAGCTTTTTTCGTACAGTTACAGGTGAAAGTTTAGTAAGCATGTAACTTTACATCTGTAGAACTACAGATTTTTTTTTACAGTGAACCATTCAAGACAGCCATACATGGATATAAAATTGAAAGTACGCAATATATTAAAAGTAAAATAGAAAATGAGACACTAATTTACTTATATCGAAATTTTAACTGTATAAAATGATGTCAAGAGCATAATCAGACGCTCCGCACCAATTTGAGTAACTTTAAATGACAAATATATGATATTTAAAAAGAATGGACTATACTTTATATGGTGTGTGCTCCCCCGGAATAGTTAATTCCAATATCTGTTTTTCACGGATGCAATGAGGTTGTCGATAACATTTAAGGAATTCTCTTCTCAAAATCTAATATAGTATCAAAGTACCGAATACATCAAAAGTAGCATGCAATACTTCGTTAGATTGTGTTTTAGGTATGCTCGATCGGATTTAAATGATGAGTGTGTGCTGGCCACTACATACGTTGTATTGTTTTGTTTTCAAACATATTCTGCACAAGTTGAGCTGTATTTAGCATGTATTAAATAAAAGAAATCGGCAATGATTACAACATAAAGTATGACACAAAGATCTGAATATATCGTCCGCATAACTTTTGAGCTGTCAAAGTGTCATTTGAAGTAATTTACAAATCCATACATATTTATTCAGCAAATCATGCAAGCTAACATACGCTAATATGAACCCGATTACAAAATTTCACCAGAATAAGTTAATATATAAAAAATATACTAAAGATAACTGAGAATATGACCTTATGATAAAATGTCTAGAAAAATGAATCGGATAAAAAATTCATATCACATTTAAAACGGCACTTCCCTCTGTTAGTGGCCTTGGCGAGAGAGAGAGAAAAGCCTAGAGAAGGAACTCTTTAACAAGTACTTTAGGGCAACCTACTCACTGTTTCATACAGGTCTTTATTCAATATTTACACAATTTATTTAATGCTAGGTGGGTATCTATCAGTTTTGTTGCATTTAAATCGCATGTTTTGCAGCATTATGAAATATTTAAAGTTCCTGTACCTAATAATTCCAAATTAATGGTAATTAAGATCGCTTTCCGTTAATTTCATCTTTTTAAATTTTAAATTTTTTAGAAACCATTCATAGAGACAATTGTATATTTTAAAACCAACCTGAAACAAAATTTCAAGATTTTGGGCTCAGCAGTAACAGAGAAATAGAAAATTTTCGAAAGTTTTTTGTTTCTGCACTGTTTTATATAGCGACTTTTTTTATAATTGTTCTATTGCGATAATTTACGTCATGATAAATGCAGCCATGTCAATTTTCATGTTTATATTCCTAACAGTTCCATGTTCTTCGTTACTTAGATCATCTTTAGATTTTTTCCCGCTTTGTTTAGTCTTTCGATTTTTTAGAATTCGTTCTACAACGAGCATTTACATCTTATTAATTACTACCATGCCAAAGTTCTAGTTTCTAACCCCAACAGTATCCCAAAAATTTCAGTATTCCAAATAAATCATAGTTTAGAAACTTTCTAGAAATTTTTACGTTTATCCGTCAAATTGAATCTTTTAGAAAGCGTTCATTACGAGTATTTACATCTTAAAAGTAACTACCGCACCAAATTTAAAGTTTCTAACCCAATCAATATCGCAGAAATCACAATTTTAGAACTTTTTTGCTCCTACAGCGTTGTAGGTTCTTGCACTGACATAAAATAGTATTTTTTTCGGAGCAGAGATGGCCACCAACATTTTTTTAAGTTGGCTATGTAGTTTTAGAGATAACACCTCACAAACGTACAAGCATTAATAATATTTTATACTTTATAATATTATAACGCTTTATAATATTAGCATTAGATGTACAGATACAAAAGCCATTTATCTGTTACAAACTAAAGTGCCGGCGTTGCCCAGAATTAGAAGGATGTTCCTTCTGAAAAATCGATTTCAAAATTTAACGTACAACACAAAACAAACATTAAAAAAAGCAGTCGAAATGTTGTTGAATGAATCATATGAAAACGCTATACATAAATGTATATAACAGACGCAAAAGAATACAGCTATAAATGAACTTATTTCAATTTATATTTGGAGCAATAATGTTAAAATACGCCAATATTTCCCTAATTGGGTTTTTATCATGCTTCAATACATTTTTCACACTCATATGACGTTATACTATATCCACCATGCCCTTTATATTTTCAATATGACGTAATATTTTCCTCTTTCACGTGGAAATCTTGAAATAGAAGAGTTATGAAGTTATATTCACTTTCATTTAAATTCGTCAAACCATTTATTTCATTTTCATATTTCACGTGAATATCTTGCAATAGAAAAGTTATGACGTAATATTTACCTTTTTTTTTAAATTCGGCAAACTATTTATTTCATTTTCATTTTTCACGTGGAAATCTTGCAGTAGAAAATTAATTGTTGTAGTAATAATTTTATTGTGTTTTTTAATTGTTGGCAACTGCTATAACGAAAAATGTTTAAATTTGATAAGAAATTGCTGTTAAATTGGTGGTTTTTTATTAATTAAAAATTAACTATAAGTTATTTCGATTCCGGATTACTTTAGTTGTCTCGGCCATGTTTTAATACACATGTACGTATCGCTTCACAATTTTGGCTTCCAAATTGTGGATTTTTTATAGAATTACAAACAGACAGATAGAAAAGTTTTCATTTTTATATATCTCTCTATTCTATAAAAAGTAACTAACGCTGTCACCGCCGCCGCCGCCGGTTTTGAATTTTTTGTGACCGGAGGTCTTTCTTCGTTAATATTAAGAAAACTATTGCATACAAATATATGAAAATCGGTGGTATTATAGCGAAATGTTTGATCAACACACTAATGCATACAATTTTCAAATCGAAGAATTTTTCTCAGAGATATTTAATGCTAAAGTTGGACAAAATCGTTCCATTAAAAAAAATGTATAAGAGCAAAAGCTATACATGGGAGTTTAATCATTTTTAGATCATTTTATTCAATAGAAGATCCCGGTCTGCAGATTTCATTAATTTTTTTTTAATTTGACTCATTTTTTGAGGTTTTATTTCTATTTTAAATTCAAATATTCAGCATTTTCACACATATTTTTTACATATTTTTGAAAATGGTATTAATTTAAACCGTTGCCAACTGTATAAACAGCGCAAACAATAATGTTTGCTTCAAATGAAAAAAAAAAATATTTACACGTTACTATTATAAACAGAAAAAAAACTTCTAATTAGAATTAAATAAATAGGTATAAAAAGCAGGAACTTATTGGAAATTACGCCATAAAAACTATATTTACATGTGAATTTTAAAAGAGAAAGGATATTGTAAAATAAATAAATTAACATGCCTTAGAAATCTGAAATAGAACAAATTACGTCACATTACACTTATTATGCAAAATGAACAAAAAATAGTATTGCAAAACAGTTTAAATTTAAAAATTGCGCGAGACAAAATATTAGAGGTTAAATATTAGATTTTTTCAAAATTTTATTATTTGTCGTTTGATGTGAGGTGTTCAGCTATAAGTATGCAAATTTTTATGTTTCCAACATAATTAGGGGCTGAGTTAGAAAATTTTCTTAAAATACACAAGTTTGAGACCAGAGGGTTAAATATTAGACTTTTTCAAAATTTTATTATTTGCTGTTTGATGTGAGGTGTTCAGCGATAAGTATGCAAAATTTCATGTCTCCAACTTAATTAGGGGCTGAGTTAGAAAAATTTCTTAAAATACACAAGTTAGAGCCCAGAGGGTTAAATAATAGACTTTTTCAAAATTTTATTATTTGTCGTTTCATGTGAGGTGGTCAGCTATAAGTATGCAAAATGTCATATCTCCAACTTAATTAGGGGCTGAGTTAGAAAAATTGCTTAAAATACACAAGTTAGAGCCCAGAAGGTTAAATAATAGACTTTTTCAAAATTTTATTATTTGTCGTTTGATGTGAGGTGTTCAGCTATAAGTATGCAAAATGTCATGTCTCCAACTTAATTAGGGGCTGAGTTAGAAAAAATTGCTTTAAATACACAAGTTAGAGACTGGGGGGTTAAATATTAGACCTTTTTCAAAATTTTATTATTTGTCGTTTGATGTGAGGTGTTCAGCTTGCAAAATTTCATGTCTCCAACTTAATTAGGGGCTGAGTTAGAAAAATTGCTTAAAATACAGAAGTTAGAGACTGGAGGGTTAAATATGACTTTTTCAAAATTTTATGATTTATCGTGTTATCGCAAGTGTTCAGCTATAAGTATGCAAACTTTCAAGTCTCCAACTTAGTTAGGGGATGAGTTAGAAAAATTGCTTAAAATACATAAATTAGAGCCCACAGGGTTAAATATCAGACATTTTTCAAAATTTTATTATTTGTCGTTTGATGTGAGGATTTCAGCTATAAGTATGCGAAATTTTATGACTCCAACTTAATTAGGGGCTGAGTTAGAAAAATTGTTTAAAATACATAAGTTAGAGCCCAGAGGGTTAAATATTAGACTTTTTTAAAATTTTATTATTTGTCTTTTGATGTGAGGTGTTCAGCTATAAGTATGCAAAATGTCATGTCTCCAACTTAATTAGTGGCTGAGTTAGAAAAATTTGCTTAAAATACAGAAGTTAGAGACCGGAGGGTTAAATATGACTTTTTCAAAATTGTAGGATTTATCGTGTTATCGCAAGTGTTCAGCTATAAGTATGCAAACTTTCATGTCTCCAACTTAATTAGGGTCTGAATTAGAAAAATTGCTTTAAATACACAATTTAGAGCCCAAAGGGTTAAATATTAAGCCTTTTTCAAAATTTTATTATTTGTATTTTGATGTGAGATGTTCAGCTATAAGTATGCAAAATTTGATGTCTCCAATTTAATTAAATTAGGGGCTGAGTTAGAAAAATTGCTTAAAATACACAAGTTAGAGCCCAGAGGGTTAAATATTAGACTTTTTCAAAATTTTATTATTTGCCGTTTGATGTGTGGTGTTCAGCTATAAGTATGCAAATTTCCAAGTCTCCGACATATTTAGTTTCTGAGAACGGGCTCTGTGACAGACGGACAAACAGACGGACAAAGGAGTAAGACAGGTAGGGTTTCGTTAGATGAACGAAACTCAAAAACATGCTGCGGATGACTGTAACAACATCCTAAAATTACATTACCATCAGCGATCTACAAATCCCGAATTTAGTTTATATTCGTTTCATATATTCTTATTCTTTTGTGCGGCCCTGTAAAATAATTATCAATATTATGTACAGTAAAACCTCTGAATAGCGGACACCCCGAGAATGCAGAATTTGTCCTCTATTTAGAGGTGACCGCTACTGAGAGTAAAACATGTACAGTTATTTAAGAGTTGGTAATCGAAAAAATGTCCGCTAAATAGAGGTATTCGCTAATTGGGTGTGTGCGCTATGGAGGTTTTACCAGTAAAACTTCTGAATAGAGAACACCTAGGGAGGGCAGAATTTGTCCTCTATTTGGAGGTGTCCGCTACTGAGAGTAAAAAATGTACAGTTATTTAAGAGTTGGTAATCGAAAAAATGCCCGCTAAATAGAGGTGTCCACTAATCGGGTGTGTCCGTTATGGAGGTTTTACTGCATAATAACATCATCATTTACAAGAAAATTGCATGCTGTATGATAGACAGACAGACATCCAGAGAAAGTTAACCTCCCGGATCAATAAACGCTCATGTCTTTTGTTTTAATCATCCACGATTGTATGTCATACAACATGCCAGATTTTATACAACAGGCTAAAAACGGTCACCGTGGTACGGAATACTGTATTATTATTTGTTTGCCCACCAAAACTGGTTGCCACGGGTTGTTGCAAGGTTTGTGATCACGTGGTTGAAACTGATCTATTCAATATTACTGCGTGCGTATTTTTTTTTTTTTTTTATTTGCTCCATGTGTTTAAAGCAGTTGTCTACGAAAACATCAACCGGTGAAAGTGACGCACACCAAATTTCTGTGACGTATGCAGATAAACTGTGCTTTTTTAAGAGTTTTTTCTATATAATTTTTAAACGGTTTGGAACTTATTTTTCATAGTAGGTGCATTCAGTAGGCGACCCTCGTAGGTACCTTCTGGTGCAATCAGAAACGAAATCCGACAAATATTTTTTGAGTTATGCTTGACGAAAAGTTTTTATTAGGCTTTTTTTTAGTAGGACATGGCGTTAATATGCATCGTAGTAGTAAAGTGTCCGGACAGTAATATTTCGCTGAGTATTAGCCTTCGCTTCGCTCAGACAATTAATTAGGATATCGATGCTGTTGACAGATCTAGTTTGTTAAATATCCAAAAATTGCAAAATCTGCAAGTGTATAACTAGGTTTATCTCAAAAAAGCATCAGAGAAGATAAAACTAAATATATCATATAGTAGGTGAATATACGTACTAGTAGATGGAAAAAAAAGTGGGGTCTCATGGCATTTTCAGAAGAAAAGCACAAAAACATGAATTTTCGTAAATTGGCACATGGAAAACTGTTGTTAAACTTTCCATATAAAAGCTAAGTAGTATAATTAAAAAAAACCAGATTCTGTAAATCAGAACACATATTACTTGTTTATTTCTTCAAACAATTTGTAGACACTTTTAAAAACTGTTTTGGAAAGTACAAAAAAGCGTGCATTCAATGGAACTGGGGTACATATTATGCACAAGATTTCTTCACCCTTATACCAGTAATGAACTTCTTTAGAGAGTGTACAGGTATTTTTTTCACGCCTCTTTATACACTTCACCTTGATTTCATTCTTCTCAATTTTAGTTAATTCTCAAGGATACTACATGTAATTAAATAAAACTGTAGCCCAGTCTGTGACACTGTACTGAGTTCCATTCCATTGTAAAATGGATCTCAATACGTACTTCTTGTACAGAAATTTCTTGTTCTTCTTCATTATCTTATTCGTTATCTTCATTTATCTTATTCGTTAGCTTCATTAACATGTTGATCTTCAATGTTATTTGATACAAAATTTTCACTGGTCACATTGACCAGAAGAAAATTCTGCAGCTTCAATTAAGGCCAATATCTATCCCACGGCTTATACCGAAGTATTGCCACACTTTTAATCCATTCTTTGTAGCTTCTTTTGAATGATGTGCACTAATATTTTCAATTTTCTGGTATTTTTAATGGCTGATTGAATCATTGATTTCAATCACAGACACATTGGGATTTCGGATACCACCATGTACAGTAAGCTTTAACTCTTGTGCATTGCGGATATTCTTACCAGAATTTAAGCATGCTGTACAACAGTGCTGTGCATTTGCAGCTCCTCGATCACACAGATCCTTTCACCGTTGAAGATCATTGTAATAATGCTGCATTAATTTTGCTTTTTACTTTTCTAGTATTAATTAAAATTTCTAAAGGGATATGCCCATTTCCACTGTAGCATCTCGCATTATTTTCTTCATATAAATAAGACGAATGGTTGGAATTTCTGTATTTGTCTGATTTGCTACATGCTCAAGAACACATATCTTACGTTCCAGTCCTTGTTCGCTACGCTCCAAAATCGTGAAATTCAGTTGCTTCTTTATACCATCACCAAATTTAAACAGAAGTAACATCGATATATAGGGTCATCATTTTTTTTTTGCTTAAGTATTCATTCTTAGATTCTAGAAATTTTACTGGGATATTGTTTTGGGCACATTTATTTATCCACAATGCAGTTTCAGAAGAAAGTTCACTGTCTTCAAATATCTTTATATTATTTTATTGTATATCCCGAATCACGAATTCTGCCTGAAAACTTTCGTTTTTAATGCTAATGGCTTTATTTTTAATGACATGTAACAGTTCAAAGATATCCATACATTCTGGGTACATTGAAGTAAGGTTACGGGGGGGGGTAACAGGGCTTATAATTTTACAATGGACTCTGGGGACTCTGGCAATTCAGCTTCAAAAGGCTAATGTCCATTTGAACTAAAGTCTGAGCTTCTGTAAATGTGTTCAGTTGGGTCTCTTCTATCAGACAGAAATGCTCAAAATTACATTTTAATATTTAAAAATAAAAATATACATATATTTCTTCTTTATTTCCTCATGGGTCCAGTTGCCCCATAAAAATGGGGTAAGTGGACCACGAAGTTCTGAGTTCCATGCACGTTTATTTATTTTATATGGGATATCAGGTCCTGTTTAAAAAAGTATAAATAACTTTTAAAAATGTAAACCAGGCAGATCATATAAATTATATATCAACTAAAGAGCGTTGTAAGGGAAACCATAGCTGTCAATGTGTCTAAAAAAAGCACCAAAAGTTAAAATATTAGATTTATTTGTACCAAAAACATAAAAATTAAGTAAGTACTTATGTAAAGTATAAAAGTTATATTGGTATTTTAAGGAAAAAAATAATGAGGTAAATCTATGAGCAAACGGCTACGTAAGTACATAAGTACTTCATTTGTATCGCACATTTTCAAGATTTGGCTAATTCACTTTCAGGGGCTTGTATTCGTAAAATGTTGAAATAATTTAATGACACCAGTATTTACAAGAGAATTTATTTGTAAACAAGTAAAACTATATTTTCGCGTACTTAATAAAGGTGAAATTTTCATTATAAAATTCCGGTGCCAATTCATTAAATATGACCTACTTCAACATAAATAAAAATTAAGCCAACGAAAAAATACAACTATCACACTTTGTCTGATTTTCAAAATAATGGCGGTTAAGTTTTAAATTATTTTTATGCATTGTTCTAAGTTAAACAATTACTCGAGTTATGTTCTTGAGTAGAAAGAAATTAGAGTAAACCGCAGTGAATAAAAGAGCAATAAATTTCACTTTTCTCATCCGTAAAATTTAAAACTAGATATAAATATTAATAAAGTGTTAACATAGTGCATATTTGAGATTAAGGGGAAGAAACCATTTCAAAGTTAATGAGATAAGGGGGAAGTAGCATGTGACTCTCTGTTAACAGAGGCATTATCATTAAGATTTGTAAAGATGTAAAACAATTCTCGTTTATATTACCTTAAAGAATTTCATATGGAAATTTTAAATGAACATTAAACAGAAATTAAATTGCTGTTAAGACTGAACGTGTTTTACCAGCTGACATTGTGCAAAATGCCTTATAAAATTTCTAAAATACAAAATTATGTTTCTGGCATTAATTCAATGTGGAAAAGACATGAAATAAAAAAGATACCCTTAAATAGAACATTTTTGAAGATTCTTGTTGTTTTTTTGCACAACGTTATGTCAAAGGTTATTAAAGTTATTTTCACATAGTTTTGAACGCATTCAAAGATAGTTGACTATCACATTTGAGAAAATTCTTACAACTTCGGTTCGGCTGGCTGTTGTCTCACTTTTTGGCCGTGCTCTAACTCACGGGGATATACTTTGATTACCATGTCATTCGTATATGCAATTGAATTTTGCAATTGCAATTAAAGAGTGTTGCGTTCATAGTTCTTTTTCAGGGAGACTCTTACTTTATGGTACATGTAGAGCAATTGTTTGCAGTGTATTTTAATGATGTTTCACTAATTTAAACATATTGAATTGATATAAATCACAGAGTTCCACTATAAGATTCTTACTGTGGAGTATGGTTTACACAGCATTTATATGTATGAATTTTGTAGATCATATACAGAACTGTAGAAAAGAACTATAGTATAGTTGCGTTTATTAACGGTATTGCTGAAAACTAAATTTTAACTGCGTTATGCGTTTCATTAACTGAAATGAATTTTAGAATACTGTGTATAAACCTATAAATTTTATGTAGTACTTTCAGAAAAAAAATCAAATAATTTTCTCACTGCTGAAATTCGGCTTTTAAATGTTTTATGCGTTCTCCGAATTGTTGACTACTTATGCATTATTTTTTATCTTACTGAACGTTGAAGTTTTCTTACAGTATTCTTAATATATTGGAAATTGTTTCATAACCAATGTTTTATGTATGACTTATCTTTCTTGTTTTAATACTCTAAAAGATGTAATTTTAAATGAAGCTATTTATATTTTTGAGTACAATACACTCCATTATGCAATAGTCTATAAAAACGAAATAAATTTCGCTTTTCTCTCTGTCATACTTTGAAACTACAATATAAGTAGAAATATTATGATAAAAATGTTCAATTTTAAGGGAAAGAAACCATTTCAAATTGAATAAAAGAAGAAGAAAATAGCGTGCGAGACTTTGACAATAGATGCAAGGTAATTGGAATTTGCAAGATGTAACAAGAATTATCTATAGAAAAATTAAACTATTATTAAGCAGAAATGAAATACATTTTAACTTCTTAGTTCATAACTCGGATGTTGCCGAGATGTTAATACTTGTCATTCAACGGGATGGCATTTATGTTGCTTTGCAGATTGATGTACGTCGCTTCCAAACATATTTATAAACCACTACCAGCCTGCTAGATCATCCTTACTATTGCAGAAAAGCAAATTCATTTTATAAAGGTATCAACCTATATTGTATACACGCAATTTTTTTTTTAGCTCTCTCTCTCTCTCTATGTTTAATGTCTTGAAAATAAATTAATATTTCTACGAAAAGAAAAAAAAATAAAATAACTTCCTATCTTTTAGTAGTAAAAATCGAATTCACGTTTTCAGTTTTTTCTTATAAATGTATTCAACAGCGAAATTATTAAAAATATTATCTTATGAGTACGTTAATCCAAGTTGTACTTAAGTTTACCCATATACTGTTTGTGATAAAATGCCTAGTAGAGAATTTATATGCCAGAATTCATTTCCGTATCGCAACATACCGGTTGTCCCAAAAAGGACTGACTGATTTTAAAATTCAATAACTTCCAAACGGTGACAGATATTAAAAATATTCTTGCAGAAGGGTTATGCATAAAGTCAAAAGTTTTATTACAGTGATTTTCGATTTTAGTTCGAATTACAAACAATAGATGGCGCTGTAAGCAATAGTCGCTAAATACAGGCTCGATTTTTGGTCCTTTCTGTTGTTCCATGCAGAAAAAGGAGATGGAAATGTATTATCCGGGCCACGAAGTACCAAAAATCGAGCCTGAATTTAGCCTCTATTGATCGCAGCGCCATCTATTGTTTGTAATTCGAACTAAAATCGAAAATCACTGTAAAAAAAACTTTTGACATTATGCAGAACCCTCCTGCAAGAATTTTTTTTAATATCTGTCACCGTTTGGAAGTTATTGAATTTTAAAATCAGTCAGTCCTTTTTGTGACACCCGGTATATACTTTAGGAATCTTACAAGTAATGGAAGTGAAATTAGTTAAAAGCAATTCATACAAAAATGGAATTGTAATGACGTTACTTATTATTGTTCTCGATATATACTTTATGTCGTAATATAAATAGTATATATATATATTACTACGTTCAATATATGCTTTAAAGTTGTTTTCGTGAACTATAAAAATCAAAATAAATTAAAATCTTCGTTTAATGTGTAAATTAAAATGACGTAAAAGACGAAATATTTTATTGTGCTAATTAGCTAGTATACAGGGTGCGAAATGTTATCTATCGCCGACCTTTAATTTCTCAACCGTTGGCTGTAGACATATAGTTCCAATTACAAAAACGTTTTAAATGAGGTAAATATTCTTGTTGTGGCATTATTTGAAGTAAAAAATCAATTTTATAAAAAATACGAAATCTAACTTTTTATACGGCCCCCCAGTCCCTATAGTTATATTTAGTAAAAGTTTACACATATCACAACAGATATAACGCAAAAAGTTTGACATCTGTGCTACAAAAATTGACACAGTTTTTAAATTTCAAAGTTTGAGATTTTTGCTCGTGATTTTGTCGTTCATTGAGGGATCAGTAAAAGAATGAATTAAAGTAATTCTAGATCAAAATCTAGGTGCAATGTCTTTTTTACGACGAAACCTCCTTTAGCCCGTATCGCCAAATCGGTGTATCACCAAAGAGGATTATTTCATCTAAAAATTTGAGCTGACTTTTAGGGGTCGTATACAAAGCGAAGAATGAAATATTGAAATTAAAAAAAAAAAAAAATATCAATTTATTATAATATCAGAAAACGGTCTACTATAAAAATTAATGCATCAAACGCCGGAATCTACTTGAGATACTGCTAAAAGTGTTCTGCATTGGTGGAAATGCACAATTGAATGCATGACAGTACTGAGTCCTAGACTCGTTAGAGTATAGCAAGTGTGAAAACTGTGCGACAATGAAGGATGATGAGCTGCTAAACCAGAGATAAAGCAGAGAAGTGGTCTCAGTCACATATATCTATGCCTTGATGAAACCCATGTGAGTCAAGTCCGGCGAACATGGTGGCCACTCTACCGGATCACCATATCCAAGGATCTGTTGACCTAATTCGGTGACCCGGACTTTTGACGTTTTATGCGGAGAGGGCCCCATCATATTGAAACTACACCCGGCATGCATGTCGGAAAGGCAGCTCTTCATACCAGTCACGTACCGTGTTTTGTAGCAGATACAAATAACGATCGTCCGTTAAGGTCCCTTCGTAGAAAATGGGTTCAACAATCTGGATTCTCCATATACCGCACCATACTGTGCAAGCAATGTGGAGTTTTTCCAGGGACCAGAAATGCACATTGGGCACGTTCACAATGCCACCCGGCGTAAACATTGAATCATCTGGCCACATAATGTCACAAAGGAACGATGGATTTTCCTTTAAGGTGTTGAGCATGAAATTACAATAATCAAATCGTCGTCGTGTGTGGTCACTCAGCATCAATGCTTGCACCAGTGCCGGATGGTATGGATGCGTATCATGTACATGCAACAAATGTCAGACATGCTGACCACATACCTCGCTTATTTCCGCGGTGCTCAGTTGTGGATTAAAAAGGGCGAATGCCAGCACCTCATCCGGTGTCACTCGAACATTACACCTTTCCCGTCTACTTGTTCTGGGTCGTGGTGAAACAGAGCCGGTCTCTGTAAGGTGGTGCAATGCATAAGTTATTGTTTCATGCGTTAGATGTAGATCTTTAAGGAAACGCTCTGAATAAACACTCGGAGCCTCTACGGCATTCATTTGACATTCACCATAAATAAGTATCATTTAGGCATATTGCATGTATACGTAGCTTGCCATCACAATCTCAGCGCTGACTAGCATGTCCACTGCTAGATGGTTCGTGTTTTATCCAGAACGTGTGGCGCTGCGGTACTAATTTAATTTGCATAATCGCAATTTTTATGCTCATTATAGCTCGGCTGGTCGTTTGCATTCCACCGCCATTTATCTAGTCCATAGTGAGTATGTTTTATTTTCCGGTTGTCGATTCTACCTACTTTGACATTTTAATATTCTTCGACCCCTAAAAATTATCTCAAAATTTTGGATGAAATGACTCTCTTTGATGATTACCCGATTTGGCGATACCGGCTATAGGCGGTTTCGGCGTAAAAAGGACATTGCACCCTGATTTTGATCTCGAATTACTTTAATTCATCTTTTAACTGATCCCTCAATGAAAGACAAAATCATGTGCAAAAATCTCAAAATTTGAAATTTAATAACTGTGTCAATTTTTGTAGTACAGATGTCAAACTTTTTGTGTTATATCTGTTATGATATGTGTAAACTTTTACTAAATATAACTATAGGGACTGGGGGACCGTATAAAAAGTTAGATTTCGTAATTTTTATAAAATTGATTTTTTACTTTAAACAATGCCACATCATGAATATTTACCTCATTTGAATCGTATTTGTAATTGGAACAATATGTCTACGACCAACGGTTTAGAAATTAAAGGTCGGCGATAGATAGCATATTGCACTGTGTATAAATCTAGATTTTCATCTTTCTTTTCTGCTTTTTATTCTGAGTAAATAAATTACCAAATTTGAAGTAGAATAACGGATTTTCGTATCGGCTATAATACATTCTGTTAATTAAACAAGGATTTATATGGAAAATAGTTTATGTAAAAGTTAATTTAGTGATTAATTAATACTAAATCGAATTCGTTTGACATAAATATGATTAGATCATTTTACAGAGAAAAATAGTGATAACACATTTTTATTCACCACAAATACAGATGAAAAAAAAAAGTGGCACACCGGGAGTGCCAACAGAAGTGAAAACTTCAACAATTACGTGTGTGTTTTTTCAATCGTCAGGAAATGTTTTATTGTGCAGGAAATACTTTTAAATGTAGTGTTTTTTTATTCATTATTATAAACTATTACTACCAAAATTATATTACAATTTTCATAGTAATATAATTTAACTATAAATTACATATAAATAAACATTAATAATTTGTAATATATATATTATTATATTAAATTATACATGTACATATAAATAAACAAATTTTCGTACAAAAATTCTCGTATTGCATTTAAAGATTTTTCCGGTGAAATATAAACGGCAACCATACAATTCAATACTATCCAAATATTGAAATCCATACTCCAATTCAATACTATCTAAAAGTATTTTTATTAATGAATACAATACCACAATTATATTACGCTTGGCGCGCTAGTGTCTATGTGCCAGAATGCTAGCATGTCGGTTACGTAACAGTGTCTCCAAATCAGTGGCTTTTCTCCATCTCAAAAAAAGCTCAACGCGCCTAAAGAAGATTTCGAAAACTGATAATGTGTGTGTGTGTGTGTTCCTGTGTGAACGCCGGGAGAAAAAGTGAGTTTTAGCTTCGTTCTTCTTTTGCGGATTGAGCTGAAGAGGGAAAAGTTCCTGTCATTCGTCGCTTGGCGCGCTAGTGCCTATGTGCCAAAATGATAGCATGTCGGTTGCATAACAGTGTCTCCAAATCAGTGGTTTTTCTCCATCTCAAAAAAAGCTCAACGCGCCTAAAGAAGTTTTCACTTCAAAAATTGAGAATATTTCCAAGCTAAATAATTATGGACGACAATCATGAATATGAATTCTGTAGTTATAATATAAGACATATTTGATTCAACAACTAGACTCCTGACAGATGGGAAGACTAAATTATTATTTTTATCTTGCATGCGGGACCAATTATCTTGAGCGGTAATTGATTAAACATTATAAATAATATCATATGAATTTTTTATGTGGTAGACATGCATACACCGTCGAACTAAATGTACCCTGAGAGAATAATGAATTAGAAATTTGTTCATCATTTTAAAACCGAAATGCAGAATGGCGTATAAATCTTGAATTTTAAATACAATATGTCAATGGATGGCTTTTAATACTTCAAATTAATAATGATAATTGAGAATTTATGAAAGACGAGACTATACTGGGTCAGTTTCTATGATACTGGTGAAAAAAATAATTTCAAATCAGAATGAAAAATTTTCGTTCCAAATTATTGCGTACATTATTTCTAACGTCACTATTCGAACGTCATGAGAGGAAAGCAACACTGGGCTTAAACGTTTTCTTCCAACTGTATTAGAAAGCATAACAGGGCCGTGCCTAGCGTTGACGTTATACTGATGATTACAACAAGTTAATTAATAAATTTCCCTTTTTTGAAAATTTAACTTGTAATTTCAGTCTTTAAACAATTGAATAAAAAACTTACTTTAAAATGCGATTTGTTTTAATACAGCATCTCAACTTACTTTTTTATTATAGTTCTTCGCAACCATGATTTTTTTTCAAAATATCTGGGAGCATGGCAGTGCGTCCGCCAAGTTCGCACAAGCCGTAAGCTACCTTTTCCTGAACCATTTCGGCATACTTTTCACCCCCTCAAAACGTCGTTTTGGAGAGAGATATAGAAATTTTTCTTTTATACACATGTTCGTATGATCAAACTGAACTAAGGTTCCACGATTTCATGTTTCTGTATTTAGTAATTTTCGAAATATTAAATTCCGAAAAAGCGCTTTTTTGTCACTGACTCACTTCGCATCATCAAATAACTAAGGTACTTCTAAAAGTCGTAGAATCATGAAATTTCACAAGTAACTCGGGTTTGTAGCACAATTAACCAGAAAAATCTGAAAACACAGAATTTCCGCCTCTAAACCCTTCAAACAGGGGGTGTTAATTTGGCCGTAAACAGTTCCTTAACACATTCAATTGTGCCAATGTTGGTCGCCAAAACTCGATTATAGTGTTTTGAAGGGGTCACGTAATTTCAAGCAGAATAAAATTTTACATGTATGCTTTTCTTAAAATGTTTGTTAAATAGAAAAAAAAATTATACCTAAAATTTTTAATCAGTGTAGGTTATGATATATTCACGATATTAAAACAATAAAACATTTAACAAAATATAACCGCAAATCGGTACGTTTCCGATATAGTAGCCTTGGCGAAATAGAGAAAATAGCCTTGACGAGAAAAGAAATTTCGTAGGCTAATTGAGAAATCCGGCTCTTTGCAAACAGCCTAGGCTCTTTGCAAAGAGCCGGGCTAATTGGAGAATCCATCTCCCTTTTTCCAATTAGCCTGATATTTTTCAGGCTTATTGCAAAGAGCCTATAAAGCGTTAGGCTAATTGAAAAATGACCACTTATTATCCGAACAGGGTGATATTTTTAGCTCACAGGCTATCACAGCCTGAGAGCTTATGTGCCCGCCGATTCTGTTTGTACGCGTGTACGTACGTACGTACGTATGTACGTAACACGATAACTCTTGATAGAAATATCCGATTTGCTTCAATTTTTTTTTCTAGGTTCATTCTGATAAGGTGCTTCCATGATTAGTTTTTGGGGTTCATTGGTTAAGGATAAAGAGGGAAAAGGGGGGCTAGTTCCCCCCCCCCCTTAATTTGTATAAATGGATTTTTCATGCAGAAATATTCGATTTGCTCGAAATTTGGCATACCGGTTTATTGTGTTAAGGAGCTTCCCTGATTAGATTTGGAAGCTCATTATTTAAGTATAAAGGGGGGAAAGGGGGCTACCCCCCTTAATTTAGTTAAATCGTATTTTCATGATGAATCATTCGATTTGCTCCAAATTTCGTATACCGGTTTATTAAGTTAAGGAGCTGCCTTGATTAGATTTGGAGATTCATTAGTTACATATAAAGGGAGGACAGGGGGGGCGGGCAACCCCCCCCCGTAATTTAGATAAATGGGTTTTTCATGCAGAAATATGCGATTTGCAAAAAATTTGGTATACCGGTTAATTATGTTAAGCAGCTTCCATGATTACATTTGGAAAATCATTATTATGAATAAAGGGGGGAAAGGAGGGCAATTGCTTCTCCCTTTAATTTAGATAAATGCGTTTTTCATGTAGAATTATTCGATTAGCTCAAATTTGGTATACTGGTTTATTATGTTAAGGAGATGGCTTGATTAGATTTGGAGGTTCATTAGTTAAATATAAAGGGAGGAAAGGGGGGTGTAGCCACCCCCTTAATTTCGATAAATGGGTTTTTCATGCAGAGTTATTCGATTTCCTCCAAATTTCGTATACCGGTTTATTATGTTAAGGAGCTGCCTTGATTAGATTTGGATATTTATTGGTTAAGTATAAAGGAGGGACAGGGGCTAGAGTCCTCTTAATTTAGATAAATGGGTTTTTCATACAGAATTATTCGATTTGCTTCAAATTTGATATACCAGTTTATTACGATATGGCTTCCTTCATTTGATTTGGAGGTTTATTGGTTTTGTATAAAAGGGGGGGAAAGGGGCAATTGCCCCTCCCCTTAATTTAGATAAATATGGGTTTTCATGCAGAATTATCTGATTTAGTTTAATTTTTTTCAACCGGATCCGAACTTGAAGGTTCCATTTGAAGTCAACCCGAAAACCGACCACAAACAGGTTTCGGATTGAGTTCAATTAGAACTTTCAGGTTCGGATAGGGTTGCCGGTGGACGGAGATTATTTTGTCTGGCTTGCATCGGGTTATAGTTCTTTGGAATATTTTTGTCGGTTAAGATTTGGTTCGGGACGGGTTTCAGGTTGACTTCGAATGGAATTTTTAGGTTCTGGTAGCGTTGCGTGTCCACGGAAACTAATTTGTCTTGTTCGGATGCGGTTATGGATCTTTGGAATATTTTTGTCGGTCATCAGATTTGTTTCGGGATTTCGGGTTGTTTCAAATGGAACTCTCAGGTTCGGGTCGGTTGCATGTAGACGGAAATTATTTTGTCTTGCTCGGATCTAGGTACGGTCTGTTGTAATTTATTTTTCGGGTTTGGGTAGGGTTATGCGTTAATAAACCTAATAAAAAGAAAATTGCCCAGTTAAACTGATGGCATTGAGCTCACAGGCTATTCACACTAACTGTATATTATACTCTTATTTAGAAGAATAATGCCCCTCGAAAAGTAAATGAAGGTATTAGTCCCCGTTGCCCCCCTTTCTACTTAAACAAAGAACCTCCAAATCCAATCAGGGAATCTACTTAACATAATAAACTGGTATAGCAAATTTGAAGCAAATCAGATAATTCTACATGAAAAAACCATCTCACTAAATTAAGGGGGGGGGGGGTATTAGCTCCCTCATTTCTCCCTTTATGCTGAACCAATGAACTTTCAAATCTAATCAGAAAAGCTCCTTATTAGAATGGATCTAGAAAAAAAAAATTAAAATAAATTAGATAATTCTGCATGAAAACACATTTATCTAAATTAAGGGGAGGGGCAATTGCCCCCTTTCCCCCTTTTATACTTAACCAATGAACATCCAAATCAAATGAAGGAATCCATATCGTAATAAACTGGTATATAAAATTTAAAGCAAATCGAATAATTCTGTATGAAAAACCCATTTATCTAAATTAAGGGGACGCTAACCCTGTCCCTCCGTTATACTTAAACAATAAATCTCCAAGTCTAATCAAGGCAGCTCATTAACATAATAAACCGGTATACGAAATTTGGAGCAGATCGAATGACTCTGCATGAAAAACCCATTTATCTAAATTAAGGGGGGGGTCTAGCCCCCTTTCCTCCCTTTATACTTAACTAATGAACCTCCAAATCTAATCAAGGAAGCTCCTGAACATAATAAACCGCTATACCAAATTTGGAGCAAATCGAATAATTTTGCATTAAAAACCCATTTACCTAAATTAAGGAGGGGGCTAGCCCAGCCCCCTTTCCTCCCTTTATACTTAACTAATGAACCTCCAAATCTAATCAAGCCATCTCCTTAACATAATAAACCAGTATACCAAATTGAAGCTAATAGAATAATTCTACATGAAAAACGCATTTATCTAAATTAAGAGGAGAGGCAATTGCCCCCCTTTCCCCCTTTATACATAATAATGATTTTCCAAATGTAATCAGGGAAGCTGCTTAACATAATTAACCGGTATACCAAATTTATAGCAAATCGTATATTTCTGCAAGAAAAACCCATTTATCTAAATTACGGGGGTATAGCCCCCTTTTCTCCCTTTATATGTAACTAATGAACCTCCAAATCTAATCAAGGCAGCTCCTTAACTTAATAAACCGGTATACCAAATTTAGAGCAAATCGAATAATTCATCATGAAAAACCGATTTATCTAAATTAAAGGGGGTAGCCCCCCTTTCCCCTCTTTATACTTAAATAATAAGCTTCCAAATCTAATCAGGGAAGCTGCTTAACACAGTAAACCGGCATACCAGATTTGGAGCAAATCGAATATTTCTGCATAAAAAACCCATTTATATAAATTAAGGGGGGGGACTATCCCCTTTTCCCCCTTAATCCTTAACCAATGAACCCCAAAAAATAATCAGGGAAGCACCTGATCAGAATGAACCTAGAAAAAAAAATTGAAGCAAATCGGATATTTCTATCAAGAGTTATCGCGTTACGTACATACAGAATCGGCGGGCACATAACCTCCCAGGCTTTGATAGCCTGTGAGCTAAAAATATCACCCTGATCGGATAATAAGTGGTCATTTTTCAATTAGCCTAACGCTTTATAGGCTCTTTGCAATAAGCCTGAAAAATATCAGGCTAATTGGAAAAAGGGAGATGGTTTCTCTAATTATCCCGTCTGTTTGCAAAGAGCCTAGGCTGTTTGCAAAGAGCCGGATTTCTCAATTAGCCTACGACATATACAATTTATTTAATGTAAGGAACCCGTTTATTTGTTTTTATATAGCAACATAAATAATTTGTATATAAAAAACAATATTTTATACGTGTATAAATAAAATGTTTATATGTATAAAAATACATACATAAATAACATAAAAGTTCATCCGATTTGTTTCCATAGTTGTTTATATCATTTGGCAACATATCTCAGTTTCTGAAGTCCGAATTGCGCCAAGATTTTTTTTAAAACGCCAAGATCCCTATAGTGAAAAAATATCCTAATTTCCATATGAAAGTTTAAAAATCTGCTTTTAATTAAATGAAATGTGTAACTAATAAAGCTGTCTTTAACGATGTGCGACAGATGCGGCGTCCGAAGACCGCTGCTAATGTTATTATATTGTATTATTAGCCTACTTACTGTTAATTTATTGTGAATTTTAAATCTGTAACAGGAAGATTATAGTTATAGATGAGATGTATTGATGGCCAAAACCCGATTACAGAAAATTATCCTGATTTATAAAGGTGTTACATGATTTCAAGCTGAATGGAAATTTATATGCTTTTACAAAAATCTTAATAAGGCAAATCTTTCAGTTTATCTGTCCATATTTCTATCTTTTACTTCCTTAAAACAAATTTTATTAAAGACCGGGAGGCGTCTGCACAGATCACCACCTCATCGAATTGACGGATGAAATTTTAGGATTAGTTGAAAATCGATTAGCGTTTTAAAATGTAACTGGTCTGCCAAATCATATATTTGTGGAAACCGCCTACAGACCCGATTTTTGTGGTTAATTGGAGGATTTTCCATTGTGTTTTCCTGCACCCATTCCTCCATGTTTCCATACTTTTTGATGCAGGAAAATACAATAGTAAACGTATCAGTCACCCACTAAAATTATGTTTTCAGGGGGTTTCTACCAAGATATGACTTAACAGACCAGTTGCATTTTAATGTGCTAATCTAGTTTTAACTAATCGTAAAATTTCAGCTGTAAACTCGATGAGGTGATGGTGTGTGCAGACGCCTCCCGGTCTATTATAAATATCGGAATTCTAATCTCAATAGCACTCTGGTCAATCTGGCAAATATCCCTACTATTTATGGAACACTATTCCATTAAGTACGTTTTAGTGATGTTAAAGAACTTTATACATGTGCATATAATACGTAATAAATTTGCATCATACGTATTATAGGTATGTATATAATACATAATACATATGCATCATTATGACGCCAGATTAAACAAAACATTTTTTGTCGTCAAATTTGAGAATTGACATGATTGAGAATTGGCATGATATATTACCAAATTTGGCGACGCTTCGCTAAATGTCGCCAAGCTTGGCGAGTATTTGACGCTTGTGGCTATTTTTCAATGAGTTAAATATTAATGCGAGCCATCTATTTATATTTTTCCGCATATCATCTCAATAGTTAAATAATATAACGTACGAATATTTCTAAAGTGCCAGTAGTTTCGTCACTGCACAAAACCTCTGCTATTGTTAATATATTGTACTGTTATTATACTTACTGTGACTAAGTTGTTAATCTTTACTCTGCTAAAACTTCTGTATTATATAAATAGAATTTACGGAAACTATTAAAGCACCGAAACTGCCAATTCTCCTTATGATTATTATAATTTTATAATATGTAACCTGTTAATCGATATGTACCGTTTGAAGGAATCTTCTATAATCCGGTTCCTTGCATTTTATTTTTCAGGTTTGAAATAAAATTAGCTAAAAACTTAAAACCATGGCACATTGGCTAATTCTTCAACACGGTTAGATGAAAAGAATGATAGATTTTCAAATGGATCATGGCAGTGAGCCCGTTGTTAAATCTATTGTCCATGTTTATTTATTTATTATTATCCTCTCATCTTTATTCTCGTGATACCTTTTATATATGATGTAACGTGAATCAGAAATTATTGTTTGTTATTGTTTGAATATTTTTATGGAAGAAGGTAAAAAGCTTTACCGGTAAATAAATTATTTTTGTTTTGAGAAGTCAATTGACTTCTTTATGTACATTTTAAGTTCATAAATACATAATTGGCGTCCGCATTATATTCTGAAAGCTGGGTTGTTAAAATAACATCCTTTTTGAACGCTTTAATTAACATTGTGGCATCCGGCGCGACAGGACATTTTACAATATTTATTTGATGCAAAATGTTTCAAGCCGTTAAAAATTTTAAAAAGGTCGACTTAAAGTTCGTGGTAGAAGAGCTTGGGGAAACAATCCCGCAAGATTATACGATTGGGACACTGAAGGAAATTATTTTGAATAGTAATGAATATAAACAGGATCCCGCTTTTGTACAAGAAATTTTATCCAATGCTGTTGCTGAGAGAAAGGAAAACGAGGCTAAGAAGTTAGAAAAGGAGAAGTCGGATCAAGAATTAAAAAAGCTAGAATTAAAGGAGAAGTCGGATCAAGAATTAAAAAAGCTAGAATTAAAGGAGAAGTCGGAAGTAGAGTTAAAAAAGTTGGAATTAAATCATCAATTAGAATTAGCAAAGATTCAGTCACAGGGACAAATGCAATGTGAGTACATTTCAAATGATTACGAAACTAATCATTCTAAAAAGAAATTTACGTTGCCCAAGTTGGAATTTCGCCAATTTGATGGTAATTTAAAGGAATGGTTGCCATTTTGGAGCCAGTTTGAACAGATTCACAATGATCAAGATATTGCGCCAGAAAATAAATTCCAGTATTTGATCCAAGCAACTATCACTGGATCTAGAGCGCGAGAAGTTGTTGATAGTTTTCCGCCAACTGGCGCTAACTATGCCAAAGCTATAGAGAGTCTTAAGGCTCGTTTCGGTAGGGAAGATCTTTTGGTTGAAGTGTATGTGCGAGAATTATTAAAATTAATTATATATGTGCAATCAAAAGGAAAATTTTCTATTACATCATTGTATGATAAACTTGAGTTGTATTTACGAGCTCTTGAGACGTTAGGTGTCACAACGGATAAATGTGCTTCAATATTATATCCAATGGTAGAATCTTGTTTTACTGCTGAATTTTTGAAAGCGTGGAATCGAACACATACGAATTCGGTTAGTTCTGATGCAAAAGAGCGCCTAGATAATTTAATGGCGTTTCTCAAATCTGAAGTTGAAGGAGATGAAAGAATTAATTTGGCAGTGACAGGTTTTGGTTTAGCGAGAAAAGATGACGCGATCTTTAGAAAAAACAAAAGTCACAACGATGGTACTAAATATTTACCAACTGCTGCTACTTTATTAACAACTTCTTCAAGACCAGATTTAAGGAAAAATTGCGTTTTTTGCAAAGGAAGACATCTGAGTTCAGAATGCTTTTCGGCACGGAAGATGAGTTTTAATGAAAAGCAGAATATATTGAAGGACAAAAGATGTTGTTTTTATGTTTGGCAACAGGTCACACAACCAAGCAATGTAGAGCTATCTTGAAGTGTTTCTTTTGTGATAAAAGACATGCGTCTGTGATGTGTCAAACGCTCGATAAGAATAAGCTGAATGAAAAGAAAGAGGAAGACACAGAAAAGTCGCCTGGAAAAGAAGTAAATATGGCCAATTTCAATAGAAATCCTAAAGTGTTCCTTCAGACGATAAAGGCAAAAATATTTTCAGAAAACAAAAAGAAAGATGTTAGACTAATTTTGGACTCAGGTTCTCAGAGATCGTATATTTTAAAACATTTAGCCGAAGAAATGAAGTATTTACCTCTTCGAGAAGAAAAAGTTTCTCATTCCCTTTTTGGCGGAGTCATAACAAAGGATTATAATCATCATTACTACAAGGTAAGATTAAGCGATTTGAAAGAAAATTTTAAATGTAATTTTGAGGTTTTGGATCAAAACATTATATGTGAAAATGTTATGCCAGTAGGAAAAGGATCCTGGTTTAAAGAATTATCGGAAAAAGGCATCACTTTGACGGATGTTGGTGAAACTCCAGAATCTATTCAAATATTGATTGGAGCCGATGTAATGGGAAAATTACTGACAGGTCGTAGAGAAATACTCTCGTCGGGATTAGTAGCACTGGAAACATTTTTAGGTTGGACCTTAATGGGAAAAGTGCCTCAAGATAATGCGTCTAAAGAAAATTTAGCTTTGTCAGTTATGTCTATGTTTGTAAAGGAAGCAGAGATTGCTGATTTATGGAAATTGGATTTGCTTGGAATAAATGATCCGATTGAAAAACAATCTAAAATTGAGATTGATCGTCAGGTTAAAGAGCATTTTTTACAGACAGTAAAAATGAATGAAAATAATCGTTATGAAGTTTCTTTGCCATGGTCAGAAGATACACCACCTTTACCTGATAATTTGAGTTTAGCCAAGAAAAGATTGAGTAACGTTACAAACAAGTTGCTTTCCGATAACATTTATCAAAGGTATGAAAAAATACTTTTAGGGTGGCTTGATGATCAAATTATAGAGGAAATTCCACAGGCTGAAATGAACCTTTATGGAAATTATTTACCTCATCGACCAGTAATAAAAGAGAGCAGTACAACTCCCATTCGTCCAGTGTTTGACGCATCAGCTAGAATGCAGAACCATCCATCTTTGAATCAATGTTTGCATTGTGGGCCAAACCTTATTGAATTAATTCCTGACATTCTCTTACGATTTAGAGAAAATAAATTTGGTGTTGTAGCTGATATCAAGAAAGCATTTTTACAAATAGCTATTCGTAAAGAAGATCGGGACTATTTGCGTTTCTTGTGGTGGAGTAATCCAGAAGAAAGAAATATTAGAATGTTTCGACATACTAGAGTGGTGTTTGGAGTCAAAAGCTCTCCTTTTCTTCTCGGTTCCATCATAGAATATCACATTAAAAACGATGAAGAATACGACCCCAATCTTAAACAGCAATTGCTGAGAAGCTTTTATGTTGACAATGTCGTTGCTAGTGTCCACACACAGGAAGAATTGGAAAGGTTTATAACTGATTCTAAATCTGTTATGGCTAAAGGTGGATTTGAGTTGAGAGGATGGGAACAGACAGAAGAAAGAAACAATATCGAAAATAGCGAAGAAACTGCTGTACTGGGATTACAATGGAACAGACTTCTAGACGTTTTAAAAGTTAACGTAAGCTGGACGAAAGATATAAATATAGAAAAAATAACAAAAAGAATCATGCTATCAGTTGCACATAAAGTTTTTGATCCAATTGGTTTTACTGCTCCAGTTATGATATGTCCCAAGATGATGTTACAGAAAACATGGAAAGAAGGAATCTCGTGGGATGAAGAAGTTACTAGTGATATAAAAATGAATTTATTGAATGGTTTCATGAATTAAATTGTTTACAAGAAATTCAGATTCCTAGATATATTCAGTTCACCCCAGATAATTTAAAAGGTTGTACTCTTCACACATTTTGTGATGCAAGTCAGTATGCGTATGCTGCTGTTATATTTTTGAGGATAGCAACTAAAGATCGTGTAGAGTTATTCCTTCTTGCAGCGAAATCCCGCATAGGTCCTTTAAAATGTGGAACTATACCTAGAATGGAACTTTTAGCTGCTTTGATTGGTGCTAGATTGGCTAAATCAGTAACTGACGCTATGAGCTGAGAAGATATAGAAAGATATTTTTGGAGCGATTCCACAACAGTGCTTGCATGGATATCCAGGAAAGAAAACTGGTCTGTTTTTGTTAGAAACAGAGTTCAAGAAATAAAAAAATTGACTGATCCTGTTTTATGGAAACATATACCTGGTGAAATGAATCCAGCAGATCTGTTATCTAGAGGATGTAAAGCAAGACATCTGGTATCTCTCAAATGGTGGGATGGTCCATCTTGGCTTAAAGATTCTAAAGAATATTATAAATATATGGATTTCAAGTGCCAAGACATAAACGAAGAAGAAATTGAAAAAGAAAAATTGAAGTCTACAAAATTAAAGGTAAATGTTGATGAAAGTCCAGAGAAAAGCTGGTACTACCAGTATTTTTCCAGTTATGAGAAAATCGTACGTCTTGTTGGTTGGATACTTCGTTTCAGATATAATTATTCTAATCCAAAGGAACAGATCAAAGGAGAATTGATGAATCTTGAATTTAAGAGAGCAGAAACGAAGATAATTTGGATGATACAAAAGGAATGTTTTTCCCATGAAAGTGAAGGGAGATTGAAAACTCTGGAGACGTTTAAGGATGAACAAGACATAATACGTGTAAAGACTAAGATTACGTATAGACAAGACAATATGAATTTCCTCACACCTATGGTTGTTCCTTCAAATCATGAAGTTGTGAAACGATTAATTTTACATTACCACCGCAAAAATTGTCATGCAGGTCCTCAGATTCTTCTGAATTTGCTTAGAGAAAAATACTGGATTTTGTATGGAAGAAGAACTGTGAGCTCTGTTCTATCAAAATGTACCATTTGTAAAAGATTTAATTCGAAGAATTTAGAATCTTCTCCAGTTTCTCTGCCAGAAAATCGAGTGAAAGATGCAGCTGTATTTCAAATTATCGGCATTGATCTGGCTGGCCCTTTGTTTCTTAAAAATAAACAGAAGAGTTGGGTTATCTTATTTACATGTGCCATCTACAGAGCTGTGCATTTGGAGCTTGTGACTTCAGCTTCTACAGAGTCATTTTTAATGGCTTTGCGAAGATTTGTATCTCGTAGAGGAAGATGTTCTGTTATATATTGCGACAACGGTTCCAATTTTGTTGGTGCATCCAATTTCTTAAAAAGATTGAACTGGAATCGCATACAGAAGTATGGAGCAATAAATTCTTTCAAATGGAAATTCAACCCTCCGACTGCTGCTTGGTGGGGCGGATGGTGGGAGCGGCTCATCAGATTGATGAAAGATCTATTAAAAAGAGACTTAGGAAAAGCCTGTTTGAACTATGAAGAGATGATAACTGTATTAGCTGACTGCGAAAGTATTATAAATTCGCGACCACTAACTTACATGTCTGAGAAAGAGTCCATCAAACCCATATCACCGGACATGTTTCTGAAAGATATTCATGAATGTGGTTTACCAGACGTTGATGCGGTTGAGGAAGGTTCTCTCACTAGAAGACTTAAATATAGGCAAGAACTGCAAAAAGAGCTCAGAAATCGATTTAGATTAGAATATTTGGGTCTCCTTATCCAACGACCAAATGGGAGAAGATTGCAACGTTCAATTGCTGTAGGAGATATAGTCTTGGTGGGAGCAGATAACAAGAAAAGAATCAATTGGCCCTTAGGACGGGTTACAGAGCTCATTCGGGGCAAAGACGGAAAAGTTCGTCTTTTGAAGTTACAAACGTCTCATTCGCAGATGATTCGGCCTATTCAAAGAATTTACCCTCTGGAAGTGTCATCAGTGGATTTTACTGAAAACAATTTTCCTAAACCAACTTTGAATGAAAATCAGGTTGAGCCTGCAAAACACGAATCACAAATTAAAAAGACGAGATCTGGTAGAATGATAAAGGTTCCAGAAAGACTCGATTTATGATGTTTATGTAAATGTTGTATTTATTTAATGTGAAGTTTTGATTATAATATATAATCAAAAGGTGGGAGGATGTTAAATCTATTGTCCATGTTTATTTATTTATTATTATCCTCTCATCTTTATTCTCGTGATACCTTTTATATATGATGTAACGTGAATCAGAAATTATTGTTTGTTATTGTTTGAATATTTTTATGGAAGAAGGTAAAAAGCTTTACCGGTAAATAAATTATTTTTGTTTTGAGAAGTTAATTGACTTCTTTATGTACATTTTAAGTTCATAAATACATAATTGGCGTCCGCATTATATTCTGAAAGCTGGGTTGTTAAAATAACATCCTTTTTGAACGCTTTAATTAACACCCGTAGATCTTCTATTCTTCCGTAATCGAGTCCATTGAAAAGGTTATCATGAAACAAAAACATATTAGCATCAATACGGTTTAATGTAAATGCAGATATTATCAAAGGATTTAATAAGAATCATTTCATTTGTACCCAATCGTATCAGTTAAAATACAATAATTGGCAGTGAGCCCAATTAGAAAAGATTACTTAATAGGATTAAAAATTTCCGCATTGCATTAAAGCATTAATCGTAACTGATAAGGAAACATGCATAAGTTTAGTGATGGGCGATTCTCGAGAATTCGACAATCGAGAAAAATCGTCATCGTAAAAAATCACAATCGATACAACCATCGATTAATTCCTAGAATCTACAATCGAGATGTTTTACAATCGATTATAACGAGAGAAGCTAAAAACAGTTTTTGGAAAACTTAGCTATTATTTTGGACAACAATTTCATATTAGTGATGGGCGATTCTCGAAAATTTACCAATCGAAACAAATCGTCATCGTAAAATACACAATCGATACAGTCATCGATTACTTTCGAGATTCTACAAAAGAGATGTTCTACAATCGATTATTGAAATCATTGTTTTTACATATGTATCTAAGGCAGATTTTATTAAATATAGGGTAACTGAAAACAGATGGATTAAAAAAACAACAAACCAAAGGGAGGCTATAACGGAGCCAGTTAAACTGAGCCAGGAGATAAGTTCCAGTTAAATTGATGGCATTGAGCTAACAGGTTATTCACACTAATTGTATATTATACATTTCAATGAATAATGCCCCACAAAAAATAAATGAAGTGGAAATATCCCCCGTCCCCCCCCCCTTTATACTTAACCAATACCCTCCAAATCTAATCAGGGAAGCTCCTTAACACAATAAACCAGTATACCAAATTTGAAACAAATCAAATAATTCTGCATGAAAAACAAAACATATCACTAAACTAAGGGGTGGGGGATCTAACCCCCTTTAACCCCTTTATACTTAACTAATCAACCTTCAAATCTAATCAGGAAAGCTCCTTATCAGAATGAACATAGAAAAAAAAGTAAATTGGATAATCCTGAATTAAAATCCATTTATCTAAATTAAGGGGAGGGGCAATTGCACCCTTTCCCCCTTTTATACTTAACCAATGAACATCCAAATCAAATGAAGGAAGCGCCATATTGGAATAAACCGGTATATTAAATTTGAAGCAACTCGAATAATTCTGCATGAAAAACCCTTTTATCTAAATTAAGAGGGAGACTACCCGCCCCCCCCCCCTCTAAACCTAACCCATAAACCTCCAAATCTAATCAAGGCAGGTTCTTAACATAATAAGCCTGTATACCAAATTTGGAGCAAATCTAATAATTCTGCATGAAAAACCCATTTATCTAAATTAAGGATGGGGTCTACCCCTCCCCCCATCTTTATACTCAACTAATGAACCTCCAAATTTAATCAGGGAAGCTCCTTAACATAATAAACCGGTATACCAAATATGGAGCAAATCGAATAATTCTGCATGAAAAACCCATTTATCTAAATTAAGGGGGCGGGGTGACCAGCCCCCTTTTCCCTCTTTATCCTTAACCAATCAACCCCCAAAACTAATCAGGGAAGTTCATTAACATAATAAGCCGGTATACCAAATTCGGAGCAAATCGAATAATTCTGCATGAAAAACCCATTTATCTGAATTAAGGGGGGGGACTAAACCCCTTTGCCCCCCTTTATCAGAATGAACACAGAAAAAAATTTGACGGAAATCGGACATTTCTATCAAGAGTTATCGCGTTACGTACATACATACGTACGTACGTACATACATGCATAGATACATAACCGCCGATTACATTAGCTCTCAGGCTTAGATATCCTGTGAGCTAAAAAGAGATTGGATAAGCAGATGAGCTCCTTTGAGAAATTATGTCTTAAACCTGAAATGCGGTAAGTTTGACTCTGAAAGCTTCATTTCTATCTCGCAAATCTCATCTCGATGATTTTTCTGGCATATCCACACTTCCCGATGAGAAGGTGCTCGATGGTTGGTTTTTCTCGCACTTTTCAACCTTTCTCGAAGGAGTGCCTCTCGATGGTTTCTCTCACCCTTTTCAACCTTGCCCGATGTGAAGAATCTCGATGGTTTCTCTCGCAGTTTTCGAAATTTCCCGATGAAAAGCTTCTGGAGGATTTCTCTCGCGCTTTTCAACATTTCCCCATGAGAAGCTTCTCGAGGATTTCTCTCGCGCGTTTCAACATTTTCCTATGGGAAACTTCTCGAGGATTTCTATCGTCCTCGGCAGAGAAGTGATGTGAGAAGATTTATCGAGAAATACCAAGGGACGAGATAGAGAAAGAGCCATGATAATGAGATGTGAAATGAAGCCCTGATTTTCAAAGTTTCTCTTATTTTAGCCCTACCAAGGTGTCACATATCTGGAGCCCTCCGATAAAAATTATTAAATAAATATAAAAATATCAAAGATGAAGGTGGGTCGGGTGAATTCGAAGGGGCGGGGGATGAGTGAGAGTGAAGCCATGCGGGTGCAATTTTAAAAATTTTACCGTACCCTTCCTGTGGCATATAATCGAAAAGCCCTTTGGCCACTCTTTCATATTATGAAACTTTCTTCGCCCGAAAAGTGATGGGGAAGAGGCGAACAAATTTTTAAAACCGTAGCCGATTTCTAAAATAAATTTAAATATCTTTTTAGATGTGGGTTTTTTATGCAGTCTTCCGGTAAATATTATTTATTGAACATAAAAATTTTAAAGTGGCGGCTGTGTGAATTCCGGGGCGAAAGAGTGGGCCCACGGGAGGAGGGAGGGGGAACAATTTTCAAACTTTTTTTGCACCGTCATGTGATATGTCATCGGAAAACTCTCGGATGCCTCTTTCATATTATGAGACTTTCTTCCTCTCCTCCCCAATTCCCCCCCCACTGCGGGGGTAGTTTTTTCCGTTTTTATCATTTTAGATCGGATTTTTTTATGGAGCCTTCCGATAAATATTATTTATAATATATGAAATTTTAGGACACTTTTCTAAACTTAGCCAAGACCCCTCATGTGACATATCATTGGAAAGGACTACTCGTGACTACTTGTTGATGTAATGCATTTCCGGTGGCTGTCCCTCCACTTTGCCCCCCTCTGGGACACTTTTCCAAATTTAGCCAAAACCCCTCGTGTGAGATATCACTGGAAATGTCTGTGACTATTTATTGATGTTATGCACCTCCGGTGACACTTTTCCGCCCCCACTTTCCCCCCCCCGGGGGACTTTTTCCAAATATAGCCAAGACCATTCATGTAAGATATCGTTGGAAAGGTCTGTTACTACTTATTGATGTTATGCACCTACGGTGTCCACCCCCCACTTTGGCCCGCGGGGGGCACTTTTCCAAATTTAGCCAAGACCCCTCATGTTAGATATCGTTGGAAAGGTCTGTGACTACTTATTGATGTTATGCACCTACGTTGTCCCCACCACCACTTTTGTTCCCACCCGATGGCACTTTTCCAAATTTAGCCAAGACCCCTCATGTGAGATATCGTTGGAAAGGTCTGTGACTACTTATTGATGTTATGCTCCTCCGGTGTCCATCCCCCCACTTTGCTCTCCTCGGGGGATACTTTTCCAAATTTAACTGAGACCCCACATGTGAGGTATCGTTGGAAAGGTCTGTGACTACTTATTGATGTTATGCACCTCCCGTGACCGCTCCCCATTTTTCCCCCACGGGGGTGTTTTTCTAAATTTAGTCGAGACCCCTCATGTGACATATTGTTGGAAAGACCTATGACCACTTACTCATGTTATCCAGCTCCCGCACCCTACCCCCTACCCTTTGCCCCCACGGGGAGGGAATTTTTAGAAATTCAGATCCAGAACCCTCATGGGACATATAGTTGGAAAGGCCTAAAGACCTGTGATGACTTATTCATATTATGCAGCTGCTGTGCTCCTCCGCTCACTTTGACCCGTCCCCCAAGAGATCTGGTCCGAGGTACATTTATTTCGAAATTATATATATATTTTAAGATTTTCCAGTGCGTGCACACCACGGTACCGTGCGGTGCCGTATATAGCGGTTAACCTGTTCGTGATTTCATATTACAAGATTACGTATAAATTAGAGGCCCCGATTAAAGGAGGGGCCAACTAGCGGGCGAAGTCACCTATTCTTTATTAACATCGACTCATTCCAGTTCACCCGCAGACGATTCTTGATAAATGTATGACGTATATACTACATAATATATGATGCATAAAAGCAATTTGCAAACTTGAGTCATCGAGAAAAAATTTACACAATCGAAAAATATCGAGATGTCCATACAATCGAGAAAATCGAGAAAAACATCTCGTTATCGCCCGTCACTACATAAGTGAGTTAAGAGATATTTGTCATGAAAGATGAAATACATAACAACACAAAATATATGATGTGCTTTCATGATCGTAAAGAGTTCTTGAGTTCTCTCTCAAAAGCTTCCGACTTGGGGAAAGAATGGGCAAGTAAATTAAATTATGAATAACAGTAACATGATGCAACGTTTAACATGCAATTAATAGAGTAAATACTGCTTGCTAGAGGAGGCTAGTACTTTAATATAAAAAGAAATAAAGTATAAATTTGTAAAGCTCAATAAAATAAATATAGGTATTTTTATGCTAGCCGGGCGCGAGTGGCAAATCGCCAAATACTGTCCCCAACTCCATTGTTCATATTCCATTCATTTCATTTAAAAATATAAACTTTTCAGTCATCTCATTTAAAGTAGATGTATTTCCCTCATTTTATTTAATAGAATATTTAACATAGAAATAAATAAATAACAAATAATAACATAAACCAAAATATTTTATTTGAAAATCAAAGCATTGTTTCTAATTTACATATGTGAAAAATGAAAACTGCTATTGGCGAAAAAACAAAATGCTAATGAGGAAATTTGCTCCCAGCTAACATAAAAGTACTGAAAATTAAGTTTTTTTTAAATATTAATAATTAGAAAACTTGAAAAACATACAAAAAGTAGTGATATCCCAACAAAAATTTTCGGTAAAAAAAAAAAAAAAAAAAAATGCGCCAAGTTCTCCTTAATGTTTCGGCCAGAAAAAGTAGTGATATCTGAAGTGCGCACAAGTTAAAAGCCAAACATCCCAAATCTTTCATTGAAAATGGCTTCCTGCGACTTGGCCATTAATGCCTTCGAGAGGATTTTTCAAATTTTAAAGAATGCACAAATGAGCTACACGCCAACTACAATTTTTGATTATTTTACTCATTTTGTGGCACAAAGTACAGAAATAAAATACACATTTAAAAAAAGCAATTAAACCACTTCAGTCTATAAAAATAAAAAAATACTTGTATTCAGAAGGTAATCATTTCTAAAACTAATTAGTATCAGCTTTTAACAGTTTATAAATCGAGTACCTCTTAATGTATGCAAACAAACTATAATAAGTGTTCAAACAAAACAATTATCTTTCGTCAATGCACAAGATTTCAATATTATACAATAAAATATAGTGTAACATATTGTGAGATTTGAAGAAAGTGAATTTTGTTTTTTTCTTGGGTTTTACGCTACTGACTTTAGACCGTACGAAACTTTAGTACGTACGCTTTAGACCGTACGAAATGGCAATTAAACCACAAATAGACTAAATGATCTGTAATCAAAACTAATGTTTGTTGAAATTGAATGGTATTTATCAGAAATCTGTTACTTATAATGTCTTTATGTGAATAAATAAATAGAAATGCTTAATTCATCTTTAAAAGTTAAACTTACACTAAGTACAAAATTATCTAAAAGATGACACAGTATTTAAAAATGTTAAATTATTTTAATACCTTAGTATACTTTCAACTATAAAGCATAGTCTTCTTCGGAAGAATATAAGAAATACAACAGTTATTGATTGAACGCCTAATTTTAAAAATCCACGTAGATGGTGACGAAAGGAGTGAAAGTGGAAGTTAATTTATAGACCCGGAAACATTGGGAAAATAAAATAAAATAAAACATGGATATAAGGAAGTGGAAGATTACTTGTTTTTTCTTTCTTTAAGCAAACTGAGCCAAATTCTGGGTATACTGTAGGATAAAACGTCATTACAAACTGTATTTTCTTTAGTAATAATTTCTATTGATTCGCGGATAATTAAATCATGATAATTCTTTGAGGGATATATAATTTTAGTGTTTTCGAAATTAACTTGTATATTCTGCTTCTAGTTAAGACTTGACAGGGCTGTTGTAGGTCGGTTATATTTTAAATCTCTCAAATGTTCTTTAATACGAACTTTAAGTTTACGTGAAGTCATGCCTATGTATTCGAGATAAATATCTTCAGTTTTCACTGGAATTACATATACCCCAGAAACTTCATCCCTCGGGATCGGGTCCACTTTGGCACTAATCAGATCTTTCAGTTTTGTAGGAGGAGTGGCGACCAAGTTTACGCCAAAGCGAAAAATTGCATGTCTGAGTTTTTCGAAAAGCCCTGGTATGTACTTCATTTTGCAATATCTCATATTACTCCGTGGAGTTTTTTGTATTTTCATATGGTTCTTCTGTACTTCCTGTTCTGTACTTACTGTATGACTTTGCGTAAACTTAAAGTTCGTATTAAAGAACATTTGAGAGATTTAAAGTATAATCAACCTACAACAGCCCTGTCAAGACTTAACCAGAAGCAGAATATACAAGTTAATTTCGAAAACGCAAAAATTATATATCCCTCAACAAATTATCATGATTTAATTATGCGCAAATCAATAGAAATTATTACTAAAGAAAATACAGTTTGTAATGACGTTTTATCCTACAATATACCCAGAATTTGGCTCAGTTTGCTTAAAGAAAGAAAAAACAAGTAATCCTCCACTTCCCTATATCCATGTTTTATTTTATTTTATTTTCCCAATGTTTCCGGGTCTATAAATTAACTTCCACTTTCACTCCTTTCGTCACCATCTACGTGGGTTTGAAAATTAGGCGTTCAATCAATAACTGTTGTATTTCTTATATTCCTCCGAAGAAGAATATGTTTTATAGTTGAAAGTATACTAAGGTATTAAAATAATTTAACATTTTTAAATACTGTGTCATCTTTTAAGTAATTTTGCACTTAGTGTAAGTCTTTATGTGAATTTGCCTCTTTGCATTCTAATATTACTTTTAATATTTAAAAAAAAAAATCATAAATGCGAAATTTCCAATAATTAATTTGGAAAAGCTGTAGAAGGCATTAACGGCCAAGTCGCAGGAAGCCATATTCAATGAAAGATTTGGAATATTTGGCTTTTAACTTGTGCGAACTTCAGATATCACTACTTTTTTTGGCCGAAACATTAAGGAGAACTTGGCGCTTTTTTTTTTACCGAAAATTTTTGTTAGGATATTTTTATTCCGTACTGCTCGATTTCGGTAGATTAACACGTTTGAACTTAAAACAATATGAATAGTTTAGCATTTATTTCCGTGTAATCTATATTATATAGCAAAAACATGTCCATGAGTAATACAAACGTCATACTGAAAGCGGAAATGACACGGATAATACACATTTCACTAATAACAATTTCACTTAAAAATTTACTATCAAATACAATCTCTCTCAAAACTATGTGCCAATTTCCTTATTATTAAAAGAAATTATAACTTTACAAATAAATTAAGGTGTCAGATAATTTTGAAAATGAGAAATTACATGTAAATGTGACCATAAAAGGGATCGCAATAACTCCACTTCTGATTAACTTCTTAATATGAAATTTCAAACACATTAAAATGGATGTATGCTAAGATTAATGTTCTTAAAAAGTGCCTAGATGGATATAAAGTTTATTATTTAATTTGATATTTTTTGTTTTTTAATAAATCAATTCACCTTATAGACCTTGCACGCAGGATTTCTCTTAAGGGGTCATATGACTTTCAAATATTCAAAATACGTAATTTTTCAAAAAATATACATATTAAAGAATAATCCTTTCTGAAGATGTTTTCATTAAATATTCAGGGTATATAGTATAGCGTATGCTCCATAAAATGAACCTAAATGTTCAACATTTTTTTTTTAAACATACGTTTTCTTAGATTTATGTTGCTGAATTTAAAAAAAAAAATACATAAGCAAGATAAAGTATTGCTTTTAACATATACAAATGCTATAACTAAACACTTTTTTAGGTTCAGTGCAAGCACAAGACTCTAAAATATAAGTATATACCAAAAAGTTTGTTTTAAATACAGAAATTATTTTGTAATCCAGCGCAATGAGTAATTACAATTGTTTACTTGTATTACAAAACGTGTACTGCACAACTTGTATTGTATTACAAAACGCAGAAATCGTAAACAAATTTAAATTTCGTAGTTTTTTATAAATACTGTTTTCATGTAAATGTAATTTTATATGATAAAAATAACATTTGTAGCTTTTTTTTATTGAAATTGGAAGTTAAGTTATAAAAGCATCAGTTAACGAATTACCGTATTTACTTATGTATAACGCGCACCACTTACTTTACAATAAGAAATGGCAATTTCTTTTATCTCATATATAACGCGCACCATAAATTTGACATGCAAATCAATGAATGATCAAATGAATTTCAATAATGAAAGTGGAAACAAATGTTACACCAGGCCAGGAAAAAACGCGGAACTCTATTTTTAGACTTCGGATAGGGAGTGAGTGTGTGGGGAAAAAAATCTAATTTTAGACTTCGGGTTGGCAGTGAGTGTGGTACAGGGTTTTACCTCTACTTTAATGAAAAGCACTTCGAATTCACAAATGTAATTCTTAAAGAAGAATTTTTACTTTATAATGAAACAAGCGCCTGTCATTAAATAAACAGCAGAAATTGCATTAGAGAGCAGATTATTGGAACTCCAATTAACCGACCTTCCAATTATCCGAACAGGCTATTTCTCTTTAAAAAAAAAAATTCAAACCGAACTTTCAATTTTTTTTTGCTCAAATCATAATTTCTAGCGTTCAGAAAATGATAAAAAGAGAAAAAGAAAATTATAAATGATAAAAAAGTAAAAACGATTTTTAAACATGCCAGCACTAACTGGCGCTGCCAGTCCTAAGCCTGGAGAAAATGTGAAGGTTTTAGGTCAGGAAAATCCCTTAAATTGTCTGTCCATTTATCCGAACTTTTGCTTATGCCGGCTCGGTCCCGAATTGTTCGGATAATTGGAGCTCTACCGTAATATGTAATTTGTGGTGTGAATGCGAAATTTTTAAGTGAAAAAAAATGCCAAACTGGCAACCCTGCTTTAGGAAGGAATGAGTGACAGGGGTAGGAGTGAGTGACGTATCATGTGGTGACGTCACTCGCTTAACGAGATACTTGAGAGCATCATTTGACAACCTCTGAGTAAGATGGAGAATCGATGTAGTTATAATGCCACATTTAAGTTGAAAATAGTTCAGTATGCAAAAGAAAATGGCAACCGTGCTGCAAGTCGGAAGTTCGGCGTTGGTGAGTCAAGTGTGCGAGAGTGGCGGAATATGGAAGAAAAACTGAAAAAAGCGCCATCCAAAAAGCGTGCTTTTCGGGGTAAATCGTATAAATATCCACAAGTGGAGCAGCAGCTTTCAACTTATGTAACGGACTTGCCGCGTTCGGGGTACTCAGTCTCAACGGAAATGTTGATCCTCGAGGCCTGTAAAATAGCTAGGAAAAGGAATATTCCAAGGGAAGATTTCAAGGGGGAGTTAATGCTGGGTGCGACGCTTTATGATCCATAACAGTCTCTCTATCAGGAGAAGAACAACGCTATCGCAAAAGCTGGTGGAAGAATACGAAGAAAAGCGTACCAAGTTCTTCCAGTACATTATAAGGCTACGGAAACAAAAGATATATCAGATGTCGCAAATCGGCAATGCAGATCAAACTCCGTTGTGGATTGATATGCCGGAAGCCACAACCGTTTATCCCATTGGACATCGAAGCGCTCAAGTGCGCACAATAGGAGCAGACAAGGAACGATGCACCGTTATGTTGACCATTACGGCTAATGGTCAGAAGTGATATGTGGTTTTTAAACGTAAAACTATCCCAAAAGAATCGTTTGCAGTCGGCATAATTGAAAGAGCACGGGAAAAAGGGTGGATGACTGATAAGTTCATGAAAGATTGGATTAACGTTGTGTGGGAATGCCGGCAAGGTGCTTTACGTTAGCCATCGATGTTGGTCCTGGACAGCTTCTGTGGACACACGACGCCTGAAGTAAAAGCGAAAATTCGTCGCTCAAATGATTTGGTTGTGATACCAGGTGGGATGACGAAAGTGATGCAGCCCTTAGATCTTGTCATCAACCGACAATTTAAGGTTGCATTTCGGCATGCCTACAATCGGTGGATGACGACAACAGATCACAATTTCACTCCAAGCGGGAGAATGAAGCGTGCGTCACCCCCAACTGTATGTGAGTGGGTATGTGAAGCTTGGAATTCCATATCAGCCGAGATGATAATAAAGAGTTTCAAAGTGACTGAAATTTCCAATCAGATGGATGAAACCGAAGACGAAATTATTTACGAGGATATTGACTGTGCCAGTGATGACTAGCGCGGCAATGAGAAATGCTAATTAGCGTTTAAATAAAGTTACTATCGCTGTTGTACAAAAATGTGCAAGGAGTAAAATAAAGATGCAGCAATACTTCTATTAAGTAAGATTTTCCTAGTTTTAATCTCTCCTTTGAATACATTTCTTAATTCATGTGTATATATATATCGTGACTACATCCAGCAGTAAAAAAAAAATATTGCGTGTATAACCTAGGATTTTTGTCCTAAATTTTTGAAAAAAAGTGCGCGTTATACACGAGTAAATACGGTAGCTTTTGTGTTATGATAAGAATCCATATATCCTGTAAACATGTATTTATATATATTTGTAGCACCAAATATTCTAATAAAACTGTATCTTAGGTTAATTTCATGCAGATTTTGTGATAGTTTAATTTTGTATTTCTATAGAAAGAAAAACAAGAAAGAAAAAATCATGCAGCATAGATTATGAAACACTTTCCAACACTGCCTGGAAGCTTTAACAAAACTTCGTTATTTACTGAAATAAGGTAAATAAGATAACTAAGTAAACATTTAAAAAATCTATTTCAGCAGTTACCGTCCATAGACTAATATGTATTCCAATTCTTCTGAGCAGCCCTGTATTTGATCAATATGTTGATATATATACTAATGGGAAAATTTTGTTTACCAAACAAACGAACAACAGGTTGAAATTTCTCTTTCAGCAATTTATACTAATAGATGGAAACATACCTGAATATTTTTGTACAGCTCTGTAGTTTACCTAGTACCTTTCTTACATTCCACTATTTTGCTAAAATTTTAATAAAACTAAAATACTCCTAAAACTACTGAAATCATATTTTTAGAAATTATCATCCATACACGACATGTATTCAATTCTTTGCGTGACATATATCGTTTTATGTATATTTAAAAAAAAATTCTTAATAAACTAAATGCAGTTGAGCGCAAAAATGCGCAACTCCTTTAAAAACCACCTTAAAGCAATTTACGTTCACACCCAGTAAACCTTTCGAATTCTTTTGTGTTCCCCTGTACATAAATTATAGCATTTATACACACCATGCATAAATATAGTGAAACATAAAAGCGATATCATAATTGAAATTGCGTTTCCAGCAAACACCGCCAATGCACAGTAATTCTGATACAAAATAGTATCTGAAATGTTTTGTGTGTCCCTGTAAATGCTATGCACTTACAAAGAATTATACATGAAATAACTTATAATAAACCTCAGTGACGTATATCAATTTCACTACGAAATAGTTAAATAATTTAAATAGTTAACATAATTAAAATACGCGCAAACAATCCCCCCCCCCCCTATATCCTTTTGTAACGTGACTTTTTGTGCGGCCCTGTAAATGAATATTAACTATTCTTTGCACCGCATATTCTACAGTATGCATATTATAGTGCACTTCATAAATGCTTATAAATTTTGTTATGTTTGGATGCGTGTAACATCATTAAAGATCATTTGAAAAGATTTTTTCGTATTGGCCGTTATGTAACGGAATACTTTTGACTGTCCCCGTAGATGAACTAAACATGCTACAAACTTCATTTGAAGCAGGGATAGTGTTATGGTAAACGTCAATAACACCCATAAATTTCCGGGTAATCAGAGCATACTTACGAGATTTAGAGCGTGTACAGACGGACAGACGGCCAGACGGACTGACAAACCGAAGTCATACGCACTTTTCAATATTGTTGGAAAGTGTTAAAATGGTTAATGTAAACTGTTGTGGTTTTTTTTTTCATATTTCGTAAAAAAATATTACAAATTACTTTTGAGACTGTCTGTATGATAAATCAATTATATTTTTATTTTAATGTTTAAAAGTTATAGTTCATAATTTAAAAATTCTGATTTTAAAATGATACTTGGATATTTTTATTTATAAATTTATTCTATTTATTATTTTTTTCTTTGGATATTCATCAAAGGAGTGATTGTTAAAATGAAATTCGATTAGTAGTATTTTTAAACTTAATACTACACTGTAAAAAATAATAAAAATAATAAAATAATAATAATAATAATAATAATAATAGCAAATGTATCTGGATTAAGCAGAACTGTACGAAAATGTAATACAATCGCTTACGTTTTAGATAGGTCATACGCTTCAGGGTATTTTTCAGGATAAATATCAGTATTTTATCTTTTTGGAGTAAAATAAAACTATTTTATACTTGCGAAATTTCTCCGTATTTAAGGAGAGAATTCTATAAAAATATACTGGTACATTGGTCTTGAAATTACAGGATAATTGCGACCCCTTCTTTTATCGGCGATTTCCAAACGCGCTCCATTATCTTGAAAAGACTTGGAAACTAGTAGATTTTAAGAAGCATTTATGAATATCAAGAAGCATTTTAAACAATATGTTTAAAGAAGCATTTCTGATACAAAAGTTTATTTTGCTTAGTTTATTTTGCTTTTACAATGTATTAATACATTTTTCTAGCCTGAAATACAGGTTTTTCGAATGTTTTCAATTCTAAGATAACATTTTCATATTACGCAAAATAATTTACACATAAAAGGCAAAAAACTGAATTTAATTTGAATATTGAAGTTAATGACATTAATTTAGCATGTTTGTCTGTTGAACATGTTTGTTCAACGCGAACATATTTACTCGAGATTTGATAGCAAGTGAAAGCAACATTTTGAGTTCACAAAACTGGTTAATGCATCGGAAAACAGTTATTTTTATTTTTATCAGTATTTGTATTGCTGTTGTTATTATTACTGAAAGATGCAGCAAAAAAGAAAAAGAATTTTTTTTCTTTTTTTTTTTCAAAAATACTACATTGAATCTCGGAAATCTATTGTTTCTGAAGATAAAGGAACATGTTTCAGATTTGTCGATAACTGGAAAGTGCTTGTATAAATTTTCGTAAAGATTTGGTAGACCCAGGAATATATCCCTTTTTTATTGTGAATTACCACAGAGATGTTATTATGAAAAAAAATTAAATTAGAATTTCTCAACTTCTTATGCATTTCTAATTTATTGTCATTTTAAATTACTCATCATGTTAACAAATTATATGAAACTATTCACCATTAAATATCGTTAACAATTTATTTGTGGCAATCCGATTTATGGCAAATGGTTTTACTGTGACCATTGAAGCATTTTGCATTTTTTGAAACTGACTATTTTGTATATTTTTTAAGTTATATTAATACCGGAATATATACATTGAAAAAATACTTATTATTTCATGAATAAAGTCTGGCTGTCTGGGATCTGGTACTTCACGAATTTCAAGAGAAGTGCTGTTTCGTACAAACAGCTTAAAGAATAAAAAGCAAAACCAAACTAGTTGCGGTGTATGTTTATACAGAATGTACCACGGTGTGATAATGATTATAATGATACCACTATCTTCCTATATATTACAACTCTAAAAAAAGGAACTAATGCTGTCACCGCCGCCACCGTAAATGAATTTTTTTGTGACCTAGTTTATTTCTTCTCTTATATTATAAAAACTACTGCATACAAAAGTATGAAAATTGGTAGCAATATAGAGAAATGTTTGATAATGACGTTGAAACAGACAGTTTTTAAATCGAATAACTATTTTAAGAACTATTAAATATTAAAGTTGGTCGAAACCGTTCCATTAAAAACGTTTTATAGAAACAAAAACTATACATAGAAATTTAATAATTTCTTCTAGAGATACACTTCATAAGATAGCAATTTGCAGAATGTTACTTTTTTTTTTTAATTTGACTAATTCTTTTAGGCTTTATTTTCAAATCTTTAATAAAATTTTTATCATTTCAACAAATTTTTTTTTTCATATTTAGAAAAAGTTATATACTGATGCAAAATGATAAAACAGCGCAAATAATTATATTTCCTCTCAATTAAGGAATTTATTAACTCGGGAATATTAACTCTTTAAGACGCAAAGCACTTCCATAACTAAAATGTAGAAATGAATGATTGACACAGGAATTTATGGACAAATTTATTTATAAATAAGAAAAATCTATATTTAAAATACATAGTAAAAAGAAATGTTTCTTTACCGAAATTCTGGTGCCATTGTGGCATTTGGGAATCAAAATTAAGTGGTTTGATAAACGTACCACTGCCTCTACAAGGGTTAAAAACAGGAGAGAAATTTTAAATTAATAATTAAATGATCAAGTGTTAAAAGTAGTAAATAAGAAAAATTACGTCATTAAGTTGTATTTAAAAGTGAAATATGAGAAAGTAATAAAATCTGAAAATTATTTAATTATTACACGCGAAACACATTTACTGGGGACCATTACGTCATATGTAAAATGCCGAAATATTAAATATCATCATATGTAAAACAACTAAGATAATTAAATTATTGCGCCTGAAAAACTTTTAATATTTAAGACTTAGTCATATTTAAAAAGCTCAAATAGTAATATTCTCAAATATTTTAAAATTGGATAACATATTTACACGGGAATTTAAAAAGAAAAAAAAACTTTAAGGTAATTAAATTAATCAATGTGAAACGCATTTAATGGTGAAAATTACGTCATATATTAAAATATTAAAGTTATACATTTAAAATGATTTTCTTATTGACAATATTAATGCAACGTCACATTGGGAATCACGTGGTGAAAAAGTAGCGCGGCTAGCAAATTTGTTTACATATTTCACCTCTTGAAATAGAATAAATACAGGCAAATGATTGCGCGAAATAATTTCTCTTTATTCTGTACTAATTACTATTCGATAAATGCATTAAAAAATTCGTACATGCTTATTTATTAAAATAAATAATTTAAAATATAAACCTGCTGAGAATGATAACATTCATCTTAATAATATAAAATAAAATTACATAAATGCTTCACTACTTAAAAATGACTAAACAATTAAATATATGTTAAAAATTGAGTAGTTATGGCTAATATACTTAGCCATCACCAGGATTAAAATTTAAACATTTGTTACGAACGCTACTTGTCAATGTCTCATTCGTAAAACCTGCGCTGCAAACCGTTCTTTCTAGAACAAAGCATTGAAGAGAAGGTTTTATAAGTGCGATATGAACAGATAACTTTCGTAACAACTGTTTGCGTTTAAATGTACGTCACACACACAATTATTTTAAAATACAGTAGAGCGCCAATTACTCCAATTAACCGAACTTCCAATTATCCGAACAGCCTAGTTCTCTCCAAATATAAAAAAAAAAAAAAAAAAAAAAAAAAAAAAAAAAAAAAAAAAAAAAAAACGATTTTCCATTTATTATATTCCTTCAAAAATTTTTTTTTAATGATGATGAGATTGTGGATGAGATTTAAGATGAAAAATAAATTGAACAAATGAAAACGAATGCTCTGAAAATGACACAGGTCCATCCCACAACGAAGTCTTTCAAGGTTTGGAAACAGCTATGGAATGGCTCCAACGACAGAAGAACTCTGATCCTATTCAACTAACGCATTTACGAAGAATTCGAGATAAAGCAGCATTGGAAGGAACGTCTTCTTTGGAGAAAGCTTTTTTCCTTAAATTATAATTTCGAGTTCAGAAAATGATAAAAAGAAAATTTTAAATGATAAAAAAAGTAAAAAATAAAAGATAAACAAACAGTTTTTAAACACGCTAGCACTAACTGGTGCTGCCAGTCCTAAGCCTGTATAAAGTGGGAAGATTTTAGTATAGGCAGGATCATCCCTTAAATTGTCTGTCCATTTAACCGAACTTTTGCTTATCCGAAATAGAGTCGGACCCGACTTGTTCGGATAATCGGCACTCTACTGTAATTTAATTTCAGGAGTTTTTTTTTTTTTTTTTTTTTTGACAAACTTTAATACGGAAGCATGTCTGTTACTGTTCCCCTAGCATGTGATTTTTATACCCCGAACTCATCCGCGAATGTCAAACATTCTTTCATCTTTTCTTACATTTGGCCAATTTAACTTATAGAAACTTTCAGTGCGTCAAAAATTAGAAACCAAATATTAATCTTAAAGATATTTATACAATTATGCGTTATTACTTTTTTTTTAAGAAAACAATTTGAAATGAAAATTGCTTGTTGAAATAACTTATATATATATACTAGGGGGCTCTGCCCCGTGCAAGCGACGCTCGCCAACCCCAGTTCAGACACCGCAGAATCTAAAAACACGCTAATCTGATGGTTTTTAAAAATATTAGAGAAGATTGAATTATACTGAAAAAAGCTGTGCAGATCTCCCTGTAAACAGGTTTCCATTCAATTCCTTTTGATTGTAAAAATTTAAGGGCGAATCAGTTGCTGTTAAGACATCCAATGGTTGTTATCGTTTTTGATTAAAGAGGATCAGTTAAACATTTGAAAAGAAGCAAAAATAAAATAAATTAAGTATAAGAGTCTTTGTCTCCCGGTATTTTAAAACAATATCTATAACAACAGCCTAAGTCATGTGACTATCATCAACAGTTCCAGGCGAACCATTTCGCTTTTTATACTCTAGGTGCCACTTTGGGACTTTAATGTTACCCAGGCACAGGTGATAAGTCGCCAAATATTATTCTATCGCCATCATTTCACCTATATTATAATAGTTCAAGTCATCAACCGCCATAAACAAATACGGTCTGATCCCTTCGCCTTTCATATGAAAGTTTGGTAAAGATGTTATATACGTCCCATATTGGCGTGATTTTTTAACGACGCCAATTTGGGAAACGCATCAACAGCATAAACAGCAACATCCGGCTTACCATATGAAGCAAAATAACGATACTTTGGCGCCAGTTATGTGTCCGTTCTGTATATGACATTGGCGTCAGAAAAAAATCGCGCCAATATGGGACCGTAAGTTTTCCATTTTGATTAAAAAATCAAATTTTTTTTTTCGAATAAAACTACATAAAAGTTTCTATGGTCGCAAAGAATTCTAGGTACTGTTACGCTAGCAGGATGCAAATCTCGCCAATAGCTTTTTTTCAACTCGCCAGTTAGCATTTTTTTTTTTTTTTTGAGTATTAATATTTGGCCAGATACGGTTATACAGGTTACAGATATACACGGTTACAGATATACAGGTTTGGCGTGATTATTATTTTTTTACGAAAATTTGGCGAAAACCTCGTTTTCAAATACCAGTTACATGTGCATTTTTGGTATTCCTTGGATATCCCGACGACCAAAAATCTATCGCCAAACTATAAGATTAAATGTCAATAATGGTTGATCGTAAATGTCACATTCACTTGACTTTTAGCAAGTTACACGTGTTTACGTCATCAAGTGATTTTTATTTCGACGTATTATTCGTATATCTATAATCTTTATACTAATTTATTTCTTCTTTCGTCATTTAAAATAAAAATTATGTCAATTTGTATAATTTAGCGAGTGTTTTGGCGATTTATATTATTTGGCGAAATTGGTCGACGGAATAACTAAGTAGTACTGTATTTCTTAATTATTTTCTATTATTTTCTAAAGGAAATGTAAAAAAAAAATAATTAATAATCATAGAACAAAATAATTTATATAATTTGTAAAAAGAAATAAAAGTAAATAAACATTTATCATCAAATAAACAACAATAGCCGGGTTACCATGTCAACCTTTTCTGAAATATAAAAAAAATATATCTGTTTGATTAAAATTTGAGTTGCCATCCTTAGAAAAATGTATATAATATTAGAAAAAAAAATAATATTTCGAAAACTAATTCTAATTTAAAAATTCTAATACCAGTTTCGAAATCTGCGGATCAATATTGATTTTTCGTGTTAATTTCATCGCAAAGTATTCCATATTTTAGAAGAAATCGCCGTGAAACGTAATCAGTTGTTTAATCAGTCGATTCATACTTCCGTTTCATACTTCTTTTTCATAAATTCGTTTCATTAGGATTTTATATATATAGGGTAGATATTTTTTTTTCTATTCATCATTCCTTTTTCAAGATAGGTTTTTCAATGTCGTTTGACTACTATTTGGCAATCAGCTCAAGTGCCAAGTGTCGTTGCTTATCTAAATATTTTAGCGTAACTTTTACAATCTTTTAATAAAATTAAACGTATTTAATTTCAATCTAGAAAAGAGCAACTATTTATCACACAGATAAACATATTCAATTCGTCATACAAATACTTTTTATTTACTGAATATATGCATATTAAATTTATGAAGCTTTTAAAACTTCAGTAGTTAAAATATGTGTATGTTTCGCAAAAATGTAAAATATTATATTATATATTGAAAGATATTACGCGAAGATGACAGTGCAATGCTTATACACTTTTCATTTTCAAAATAGTTGCCATGTCATAGGAAGTTTACTTCTTTTATTTACATCTTGCGGAAATTCCTGCCTTGAAACATTTTCTCTTCTATAGAAAGTCATGGAGAGGTATTAGAGATTTGTACTATATTCAGAAGATACATCTTATATTTAAAAATATATCGCTCCTTTTTTGAAAGAAATAATGTTTGAAGCAATACATATTTTAAATATCGTTTATCATATTAAAAAAATACGTGATGTTATTGTAGATAAAAATAGTCAATGTGAAAGATATAATTTCGACATAATTCTTTAATGATGTTTTAAGCGTCAAAATTTTTAAATACATACAAACAATAAAAAATATAGAATTTTAAATTTTATAATATATTTAATTCGGGAATCTATCTTTTATTGCAAGAAGGAACAATCTTGATAAAACAAAAAAATTTCATACGCTTTCTCAAAGATTCATACAGCCTTGGGTAAATTTTCAGAAAATATATTCAGAAACTATATCTCATATTTAAAAATATATCGCTCATTTTTCTGAAAGATCTAATGTTTAAAGCTATGGATATTTAAAAAAATAGTTTATCTAATTTTCTATATAAAGCATTTTATTAAAAATTTTTTTTGATGTTATTTTGAATAAAACTTGTCTATGTGAGACATATTTCACGGAATTCTTTGATGACATTTTAATCGGCAAAACTTTTAAGCACAAACAATAAAAATTAAAAATATGTTTTGAATTTTTTGCAATCTTTTTATTAATTTGAATATCGATTCTTTATTACATGTAGAAAAGTTTGGGTAGAACAAAGAATTTTCATATGCTTTCTCTCATATTAAGTCTCTTGAGTATATTTACTTCTTTTTTAATCAGTTTTAACATTTTCATTTTTCCAGTTTTCCATTTATTTTTTTAATATATATCGATTTAATTTATGTTTTTCCGTGAAAGAATATTATTTAAAGTGACTATGTTATTAAACATTTTAGAGACAAATTCTTAAATAATAATTAACTTCAGACATGGCTGAGAGGAGATTATATCGAAAAGTTAAGATACAACGTTATGTTTCTACTCCAAAACACTTTACATTTTGAACTAAATGGAAGATATATTCTATTTGAAAATAATTTAAAACATGCTGAAGTTTAAACGTTCAAATATATATCATAAAAAAAGAAAAATAACTTTAACTCTCGTATACTTATAGCATTTTTATTTCACAGAGTCAAATTTGTCTCTGCTACCAACAATAAAAAAAAAAAAAAAATGACCCAAGGCTGTAGTAGGCTAAAAGGTTTTTAGGTTGTTTGTTAAACAATAGATATGTTTTTTGCTTTCAATCGCGAACAACTGTTTTATGTATAACAACAGCACGCTGATTATGAATAGATATTGTTATATCGATTATTGTCTTGTAATTTAGGGCTATAGAAGGTTTAAAATTTAGCAGGAATATGGCGAGTGTAGGAGAAAGATTACGTCTCTTAGTATTTTGAAAATCATATTAAGATATTTTAACCCGGCAGTAGTCGCGTGTATGTGTTTTTGTCGCCTATATAAATTATATTCTCCTAACTCATATTGCCTTACAAATATACAATGGAGAATTACCATGTAGCTGGCTTTAAATGTTTCTCCAATACCATAGTGAAGTAAGAAGACATCTCTGTTTTTTCTTCAATTACATGTTTAGAAACAAATTGAAATTAATGTGAAAGTCTACTCGACGATTCCTAATATCAGTTCATCGTCACGTTTTCCCATTATTCCAAAATACATGAATAAAATTCATACTTTACATAAACTACAAATTTATAACTTCACTAAAAAGTAATATTCAAATAATAAGTGAAAAATATTTCTTATTTTACATTTTCTGTATGCAGGAGGTCGGCAAAAAAAAAAAAAAAAAAAAAAAAAAAAAAAAAAAAAAAAAAATACCGGTCGCGACCAATAAAGTTCTGAAAAAAGATGCGACTACTCTCCGGTTAAAGTTTAAAAGAATTGTCAGTTATCCTGTCAATCGTACCCAGGATAACGGATAAATATAGGCAAAGGTTAACCAATTAATGCCGGGATTATTATTTTTTCCCTAGTGTTTGTATTTTGCCATTATCAAGGTACTATCAAAGAAAGGGGGGGGGGGGAGAATAAATTTCTGGCATAATTATTGGCTTTAACTTCTCTTTGAAATTCATATAAAGAATTTTAGTTCACATCACATTTCACAGGCAAAACCTAGTCTCATATTGTAATTGAATGCTTACAACTTTTACATCAACTTAATATATTTTATTAATTTCAGTGAAATAGGAATAATGGAAGATTATACGTTTTTAATAACTTAAACTTAAGTAAGGTATAATCAATTCTGTCAATTTGTGTCTTTGACATAAAATACTTGTTTATTTTTTTTTTATTAAACCCGAACATGATTTAAAATATGACGACTCTTCCACGAGGAATTGTTTTTCACAACAACTACCCCTTGTCTAACACATTTTCAACTATGTTAGTAAGTGTTAAAAAGTATTTTACTTTAATAATTCTGTACAAACGTATATTTGTATTTATTTCAAACAGGAGAATAGATGTGAAATGCAAAAGGAAAATGAGACTTCAATATAATATATAGACTCTTGTTCATTTTATTTTCCTGTTAGTACTGACGTTATTTTCAATAAAATAAATAATCTGTTCTTAAGTGATATTCATTTTTCTTGTATCAATAAAAAATATTTCAATTTGTTATTTAAAATATTACGTTATATCCACCTCTATATAGTTCTTGAAAATATTTTCTTACAATGTATAAAAATGTCAATTTAAAAGTAATTATTGAGGAAAAAAATACAATTCTGAGGTTTTCAGAAATGACAGAGGTAAAAGATAAGAACAAAAAATAATGCGATAAGGATGCACTATGAAATAGTTTATAACACATTCAGAATACTGTAGCAAAATTTTGCAGTTAATTGAGGTGAGGTTGATGTCTTGTTTTCGATTTTGAGGAGGATCTTGCTTTTTGCTAATAGCTGTAAACAGGTTTTTTGTGGGGGAGACAAGATGAATTCCGAATCTATTAAAAATTCTCCTTAATCTTTCAAACATTGCTGGAATATAAGAAATTTTTCTATAAATAGGACGGGCTACCTGGGTGCATTGGGGATAATTATTGAACTTCTCGATTAATTTATGGTCCTTAATCGTAATAAATCATTACTAAATAGTTTTCTAAAAGTTAGTTTAGTTAAAAAAATATAACAGTTGAAATATCTTTCAGCAATTTCTATCAATAAACGGGAATATACTTGAAATATTTTTGTCAATCTTGTATATGATGTATAGAATTTGTACTCATGAAGGAATATAACAAAAAGAAATAGTTATATTCAAAAACTCTTTGACAACTGAAAACGCATTTCCAGCAGTTATTATTCATAGGTAAGATTGTTGAAAAATTTTTGTGTGTGTGTCTATGAACATGAATGATACATTCCATTCTCACAATATTCAACATTAAGCGTCTTCTAATGCACATCAGTGATGCAGATAAATTTCAATATGTTTAAAATCTTATAACATCTTTAAAATTACACTACAGACGTTTTCTCCACATCGACCGTAATCTAACGAAATTGTTTTGGATGTCTCTGTAAACGAACCGTAAATGTTACACGCTTTATTGTCAAAACAATAAAGGCCATAGTAAACCCTACTAAGATATATACATTTCATGGCAATCTGACTATTTACTCAAGTTAGATCATGGACAGACAGACAAACCGAATTTCTAGACACTGTTCAACTATGTTGAAAAATATTTAGGATGTAGTAGTAAAGTAGTAGTAGGTTGTGGTAGTAAATTAAAAATGCTTTTAACCCATGTGTTCTGTACATTGTACAGTATATTTTGTAACCTTGGAAGCCTCCTTTCATTCCTCTGGTTCTTATAAAGCATTTATATAATTTTCATTTAATATGCCTAATACAAATTTAGTGAACAGAATCAAGCTATTTCATTATCTTTCGCAGAGCTGTGTATGAATTTATTACATTTAAGACATTAGAAAATATATTTTCTGATTTTAATTGTATAAAGGTATTTCAAAATCTTTCTTAGTTCTATGTATGATTTTCATTTATTTAAGACATTAAAAAACATAATTTAGGATTATAATTGCATTTGGATTTATTAAGAAAGTGAATTTGACAAACATTTAAATCCATGATAGGTTTTTTTATTAGGTAGTCGTCAAGAAGTCTGGAAAATACATTTAACATTAACCAGATAGGGCTTTTTTATGCTGTTGAAAATGACCGTATATGTGTCACACAAGTCAGCATTTTGTTAGACAATATGTTTATTTTTAACCATTTGGAAAAATGGTTATTGTACTCTGTCAGGGTAGGAAATCAAAAACATATCTGAGGCGTTTTATTGGTTGAATCCGCATTTTATTCGTTTTCTGATTGGTCAATACAGTAAACTGTATTTTCCCTTTACTTTCAACAGAGATGAATTGCTATGATGCAATTATGACAAAAAAGTAATAAAAACTACAAAAAGAAAAAATAACTCAGAAACAAACTGAGATACAGCTTTCAAACATTTTGCATTTAAAAGTATATATTTTTTTCTCTATACGACGGTGTAAAAAGTAATATTGTGGGATGTTTAGAAGTTTAAGAATGAAATTTCATTTAAAATGGGTCGTCAGATTTCTTGGACGATGGAAAAGCCTTTTCCCGAACAGCCAATGAAATGGATAATGCGTAAGTTTCAGGAAATCTGACGAGCCGCAGGCGATTTTTGTCGCTTGCAATTTTTACGTGTACACTATTAATGTTTAATTCATGGAGTACGTAATGCATGATCAACTCCGTGCGATTTTTTATGTCTTAAATTTTAGTCTTTGAAAAAATCATTTTCCAAATGATCGTTGTAATTTGTTAAATTGAATTTTTTTTACACTTTTCTTCTTATTCTTATTAAAGCTATCTTACAAGAGATTAAACTTTGTACCTAGAACTAAATCAACAATATGAACGTACATATATTTCTAGCGAACAGCGAACAGCAGAGCAGTTCTAGGGGATATCCAGTAGCAGTGGTACTCCACTCCTGTATATGAGTATGTGTATAGCAAATCCTAGAGGAGCCATGAGAAAAAAGTATAAACGTAGCACATTAGTATTGCAAAAAGAGAGAAAAGTTAAAATTTTAACTATAGAGAAGCTGAAAATTTATGAAAGGGTAGTCCGATGGCTTTAATGTATTTTTTATATTTATGCACTATTTAAAAATAATTTTTATGGTACCAGTATATAAATTACAGTATATTCAAATACGTATGCTCGACATGCGTTTTATATATAAATTATCTGTATCCGTCTGAAATCGACGGCATGAATATTTAAGAAAATATGTTAACTCTTTTAAAGACTAGGAAAAGAAATTAGAAAAAAATATAGATTTCATTAAATTTTATACAAGTACGAAATCACGTTTATAAGGTAGGTTTATAGTGGGTTTTCATTTAAAGTTTTTCCATCCATACCACATTAATTTTTCCATGTTTTCACGTTGATTGTATTTCGAAATGTTTATCTCGATGTATCTTCGAAATTAAAATCGTAGCCGAGACATTGCGACATATAGTGGTTAATGGCTAAATACCAACATAACGTAATTGTGTTTTATTTAAAGTCACATGAAATGAAAAAGAATATGAAAGTGACACATTTTAGGTGAATAAGTATAAAAGTTAGAATAGTTTTTAAAACACACTCTTTTGTAAGCTTTCAATGTTCATCTTGAAAATCAGGCCATTTTATTTATTTATTTATTTATTTATTTTTTACTGCAAGGAAACGCATGGAAGTAAATTTATTATAACCCATATAATTTCTGCTCTGCGTCTTTTTCTTGTTAGGACAGCAAGGAGAAAAATGAAAGATTATTTAAAGCATATTTTTAGGATTTCTAAACTGATTTCACAATGTTTTATTGTAAATTAATATTATATTAATTGATAAAAGTATATTTTTTAGGTGCGTTCGCAATTATATAAATACGTAGTACCTATAGTCGTCGTTCAGTCCGTTCGTCCGTCCGCATATAACATAGCAAAAACTACCCAACCGAATGGTCTGAAGTTTTAAATGTATAATTACTGCAAAATTTTGTCGAGTTATTTCAAATTTTATGAAGATCAGGTGTATAGTTTAATTACAGGGACAGTTAAAAGTTTTCCGTTACATTAAGGCCAATGGGAAAAAGTTATTTCAAGTGCATTTTAATGATGTTAGAGCCTTCCGAACAGAATTAAATTGATATTCACTTATGAAGAGCACTAAAATATACATTAAGCACAATATGTGGTGCAAAAAATATTTGTAAAACTAGTTAAAGTCGAACGCACCTCATTTGCCACGTTTGACGAAGAATTTCTAACTTGTTTTTACATATTGCGCGCTTCATTTTTTATTTACTTTTTATACTTTTCAGCATTTAAAATGTTTGGGACTATGTTTTAGTCTTTTGGCCTATTTTGTGCAGCGTTTATTTGTGCATCATTAAATCCAATCTTAATAAAACTCTCATACAGTTGTACTAGTTACAAAAAATATTTTGCAATTTATCACCTGTGGCGGATGGGCTAACATAAAAATATCTTGAAATTAATGTATCAATTTATAATTAATTTCTGAAAATATTAAAATGTTGCATTGTCATGAGAAGCACACCTGAGAACGTAATTTTAATCATTGTATAATATCAATAGGTTGATTAAAAATCTGTTACCAACTTTCATCTTTACATACAAAAACAACGTTGAGTGAATTAAAAAAAAAAAAAGTATAAAAAATAAATGTAATGAGCAAAGCATTAACAGGAAACGGCAATTACGAAATTTTGTGGAAAGCATGTGATATTGATCTATATTTTCTCACGAACTACTGACTCTGTTTCTATGTATTTTTTATTATTAAAATTATGCATATTTTTCTGGTTTTAGGGTTCCGTACTTAAAAAGTAAAAATGGAACCATTATAAGATCACTCCTGTGTCTGTCTCTCACAGCCATTTTAATGATAAACGATGGAGCGTAGAAAGTTGAAATTGTGGGAAGTAATAAAGACTGTTGACCCACACATTTACAGAATATTAAACATTCACAAATTTTTTATTAAAAATGTAGAGAGGCTAATTAAATTACTTGAATTTTTTTTTATTGTATATCGTGCGGGGTACCGTCTGAAAGCTTTCGTGACGCTGGACTCCATTGTATTTGTAAGGCGATATGAGTTAGGAGAATATAATTTATATATTCGGCAAAAACATCTACACGCGACTACTGCCGGGTTAAAATACATTTATTTTAATTTTAGGTATTATATTTTCAGAGATATCGTGGAAAATGTAGTGCAAAACTATGTCCCCCACCCATCTATTTCGTAATCTACTGAAACTAAAATTATGAAAAAATTGGAGGTAGTAGATCTTAATTTAAACCTTATAGGAAAATTATAGCGATTACCTTAGGCCACGTAGTTTAGAGACAAGCGCATTTTTTCGTTACTCACAAATTTCGATTTGCGGGCATTCAGCAAAGGTGTTGAGGAGTTCTGAAGGCACCTATCACAGCTGAAGTATAAAAGCATTGTTGATAATGATTTTTGAAAAAAATCGTCGGTAATTAGCCGAGATATTAACCCTTAAAGACACTGACGGTTTGGACATACCTAATGACCGGAGCGACGTACTCTATGTACCATCGGCTATTAAAGCCTATTTAATAACTTTTAATGATACATTTATGTAATGCAATGTCCAATAGCAGTATAAAAGCAATAAACGTCAAATTCTTAAAAAAAGACTAAATGAATTAGATTTAATCACATAAATACTATCGGATTCACGACTACTTTGCATTGTGTAGATCTCGCAATACGTGTTTTTAAATATTAATTAAAAAACTATGTTGAAAAACTCGTCACGGACCATGGTGGCGTTGCTGCTTTGCGACCTCCTTTTGAAGCGCGATTAGCAAAATGCCATGTTTACACTTTGAACATCGGTTTTGTTTTAGCTACACTGTAAAAAATAAAGATTATTAAGGAGCTGAATTTAGTTTTATGAAATGCCAAATGAAGTTTAAATATGCGCTACTTTTATCTTAAGTACAGAATTAAGTTTATCATAAACATATTAGGATACGATTTAAATAAGTGTTATGCATAATAACAATATTTGATGTTATTTAGGCTGCACATGTATTCGTGCTTTTACGGTACACTCATTCATACTTTTCTAGTTTATATACAATTATACCAAACCCTTACGTTGTTTAGTTTTTTAAAAAGTCTTATTTTTCTTTTTAACGATACTTTTAATAATACAGTTAATAATTCATATATTTATTGTACGGAAGTCTCTGAGCGCGAGTAATACTCGCACTTGACCGTTTATTTTTATGGAAAATCAATTTCTTTTTAATAACGGTATCATAAATAAATAAATAAATAAATAAATAAATAAATAAATAAAAAATCGCATATTTGTTTACGAAAGCACGTCAGTATTCAGTGTGATATATTTAATTCTTGCCAAGTAATTTGTAGTTGAACTACATCTGAAAAAATACTTCTGTAGTTTACCAAAAACTAGGTACTTCATTGTCAAGTGTTTTCTATGGGATTTCGGAAGAGCTCTTACACCTTATTTTTTTTTTTTAGATATTGAAATTCCTTGACCGCCTCTATCGCCACTAACGATTCCTATGCCAAAGAATTATTTTTCATGATTCGTAAGATCAATCCAGTTAATGATAAAATATTACGAAGAATATTATTATCTTAACAAAATTTAAAAACCTTAATTTTTTAAAAGAAAATATGCGAAGAGAAATCCACAAATCTTAAAACTATATACAAATTCATTCGAAAATTAGATTTTATTTTTAACTTGCACGCCACTCCCAAGATGCTTGTCGCTATCTACAAAAGAACATTGAATTAATCAAAATTTATCTATGAATTTGACTATTATTTAAACCACTATGTATTTTTACCTGAAATCTCATTGCATAAAACGATATGATCGTCATTGCGCTACTATATTTTCTATTGTGTCAGACAAAATTTCGGCTTTAAAGAACCAACACTTTTAGATAACCATTTACAGAACGATTTGGCAAAGAGCGATACAGCAATATGCAACATAGTAAAATAATCCCTGACAAATTACCTACAAAATAGTGCAAGTCCCATAGCAATCCATTAAACCGAATCTTTAAAAAAGGCTAATATTTCATAATCGGTTATAACTGATTATACTTTCGCCCTTAATTACATAACGAAACAGCGTAGGAATGTATGAATACGAAGATGATGCGATATGGAATGTAATAAAACCCTCTATTAAATTATCTATCTAACAGTGCAAATTCCATCAAAGTCAATCCGGTAGATCATTTTAAAAACCAAACTTACATAATCGGATTCACCTGAATACAGAACGGCCCCCATAATTGTATAACTGAGCACCGTAGAACGATTTGCAATATACGAAATCCTTCCGTGAAAAATTATCTAACTAGCAGCGCCAGACGTTTTAAAATTCATTCAGCCGCACTGATGTTATAAGCAGTCGAAAAGAAACCCCCATTAGAATGTTTTAATATATATAGTAGATTTCTGCTTTTAAATTATAAACATCCATAAAGTTCCTAATGTACGGAATATAAAGTTTATATAAGTTTTGAAGGTACTTTTCGGTTAGCCGGGCGCCAGTGTTATATATACATATAGATATGTGTCTATATACATGTATATATACATATGTATACATATACACATATGTGGATATATATGTATATATGTATATATACGACATATGTATACATGTATGTATATATACATATGTACATGTATGTATATATAACACTGGCGCCCGGTTAACCGAAAAATACCCTTCAGAATTAATATCACAACAATAGTATTTTTTTACCATAATTGAAATGTTAGTAAATACTATAATATTATGTGAAAAGGACAATTATTTCCCAAAAATTGATGCGTCACTTTATTTTTCGTCTATTATATTAACCCCTTGAGGGGCAAGCAATTGGGTTTGTGTAATGCTGAATTCCCACCGGAAATTTAGAAGAATTTTATTTCAAAATAAGGAAAAGCAATTTTACGACCTTTTTTCCACCAAAGTTAGAAAAGTATAATTTCATAAAATTTTTCTGATGCAAATGTTCATTAATCGTAGGTGGGATAAAATATATTCCACTGCCCATCAAGGGGTTAAGTGCCAAATCCATTTTATTTTATAATTCTGGTAAATCCGTATACAGGCGTCCCCTGACTTGCGTTACGTAATAAATCTCGAAAATTACATTTGTGAAGATACTAGCGCGTTTAATACGCATTTGCATATTTTTTATATTTATTTTATAAATAAAATATATAGATATAAACCACAATCGTAATACAGTTTATATATTAGAGAGAGTTATATTTTTATTGAGATATACAATCAAATATATACCAAATAACTTAATCTTTAATCTTAGTTATACATAGTATTGATCTAATTCATAATAAATACAGTTTGTGCTTCTCAAAGATTATTTTATTTTTTGAGTGCTGCTCATTTGTCTTGCTATCAGATATTCATGGAGATTAGGTTAAATTAGATCTCTTTAATTAATTCTTATTTTTATAGTTGTTTGATGTACATTCAAAATTGTTATAAATCAATTCATCAATGTGAGACTTATAAATCCCGTATTCCACACGATATTTCAAAAGTGTTCTTTAAGCTAGTTTTTATATTTTTTCATACTTTTATAATTTATATACGAGTAAATACTGTAGCATGATGTTTTATTTATGAAATAATACAGCGTGAATAATATTCATGAGTATATTATACACATATATATAATAAATATAGCAGATTCTTACAAAATTTTACATAAGCAACTTAAAAATTCGAGTTATGTAAAATTCATGTTATGTAAAACTTTACGGAATGCATTACTTACGTAAGTCGGGGTATGCCTGTACATGAACAAAGTATAACTATAACTTATTTCAAGCAGAAGCTCCGAAAAATCTGATTAATTTAGTCTTGATAGCGTACTTTTTATTAACTTTACATGATATTTTAAGAATGTTTTCATTTTTACAGGTGGAAGTATTTCGTTCTTCTGAAATTAAGTCGAATTCTCAATAGGTTCAGAAGAATAAAAAATTAAAAAACATTTAGATACAAATCTATTCAAATTCAACAGTTTTAGGAACAAAATGGCGTGATTTTAAACTGTTTTATTTAACTTTTTTTTATGTAAAGATAGAATTTTGTTATTGGCTTTTCACCCACTTCCTGTCATGCTAAATTATATAAAAAATGTAGTGGTTATAGTAAGATGACAATACAGCATTTTAATATTACTCGAGCTATATTATGTAAATTAAAATAATATTTTTTTAAGGAATCTTTCAGCTAGTCGATGGTAAGTGAAAATTCGCTAAATATTCTCTACGGTTACAGCGGTTTACGAGTTTCAAGAAACAAAGATAATAATGGACTTTACCCATGTGACGACAGCTGCGAGTAAACTGAAGAAAAATACCAATAGGCGGGAAGAACATTTTAAAACTGCTTCACATTCGTCCAATAAACAGTCTTTTTGGAGGGTATATACCCGCAGAGGCGTGGCGGTTGCTATTCGTGAGTAAAGTCCATTATGAGAGAAACCACTCTCGTGAAAATTAGAAATTGTCTTTATAAAGGCAAAAACAACATATTTAAAACCCTCAAGAAATGTATTAGAACTAAACAGTGCAATAATTTATATTAAAAATACTCTTATTCTATTAAATAGTTTAATATTAATTAAATCATGATTATAAATTGGGACAACAAATTAGTAATCTAAAAGTATCGTTTAAATTATGCATTTTTATTTACTGTTGTCGTATCTTAGAAAAGAAATAGAGCCAAAATTATAATATTTTAATAGCCGAAATTTCGCACTAACAAACCTAAATGAAAGTTGAGAATATTCAAAAACAGAAGGCATTCCTAATTAACGTATGATAACGGAAACTTTTGTAGCAACATAAAATGAAGGCCTAAAAATAAGCGTTATTGTCAAGTTCAACAGCAAATGCTTATAAAACGCAGGCAGATTTTAATAATTTGTTATTAAAATAACAGTAGAAAGTAGGTGAGCTCGCACTGATATAACTAACATATTAAAAATTTATTTGCATGACATTACAAACACAAACATAAGCAAACATTCAAAACATTCTGAGACTTTTTAGAACCATATAAGAAGAATTTTTCTTTAGATGGGTGACGTAGGAATACTTATGGGAGTGCCTTCTACAGATTTGTAACCTAAACAAAAACAACAAAACTCTCTCATTTGATACTTGAGTTTGGTAGGAGATCATCTAAGCCTTTTAGAACTTCTACATACCCGTTTATAAGAAGAAAAACAATTAGTATTTATAGATTAATCATCATCATTAACAGAACTACTCGGAACAATAGGTTTTGTAACCAGGGGTATCGAAGTAGAGTCATCTGGGTTAAGAGAAGGAGTATTTAGATCAAAAGTGTTAGCTTGTTAAGGACATGGAGTATTTATATGTAACAGATGAGTATCAGCTTGTTGAAGCGCTCTGATGCTAGAATTTAATGGATGAGAAAAACCTCGATTAACAATTGTATTTTTATTTCTGTAGCTTCCGGTATTACTTTCTTCGGAATTTGTTTCATTAGCTAAAGCTACTTTTGATTCTACTTTAGTTATTTGATCAACATGTGTTTTCCAAATATTTCAATGCCCTTAAATAAATGAACTGTAATATAATTTGCCCTGTCATTCTATAATGCGACAGATTTTCCATTTGGCTCCTGGAGTATAATTTCTTTCATCTACATTCTGGTTAATTTTCAGTTCTTTTATGTTAGCCTTGGAATTACTCGCAATTGTCCCCGTATAAGAAATAACAACACATATTTTTTAACTCTTCTTTTACATCATGCAATGTCAATGATTACTTGAGCCACTCGAACACAAACTGCGCGAACGTTTCAATCGATTCATCGAACTCTTTAACTTGTAAAAAAATACTTTATTAATATAAGAAAAGAAGCAAATGTTAACTTACCACACGTAAATTATTTAAGTGACGATCTGCTTTGTAAAAATTAAATCTTACGATGCCATCAATTCAATAGAATACAAGATAACCTTCTGAAAACAGAAGTGCAGTCATTTTTTCCCATCATATCACTTCTCAAAAATATTTCTGGTGATTTATATAATTTCTATGCTTGTCGTTATTTAAAATGTTTTAATGCTAAGTTATTAAAATAACAGTTAAAAAACAGACAAAATAGCACTGCGATTATTAACATATTAAGCATTTATTTTCATGGCATAACAAACACTAATGAAAACAAACGTTATACTCATTCTGAGACATTATACAAGCAGAAAAGGATTAGTTTTTTTACATGGATGGACGATGAAAAAAAAAAATGCTTACAAAAAGTGTTTAAAAAATATTTTTTTTTTACTTTTATTATTCTTTCTTTTTATTTTGTTAAACGACGAAGTTCTATTCCTTTTACTACAAACTTTTCTTTCGATTGATAGCACCTTACTACTGCCGCATGAGGGACGTAACTTTATTTGGAAATATAAAATAATGGTGGCATTGACGGCAACTAAAGTTTCCGAGAATAATTCTTTTGCATCACTTATAGACATCACATAATTTAATTTTTCATATAAGCGAATACGAGTAACATTTAGTAGAGTACCTTATCTTAAATCAGCGATAGATTTCTCGTTGATAAAATAATTTTAAAGAGTAATTTTTTAAAATGTGTATTTCAATATTGAACATTTTTTGACTATGTAAAGCAGTTACTGATAAATTACTTGTTACACTTCGCAATCGATTGACCAGATAAAATTAAATACGTTTTCATAAAAATAATTTGCTGGATACACAATTCCTACTAGTAAGCTGTAGGGAAAAGAAGCAAATTTAAACAATGAGGAACATATGAAAAACGACCATTTAATATAATTAACATCAGATATGAATATGAAATACCACCAGTACAATATGTCAACTGTATTTACATAAAAATGATTTCCTGGGTACACAACTCCCAAAGTAAGTTCTTTGAAAAAGAAGCAAACTTTAGCAATGGAGCACATATGAACAACAATCATTTAATCTAATTACGCATATAAAAAATATTAAAAATTTTCACTAGTTGACAGAAGCCATTTAATTGAAGAAAATAAGAAAATAAGTTAATTGAGCTACATTTTAAATTATTAAATACATGATTAATTTTATGTTGATAACAATTTGTTAAAAAAATGCGATTTTCCATTTTCTAGACGTTTATGTCGTACTTTTCATTTTTCACCAATGATATATTTTCTTGAATTTCTTATAGTATTTATTAAAATAATTTATTAGTACAACTTAAACAATATATATGTAAAGAAATGTTAATCTTTTTTTTATTACGGTGTAAAGCGGTAAAAAATCAAATTAAATGATTTTTTCTACTGAACAACAGTAATATTTAAATAAAAACGGATAAACTTTTTTTGAAGGATTTGATTTTATTGTCTAAGCCGAATATAAATAGAAATTATATATATATATATATATATATATATATACAGTGAAACCTCCTTCAAAGGCCACCTCTAAACAATGAAAACCTCCGAATACAGGCCACATGTTGATGGAACCAAACACATTCCATAGCCTTAACATTAGCACGAACCTCTAAATAAGGAAGTCTGAACAACGGCCACTCAAAAGTCACGAGAAAAAAAAATTACAGGTCTTGGTAGAATTTCATATTTATTTTCAAATTGAAATGTGAAGCAAATCAAACAAAATTTACTTGATATGTGAACAAACAGAAAAAGAAGACATTAATAGTAATGGAGAAAATTTGTATCATATTCTTAGAACGGCAGGCACAAGTAACGTAAAGTCCAGATTGCTTGTATGTCTGGTCAAAATTTGGCAGTTACTGCCACATTTGATTCCATACACCAAATGGTGCAAGAGAGAAAAGAGGAAGAGAAAATAGATTATAGAATCATTCAAAATTTGCAGTATTAACACATATACCGAAGATTTGGTGAGCATTCGTGAAATCCAAAATTTCTCCATTAAATAGTAATGATGATGAGTTGTATAGCAAATCAAGTCTTGTCTTATTTTTTTCTTTCGGGGAAGACATCTGCAGCAAATAAAACAAAGCAACTGCAATCACTGATTTTCTTATTATATTAAAACAATGAGGATTAATTAACACCTTAACTGCCCCAGACGTATATATACGGCTGTAGAAAATACATGCATCTTTTAAAGAGGGGGCTAATTCCAATTATAGCGAGTCAATTTTTCAGCACAAGGGCCTATTATATATAATAGTATAACATGTGCATTTTCTTACTATTATTTCAGAAAACTAATATACACCTTCTTTAATTGCAGAAATATGCGATTTAAGTAAGGCACTGGAGATCGCGTAAAGTTTCGTCGGCAGTTAAGGGGTTAAAATGACTGTGTGTATATGTATTTCTATTTAAAGTTATGTAATTTTGATTTTTTTTTTAATGAAACCTCTGAATAACACCCACCCCTGAAGAGCGGTCACTTTTCACCGGTCCCACGAGTAATCGTTATTCAGAGATTACACTGTATATATATTAACCTTTTTTAACGAAATATGCACTGTTGTATAATCATCAGATATATACATTAAAATGCACTAGACGCATGAGGTATGTATTTTAAATACACACTTGTATTTTAAATGACGCTTTAAAAACATAAGTATTTACTGCAAATATTTATTTACTGTTTAAAATTTGATTCATATGGCAATTCAAAATCTTTCTAACGGAAAACAAAAATATTCACAGATAACTAAATTCCGTTATATTCAAGTCTCTGTTCAGTGATGTCTTTAGATATAACGACACCATAATGTAGACACTTGAGCATAATAAAAATTAAATGCTATTCATTGTAATGCGCTTAATGGTGCTTCAGAAATTTGAAACAAAATTTAAAATTTATTAAGAACTGTTATTAATTGCATCGATTTTGAGAATAATGCAATCTTATCAACATTTTGCCTAAAGGATATGTCTCATCAGTTCTGCGAATGACTTATTATATTCTTCGCATTTCCTCAAATTATTTCAAATTTACTAGTTTTGTTTAAACTGAGAGTAACATATTTTATTTTCCAAAGTAACAATTGTGTTAACGAAAATAAAAGGTGTTGTTGTCATCCTTAATTCAATAAATGTTAATACTGTAACTGTTTACTTGTTTTATATTGAATAATGCATTCTTATAACAATTTTAACTGCTTAATTTTGATGAATATAAACCTATATACATTTTTCATGGCGAAATATATTTTTTGAGTTAGTGCTCTTAAAGAAAAGTTACAGTATTGATTTTTTTAGAATTTTTTAAAAAGCGTTGTTAATCAAACTACAACGTTACACACAGGATTGTTTTTAAGCATCCATAGTCATTCCAATTAAAGTAAAAGAAGTGGGTAAGTGTGATCACAGATCTCACAGAGGCTTTCGTTTAATATTCCTTTTAAAAACACTTTATCATTTTGAGAAATCTGTTAGTTCCACATTTCGCCACCAGGGGCGCACTCTATTATACACAAACCTCTATTCGAACGAAACTCCGTTTTACAACCTATCCGTAGGTATATTAGTCGAGGGGATCGGGTCTATAGCACACGAGATAGGTAAACGCCCCCTGGCGGTAAAAAGTGGAACTGAAAGATGTAAGGCTATGTTCATGATATGAAAGAGTGCTCAAAGTGGTGTCGGCAAAAGTTAGAAAACTACACACCGGGTGCAATGGGGGGAGGTTAGAAAAATTGCTTAAAATACACAATTTAGAGCCCGGTGGGTAAATAATATAACACTTTTTGAAAATTTTATGTTTTTTCCTGTGATCGCAAGTATTCTGCTATACGTATGCAAAATTTCAAGTCTTCAACTTAAATAGGGTCACAGTTAGAAAAAAAAAGTTTAAAATACACAAGTTAGAGCTCAGAGGGTTAAATATAAGGCTTTTTCAAAATTTTATGATTTGTAGTTTGAAGTGAGGTGTTCATATATAAGTATGCAAAATTTCAAGACTTAAACTTAATTAGGGGCTCAGATAGAACAAAAAGATTAAAATACACAAGTTAGAGCCCAGAGGGTTAAATAGAAGACTTTTTCAAAATTTTCTGATTTGTCGTTTGATGTGATGTGTTCCGCTATAAGTATGCTAAATTTTAAGTCTTCAACTTAATTAGGGGCTCAGTTAGAACAAAAAGATTAAAATACATAAATTGGAGCACATAGGGTTAAACATAAGACCTTTTTCAAAATTTTAGGATTTGTCGTTCGATGTGAGATGTTCAGCTATAAGTATGCAAAATTTCAAATTTTAAACTTAATTAGAGGCTCAGTTAGAACAAAAAGATTAAAATGCACAAGTTAGAACCCAGAGGGTTAAATATAAGACTTTTTCAAAATTTTATTATTTGTCGTTTGATGTGATGTGTTCCGCTATAAGTATGCAACATTTTAAGCCTACAACTTAATTAGGGGCTCAGTTAGAACAAAAAGATTAAAATACACATGTTGGAGCCCAGAGGGTTAAATATAAGACTTTTTCAAAACTTTGGGATTTGTCGTTTGATGTGAAGTATTCAGCTATAAGTATGCAAAATTTCAAGTCTCCAACATATAGTTTCTTTGAACGGGGTCTGTGACGGACAGATAGAGAGACTGACAGACAGACAGACAGACAGACAGAGGAGCGAGACGAATAGGGTTCGTCAGATGAACGAAACCCTAAAAAGGAGCCGTTATAGATTTGTAATATTCGTTATAGCGGCGCTTTCGTACAATTCCTACCATTCTCTTGCACTGATTACTGCGCTCGTTTCCAATCGGTCAGCTGCAAAACTTTTATGTCAACTTTTTCAAATATTCACAAGCAGATTCCATCCGATATTATTTTCACCTTTTCGAAAGCTACCTTTCAAGGCTGCTTTGTTGCACGAATTAGGAAAAGACAGATTAAAATAAACAAAAGCAATCACGTATTTAATAATATTACTAGTAAATCTGCAGATCAGGAGCCTCCACGTCATCTTTGCAAGTCATTGTTTTTTAACACTCATTGCATAATATTCAACTTCCTACAAATCACTTTTTAAAGTTTTCAAATTACATAAATATTTATGAGCATACAAGATACTTCGTAAAGTTTCAGAAATTAAAAGTATTAAACAAGTGGTTGTACATTGATGTTCTGAAATTCTGATGAGCTACTTATTCTGGTAACTTTTTAAATCAAAAATTGCATTTCTTCAGGGGGGCTCTGCCCCCCTGAATCCCCCGTAGTCTATTTAAATTTACATTCGTCATTTTCTATTGATTGTGCGGATGGTTATAGTATATCTTAGATTTTTTTTACGCTGTGATTTATAAGGATAAGCATAAGATTTTTTATAAATTAATAAAATTTAAATTTAAAATAAAATATTCATGTTAACCGTACACAGACAATAAATCTTGAAGTGACGCCAAAAATGTAACCCTAAAATCGCTGCATTCGGCACAACACAACGACGTCCTTAAAAAAAAAAAAAAAAAAAAAAAAAAAAAAAAAAAAAAACGGATGAAGTCAAAGAATTTGGTCCCTGTTCCACGTGCTTGTTTTGTTTGGGCGAATGAGGGCATTTAAATCTGAGCGATAACGTACATCGTATTGCAAACTGTTTTTACGGCATACTGCACATCTCCATCTATCTCTTTCCTCTGTGAATAATAGTTAATTTTATTTTACCCAAGATCTTTTTATTCCAGCATCTTTGTTTTCGATAAATGACGTCTAATTCACCTGCTATGCATACTTACTCAAAACTTTTCATCTTGTTATATTAAGAAATACTCGAGAGTTTTCTTTTTATTTTTAATATGCCGCCATATTAATTTTTCTATTCTTAATTTTATTTTTCATTTTCCTGTTTCACGACAAAACATTTCAATTGAAAATTGTTTAAAAGAAAATATTATTCCGGGTTTTGATTTTCTTGGCAACAATTAAAGAAATATTGGTAAATGTTATGGGAAAATGTTACGTTATTCTCTATGAAAATAATGAACTTTTGTATGTTTAAGCAAAATATTTCAATAAAATAAATGAAATATTGCCTATTTTTATTTCTGGGCTAAAATCCTTCTATATGCAAAGATACAAATGCATTAATTCATCTGTTTTGACGCTGGCTTTACTCAAGCATTATACACGCAATTATACTAATATCATTAGAACGTTGCTAGGCAACAGAGAAAGAAAAGGAAAAAAATGAAATATGCATTATGTCAATTTGATAAAACAAAATCCTTTATAATATTGGAAAACATGCATAAAATTCCCCCAATATTATAAACCTAATTAAAAAAATCTCTCAAATATATTGACATAATTTATTGGAATAATTTAATAATGTTATTTAAAAATTTCAGCATCAAAAATTTACCATTTAAATCCATTTTTCATATGAGCCATTTCTTTCAACAAATGAAAATCGTCTGACATTTCATTGAAAAGCATTATAGAGCAAAATAAAATGTTCCATATTTCCCGAACGAATGAACCAAATTTAACCAAAAACTATACAGCTAAGTCCGGGTACCTCATCGACATGCCCAGTGAATTTCAAGCCTATCGGATGCTTTTTGCGGCAGTTATCGCGGAACAGACAGACAGACTAACAGAAACCAAAACATTTCGTGTCTCCACAGTAAGCCTTCACTGACGTTTCGGCAATTAACTAGTAAATCTGCAGATCAAGAGCCTCAACGTCATCTCTGCAACTCATTGTTTTTATCAAACTTTGCGTAATATTAATCTTTCTACAAAAACAAAATTTAAACTATTTAAATTACACAAACATTTATAAAAGGAAAAAAATATTTCGATGGTTTCAGACATTAAAAGCGTTAAATTAAACACGTTGTTATGTAAGGATATTCTGAAATTCTCACGAGCTACTTATTCTAGTAATTTTTATATAATAAAGCAAATTTCATCAGGGGGGCTCTGCCCCCCTGAACCCCCCGTTGTGTAATTTATTTTGCATTTGTAATTTTCTACTGATTGAGTTAATGATTACCCTATATCTTAGATTTCTTTTTACACTGCGATTTATAAGGATAAGCAATAATTCGGTCAAGCATTTTACGTTATCCTAATATCCATACAGCAGTATTTACTTGCCTGCTAACCACAAATACCAGTATCTAATGGATAAAGAACTTTTGGAAATGTAAACTGAAACATCTAATTTAGAAATCTAATACCTTTATAAATTTTGTTTATAAAAAAATAATTTTGATTACCATTCTGCAATATTTATATCTAAGATCTAATCTAAATATCAAAAAATGTACTCGATAGCATTAACTTACTAAAATCACCCTAAAGTAGGGGGGCTTCTAAACCTAACAGTTAATAATTCATCATCGTTAAATAGATAAACATGATTTGGCGCCTTTAAGTATTTTTTGTGATTTTCTTTTAATAGTATCTACATTTAATTTAAAATCGTGATGTTACAAATACCGTTGAAATTTGACGCAAACCTATGTTCAGGTCAAATTACGAAAGGTTAACTAACATTTCATTTCCCTTAGCCGGACTTTCTGTTTCATTTTTCGTAATAAGGATTATTTTAATTATTTAATTTATTTTACACTCTACAAGCTGTTACACGAACGTTGTTCACGTACCATTAAAATAGAGATAAATGCATTAAGTAAAACATTTCACTCCCCACCAGACATATCAAGTCTCAAGCTTTTTGCACATCACTATTATCTTAGAGAAAATGTTCTTTTAAATCGCGCAAATGTTTCAATTAAATAAAGTAACATTTTCTGTATTAACCCTAGATCTACCGGGAATTTTATTCAAGTTTTAATAAAACGTTCTACACCAGAATTTTTATTTAAAACTATTTAACTTATTTATTTACCTTATTTTTGTCTGGTTTATATACTTAGTTTATTTTAAAGAAATTTCTGGTTTGAATGAATATTTTGTATGTACCTGTCGGGTCCAACGGACCCGTCTGGTAGACGGAGGGTTAAAATACTGGTATCCAGAACGCCGGAGGCTTGGCAGCTCTGCTCCTCTTAATAAAAACATATATGATTAACCAACACTTTATCACATTTTATAGGAGACAATACGAAATTTCTTATTTGTATGGCCTTACATATATCTCAGTCATAAAAATGTAAAATTTTGTGCCAATTAATGCACGCAATTGCGAAAATGAAATCGCAAAGAATGAGAAAAGGAAGGCCAAGTAAAATCGTGTAAATCGAGGAATCTTTTTTCGTAGTGCTGGGTTAATACTGCTACAAAAACTATTTTAGGTGGTATTTGGTGTGAAGTGTTTATATGTATTCATTCCTGTCCTATATATCCTTTTTTTTTTTATTATTTGCTTATTCCATTTTTCTTTTGCACGTGAAAATCTTACAAATTAAAATTAACTCTTTGGGAGAAATTGTTATTCATTTTTTTTTTTTGGCAACAATAAAGTTTATAAAATTTAACAGAATAATGTCAGTTTATTCTGTATGAAAATAGCGAACTTTTTCATTTATAATCAAATAGTTGAATAAATAAATGAAAATATTATTCTATATAGTATATAAATACTATTTTCATTTCTGCGTTTAAATAAATCTATATGCAAATATCTATACAAAGGCATTCATTAATTCATTCCTTTTGCTTTGATTTGACTTCAAAAAACCATACATACTTTCACATTTATGATATTTTTAGATGAGATGCTGTTGCTACGCAACGGTTAAAAGAAAAAGTGAAATATAAGTAAATTCATAAAATAAAATGTTTTATATTATTCGAACACATGTATAAAATTCTATCATAAGTTATACACCTAATTTAAAAGCTCTGACAAATGTTTTGACAAAATTGCAAACTAATAAGAATAATTTAATACTCTTATTTAAAAATTTCAGCATCCAAAATTTACCATTTAAATCTATTATTCATATGAGCGATTTCTTTCAACAAATGAAAATTTGAAAATCGTCTGACTTCCCATAGAAAAGCATTATATCACAAAATAAAATGTTCTGTATATTCCGAACGAATGAACCAAATTTAACCCAAAACTATACAGCTAAATCCGGGGAGCTCATCAACATGTCCAGGGAATTTCAAGCCGATCGGATGCTTTTTGCGGCAGTTATCGCGGAACAGACAGACAGACTAACAGACAGACAGACTAACGGAAACCAAAACTTTTCGTGTCTCCACAGTAAGCCTTCACTGACGTTTCGGCAACTAGTAAATCTGCAGATCAGGAGCCTCAACGTCATCTTTGCAAGTCATTGTTTTTTAACACTCGTTGCATAATATTCAACTTCCTACAAATCGCTTTTTAAAGTTTTCAAATTACATAAATATTTATGAGCATACAAGATACTTCGTAAAGTTTCAGAAATTAAAAGTGTTAAACAAGTGATTGTACATTAATGTTCTGAAATTCTGATGAGCTACTTATTCTGGTAACTTTTTAAATCAAAAATTGCATTTCTTCAGGGGGGCTCTGCCCCCCTGAACCCCCCGTAGTCTATTTAAATTTACATTCGCAATTTTGTATTGATTGTGCGGATGGTTACAGTATATCTTAGCTTTTTTTACGCTATGATTTATAACGATAAGGATAAGTTTTTTTAATAAATTAATAAAATTTAAATTTAAAATAAAATATTCATGTTAACCGTACACAGACAATAAATATTGAAGTGACGCCTAAAATCCGCTACATTCGGCACAACACAACAACGTGCTTAAAAAAAAAAAAAAAAAAAAAAAAAAAAAAAAAAAAAAAAAAAAAACGGATGAAGTCAAAGAATTTGGTCCCTGTTCCACGTGCTTGTTTTGTTTGGACCGAATGAGAGCATTTAAATCTGAGCGATAACGCACATCGTATTGCAAACTGTTTTTACGGCATACTGCATCTCCATCTATCTCTTTCCTCCGTGAATAATAGTTAATTTTATTTTACCCAAGATCTTTTTATTCCAGCATCTTTGTTTTCGATAAATGACGTCTAATTCACCTGCTATGCGTACTTACTCAAAACTTTTCATCTTGTTATATTAAGAAATACTCGAGAGTTTTTTTTTTTTTTTTTTTAATATGCCGCCATATTAATTTTTCTATTCTTAATTTTATTTTTCATTTTCCTGTTTCACGACAAAACATTTCAATTGAAAATTGTTTAAAAGAAAATATTATTCCGGGTTTTGATTTTCTTGGCAACAATTAAAGAAATATTGGTAAATGTTATGGGAAAATGTTACGTTATTCTCTATGAAAATAATGAACTTTTGTATTTTTAAGCAAAATATTTCAATAAAATAAATAAAATAAATGAAATATTGCCTATTTTTATTTCTGGGCTAAAATCCGTCTATATGCAAAGATACAAATGCATTAATTCATCTGTTTTGACGTTGGCTTTACTCAAGCATTATACACGCAATTATACTAATATTATTTGGACCAAATTCGTTGCTAGGCAACAGAGAAAGAAAAGGAAAAAAATGAAATATGCATTATGTCAATTTGATAAAACAAAATCCTTTATATTATTGGAAAACATGCATAAAATTCCCCCAATATTATAAACCTAATTAAAAAAATCTCGCAAATATATTGACATAATTTATTGGAATAATTTAATAATGTTATTTAAAAATTTCAGCATCAAAAATTTACCATTTAAATCCATTTTTCATATGAGCCATTTCTTTCAACAAATGAAAATCTGAAAATCGTCTGACTTGCCATTGAAAAGCATTATAGAGCAAAATAAAATGTTCCATATTTCCCGAACGAATGAACCAAATTTAACCAAAACCTATACAGCTAAGTCCGGGCACCTCATCAACATGCCCAGTGAATTTCAAGCCGATCGGATGCTTTTTGCGGCAGTTATCGCGGAACAGACAGACAGACTAACAGACAGACAGACTAACAGAAACCAAAACTTTTCGTGTCTCCACAGTAAGCCTTCACTGACGTTTCGGCAATTACAAAATAATTTTCGTGGTATTAATAAACAATTCAAATTTTTCTGACATAAACTATTTCGATTTGTGTTTTCTTAGAAACTGTAAATTCAATAGCCGGAAACTATTAATAAATAATTTTATTTCAAAATGGAATGGGACGAAAATGAATTATTTAAAATATTTTAAATAGTTAGCATAAAAACAAAACAAATGAAACGTTTTTTTTCGTGAGACAGTAACGAGCTTAAATATTCGATATCTTTATCTGATAATTTGCTTTTTATTAATTCTAATTTATAATTAGCATAGAAAATCACATATTGCACTATAAGTAATGCTATAAGTTCACATACAAAAAAATATCAGGCATTTCATTTATTACACATTTTAATCGCTCATTTTCTTCATTAAAACTTTTTTTTGTTGTTTAAATCTCTGTGGTGTGATAAACGTTTTGTTAGTCTATTATGGCTATGACTAAAATAACAAAAAAAAATCATATATTCAAGCATTACGAAATGTATTCTCGCAGCGCAAAACACTTTTTCAGTACTAAATTTTCTGTAAAAAAGCAAAGTAAAGCTATAAAAGGCTGTATACCTTTGGCTATCGTAAAGCTATATATCTTTGAACGAATCTAATACCATGCCAGTATTTATTTAAATCATAAATATATTTTTATTAAAATTGCATTATTACATAACTACTCATCTATATTAGAAACCATGATGATCCGAGGAAAGAATTTCAGCAGCACTGTTTTACAAATTATTAGAAAGACTCCACATATTACTTTGTTAAAAATGTTAGTTCATTGCTGAACCCGAAACTAGCGAAACCCGAAGCTTTGCTCGCTTAATAGTTGAAATATGCCAAATGGGAAATGTGTGTCTATTTTTATTAGGATATATTATGGTTGCTACGGGTAAATAAAAAATTACTACTTAAGAAATAGTTTGCCTAAAATGATTATTACACTGCATTAGTCGAAAATGATACTTAAATTAATAAGAAGAACTAAAAGTTATTCTAAGTAAATCATAATTCAGAGTGTATTTTGAAGCTTTTACGCTCATTTCAGATCTCATTTCAAGTTTTGAATTTTTTGAAAACCGTTCTTAGCAAGCATAAACATCTGAAAACTGACAATAATGCCATAATACAAACTTTTAGTCTAATAGTCTAATGCCCCTGATGGTAGTGGCAACAACATAAAAAAAAAGTTTCTAGCCCCTTCATTATCACTAAAATCGCAATACTTGAAAGTTTTTAGCTCCTGCACTCCCTGTTTTGGTAGAGGTATCGACGTAAAACATAGCCTATATTTGACCAGGGACTGACATACTGAATTTACTAAAAATACTTTTGAAATCGGTTTGGAATTTCATGAGTTTAATTATAACTTGTAATTTAGAAAGCTTTTAGGAACGCTTTTCGTTCATTTCACACTTTTAAATTTCGAAATTTTTAGTCACTGTTCACTTACATTTTATCTCTACCAAGCCAAATTTCAAATGTCTATCTCTTACAATTCCAAAGAAACGGTATTTTAACACTTTATGTACTGAATTATGAATTCATGAAAATTTTATCTTCTAAAGCATTTTTCGTGAATTGTTTAAACCACATTAGAAGATTTACATAATCATTTAATAAGTTTTCGAAGGATTTTAGAAGGATTGAAGGATTTAGAAGTATTAATTAAATTTGAATTTATAGGGATTTTGTGTAATATTTATAACTCCACTCAAACCTTTTTTTAAAAATATTTTTCTTTGTATATTTTGTAGAATTAGGAAATGTACAAATATAATGTCCTTACAATAGAAATATAGAATTATTTCCAAATCGAAAAATCCCCACCCCCTCCCTCGATTCTAACGGACAGTGGGGCGTTTTGACGATCTAGGTGGACAAAATTATTTCGTTGAAGTTTAATTAGTTTTTGCTGTTTTTTTTAATGCAACACTAATGTCGGAGTTTCCTCTTAGTCCGCACAACTTTGAATAAATTTCGTGCTATTTATATGCTGCCACCACCGATATGATTACGTGATATCGGTCGCGCACTGAGAGGATTGTTTAAATGAAAACCAACGATTTCAATTAACTAATTTAACAATTTATTTACACACTAATTACACAACATAAAACACTATTTACACTTAAAACTCGGATGTAGGTGATCCGGTTCAACATTAAATTAAATACAGTAAATGCTGGCTGTGTACTGTTAAAACTACGTTATCTCTCTCTCACTCTATACACGTTAAATAGGCTTCACCGGAGATCAATCTCAATCTCCTAACAACATGGGCTCTAAGTCTAAGCTCTCCGAGCCTCTCTCAACCTTACGCTCTCTCTCAAAGCGATCCTACCCTTGCGCTTGGCACTCCAGCCTTCAACTCAACCCTACGCTCTTATCTAAGAGCTATACGCAGGAACTACTGTCCACCCTGCGCTCTCGGCTCCAACTGACTGTCTCAACAGAAGAGACTGCCCGTAGCAACCTTCTCCCTTTTACTCAACGTAACCCCCTCGGTGTTTTCTACCTGACACGCATTCCAAGCTCGTTTCTTCGTTCGTGGAAAGCCTTTGTCTCCCCATCTTCCACATACATCTCAAAATATCGGGCACACCCCTCTCCAACCATCTTTTTTCCCCCTTCATTCCATCTATACATTTTCACCGGCTTAGATCCAGTTTTAAACAAGGAAAGAATGTTATTTTGAGATTCCAGTACACAGGCCGTACAATATATAATATATTAAGACAAAAATAATATAGAACCCCAGTTCTAATAGCAGATGTTTCTCAGAACCTGACAACTAATAAAATACTCAAACAGTGATAAATATATAGTTATTTAACAACAATGTCTTAAAATAAAAAATACAGGGTGCCCACTAAATTCCTTCCACTAAATTCCTTAATAGACCTTCCCATCGTCTTAACTACCGAACGACTGCATCTCTATTCATAAACCTGGTGTCTAGGTATAGTAAAGAGGCTATGCGCTACTAGATGATAACGCTTACAGCGCCACCTGCTTCAATATGACGGCATTAGCGTTCCTATCGCAAAACTGTTCGAAATATGGTATAAAAGTGGATGACAAATTTGTAGAGAATCATCGATGCAGTTCGAAGGCCACGTAGTGAACATAAATGTTAAATGAATCTTGTTCTGAGCATGGATCTCGTTTTTGAGATAGGAATACTAACTCAACTCTTTTGCACCAGGTGACGCTGGAAGCGTTGTCATCTGGTAGAGCATAGTCACTTTACTATACCTAGACACCACTTTTATGAGTATAGCTGCAACCGTTCGGCAATTGAGAGCGTTGGAAGGACTTTAGTGGGCATCCTATATAATGCATTACAACTAATGCGTTAAGCATACTTATTATAGAATTAAGTAAAAAACAACTAATTGCACATATGTAAGTTAACCTTAATTTCTTTTTTGTATTTTTGTCTACTCAGAATTTTTCGAGAAATTTGTGTAGTCATCCTGAAGAATAAAATTTTAATATAAAATCACATAAACCAAAATTATTGTTTTGTTGTACTATGTAAAACATATAAATGCCATCAAAATTGCTTTCGGTTGAAAAAATGCTGTTGTGTGAATAAATAACCTATATAACTTTTATTCAATTTGAAATAAAATGTCTGCATATAGAAGGTGATGTATTCGAATTTTTAATGTTTCCGTGTAATAGAAATACAGCTGCTACGCACTTTGTTTTCAATTTTTTTTTTTTTAAATGCTATGTTTAAAAAAAATAATGTTTTTTGGTACCCTGTAAAACATATAAATGCTATCAAAATTATTTTCTGTTTAAAAAATGCTGTTGTGTGAATAAATAATCTATATAAATTTTATTCAATTTGAAATAAAATTTCTGCATATGGACGGTAATGTATTCGAATATTTTATGTGTCTCTGTAAAAGAAATGCAACTGCTACGCCATTTGTTTTCAATTTAAAAGAATGCTATTGTGTATCTGAATAACCTATAGTAATTTTGTAGAAATTTAATTAAAATATCTGCTTTTTAGCAACAATCTTTCCGCAATTTTGTGTGGTCCTGTAAAAAATGCATAATTCCTAAGTTCGTCAAATTATAATTTAACAGAATTATCATTGTAAAAACACATGTAGGCAAAGTTTCAGCTCAATCAGATAATTGAAAGTGATTTAAAATTGTCCTGGAAGATTTGAACTAATCTTTTATGTGACCCTGTAAAAAAAGCGTAACTGCTACGTTCCATAAATTATAATAATATTGTATTGTCATCAGAATTACATATCCTGAGCAGTTTCAGCTCAATCAGATTATCGAAATTGGTTTAAAATTAACTTGCAAATTTTAATCTAAATTTTTGTGAAGGCCTGTAGAAACAGTATTCTAAACAAATTTCTACTTTCTTTAAATCGTAATAATATTGTAAGGTCATTCAAATTACATATATATTCATTGTTTCAGCTCAATAGGTTAATTAAAAGTGATTTAAATTTGACTTGCAAGATTTGAACTAAAGATACATTTATACATTGGAAGTTAATATGATTCTTGTTTATTAATAAAAACTTTCTAATCTGCAACTATCTGCAGGAGATTGTTTACTTTTTCATCACTTTAGGAATGACACTTTGATTTTTAAAAATGCTTATTGCTGAATAATGCTGAATAATTTGTTAAAAGTCAAGATGAAATCTGTAAACAACATCAAGGATCATCCAGAATTTCAATCTTTGAAAAAAGCGGTAAAGTGGGTTTAAATTTGCTTATTTTCAAACAAAAATGTGTTAAATCTGACCTTGACAAAGCTGTAACATTAGATATCGAACTCGTACTTTCAAATAAAACAGAATAGTCAAGAAAGTTGTTTCAAACTTAGAGGAAGCTAGTTCAACTTTTGAAATTCCCTCAAACCAACTGCGCAAATGGCTACTTTACGGTCACAATTAATCGCCACCTCTGATTTTTTACGCCAAAACTAGTACGGATCGCGAAAATACAGACATTCATCTACCAGTACACACGGTATTGTCAAATTTCGAGATAATTAGAAAAATGGATTTTGTCCACCTAGATCATCAAAATGCCCCACTGTGCAACGCACAGAAAGCTGAAAAGATGCCAAAGAAATCATCCTTTTAAAAATGATTTTGTTTTTGGTAACCCATAATGCTTTTGGAACAACATAATTTAATGTATCTATAACTCATTCTAAACCGTACTACAACTGATCGATGTATTAAATGAATTTTATAACAAGTTATTTTAATTGTACTTATATGTACCGTCAGTAGATGAATGGTTAAAACCTTTTTAGAACGCTTTTCTCGTCTTTCCAGTTGGAATAACTCAAATTTTGTTTGAAATTCTGAAACAAAAATGTGTTTTGCAAGTGTGCCCGAAATTTTAAGTTCGTAGCTGTCCAATAGTTTGTGTCTTTAAAAATGTCCCATTTATTTTTCACATCTGCAAGTAGTTTCAGAAACAATCTTCTTTGCATCTAAGTAAAATCTATGCTTTAGTTGAATTATGAAAAATTTTGCCTTATTTTAATTGTAGTTTTAAATTAATAACTTAACTAATTATTAGAAATATAAAATTCTGAGTCTCATGTGCACTAAAAGAGCCATTCGACTACCGTCACACAAATTTTTATTTTTGTGAATGCGGTAGATATCGCTAGCTATCGCACACATTAACTTTTAAACTACCTTGCAAAACTTTTTTTATTAGCATAGATTTTTGATAAAGAAATTTCTGGTTAAATCTGAAATATTTGTTCTTCGTATTGGTGCAAGACCTGGTTGTTGGTTTATTTACTGTTAATCTGAATGGCCAAACGAAAATTACTGTATCAACATTAATGTAACTTTACTAACCACGCTTGTACTATATTCTGATAAATGTATTACCTATAAATCTCGCTAAAAATATTTTCCTTAAAATATTCATAATGAAATGTAGAATGTATTTACTTAGATTACCAAATACAACGTGTCTTTCAAATTATAGTAAAAAAACAAACAAACAAAGAAATACTACATAAATGGGCTTTCAAAAATACAAAACACATTAATCATCGTGTTGCCAGTGCTTACAATTCTTATTCCAATTCAAAATTACATTTGTTGTAAGATTAATTCTGCTATTCTCTATTGAGAAAGAAATATTTTATTCTCACTAAAGATGAAGACTATAGATTAAAATTAATATAATAAATAAGAAAATTACTTGTGTTTTACAAAACTGATGAGTGAGACCCTTAACAATGTTCTAATGCTTGCGTCATCAAAATTGATAGAATTCATAACAGCTTCGGAAGTTTTTAATTTTTGTTTTAAATTCCTGAAGTATCATTAAACACATTACAACGAATAACATTTCATTTTTATTACGCTCAAGTGGCTGCATTATGATGTCGTTAAATTTAAAGAGATCTCTTCACTGAATTTAATGGCATTCCACTTATTTATCTGACATTTTCGTCATTTTTCCTTCGGATGTTTTAAAATGGCAAATGAATCAGACTCTAAGTAATGAATACATCTTTAAAGTTAACACTCAAGTTTAAAAACATATTTATTGGGTACTTTAGCATATTTGTCTAATGTATTTTAATACGTCTTTTAACCCCTTGAGCGGCGGTGGGATGTATTATATCCCACTTAATTTTACTGAAGTTTTGCACCAGAAATATTTAATTTTATTTTACTTTTGTAGCTTTGGTGAAAAAATGTAAAACTACCTTTCCTTATTTTGCAATAGAACTTTCGAGATTTCCGGTGTAAATTTAAAATTACAGAAACACAATTACTCAGTGTTGCCAGATAGCAGAAAATCATTTTCCCCCAAATTTTTGAAAATTTCCCCAAATCGGTTTTTTTTTTTTTTTACGAAAAAGTCCCCACAGCAGTTTCTACTCAAAAAAGTAAATTTTCATATTTCACTATAAAAAATGATTAACTAATTTAAGATGAATTTTTTTCCTTAAATCAATCATTTTTTTGAAAGAAATCCACATTTACAAAAAATAAACATTTAAACTCGGCAAAAATTTGCATGCAAATTCGCAGTTAAAGGAAGAGAATGAGAAATGAACATAGAGATCTATCTATTTCTATATTCATGGATTGAGAGATACATTTTACAAATTCGTTTTACTCTTCTGTTTAAATTATTGCCAATCGTTGATGGTGGCCTATCATTACATTAGCTCCATCTGCGCTTATACCAATAAGTTTTTCAAGGTTTAGACCATCTCTAATCAGTTGCGATTTGAAAGAATCTGAGAGGGTGCTGGCTCATCTGCTTCTATCTGACTCTAGCAATAAAACTTTGTTTTCAATTTTTTGTCTTCCCTACTGAAGTACCTAATCGTAATGAAAAGCACCTTAGTTGTATCAATCGCTGTGCTATCGTTAATAATAAAAGAAGAATAACTGTTTTCCACATCTTTAATTAAGTTGTTTATAAAACACGGCAAAAGAGCGTTTCGGATAAATCCTGAACATTTAATAATGTTAAGCCATTTAAGACCGCAGAGTTTTCATTCACGCTTCTTATAAGGAAAACTAGCTTCTGCATTCATTAAGCAATGTTCAGTTTTAAACGTAGCAAATGTGATTGTACTATGCAATTAAATGTCTTGCAAAAAGCTTTACTGTCATTCTATGAAGCACAAATTGAGCAGACTCAAACACAAAAAAAGTTATAAAATTGTTTTTATTTATGTTGTTTAAATCTGTACTAATAAAAGAAATGCGTATATGTGTTGTGTGTCTATCCGCGATGACAAAGAAAATCTGCCGCCCGTGATTTGGAAATTCGGGTGGGGAAAGTCCGAGGCAGGCCGTGATGCACTTGTGATACATTTAAACTGTACTGTTGTAAACGATGAGCACGACCCCGAGAATAATGATTTATATCTCCGATTTCTGTATTTTATTTTCGTTTTGAAAATCAAAATCGTTTTGAAAAAATGTTCAAATTCGTTTTGAAAATCAAAATAGAGTTGGAAATAGATCCATGGTTGTCAGATGACTAAAAGTAAGCTTTACGTGACATAGTGAAAAAAAACCACCCAAGTTTTTAACTAAAAATATTGATAGTTCCTAAACATTTCCCCACGAACAATTTGTCCACAAAAAATTCCCCTGAAGGTTCAAAATCCCCCAAAATGGTGACAAAATCCCAAATCTGGCAACACTGCAATTGAGGAAGGATACAATGCTTAAGGAAATTTCGATATTCAATATTTCCTTAAATATATTAACGTAATTTAATAGATAATCCTTTAATTTAGATATCACAACCGTTATAAATTGCATAGCACATTACAAAAGCATCTTTACTAAGCAAGAATAGAACTGCCATTTACTACACCATAATAAAAACAAATAAATTGAATATTTTATTGGAGTAATACAGGAAAAAAAGAAACATTTATTGGTCTAGCGAGAAAGGTTCTGAAAATATAATTTAAAACACGTTGGCGGTTAAGCCGTATGGGGTGAAATCATTCCTCATGGCTGAAAGTTTTTTTTTGTTGAAATTTAATCTTAATGCAATGCTATAAATGTTCCATAACAAATTTTGCCGATTTTTATATTTTTGCCAGGAAAAAAACGACTGTCGACGGTTGTTCGACGCCCGCCATTAAGAAGGGACATCCATTTATGTAGGAAACGAAACATGGATAATATTTCAAATACCAATCAATATTAATTTTATTTATGTTTATTATAATCAAGCAGATTTTGTTTAATGACGAATATGTTTAATATTTAAATTTATAAAAGTATTCATTGTTTCCAAAAAAGCAATTTGCGTAATTTTTGTTGAAAGAGGTTTCATCGAAAAATTGTATACCTAAATCGCTTTCCTCCGAACGGCTGCAATAGGTAGCTTTTTTGTAAAGAAAGCTACCTAAAAACAAATCTAACATATTTGTAATTGTACAATTTAAATTTTTAGATCACCAAATAGGATTTTTTTTTTTTTTTTCAAATGGAATTTGTTTCCAAAGTTCATCTCAGTTTACTGATTGTCTATGGTTTTAAAAACAATTTTAAAGCATGAAATATTTTTTAATTTATCTATATCGCGCGGAGCTCGATTACGAAAGATTAATCCGTTTGCCCTTAAAACAAAATAAATAGTTCACCATTTTCTTACGCCTAATATCCATTAAAAAATCTTCTCTATGAATAAATAAATAAAATAATACAAATAAAACACAAATTTAACAGACATGTATAGGCTCTGAAATGATCAGAATATAAAAGGATGCCGTAAGTAGCAAAATCTTGGTCAAATAACTCTTAGCCTGCGGCTAATAAGAAAATATCACTTTTGATAAATTTCAAAAATTTATTTGATTGTATAATTCGTATTTTCCATATGAAAAATGCTTTTTTAATGTAAGTGGGCAATCTAAAAAAATTATTGCATATAAAATATATATATATATATTAGTTTTCAATAAAAAAAAAAAAAATGTTTTAACCTATATTCTTTAACCCGGGTACGATCCCCTAGTTATATCTAAAAACCGAAAGAAAAAGTTTTGAAATGAAAAGACATTTCATTTAGATGTTATACATCTACACAAATTTTTGTTTTAATTAAAGAATTACTATATACCTTATTAGCCTCCAATATGTTATTTCTTTCGGGTAGCAATTAAAGTGTCGTCCATAAAAAATAACATTATGTTACATAAACCAGCCGTAAAACGAAGCAGATGTATAAATGTAAGGTTAAATACTGATAATATCTACTGTAATTTTTTTTTAAATTTCTAAACATGACACATTTTCATTTTTTACACCGCCGTTTAGGGGAAAAAAAAAACTTTTAAATGCAATTTGTTTGAAAACTGTATATCAATTTATTTTTGAGATTTTAACTTTTTGTAGTTTATAAAGCCATTTCTGTAATGTTCGTAACAGAAGTACTCCATTTCTATAGAAAGTAAAGAGAAATTAGTCTATCTCTTTCTTTCGTTGAAAATAGTAGATTACTATATCATTTTCCTGTCATTTTATCATAAAAGTGAAGAAAAAATTGTAATTAAAATGCATGCTATGCCAAGAATATCGTTTGCTGCAACAGTGTATTTTAAAGTATATACCGGGTGTCCCAAAAAGGACTGACTGATTTTAAAATTCAATAACTTGCAAACAGTGACAGATATTTAAAAACTTCTTGCAGGAGGGTTATGCATAAGGTCAAAAGTTTTATTACAGTGATTTTCGATTTTAGTTTGAATTACAAACAATAGATGGCGCTGTAAGCAATAGTCGCTAAATACAGGCTCGATTTCTGGTCCTTTCTCTTGTTCCATGCTGAAAAAGGAGATGGAAATGTATTATCCGGGCCACGAAGTACCAAAAATCGAGCCTGAATTCAGCATCTATTGATCGCAGCGCCATCTATTGTTTGTAATTCGAACTAAAATTGAAAATCACTGTAAAAAAACTTTTGACCTTATGCATAACCCTCCTGCAAGAATTTTTTAAATATCTGTCACCGTTTTCAAGTTATTGAATTTTAAAATCAGTCAGTCCTTTTTGGGACACCCGGTATGTGTGACATTTTTTTTTCTCCGCATTTACTTAATTCCGATCAAAAAGCTTAAAGAATGCAATTTTATTAATCCATGTGTAATAACATTTTCCGAATTTTGAAAAAATATAAAGTAATTATTTCTGACGAAATATGGAGCTATTATAAATTATATTTAATTTTCAGTATCCATTTAAAGTTACAAACAAATGAAGGCTTGTGAATCATTAGATACCCGGTATTTTTGTTGAATTTCTTGAATGACGACATCGCTTTTGTTGTGTTTGAGTGTTATTCCACGATAGTGACGCCATATGCATAATTTTATGTAGATGTTTGTTAATGTTGTTTAAGACTTGATCGTAAATGTTTAGTTAATTCTACAGTGGATGCAGAGGATGTCATTTTATATAAAAACTAAGCGTGGATTTTAAGTCTGAAAACTGAAATATGTTTTGTACTATCTATATTTATATCTGTTTTTTTTTTGTTTTTTTTTTGTTTTTGTTTTTGTTTTTTTTTTTTTTTTTTTTTTAAATCGGGGGCAACACTAAAATCTGAAGAAAAAGTAAAATTCTTATTTTCTAGTCAATAATACATTTTTCTGAAGTTCTAAAATTGTCTTTACATTTATTTGGTAATAATTTTTCTGATATTATTGAGTTAAGTAAAGAAATAACATATTTTATATATACGGACAGGCACTTTTTTTAGTGCAGGAAAGGTAAAAATTTATTAAAATTCAAAGTATCATAATTTGCTGAATTTTTGTCATAATTTGTTGAACTTTATTGAAGAGAAATACCATTGTCACTGTTATACTTTAGTACAGAACAGAGAAAAAATGTTTATAGATATAACAAATAAGACATGAGGAACGTATAACGTAAAAAGTGTAACTTTTTGAAAATGAACACCATAACAATTTCATCAACATAATCTCAATCCCTACATTATTTTGAACTCTTTCAAAATTTACAATGCATGCGTGTCTTCAGCCGGTCAATAATTAAACCAATTTTCAATATTTTTGAGACATCCCTATATTAGGTGGGTCGAAATAAGCGATTTTTTTTTCAGATCAACTTCTAATAGCGCAGAAAAGTTGCCTTTTGTAATGAGAAGAATAACCCAAAAAAAAAAGATTTTTGAAATCGGTTAATATCTGTAGGAGGCACACTTGAATTTTGGAAAATATCATGAAAACTTATGATTTCTGAAATTAATGATGAAAATGAAAAATATTCAGGGCTACTTCTAATAGTGCGTAAATGTCACCTTTTGTTATTAGAAGAATAACGCAAAGAGATATTTAAAATCATTTTATATATTTAGGTTGCCCATTGCACGTGTATTTTAGAAAATATGACCGAAATTGACAATTTTTTTAATTAAATGTCGGAAAAAATATTTACATCTACTTCTAATAGTGCTGAAAACCCACTTTATATAATTAGAATAATAACACTAGAACTACAGTATAGCGCCAATTATCCGAACAAGTCGGGACCGACCCCAGTTTGGATAAGCAAAAGTTCGGGTGAATGGACAGACAATTTAACCCCTTAATTCGCACTCCGGTCATATTCTCGGGCTGTGTCTTTTACTCAAATTGTTTGATTCCCACCAGTTTTATAATATAGTAAAATTGGCTATATTTTAGTATCGATTTTCCTCTCATTAAATACGCTGAATATTTCTTTTTCATAAAAGTGGTGCCAATATGCAATTTGAGTTTTTCAACCGTAATTTAATTCGAGCGTTAAGGGTTTAAGGGATGCTCCTGACTATACTTATACCTTCACACTTTATCCAGGTTTAGGACTGCCAGCATCAGTTACTGCTGGCGTGCTTAAAAATTGCTATTTGTTTATTTATTTATTTTTGTCTTTTCAATTTTTTTGGTTTAATTTTTTGTCATTTAAAATTTTCTTTTTCTCTTTTTATCCTTTTCTGAATTCCTGAGATTATAATTTAAGCAAAAAAAAAAAAAAAAAAAAAAAAAAACTTCGATTAATGCTTGCTTCAAAGAAGACATTATTTTCAATGCTGCCATATCTCGGAATCCGTCTTAAATACGTTTAGATGAATAGAATCAGCGTTCTTCTGCTGTTCGAGCCATTTCATAGATGGTTCCAAACTTCAAAGGCTTCGTTTATGTAGACCTGGGTCATTTTAACCACTCGTTAATTTAATTTTTTCTTAGCTTAGAATTCTTCCCATCTCTTTTATTGTTTTACATTCCTCATTTTCTGATCCACTATCAGATTTTTCTTTATTTAAAATTTTATTCCAAGCTTTTTTTAATGTTGAGGATTTTTATAGATCCCAGGAATGAGCAGCCATTATACCGGGAGATTATAATTAAAGTTGCGATTTCAAAAATCGATAATTTTAAAACTACTGGTTAGAATGACTTGATATTTTAGCAGAACAATCGTGAGGCAATGACATTTTGTTTGGCGAAGGAAAAAATATTTCCAAAATGTACCGATAGATGGCGTTGTCAGCGTAATATCTGGGGGAAAGACCAAAATGTAATCGTTAAACACAGGAATGTTGTTAGCCAAAAGGAAAAAATAGAGTTCAGGGATTTACTAAAAATTTATTAGCGAAAAGACAAGAATACGTGTTTACAGCGACAACAGCGATAATGACAAAAAATGAAAAACAAAGAGCTTCATTGAACAAGCACCTTATTGATGATTAAGCCATGAGTTGTTCGATATGACCTCCGCCTTGTTCCGCTACTAATTGGAAGCGCAAAACGGCATGCTCCACAACAGGTCGGAGGGTATCTGTACTGCTTCAATGGGTGTGGTGTGTGATGCTTGCCTTCAAGTCGGCTAGATTCTGAATCCGACCGCTATAAACAACATGTTTCAGGTGCACTGTTGATTCCAGCCTCACTGTTAGACTGTTCCTGTATTGCTGTAGCCACATCTTCCACTACCGCAGCTGAAACTGGTTTCCTTTCTCTACCCTGTTTAACGTCAAACGAACCGGTCCCTTAAAATTTAGCAATCATTTTTCGTAGACCATTTGTGGTTGTTGGACCCCTGCTTATAGATTTCAATGTCCGAAACTTCCTAATAGCTGTAAGTGCACAGTCATCAGGTGAATATAACGTCATTTCTTTTCTATTGCAAGATTTCCACGTGAAAAATGAAATTGAAATAAATAGTTTGAAGAATTAAAAAATACATAATATTACGTCATATTGGAAATATAATGGACGTGACGCCAGCAGGAAATTATATAACGCCATAAGAGTTTTAAAAGCGTATTCAACCATGACAAAAATCCGATTATGGAAATATCGGCATATATTTATTATTTTGAAGTTCTCTGAATTTGTTTTCACCGTTTGTTTCCACCATGTATGTACCACTTCGGCTGCTTTTTTATTGTTTGTTTTATACTGCATATTTAATTTTGAAATTAATTTTTCAAAACAAACGTTTTTAACCACGCAATTCTGGGTAATTTAGCTAGTTAAGTATAGAAATCCTTCAACGAGTGGACAATTTCTTGCAGTCTTTTAGCAGACAGGAAGTGATTTAGTTTAGTTTTAATCCAAAATTTAAAAATTACAGAATAAAAGCATTAGACTATCGGTCATTCAAAACATTGATTGATAACTATCCTGATATTTCATTTCGAGAATTTTGACGGATTCAAAAGACAAAATAGATCACATTCCGCATTCAAATGTTTGAAAAACTTTGTTCTCATTCAAACTGAAATGCCTAACCACATTCAAGGTTTGAAGCTGTGAATTAGGTTTATTATAGACCAAGAATTCTACCAAGATATGTTTTGCAATTTGCAGTAAGCTGTGGAGAATAGGTGATTATTGCAAGTGATGTCCCCCTAAATGTCCCCATTAATGAATATAGATAAATATAAAAAAGGTTATATTTTTGTGTTGAAAGCATTTACCGCTAGATCACCTGCAAAGAAATTACATTTCCTGATTATTTCTGAAAATCCTATACATTATAGAAACAGCCTTTATTTATTGTAGAAATTTCATTTGTTTATTTTACTTTTTTATCGCTTATTAATAAATATAAGCGTAATTAATATCAAGCTACAGCTCATCGACATTTTCTTAAACCGTTATAGATATCAAATTACCATACACATACTTTTTATTCATTGAATACATGGATATTACATTTACGAATATTCCAAACCTTCAGTTGTTAAAAACTAAGCATCCGCAAAAATCTAAAATATTATATGATACATTGAAAAATATTACGTGAAATTGAGGGTGAAATGGGCATAATATTTTCATTTACAAAATAGTTGCAAATTCTTTGGAAGTTTACTTCCTTTATTTACATCTTAAGGAAATTCCTGCTTTGAAACATTTTGCGTTCTATAGAAAGTTCAGGACAGGTATTTGAGATTCATAATATTTCCAGAAATTATATTTCATATTAAAAAAATATTTCATATAAATCATTCTTTTTTCTGAAAGATCTAATGTTTTAAGCAATGGATATTTTAAAAATGCTTATAATATTTTCTTTATAAGGCATTTTATTTAAAAAAAATGCATTATCTAATTATCAATAAAAATTGTCTATGTGAAACTTATTATTTCGACCGAATTCTTTGATTATATTTTAACCGACAAAATTTTGAAATACAAAAATATATATGTATATATATTTTCAAATTCTTGCAGTGTACTTACTAATTCGGAAATCGATATTTTATTACAAGTAAAAATGACTTAATATAGCAAAGAAATCTCACACGTTTTCTCTACGATTATTTGTCCACACTAAATTTACTTCTTTATTACTCTATTTAACTATTTCTATATATTCTATTTTGCATTCATCTCGTTTATATCGGTTGATTAATTGTATGTTTTCGCGTCAAATAATGTATTTTTACAGTGATTATCTTATTAAATATTGTTCAGCAATATGGTAATTAACAGATCACTTCAGACATGACGGTGTGAAGATTAGATTGAAAAATCAACATGTAACCTTATGTTTCTATTAAAGAAAAAAATCACATTTTGAACTAAATTGACGATATACTCGTATGCTATTTAAACAATAATGAAAAGAATCTGTAAAAGAATTATAATCTATTGCCTTTACCTTATTTGCAAATATACAAATATTAAAAAATATATATCATCCGCTCTCGATGTTTTATTTGCGAGAAAAAGATTCTTGAACTATTCTTTGCACCGCATATTCTGCAGAATGCATATTTTAGTATACTTCATAAATGCATATCAATTTTTTAATGTTTGAAAGGGTGTAATACTTCATTTGAAATAGGGAAATTCTAACGGCTCAACATTTTCTAGACACAAAAATGCCTTTTATGTCAAGAATCATGCACAAATATGCTTTTATATTAACTTAAAAAAGGAATAGATGTGAATTATAAATGGAGAGTAAGACTTTAAACTCTCCAGACTTAATTAACGCAAATGTGGAACTGTATTCGTTTTCTTATAAAAACTAAACTGTTTGGTTTCTTTATATTTTTACTTTACTTTTATATCGATGAATGTTTTTTGCTATGGAACATTGCCAATAAATGAAGCACGGAAAGTTTACAAAATGTTTTCAAAACAATGTGACCAAGAAATTAACCCCTTAAAAGTGTGGCCCGAACTGGATTCGGGCAAGAACAATTTGCTTGCTTCGTTAGTAAAAGCATTTTGATACCACTAATTTGTAACTGTAAATTTATATTTATTGATTGTCAAATATTTTTCGATTAAGTAAAGTAAATATTTTAGTATGGAAAAGTGGCGTCCAGCCCCATTTTTATTTTTATTTATTTATTTATTTTTTTTTTTTTTTTTTTTTGTAAGAAAACAAATGTCACTGTTAAGGGGTTAAGAAATGTTCATAATTATTTCACTTAAGCTCTTTACATAAAAAATTGAGCATTTCTAGATCATTCATTTGTTTAAAGACTTTTAATTAATTATTACGTGAATTTAATTAATTGAGAATTTGCGGTGGATAGTAATTTCTAATCCATATATGAGAACGCAGATAAACCATCCCCCTAAAGTATCTGTTTCCAAAAAATAGATTCTATCTGTCATGTATGGTTTGTAAAAAAGAAATGGATGTATATTTTTAGTATTATTTTACATTCAGGTTTTAAGAGGTTACTACAATATGATAGACGCTTCTTCATTTTATTTTCTTGTTAATCATGACCTTATTTTTTGACAAAAAACTTACTTTGCTCATAACTGATGTTATTTTTCCGTGCATTAATAGATAATATATCAATTTTCTGTTTCAAATATGACGTCATATTCACTTTTATTTTACTCTTGAATTTATTTCTATTATTTTTATTTTTTAAATGTAAAGTTTGTCAAATGAAAAGTGTGTGCCGTAGAAAAGCTACAGTGCCGGGTTTTGAAAATGTGGCATTAATAAAAAATAGGAACGAGAAATCATGCGTCCTGCATAGATTATGAAAATCTTTCTAACAGATTCAAAATACTGCAACAAATTTTTCCTATTTATTAAGGTGATCAGCAACAGATGGCCAATGGTTTTATTCTATACAATCTTGAATACTGCTGCAATCGATTCTCGAGTATTAGTCCAATGCTCAAAACATCCATACTTAGAGCACAAGAAGCGTAGTCATTTTTTGAGAGCTCTTGCAACGGATTTGCTGAAAGAGCACACAGCGAACAGAAGCACTGTAACATGCCTACCTCGACATTTGCAAGAAAAACTAGCTTCCCAAAGCCCTCCTGCTAAAAAACAGAAAGTTGCTGAGAGAAAAAGGTGCTATATTTGCCCAAGTTCAAAGGACCGAAAATCTAAAATAAATTGTATAAAATGCGAAAAAAAATGTCTGTGCTGAACATTCTGCCCTGCGTACATAAAATTTTGTAAGGTTTTTTTTAATGATTCTATATTAATTAAAATTACTATTCTAAACAGTGTCTTAAATTATGTTGTTAGTTAATACTTAATATGGTGTTTAATGCCCTGCGTGACATATAAATCCGTAAACGGGCCTCGCAGGCCCGGTGCGAGTACATGCGTGCGTACGATTAGCGCGAGTAACGCCGGGTTAAACAATAAAAGCGATCCAATATCCACCGTTTTAAAGAAATTTCATAAAAACCTTTTTTAAGTTAAAATATAAAACTGGGGATATTTTAAAAATAGCTAGTGCGTGCACTTGTACAAATAAAGAGCTTTCAGTTAAATTAATTATTGGTAACATTGTTTCTGAAGAAACCTCAGGACAGATAACTAAAAAACGGCCTTGTGCTTAAATATATAGATTATATGCATTTTTAATTTCATTTTAAGTAAGAAGTCATATGTACAATTCGGATTTACTGAAAATTATGAAAAATTACATTAAGCAAATTATGTTATTTAGATAAATTATAGTAGAATGTCTTAAAGAACAGCAATACAAATTGATTAGTCCAGAGAATTTTGGACAAAAATTTGGGGAACTTGACATTATTTTAAACTTGGAATTATTGCCAAGATGACCGTTCTGTATAACTTGGCGAAGCGAATCCATCCAGGCGAGAATCACCAAGTTCTGTAATGTGAAATACTTTCTATCAGAGCATGCAAGTTGTACGTCACTGCTCATTTGTAAAGCCATTCTAAATTTTTGTAAAACATTTCGTTTTATCAATCTGCTATTTCAAGTACGTTGTTTTAAAAAGTGGAGCATTTCCACCTGTGAAGAATTTAAAAGTCGATGGAGTGATAATGACGCACTTCTATAAAACATATTTTAGTTTTAAGAATTAAAATAAACGCTTTGTTTATTTGAATATTTTTGCATCCGCTAAAATATTTAACGTTTGCGACAGAAAAATATTCATATGACGTTACTATCGCGGAATAAAACACAAACTCAACAAAAAGCGATGTCACATTTAAGGAACTAGTCAAACCAAATGGGTTCCATAATGATTCGTATGCCTTCGTTTGTTTATTTCTAACTTCTACATGTTTTATCAAAAATCATTCATATTTACTATTTCAACATTCGGTAAATGATATTTCTCACGTGTTAATAAAATTATATTCTTGCAGCATTTTGATGCGAATTAAGTAGATGCGTCACAAATATTCTTTAAAATACATTTTTGGAAAGAAAAATTGATGTCGTCCGTACAGTAAGTGTACAATAAACTAAAAATCATTTAATTGATATATAAAAACGAAATAAAACCAAAATTCACCTGGTTTTTAAACCGACGATATTCTTGACGTAACAGATATTTTAATAACATTTTTTTTTCCGGTTGCTATGAAAAAATGGCAGCAAAAAGATACCGTAATCTGCTATTTTGCCTTTACTTCCCACAGAAATGGAGTACTCAAGTTGCCACCATTAGAAAAAAATTAAAAATTACATAAAACGAAAACAAAAACAAAATAAATACAATTTCGAACAATATAGTAAATACGCCAATTGGCGGGTGACACGATTCCATAAGATTAATCCAATATGTTCAACAAAACATTTTTTAAGAATGGTTAAGCAAAAGAAAGTTATGGAGAAAAAGCTAAAAGGAAATGACAAATAAGAAAAAAGCAACTTAACAAATTACAACGACCATTTGGAAAATGATTTTTTCAAAGACTAAAATTTAAGACATAAAAAATCCCACGGGGTCGATCATACGTTACGTACACCATGGATTAAACATTAATATTCTTGGACCAATTTTAAATGAAGTTTCATTTTTAAACTTCTAAACACCCCACAATATTATTTTTTACACCGTCGTATAGAGAAAAAAATGTACTTTTAATGCAATTTGTTTGAAAGCTGTATATCAGTTTGTTTCTGAATTATTAATTTTTTTGTAGTTTTTTGTAGTTTTTATGACTTTTTTGTCATATTTGCAACTGAAGTATCCATCTCTGTTGAAAGTAAAGGGAAAATACAGATTACTGTATAGACCAATCAGAACATGAATAAAATGCGGGATTCAACTAATAAAACGCTTCAGATATGTTTTTTTATTTCCTACCCTGTCTAAGGACAATAACTATTTTTCCAAATGGTTAAAAAAAATCTAGAAAAAAGAAATTCTGCTTTTTCAGAATTTTGTGTCACCTCCGATGAAAAAAAAAATGTATATATAAATAGTACAAAACGTATTTCAATTTTAAGACTTAAAACACACACTTTTATTTTATGTAAAATGACGTAAATCGCATCCCCTTAAGAATTCCACATTTACAATCCACTCTTAAACATCTACAGTAAAGCATGCATAGCACATCACTATCGCGAAATAATGCACAAATGGAACAAAAAGATGCCGTCATTCAAGAAAATCGACAAAAAAAGGCTACCTAATGATTCATAGATACTTAAAATTAAATATTGTTTATAATAGCTCCATGTTTTAACAGAAATTATTCGTTTAATATTTGTTAAAAATACCATGTATTAAAATACGTGGTATTTAATTAATTTGATTAATTATTATTAATTAAATAATTATGTAGTGTTTAATTAATTACGTGGTAATTTAATTACATTTTCTTTCGGTTGTTATGAGAAAATGGATACAAAATAATATAATTGGTATTTTTAACTAGTTTCCCTTTACTTTCTACATAAATGGAGTACTTGAGTTGCCAAAATTAAACAAATGGTGCTAAAAACTACAAAAAAATTAATATTTCAAAAATCTATGGAGATACAGTTTTCAAACAAATTGCATTTAAAATTACTTTTTTTCCCAATACGACGGTATAAAAATTTAAATTGTGCGATGCTTACAAATTTAAAAAAAATGCTATAGAGTATTTAATTGTACAATGATTCATCTGCTTTGTTTATTGCTGGCTTCTGTAAGGTAAAATTATTTTTTGGACACAAAATAAGCTGGGAGAAAGAAATAGTATACCTTACCGGGGGCTAAAAATCTCAAAAATATATTGAGATACGCTTTCCAAACAAATTGCATTTAAAAGTACATTTCATTCTCTTTACGAGCGGTGTGAAGATTGAAAATGTGCGATGTTTAGAAGTTTAAAAATTTGCGGTATCGAAAATTGCAAAACCGAAATTTCATCGTCAAGTGTTGACATTCACAAAATGTCGCCAGTGTTACGCACAGATAAGTTTGTCCTTTATAATTACCCGACTGAAATGAAGGGTTATGTGTTTCACGCGTATCTGTGTATGTGGATTTCTTTATACCCTCGAAACATCCCAACGGCTGGATGGATTTTAATGAATGAGGTCTCTATCCATTCGTCTTAACGGCCCGATGGTTATAAGCTAGGTTTTGTTTTTATAAATTCAAAATGGCGTAGAGACGAAAAAATTTACTCACCCTATTGAGTGGCCTATCATTGGATAGGTCTTTCAAAATGAAGACGATGTTTCATTGACTATTTTACAGTCAGAAGTTCCGTTAAAATATTATACAACCTGGAAGTTGTGTAGGTAGGATCTCTAGCCTTGCTGCAACTCTAACCATCATAGACATCTATAGGCCTCATCAAAACAGTGTTTATATATAGAATCTAACAATTAAACATAACTTAAAAGTCATCAATACAAGTAAGTAATATAAACAAGTAACATAAAAAAATATTTTAAGTCAATTCCTACTTAGATCAATAAGATATTTTTTTTCTCCCATTCTTCTTTCCTCTTGAGTGGCGCTTAAATTGCCTTGATCAAGAAGAGGGCTCTCTCGATTATTGGAAATTAATTAATTTAATTTAATTAATGAATTAATATTTGAAAAAAACTGGATTATCATCAAGTGTCATCCACTACAAGTTATAAAAAAATTATTTGAGTTTGATTGGATGAATAATAAAATGATTGAAAATTTGAACAAGATATATATATAGCGAGAGCGTGAGCTAATAGTAGAAATTGAAAAAAAAAATAGTTTTACATTATTGAAAAATAATTAATTAGTTCGCTTTTTACGCAGTCGGGTTTTTTTATTTTTTTAATTTACTAGGGGGCTCTGCCACCTACGAGCTACGCTCGCCAACCCCTGTTCAGGCTCACCAAAATAAAAAAAGCACGCTAATTTGATCGATTTTAAAAATATTGAATTAAAATTAAAAAAAAGAAAAAAAGTTGCGATCTCTCTGTAAACGGATTTTCATTCGTTTTTCTTGGATTGGGGATTTTTAAGACCAAATCTGCTGCTGTTAAGAGATACAATGGCTGTTTTCTTATTTAATTAAAAAAAAATACTTAAACATTTGAAAATAAGCTAATGTAAAATGAATTAAATAAACAGTGTCATTGTCTCCCGGTATATTTTAACAGCGCTAACAGATAGTTCTTTTAAATAATTCATTTTAAATATATCGTTTTAAATATGACGTAATTTACACCAAAGTTTTATTTCTCTTATTAATATTTACATGAAATACTTTTGTTGTTAGAAGGAAATATTATTTGCGCTGTCTTCGAATTCACGATAATAGTTGAAAAGTTCATCTCAAAATATCAAATAAATGTCTCGAGCAAATATATTTTTTAATTTAAATTGTTTTGCCATATTTTTTCGCCATTTTAAATACGTCGTAACTTCTTCTATTTACAAGTTTTTACGCATAATAATGATTTTTTTATTTTAACATTTTGTTTCTCTTTTGAAATTCAAGTGTAAATATGGTTCTTATGACGTAATTTTCCTGCTTTTAACGCGTAATCATTTAATTCTAATTTTAAAGTTTTTTTTTTCTGTTTATAATAGCCACGTGTAAATAAATTTTTAATTTGAAGGAAATATTATTCTTTGCAATGCTTTAAAAATTGGCAACAATTTAAAATAATATGCTTTTCTAAAATTTGTAAAAAAATATCTCTGGAAATGCTGAAAATTTGAATTTAAAATGTAAATAAATCCTCAAAAAATGAATCAAATAAAAAAGATAAATGCCGTTTGCACACTGAGAACTTCTCATATATAAAATGATCTAATAATGATTAAATTCCTATGTATAGTTTTTGCTCCAATATTTTTTTTTTTTTTTATGGAACGACTTTGACCAAATTTAACATTATATATAACTTACAATAATTATTCGATGTGACAACTGTCTGCATCAGCGTATTTATCAAACATTTCTCTATAATACCACCAATTTTCATATTTTTGTATGCAACAGTTTTTTTAATATTAACGAAGAAAGACCATGCTTAAGCAATCAAATTGGATGCCGATCTTCCCGGAATATCTGCGCAGATTTTCATTGGTCCATTTCCAAATCAAAACTTTTTTTTATATATAGAAGGAATTGTTTACATATATACACTGCAAATAAAGGCGTCTTAAATTCAAACACATATGTGACTGAAAAAGTAATTCAGACACTTAAGTGTCTGAATATGAAATTTCAGACATCACAGGCGTCTGAAATTAAGACACTTAAGTGTCTAACTATGATCATAGTATAAATATTGTAAACGAAATGTCTGAAATTTAGACACATAAGTGACTTAAAATGGAGTGTTCAATTTTCAGACATTTTAAAGTGTCTAAATTTTTAAGACACGTGTATGTGTCTGAATTTAAGACATTTCAAACGTCTGAATCGCATCCATCTTTGATCAACCTGCATGTTCGGCAATAGGCATAGGCAGCAGTTTTTTCACTTTTTTTTGTAAGCTTTATACACTGTCAGGAATGAAACTAGCCTTTTTTGCACCCGGGACAAACATGGATTTAGCACCCCCCCCCCTCCTCCGCAAAGTATACTTACAAAGATAATTTTACTAATTTTCTAATAGCCTACTTATTTTAAAATTTAGAATATATAATCATAAAATATGTAATACTGAACTACATAATCTGCTTTGTCAAATATTTATTCATTAAAATCTTGAAAACGGAATCGAAAAAAATTCCGCTTTATACAGGATTCTTATGCCATATCATATCATCTTTAGATTTTTCTATGCTTTGGCATACCCCAGACAGATGATTTTAACAATACTGTGCTACATAAATGTGCGAAAAATCGACAGACAATACCTTCATTTGGCGCCCTCTCGGTCTGCTGCCCGGGGCAACATGCTCCCTCTGCCCCCCTCCCCTTAGTTTCGACCTTCTAACACTGTGAAAAAATATCCGTTTAAAATATAGAAATTGTACTGCCAGTCGAGACGCAAATTTACGAAAAGAAAAAATTACATTAAAAAATGTAATTTTTTCTTTTCGTAAATTCCAATAAAATTTCCATTTTTTGCATATTTCTGTATTTAGAAGGTTCCGTTTAAAAGTAAAATATAATCTTTCAAAGACGAACCCATACAGACATGATATTAGACATAATTTATTTATCTGTATTCAAACTTCAAATTTTTGTTAATCGCTTATAATTCGATATGTAATTTATTCATCAAAAATTGTCATACATGCTTCATAAGAATCACTTTGGATTTGAAAATAATCCTACTAGTATACTCTTAAGATATAAATGTGGCGCCATCTACTTTTAAAGAATTTATTTAATTATCTATTTCTCTTATTTATTATATTTAAGTATTTGTTTAATTATTTATATAATTAAAAAAATCAAAGTACTTATTTAATTTTTTAGAATTATTTACAATAGCTCTGAAATTTTATACACTAACCTTTTAGCTAAAGATTGAGTTCAGAAGTAATCGCATTTCATTGTCAGAAAAATTACTCGGAAAATCAAAAAATTTTACTCTGGATTTCTACTGATGTATGTTATATGCGTAGAACAAGGATTTTTATAACTAAATGTCAATATTTAGGCAGAAAAATTATACACAATATTTAAAACTGAGAAATTTGGTTCAGAATATGCAACACAGGAAGGAATTAATCAGTCCAATTTCAAAAATTTTGCCATATATTCAATCATCAGAAGAAAAAAAGAAAGAAAGAAAACAGAGCCCTCAATACTTTTCCGTTAAATTTATACGCTGTCTTTGGGCAATAAAAAATTCATTTTTTTATATTTGCATATATAATATATACACTTTTAAAACAATAAAAATATTTTTCCACCCTCAACAGCTTGAAATTTTCTGAGATATTTTCAGGCTCATTTTTAAAAGTAAAAACATGAAACCTGCTGAGGTTATTTTTGAAGAGATGTATAAGAGGCCATGTGATTTCATTTTTAGCTCAATTATTTACAATTTAATTTTTAAACAATTGTTTTCTCAGAATAACCATTTTTTTTTTATTCCCTGATCTTCCGCCTCTGAAAATTCGATTTAAAACACCAACTTTGACAACATTTTTTACGATATTTTGTGCATTTATCAAAAATTCGAGAAGCACGGCACATTGTGTAGTTTCTAAATAAGAAAATTTCTTAGTTTGATGCGATTGACAGCAATAATGAATTTAAAAATGAATCAGAAAATAAATAGTTTAGATTAAAATACATCCTTAATATTTCAAAAATAAAGTTTCCTCTGTATAAAACGATAATATTTTTGTTCTAAAAAATTTTTTCCGCTAGAAGAAAAAACCTTTTTGCTGGTCTTTAACGCATGAAATTAAACAAATATTCAAAATTCTAGGGGGGGGGGGGGGGGGAATGTGTAAAACGTTAACTGGATCGGAAAAATATCTACCACTACCGTTTCATTGTGTAGCATAATAAGTAACAATATTTGAGTGTCCAGCTAACGCAGTCGTGGCCGAGTGGATAAAGCGACAGCTTGGAAGCCAGCAGGTCCCGGGTTCGTATCCTGTCAAGGGTAAGTTTGAAATTCTGATGTAATGTAAGTTAATAAATCCTGTAAAATGTAATGGACTTTGGCAGTTCCCCAGGCAGTTAAATATGTAGTTTCCCCTTCCATAAAAGCTTTTTTTTTTTTTTTTTTTTTAAATACAGAAATTTCCAAAAAAAAATTTAATTTTTCAACGGAAGAAAATTCCCATTAAAATACGTAAATTGATGTAAATTGTACTGGTGTTTTGATTGGTGGTACAATTTCCATATTATAATAGATTTTTTAAAAAGTGTATAATGCTTATTAAAAAAAAAAAAAAAAAAAAAAAAAAGACTGCTTTTGCATAGGAATGAAAGGTGGTCAAAGATGGATGCGATTCAGACGTTTGAAATGTCTTAAATTCAGATGCATATAAGCGTCTTAAAAATTAAGACACTTTAAAACGTCTGAAAATTGAACACTCCGTTTCAGACGCTTATGTGTCTGAATTTCAGACATTTCTGTTTACAGTGTAGGCAGAGAATGTACAATATGTGTATTTATTTGAGTATGAATAGCACGTATATTAATAGAGATATTGCGATTTTGTTTTTATAAAATTCTTGCATGTTTTTAGCTTATAACATGCAGGGTTATCAAACAACTTTTACACTGGTTTCAGAAAAAATTGCAAAATGTATTAGAAATAGTATAACTCAATTAGAATATAAATATATAAAATATTGTTGGAAATATAAGCAGTTGTATGAAAAAAAATTTTCTGCGCATGCACGAACGATAACAAGGATCTTCTTACATAATTTAATAGTCAAGTCTATGGAGCAACTTATTAAAAATATCCAGTCAAATATTCAGAACATTGAGAATGATGTCGACGTTAGAGTGACTAATTTTTAGTTGTTCCCCAAAAGCAGCTGAACGATACGGAATTATCCACAAATTGTCATTTTTTATTTTTAGAAAAAAGTTACTATTTAGAGACTATCAACGAGTAGATTTGGAAAAAAATGCTTCATTTTCATACTTCTTTTTATCATCGTATAGGCTTGTTCTAGTGATTATTCAAGAAGAACTAAAGCATCAATAAAAAAGGAAAATTAAAAAAAAAAGTAGAAAATTAAATTTGACAATTTGTGGACAACCCCTTTTCATTTAGCTAGTTTTAGCGAGCAACTAAAAATGGTGTCGCTCTAACGCCGATATCTTTCTGAATTTTTAGGATATTTTACTATATTTTTTTATTAAGTTGCTCCATAGAGTTAACTATTAAATTATCTAAAATGATCCTTGTGATCGTTCGCGCATGCGTAGATAAAAATTATTTCATACAGCTGCTCATATTTCCTAAAACATTTATTATATTTATATTACAATTGCACTATATTGTTTCTACTGCATTTTGTCAATTTGTCTGAAACTGCCGTTGAATTTGGTTGAAAACCCTGTATGTTATAAGGAAAAAAAAAAACATTAATGATTTATAAGATTCTATAAGAAAAAAATCGCTATATATCTATTAACATACGTGCTATTCTAACGTAAATGGTAAATGAATACACGTATTGCACAATGTCTCTTTATTTATATTCTGTAGTGTGTTGTGCCGAAAATGACACCACATACAAAGTGCATAAAAGTAAAGGGTGGTAGCCGTAGTACAGAAAAAAAAGAACGTATATAACTTCGCTGCGTGTTGTGAAGACAGCATAATGAATTAATATAAAATAAAACCTTTAATAGTAAAATCTTAATTAAATTCTTGTAGAAATATTGAAACAATAACACGGTGTTCGAATGGGTAACGTTTAAGTTATTATTTATGTTCATTTTATCTTCAAGGGGAGTCATAATAATCTAATATTTAAAACTCTTAAAATCAATCTTAAGCTGAAAAGAAAATAAAGAGAAGGAAAATAAGATAAGAAAAACATAAAATAATTACTTAACTATCAATTTTATTTTCATATATTTCCTATTTTTTTAATACTTCTTTTTCTTTTTTTTTATATGATTTAGTTATTCAATGTATATTGCCAATTGTATTCTCATTTATCTCATAAATTTTTACCTTTTGATTTTTCACATACTTTTACAACGATAGCAAAAATGTAATATACCAAGGAAATTCAAATCACATAAAATATAAGAAACTATGACTCACATCACAATTTTCTATTTGGGGCTAATCAGCCAAGTTGTATTTTACTAAATATTAAAATTTCACTAAGTTAGCCTTTTGCATTTATAAATAAATTTTGAATAATAATAAATACAGTGTACTAATTCATCTAATAGACATTTAAAATAAAATACTGGAATAATAAAAATTTTCTCATCAAAAAATGCAGACGATGATTTAAGTAGATCCGTTTGGATGATTGTCTCTGTGAGATAATATAAAGTCTGTTAATCACTGGTTGGTAAAGTTCACTTACACAATTTAACCACTAAAATATTTTTCTGTGCGCCAAAATGTCACTAATTAGTTCATTCTTCGGATCCGACTGAATTATGCAGAGTTAGAGTACAGATGACTTCATACAATGTTTTTGTATGGATAGGATTTCAGAACATGCAGACAACTTTTCTTCATCAGTGTTGAGTCGGTTGTTAGGCTCCAGACTCTTTCGTGTAAATCGTCGTAGCTTTTATCGCTTCTGTGTTTTCTTCTTTGTGGTTCGCTATGGATTTTTTAAAGACGTCTGGTGGTCCGTTAATTCTTGAGAAAATCAGGATGTTTTTTTCCGTATTACGGCGGAATTCATTGGGATTCTGAAATTTGGTATTAATGGAAGACTTCAGCTTAATCGCCTGAGTTGCTCTATCTTCGACCGATTCTGATCATATTTCGAACTATCTCAGCATAATTCTGCTTCCCAGAGCTGAGTTAATCAGAATTACTGATCTTCGAATATGGTGTTTCCATTTCAAGAACCGTTCTGTAATGCTGAGTATTCGTCAGTTGATAGAATGCTTGATTGAAATTTTGGGGAGATTCTAAAGCTTTTCATCTTGCGAAGACACGGACTTAGTTGCTTCCACTTTGAATCTTGAGAGCATAATTATTACATGTTTTCCAGTAGGAAGATGAGAGTATAACTGACTTTCTCTATCTATCATTTTTCTCTTTCGAAAATCTTAGCATAGGGAGGGCTAGGCATAAATTTTTAGTAAATAGTTCTTTCTTATGTCCTTCATCTCCATTGGCGCTTGAATTTTCGAGGACTTCATTTGCCGGACCTTTCTCCCATAGGCAGGTCGGCTATCTTTCGCATCCCATTTTAAATTTTTATTGCAATTTCCCTGTATTGAGACTCTATCCCCACAGATTTTTGGGGAGGCTATATAATTTTTGAAGTGAAAACTTCTTTAGGCGAGTTGAGCTTTTTTTGAGATAGGGAAAAACCACTGATTTCTAGACACTGTAACGTAACCGACATGCTAGCATTTTGACACATAGACACTAGCGCGGCAAGCGGTGAATGACAGGAACTTTTCCCTCTTCAGCTCAATCCCAAGAGAAGAAGGAAGCTAAAACTCACTTTTTCTCCCGGCTTATTGGTAAAACAAATTATTATTTTGTTTTTCGTCAGTTAAAATGAATTATACCGTATTCGTGACCTACCTATTTCGTATAACTAAAATCCGATAACGCTGTATTTTATCGTGTTGATGGTCTGGTCAATGACCAACAGTATTGGCGGGAATTTCGATTACGGAAGATAAAATACGGGGCACAGATGTCAGATACGCACTTGGGTACCTAATTGACAGCAAAATGGCGTTACTTTATTTTACAAAGTAACCCGGCTACTGTTGCTTATTTATTAATAAATTGTTCATTTACTTTTATTTTATTTTTTTAAATTGTACAATTGTTTTGTTCTATAGTTATTAATGAAATTACCATTTATTTATTGTTGTTTACTTTTTAAAACTATAGAAAATAATTTAAAAATATATATTGTAACAGGTACTGGAAAACTGGCTTTCGCCAAATTGACGTAAAAAATCGCGCCAAACCTGGTTCGTATATCACATCTCTGCCAAATTCTCGGTTTTTTGATTTTTCGACTTTTTATCCAAATTTTCCGGATTTTTTAAATTTTCCCTTTCATTGTATCCCAAACACTACCTTCATACTAAATTTCAAGATTCTAGGGATACAGGACGTAGCTCTGAGTTTTGATGATCGGTGAATCAGTGTCGAAAAGGCGAGAGTTTAAGTTCATATATCTTCTGAAATAAAAAAGATAGAAACGTGAAATTTCCGCATTTAGTTCCATTTCCACATTACTTTAGATTTACGAAGCTTCAAGTTTCTGGGAATCACCAACACAAAGATATTGGGGGTTCAAAAGTTCCTGAGTTGCTTCCAGAAAAAGATGCTTACGGCTGTGCTTTCAAGACTTGGCAGGGGCACTGCCGTGTCCCCAGATGCTTTCATTAGTGCTGCTACACATTTCAACGCATAAAACATTTCCTGACGATTAAAAAAAACACACACGTAATTGTTGAAGTTTTCACTTCTATTTGCACTCCCGGAATGCCACTGTTTTTTTTTTTTTTTTTTTCTGTCACGTCGTAAATATATTTCGAAAGGATCGTAAATTTTCACTTTACGTAAATTCTTTAGTAGCGACTGAATGCCATCTACTATGTTTTTATGGTATCCTAATTGCTTTGTTTGTCTGCACTTCTTGAGAAAAATAAAAACATTTTTATTTGCATATTTACAAATGATTTAATAATAAAAATATTCCTATTACTTTAATACAGGTTTTACCATTCTTCACTGCGTATCGTGTACTTTACAACTATATTAAATACTATTCTTTTATCTTTAATTATAAGGAAAGTAATGTTTATTTTCTTTTCATTAATACTTTTTTTTTCCAAAACTTGTTGAGGTATTTCTAATTGTTATATTACAATTTATAAAATATTCAATTAATTTTTACACAGTTATTATTACTTCAATTTTTTTTTCTAGGATGGGTATTTTCTAATCATAACTATATATAGAAACATTTAGAGTAGTTACTTCTACTCTACATAGCTATAGATCCTTTTGCGCATTTTATTTTACAGGGTGACCCCAAGTATTATTTTATTTCATTGATATTTTTTTTACTCCTAATTGTCCTCCTTATCGAAACGACGTTGGTAAATATGAGGCCATACCTGTTCTTTTTAATACTAAAATTCCAGAAGAATCTGTCAAGTATATTTCAAAATATTCGACAAAATGTCTAAAATTGAATGTGTTCGGACATTAATGGCCATATAGTATATATACACATATTAACTGTGATTACTTTGAATTAGTTCATAAATGAATTATTATCATTTGCGCATATTAGCTTAATATACTAGAGTAAAATATTAATAAAACTTGTGCATTGACCTTTATTCTAAAATTTTTATGAGTTTATATTATCGTCTTTGCTTTTTAAATAAAAGCTCTATAACTGAAACACAGTTTAGAATGACATAGATTTAAATTATTATGACAAAAAGATTCATATAAATCATTCATTATTAAATACCATTTGATTCAAATGAATTTTTTTTTCAAACTAACCAAAAAACATTTTTCGTACTTTCATACATAGCTGCATGCTGCTGTTAATCAGGAATAGTTTTTGTACTCATAGCAATATTATTGATTTTTATTTTTTCAGTGTCGTAATTCGATTGTCTGTCTGATAAATTACAGTTTTATTGATTTATATAAATATTTTTTTATATGTTCTAATTTCTTTTGACTATTTACTTAAAGATTATGATACAAAAAAAGCAAATTTTGAACTACATATATATATTTTAAATGCAAAATATTTAGCGGTCCGTAATCGGGTTGTTCGTTATTTTGGAGATACATTTTAACAACATGCTTTAAAAATATTTTTAAAAGCGTAAATAGAAACAGTAAACAGAGATACACTTATAAAAAAATGAATTACATTTTTTTCCACATTGCACAAGGTGAAAATTGATATTGTGCAATGTTTCAAGGTTTAAAAAAAATGCGATAAAATGAAATTGATTGTTCTGGTCGTTGTTGCCGTAGATACGACATCGGCATTATTCAAGTACATTTTTTTTCATATAGATTCAATAACCTGATATTTTATTCAATATACTAAAAGAGAAAATTGCCACCACGGACAATTTTTTTGGGAAGAATTCCAAATGTTGCAGTCGAATTTTATTTAAGTTAAAAGAAAATTTCAGAGTTTCATGAAACATATTTTTTCTTTGCCTGTGTTATCTTTTAATAAAACTTTTTTAAATTCAGATCACATTGAATTTTTTTTCTTTCTGCAAAAAAAGAAAATTGCCTGTTTCTATGAACCGCTCTGCTTTTTTTCCTTAAGTTATTGTAAAATTGAAAACTTACTTTGAGTTAGAAAATATATTTGACTAATATTCACATTTGATTTTAAATTTTGAAGAAGTATTTCGCTGGATGTAAGACATTATTTTTAAGTTTGAAGACTAAATATTCAGTGCATCAGGAAATTCCATAAAATATATAAATTTAAATGGCTATATATGGTAGTACAATTTTAATTGTCGATAAAAAATAATAAAAACGTTTTGTCTTAGTAAAAAAATAAAAATTATATTTATTTACTTCATATACATAACTATTTCATCATTATAAATTTAGTGTACTGCAGAAGTTTACGTAATGAGCGTTGCAAAAATGACGACGAAAAAAAAAAAAGCTTGAGGAAACATTACCTTATTCAACCAAAATAAAATTATTTCCGTGTAGTTTTATATATTTAACATATAAAAGCAAAATACTGATTGCAGTGTGTTTCACACAGATTTTTGCATGCAGTATTAAAAAACAACAACAACTTTGCACTAATAAATATTAATTATAGCAAGGAAGAAAATACGCTGGTGTCTGTTTCCGATATATGACTCTTTCAAAATTCGTTTTTGTTTGTCCATCACATGAATAAAGAACTCAATGGTACATTTAATGAAGGGAATGCCTAATATAATCAGATAGGCTACGAATAGCAATTGGTTTGCTGGAGTCATCTAGAAACAATCGACGTAATGCAAAATAATCGAGTTATTCAAACAACAGAGATACTCGATTAAAATATCTCAGCATGGCCCAACATTATCTGGATGTATCGCCTTGTTTACTTTTCCAATGGTGATTAATGTTACAATTATTTTTTCATGTATTTAATTATTATATAATGATTTCTACATCTTATTAGGGTTCCCGTACTTAAAAAGTAAAAACGGAACCATTATAAGATCACTCCTGTGTCTATCTGTCCGTCTGTCACAGTCAGTTTACTCGTAAACTATGGAACGTGGAAAGTTTAAATTGGGGGAAGCAATAGACTATTGACCCACATATTTACAGATGTTAAAACATTCACAAATATATTTAGTAAAATTGTAGAGGGGCTAATTAAGTTACTTGAAAAATAAAATATTTGCATTTCTTTTAATTTTAGGTATTATATGTTCAGGGATATCGGTGAAAAATGTAATACAAAAATACGTAACCCCCACCCCCCTCTCTATTTTCGAAACTACTGAAACTAAAATATTAAAAAAATAGAAATAGTAGATGTTAATTTAATTCTTTCAGGAAAATTATAGCGATTACCCTAGCTTTCATAGGTTTTCGGAAAAGCACATTTTCCCGTTGCACTCAAATTACGATTTGAGTGTATTCAGCATAGGTATTAAGAAGCTCTGGAGGCATCTATCGCAGCAGAAGTATAAAAGCATTGTTGACAATGATTTTTGAAAAAAAAATATCGGTAATTAGCCGAGGTATTAACCCTTAAAGACACAGACTGTTTGTACACACATAATGTCTGAGGCAGCGTTCTATATGTACCATAGGCTTTTAAAGCCTAGAAAACATATTTTATTGATATATTTGTAGAATGCAATGTCATGTATGCAGTTAGCGACAAATTTCACCAAAATATTTCACTTCCGGATACCAGTATGAGATTTGTCCCAGAACACATTTACATACTAAGAAACAAAAAACCACCGGGAGGCAATCGATCAGATATCATGACCCGTCGCCCCCCGGGGGCTACCGCTGTTGAATGTTGTGTGACAGATATTAGGCACTTAAAAAAAATACTTAGTTTTGTACTAAAGCTTTAAAAAGTTTGTATATTATATAAAATATGCATCCAATGACCGTGTAAAATTTTTATTGTAGAACTATTGATATTTTTTAGGATGTAAATGTCCAATTTGAAAAAAAAATCTCAAAACATTTTCAGTATTTTTTTAAAATCCTATTTTTTCAATAACTTGAATGTATATTGAAGCTTTGAAATTTTTATTTGTTAAGCAAATTATTCTTGTCCGCAGTGTTAAATTTTGGTGTATTTACAATGATTTCTAAAGTATAAAGGGATCAATTGAATATTTTCGCTTTTGACAAATTTACACCTGCTTGCAATTTATTTCATTTAATACTCAGAGGGGTTCTGTTCCCTATAAGCCACGTTCACTAACCTCTCGTCTAGCTGCCGAAAGCTCTAAACAGACTATTTTTTACAGATTTAAAAGAGATTGTTCGATTACGCAAGTGTTACGAACTCGCACTCTTTACCCCTCGGGTTAACCACGACCGTAACTGTCTGAACCAAAAAGAAAACATAACAGAATCAAAACGTGAGGTTAAATACGATGTTTGGGATATAAACGATTAAATAAGAACGATTAGAACGATAGAATAAGACTGCTTATTACCGTGTGCTTCCGACTTTACCAGAAAAGAACAGATGAATTCAACGATAAACAAATGCAGGACAATCTTTTCCCAGTGATCAATGAAGACATCAACTCGTTATCGGTTTTCCGACATGCAACGAATATTGTGTATGTTATTTTTCGTATAATTAATCCCAACCAAACCAGTATCATCATAGCTGACCAACTTGTCTACGTCTTGCTAAAATCTCTTCAGTGGGCTATGCCGTACAAATATGGGGAATACAAAATCATAGTCATGTTATGTGGTCTCCATATAGAAATGGCCGTTATATCTGCGATAGGTATATGGCTTGAAGGATGTGGATGGTCTGATAACCTTGTAGAAGCTAATGTAACAACATAAGGAAGAAAGAATATTGAAAGTGTCGCACACGAATATATGTCGATACGCTCACGAGGTTTCGATTATAACTATGCAAGTCCTGTTGGAGAGAGCCTATCAAATCGAACAGTAGAAGAAGGAGACGAAACATCTGAAGATTGGAATAAGCGAAGATCAGAAAAGCCGGCTCAATTTAAATACTGACATATCACCAAAGTATTAGAATCTTTGCTTTTAGATCTGGTGCGGACTATCCCTGAGGCGAATTTGATAGATTATATTTCCACTTTAGAGGAAATTTGTCCATGGATGTTTACTCTTGATGGAACCAACTATCCTCGATGGCTGCCAGTATTTTTATACAACTTGAAGAAATTACCAGAGATGAATCCTGCAGTTTTCATCGAGTTTAAAAAGAGAAATATGTCTGGATCCAAAACTAACAGGAAATTCTCCAGGATGGCACATGACCAGTTGCATGAACAAAACAACAAATTATTGAAAAACACTTCATTATAATTTACCACGTCTAAGTGAAGAGAAGGAACTGATACAATGAATGGTTGCGGGGCCCGAGGTTGCACGAATGATTTATGAGTTCGAAGAAAATCATATCCTGCCAGACACCACTTCTGAAGAGTATCAAGAAGACACTGCAGGTTTTTGTAATATATATCAGACCGATTTTTCTGCTCTTGTTGAAGTATTTCAAGATTACGGCAATTCCTCCGAAGACTGAGAGCTGACTACCATCAACAGTAGTAGGATTGTCATCTCGGAAGAATATGCGAGGTCTGTTATGTTATCGAATATAACAGGAAAGAGACAGTTTGAAGAGTTTTTCGAAGATCGCTTGTTACTAAGAAAGGTACCAATCCATAACGTCATATAAAACCCTGATGTGTGGAAAGAAAGTTTCTATTATATCCAAACAAGCAAAAGTTTCTTGACCTGAGAAAAGACAGTATGCTTTTTGCTAAGCTATACGTTGCTATCCAAGCAAGACAAATGTGTGTCAAATATTTTTCGTACATGAAAACAGCTCATCCACCTGCCATATCTCACCTCGGCAAACTTCAAAAACCAAGCAACAAATCCGATGTAGTATGTTGTATCTTAAAGTCGAATTTCTGAAACGACTGACATTAAACCTAATGTTTCTTGAGTCATTATCGATGGAGCTCCTTTGGTTCATATGCTTACCCTTCAATCCAGTCGAACCTTTCAGCAGTAATGTGATCAGATTGTTGGACCATACGTTTTGATGAAGCTAAAAACTGCAGATAGAATCGATTTGGTTTCGACCACTGTCTAGATGGTAGCCTTGAAAATGACACAAGAAAGATCAGAGGATCTGGTCCAAGAGTAAATGTGAAATCCAATGTTGTCATACCTAAATCCTTCAGTAAGTTTCTTGCTTACAGCAAAATCAAAGAAAATCTCTTCGAATGTTTACCAAAATTCTCGTCAAGATGAATCTGTCATTTGGGAACATGATATTTGCACCTACAAAGACACGGTAATTGGTTCGCATAAGGGCACTTTTGCAGCCATTTCTCCCGTCTCCCATGAAGAAGCGGATGCCCGTCTTTAACTTCATGTTCGGCATGTTTTTGAATACTCGAGTCATTCAAAGATCACAGTATAAACTGTTGGCAATGGTGTTGTAGTGATTGCTATGTATGCTTTCTCAAGACTACCGAATCTAGATGAATTGTGGTTGCAGTATGAAATTGGAAAGCATCTCCAATAAATTCCCATCCGCGAGTTGCACAGGAAAGTTCGATAAGAAATTTCAGATCTTTTACCTTTCTTCCATGCCTTTACAGAAGCTGTCATGGTGTCTAGTTCTGCAGGTATCGGTAAATCTACATTCTGGAAATTATGGGTGATATTTCGAGACGTGGACAAGGGTTTTTTGACTTATTGAAAAGTTCCTGAACATTTACAGAAGATGAAAAGCATTTTTTACTTATTCAGCAGTTCGTCTTTTCTCTTATCTCCTGCATCACGTTCACTGGATACTGTAAAAGATACCAGCGAATTCAATTTACGCAATAGAACAGACCCATTTAAAATATTTCACCAACCAGCAACGTTCTCCTGCATCACCTGAAGAGGTCTATCCCACAGTGTTCTGTATTTGAACTGCCTTCAATGCAGTTTTCCACGCTTGAATCCTTGTCAGTTTTGATGGGAGAAGGTGAACGATGGCTACGAGCCCCTCTGGTCTTCAAACCCTTAAATCACCATGGAGAAGCTACAAGAACTGATTGCAGGCAAGTGCAGAGAGACGTGCGCACTAGGGTGGAGTGAAAAAAAAACTGAAAATCGGAAAATCAAAATGTAATGCCGCGCAAAAGATGTGTATGATCCTCAGTAATAAAACTGTACAGTTTTTTCGAAATCAAATGTTATCTTCCGGTGCCCCCGGGCTCCCCAATTTTCGCCAAATTCGTCAAAAACACTTTGTAGAAGTTATAAATGGAAATAAAAATAAAGCTGGAAAGTAAAAATGTCATACCGCAGAAATGTTGAATGGTAAGTAGTAATATGCCCGTACAGTTTCGTTTTAAATCAAGTTTTATGATCCGGTGCCCACGGGCCCCCAATTTTTGCAAAATTCGTCAAAAATGCTTCGTACAACTTCTAAATCTAAATAACTGTTATAATGTGATATGGTACTCTTTAAAAACTAAACTTGACTATGATTATACTGAATTTTTAGCTTGTAATAATTAAAATACGGTGAGGAACAGTTTATATGAAGTAAGAGTTCACATCAAGCTGACAACGTGATCGTACAAGTGGTGGTTCGTGATTCACCATCATTTTAAAGAATTAATTAAAACTATTACCTGTAGAACTTGATATGGGGATGTTGGAGACAGAGAAAAACAAATACTTAAGCTGCAACATCTTTTTATTTCAGGATGTGCAGATCTTTATAAGGAGAGTGCATGGCTTGAAAACTATAGGAACTTCTGATATACTAGTGAACGCGATATTTATTACAAAAGCATGTTTTAAAAGAAGATGTAGATCTGGTATATAATTCAACGTTACTTAAAAGAAAGGTGGAACATGAGTGCCTTCCATGGCACACAATCTTGGCACTGAGACCACACGTGGTCCGTGCAGCACAACAAGTCCGCGTACTGCGTAAAATCACAGCTATACCCTACGAGGCGAATCCCCAGACTGACCTTTTCCCGTGCGAGCGTTTTCAAAATCGCCGCGGAAAAAGTACGCCAAGCAAGGCCAAAACGATACTGCGCCAAAAATGGAACTCACGGCAAACCTGCTTTCGCTAAGGAGTGACCAAGGGAGAAAGATCGCTCGCAATGATGAGAAACCTGTTCATTCAGAAAACTGAACGTACGCTTGCAAAGAGTTGGCATTTTTCCAAAACGGTACTATTGATAAAAAGAGGATGCGTTATGACTGAATTTCCGAAATTAAAACTATAAAAGCTGATAAAAAGTTGATTGATTGATCAAAACATAAGATAATAAATTTTTAAAGGGAAAACTTAAAATGGACTAAATAAGATACATTAAAATTAAGGATTAAAGATATTAAATTAGAGATATTGAATTGGGAAGAATAAGAGACAATATATCAACATGATAATAAGCATTCGAACCTAAATCGAATTTCCATAAATTTGGAAAATAAAAATGTCATACAGCGGAAAAGTTGTTCATGGTACGTAGTAATAGGCCTGCACTGTTTTTTGACATCACGTACTATCTTCCAGGGGCCCGGTCATTCGAAATTTTGTAAAAATGGCCGTAAATTCAATTTTATCTGTTGTACATGTATAATATAATGCATCACACAAGAAGCCAGAGCGTAATAAAAACATTTTATCTGTGAAACGTACACAAACAATTAAAGATCAAGAATGAAAAATAAACATTTAAATCTGTTAAAAGTATTCAAAAAATTTTAATTTCAATTAAATCGGGTCTTGCTCTTCAAAAGAAAATCTAAATATTCGAAATGTTTCAGCTTTGTGTTTATTGTTCGTGCTATTGGAGTTTTGTAACCTTAAAATCCGTCTAATTCTCAAAATCTAGCATAATAGCTCTTGATTATAACCGAGAACTTAAAAATCCAACCCTGTTGCTTCAACCACAAACTGTCGAGGCAGCATCAGTGACCACTCTGGCACACCTTTCTACACTTTGAGTGTGACATGGAAACTCAACAAACGAAATTATATCTTCACAATCACGTTAGTCAATGTACATCTTTAAATCATCGTATGAAAGATTACTCAAAATAGGTGGTTACGTAACTTGTACATTATCCCACTAAATCAGTTAAATGTAATCTTCTGCGCTAAAATTTATTGAAGGAACTTGGAACTGCCTGACTTCTCCATTAGTTTCTCCACTTCGCGCTTTAAGGATTCTACGAAATTCTAGCTGCCGTATGTGTTTCCGATCATCAGTTACCATGCCAATCAGCATGTTTAATGGATGGGAAAGAAGACATTGCGCTGGATTACTGTGTCAATTAAAACTTTAACTGCCTGAGGCATATCCCTGGAAAAATAAACGATTTCCCAAAGATGGCTCACACTTAATTGCAAACCATACAGGTGTGCACACCTTGACTACAAGTTTTGTCAATATCTTCAGATTTGACGTTGAATCCGGAGTTGCTACATAGAGTCTCAAAATTCTGTTCGCGGTGGCAACCAAGTTGCCGTGTGAAAGTCTTCTAGGAAATCTATTTGCAAAGTCTTACGGACAACTTCCTTTCTTAATAGATCTTTTTATTCATGTATTTTTGATCAGTACTAAGATCGTCAATAATTGTTTCGAGATTATAATTAATGTCTATAGTCTCGAAAGAATCGATGGGAAGGGATTTGCACTTGTCCAACATTTTTCTAATCGGCCCACTATAACTGTATTAATATAACTTTTAAATTTTTTAATACTTTTAACATATTTAAATGTTTATTTTCATTCATGAATTTTAATTGTTCGTGTACATTTGCCAGATAAAATTTTTGAGTTGCACGCTTGATTCTTGTGTCATGCGTTCTATTATACGTGTACAACAGAATAAAGGTAATTTACGGCAAAATTTTCGAAATTTCGGATGACCGGGGCCCTGGAAGACATTATGCGATTTCGAAAAAACAGTGCAGGCTATTACTATGTGCCATATTAAACTCTTGCGCTGCATGACATTTTTATTTTCCAAATTTATGTTTATTTCGATTATAAATTGTGCAAGGCATTTTTGACGAAATTCGAAAAAATTGGGAGGGCTGGCGCCACCGGAAAGATAAAACTTTATTTTAAAAAAACTGCGCAGTCATATTATTACGTACCATACACAGCATTTCCGCTGTATAAAAATTTTATTTTCCAACTTTATGTTTATTTCAAGTTATAAGTTGTACAAGGCATTTTTGACGATTTTGGCGAAAATTGAGGCGCCCGTGGGCACCGTAAGATAAAACTTGATTTTGAAAAAACTGTGCAGTTTTATTACTGGGAACCATACACAAGTTTTGCGCGGTATTACATTTTAATTTTCCGATTTTCGGTTTTTTCACTCCACCCTAGTGCACACGTTGTCGATTTGTAAAATCAGGTATAAAATTCATTTTACATTGTAGCTGTGAAGGGCGATGCAGGGAATAAAATGCTTTTATTTTGAAAACTAGGGGAGCACCGCCACCTGCTCGCTACGCTCACCAACCCCCCGCTTAATCGCTTAGCTATTTCATTCGGTATAGCGAAGCAATTCCTATTTTCTAGCCAACTCCAGATTACTGTTTGTGCTTAAAAATAATGTAAATAGTTTAATTAAGCTCCGTTCATAAGCTAATGTTAGTTTTTGTTTCACTGAAATATCTCAATTTGTTGATTTTCTGCATGCAAGTAAACCCTATTGTATTTCAATGGGAGTCTATGGAAATTTGGCGAAATACTGGAAATAGCGCTAAGTTGGCGTCACTTTTGGTGACAGAGAGACGGGTCTCCCCTATTAACCTCCTTTATAGCGTCATAAAGCTCTGACCAATCAGTTGCATTTCACGGTATCTACGCAGATTTTCATTGTTCCATTTCCAAAGCATTACTTTTTGCAAGGCATACTTACTACTAGCGGCAGATCGATTTGCGTTTAATATATGAAGTTGCTCGCCAGAGGACTCTGATACGCTGCCCAAAAGAGAAATTTGACTCTGAGACGTAACTTCAACGACGAGAACCAATCAAACCGCTCTGGGCAGGGTCCAGAGAATTCTAATGTGTTTATATTTTTTTTTTTTCGTATAGATATGATTCAAAAGAGTTTAATAAAAATATTAACTCTAATCATCAAAGAAAAAAAAATATTTTAACAATTATCGGAATAATAAATGGTGCGATCGGAGAATACTTTCAAGGTTGCTACTTAATACCAAGTTAATACTAAATACCAAGGTTGCCACTTTGGCGCATTTATCGCCAGGTTGAGGAGAAGTAGAGTATTCTACGATTCACCCCATTAAATAAAAACATGCATAGTCTAAAAACATCAATGTCACAAATTTATTTGCTATCTTCACTGCTGAAACAATAAAACTAATGTAATTTCTTTTAAATATATTAAAGTACTCATAAAATTCCTTGTAATAATTAATGAATATAATTTATTAAGTAAGGATTACACTTACACGATTTAATCAAAATTGCTTGGATAATATAAAATATTACAACGATATTTAAATCTGCGATCACCATTTCTTTCTATGATTAAAAATAAGAATATTTAATGTTTAAAGAAGATCGTCTTTTTTTTTTTTTTTTTTTTTTTTACTATTATTATTATTATTTAGTTCGGACGATATCAAACAAACATTTTATGGGTAGCAATAAATTCGTCAAAAATAACTGCTTCAAGCCAGTTATGAGAACTGTAGTTTGATAAAAACCAAATTTTTCTTTTAAAACGTGTATATGAAACACAAGCTATTTTTATGTAAATACGGGAGATTCAAAAAAGTCCTTCCGGCCAGTGCCGGGAGGAAGAGGTAGCTTTCAAATTCCTTATTTTAAAAAAGCCAACTTATATTATTCAAACACACGAAGCTCAATTTAGTGGAAACCGAATATAGGAGATTCAATACTAATTTTTATCAATACTAAATCATTATGAATGAGAATGTCGCGAAATTAGTCAGCTTTATCCAAGCTGCTTTTATTTAAAGTAACTTATATTTGGCTGAGATGTTGATGTATACTATATCCACATGCCTTCTTACATGGAAATAGGCGAATACGTGTGTTATCGCGTGACAAATACAAGATCGTTTCAAAATGTTAGCCATACTAGAAATTCAAAGTGCTATAATTTTACCATATTTAAGATATAAACAAAAGAACAAATTTTCAGAAACAAAATCTGCTCCGGAATCTTTGTATCAAGGCCAAACACATAAAAAATCTTTTTCATTTTCCAATTTTTTAATACCTCATTTTAAATTTTAAATTTAAATTTTTTTTAATGGCAACACTTTTGAAATAAGATGGCGAATGAAGCTGGCCAACGAACTCGGTCGAGACACTGGTATGTACCATGTACAGACCAAGTAACATCCAAATCGGTTCATAAATACGCTTGTTATCGCGTGACAAAAATCAGGTCGTTTTAAAATGTCAGCCACAATAGAAATTCAAAATGCTATAACTCAGCCATTTTTTTAGATATAGACGAAACAAAAACTGTTCCGGAATCTTTGTATTAAGGTCAAACACATACGAAAAAAAATCTTTTTCATTTTCCAATTTTTTGGCATCTCATATTAAATTTTAAATTTTTTAATTTTTTTTAAATGGCCGCCATTTTGAAACAAGATGGCGGATGAAGCTGGCCAACGAACTCGGTCGAGATATTTGTATGTACTATGTACACACCAAGGTACATCCAAATTGGTTCATAAATACACCTGTTTTCGCGTGACAAATATCAGGAAGTTTCAAAATGTCAGCCACGCTAGAAATTCAAAATGCTATAACTCAGCCATTTTTTTAAGATATAGACGAAACAAAAACTGCTCTCGAATCTTTGTATCAAGGTCAAATACATAAGAAAAAAATATTTTTTCAATTTTCAATTTTTTGGTACCAAATTTCAAATTAAAATTTTTCTTAAAAATTTAAATGGCTGCCATTTTTAAACAATATGACGGATGAAGCTGGCCAACAAACTCGGTCGAGACATTGGTATGTACTATGTACAAACGAAGTTACATCCAAATCGATTCATAAATACGCCTTTTATCGCGTGACAAAATTCAGGACGTTTCAAAATGTCAGCCACGCTAGAAATTCAAAATGCTATAACTCAGCCATTTTTTAAGATATAGACGAAACAAAAACTGCTCCGGAATCTTTGTATAAAGGTCAAATACATAAGAAAAAAATATTTTTTCATTTGCAATTCTTTGGTACCACATTTCAAATTTTAAATTTTTAAATTTTTTTAAATGGCCGCCATTTTGAAACAAAATGGCGGATGAAGCTGGCCAACGAATTCGAGAGTTACAGTATGACAAAGGTCAGATATATATATATATATATATGAATATATATATATATATATATATATATATATATATATATATATATATATATATATATATATATATATATAATATATATATATATATGGATATATATATATATATATATATATATCAACTTTTGAACGGAGGGTGGTTTCGGGGTCTGGGGGTCATGATCGATGAAAATATACCAAATTTTTTTGAAATCGCTTTCCTCCGAACGGCTGCAATAGGTAGATTTTTGTAATGAAAGCTACCTAAAAGAAGGTACTTGTTAGTTATCCCGTAGACCAAATTACTATCGCCAAATTGTAAGATTAAATGCCAATAATGGTTGATCGTAAATGTCGAATTCACTTGACAACTCGTGTTTACGTCATCAAGTGATTTTTATTTCGACATTTTATTTGTATTTTTATTAATGTTATACTAATTTATTTGTTCTTTTGTCATTTAACATAAAAATGATGTCAATTTGTATAATTTGGCGAGTGGTTTGGCGATTTATATAATATGGCGAAATTGCTCGTCGCGATAACTAACAAGTACCAAAAAGGATAACAGAATGAACCAAATGATTAAGTAAACAATAAGTAATGTAGCTAATCTTAAAAGTATGTGAACACTAAAATACTACAAGCTGTGTAAAATATCCTTTTAAATCGAAGGAAATTGAAGAATATAAGTATTTAATTTATTATTCTGAAAATACGATCAATGATTCTGAAATTTCGACGATGAGAAACAAGCCGCTATCTGGGCAGGGTATAAATGTAAACAAAAAAGAGCACGTTTTGATGTTTTGGTTCAGGGTTTGAAGCTGAATCCGACTTCACTTTTTCGACGGTTTTCGGCGAAATGCGTGGGCCGTATATATCATAGTAGGCTATGCTTAAGGTACTTTTCCGTTATACGGACAGCATTGTCGCCAAGCGCAATAGTTGGCGCAAAATGAAAATCACTTGAATTGAAACATTTGAAAAATAAAAGAAAAACATTGTCGATAGTAAAGTGAGCATTTAAAAATTATAACATTTGAAAATTACAGAATTTTACGAACTATTTTATTAAATCACAAATATCTAATTAAAATAAGTGAACAAATAACTGTTATACAATAAAGTAATAAAATAAAAAAATCATATTAAACTGCTGCCATAAAATTACAAATCTCTTTCGCACAGATGTCATATTCGCCCCATATTGGCGCGATTTTTTTTCGGTTGCCAATTTGGCGAAAACATCAACAGCATAAACAACATAGATTCAGATTTCATATACGCCCCATATTGACGCGATTTTTTTCTGACGCCAATGTCATATACGCAACGGGTATTTAACTGGCGCCAAAGTGTCGTTATTTTGCTTGATATGGTAACCCGGATGTTGCTTTTTATGCTGTTGATATTTTCGCCGAATTGGCATCGGAAAAAAATCGCGACAATATGCATGTATATGACATCTGTACCACAACATAATCCGGGTTACCACATCAAGCAAAATAAAGACACTTTGGCGCCAGTTAAGTACCCGTTGCGCATATGAGCATATGACATTGGCGTCAGGAAAAAATCTCGCCAATATGAGGCGAATATGACATCTGTGCCATATCTTTTAGCATTGCAGTAAACATTTCATTTTTTGAATGAAGACGTCGCCACATAAACTCTATGAGATACGACTCTAAATGATGACGAACTGGGAACAGATGTTATATATTCCCGCGGCCACCATCTTGGATTTTTTTCTTGGCGTGCAAACCCCTTTTGCGCCAAGTAGTAAATGTTGCACGCGAAGCAGCGATTTATGTGTAGGTTAGGCTTCACGTGGTTTCCAGAAAACGTCACTCGTCGAGGTTGTCTAATCGATAAACACCAACAAAAAATCGCCAAGAAGTCCAAGATGGTGGCCACGGGAATATATATTACATCTAAGCAACGAACTGTTACCCGATGTCTTTTGTTGCGCCATTCTGCGATGCCCCATAATCTCTCAACATTTTAAGTATGACATCCAGTATTAGGGTCGACAAGATTGTATTTGTGATTTACTGTGAAATGATCATAACCAGCACTTCGCAGTTCATCTGTTTTATATCCTTTCCAGTAATCTGTATAAATAATACTTCCATCAGCTGCATTGTTTTCTATTGCCGCCATTAAAGTTTCAGCTGTGCGATCGGAAATAGGAGTAAGGAAACATCCCCGTGTTTCACGGCATAAACCATCTAACACCGATTGAAGAGGAAGCACACGCCCTACGTTGCTTTTTCTTCTGGTAAAAAGACTTTCATTTACTTCTACAATTTTATTAGGTCCACCGATTTTTCTATTTGGTCGTGAACATAAAGCATTTGCACAAACTTCTCTAAAATAACTATTCCAGTCCACTGTTGTGTTGTGGTTCATATCAAGTTGCAGCTCACAAAGCTCAATCGATGTCAACTCTTGGCACCATAAATATATAAACCACAAAGCATTAAGAAAGACAACCGCGATCCTTCAAACCATGTTTTTTGTCGTATTCCTACGCTTTCTTCGCATGATCGTAAGCTATATCTCCATTTCGGATTTCCAGAACTCATCCATAATTTCATTTCATGGTTGTTTGAACACAACCTTTTATTATGCTGAATTCCAAATTTCTGAAACAGTTTTATCGCAACTTTCTCATCATCTGATAATTGACAAATGGTAAAATCCATCTCAGCGTCAGCAGTAAAAGTAAATTATAATTTGATAAAAAAAAGAAGCATTTTTATTTCGAATAATTTTTATTTCGAATAATTTTTATTTCGAATAAGGTTAAGATTAAATAATAATCATTCACGTAATTCACGTTTCATAAATAACAAATCACAATGTTTCGCATGGTTTACAAGAAAAATCCTTTTCACGATGAGAGCTGAAATAATTGGCGCATTAGCATACATTTTGGCATGCTGTCCGTATAACGGAAAAGTACCCTTAATTTTGGCGAAATACTGGAAATAGTGCTAAGTTGGCGTCACTTTTGGCGACAGAGAGACTGGTCCCCCATTGGTAACCTCCCTTATATCGTCATAAAGCTCTGACCAATCAGATGCATTTCACGGTATCTACGCAGATTTTTTATTGGTCCATTTCCAAATCAAACCTTTTTTTATATATAGAAGGATTTGTAAACTTTTTACATCATAACAATGATTTTTTTTTTAATATGGGGCTTCCTTGAGCTCAGAGTCATGGTTATGCCTTTGCTTTTTCATTTTTACTCCTTCTTATGGGCATTTGATTTACAAGCAACCTTTTCATGCGAATAATTAAATAAACATGCTTTCTAAGATATACTTAGGAGGGGGTAGGAAGGAAAGTTTAGAAGCGAAAAAAATTAAAAACAATTCTACAAGTGGCACTCAGTGCAAAATGAGTACAGTATGGGACCCGTTATCCGGAAACCCCGTATCCAGAATGCTCCGAAATCCGGAATGCAAAATGATAATTGAAAAATATTTTTTCCTTTCAAAAACGTAAAAACCTGCAATATTTTTTAATGGTGTGAATGAGCATGAAGTTGAAGACTTTAAAATTCAAAAAGAGAAAGAAATTATTACAGATCTGCTGGACTAAGCTGAAGAACTGTCATGTTCAGAAACTCAATTGTTGGATCAAAAACCAGTAGGAGATTGTCTGATTGCTGATGATGATACTCCTGTAAGTGATCAGATGACTGGCAGTGAGATTTGTGACATAATGCCAAGGAATATTTCTAATGGAAGTGAAGATGGTGGCAAGCAGAATGAGGTGGTAAGACGATTTCATATGAGCTATTAATGTTTTTCAATTGAACAACTGATTTGTGGAATGCAACAAACAAGCTACTCCCACAAACAGAAAATCATGGCAGTATACAGAAGCAGTTAGTGCAAAAGACACACTATAAGCAACCCATCTTAATAAAAATGTTCTAAAAAACCAAATCAAAGGATTCTGTTCTCTTCTCTTCTTATATATTAATTTGAATTGTAATTTAGAAGATTTTTTATTTTGTATAAATAAGTTATTAAATTAACTAATTTATAATTATGTATTTTCATATATTATTCATATTTTATACATTTCATACCGTTATTTTATACTATTCTTAACATTTATAGTAAAGTGTTCCGAATTACGGAAAAACCCCTTATCCAGAATATCTCAGGTCCCAAGCATTCTGGATAACGGATCCTATACTGTACTGGAAAACATCGTAACAAGAGTTGGCTGAGTGTTGCGTTGTCGCTGCAAAGTCGCGTATACCATTTGTTTCAGAACAAATTTGTAAGAATCTTTTTGTAGCTCATTTCAAGAGCTTTAAAATGTTATATCACAATATCATAATATTATAATTGTGAATGGAGGTGTGAGCATTTTAATGAACCTATGTCCATCGTCGCGGCGGCCATTTTGATGACGTCATTATGGAGGCTTTTGACCGCAGTTTTCTATTTCTTAACACACACACATATATATATATAAGCATTACTCCACACCTCATACAGGTATCCGGAAGCGAAATATGTTTCGATAACTCCGCTGACTAGTAGCAGTATAAAAGCAATAAACATCAAAGAGTTAAAAACAGAGACTAATTTAAATAGAATTAATCACGTAAATACTATGGGACTAGCGACAATGAATTGAGTGGATCTGTCAAGACGCCTCCCTTACGTTTAATAGTTAATTAGAAACATATCTGGAAAAAAGCGACATGGACAAAGGCGGCGTTGCAATTTCACGACATCCTTTCAAAGCTCGCTTAACACAGTGCTAAGTTTAAACTTTGATCAAGGGTTTTGTTATGCTACACCTGTAAAATGAAAATATTATAACTGCGCTGAGATTAGTTTTATGAAATATCAAATGAAGTTTAAATATGCACTACTTTTATTATCAGTACCGAATTAAGTTCACCATAAACATATTAGGATACGATTAAAAAACGTCTTATATACAATATCCATATTTGATATTATTTAGGCTTCATATCTTTTTTTAATTTTATGCTATACCCATTCATACTTTTTAGTATCTTCAGCTATTCCCAACACTATGTTGTATAGATTTTTATAAAGACTTATTATTCTTTTAGCCACGATCTTTTTTAATAATGCAATTAATAATTCATGTATTTATAGTACGGAACTCTCTGAGTGCGAGTAATACTCACACTTCACCGTTTATCTTAATTACGAATTTGATGATGTTCTTGATTCTATTGCAGCATTTATGATCTCTAATTTCAAAAGTTTGCAGGCTTGTCTCTGTATTTTTTCCTTATTCAAACCCGTGCGTTGCATGCAGAGTATAAACTATATAGCCAATAAACATTGGCCAACTTCTATTTCAAATATGTTATCGAATCTGGGTTATGTACAGTCGTGGAAAAAAAAGTAAACAACCCCTACTAACTCCTCAACAAATTATCGTAGACGAAAGTTACTGGTACCGGACGATTGGAAAAAAAGTCTACTTTTAAAGGGTGTGTATAAAATTTGCTTAGGGGGCCATATACATATTAAAACGAATCCAAACTTCATTTTTTTCAATGTCAGTAACCAAATTTAACAAGATATTTCAAATATTCGGTTCAAAATATGCCGAGAAACCAAATTTCAAATCATTCGAATGATAAGTTTTTGAATTATAGACATTCAAAATTTAGTACTTCTAATGTTAAATTACATTTTCATATTTTTATTTATATCTCCTGAAATTATGCTCCTAATGAGCTATTTTTTTGTGTAGCAATAATACTAATATACCCAAACATAAATACGTTGAAATTCAAATTTTTATAATTTTATGATATGAATTATGAATTATGAAATTAATAGTCGAAAAAATTATGAATTGCAACATACAATTTTTTGATGGATTTTGATTTATTAAGTCCTGCTTTATGGAAATCTAAATTTTCAAATTTTTCTTCCAAGTAGTTTTTAAATTATGATTAAAAAACGGCAAAATGATGGTTTAAGGGCCGTCTATGATAGGAGTGACTAAATTTTTGAAATTTATTCTGCTATCCTGTATTCAAACAGGTTTCATTGACGCTTATACGTGCCTTGATCAAGAAGGCGTCTCTCTCGGGTAACATTCGAGTTCGGAACTTTAATTTGGATACAGCCCTTAAAATACGCTCGTTTTAAAATAATTAATTTCTCGGAAACTTATGGCATGGATTGCATAAAAATTTGTTTATAGGCTAATTGAAAGGTGTAGAGTTCATTTATGCTGCCAGAATTGTGTACTGCTATTGAAAAAAAAAACAAAGTTATGGTTCGTTTTAATATGTAGATGGCCCCTTAAACAAATTTTAAATACATCACTTAAAAGTAGACTTTATTTCCAATCGTTCGGTACCAGTAACTTTCTTCTACGATAATTTGTTGAGAAGTTAGTAGGGGGTGTTTACTTTTTTTTTTCCACGACTGTACACGTCAAATTTAATGATTTTGGTTTATAATTAATTTTTAAAAATATTAAAAAATTGTTTTTCATCAAAAACACATCTTTCAACAGATTTTTTCATAATTCTAGGTATCATGGAGGGGTTTAAAAATCCATTGCGAATTTCCGTCTTTACATGCAGATACCATTTTGAGATAAATAGAAGAGTGTAAAAATAAGAAATGTCTTAAACATTTAAAATTTTCCGCAAGCGTTATCGTCTCTGATATATTGTGATAGTTTTAGATCGGGAGCCTGCAGCACAAACAATCGCTTCAAAGAGTTCACGGATGAAATTGTAGGATTAGTAAAATCTTGATTCACATATTAAAACGCAATATGTCTGCCAAGTCATATCTTGGTGGAAAACACCTGAAAAGCAGCTTGTTCGTAGGTTTACCATTGTGTTTTCCTGCACCATAAGGTATGAAAACATGGAGGACTGGGAGCAGAAAAACACAATGGTAAACCTACGGGTCAGCTGCTAAAATCGGGTTTTCAGGTGTTTTCCATCAAGATATAAATTGGCAGACCGATTGCGTTTTAATGTGCGAATCAAGATTTAACTAATCCTAGAATTTCATCCGTGAATTCGATGAGGTGATTGTCTGTGATGCCGGCTCTCGGTCTATTTGTAGATATATCGTCTTTCATATTGAAAATGAATAAATAAATATAAATCGGATTTAGAAATCCATTCTTCATCGATCACGGGAAAATCACGTAACCTTTTAGTTTTATGCACTTCAATTTAATTACAAAATCATTTTTTGTGTTTTCAGTGAAATTCAATGTTTCATCTGTTGAAAGCAGGAGCACTCAAGAAAATTAAATGACATCTTTTACGAAAATTATAAGATAGATAAAGCATTTTAACATTTCAACAAACGAAAAGCAATTTTAAACCGCAAAAAACTGGAATTTCTTGTAAAATACGTTTTCATTTAATTTTCGTCAGATAAAATTACCTAAAATAACTGCAGAATTTTAATACAATTTCAGTTCAATTGTGATTTAAAAGAATATGGTAATATTTAGAAAATTTTATATCAAAAGAAACACATTTTGTTTGCATAAATTTTGATATTATAGCATCTAAACAAGTTGGAAATTGCTCGTCAAACGTGGCAAATGATGTGCGTTCGTACTATAACTAGTTTTATAACTATATTTTGCACACCATATTGTACTGAATGTATATTTTTTTGCACTTCCTAAGTCTATAGTCTGTAACTTCATTAAAATGCACTTGCAATAATTTTTTTTCCATTCCCCGTAATATAACGGAACACTTTTGACTGTCCCTGTAATTAAACTATACATCCGATTTTCATAAAATTTTAAATGGCTCGACAAAATTTTCCAACAATTATATATTTAAAATTTCAGGCAATTCAGAAGGCTGTAACATCATTAAAATACACTTGCAATAATTTTTCACATTGGCCGTAATGTAAAGAAAAACTTTTGACTGTCCCTGTAATTAAACTATACATCCGATTTTCATAAAATTTGAAATGGCTTGACAAAATTTTACAATAATCAAATATTTAAAATTTGAGACCATTCGGTTGGGTAGTTTTTGTTCTGTTATATGCGGACAGACAGACGGACGGACTGAACGACGACTTTAGTGCTACGTATTTATGTAATTACGAACGCATCTAAAAAGGCGTTTAATTTATAGGTGCGTTTGTAATTATACAAATACATATCACCTACTGACGTAGTCTGGTCCGTCCGTCTGTCTGTCCGCATATAACAGCACAAAATCTACCCAACCGAATGCTTTGGAATTTAATATATTATAATCGTTGGAGAATTTTGTCAATTATTTTCAAATTTTATTAAATTCTGAAAGAACTTTAAAAGATATTAATAACAGTTTCTCCATTCTCTTAAATCCTATCATACGTAATTAATTCAATGATGACCTATGATAGGTACTGATTCTAGGCTGCCATGGTGATCACGTCTATTTATGATGGAACAATATTATTTCCATATTTCTGAATTTAATAATATATAATAGTAATAAATTTTGGATTCATGCATTTTTACATGTTAGTGCAAGAGCTATTGCACCAAGATCTGAATATATATAAAACTAGTTATAGTATGAATGTACCTCATTTGCCACGTTTTTACGTACAATTTCAAACTTTCTAGTCTGAATCTTGCATTACGAATTAAAAAAGGGATATAGAAACTCCAAATCACATTTCATTGTTTTCGAAATTACCATCTACTATACATAAGATGTCTTTTCAGATTTTTAGATTTTAATACAGTAGCAGTTTTCACAACGAAATGTTAATGCTCGTGAAGTGAATTAAAAGAATTTTAAAAAAAATATGCATGACACAATAAAAATAAAAATTCGAAAAGTTGCTTTTATGAAAGAAATTAGTGCGTCGACAATTTTGTAGAATATTCAAGCATACATTTAAAACTAAGTTAACAAAATTCTGTTTTTATTGCTTAGATTTTTTTTTTTTTTTTACCCTATAAGGGCGATCAATATATTTTCAGAATTCTTAAATTACGTATGTTTCTGAATAATAAAACAAATTGGGCAATATTAAGGCAATTGGAAGTATTTTATTAAACTTTTCAAAATAGTCTTAATTGAGCAATTTTAATCAGTGAAATTATTAAATGTCAATAATAATTGTTAATAACAGGGGAACAACTGGATAGGTCAACGATTGGCAAGAAGTTCGAATTTAATGGAGGTAATGAGAAATTGTGTAATTTTGTATGAGAGGGTGGGTTACTAAACCTTATAGCATCGTGATGTCACGCCAACGTCATTCACTGTGATGTCATATTTTGGATTTATCGTCAAGTAACGTGATGTGAAGTCGTAACGGCCGTTTTTAAGTCGTCCTGTGACGTCATACAGGAATTACCGTGGCTAACGAGAAAGACAGGCTACCCCGGTGAATCCTATTCTTCTTTTTTTTACAGGCCGTCGGAGTCACGTGATTCTCTTTTCGCACACCTTCATTGGTGCATTCGAGCATCACGTGACTCCAGCGGTCTGTAAAAAAGAAGAATATGATTAACAGAGGTAGCCTGTCTTTCTCGTTAGCCTCGGCAATTACTGTCTGAAGTGATAATGGTAATATTTTGTGACAATTATGACATACGTGACTACTTGGCATTTAATCGGTTGACCACATTTTATACGAACTGGGTCCGATTTTGTTTGGTGGGCTGTTTTTTTTCTATAGGTAGGGCTCGGATATTTTTGCAATACCCAAGGCTAAAACAGTATACGATTATTAAACGAAAATAATGCGTGAAGGTAGGACGGAAAATTCCAACAGATAATAAAAAAAATAGCTTAATAAATTCGACATAGTTTAGGCTTATCTTCTAAAAAGATATTTTTACTTCAAACAACAACAAAATAAACAATATTTATAATAATAATAATAAATTACACAGAAATGTAAATAACAAAAATAAGCAAGAATGTAACCAGCTCTTTTGCGCATCCGTATATTAGAGTGTACTTATATCTTCAAACGTCTATTAGTGTACTAAAAATGTTTTAGCTGAAAAATACATAACACATTTAATAGACAGTCTTAAGCATTTCACGCCCATATTCAGTAAAGCTTAAATATTCTTTTTTGCAGCCCCGTATATGATTTTATTGATTTTAGAAAAATTAATTTCGAAAAATCGCAAATATAAAAACGCATTCTACAACTAAAAACGCATTTCAAGCAATTATAGCCCATAGACAGTACAGTAAGTTCATTATTTTCTACGCCCCTGTAAATGACCGATAAATGTTATGCTAACATTATTCTACAGTTAGCATCTGGTAGTGCGCGTTTGTGATATATGCCAATTTCAATACTTTTGAAATACCGTAATATTCTTAAAATACACTGCAAAAGATTTTCCCTCATTGACCATAACGTAAATGAATTATTTTGGGTTTATATGTAAACGAACAGTAAATGCCACACATTTATTATAGCGAACATGCTACAGCAAACCTAAATTACATATGGCAATTACATGACAATCTGAGTATATTTACACAGGTAGAGCACGGATAGACGAAAGACAAAACTAAAGCAACTACAATTTTCGATTTAGTTGAAAAAACAACAAATATTTTATTTAAAAAAATCACGTTTAAAAAGCTTTTGGTGATGACAATATCATAATTGAAAAAATCAAAATATAAGCTACGCTTGTTTCTTGCGTGATATCAGAAATGAGGTTCAGAAAAAGTGACTTTGAACACTTGCCAAAAGAGATTTGTTCTGGAATCAAAGTAGGATTATATTGTGATAGGTTATTTTGTGCATGACCTGCCATGAAAAAAAAAATAATAATTTTATTTAAACTGTTTCTGACGACAGTATAAATTTCTGTAATTAAATAAAATTTTATAAAGAAGAATTTTTATTCAACTGAAAGTTTATGATAAAACAGTGTAGAAGATATTTTCACTATAAAGTACTAACTTTTATAAATATAAACTTAGTTTTTAAGTACATTCACCACGTGCTTTCACCACTACTTTCAATTATAAAATTTATTAAAATCAAATGCTGCTTTCAGATTATACTACAAGATGCACTATCTATTTATATTATAAAGGAAAAACATATCTGTGCGTAACGCATACGTCATTTTGCGAATGGCAACACTTTGAAATTTGAAATGAAATTTCGGTTTTGCAATTTTCTGAACTGCAAATTTTTAAACTTCGAAACATCGCACATTTTAAATTTTTACACCGTCGTATAAGGAAAAAAATGCTCTTTTAAATGCAATTTGTTTCAAAGCTGTATCTCAATTAATTTTTGAGATATTAATTTTTTTGCAGTTTTTAATACCATTTTTCTTATCATGGCAACAAAAGTACCTCATTTCTATTGAACGTTATTGAAAGTAAACGGAAAATAGTTGAAAATAGGAGATGCTGTATCTTTTTATTGCCATTTCTCATAAAACCTGAAAAAATAGTTGAATATAAAATATGGACTATGTCAAGAATATTGTCAGTTATTCCGTGATAATGACGTCATATGCACACTTTTCTATAGACGAAGTTTAAGACGGGGTTGTAAAAGTAGATTGCTTTAGCGGATACAGATGACGTCATTTTATAAAAAAGCGTGTATTGTAATTCTTAAACCTGAATTATGTTTTGTAGAAGTGCGTCATTTTCACAGCCAAGCTGCTTTGAAACTCTTCACAGGTGAAAATGAATCACTTTTGAAATTAATGTAATCGAAAGCACGCACTGATAAACGAAATGTTTTACAAAAATGTAGAGTGTCTTTATAAAAGAGAGGTGACATGCAAATTATAGCGATTTATATTACAGAAATTGATGATTCTCGCCTGGTTGGATTTGCTTCGAAGAGTTAGACAGGCAACCAAATAATTCGTGGTTTAAAATAATAACGTGTTCCTGAAGTTTTTGTCAAAAATTCTGTCGAATAATAAAATTTTAATGCTATTCTTTAGGACATTCTACTATAATTTTATCAAAATAACATAATTTGCTTAATTTAGTTTTTCCTAATTTTATATAATCTATATATTTAAAACACAAGTGAGTTTTTTAATCATCTGCCCTGATCTTTCTGCTGAACCAATTTTACTAATATATATATATATTAAACTGAAAGCTCTTCCTTTGTAGATGTGGTCACACTATTTGTTTTTTTTTTAAATATCCCCACTTTTATATTTTAATTTTAAAAGCATTTTATAAAATTTCTTCAAAATGATGAAAATTAGATAGATTTCATTGCTGCAGACAAGAGAGAAATAATGATGTATTTTAAACTTTATTCATGCTATTTTCTGATAAAAATTCGAAATTGTTGATGAAAATTGTTGTATAGGGTTTGGTGGCGCAAAATCCCATTAAGAGCAGAATATTATATTAGGGGCATATTAACGGAAAATGGCATACTGCTTTTGAAAACACGCATTTTTCCTCATAAATTTTCTATATTGATTTTCCTTCTGCATGCGTACTAATACTAAGTTTCAGACACTAGGCGAAATGCTTATTTAAGTGAAAATGAAGTCATATTTAAAATAAAACGATCATTTTCTTAGATAAAACTAAGCCTTTTAACACAAATGCGTCTAAAAACCATAAATTACGGAAATTTTTACTCTCCAAAATTGAGATTAGAATCTCAAATAAAGAGTGCGTCTGTTCACATAAAAGATGTTGCTGACAATCGTGACTTCAAGTTTTGAGTTAAAATGATTTTTAAATGATCAAACAAAATTCAATTTGTAAAAAACTGATGAATATGGATATGAGAAGTGCGTATACAAATTTTGAGAAGGTGAAAATTGCTGTTTTCATTCCGGAAATCCAAGCATAAGAGCCTCAATTGATAACCACATCCTAATAACTGATCTTTATTATATTTTATTGATTATGTATCTATATTATAAAGAACAAACGTATATGTGTGTAACGCTGACGTCATTTTGCGAATGGCAATACTTCACGATCAAATTTTGGTCTTGAAATTTTCGCTACTGCATCTTTCAATCTTCTGACCATCATACATTTTCAATTTTTGTCGCATAGGAAAATAAATGTACTTTCAAATGCAATTTGTTTAAAAACTGTATTATATTTTCTAAAATAGTATTTAATCATGATTTTTTTTTTAAAGTTTATCTCATCACGTGCCGGTTTCAATACATAAAATAATAAACATTTTGCACAGAAAGCAACAAACATTTTTCAGCGTTTGTTTCTGTCTATTTTTGCATAATGAAATTAATACTTCCTTTATAAACAAATAAAAGAATAATATTAAAAAACCACCAAACTAACATATTTGTGAAAGAAAAATTAACGAAATTAATACTTCTTTTATAAACAAATAAAAGAATCATATTGAAAAAAACACAAATCTAACATATTTTTAATCGTACAATTTAAATTTTTAGATCATCAAATAGGATTTTTTAAAAAAAATGGAATTTGTTTGCAACGTTCATCTCAGTTTACTGATTGTCTATGGTTTTAAAAACAATTTTAAAGCATGAAATATTTTTTTAATTTATCTATATCGCGCGGAGCTCGATTACGAAAGATTAATCCGTTTGCCCTTAAAACAAAATAAAGAGTTCATCATTTTCTTACGGCTAATTACCATTAAAAAAAGACTTCCCTATGAATAAATAAATAAAATAACATAAATAAAACATAAATTTACCACACATGTATAAGCTCTGAAATTATCAGAATATAAAAGGATTCCATAAGTAGTAAAATCTTGGCAAATAACTCTTAGCATGCGGCTAAGAAGAAAATATCGCTTTTGATAAATTTCAAAAATGTATTTGATTGTGTAATTCGTATTTTCCATATGAAAAATGCTTTTTTAATGTAAGTGGTCAATCTGAAAAATTTATTGCATAAAAAAAAATTGTTAGTTTTCAATTAAAAAAAAAAATGTTTTCACCTATATTCTTTAACCCGGGAAGCCCGGGTACGATCCCCTAGTATACGTTAAAATACGTAAATTTTTACAAAGGATGCCTGTTTATATAACATATATGGCGAAATACATTTCACAGCGTCTGATAAAGACATTAAAAATTTCCAATCTTTTATGGCAAAATTTTACTCTGTAATTTCGCTTTTAATTTTATGATTTTTTCTTATTTTCTGGCGATTAAGATCCCACGTTAGTAACACTAAGATACTCGCAAGTAATATTAAACGAATGGCATATTTTCTCATATGTATTTAAATATTTACATTTTTTCTTCTATGGGCAATTTGAGGACAACGTCTAACTGGGTAAATTCGACTTTATTTTGGATGCGAGTTTTTTTCCTATAATACTTTCATTTTTGGAACCGGTTTTGAAAGTGGTGTCCGTAAAAGAAAAGAAAATCATTCCATAATGTTAAAATGAAAACGAGATATTTAAAAAGAATGCGGCCATTGGTTTAACATTATCTTTCTTGATAGTCTTAAAGGGGGTAGATGGGCAGTTTTAGTTTATGTATTAAATAGGACCATAGAAAAGTTAGAAGGATCTTGATCAGACAATATAAAGTCACTTTTTTAGCGACGATGTCTAATTCCTTTCAGTATTGACCTTTCGTTATCGTTAAAATCTTCAGGCCAGATTTGGACGATTCTCTGCCCATTTTATCCCCAACCACCACAAAATAAAATTGATTATTATTTTAATCACTAATTCAAATATTTAAATATCACATAAATTCAATTTTTACAACATCGACCGGGGTTAAGGTACACTTTCAAATAAAATTTATCTGAGAACTGTAGCTAAGTTTACTGACTCTTTAGGATTTTTAAAATTACTTATGAAACAAGACATAAAATAAATTCTATACAACATGAAGGATTTGTTTGCTAAAATAATTTAAATTAACTTGTTGCAGGTTACCAGGATTGGCTATTAACAGTCAAAGGCAAATTAAAAAGAAAAAGAAAATTATTTCCTTTCATTTTTATATATATTTTTCTTTTCAATATTTCAATAAATTTTCAAATTAGGTCAACTTCTATTGGTTGTATTATGGAGATACCTTCATGAGTAGCATGTCCTTTAAACTGAATGTGAATAGGATTATAAAAAGCATCTTCGCGTTTAATCACATTTGGCGATCTGCTGATTTTGATTGATAACAGTAAGATACCGAACTTTGGCATTGAAATATTAGAAAAAGATCGTAGCTTTTTTAATATAGTTTAATATTTATTTTTTTTTTTTTGATAATTTATAAGTAATTAAATGGATAAATAAATGTAATGTTTTCAGAATTTTATATAACTTTCATTTCTTTTCTTTAGTTTGAAGTTCTGTATCTTGAAAACTATTTAACAGAAATGAATTTTTTTTATAATATTCTAACCTCTGAAAAATTATCTTCCTATTTATTGAGTAATAATAATTTGGTAGCACCATGCTTAATCGTTAATTGGTTGTAAAAATTGAAAATTTGAGAATTTTGAGAAAATTAAAAACATTATACAAAATTAAAAAAATTAAAAAACATCTGTGAAATCGATGCCTGTTGTAGTATTACATATGAAGATCAAATTTCCCAAGTTTGAAAGTTGCCATTTATTTCCTTCATCTTCAAAAAACTTAAAAAAAAATTACAAATTCGTAATTTTTCCTCTTATGTATGAGCAAAAATATAAATAAAGGAAAGGTTCGACATTAACTATATTGCACAGACATAAAGATCAATATGTACATGATATACTAAAAAAAAATCAAGATTGCCTTTTGATTACTAACATAGCAAAAATGGATTGAAAAAGGCAATATATGTTACATTCCATGAGCAATTCCTCTTTGGATTCGCGCTCAATTCTTAAAATATTGCACGATTTCAAGGTGAAAAAATTGACTGCTGCCATCTATTTTTTATATATGGATTTAGGAATAATATGTAATTTTTTTTCAACTGAATCATTTTTTTTCTACTTTAATTAGAAATATTCTTGCGGCAAAAATAGTCTGAAAACAAGGATAAAAGTTTCTATATTTAAAATATACACTTTTATCTATAGTATCAAACAATTTAAAAGTTTTAAAAAGATTTCCTTCACTTAAAAAGAAGTGATAGAAATATTGCATTTTTCCTTCAACATTTTTTAATTTTTATTTTTTTTTCTCATTAAGGAATATAAAGGCAAGAATGAAACTTTCGATATTTAAAATATATACTTTTAGCTATAAGGTCAAGCAATTTTGAACTTGTCAGAGATGTCCTTCATGTGTAAATGAGCAATATAAATATTGCATTTTTCCCTCAAAAATTTTCAAAAATAATTTTTTTCTCATTACGGAATAAAAATACAATTACTAACTTATGCCAATCGGTTAATTGTTATTCATTCCTAATTATAAATAATTTTTAATACATTCTTTTCTTCCCTAAGGCTAATAATCAAAATAGAAATTTTAAGCATGTAGACAAAACCTCGATTTTGCATTCCCTTTTAATGTAAATTTTAATCCTTAAATAAACAATCCTGAAATCTATTATTTTACATTTACTCATAAATAGATATGATCTACTTATAGACTGATTTTCATTAAAATCTGTGACATATCTGCCACAGATAAATTTCTCATTTTGTATACAATGACTCAATAAGATAGAAAATTATGAAGACAGAGTGAACTTCATGAACTGGAATCCCAGCTTTCCTAGAAATGTATTAGTAGAGATAGAGTACTGATAGACAGAGAGACAAACCAAAAACATAAAGCCTTTTCAAAAACGATGGAATTCGCTAAAAAAGTGAGGTTGACAGTTATTCAGTGTATTTACTTATTATTTTGACCAGGAATATACACTACCAACAATAGCACTGAAAATATGAATTACTGTAATCCTAAGCAGAAGTATGTATTTGTATATCGTGTATATATATAAATGTATGTATGTAGTGAATGTATGTTTATGTAAATTAGTTATTACACTGTTAAAAAGTTTCGTTTATTGGCAGTTTGTGTTCCGTGAATTTTGATCAGAAATTTTCCGTTTTGTTAGAGAAATGGAATCTCTCCCGTATATATGTTGCCATTTTAAGATGTTAGAGTTTTAAATACGGAATTATTACTGTAAAAATTTATCATCCAATGAGATTGCAGTATTTTTGATCGCCATGCATGTGCTTCAACTCGCTTCGCGTCTGTATCGCGCCATTTACGGAGAGCAAAGTGTAAGTTTGGACAAAAAACGGAGACATTCCGGCAACTTTGCTGCCAGTCCTTTTTCCGTAAATTGGCGGAATTTTGTTTTTTACAGTGTACACTTATGTATAAATTTGTATATCTACAGGATGACTCAGCACAGTGCTTCAAACTTACGGGAGTGGTAGGAGACACGCAATGGGAAATTATAGAAGCATTATAGGAAATACCTACTTTACGAGATATGGTTAAAAGATACTAAAAGAAGATGTAAAATGTAACAGTAATCCTTTGGCTACCACTCAAGTATTTTTAATTAGACTACTGTCATAAAACAAGGCATTGGCATTATTATCCATTGCCTATGTCGATATTACTCCATTCATGACAGCACTTTTGGAAGTAACACTCTGCCATAGCATCTGGCACAAATGTACAAAGAACGCAGATAAGGAGTAAGCCTCGTCGAAAAACGTTCCTCGTAATAGTGCTTTCGCATACGACCTGCATGTCGGACAATTTATTATTTGTGTTTTCAGAAGTCCTAAAACTTCAGTGAACTGTTATAAAATTTCTGTTTTCTACGGTATTGTTGTTGAAGTCTATCTCCTAAATAACTAGTCCACTGCATGAAGGAGCCATTTCCCAACATGCAATGCTATGCGATTCCGAATCGTATTTGTACTCCATACCATTAAAGCAAACGTTTGGCACTGATGCTGAATCTTCTTCCATATGCAATCCATGTACGTACTTATATAACCCTTATACATAAATGTATGCATCTATACAGCGTGATTCAAAGTAACGTGGCTGAAATAAAAGAACAAAGCAGGAATACAGATACAATAATAAATCACGTAAATAGTTGGGGTCGCAAATGCCATCAGGGGCTGTTAGAGGGCGTTTTCATGAAAACACGAGATGAGCAAATTGAGCGTCTTGATGTGTATAATTTCAGCACAACGGAGCTCTCGGAGATTTGAGCCGACAAGTCATAACACATGATCTGGCCACCATGTCCAGGCGTTGAATTGGTCGAGGTGAACTAATTGTATAGCAACCGCGATCACCAGATTTGCTCCATAGATTTTTTTATGGTTTTTTTTAAAGTACTTATTTACGAAACACCTATTTCATCACAGGAACACTTAGTAGGAAGAAGTGTTGCGGCAGCAGGATGTGTTCGAGATACACCTGGTATGATAGAGAAAGCGCACCAGTCCATGCAGTGTCGATGTAAGTGTGTCTCCAGACGTCTGGCAAAAACTTTGAGCATCTCCAATAGTAATATTGGTCATAAATGTGTAGCATGTCTTGAAACACAGTATAAATGCAATAATAACGAATGATTTTTGTTTATTTTACTTGTATTACAGAATATTTCCAAACCTTGCCCTGGCTGCCTCGGTGGACATTTGCAAACCCATGTTCCAATGTGATTTTTGATTATTTTTTGTATGCTTGCTTTGCCCTTTCTTTTGGGCCACGTTATTTTGAATCACCCTGTATGTAATGCATATGTAAATATTGTATATAATGCAGTGCTGATTATGTAATATAGGGGAGAGTAGTACACAGTGAGACAGCAGCCAGTTTAACATATACGTATAACTTTTTCTCTAAGCTGGCACACACACATAACGACCTCATCTTATGCAACACGTGGATGAAGTTTCGGAACTTGAGTTACTCGTCCGACAAAATAGTAAATAATTCTTTATTTTATAGAGGCTAAAGTTCCATAAATGTCTATTTTAGAGTTTATTTCCTACAATATGACATATATTTTCTTAACCAAACCTAGCTATATCTAATAATAGACAATTCGATAAAACGACATAAACTTTTAAAAAAGCGATGAAAGTGATATAACAGATGTGGCATTCATTTTGTTACAACGTAACGAAAATACACAGTGAGACACACAGTTGTGGTACACAGTGAGACGTGTCTCATTGTGTACCTACTATGTGGTTCTGATGTTTGAAAAAAAAGTTATTTATTAATAAAAGAAGGTTTTTCTCTCTCTGTCTCTTTCTGTGTGTGTGTGGGCGTGTGGTGGTTAGGGAAATCTACTAAACGTAAAAGACTGAAAATTTTCATGAGGGCAGCACAATGTCTGCCATTGTCCACACGAGACTCATATTTTTAATATTTTAAAAATCTAGAAATATTAATTAGAAATCATAAACTGAAAATTATTGATAGAGTGTAAACATGTATGATTTATGAAAGTATATACATTGTCTCAGAGAGTACAACTTGTGATACACAGTGAGACAATTTCCGATACTCCGTTCTGCTGATTCTGTATTTTTATAAATAACTTTTTTAAAACAATTTTTACATTAATGCATAGTGTATTTGTGTAGCAAATTTTTTTTCAAAAGAAAAAAATCGTCGCCATTTGTTAAGTAATAATAATTTCCGTCTCACTGTGTACTACCCTCCCCATATGTAAACTTTATATTTTTTATTACATTATTCTTTTGCATTATTTGAAATTTTATTATAGTACAGCGCTATGAAAATATATGTATGTATATGCTAGTAAGTAACACTAAATCTATATTTCTTAAATTGTTGTAGGAGGGTTTTGGCTTCAAGGATAATTCACATTTTATGAAGTTGTTTTGACATCTATAAGTAATGCTCGCTCATGTAATATGCGGCAAGTATCGATATAACTTCGATGTATGTATAAATTATGAAAATGAGTTCGAGAGAACATTTATGAACAAACATTCAGAAAGTATAATTGTTTATTTATTTATATATTTTTAACAAAACCTTTATGTATTCCGAATTTCCTTAAATAGTTATAAAGTAAGAAATCTTATTTATTTTTATTTTATTTTTTTTTTTTTTTGTATAGATTTTTTTTAATTCAATATCAGCTAAGGATCTTGTCAGAAGGCATTTCGATAAAATATACATTTTAAGTTTTCAAACTTTCAAATGTGTAAATCAATCGAAATTTTCTTTTCTGTAGAATATTCTCTTCCTTTGTTTTTATTTATGATCATGCTGTGTTTTTTCGTCGAATATTTAAATATTTTTACTATAAACAGTCTTGAATTAAGAGTACTTCTTTAAATTGCAAATGAAGTCCTGGACTCGATACGGATTTAAAAAGTGGCATTAACAAACTTAATTTTTCAAGTAATGAAACCAAAAATTACAAGTAAAACTATCAAATTAAGGCATGTGAAATCAAAATAATTCCTAATGTAATCAGATTGAAATTCCTTTAAATTATTTAATTAAAACATAAAAAATAATGTAAATGTAAAAACTAAAGGTATTTATTTTTTGTTTATGGGCAACATGAATACGAAAGTCTTATAAGATAGGTAAAATTATATTAGAATAACACGAAATATGATATTTTTATAAAGAATGTGCTGACACACATTATATAAAAAAATATATCAATCTAAGTTTTTCTACAGCATTTTTTTATTATTATAATCGTGAATTTCTGCAAGTTTAAAAAGAAAAATTTCGCGCTTGTAGTTTATGTAGAGACTGGTATGATTTATTACTTTTATAATGAAAAGGGAAATTTTCTAGAATTTATTTTGTTACCTCTTTAATAAAAAAAAGTAATAAAATAAGATAAATTTTGTTCTAATAGATTTTCCTGTGATGTATTAACAGAATGCTTTTGAAATGTAGTTTTCTCCTTTTTAAAAATGAATAATCTTTTTTAAACTTACAAGGAGATTTCTTTTGTAATATCTTTCTGAAACTATTAAAGCAAATTACTCTGAAAAATTATCTAACATACGAATAAAAAAAATATGAAAAATAATAAAACTTTAATTCACGAATTCATAAAAAATACTAAGTTGATGATAATAAGGGATTTAAAAGTGGATTTGATAAAAACACAATTCCCTTTCCTAGATCCTATATAGTTGTTTTAATTTACTCCCTCTTTCTTTAATGAAATAATTTAAAGAAATTACAAATGCTAAAAATTACTGAATCGTTTATATCAGGTTTTGGTTATGCTCGTAACAATGAAAAGAAGAAGTCTAAGGTGAAAGAAACAAACACTTTAAAGAACTAAAACTATAATTCATAAAATTATTTCTAAAATCTAAGATAATAATACGTAATTTAAAAGAACAAACTGCATATTTAATCTCATTTAATATTTTTAAATTTATGTTCTGTTCTCTTTTCACAAAAACACCAAAATTATACACCAAAAAAATAAAAATAAAACACCAAAAAATAATAAAATATTAATCTACAATTAAATTTTAAAAAGCAGAATTTGTAATACATCTGGGAGCACGGCAGTGCGTCCGCCAAGTTCGCACAAGCCGTAAGCTACCTTTTCCTGAACCATTTCGGCATACTTTTCACCCCCTCATAACGTCGTTTTAGGGAGAGATATAGAATTTTTTCTTTTATACAAATGTTCGTATGGTCAAACTGAACAAAGGTTCCACGATTTCATGTTTCTATATTTAGTAGTTTTCGAAATATTAAATTCCGAAAAAGCGCTTTTTTGTCACTGACTCACTTCGCATCATCAAATAACTAAGGTACTTCTAAAAGTCGTAGAATCATGAAATTTCACAAGCAAGTCGGGTTTGTAGCACAATTAACCAGAAAAATCTGAAAACACAGAATTTCCGCCTCTAAACCCTTCATACAGGGGGTGTTCATTTGGCCGTAAACAGTTCCTACGCATGCAATTGTGCCAATGTTGGTCGCCAAAACTCGATTACAGAGCTTTGAAGGCGGCACGTGATTTCAAGCAGAATAACATTTTATATATATGCTTTTCCAAAGATATTTGTTAAATAGAAAAAATGAATATACCTAAAAATTTTAATCAGTATAGGTTATGATATTTTTACGATATTAAAACAATAAAACATTTAACAAAATATAACCGCAATTCGGTACGTTTCCGATATAGTAGCCTTGGCGAAATACGGAAAATAGCCTTGACGAGAAAAGAAATTTGATAATAACGTATTTTCTGGCAACCTATTTACTGTGTCATATACACAAGCAATTTTTTCCATATGTATACAATTTATTTAATGTAAGGAACCCGTTTATTTATTTTTATATACCAACATAAATAATCTGTATATAAAAAATAATATTTTATACATGTATAAATAAAATGTTTATATGTATATAAATACATATAAATAACATAAATCTCATCAGGATTGTTTTCGTTGTTGTTTATATCATTTGGCAACATATCTCAGTTTCTGAAGTCCGAATTGCGCCAAGATTTTTAAAAAATGCCAAGGTCCCTATAGTGGAAAAATATCCTAATTCCATATGAAAGATTAAAAATCTCCTTTTAATTAAATGAAATGTGTAACTAATAAACTATCTTTAACGATGTGCGACGGATGTGGCGTCCGAAGTCCGCTGCTAATGTTATTAGCCTACTTACTGTTAATTTACTGTTAATTTTAAATCTGTAAAAGAAAGATTATAGTTATAGATAAGATATGTTGGTCGCCAAAACCGATTACAGAAAATTAGACTGAGTTATAAAGGTGTTAATGATTTCAAGCTGAATGAATTTTTATATGCTTTTACAAAAATCTTAATAAGGCAAATCTTTCAGTTTATCTGTCCATCTTTCTATCTTTTACATCTTTAAAACAAATTTTATTAAAGACCGGGAGGCGTCTGCACAGATCATCACCTCATCGAGCTGACGGCTGAAATTTTAGGATTAGTTAAATATCGATTAGCGTACTGAAATGTAACTGGTCTGTCAAGTCATATCTTTGTGGAAACCAACTACAGACCCGATTTTACGGGTTAATTGGTGGATTTTCCATTGTGTTTTCCTGCGCCCATTCCTCCATGTTTCCAAACTTTTGGATGCAGGAAAATACAATAGTAAACCTATCAGTTAACCACTAAAATTAGGTCTTCAGGTGGTTACTACCAAGATATGACTTAACAGACCAGTTGCATTTAAATATGCTAATCTAGTTTTAACTAATCCTAAAATTTCAGCTGTAAACTCGATGAGGTGATGGTGTGTACAGACGTCTATTATAAATGTCGATATTCTAATCTCAATAGCACTCTGGTCAACCTGGCAACTATCCCTACTATTTATGAAACACTATTCCTTTAAGTGCGTTTTAGTGATGTTAATGAACTTATGCATATGCATCATACATATATATTATACATATGCATATAATACGTAATACATTTGCATCATACATATTATAGATATGTGGATAATACATAATACATATGCATCATTATAACGTCAGAATAAACAAAACATTTTTTTGTCGCCAAATTTCAGAATTGACATGATATATTACCAAATTTGGCGAAACTTTGCTAAATGTCGCCAAGCTTGGCGACTATTTGACGCTAGTGGCTATTTTTCAATTAGTTAATTATTAATGCGAGCCATCTATTTTTATTTTTCCGCATATCATCTGAATAGTTAAATGATATAACGTACTAATATTTCCAAAGTGCTAATAGTTTCGTCACTGCCCAAAACCTCTGCTATTGTTATTATATTGTACTGTTATTATACTTACTGCAACTATGTTGTTAACTTTTACACCGCTAAAACTTCTGTATTATATAAAGAGAATTTACGGAAACTATTAAAGCATTGAAACTGCCAGTTCTCCTCATGATTATTACAATTCTATAATATGTAACCTGTTAATCAATATGTACGTTAAAATGAATCTTCTATAATCCGGTTCCTCGCGTTTTAGTTTTCAGGTTTCGAGTAAAATTAGCTAAAATCTTAAAACCATGGCACATTGACTAATTCTTCAACACGATCAGATGAGAAGAATGATAGATTTTTAAATGGATCATGGCAGTGAGCCGGTAGACCTTCTATTCTTCCGTAATCGAGTCTATTGAAAAAGTTAACGTGAAACAAAAAGATATTAGCATCAATATGGTTCAATGCAAATACAGATATTGTCAAAGGATTTCATAAGAACCATTTCACTTGTACCCAGTCGTATCAGTTAAAATACAACAATTGGCAGTGAGCCCAATTAGAAAAGATTTCTTAATAGGATTAAAAATTTCCGCATTAGAGAACGAATCGTAACGGCTAAGTAAGCATGCATAAGTGAGTTAAGAGATATTTGTCACGAAAGATGAAATACATAACAACACAAAATATATGATGTGCTTCCATGATCGTAAAGAGTTCTTGATTTCTCTATCAAAAGCTTCCGAATTGGTGAAAGAATGGGCAAGTAAATTAAATTATGAAGCACAGTAACATGATGCAACGTTTAACATGCAATTAATAGAGTAAATACTGCTTGCTAGAGGCGGCTAGTACTTTAATATAAAAAGAAATAAAGTATAAATTTGTAAAGCTCAATAAAATAAATTTAGGTATTTTTATGTTAGCCGGGCGCAAGTGGCAAATCGCCAAATACTGTTCCCAACTCCATTGTTCATATTGCATTCATTTCATTTAAAGATATACACTTTTCAGTCATCTCATTTAAAATAGATGCATTTCCCTCATTTTATTTAATAGAATATTTAACATAGAAATAAATAAATAAATAAATAATATACAATAACATAAACCAAAATATTTTATTTGAATATCAAAGCATTGTTTCTAATTTACACATGTGAAAAATGAAAACTGCTATTGGCGAAAAAACAAAAGGCTAATGAGGAGATTTGCTCCCGGCTAACATAAAAGTACCGAAATTTAAGTTTTTTCATATTAATATAGTTTAGAATAACAAACTTGAAAAAACATACAAAAAGTAGTGATATCCCAACAAAAAGTTTTCGGTAAAAAAAAAAAAAAAAAAAAAAAAAAGCGCCAAGTTCTCCTTAATGTTTCGGCCAGAAATAGTAGTGATATCTGATGTTCGCACAAGTTAAAAGCCAAACATCCCAAATCTTTCATTGAAAATGGCTTCCTGCGACTTGGCCGTTAATGCCTTCGTGAGTTTTTCAAATTTTAAAATATGCACAAATGAGCTACATGCCAACTACATTTTTTGATTATTTTAGGCATTTTGTGACACAGAATACAGAAATAAAATACACATTTGAAAAAAGCATTTAAACAACTTCAGTCTATTTAAATGCTTAGAAGTTAAAAATAACAAAATACTTTTATTCAGGAGATAATATCCCTAATTGCTAAAACATAATTAATATCAACTTTTAACTGTTTATAAATCGAATACCTCTTAATGTTTGCAAAAAACTATAATAAATGTTCAAACGAAAAAAATCTCTTTAGTCAATACGCAAGATTTCAATATTATACAATAAAATATAATGTAACATATTGTGAGATATGAAGTAAGTAAATTTTGTTTTATTTCTTGGGTTTTACGTTAATGACTTTAGCTTTAGACCGTACAAAATGGCAATTAAACCGCAAGTGGACTACATGATCTGTAATCAAAACTAATGTTTGTTGAAACTGAATGGTAGTTATCAGAAATCTTTTACTTATAATGTCTTTATGTGAATTTGCTTCTTTGCATTCTAATATTGCTTTTAATATTTAAATAATTCATAAATGCGTAATTTCCAATCATTAATTTTGAAATGCTGTAGAAGGCATTAACGGCCAAGTCGCAGGAAGCCATTTTCAATGAAAGATTTGGGATGTTTGGCTTTTAACTTGTGCGAACATCAGATATCACTACTTTTTCTGGCCGAAACATTAAGAAGAACTTGGCGCTTTTTTTTTTTTTTTTTTTTTTTTTTTTTACCGAAAACTTTTTGTTGGGATTATACTTTAAAAACTACTTGGTAAAATTATTTCATCCTTACCTAAGCTTGCCTCATAATTTTGAAATTACACATTAAAAATAATTAATATCAGAAAATCTATTATTAACTTTATATACTTATCTTTTAATCTTTCCAAGAATTATTTTATTTCCCGAATGTTCAATATACCTTAAGAATACTGCACAGGAACAGACAGTAATTCAATTTTGCTACTTCATTAAATATTTCTTAAATCAGAAATATATTAGTCGATATTTTTTTCATTCTTCGTGAAATGGAAGTTCATTAACGTTAATGAGCTTTAAGAGTGATGACCACAATCATACTTCTGTTATATTACAGAGCTTTAGATATTTAACAAAATAGACAATTTATTTTTTTATTTGCAATATCTTCAAACATTTAATCCAATGATATTTCTAGAGTCTATATTTACATTTTTATTTTTATTTATTTATTGGGAAATAGTTAATGATCTTTATGGTGATAGTTGTAAAGTAAAAATATATTTCTCATATTATTTTTTTTTACTAAAACATATTTTACTGGAAGTAAGAAGTAGAAGTAAGAAATAAACCAGAAATAATTATTCATGGCAATGTTTCGTGATCTTTATGTCATTGAAAATTCTCTTAAAATACCAAATACGATATTTATTATTTATATATTACCACTGACAAAAATATCCAGAAAAAGCAAATAATTAAATGCTTTAAAATTAGCATTGTACAACTATGGCAGAAATACATGGATTCTGTTTTCCAGTTTTTCTTAAAATCACTTCAATAAGGAAGCGAGGACAGACAAGAAATATTTCTTTTCATGTTATTAACATTGGTCGTGCAAAAGATTCGGAATCAGAATATTTCTTCTTTTATCTCATAAATAACAATTTAATTCGGGTTTGTATCAGAGAATAATGTATGCGTTAAAGAAATTTAATATAATTATTATGGCTAAAATAACATGAAAGCTAAAAGACTTAACCCATAACAAAATTGACACTGTTCTTAAAAAAGAAATCGCAGGCATATACAAAATACTATTAATAACAGACGCGCAGGAAAATAAAGTATATATTGGAATGACCGCACGAATGTTTAAAGACAGGATGAAAGAACACATAAGTAATATAAAGTTTAATAGACAAACCACAGCATTATCGAGACTTAACTAAAAGCACAATTTAAATATACGTTTTAATAGAAAAAGAATCTTTATTCCTACGTCAAATTATCTTTTATCACTAATAAAAGAATCAATAAAAATTTTAATCAAAGTAAAGAAAGCAATAAAAGAGATAATCTCTCATAAAGCATACCGGGGATAAGGTTCATTTTTTAAAGATTGCGGGAGAAGTGTAAACTTGGAAATAACATTTCACGGTACTACCCCCCCCCCCTCCTCAAAAGAATTGACTTACCTGATTGTCCAACCGAGGACGGAAAGAGCAAAGAAATTCAGTACGTAATCGTACTAGCCCTGATGATGATCACGTTGTGATCGAAAGTATTCAGCGTGAAGATTGAATTAAACTGTTTGGATGTACAATAACACCTTTTATATATTCTGACATCTTTACATAATTAAATGCACTGTTTTACCGATAGTTCTTGATTTTATTTTGATTTAATAAAAGGTGAATATGACATTGCAGTGATATATATATTTTCATGTATACAATTTATAATTAAATCCCTTTCAGACTGATTCATTAAGCATTATAAAAGATTTTAAGACGTACTATGTGATTATCCCATCGACCAAAAAACTGCCGCCAAACTGTAAGATTAAATGCCATTAATGGATTATCGTTAAGGTCACATTCATAATCGACATTCACGTGACATTAAACATAATACACGTGTTTGTTACGTCAAGTCTTTTTAATGCGACGTTTAAATTGTATTTTTATTAATGATTTACTAATTTTTTGTTCTTTCGTTATTTAAAATCACTGCAAATTTTGATTTTTTTTCCTTCAAGCCTATATGTAATGTTTACATGCACTTTGTAGTTATAGCTGTCTACGTTTTTGGACTAACTAAAGAACATTATGTTCACAAACAATTTTTCGTTATCATTTACATTTTTTCTATCCCTTAATAAATTCGATTAGAACATTTAAAATACTTACATTTTATTCACAAATAAGATCGGTTTGCTTATGGTTTAATTGAATAATTCTGCATTTAAATGCGTAAACTATAAGAATTATTTGTCCGAAATCATGAAAATAAATCAAACTTTATATTTGGTATGTCGCTATTCCATAAGTGAATGTCATCATTAAAGAAACTCTATTCTTTAGGGATTTTTTAAATATAAATTGATTAAATTTTATCGTAAAATTCTACAATGGCAATATTCTTCCATTTGTATTTTTTGGCGATTTATATAATTTGCCGAAATTGGTCGACGGACAATCAAGTAGTAGATTTTAAGAAATTTAGATTAAATTGTTAGCCCTCAAATAGTAAATTGCTTTTTCCTTTTCAGTTTATGATTTAATAAAATTTTCGCTTTGAGTCCTATCATGAAAACTCGACCATTGCAGGAAGCACATACCACTTAATTAAAAATATTTAAAAGTTTAACTTTTTTTTTTTTAATGAATAGAAACACAAACACAGCACTGCACCAAATTTAATATCCCTAATTTATTTTAATTACCGGATAAAATTTATTAACGGAGACGTACTTTTGTGCATTCTTTTCTTTAAGAAGTATACATTAACTAAGAAAAATGAAATGTTTAATAACGATAAAAATATTTTTTTCATACTCTTAAATCAAGCTTATGAAAAGAAATATTTATGGCCTGACTCTTGCTTTTGTTTAGAACAAGAAAAACCTGTAAAGGTAACTAGATGATTTACATGCAAAACATGTTATTCAACTCAACATACCTTGCAGTAATTAACTCATTATTTTTCACTAAACATGACTTGCTGTCTTATCCTTAATCTTTTAGTGTTAGTTTGATTTATGTTTAAAGCTGGTATAGTTCTGCTTTTTCAAGGAAAAATAATGAATATTTAAAGTTACATTTAACTCATTTTTGCAAGTGAAACACGATTTACAATTTTTTTTCGCATTAAAAAGATTTTATGTTAATATTCTTTAACCCTTCACTGCACGACGTGCCACATCTGGCACATACCTAAAAACACAGCAATTGTTATTATGTGCCATGAATTAGGCCAATATGATCTCTATCCCTGATCAAGAACAGTCCGAGAATGGAATAATACTTATTTTGTCTATGTCAGATGGCCGCATTTGACAAAAAATTAGAATTTGTTCTTCGGAAGCAAAAAAATTTCGATCAAGCTATTAAAGTAACATGTACTTTCATTATTTTTAGTGAAAACTTAAAAATATTAATATAAAAAAGTTGCAGAGTGTTAAGCAGATAAAATTAATTAATTCAAACTCATTTAGTTGTAAAATATAGCAATACAATAATTTAAAACCCTAATTGTGTACATAGGGTACACGCCATAATATATCAAATTTTAGCTAAAATTTTGAAAATTATTTTTTTTTACAATTTTTGCCATTATTAGACCGATATATAGATTTCGAATAATTTTTTTCATAAAAATATAAAAAATCGTGCAGTGAAGGATTAAATGTCAACTTGTAACGCATTTTTTCTGCTTCTCTGTATTGGCCAGAAGGCGCTAAGGGCGTTGGTTCCTTGCACAGAATAACTTCACTCCTCCCCCCCCCCCCCCCCCCACTCCCGGCAGTTCTGAGTTAGCCGATGTGTAAAGAGGGTCATATCCGCTGACATATAAAATAGAATACACCAAACCTTGGTTTTACCTGTATTTAAATATGTGAAATAGTTGTTGTGTACGTGTTATCTACGTGTAACTTCATGTTTGTGGTCGTCAAATAAATTGATCCGTCTTTATAATAAACTTTTCATTCCTTCGAAAAAAGTGCGTCATAAACTTTTATAATTTTTTTTTTCAGTTTTAATGGTTTGTAAAACATCATAAAATCTGTTTTTAAAAAGTGTACAAATTTCCCTATGAGTAATGAACAAGCATGGATTAAGAATCCATGCTGAACTGAAGAAAAACCCGCAGAAACACAGAGTATAAAATACTAGAAAACTGAACTTCTGCTTTTTCAGAATTTAGTATCGCCCCCGATGAAAAAAAAATATATATGTATATATAAATAGCACAAAAGATATTTCAATTTTAAGACTTACAGCACACGCTTTTATTTGATGTAAAATGACGTCTTTCGCATCCGCTTAAGAATTCCACATTTACGATTCGCTCTAAAACATCTACAGTAAAGCATACACAGGACGTGACTATCGCAAAATAATACACAAATGCAGCAAAAAGATGCCGTCATTATAGAAACTCGACAAAAACGGCTATCTAATTATTCATAGGCCTTCATTTGTTTGTAAAATTAATATTAGACCGTTAGCCGGCAGCACAGACAATCACCTCATCAAGTTCACGGATGAAATTCTAGGATTATTTAAATCTTGATTCGCATATTAAAACGCAATCGATCTGCCAAGTCATATCTTGGTGGAAAACACTGGAAAAGACGATTTTAGGTTTACCATTCAGACTCGTAGGTTTACCATTGTGTTTTCCTGCTCTCAGTCTTCCATGTTTTCACACCTTTGGGTTCAGGAAAACACAGTTGTAAACCTACGAATCAGCCGCTAAAATCGTCTTTTCAGGTGTTTTCCACCGAGATATGATTTGGCAGACCGATTGCGTTTTAATATGCGAATCAAGATTTAACTAATCCTAGAATTTCATCCGTGAACTCGATGAGGTGATTGTCTGTGTTGCCGGCTCTCATTCTACATAGATACTTAAATTAAATATAGCTTATAATAGCTCCATATTTTAACAGAAATCATTTGTTTATATTTTTTCAAAATAGCACGTAATTTAATTAAATTTTCTTTCGTTTGTTATGAGATAATGGCAATAAAAATATATAATAACTATTTTAGAACTATTTTCCCTTTACTTTTTACAGAAATGGAGTACTTCCATTGCCAAGATTTTAAGCAAATTGGGTCTAAAATCTACAAAAAAAAAATTAATACTTCAAAAATAAATGGAGATACAGGTTTCAAACAAATTGCATTTAAAAGTACTTTTTTTTCCAATACGACGGTATAAAAATATAAAATGTGCGATGCTTTGAAGTTTAACTAATTGCTATAGAGTATTTAATCGTATAATGATACATCTGCTTTGTTTTACGGCTGGCTTATACAAAGTAACGTTATTTTTTTGAGACGACACACAATAAGCAGGGAGAAAGAAATAGCATACCGAGGTCTAAAAGAAAATCACTATTGCGGAATTTAATTTCCATCAAATCAATGACGAGCTGGAACATCTCTCGGCATTTATATGACTTTTTTTAGGTATCCGTTTTTTAGCCCAAAATATATTTATTGCGTACACAGGAGGATCCTTTTTTTAAATAGGTATTTCAAGTCAGGTGTTTTGGGAGCAATTAATTTGCAGCTTTTTTTAAGGTGTAGCGGAAAACGTTTGCTTTAGAACAAATAAATCGGTTATACAAACAAACTTTCAATTTTGTGATGGGAATAGTCAACGAGAAATATTGAATGATTGCAGTCATTAATTTATACTTTAATATGCTGGGAATGCAATGCACGTCAAGATTCAAACTCTTACACGTGAGGAAACCAGGCGTCACATAGATACTCCTAAAACTATCGTAGTGGGTATGTCACGTATTTCAGACGAAAAAAATTTTGTCTTTTATATTTTTTCATCAACATTGTGTTCTATTATAATTGATTTGTGGTATGTTTGGTTAAATGGCAGTTGTTGATTTCCTTCTCTTTTCGACGATATTGTTATATGATTCGAAATTAAGTGCTAGATAACTATATGCAGACGATGATTCAAATTTTAGCCTGTAGTTATATCTTATTTTACAAACATTTGTATTTTTTCTTTTTCAAAACTTTTTAATTTTCTTCCGACAATATTGCTGCTAATTCAATCACGCAAATCTGAATTACACTTATGAGAAAGTTTAAGGAAAAAATAAGGAATTATTAGAACGTTAAAGTTTGTTTATTACACATATATTTAATTTAATTTGTTTATTGTATCTAACGATGGAATTTTGATCCTCTTTTTCACTTGGAAGCTCGGCTATTGGAAAGTTAATGTTCATTACACACATCTATTTAATTTAACTTTGTTTTTGTATGCAAATATGGAATTTTGTATCCGATTTTTCACTTGGAGGTCATTCACTCGGAATCTCGGCTTTTCTAAAGTTAAAGTTTGTGTTCATTACACACATATAATTTATTTTATTTTGTTATTGTATATAGAATATTTTATCCGACATTTCACTCACTTCCGGATATGCTAGAGTTATTAAAATTATCTACGCTGGTGTGTCTCCGACGACAATGACATTTTAAGATTTTTAGAACCTAAATATAGAATATTAAATTAAGTAAGGCATTTTTCCGTTTCCCATCAGCCGGCGACGAATCGTCAAATAATTTTTGTGGTTAGAACTCTTTAAATGTAACAACAATGGAGTAAACAATCTGCCAAAATTATGCCAACTTGCTCTGAAACCGCATTTACCAAATACTTTAAACACTAAAAGTAGAAAAAAATAAAGCGTGTTATATTTAAAAAATACTCATTTATCGTTTAATACTTTAATGAAAATTAAATTATGATCGAGAAAATAATTGACATATCCCGAGTACATGGTTAAAGAAATTGTTTTTTCCATTCATGCTCTGAAAATATTTAAAAAGTAAAACAGCAAACATTATACATATTTTTGATAAATTTCCCAATTTTGTCAAGTTTAAATCGAAACAATGAAGTAGTAGTATGGACACATGCTCGATTAATGTATTTTAATGGTATCTTCTTGAAACATTATAGATAACAACCATTAAATTACACGCGCTTTAAACTTTTAATGTTCGAACGGTGATGTTAAGGAAACACTGTTTCTGCTTTGCCTTTAATATGGAGAACTCACTTTGCATCCACCTGAACATTATTTATTAATAAATACCATTAATTTCACTTTCTTAATAATAATTTCAGCTGAATTGTATGAGGTATTTACTTTTTCTCTGCGACGATACAAGGTTTAGGTCAGTGGTTCCCAACCTTCTATTGGCCACGCCCCACCAAAGCATCCGTAAAGTCACTATGTCCCCCCCCCCTCCCTAATATGTAAATTATGTCTCATTATTTTAAAATGAACTCTATTCACACGGTGGAAGTGTAATAGAGCCTTAATAAAATCTATTCATTTCATATTTTTTAACTTTTCAAAGAGTTGAATCTTCTACCACAAACGTGTTTTTAACATAATTTTATAAATGAAATGAGATTATACATCTTTGCCTACATGCCAAAACGAGTTATGTTCTAATTTTCCAATTTAACTCAGTGTTAAAGAAAAGTGTTATAGGGGCTGCATTTTTATCTTCCCAAATAACTTTAACAAACACTTACATTTAACGTTAAAACTGATAAATTCATACATTTTATAATGCATTCTTGTAACTTATTAAGAGTAGGCGGAAAAGCTTTGGACACTGACATTTCTTTATATGGATAACACAATACACAAGAAGTATTTTAATATTTGCATCTTTATCAAATTAGTAGACATTATTTCACGTAACATATTCTCTCTGTTTTCCCTTTAGCAATATCGATAATTGTATTAGCGAATAGAAGTAAAAACTCAATATAGAAAACGTTACGAAAAAATTAAAATTTCACCAGAAAAATTATAGTGAGTTTTAATACTTGAAAAGATATCAATATTTAAAAAAAATATTCTCTTAATTATTCTGGTGTTAAATCTATTTTAAAATTTCGATACAGAACATTTTAAAAATTCAATAAAAAAGTGATTTATTAAATTTTGCTTGTATTCCATTTATTTTAAGCCTACAACACTACTTATCCGAAAAAAACAAAAGAAACTTATAGTGAATGAATAAGTAAGAAATTTGGAATTGTCCCCCCTAGAAGGTCAAATTTCCCCCCGTTGGGGCGTACGCCCCACTTTGTGAACCACCGGTTTAGGTGCATTTAGTTATGCAATAATTTACATTATCAATATATGCATTTTTAACTGTCCTGCTTTACGAGGAAAGCTTTGTTTTCAACAATTAAGTAATTTTTTATTCACTAGGGAATTTACCGTAAAATATGTGTTATCCGCTTAATATTAGAAATGTATATTAAATATAATATATTACGCCCACGTAAGTAACTGAAAGTGTGCATTTCAGTAGTCGGAAGGAGGAATAAATGTTACAATAGTTAGATTTATGAAACGAACACTTCCAATTTTTGAAATATTTATGAACTTTGAATTAATATTTCAGATAGATTTTAATAAAATACGATTTTTATGAACATTCACTTATAAACTTGTAAAAACGCTTTAATAATTATAGTTCAGGACGTGAGTTTCAAAACTCGTTTTATCCAGAAAATCAACTTTTGGGAAATCGCGAAAAATTTCTGACTGCGTCCATTGCTTTTCTTTGTAAACCACGATTTTACAATTCCAGAAATATACGATGAAACTTGTTTTTGCAGATTTTAGTATTGTTTCGATGCAGGTTCCCCAGAATAGATTGATAGAGAAAACTCGATTTTTTAAAATTTTGGATAAGACGAGTTTTGAAAGTCACGCCCCCAGTTATATTAACATAAAATTGAAAGTCTACAATTTATGTGGTATTGTGATTGGAGTAAACAATTAGTTTAAATATGTAACAGCTTACTGAAATTTTACAGCAGGTTTTATAAGTTAACAAACAGATAATATATCAAAAATCATCTAAGATATTTTGTAAGAAGGTTTTTATCTAAATTTTAATTTAGTAATTACATTGTAGACTTGTTTCCAAAAATGAAGAGAAAACCACAAAAAAGCGATAACTCGTTCAAAAAGAAACCTATCCGTATGAAATTTGCATATGTTGTTAAGAAAAAGAAGCTGATTAAAATTACAAAATGTAAATTAGTGGCGCTGCAATCAGATTGCGTCGTCTGAGAGTAACAAAAAAATGCATGCTAGAGAGTATGGCTGCAGGTGTCGCTGTGATTATGAGATAACAAAACTGAGATAGGCAATTCAATAATGGGACCTCGAGGTATAATGTGTCCGCAGAATTGTGATATAGAGCTATTGGAAGATTGGAGGCAGGTAAAAGTCACACAGAGGTGGCCAGATGGCTAAATGTGAGTCATTCTGTTGTTAATAGGCTTTGGCAAAAATTTCAAACCGCTCATTCGGCCTCCAGAAGGTACAACCAAGGACAGGCAAGAGCTACGACAAGCACCGACGACCGATATTTGTGGTTATGTGCACGATGGAATAGAACAGCAACACCCTCTCATCTTAGAGCCTCCCCTTCTGCAGCCACTGAGAGGTTGAAATCGACGTACACTGTGCGTAGAAGGTTGTCTTCGCGCGAAGCGACCAGCCATTTGTGTGCCGCTCACATCACGTCAACGAAGGGAACGTTAAGAGGAACACGTCAACATGTACATTGGACGGCTGATCAATGGAGGCGCGTTCTCTTCACGGATGAGTCCCGGTTTAGACTATAAAGCATAGTAAGCATTGTGTAATTTGAAGAAAACAGGGAATACGCTATCATCCATCAAACATTCGCAAAATAGATTCATATGGAGGAGGCGGTGTCTGCGTTTGGGGCAGTATCTCTTTGCGTGGACGTACATACCTCCATGTGTTTTCACATGGAGCTGTAAATACTCACGTCTGTAGAGATGATATTTTTAAGCTTATGTGCGCCCTTATCCCGGTGCAATAAGTAATGATTTCCTGTTTCAGAACGATAACGCTAGACCGCACAAGGCCCGCAACGTGTAAGATTATTTTCAGCACCAAACAATCCAGCGCATGGAATGGCCAGCAAGATCACAGACTTGAATCCCATCGAGCATGTTTGGGATGCTTTAGGAAAATGTGTTGCTGCTCTCAATCTCCCTCCTCTGACCCTTGAGACCCTTACAATTGCTTTACAAGAGTAATGGCTCGCACTTCCCACTGAACGTATCGATCGCATAATTCACAATATCGCACATTGGTGTATGTGCTGTATTACTTCTAGAGGTCATCGTACTCCATATTAACACGTTCACGCCGGCGCGGTGAGTCACACTCGACTGTCTCAGAGCTGCCAAGTCTCCGGCTTTTTTGGATACCAGTGTTTTAATAAAGAAAATGTTATTTTATTTAATTAGAACAATTGGGCGATTTAAAGGAACAACATTTTCTCTAAAATAACTGTGGTGTGCAAAAAGCCGGAGGCTTGACAACTCTGAGACCACCAAGTGTGACCAACCGCGACGGCGTGAACGAGAACGTGTTAAAGGACCCACATTATATTTCTCCATATTAGATTACTTTTCCTATATCAAACTGACACATTTATTTTATTTATTTTATTATTGTGTTATTGTGCTAATTTATAAAACACCACAATGTCCGGTAATTTCTTTCAATATTTTACACCTTATTATGTATTGTATATTGTAGCTCAGTTTTATAAAAATCTACATGTAACATTTTGAGTAATAGGCATTTTTGTTGTTTTTCCATAATTTTTGGAAACCAGTGTAGTTCAGTACATTCTTAGATACTCAAATTGTATATTTATGGGAAACAAATAAGCAAAATATCCTTATCTTCGTCATGAGAATATTTTTAGTTCGTATCAAGTATTGCATTTCTCATCCATCAAATAGTAAAAATTAAAAAGAAATTTGATTAATATAATTCATTTAAGAAATATATATATGTTTTTTGTTTTTGTTTTTTTACATTCTAATTTTTTAAAAACAATCCGTATTGTACTCATTTTCTTTATTACAAAATGGGAATAAAAAATACGGGAATACCGGAAAATATTCTATTTTTGATCACAGCCAACATTTCAATTTTATTTTTCGAAATTATTTTAGAAAATGAAGATGTCATTAAAAATTCTTAGAAGAGCTAAACATAATGTCTTTTTTGTATGATTATAAAACATGTATTTTTTCTTCAAAGTTTCTTGAAACCTTTCTTCTTACATTATGAAACTAATAAATCATACCTGTCTCTAAAACTACCAGTTGGATTTTTTTTTGTAACATGCGAAATTTTGCGCTTATTATAATGAAAAAATAAGAAGAAAAGGAGATTTTCACATTTCTAAAAATACTTAAATTTGTCAATATAGATATGTTTCTGTAAAGCAAAAATAAATTTTTCGGTATATGTTATCGGGATATAATGCATTTGTGCATATTTTGTAGAATAATGATTTATTTTTTTTGGCTGTCAAAAGCACTATTATAATTTACATTTTGTTTAAAAACTTATTATCGCGTAATTATTTTTCCTGTAGCTAGAAATCATATTTAAGGTAACTATTTTTTTTTTAATTAAGATGGAATTATTTTAAATTATATGAAACTGAAATATTGTAACTAAATAAGTTTTCACAAGATAAGCTTCTAAAAAAATTTGTAAATTGTTTATGTAATTCCAATGGAAAATTATTTTTGCTTTCTATTTTAAAAGGCTCATATAAAGCAACTGCAGAATGGATCACTTTCAATTGTATGATTATTAACTTTTTCATTGAAAAGGTTCTGCGACAATGAGCTTTTACAGAAATTATTTTACTTGTAAAGATTGAAAATATAGATTATTAAATTCTTTTAAAAACATTAGCATACCTAGTTAAAACACATAATACAAATCAATGGAACATACATTTATTGTTATAGAAAGGTATTTTTATGAATTCAATTTTATAAATTTTAATGCGTATTTTGTTAGGGAAACAATAATAGTTATCTCCATTTTAAGACATTTTCTGATACTTTATATCATACCTTAACTTATTTAAAACGCCGACGAATAATGGAAAATACGTAACAAATTTGTATGAATTTTTTGATTTATTGGCATGAATAAAATTTTCAGAAGTAAAAATAGTATTTCACAATCAAATGTCTTCCTGCTTATACTGCATATTTTAATATAGTAACATCATTCGATTTCAAGTTTTATCACAGAAAGTATTTATCTGACAACGTTTAAATTTATGTATGGTAAAATTATTTTAAAATTCCATAACATGTTTAATGGTGTGATACAAAATATATTTATAGAACTATTACTTTATTCACGAATAGAAATAGAAATATTGATATTAATTTATTATAACTAAAAATAAAGCTGATGAGTTTTTATTTTATAGGGAATATTCAAGTTATTTCAGACCTTTCGTCATGGTCTGTAACATAATAATAATAATAAAAAGAAGAAGAAGAAAATGATAATAAATTAAATAATTAAATTACTTAAATCTTTAACGTATAATTTTTCTTGAAATTTATTATTAAATTAAGTGATAGATATAAGATGATATTTAGTTTATATATTAACTGTTTTCGAAACAAAGGTAACATAATTAAAATTGCTTTAACTATCTTTTACTTATTTCATTTATAAATATATGATACATTCTTCATAAAGACACTAAAATGCAAATTATGAGCTTATTTAAAATATGTAAAAACTTCATTTTTCATATAAATGGTTTAATATTACAGACGCAAATAAATTCGAATATAAATAAAACTGTCGAAGAAATAAGAAATGTAGCATATTAATGGATATATCATTTACAATTCAAGTCTCTTACTGAAATCATTTATCTTACTGCAACAGAAATTATTCCTTGTAAAATTCTTTTAAAAGTCATTTGCATGTTTAATGACATCGAATAAAATTAAATTAGTGGGGACATTTATTTATTTTCTAAAGAAGTATAAACATTGTTATGAATACATTAGAACAGTAACTTAACATGTCTTTTGTTAAAAGGAATAATGACTTTTAGATGACTTTTTAATTTTTTTGTAAAATTTTTTCACTTAATAATAAATAAAATTTCATTATATATAAATAATTATAAAATTCGGGATTAACTGTTCAATATGATATTTTAATTTATTAGTAAGGATATATCGCATATAAAGTTTGTACATTTGTAGCCTCTGGTCATTTTCAAACTTTGGTGATTAGTATTCCCTACCTGGGTATTCTCGTATGTAATTTGGACTGATATGCATAAATGAATAAGATTTAGCCCATTGAATTTTTAAAGAATATATGTTTTTTTTTTTATAAATATTACATATTTTCTTGATTGAAATCATATTCTAAATTTTGTTATAATGCGTCAGGTGATTTTACGTTTGGGTTTTAATAGAGAGTTATAGAAATAAGTTATTTTATTAAATTGAATATACTTAGTAAATGTACCATATGACGTTGTCATATCTACAGAAATTATACGTAGGTTACAAAACAAATTCAAATATAAAGCTAGAATGTTTTTCCACTTTTCTTTTATTTTACCACAATCAAGCGGATTGGTAAATAAATCAATGACTGGTAATTTTTATATCTGGGTGTTCAGAGCGTGACTCGAAACTACAACCACTGGCATTAATTGTCAATGATGCTCCAGTTAAGCTGTGTCTAAGGTTATTATTTTAACGCAGTCAAACTGACTGGTAAAGTTATCATTCGAATTGAGTATTTCCAACTGAGTGAAAGAATACCCAGGCCGGGAATCGAAATCAGATCCTTGGCTTACAAGGCCAATGCTTTAGCGTTTAAGCTAACTGGACTGACAACCGGCGAGTATATCTCGCTCAGGAAACTTTATTAGCAATAACATCTGGTCTTCATGTAGACAGCTCATCAGAATAAACAGCAGGTAAAGGGACTCCATACAAACGATAGGTACTTAGATAAACTATTATTTTAACGCAAACTGATTGGTAAATGTATCATTCGAATTGAATATTTCCTACCCTCATAGCATGCATAGTCACAGTGACGTCATTGTGACGTCACTGTAAGTCACTGTGGTCACGTCACAACTGTGACCAAAATGCCACCACTCAGCGATGTCACACTGTGACTGATATGTGAACTTCTTAGAAAACTTTTAAAAATTATAAAAATTCTTCAAAACATGTTACTTACTGTAAAAGATAATTTTCTGTCAATTAAAAAAAAATTGTGTCGTCACTGTTATGTCATTACATGTAACGTACGTCTCATTATATGACAAAAAAACCTACCATATACTCACAGTGTAACTCGCAGTGTAAACTCGCAATAAAACAAAACATATGTTAAGATTAAAAGTTTCCACATCAAACAATAAAAATAATTCAGTGTTTGTTTCCGACTAATATTTCACAACAAAATTAAAAACTTCACCAAAAAATGTACATAAATAAAACACACAAATTTAATAGACATGTAATCAAACTGCTCGCTTAGACTACTAAAACTTTTTGAATAAAAAAAAAAAACTGTTGTAGGTAGTAAAATATTTTACGATATTTACGACTATTAACTCTTGGAATGTTGCTAATATGAAAGTATAGCTATTGAATTTTAAAACTTTATTTGAATACATAATTGATATTTTTCATATAAAAATGTTTTTTGGTGTTATTAGTGGTCAATCTAGAAAAATGTATTAACTGTAGAGATTTCAATAATAAGAAAATGTTTTCTTCCTGTATTCTATAATCCGGGAAAATGGTTTTTATTTATAAATTATTGTATGTATAAATTGTGTGTGGGTATGGGAAGGGACGCAGTTTTGTAATAAAGCAATGCTTTATTATAAGAAATAAAAACACTTGCATATTTTCAGTAATAAATTTTTCTGCTAGTGTTTAATTATTTTAAGTTATTCTTAAAAAATAAATTTGGATACTTGTTTCACATTTTTTAAATAAATTTAACTTTTTCCGAATATAAAATAAAATACAGTAAAACCACTTTAAAGCGACCACGTTCCGTTCAAATAAAAATTGGTCGCTCCGGGAGGTGGTCTCTTAATAGAGGTCACGTTTAAATCCAGATTTTAATTGTTAAAAAAAGGTAACAATTAATGTTACTAAAATTTATTTTTCACATTTTGAAAAAATATGAAAATTTAGGTTTCAAAACAAAAGTTAATTACATAAGTTAATTACTGCAGAGTATAAAAAATGAATATATTGACGTTTTTTGTGATTTTACGGTTTTATCTTTTATAGATTTTATTTCCAAGTCCTTTCGAAGTTCAGTAAATAAATGCATTTGTTTTTCTTTTTTTGGACGGGAGCAAATAATGACGATTTCATTAATTTATCTTTTTTTTTTTTAGAGTTTCTTGACAGAATAGTGCACGGCAGTTTATTGACCGCCATTCTTAATTTGTCATCAGAGTTAAATTCATTGCCTAAAGAGGCACAAAGGTGTTTAAATACTTAAAAATTATCGGAATAAAATATTTAAAAAAAAATTCTAAACTAACTTTAGAAGTTTGATGAATAATGCGCTCTCAGGAAATAATTTTCTAATAAAACTTTCTTCAGGAAAAAGCGTATTTTATTTCATTTTCTTCAAAGAAATTGGTCGCTCATGGAGGGAGTTCAACTTAAATGGTCTCTGAATGGAGGTAAAATTAGTATTGAGCCTATGGGAATAAATTTCGTTCTATGACAAAATGGTCGTTGAGGGAGGTGGTCGCTTAATGGAGGTGGTTGCACAGGGAGGTTTCACTGTATACAAAATATATGTAAAACTCATGGCGTAATTAATTATTCATATTTTTTTTTTGTTTTGCATAACTTAAATAGCTTTATAAAACTTAAAACTTGAACTATTTTGAAACACATAAAAAAAAGTTAAATGCATCAAAAAATTCTTCAAACAAGAAATTTTAATTGGAAGTAAGTTTATAAAAATATTATATGATATAAATGTATAAAAACGGAAAAGCCATCTGTTCTTGCTTTGATAAACAAAACAGTGCTAACCGCAGACGATAAAACTATTAAAAACAACATATTGTGTTTAACCTTTGGAACAGGCAGATGGAGTTTTTTGCTGGACAATAGTTAGCGTTATGAACATGCAGTCTGTCAGATAAAAATATTTAACCTAAAAAATTCATAGGAATAATCATCCCAAGGTCATACTTTAGACGAAAATATGAGTTCGAGATATTTACACTAGCTTTGGTGTGGTTTAAATGATTCCCATCATTGCTAGTGTATGTATTATTGACATATTTTCTACTGCCAAAATTTGTTCTTCCTAAACATGGATTACATCGGAATTTAAAGAATGACGTTAAGGGGAAAAAAAAAGGTATGAAAAAATATTTTATTCCAGAGTTTGCTTTTCTTTAAATTATAACGCTTTTAGTATTTTCTTATAAACATTTCATTAACCTAATACAGTTTAGTACATTTATTATTTAATTTATTGAAATAAATAACTGTCTCAACAATTTTAATCAGATGATTAATATCAATTATATAAATTTATTTTAATCAGATTTGTTTTCTTTTAAAATATTATAGGTTAAAATCACATGTTTTCTCAAACTTTAAAATGACATATAAAAATATTATAATCAAAGTTTAACATAATTAGCAAATATTTAAATGTATTTAACGTACTAAATAAAAAGGCCTTTTTATAGAATAAAATTTTTTGATTGTCTCAAACAATTTGCGTTGCACATTTTTATTTAAAAATTAATATATGTTCGGAAGAAAAGAAGATTGTTTATTCTATTTAGAAGAAATAGGAAATTTTTACATAATGGAGAAGTACTATTTAAAGGATATCATACATATGTAGTATTAAGAGTGAAAAATCAGTGTCAATAAGTATTATTCGATGTGAAAAAAGTTATAAAAAATTATAAAGAGATATCCTTAGCTGGTAAGAACTTTTCAGTTAGGCATTATGAACGAAAAGCTTTGAAAGTAAACCGGTGTCTTAATTTGTTGACAAATATAGAAATTATGCAACCCAGTGAGAATTTAAATTTGGTTATATTGAAAGATTTTAATTTTTAAAACACATATCCATGTACTTGAATGAATGAAACTAAAATGTAAAATATATTTCATTATTTTTTTTTCTAGACACTTTTAATATTTTACTTTTTGAATGATTTTATACGCATAAACTTCAAAATATCTATACTATACACTCTATTAGAAAACAGACTGATTAAAGGGGGCTTGTTATTTATGATTATCATGTAATCCTGTAAATAAAATAATAATAGTAATAATGAACCAATGTGTGCTTCTATTTTTTGCTTATGGTTTGAATTTTTATACTTTACTCACATAAAAATGACTAACTATTTTACATTATTTTCATTATTTTTTATTTTACTGTGTCATATAAAAGTAAATATGATTACCTGCATTTGTAACAGACTGTATATATAAAATTTTCACCACACGTTATTCTAAAACCTTTATAACAAATTAAAAACGTCATCAAACATTGTTCATAAATAAAACACAAATTTAATAAACATGTAATCGAACTGCTCGCTTAAACTACTAAAACTATTAGAATATTAATAATAATTTAAAAAAAAAACTGCTGTAGGTAGTAAAATCTTTGGCGATTTCTTCGACTATTAACTCTTGGATTGTTGCTTATATGAAAGTATCGCTATTGAATTTCAAATCTTTATTTGAATAAATAATTGATATTTTTCATATAAAAATGCTTTTGGTGTTATTAGTCAAATGCATTAAAAAGAGATGTTAGTTCATAAAAACAGAGCATGATGACAGAGCTTCATGAGTAAATGTAATATAGTAATGTGTTTCGTAATGCTATAAGAAAAAGTATATAATTTGTTAATATGATAAATAAAGTGACATTAATTTTTAAGGATTTTATGAATTACAAATTGAAAAATACAATTAAATAACGACATGATTTAACAATATCTTGTATTTTCTGAAGAAATAAAGTTCTATAATTTTTGCAAGGTCTTGGACACACTGATTTAGGAATACTGTTGTATGAGGTAGTTTTTTAGAAGAAATTTCTGATTGCAACTAAAGGTGAATTTCACTTTAAAAAAAAAAGGATGTATTTCGCCCATTTTAAAAAGAGCAGGGTACTGCAACTTTAAAAAATGGCCTAGATTGAACAGTAAGTAATTGCAGAATTAATAAAAACAGCAAATAAATATAATTTAAGGTTGTATTCCGATCCAAACTGCTTATTTTCTAATTCATTTTAAAATTCATTTTTGCTCTCAAAAGTATCAAACTGGGAAATTCTCTTTTTTAGAAACTACATAATGTGCCGTGCTTCTCAATTTTTTGAAAAATGCAGAAAATACTGTATTAAACGCTGTCAAAGTTAGCGTTTTGAACTGAATTTTCCGAAGCGTGCAATCTGGGAACGAAAAAAAGGGTCATACTGAGAAAATAATTGTTTAAGAATCAAATTCTAATTAATTGAGCTGAAAATGAAATCACACGGCACGTTAAACATGTCTTCAAAAATCACTCCTAGCAAGTTTCATGTTTTTACTTTTAAAAATGAGTCTGAAAATGTCTCAGAAAATTTCGAGCTGTTGAGGGTGGAAAAACATTTTTTCGAATATACCCTTAATTAGTGGCACAAACAACAAAACAAGCAAATATGGTTTCCAGCTGATCTTGCATTTGTACAAAGGAATATTACTATTAATCTCCGACGCTTTGGACGGAAGCAAAGATGACATTTTATGGAATGACGGAGATTCTTCATACACCGATTCATATTACAATAGTGGTACTGCTACCTTCAGTGAAAGTGATTTATTATGAGAATTTTTTGTCAAAATTTTCACAAAGATTATTTGTAAATTTTACGTCTATGAAAATATTACTATAAAAAGAAAAATGGTATTTAATAAACAGCATATAGTTTGGAAGCATATGATAAGTTACTAATTTTATTATAATGTGTTTTTTTATACCAGTAATGTTTTAGCATTAGAGTGTACAATATTGTGTAGTAGATTTCCCCGCATAATAGTCGCACTTAGACTTTCACAATGAAAAATTGGAAAAAAAGTGCGAATATTACGCGAGTAAATACTGTAGTTGTTAGCTCCAATTTGCTGTAAATTTATTATTGCAAAAGCAGAATGAGAAAATATTACCTAATTATTCTTTTACTCTCAAAAGTTTTTAATACTTGCTGTGATGTTTATAGAAAAGAAAGAATAACTTGATTGATTAAAGATGAATTTCGTAAAAGCGCGAAAAAATGCAAATTTCGTCAAAAGATCATGAAAAAAAGCGAATTTAATCTAAGATTAGCAAATTTTGTCAAAATATTGTAGAAAAAACGCGAATTTCGTCAATGGACCGCATAAAAGGCGAAATTTTTAAAATAAATCACGCAAATAAGGTGAATTTTGTCAAACGATCGCGAAAAAAATTCTAAATTTCTTCAAAAGTTCGTGGAAAAAATCGTGAATTTCATCTAAGAATCGCAATTTCGTCAAGAGATTGAAAAAAAACGTGAATTTCGTCAAAGGATCGCGAAAAAATGCGAATTTCGTCAAAAGATCGTGGAAAAAACGAATTTCATCTAAGAATAGCAAATTTTGTCAAAAGATTGTAGAAAAAACTCGAATTTCATCAATGACCGCATAAAAGGCGAAATTTTGTAAATAAATCGCGCAAATAAGGCAAATTTTGTCAAATGATCGCGAAAAAAATCTAAATATCTTCAAAAGGTGGTGGAAAAAACGTAAATTTCATCTAAGAATCGCAATTCCGTCAAGAGATTGAAGAAAAACGTGAGTTTCGTCAAAGGATCGCGAAAAATGCAAATTTCGTCAAAAGATCATGAAAAAAAGCGAATTTAATCTAAGATTAGCAAATTTTGTCAAAATATTTTTGAAAAAACGCGAATTTCGTCAATGGACCGCATAAACGGCGAAATTTTTAAAATAAATCGCGCAAATAAGGTGAATTTTGTCAAACGATCGCGAAAAAAATTCTAAATTTCTTCAAAAGGTCGTGGAAAAAAATGTGAATTTCATCTAAGAATCGCAATTTCGTCAAGAGATTGAAAAAAAAACGTGAATTTCGTCAAAGGATCGCGAAAAAATGCAAATTTCGTCAAAAGATCGTGGAAAAAACGAATTTCATCTAAGAATAGCAAATTTTGTCAAAAGATTGTAGAAAAAACGCGAATTTCATCAATGGACCGCATAAAAGGTGAAATTTTGTAAATAAATCGCGCAAATAAGGCAAATTTTGTCAAATGATCGCGAAAAAAATCTAAATATCTTCAAAAGGTGGTGGAAAAAAACGTAAATTTCATCTAAGAATCGCAATTCCGTTAAGAGATTGAAGAAAAGCGTGAGTTTCGTCAAAGGATCGCGAGAAAATGCAAATTTCGTCAAAAGATTGTACAAAAAATGCGAATTTCATCAATGGACCACATAAAAGGCGAAATTTTGTAAATAAATCGCGCAAAAAAGGTGAATTTTGTCAAACGATCGCAAAAAAAAATCTAAATTTTTTGAAATGGTCGTAGAAAAAAACGTGAATTTCATCTAAGAATCGCAATTTCGTCAAGAGATTGAAGAAAAACGTGAATTTTGTGAATTTCAAAGCATAGTGAAAAAAAGCGAATTTCGTCAAATGATAGTGAAAAAACATAAAATTTTGTCAATAAATCGTACAAATAAGGTGAATTTCGCCGAAGGATTTCGAAAAAAAAACGTAAATTTCAATAAAGTATCGTGAAAAAAACATTCTGAAAATTTTCTGTGAACTTCAGAATTTTTTTTTACTCATAATCATTCCTGCTTTCATTGCCATGGTGCATTGATTGAACTCGAATAGCGATTTCATTTTTCAATAATATATTGCATCTTAACGCTGTCGCAACATTGTCATTGTAGTCACATATTCGTCACAAAGTTAATGACAAAATCGTCACAAATTACACAATTTTCACAAAATTGTCACAATGTGACTTCACAACATTGTTACTGTCGTCACAGAATCATCACAGTGTTAATGACAATTTCGTCACAAATGACACATATTTCACAAATTGGTCTCACCGTGACTTCACAAATTGGTCACAATGTGACGTCACAAATGAGCTCTAAAACGGCCATAACGACCTCACATTCTAGTCACTGTGACTTCACATCGACGTCACGTGACGTCACATCGACGGTCACAAAGTCACAGTGTGACTTCACAACGACGTCGACGTAACGTCACCATGCCTTACGGGTACTGAACTAAAAAATGACCAGGCCGGGAATCGAACCCAGATCCTTGGCTTACAGGACCAATGCTCTACTGTTTAAGCTAACTGGGCTGACAACCGGCGAGCATATTTATCTCAGATAACCATAATGGTAATAACATCTGGTCTGTTATATGTTTCTCAACAGAATAAACCTCAGGTAAAGGAACTTCATATAAACGATGGTTATGTAGATAAACTATTATTTTAACGCAACAAAACTGATTGGAAAGTTTATCATTCGAATTGAATGTTTACAACTGAGTGAAAAAATGACCTGGCTGGGAATCGAACCCAGAGCCAAGGCTCTGGGTAGATCTTTAGAGAGATTTGTTGGAAATATTCAATTGGAATTGGTACAGCGCTCAGTTTGAAATATTCAATTCTTATATGTACGACATCCCATCGAACACACTTCTCTCATATTCTCTCCGTTTGGTAATGAAATCTATTCTGTTATTTGAAACTAAATAATAAATAAATAGTTTTAAATACTAGACTTGATAACCAAATAATTTTCTGACTAAATAGTGTTGACAATGATGAGGTCTTCAGTTGAAAAAGTCATTTAAAGACAAATGTTCTGAATTCGAGTTCCAGAATGTACACATTATCACACAGTTGGAAAAATTACTATTGATAGAACGTCTTATGAAATATTATGTTATTACATTCCTTTACTAATATGTAACAGATAAAAAAAAATAAAATTTAAAGAATAGCTTTTAAAATTTGTTTAAAGAATAATATTTTGACTGATACTCTTTAGGCATGTGCACTTGTTAAGCTAAGAACTTTATGAAGAAAGAACCATTTGAAGTATTAGGTTGAGCAAAAAGGTCTGGGAAATTTGTAATCAAATAGTTACCAGAATTTGTATCGTACATAGGAGTAATAGCGGTATATCTATAGGCGTTCTGGAATTTCGGCTCCAAAATGCCTATTGAACAGTATAATTTGCGTGTGTTGATTTGTCATAATTGGAGAAACAATCTAACGATTCTCAAAGCCGTCGCTGAGATTAATGAGGGTGAAGGTGCTGGTATGGCGACAAAATCGACTGTGGGCAGATGGTTTAAGTGAATCGAAGAAGTCAAATCCGAAATCTTTCAGAACGATGGCAAAAAGTCGTGGACTACCATGGTCTCTACTTTGAAGATTAGTTCTTCTTGCTTTTGCTGTTAATTAGCGCATAACAACGCAACTTTCACAAATTTCCCAGAACGTTTTGCTCAACCTAGTAATTCCTGTAAACATTTACAACGATACACTATTTTCAAAATAAATGAAAAAGAAAAGTCTTGATATATTTCGTAAGACGGAAATAAGCATGCTTTTATTTTATGAATCAAACTACACGTTTTCTTTCAAACGTGATATCATTTACATTGATAAAGGTTTTTTTAGGTAGCTAATTTAGATTTGATTTGCAATTAAGATTTATTTAGAGACATTAATCTCAGTAATAGTGAAACTAAAATTTTGTAAAAAACTTGTCACTTTATAAGAATAATTGTAAATGGCTTTAAATCTATAAATAAAAAGAGATATTTTCTTTTGAATGTGATAAATGTTTGATAAGATATTATGGCATGCGAATAGAAAAATATGTTTTTTGTTAAAAGAACGTCATTTTCAGTTTTTTAAATATTTTTTCAAAGTCTTAATTTCTGTGCTAGCGTAATGAAAGAGCAGTGAAAATGAAATAATTTCATTTAGTAAAAAACAAAAAAAAAAACAAAAAAAAACTAAAAAGTCTTTCACATTTGTTTTATCAGAAAGCACTTTATTTCATAAATTTTAATTATAATTTGTTTTATACGAGTCAATATGATAACACTCGTTGTCAGAATAACTTATATTTGACTCCTCGAAAATTTCGGCTTTGAATCCGATAACAGAAGATTCTTATTGTATTTTCGTAATAATAAATTTTTAGTCAAATTATAACTCATAAAATCTCTTTACATACAGGTATAAAATGAAAGAGAATACGAGTATCAATTTCCATAATCGTATCCATAGACAATTGGCCATTTTTTAACGACGTTAAACAAAATGCGTTAATGTACTTTTGAAAGCAGTTTTTTGATATCAAGCTTTTAATAATAAATAATTCTTGTTGATCACATCCTCCCCCATCCTGTATGCCAACTTTAGACGTGTAAACTGTTAAGGATTATTCGTCGAGAATTTTCTAATAACTTCATCTTAAAAAATTACCAGTTCAGTTTTTGTAATCTTAAGCAGCCATCTACATTTTTTCATATATATATACAATCAAACCATACGGAATAATCAGATAATATTCTATAATTTTTTTTTCACAGCTGCAAAGATGAGCAATGAAATGATCATCTAATCGGATGGATTCGAAAGCTGGACGTCCCGCTTTGGAGCGGAAGACGTTACCTCCTCGCCACTAATAACTTATTACATCGCCGAAACATTTATCACTTATACAATTTTTCATATAGAATCTATCGCAAATTGGTTTCAAAATGGATTGCATACCTAATCATTGGCCCATTTTTATGAAAATCTACACAGTTAAAAGCTACAATCTAATTTTTGCCAAAATTATAAGCCATAATGTAAAATATAACACTGTAAAATATTTATGTAACGCTACTCTATAAAATTGGTGCAACATGCTGCACAGATTTTATGGAGTAATTCCATTTATATAGGGGTGTAATTTAAACTGATATAATATTACACATTAGTGTAACGTAGTACCATGTATATCGTTAAATTACTCAATAAAATGGAGGCGGCAATGCTGCTACCAATTTTAAGTAGTAACATTACATTTTTTATAGTATTTACCAAATTTTAAAAATTTTAATTTTAATTTTTTAATTTTTTTGTTGACTCTAGAAAAAAAGGGCCGCCGGGCGGAAATTTTTCAAAAAGGGAACACTATTCTAAAAAAGGGTACATTTTTCAAAAAGGGAACAAACACTATTCTAAAAAAGGGTACATTTTTTCAAAAAGCGAACACTATTCTAAAAAAGGACACTTTTTTTCAAAAAGAGCGCACCTGTACCTTGTTCAATGAAGATATTTTGAACTGGTTTGTTTAGAGCAACTAGAATTTGCGATATTTTCCCGGGATCAATTGAATTACCACGGGGATCATAGGAAGTGCTAAAAGGAGATGCCGGGCGCATCGGAAGGGTTTAAAAGGGCCGCCGGGCGCAAAAAAAGAAATAAAAAGTACCGCCGGGCGCAGCGCCCTGCATAAGCGGCTTAGAGTAAACACTATTATGATAAAGCACATTTCACATTTCATGAGTTTTTAAGCTTTAATTATTTACGTTTTTTTGTCTCATGACTATATTACCTTCTTCATACGTGATGGATACTTCATAGAAAAAAAAAAAAAAACAGTGCAGCAACGCGAATCTTTAAAGTTATATGAAGTTTGTTTACCTTGCATACATAATAAATAAGACTACTTTTAAATAATGGAACTTCAGCAATGGTGTAAAAAAGAATCTTAGGTTAATTTTCCGTCACAAAAAATTCTTTCAAAAATGTTAATATAAATAAACTTGATACCTTAAAAATTATTCTGATGAAAAAAAAGTAAATAATCAGTTTGGGAAAGTGTTTTTTGTGCGATGAAATTTTCGAAGCTATTGTTAAATCTACTATTGTAAAAAAAGGGCAATCTGGAATAAAACGCTGTTACGCTGTTTCTACAGATCATACAAAAGGCTGCACGAAATAATTCGAATACTTTCTTAATGAAATAAATCGCTGAATGGGCATCTCCGGTCCTTTTTCCCAACTGAATTAATTTTTTTCTTACTATGTAGATTAGTGTATGTAGAAATATGTTGATCGTTTGCAGAGCAGGAAAAAATAACTTCTTTAATTGACTATAAATGGTACTTGCTGAATTTGGGTTTTAAAAATAGTTATGGGTTTTCAAAATTTTTTACAAAGGCATAGGTATGATCTTTCACCTTATTAAACGGTTCTGCTTTGTTGCAGTATTCTGAATGTGTTGGAACGTGTTTCATAATGTATAATTTATGCATGGTTTTTCGTTTAGTAATGAAATTCTACTTTACTTTGAGACAGTTTTAAATATCAATATTATAAAATGCTCTTTGTTATTTTGTTTATTTATTACTTTTAAATTTATGTTAGATTTCTTAAATTGCTCTCCCTCTATATTTTACAGATTTGAATTTCTGTTAGCATAAATGAGTTGTTTTCTAGAACTGATATTTGTTCAATTAGAAAATTGTATTCTGTTTACTGTTTATTCAGAGTTGAAAGTAAAAGTTTCAAAGGGAATTTATGCAGTTACAGAGAATAACCATTATTTTGATTAAAAGGGTTAAAATCTAAATATTTATAGAAACCAAATGCAGTAATTACATTCAGAATGAGAATTGTTTATTTCCCTTTAAGTCTGGCACGTTCATTAAGACTTTAAATTTGTCAAATATATGTAAATTAACGAATCTGTGTTTAATTTGACTGTTTTTAATTCAACAAATTGAGTGTTCATTTAAATATTAAATGCAGCAAATTTATTAATGAAGTTATTCGCCATGACAATAAAATTCAATTATATTCAAACTCATTCTAATTCATAAAATAAATTTATTTCTTAAAAAAAGCAGAATATATTTCAAATGTTTACCAAACTGGCTATCAAAAGATTAACAAGGTTTTATTTATTTTTTATTCTTTAATGAGCATTGAATGGTCATCGGTCGTCGATGTATTAACCCTTTCAAGACCGATTTCTTTCTTTTTTTTTGGGGGGGGGGGGGAAATTACATTTATATTTAAAATTTTAAAACTACTTATTCGAATCACAAACTTTAAGGTTTGCCGAAATTTAATGCTAATAAGATATTTAATGCTATTAAAAGAAATTTAACGAATATAGATATTTTGAGTTCTGTTAATATGACAATAGGCTAAAGAAAATTTTTTGAAGACGTTTGGAAAATGTTAAATAACAATAATATCAAATAGACTTAAGAACTTCCAAGTGTTTTATATATTTTTTTTCTATTATAACACATAGGTCGGAAAAGTAGCACCTATTTAAATTTTAAAATGAAACGTATATATGTAGCAAATTAACACCTTGTAATAATATACTAATTTCAATTGCTAAAAGGTGTAAATTAAATCTTTAAAACCTGTGAAAATACGTTTATAAAGCTGATGGCATGTTTCGATCCTCCCCGAGTCATTTTCGAAACAAATAAATAAAACTATTATAAATTTGCATGGTCTCTGAAACTCCATCATTCAGTTTTCCACGTATGCTTTTTATATTATGCACGCTCTTCGTTATTTTTCATGCAGGATTATTTTTGCGGGATTTTTATAACCATTGAGGAGCTCGAGTCATATTTTTGGTAAGTGAAATGATGAAAATAAAAGTGAACTGCATCGTTACACATTGATTTTTTGCGCGCGAAAGTTCGAAAGGATCAAACACCTCATTCCTTCCAAACCTACCCATTTAAAAGTGTTACTTAATAAATATTTGTTTCAAATTCTTTGTCTGAGGTTTTCCGTAATAGGAGGTATATCCTGACAGTCCTCTGTAGTGGGAATGTATGCATAGAAAATGATGTCGCAAGCAACCTACTTAATGAAAACTACGTGACATTATACCCTAACTCAACTTGGGTAGATAGTGATACCATTCAGAAAACTGAAGTATATTACACTTTTAATAGATATGCTCACCTTTGTTGTAATCGTGATAATATAAAAATAAGTGGTAGAAGATTCCTTCATAGGCACCATCAGTATGTACTTGACGTTCCACATTTTTTACTGCTATTACCACTTCATAGTATATAATCGATTGCGTGAGCACCCCGTTTGTCCGATACTTTTCGTGGTTTCATTACATATCATACAAAACAAGGTAGAGTTGTGGAAAATAAAAGTAAACACCACCTACTAACTCCTCAACAAATTAGCGTAGAAGAACGTTACTGGTACCAAACGATTGGAAATAAAGTCTACTTTTAAATGATGTATATAAAATTTGCTCAGGAGGTCATCTACATATTTAAACGAACCCAAACTTCATTTTTTTAATAGCAATACCCAATTTTAACAAGATATTTCAAATCTTCGATTCAGACTATCCCTAGACCACAAATTTTAAGTCATTTGAATGATAAGTTTGTGAATTATAAACATTCAAAATTTAGTGCTTCTAATATTAAATTACATTTTCATATTTTTATTTATATCTCCTGAAATTATGCTCCTAATGTGCTAATTTTTTGTGTAGCAATAATACTAATATACCCAAACGTAAATACACTGAATTTGCAATTTTTATAATTTTATGATATGAATTATGAAATTAATATTCGAAAATATTATTAATTGCAACCTACAATTTTTTTGAAATATTTAGATTTATTAAGTCCAAAAGTATTTATCCAAAATTTTCACATTTTTCTTCCAAGCAGTTTTTAACTTATGCTTAAAAAACTGCAAAATGATAGCTTAAGGGGCCCTTTGTGATAGAAGTGACTAAATATTTTGAAATTTCTTATGCTATCCTGTAATCTAGCAGTCTTCAATGACTGCTTGAGGGGGGCTCTCTCGGTTAACAATCGAGTACCGAACTTCAATTTGAATACAACCCCTAAAATACGCTCGTTTTAAAATAGTTCATTTCTCGTAAAATTACGAATTGCATAAAAATTTGTTTTTAGGCTAATTGAAAGTTGTAGAGTTCATTTATGCTGTCAGAATTATGTACTATTATTGAAAAAAAAAACGCTAATTTATGGTTCGTTTTAATATGTTAGATGCCCCCCTAAGCAGATTTTATCTACATCATTTAAAAAGTAGTCTTTATTACCAATCGTGTGGCACCAGTAAGATTTTTCTACGATAATTTTTTGCAGAGTTAGTAAGGGGTGTTTACTTTTTTTTCCACGACTGTACACATTGTTACAAATTTGTTGCAATATTTTTTTTTCTCGAAATTATTGCCGTCATCCCGATTTCATTTAGGGTGAAACACCGTGCATTTCTGACTAAAAAAATGGTTTGGAACACTATGTCCTACTAATTGTATTATTGCCTTCATCTCCTAAAACCCCTTTGAGTTTGTCGGCTGGATATTTGAACCCTGTTTAAAATAGTAATCGTACGCGGTCAACTGTTCATTGATGAAATATTTATATTTCAAAGCCACAAATTGAAATTTAGCAGCAGTTGTACCTCCTTCTTGAGTATGCGTATGTTGATTGAGGAGCTTTTCTAGCATTTTTTTTTTTTTTTTTTTAAACGTGTTCCCGCACACGTATTTTTATTACCCTTGCTATTCGTTGTCCTTTCTCCCCTGTGCGTAAAATCCCTGACCGTATCAGGCTAATCAATTAACGGATGGATAAGTTTTTTTTTTTTTTTTTTTTTTTTTTTTTTTTTTTTTTTTTTTTTTTGTAATCGCCTGATGAAGATAGATCACTCTTGTTTTTTAAATAAAATATAAACATTTTCTTTATTCATTGTATTGAAAAAAAAAAAAATCCCATTTGTATAATTCTTACCTACAGCTAGAAATATCACTTCAGAATATCGATATTTTTTTATTTTAGTGATATTTCGAAACAGAAAAAATAATCCGGAAAACAAAAGTGTGTAAAACTGTAAAAAAAATAATTAATGTTATATTTCTAAAAGATCTATACTGGTTTCGAATATGTAATTAATTTCTATGAAGCGTTGTAATAATGATATCAAGGCTCCTTTATCATATGTTATGTGATAAGGGAGTCTTGATTGATATATTTAAAAAAAATGATACAGAATAGTAAATGTATGTATGTAAAACAATAATTAAATATCACCTCAGAAGTATGATTAAAGAAAATTATGATGATGTTTCATGGATAATGTTCATTTATAAATCTACTTTTAAGGAATACATTTCTCATTACTAGCAATTTCGAGTAAAAAAAAAAGCATTTGATTAATGCTGTGTTGAGATAATAAAAATACGTGTTGTCAAAAAAGATCATTATGATGATAAATTTTGATTTTTGGGGGGGACTACATATTTTTCTTTATCGTATTTCATTGTTATACATTCCATTTCATATCATGGGCTACATCATTTTTCAATATTAATGAAGCTGGGTTATAAATTATGCTAATATCAGTTAATGATATCTAATGCTATAAGAGGTCATGATTGCCATTTATTTATGAAGATGATGTGTTTTTATATGTAGATTGATGCATTTGTATAAATGTGGAGTCTTAATATGCGTAATTTATTAGTTTTTTCAGAAACATAATAATAATGTTTTTATAAACTAATTTGATTTACCTAATTTGGCCTTCGCTTTAAAAGGCTGAATATCTTATATTTTCGATCATATTAAGCAAATTTAGTACAAATAAAAAGTAATTTTAAAGCATAATGTAATGGTTAGTAAGTATTTCCAAAATTATTGATTTGTGTTTTACTTTTCATTTTTCATATTTTACATAATTTAGCTTGGATTTTTTTAATGTTTACAATTTATGAGGCGTGCTTGAAACGTTTTTCATAAATTACGCAAATGCATGCAACACGTGTTTATTATTTAAAATAATTGTAATGTATTATAACATAAGATGCAATTTCCTGTATCACAATTCAGCTATCAGAAGTATACTTAATTAGCGAAAATGACATCATATGGAAAAGCAAAATTCTATCGCTGACATATTCCAGCGATTTTAAACATTTTTTTTTTTTTTTTGAAATGGTGCCCATATTTGGGAATGACAAAATTACCCTTAATATGAAAGTTAGGTAATTCTAAAATAAAAATAGCATTTATATTCTTGAAAATGAAATATTTGGATATGACTGTGTCAATACGCCATTAGGCCCTGTTTCAAATTAATAAATGCCAAGACTTGGTATATATATATATATGTGTGTGTGTGTGTGTTTTATAAGTTGATGGTGCTGCATACAAAAAAAGCAAAATAATATATCTGCATAGTAATTATTTGTAAACACTTGTCTAATACAGAATGCTAGATTATATACACAAATTGAGAATTTATTGAAAACTGAGTTCACGTTTTACCCACTATAATGTGTGAATATTTTACCTGATATATGACTATAAAGAAAAAATATTTTGAGAGACATAAGAATAATTCACACGGGACTCACAATTTATGTCAACCGCATTATTAAGTAATATATACACTGGTGTACTAAAATTAAGGACGAAGTAGATAAATTAGCATAACAGCCCAACAAGGCAACAGAACGAAATGAAAGACCAATCAGGAAGTAGATTTGGGACCGATGCAATAGGACATGTGCATATATGGCATATGACGGAACATGAGGTGGTCGGAAGGGTATAAAGCACAGAGGCGGTGGTCGCTCAGCAATTCGGTGAAATGTATTGCACGGTGAACAGTGATTTTAACGAAGATTTGTTGCTACTACTGTGTAATATGTCCAACAAGCCATTCAGCAGATGTCATCTGGATGACTTTACCAGAGGTCGCATAATTGAGAGGTTGGAAGTAGGTTGAAATGGGATAAGTGTGACAGAAGAGTTCGGGATCGCTCATAGAATCGTTTGCTGAACCAGGAGAGCATTTGAAATTATTGGAACAGCTGTCCGAGCGTTCAGCAGTGGTCGCCTATGAGCAACAACAACAGCTAAGGACCGCTAAATTGCCCTAATTGAAATAAAACAGGTGGCAGACAGCTGGAGGAAACCCAAGGCACATGTCACATACTATTAGACGTCGGATATTACATTTTACCTTGGCCAGAAGGATTCACAAAGGTGGTCTATACGCACAACGACCAGTACGGTGTGTACCATTAATGCCTGCTCATTGGAGACGCCGGTTTTTGTGGTACCAGGAACAAATGAACTGGACACGACAGGAGTGGTGTCGAATACACTTTACGAATGTGAGCCAATTTAGTCTGACGAGCGATGCTAGACATATACACATCTAGAAAGCGCAGGGAGCACGCAGTAATCCCTCCAACATCATCGAAAAGGAACGTTTCGGGTGCCCCGAAGTTCTCGTTTGGGGCGTTATCATGCTTAGTATCAGTACGAATTGCCATGTTTCCCAAGGAGGTTCAGTCAGTGGTGTCCGCTATTGCACCTAGATTCTCTTGACTCACGTGCCTCTGTTTAGAGGTGCTGTGGATCTGGACTTTCTCTTCATGGGTGACAACTCTACATCTCATCGTACAACGACTGACACAGAGCCTTGTAAAGTGAAGATATTCAACGCATGGAATGTCCTGCAAGGCATCTGAGCCTAAATCTCATAGAAAACATATGGGATATTCTCAGGAGACGCTTGGCAGATGCCATCAACGATTCCAATGCTGCAATTGGCGTTAAAAGAGGAATGTGATTCGATGCCTTAAAGACTCATTGGCAATCTCGTCCTCAGCATGGGCAGGTGTTGAAAATCCTGCATGGAAGTCAAGGGTCACCATATATCATATTAAAGATTGAATTGCTCCATCCAGCCTTTCAAATTGACGTTTCTGTCTTCTCTGCAGTTGCGCTCCAAGTGACCTTTTCAGTGAAGTGCTTTGTATCCTTTTGATTTCTTGTTTAGGTGGTTTTGATCACTTGTTCCATACTTTCACATCTTGGAGATCTTATGGTATGATTTCGGTCGATGTGGAAAACCTTTGCAGTAAGTTTCATTCAAAAAACCATCTCGCCCTCAATTTTTGCACACCAGTGTAGATTTATATCGAAGTTGTGCTGAACTGAAATCATTTATTCGGTTGCGGAGATCTTAGAAGAATAGTCTGTCTCAATATTTTATAATAAAAATTGCAGATGTGCATGATATTAAACACATAAATACCCTTTAAATAGTGAGTAATCGATTATTTAATAAAACTTTTTTTTTATTTTTCTGGTAACAGTTTTAATTATATAAATTTAAAATTGATTTTACTTTCAATTTGTAGGTATTAAAAACACCAATATAATATTAGTTTATAATCCCATACATTTTAATCAAGTGTTCCTTAAAATAAAAGATTGGAAATGTGTTATTTTTTAAATCTGTGTTTAAAATTACACTTGCTGACATAGAGACAGAAGCTAGATGTTATTATAGAAATTATAGCAAACTCATAAATTCTTAGTAGGGAGATTTAATTTTGTGTCAGGACCTTACGCCAGAAGCCATTCGGTGAAGATATTTTTTTAATAACGGTTGAAAAATGAATGGCAATGAATGCATCTTTTTAAGTGTAGCTCAGAAACTACTTGGTGAAATGGGGTGACATATAAGATTCACATATTTTGAGATCGTAGAAATCGATCTATATCAAAAATTTTGTAGATAGCGATACATATTTGCTTTCGAATAATAATTAAAAATATATTATTATGCATTTTTATTACATGTGAATCTTCTTTTTAATAGTAACTGAGGAGATAAATATTCTGCAGAATTTTTTTTTTAATGTGAAGGATAAAAAATAAATTAAAAATAATATAAGAAAATTCAAATGTCAAAATAAAATTTATTTCTTATTTAACATTATTCCGATTAAAAATGTATTATTTTTTTATTTCGTATGGGAGACCGGGGCAAGTTTTCCAACTTTTTAGATTTTTATTTTTGTATTTTTTATTTTTAACTATTTTGATATATACAAGATATCATTGTATTCCCTAGACCTTCCTATACAAACTGGGACAATTATTTAAAAAAAAATAAATATACTTTTCCACAAAAAATAGTTAAGTCTAATCATGTTACGTTGGAAAATGTACCCCGTATGCGGGGCAAGTTTTCCAGCCTACGAAAAAGGGTCAGGGGCAAGTTTTCCAACTGTAATTTAAATGGTAAAACATCGGTAATAAGTCTTGCTTGTTAATTAATAAGTAGTTTTTATTGTGAACGAAATGCTCAGTAACATAACAGTACTATAAAAACAATATTAATACATTTGACATTTAAAGACGAAGGTCCAAACAGCTCCCTGGCAGGAATTGGATTTTTTTTCTTCGCCCCTTTTTATCTGATTCCTTTTCACAGTTTCCTTTTTTTTAGATGAATCTTTTTTTTCCATTTTCAGTTTATTTTTGGACAGGAGAATCAGTATGTACAATACTTCCTATTTTTTTTTTCCACGCCGTGTTTGCCTGCTTAGGGCAGCCTTCGCAAAAGTCCTAACTTCTTCTGGTGTAGGCAAAGCTTGTTTGGATGTAGAAGGAACGCTTTTTTCATAAGCAATAGGGAAATTTTGAGTAGAACTTAAGGAACAGCTTCTTTGGAAACGCTAGCCTGCGTTGGTGTAGAATGATTAGATGCTTTCGGTGTTTTTTTGTTTCTGCGGGAGGGGGGGGGGGGTGATTATTGAGGAAAGTTTCAATTTTTTTCAGGATTGTTGGTGCTTTTAAGATTTGGTGTAGGCAAAGCTTTTTTGGATGTAGAAGGAACGCTTTTTTCATAAGCAATAGGGAAATTTTGAGTAGAACTTAAGGAACAGCTTCTTTGGAAATGCTAGCCTGCGTTGGTGTAGAATGATTAGATGCTTTCGGTGTTTTTTTGTTTCTGCGGGAGGGGGGGGTGATTATTGAGGAAAGTTTCAAATTTTTTCAGGATTGTTGGTGCTTTTAAGATTTGGTGCGGCAGCAGCTGGCCTGTCAGAAAAGTAGGATGGCGTAAAAGCAGAGTTTGTAAATATTTCAGGATTCAGTATGACAATTCTCTAACGTTTAAAACAAGACATAATATTAACTGTGGATTAACGCCAGTGGAGCGGCTCTAAGCACGGCTAATTTGCTTTTTGAGGGGTTCATACTCACTGCGATCTCAGTGTGCTAGCTTATGACTATAAAAGCATAATTAACATAAAATGGATTCATTAAATGAACCCATTTTAGAAAAAATTGACATTTTATTATATTTTTGAATTTACCTTGTTTTTTATATTGATAGATTTACTTAAATGACTAAATGATCAAACGGGTTCGTAGTATATATGGTTATTTGGTCGATTTTTTGATACAATAAAACTAGCTGATTTAGGAGGGGGAGGTTTTCAAACGAGAAACATGTTGGAAAACATGCCCCGTATGTTGTTGGAAAACCTGCCCCGTCGCCATATTTGACCTTTTACACTACCTGGACGAATACCGGTGTAAGTTATTTGCAAAACAAACGCATAGTTACTTGAAGAAAGAAACCCTTTTTTAGTGTATGCAATGTAAAAACAGTAAGTTTAACGCTAGTACGTTTATTTTTACATTTTAATAAAGACCTAAAATTTTACTCACCGTTGAAAAAATGAAAAAAACAGCTCTCCAGACAAAGTGACAGCAACTATAAAGCTATAACTTTTTTACATGTTGTGTAAGATGTTGCCACTTCAGCCAGTTCATTCGCTAGCGTCACCTAGCGGCTCATTTAAAAACTAAAGCGTGTTGGAAAACTTGCCCCTATGGAAAATGTGCCCCGGTCTCCCCTATTCTAGCTCATCTCTATGCTAATTTTAATTCCTTGAGAAAGGGTAAACTGTTAATACTTATAAACTGAAAAATAAATGTTGTAATATAAAAATGAAACTTTAAAAAAATATCAAACAATCCCGAATTTTTAAACATAGCTAATTTTTAAATTAAAACTGCTATTTTATTGTTTTATTACGTTTTAGCATGTACGATTATCATGTACTATCATTTTAATCACCGCTTCTGACGTATAGTAAAAAAAGTAAGTTAAGTTTTGAAAGATCTGTGTACCTAAATTATGATATAGAAAAAGAGAAACTGAAAAATGTATTCGTTGCATTCAATTTACCAGTTTTCATTTATTACAGTTACCCGAGAGTGCGTTTTGCGTGACGCTTGTTCTTCATTAGGAAATGATGATATAAATGTTTTGCAAAAAATGAGACTTTTATTTAATTTGAGTATTGTGTACATTTTAAAAACGCTTTAATAGTTGAAAAATGTACAAAGTAATGACTAAATTAAGTGCAGCTAAATTACCTGTACCAATATTTATTAAAGAGGTATGGAAAAAATATATTAGCACCGCAAATGATTTAAGCATGTAAGGGTTTTTTTTAAATTTCTTTCACACACTAAACAACGTGAATTTGCCGATGCATTCAAATCTTGATTGTCATTAGTAAATACAAGGAAATTTAAAACTCAAATCTTGATTGTCATTCGTAAACACAAGAAAATTCTACTATATAAATGAGAAAAATTCTAATTTAGATTCTCTTTTTCCAGTAAATGTAATGCACCTTGATTTATACTTTATACTCGGTGATTTCGATCTTACTAGGACTATTATGTACCGGTAATCCGTTTTAAACCCCACTTCACTGAAAAAAAAAAATAAAATACGGAAATTGTACTGGCAATTGAAACGGTAGTACTATTTCTGTATTTTAAGGGGGAAAAAAATTCCTTATTCCTGAAAAAAGTTCGTTTTATCACAAAAAGTTTCCCCCCTTTTTTTTCCCACATATTTCCGTATTTAAAAATTTCCGACTCAAAGACAAAATATAATAATTTTTCAAGGAGAAACTTACATATTTATGAATTTGACACTTCACTTTTCAAGGACAGGTTTACATCAAGGTCAGAAAGTCACAATTTAATTCAAACAACACTAAATCAACAACACTTACCCAGACGGGATTTGAACCAGGGACTATCCTCTTCCAGATTAGCGCCCTTAACGATTATGCCATGGCTACACAAGCTACGTGTTCAAATATTTTTACTTATTTCAGATGTCTTTTATCAAGCAAGCTAACATGTTAAACAATGAAGGTATTTTCGTAGAGATAATATTTTTCAATTGAGTACACAATTTTGAATATTTCACACATTTCCCCCCTATGATTTTGAATATTTATCTTTTTAGTTTCATGCTTTATAAAAGATAAAATTTACTCTAAAGTATTATGTGAAAGAATATATTAAAGAGTAATGGCTGCATTTTTTTTTCAAGATTAAAAAAAATATTTTAATATTATTTTATTTATTTATTTATTTATTCATTTAGTTTTTCAAACATGTTCTTTTTCAAATTTTCCAAATTATTTATCTGACTATCTACTGTAAACTCAAATAAAGATATTTACTACGTGATATTAAAATAAATTACCTTCATTGCTTATTAAACTTACATAAACATTCATTTTATAATAATTTTATTATTATATTTCAGATATGCCTTATGTGCGAAAATTTTAAAAAATGTATTAACAACTTGCTATATATAAGTCAAATATTATTTTAAAATCATAATGAAAAATAACTGTAACATTCCCCTTTTAAAGGTCTCAAACATAAAAAGATATTAATAAGGTTTAAATTAAAATAAATAAATAAATAATTTTAAAAAAGCAATACAGTAATATTCCTTAGGTAAAGTTACTGGAATTATACAGATTTATAATCTCAAAATGCCAATTACGGAAATTGTACTGTTTTCTTAGAAAAAAAAAAAAACTATTCCGTACGTCATTTTTACGAAAACATTTGTGTATAATGATGGATTTTTTTACAGTGTTGGACAATAATTATTGAGAGATATTTTGTTTTTATACAGTAAGAAGAAGTGACAAAAGAGATATTTGAATCTGAAAACGAATACATGCAAGTTTTATGCATATTTTTATAATATAATACTGCAAAAGAAAAAAAAATCAGTTATTATGCATAATTTTTTTCGTAGAATTTGACGGAAGTTTCCTTTTTTCTAAGATTAACAATACAACTGATATTTGGAGATTACAAATCCGTATAAATGCAGTAAGTGTACCGTAAATTTGACGGAATATTTCTGCATTACATTCAAAACAGTACAAGTTCCGTAAATGATATTTAGATATAATTGCTGTGCTCGGAAAGCGGAATAATTATTTGTTGTACATAATTGTCTTATAGTGGAGTTATTTTCAATGAAACGCTCATATTACATAAATATTGACTTTATAATGAAATATTTTGAACAGAATACAAATAGCATCAAATACATCAATATTGGGTTTCCATTGCTAATATTTTTAAAGAAAAGAAAAAAATACACAAATATTTGTTTTAAATTGGACATATTTCAAACGAAAACTCCAATATTTCCGAATGTGGCCCTATATTGAAAATATATTCAATGATTCACCAATATTGGCTAAATGTTGGTTTTAAATTGGAAATATTTTTTGCAAAAAGTTTGGAGTCTTCTACAATATTTACATTTAAACATTTTGCTATAATGTTTTGATTTTTCTTTTTTTTAAATAAAAATTTAACATATATAACGTTATTTTAAAAAATAAAATATTATTACTCCTTTTTAAATTTCAGTTGAAAAGGAAAAATTACAGTTATTTTTTATTATCAGTTTAAAATAATGTTTGACTTATTTATTGCAAGCTATTATGATTACTTTTTTTAAGTTTTTGCATGATGTTATAAGAAAGAAAAAAAAAAGTTTTTTTTTTTTTTTTTTTTTTTTTTTTTTTTTTTTTTTTATCTATTCGCTTTAATAGAATCGCACATAAAACATTCGACCTATCTCAAATGTAATAATGAAATTATTATAAAATTGGCGTTAATCTATCTAAATTATAAAAAGCAAAAAGGAAATATATTTTAATTCCATGTAGTAATTATTTTTAAAAAAAGTTTCAGTACATTTTTTAGTAAAATATATTATATTTAGGTATTACAATACCTGATGAAAATCGGAAAATATGTAAATGTAAATGTATAATTATCTTCATTTCAATTTAAAGTAGATAATCGCACAAATAATTTAAAAAAAAACGAAAAGTGAATTTTTGAAAAAAATATATTTTGGTATTTTTGCAATTTTTTTAATGTAATATTAAAATAGATTTTTTTAACTCTTGCAAAAAAGGAAAAATCATTACTCTTAAGATACAGGGTGGTTATAAAAAAAACTTTGCTGATATATGGAGCTTTAGCAGCCGGTCCGTTTAACCGATCGAAATGAGATTTCAGATATAGTTATTAAGAGCTATGAGCTCGGGATTTTGTGAACGGCTTCAAATTGGCACTCATGGTTACGGTTATAGTTGCAGAAACTTTAAATTTTCGAATGACAACGCCCTTTTTTTTCGTCGCAAAATGCTCAGAGCGCACGATCGGGGAGCACGGAGGAAGTTTGTATATGGCAGAGGCAAGACCCTAATCACAGAACGCCGTTCGCCAGATAGTCAGCATAGAAAACGGATTCTTGCATTCATTCATAGAAAGCTTATGGGGCCAGATTCGTCATACATTTGTGAGAGTGGATGAGACGTGGGTACTATCGTTTGGACTCGGGATCATAGTGATGTTGCCACGTTTCATCCACTGTGACAAATCTATCACAAGTCTTACACCATAAGCTGCAATCCAGCCTTCTCCCCACCCACCCCATCCCTTTTCAAGCTATGTGCCACCTCTCACACCTGAAACGAAAAAAGATATGTTAATATAACAGCTACGTTTCTGAAATTGAGCATATAGGCATCTAAAACATTAGGCTTCAGTATTCCACATCAACCATCGCAGTACAAATATTTTATACAAACTCGGGTATAAAATTATTGAACCACCCTCGTATATGAACAGGATACTACCATGTTTGAATATTTCATGATAGCATTACATAATGCATGAACCCATGTTTAGGAAAAATAGGATGTTTGACCTTTTTTAGGGTTCTGTACTTAAAAAGTAAAGACGGAACCATAATAAGATCACTCCTGTGTATATCTGTCCGTCTGTCACAGCCCTTTTATTCGTAAACTATGGAACATGGAAAGTTCAAATTGGAGGAAGTAGTGAAGACTATTGACCCACATATTTACAGATTAATAAATATTCATAAATATATTTAGGAACAATGTAGAGAGCCTAAGTAAGTTACTTGAAAAAAACCTTTTCTTAGTATATCGTGTGGGGTATCGTGTGAAAGCTTTCGTAACACTGACCTCAAAAATATATTTAATTTAATTGTAGGTTTTATATTTTCAAAGTTATGGTCGAAAATATAGTGCAAAAATATGTTCCCCCGCCCATCTAATTCTGAATCTACTGAAAATAAAATTATGAAAAAATTAGAGGTAGTATGCGTTAATTTATACCTTGCAGGAAAATTATAGCGATTACCCTAGGTCAAATAGTTTTTGAGAAAATCGCATGTTTGCTTAACATACAAATTGCGTTTTATGGGTATTCAGCAAAAATGTTGAGTGGCGCTGGAGGTACCTATCGTGGCAGAAGTATTAAAGAATTATTGATCAGGAATTTCCCCCAAAAAATCTTCGGTAATTAGCCGAGATATTAACCCTTAAAGACACGGATAGTTTGGACATACATAATGACAGGAACGGCGTACTCTATAAACCATCAGCTTTTAAAATCTAGATAACAAATTTTAAGGATATATTTGTGTAATGCAATGCCCAGTAGCAGTATAAAAGCAAAAATGTCTAATTGTTAAATACAGACTAATTTAATGAGAATTAATCACATAAATACTAAAGAATTCGCGACTAGTTTGCATCAAGTGGCTATCTCAATATACCTACCGTGTCTTTAAAGGTTAACTAAAAACCTGTATGGAAAAACGCGTCACGGACCAAAGCGGCGTTACAACTTGCAATTTTGCGACGTCCTTTCGAAGCGCACTTAGCACAATGCTGAGATTAAATTTTGAACAAGTGTTTTGCTTTAGGTACACAGTAAAAAGAAAAGATTATTACTATGCTGACTTTAGGTTTAGGAAAGGCAAAATGAAGTTTAAATATGAACTAGTTTTATTGTCAGCACCGAATTAAGTTTATTTTAAACAGATCAGGATAAGATAGATAAAGTTAAGTTATATAAAGAAAGAGTTATACAGAATAGCTATATTTGATACTATTTAGGTTCCATATCTCTTTGAACTTTCATGGTATATCCATTTATACTTTTAAAGTATATACAGCTATACCCAACCCTACGTTGTATAGTTTTTTACAAAGTTATATTATAGTGTTAGCAACGGTTTTTTTTAATAATTCACTTACTAATTCATATGTTATTGTACGTATCCCTTTGTTTGCGAGTAATACTCGCACTTGACCGTTTCTTTTTACATGGTTTGCAACTTCTGTATGTTAGATGCAGATTCTAAAAAAAATTAAATGCAGAGACAGGAATTTGTGCTGCTAAATTTGGCGGATTTCTTTCTCTTTTTTTTTTTTTTTTTTGTTCTAAATTCCGAATTTTTAATAGAAATTTTGAATACTTCTTTCTGCTTTATGTAATGATCAGATGATATGAACTATATAATATATTCTATGAACTAAAAGAGTTCTATCTGAAAATTTCACATGTCGTATCGGAATTTCTAAATAAAAATTATACCAGATTTAACAAACCTGACAGCAAATTGCCGGTACACCTGACAAGAGGATATCAGCAGAAGAGGTTTCTTTACTGTTTGAAGAAATTTTCTTTTTTTGAGTAGTGAATATCAGTAAATTTTGAGCTTAGGTTGGCGAATTTTACGAAATTTGGAGTTTAGGTTAGAGACTTTTTGCATTTTGAAAGAAAAAGTACACATGGAAAAATTCCATTTTTAATGCGAAAAATTTAATCGCAGCATATGTGGCAAAAAATCCTATGATTTTACACAAATGCAGATTATAGTGAAGTATTTCGAGCGGCTTTTTACATTCGATCAGTAAATGTGTTGTGTTTTGAGGGAAAATTGCCTAATCAAAAGGAACATTTTCCTGTATTAAGGAAATGAAATCAACGGAAAACCCATGTCTATTCACTGATATTTAGTTTAGAGTGTGGCAATTACAGTAGAACGCCGATTATCGGAACTCTAATACACCGAACTTCCAATTATCCGAACAGCCTGTTTCTCTAAAAAAAGAAAAAAAAATAATGATGATGAGATTGTGGATGAGATTTAAGATGAAAAAGGAAAACGAATCCTCTGAAAATAACCAAGGTCCATCACATAACGAAGCCTTTGAATGTTTGGAAACAGCTATGAAATGGCTCGAACGGCCGAAAAACTCTAATCCTATTCATCTAACCTATTTAAGAATAATTTGAGATATAGTAGCATCGGAAAGAACGTCTACTTTGAAGCAAGCAACAATCGAAAGCTTTTTTGCTTAAATTATAATCTTTGGAGTTCAGAAAATTATGAAAAGAGAAAAATAAAATAAAATTGTAAATGATATAAAAAACAGCTCTTAAACACACTAGCACTAACTGGTGTTGCCTGTCCTAAGCATGGATAAAGTGTGAAGGTTTTAGTATAGTCAGGAACATCCCTTAAATTGTCTGTCCATTTAACCGAACTTTGCTTATCCGAACTAAGGTCGGTCCCGACTTGTTCGGATAATTGGCGCTCTACTGTATAATTTGTTCTTTTGGAAATACAAATGTCTAATTACTACAATTTGAATAAAGTAAAGCAAACATTTCTTTTTTATACGGACGATTCTGCGGGTATAGTAGGGTTTGAACTGTCGTAAAATGTGGCTACAGCTCGATTGACGTGCCAAGTTTGATTATATTTTTATTGTATTCTGAAGGTTTTGACATGTAGATTCCAAATACCTTAGGTGCCATTTTTTATACACATTTTTGGGTGTGATTTTCAAGATGGCGTCCAAGATGGCTACCATTTACTGACTTCTTTAATATTTGAGGCATATTATTGACCAATATGTCAAATTATATGTTTACAGGGTCAAGAAATACAAATATAAAATAAAATTAGGAGTATATTGAGTTTTTCAAGTGTTTTAAGCGATAAGATGAGAATAAAGCACAAAAATATGAAAGATATTAGATATACTAGCGTTTTATTAACCAGTTATACACAACCAAAGTATTTAAATGAAATAACATAAATTATTGAAGATATTGAACAAAATTATTAAAAACAGCATTTATATGTATATACAGTAGGGATGTTATGTATCCTCTTCTGAATCACTGCTATTGCTGTGATGATATTGATAGTACTTTCTATTGTTGTAGTCACTGCATTTGCAAAGGGCAGTACAAACCAGATAATTCTTTAAGCAAGATCATTTCCCAAATGTACATGTTCTCTTACACTAAACTTTCAGAAGTTCAATAACTCCTTTAGGCGCAGGTAACTCCAGGCATTTGACTAGAGAAATTACTCCTTCGCCATTGTCCCCCCCAACAATTGCCAATAAGTCGAGGTAGGTCGAGGATTTCTGTAGCCCTTTCCAATGGTGCAAATTAAGTTGGATCTTAGAATATGTGGCTTCAGTGCTCCAAGGGTTGGTGGTAATTTCTCCACCTCGAAACTTTTAGTTCTGAAAATGTGCCATCTTAGCTCTGAAATCCTAATTCCCCTCCTCTGAAAATAGTAATTTTTAAATTACTATTTTCCAAATAAGCCAAGTTGATGAATTTTTGAAACAAAGACAGTTTGGATAATGTATCAACATTAGGTTCTGCAAGTTCTTGAAAAGCTGTTATAATATCATCATCACACTGAAGATCTATATACACTTTCATCTACTTCTGCTTTGAAATGCCTACAAATTTTCCTCCCCAGCCTCCACCAGTATATGAATGTAAATCTAGTAAACCTTTTGCTTTTATGACCACCTATCGCTCGATATCTTTCATTAATATTATTTTTTCTGTGTTTGTTGCCTCGACCAGTAACAAAATTGATTTCACTGTTTACTAGATGACTTGAAATCAAATCAATCAGCAATATGTAAATGTCAGTATCTGGTGAAAATACATCGATCTCATAATTATCATGATGGTTCACTGTATCAAGTACATGAAGGGGTATAATGGTGTCTGCTTCTTTATGTGTATGATCACATAATTCTGAATCGAAAACATCCGCGTGGTGTCTTATTGCCAAAAACGACAACAATTTTCTTCTCACTAGCAGCAAAAACCTGTAGTAATTTATTCCCGAAATACGCAGTCTGCTGTGAATTTGTTTCATTGTGTAAAAGACACGTCTTTAAGAAGACTCAGGACTCTTAAAATTGGAAAAATCGAAAAAAAAAGACCATTTTAATCATATTATATCATAAAATGTAATTGATTTTAAGACAAAATTTATATTGGTATGAAAGATATAAGTATGTTTTTTCGTTTCATGTATTTGAAAAAATACAAGATGCAGAATTAGAATTTACAGTGGGATCCAAAATGTCAGACATTTGACGAGCGGAAAATCGGCATAACAGATTATGCGCACGATTACAAAGTAAATTTTGCAAGAAGAAGGAAAATTTTGGATCCTACTTATGCTTAACATTATAATAATTACTCTGAACCTAAATAAATTTGTATTTAAAGCATTTTTCTATTTTTAATACAAAGTTGTATTTAGTTAATCCAAAATTTATAAATTTTCAACAGTATAATCACCTATAAAGAATATATTTTTGAGCAATAAGAAGGAAATTTTAGGTTCAGTTTATACAGACTAACATGACACATATGTTTTGAAAATTTCATGAAAAAAAATTCAGAAGTGTTTGAGATATCTTGCGCGTTACGCCCAAAAACGTCATTTGGAGAAAATTGACTTCAAAATTTCTGAAACGCCGCTTCAGCTATTGAACGTATATAATTCTAAAAGCCATAACTGCTGTTCTAATAGGAATTTCAAGAAAACATTTATACCAAAATGTTCAGAAAAGATAGTAATTTAATATCTAAAAAATTAAAATTTCGAAAATTTTAAAGCTTTAAGAGTCCTGTGACCCCTTAATGGCACCAACGTTATATTGGTACTATTTGTAATAGCAAATGTAATAGGTTCTGTCGCCGCCAATCTTTTCTTACGAGTTTGCTCCTTCAATGAATGCTCAAGGTATTGGTCAAATATTATTCTCCCTTCAGTATATCCGCCCATCATTTTCATAATGATCTCGGTCAAAGCATTTGCAAGGTCTTCACAAGTTTTCATGGCAGGTGTCGTTTTTACTGATTGTACGATTGCCATTCCATCTATAATACAAACTTTTTCTATCGGAGGAGTAATTGAGGATTCTAATGATTCAAGTATGGGTGATCGATTATATTGCTCTATTTCTGCAATAAATGAACTTTTGTCAGATGGAATATGAAGAAAACATAATTATTTTCTTCTGTCCAATTGCATCTTTTAGGTTTGCAGACATTTGAGGTCTTGATTACATAACAGCAAGAAGTTGCCGATCTACTCGAATTAGTCTATCTCTTACGAATTCTTCGAATTCTAATTGGCCTTTTTGGTCACAATTCAGAATATCATCCTTCGCAGATTCTGGAACTTTCATAGAGGATGCAATTTTCATTAGTGTGGTATTATCTTGGAAAGAGTTTCCTGTACAATGATCTCAAATACCCTCCTTGGTGATAGCTGCATTGTGAAAAATTCTTAGTGACATGGAAGTCTAAAGTTGACAGTGTTTCCTGGGCTGCTTAGTGACTTTATTTGGACAGTACTTTTCAAAGAAACTTGAAACAATGCGTAATACTTCTGGTGCACACAAGAAATACCTTTCAAGGGCGTTTTCATTCTGAGTTAAACGAATAACTCCACCAATGTTCTTCAGTTCTTTGAATTTCTGTTCCAAGTTCTGGTCTGAAAATAGTTTTATAAACGGCACATTGGATTTGGATACTGCAAAACAACCAGATTCATGAGCATTCCATACTACTGGATATGTTGTTTTAAGGTCCTTCATCTGTGCTATGTATACTGGAATGAGTCTGGCATAATGAAATAAGTCATGAGCAAAATACTTGATTTGTTCCTCTAATGATACGAGATGCAAGGCACAATCTCCTTGACGAGTGGCACGGATGAAACGTAGAAAAGATCTAAATTGATAAGAAAATTTGCCATATCACCTCTGCAATGTGTAATATGTGGAAGAAATTTTTTTTCAACTACTACTTTGATCTCTTCAAACAAAGTTGTAGCTTCAACTTCACAATTGTACAATTTCTCACGTAATGCGTTGCAATTTTCTTACAGGGAAATAATCTCTGTAGAATGTGGCAGTGTTTCAAAGAGAAGGTCGTAGCATGCCAAAACGATAGTCATGTGAAAATCTATGCCTCTAGTATATTAGTAATTTTGTAGTAAATTTATAAATAAACATTAAATAACACAATTTATGGCTATTTTGATTATAGATTTGCATTTTTTGACCCCCAAAACATATAATTTGATATACTGGTCAATAATATCCCACAAATATTAAAAAAGTCAGTAAATGACAGCCATCTTGGACACCATCTTGAAAATCACGTCAAAAATGTGTAAGAAAAAAATGGCACCTAAGATATTTGGAATCTACATGTCAAAGCTACAATATATATATATATATATATATATATATATATCAAACTTGGCACAAAAATCGTGCTGGAAAACATTTTAGACCCTACTAGTAATAGTTTGATGAATTTTTAGTATCTTAGAAACCTTTCTTCAAATGTCTCATATGTCAAGTAAAATTATAGATAACAGTAAAAATACGCAGTATAAACCGTCCGTTTATTCTAGTTGATTTATCAATTAGAATATAGTCATTTCTAGGAAACGATATGAAAAATTGAACATCTCGAAATTTCTTTCAATGAAATTATGAGAATTAAAAAGCAAATAAACACGTAGATGAGGATTTTATAAGTAGTTTTTTATGTATATTTTCCATTGATAAATAGGTTTTATTATTTCAAAGAAAAATGAATATTAAATTCGACATCTGCATAGATTAATCTAGACTATATTTCATATATATACTTAAAAAAGTCATTACTGAAATAGTAACTTATTCGTAATCAAGCAATTAATTTATACAATTACTTGATTAAGCTATATTTTTAATGGAAGTTAAATGACAAATAACAAATACAACATGGTGTGTAAGCAATACAACTCCAAGAAAAAAACACGATGGAGATTTTTGTGGGAATAAATTATTAATATACATTAAACAAAATAAAATAAAGGATTTCACATCCTTATAAGTTAAAAATTTAGTTTCTATGATTAAGCAAAAAAAAAAAAAAAAAAAAAAAAAAAAAAAAAAAAAAAAAAACAGTGAAGTAGGGTAAAACAACGAGGTATATACAACATTTTTTCTGAACTCAGAGAGTGTTTTAAAAAGATGTAATTTGTAAAGAAACATGTCTTACAATTCTTTTTTTTTCAGACAGAAAATATTAGAAAGGTTTTAGTCTGCCCTTAAACGATGAAAAATGATATGTTTTACGTAGAAAAGTCATATTCGACATTTTCTGCATACAGGAGGAAATGTATATTTAATATAATATATATAATATATTTAATATAATGTATATAATAATATTTAAGAATTTATTACTTTTGACAGATGACAGTACTTATCAAGATACTTATAAATCACTATTTAACACTTTTTCACCATCACACACAAACATTCATACTTTATTAAAACAATGCTAATTTAAAATTCAGAAGTAAAAATGTTTGCGATATGATTTCATATCGCCAGGCTCTGTAGCTAACTTCAAATCAATGTCAACCAGAACAATTAATATGAGCGCAAGCTTTGCATATAAATCATTGAAACAAGAGTTCAGAGCATGATTACCAACAGGGCAAATTTTCACCAATAAAAAATAATAGAAATAGTTTATTTATTCATGACAGACCCTGTCTAAAAATTAGAAATTTAAATAAGGCAAAAATTTCAATTTCAGTTTATTGGACTAAGTTTCCTACACCCTTTATTCGCAATCTTCCATATCATTCTAATCCTATTCCAACCACGGCCATATTTGTTTAAATTAATTATATATTTTTAATTATAAATAACATGTATGGAATTTCACGTTTTGAGCTGTATTTTGATAATATTTTTCCCGAGAAATATAAATAATGTATTACGGATTAGTATATCGTTTCATTACAAAGTCCAAAAATTACAAAAGGTACATCAAAAACCAAACTTTTGTTTCCAGCTACTCACTAGTCGTTCTGAAGCTAATTGTTGATAATGAAATAAATGAACCTTCTAAAAGGATTTCTGGTTGCACTAGAACAGCTGGTGCTTTATATGACAGGAGGATAGAAGAACTGAGTTCATCATCATAGCCTCTTCTTCTTCTTTCGAAACTTTTGACCGACTTGATAAACTTTATCCAAAACTACTGTTTAAAATTTCATATAAACAAAATATTTTCATAGTTGTTGTATCAATAATTCATAACTTTTACAAACAGATTTTTTTCACTTTAAGAAATTCTGATAATTCTCATGACCGTGAATATATATATGTGTGTGTAATAATAAAAAATCTCGCCCTTTTTTCTTAGTAAAGCTATTCCAAATTCTTAATATTTTTCCTTTTTTACTTATCTTTAATAATATCGTAATATCATTTGTCTTTTATTTCATACATTTAAATTTGCATATTCTTTTATTATTCTAAAAACCTTAATCCATTCGTCTAATCGTATAAAACCCATGAAATTACTTTTTCATTTTCTTCTAAAACTAAATTATTTTTCTTTCGAATGTTTTTTTTAATAGTATTTGTTCGAACATTTTCTATATCTACAATTCCATGCGACCGCCAGCATTTAATGGCGTTTTAATTCTGGCACTGTATAAAGAGTCCATTATCGACGTCACCCCCTTCCCATCGAATCGTAGCTTGTTTTCTGTCCCATTCTTCCCCATCTCTTAGCTGGCGTTGGTTCTCCACTTTTCTGTATCCTTCCGCGCCCTGTTGCTTGGAGTACCTATATCGTTACATCGGCGAGGAGCGAGAGAATTTAAGTTTTTCCGGTTGTTTAAATAATCTATGTCACTTGGAGTGAACGATTCTAATGTGTAGATCCTAATCTTGTAAAATCTTAAGTTTTATGAAGTTAATGATCGATTATTGAGAGTTGCTGAGCAATCTACTGGGAATGTTCGATATGTTTTTGTCAAATAAACCAGTTTAAAGTTACGATGACTCTATCCATTATGTGATGGGAAATGTCTCAATGTTTATGAAGCCTGTCTTACTCGCCACCCTGACTGCAATCCAATATTTTCATGATAACGGATGGTTGGCCTTGATTGCACTACTACGTTTTATTTCAAGATGTACTAGTGTCGCCGGAATCTCTCGAAAGTCGATAGCAAAATGTCGCAAAAGCCGCACAGGATTACATCACTTGTTATGTAATGATAAATATAGAAACTCATCGAAACTTCAGAATGTCAGAAATGTTCTGACTATGTTGTGTGATTTAATGTCATCGACTATCAACAAGTATTATTACGAAGAGTGATGTTTTTCATGAACGAATGTTAGTAAAACTCTGACAATGGAATGTCACTAAGTTTTACAACGACTCTGAATACAATGATTAAAAATTCCTGATACCTCCAAGTGTCGGAATTAGGTCTCACATTAATTTGAATGCACGAATCTTCTTTTTAAAATAAATTCTAGCTCTCCGTCCAGAAGTCATGTTTGGAAAAATATCTCTCTGTAGGGGAGAAGTAATATATTATTTATTATAGTATTTTAGTAGATTTTTATTTATTTACAATATTGTTTTTATTATTATTGTTGTTAGAAAATGAATTATACTTTAGTTGTTGTTATTATTTATTGATAAAAAATATTTACATAGATTATTTAATTTAAAGTTATATATTTTTTAATTATGTTTACACTATTGGATTTCTATATAAATGAGTTATCCCTCATTTATACAACTAAGAACTAGAATTGTTAAAAAATCGAGTAACACCATGAGTGAAATTAATATTGTTCCCTTTGGACCAGAATCCGGTATGAAAATACAACCTTGGTTAATGCATCTTGTGAAATCTTGCATTACCGATAAAAATGATGAAAATTGGAAATTAAATAGTATTTCTAAATAATTCAAAAGAGAAGCATTAAAGGTTTATATAAATGATTGTCTGGAGTGCACTAGTTTTGAAAAAATTTCTGAGCTTCTCACAGAAAAATTTGTTAGTGTTTCTGTTCCAAGATTTTCTGAATTAGAACAATATTTTCACAAAAAGGTTGAAGTGGGTAGGAAGTTACAATTATGTGAAACAATAATTGTGCAGGGACTCAAAGATGTGCTAAAGCCCGAATACCAGAATCTTTTGATAGTAAATCCTTCAAATAATACCAATGACTGGTATCGGATGGCAAAACATCTAGTAATAATTCCAACTTCTCCTGTAAATGCTGTTAGGAATAAATCACAAAATGTTAGGACTTTTCAACCTCATTACAATGCACCCAGACATTGGATTCGTCAGAAGAATCCTAATTTAAATGCAAATAATCCTCGATTTACAACTCCTAGAATGCAAAATACTCATTCCAACAACGATACCCCACTAGATCTTGTAGGATTTGCCTTAATAAGGGAGTATTTAACGCATATCACTGGGAAAGAGAATGTGCATTTAATGTTACCCCTGTATCTTCATATGCTCCTACTAATCAACAACAATCTTCTACTAATAATATATGGCATCTGTTGCTTTATGAATTATAAAAGAATTAGTTTAACTTTAAAAAATTATAACTGTGATATTTAAGTTTCTATGTTTTTATTGAATAGAATTTCTGGTTTAGGCTAGTTTATCCATAGTTTTATATAATTTAAATAAATTCATTGAGAAAAGATGGGATTGAGTGAACATTTTACTGAGAATTTGACAATTAAAATATAGTAAAAAAAAGTTGTTTTGATCAAATATATTAAAGTTGACCTTGTTTGCAACATAATTTGACAAAATTTCTAATCCTAAGACCTAATGCACCTATAATTATTGATTAATAAAACCGTTTAATAGCCTTGCTTAATGATTGATGATATCTGATGATAAAGATGTAAAAAAGTTCTTGTCTTATAAACAAACTTGGGTTTCTTGAATGTTTTTGTTGATATCTTGTTATGTTGTGTTGTGTTTAAAGTTTACTACTCCAAAAAGTCTAAATTGAAGATTGGATTATTTATCGTTTTATTTTGTTCCTTACAAATATTTTATTGTTTTAAATTTAAGTTTTGCACTAGAAAATATATAATTTTAAATTATTCTTAAGAGCCACTTAAATTTTTTTCCCATATCGAATCCTTAATAAAATATCTGATGTTAACTTTGAAGTAGATAGAAAAATTCAAAACCGAAATACGGAGATTGTCCATGTAGCCAAATTACGAAAATATTATTCTCCAGATCAATTAAAGTTATCTCATGAAAACCCCCAGCAAACTAATGTTAAATCCATAGACGCGTATTAATATTATAATAGTAAGTAATTTAACTAGATTAAATAAATACATTTATAAATTAATAAGCACTTCTTTTCTATACAACAGTGTGTTCTTGAATCCGGACAGGAATTTTACTGCTGAGATTATTTTACTTCAGTTAATTGCTTATGCTGGCGTAAATTAGTTGATTTAAGTTTAGAATTTCTTGTATTGAAATTAATTGAATTAATAACTTAAAGTAAATTAACTAAATAAATAAAATTAACTGGATTAGAATTAAATTGCATTTGAATCTAGGATTAAAGTTAATTATTATAATTCAATAATCTGGATCTTTTATCAACCTTTCTTAAGTATGCTACAAAGTTTCATTTTCATTCAGCAACTATAGTTTCTTGTTTGATCGAAAGCAAGACCATTGCATAATCATGCTGAATTGATAGTTTTTTTTCACAACATTTCTATTTTTTTTTTTGTAACTTTGTGTTATGCCTAATATTTGAGTATATTGTCATACCTCATTCGCTGACATATGGATGAGGTATCTATTAGATACTTTAAGGATTAGTTAAAGAAATTTTTTAATACTTTTAAATATTACTGAATTTTGGAATATTACTTTAAATATTGTTGAATGTAGTTGTTATTATTATTTATTGTACTATACATTATTTGATATTTAGAGGAAAGATCATAATGAATATTGATTACTGTATTAAATGAGATGTATAAAACTTAGCATGGGATATTACGTGAGAGAGTAATTATGCTATGAGTTGTGATAACCCGATTAGTATGAATTTCAATTACTCATTGTAAGTTAGCCCTAGAAACTGATATTATTACATATAAAATGCTTATTAATAGGTAATTAGGAGATAATTACCGTGTAGCTAACTAAAAGACAGAATATGAGATTAAAAAAAAAAAAAATTCTCATGAGGTTTCAGATTTTAAGAGTTTTTGTTAGTTTATGAGAATATCAGATTTTAATGGTTTTAATTGTTATATGTTAGAGAGTTATTAATTATGAGTAATTAATTTATGAGTTAGAAATATCAGAGTTTAGAAATTTCAGATTATTAAAATTTTTTCAACTTAGAGGAATTCCAAAGAAGTTTCTGTAAAGCCTATGATGAGTGTAATAGGTAAATACCACGTGGTAAATGGTAAATAATAACAAATAGTAAAAAGGTACCCACAAAGAGATGATCCATCGATGTATGCATGTCAATACACTTCAAAGATCCTGTAAATAGGTTTATTTAAAATGTTTGTTATTATTATTGTTAAATTTGATATTATGAAGTTTATTACTATTTGTTTATTGTAATATATTAATTTCATTATTTGAACTGAAAATGAACGTAAATTGAAGAAACTGAGTTGCTAATGTAAGGATAAGTACATTCAAATGAACATACATTTAAGAATATAATTTTGAACTCTTATTTTGAAGACATTTTTCAACAATTCCATTAGCACGCTTATATTATAAAATGCTACGTCCAAGTCTTTACAACTGAGTTCATGAATGCTTTGCACATGAATATGAGCCATGAATGGCCATAAATTTATTATGTAATTAACAAAACTATGTTAAATAATTATTCTCAGTAGTTATAGTAACTTTTTATTTTACATCTTTGTAATTTCTAAACAAGATTAATATATTGTTATTGTATTTAATTAACAATTCCAGTAGTTCGCGTTTTAAATTTTTAATTTAATATAGCATTTAGATATATATATTTTTAAGTTAATTCTTTAGGGTTTACTCCAAGTGACGAAATTGTAATCCAAGTCTATGTAACATTTCCTTTCTATAAACTTGCAGGTCTTAGGATCTACCAGTTCATCCAGTCTTTTTGAGTGGGGGGATATGTAATAATAAAAATGTTCGCCCTTTTTTTCTTAGTAAAACTATTCCAAATTCTTAATATTTTTCCTTCTTTACCTATCTTTAATAATTTCTTAATATATTTTGTCTTTTATTTCAAGCTTTTATATTTGCGTATTCTTTTATTTTTCTAAAAACTTTAATCCATTCGTCTAATCTTATAAAACCCATTAAATTACTTTTTCATTTTTTTTCTAAAACTAAATTATTTTTCTTTCGAATGTTTTTTTTAATAGCATTTTTACGATCATGTACTATACCCATAATTCCATGCGCCCCCCAGCATTTAATGGCGCTCTAATTCTGACGTATAAAGAGTTCATTATCGACGTCATCCTCTTCCCATCGAATCGTAGCTTCTTTTCTGTGCCATTCTTCCCCATCTCTCTGCTGGCGTTGGTTCTCCACTTTTCTGTATCCTTCCGCGCGACTGTTGCTTGGAGTACATATATCATTACATCGGCGAGGAGCGAGAGAATTTAAGTTTTTCCGGTTGTTTAAATAATCTACGTCGCTTGGAGTGAACGATCCTAATGTGTATATTCTAATTTTGTAACATCTTAAGTTTTACAAAGTGGATGATCGATTATTGAGAGCTGATGAACAAGCTACTGCGAATGTTCGATATGTTTTTGCCAAATAAACCAGTTTAAAGTTACGATGACTCTATTCATTATGTGATGGAAAATGTGTCAACGTTTATGAAGCCTGTCTTACTCGCTACCCTGACTGCAATCCGAAATTTCATGATAACGGATAGTTGGCCTTGATTGCTCTACTACGTTTTATTTCGAGATGTACTTGTGTCGCCGAAATGTCTCAAAAGTCGATAGCAAAATGTCGCATATATATATATATATATACAGTGTGTGTAAAAACTATAAGGACAGCAAAAAATTGTAAAATTTTTGATAAATTGAAAATGTAACAAGTTAAATGGTAATTTAATGTTGATCATGGAGTAGAAATACTAATATAAAAGTCAACAGAATGTATCTGCGTCTTTTTTATTGTGAAAAAATCATAATTATGCAAAAAAAACGCTATTTTTGACTGTGTAAAAACTTTAAGGACACCTGTATTTTTTTTATAGAATTGGTACATATAATTATTATTAAGGATCGACCGAAACAGGTTTTTAATGCCGAAACCGAAACCGAATTTTGGAGATCTTCCTATTTTCGGCCGAAAACGAAAACGAATATGTCCAAAAACTTTTTAAAGTAATTAAATTGTATGTATTATAGTAATTCATAAATACATAAATATATTATTAATTAATTATACGTATTTATTAAATATGCATAACAATTAATGTATTATGCGTATTTATGGAAATATACATAATTATTAATTAATTATACCTCTGGCCCAAATTGTCTCTCTGTGCCTTAGATTCAAAATTAGAGTTTCACCGAAAACGAAACTGAGATTTTGGATCGAAACTCAACCGAAAATATCAGTATTCCGAACATCTCGTTTCTTCAGTCGGAAATTTGTAACATTTCTCATCGATTTGAGTTTTGTCGGCCGGCTCAAATGAGACTATTTATTGCTACGAACTTCGTTGTTTCTAATTATCAGTCATGACTGACTCAAGACTTGAATGCAAATTATAAAGCAAGCAATGTGTAAATTACTAAACTTTTTAACGTTCTCATTAGAAGCTTCAGACATAACAGTAATAGAAAATTTTCAGTTTGAAACCCCAGAAGATTTTCGAATACTCTTTGAGAAAGTTCAAGTATAAGAGATGATCATTTACAGAAATCATTATAAAAGATAAATCGAGGTGTGTATACATAAAACTAAACTATTTTTTTATTAAATGAAATTCGTATAATTAGAAAATCTTTCTGTGTAGTTGATGAATTAATTCCGTTTTATTTTATATGAAAAAAAAAATGTTTTGAATCTAAGGCACGGAGACTTGGGCCACACGTATAATTAATTAATATTTATGCATATTTCATTTATGCATATTTCATAAATACTCATAATTAATTAATTATTATGTACATTTAATAAGTACTTGTAATTAATTAATAATATATTTATGTATTTATTAATTACTATAATACATACAATTTAATTACTTTAAAAAAGTTTTTGGACATATTTATTTTCGTTTTCGGCCGAAAATAAGAAGATCTCCAAAATTCGGTTTCGGTTTCGGCATTAAAAACCTGTTTAGGTCGAACCTTAATAATAATTATATATACCATTTCTATAAAAAAAATACAGGTGCCCTTAAAGTTTTTACACAGTCAAAAATAGCGTTTTTTTGCATAATTATGATTTTTTCGCAATAAAAAGGACGCAAATACATTCTGTTGACTTTTATATTAGTATTTCTACTTTATGATGAACATTAAATTACCATTTCACTTGTCGCATTTTCAATTTATCAAATTTTTTATAATTTTTCGTTGTTCTTATAGTTTTTACGCACACTGTATATACTATAAAGTATCTTGAAATGTCTTGTGGGGGATCGCTTAACTCATGAGATTGCTTTCATTAGTTTAAAAAAATGGAAAGATATTTAAAAAAGTAAATTAATAAATAAAATGAAACAAAATAAATCATAAAGTAATGAGTTTGAAAATATTTACTATATATTACTTGATAAGAATTACTCCTATATACTGAGAATTATTTTCTGATAGAAAATAATTAAAAATTGATTAAATATTTTTATATTTCTTTAAACTTATTAAATAAAGGAATTGAAAATTCTTCATTTATATACTTTTGTTTTCTGTACCTAAAAACGCATCATTTTCCTAAAAAATTACCATCAGGATATCTTATTGTATTAGATATCATTAACCTATATTAGCATCATTTATAACTGCGCTGCATTAATAACGAAAGAAATATGTATATTTCCAATAGTAATGGAAAATATAATTATGTTATACGATAAATAAAAAGAGTGCTATTCCTGAAACATCTCAATTTATCATCCTAATGATCTTTTTAGCATTAAATATTTTTATTATCTCAATATGGCACAAATCAAATACAATTTTGTATCCGGTATTGCCTATAATGACAATTTTTATTCTTAAAAATGCATTTATAAATGAAAAGTACCCATAAAGTATCATCATCATTTCTTTACTAATGTTTCCAAAGTTAATATTATAAATTATTCAGTGACATTAGTTTAAATTTAAATTTTTAAAACGTTTTTTGTGAAATCATATTCAAGAGTAAATAAGTGCATTGATTTTTTTTTCTAATAATACCAATAAATATATATATATATATATTTTTTTTTACCGGTACATTAGAGGTTTATAGTATACTTCCATTTACAAATGTTGATTTTCGCCTCCAAAAATGTCATTAAAAAAACAAATACATTCGACATTGACTTTAAAAATGTTAAAATATAAGCTAATAGTTCGTTGTAATTTCCATTTATATAACAGAACTATTTAGATGGTAAAAAATATAGCCAGTCTCTTGAAAACTGAATTTTCAGTTATTATTTAATATTTATCCAATCATATGGTTTATAACCATATGACCATGCATGTATGACCATTATAACCATACAGTTGCACAAAAACACTAATTTTGTGACTTTATCATATGACTATTTTCGTGTCTTTTTTTAGATTGTTACAAATTCATTGCTGTAGCTGGATTTTTAACATTCAAAAAGCACGGGAAAATCAATTTTTCAATTAAAATATTAAGTGATATGATAATTGTTTATCTCTCTAAACTAAAAAAAGGTCAAATGCGAGTATTATTGGCGTACAGTGGGTTCCGTGCAATAAATATATTAAATACTAACTATATTATTATTAAAAAATCGTTACTAAAATAATAAAAAGTCTTTGTAAAAAAACTATGCAACGTAGGGTTAAGTATAGCTGCATATATTAGAAAAGTATAAATGGATATGACGTATGAAGCATTCTCTCATAATTTTGACATTTAAGTCCCTGAATAACAATTTTTATTTTAGTACGTATTCTTGGTGTTTTTTTATTTCGTATACTGAAAACACGTCATTGCATAACTGTACAACAATATTAACGAGATAAATAAGTTTTGGTCAATGTTGGTGGCCCAAATACAACACGGAATTTCTTACCGTCCCGTGTCGCTGATGCTGATTTTTAAGTTTAAAGCTGTCTGTTTAAAATTGTTTCAATAAAAGTAATTCGATGCAATTTTCTTCCAAAACTGGGATTCTTGTTTTATATAAATATGTAGCAAAATATTAACCTGCACATATTTTTACTGTTGTTATTATTTTTTTAACTCTGTCCCTGGATTTTAGATTCCTTACCTTCTCTTGCTAAATTTATACAGAAAATCACTTCAGATGCAGCCACATAATTTTTTTAAAGTTTTTTTTTTCTCATGCAGAGCAGACGTATGTTAGAGAAAGAAAGGCTACAATTATTTGGCCGGAAATTTACTACAGAATTTAAATCAGTATTTAAATATCGTATTTAAATAAAACCGTCGACAAATAGTATAAGTGATATGCCAACAAAAAGTCAATCGAATCCTCTCTAATTTGGAGCGTTGCTCTACAAATTCATGTTATCCAGTGGTATGACAAAGCAAACATTTTTTTTTCTTTTGTTCTCTCTCTCTGTCTTTTTTTTAGCCCCCAGTATGGTACGCTATTTCTTTCTCCCAGCTTATTTTGTGTATTCCAAAAATAACGTTACCTCAATAGAAAGTTCAAATTATAGTGCACAATTCACCTTGACTTATAATTAATATATATAAGATACACAAAATGTAAATAAATTGCTTACAGGTGTCAAGTATGATAAAATCCTTTAAATGACTTTAATGTTTTTTAAAGGATTTTATCATACTTGACACCTGTAAGCAATTTATTTATATTTTGTGTATCTTATATATGTTAATAACGTTACCTTACAGAAGCCAGCCGTAAAACAGAGCAGTATGAAACTACTCTATAGCAATTATTTAAACTTCTAAGCATCGCACGCTTTCGATTTTTATACCGTCGTATTGGAAAAAAAAACTTCTTTTAAATGCATTTTGTTTGAAAACAGTATCACCATTTATTTTTTAAATATTAATTTTCTTGTAGTTTTTAGAGCCTTTTGCTTAATATCGCAACTGAAGTACTCCATTTCTGTAGGAAGTAAAGGGAAAATAGTTCTAAAATAGTAATTAATTATTTTTGTTGCCATTTTCTCATAACAACCGAAAGAAAATGTATTTAAAATACATGCTGTTTTGGAAAAAATATAAACGAATGATTTCTGTTAAAACAATGGAGCCATTATAAACTATATTTAATAATAAGTATCTATAAATCTTTAGATAGCCGGGTTTTTTTCTCGGTTTTCTTGAAAGACGGCGTCTTTTAGCTGCATTTGTGCATTATTTCGTGATAGTGATGTGCTATGCATGCACTATGTGCAAAACTTCTTAAAAGATGAGACAATATGTTTAAAAAAAAGATGTTAAATTACTTTAATATCTTAGTACTTTCAACTATAAAAACATAGTCTTCGTCAGAAAAATATAAGAAATACTACTGTTCTTAACGTCTAATTTTCAAAATTCACATAGATGTTGATGAAAGGAGTTGAAAGTGGAAGTCAATTTTTAGACTTTCCACTTGCAATCCTTTAATCAACACCTACGTGAATTTTGAAAATTAGACGTTAATAACAGTAGTATTTCTTATATTCCTCTGACAAAGACTTTGTTTTTATAGTTGAAAGTACTAAGATATTAAAGTAATTTAAAACCTTAGTAATTTAATAATATTTTTTGTAAATATTGTCTCATCTTTTAAGTAGTTTTGCACATAGTGTAAGTTTAACTTTTTAAAGATGAATTATGTATTTCTATGTATTTATTTACTGGTGCTATGCATGCTTTACTGTAGATGTTTAAGATTAGATTGTAAATGTGGAATTCTTAAGCGAATGTGAATGACGTCATTTTATATAAAATAAAACGTGTGCTTTAAGTCTTAAAATTTAAATATGTTTTGTACTGCAGTAGAGTCCCGTTTACCCGAGTTATTTTCTTCTGATGGGCTGATGGCTTCTATTATTATGAAACAGCCATTATAAATGAAATGTTAGGCGAAGAAGAAAGAGAAGCCGTAAAATATTAGAACTGTGATTTTTTGGTCAGAATGGGGGAAAAATGGCCATATATATTTTTTTAATTATGGTCATTTTTTCCCTATTCTGACCAAAAAATCAAAGTTCTAACTTTTTACGGTTGCTCTTTCCTCTTAACTTAACGCTTCATTTATAGTGGCTGTTTCATAATAATATAAGCCAAAGATATTTGAAAAGATTTCAGATACTATATTGTATCCGAATTACTGTATATTACTAATAATTGCTCGAAATGTATTTTTAAATATGAGATGCGCTTTTTTTACTATATATACGCACACTATAAAGTGCATATAAATGCTATAGTTCATATACTGAATGCTATAGTTCATATAAAAATCTACAGAAATGAATTCGTAAAGCTTACTGATTATGACCATAAATTGCTTAAAGGTGGGTTTTAAAGGAATTATGCATTTTTACGCTGAACTGAATTTAGTTTACTAAGAAATATTTATAGAATATAGATAAAATGACATACAGGGCCACACAAAGAGTTGGATACATAGCCGTCTATGGGTGATAATTTCTGGAAAGAGTGTTTTAGTTTGACTTAAATTTTATGTAAATAGTGGCATGTAATAAAGGTACTAGGTAAACTAAAGGGTTTTACAAAAGTATTCAAGTATGTTTCCGTTTATTAGTATAAATTGCTGAAAGATGAATTTCAACCTGTTATGAATTTTCTTGCTAAACTAAATTATCCCATTATATATAGTATAAATATTTCAACCTACAGATCAAATACAGGGCTGTTCAAAAGAATTCGAATACATATTTGGCTATGGACGGTAACTACTGAAATCAGTTTTTCAATGTTTTATGCGTTTTTTTTTTAATGTTTACTTAGTTATCTTATTTATCTTATTTCCCTAAACTAGAAAACAGGAATTCTGCTTTTTCAGAATTTAGTGTCGCTCCCGGCATTTCCGTTACTTCATTTTCTTCTGATGGACTCATGGCTTCTATTATTATGAAACAGCCATTATAAATGAAGTGTTAGTTTGAAGATGACAGAGCAGCCGTAAAAAGTCAGAACTCTGATTTTCTGGTCAGAATGGGGGGGGGGGGAGCATAATTTTTTTACGGCTGCTCTTTCATCTTCACCTAACACTCCATTTATAATGGCTGTTTCAAATAATAGAAGCCACCAGTCTATCAGAAGAAAATAACTCGTTTAAGTGGGACTCTACTCCAGTACAAAACATATTTTAATTTTAAGACTTAAAGCACACGTATTATTTTATGTAAAATGACGCATCCGCTTAAGAATTTCACATTTACGATCTACTCTTACACATCTGCAGTAAATCATGCATAGCACATCACTATCGCGAAATAATGCACAAATGCAGCAAAAAGATGCCGTTATTCGAGAAAATCGACAAAAAAAAAAAAAAAAAAAAAAAAAAAAAAAAAAAAAAAAAAGGCTATCTAATGATTCACAGATACTTAAAATGAAATATAGTTTATAATAGCTCCATTGTTTTAACAGAAATCATACGTTTATATTTTTTTCAAAATAGCAAATACATTAATTACATTTTCTTTCGGTTGTTATGAGAAAATGGCAACAAAAATATATAATTACTATTTTAGAACTAATTTTCCTTTACTTAATACCGAAATGGAGTACTTCCGTTGCCAATATTAAGCAAATGGCTCTGAAAACTACAAAAAAATAAATAAATAAATGGAGATACTGTTTTCAAACAAAATGCATTTAATAGAACTTTTTTTCCCAGTAAGACGGTATAAAAATCGAAAGTGTGCGATGTTTAGAAGTTTAAAAAATGCTATATAGTATTTAATCATACTGCTTTGTTTTCCGGCTGAATTCTGTAAGGTACGTTATTTTTTGGAATGCACGAAATAAGCTGGAGAAAGAAATAGGATACTGTACCGGAGGCTAATAACGAAGTTTTGCTAAAGCAATCAGGGAGTGTTGGAAAGAGTTTCATAATCTATGCTTAACGTATGATTTTTCTTTCTTGTTTTTATTATAAACATCTTAAATGCATAGAAGCTCTTTATTTGTTCAGTGACATTGATTATTTGATATGTTCAAAGAAACTACACTTAAAATCAAATTCCAACAACACTTAAGAAAATCAAATTCCTGATAGTTAAAAGCCAAAGAGGAATATTTTATCTGGCAACTAACACTTTTGTGGCAAACAAATGAGCATTACGTATAAATTAGATCTTTCTTATTATTTTAACACAGTTTATTACTCTTTGGAATAGATAAGCCTGTTTTCTTCCTTCCCATTTTGCAGGATTTAACAAGCGATTCATGTAGTGAAAAATATTCATAGAATTTTTTTCTAGCTTAAATATAGCATATAAATATATAACTAAATCGGAGAATCATGCATTAGGCATAAATTAAGAAACTCTTTCCCACATTAACAGAATATTATTAAGAAATATAATTTTCCATTGAATGAAATTAGATATTCCATACACATGTTATCAAAACACTTAACTCAGTATAAATCTATTTTCACCAAATTCTATCTATTTCCTGTAATATGTGCTAATTCTCTCCCGTAGAGCTACATGCATGGGAGCTATAGGACGTAAGAATAATGCTTGCTAGATTTTACACAAACCGCATAATACACGGTACATTAGATGTTTAAAATTGCTTACCATAGTGTGAAACGCACTTCAAGCAATTATCGATATTAGTCAGTCTTCTAACAGAATTATTTTGTGTCTTCATAAACCTATAAAATGTTCTATGCAATGTATAGAAATCATGTTTTAGGGTACCTCTGTTATTTCCTAAAATTTTAAGAGTCATAACCTCTTTAAAATGCACCGCAAATCGACTTTTCGTGTACACCATAATGTAACTCAATTTATTGTTTACCTGTAAACGCACTATAAATGGTACATACTTAATTTTCACAAGCGAAAATTCTAGAGTAAAACCTAATAACATATAAATATTTCATAGCAATCAGAGTATATTTACGAGAGTTAAAGCGCGGGAAGACAGATAGTTTTCGTGAAAGTCTAACTTAATTTTGAAAAATAAACAAACAAAGAAAGAAAGAAAATGAAATGAAATAACGCAAAAAAATAAAATAAATATTTTGTTTGGTTGTTGTTGTTGTTTCAGTTTCAGGATTATAAGTAGTGTGATGATTAATTAAGCATTTTTAAATAAAAATATGGATATACCATGTATACTTTTATCGTATTTTTGTTAATGGTTGATAATGCTGTTTCAGAAATAGTCCTTTTAATTATGTATAAATATTTTTTGTTTAACAATATATAAATGCTTTTGAAATAAAATATAAACGTTTCTCATTTACAGAGATTCGTTGTAGTCTATAAGCTTGTATTTTTTTTTTAAATATCAATAAAAAAAATGCGCAAAAGAAAGAAAAACATTCTTGTTTCCTGCATGCCATCAATAACGAGTTTCGAAAAGAAAATTGAGTTTGAACACTTGTCGAAAGAGATTTGTACATTCCTCATATTAAGATTTCATTTGTGATATGTTTTTTTGCGCTTGAATTGGCGAGTTTTCATTTTAGCTAGTGTTTTTCTTGTTAATATATAAATATGTTGTAGAAAGAAGATATATAAAGAAAGGAAATGAAATAAAATACCGCGAAAAGTAAAATAAATATTTATTAGTTTTTTTTAATTGTTTGTTTCATGTTGTATCTTTTCTCGTATAGTCCTGCAGCTACACATAAGAGTAGTAATTGATAGAATATATACAAACCGCATAATACACTATATTAGACGCTTAAAACTGGTTCCCATTGTGTGAAACACACTTAAAGCAATTAAACATCTTAGTCAGTCCTCTAACAGAATTATTTTGCGTCTTCATAAAATACTAAAATGTCTTATGCAATCCACAATGCATAGAAAACAGATTGTAGAGTACCTCAGTCATTTTATTAGGTTCGAAGTATCATAAACTTTTTTAAATGCAGCACCAAACTTTTTCCACGTAGACCATAATGTAACTGAATTTTTAGTTTTCCTGTAACCGAACTATAACTTAAACACACTTCATGTTCCCAACTGAACATTCTACAGTGACCCTTAATAACATATAAAGATTTCTTAGCAATCCGAGTACATTTACGAAAGTTAAAAACTGGAATACAGATAGTTTTCGTGAAAGTCGAATTTAATTTTGAGAAATACATAAATTTATAAAGAAAAAAAAAAGAAAGAAAACGAAATGAAATAACAAGAAAAGTAAAATAAATATTTTTTTTTTCAGTTTTGTCGGGATTATAAGAATTGTGATGAATAACTATATATTTTATAATGAAAATATGGATATTCTATGTAAACTTTTACTGTATTTATGTTTATGCTCGATAATGCAATTTCAGAAATACTCCTTTTAACAATGTATAAATATTTTTTTATTTAACAATATATAAATACTTTTGAAATAAAATAAAAACCTTTCTCATTGATAAAGATTCGTTGAAGTCTATAAACACTTGTCGAAAGAGATTTGTTCATTGTTCATATTAGGATTTCATTTGTGATTAGATTATTCTGCGCATGAATTGGCATGGGATAGTTTTCATGTTAGCTAGTATTTTCCGTGTTAATATATAAGGAAGTTATATAAAGAAGATATATAAAGAAAGAACACTGCATGAAATACCGCTAAAAGTAAAATAAATATTTATTAGGATTTTTTTGTTTGTTTCATGTTGTATTATTTCTTCTATAGTCTTACATGCGAGCTACAAGGCTACACGTAAGAATAACACTTGCTAGAATACATACAAACCGCATAATACACTGAATATTCGATATTTTAACCCAATATCAACTGACGGTACTTATAAGTATCTTTAAAACAACTTCACTGTAAAAAAAATAATGCCAGTTTTCCCGTAGGAATCGGAAAAATAGTTGCCCTTATCGTACCGGAATAATTTCCAACCCAGCTCGGAATAAAATCCGTAAAATCGGAATAAAATCCGTAAAATACCATTTTACTGACTATTTCCTTATTTTTACGGATTTTATTCCGAGTCGGGTCGGAAATTATTCTAGTACGATAAGGGCAACTATTTTTCCGATTCCTACCGGAAAACTGGCAGTAATGTAAAAAAAAGTATTTTTAAAAGGATGTTTTTTTGCATTTGCATCTTTTCAGCTTTCTTGGTGTTGTGGGGGGGGGGGGGGGGATTTTTCAATTCGGAAATATTTCTATATTTCTATTGTAAGAACATTATATTTGTACATTTCCTAATTCTAAAAAATAGTAAAAAAAATATTTAAAATAAAAGATTTTAGTGGGGTTATAAATATTGCACAAAATCCCAATAAATTCAAATTTAATTAATCAATCTAAATCCTTCAATCCTTCTAAAATACTTCTAAAATTTATTAAATGATTATGTAAATCTTTTAATGCAGTTTCGAAAATTCACGAAAAATGCTTTAAAGGGATAAAATTTTCATGAATTCATAATTCAATATACAGAGAGTTAAGCTGTGTAAAACGCACTTCGAGCAATTATCGATCTTAATCTTATCCTCTAACAGAATTATTTTGTGTCTTCATAAAAGAATGAAGTGTTCTACGTAATCCGTGATGTATAGAAAGGTTCGTAGTACCATAACCCCTTTGAAATTCACCGCGAAACGCTTTTCACGTAGACCATAATGTAACTGAATTTTTTGTTTGCCAGTAAACAAAATGTAAATGGTACAAACTTAATTTTCTCAACCGAACATTCTACAATAAACCTTAATAACATATAAAGATTTCATAGCAATCAGAGTATGTTTACGAGAGTTGCAGTACAGAAAGACAGATAACTTTAGTGAAAGTCGAAATTCATTTTGAGAAATACACAAATAAAGAAACAACGAAATAAAGAAAATGAAATGATATAGCGCGCAAAGTAATTTAATAATAGCAAATTTCTTTAATTATACAAATAATTACTAAAACGTCCTTCCGGCCAGTGCCGGGAGGAAGAGGTAGCTTTCATATTCCTTATTTTTAAAAAGCCAACTTATATTATTCAAACACACGAAGCTAAATTTAGTGGAAACCGAATATACGAGATTCTATACTAATTTTTATCAATACTAAATCATTATGAATGAGAATTTCGCAAAATTAGTCAGCTTTATCCAAGCTGCTTTTATTTAAAGTAACTTATATTTGGCTGACAAATTCGGCGATTTCTTAAAGTGCCTGCCATTTTAAGACAACATGGTGGATGAGGCTAGCCAGTGAACTTGGTCGAGACCTTAGTAATTGCTGTGCACATGCTCACTCACATCGGAATCGATTGATATATACGAGTGCTTTCGCAGGCAAAAAATCAGATTTTTCAAAATGTCACCCACATTAGATCATTTTCATACATTTGATATTTATTTTTAAAATATTTTCAGTTAAAAGAAGTGCAAATGAATTCTTCAACTGTTATTAAAAATTAGCCCATCTGTCAATAAATAACTAAAAAGAATAGCTCCTAAATATTCCCTACACTTCAAAAACTAACTTTGGACTGTACCTGCAGCTTTCCCATTACCATCATAAGAAATGTGTCTTTGAACAATACCTCCCTACCCTGTCTCAATTTTTTATGTAGACTGCACTTTCTAGAGTGAGATAAAGGGGTGCTGAATTTTGCTATATCGAAGAAAATTGCTATATCTGAGCCATTTTTTAAGATAATGACAAACAAAAAATGCTCCTGAATCCTTATATCAAGGTCAAATACTTAAAAAAGAAACCTTTTTCAATTTCTAATTTTTTTACACCTCACTTTAAATATATATATATTTTTTAATTTAATGGCCGCCATTTTGAAACAAGATGGCTGATGAAGCTGGCCAGCGAACTTGGTCGAGATATTGATGTATACTATCCACATGCCTTCTTACAACGAAATAGGCGAATACGTGTGTTATCGCGTGACAAATACAAGATCGTTTCAAGATGTTAGCCATGCTAGAAATTCAAAGTGCTTTTATTCAACCATTTTTTAAGATATAAACAAAAGAACAAATTTTCAGAAACAAAAACTGCTCCGGAATCTTTGTATCAAGGCCAAACACATAAAAAAATTATTTTCCATTTTCGAATTTTTTAATACCTTATTTTAAATTTTAAATTTAATTTTTTTAAATGGCAACCCTTTTGAAACAAGATGGCGAATGAAGCTGGCCAACGAACTCGGTCGAGAAATTGGTATGTACTATGTGCAGACCAAGTTACATCCAAATCGGTTCATAAATACGCCTGATATCGCAAGACAAAAATCAGGTCGTTTTAAAATGTCAGCCACAATAGAAATTCAAAATGCTATAACTCAGCCATTTTTTTAGATGTGGACGAAACAAAATCTGTTCCGGAATCTTTGTATTAAGTTCAAACACATACAAAAAAAAATCTTTTTCATTTTCCACTTTCTTGGTATCTCATTTTAAATTTAATTTTTTTTTTAATTTCTTAAATGGCCGCCATTTTGAAACAAGATGGCGGATGAAGCTGGACAACGAACTCGGTCCATACATTGGTATGTACTATGTACACACCAAGGTACATCCAAATCGGTTCATAAATACGCCCGTTATCACGTGACAAAAATCGGACGTTTCAAAATGTTAGCCACACTAGAAATTCAAAATGCTATAACTCAGCCATTTTTTAAGATATAGACGAAACAAAAACTGCTCCCGAATCTTTTTATCAAGGTCAAACACATAAGAAAAATATTTTTTCAATTTTCAATTTTTTGGTACCACATTTCAAATTTAAATTTTTCTTAAAAATTTAAATGACCGCCATTTTAAAACAAGATGGCGGATGAAGCTGGCCAACGAACTCGGTCGAGACATTGGTATGTACTATTTATAAACGAAGTTACATCCAAATCGGTTCATAAGTACGCCTTTTATCGCGTGACAAAATTCAGGACGTTTCAAAATGTCAGCCACGCTTGAAATTCAAAATGCTATAACTCAGCCATTTTTTAAGATATACACGAAACAAAAACTGCTCCTGAATCTTTGTATAAAGGTCAAATACATAAGAAAAAAATATTTTTCCATTTTCAATTTTTTGGTACCACATTTCAAATTTTATTTATTTTTTAATTGTAAATGGCCGCCATTTTGAAACAAAATGGCGGATGAAGCTGGCCAAAAAACTCGGTCGAGACATTGGTATGTACTATGTACACACCGAATTACACCCAAATCTGTTCATAAATACGAGAGTTACAGTATGACAAAGGTCAGATATATATATATATGTGTGTGTGTGTGTGTCAATTTTGAACGGAGGGTGGTTTCGGTGTCTGGGGGTCATGATCGATGAAAATATACCAAAATTTTTTTTAATCGCTTTCCTCCGAACGGCTGTAATAGGTAGCTTTTTGTAATGAAAGCTACCTAACAAGAGCTTTTTCATTTTACAATTTAACTAAAATGTTCAAGATCTGTTTGCAACAATTTTTTTGTTAACAATAGATCTGAATTTTCATAACACATATATAATGGAGTTTTTCTTTGTATTGGGTTATTTACATGTGAGATCAGTGAGGTTTTTTTTTTGTGATGAATTTTTGATAAAAAGTTTTTTCTGTCACAAAAGTATGGTATGTAAAATAATATATATGAGTAAATAAGTAAATAGAAATGCTTAATTTATCTTTAAAAAGTTAAACTTGAACTTACACTATGTGCTAAAACTACTTAAAAAATGAGACAAATATGTTAAATTATTTTAATATCTTAGTACTTTCAACTATAAATACATAATCTTCGTGAGAGAAATATAAGAAATACAATTGTTGTTGACGTATAATTTTCAAAATTCACGCAGATGGTAATGAAAGGAGTGAAAGTGGAAGTTAATTCTTATATCCGGAAAACATTGACAAAATAAAACGTCCTATAACATACCCAGAATTTCACTCAGTTTGCTTAAAGAGTCATAAAACAAATAACACTCCACTTCGCTATATCCATGTTTTATTTTGCTAATGTTTTCCGGATCTAAAAATTAACTTCCACTTTCACCTCTTTCGTCACCACCTGCGTGAATTTTGAAAATTAGACGTCAATAACAATTATATGTCTTATATTTCACTGACGAAGACTATGTTTTTATAGTTGAAAGTCTCATCTTTTAAGTAGTTTTTGCACATAGTGTAAGTTTAATTTCAAATGAAAATCAAATTTCAGATTTCAAAGTAATTGCTTTGTAATAGTAAAACAATTACTTTGAAATTTGAAATTTGATTTTCATTTGAAATATTGTATGCAAGGCGAATGTTTCTCTCTGGAATAATTTCCATGTATTAATATAGTGTAAGTTTAAATTAAAATATATATGATTTATTATTTTTTATAACAATAACTTCAAAACTTTAAAAAAAGTTTAGTAGCTCTAATTCTGTAAATTTTATACATAAGTTCAGCATTCTAAAACAAAACTTGTATAAACATACTAAATACAAAGACAGCAATTTCCAAAAGTCTCCTACATTTCGACATTTATTGTAAATATAAATAAACATGGAATAAATTTTAGAACTTTTAATAAGTTTTACCATTATGTTAAACCAGTAACTTCATTTAAAACACATGTAAAATCCATAGCATCAAATCATAATACTTAAAAATGACACTGACAGTTGGCTATAAATTCTGCATATACACCTTTATGATGCTAATTTTAAAACCATTTGTTTATAATACAAAGCAATGGATGAATTGATTTTGCGCTGTCCGATTTACATAAATATGAATATAAAATATAAATTTTGTAACTTATTTTAAAATAAATTGTATCTTAACAGAGAAAATTTATCTAATATTTCGAAACCTCGATGTTACGATTTGCATGTCAATGCTTCATTTTTTTCAGAATATTAGTTATTATTATAATCTGTTATCTATTATTTATAGTACATTATTTTTCTATGCTAAAATAAATCTTAATGTTTGAATAAGTACCAAGTTTAACTGTAACAAACGGTAACTGCATGACATAATTTAAAAGTCTTTAAATATTTAAAGAGCTTACATCTGTAATGAATCAGTGACATAATTGTGACAATTACCTGAAATCGGTTGCAGAGCGAGATTATGCTTTAGAGAATTCCATATCATCTTCCTTGCCCATTTCTATTCTAAAATTTCCTTTAAAAAATTTAATTAGCATTTTTAAAATTTTAAATATAATGCGACAGAAGTATTATAAAATATATAACTTAATTTTAACAATTTTTTAATTCTTAAGAGACTTAAATATCTTACTTTATTCTTGATGAAATATTTTTCTTCAATTCTCCCAAATACATAAAAGTCTCTAATGTACAGAATATTGTCTTCTTATTAAATGCTATGACTTGGAGTATTAAGCACCACTAATCCAGATGACTGTGAATCTATAACAATATTAATTTGTGACAGAATGAACTCATTTTCATACCTTATATAATGGACATCATGAAAAAATTAATAAATTTCAACTGCAGTAGGAAGTCGATTATGTTTTTTAGTCTCAGTACTAATTTTTTTGCATCTCTTTATTCTAAAAAAATGTAACTAACGCTGTCACCGCCGCTGCCGCCGCCGGTTTTGAATTTGTTTGTGACCGTAGGTCTTTCTTCGTTAATATTAAGAAAACTACTGCATAGGAAGATATGAAAATCGTTGGTATTTTAGAAAAATATTTGATAAACGCGCTGATGCAGACAGCTTTCAAATCGAAGAATTATTTTAAGAGGTATTTAATGCTAAATTTGACAAAATCGTTCCATTAAAAAAGTTTTATAGGAGCAAAAATTACACATGGAAATTTAATCATTTTTATATCATTTTATTCAATAGAAGTTCCCGGTGTAAAGACTGCCTTTTTTTTATGTGACTCATTTTTTGACGTTTTATTTCTATTTTAAATTCAAATATTCAGCATTTCGAGAGATATTTTTTACATATTTCAGAACATGGTATTAATTTTAACTGTTGCCAACTGTATAAATAGCACAAACAATAATGTTTACTTCAAAAAAAATATATATATATATATATTTACACCTGACTATTAAAAACAGAAAAAAACCCTTCCAATTTGAATTAAATAATTAGGTATAAAAAGTAGGAACTTATTAAAAATTACGTCATAAAAACTATATTTATACGTGAATTTTAAAAGAGAAAGGATATTCTAAAATAATAAATTCATTAACATGCGTTAGAAGTCTTAAATAGGAGAAATTACGTCACATTACACTTATTACGCAAAATGAACAAAAAAAAAATATTGCAAAACAGTTTAAATTTAAAACTGCGCTAGACATTTTTTTGATATTTTGAGATGATCTTTCCAACTATTTCAGCACAAATAATATTGCATTTCTAACAAAAGTATTTTCACTTATATATTAAAGATAAAAAGAAAAGTTTGGTGAAAATTACGTCAGATTAAAAACGATAGATTTAAAATGTCTTATTTAAAAGAACTTTCTTTTCGCTTTGATAAAAAATACTGGGAGACGAAGACTCTGTTTACTTAATTTATTTTATATTAGCTTATTTTGAAATGTTTAAGTGATTTTATTTAATCAAAGACGAAAACAGCCATTGTATCTTTTAACAGCTGCTGGATTTGGCCTTAAAATTCCGCAATCAAAGAGAAATGAATAGAAACCCCTTTATAATTAGATCGCCACTGTTTTTTAAATTATAAATCAATCTTCCGAAATCTTTTTAAAGCCGATCAAATTAGCATGCTTTTAGAATCTGTGATGTATGAAACGCGGGTTGGCGAGCGTAGCTCGTAGGGGCAGAGCACCCTAGTTTATTAAAATAATTGTTAATGATATAGATACATGAAATATCAGAATTTGTGTTTAGAAATCTGATTGGTGATAATAGGTTCCCACTCAAATAATTCTCGAATAGAAACCAAGAGTAGTAATTCGCATATTCCAATGAAAATTGGAGGATGGATCAAATTGAGCTGAAACCAAATTTTCATTCTGAACTTTATTTAACACACATATTTTACTGAATTTTTATCAGATAAATTTTGCCTTTTATAACATCATTTTGGTGATAATAGTTATCCAGGCTATAATTCTCGAATAGAATCCAGAGGCAGTAATACACATATTCTAATGAAAAGTGGAAGATGTGTGAAAGTGAACTGAAACCAAATTTTCATTTTGAACTTTATTTAATAAAGATATTTTAATAGATTTTTATCAGAAAAATTTTTCCTTTTATTACATTATCTTGGTGATAATAGTTATCCAGACTATAATTCTCGAATAGAATCCAGAGCTAGTAATTCACATATTCTAATGAAAAGTGGAAGATGTCTCAAATTGAGCTGAAACCAAATTTTCATTTTGTCCTTTATTTAATAAAGATATTTTAGGAAATATTTATCACATCACTTTTGACTTTTTATTAAATTTGATAACATCATAGCAATTGCTGGAAGTACACAATAATATAATCAGTTTTAAACATTTGTAACGATTTCCACCAATTTATGTGATGTCAAAATTTACACAAAGTACAGTAAATCTGTCTTAAGCAATTTTAAAATACCTTAATAATTAAAAATCTTACGAAACTCATCAGCATACATGTAAATAAAAACTATATTAAAAATACATTACCAATTATTCCCAACGTTTCGTGCTCTTTCTAACGAGCCATCTTCAGGGGAGAGAGTTCTTGACCTCCTCTGAGGTCCCTCCACTGAAAAACAGTGGTGATGCCGTGAAAGTGAATGTGCTGTTGGAAACTTCGCTCCGAGGAGGTCAAGGACTCTCTCCCCTGAAGATGGCTCGTTAGAAAGAGCACGAGACGTTGGGAATAATTTGTAATGTATTTTTAATATAGTTTTTTATTTACATGTCCGCTGATGAGTATCGTAAGATTTTTAATTATTAAATTTTGACAGCGTAAGTCCAAGTTTTTCTTATTAAAATATCTTATTCATTATTGTTATGAATATGAAAAATATGAATTCGGCGTAGTGTGAGATGTCCTGTTTTAGTACTTTTTAAGAAAATCAAAAATAACAAAACTGTAATTTCATTTTCAACGATTTGCATCAAATGACGTAGCACTATCTTTTGACAAGAAAGTCAGTATTCGGTGATTTTTCTCTCTCTTATACGGCTTTGTTTCCAGGATTGTTGATTAATACAGGGTAGGAAAATATATTATTAAAATTATAGTATTCTCCGTGCCATGAAGAATATTAACAAAAATATTAAAAATATTTTAAAAAGTACTCGTAACTTACAGTTAATAATAATTATTTCACTTTTCACAATAAAATCAAAAAACAAGATAATGGAGTTCCAATGGGTTCTCCTAGATCAGAACTATTAGCTAAAGTCATATTATGACCTCTTGAAACGAATATATACAATTTGGTTAATGCACCCATACCTGGATCAGATACGTGGATGATATTTTCATAATATGGCAACATAAAGATACCTTATTAAATAACTTCCTTAACCAGATTAATAGCCTTGATTATAAAGTTAAATTAAAACGACGCTACATTATTTAGATGCAGTATTATTAATCAAAACGCCCCAAGGAATAGGACGCACCGTTTACAGAAAAACCATAGCCATTCAATACATTATCCCTCATAATATTCAAGCACCGTTTTCCTACACATTCTATTCAAAAAGACTTCATTGTCTGTACCCCTGAGCAGTTAATCAACGAAATAAATAAAATAGATGATACTGCAAGAAACAATGGATACAAAGAAAGTACTACAAAATGATTAATTATGAATTTGAAGAATAAGAAGAAAAGAAACTTCAATGTACAAAATTCCAAGTTATTCACTTTAAAATATTTTCCTGGTTTCTTCGAAAGATTGAAATATAAACTCAATATATTCAATATCTCCCGTTTTACAAAGTCTTCCATAAAATTAAATATATATATGTAATAATAAAAATTTTCGCCTTTTTATCTTAATTAAACTATTCCAAATTATTAAAATATCTAACTTTTTTACCTAGCTTTAATAATATCTTAAATATATTTTATATTTTTCCATGCTTTAAATGCGTATTGTTTTATTATTCTAAAAACCTTTATTCCATTCGTAGCTTACTTCTTAAAAACCCATTAAATTACTTTCTTTCATTTTATTTTGAGATAAATTATCTTTTTTCGAATGTATTTAATATCATTTGTTCTTTTCGTTCGATATCTCGTAATTCCTTTCAAGCATCCTCTTTTCTAAATAAAACTGACGCGTTAATTATTAAGTCCCTTTGAAGTACTTAAGTACTTCATCTGTATCGTAAAATTTCAATGTTTGGCTATCTCGCTTTCAGGGCCAAGGTACTTCTATTCGTGAAATATTGAAATAATATAATGACATCAGTACTTCCAAGAGAAACCATTTGTAAATAAGTAATAGTATATTTTCGCGTACTTAATAAAGGTGAAATTTTCATTATAAATGTCCGATGCCAATGTGGCAATTAGGGATTAAAATTATGTAATGACATAACGGTATCACCGCCCTTCAAGCAGTTAAGAAATTTGGTTTGATACCACCCAATATGCTTTTTAAAAATGTTATTACGTAATTTTAGTAAGGTATTCTATAATTTTCTTTATTGTGAGCAAAAAACAATGGAGATATTTATTTCCCGTAGTAAGACAAACTAAAAAAAAATATTATTTATAACTATTGGAGTAACTGGCCCAGTTACCCCGGATACATGTCCCAGTTACCCCATTCTTGAAAATTTTATGGGGTAACAGGGACACCGGGCTTGCATTTGAAACATGAAGTAATATGTATAGATACCTAATAATGTTAATGTAGTTATATGCCTAATCTTTAAAAAAATATATTGTTTAATAAAAGTATTTACAGTATTTTAGCAAAAAGCCGAGGAAGTTCAACCATACTGACGTTGTTCACAAAAAAGAAACTCAAATTTTCGACAACCTATCACAGCAAAGAGAGAGTTATGATTGATTTGACACAATTTGTTTGAGGAAGTAGCGATTAAGGTGCATAATTCACAAAAGCTAAAACTTAAAAAATATCAACAGTTCTTTTATAAAATAGCAAAACTGCATATATATTAAGCGTACAATGTCAATACTGGAATCTGGAGTATACTGACACCTATGCGCCATCTGGTGGACGGGGAGAATAATGCAAATACGTGGGCTTTCAGTATGACGTCATATATGACAGAATATCTACTATCTGCGCATCTCTTGCGCATATTTTCTGAATCTTTACTCACTTATAGAAGATGCATCTTGTTTACCAGATTTATTGCAAAATATTTTTATTACAGTTTGTTTTGATAAAATTATGTACATTTAAAAAAATAGTCCCAAAATTTTAATTTCGGGAGAAAAGCACTAATGATACGGAAGCGTTACTTCCTTTTGCGCTTAAACTAAAATGGCATTGCGACTGTTTAATAAATATACATATATTTATCAAAAAAGCTGTAACAAAAATATTTTGCAATAAATCTGGCAAACAAGATTTATCGTATGTGAGTAAGTAACAATCTGAAATTCATAATTGAATTTTGATCAGGGAATTTCTAAATGACTATGGCTGTTTAATATATATATATATATATATATATATATATATAATCTGGCGATTTTAGGAAAATTATTGAATTTATTGCCAAGACTCGCAAAATATTTAAACAAATAAATGAACAACATTTGCTCCTTTAATAGTACAACATTTCTGCAAGACTTTTAAATTAAAGATATTCCGAATATGAAATGAAATGAGTTTTAAATTAAGTGAATGAAATATTTGTTAGTTAAATAAGATGATTGCAATGCGATTAAGAGAATATTGGAAATTTATCTTTTGCGCTTGATAAGCGAAAAAATGGACTTAAAATTGAATATTTTATTTATAATTAAATTCCATACCCATTCCAAACATTCATAAACGTTGTATTCTCATCACGAATACAAACGTGTAAATATTTTTTTATAACTTTAGCATGTCAAGAATTGAGTAAAAAAAAAAAAAAGACTGTAAAATTCAATCTTTACACATTAACTACTTACTAATTTTTATGCGTCATTTTTCATTTCATCAAAAGAAAATAATTAAAATCGAGCGCATTTAAATCGACAACATTTGATAATGTATATTAAATAATATTTTATCTTTTTAATAATTTAAAGTTAAAATACGTAACTAACCTGTTTTACTTTTTGTAAAAGGATAGAGATGAATTCTATCACAAAAATAATTTTCTTACATTTTCGAAAATTATTGTTATTCGATTGCCAACATTTTGCATTTTAACATATAATACTAGTTCTAAAAATAATTGCTTTTATTTAAATAATTAACTATAATAAATAATTCAAAAAACACGAATAAAAATTAATAGAATATTCTATTATTGTCAGAATATAAATGCTACAAACAATTGAAAACGCAACATTTGCGCAGTTATTTCATAGATGTGCAATTAATAGTGTGACGTTCGTGCACGCCCTCACGCCTCTAGAAGCGCCCTCTTTTGTAGAAAGTGGAGAAAAAGAGCAGAACCTGAGATAGCGTCACCTAAGAAGGGGATTTAAAAAATGCTGTGAACGACCGTGGCCACTCCAGGTCGTAAAAAAACAAAACGAAACCCATATAAGGAATGTAATAATTATGAGTGTTATTCAATGTGCTAGTGTCTGCGCAGTAAAAAATCTGTTAAGTTACTAAAAGTTTTCTAGGAAATTGGGATTCCTAAAACTTTTTATGTAACGGCTACAACAAAAATTCCTGTAACAGCGTCTGTTACATGAATTTTTGTTGTTGCCGTTACATAAAAAGTTCTAGGCGTCCCAGTTTCCTACAAAAACTTAAGTAACTTTACAGATTTTTTTTATACAGTGTGTCAATCGTGATGTCCTCCGTGTTTTAATAAACATGTCATGTTCAAGAAATTGGCCAGTTTTTGAATTGAGCCCACACGAGTGACCATCCGGTCCTCTTACAATGGAGTCAGAAGTTAAGATGTGAAATATTGCCCATTCCGACTCAGATAAGTCGAGTTAACAAAGTCTGGATTTATTAGTGGATTATCTTTTGACAGAGGTTAGGAAATTTGTATTATTTGAAATATGGCTGACAAAATATAAAAATTAAAAAAAGCTCGAGGCGTAACTAAAAGCTCGATAACATATATAATTAAAAAAAGAAGATAATTAAGTTTGATTGAAGATAATTATGTGTCCGACACGCCAAACTTAGATGATCTCGAGGAAAACTTAGCGATGTTAGAACAAAAAGTCCATGATTTAAAACAAGAGGACAGCGAAATTTTAGTGTTAATCGTTGATTTATTTGAAGTGGAAAAGGATGCGAAACCATCATGTGAGTATCATGAAAACATAACACTCTGGAAGTTCAGAGTAAATAAGAAACTAAAACAGAATGATAAAAATGACCCCTCCCCCTGTATGTCTTCCAAATAATAGGTGCGTAGAATTTCCGAACACGGTAAAACTACCGACACATAAAATTGAGAATTATTACGGAGATATTAAGGTTTTCCAGAATTTCTGGAATTCCTTTAAAACCGCGATACATGAAAATGAACACTTGTCAAATATTGAAAAAATGAATTATTTATTCAGTTATTTAGGTGGGAGTGTGTATAATTCTATATCGGGTTTTGCGTTATCTGATAAAAATTACATAGAGGCCGTGGAGGTACTTAAACATCAGTTCGGTAGAAAAGATTTAATTATTACCAGTCATATTAATACGTTGTTAACTTTAAGATCGGTATCGAAATTACATGACGTCACATCATTAAGTAAATTATATGACACGATTCAAACGCAGATTCGGAGACTCAAGTGATTAGAAATGGAATCAAAAAGTTTTGACGCACTTTTGACTCCCATAATTTTAAAAGCATTATCATGCATCTTATCTTTGGAATTCAGTAAACAAAGTGTCAAAAACTCTGATGAATCCAAAAACGACGTTCATAAATTATCATCATTTATCCGAAATGAATTGGAAGTGAGGGAAAAAGAGACACAAATTATAAATTTTTCTTCTGATTATTCAGGGCCAAAGCACTTACCAGATTTATTGCCCGAATTTAGACAAAAGATTGATAAAACATCTGGCGTCAATGTACCTCAAGTGTCTGCCAGAGAAAGTATTTTTTTGCAATGCAATTAATGAGCATTTAACAGAAAATTGTGACAGATATTCAATTCAGGAAAGAATTAATAAATTGAAATTTGAGGGCAGATGTTTTGCTTGCTTAAAGCGCAAACACCTAATTAAAGAATGTACCGCAAAAACTAAATGTAAACTATGTTTCAGATTACATCATGTGTCAATTTGTTATTATTTAGTTGGGAAGGGCGATAAATCAGAAAAAGATAAACACGAAAATGCTCTGTCAGCCAGAGTATTGTCTCGAAATGTATTTGATTTAGGACGGTTGCGAAGAGAGGAAAAATTAATTGAACCGCTTTAAATTATAGATTTAGAATTCGAAAATAAAATATTGCGAGGCGTGATTGACAGCGGTACTTAGATTTCAATTGAAGAGCTAAGTGGAAGAACATGTTAAGTAACAAAAATTACATTTCAAGAAATTTGAGTTGAAAGTTTTTTTTTGTAAATTTTAATGATTTATTTTCTGTTTGATACAATGTGTTTAAAATATTAACGTGTATGGTACTAAAATCGCTCAGAAAAACTTATTCATGTTTCATTTTCAAATATTAAAAATTATTAATATTAAATATGAATGAAAAATGTCTTAAATTTTCAAGACTAAATAGAATCTTAGTATTTTAGCTTCACCGTGTGATAGGATACCTCATAATTCTTTCATCCAAAAGATTAAAAAAAATTAGAAAATGTAGCATTACATGTTCATCCAATCAACTCTTCAATTATAAAATGTGATTGCGTACCAGAGAATTTTAAGGTACCATTCGGGTCAATTATACTTAAATCAGCTTTCGGACACCAGTTAAAAGCACCTTTAATAAACATTCCACTAACCATAGCGGCTGATAAATTCCAATGCAGGGTGTTCCTAAAACTAGTAATAACATGCGCTATGGTTGATAATTTAATCAATGATCTACTGTTATCTTTAAATGCTCACAAGGAATTAAGCACGATAAGCGAATATAACGAACCTGACACCACAATAAATGATTGTAGTGCTATAAATTTGCCCCGTACGGAAGAAAACAACGCGGTAGATTTATATTTAGCGTGTGCAACTACTGATGCCGGGTAAATTAAAACAGGAAATGCAGCGAGAATATTAATAACGATTATAATAATAATACCGGCAATTTCACGAACGACTCGGAAAAATTCAAATGGGAACAGAAGAGCGATGCATCACTAAATCAATGTTGGGTAGATGCTAAAGTTGAGCGTAATACTTATTTTTTTCAGGACAATCTGTTATATCATCGTGACACAATATTAGGAGAATCGATACACCAATTGCTCGTACCCGAGCCGCGTAGAAAGCAGTTGCTAGAGCTCGCTCATTCAAGTCCTTGTGGTGGACGTTTAAGAAAACGAAAGACCACTCAAAGATTAAAATTTCTTTTTTTTCGGCCTGGGATTAAGACAGATGTGAGCGAGTTCTTTGACAAATGTTTGTCCTGTCAGCTTCGAGCGAAAGCAAATAAGTTCGATAATGTACCGATAACCCCAGTCACTCGTCCTAATGAGGCGAGGTAGATTATAAACGTAGTCATTATAGTCCCAATAGAACCGGCTAGTGGAGGATACAAGTACGTACTGACCGCGGTAGACCAGTGCACCCGTTGGCCGGAAGCGGTCTGTTTACGAAACCTTTTTGCTAAATCTGCATGCCCTTTTACAGATATTTTCATGGGCCGGAATTTCTAAATTAATAGATAGCGATCAGGGTAGAAACTTCACTTCGACCCTCAAGAAGGAATTGTTGAAACGTTTATTGACGTCCCCGTGTCTTTCCATTCCGGTGTATGCCCTGTCAAACGGATTAGTCGAAAGATGAAATGTCATCCTTAAAGGAATGATACACCATGTTATAAGAGGAAATACCGGAAGTTGGCATAAACACATACCCTTTTTGTTGTGGGCATACAGGGAGGTTTCAAATATTACAACGGACGTTAGTCCATTCCAGATGTTATATGGTAGGCGTCCAACTGGCCATCTTTCCATATTAAAGTCAGCTTGGTCTAATGAAAGACCTTTACCAATTGGTCAGTTAGGCTAAGTTACCAATTACTTAAATGACCTGAAAATAAAGTTAGAAAAATGCAGCCGGGCATGCCGGAATTTCTTGCAAGGATAAGCAGCAAGCTTACGCTTATTATCACAACAGGAGTGCTAGACATAAAGAATTTAAACCTAATGATCAAGTTAATGTATTAATTCCGAACAGTAATCACAAACTATACGCTAGGTGCACAGCACCAGCTACGATACTCGAAAAAAAACCCCTATAGTTATTTAGTACAATTGCCAGATAATAGTATAAAGCATTTACACGACAATAAAATCAGAGAATTAAAAGCTCAGACAACACACATAGGCGTCATCTATGATGATGATATTGATTTTGGTGAGAATGAAAATGTCCCGAAGATTACAAAAGACGATTCGAATAATCTCCACCAAAAATTACACCTAGACCATTTAACGGATAATGAGAGAGAACAACTAATTAACGTATTACGTAGACACTCCAACCTTCAGTCGGGAATCCCAAAAATTGCTAATGTAGGCGAACATCGAATTAAATTAAAACCCGACAGCAAACCAATGCGTCAGAAGCCCTACAGAATCCCAGAGGCACTTAAAAGTGAAGTCGTCAGACAAATTGAAGAATTATTAAGTTTAGGCGTAATCGAGCACTCGGAGAGTGAATATGCTCATCCCATAGTATGTGCAGCGAAAAAAGACTCCCCAGTCAGACTGTGCGTTGATTATCGATATTAAACTCCCAGACAGAAGTCGACTCATTTCCTATGCCTAACGCCACAGTCTTGCTCTACAAGGTCGCTCCAGCAAAATTCATTTGTCTGTTGGACTTACTGAAATGATACTGGCAGATAAGATTAAGATCCTTTGTCACACACCGAGGACAGTATTCCTTCGTAGTCATGCCATTCGGGCTACGTAACGTGGCAGATACTTTTCAAAGGTCCACGAATCGCACTTTAGTCCAACATAAAGAATATGCCGAAACATATATAGATGACGTGGTAGTTTTTTCTGATAACTGGACCGATCATCTTAAGCTTCTAGACGCTGTTCTGATAACCTCGAAGAAGCAAATCTAACGGTAAATTTTAAGAAATGTATGTTTGCATGACCCCAGATAAAGTTCCTAGGGCATGTGGTAGGATCAGGCAGACATGCTCCTGATCCAGTAAAAGTAGCAGCTATCCAAAATTTAGAAGTGCCAAAATCCAAGAATGATTTCAGAAGCTTATTAGGTCTTCTGTCCTATTATAGGTCCTATATCCCGCCATTCTTTGAAATAGCCTGCCTATTGATTGAACTTAAAGAAAACGTGCTCCTAACGAAATTACCTGGAAACAGGCAATCAGCCAAACGCTAATTTGTTATTTGCAAAACTTTACGAAGACTTTCATTATTCATGCAGATGCTTCATCTTATGCGATAGGTGCTTTCCTATCTCAAAAAGATGAAAATGACAAAGAACATCCCATTGCTTTCATTAGCAAAAAACTATCGAAATGCCAAGAACGATATGCCACTACAGAGAAGGAAGCATACGCGGTTATCTTTGCTCTAAAAAATTTGAACATTATATATATGGCTCGCAAGTGACTGTTGTGAGTGACCACAACCCCTTGAAATTCTTGACAGACTGTGCATCCAAAAGTGCGCGCTTTCAAAGGTGGGCTCTGGCATTGCAGCGATTTCAAGCCCACATATCCTATCGACGTGGAAAACTCCACAATAATGCAGATTCTTTGAGAATGCTATATGCCTCACACTAGACATAAAACGAAAGAAACTTTGCCTTTCAAAAACTCACCATAAACTAATGACTTATTTTGTTTGTGATAACATCAAGATTTTACTGAATATGATTTGATTGAACATTATTTGTTTGAATTCTAAAAATATTTACTCTAGAACTTTAAAGAATTAATATTAGTATTATAATCTCATATTGCATAGTATCTTAGTTATCCTTTTAAGTTATCTTTATGTCAAGTAAGTATTGTAATTTTGATTTTTTATTAATAATATGTTTTACTAAAATGTTTATAGAGATCCACTTGATTTTGATTAGTATTTAAAGACTAAATCAAACCTTCGAATAGGGGAGGTATGACGTTCGTGGACGCCCTCTCGCCTCTAGAAGCGCCCTCTTTTGTAGAAAGAGGAGAAAAAGAGCAGAACCTGAGATAGCTTCACCTAAGGTGGGGATCTAAAAAATGCTGTGACGACCGTGGAACCTTCCGGTCGTAAAGAAACAAAACGTAACCCATATAAGGAATGTAATAATTATAAGTGTTATTCTATGTGCTAGTGTATGTCAATCGTGATGTCCTCCGTGTTTTCATAAACATGTCATGTTCAAGAAATTGGCCACATTTTGGATGAAGTCCACACGAGTGACCATCCGGTCCTCTTACAAATAGATTATCCATAAAGAAGAAAACAGTGTTCAGTGCATTTTTCTGTAATTCACGCCGTCCGTTACGTGGCGTGCGACCTTGACTGATGTGACCTCGCCTTTAATCTCGCGGTTACGTCTCCCATTTAAGATAGGACGCTTACTTATATCGCTTCGTAAAATAGCCTAAGGCCCAGTTACCTCGTGGGTCCAGTTACCCCAACTAATCCTATAGAAGATCGAGTAGAAGCAGAAAGCTCATTCAATAAAAAATCAAAAGCGTTCGAAACCTTGTACAATGGAATCCCAGAAAAATTATTGCGAGATTTAATAGTATAAAACGATGTCAAAATGTAGAAAAATATATTCTACAATTATACTGGTTTAAGTCTATTTTAAACTTTTCCTTAAGAACATTTTAAAAATTCAATAACAAAAACTGATTGTTTAAATTTTGCTTGTATTCCATTTATTTTTCGTCTGCAACATTACATTAAAAAAAAAAAAGACATAAGAAACTGATAGCGAATGAGTGAATAACAAATTTGAAATTGCCCCCCTTGAAAGTCAAATTTCCTCGTAGTGGGGCATACGCCCTACGTTGGGAACCACTGGTCTAACCTAACCAATGGTGCATACCTTTGCAGTGAAATTATAATTAAAAGTTTTAACTCAAATTGTTCTTAATTACTACCAATACATATTGTGGTGTTAGTAATTTGGCCATACATAAAAATTCGCATACATTTCAATTAATCGTTACGTTTACTTTAGAACTCATTTCAAATTTTTAGTATGACGAGCTATGAAGTATAAACATATAATGCGAAATCTGTAATTGAATTGTTTTCCACAGGCTTCTGATACTTGAAAGAATTAGTGAAAGTGACAAGTGAATTTTTGGCTCTGCAATTCAGGTCAATCGAGTTGAAATTTATTAAGTTGACCGAACGCGATTTATAATTATTAAAAATAACTGGTTTATTTGATAAATTCTCATAAATTAATTATATTATACAGTTTGGATATTGTTTGGTAATAATTAATAATAACCGGTACTATTAATAATTACCGATTAATCAAATTCCCCGTAACAGCTCGTTTAGCTTGAGATTTCTATTCCACATGCGCATATTTATATTAACTTTCTGATGGCCTGCTAATTTGACGCTTCTGGGGGAGGGGGGGAAGGGAATGACAAAAGACTTAACTCTTTTTTTCTTTTTAACATTTTCGAACATAATTGAAAAATGTTTATGAATTGGGTTTGTCTGCCTGCCTGTTCAAGCTCTAATTCACGTAAATAAACTCTGATTATCATGTAATTGGTATAAGTTATCGAGGTTTACCCTGGCATGTGCGGTATTGAAAAAACTGCATAGCATTTACAATTCATGTACAGAGGAACTCAAAAGTATTCCGCTACATTATGTTATATAGAGAATATCATTTGCGGTGCATTTTAATAGTGATATACTTTTTAAACATAATGTAATTTATATACATTATTGAGCTCCACTATAAGGTGATTACAACATAATTTGTTATTTCTTGCACTTACAGTACGTATACAGAGGAACTCAAAAGTACTCCGTTATATTACTGTATATGATAAAAAAAACTGCTTGCGGCGTATTTTAAAGATATTACTCGCAAGAAAATAATGAAATCGAAATGAATTGCAGAAGTGCACTAAAACATATTTTCTGTAAAAAATGGAGTGCAAATCCTTTATCATTCATTTAAAAGTCACATAACAGTGTTTTTTATGTACTGGTATTCGAAGAAATCAATTCAAAGTTAACTGTGTTATACTATCTCAAATATTGTGAAACTGATATACAATGGTGAGGTTTACTACAGCATGCTTGCAGTAGAATATGATGCGCATCACATTTATCGTTCATTTACAGGGATACATAAAATTTTCAGATACACTTTTCTATCTGAAATATTGTCTGTTAGAAATATTGCTGAAATGCGTTTTCAGTTGTGATATGCATTTTTAAATTAAACTAAATTTTTACATGCTAAGTGGTATGTATACGTGCTTATATGCAGGGCTACACAAAAATATTCAGAAGCAAAATTGAAATTGGGTGTGGATAACTTAACGTGTTTTATTTTCTTTTTTTGAGATATGCATTTTTATACTACATTTAGTATTGTAACTACATTTAGTATTGTAAGAGATGCTTGCATAAATAAAATTATCCAGTGCAAAGAATTGGATACATTGGCGCCTATGAATGATAAATTTTGCAAGTATGATTTAATTAGTTTTATGAAAGTTTTTATATTAATTAAATTTCAACTTAATATGTGATGAGTATAAAAAAGTTATAGGTAATATACAGAGCCGTACATAATAATTCAAGTACGTTTCCATCTATTGGCATAAATTACTGAATGTGAAGTTTTAACCGTGCTATACGTTTTCTTACTGTACTAAATTTTGGCATAATATGTAGAATATATAGAGACCTATAGATCATATTCAGAGTTACACAAAAGAACTGGAGCACTTTTCCGGCTATGGGTGGTAATTTCTGAAATATAGTTTTGAAATTTGTTATGTGTTTTGTAAAATGTTTTCTTGGTATCTTATATACATTATTAAACGGCGCTTTTTTTAGTATTTTGAAGTGTTGGAATATTTTTCATAATCTGTGCTTGACGCGCGATTTTTCTTTCTTGTTTTTTTTTATTCTATTAATGTTTGCAAGAATTGTCTCATTCCGTCTATAACTTATTTTAATATATTATTCTATTAGATTTTTGTAGGAATTGTCTCATTCCGTCAATAACTTCCTTTAATATGTTATTCTATTAGATTTTAGTCAGAATTGTCTCATTCTATCAATAACTTATTTTAATATATTAACTATACTTTAAAATTAATTTATTAGAAGCCAAAATTAAAAATTTTCTTCGTATGCTACATTTTCCTTAATATTCTTTGGTAAAATTGCGCATTTTGAAACTGTTTTATTTATTACTTCATTGATTCAGCGTTTATTTTTTTTTACCTAATTGATTTAGTACTTATGAAAATAATTACCTTTAATCCCTTTGGACCTGGTGTCCTATGCATAGGACAAGTCTTTTAACTGAGTATTATTGTTTCTTAACAATTATTTTGCTACTAGCTTCATACAGAAATGATAGTACATATTCTCATAAATGGCATTTTCGTTACTACATTTTGTCGGTCAATATTAATCATATTGACCCGAACTTCAGTGTTAATTATTAATAATAACCGGTAAATATGATTAATATTCAACATTTATCACATTTACCAAAAGTCGCGCTAATTATTAATAATAACAGGTTATTATTAATGATAAACGAATTTATCAAATTGACCATTAGGGTTGTAAAAAATCAGAGTTTTTTTATAAAAAACCCATCCCGGTCGGGTAGCTGGGTGGGTACCCGGGCAGCTACCCACTACAACCCTTAAGGTTGTAAAAACACGGGTTTTTTATTTAAAAAAACTAGCCCGTGTGAGTAGCTTGGCGGGTACCCGGGCAGCTGCACACTACTACTCTGACCGTAACACCTATATATATATGTATATAAATATGTGTGTTCAAAAACATTAGAATTTTTGTTCGCACAATTTTAGAAACCTAATAACAATGCGTAATGCTTTTTCCAATGTTTTTTGGAAAAAAAAAGTAGAATTGTTTCTCATATAAAAAGATCGAGTTTAGTTTTAATATACATGTTTGTAAAATTGATTTTGTCAGTTTAATAATTGAAGAGAAAAAAGAAAATATTCCCGTTTCCTTCGTGGCATCAATAATGAGTTTCGGAGAGAAAAGTATCTTTGAACGCTTGCCAAAAGAGATTTGTTCTGTACTCAAAGTGGGATTTCATTTGTGATAGGTTATTTTGTGCTTGGCGTGGCATGAAATGGCTTCCATTTTAGCTACAGTTTTTTTTCTGTTGACAGATATAAATGTTCGTAATTATATAAATATTTACTAAACAAGATTTTTTTCAGTTTAAAATTGAATGTAAAATAGCCAACACAGAAAAGTTTATCATAATGTGCTTTTTTACGAACAATAGATCTAACTTTACACAAAAATATACATTTGCATGTATTAAAATATTATTTTATCTTTATGGGGGTATGTTCTATACAAGATGTTTTGCATTAATCTTTTCAAATTTAATTAAAACGTGTGATATTTGTTACAAAACTACTTTCTGTAATTTAATCCATGTAATTATTTTTTTAGTAATCCTAAATTCGAAGCTTTTTTACTACTACAGGGTGTTTCACAAAGGATCCCTAACTTTAAAAATCAATAACTCGGAAACGGTGATAGATATAAACATGAAAATAGTGGTATGTTTAATAAAAACATCGTAAGAATCTTATACACAAATCTTAAAATTTAGTTCAAAGTAGCCCGATAGATGGCTCTGAGAGCGTTAAGAATCCTTGGGCGTGTTCAAGATGAACGCGCGCCGCACGCGCGAGCTCAGGACACAGGAAGATGGAGTGGGTCTTTATAATAAATGGAATAAATTTTCAGTACGTTCAGGAAAGGATCTTGGATTTGATTAATTATTATTCTAATTGTAAAGATAATCTGTTGCAAATTAAAGGTGAGCTAGATAGCTGAATGGACAGAGTATTGAACTCGAGACTAAGGGTTATGGGTTCCAATCCTCCGCGCCCCAAATTGTGTTAATGATTTTTTCAATTTATTGGTTGCTTTATATTTTTCATAATAAATAAGATATTTTTGATAAAGATAAATTTTTATGTTAATAATACAGAAGCACATGTGAGTTTTTATCGAGACTAGGATGCAGATCATATTTTACAGTGTTAAAATCAACATGGAAAATATAAAAATAAAATGTAATAGATGTACATTATTTTAGCTAAAAATATCTGAACACGTATTTTCTAGAAGAGATAAAATATATGGGGTTTGTCGTCTAGTTTTGTAGTGAATAAAGTATGATTAGAATGTTTATAAATTTTCAAGAATGTTTATAAATTAAAAAAAATATGATCTGCATCCTAGTCTCGATAAAAACTCACATGTGCTTCTGTATTACTAACATAAAAATATATCTTTATCAAAAATATCTTATTTATTATGAAAATTATAAAGCGACCAATAAATTGAAAAAAATCATAAACACAATTTTGGGAGCGGAGGATTCGAACTCATAAACCCTAGTCTCGAGTACAATGCTCTGTTCTTTCCAGCTATCTAGGTCATCTTTCATTTGCAACAGATTATCTTTATAATTAGCACAACAATTAATCAAATCCAAGATCCTTTCCTGAACGCACTGAACATTTATTCCATCTACAATAAAGACCCACTCCATGTTCTTATCTCCTGAGATCGCGCGAGCGGCGCGCTTTCATCTTGCACACGTCCAAGGATTCTTAACGCTCTCAGCGCCATCTATCGAGGCTATTTTGAAATAAATTTTGAGATTTATGTATAAGATTCTTACGATTTTTTTATTAAACATACCACTGGTTTCATGTTTCTATCTATCACCGTTTCCGAGTTATTGATTTTTAAAGTTAGGGGTCCTTTGTAAAACACCCTGTACTAACTCTGTAGTTAAATTTTATTTTATCTTGTATATAAAATATAGCATTTCACTAAAAGCCCAATCATCATTAAACAAATAATTGGTCAAAGGAAGATGGTAAAAGCCCACATTTTGCCAAATTTGGAACGGCAGTGCAAATAATTAAGAGCCAATATGCTGTTGAGCAACATAGGATTGAAGAAAAGATAAACGAAATCATTTGAGAATAACAGCCAAAAATAGCTATAAAGGGGTAAAGAATGATGCATATCTGACCTTTATAGACAGCATTTATCCGAGATTACATACTAAGCCGGATACATGCTGTCCGTAGCCAGATGTTAATTAAAAATATTTATGATTACTTTACAGTATTAGAAACTGAACGCTCGTAAAAAAAGCTGAAGAACACTCATTTAAATACCTGAGACTATTATCGGGTTTAATGCTGACACTTCATAATAAATTAAATAAAATATTTTTGCAAAAGTGTCCGTAATCTTGGATTACAAATAATAACAGGAAATGAAATATGAATTGATAATGTTAACACCATTTCAATTAATATAAAGCATATGAAAAATTCACAGAATTCGCTTAACACTTTGAGGGGCAAAGTGATTGTGTTACTGTAATATTGAATTCTCATCCGAATCTTTGAAAAATTTCATTTCAAAATAAGGAAAAGCAATTTTCCGCCTTTTTCCCACCAAAGTTACAATAATATAATTTATTAAAAAGTTTCCTGTGCAATTCTTGATTAAACTTAGGTGGGATAAAATATATCCCACCGCCTTTCAAGGGGTTAATATACATGCAAAACAAGTAACTTTCCATATAAACTAAGAAAACTGTTTAATCAAGTAATGAAGTTATTTTTAAAGCTTTATGTATAATAGATCGTATTGAATGATCTCAATTAGAACTATCTGTTTTATCTAATTATGAAATTAAAATACAAAATTTTAAGGGACATAATTTATCCCGTATTAAGATACCTCTTTTGGGTGATTACGTAACATTATTTTTAAATAGTTTATGTCGGAATTAAAGAACTAATTTTTTTAATAACTCGCAATTGCAACTTATATAAACTTGTGGTGCATCAATTGAAAAGTGAATTAAGTAATTTAAGACAATTTTCTTTTAAATAACAGAAATATATAAAAAATAAATAAGATGAATATGAATATAAATATAAATATAATTATAAATATAAATAATCCAAATATAAATATAAATATAAATATAAATATAAATAATATAAATATAAATATAAATATAAATATAAATATAAATATAAATATAAATATAAATATAAATAAATAAATAAATAAATAAATATAAATATAATAAAAAAGTAAATATAATAAATAATATGTACTCGTATGTAAGGACATAAATTCAAGATAGATATACAAATAAATTAATCATAGTTGTAATATAATTTTCTAAAATCAGTTGAAGAAAGATAAGTTACATAAATAAAATGAGACATACTCATTAGAAAAATAGAATCCAACTTGATATTTAAAAAAAAAATAAATTTGAGCTTTAACGATTACTTGTCCTTTCCACTTTCCAAACTTTTTAAGAAAAATAAAGAACGATATTTTTTTAATACTGTGTTGGAGTTTTAAACAAGAAATACATGTGGATATCGACCAATTCATAGAGTTAGTGTGAGACAGAACGAAATACCGTTGTTACTCTTTATATTTGATGTCGATAAACAAATTAAGTATTTAAGACTCCAAAAGAGGGAAGAAGAAAGTAATGTTTTTAAATCTCAGTACATATAATGTGTAGAGGAAGTCCCGGTATTATGAAATGTTCGGACAATGTGGAATGCTTCAATATCTGGCGCATACGGTGCTGAAGCCAAGCGTAAAACTGTAAAATGACTTTCTAGTACTACCATGAAGTACTGTGCTCAGTTCTGTTTGGATACCTTTTGTTGGAGCGACACAATGATTTAAAATCTTAGTCTTAATTTTTGCAGTTGTTTGGAGGTACGTTTTATAACGTTCGTATTAACTATAAAATCTCATTCTTAATTAGTTCACCAAGGTCAGTATAAAGTAGAAGCGTATATTTATGACTGTGTTAATTAGTTTTCTCTATGCCAACTTGTGGGCAAGAGAAGAGATTATTTTATCCAAGATTGTGTAACAGGTAACATGGAATATCAGGTCGACAACAGTTTCAAGATGAGTGCAATGAGTAAGATTACATGCATACGTAATAGTTAAAATGGGATTTTAACCAAGTTCTACACCAGATCAGACGAGGAAGATGCAATGCGCTTCTTTAGCAATGGGAAATATTCAGATGATAGAAGAGAGATAGAATGAACATAATGCCTGATGCGGGATCATGTGAACTGCGGTGGGGCTGAAGCCAAAAGCTACATTTTGTTAAAATTAAAACAATTTTTCAAAGACTCTGACATTTTATGTGTGATGTACTAAAGTTTACTTATTAAATGACTTTGTTTATCCTTGTAAATCTTGGTTTTTAATGCAATTTTAATATTCCTTATAATCCTATTCTATATTATATCACTGGTTGTCATTACCCGACAACCGTAACTTTTTTAAAGCTAAATATTGACATGCATAATTTTCTTCTAGTTTAAACGCATTAAATATATATACTATATTGCCATTAATGACCGGCAGCTTTCAATTTTAGACATTTTATCGAATATTTAGAAATATACTTGTCAGATTCTTTTGGAATTTCAGGATTGAAAAGAACATGTATGCCCTCATATTTAGCAATGTCGATTTGATAAGAGGAGGGCAATTAGGGGACCAACAAAAAATCAAAGAAAAAATAATACTTGGGATCACTCTGTAAAATAAAATGCACGAAATGATCTATCGCTACTGAATATAAATAAACAGACATTGCGCAATATGTGTATTCTTTTGTGTAAGAATAGCATGTATAATAATAGAGATATAGCGATTCATTTAAAAAAAAATAAAAATATATTGCATGCTTTTTGCTTAAAACATGCAGTGTTTTCAACCAAATTTAACTCCGGTTTCAGAAAAATTGACAAAATATAGTAGAAACAATATAGTTTAATTGGAATATAAATATATTAAATGATTTAGGAAATATGAGCAGTTGTATGAAATAATTTTTTTTATCTGCACAGGCGCGAACGATAACAAGGATCATTTTACATAATTTAATAGTCAACTCCATGGAGCAACTTATTAAAGAAAATCTAATCAAATATCGTAAAAATTCAGAAAGATATCGGCGTTAGAGTGAGCAAATTTTTAGTAGTTCTCTAAAAGCAGTTGAATGATAAGGGATTGACGGTCATTAATGGCAATATAGTGTATATGTTCAAAGATAGTCAACGTTTCCTCATTACTAACTTTTAATGTATCTCATTTCCTGTTGACTTAAAAATAAAAATGTAACTGGTGTTCAGTAACTTTCGAACTTCCGCTATAAAAAAGTATATATTATTGATATATATATTCAGGCAATATCTAAACTAACGGTCAGAATTTTAAGACTTAATAATAAAGGCAGATAGAAACGAATTTTCTTATGGAAAATCCCGGTTGCAAACTATCAATTCAGTCAACAAATGCAGGCCGCATTACTTGAAGCTCAACCCAGATATTCGCTTTCACCTAAAAAAAGTCAATTTTTCTTATCGAGATTTTTATCATATTATCCGTCCTTTTTAACATTTGTGATGACATCGTGGAAAATGCTAAAAATACACTTTAATTTCGTTCATAGCATGGTATGTATTGTCATCTACTTAACAAATTATGAAGCATCCAAATCAACGTTTATTCGGACTCAATGCTGATTATTTTCATCATTTTTTCTGATGACATAAAATTTCACAGAGACCAAAATAAATCTGTTGAATGTATCATTACCGTAAGTTTACTATTGTTAAGATTATGAATAATAATCCGATATCAGCTTGGCATTGGATCGGTGATATATCTTGTACTTTAAACTGAATAATTGGGTTGCATTCATCGATACATATACATAAATCGTCTGTTTTGTCACGTATTATTCTTTTTGAAACATCTTATCATCAAATTAGATGCATAATGCACTTGCACATGGTAGTATCTGACATGAAATATTCACAAAAAGCGTTTCTGCAACCGCTGGAATATTAGTCTTAAATAGACAGATGACCTCTACACCTCAATTATTTGAAAGCATGTGAGTTTCAAATATTCAGCATAATTGAATTTACATAACAGTTTTGCTTTTTCTTGATGCTAAAATATTAAATACTCTTAGAAACAGGCTATATAAATCTTTATAGTAACTTATAAATTAATTCAACGACACATTTATATTCTTATGTTCCAAACTATCATAAGAATGCGATTCATGCAAAAATATTACTAAACTTTTATTAGTTTTATCGTTTCAGGCTGTCCTAAAAATAGGACAATGTTACAATCCACTGCTAGCCATTGTTACTTAGGTGGAATGGGAGAAAGCGTCTTAGGCATAGTCCATTTTTACATTTTTTACAGATAGTTGTTGGTTTTTCTGCATATGTTTTTAGCTGGCGTCGTCTTTGTAGGTTTTCTGGGTTTTTTACAATAACATGTTCAATTCTCAAGCTTTAGAAAATCCTCCTCAACCTGTTGAACACACAAATTTCTACAAGATGGTTTCCTTGGAATAGAAAGTCTCAAATAGGCAAATGTTATATGTCTTCGAAAATCAAGCATGCTCAGTCTATCATAACTAAAATTAATGTAACTTCTATAATGTAAGTATTACTTTTTTAAACGCATTAACAAACATAGTGCATTAACTTTTCCCTCTTGAAGTAAAATAAACTGCTGTTGATTCGCGTTTTTAACATTTGGGATTTACATCATGTTCACCATTGCTATTAGAAATTAAAATTTCGATCAATCCCACACCTCTTTTGGACGTACGTCATAACACATGTTTTCTTGACTAAATCTCTGTCATCATTTTCATCTAAAGTAATATTAGCATGAAAGTAATTTTGAAAAGAAAACAAATTAAAGTATACGAAAACGAGTGAAAGTAAGTTTCCCTGGATGAATTTCCAAATACAAACTGTCTTGGTGAACGCTTGTTTAAGAGCAAGTTGTACCTCCCACACAAACCTGTCTGACACGTGATGTGTACCTGTCAGACAGGCTGTTATGTGCCTGCTTTATTAGTAGAGTAAAAATGTGTGAAATGTAACACAGAAAGAACTATCTGCATTACTAACTGATGGGGATTAGGTAGTAGTGGATTGTAACATAGTCCTACTTTCAAGACAATAACAAATGCAAGGTAATTTTATCTCCTAGATAATTTTTTGCAACTGTTTTACTAGTATAAAAGTATGGAATAATACCTCACAAAAATTTATGTGTGTATTATTCTTGGATCTGCTAGCTTTAAAATACAATTATGTCGAAAAAGAAAAAAAAAAAAAAAAAAAAAAAAAAAAAAAAAAAAAAAAAACCAATTTTATAAATTTAATAAAAAATATCCTACATTAATTTAAACTTGCCATAAAGACAAATATATCGTTAAATGACTCTTGAATGATAATTCATCTTTAATTTGAAATAAAATGTTCAAAACAATCTATAGATATATTTCTCTTACGTAGCGCTAAAAAAGGGCTGTATTTGTAGCTTGCTATTTTGGCAACAGCCAAAGCGACGTTTCTCAGTGGTAGTTACGGTCACATGTCCCAAAACACTCAGCAAATCAAAATCCAGACAGGATCTCTCTTTTAACGCAAACCGTTTGTGCAATACATGAATGACAATTGCTATTGGTCCGTTTTACGGTGACGTAGCTTTTTTATCCAAGGTTGTATTTAGACACAGGCGAAAACGTTTTGTTTACATTTCGATAGCGTGATACGTAGCATTTTTTATAGCGTCTTATTATAGTTTTAAATTAATTTAAGCCGTGGTTTTCAATACTATAAGCAAAATGAAAGGACCCCATTTGACACTAACATGCCATTTAAATTTAAACGGCATCAATTTCCTGTTCGCTTAGCTTTCTCCATGATGATCAACAAGTCATAGCGCCAAACTTTTGATAAATGCATTTTTATTTATATTTTCAACAAAATTTTCAATTACTTTTTTATGAATTAAAATATTTTTAAATTTCATATATTGCTTGCTCGGATCTCATAGCGGCCCAACTAAAAACATTTTTTATTTTGTTTTCACTAAATTTTTGAATAAATTCTGTTTCCAAGGTACGTTTTTATTTATATTTTCAACAATTTTCCATTACTTTTTTATACATTAAAAATATTTGTAAATTTAATACGTTGTAATGATTTATGATAGCACTCATTCTGGCTAGAGTTGACATAAATAGTGGCGAGCGATCCCAATATGAACCGCGTGGCAATTCGTGGGGGTTGGTGAGCGTCAGCGAACAGTGGGCTCAGCCCCCTAGTTTATATAGAGTCCGTTTATGTGTGCTGTCCTTTTTTTAGGACGATGAGGTAATATGGGTTTCCAACACTTATGTACAGTTAAAATTTTATTTATGGTTTAGATCTTGTACTATATATCTTACTACATCAAAATTAAACATTAAAAATTATTAAGCAGCTAGATTATAAACTACTTTAGATAAATCAAGTAGATTTATTACTTTCTTACCTAAGCACATCTTACCATATTAAAATAACGCATAAATATTAATATCTTTATCTGTTATTAATTCTCTGTACTTATCATTTAATCTTTTCTGGAATTATTTTGTTTTCTAAACGATAAATGCGCTTTAATGCTACTTGCGTTAACTGAAAGTAATTAAATTCTGCTCCTTCATTAAACATTTATTAAAAGAGAAATGCATTAGTCAATATTTCTTCGTGCAATGGAAGTTTATTAAATTTAATGCTTACTAAGAATTGTAGCCAAAATAATACTTTTGTTAAAGTATAGGGTTGTGGATATTTAAAGAAAGCGACAACTTACTTTCCATCCATGAAATGGTTAAACATTTTATCTAGTGATAATTTTGGAAAATTAAGATGTTAATATTTAATTTAAAATTTTTAAATTTTTAATTTTTACCATGATGGTATTCATAAGATTTCTTAATTTTGTACTATTTTATTTCTAATCATTAGTATTTATTCATATTAAAAATATAATAAAATAAAACATAAGATAAAATGTAGCATGTTTACTTTTCTTCTTCATTTTGCTTTTTTAATTAATGAATAGCGAAAATTCGCGGGAATGTAATTTTTAAGAAAGTGACTATAAAATACTTTTTTATGAAATTGTAAAAGAAAATATTTTATAAAAAACAAAACAAATTCTAACAAAAATATAAATTTTAAAATTTCTGTTTCATTTATAAAAATAAGATCATTTGTTTTACCCACTTAGCCCGCAGCAGATGTAAGGAAACAATTCTTATATCCCCGACTTTTCTCGTGATAAAGGTTAGAGAGGTTTTCTTAATTGTGAAATATATTCCACTGTTTTCACCATGGCAGGATATAGCACAAATCGTAAAAGCTTATAGGCTCATAAAAAATGACTTCGGGTTTCATTTTCACATTGCCGTAGTATCAAGACTGCTGGGTTGCTGAACAAAATGACTATTTTGAAAGAGATGTTATTAAAACTAAAGTACATAAAATACATTTTTCTTAGTAAAAAAGCTTGTCCTGAAATAGATTCCTGCATGGTGTCGCATTTTTCCGAATCACGCCGCACCCTATTCAAAATCTACACTGTTAAAAATTTGCAGCATTCTGGCAGGTCATTTGACCGCTTTTTCCGAAAACGGTTACACAACCGTGAATTTAACACTATTCTGACCATATTATTGGCCATTTTATGGTCAGAATATAGTTAAATTATGGTTATGAAACTGTTTTTTCAAAAAACGGTCGAGTGACCTGCCAGAATGCTGCAAAATTTTTAACAGTGTATTTTCTACACGCTTGTATATATATATATGGATACGACAAAATTATTATCGAGATAACATACATCTTATTTTTAATAACATACTAATATTTTCTATTGGATCCTTAATTTGAGCTATTTTATTTTAGTAAAGTAAAGAACAATTAAGTAAATGACACAACGTAAAGAATATAATATCATATGATACTTTTTTCACATAACTTCGATGTAATTTTATCTGTATCAACCAAACGCCTACTAAAATTTTTACTTTATAACTTTACCTTTAATATCTGGAAAAACATCAAGATATATAAGAGATACATAGAGATATATTTTATTTTATTTATAAGACTGAAATATGAATTCTTGTACGAAGAAGAATCCATTTCAATATTTAGCGATTTTTTATAGAATTTCTTTAATATAATTAGGCCTTCTTCAACGAATGCTAGAAATTGGAGTTAAAACTTTTAATATCCGATTTTTTTTTCCTCTTTAAGTAACTTATTTTTCATGAAAAGAAACAAAATGCTCTGAATCAAAGACTTTTTTAAACTTTAAAACTGTACTTAACAAGTAAATGTAATAAAATTTCGTTCTTTTTTAAGGCTACATTGTTGGAAATTTAACGCTCTCGCTGCGTAATTGTTTTATCAAAATAGCTTCAAAATTGCGTACTTAATTCCTTCGTGATGAGCGTCGTTTAAGAATTTTTATTCTTTTGCCATCAGTTTTTCGAAACAAAAATTTTCGTCTGATTTAATAGGGAAATATGCTCAATGATGATGAAAGGAATGATCAAAGCGGGTTAATTAGACGGAGAAAATGCATCCCCGTGAAGATCTCTGGTTGCGCAAATTTTGTTACTTTTACGTTGCCCGAGAAAATCTCGGATTGCGCAGCAAGAGGGTTAATTTTGAAATATGTTTTTTTTAATTATACTGATATTAATGTTTTAATGAAGCGATCGATAATTTCACATATGAAAAATATTTTAACCATGATAAAACCCATTTCTTTTTCTCATATAAGAAATTCTTGCATTGTCATTTTTAAAAATGAAAAAAGGGCTTATATTGCCCTTCATTGTTGGAAAAGTTCAATAATTAATCATTGAATTACATCAAGTTACAGAATCTAATGTAAAAAATCATACGTTTCTTAAAGTTCATAAATTGTTCCTTTTTGAATAATTTAATGTTTTACGTCTGTAAATAAAGAGACTAAATCTTGTGATATTTCATTAGTTTACAATGATGATGGTAAACGGCAAAGCGAATGACGATTTGCGAAATTCGATGATGGGGCTTTTAATTTGAATATGTATCTCGTTCAATGACTTCTCAGTCACGTCAAAATAATGCTGCGCGACATGAGAGATCTCAAAAATATTTTATAATCAGCGTTTAAGCATTCGTGACTACATCATAAAACTTGAATATCTAAGCAGTCTCGATATATGGCTTTATATGAACTGAAAAGATTGCATATTATGAACAGAGTATAAATATATGCTACTTGCTCTGTCGTTTCCAAAAATAAAAACATTTTAAAGGAAATTATATCGGATGGTAAGACCTAGATAGCTTGCAATAACGTAGGCCGCTACCGTAAATGTAGAAATTATTACATAAAAACACCCATTTAAAATTACTGCAATTTCCTAAATTTTAAAAGCAAAAATTTTGTGAACTACAAATCAAATGACATTTTCAAACTCGGTTCAGTATTCTTTAATCTTGTCTAGCATTATAGCCGGATAAAATAATGTTTAGAAAGAGGTAAGTACAAAAAAAGCTCATAAACATACTTGGTCAGTGTGAATGTAGACTATAAAATAAAAATAGAATATCGGAAATGTCCCCATGCTCACTAGTAAAAGATCTGCAAATGAATTGAATTCGTTATCAAATGTAATATAAATAAAACGCTTCTGAAAGCTATTTTTGTAAATTAAAGTCTTGGAAAAAAATTATAAAATGTACCTATTTTACTTCTGTTTCGTGTGAATTGCCACCATACTTTTAAAGTGCTTTTTAATTGAAATATTGAGAGAAAGAGGAACACAGTTACTAGATGGTAAAAAATTAAACTTGTTGAATATAATTTTATTTTAAATTTCTGGTTTTCCTTTTACAGTTTCTCACGTAATTTTGAATCATTTACATATAGATTTTTCATACCGGACAGATATTATGACGCAACAGAAAACAAATAGCTGAATATTTAATAATAATAATATACTATTCAATATTAAAATAAATGCAACACAATATGTTGTTTCGAACCTAATCTAAATAGATGAAAAAACCGTCCAAAATAAAATTTTGTTAACTTTTAAGGATTGTTTGTTAAAATGCATAACAATGTTAACAATCATCATTATATTGAGATTAAAAAGATATTTCCAGAAAATCAGTGGTCCCAAATCTTTATACATCGACCCAACCTGAAACACGAATTACTTGCTTTGATCTTTCCTGCAGTAACTTGTAGAACTTCATTAAACATAATTAATTAAGTACAACTATGTTAATTAAAAATAAAATTATTACAGCATTTTAAATAAGTAACGAGACTAATATCTCGATATAGTGACATGTATACTACAAATTTATTTCTAAGTAGCGATTTCATAATCGCTACTTAGAAATACAATCTAGAAGTACAATCTAGAATTTTCCAAATTTTTAAAAATTGTAAACATTAATTGGAAGCATGGGATTTGTATATATTGCAACCGATGATCAACGTCTCGTTTCAACTAAGTGATAGACATTTAGTTCTCCATAGACATGTTGTTCTCCAAATTAAGATGAATATATTCATGCATTTCTTTCAATTCAATATTTTCGTGGAATGCATGAAAATTCCGCTTATCGGTATTTTATTTTTATTGTGAATTAATATAGATTTGATGCACAAGAAGTCATCATGCGGTCCTTGAAAGCCTTTGCATTTTTATTCTGAGGTAATTTACATTATTTACAAACATCGTTAATTAAAGATAATTTAATTAATATGCAGGTTATAATTAGTTCCATTACTTATAGTCGGATGTTTACTAGATGAGAAATGCATATTTTAAATACTTTTATTTTTCTCTGAGATATGTCTAACTAGACCAACGCTCCTTCTTTATATGTTTTAGATATTTTTGACTATAGTTTATTCTCTTACTTATAAATTGTTCAAAAAATAAAGAAAATACACATCATACAATAACAAAAAAAATACTTTTAAGTGATTTAAATAATAAATTACTTTTTGTTTTACTTATTTATTTATTTATTTAAGTTTTCTGGAGGTACATCTCGCATTCTGTTTAATTTTCCGCGTTGTACTTTAGTTTTTTCTATGTACCTTTAATTGTATTTAATCAGTCAGTGAGACAATAACTGCATGTAAGGGTTCTAACAAAAATTTTCGTAGGCAATTATTGTTTATCAAAATTGTCTATATGCGCTGAAAAACAAACACGAAAGTCAAATTATACTTCAAGCATAGATTATGAAACATTTTCAGCAGTTCCAGTACACTTTAACAAAAATTCAGTGTTTATTATGGCAAATAAGATACTTAAGTGAATATTTAGAAAGCGTATAACGCATTTGAAAAACATATTTCAATAATAATCACTCATAGACGAAAAGTTAGTGCAATTCTTTTGTGCAGCTCTGAACATTATCTATAGATTTGTACAGATTACACATAGAATGCTAAAATGTAGTAAGAAAATGCATAGCACAGTTGAAAATTCAACTCCAGCAATTTACACCAGTAGACGGAGACGTACTTTGATTATTTTGTACTGCCCTGCATATTAAATACACATTTTTATTCACGCCACGAATTATGCTGATATTTAAAGCAGCCAAAACCTGCTTAAAACGACTTAAATCACACTTCCAGAACTTATCATCCAGCAGGTATTTGTATTGTATTCACATTCGTACATTCCTGGCTCGTACCATCCAGCATCGTATAGGATCATTCAAAGAATCGGGCACGTGGACGTTCCAATTCTTTTAATGGAACTATATATGATTTTATCAGTGGCGTGGCGTGAAAAATTTCGGTGGTCATCGCAATTATTTAAGTTTGTGGTGAAAAATTATTAACTCTAAAATTCAATGGTTGAATGTTCAAAAAGAAACTTTAAATCTTACCTTCACTTATACATGAACTCCAAATGTTCTGCTAAAACTGGATCGTAGAGTTTTAAAAGCTTATTAAGAGTTTTAAAATATTGCTTGGTCATCGCCGCATCCAGCGATGACCGGACGCCACGCCACTGGATTTTATATATACTTTAGAAACAACTCTTAGTATACTAAATATAGTTGAGCTTGGAAATGCATAACTCAAATGTAAAAACTATTTTAATCAATTCAGGTTCAATCTCAGTAATGCTTACCTTTTTTTATGTGTAGCAAAAAATCTCTATATGGTCTATAGAATTTATGCACACCACATAGCATTCAGAAATTTAAGTAAACATAAAAAAACACACCATAACTGAAAAGACATTTTCAGCAATCATCTCTATTATACAACATTTGGGTTACAGTATTGTACCCTAAATATTGTATGTGTCCCTGTATATAAACAACAAATGCAATGCACATCATATTCTACTGCAAGAATCATGTATAAGCCTCAGTAATGTATATCATTTCATCATGTTTGAAATTGTGCAACATAATTGAAATACGCTGCGAAAAAGTTTATCCGTAAAAGATTACATAAACAAACTACTTTGAGGGGCCATGCAAATGAAGGAAAAGATTTGCACCCCATATTCAACACAAAGCAGGTATTAGTTCAATTCAGAAATTGATATCAATACCATTATGTTTGTAGCAGAGTGACATCATTCAAGTACGTCACAAACGACATTTTTTCATAGACCATAATATAACGGAATACTTTTGATTTCCCTTGTTCCAATACTGTAAGTGCTACACTTAACATATTCCTTAGTAACTATCTGCTAGGGTACATTAATAATTCACATAAATTTCATAATGATTAAAATTTTGTAACACTATTAAAATACACCACAAATGATTTTTCCTCATAGACCATAATGTAACGCAATACATTTGAGTGACACTGTAAATGAACTATGAATTATACACACTTCATTTTAAATACCAAACATGCCATGGTGAACTTCAAATATATATATCAATTACATATGGCAATCTGAGTATATTTATGTGAGTTAGAACAAAATTATCGAGATGGCCAAACAGAAAGTCATACAGACAGACACACAGACGGACAGAAAAATGTCCGCCTGTCAGTCTATTGTACATGTAATAAAACAGTCACTATGCCGTTTTATTAATATGAATTTAAACGAATTTCAATGAAGGAAAAAAATTTCTAATTTCATAGGCAACTCTATGGCAATTTACTCAAAACTTCACTGAAAATTAGCATGCTATTTTTTATGAAAAAGCTCCCTGGCATTCTTCAGAGTTATATACCAGAAGGTCCGATAGCTAAGTGGATACCCAGTTGTCCAGTGTTAACCGAAAGGCAAGACTAGTCAATAGTGTTATAACTGTAGCTTATGTGTGTAGACAAATCAAATTCATTCCCATTTTTCAACTACGCTGGAAAGTTTTATAAATGAAATGAAACAATAACTGAACAAAGAATGTTTTATTAACATATGATATTCGTCTCATTTAGCTCCCTTGAGTAGTCTCTCGGACAAACGAAAAATGTTTGCGCAAAAGCATGTCTGAATGATTAAACATTTAAATGAAAATTTAGAGCTTATATTTTGTAAAAATAGTTAGTAAATAAACGACATATTTAACAATATTTAGCAACGAATAAAAATTACGGATAAAAATAAAGTATTACTTACGAACTAAAAATTGCTGTTTCAAGCGAAATATTTTTTATCGGACACAAACACATAAAACAACGCGTTTTACTAAAATTTTGTTTAACATTAATTAAAAAATTTGGAATTGGAATGTTTCTTTAAATATGATTGGTTAAACAAATATAAACATGAAAGCTTTCTTTCAAAGAATAATGAAAATGTCAGTCACGCCCAACTAAATAAAAATATTCAAATAGCAATAAAAACAAGTAAGAAAAATCATGCGTTAAGCATAGATTATGAAACACTTTCCAACACTTCCTGAATGCTTTAACAAAACTTCGTTATTTATGGAAATAAGGTGTATAAGAGAACTAAGTAAAAATTTTAGAAACGCATAAAATAATTGAAAAACTGATTTCAGCAGTTACCGTCCATACCCAAATATGTATTTCAATTCTTTTGAACAGCCCTGTATTTGATCTGTAGGTTGATATATATACTATATAATGGGGGAATTTAGTTTAGCAAGAGAACACATAACGGGTAGATATTTCTCTTTCAGCAATTCATACTAATACCTAGCAACATACTTGTATACTTTTGTACAACCCTGTAGTTAACCTAGTACCTTTATTACATGCCACTATTTAGCTAAAGTTTAATTCAAAGTAAAAAACTTTTAAAACTACTGTAATCACATTTCCAGAAATTATCATTTATAGACGGCCATGTATCCAATACTTTGCATGACCCTGTATATTATTTTATCTATGTTCTAAAAACATTTCTTAGTAAACTACATGCAGGTCAGTGTAAAAATACATAACTCATTTAAAAAAACCCTTTAAGCAATTTGCAATCATACCCATTGATCATTACGAGTTACTTTGTGTAGCCCTGTATATGAATTACAGCATTTATACTCACCATATACAATGCATAAATATAGTGAAACATAAAAGCACATAACATAATTGAAAATGCATTTCCAGTGATCATCGCTGCCGTACAATACTTCGGATACAATATAGTATCTGAAATCTTTTGTGTGGCCCTGTAAATGCTATGCACTTCGTATTGTACATGAAATAAGTTTTAGTAAACCTCAGCGACGTATATCAATTTCACTATACATGAAATAATTTAACATAATTAAAATACGCCCGATAAAATTCCCTCCATTCCTATATCATTATGTAACGGAATTATTTTGTGTGGCCCTGTAAATGAATAATAATTGTTCTTTGCACCGCATATTCTACAGAATGCATATTTTAGTGCACTTGATAATTGCATATCAATTTTATTATGTTTGAAAGCATGCAGTATCATTAAAAATCATTTTAAACGATTTTTCCCATAGGCCGTAATGTAACGGAAAATTTTTGACTGTCCCTGTAAATGAACTAAACATTCTACAAACTTCATTTGAAATAGGGATTCGTTCTATGGTAGTGGTCACTAATATACAAAAATTTCAGAACGACCCGAGTATATTTATGGGAGTTCCAGCGCGGACAGACGGACATACAATCCGAAGTCATAAACACTTTTCCACTTTGTTGGAAAGTGTTAAAAGGAAATTATACAAAGAACGAGCATTTATCAGATGCTTACAAATAGAAATTGTTTTGAAAATGTCCAAAAAATAATATAACAAATAAATAAATTCTAAACATTTTACTTTTAAATACTTTATTCTTTAAATATTTGTTTAAAGCAATGACAGAGAAAAATTACTTTTTAAACATCTAATTTTTTATATTACAGGTAAATTCCCTTTCTACTTCCAGAAAAGCTTACAAAATTCAAGTGATGTGACGATCCAAATTCCTGCCAAAAACTTATTATTATTATTTTTAAGTGCTTTGTAGAATCTAATTTTGCTATTTAAAGATACAAAATTCTTTTAAAGAAATAAATAAAGCTATTTACGAACTTTTTTGACACTGTTTTAAAATGATATATTTTTGAGGAAAATGAAGCTGATACATTTAACAATTTTGAATTATTAAATTATTATTTTGTAATTGTAAGAAGCCATTTAAAGATTTCTAAATCAATTACAAACACAAAAATTTTAGTCATTATATTAGACTTACTTATCTTTTTTAGAACATTACTTACCTTTTTTAGATTAGCGTTGCACACCAACAGAAATTAGGAAAATACAAAGTGGTTCATTTTCAAAAATCTCTTTATGCCGTTCACAATTAACCAAATTTCTTTCAAGCATATTGCCACTGTAAAAAAACATACTGTTAAGATTGCTACTATTGTTGGAATCATCACTAACACAGTCTGTATCTTCAAATGTCATATCATCTTCCCCTCCATACAACATAGTTGATATTCCCTTCACTTCGAAATTTTTAATCACCATCTTTACACGAAAATACATTTTTTCTTTGTTTAGTCAATATTTCTACAGATTTAAACTTCTAAGTTCCCGGAATTTCTAACAATAAAACGCTGTCTATACATTATGTACATGATACATAACTTATTTCGTTTTTCTCAATCAAAAATAGGGCGCTCATTATAGATGAGTAAATGCTTTATATAAGGTAAATAATGATCTTGTATTATATTACATTGGATAAAAAGAATGTCATATGGCATCCTCTGCTATCAAATTGTTAGAAAATAATTTCACGTCGAGGGCTTCATAAATGGAGTCGCCATCTTGCCACTTTCAATCAAAATCTTTTAACTGTAACTGAAAGGATCGAAAGTGTATGATCTAATGATAATTTCTCTCAGCAGCACTTTCCTTAATAATTATAAATGATTTTTATTGATTATAAACTATAGAAAGCTATAGACAGGTAATACTTGAAAGAAACAAAACAAATCGGAACATACTCAAAAACATACACAAGAAATTATAAAGCAATAAATCAAAACATTCAAATTTTCAAAACTATCCCAGTAAAATTGTAAAATTATTATCTAATGTTAAGTGTCATTAAGGGGATACATTTAAGCCTAAGATACATTAGGCTGTTTTGTCTAAGTAATTTCTTTAAAAATAATTTTCTGGAAAATCAGATATAATAACGATGTTAGTAAAGAACAATTATATTTCATGATATTGTACACTTTATTTACTAAAACGTTGAAATGCAGATTTTACTTCTATTAGAGATGCATAATTTTGCTAACGTTCGTTGGGAAATTTAATTTATTTTGCCTTTCTAAAATAATTTATTAAACTGAGCTGAAGAGTTAAGGCAATAATGAGATTTACTAAAATGTAATGATGATTACTGCTTTTAATAAATTCGTAAAAAAATTATCTTTTTTGAAACGATTAAATGAAAACAAGTGGGTAAGTGTGATCACAGATCTCACACAGGATTTCGTTTAATATTCCTTTCAAAACATTTTATCCTTTTGCAAAATCTGTTAGTTCCACATTTCGCAACCAGGGGGGTCACTCTGTTGTACACAGAACTCTATCCGAACGAAACTCTGTTTTACAACCTATCCGTAGATATATTAGTCGAAGGGATCGGGTCCATAGCACACGAGATAGGTAGGCGCCCCCTGGCGGTAAAAAGTGGAACTAAAAGATGTAAGGCTATGTGCATAATGTGAAAGATTGGTCAAAGGGGTGTCGGCAAAAGTTAGAAAAGTACCCACCGGGTGCAATGGGGGTGGGGAGGTTAGAAAAATTGCTTAAAATAGACGTTAGAGCCCAAAAGGGTAAATAATAGAAGACTTTTTGAAAATTTTATGATTTTTCGTATGATCGCAAGTGTTCAGCTATGCAGGATTTGAAGTCTTCAACTTAAATAGGGGCTCAGTTAGAGAAAAAAAGCTTAAAATACACAAGTTAGAACCCAGACGGGTAAATATAAGACTTTTTCAAAATTTTATGATTTGTCATTTGATGTGAGGTGTTCAGCTAAATTTCAAGTCTCCAACATATATAACTTCTGAGAACGGTCTCTGTGAAGGACAAACAGACAGAAGAGCGAGACGAATAGGATCAGATGAAGGAAACCCTAAAAAATAGCTAAAAATCTGTCAACGATGGGAAATGGTGTGGAAGGGGAGATAATAATTTTCATTTGCGATTAAAATTTTTTGTTACCTTCGCGATTTTTTCCATTTTCTTGAGCGTTATCTAAACTAATAAAAGACGTTTTCGCCCTCTGTGTGTGTGTGCGTGTCTGCCTGGGATTACTAGTGAAATTTTTCGCACTTAAAAAGCTGAAATGTTTTTTGAGCGTACTGAAATGCCTCTTCTGGTGCACCTGAAGCTCCAAATTTTAATTTTTTGATTAGTAGCTGAGGTATTAATTAAAAAGTACAATGAACTGTCCTTAATAACTCATCTCTGTCCTTCTTAAGGGAAAAGGGAGTCTCACATGCCCAGATGCATTATTTACGAATCAGAAATAAGGATTTATTTATTTATTATTATTATTATTATTATTATTTTGGGGGGGGGGGGGGGATTTTGTTATTGTTCACCGATGTATCTAACATCGGTGAAATTGCTTTGTAAAGTTAAAAACTGAAGACATAATATGGAAGAACGTACTCTTGGGTCTGAAATTCCGAAAAAATAATCGCAGTTAACCTTTTGAAAAAAAAAAAAAAATTCCGAAAAACGCTTATGGCAATTTCTCCGCTAATGGCAACGCCTTGTCAGCGCGTAATTTTAGAGGTACCCTTAAACCAAAAATATGCTCTTAAATATGAATCTTTCTTCTAAACGTTGGTGCAATCTGATTTAAAACATATGAATTCTAACCCTTTGAAATACACCGGCGGACGTAGGTTACTTGGCGAATCGCCGAAACGATATTTTTTCTACGCTAAAAGTAACTAATCGTCTGTATTATAACACAACCTTTTTAGAGCATCGCAATATATCAGATTTGCACCAATTACAAAACATTTAAACGATCGGGCAGTAGAAATGTTTTTTATAAAACAAACTAAGCGAAATTTTTGATAAAATCTAAAAAGAAAAAAAAAAAAAAAAAAAACTGAGAGGTTCTTTTGCGGTTTTACTCGTTTTCGGTATGAATAGGCTCCATAAGCCAAATTACGCAGAAAATAAAATACCAAGTAGTACATACTTTTAATTAAAGATTTTTTCGTGATTTTTCATTAAAAAATAAATTCAGACAAAAAGGAGTTAAAGATATAAAACTATAGAAATTTCACGTTCATTTAAGGTCAAACACGGGCCCGGACAACGCCATATTATGAATATAAACATTAACAAGATTCATCGACTTTTATGCAAATGGTAATTAATATGGAGTAATATATATTATGCTGGCGTGGGATAACGATGTATTAAATTTTCTTCTTAATTTTTTCGATATTTTTAAACTGTACGTTTTACCGATTAAAATTCATTGTGATGAAACATGAAATATTTTCACATATCTTAAAGGCATTTAAAGAAAAATACTTTTCCCAATAATTCTTTAACTTATATCCGTACTTAAGGTAATAACATATTAAATAAAAGCACGTGAATATTTTTCCAAACCGAAGTTCTTTTAGTAAGAACTCACAAAAGATAATGAATTTAATTAACTATGTATGAAAAAACTACAAATGGTAATTAATTTTGTTGACTTGGATGAAAAGAAAATTCTTTTATAAACAGAGGCAAATTAACAATATCCAATTATCTAGGCTTAATAAATCACTTTATCTAAAATGGCAAGGTTCAAAACAAAATTTTATGTAAGCACAAATGAATAATATTAATCATAATAAAGAAACATGAACAAAATCATTATTGAATCATAGCAGTGTACAAGGTATTATGAAGTTATGCGAAAGAAGAATGTTCTCTGGAAATATATTTTTAAGAACAGCTATAATTCATTTTAATCTTTACAGTATTTTAATCTATAAAAAATGCATTATTTAAATTAAAACTATCTTTAATAAGTTTTAAGAAGCTTTTCACAATCAAGTACACTATGCGCAGATATGATTTAGAGATAACATTATATAGGAGAAGTAGGGTAAAATCCGATGCCTTAATATTAGTTGTTCTATTAAATCTAAAACTTCAACATAACTTAGTGAAATTTTGTGTAAATACGCTGTCCTTGTTCGTGTAAAATAATATATTTATAACAAGTAAGAAAAAAATCATGCGTCAAGCATAGATTATGAAACACTTTCCAACACATTTAGAATAATGTAACAAAACTACACTGTTTAAAAAAATAAAATATTATGTCTAATTCAACCATATGGAAACTCATAATACATTTCAAAACACAATTTCAGCTGTTCCCATTCACAATCGGAAAATTATGCGAATTTTTTCAGCAGCCCTGTATATGATATATAGATTTGAATCTATTAACTACATGCATGCCAAAATTTAGTTCACTTAAGAGATACATATAGTACTTCAGTTGAAAATTACCTTCAGCGATTTCCTCTAATAAGGAGAACGGCAAGTGAATACTTTTGTAGAGCCCTGTATTTGAGGTATACAATTTATATAAAACGAGTATGATGCAAAAATTAATTTAATTTAAAAGCGCATACCGAATTTTAAACCGTACACTCCAGCAATTATTACCCAAAGACTGTACTGTACTGAAACGATTTCTCTTGTGTGTCCCTGTAAATGAATAAAAAATGCTATGAATGCTTTGTTTGAACATGATCATTGTGAATTTCAGTGATTTATATCAGTTTCAATACATTTGAAATAGCATAATGTTATTAAAATACTATGCAAACGATTTTTCCCATATACCATAATGCAATGTAAAACTTTTGAGTGCCCCTGTAAATGAACGATTAATCCTACATACTTCATATACAATACCAAACATACTTTGGTGACCCTAAATAACATTTATCAATTGCATGAAAATCCGAGTATATTTACGGGAGTTAGAGCGTGGATAGAGGGACAGACGGACAGACAAACCGAATGCGTAAACACTTTTCAACTTTCTTGGAAAGTGTTAAAAATCTGTGATCTCTTTAACACAATTTTATTAATAAATTCTTTTCTACAAAAAAATAATTATTCTGATGTTGGGCAGATAGCGGGGTAAGACCTCATACTGTAAAAAAAAAAAAAAAAAAAAAAAAAAAAAAAAAAAAAAAAAAAAAAAAAAAAAAAATCTGTAAAGTTACTAAAGTTTTTCTAGAAAACTTGGATTCCTAGAACTTTTTATGTAATGGCAACAGGAAAAATTCATGTAACAGACGCTGTTACAGGAATTTTTGTTGTTGTCGTTACATAAAAAGTTCTACGAATCCCAGTTTCCTAGAAAAACTTTAGTAACTTTACATATTTTTTTTTTTTTTTACAGTGCAGGAGCATATTAATCATAAAAGGAAATGAAAGAGATGACACTTTATTAAAAGATACATTAAAATATTTTATGTATTAGGTTCCAAATCTTTCCCCAACTAACTATAATTGCCATATATCAGTTATAGGTCTAATAAATTAGAATTTAAGAAATTATAATAATTTTCATTTCAATTCAAGATGTTGCTGAAAAGAAATTCACATTTTTATCAGCTTTATCAAAATCATAATTACGGAAGATATTTATTTACGCAGTCCACACATCGAATTTAAAAATTCGGACCACATTATTGCTTTTGTAATATTAAGATTTGTAATTGTGATCGTTCGTGGAATATTTAAAAAAATGTGTGTGTTTGAAATTAAATTTTCCGAAGGGTTTCTATTACATGTTTGACTTCTAATTACGCAATCCTAAATCCATCTGACTACAAGGCAATTTTTAAAAAATGAGCTACGTTATTATTGTTGTCTCAGCTATTGTTTTGAATATTTTCATGGAAAAATGTAAAAAATGTAAATATATTTTTTGTGTTTAAGAGGTTAATTGATTTCTTATTGTACATTTTAAATTGATAATGGACGCCCGCCTTATATTCCGGGAGCTGAGGTCTTAAAATAACAGGTTTTTGAACGTTTTAAGTAATTGTATATGATAATTTTTTGTATATGACGTAACATGAATCAGAAATAGTATCACGAGAATAAAGGATGAGAGGATAATAACAAATAAATAAACATGGACAACAGATTTACCATCTATACCTATATTTGTGGTAAATTACATTGTGATTACTTGATCGAGCTAATGTCGAGAAATCGTATGGGAATTAATTGAAATCCCCTGTAGTGCTTCCATTGCAGCTTTAACATTTAATTACACAAATTTTGTATCAAATTACTTCAAATCTTGGGATACTTCACTGCCTCTGTCTTACTAAGGTCTATTCTTGTAGCAAATTACACTGTAATCGGAAAAGCTATTGCTAAAATTCTTGTTTAATTATTAAAGAAGAAGGCAGTAGTTATTTTTTCAATACAAAGACGTTACCTTTTTTATATCACCTGTGTGAATGCACAAACCATTTTTTCCTCTGTCCCTCGTTGCCTAAAGATTTTAATTTGACATTCCTAACTCGCCTTGGAAGACATCTGCAATACATGTTTTCATAAAATAATGATACGCTGTTTACGAAATTATTATGTATATAATAGTATTAATCTATACTAATACGTGGAAGTTCATTGACAAGGGTCATGAAACTTTTTGAGTTTATCTAATCATTTATGTTATTAATTTTAATCTATCTTTATTATTTTATGAGATATTAAACATCAAAATGGGTCCGGGACTTTATAAACACCCTGTATTATAAAGAAATAAAAATTGTTTGTTTGTGTGTTTGTTCGAGGTAATCTCTGGAGCTACCGAACCAATTTCAAAAGTAATGGTATCAAAATGATGGTGTTAGTCCAACTTAGAACATAGGTTATATTTTATGTCGGTGTTAATAACCCAAAGGGGCGCAGGAGCAAATAAGTTCCAAAAATGTGATTTTTGTGTTAGTAAAGGGCTTATAAATATGAAATTTGGAATATTAATTACTTATAAAATATAAATGATGTCTAAGAACATTTTCTAAACAATTTGAAATTTAAGAGGGGTGAAAATGCACAAAAAGCATTCTAAAAAACGTTCTAAATGATGGTTTCTACACGATGCCACTACCCCAAAGGGAGTGTAGGATCAAAAAACATTCAAAAAATGTGATTTTTGCGTTATTAAAGGGCTTAGAAATATGAAATTTGAAATATTCGTTACTTATTAGATATAAAGGATTTGTAAGAAGTGTTCTTAAAAAAATTGAAATTTTAAAGGTGTGAAAATGCGCGAAAAGCGTTCTAAATACTTTCCAAATGGTGGTTTGAATACAATATCTGAAAATACCAAACCGATTCTGAAAATAATTGTGTAAAAATGATGGTGACAGTTTTGCTCCAGAATAGGCTGCATTTTATGTCGGTGCAAAACCCCAAAGGGGGTGCTGGAACAAAAAACGTTCTACAAATGTGATTTTTGCGTTACTGAAGGGCCTAGAAATATGAAATTTGATATATTAGTTACTTATTAGATATAAAGGGCTTCTAAGAACAGTTCTTAAAAAATTCGAAATTTAAAAGGGGTGAAAATGCGCGAAAAGTACTCTAAAAATGTTCTAAATAGTGGTTACTATTCAATCTCTGGAAATACGAAACCGATTTGAAATATAATGGCGTTAAAATGATGGTAACAGCACTTGTTCAAAGATAGGCTATATTTTATGTAAGCGCCACTACCCCAAAGTGGGTGCAGAAGTAAAAAATATTCTAAAAATGCGATTTTTGTGTTACTGAGGGGCTTAGAAATATGAAATTTGAAATATTAGTTACTTATTAGAAATAAAGGATTTCTAAGAACAGTTCTTAAAAAAATCGAAATTTAAAAGTTGTGATAATGCGCGAAAAGGGTTCTAAAAAACATTCTAAATTTCGATTTCTGCTCAATTTTGGGAAATATCAAATCGATTTGAAAAGTAATGGTTATAAATTGTTGGTGACAGACTTTGCTCTAACATAGGCTCTGTTTTACGTTTGTATCACTGCTTTCTGGGGGTTGCAGGAGAAAAAAAAAACGTTCTAAATTGCGGTTTTTGTGTTATGGAAGGGCCTAGAATCATGAAGTTTGGCATGGTAGTTACTTATAAGATATGAATGATCTCTAAGTACATTTCCTAAAAAATTCGAAATTAAAAAGGGGTGAAAATGTGCGAAAAGAGTTGTAAAAAAAGTTCTAAATTGCGATTTCTATATAATCTCGGGAAGTACTGAACCGATTTCAAATATAATGGTGTAAAAATGATGGTGACAGCTCTTGCTCCAAGATAGGCTATATTTTATGTGTGTTTCTGCTACCCCTGATAAGATGCAGGAACAAAAAAGTTCTAAAAATGCGATTTTTACATTATGGAACGACCTAGACTCATACAATTTTGCATGGTATATATTTATTAGATACAAATGATCTCTAAGAACATTTCTTTAAAAAATTGAAAATTTTAAGGGGCGAAAATGCGCGAAAAGCGTTCTAAAAACGTTCTAAATGCCGATCTGTTAGCAATCTCATGAAGAATCGAGCTGATTTCAAAAGTTATGGTACGAAATTATTGCTGACAGTCTCTGCTCTAACATAGACGATATTTCATGTCGGTGTCACTGTCACCTGGAGGTTGCAGGAGCAAAAAAAAATCACATTGTGATTTTTGTGATCTGTAGGGGCTAGCAACTTGAAATTTGGCAAGATACATATTTATGATATTTAGATGATCTTTAAGAGCAGTTTCGAAACAAATTGGAAATTTAAAAGGGGTGAAAATGCGCGAAAAGCGTTCTAAAAACGTTCTAAATTTCTACTCAATCTCAGGAAATTCCAAACCTATTCAAAAGTAATGGTTGAAAATCGATGGTGACAGTCCCTGCTCTAAAATAGGCTATATTTTATGTTGCTGTCACTAACATCTGGGGGTTGCAAGTGCAAAACATGTTCTAATTTGCGATTTTTGCACAACTGAGTGGTCTAACGTTTTGAAATATGGCATGGTATTTACTTATAAGATGCAACTGCTTTCTAAGAACAGTCGTGAGAAAATTCCAAATTTAAAATGATGAAGTAAGCAAAAAGCGTTCTAAAAACGTGCTAAATTTTAATTTTTATGCAATCTTATCAAATATCAAACTTATTTAAAAACCTAGTTGGATGTACCAATCCCAAAACTTTCTTCTATCTGATGCATGTCAATACTACCTCAAAATTCGTTATCAGTGTGCCAATATTAAATGGCAATCTATGATCATCATGAGGATTCTAAAAAGATTAATTTCCGTGCATTAGTTCGTTATATATCACCATCGATGAAATCGTGTAAATCCAGGAAAATGCAGCATAGTCTATAGGGTGATTTACTTCAAAATCTAATCATCATCAACTTATGTGAACGTCTAACCGAATATGAAATTTGGGGAAAATTAATGCATTAGTTCTTGAGATAGAGCTATTGCGCAAATCATGACAAATGCAGCATAGCAGCGCCACCTGTTGAGCGATTTACACCAACACATAATCAGCAGCAATTTTAATCAAGGTATACTTGAATCTGAAGTTTGGCGAAAATTCGTGCATTAGTTCTTGAAATAGATCTATGGAGGAAATCGTGCAAAATGCAACACAGCAGCGTCACCTATTGGGCGATTTACACCAACACGGAGTCAGCATCATTCATAAGAAGGACTAACTGAATCTGAAGTTTGATGAAAATGTGTGCATTAGTTCATGAGATAGAGCTACTGCGGAATCGTGTAAATCTTGTAAAATATAGCATAGCAGCACCACCTGTTGGGTGATTTACACCAAAACATAAACAGAACCAACACATATCAAGGACTAACTGAATCTGACGTTTTATAAAAATCTGTGCATTAGTTCTTGAGATAGAGTTATTGCGGAAATCCTGAAAAATACACCAGAGCAGCGCCACCTGTTGGGCGATTTATACCAAAAACATATCAGCACCAATTTATATCAGGGACTAACTGAATATAAGTTTTTTATTAAATTCCGTGCATTAGTTCTTGCGATAGAGCGCCCACGAAATTATTGTCACAGACTCACAGTCTCACAGACATACATTTTGTAAATACATGTTTTTTGAAGTCTCTGACCTCTAAAAAGTGTAAATCCGTCAAAAACAGGAAGTCAAAAGTTTTCACGAATCCAATACTTTCTTCTTGTAAAGATAGAAAAAAGTAATAATGGTGACAAATTGTTGGTGATAGAACCTGCTCAGACATAAAGTTCGAGAAGCTATATTTGATGTCTGTGCAACTACCACCAGAGGGTTACAGGAAAAAAAAAACACTTTCTAATTGCCATTTCTGTGATACTGCAGAGGCTAGAAACTTTAAATATGGCATGGTAGTTACTTCTAAGATATAAATGACCCCGAAGGACTGTCGAAAGTAAATTCGAATTAAAAATGGGTGGAGCGAAGTAAAGGTGCGAAAAGCGTTCCAAAAAAGCCCTAAATTACGATTTCTATGCAATTTTAGGGAATATAAACCGATTTTGAAAGTAATAGTTGCGAATCAATAGTAACAGTCTCTGATTCTACACAAGCTACATTTTGTGCCGATGATTCTACCACCTAGGGTTCACAGGAACAACAAAAGTTCTAAAAAAGGCATATAAATCTTTCTAAATTACGTTTCTATGGGATATTAGGAAATAACAAACCGATTTCAAAATTAATGTTGGTAAATTAGTGGTGACAGTTCCTATTTCAACATACCCCTTTATGTTGAGAAAGGTGGTAGGACTTGGAATTTGACATAATGGTTAATTTTAAGATGTAAGAAGAGGGTTTCTAAAAAATTCGAATCTTCAAATGAGTACTAAAATGAGCGTATTAATTGAGCATAAAAGTTTCAAAATATTTTCTAAATTATCATTTATTTAGTTTTATTTATTTTTATTAATTTAAGTCTCATTTCTGCCTAATGCAATGAAAAATGAAGTTTAATCAAACTGTGTTTAAGTAGTAATTTTTGAATTATTCCTAAAAGTATAATCTCTTTTAATAAAAATTAGACATATAACTATCACTTGGCATATTTCAAATATTACGCGAGCAAAGCCATGGGGTTTGCTAGTATATAAATATATTTTACTTATATTTTTCGGTATATGTTTATATTGTTTAAATATGATGCCCAGCTTAACTCAGTTTATTTTTAATCCGTTGAATATGGATTGCTGAGATTTATTTTATGTTGTTCTATGCACATGTACAGAAAATTAATCGAAGGGATGCTGAAAAATAAGCAATTAAAAACCACACTTTAACAGATTTAACAGAGCAACAGAAAAAAACATTCGATGCAGCGTAAAGTATATTAGTACATATTGCTTAATTGAAATTCAAATCACGAAAAGCTTTTCTTTAATTGCTTTAAAGATAAGTTAACATTGTTTTGTAATTTAAATTTTTTGTGATGCGATCCGTTTTTTTGACGATATCTCAACACACTGGTATTGATTTGTTTTCAATCAACGCATTTCCAATTAAAAAATAAATATATATCAACTTAGGATGAATTAATGAAATAAAAAGTTATTTTAAATTAATGTCTGACGGTAAAAGTATTTGAGTATAAATTTCTGAAATTATTGTACATTGCTATTTTTTGTGCAAAGACTTCATAATCTTTTTTTAAAATTTGAAATGGGCACTCATACTTTGATAAACTTTAAAGAATGACTTGAAGTACTCATATTTTTATAATTTAAGACTAGGGTCTGTGGGAAATGCGAGGGGTATGAAGGGAGAAACTTTTCTTTGAGCACCCTTCCCACATGCTTAATTAATATAAGCAACAATAATAAAAATTTCTAAAAAAGAAAGCTCTCTTATGTACAGTACTCTGAAGTGGGATGCAGTAAAATTTTAATTTAATATAAATATTGCTTTTTTAAATTAATAACAATTAGTGCTTTTTTCCGTATAAAGACGCTGAAAATCACTATATCACAGTTGTTAAACATACTTATCCTCAAGTTTCAAAATAAAATTCTTGCATCACTATGATTTTTAGCAGCTCATATATACAGAACTAGAGGAACAATCTTCTATGAAGGATGGGGTACACCTAGACGACTCGGAATCATATAGCAATGTAGGGTCGGAAATGCAATGCTAACCATATGATAGGGGGATTGTTAGAGACTGAGTCATAGTTATCGATAATTGACAAATAAAGACCATAAGCATAAAATAAATCGTGACTTTCCAGATAATGAAGTTTTCTGCCTACGTTCCCCGGTTCTTACCACCTACACTTTTGCATGCTTGAGGTAGTAGGGCCGTTTTCAAAAAGCGCATCTTTATTGCTACCGCGAACATCCGACGGATGCTTGGCATATTTCAAAGTATCCGAGGTTCAATGGTGTGTCCACTTTACGAAACGTCGGCAACTTCATTTATCAGGAAAGTCATGATTTATTTAAAGCTTGTGGTCTTTAAATGTCAATTTTCGATCACGGTGGTTCAATTCTTAAGACCCCCCCTCCCCGTCACGTTTTGATTACATTTTCGACCCTACATTGCTATTTGATCTCGAGTCGTCTATGTACACCCCACCCCTCCTAGAAATTTGTTACTCTAGTTTTGGATCACCCTGTAGTCGTTAAACCGGCTTTCAAATTCTCGGTTTAATAAATAAATAAGTAAATAAAATTTTAAACTGAATTAACAAAGCATGAAAGTTTGTTGTTGCTCCCGTTGTACACATTATGCCGCGTCTTGTACTTATATGGGCTAAAATATTCGTAAAAACATGATTTTCAAATTTTTGCTTAACCCATTTATGCATGAATTTTTTTTCTCAAATAATTTGGTAAAATCACTTTAAAATGTTGCAAAATGAACTGGAAAAGTACTAAAAAAATTACGCTAAAATATTTTTGTATTTATTTGATAAAATATAAACTTACTAAATATGGGAATATCCATAAATGGAAAAATGCATAATTGTATGTTTTGTCTAAATTTATATAAATTAAGCTTTTAAATTGTATAGTATATACTATAATTAGTGTTTTTATGAACTATTAAAAATATATTTCTTTACAGAGACTAATAAAATTATAAATATAATTGATCTCGAGTCGTCTATGTACACCCCACCACTCCTAGAAATTGTTACTCTAGTTTTGGATCACCCTGTAGTCGTTAAACCGGCTTTCGAATTCTCGGTTTAATAAATAAATAAGTAAATAAAATTTTAAACTGAATTAACAAAGCATGAAAGTTTGTTGTTGCTCCCGTTGTACACATTATGCCGCGTCTTGAACTTATATGAGCTAAAATATTCGTAAAAACATGATTTTCAAATTTTTGCTTAACCCATTTATGCATGAATTTTTTTTCTCAAATAATTTGGTAAAATCACTTTAAAATGTTGCAAAATGAACTGGAAAAGTACTAAAAAAATTACGCTAAAATATTTTTGTATTTATTTGATAAAATATAAACTTACTAAATATGGGAATATCCATATATGGAAAAATGCATAATTGTATGTTTTGTCTAAATTTATATAAATTAAGCTTTTAAATTGTATAGTATATGCTATAATTAGTGTTTTTATGAACTATTAAAAATATAGGTACTTTTCGGTTAGCCAGGCGCCAGTGTCATATATACATATATATGTATATATAAATGTATGTATTTATAGATATATATTTACATATATCTATATGTGTTTATATACAATATATGTATATGCATATATATGTATATTTACATATATGTATGTATATAAATATGTATATAAAACACTGGCGCCCGGCTAACCGAAAAGTACCGAAATATATTTCTTTACAGAGACTAATAACATTATAAATATAATTAAGAATAAATTAAGAATAATCGTATTTGAGGCTAAAAAATAATTTATTTCAAAATCATCTTGAAAATATACATCAATAACTCTCCCCTAAATGACTAATAGAAATATATGCCCACTTGCACCTAGCGTCCTATATTTCGTACGTTGCAAATATGCATAAAAATTAGGCTTGAACATATAATTTCGCAATTTAAAAAAAATACGTATTTCAAAAAAGTCCACAAGCTAAGATTCTGACTTATTTATTTGGATCATTGATACAAAAAATACAAATAAACTTACTCTTTACATTTCGCTGTCTTGAAAAAGAAAAAAAAAACCTATAAACACCGAAAAACGGCCTTCATTTAATAAACTAAATATCCAGCTTATGCTGTCATCTCTCGGTAATAGATAAAGACATTTATACACAATTACTTCATACAATTTTCACGTCGTGAAGAAGAAGAAAATTATAAAAAATTATTAAAATTGGAAGCGTCCCAAAAAATGGGACACTAGGAATAAATGGGTTAATTCGAATTTCGGTTAACCTTTAGCAGACGTCACGATCATATATCTTCAAGAGTGCAGCGTTACTTAAAAGCCAAAAATATTTATCAAACGCCCCTTTTCATATTAGTTTTTGTTTCACTGCGTTATTGTTCGGGTGTAAACCTGCTGTTCTACAGGAAGTTCACCAGAAAAAGGAATCACTTTTATACAGGAGTGCAACAAATTTACATGTTGCCTTTAGTTGAATATAGACACTTTTAGCTTTAAAGCAAAGTAAATTGTACGCAGAACTTGCGAATCTCTCTCCTGTATACGTGTCTAAAGAGCCAAACACGGCTTCCGCTCCTTAACCCCTTAACGGTCGCCCTAAATTATGGTTTAAAAATTCAAATTGCTTATAGGCACCACTTAAAAAAAAATGAAATATTCACCTTACTTAAGGGAGCACGGGACACAAAAATCTTCAAATTTTCTAAAAATATTTTACGATAGTAAAAAATTCTCTGCTTTTTTCTGCTTAAAATGACGCTTAAATCATGTTTATATCCTTATTAGAGCAGAACATATTATTTTTTTTCGTTTTTGTTTGTATTCAAAATCTAGCTTTCATGCAATGGTTGTCATGCAAACAATTTCTTGTGAAAATGCGTTTTTCTTCATGATGGGTTTTTTCACCATTTGTCGTATTTAAATTGTCATAACTCAAATACCATTAAAGATATATAGTTCAAACTTGAACATGTCTTTTTCAATTAGTTTACTTTAATATTGATTCAGTAAATTTGAAAAAAAAAAAATTACTTTTGTAAATATGAATTTTTTTTTAAGTTGCATCCTTTTTTCTTTATATTTTACATTAAATATTTTTATTTTTTTTCATTAATATTTTTTTAAATGCTTAATCTAAATTAAAACTTATTTATTTTTGTTTATTTAAATGATTAAAAATTCAAATTCTATGAATAATATTTCGAGTGATAACGATTTTAATATATCCCACTTTTTTAATAAATTTTAAATATTAATTTTTTTTTACAAAAACTATGAGAAGTTTTATCGTGTGATTTTGTTTGCAAATGACATGGTTAACCATCCCAGAAAAATTCAAAGTTTTAACTCAATAAATTAAAAATATTTTAAAATGTGTCCCGGTGCCCCTTAATGACAGGTAACATGATACTATAATAAAGCCAATTACACTATTTTATAACACTGGTGGGATTCAAAAAGTCTGAATAAAAGACACAGCCCGTAAATTTCGCGGGAGTGACAATTAAGGGGTTAAAGTGCAACTGAAAACCCACAGTCATGTCCCGCTCATTTCGCATTAACTTTCCCTACATTAAAAAGCATAAAAAACAACGTTTAAAAATGCACAAATAATAAATGAAAAGCAGCAAACAGCTGTTTCGAATATACTAGCGAGATTCTTCTTCAGTGCAAGATAGGGAAAAAGGAACAGCGTGCTAGAAAAGCAAGGCTGAGTAAAAAAAAACTACATTTCACTACATTTATAATCAAATGTTAATCTAATCCACCGTACTTAAAGATTTGGAAGTAAGTCAGTAAGAAAGCATTTTAAAATACGAAAATAATGTTTGTTTATTTTTTCAAATTTAAGCTGTCAAAAAAAAAAAAAAAAAAAAAAAAAAAAAAAAAAGGAATGGTGTTTAAAATTTAAAGACTTTAATTGAATAATTATTAAGTTTGCATGGACATAAAGAAGTATATAACAACATTTAAACATCACATCAGAAATATATATGTCACCAACTGTACTCGCATATTTATTATATCTTTTCTTTAAAGAGTTTTAGAAATAGTACTTTTAAAAACGTTTTTTCAACTGTATGTTGATTTTATTTTTTTTTTCGTCATCCGCTATTTAATTTTTGAGAGAGACTTGTAATAGTATACATATCTAAACATTTAATGATGTCAATATAATAATTGAAAAAATAAGTTTAAAACGTTCCTGTTTCCTGAGTTATATAAATAATAAGTTTCGGAAAGAAAAGTAATTTTGAACACTTGCCAAAAGAGATTTGTCCTTTACTCATAGTGGGATTACATTAATGATAGGTTATTTTGTACTTGGGTTGGCATGAAATCGTTTTGATTTTAGTTACAGTTTTTGCGTTCATAATATAAATTTTCTCAATTAAATAAATGTTTACCACTCAAGAATGTTTTTCAAAATAAAACTCAACATAAAATAGCTTGATTGATAATTTTGATATTATGTGTCCTTTTTAATGTTGCATTTAGACATAAATATATGTAAATAATTTTCTTAATACGGATAATTTATGTGCATGACTAGATTTGTTTCTCGTTTTAATTGTATTTGTCAAAGAAAAAAAAGACAAGCTATTGTTTGCAAGCTTTTATTTAATTTGCCGTGTGTGCCCGTTAGGATAAAAGTCTTGCAATCTAATTTTAATACTCTCCCAGTGATACAATTTACATAAATTTTTGTTATATGTCGTATTTCCAGTAACAATACTATAAGAAATTCTATGAGAAAAGCATTTGAAATTCGCCTCCGCCATACTTCATGAGGCAAAAACGATAACTTAAAAAGAACTTCCAGCAGATGTCGCTTATAGAAACCATACTGGATATAGTACTGTATCATAAACCTTTGTAGTTCTATGTAAATGAACAATAAATATGTGCATCATATGTAAGGGAAATATCTTGCAGTAAACTTCAACCGTCAATTTCATTACATCGAAAATAGTATAACACAATTAAAATACGTAATATATAGTTTTTTTTTACACAGTTTCGTATACAGCGTAGACTATTATTTAACGGAATATTTTTGTGTGGTCCCGTAATTGAATAATATTTTTTGCTCACGATATTCTACATTATACAGTTTTTTGTACATTTCATAAATGCATATAAATTTCATTATGTTTGAAATTGTGTAACATCATAAAAATGCAGATGAAACGGTTTTTTCCACTTGACTGCAATTTAACTGAATAATTTTGACTGTCCCTGTAAACGAACTATAAATTCCATACATTTCATTTATAGTAGAAATAGTTCTATACTAAACTTTAATAGCATACAAAAATTACAGATCTCTCAGAGTATATTTATAAGAGTTAGAAAACGGCCTGAACGTCAGACAACCCAGGTCATAAATATGTTGACACAAATGATGTGACAACAAAAAGGAATAAAAACATGACTTGTGAACTGATTATAGATAACAAAATAAGAATTCTTAATATCATTGAATGCATTGCATTATAATAAAGCGTTTTATCAATTATTCAATAGCAAATAAATTTACCGTTAATTGCTGTTGTACCTATAACAATAGCCGAAGATTACACGGTACAATGTGTAAAATCTCCAGTTAAAATTTAACTGTTAAATATATATATTAAGTTAAGTTTTAAAAAAAAATGTTAATTTTGTTATACTAGTAGCTTAGAATCTGCTTCATAATTCAAGCAGATTTATTGCTTCCATTACTTCTGTAGACTCAAAGCTTTAAAATTACACATAAATATTTTTATCTGTGATTAATGTTTGGTACTTATCTTTTAATCTTTCCGGAAAATATTTTATTTTCATAACGCAGAATATGCTGTAATAATAGTTTACCTTAACAGAAAAAAATTAGATTCTGCTCCTTCATTAAATATTCCTTAAAGCATAAATACACTAGTCAATATTTCTCATTTCTTCTGTGAACAGGAAGTTCGTTAAGTATAATGCACTCTAAGAATGATGGCCACAATAATATTTTGTTAAAGTCCTGAGCTTAAGATATTTAACAAAAGCGATAACTTATGTATTTCTCAGCGATATTTTTAAACATTTAATCTAGTGATTCTTTTTGGAGTTTAATGTTGATTTATTTATGAGAGTTTATTTGTTTGGTAGATTACAGACATAGATTTACTTTTCTGTAATATTTTACTTATTAATCCCTTTTCTCAATGAATCAAATATCATGAAACTGGTGAGATAAACAAATAATTTTTTCCTTTAATGCAATAGCCCCACGAGTGGTCGAGAGTAGTGATGGGCGATTCTGGAAAATTCGGGAATCGATTAAAATCGACATCGTATAAAACTGAATCGATCACAATAAGAATCGATTCCCAAATCCTAGAATCGATATTTCGATAGTCACAGATTCGCACAGATAAGCTCAAAAATATTAATTTCAAAACTTAGCGAATCAGCAGAGCCGTAGCGACCACCTCTCATACCTCACATTTAGAGGGTAGACAAAGTCAGGGGCCCAGTCGTAAGCTATTACAGACCTTTGAGTCAAATAATAAAGTTTTTAACTTTTAAATTATTAGTTTTAAGATGTAATTTTACTAATATTGTAATTTAGATTTTATTTAAATTTATTTTTTAAGAAAGGTCTCGGTTAAATACAAGTTGGAAATTGCGCGTCAAACGTGGCAAATGTGGTGCGCTCGTACTATAACAGTGCACTTCATAAGTGCATATCAATTTCATTCTGTTCGAAAATCTGTAACATCCTTAAAATGAAGTTGAAATAATTTTTTCCATTGGCCGTAATGTAACGGAAAACTTTTGACTGTCCCTGTAATTAAATCATTGTGATTTTCTTCCAGCCTGAATTAAAATTAATATTTTCAGGGACATAATTCACGTTGCCATAAGAACCGATTTAGTATTCTTACAATTTGAGTTTAATAATGTAGCTAGCAAAGTTTATTAAAGTTCTTTTATTTAAAAAAAAAAATCGTCGCTGCAAGACGTGAAAATTTAGTTTTCTCAGAAGAAATAAAAATCAATTAATTTTACTGTCTTAGAAGAATAGTGGACGCACATGTATATTGCTTGGAAATCTTTAACATTATAGCTAGTAACTAGCAGGTTCCGCCTAATATGAAATCTCGAAGCGAACGAACCGCGAACCGGGTTCCCGCTGTCTACAGCATCGTATAGGTGTACCCCCCCCACTTTGACCACCGGGTCGGAAAAACGCGCTTACCTCCACCCCCCACCCCACCCCACCCCCACCAATTTTTGACATTCATCATTTAAAAATTTTTTATTATGTGTTATAAACTACCTTAAAATTTCAAACAAATCGCCCTGTTATATTTTCTAATTTTGTTCTGCCCCTCCCCTCTATCCCCCCCCCCGAAATGTGACGCGCCATTCTTTTTAATAATTTTTTATCATGTATTTAACAATCTTAAAGCTTAAAACAGATCGCATTGTTAGATTTCCTAATTTTAACAAAATCGCGTTATGTTGGTTCCAGATTCCACCACCAGGGTGCGCACTCTATTCCTAACAAAACTGTGAACGAAACTCCGTTAAACAACCTATCAGTAGATATATTACTCAAGAGTGTGGCAATCTTGATCAAAATTTAAGCTATTTGCCGAAATTACTATTCGGAAATAGTGGTAACTAAACTTTTGACTTTTTTATATTTAATAAGTTGCATTTATCTCAGGACTCCGTCAAAAAACCCCACCTAAAACGGTAAGGAACGCTAAGGTTTAAAAAAAATTCTAGCGGCCTCCCCCCCCCCCTCCTCCCGAAATTTTCGCACAATTCTTTTTTAAACATTTTCTTATGTGTTATAAACTATCTTTAAAGTTTCGAACAAATCGCCTTGTTAGATTTTCTACTTTAAATGAAATCGCGGTCTGTTAGTTCTATATTCCACCACCAGGGAGCGCAGTCTATTCAAAACAATAGTGTATCTAAACGAAACTCCTTTATACAACCTATCCGAAGATACATTAGTCTAGGGGGTGGTAGTCTTAAGCAAGAATTCAAGATATTTGTGAAATTACTTTTCGAAAATAGTGGTATTCGAAAATAGTGGTCGAAAATTTTTGATATTGAAAAAGTAGTAATTATCTCAGCCCGCCGTCAAAGAACTGCACGCTAAACGGTAGAAAACGTTAATGCTGCTATAAAAAATCACGTGACTGCCTTTAAAAAAAAGCATTTAATAGAAATAAACCAATTAGTGAAATAATAATTAATATCTCAGCTTGTAATTAAGATAATATTTTTTCGAATTTCTGAAAGAAGAATTTTTTTTTTTTTTTTTTTTTTTGCATCGCCCTGTCCAAGTTTCGAATTTTTACGCCCCTTACATTCTAAGATGTGGTCCCCTTTTAAAACAGTACAAAATTCTCGGGAATCACTTTGTTTAAATTGTTAAATATATTATTTTAAAAAAAAAAAGGTTTTAAAGCATTTTAGCACGTATTTTCATACCTACACCCTTGAAAAAAATTAATAGCATACAGGGGATCCTTTAGTTTCGGAAAGCTCCGAAATTTCATAAAATTCAAAGTATCATAAATCAGTAAGTTTGGTTGTAAATGACTGAATTTTTTATAATACAACTTACACAAACACTTTGACAAACTTACGGGTGAAAATACGGCTTAACTAACGAGAACCTTGAGTCACGTGGCTTTAAACCAAGAATGATAAGTTTAAAATGGAAAAGAGAAAGGAATGGAAAATGGGGGGGGTATAGGTGACGAACTGAAAAAGTACAGCTTAATAAACTAAGAACCCAAATAACTTAGCTCCTAAACTAAAAATATTACAATTTAACCTAGAAAGAAAAAGGCTCTTATGCGAAATTTGACAGCAGTTCTGCCTTTAAAACAGTAAATTCGAAAGAATAAATATATATTCCTTTGAAATTACTGTCAAAAATATCAATACAAAAGTTGGAGCACGATTGACCCTTACCAAAAAGAAGGAAGGCTAGAGACAGAAAATAAAAGATCACATTAAAAGCTTTCCAACGATATGTTATACGATATGGTTTGGAAGAAACAAAAAATATCCCCCCCCCCCCCCAAGGGAGCAGGTAAGCCCCAAACGGTCGGAGGGACGACCTCAAAAGTATCTTTGGTCAAGGTTTAAAAATGTGGCTTTATAATAAAATAGAACAAGAATTGGACATTTTAAAAATTGCATGCAAATTTTGAACGGCCCTGTAAATTAAGATTAGCGAGGAAAAGGGGAGAGGGGGGTGGAGAGATTAGAAGGGACGAACTTGAAAAATACAATATAATAAACTAGTAACCTGAATAACTAGGCTTCTAAACAAAAGTATAACGATTTAACCTAGTGTTGAATTCAGGGGGTAGCCCGAGAGGACATCCCTCCCGGGACATTGAAATGTCCCTCCCGTAAGTTTTGAGATTTTATGCTTTTTAATGGACAAATGTGCACCCCCCCCATTACGGAACTCTGAAATACCCCCCCCCCCCCCAATCCCGACCGGAGTCGCATAAGTCCCTCCCTGAGAAAAATACCTGCATTCAACACTGATTTAACCTAGAAAGTAAAACTAGTATGTTGTGGCCATCACAAAACTTTCTTCCATACAAATCACGTAAATTAAATCATTTTAATAGTAAAAGAACTTACATCAATTTAGAACCAATTCGTATCAAAGTATACCTGAATTTGAAGTTTCATGAAAATTCGTGCATTAGTTATTGAGATAGAGCTGTAGGGGAAATTCTGAAAAATGCAGCATAGCAGCGCCACCTGTTGAGCGATTTACACCAAAACACAAACAGCACTAATTCATATTAAGGTATACCGGAATCTGAAGTTTGATGAAAATCGGTGCATTAGTTCTGGAGCTAGAGCTATTGTGGAAATCACAAAAATGCAGCACAGCAGCGCCACCTGTTGAGCGATTTACACGAAAAGGTACAAAACATCATTTCATGTCAAGGACTAACTGAATCTGAAGTTTGATGAAAATCCGTGCATTAGTTCTGGACATTGAGCTATTGTGGAAATCGTGAAAAATGATGCATAGCAGCGCCACCTGTTGAGCGATTTACACCAAAACATAAACAGCACTAATTCATATCCAGGTATACCTGAATCTGAAGTTTGTTGAAAACCCAAGTATTAGTTCTTGAGATAGAGCTATTGGGGAAATCTCAAATAATGCAGCATAGCAACGCCACCTGTTGAGCGATTTACACCACAAGGGGCAAAACGTCAATTCATGTCAAGCACTAACTGAATATGAAGTTTGATGAAAATCCATGCATTATTTCTTGAGATTGAGCTATTACGAAAATCGTGTAAATGCTTCAAAATGCAGCATAGCAGCGCCATCTGTTGGACGATTTGCACCAAAACGTTACCAGCACCAACTCATATCAAGGATTAACGGAATCTGAAGTTTTATAAAAATCCGTGCATTAGTTCTTGAGATAGAGCTTTTGTGGAAATCCTGCAAAATGCTACATAGCAGCGCCACCTGCAGGGCGATTTACACCAAAAACTAATCAGCACCAATCTATATCAGGACTACCTCAATATAAATTTTTGTTAAATTCCGTGCATTAGTTCTTGAGATAGAGCGCCCACAAAATTTGTGTCACATACAGACAGACAGACGGACAGACAGACAGACAGACTCACAGACAGACATTTTGTAAAAACATGTTTTTTGGAATCTCTGACCCATAAAACGTGTAACTCCATCGAAAACTGGAATTCGAAAATTTTCATGAAACCAATACTTTCTTCTTGTCAAGATAGAAGAAAGTAAAAATACAGCATAGCAGCGCCACCTGTTGAGCGATTTGCACCAAAATGTATAAAACTTCAATTCATGTCAAGGACTAACAGAATCTGAAGTTTGATTAAAATCCGTGCATTAGTTCTGGAGATTGAACTATTGCAGAAATCGTGAAAAATGCTGCACAGCAGCGCCACCTATTGAGCGATTTACATCAAAATGCATAAAACTTCAATTCATGTCAAGGGCTAACAGAATCTGAAGTTTGATTAAAATCCGTGCATTAGTTCTGGAGATTGAACTATTGCAGAAATCGTGGAAAATGCCGCACAACAGCGCCCCCTATTGAGCGATTCACACCAAAATGCACAAAACTTCAGTTCATGTCAAGCACTAACAGAATCTGATGTTTGATGAAAATCCGCGCATTAGTTCTGGAGATTGAGCTATTGCAGAAATCGTGAAAAATGCTGCGCAGCAGCGCCACCTATTGAGCGATTTACACCAAAATGCATAAAACTTCAATTCATGTCAAGGACTAGCTGAATCTGAAGTTTGATGAAAATCCGTGCATTAGTTCTGGAGATTGAGCTATTTGAGAAATCGTGGAAAATGCTGCACAACAGCGCCACCTATTGAGCGATTCACACCAAAATGCACAAAACTTCAGTTCATGTCAAGCACTAACAGAATCTGATGTTTGATGAAAATCCGCGCATTAGTTCTGGAGATTGAGCTATTGCAGAAATCGTGAAAAATGCTGCATAGCAGCGCCACCTGTTGAGCGATTTTCACCAAAAACTAATCAGCTCTAATTTATATCAGGGTCTAACTGAATATCATTTTTTATTAAATTCCGTGCATTAGTTCTTGAGATAGAGCGCCCACAAAATTTGTGTCACATACAGACAGACAGACGGACAGACAGACAGACTCACAGACAGACATTTTGTAAAAACATGTTTTTCGGAATCTCTGACCCCTAAAACGTGTAAATCCGTCGAAAACTGGAATTCGAAAATTTTCACGAAACCAATACTTTCTTCTTGTAAGATAGAAGAAAGTAAAAAGGCTCTTATACAAAATTTTACAGCAATTCTGGCACTAAAACAGCAAAATTGGAAGAATTGATTCAACCCGAATCGTGGATCGACCGCGATGCGATTTGAATTGAAGTAAATCAAAGCATAACGATTCGACATTGCATCTAAAGAATTGAAAGTAAATCAAAATATAACGATTCGACATTGCATCTAAAGAATTGAAGTAAATCAAAAAAGTAACGATTCTGAAGATCGCATCTGAAGATCGACATCGGCATCGAATCTGAACTGAATCGATTCACCGTTTCTGATCCAAGGGCAGAATCGATGCGTTCATCATTTCTTGCTTTCTTTTGTCTTTAGAAAAATAAAGTATTGTTTTCGTGAAAATTTTCGACTTCCGGTTTCTAAGGATTTATAGCGTTAGAACTTCTTGTCTGGAATACGATTTGACTATTTTTATAAATTTTTTGTCTGTCAGTCTGTCTATTTGTTTGTCTCTGACAAAAAAAATTGTGAGCGGTCTATTTCAAGAACTAATGCATGGAATCTGTTGAAACTTTAGATTCAGTTAGACCTTCATATAAATTGGTGCTGATTACTTTTTGGTGAAAATCGCTCAACAGGTGGCGCTGCTATGCTGCATTTTTCCTGATTTTCGCAAGATTGCTATCGCAAGAACTAATGCACGAATATTCACCAAACTTCAGATTCATTTTGACGTTGACATAAGTTGTTGAGGATTAGGTTTTGATGTAAATCTACCGGCAGGTGGCGCTGCTATGCTGCATTTTTCCCGAGTTTCGCAATAGCTCTATCTCAAGAACTAATACACGGATTTTCATAAAACCACATTCAGTTAGACGTTGGCATAAATTGCTGCTTATTAGGTTTCGGTATAAATCGCCCAACAGGGGGCGTTGCTATGCTGATTTTATCAGCAGAGTTGAATTCAGACATTTTTCTCCGGGAGGGACAGTTCAGAGGGGTGGGGGGGGATTGGACTTTTGTACATTTTAATGTACAAAAAGCATAAAATCTCAAACTTTCTGGGGGTCATTTGAATGTTGCGGGGGGGGGAAGGAATGCTACCCTCCCGGGCCATCCCCCTGAATTCAACACGTTTTTCAGGATTTAAATAATTTTAGGGATAATATCTCAAGAACTAATGAACGACATTTCATCAATTTTTAATGTACAAAAACGTATTGAACTCAAGGGGTGGCCCGGGGGAGTGACATTCTCCTCCCCCCCAAACACTCAAATGCCCCCAGAAAGTTTGAGATTTTATGCTTTGTTGCGGGGGGAGGAATGACATCCCCCCGGGCCACCCCCTGAATTCAACACGTTTTTCAGGATTTAAACAATTTTAGGGATAATATCTCAAGAACTAATGAACGAAATTTCATCAAACTTAATATTCTGTTAGACAATGCCATAAGTTATCCATGATTAGGTTTTTGTGTAAATGATATAAAAAATTGTGCTGCCATGCTGCTTTTATCAACAGTGTTGAATTCAGACATTTTTCTCCGGGGGGATTTCTATGGTTCTGGCGAGGAACATTCTAGAGTTACGAGGGGGGAAGGATTGGACTTTCGTCCATTAAGCATAAAATCTCAAATCTCCCTAGGGGACATTTCATTGTTCCGGGGGGGGGGGCGTTCACCCGCACCAGCCCCTGAATTCAACACTGTTTTTCAGGGTTTACACAATGTTTGCGATAACATCTCAAGAAGTAATGAACGGAATTTCATCAAACTTAATATTCTGTTAGTCATTGACGTAAGTTGTTTTTTCTGAGTCTTTCGTGTTAATCATGTAATAGGCTGCGTTGCTATACTGCTTTTTTCATGATATTCATGATAGCCATATCTCAAAACTAATGCACGGAATTTAATCAAACTTCATATTCTGTTACACTGTCGTATAAATAGATCCTTATTAGGCTTGGGTGTATACTACCCAGCAGGTGTCGCTTTTATGCCCTTTGAACTGGGATTTTCCGTTGCGGACATCTAAGAGGGTGTGGGCCGAAATTCAATGATTTGTTAGGAAAATGGGATTCTTATATATATTTTTTAAATACACATATTTCAACGAACCTATACTTTTGGATCCTCATGATGGGTATAGGTTATTTAAATTTGACACTGTGATAGCGAATTTTGAAGTTTTAACATTTATGAGACAGAAGAAAGTTTTGGGATTGGACATGCAACTACTTGACCTTAAATTTTTGAAGGAAAATGAAAATGATACGACCTTTAGAGACATCGATTAAAAAATTTATAGTATCGATTAAATCGAGTTGGCCATAGTATCGATTAAATCGATTAAAAATTCGAAATCGCCCATCACTAGTCGAGAGGTTCTGCTATCGAAGCTGGTAGACGTGAAGTGCTGGGTTGGAATCCAATCACGCCCGTCGTCCTAACCGGTCGGAGTTTTCGTGGTTTTCTTCGAACCTTAGATTTTCCATGTATAAATACGGGTTAGGTTCCCTTAGAAAGAACCCCACGGAGGGTACTCCCACCCCCGGGCCTTTATCCCTCGTGTAGGTAATCGGTCGTCAAAAATCAACCCAACCCCTTAATCTAATAGAAAAATTCAGTTCAATATATTTTTTGCAAAAGCCACAATAAAAAATAATCATATTTAACACTTTTATTTCCACTCTATGTCTATATAGATCTTTTTAATGAACATATATTATGTGGAAAAAAATGCCACAAAAAGTAAAGTAAATTTTAAAAAATGTTCATGCACTCTTAGCATAAACTGATGAAAAGAATTTTTCATGACCGAACTCATGTTTTAGTTTAAAACAAGAAATACCTGTTACAGTAACTGCGTGGTTTACATGCAAAACATTTTTATAACAAAACTTGATGTTAGATTACTCATGATTTGTTTTCTCTAAACATAGTTTACTCTCCTTACTTTTCTTTTTACGGTTTTAGCTTCATGTTTTAAAGATTTAGTGGAGTACTTTTAAAGAAAAATTTATGAATATACTTTGCACAGAAAATAGTTTTTTTTTTTTTTAAATATAAATTGTGAGATAAGCGTGAAAATGTTTTCGTATTTAAAATTCTTTTGTATATGTTAATAATTCATTACACGGGTATGCGATGATTTTTTAAATATATATTATGTTTTTATCATGGAAATATAGGAGAAAAGTATTAAAAAAATTTATTGCTTATGCTTTCAAAACAAATCGAGGTTTTCTGTTTAAAACTATAAATTTAATGTTAAAGTCATCAGAATTTCAAAATCGTGAATTAAAAATCAGTCATAAAAAACACGATGCAACAATAAACATCATAATAACTCTACATAACTCAGCTGCATAACATACAATGCATTTATACATAACGTACTAAATCGGCTGCATACATGGACGGATTTAATCGCAAAAGGTTCTAAAGATCATGGCTAAGGGAGGCATCATACTTTAAATTGCAGAAAATGAATTATTGGGATTTGTTTTTTTTCTTTTGGGGCAGATGTAACAAAAATAACAAATTATAAAACGCAGTTCATTTTTAGAAGCCATTTTTGCCAGTAAAATCTTCTGACTCTATTAGATCATGTATGTGACTTTTTCTGAATATGAACCCTTACTTTGTAGAAGAACTTTAATTGATAGAAAAGGAAACTCGCTAGTTTTAACCCAGCAAAATATTAAAAATAACTAACAAGGCGAAGAAAAATAAAATAATTATTTCGTAGACCTATGCTATTGCGGTTATATTGTATTTCTTAGTGCTGAAGAATTATGATAAAAAAGTATTTTTCGATAGTAGTAAAAATATATAGGTTTTCATCAATCAATGGTTGTAACGTTATTCCGCATTTCATTCAGAGACATACTATAATAAACACAATTGCAAACAATGATTAAGTCTCGATTGGTAATTGATTTTTACTTTCCGAATACACAGTGTAAGGTAACTGTTGCAATTTTGATTTTTGTGTTTGAGAGAGACTGAACACGATAACGTCCAAGCAGTATTCCAGATTAACCTGACATTTGGTGAATATGTTACAAATCACAGCCACATTAGCGGAATATAATGGACAGTCAAATGAAAAAAAGACAGATGAAAAAAAAGTAAGTAAACTGTTGTTAAATGAAAACGAGACATATGGAAAAAACAAGTAAACAGCTTATTATTTCAAAAATAATCGCCATAGCTGTTAATATATTTATCCCACTGTGAGACAAGACGGCCAATGCCTTCATGGAAAAATATTTTCGGTTGTTTATGGAACCATGATTGTACCCAGGGCTGCTCCTCTTCGTCTGAAGCAAATAGACAGCTACGAATGTCTTTCTTCAGGGCTCCAAAAATGTGGAAATCGCATGGGGAGAGATCTCGACTGTGTGGTACATATGCAAGGGTTTCCCAACGAAACATCTAAGCGCAGTCAAAACATTCTGAACAGCATGTGCGCGGACATTATCGTGCAGCAGAATGATGCCGTATGTAAACATTCCTGAACGTGTAGACTTGATGGCGTGTTTCAATTTTGCAAAGTTTAAACCTACCGCTGTTCGTTAATTGTAGCTCGTGGTGCAGAAAGTCAATAAAAAGCCGCCCCTTGCAGCGAAAGAAAAGGGTCATCATGACTTTTCCGGAACTGGCAGTCACGGCTTTGAATTTTTTCGGTGGGGATGAGCCCCTGTTATTCTATTGTTGGCCTGACGCTTGCTCTCAAAATGATGACACTTTATTTCATCTCCTGAGACAATACTGGAAATGACACGATATTCTTCAACGTGATATCGTTCTAGGAGCTGCAGTAATGTCGACATTTTATTTAATTTCTGCCCATCCGTCAGGCTGTGGCGTACCCACTGCGCATAGATTTTTTGGGACTTAAGATGCTCTGTCACGATGGCGGGAGCGGTACCGTGACTAATTCCCAACATGAGCCAAATGTCTTCCACCGTTCAACGCCGGTCATTTCGGACGGCAGGATCCACCATAGTAGTGACCGAAAGGGTAATGAAACTGTGAGCCTGTCCTGACCAACTGTTGTCGTTTAACTACACAAAACCTTCTCGAAATCGTTTATTCCACTCAAATGCATGCTCACGTGACAAACTGTTTTCTTCATTCATAGCAGACATTCGGGCATGAATTTCACATTCTGGCACAACTTCCGCAGTCAAAAAATGTACTACATCTCGCTGTTCCTATTTCTAGGCCTCCATACATATGTCGGACTCACACACGACTCGCCCACCTCACTTCGAGCGCGTCTAAGAGTCAAATGGAACAGCGGTCACCTCTCATCCTGTTCCTTCCTGAATCCATATATAGACACTACAATATACATACCTACCTTCGAAACCAACTTACGCGCCATGGTCGAAATTTATTCTATCTTGTTTTCATTAGACCGTCCCTTTCAGATTTTCGGACATATCAACCGGTGGATAAGGTATTATTTAATACCTTCTTAAGCCAGGTTGCAACCGATTCTAATAAATTACTTAAGAATTTTGACAATATAAGGGATAATTATTGCAGCAATGGAATCAGGAGTTAACAGCGCAGACGAAACTTTGCCTGTCCTGTTTCAAAATCAGAGGTGCAGTTTTCGAATGTAACTCATTTCATTGTGTCAGAAATTTATGCTTTCAGTACGACGACCCAGGTTCCACATTTCAGGATAAAATATGTACATATGTATTTTGCATATATTATCTTCTGGATACGAACACCAGTGTTCGGAATGTTGAGGGGAATGTCTGCAAAGTGATTCAGCATTAGGAAATCGCTCCCAATGAAACATTAACAGCACTATTAATAATAACATTAAAAATTAACTCTAACAAGATATTGTTTTATTAGTTTCAATGACGTTTTCAAACTTTCTGCTCTTTTTTCGCTCGTTTATCCAAAGAATTTATTTTCCGACTATGACGTACTCATTGCTTAAATTTCTCTTCTGAATCACGTATTACATATTTCATTCTATTGATTTTATACTTTCAGTATTTGTTTCTGCACTATCCCGCGAGAGCATGCCTGTTTATTTTAGACTTTTCATTCGACATAGATTCGTGCCTGGATTATTGTTATAAGCCTGGAAGCCTAGATTTATTTTTATTATTTTGTTTTCTTAGTGCTTTTGTTTAAATAAGTAACGATTAACATAAGATTAATTTTCTTATTTCTATATCATAAATTTGTTTTGCCTTCCTTAAAAGATTTGTTAATATGTAGATAACAAATAATAATATACGCACTTATCTATCTTTGTTGCATTTAAAAAAGTACAGAGTGTATGAAAAGTATAAGAATATTTTAACATGTTATATCAAAATTATCAAAAGTTATCGTGTAATACAAATACTTTAAATATCATTCATTTTCTTTAAGTACGAAAGCATTGATGAAGTAAATATGATTCTATTATATATGTTTTTGCTGTTAATGATAGAATTAATGCAATGGAACATTTTGTTTAAACACAGTCATAAAACTTATAGCGTAATAATTAAATAAAAAGCATCAAGCAATTACTACTTTTTTTGTAAGAAATATAATAGTAATTATAATTGATTCTTCAATAATAATACATACAAACCGTTTTCAAAAAATAAATAAATATGTAACGATCAGTAAACCTAATAATGTCAATCTTAAAGGTTTAAATTGAAAAATATTGATTTTATTACGCTAAAAATAGTCTATTTCTATATGTATGTATATATGCTTATATATATATAGACACATACGCACACACACACACATATATATATATATATATATATATATATATATATATATATATATATATATATATATATATTTATATATATATATTTATATATATATATATATATATATGTATATATATATATATATATATATATAATGCTTTCAAAAAAATTTTTTTAAAAACAAATAACCCAGTGCATCAGGCGCAACGCAGCTTCTTATATGCACTAAGTGAATATAGCTCTAATAAAAGTGAATGATTATGAAAATTATTATGAAAAGAGGGTGCAAAACAACAATAAAAATCCATGAAAATTTATAACGAAAAAACAACAAACAAACCACTCCCTGCTCTTCAGAAAGTGGGAGGAGTGAAAAAAGCAGGTATCAAAAACAGAAATTGGATCCTCACGGGTTTCGCAAGATATGGCGTACCCACATACTCCAAAAGTATAACAATAGATTTAAACTTTCAAAAACACAACATAAAAAAACTATTTTATAATTTTAACGAATCAAAACTGCTTTAAAAACAAATATAACCAACCAATTCAAATCCAAGAAAACCGATTTAGCTTATAAAACGTAAATAAAAATTAAAAATTTTTTTTTAATTTTAATATGACCAATTCATTAAGCAATTAGAAGCAATTAGAAGTATTGAACATGTGAGAAGGCCATATCCCCACCTTTACCCATGAAGACCTGAAAAAAACTTGCTACCTTTAAAACAATCACTACGCTCCACTTCTTTCCATCAGCAGGAGTTGCAAGCAAGGCCATAATCCAAGTTAGACCAGCGTCGTGAAGACTTGTCTTTCCATTATCCTCATAATCATTAATTTTCTTTCCAAGTCACCGCAGTTTCTACTTGAAGCACGTCAACATGCATACGTTCTTAAAGACTTTAGTCCACATCCTTCATTTATTCAAGCAGCTACCTTGGCATCCATTACAGTGTTTGGCCGCTTAGCTGTTGCCACTTTATAAAACACTTCTTAAGTTGATTTACATAATGAAAAATAAACTGGTATGGAAATAAATTATTATAAAAAAGATTAGCAGTAAATTTAAAAATCTGTGAACTCAAAAATTCTCTATTACTACAAATTCTATAAAATCTATTAATTTGTCCCACAATGATGTTTTTAAAAACCTTCTTACTTAAATTTGAATACCAGTGTGGCATCGATTGAGTATTAAAATTAAAAAAATCCCGTTTATCAAAAAGCTTAATTAGTATATTGTTATCATTAATTAAAATGTCCAAATCCAAAAAATTAACATGTAAATTATCAACAGAAGCCTTATTTAATTTTAAACATGGAGGATAGATATCGTTAATCGATACCAAAAGTTTGTCATCGAATATTATTAAATCATCGATATACCTTAAAACTGAATAACTCTTATTACTGTTTAAAACATAATTAAATTCATAATAAAAAAGAAACAGATTTGCAGCAGAACTCGAAAAATTAGTTCCCATACCAATACCACATACCTGGTAGAAAAATGAGCTATTGAAAGTAATGAAATTATTAAGAAAACAGAAATTACATAAACTCAAGAAAAAATCTCTTTTAATTCCAAGCTCCTCCTCAATACAGAACATATCAAAAATATTTTTTAGTGTATCATAAAGTAAATCTATAGGTATATTAGAAAAAAGGTTTTCAAAATCATAGGTATACAAATTTGTGGGCGTTATGGGCGTTTTTTTAATTTTATTTAAAACCTCATTGCTATTGTCTATACACCAAAAATAGCTAGTATTTCTATATTTAAACTTCAAAAAACCATAGATGCGCTTCAAAAACTCCTGTAACTTAACATTTAAACTTTTACCTATACCTCTTGAATTACAACATATAAATCTGAATTTAATAGGCGTCTTGTGAAATTTTGGGGTCATAAACAGAAATGGAAAAGTATGATGATTATTAATAGCAAAATTATATGAATACATTTTTCTAGCCTTCTTGGTGTATGCATTAAATTTGTTTACAACAACCTTGTGACTTAATTTACATTCCTTATAAAATTTACTATTATTTAACTCATTTTTAACTTTATCAATGTAAAAAAGCTTTCAAATAATTGCATAATTTGAAGCCGCTTTGTCCACAGGTACTATTACAAAATTGTTATGTAAAAATTGAATATAATTTAAATCTTCTTTATTGAGACTATGATAAACATAATCCTTACTGTTCAAATAATTATTAACAAAAAACTCAAATTCCTTTAATATATGCCACTCCCATTCAAAAAAAGCTTCAAAGGGGGTGTTAAATCTGTAACATAATTGCATAATAAATTTTTTCAAATCCCTTTCAAAAATCTGAATAGCCGTTTTCTTGCTAATTGTTTTATTTAATCTAAACTTAGTACCTAATCCCATCATAAAATGTAAATTTTTGTTCTGTATAATATCTAAATTTCCAGTAATAACATGTTTATGGAAATCATCAATAAAATCTAAGAAATCTGTGTCACATTTACATGTTTCAGGAATTTCATCAGAAAAAGCAAGAGATCTATAATTGAACAATTTTTTACAAAGAGGAATGTTATATTTATAAGCAACAGCTATATCAACATCTCTAAGAGGGAAAAAAGTGTCATAATATCTAAAAAAATCTCTAATTTTAAAATTGTCGAAAGACCTCTGTTGAAAATTCAAAGTAATGAAAACCCTGTCAGTTTTGGAATCCAAAAAATTCTTTAGTCTAAAATTAATAAAGTCAAAAAGCAGGTCTCTAAAATGCAAATTAGAAAATTTATAAATTTTACTAGCTTTCCTAATTTTGTTTAAAATTTTAAGCTTAAGTGTGAATACCGCTTTTTTTACATTTTTAATACTGAAATTTACTACAAAATCTTTTTCAACATTACAGATCCAATCCTCTGGCACTAAACAATTTAATTTATTGGATAACATATGTGATCCCCTGGTATCTCTATTAATTTTCAATTTACTAAACAAATTTAAAAAACTATAAACATTATCAATACTTTTTATATTGTAAGAATTTAAAACTGTATTTAGACCATAAGGATATAAAGTCCTGTGTTTCAAAATGAAATCATTTTCTATTTTCAACCGCTCATTTTGATTCGTTAAAATTATAAAATAGCTTTTTTATGTTGTGTTTTTGAAAGTTTAAATCTATTGTTATACTTTTGGAGTATGTGGGTTGGCCATATCTTGCGAAACCCGTGAGGATCCAATTTCTGTTTTTGATACCTGCTTTTTTTCACTCCTCCCACTTTCTGAAGAGCAGGGAGTGGTTTGTTTGTTGTTTTTTCGTTATAAATTTTCATGGATTTTTATTGTTGTTTTGCACCCTCTTTTCATAATAATTTTCATAATCATTCACTTTTATTAGAGCTATATTCACTTAGTGCATATAAGAAGCTGCGTTGCGCCTGATGCACTGGGTTATTTGTTTTAAAAAATTTTTTTTTGAAAGCATTATATACTTTGGCAATTTGATAAGCTGCTTTGCGCTTCTTTTGCTGTGTATTCAACTGGTCATTTCATATGTCATATGTTGAATTGGGTGTAGTTTGTTATGCAATTAGGTGTAAGTGCCTACAAAAAGTTATAATATAAAAAATATTTTTTGGAATTTTGTATAAATTCCTCAATGAAATTATGAAATATATTAAATGAAAAGATAAACGTTGTAAAACATGATTGGTGAGTCGTGCCGAAGCTGTTGATATACCATCAGGTTATTGTACATTTTGCAAGTTTAATAATGTTGTTTATAAGATTACATGTATGACTTGTTCGCAGGCTTATGTTGGTGAGACTTCTGGTTCTCTTAATATTAGAATTAACAATCACAGATCAAATGTTTACAATGATGATTTACAATATCCATCTTTTGAAATTATGCATTTTAAGATACATACTTTTGATAACATTTTGATTGAAATTTTGGCACATGTTGAGAATCAGAATGAGCGGTTGAAAATAGAAAATGATTTCATTTTGAAACACAGGACTTTATATCCTTATGGTCTAAATACAGTTTTAAATTCTTACAATATAAAAAGTATTGATAATGTTTATAGTTTTTTAAATTTGTTTAGTAAATTGAAAATTAAAAGAGATACCAGGGGATCACATATGTTATCCAATAAATTAAATTGTTTAGTGCCAGAGGATTGGATCTGTAATGTTGAAAAAGATTTTGTAGTAAATTTCAGTATTAAAAATGTAAAAAAAGCGGTATTCACACTTAAGCTTAAAATTTTAAACAAAATTAGGAAAGCTAGTAAAATTTATAAATTTTCTAATTTGCATTTTAGAGACCTGCTTTTTGACTTTATTAATTTTAGACTAAAGAATTTTTTGGATTCCAAAACTGACAGGGTTTTCTTTACTTTGAATTTTCAACAGAGGTCTTTCGACAATTTTAAAATTAGAGATTTTTTTAGATATTATGACACTTTTTTCCCTCTTAGAGATGTTGATATAGCTGTTGCTTATAAATATAACATTCCTCTTTGTAAAAAATTGTTCAATTATAGATCTCTTGCTTTTTCTGATGAAATTCCTGAAACATGTAAATGTGACACAGATTTCTTAGATTTTATTGATGATTTCCATAAACATGTTATTACTGGAAATTTAGATATTATACAGAACAAAAATTTACATTTTATGATGGGATTAGGTACTAAGTTTAGATTAAATAAAACAATTAGCAAGAAAACGGCTATTCAGATTTTTGAAAGGGATTTGAAAAAATTTATTATGCAATTATGTTACAGATTTAACACCCCCTTTGAAGCTTTTTTTGAATGGGAGTGGCATATATTAAAGGAATTTGAGTTTTTTGTTAATAATTATTTGAACAGTAAGGATTATGTTTATCATAGTCTCAATAAAGAAGATTTAAATTATATTCAATTTTTACATAACAATTTTGTAATAGTACCTGTGGACAAAGCGGCTTCAAATTATGCAATTATTTGAAAGCTTTTTTACATTGATAAAGTTAAAAATGAGTTAAATAATAGTAAATTTTATAAGGAATGTAAATTAAGTCACAAGGTTGTTGTAAACAAATTTAATGCACACCAAGAAGGCTAGAAAAATGTATTCATATAATTTTGCTATTAATAATCATCATACTTTTCCATTTCTGTTTATGACCCCAAAATTTCACAAGACGCCTATTAAATTCAGATTTATATGTTGTAATTCAAGAGGTATAGGTAAAAGTTTAAATGTTAAGTTACAGGAGTTTTTGAAGCGCATCTATGGTTTTTTGAAGTTTAAATATAGAAATACTAGCTATTTTTGGTGTATAGACAATAGCAATGAGGTTTTAAATAAAATTAAAAAAACGCCCATAACGCCCACAAATTTGTATACCTATGATTTTGAAAACCTTTTTTCTAATATACCTATAGATTTACTTTATGATACACTAAAAAATATTTTTGATATGTTCTGTATTGAGGAGGAGCTTGGAATTAAAAGAGATTTTTTCTTGAGTTTATGTAATTTCTGTTTTCTTAATAATTTCATTACTTTCAATAGCTCATTTTTCTACCAGGTATGTGGTATTGGTATGGGAACTAATTTTTCGAGTTCTGCTGCAAATCTGTTTCTTTTTTATTATGAATTTAATTATGTTTTAAACAGTAATAAGAGTTATTCAGTTTTAAGGTATATCGATGATTTAATAATATTCGATGACAAACTTTTGGTATCGATTAACGATATCTATCCTCCATGTTTAAAATTAAATAAGGCTTCTGTTGATAATTTACATGTTAATTTTTTGGATTTGGACATTTTAATTAATGATAACAATATACTAATTAAGCTTTTTGATAAACGGGATTTTTTTAATTTTAATACTCAATCGATGCCACACTGGTATTCAAATTTAAGTAAGAAGGTTTTTAAAAACATCATTGTGGGACAAATTAATAGATTTTATAGAATTTGTAGTAATAGAGAATTTTTGAGTTCACAGATTTTTAAATTTACTGCTAATCTTTTTTATAATAATTTATTTCCATACCAGTTTATTTTTCATTATGTAAATCAACTTAAGAAGTGTTTTATAAAGTGGCAACAGCTAAGCGGCCAAACACTGTAATGGATGCCAAGGTAGCTGCTTGAATAAATGAAGGATGTGGACTAAAGTCTTTAAGAACGTATGCATGTTGACGTGCTTCAAGTAGAAACTGCGGTGACTTGGAAAGAAAATTAATGATTATGAGGATAATGGAAAGACAAGTCTTCACGACGCTGGTCTAACTTGGATTATGGCCTTGCTTGCAACTCCTGCTGATGGAAAGAAGTGGAGCGTAGTGATTGTTTTAAAGGTAGCAAGTTTTTTTCAGGTCTTCATGGGTAAAGGTGGGGATATGGCCTTCTCACATGTTCAATACTTCTAATTGCTTCTAATTGCTTAATGAATTGGTCATATTAAAATTAAAAAAATTTTTTTAATTTTTATTTACGTTTTATAAGCTAAATCGGTTTTCTTGGATTTGAATTGGTTGGTTATATTTGTTTTTAAAGCAGTTTTGATTCGTTAAAATTATAAAATAGCTTTTTTATGTTGTGTTTTTGAAAGTTTAAATCTATTGTTATACTTTTGGAGTATGTGGGTTGGCCATATCTTGCGAAACCCGTGAGGATCCAATTTCTGTTTTTGATACCTGCTTTTTTCACTCCTCCCACTTTCTGAAGAGCAGGGAGTGGTTTGTTTCCTCTTTTCATAATAATTTTCATAATCATTCACTTTTATTAGAGCTATATATATATATATATATATAGACACATATTATACACACACACATATATATATATATAATGCTCATCTCAGAACTACAGTATAATGTAACGAATACATTTCTATATATGAACATTTAAAGGTATTTATAAATTAATTAAAAGTAGAGAATCAAATTCAATGAAAATAACAGAAAATGCACGATAAAAGCGAAATGAAATTTTAAAGAAAATAACATTTGCTATTTAAGTACTACACCGAAAAAATTTATCTTTCAACAATAGTAAATATAGATTACAAAATTGGTTAAATATTTATTACTCTATTTTGCGATATCGAAATTAATTTATTAATAAGAACATATGCTCATTTTCTAATGAATGTTAGATATTGTTATGAATTCATTTAATCTGTACATAACATACTTTGTCATGTCTTTTGTTCATAACGAATAATGAATTTAGTTGCTCGTTCAAAACTTTTCTCATACTTTATAACATAATTCGACTAATTTCTGAATATCAGCGGAAAGATTCATTATACACCGATAAGGATTACAGTTCTTTAGTAAAACGTGCTGAAACATAATTATAAGAGAACGGAGAATATTTGCATTTTAGACAGGTTTTGGTCATATCACATCTTATACAAAATTTTACTGTATTCTTTCTTCTTTTACCGGAAGTCAAATGTTTCCACGTAAATTTGAATTGCGTTACAGACAACTTCGAATTTGACTATACTGAATGTATTTATATATAATAAAATTATCTACAACATGCTTAACACAGAAAAATCCGTATTTTGAATTTATACTTCTTCTACAGATACGCAATACACATTTCGTATATTTTGTGCCCTAAAGTTTAATTGTTTCAACGATTTCTTAAACTTTTTTAAAAATCGTTGTTTCCTAAAATATGTACAGTCGTGGAAAAAAAAAAAAAGTAAACACCCCCTACTAACTCCTCAACAAATCATCATAGAAGAAAGTTACTGGTATCGAACGATTGGAAATAAAGTCTACTTTTAAATGATGTATATAAAATTTTCTTAGGGGGTCATCTACATATTAAAACGAATCCTAACTTCATTTTTTTTCAAAGGCAATACCCGATTTTAACGAGATATTTCAAATCTTCGGTTCAAACTATGCCTAGACACCAAATTTCAAGTCATTTGAATGATAAGTTTTTGAATTACAAACATTCAAAATTTAGTGCTTCTAATGTTAAATTATATTTTCATATTTTTATTTATATCTCCCGAAATTATGCTCCTAATGTGCTAATTTTTTTGTGGTAATAATACTAATATATCTAAACATAAATAAGCTCAATTTGCAATTTTTATAATTTTATGATATGAATTATGAATTATTAAATTAATATTCGAAAAAATTATGAATTGCAACCTACAATTTTTTTGATGGATTTAGATTTATTAAGTCCTGCTTTATGGAAATTCAAAAATTTCACATTTTTCTTCCAAGTAGTTTTCAAATTATGCTTAAAAAACGGCAAAATGATGGTTTAAGGGGCCGTCTGTGATGGAAGGGAGTAGACATTTTGAAATTTATTCTGCCGTACTGTAATCTAACACGCTTCATTGACTCCTTGAGTGGCGCTTAAGGTGCCTTGATCAAGGAAGCGGCTCTCTCGGTTAACAATCCAGTACGGAACTTCAATTTGGATACAGCCCTTAAAATACACTCGTTTTAAAATAATTAATTTCTCGGAAACTTATGGTACGAATTGCATAAAAATTCGTTTTAAGGCTAATTGAAGGGTGTAGAGTTCATTTATGCTGTCAGAATTGAGTATTGCTATTGAAAAAAACAAAGTTATGGTTCGTTTTAATATGTTGTGGCCCCCTAAGCAAATTTTATATACATCATTTAAAAGTAAACTTTAATTCCAATCGTTCGGTACCAGTAACCTTCTTCTATGATAATTTTTTGAGGAGTTAGTAGGGGGTGTTTACTTTTTTTTTGTTCCACGACTGTACATACATATTTTGAATATGATGTTATGGTCATGAGTTCATTTCAAGAAAAAAAAATATTATTCTGAAGAAAAACGGCTTAATGTACTTAAACTGAATATTTTGTCAATGCTTTTAATAGATAATTTTAATAATATGCCTTCTATTTTAAAAATCTTAAGCTCAATCGATCTACATGTTCATTTAAATGATGATAGTAAAAGTAACAATAAGCATACGCAGTAAAAAAAGACAAATAATTTTAAATCTACGAAAATATACAGTAACCTCATCCAAATTATTATTCCGAAAAGCGTTCTAAAAAACATAGACACCAGTATATTTTTCAGCGAGAAAAGAATTTTAAAGAATCACTTATAAAAACAGTCCCATTTGCTGTCAGCGATTTTTGAAAACGTTTACAAGTAGTATTTAAACTGTATTATTCAGTTTTCTCCAACCGGAATAACGAATTGCACATTGCTATCAATTTTCAATTAAGCATTTTCAGCTGCGTAATTGAATTTGTACATTCAAGAATATACATGCAACATAATATTTTTTCCGTGTAACATCGGTCAATTCATAATGTTTTTCTGCTAAACATGTGTTTTGAACGTGAAAATGTTTATTTGAGAATGTATAACATCCAAAAAACTTATATTTCGGGTTAAGAAAACTGAATAGTAATGCACTATAAGAGATACTCCGAGACGTTCCCGAAAATCAGTGGTTGATAAAAAAAAAAAAAAAACTTTGTTTTTTATATGTTTCTTTAAATTTCGAAAATATACAGTTTTCTAGGGATTCTAAAAATAGGAAACGATTTTAGAATTTCGTTTGGATCTCTAAAGAGGTAATTGTATATTGTTTTTTCGCGGTAACATCATATTTTTGCACATTATGAAGCATTTGTCATTTTTAACAGTGTTTTTTTCTCTATATTCCACTCACGATAACATAGCAATGGGCAACATAATTTTAGATGTATTTATTCGGTCATTATGGTCAATCACTTCTAGTAACTAACAGAATACAGTTTTTATTGAAATGAACCATTTTCTGAGTCATTTGTGTCTGTTACCAATTATTTTCCGAGTAGATGTTTTAACTTGTTCAAACTCTTCTGTAACTTATCGTAAGAGTATATGTCTCATTTTGATGCGTATTCCCATTATCAAACGTCTTTAAAATAATATTGACGTGTTAATTCGTCCCTAATTTTTGTTAGACCGCCCATTTGAAAAAATACACGACAGTCTTTTACATATACGTGTGCTGTGCACTTAAGATTTGGTCCGATTCTAATACCAATTCTGTAAAAAATTAAAACATTATTATTCGAAATTATTAATGACTTGCAGACGCGCCCGGTGTTGCCCGGGGTTTGTAAATAATAACCTTAAACAAAACTTAAGTTTGTATGATTTTATATTTTTGGAAATTTTTTAAATGAATCTAATTTCGGAGGCCCCATTGCCTTCCACAGCGTCTAGTGTGTTCCCATCAAACTTCTTTCCGAACGAACCTGTAATCTAGATCCGCACTTCCTATGGCAGTATTTACCGGAAGTGCCGCACGTGCCGTAGACAATCGAAAATCAAGTTGAGTGAGCCAAACCTCGTAAAAATCAAGCCCACAAAAAATAATAATAATAATAATAAGTTGCATCATTAATGTTAGAAAATGTTGGTAACTAAAGTCAAGATAAAATTTCATAATACAGGAAGTAGCTAAATTGTAATCTAATTTGAAGGAAGCAAATCCCGTTGAAATTGGGCCCTTAAACCCGAGGAAAAAAAGCGCCACCAAGCGTTGCTCCTCGCCTTGTAAATTTCACGAATCACTGTTAGCATGAACACGATATTTAATAAACGGATGAAATCCCTTATCTAAACTTACCTTTAAAGTAACGCGATTTTTAATTTACGGCTGTAGTGAGTAGACGTAAGTTGATGCTGAAAAAGGAGATTAATGTTCGAAAAAGGAGGCAGGTATAAAGAAAGACTGGGCCCTGGGGGCCAGGGTCTTAAATGGAATGTAGTTGGGTATAAGTAAATTTTTTAGGTGTTTTAAATTAGCTGGAAGACGCTAAAACTATGTTAAAGAAAATTGCAATAGAATAGGATCGTTTTTAAAGAAGTTGCTATAAAAGTCCCAAGAAGATGATTAATATTCAAAATTGGTGGTATCTGAAGTCTGCAAAAATTTTTTGTCGTTCACGTAGTAGCTGGAGAACCTAAGAAGTTGTTAGGGAAAAAAAGTTCGTGAATTGGACTTTTTTTAAGGGAGCTATAACATGGGGTCACAAAGGGCCCAACATTTAGTTGAGAGCAGGGCCCTAACATGAAATCATGTTTAAATGTTTTAGTACTTAGCCTTTTAGATCTTTAATTAGTCAAAATTAATCATAGGGTATGAAATAATTATTAGAATAATATTTTAAAGAAATGCGCAAAAATTCGGTAAATGCTCGAAAAGGGGCCACAGAGCCCCAGTAAAAATCTGAGGGTATTGGTCTAAAGGGAAGCGTTCCAGACTCAATTTTAAAATTATGCAATGAGAAGGTGAGAAAATTAGGGTGTAAAAAATGCACAGCACACAAAAAGTTCAAGGGGCCCCGGATCGGGCCCTACAGCATCCTAAGTTGCCCCAGGATTTTAATTGGAATATAGACACTAGAGAAAAACTAAATGGAAAAATCTTTCCAAAAATCAGGATCAGATTCAGAGAGGCAATTTATTAATAATTTATGGTGTAAAAGCTTTAAGGGGCCTTGTAACGGGCCCCAAAGGAGAAGGGTTTTAAGTGACATGTAGTTTGGTATAAATACACTTTTTAGTAGTTTTTAATGTAATCTGTGGACGCTAGAACTATGGTAAGGAAAATTGCAAGGAATTCGGATCATTTTTAAAGAAGATACACCAAGGGTCCCAAGAAGATGATTTATATTCAAAATTGGTGGTAGTTGAAATCTGAAATATTTTTTTGTCGTTCATGTAATAGCTAGAGAACCAAAGATGTTGTTAGGAAAAAAAGTTAGTGAATCGGACTATTTTTAAGGGAGTTATAATAGGGGGCCCAAAAGGGGCCAACTGACAGTTGAGAAAAGGGCCCTAACATGAAAACATATTACAACGTTTTAGTACTTAGCGTTTTAGATTCTCGATTAGTAAAGATTAAGCATAGGGTCTGAATTAATCATTACAATATAATTTGAAAGGTGCAAAAAATTGGGGAAATGCTTAAAAAAGGGCCCCAGGGCCCCAATAAAAATGTGCGAGTGTTGGTCTAAGTAGAAGAGTTCAAGACTCAACTTTAAAATTACGCACTGCGAAGGTGAGAAAATTAGGGTGTGAAAAAAGCATGGCACACAAAAAATTTAAGGGGCACTGGAACAGGACCTACGGGACACTGGACGGACCCATGGTATAACGGCTTTACCGTTATATATTCATTATTCCTCCTTTCCCCTCAAAAAAATCAACTTTTAACCTTACTGGTTTATTATAAATTGTCATTATTCTCCCCCCCCCCCTTCAAATAAAATATTTAGTTTAAATTTGACATTTTAGAGTTAATTTCATATGTCTTTACTCATTCTCTTGCCCCCCCCCCCCTCTCACTACTGTAAGTTTCGCTTTTACTTTTTAAATTTCTTTTCAAATGCAGACATCATTTATCTCGGTTCCTTTTTCTGTCTTTCAAATTCACACGATAGAAAAAGAGCTTAAACACAGCTATTTTCCATTGAAATAAAGTAAAAGAATAAAATACAAATGAATGTCTTTTCGCTTTGCAGCCGACGATATCTAATGCATATTTTCCCAGCCTCTGGGCTTGCATTAGTATTCAATTCTCACCCTTCTGTTTGTCGGATAAAAGCCATATGCCCCTTGCTGACTAATTCAGCTGTCGTTAAAATCTATAACGAGCATGTAATACAACGTGTTAGCTATTTCTTTAGCCACTTTCCCTTACCGCAGGAATGTTAAGATACGTGTAACCATTCAGCCGCGCCATGGCGTAAGTTTGAGTTCTATGTAATACTTCGGGATGCTTCTGATTCCTTTGTCCACGCCACCAATATTCATCGCCAATACAGTACATATGTTCTTATTCATCTTGCCAATGAGTGAGTGATTGTAATGAATATTTTACCACTAATCCCTCTGAACTTGAATGTGACAGACCTCAGCTCTCTGCCCTGCGGGGCCGCCCCGTTGGGCAGTTTTGTGTTTGAATTCTCCCGTCCCACTGTACTCTCATGGCCCTCCTCTTAAGAGCTTCATAATAAAGAAGTAAGTCCTCGAAATTTTCGTGTTGGAGTTTTTTTTTCATTCATTCATGAATCTGGGAATTCAATAATCTCCTCAACATAAATTGGCGCCGTTGCCCAGATTTTTTTTCTCCAACAGTAATTAAAAAAAAAAAAAAAAAAAAAAAAAGACGGGGAGAAGTTTCGTTCCGTACCATCCTTTACCAGCGACGCGAAAGGATGTCCATAGACCGTTTTTTCCCACGGGAGTTCCGGCTGCCTCTTCCTACTCTGTGTTCGTTCGCCGATGTCAACTTCAGGGGATTTCCCTTGCCTACTCTCGCTACCCCAACGGATTTGGAGAGTGCCTCTTTCTTCCGGACTTTACACTGGCCTAACGAGAAGCAAGATTTAGACTCGGGGTCATCGAACGATGTCGCCTCCTGCAGCGGTTCTTTTTTTTTTCTTCCTATCAAGTATGACACCGGCATCACTTATTTCCCTGCGTGAAGTTGTGTCTTCATACTCCTACTCATTATTATCGGAAAAATCTGTCAGTACTCCACTCCAAAACAAAATCACGACAGTTTCTGTTTTTGTGCGCGATATTCAACCTTCAAACAAACATGTTCGTGCTACCAGTGTGAGTGCGAAATGTTTTGTGAAAAGAAAAAGTGCCTTCAGTTAAAAGTCCTCGTTGTATGTTTCCGTTTAATCTACAGCTTAAGTAATGTATGATCCTCAGTTATACAAAAAGTCGGCCCAAATTCTATATAAAACTTCAGCTAGTTGTTTCTAAGATTCATCTGCTACACCTGTGTTTTTTTTTTAAATTGTGTTCAACTTCAAAGATGCAAGACCATGGTTTGTGAAATGTGTTTCATTTTTAAAAAAAAGGCTGTGCAGTGATCAAAATATTTTTCTTCCCAGTGTTTACTCGGTTTGTGTTTCATGTGGTACGGTGCACCGATCCAATTCTTTAAAAAAATATATTATCCTGTGAACTAGTGCTATTTAAAGTATATCATAACAAATCTACATCTACGTCATTACTGATGAGTTTTAGGTAGCTTTCTTTACAAAAAAGCTACCTATTGCAGCCGTTCGGAGGAAAGCGATTTCAAAAAATTTTGGTATATTTTCATCGATCATGACCCGCAGACCCCGGAACCACCCTCCGTTCAAAATTGATATATATATATATATATATATATATATATATCTGACCTATGTCACACTGTAACTCCCGTAATTATGAACCGATTTCGATGTAATTCGGTGTGTACATAGTACATACCAATGTCTCGACCGAGTTCGTTGGCCAGCTTCATACGCCGTTTTGTTTCAAAATGGCGGCCATTCAAAATTTTTAAAAAAATTTAAAACTTGAAATGTGGTACCAAAAAATTAAAAATGGAAAAATATTTTTTTCTTATGTATTTGAGCTTTATACAAAGATTCCGGAGCAGTTTTTGTTTCGTCTATATCTTAAAAAATGGCTGAGTTATAGCATTTTGAATTTCTAGCGTGGCTGACATTTTGAAACGTCCTGAATTTTGTCACGCGATAAAAGGCGTATTTATGAACCGATTTGGATGTAACTTCGCTTATACATAGTACATACCAATGTCTCGACCGGGTTCGTTGGCCAGCTTCACCCGCCATTTTGTTTAAAAATGGCGGCCATTTCAATTTTTAAGAAAAATTTAAATTTGAAATGTGGTACCAAAAATTGAAAACTGAAAAAATATTTTCTTCTTATGTGTAAGGGGTTCAAAAGGGCCTTTCAAAAGGGTTGCCATTTAAAAAAAAATTAAATTTAAAATTCAAAATGAGGTATTAAAAAATTGGAAAATGAAAAAGATTTTTTTTATGTGTTTGGCCTTGATACAAAGATTCCGGAGCAGATTTTGTTTCTGAAAATTTGTTCTTTTGTTGATATCTTAAAAAATGGTTGATTTATAGCACTTTGAATTTCTAGCATGGCTAACATTTTGAAACGATCTTGTATTTGTCACGCGATAACACACGTATTCGCCTATTTCGATGTAAGAAGGCATGTGGATAGTATATATCAACACCTCGACCAAGTTCGCTGGCCAGATTCATCATCCATCTTGTTTCAAAATGGCGGCCATTAAATAAAAAAATATATATATATTTAAAGTGAGTTGCAAAAAAATTAGAAATTGAAAAAGGTTTCTTTCTTAATTATTTGATCTTGATATAAGGATTCAGGAGCATTTTTTGTTTGTCTTTACCTTAAAAAATGGCTCAGATATAGCAGTTTCAATTTCTATTGTGGGTGACATTTTGAAAAATCTGATTTTTTGCATGCGACAGCACTCCTATATATTAACCGATTCCGATGTGAGTGAGCATGTGCACAGAAATTACTAAGGTCTCGACCAAGTTCACTGCTTAGCCTCATCCAGCATGTTGTCTTAAAATGACAGGCACTTTAAGAAATTGCCGAATTTGGCAGCCAAATATAAGTTACTTTAAAGAAAAGCAGCTTGGATAAAGCTGACTAATTTCGCGAAATTCTCATTCATTATATTGATAAAAATTAGTATTGAATCTCCTATATTCTGTTTCCACTAAATTGAGCTTCGTGTGTTTGCATGATATAAGTTGGCTTTTTTTAAATAAGGATTATGAAAGCTACCTTTCTAGGACTTTTCTTTCAAGATATGTCTTCAAAAATTTCTTAGGTGCTCTTGCAAAGAAAACATGCAATAGCAATTAGTCATAAAAGAATAATGGAAGTATGAAAACAGAACGTTAATTATATTTACTCGTTTTCAAAATTTGCCCATTTCAGTTCGTTACTGAAATCATTTTAATTTTAATTAAAAAAAAATAGAAGGCGTTGTTTTTTTCATATCGCTCTGTTTTCATGCTTAAAATGATGCATAAAATCATGCTTGAAATGCTCTCTACAAAAAAAAATGACATACCTACTTGATCGAATTCAATGAAAACACTTGTGTCACAATACTTTTCTGCAAAAAAAAGAAATACAGTTTGCATGTAAGTATGAACAGGGAATGTTTTTATATTAAATTAATTACTATAAATTGTTTTGTTATTTTTTCTTTTCAATTTCGGTAAATTACCAGTTTCTTTTCATGTTATTTTTGTTCCCTATTGATGCTTACACTTTCATAACAATTGCAGTGCCATAAATTTATTTTGTGTCAGCTTGAACGGAGAAATTACTTCTAAGCGAATTTTAAAATATAATTAATAGTCATAGCATTTTAGTTTCGTTTCTCTCCTCTCGGGCTGTTTTTGTTTCTAAAAAAAAAATAATAATAATCATAAGTGCATAGGCTACTTGAAATGATATTTTTATTATACTTTTATTAATATTTCAGTTATTATAATTTTGTGTTTAAATTATGACAGTATTCTCATTTTTTCCATGAAATTGCATATGCATGCTATGTTTTTTTTTTTTTTTCTTAAGGTATTTTTCTTTATGCATTTAAAAATCTATAATTTAACCCTTTAACCCCATTGGCATATTTTGAAGGTATACTTATTTTACCGATAGGCAACAAAAAATTCTCTGCTCCAAGTTTTGCAGTATTTGATATTTTTATATAAATATGTGCATATTACGCTCACAACGTTTGCACATTTTCACTTGTTTGTGATATTTGCACACTTGCTCAGAATGTGTTGCTCCACTCTGACCTTGTTTGCTTTTTTCTGTATTCTAAACCAGAATTACAATTTAGTTACCTGTCTTTTTAATTTTATTAAATTTCGGTCACTTTAATCCAACTGGATGTAGACAGAAATTTAACTTTCAAAAATCTTGTCGTTGATACACTCATATTATTTTTTTTACAATTCCCCCCCCCCCTTTCCATTTTTCCTTTTGTGTATAATTTATTTATGCAACTTATTGAGTTTTACTTTATGTGCATGCATTTCATTTCTGATATGTATAGTTTTTGCATACTTACACCTTTTTGATATACTCGTGTAGTTTATTTTGCATTATTTGTGTTGCACTCTCAAAAAAAAAAAGAATTCCTCCTTTTTTTTTCCATTTTGGCTGTCAAAAAAAAGTAAACAACATAAATTAAATAATCACCAGAAAATAAAAAAAAAGTTTTGCAGATAACAGACACTTCACCAGTTTATTTTTACAATATGGCAGCAAACGATGAAAATTCTATTAGTGATTTTAATCACCCCATTTCTGTATGTCCATGGGTAGATTATTTTGAGAAGCTTTATTAAGGTATTCGGATTCCATTAATATGGAAGCCACATCTATTCAAAATTCACTTAAGACCGAAAATGCTGCATCTTTGTCTGAAAATATTATGGATTTCCTTCAGATCATTAAATTCAATTTTCATGTGCTTAAACTAAGCTTTAATGTTCTAAAAGATGATTTTTCCAAATTAAAACAGGATAAAGATAATTTATTTCTTGTAAATCAGAAACTTATAGAGAGATTACATGAAATCACAGCCCAACAGAAAAATAAGGCGAAGCGTACTAAATGTAGTAAGACTATGGGTGATCAGGTGGTAGATGTCAACAACAAACTCCCTCCATCTGCCCTACATAAATCAACTCAAACTGCCCCCTCCTATATGTGTAAACAAGAAAAGTTACCACAACTGGAAAATGATAAAAAAGACACATATCTTAGCTCCGACCTGCACACTCAAGGTAAGCACAATGAAATATTAACGGATATTAGCGATTCCTCTCTAAAGTCCTTATCCCCTGCTAAACTTAATGTACCTAAGCCTATTCGTGTCATTATTTGTAACCTCCCTGAAAATTTAAGTATTCCTGATATCTTGTTTGTTATTTCAGATTTAATCCATATACCTGATCCTGATTTACACTTTGTTAAAAAGTACAAGCTCCTACATATTAAGTCCTTTAATTGGATCTTTGAGCTTGCACCACAGGATGCTAGGCAATTATTAATGCATAGGGAAATTATCATACAATCAAAACCATACCCTGTTAAACCATATATAAATGTTAAAGCATAAGTGTCAAGCATACAATGATCATCTTGCAATTTCGTGTTATAATGACGTTAGATGCTCTGTGTGTGCCTTGCCACACATTGACCCTCAGTGTAGAAATCCTCCAAAATGCACTAATTTCATTAGAAATAATGATAGCAACAACACCAACTTTGACAGTTGCCAGAGTGCCTTTGTACCTTATTGTCCATCATTAAAAAAATTCATCAAGCAAATGCGAGAAAAAGTATACAACTGCAATACATTCCCATAAACATCTCATACAGCTTCCTTTTTAAGAAACAAAAAAAAAAAAAAAATGTAACATACATTTTACATTTTTCGTTTTTATTTAACACACATTACTGTGAAAAAGTTACTATCAACAGCATTCCTTTAAAAGTTTTTCATTTTTTATACATTTACATACATATGTCATTTTTCGACAGTATTATTCATACTGATTTGAAGTTTGAAGTTAGCTTATTTTTTTTCAAGATTTTTTTATAAACACAAGTGTACTGTGAGTTGCTTTTTCATTTGATTATTTAGCCGGCAAATAGTTAAATGAATCTCGAAATGGAACATTAGTGAAATTTTTTCTGATGCGGGTCATCAGACATTGGGATTTTCACATTTGAGGTAGATGTTACTGAAAGAGTACACATGCATTCAACTTTAAACATTCATCGTTACACTAGTTACATTTTTTTAGATTTATTTTTTAGAAATTTGGATATAATTTCACTCGTTAATCTTATTTAAGTTTATTCGGTTACATTTTATCACGCAAGTAGCATTTCCTGGTTACATTTTATCCTTTTTCACTTTCCTTTACTTAAAAAAAAACACATTTTTTTTGTTTGTCTGTTTTAACTTTAGGCGAAGCATTGTTGTACTTGTGATAAACTGCTCTTGGTTCCATATGTACACAATGAGTTTGTGTTCATAGTTCATACAATTGAGTTCATAGTGTATTGAGTTCATAGTTTACACAACTGAGTTCATATTTCATTGAGTTCATAGAAAACACACTTTACACGAGTTCATAGTTCATTGAGTTCATAGAAAAAACACTTTTACACGAGTTCATAGCATTGTCAATTCTTTGTGTACTTCAGGGACCAATTGCGCTATCATTTTTCTTTCGTGACAATACTGAGTTCATAGAATTTTTCCTTACACATATTAGTTCATAGTTTGTTTTCTTTCTTGTGATTTGTTTTGCATATTAGTTCATACCAATTTTTGTTTTGGTAGACACTTTAGTTCATTGGAATATATTTTTTTTTTTTGTTAGACACATGCGTTCATAGTATGTTTCATTTTTTTACACACATTTGAGTTCATCGTATTATTTTTACTCTTTAAGTCAGTGATATACTTGCTCACACTTTGTTCATTGAGGTACTTAGATTGCTGTGTTCACAAACATACATCTAAGTCGTTGAAATTTTCCCTTTTTTTTTCACTGACATACACTGTTTTAGTTCATTGGGAAATACCTTTTTCTTTGCTTCGTTCATTGAAATACACACATTTTTCTTTGGTTCATAGACATACACTTACAATTTAGTTCATTGATATTACAACTTAGTTCATTGTTATTACAATTTAGGTCATTGATATTTTGTTAGGTAAAAAAACAAAAAAAAACATACATTATACACAATTGAAAATATTTTGTTTCTAGGTTGCAACGTTACACATTAGGATATTTCTTTGTTGTTTCATTATACCAGAAACTACTTTTGACCTCACATGATATTCACAAATTAAACATTTATTAAAAAGTTAAGTTTTAACAGATTCTTAATTTTTCCTTTATTATTATATTTCTTTTATGCCAAGACATTTCATGTCACCATCACTTCGCTTCACAACAAAGAATGACCAGTTTACAGGATGCTACCCCTTCACATGTATTTTCTTTAAATCTCAAACTTATGATGTTTTTATTGTTTTCATCACACTTGTTTTGGTTTTCTACATGGACATAATTACACGTTTTCTTTTAAATTTGGAGATTAAATAAAATCTCTGGTTAAGCTTCACTTAGATAATAAACACGTCTAAGATATTATGTCGTTCTTGTAATAACATAACTTCACAATAACAAATTTTTTTTTATTTATAGCATTAGTAACCTAGTGCAGTTACACTAAATGTTTCAAACATTATCTAAGGTTATACAATACACATACAGTTCATATCCTGCTCGATACATTGTAAGGAACTCAAAGTTAGAAATTACACTTAAAAAAAAAAATTGGGGTTCTTATACTTACCCGATCATGTCACCAGTCTCTTCACACCTCGGATTGACCTTTTACTTTTGATATGTGAGATATTTATGTCAGTTTTTTTTTTTATTTTTAATTGATCCCCTCTGAAGTTTTGTTCCCGTTCAAAATTTTTGCCCTAAGGGTCCAAACTTCATTGTGTAGAGAGACAAAACCCTTGAATTGTTTCAATTCAATAAACATAACTTTTTTTATATGATACATTGACGCATGCTCCATTGAAGATCAATGTGATCTTTGGGGAGCAGGGACCTATGTGTCACTTGATGTATGGGTCTCATAACTCCCTCCCCCCCTAGGGCTGATGTTCTAAACTGACGCCATCACACTTGTTTCTTAACAAGAATAAGGGCTACACCCATTCATAGGCATGCTATATGCATCCCGTTCTTTTGTAGTCCTGTGCGGTGTGCACGAAAACCAATTTTCTACCATTTTTTATTTTTTTTATATTACTTCATTTACCTTTTATTCACAGACATGCATATGTCATTTATTTTCTATTTCATTTTAAAGTAGTATCTGTGTCTTTTGTTGCTTGCATTTATATTATATTATTTTTATTTTGAGAAGATATTATAACAAGTTACTAAAAAAATATTTACTTCTCTTATTTTGGTCATGGAAAATGCTGGTACCAGCCTCTTAATCAAATACTAAAAAGATATTTAAAAAGGATCCTGTTAAACCAAAAAAAAAATATTATTTGCACTTTCTTGGTGACTGTAAAGACTAATGAATACCAAGAAAAGAATAAAAAAAAAGGCGCCATTTATCATGACCTGAAAAGTTTTGCTTTACGCAAACATTTAAAGAATTGCAAGCACACAGTTATATGTTATATATATATATATATGGAGGCTTATCTTTGTTATTATGTTATGTCTGTTTTAAATACTTATACGTATGGGGTGGACAAAGTAATCATCAAATATAAAAAAAAAACTGTTCTACAAAGTTCACAGTTTTTTTTTTCTGGTGGTAATGGGTGATATATATAACGGCTTTACCGTTATATATTCATTATTCCTCCTTTCCCCTCAAAAAAATCAACTTTAAACCTTACTGGTTTATTATAAATTGTCATTATTCTACCCCCCACCCCCTTCAAATAAAATATTTAGTTTAAATTTGACATTTTAGAGTTAATTTCATATGTCTTTATTCATTCTCTCCCCCCCCCTCTCACTACTGTAAGTTTCGCTTTTACTTTTTAAAGTTCTTTTCAAATGCCGACATCATTTATCTCGGTTCCTTTCTCTGTCTTTCAAATTCACACGTTAGAAAAAGAGCTTAACCGCAGCTATTTTCCATTGGAATAAAGTAAAAGAATAAAATACAAATGAATGTCTTTTCGCTTTGCAGCCGACGATATCTAATGCATATTTTCCCAGCCTCTGGGCTTGCATTAGTATTCAATTCTCACCCTTCTGTTTGTCGGATAAAAGCCATATGCCCCTTGCTGACTAATTCAGCTGTCGTTAAAATCTATAACGAGCATGTAATATCACGTGTTAGCTATTTCTTTAGCCACTTTCCCTTACCGCAGGAATGTTAAGATACGTGTAACCATTCAGCCGCGCCATGGCGTAAGTTTGAGTTCTGTGTAATACTTCGGGATGCTTCTGATTCCTTTGTCCACGCCACCAATATTCATCGCCAATACAGTACATATGTTCTTATTCATCTCGCCAATGAGTGAGTGATTGTAATGAATATTTTACCACTACTCCTTCTGATCTTGAATGTGACAGACCTCAGCTCTCTGCCCTTCGGGGCCGCCCCGTCGGGCAGTTTTGTGTTTGACTTCTCCCGTCCCACTGTACTCTCATGGCCCTCCTTTTAAGAGTTCATAATAAAGAAGTAAGTCCTCGAAATTTTCGTGTTGGAGTTTTTTTTTTTTTTCATTCATTCATGACTCTGGGAATTCAATAATCTCCTCAACACATGGTCTTAACTGGAATGTAGAAACGGGAAAATAACTAAATGGAGAAAGTATCCCAAAAATGAAGATCGGATAAAAAGGCAGCAATTTATTAACAAATTAGTGCACTAAAACTCAAAGGGGACCTGTACCGGGCACCTTGCATGGGTGCGAGGGTCTTAACTGAAATGTAGAAAGGAGGTAGAAACTGAAAGGAGAATTCACCCAAAAAATGAAGAAGATCGGATAAAAGAGGGGCATGTTATTAACAATTTAGTGCACTAAAACTTCAAGGGGCCCTGTACTGGGTCACTTGACAGGGTGCCAGGGTCTTAACTGAAATGTAGAAATGGGGCAGAAATTTAAAGGAGAATTCACCCCCAAAAACGACGAAGATCGGATAGAAAAGAGGCATGTTATTAACAATTTAGTGCATAAGAACTTAAAGGGGCCCTGGGACCCCGGCCCTTAAAAAATTAAAACTCCAAGCCTCATTTGGATCAGGACCTTTCTTGGGCTATTCACATCTATATTTTCAGACTTCTACGTGCAGTAGTTTTCGCTAGCCATCGCGCACACACGGACACACACACAGAGCGATTTGATTTTTTATTAGTATAGATAAGTGCCGATTTTTAAGGGATGGAATATTGAGATAGTTCGGCTGTTTCGCATTTCATTGCACTGATAAGTTCTTATTGCACACCATTTCGTGTGTTGCAGCGAGAGTGGTTTGCTACAAGACAGAAGGTTTTTAGTTTTCATTGTTATCCATATTCACCTCAAATCCATTTATTTTTTATTTCGCTCATCTTGAAGCTCTTTATGCGAACAAATTACCGAATTTTCGGAGATCCCTGTATATATATATATATATATATATATAAATGATATTCCATAAGAATAATATTTTAAAAATGCAAAGTTATACTGCGTACTTTTACAACTTATTCGACGTATTCAATGTTTCCAAAATTTAAAGCCTAAGAAATAAAAGAAAATAAAAACAACTTGTCACGCAGACACAGTTGCTAATGAAGTTGAAAAACCCCCATGAAAGAACAACTTCAAATAAGCGAAGACCATCCAAATAATAATGATAGGTGTCCGTTGTTCTCAAAAGGAAGCAAAAAGGTGGGTGGTTGTACCCAAATATAGTACTACGTGCAATATTGTGTACGCTATCTTGGCACTAATCCGCAGATATTTCATACAACCCCTCATATTTTTGCTTATTTTTGGGAACAACGGATTTCGAGCTTATTCTATCGCCGATAATTTTCAGAATTTTCACGCTATGATTTTGAAACTTTCACAAAAGTTACTCTATATACATAGCTAAAAACATTATGCATATTATATTTTGATTGCATTCGCGCATGAGCAGTGAAATATTATTTAGTAAACCTGCTCATTTTTTATTCAATTTTTATTATTTTTAATTCTGATTGCAGCGTATTATGTACAATACTGTTTGTCATGTTTTCTAAAAAGAACTGTTTTTTATTAAGAACTCTGCAAATTATAAGCAAAACACTTTGCGAAATTTGGGACTGTTTGTGAAAAAAACCTTAATGTCTCTACGTGTATACATGCTATACTCATAAAAATGAACACAGTGTATTACAATAAGCCACTCATTAATAATCTCGAATTTGAATGTTTTTTCTACATTAGTTTTTACAGAGTTATCCAAAAGATATTCGTTCTTTTTCAGTTTGTTACCGGCCCCCTTTGGGGTTTTGGGACAATATCTTAGCGGAAATATATGGCCTATACTATACTGTTTACACACCTGAAGTTTCAGGTTAAATCATCATAAATTTTTGTAAATATTTAACAAAACGTCTAAAATTGCAAGTGACCGGTCACTTTTGGTATAGTGTATTAAGAAATAAGTTAAAATGAATGGATTAAAACAATTAAAAATGAACTTCCAGTTGTTATTTTTATCCTGCAATTGCTACAAAGCGCTATCATTAACTGACACTATTAAAATTTGATTGTGTTATAATAAACTACATGATACAAAATAAAATTTCGATGCTACGCTGAACATTGCTAATCTGTGAATATTTAATTACCTTCATACCCTCTAATCTATGGAGATTGGTTTATCTAGAAGCAGGCATATATTGTTCAAAGAATTGCATTGAAGCATTAGCCATGAAAATTATTTACCTATTGTATGAAGAAAATCAGAATTTACACATGTAAATTTTAAATAACACAATAGCTGTTTTATATCTTGTAGATATAATGAGACATTACAGTTAAAATATAGCTTCTAGCAAACAATCTTTTAGAATATGTATTGAATTACAACAAGATACATAATATGTTTCGTGTAACGTTAAAAGTTACTTTGCATTGATCATTAATGTCTATACAAATTGTATTATGGATAAAGTAATTTAGTAGGCTAATTCAATGAGACTTTTAGTAAGTAAAATAAACAAAATATTTCCTGCTTCATTAAATGCATTCTGTATTAAATAATTCCCCCTTAAAATTTGCATTACAGGAATTTCAAAAATTTATATATAATTCTACAGATGAATATTACGAATTTATTTATTATTATTTTTATTATATACCGGATTTCATAATGATATAAACACTAGGGTGGATCGAAAAAACCGAAATATTTATAATCGAAATGTAATAGAGCGGAAAAGTTGCCTATTGTAAAGAAGAATAAATTCGTAAAATATTATACCGATCAGTTAATATCTTTTACCACCGCAAGGGGGCCAAAGTTTCCAAAAATCTCAAAAAACGTGTTTTTTTTTTTTCAATTTTTTTTTAAATCATCCAAACGTACGAATACAATTTCTAATAGGACACAATAGCTACATGAAGATATAAGAAATGTCACTGTAAATGTTCATTATGATAAAGTCATATCTTTTATTGCCTCAAAAAGACCATAATTTGAAAAAAAATTCAAATTTTCCTTTTTTCTAAATTTTTATAATTTCTATAATATGTCTAGAAGTAAATAAATTTACTTCATATCCATTAATATATTATAAATTTTGTTAACTATTTGTTATAGACTGGAAAATAAAAACGGTAATCATTCATTTTTCTTGACGATCGCTTCATCTACTGCTGTTTTGCTGCATATCAGCAGTTCATATACCACAAATCACCAAAATGATATAAAATGAACAAAATATTTTAGTATTTTATTAATTAAAATACAGAGGTGTTTAACCGAAACAGATTACATAAACTTAAAATGAAGTATTTAGAGTAATTGAATTTTATAATATGACATGCTTCCAAATAAAGCCAATGTTCCTCGAGAGGCCGAAATTGATCATATGTATCCTCCCTTTGTTCTTCAAACTTTACCAGCACTTCAGAGACTAATTTCACGCATCTTTATACGGATTGAGTGGGATAAGGAAAATTATAATAGCTGATATCTTTAATCGAACATTCAAAACTCACCAGCGTCTTTAGATAGTCAGTCGATAGACAAAACCGTAACAGGTGGTATCGTTAGTTTACAGTTTTGCCACTCGATTAAATTCATACAATTTTATGCTTCAAAGTTTAAGTCTGGAATGACGAAGTGGCGGATGGCACTATTCGTGTCCACAGAACTTCGTGCTTTGAAAATTTTCTTTATGGATGGGGTCCTGATATCCTCTCCTTCATATTACAGAGTGTAGAATACCTAGTGTGGAAATATGCTATCCGAACAGTGCTAAAAATTTGTATCCCTTAAATGTGCGACGATACTGCTAAAAGCCCAAGTGTCGATCGCAGCGACATCTGCGGGATTTTCGTATTACTAGTATTACATTGTATAGACCAGCAATATCGTACAGTTGTAGAAATTATCCTGCAGATGTCGCTGCGATCTTCATATTTCAGCTGCATCGTTGCACATTTAAGGGATACAATATTTTAGCGCTTTTTTAAGTATTACAGGGATAGTCGATTTCCACACTATATATTCTAGGCGTTATACTTCATATGCTTTCATTCCAATAAGGCTATTTTCATGATTTGCGAAACAGGCATTTCGTGAAATTACAGGAACAATAATCTTTCGTAGATGGTATGGTAAGTAACGGGGATTACTAAATATAGTCTACAGAATCTGAAAAACATGATGAATTCATTTTAATTGTGAACCAACTGATGCAGTACATTTTCAGGATGTACTCATTGAGTACATTCTGAAAGTGCATTGCATCAGCCGATTGCCAAAATTGAAAATTGCCAAAGCACGAAGCTCTGTGGACACGAATAGTGCCATCCGTCATTTCGTCATTCCAGGCTTGAACTTTGAGGAATAAAATTGTATGGCTTTAGTCGAAAGGCAAAACTGTAAACCAACGAAACCGCCTGTTACGGTTTGTCTATCGACTGACGATCTAACGACGCTGGTAAGTTTAGAATGCTCGATTAAAGATACCAGCTACTATAACTTTCCTTGTCCAACTCAATCAGTAGAAAGATGCGTGAAATTAGCCACTGAAGTGCTGGTAAAATTCGTGAATCAGAACAGAGTGATAATCACATATGATCAATTTCGGTCTATCGAGGAACAATGGTTTTATTTGAAAGCAAGTCATATTATAAAATCCATTTACTATAAATACTTCTCATTTTAAGTTTATTTAATCCGTTTAGGTTAAACATATCTGTATTTTAATTTATAAAATGCTAAAATAGTTTTTTCATTTTATATCATTTTTGTGATTTGTGGTATATGAACAGCGGATATGTAGTAAAACAGCAGTAGATGAAGCGATCGTCAAGAACAATGAAGGATTACCGTTTTTATTTTCCAGTCTATGACAAATAGTTAACAAAATGTATGACTTATTAATAGATATAAAGTAAATTTATTTACTTCTAGACATATTATAAAAATTATAAAAACTTAGAAAAACTGAAAATTTGAAATTTTTACATTTTTTAAAAAAATATGGTCCCTTTGCGGCAGTAAAACATAGTATAATTTTATCATAATGAACATTTACCGAGACATTTCTTATATCTTCATGTAGTTATTTCGTCCTATTAGAAATTGTATTCATACGTTTGGATAATTAAAAAAATATATTGAAACAAAATATGTTTTTTGGCAATATTTTGAAACTTTGCCCCCCTTGCGGCGGTAAAAGATATTAAACGATAGGTATAATATTTTACGAATTTATTCTTTATTACAAATGGCAACTTTTCTACTCTATTACATTTCGATTGTAAATATTTCGGTTTTTTCGACCCACCCTAATAAACACATAGTAATTTTGTAATCTCCTCGCAAAAATTCATAATTTTACATAATACATATCTGTAAAAGAAATATCAAACTTTAAATTTATTGAAAATATGAATTATCTAAAAAAATGGTGTTTCAAAATGATATGAACATTAATCGAAATTATCGCTAAACGAGCATGGAATCTGTACAGGAATATTGAATGACACTCGGAGAAGAAGAAATCAAAATATGAAATTTAGTTTAGCGTATAAAGATACTTCGCAGACTAGGAATTTTTCAAACTTGGTCGCAAAGTGCGTTCTAGCTGTATGGGTTTTAAAAGTGCTTTAAGTTGTTTTAAAAAAGGGATAGTTGTGGTTTTTAGGAATCAAGAACATTCATCCAGATCTATAAAAAAAATTTAAAAGATCTACGGGTTTAATATTAAATTTTCTTCTATTAACAGATGATTATGAAGAAAAGAAGTATCCAGGACGTCCGCCAAAGCTATCCAAAAGGGAAAAATAGCTATTATAAAAAGAATGAGCAAAGGGAATACAACTTTAGGTGAACTTTCAAGAGATCCAATGATAGAAGTGTCAAAAAGTGCGTTGTATAAAGTAGTCAGGAGCTCTAAGATGATGAGGTACATGAAAAGAAAGTCACAACCACGTATGACCAAAATGCATAAGTAGAATCGTCTGGATTGGGCAAAAGATCACATGTCCTGGAAGTTAGAATAAGAAAGAGTGATACTTTTCGATGAAAAACAAATCAATTTCGATGGTCCAGACGGTTTTTCTTATTATAGACACGATCTGCGAAAGAAGTGAGAAAAGTTTTCAAAAAGGCAGCAGAGTGGAGGTTCATTCATGGTTTAGGCTACGTTTGGATTTCATGATAAGATCAAAGTTACGTTTCCCTCGGGAGAAATGAATGGATTAACCTACCAAGATCTACTTGAAGAAAGATTGCTGCCTTTTGCAGAGGAAATTGACGGAGCTTACTGAATGTTACAAGAAAGCAATCCATCCGCCCATACGCCAAACAGCACTTGGGAATGGTTTCTTAATAATGGTGTACATATAACTACATAGCCATCTGTTTTTCCTGATTTAAATCTAATGGAAAATATATAGAGCCTACTGGTTAGAGCTGTTTGCACAAATGGAAAATAATATGCCACAAGTTCAGAAGTAAATATTGCTATAATTTTCCATGGGAATGAGATCGTTCAAAATATATTAAACAGCTTGGTTCACTCCACTCTTCATCGCATTTTTGCATTCATTAAAATATCTGGTGCATACATTGGCTATTAATCTATATTTTTAGCCAGTCTTCATATCATTATGAAACACCTCAGAATGGAAAAATGCAGTTTATTTTTATAAATCGCTGTTCCAATAATATTTTGTCATAAAATAAAACGATTTGTTCTATTTCGAACATTGATTAGACTTCTGCTTGTTTTGTAACATTTTATTATATTTTATGATTGTAAAACTGGGTGTTTATATCATTTTGACACCCAGTGTATTTGAAATATATTTTCTTTTCAAAACGCTCAAAAAATGGCAAAAAACTTCCACAAGATTTCATAAATAAGATTTAAGAAAATTAAGTTATGAAAGTCTAACAGAAGCATTAGAAATGACTGAACTAGTAATTGGTCATTCCATTCCAGTTGTAAATATCATAATATGAATAATTGTATTTAAAACCATCTTAAATAACATAAATCGGGTGATCAACAATTCAGGAATAATTATAAAAATCGAGTAGTTCCCAATCTAAATCGTAAAGGTTGCATAAATGCAAATGCATAAAATGGTGCCTAATATAGTTCTTTTCCACGTTCTTAATATTTAAACTCTCAACTACAGTCAGAAATAAGCTATTTATGTGGCATACCTTGTGATTTTAAATGGGGCTGCTTACAGAGCCATCTAGAGGAAAAAATCAATCGGTCAGAATTAGCTTACTAATTATTGAAAATTTTACAACATACAGCAAAATATTTAATTACAAAGTTCTTCAGAAACATTGATTTAGATTAGATCAAAATGTACTTTGAGTAGATAAATTTTAAACATTGGAAGTGAAATCTTTTGTTTGCGATTATTTTCCTAAACTTTTATGTAAAGAAATGAGCATTTAAAGTGTTTGGCCAAAGAGACCTTAAGTTCCCCTGTAAAGGCATGGTGAATATCTACCCCTGCATATTATAATTGCTTCAAAAATTATTTGATTTTAGAACAAAAAATATCTGAAATCTTTATATTAATTTGTTATTTCATTTTAATTACTTCAATTAATTTGCCTACATTTAATTTGTCCTGAATGAGACTTCATTTTAATAATATAGAAAACAGTGAATATTAGGTGTAATTCCTCGTTTAAAATAATCTACAATTTATTATAAATAACCAAGTCTTATGTCTAAGAAAATCCCTTCCGGCTCAGCCTACAGGCGGTGGTAGATTTCGAAGTTAAGTACTAATTTCACCAACAAAAACTAAATCAAGATTGGGTATAAACCCAGTTTAACAACATTATCGGCAGCTTTTGACGAAATTTTAATTTTATTTTTCTATAAGAGCTCGTTCTATCAGAATCATATTAAGGCGGTATTCCAAAAAATATTTTTCCACGCTCAACAACTCGAAATTTTCTGACTCATTTTTAAGAGTAAAAACATGAAACATGCTGACGTGATTTTTATAAAGATATGTATAAGCGACATATATTTTTATTTTTCGTTCAATTAATTAGAACATGATTTACAATTATTTTCTCAGTACGACTATTTTTTTTTTCATTTCCAGCACTATTGCTTCGGGGAATTCGGTTCAAAATGCCCACTTTGACAGCATTTTTGAAATATACTCATCCTTTATCAAAACATCGATCAATACAACACATTATATAGTTTCTGAGTAAAAGAACCTGCCAATTGGAAGCATTTGAGAGAAAAAATGAATTTCAAAATGAGCTTGAAAATAAGCTGTTTGGATTTGAGTACAACTTTAATGCGATAATTTTTTCGTCAATCTCTACTTTTGTTTAATTTGTTTGTTTAATTTGTTTGAGTTGGTCCTATCAAAAATTTGTAAATGCGAGAGTTGTAGATAATATTAAGTATATGTATAATAAATTTATGTGGATTGTATATCTTGCGAATTGACTAAGTTATGAATATTCTTCATATTCTACAACTACTACTCTACACTTCATATTTTTCATTCTATCATTTCTATCATTTTATTCTATCTTTTTTCATATTTTTAAATTTTTGCTGTAAGAGTTGGTCCTATCAAAAACTTGTCAGAATAAAAGTTGTAGATAATATTAAGTAGGTTTACAATAAGTTTAAGTGAATTTTATATCTTAAGAATTGACGAAGTTATGATTTTTTTCTCTCTAAAACACTATTTTTGTATCCCTTGAGCCCATTTTTAATTTTATCAAAAATTTGTGACACATAAATTTATTTTTGGCCCCTTTCCTAGAAGTAATAATAACTTTAAACTGATTTGATATGTATAAAATTTAAGAAGTTATCGACTTTTTTCAGTTTCCAGAAAACCCCTCAATATTTCCATTCCCGTGCCTAATTTTGGCCATTAACGAAACTAGGGGATCGTACCCGGGCTTCCCGGGTTAAAGAATACAGGTGAAAACATTTTTTTTTTTATTAAAAACTAATATATTTTTTTTTATATGCAATAAATTTTTTCGATTGCCCACTTACATTAAAAAAGCATTTTGCATATGAAAAATACGAATTATACAATTAAATAAATTTTTGAAAATTATCAAAAGCTTTTTTTTCTTATTAGCCGCATGCTAAGAGTTATTTGACCAAGATTTTGCTACTTATGGCATCCTTTTATATTCTGATAATTTCAGAGCTCATACATGTCTGTTAAATTTGTGTTTTATTTACGGGCCTTCCACAAATGATGTCACGCTTCATGGGGGGAGGGGGGGTTCATGAAATTGTGACAGTTTGTGACAATGGGATGGGAAGGGGTAAGAAGAAATGTGACATTACACATTTTGGTTAAAATAAAGGCATTAAAATCAGCAGATTAAATTTTGAAATTATTTTGAAATTAAAGTATTTTGTGTTTATAAAGTAGATTTAAAGCCAAATATATTAAATTCCATTTCAAATTCCAAAATACGGCTGTTTTCAACTGCTCTTTTGTATTAAGATTTTATTACTATTGTATATTAATTATGTTTTTGTTATAAACCTCAATCTTATTTCTTACAAAATAAGTACATGAATCATTTTTATTGTTATGCTCACAAATGTTGTTAAAACACATAGTTAAGTTTAAAAATAAAGTTTGAAATATGATCTATAACGTAGTGCTTTGTTTCTGAACTGCAAGTATATGTTTATGTAATATAGCGTGACATGTGACAATGGGGAGGGAGGGGGTATGGTGAAGTGTGACACTTTGTGACAAAGGGGGGAGGGGTGTCAAAAATATTGAAAAAAAAGTGTGACATCATTTATGGACCGCCCCTTATATTATTTTATTTATTCATTCATAGGAAAGTTTTTTTTTTTTTTTTTTAAAGGATATTAGCCCTAAGAAAATGATGAACTCTTTATTTTGTTTTAAGGGCAAACGATATAATCTTTTGTAATCGAGCAGCGCGCGATATAGATAAATAAAAAGAAATATTTCATGCATTAAAATTGTTTTTAAAACAATAGACAATCAGTAAACTGAGATGAACTTTGCAAACAAATTCCATTTGAAAAAAAATATTTTATTTGATGATCTAAAAATTTAAATTGTATGATTACAAATAGGTTTGATTTATGTTTTTTTATAAATATTATTCTTTTATTTTTTTTTTTATAAAAGAAGTATTAATTTCGTTAATTTGTCTTTCACAAATATGTTAGATTGGGTTTTTTTAATATGATTCTTTTATTTGTTTATAAAGGAAGTATTAATTTCGTTATGCCAAAAATAGTCAGAAACAAATGCTGAACAATGTTTTTGCTTTATGTGCAAAATGTTTATTATTATTGTGTATTGAAACCGACACGTGATAAGATAAACTTTAAAAAAATCATGCTTAAAATTTATTTTAAAAACATAATACATCAGTGAATTAAGATACAGTTTTGAAATTAATTGCATTTGAAAGTAAATTTTTTCCCTATGCGACGAACATTGAAAATGTACGTAGGTCAGAAGAATAAAAAAATGCAGTAGCGGAAATTTCAAGACCGAAATTTGATCGTGAAATGTTGCCATTCGCAAAATGACGTCAGCGTACGCACAGGTACGTTTGTCCTGTATAATATACCGGGTGTCGTAAAAAGGACTGACTAATTTTAAAATTCAATAACTTGCAAACGGTGACAGATATGTAAAATATTCTTGCAGGAGAGTTATGCATGAGGTCAAAAGTTTTTTTTTTTTTTTTCAGTGATTTTCGATTTCAGTTCGAATTATAAATAATAGATGGCGCTGCGATCAATAGACGCTAAATTAAGGCTGGATTTTTGGCACTTCGGGACCCACTCAATACATTTTAATCTCCTTTTTCAGCATGGAAGAAGAGAAAGGCCAAATAGTCGAGCCTGTATTTAGCGCCTATTGCTAACAGCGCCATCTATTGTTTGTAATTCGAACTAAAATCGAAAATCACTGCAAAAACACTTTTGACCTCATGCATAACCCTCCTGCAAGATTTTTTTTTCAATATATGTCACCGTTTGCAAGATATTGAATTTTAAAATCAGTCAGTCATTTTTAGGAAACCCGTTGATACGTAGTCAGTAAAATATAATAAAGATCAGTTATTACGATGTGGTCATCAATTGAAGCTCTTATGCTTGGCATTCCGGAATGAAAAATAGCAATTTGTACCTCCTCAAAATTTGCATTCGCACTTCTCATATTCATATTCATCATTTAAAAAAAATTGTATTTTATTTGATCATTTTAAAATCATTTTAACTCAAAACTTGAAGTCACTATTGTCAGCTTTTATGTGAATAGACGCACTCTTTACTTGAGATTCTAATCTCAATTCCGGAGAGTAAAAAGTTCCGTAATTTATGATTTTAGACGAATTTGTGTTAAAATGTTTAGTTTTATCTAGGAAAATGATCGTTTTCTTTTAAATATGACTTCATTTTCCCTTAAATACGCATTTCGCCTAGTGTCTGAAACTTAGTATCAGTACACATGCTGAAGGAAAAGCAATATAGAAAATATATGAGGAAAAATGCGTGTTTTCAAAAGTAGTATGTCATTTTCCGTTATTATTCCCCTAATATGATATGCTCCTAATGGAATTTTGCGCCACTAAACCCTATACAACAATTTTTATAAACAATTTTGAATTTTTATCAGAAAATGGCATGAATAAATATAAAAATACTCCATTTTTTTTCCTGTCTTGTCTGCAATAATGAAAGCTATCATATTTTCATCATTTTGGAGAAATTTCATAAAATGCTTTTAAAATGCTTTTAAAATGCTTTTAAAACACTTTTAAATATATAGATTATATAAAATTGTGAAAAAATAAATTAAGCAAATTATGTTATTTTGATAAAAATATAGTAGAATGTCCAAAAGAATAGCATTAAAGTTTTATTATTCGAGAGAATTTTGGACAATAACTTCAGGAACGTGATATTATTTTAAACCTCGAGTTATTTGTTTGCTTGTCTAACTCGGCGAAGCAAATCTTTCCAGGCGAGAATCATCAATTTCTGTAATATAAATAGCTATTATTTGCATGTCACCTCTCTTTTATAAAGACACTCTAAATTTTTGTAAAACATTGCGTTTTATCAGTGTGTGATTTCGATTACTTTATTTTCAAAAGTGAAGCATTTTCATCTGTGAAGAATTTGAAAGCAGCTGGGCTGTGAAAATGACGCACTTCTACAAAACATAATTCAGTTTTAAGAATTAAAATACACGCTGTTTTATAAAATGACGTCATATGCATCCTCTAAAGCAATCCACTTTTACAATCCAATCATAAACTTCGTCTATAGAAAGTATGCATATGACATCATTATCGCGGAATAACAGACAATATTCTTGACATAGCCCGTATCTTAATTTCAACTTTTTTTTCTGCTTCTATGTGAAAATGGCAACAAAAAGATACAGTAATCTCCTATTTTCGACTATTTTTCCGTTTACTTTCAATGACTTTCAATAGAAATGGGGTACTTTTGTTGCCACGATTGGAAAAATGGTATTAAAAACTACAAAAAAATTAATATCTCAAAAATAAATTGAGATACAGCTTTCAAACAAATTGCATTTAAAAGAGCATTGTTTTCTTATACGACGGTGTAAAAATTTAAAATGTGCGATGTTTAGAAGTTTAAAAATTTGCAGTAGAGAAAATTGTTAAACCAAAATTTTATTTCAAATTTGAAAGTGTTGCCATTCGCAAAATGACGTATGCGTTACTCACAGATATGTTTGTCCTTTATAATATAGATTGACCACGAATTTCTACCCCTTGATTTTATGTATCAGTTTGGAAGATACTTGTGGAGAATTGCGAAAGTTATGGTGTCCATAAAAAAGCGATATATATATATATATATATATATATATATATATAAATATATATATACACTTTATGGCCAAAGGTGACCGGTCACTTGCGATTTTTGACGTTTTGTTAAATATCTAGAAAATACATGAGGAATTAACCTGAAACTGCAGGTGTGTAAACCATATAGTATAGGTCATATAATTCCGTGAATATTTTTTTCCCGAACCAACCATAGGGGACTGTAAAAAAATTGAAAATGAACGAATATCTTTTGGATAACCATGTAAAAACTAATGTAGCAAAAGCGTTTAAACTCGAGATTATTAATAATTGGCTTATTGTAATAAACTGTGTTCATTTTTATGAGGATAGCATGTATACCCGTAGAGAAATTAAGGTTTTTATAAAAACAGTCACAAATTTTGCCAAGTTTTTTGTTTATAATTTGCAGAGCTCTTAATATAAAAAAGAAAAAGTTATTTTCAGAAAATATGACAAAGAACATTGTACACAATACTCTGCAATCAGAATTAAAAAATAATGAACATTGGATGAAAAATGAGCAGGTTTACTAAAAAATGTTTCACTGCGCATGCGCCAATGCAATCAAAATATAATGTGAATAATGAGTTAGATAAATGTATAGAGCAACTTTTGAAAAAGTCTCAAAAACATAGTTTGAAAAGTCTTATAATAATCCTTTATAGAATAAGCTCAAAATCCGTTGTTCCCAAAATGAAACAAAACGATGAGGGGTGTATCCAAATACAGTACGTGCAATATTGTGTATGCTAAATTGGCACTAATTAATGGATATATGGATACAACCCCTCATGTTTTTGCTTCATTTTGGGAACAACGGATTGTGAGCTTATTCGATAAACGATTATTATCGTTAGTGACCGGTCACCTTTGGCCATATAGTGTATATATATATGTAAAGATTTTACTAAAGGTGGTTTTGGGCTCTAGCGGTCATGATCGGTGTAGATCTGCAAAAGTTTTTCAGAAATTCTAAAATAGTAGAGATCAAAATATGTAGCATTTCATACGAAATCTACCTAAAACGAAACTACTAGAAAGCGGATTTTTAGTAATTGGTGATGAACATTTATTCAATAACTTCACTATTTAAATATTGAAGAAATGACGTCTTCCTAATTAAAAGTAAATGAATATTATAGTATAAGTAAGAATCTTTCTGTTCCCTTTAGTTCTACTGTTAAAGCATCAAAAGATAAACAAAATTTCATTATTTTTTCATTGTAGTCAAATATTAGCGACATTGGCATTTTATTGATCCAGAAATTGAAAAGTATGTAAATACTATAAATATAGATATTTTATAAATAAATAAATAATATATTATATATATTGTATATTAACATGACACTAACACAAATGAATTACATATTGTACTCATGCATCAGAGGTAATCGATTGAACATAGAAAACAATTAATGCTAAAATAGCATAATTATTTTCATTAAATACTGGGAGCTGTCTTTTTAAGATTTGTGGGAAAAAAATTAATTGATGTATTTTAATATTGAATACTAGTTTTAGTCGTAAATATAACTTGTAAGAGTGCATTAAGTTCGATATTATATTCCTTTTCTAAAAACAAGAATTAACAACCAAAATAAATTAGTTTTTGTTTCTCCAGAATTTTGCGTCGCATCTGATCAATTACTGGTGAAATCTTGTTGACGTTTAATATTTACTCATCCTCATTGCCTGAACATTATAGAGTTAAAAGGTATAATTTTAGAAACACCTGGAAAATAATAAAGATAATATTTACAAAAATCTATCACAGTCGTTTATGTATGCTGTTAACTAGCTTTCTTTCTCTAGAATCTTAAATATTTCACTGCATTAAAAATATTTTTGTATTTTTCGTATTACATTTTAGTGCATGTATGTATTTTTAGCTCACAGGCTATCAAAGCCTGAGAGCTAATGTGCTCGCAGGTCAGGTTCTGCATGTGCGTACGTATTTATGTACGTAATACAATAACTCTTGAGAGAAATATCTGATTTGCTTTATATTTTGTATACAGGTTTATTCTGATAAAATGCTTCCCTGATTAGTTTTAGGGGTTCATTGGTGAAGTATATAAAAGGGAACGGGGAATAACCTGCCACCCCTTAATTTAGGTAAATGAGTTTCATGCAGAACTATCCGATTTTCTTCTAATTTGGTATAGAGTTTTATTCTGATAATGTGCTTCCCTGATTAGTAGTTTTGGAGGGTTTTTTTTCCCATTTGAACTATATTAGTTTGTATTATGACAAAAAAAAAAAAAAAAGCTGCGTTTTTAGGATTTTTATTTTTCACTATTTTGCTTAAAAAATGTGTGTTTGTGAGTGGTTTTATGAATAATAGACATAAATAAGAGTATAATATCCAATTAGAGGGAATTGCCTGTGAGCTCAATGCGAGCAGTTTAACTGGACATTTCTTTTTTTTTTTTTTTTTTTTGTTATATGTGCTTTGTATATTGTGCATTGTATTTACATATACATTTGAAACAGAACAGGTTCAAGCAGTGACTGCGGCAGAAATTATATGATTAGCGAGCAAGATATATAATAAAAATTATTATTATAATCATTAGGTTATTACATCGAAGGACAAAATGTGTCGCTAAGTAGTATTTTTTCTAGAATTTCTTTTTGACGTTTTCTAACAAATTTAAGACACGAGTTATACCCCATTATTTTTCCTAATTTTTTTTTAATTTTTACGTAGTGTTATTAGATAATCTATCATGAGGTAAATGTGATATCCTAAGGTACTAATTTTCCTTGCATATATGAGCCACTATGATTTAGTATTTAACTTGTTTTCGTTTTAATATTTAATTTTTAATTTTAAAACTTAAATAATACGAACTTTTTTTTTATATTTTCGCAAAGAAGTACGGTACCATGTGTAAAAATTTAAACATTTACTAACAAGACAAAAAAAAGAAAAAGAATAAAATAGATTCCACTGCATTTTTCTCGTCTCTAAACTTTAGTTGCGGATCACCATTTTCCAATTCGTGTCTCCAGTTAAAAAAAAAAAGAAAAAAAAAAAATCTGATGAGCCAATGAAAACTACAGAAATGCAACGAACAATATAACTGGGAAAATTTGGTAAGAAAAAAAGAAAATATTATATTTAAATTGTACTTTACAATTTAAAAGTATCATTTTTTTTTAAATGCAGAACTAGTTTATTTCAACATTAATTATTCTGCAAAACAGTTATATTTTTAAAATGTTGAATTTCATTGTTAATTTTACATTTTAAGCACGAGTTTATACATATATATACACATATATATTAAAATGCATGTTTTAGTAAATTTATTATTAGTTCTTTCCTTTCCCCTTAAATTATGTGTATTTAATTTTTTAAGAAAGATTGAAAATCTCAAAAATATTTGTTATTAATATTAATTCCTTAGCATCTTAATTTTAGTTTTTTTTTTTATTTAATTATAAATTAATTTGAGTGCTGATGCAATGTTGTCAAAGGAATTTAAATTGTGATATGTTATAGCAAAGTACAAATATTTATGTGAAACATTAATAATCATCAATTTCACTATTCTACATATCATCTTGATTTAATATATCAATTAATGATTTTGTCTAATACAACTGCATATATTTATGAACATATTTTTAATTTTTATTTATTTATCATATATCTATCTCTAAACAGTATTTGCTTTAAAACTTAATCCATTAATAGTTATTACTAGTTTTTATTATATAATTGTTTTTATTTTACTAATAAGCCAATAGACGGCAGCACCCCACTGATTCATTTGAATACATGGAACAGTTCATTCTCAATTATAAATTATCTATACAGGGCTCTGGTTATATATAATGGAGCGTGCTTGGCTATGCTGTATATATATTGAACGTTGGTCCACCATCATATGAAAAAATTGGCAACACGTGCAGGTGATCTACAATGATTGTATTTTGTTATGCCTAATGCTAAGACAGTATAAATTTCAATTTCGAAATTTGTTTTTTATATTTCATTGACCTTTTATAATCTTGTTTTATTTTGAACGTAATTGGTGTTCAATGGTTTATTTCTCTGTTGTATGTATGTGGTTGGCCGAAATTCATATTCTTAAGCTAATTTATGGCTAATAAGAAGATGAAATCACACATTCTATTTGTGGAACATTAGGCATTTGGGACCGACAATTCTGTCTAAGTTCTACAAATTTACTTTATTCCATTTCTGTTATTGAATTTCTGCTGTTTTTAACACTTTCCAACAAAGTTGAAAAGTGTTTATTCATTCGGTTTGTCTGGCCGTCAGTCCGTCTGTCCGTCTGTCCACGCTCTAACTCTCGTAGATATACTCAGAATTCCCTGAAATTGATAAAGCTTATTTAGGGTCACCAAAGCATGTTTGGCATTGTATATGAAGTATGTAGGATTAATCCTTCATTTACAGGGCTACCCAAAAGAATTCCATTTAATTATAGTACATGGTGAAAAATCGTTTGCAGAGTATTTTAAGGACATTACGCTGTTCCAAATGTATTTAAACTGATATAAATCACCAAATTTCACTACGATCACGTTATAACACGGCTTTCATGGCATTTTTTATTCATTTACAGAGACACACAAAAGACATCGGTTACAGTACGGTCTTTGAGTAATAACTGCTGGAGTGTGCAGTTTGAAATTCGGTATGCGCTTTTAAATTTAGATAATCTTTTGCACCTTACTCGTTATATATCAATTCTATAGCTCATATACAGGGCTGCACAAAAGTATTCTGATTCCATTCTCGTTATTAGAGGAACTTGCTGAAGGGGAATTTTCAATTGAAGTATATGTATTTCTTAAGTGAACAAAATTTTGGCATGCATGTAGTTAATAGATGGTATACGGGGAATAAATCCCTTAAATATACTCGGATTTTCATGAAATTGATAAATGTTATTTAGGGTGAACAATGCATGCTCGGTATTGTATATGAAGTATGTAAGATTAATTGTTCATTTACAGGGGCACTCAAAAGTATTCCATTACATTATGGTTTATGGAGAATAACTCCCGTAAATATACTCGGATTTTCATGAAATTGAAAAAGGTTATTTAGGGTAACCAAAGCATGTTTGTTATTGTATATGGAGTATGCAGGATTAATCGTTCATTTACAGGGGCACTCAAAAGTATTCCATTACATTATGGTATATGAGGAGAAATCGTTTGCAGAGTATTTTAATGACATTATGCTATTTCAAATGTATTGAAACTGATATAAATCACTGAATTTCACTACGATCACGTTAGGACAGCAAATTCATAGCATTTTTTATTCATTTACAGGGGCACACAAAAGAAATCGGTTACAGTACAGTACGGTCTTTGAGTAATAATTATTGGAGTGCAGGGTTTAAAATTCGGTATGCGCCTTTAAATTTAATTAATTTTTTGCATCTTAGTCGTTAATTCCATAACTCAAATACAGGGCTGCACAAAAGTATTCACGAACCGTTCTCCTTATTAGAGGAAATTGCTGAAGGTAAATTTTCAACTGAAGTATATGTATCTCTTAAGTGAACCAAATATTAGCTTGCATGTAGCTAATAGATTCATATCTATAAATCATATACAGGACTGCTGAAAAAAATTGCATAATTTTCCGATTATGGTTGGGAATAGCTGAAATTGGGTTTTGAAATGTATTATGCGTTTCCATATGGTTGAATTGGACGTAATATTTTAATTTTTTAAACAGTGCAGTTTTGTTACATTATTCTGAATGTGCTGGAAAGTGTTTCATAATATACGGTTGACGCATGATTTTTTCTTACCTGTTTACTATGTTTTTGGAATCTATGTTAAGTGTGTTGGAGGGAACTGTATTTTTGTCACTTTGTCAATGTAATTTTATTCATAATGTCACAGTTTTTGTTGGTGATCGGTAATGTTTATTTAGTGGTTATATATATATATATATATTTATATTTATATATAATAAATATATAATAAAGAAAGTTCATTTTTATCCCTTGTTAAATATTCTTTTTAACAATTCTAAATGTACTTGTTTAATATTTATTCTTTTAAATGCCACAGGCAACTAGTCTAGCTATATTAGTTTAATTTAATTTAAAATAAAGTCAGCATTTATTCTTTTCTCTGTTTTTCTTTTTTTACTCATGATCAGAAATGAAATCTCCATTCCTAATTAAATTGTTGATAGAAATTTTCTAAATTCATTATGTGTGAGAAAAAGTAATAATTACGTTTCAGATTGGATAAACAAAATTGCATTTACGTACGTATGATATTGAAAAATGATTTTTTAATGTGTAGAAATTTATTGAACATTTGTCTATTTTACTTTTGTTGTAAATTCAATTTAAATACTTTTATCAACTTATTAATTACTAGTTGAGACAGATACTCTTCGTAAAAAAATTGTGCATGTTTTCAAACATTCATATTGCATATCTGTTGGTTGTATACATATGACTCCGTCCTTTTTCCAGTAAATAAAATACACGCTTTGGAAATATTCTCGTATTTTCTATCAGAATAAGATACAGATGAGTTCATTTCTCAAGTAACTAACAACTATAAAATAAATCCAATTGTTTTGAAGTTATCAAGACATCAAATATTTTTCGATTTTTGAAAAACATCTCTCAAGTGTTTGTTCTCAGAGTAAAGAGAAAAAATGACACACTGAGGGAGCAATATCTGGTGAATACAGCGGGTGAACTAATATATCCCAGAGAAAGGTCCTTTATTGTTTTTTTCTCATGTCGTTGAACATTGTCATCAGGGAAAATAACCTTTTTATGCATTTCGTCGTATTATAGAATTTTGTTTCTAGGGCTTCGACCAAACTGATTAATACTCGATTGAAACATTCACAGCTTGATAATCTCGTTCCAACAGTTCATAGTAGTTTCTTCTAAAGGGTACCTCGCTCACAAGTTGCAAAACTAGTTAAGAAAACTCCATACGTTCTTAGCTTGGATGTGTTGCTAGATGTTGATATTAAAGTTTAGCATTAGATTTGATTCAGGTAGAGCACTATTTATAGGGAATCTCTCATTTGTTCACAGAAAAAAAATTGCACAATGAATATATTGTTATAAAACAGCTAGGTTTGTATTTTCCACAGCATATTTCGATTGTTGACTGAATGATGAATAAATGTTGTGATTTTTAGATCGAATACACTTTGAATAAACTTTTCTTTCGTTTTGAAAGGTGCTTTTCTTTATTCTAAAAAAAGTGTTTTTTTGACCCAATGTATATCCATAAAATCAATTAACTATCTAATTTTTTAGCAGTACTCTGTTGAGCAGGATGAAAAAAAAATTTTTTCCTAATTTGTTTTCTTAACACCGGCTGCGCAACTTTCTTTTCTACACCAATCCACTATTTTGTGTAATTATCGCGTTTTAAAAGAATGAAAGAAAAATAATATTACTATATTTTTCAGCTCTACGGTTTTCCATTCTCTAATGCTTTTGCTCTTCACCGAAATCATGTAAAATTTACTTTTATCTGAGTTTTGACTTAGATGATCACATGATCGAAAGGAATCGAGGAATTTTATCCAATCTCTAACTATTAACTGAGAAATAAATTGTAAACGTATTGCTAATAACGATATTAAATTGTAACCAGAATAGCTGTACTTTTTTTCGCTCAAAAATTCAATATATGGGGAAAACGGGTGTGAAAGGAAACCAGATTACGATGGAAAACATTGCTCATTTGGATGTTCCATTACGTATTATACAAAAACTAATTTTAAATGGATTACAAATGTAAGAAAAATTAATGTTAAATTAATATAGAGATAAAAATTATGTTCTTTTATAACAACGAGGTGGAACTCGCCGAATTTCGACGAAAGAAAATGTTTACAAAGGAAATGTTGCATCAAATTTATAATACATCAACAACAATAATTAGAATAAAAAATCCATCTTACACTTCTTAATTTAACTCTCCAAAGACATATTTTAACCTAAGATTAACAAAATACTTTTTTCATAAACTTCAACTGTTAAAATTATTGAAAAATTAAACATAATTCATATACGTCATCAGTAAAATATAATCAAGATAAGTAATTTTGATTAAGTTATTAATTGATGCTTGGTATTACCGAATGAAAAATCCGCAAAAATGATTTCACCTTGACATAATCATAGAATTTTTCTACCTTTACATCTAAACCAAATCAAGTCATTTTCCACGTTTCACATCCATATTAACCATTTCAAAACATTTTAATGCGTAATAGGTTATTAATAAAGATATTTTCAAGCTTGAAGTCACGTTTGTCAATTATTACAACTTTTCATGTTAAAATTCCCACTCGTGATTTGAGGTCTTAATATAATATCTGTACCTGCGCGTTAAAATTCCAGAAATTTATAACTTTTAGACGTATTCAAGGGGAAATATATCGTTTTATCAAATAAAGTTACCGTTTACTTCTAAATATGACGTCATTTTCAGTCGCTGAAATATTTTGCCTATTGACTAAAACTCAATATCAGCAAATGAAAAAATAGTGGAATATAACAGCATCATCACGGAAATTGTGTCTTTTTTAAAGCGTAACGTCATTTTCTGTTCAAATTTTTAAAAATATATTTTTAATTGTAATGAGAAAATGGCATCTGTAAGAATATAATCAAAAAAGATAACTGATCACTTTTAATAGAAATGAAGTACTTCAGTTGCCACGATTAGAAAATTGGTATTAAAAACTATAAAAAAACTAATATCTCAAAAATAAATTGAGATACAGCTTTCAAACAAATTGCATTTAAAAGTGCTTTTTTTCTGCATACGACGGTGTAAACATTTAAAATGTGGGATGTTTACAAGTTTAAAAATTTGCAGTAGCGAAAATTGCAAAAGCGAAATTTCATTTCAAATTTCAAAGTGTTGCCATTCGCAGAATGACGTATGCGTTAAGCACAGATATATTTGTCCTTTATAATATAGATAGTCTTTAAAAACCTGATTTTCAGTTACGTTCGTTACATAAAAATAAAAGGCCATCTTTATGGAAAACTTTAAGTAATATTAAGTTGTCAGTAAAAGTTAAAAATTCAATACTTTTACGAATTTTGGTTACTGATTTGATTTTAAATAATCAAATGTAATAGTGTTTATTAATCGTGCCTATTTTTAACACAATTTTGCAGTGAAATAAAAGCTGAAAAGTGTTCATAAAAAACAGTAACCGAAATTGTTTCACTTTTCAGAAAAAAAAAACCCCTCATAAATAAATGAAAAATAATTAAACAACTTGAAAGCTCCACGTATTTATAAAACTTTCATTTCCGAACCCCCAATTTCAGTTGCTTTACAGTTTTTCTATATGAAAACTAATGATGATGAATTATAATTATATTCTGCTGTGCAATGTTATATCCTCTCAGTGGTTGTATTTGTAATAACTATTTCATATTTTATTGTGATTGTTTATGTACGTATTGGCCAAATTCTACGATTTTGTATCAGCAATATTTCAAAAGAAATAAAACTGACATTGTAATATAAATCCCTGCATATTTGGGACACTATTATTTTCGCATACTAACATTCGCATGATTTACTCTAAGGTGGCATGAAAAGTTGTTTCATTTTTTCATATTGGTAACACATGCAAAGCCTTCAAAATCTGTGATTTTTTGCTAATTAGGGTTAGGTACTTAAAAAGTAAAAACGGAACCATTATAAGATTACTCCTGTGTCTGTCTGTCTGTCTATCTGTCTGTCACAGTCCTTTTACTCGTAAACTATGCAACGCGGAAAGTACAAATTGGGGGAAGAAATAAAGATTATTGACCCACATATTTACAGAATAATAAATATTCATAAATATATTTAGGAAAAATGTAGAGGTGCTAATTCAGTTACTTGAAAAAAAAAAAAAAACTTTTTTTGCATATCGTGTGGGGTATTGTGTGAGAGCTTTCGTAAGGCTGAAATCAAAAATATGTTTCGTTAAACTTTAGGTATTATATTTTCAAAGTTATGGTGGACTATGTAATGCAAAAATATGTTCCTCCCCATCTGATTCCGAATCTATTGAAACTAAAATTATGAAAAAATTAGAGGTAGTAGACATTAATTTAAACCTTGCAGGAAAATTACAGCGATTACCCTAGGTCACATAGTTTTTCAGAAAATCGCATTTTCCATTGCTCTCAAATTTCGATTTACGGGCTTCAGCAAAAGTGTTGAACAGAGTTGGAGGTACCTATTGTAGCAGAATTATAAAAGCATTGTTAATCATGAATTTCAGAAAAAATCGTCGGTAATTAGCCGAGATATTAACCCTTAAAGACACGGACGGTTAGGACATACATAATGACAGGGACAGGGTACTCTATGCTCCATCGGCTTTTAAAGCCTAGGTAACAAATTTTAAGAATATATTTATGTAATGCAATGCCCAGTAGCAGTATAAAAGCAATAAACGTCAAATTGTTAAAAACAGACTAATTTAATGAGAATTAATCACATAAATACTATGAGATTCGCGACTAGTTACCATTGAGTGGCTCTCTCAATACACCTACTATGTCTTTATAGTTAACTAAAAACCTATATGAATTAACAAATATATAGAATAGCTATATTTTCGATTATTTAGGTTCCATATATCTTTGAACTTTCATGGCTTATCCATTTATACTTTTCTAATATACAGGGTGCAAAGGAGAGCCCCTTTAACCTGAAAATACTTATGAACGGAGAGAGCTACAGCTATGCAAGTGAGGTAACGGTATAGTAAAGCGACTACGCCCGATTTAATGAAAACGACAGCAACGCCTCTAGTGGTGAAATTTCGAAGATAGCCACTGTAAATCGAAAACGAAAAGAGATAGAGCAAAATTTCCAGTTAGAAAGTTTTAGAGCATCAATTAATTAGTAGAATACGACTTTTGGTTTACATGGATAAGAACTTCGCCTGTCCACCCAAAAATGTCCGAAATCGATGCACACCATTTTATGTAAACGGTTGAATGCAACAGTCAGAAGTATGAAGAAATATGCACAATTTATGCTAAAAATACGTACTTATCTCATACATTTTGATAACATGACATAGAAAAAAAAGACAAACTGTCTCACAGTGATAAAAAGTTAATATTCAGTATGTTCGAAAAGTTCGAATTGCTCACGGTACACGTTTGTACCGCAGAGTAATTCTGCATGCACATTTCTCAGCATGGAACGTCTATTGCAAGCCTGTTAAATACGATGACATAGATTTAACCCTTTCAAGGGCGGGGGCTAGACGGTCAAGCTACCTAATTTTAATTCCAAAACTGACAAACGGCACCAAGAATATTTTAATAAAAGTTTGCTTTTGTAATGAAAGTGCAAATTAGTGGGTTTTTGTTTTCTGAGAAATTCGTTTGAATATTCTGGTGTTAGTCAATTATTTCAACAGTTTACGAACAGAATTCTTCTGGCCCTGAAAGATTTATTCTAAAATTTTAAATGCATTGGAAATTAAATCTTTATAGACATTGCAGCACAGTACAATGTCACAATCTGCAATTGTGCATTGCTAAATTTCCGAAATGTGAATAGGCAAAGTAGAGTCGTCGCTCATCGATTTCGGACATTTTTGGGTATGCAGGGGACGATTTATCTTATCCGTGTGAACCAAATGTCGTTTCGTACTAATTAATTGATGCTCTAAAACTTTCTAATAGGGAAATTTGCTCTACCTCATTTCGTTTTCGATTTGCAATAGCTATCTTCCAAATTTCGCCACTAGGAGTGCAGCTGTCGTTTGCATTAGGTCGAGCGTAGTCGCTTTACTGTTCCGTTACCTCACTTGTATGCTGTAGCTCTCTCCGTTCCCAAGTATTTTCAGGTTAAAGGAACTTTCCTTTTCACCCTGTATACTATACAGCCCGATAATCAATCCTACATTGTACACTTTTGGATCACCTGGTATATATATATATATATATATTATATAATCCCAAAATCATTCACCCTGGCTTTCAGTCCTTAAATATTGATCAGGGACATATATTATAAATTACAAAGTTACGTAAAAATGATACATAATTTTATGATATCCGTCGAAGTTTTCGGAGTATTCAATTTGAAGGAATCCAAAATTTAAATGTTTATACAAAAAAAATCTCTTATAGTAAAATGTACCCCATATACTAATAAGGTCATATACAAAATATCAGCATTTTATCATTAAAAAGTCTCAGAGATATGTTTAAAGAAGTCTGGTGAGGGGTTAATCAGAAATTAACTAGTAAATGTTTACAGCCAGAGTAGCAATCAATGTTTTATTTCGTAATATGTATAGGACCCATGAAACGCGATCATTCGACATGATTTGCCCCCTTTGCGAATTCATATTCAGCCAACGAAAATTGCTTTTAGTCAGTTTATACGTATTTTCATATCTCTACGACTTTTTTATTATAAAATGTTGAAATTTTGTACATAGCCTTATTAGTGCATGGGTCAGATTTTACTCATTTGGGAAAGTTTTTGCACAAGATCGTATTAAAATTAAAATTTTGTGTTTCTTTCAATTTAGTTCCCTGAAAATTGTAATCGATTTCATAAAATCATGTACCTTTTTTTACGTAATTTTATAATTTATAATATATATCTATGATAGATTCTTTAGAAGTAGCAGCGGATGTTAACAATTTTCCGACATATACTTTCATTATTTGCATACTTTTATTTAATTTGCATTGTGTGGCCGCTCGTCTCAGAACTTGAAATTTAATTTTAGCACCCTTCGTATACTATAATTGAGAGCAGTTTATGTGAAAAAAGTATTTCCGGTGACAATACTATATTCTACAAGGAAAACATTTGACATTTTCTTCCGCCACCCTCAGGCGGCAAAAATTGTCCATTAAAGATACTTAAATGTCATACTTAAGAGATGAATAAAAGAGTACTTAAAAGCTAATGTTCTTTGTGTAAATCATGCATGGTTGGAAAACGCGCCATCGTTCAGTTCCGCGATGGGAGTTAATAGACTGGCCAAATTACACCTGTATGCGATTTATAGTGTTTATACATACAACGTAGCATGTAAAAATTTAGAAAACTTAAAACCTCATAAAATAACAGTATTGTATTATAAATCTTTGTGTATTACAGTAAATGTACGATAAATGCTATGCAAATGTATTCACTTTGAGTCTCTTGTTGAAGCACAATAAGGCGTATAAATTTCATTATATTTGTAATAGTGTAACATAATTAATATAAGTTTCAAGCAGTTTTTTTCTCTTTATACCATTATCTAACGCAATTCTTTCGTGTGTAAATGAATAAAAAATTTATTTGCGCCCCATATTCTACAAATTAAACGGTTTAGTGCATTTCATAAAAACACATCTATTTCATCATTTCTGAAATAATGTAAAATCAATAAAATGCATATGAAACGATTTTACCCCCTTGATCGCAAAGTAAAGAAATAATTTTGACTGTCTCTGTAAACGAACTATAAATTCCGTATATTTAATTTTCAGTAGCGATAGTGCTATAGTAAACCTTAATAACATATAAAAATGATAGGGCACTCCAAGTATATTTACATGAGTTATAGCACGCCCAGCCTTTTCAACAAACTCGAATCAAAATATTAAAATAACAATTACTGATATCAAAGTATTGTATACATTAAGTATTGATATATTGATAAGATAACATTGTTGCGTTATAATAAAACGTTTTATCAGTTATTCAATTGCTAATCAATTTACTGTTAATTGTTGTTGGTCATATAACAATAATTGAAGATTCCGTGGTACAACATGTAAAACCTCTAGTTAAAATGTAAATGTTAAATATATATAACAATTTTTTTATGTGAATTTTATTATACTGCTAGCTTAGAATGTACTTTATAATTTAAGTCGATTTATAACTTCCATTACTAAGCTTACTCACAGCGTTCAAATTACACATTAATTTTAATATTTTTATCAGTTATTAATTTTAATTCTTATCTTTTAATCTTTCCAACAATTATTTTATTCTCTAAATGCAGAATACACTTTAATAGTAGTTTACCTTAACGGAAAATAATTAAATTCTGCTCCTCCATTATATATATCTTAAAGCACAAATGTATTTGTCAATATTTATCATTTCTTCGTGAAAAGAAAGTTCATTAAGTATAATGCACTCTAAGAATGATAGCCACAATAATACTTTTGTTAAAGTACTGAGCTTAAGATATTTAACAAAAGCGATAACTTATATATTTAGCTGCCATATCTTTAAACATTTAATCTTGTGATTATTTTTATTGTTTAATGTTGATTTATTTATGAAAATTTACTTGTTTGGTAGATTGAAGTCATAAATTTACTTTTCTATAATCTTTTATTTTCTAATTCATTTTTTCAATTAATCAAATATGATGAAACTGGTGAGGTAAAAACACATATTTTTCATTTAATCTAATAGCAAATTTTCAATTGTCTATATTAGAAAAAAAATGTTATAGTTGCCATTCATTTTAAATACTTAAAAGAAGAAAAAAACCATAAAAGAAAAAAATACTAATACTTTTATTACCGCACTATGACTACACATCGATTTCTATAAAAAAAAAAAAAGTACGAGAAAGTAAAATTAATATAGAAAATATTTCATGCACTCTTAACGTTAGCAGATGAAAAGGATTTTTTATGACCAAATTCATGTTTTAGTTTAAAACAAGAAATACCTGTTAGAGTAACTGCACGGTTTACATGTAAAACATTTTTAAAACAAACTTTTTATTAAATTACTCATGATTTTTTTTCTATAAACATAGTTTACTCTCCTGACTTTTATTTTTAATGCTTTAGATTTATGATTTAAAGAAGATTTAGTGCAGTACTTTTAAAGAAAAATCTATGAATATTCTTGGTATGGAAAAAAAAGAAAGTTTTTATAATGTATGAGATAAGCGTCAAAATATTTTCCTATTTAAAATTCCTTTGTATGTGTTTATAATCCCTTACAAAGGTCAGCGATGATTTTTTTTTTATACAGAGTGTCCCAAAATTCGAACAATAAATTAAGAGGGATGATATAAGGCATCGAGAATAAGAAAAAAATACCATAGAACGAGGGATCGCAACCGAGGTATTTAATCAAACATACAGTAAAACACTCTGTATATTATGTATTTATCATGCAAATATCGGAATAAAGTATTAAAAGTGTTATTACGCATAGTTTCAAAACTAATCGAGAGTTGCTGTTAAAATATATATATAAATTTACTCTTAAAATTATCGAAATTTCAAAATAGAAAATGAAAATCTAGTCATAAAATACAGGAAACAACAATTAACACTACCCTAACCCTACATGACTCAGATGCATTACAGAGAAAACAACTCTACGTTACCTCCTCATTTTTCATGCAATTTTTACTATATTTTAATTATTTGTAGAGTATTGTGTACAATATTGTTTCTCATATTTTCTGAAAAGAATTTTTTTTTTTTATATTAGGGAGATTCTCAAATGGTGGAATCATTAAACTTTAACTATATGTAATATTTCAAATTTAAGGCCAATTTTCTTTAATAGTATAGCATATAAGTCTACAAAATTATACGCAAACATTAAAAGGCAGCAACTATTCTGGAAAATTAATTATTAAAACATTTAATTAGCTGTTTTGTACGTTTCAAATTTTGGACATTTTTTCGCACGTACGTTACAGATTTTGGACATTGCTGACAGATTTTGGACGCTGCGCTTAGTATTTAAAAAATTCTTAAGGCTAAGAATGTAGTAAATGTGTCCTATAATTGTATGTGTATACATATATATATGTATAATTAACTTTTTGATATCCAGTAATAATAATAGTAAAATCAAATGTTAATCTTTGATATTAAAGTATTTACTACTTTTTTAGAAGTAATATCTGAATTTTATAGGAATTACATATTATGCAAAAAACATACCTTTACATAATATTAGAAGTATCCAACATATATATTATTCTTTTTTTTTTCCTCAAAAAAAAAAAAAAAAAAAAAAAAAAAAAAAAAGTTATACTGCCATTTTTTTAATGCACATATCTGTAATTTCTTTATCAAAAGAAAAGTCTTCTCTTGCTGTCACCGGGTGAGTTGGATTTGGTAATTTCAACAAAATATCTTCATTTGTTCACCATTATCAATGCTGATCTTTTCAATAATACCTGGCCATAAGTTTTCATCATGAATTAATACAAAGTACCAGTCACCAATGCCAATCTATTTTCAACTGTGAGGAGTCCATTGTAGAAACAATATTTTTTTCACCAGCTTCACAGGTAATACATTCTTGATTGTTTTTTTTACAGAGATTGTAAAAACCAGATCTGTTTCTTATTTGAATAGTACCAAATTTGTTTGTCGTGTGTACGGAGTGAATCTTTTGAGTACCTTTAACAGCTTTCGCTAGCTGTCTTTTCTATACTTTGAATACTGTTAATTTCTGTTTGTTTTTTTAAACCAAAGTTACAGCACGAAGTGGCTTAAACGTTTTATTTCCCTTGCATTTTGGTGGAGGAGCAAAGAGGAAGAATAGAATTTTAAGGAGATGGGATTCTTAAACCTTGAATTAAAAAAAAAAGAACTCAAGTACAATAATGTAACAAAAAAATATTTATTTTATTTTTTAAGATGTATGTTAGAACAATGGAATCTGTTATAATATATTTATTTATGTATTACAAAATTAAAATTATTAATGTTTAGATCGTTCCACGATTTGAACATTGTTATTAAATAATCTTTTGCGGTACATTTGCTGCAAAGAAAACTTTGCAAAATACATAAAAACACGTAAGATCACTGAAGAATTACTTTTGAAATAAAAAAAGAAGTTTACTATTAATTTTAAATCATACTTTTAAATATGCATGTCAGAAATTTCGTAAGGATCGCAGCGGTCGCCATATTGTGTCTATCGTTACAAAAATTAGTTGAGCATGCTTCAAGTCAAGTTATATTATTACACGTACTGAATATACTTTATTTATCCAAAACACGGTAATTATTTACGATAAAACATGATAATAAAAATCTTTTTACATGTTTCAGTACACCAAATCATCTTTAAAAATAAATTTGCCGAAAATAAAATCGGCGTTTCCATCGTTACACGATTCGGACATTACACTTTCTTATTTGAGAAAAGTGCATTTATTGCAAAAAAATCTTATAAAAACACATACAAATAATTTAATTTTTTTAAAATGATTTTAAAGTTAGATAAAATAGTTTAAAGTACTTACTTGATGTATTTTTCGTGAAAATGATAGCTTTGTCGCGTACGTTACTTTCGGACATAACAAAATACAAAAAAAAAATCTTTATAGAAAAGTCCATCTATCTTCAAAAAAGCAATAAATCAGCCTGCCATCTCTTAAAAAAATTATCAAAAAAATCATCAGTTTCCTATATGCATTTCTTGTTTACCATTAGAACCACCTGGAAGCAAGTTAAAACTCTTTTTTTTGTGGTACATTGGAGCAGTTAACGTTATGAATGTCCAAAATTGGCCTCTTTAGCATAAAATAATAAAATTTTAAGATATTTATACAAAACTTTTGCAATAAAATATGTCATTTTCTGTCTCTGAATAGAATTAAATACTCAGTGATAAAAAAAAAAAATAAATAAATAAATAAAGTAAATGATAATTAAAGTTATGTTTGAAAGGCTTAAAGTTATCACGTGTGTCCAGTGCCACCTTTTGAAAATCGCTCATTAAGAACTCTGCAAATTATAAGCAAAAAACTGGGCAAAATTTCAGACCGTTTTTATGAAAACCTAAATTTCTCTTCGAGTATACATGCTATCCTCATAAGAATTAATCCAAATTTATTACAATAAGTCACTTAATCATAATCTACGCTTTGAACGCTTTTGCTACACTAGTTTTGTCAGGGTTATCGAAAAGATATTCGTTCTTTTTCAATTTTTGACGGTTCTGTATGGGGTTTCGGTAAAATATATGACCTATTCTATACAGTTTACACACCTGGAGTTTCACGTTAACTCCTCTTGTATTCTTCTTGATATTTAACAAAACGTCTAAAATCGCAAATGGCCGGTTACCTTTGGCAATATAGTGTAGTTTCTAGAGCGAAGACTGCTCAAACTTAATTGTAAAGGGTCGAAGAATATTTGCATTTTAGACAGGTTTTGATTACAGCAGATGTCTGATAATTTCATTGTATACTTATTTTTTTCAGGTATGAAATATTTCCATTTAAATTTGAATTGCGTTTCAGGCAATTTCTATTTTGACTGCACATAATCATTACTATTATAAACTGCATATATCAATACATTAGTATTGATATACAAAAAAAAAAAAAAAAAAAAAAAAAAAAAAAAAAAAAAAAAACCTACAGAATGTTTAATAGTGAAAAATCCGAATTTTGATTTATAGTTATTTTACAGTTACGCAATAAATTTTTTTAATATTTATGGCCAAATTCGAGTTGATGGAAAGTTTTTTGAAATTTTCTGCTTTACATCGTTGCTTCCAAAACTATGGTCAACAGGATTTTTGATATGATGTGATGGTTTTGAGTTCTTAATTATTAAGCACAAATAAAATTAATTTTATTAAAAAAATTATTTTGAAGAAAAACGGCTTAGTGTACTTAATCTAAAAAGTTTGCCAATGGGTATTTTGATCAATAATTTTAATAATCTGCCTTCTATTTTAACAATCGTAAACTCCATCGATACACTTCAACGCTGAGAATAAAAATAATATTCAGCGATACGAATGATAATATATCTGTAAAAAAAAGACAAATCATTTTTAATCTACGAAAATATACAATAACAACATCGGAGTTATTATTCCAAAAACCGTTCTAGAAAACACAGACAACAGTATATTTTTCAGAGAGAGAACAATTTTAAAGAAGCACCTATAAAAACAGTTAATTTGGCTGTCAGTGGTTTTTGGAAACATTTACGAATACTATTTATAGTGTATTAATCATTTTCTCCAACCGGAATAATCTATTTTAGACTGCAAAAGATTTCCGATTGTACATTTTTAGCTGCGCAATTGATTTTATTCATGCATTAGTAACAAAATAGTATTGTTTTCATGTTAAAGCTGTTAACTTATAACGTTTGTTTTCAAAATATGTGTTTTGAACATGAAAATCTTTACCTGAATATATATAGCATCCGGAAAAACTACATTCCGTGCTGAGAAAACAGATTAATGCAGTATAAGACCTACTCTGAAACGTTTCTGTAAATGAAGGGCAGAAAAAAAACTATGTGTTTATATGATTTTTTAATTTCGAAAACATATTGTTTCTGAAAATTCTAAATATAGAAAACGCTTTTCAGAATCCTGGGTAACTAGTAAGAGGTTATAATATAATTTCGTTCGTAGTAATTATATATTTTCTCACATTATGAAACAAATATTTTTTTTAGATAGTTCTTTGCTTTAATCGTCTCACGATAACTTAGCAATGTTCAAAGTAATTTTAAATGCATTTTTTCGTTCATTATGGTGTAATCCACTAATAGAAAAGAACATGAGACAGTTTTTCACGAAATGAATTCTTTCCTGCGACATTTGTATTAGTTACCAATTTTTTACCCAGAATCTGTTTCAACTTGTTTAAGCTCTTCCACAAGCTATCTTAAGGGAGTCCGGGAAACAAAAATCTTAAAATTTTCTTAAAATGTTTTATTACATTAAAAATGTCTCTGTTTTTAGGGTTCCGTACTTAAAAAGTAAAAACAGAACCATCATAAGATCACTCCTGTGTCTGACTGTTCGTCAGCAAGAACCCTTTTACTCGTAAACTATGGAACGTGGAAAGTTCAAATTGGGGGAAGTAATAAAGACTATTGATATTGAACCACATTCACATATATATTTAAGAAAAATGTAGTATGTTACTTGAAAAAAAGAATCATTTCCTTGCATATCATATGGGGTATCCCATGAAAACTTTCGTAACGCTGTACTCAAATATACATTTCTTTTAATTTTTGGTATTAAGGGAGACCGGGGCTAGTAGGCGCAATTTTTAGTTATTGATTTTTAATATTTTTTTGTTTAAGTTTTTTAACAAACTTTAACTGCACTTTTAAAGAACAGGCATTTAGCTATAAATACCCTGGGGTTTTCAGTTTGTAGCTTTAGTAGTTTATGTTTAGCGGAAGCCTAAAGTAAAAGGAAAATTGTGCGCCAACCTACCCCGTCACAGGGCAAGTTGCCTATACCTATGGAGTAAGTTGGCACACGCTTTATAAAAAATTAAATAAAACTCAAATAAGACGCGTTGTTACGAGAAATCAATTTCATTATTATCAGTAATTTTAAACAAAGGCGTTATCGCCGTACAATGTAAATTCTAAATTATATAGGCATAAAAATAATGAATAAAACATTAACACTAATTAACTTCTAACTTACTCGATATCATCATCAGAGTTACAGTTATCACGAATAAAAATTCGACTGTCTCCGTTTGGGCAAGCCTCGTGTGCCCAAAATCTTACATCGCAACAACTTTTCTCTGTGTTTGCTGTTTTTCAAGCTACCAGACACCGAGCCAACTTGCCCCGTGTTCAATGCGCCTACTAGCCCTATAATACATTTCTTCACAAACGGGACACATAACCTTCTAAACATAAATAATCCAAGTAAATCACAAATGGGGTAGCTACAGTTAATCATACTCTAAGAAAAACTGCACAAGTTAAATCGCAATTATTAAGATAATTATTAGAAATTAGAAAAAGATTGAAGCAACAAAAAATTACTTATGAGTACAAAAACAGAAAAATCGTAATAAATGTCCACTGCACGTAGGTAACACCCCAAAACTACAATGAGGATTGTAAAAAGCAAGAAGAAAGGTACTCTGTGACTGGTTGCGCAATCTATCCACAAACAGGCGATTTATGTGGACTGCGCCTACATACCCCTGTAGCCAACTAGCCCCGGTCTCTCCTATATTTTCAGAGACATTGTCGAAAATGTTGTGCAAAAATATGTTTCTCCCCATCTATTTCCGAATCTACTTAAACTAAAATTATAATAAATTAGAGGTAGTAGAAGTTATGGTAAACCTTGCAGGAAAATTATAGCGATTACCCTAGAACACATAATTTTCGAGAAAAGCGCATTTTACCGTTACACACAAGTTTCCTACAGCAAATATTTTGGGAAGCACTGTAGGTACCTATCGTAGCTGAAGTATAAAAGCATTATTGATAATGATTTGTGCAAAAAATTGTCGGTAATTACTGGAGATATTAGCCCTTAAAGACACGGGCGGTTTGTACATACATAATGACAGGGGCGGCGTACTCTATGTACCAACGGATTTTAAAGCCTAGATAACAACTTTTAATGATATATTTGTATAATGAAATGCCCCGTAGCAGCGTGAAATCAATAAGCGTCAAATTGTTAAAAACAGACCAATTTAATTAGAATTAATCACATAAATACTGTGGGATTCGCCACTAGTTTGCATTGAGTGGATCTCTCAATACACTTCCCGTGTCTTTAAAAGTTAATTAAAACCTATCTGGAAAAGCGTGGCACGGAGCAAAGTGGCGTTGCAAATTTTCGACCTCCTTTCGAAGTGCGTAAGCACAATGCGGGGTTTAATCTTTGAACGAGGGTTACGTTTTAGCTACACTGTAAAGGGAAAATAATATTACTACGTTGGATTTAATTTCATGAAATGTCAAATAAAATTTAAATATGTACTACTTTTATTGTCAGTACCGAACTAAGTACATCATAAGCAGATTAATATACGATTAAAGACGAGTTATACAGAATAGCAATATTTGATATTATTTAGGTGTCATATCTTTTTGAACTTTTATGGTATAACCATTTATACTTTTCTAGTATGTGCAGCTATACCCAACTCTACGTTGTATATAGTTTTTTTACAATGTGTTATTAGTCTTTTAGCAAAGATTTTTTAATAATACAGTTAATAATTCATATATTTATTGTACGTAATATTCTGAGCTCGAGTGCTACTCGCACTTGACCGTTTATTTTCTGTTTAAAATGAAGTTTAAATCTTGTTTCTATCTTAATTGGAACAGGAAATATTCATTTTTAAGTTTTGGTTTGTTTTCAAAACCTAGCTTTCAAGCAATGGTTTGTCATGAAAATGACATTTTGAGGAAATGCGTTTTTCTTCATGATGAGTTTTTTCACAAATTCACGTATTTAAATTTTTATACGTCAAAAACCGTTAAAGATAAATGGTTCAAATTTGAAACATGTCTTTTTAATTTGTTTTACTTTAATTTTGATTTAGCAAATTAAAAAAAAAAATATTTTTGAAAATATGATTTTTTTTTTAAAGTTACGTCATTTTTTTCTGAAATTTTTACTTTTTATTTAAATTAATATATTTTCTTAATGCTGAATCTAAATTAAAACTTATATATTTCTGTTTATATAAATGCGAAAAAAATTGAAATTCTAGAAATAATATTTCGAGTTATAACGATTTTAAACTACCCCACTTTTTTAATAAAATTTAAATTTAAATAAAAAAAGAGAAGTTTTATCGTGTGATTTTATTTACAAATGATATGGTTAACCATCACAAAAAAATTCGAAATTTTAACTCAATAAATAAATATTATTTGAAAATGTGTCCCGGACCCCCTTACGAGTAAACATCTCAGTTTCGATGCCTATTCCCATTCTCAAACTCTTAAAAAAATGCATTTTTAATGCCTACTTATCTCTGTCAAATCGCACATTTAAACGAAACACAGTAGTCTTTTAGAGACACGTGTTCTGTATATTTTTTTCTTAATATTTTTTTCAGATTTTGACACAAAGTCTAAAAAAATAATTATTTATAATTATTAGTGATAAGTGACTTTTTAAACGATGTACTTTTGAGATAATTAGGTTTGTCATGTTGTTGAACTGATAATGCCTTATTTTAAACCATTGTGTGTGTTGTAGTGAGAGAAGTTTGCTACAAGAGAGATTATTTTCATACTTCATAACTATTCATATTCAACTCAAACCCCTTTATTGCATATTTTGCTCATTTTAATGCTCGTTAGCCGATCATATACCTAGTTTTAGGAAAGTCTGCTAATTAAAAAACACAAATTATTAGTGTATATTTTAACAATGTATTAGACCTTTGACAGAAAGGTATATGATAATATCTTAAGTTATACATTTAGAAGGAGGTTTTTTATTTTGTCTATTAGATTTTTTTTATACTTTTTTATGCGATTATCAGCGTATTTTAGCATTTTGCGACGATTTTTCTACATGAGTATAAGGAACCTGGTGTCAATAGTTTTCCGCAGCATAGCAAATTTTGTCTTTTTTCAAAAAAGTCTAATTGGAATTCGTAAAGCGTTTTTTGAACTTTATGCGACATTTTTGTTGCTATTTTTTTGCGTTATTTTATCGTTTATGTCGGTTTTTACACAATTTTTCTTAAGCGGAAAGCAATCTCCACTAAATTCAGCAAAGTGCGTTTTTATATCTATCTTGAAAAAATGCCAAATTGTTTATTTTATCAACGTGAACGACGATGCTGAATTTATGAATGATCAGGCAAAATGAAAAATCACAATAATTCAAGGCTTCAATCACGACCGGAGTGGGCTCACTCGTAGGCTTGTAATGGGAAAAAGGCACCAAGGTCATGCCCAAGATATATCCTTCCAGGTTGTTTTCAGGAAAACCGACTATAGAAGCAGCTAAAGCTTCTCTAACATAAATATGCATGTAGAAACGAATCATATAATCCATTTTTGATAGTCAATTAAAAATGAACTTACAGTTGTTACTTTTAATTTACAAATCCTATAAAGCAGTATCTTAAACTAATACTATTATCCCTTTAACGAGTTTGCAAATACACCCACCGTACTTGAAAGAATAGTTTGCTTGTTTCATTAATAAAAGCTTTTCGGCAACACTTAAACAACACTTTTAAACAATAATATTCATTTAATTGAATGACAGACATATATCGATTTTATAGAGCAAATAATTTAATACGATATATGTGGTGTATGGTCATTCAATTTAGTGTGTTGTTTAAAAAGTACTAACAGTTTAAGTTGTTATGAATTTTGTGTTTTTATAGTAAACTACGTGGTACAAAATAAAATTTCGAAGTTACGCTGAAATTTTCTATTCCGCCAAAATTTAATTATCTTTATACCCTCTAATCAATCGACATTAATTCATTTAGCAGCAAGCATATAGTGTTAAACAAACTTAAACGAAGCGTTAGACGGGGAAATACATTACCTATTGTATGAGGAAAACCTGAATTTACACATGCAAAGATTAAACAACACAACAGCTGTTTTATATCTTCTGTTAAGCCACCTTTTAGAATATGTATGGAGTTACGATAAGATGCAGAAGACGTTTTATGTAATGTTAAATGTTACTTTGCATTGATTATTATGTCGATAGAAATTGTATTATAAATAAAGTAAATTAGTCGGTTGATTGTGGGAGAAAGTAAAATTTAACAAAAATGCTTCTTGATTCATTAAATGCACTCACTATTAAATATTTTCTCCTTAAAATGTGAATTATAGGATATTCATAAGTTTATATCTCAATCTACAGGTAAATAATATTACGTATTTATTTATCATTATTTTTATTATATTTGAAATAGTTTTTCATTGATAATTTTATCAAAAGTAGAAAAAAAATTACATGATTTCTATACTGAGTAGTTTTAACAAGATTACGTTATACACAGTATATCGCCATTAATCACCGTACAGTTTCAATTTTAGACATTTTGTCGAATATTTAAAAATATACTCGTCGCATTCTTCTGGAACTTCAGGATTATAAAGAATATGTTTGTCCTCGAATTTATCAACGTCGATTTTATAAGGGGACAACAAAAAATCATAGAACAATAATAATATTTGGGATCACCTTGTAAATTAAAATGCACGAAATGACTTATCGATGCAGAATACAAATATGTGGATACTGTAAAAAAAGTTTAATGATTTGTGTAAAAGTAGAGCATATTCATGAAGAAATAACGATTTTTTTCTTAAGTTCTATGAATTATTGCATGTTTTTAGCTTATTAAATATTTATGAAATATGAGCAGTTGTGTGAAATAATTTTGTTTATCTATTACTTATTTACTTTGAAATAATTTTGATCTACGCATGGGCAAAATGTAACAAATATTTTTTTTACATAATTTATTAGTCAACTCTATGAAGCAACTCATAAAAAATGCTGTCAAATATCGTGAAAATTCAGAAAAATATCATCGATAGAGTGAGCTTATTTTTAGTCGCTGCCTAAAAGGAGCTGAATAATAAGGGATTTTCACAAATTATCATTATTTATTAACTGACTTTCAGAGAAAACTTCGAACTTAATGAATATCAGTGACTATATTTGAAACAAATGCTTCAATAATGATGCTTCCTTTTATTATGGAATAGTCTTGTTCTGGTGGTTATCCAAGAATAACTAAAGCATTAATAAAAAACTAAAATAAAAAAAAAATAAAAAAGTCAAATTGACAATTTCTGGAAAATCTCTTATTCTTGAACTGCTTTTAGAGAGCAACTAAAAATCACCTCACTCTATAGCCGATATCTATGTAGCCGAATTTTCACGATATTTGACTGGATTTTTTTATGAGTTGCTTCATAGAGTTGCCTATTAAATTAAGCAACTAAAAATCAGCTCTCTCTATAGCCGATATCTATATAGCCGAATTTTAACGATATTTGACTGGATTTTTTTATGAGTTGCTTCATAGAGTTGCCTATTAAATTAAGCAACTAAAAATCAGCTCACTCTATAGCCGATATCTATATAGCCGAATTTTAACGATATTTGACTGGATTTTTTTATGAGTTGCTTCATAGAGTTGCCTATTAAATTAAGCAACTAAAAATCAGCTCACTCTATAGCCGATATCTATATAGCCGAATTTTCACGATATTTGACTGGATATTTTTATGAGTTGCTTCATAGAGTTGCCTATTAAATTAAGCAACAAAATCTTTGCTATTATTCGCGCATACGCAGATAAAAATTATTTCATACAACTGCTCATATTTCATAAAAATATTTAATATATATATATTCCAATTGCACTATGCTGTTTTTAATACACTTTTCTAATTTGTCTGAAACTGGTGTTAAATTTGGTTGAAAACATTGCATGATATAAGCTAAAAACATGCAAGAATTTTTTGAACTTATAAAACAAATCGCTACATATCTATCAATAAAAGTTCTATTCTTACATAAATGTGTAGACATGTTGTACGGTATCAACAAATATGTATTCTGCAGCGATAGGTCATTTTTTGTGTTTTAATTTACAGGGTGATCCTACATATATATATTTTTTTATTATTGGCCCCGTAGTTGCCCTCCTTATGAAATCGACGTTGATAAATATGATGCCAAACATATTGTTTATAATCCTGAAGTTCCAGAGGAATCCGAAAGGTATATATTTAAATATTTGACAAAATGTATAAGACTGAAAGTGTCTTATGAATAATGGTTATATAGTGTATATCGGGTTATCCACAAGTCAGGAGACATTATAAAAATCGAGTATTTCACAATGAAAATCGGAAAGGGCTGATTTGAATATTTAAATGCAAATACATAAATCGTGCGCAGTATAGATACTTTTCATGTTCTTAACTTTTAAACTCTGCTACAGTTAGAAATATGGTATTTATGTAGAATACAGCGGACTTGTGATTTTAGATAATACTGCTTATAGAACCATCTAGAGAAAATATCCAATCGGTCAGAATTAGCTTAGCTATTATTGAAAATTAATGGAGATACAGCAAAACAGTTAATTACAAAGCTATTCAGAAACATCGACTGAGAACAAAAATATACTTAGAGCACATAAATTCAAAACATTGAAAGCAAAATCTTTTGTTTGCAATTAGTTTCCAAAGCTTTTAAGTCAAGAAATGCATATTTAAAGAGTTTGGTCAGTGAGATCTCATATTCCCTAGTAAAGCTGTTGTAATAAATCCCTCTGTATATTGCAACTGCTTCAATTTTTTTTTAATTCTTAAAAGAAACAAAAAATTCTAAAATCTTTATATGAATTTGTTATTTCGTTTTAATTATTTCAATTTATTGCAGAAATTTATCCTGAATGAAAATTTATTTTAATAATATAGAAAACAGTGAATATTTGATATGATTCCACGTTGAAAATAATCTATATTTGATTATAAATACTTATAAAGGCTTGGGTCGAAAAACAAAACTACTGAAAAACTGAGTTTGATAATAATCGAACAAGAAAATTTTGTAAATAACTGCACTATTTCATTATTGGAGAAATAACTTCTTCCTAATTAAAAGTATCGTAATATTATAGTATAAGTAGTAATCTTTCTGTTCCTTATACAGCAGAGCGCCGATTATAGGAACTCCAATTAACCGAACTTTCAATTATCCGAAAAGCCTATTTCTCTCAAAAAAAAAAAAAATTAAATAAATAAATAAATAACCGAACTTCCAATTATCCGAACAGCCAATTTCTCTCCCCCTTTTTTTTTTTTTTTTTCTTTTTTTTTTTTTAACCATTTGGGAAAATGGTTAATGTTCTCGTCAGGATGGGAAATCAAAAGCATATCTCAAGGTTTTTACTGGTTTAATCCGCATTTTATTCGTCTTCTGATTGATCTATACAGTAATATGTATTTCCCTTTACTTTCAACAGAGATCTGTTGCCACTACGACAAAAAAGTAATAAAAACTACAAAAAAAAAAATAATAACTCAGAAACAAATTGAGATACAGCTTTCAAACAAATTTCATTCGGAAGTACATTTTTTTTCTCTATACGACGATATAAAATGTAATATTGTGGGATGTTTAGAAGTTTAAGAATGAAATTTCATTTAAAATGGGCTGTCAGATTTCTTGGAAATCTGACGATGGAAAAGCCTTTTCCCGAACAGCCAATGAAATGCTTGGATAATACATAAGTTTACGTACGAGTCGCAGGCGATTTCCATCGCTTGCAATTTTTACGTGTAATAACACTATTAATGTTTAATTCATGGCGACGTAATGTATGATCAACTCCGTGCTATTGTTTATGTCTTAAATTTTAGTCTTTGAAAAAATTATTTTCCAAATTGTCGTTGTAATTTGTTAAATTGCATTTTTATTTATTTATTTTATTTTATTTTTTAACCGAACTTCCAATTATCCAAACTCCATGTTTCTCTCATTTTTTCCCCCTTCAGATTTAGTATGCGAAATCTATTAGGGGAACCCCGATTAGCGTAACATTGGTAGCAGTTACAACGAATAAGTAATTGAAGAAAATGAAAACGAATGCTCTGAAAATGACTCAGTTCCATCACATAAAGAAGCCTTTGAATGCTTGGAAACAAGTATGAAATGACTCGAACTGAAAACAGAAGAATGCTGATCCTATTCAACTAATTAATTTAAGAATAATTCGACATATGGCAGCATTGATAAGAATGTCTCCTTTGAAGGAAGCAACAATCGCAAACTTTTTTGCTTAAATTATAATCTCTGGAGTTTAGAAGATGATAAAAAGTAAAAATGTAAACAAACAAACAAAAAAAAAAGACAAAATAAAATTAAACACGCCAGCACTAACTGGTGCTACCAGTCCTAAGTCTGGATAAAGAGTGAAGGTTTTAGTATAGTCAGGAACATTACTTAAATTGTCTGTCCGTTTATCCGAACTTTTGCTTATCCGAACTAGGGTTGGTCCCGACTTAAAATGACCCAGGTCCATCACATAAAGAAGCCTTTGAATGCTTGGAAACAGGTATGAAATGACTCGAACTGAAAACAGAAGAATGCTGATCCTATTCAACTAATTAATTTAAGAATAATTCGACATATGGCAGCATTGATAAGAATGTCTCCTTTGAAAGAAGCAACAATAAAAACTTTTTTGCTTAAATTATAATCTCTGGAGTTCAGAAGATGATAAAAAGTAAAAATGTAAACAAACAAACAAAATAAAATTAAACACGCCAGCACTAACTGGTGCTACCAGTCCTAAGTCTGGATAAAGAGTGAAGGTTTTAGTATAGTCAGGAACATTTCTTAAATTGTCTGTCCGTTTATCCGAACTTTTGCTTATCCGAACTAGGGTTGGTCCCAACTTGTTCGGATAATCGGCGCTCTACTGTAGTTCTAAAGATTAACTTGTTAGATAAACAAAATTTCGTTATTTTTCCATCATAGTCAAATTCTAGCAACATTGACATTTTAGTGCTCCAGCAGTTGAAAAGTATGTAAATACTATAAATATAGATCTTTTGTAAATAAATAATTCAATACTATATTTCATGACACTAACACAAATAACTTATACACTGAACTGATGCGTTATAGGTAATCGATTGAACTTAGAAAACAAATCGGTGCTAAAATACCATGATTCTTTTCATTTAACTCTTTATCTACTAAATTTACTTATATGTACCATTAAAAAAAACTTGTTATAAAATCCATTTAATACACCGATTAGTAGTAATACAGTTTAGAATGTGTTATAGCATTACTTTATCTTGTTCCAAAAGCATTATTGGTTACACAAAGCAAAATATTTTTTTAAAGGATGATTTATTTTACCTCTGCATCTTTTCAGCTTTCTTGGCATTGTGGAGGGGGGTGGGTGATTTTCAATTAGGGAATACTTTAATATTTCTATTATAAAAACACTATATTTGTACATTTCCTAATTCTACAAAATACTAAGGAAAAGATTTAAAATAAAAGATTTGAGTGGGGTTATAAATATTGCACAAAATCCCTATAAATTCAAATTTAAATAATCTTTCTTAATCCTTCGATCCTTCTAAAATCTTACTAAAATTTATTAAATGATTATGTAAATCTTTTAATATAGTTTCAAAAATTCACAAAAAATGCTTTAGAAGATAAAATTTTCATGAATTCATAATTAAGCACATAAAGGATTAATACTAGGAGGAATACTCTTTTTAAGATTTGGGCAAAAACTTTAATTCATCTATTTTAATATTCAATATCAGATTTAGTTGGAAATATAACTTGTAAGAATGCATTTAGTTCAATATTATATTACATTACTTCTAACAAAAATTAACAAGCAAAATAAGTTTTTTTTTTTTTTTTTAAATCAGAATTTTGCGTCGCATCTGGTCAGTTACTAGTGCACTCAACTTTATTGAAAATTAATATGTTAATCAGCATAACAGAAGAATTTATTATTATTATTATTTATCAGTGTCAAACTTCTAATAGAAAATTTTTTAGATAGAATTTCTTTCTTTCAATAGTTACTAAGTAAGGTTGTGTTTGTTACATCCATAAGAAGTTGTAATTTGGATGTATCGTAAATGATGTGAATTAAGTTCTAAAGGATGAAAAATTCAGCTACTGTCAAACAGATCACGCTTTCTGGTGATGTTTAATATTTACTCATCCTCTTTGCCTAAAGCTTACAGAATTAAAAGGCATGGTTTTTAAAATACCATGTTAAGTATTACTTTTTAGTACCTGTACATTTTTTTATATTTGTATTATGTTCTATATTGTGCATTGTATTTACTAATATATTTGACCGAGAACAGGTTCAAACAGTAACTGCAACATAAAGGATATGATTAGAGGAATTGTGAAATAAATAATAATAATTATTATTATAGTCATTAGGTGAATATATTGAAGGATAAGATGTGTCGCGAACTAATCTTTTTTCTAGAAGTTCTATTTGATGTTTTCGAAGAGTTTAAGCCACGAGTTATAGCGTGTGTTGTACCACTTATATTTTCAAATATTGTTTTACTCTTTAGATTGTATTATTAGGTAATCTATTATGTGGTAAATCTTATATACTAAAATTCTAATTTTGCTTGTAGATATGAGCCTCAAAGATTTGTTATTTAAGTTGTTTTTGTTTAATTTTTAATTTTTAATTTTAAAACATAAATAATAAGAACTTTTTTTATATTTTCTCAAAGAGCGGTACCATTTATTAATAATTTAAACATATGCTACCAAGACAACAAACAAACAAAAACAAAACAAAAAAAAAAACGCTTTCACTGCAATTTTCAAGTCTAAATTTCCTTATCATCATTTTCTATTCGCATCTCCAGTTAAAAAAATAACGATAGGTCATGACAATTATTCAAGAGCATTTGTTTATCTGTTTCAGTAATCGTGAATTTTCTGTACTAAAAAATAAATTTGACGAAATTCTTATAAAAAAAAAAAAATAGAAAATTAATCAATAAAAAGTAAAGAATTGTATCGAACAAGTATTATTTTGTAAGGGAAAAAAATAAGAAAATAGTATATTTAAATTGTAATTTACTATTTGAAAGTAATCAGGAATAGTTTATTTCGAAATTGTTTATTCAGTAAAACAGTTATTCAGTGCAGTTTATTTAATTAGAAATCAAATTTGTGATTTTAGTTCTTCGGTTTTTTAACAGATGGCAGTACTATGCATTCTGCGCTGTGTTGTCAAATCATAATTATGACATCATTAGATAGTTGGCTTTTGGTTTCTGAGAGTGGCGCATGAGGCATGGTGCTCCTATTGCATATTTGTTTTATGTTTAATTTATTTGCACCTAGTATAGGCTGGAGATATATTTTATAATGTAATATAAGGCTTTCTTGTGGTGAAAATATATTAATTAGAGTGTTGTTTATAACTAGTTCAGTTATATTCTGAAACCAGAACTTTTAAAACTGTATATTTAATTGTGTTTGTAAATGTCAAGATCTGTGTTTTTGTGACTGTTCTAATGAATAAGAAAAATATCAAGAAGGATTTATTTCTTTAAAAATTCTCTGCATAAGAAAATTGGAGGCACTTAGGCGGGATATGTGAGTACTTACTTTTGTTTTGATGTTTTCTTTATGCTAAAAGCATAATTTTTGCTAGTAAAGTTAGCAAAATGATATTTTCTAAATGAGGACAATTTAAGTATTTGTTTAAGAAAAGCGATAAAATAAAAAATAAAAATAGTATTCTACAATAGTATGTTTTGATAACAATTCTTGAAAAAGAAAATTGTTTTCACGAGTATTACGAATTAATTACTTGTTGTTCTCAAGAAAATTATGATTTATTTGCTTGAAATATTAGAATATTTAATTATTATGGTGAATTGTTACTTTACATTGAAGAATTCTGAAGATTATTTTTAAATTTCTGCATATTTTAGAACAGAACATTCCACTATTGTTTGTAAGAGAAATGATATTCTTAAATGATTGAACATTTTGTAGTGGGGTGATTTTGAATTTTTGAATTTGATTTGTTCTGTTTTTTACAGTTAATTCAGTTAGTTCTGTTTTTGAATTTAATTTGATTAGTTTTGTTTTGAAGCAATTCTGATTACTTTTGATTTTGAATTAATTTTGAATAGTTTTGTTTTGAAGCTAATCTGGTTAATTTTATTTCGGAAATCATTCTTTTTATAAGTTTTTTTTTTTTTTTTTTTTTTTTTTTTAAATGGATGATTATGAGAAAAAATCTGTAACTAGGTGAGAGAATAGTTTTGATAATGTGAATAAAAAAATGAAATTTTGATTAGATTACAAAGATTAGATTTTTGTTTTAAACACTTTGAGCTGTGATGGGTGAATTTCTTCCCACTTAATTTTAATCGCCAAATGTTTCATTGGCACCGAAATATTTAACCAATTTTATTTGAAAGTAGATTAATGCATTTTTCGTGGCATTTTCATTACAGACAATGCATTCCACTGTAGGCCGAATCTGTAGTTCACAAAATACTGGTGCCAATGTGACATTTGGGCATTTTGAAGAGTTATACGACCGGAGCTCAAAGGGTTAAATGATGATTATTCTGAATTACCAGAATTTAAAGATAGATATTTTCAATTGAAGTCTAAATATCAAAACAAACTAGATTCTTTGAATCATTTTGATCTTGTTAATGCTGTAACACACAATACTACGCAAGGTTCTTCAATTACTGCTCCTAATCAATGTAATATCAGACTGCCAAAATTGAACATTCCAGTATTTTCTAGAAAATCTTCAGAATGGAAAAATTTTAAGGATATGTTTGTTTCCACTGCCCATTCACAAGTAGGTTTAAGTAACATTCAGAAATTTCAGTATCTAAAAGGGTTACTTTCTGAAGAACCAGCTACATTGATTAAGCACATTCCTCTTTATAATGAATCTTATCAAGGAGCTTGGGAAAAGTTTTTAAAACGGTATGATTAAAAGAAACGGATTCTAAATTCCTTAATTAAATTATTTTTAGAACAAAAATCAGTTTTGCATCCTAATAGCGTAAATATAAGAAATTTGCTGAATGCTTGTGATGAAGTTATTAGGGGCTTGAAAACTGTTGATCATGAAGCTACAAATAGAGTCCCATGGTATATTTGTCATTCTAAAAACTTGATCCTGAAAGTCGAAATTTTTGGTCCATTGAAAGTACAGAAAATGAATTTCCCACTTTGAAAGAAATTTTTGATTTCTTAAGTTTAAGATGTTCTTCTTTAGAGATCATCTCTAACAATGAAAATGTCTGAAACATTTCAAAAGTTCAAATTCTGTTGGTTCCAAATGCAGTTCAAATGACAAACAATCAAAGGCGTGTCTAAAGTGTCAAGAATTACATCCACTCTACAAATGGGTTAAATTTAAATACATGGATGATGTTGCTCGAAAGAACTTCGTTAAGCGTAATAACTGTTGTTTTTTTTTTATCTTTAAACTCTCATAAAGTTAAGGAATGTCCAAATTCTCATTTGAAATGTTTTAAGTGAAAAAGTAAACACAATACACTCTTACATGAAGAGAATAAAAGTAATAATTCTTGCACTGTTAAGTTTGAAATTAAAGTTTTTCCAAATTCATCTGATAATAAAAACCATCAGTCAAATAAAGAATTTATACAGAAGTAAAAAAGGAATGACAGAATTGTTTTAAATGGAAATGCTGGAGTATCGGCTGGACAAGCGCATGGCTCAGTAACTCTTACAGCAGGTTTAAAGCTGTCTAATGAGTCCTTAAAGGTTCAGGCATACATCCTGCCTAAAGTAACATCTCAGTTACCTGTAGAATTACTTGATACAAAACAAAAATAGAGTATCTGAAAATATTACGTTAGCAGATGAAGATTTCATGAAAACGCAAGAATATGTTATTATTTTGGTATCTGACTGTTTCTTTACTATTTTAAGATATGGTAGAACTGTTAGTACTGAGAATGAGCCAATTCTCCAAAGCACAATGTTTGGTTGGGTGGTAACTGGAAAATTGGAACCTAAATGTAAATATTCTTCTAGTATTAAATCTCATTTTGTTACGGTCAAAAATGAATCAAGTATTGATCTGTTATTGCAAAAATTTTGGCAAGCAGAAGAAATAGATGATAATAAACCGCTTTTATCTGGGGAAGAAAAATTTTTTGAACAACATTTTTGTTCATCTTACAATGTAACTCCAGAAGGTAGATTTGAAGTTAAGTTGTAAGTTTCTAAAGGTTACTTAGGCAATTCTAAATCCATGGCAGTGTCACATTTGTTTGCTATGGCGAGAAAATTTCGGATTGATAAAAATTTTGAAAATGAGTATAGAAATTTTGGAACAGATGTCATAAGTTCCCACCGGCCGCCATCTTGGAATTCTTCTTGGTGTGAAAACCCCTTTTCCGTCAAGTAGTAAATGTCGCCAAGCACCGGTTTATATGCATGTTTTGGGTTAACGAAAATAAAATGTAAATAATAAACAAAATTCGCTAAACTGGCAATCAGTAATCCTTGTATGAGCGCTTCGCGCACATTTACCGAAAAAAACACCGCCGAATTCAGCATTTCTCGCGGGATAGCATTCTCAAAATTCAGCAGTTCTCGTTTTGTACCAATCTCAAAACGTAAAAAACTCTTAAAGCAGCAAAATACACATAAAAACGAAACTCCCTAAAGTGGCAATCAGCAATAGTTGTATGAGCGCTTCGCGCTCATTTACCGAAAAAAAAAACATCGCCGAATTCAGCATTTTTCGCGGTACAGCATTCTCAAAATTCAGCAGTTCTCGTTTTGTAGCAATCTCAAAATGTAAAAAACTCTTAAAGCAAAAAATATACATAAAATTATCAACATACCTTAACAGACATCTGCTTTCTTCAAGCTTCCAGCACAAAATATCTCTCATAACACCGCCGTCATTTTCCAAAATAGGCTTAATACGCATTGACACGCTATAAACAAACCTCCCTTTCGTGTCAAAATTTCCTCATATTTATTAATTACTTCAGCAAGAGCGTTTAAATGGACTACAGAAACTATAGTCAATGAAATACATCCTATAAATTTAACATACAAATAAAAAGACAACGATAGAACACGATACACGATATCAAAATACATGCACAAAATTCTAAGCTTCTCAGGTGTTGCCAGAACACGACACGTCACACGGGGTTTCCATATCAAGTTTGTCATATCCGTAAACACCGCCAACACGCCAACAAAAAATCGCTAAACAATTCAAAACAACAACGGCTGAGGGAAGATACGGCATCTATGCCGAAATTTTATGAAGCAATATGAAGACCTTGGTCATATGACACCTATCTATAAAAATTCAAATACTACAAGTAATAAAGTATATTATCTTTCGCATCATTCTGTTATAAAAAGTGACTCTATTTATACAAAGTTACGTGTGTTGTTTGATGGTTCATGCAAACCTCCTAATGCTAATTCGTTAAATTCTCTTTTAGCATTTGGACAAATTCCACAATCAAATCTTTTCACCATTCTGATAAAATTGAGAACAAATCCTGCTGCTTTTATTGTTGATATTCAGCTGATGTATAAACAAATTTTGATAGCTCCAGGGGATCAAGATTTACAACATATTGTTTGGCGAGAGTCAGCACATTCGGCTATAAAGGAATACAGGTTGCGAACTATTACGTATGGTACATCATCAACCCCATTCTTAGCTACTCATTGCTTATTTCAAATTGGACAGAACTTAGAAAAAGATGATCCTGTAATAGCTTCAACAATTAAAGGTGTTGACGATTGTATGTCAGGTTCAATCTGAAGTGAGGAGGCTATTCGAATGATTGAAAATTTTTCACTGGCTTTAGAAAATAAAGGTTTTTATTTACGAAAATGGAGATCTAATTCTTCTTCTATTCCTCTTCTTATTCTATATCGGCGATTTCGCCTGAAATATGAAATACTTTGCGATGAAATTAACACCAAAAATCCGTATTGATCCACAGATCACAAAACTAGTATTAGAATTTTAAAATTCGAATTAGTTTCCGAAATATTATTTTTTTCTAATTTTAAATATTTTTTTCTAATGATGGCAACTCAAATTTCAATCATAGCAGATATTTTTTTTCAAATTTCAGAAAAGGTTATAATTTTTAATTAATTTGGCAACCAGTTTGGCCTCCCTTAAATCTCCTTAGAAAAATGCTTTTTTTTTTTTTTTTTGTATTTCGTTATCATTTTATTTAATACAAAACATTCCTTTAAAACTGAAACATTTAAAATTTATGGCTTTCACTTCTTTCTTTTTTTTTTTTTTTTTTTTTTGCGAAACGAAAAGAAAAGTATTAGGCTCAGATGTCATATACGCACCGGGGTACCTAATTGGCACCAAAATGGCGTTATTTTGCCTGACATGTTAACCCGGCAATTGTTGCTTACTCATTAATAAATGTTTATTTACATTTATTTTCTTTTTATTTAAAAAAAAGTTACAAATTGCTTTGTTCTATAGTTATTAATTATTTTTTTTATTTATTGTTATTTCATTTTAAAAATAATACAAAATAATTTAAAACAATAGAAAATAATTTAAAATAAATAATGTAACTGGTATTCAAAAACGAGGATTTCGCCAAATTGTCGTAAAAAATATCACGCCAAACCCGGTGCTTATATGACATCTGTGTTAAATATTAAGTAATGCAAGAAATCATGACATTTAATTTCAAATTCAAAGCAAATGAAAAATATCGCCAAATTATATAAATCGCCAAATTATACAAGTTGGCGTAATTTTTAACACTTTCCAACAAAGAGGAAAAGTGTTCATGACTTCGGTTTGTCTGGCCATCAATCCGTCTGGCCGTATGTCCGTCTGTCCGCGCTCTAACTCTTGTAAATATACTCGGATCGTTCTGAAATTCTTGTATGTTAGTGACCCCTACCATAGCACGATCCCTATTTCAAATAAAGTTTCTAGCATGTTTAGTACATTTACAGGGACAGTCAAATTTTCCCGTTACATTACGGCCAATGGGAAAAAATCATTCCAAATGATTTTTAATGCTGTTACACTCTTTGAAACATAGTAAAACTGATATTCATTTATAAAGCCCACTAAATTATGCATTCTGTAGAATATGCGGTGCACAGAATAGTTATTGTTCATTTGTAGGGGAAATTGTTTGCGGTGTATTTGAAAAGATTTCAGATACTATATCGTATCCGAATTACTGTATATTAGTAATGATTGCTCGAAATGCATTTTCAATTATGAAATGCACTTTTTTAGGGTTTTGTTCATCTGACGAAACCCTATTCGTCTCGCTCCTCTGTCTGTCTGTCCGTCTGTCACAGAGCCCGTTCTCAGAAACTATACATGTTGGATACTTGAAATTTTGCATACCTATAGCTGAACACCACACATCATAAGAAAAATCATAAAATTTTGAAAAAGTCGTACATTTAACCCTTTGGGCCACCACATGTGTATTTTAAACAATTCTTTTTAAGTGAGCCCCTATTAGGTTGGAGGCGTGGAACTTTACATACTTATAGCTGAACACCACATATCAAACCGCAAATCATAAAAATTTAAAAAAGTAGTACATTTAGCCCTTTGGGCTCCTACATGTGTATTTTAAACAATTCTTTCTAAGTGAGTCCCTAATTAGGATGGAGGCGTGAAATTTAGCATACTTATAGCTGAACACCTCAAATCAAATGAAAAACCATAAAAAATTGAAAAAGTCGTACATTTAACCCTTTGGGCTCCCACATGTGTATTTTAAACAATTATTTCTAAGTGAGTCCCTAATTAGGATGGAGGCGTGAAATTTAGCATACTTATAGCTGAACACCTCACATCAAACGAAAAATCATAAAATATAGAAAAAATCGTGCATTTAATCCTTTGCTCTCCCACAAGTGTATTTTAAACAATTCTTTCTAAGTGAGTCCCTAATTAGGATGGAAACGTGACATTTCGCATACTTATAGCTGAACACCTAACATCAAACGACAAATCATAAAATTTTGAAAAAGCCGTACATTTAACCCTTTGAGCTCCGACAATTATATTTAAAACAATTCTTTCTAAGTGAATCCCTATTTAGGTTGGAGGCGTGAAATTTTGCATACTTATAGCTGAACACCACATATCATACGACAAATCATAAAATTTTGAAAAAGCCGTATATTTAACCCTTTTTGCTCCCACATGCGTATTTCAAGCAGTTCTTTCTAATTGAGCCCCTTATTAAATTGGAGATTTGAAATTTTGCATTCTTATAGCAGAACACCTGAGGCCAGACGGCAAATCATAAAATCTTGAAAAAGTCTTACGTTTAATCCTTTGAGCTACCACATATGTATTTTAAGCAATTATTTCTAAGAGAGCCCCTAATTTAGTTGGAGACATGAATTTTTACATACGTATTGCTGAATACCTCAGACCACACAGCAAATCATAAAATTTTCAAAAAGTTTTATATTATTTACTTCTCCGGGTTCTAACTTGTATATTTTCAGCAATTTTTCTAACCTCCGCCCTTTCACCCTGGGAGCACCTTTCCAACTTTTGCCGACACCACTTTGACCATTCTTTAATATTACGCACCATAACCTTACATATTTTAGTTCCACTTTTTACCACCAGGGATGCCTACATATCTCGTGTGCTATTGACTCAATCCCCTCGACTAATATATCTACGGATGGTATATAAAACGGAGTTTCGTTTGGATAGAGGTTTTTTTAGAATAGAGTGCGCCCCTGGTTGCGAAATGTGGATCTAACAGATTTTTCAAAAGGATAAAGTGTTTTGAAAGGAATATAAAACGAAATCCTCTGTGCAATCTGTGATCACACTTACCTACTTGTTCACTATATTTATGCATACTATAAAGGGGGTATAAATGCTATAGTTCATGTACAGAGCTACAGAAATTAATTCGTAAAGGTTACTGAGTATGAGCATAAATTGCTTAAAGGTGGGTTTTAAAGGAATTATGCATTTTTACGCTGAACTGAATTTAGTGTAATAGGAAATATTTGTAGAATATAGATAAAATGATATACAGGGCCACGCAAAGAGTTGGATACATGGCCGTCTATTGGTGATAATTTCTGGAAGTGTAATTTCAGTAGTTTTAAGCGTGTTTTAGTTTGAATTAAATTTTAGCTAAATAGTGGCATGTAATAAAGGTACTAGGTAAACTACAGGGCTGTAAAAACTATTCAAGTAAGTTTCCATCTATTAGTATAAATTACTGAAAGATGAATTTCAACCTGTTATGCTTTTTCTTGCTAAACTAATTTTCCCATTATATAGTATATATATCAACATACAGATCGAATACAGGGCTGTTCAAAAGAATTGCAATATATATTTGGCTATGGACGGTAATTACTGAAATCAGATTTTTAAATGTTTACTTAGTTATCTTATTTGTCATATTTCCCTAAGTAGCGAAGTTTCGTTAATGCTTTCAGGGAGAGTTGGAAAGTATTTCATAATCTATGCTGTACGCATGATTTTTCTTACTTGTTATTTTAAATAACGAAAGAACAAATACATTAGTATAAAAATACAAATACAAATAAAGCGTCGAAATAAAAATCACTTGATTGCGTAAACACGTGTAACTTCCTTACAGTCAATTGAATGTGACATTTACGGTCAACCATTATTGGAATTTAATCTTATAGTCTGGCGATATATTTTTGGTCAATGGGATAACCAAGTAGTACCGTTTTAATTTACCACTCGAAAAATAAAAAAATGCAAACTTAAGAGTTAAAACAATGGTACGTTTCCGTTATACGGACACCATTATCGCCAAGCGTAATAGTTGGCGCATAATGAAAATCACGTGAATTGAGACATTTGAAAAATAAAACAAAAAACACTGTCGATAGTAAAGTGAGCCTTTTAAAAATATAAATCGCCAAATTAACATATTTTTTATTTTAAATAACTAAAGAACAAATAAATTAGTATGACATTAATAAAAATACAAATAAATCGTCAAGATGTAAATCACTTGATGACGTAAACACGTGTAACTTGCTTAAAGTCAAGTGAATGTGACATTTACGATCAACCATTATTGGCATTTAATCTTATAGTTTGGCGATAGACTTTTGGTCGACGGGATAACTAAGTAGTACCAAAAATCCTTTTCACGATCAGGGTTGAAATAATTTTTGCATTAGCATACATTTTGGCATGGTGTCCGTATAACGGAAAAGTACCAAAAAAGCTATTGGCGAGATTTGAACCCGGCCAACATAAAAGTACCAAGAATTCTTTGCGATCATGGCAACTTTTATGTAGTTTTATTCGAAAAAATAATTCTGATTCTTTAATCAAAATGGAAACCTATCTTATGAAAAGCGAAGGAACTGTTGATGATAGTCACATGACTTAGGCGATTATTATAGAAATTGCTTTCAATTCTAAAAACAGCGCAAAGAATAATATTTCCTAACGATTACAAATTTATTTACACATGGCTATTAAAAACAGAAAAAAAAACTTTAAAATTTCTATTAAATGAGTTCGTGTTAAAAGCAGGAAAATATTGAAAATTATGTCTTGAAAATTGTAGTTACACGTGAATATTAAAAGAGAAAGGAAACTTTAAAATAATAAATACATTAATATGCGTTTAACCTTTTCAGGGGCAAAGTACTTCTATTCGTAAAGTGTTGAAATCAGTGAATGGCGCCGGAATTTACAAAGTACGACATACGAAAATGCTTTTGTTCACTTACTTAATAAAAGAAAAATTTTCATTCCAATATTCTGGTGCCAATGTGGCATTTAAGAATTAAAATTAAGTGGTCCAAAAATGAACCACCGCTCTTGACAGGGTTAAAGTAGTAAATTTCAGTAATTGTAGTAAATTTTATTTTATCAATCGTTTTATAACGCTGTTAAAAAATACTGGTCGGCAATGACTCTGTTTAATTAATGCATTTTATTTTAGCTTCTTTTCAAATGTTTAACTGATCTTCTTTAATCAAACACGAAAACAACCATTGTATGTCTTAACAGCAAATGATTCGGCCTTAAATTTTCGCAATCAAAGGGAATTTAATGGAAACCCGTTTACAGGGAAATCGCTATAGATTTTTTCATTATAATTCAATCTTCTCTAATCATTTAAAAACGATTCAAATTAGCCTGATTTTAGATTCTGCGGTGTCTGATAGGGGGTTGGCGAGTGTAGCTTGTAGGGAGCGGAGCCCCCTAGTATAGAAATAAAAATCATGTTATTTTCAGACAGCAGTCTTTAAAAACTGCTTTTTGGTTCTGTTCGTTATTTTACAAAAGACGGCCACCTTTATGGAAAAACTTAAATAATATTAAGCTGTAAATAAAAGTAAATGTAACTTATAAATTCAATACTTCTATGAATGTTGGTTATTGATTTGATTTTAAATAATCAAATTTAATGTAAAAGTGTACGTTTAAAGTTGCCTATATTTAATACAATTTTGTATTGAAAAAGAAGCTAAAAAGTGTGTGGTGGAACGATTGTTCGAAAAGTGAAACGATTGTTCACACTGTTTTTTTATGAAAAAAACAGTGTGAACAATCGTTTCACTTTTCTGGAAAAAAATAAATGTACAAACAACTTGATAAGTCGCATATTTGTAAAACTTCAACTCCCGAACTCCCCATTTCAGTTGCTTTAGAAAATTTCTTCGAAAACTAATGATTATTTCTATTTTTTTTTTTTTTTTTTTTTTTTTTTTTCCAGGCGATGTTACATCAAGTTATAGGTTGTGTTTGTAATAACTATATATTTCTTATTTTATTGAGAATTTTTATGTTCCTAACTGCCTAATTCTATGATTTAGTATCCACACTATTTCTAAATAAACATGATGCTGTTATTTTAGAATTGTAAAATTCTCCTAATTTAATCGAAAGTAACGTCAAAGGTTGTTTCATTTTCCATATTTTTGACACATGCAAAGCTGTCAAATTTTGTTATTTATTTATTTATTTTTTTTTGTGCTAATCATGTTTTTGTTTAATGGAAAACTTCTGCCGTTAAATAAGCCAGATGTTTAAACATAAAGCATCCATTGTCATTTATCGTATACGATGCTAAATCCAGTTATGTACAGTTAAGGCTTTTTGACAGTTTTTACATCGATAATCTATCATATAGTTACTTTTACCTATCTATCTATCTATCTATATATATATATCAATATTTCAATATATATATATATTTCATCAACAAATAGAAAAAAGCAAATAAACTATAAATTTGGAAAAAATAATTATAATGTTATGTATATAAACTATAATTAAAACGTTTAACTATAAAAACCCCAAAACTGTCAAATTTAAACTACACAGGTAATATATATATACAGGGTGATTGAAAAAGGATGGGAGAAATTTTAAGAGGTGATAGTACACACCCAAACAAACATTTTGTATCAAAGAATGCATGGTCGACAACTAAACGTAAAAAAGTTAGAGGGCGCCAAAAGTTATGTTCTTATACGAGGCAAAAACACACAATGAACGATTAAGTTAAATTACGAAAACAAATTTAATGGCATTTGATTACAATAAGTACTCAAAACATTGACCGGCAGCTGTTATGCACGCAGTACAACGGCGAAGAACAGATTGGCGAATTTTCTGAAACACACCAGGCACCACCGCGCTCGCCAGATCTTTCATGTCTCGATTTTTTTTTGTGGGGACAGCTAAAGGCTCTTGTGTATGAGACTCCCATTGAATCCGCAGAAGGACTTGTCGCCAAGCTTTCGGCTGCTGTAGGGTAGTTCGCGATATGCCTGGTGTGTTTCAGAAAATTCGCCAATCTGTTCTTCGCCTTTGTACTGCATTCATAACAGCTGTCGGTCAATGTTTTGAGCACTTATTGTAATCAAATGCCATTAAATTTGTTTTCGTAACTTAACTTAATCGTTTATTGTGAGTTTTTGCCTCGTATAAGAACATAATTTTGGCGCCCTCTAACTTTTTTACGTTTAGTTTTCGACCATGCATTCTTTGATACAAAATGTTTGTTTGGGTGTGTACTATCACCTCTTAAAATTTTTCCCATATTTTTGAATCACCCTGTATATATATATATATATATATAATGACGTCCCTAGTATGTTATGAAAAATACTACTAAAAATACATGAATAATATATAATAAAAATGAAATAGCAAATATATGAACAAATTATAAAATTCTAAACATGAACAAGATAGGAACAAAGAATAAGAACATAGGAGACCAGTATGTAAAATAAGAAATAATGAATAACCCTCAGAATCGTCAGAGAATCTTGCAGATTTAATTCATAGTGAAGATGCGATATATCATCCTATTTTACCAGCTCTAAGCCTAAAATGACAAAATTTATCTCCTAATAGCGCATCATTAAACAGAATAAATGATAAAAAAAAACAGGATAGTTAACGAAAAATAACCCTCACACAAGATATTAAAAATTGAAAAATGATTAGAGCACAGTACCTAGATTATAGACAAGAATCCAAGACTTAAGAAAGTTGACACACAATATTGTAACATGCGAGGATGCAATCAGATTTAAGACTATTAAATCGTGTTATATATATAAACCCGTATATCTGTATCTGTTTACTTTTAAATACTACGCGGATCGCAAGATTTAAATTGCTTTCTTCGACATTTTGTTGATTCAATAAATTTTATAATTGAAATGCGAGAATTTTATGATGCATTTTTATGTCTCATACATTTATTGCTTTTTCAAGCATTTTTGCATTCACATTTGCTCTAAAATTATAATAGTATGTTATTAAAAAAAAAAAAAAAAAAAAAAAAAAAAACATTTTGAGAATTTGGTAAAAATTCCCAATGCATTTCACTAATACTGAATTTTTAAAGATATCTTTATACTTTTTATATAACAGATTTTCAACTTTTTTACCTGTACCAGAAAGATGACGAGATTAATTTATTGAATAATATAAATATTCCCCATACCGTATTATAAGAGTAAGCAAGTAAGCAGATATTATTTTAATTTTTTTTTTCTTATTTTAAAATTTTAAGGCCGAAAAAATAGAACTGCATTTTCAATTCATAAATTCATTTTATGCTTTGTCTAGCTAATATTTTTAAGGGGACAAGGGACCTTTAAAACCTTAAAAATCAACTTTTTGTTTTTTGTAAATTTCGCTTTAAATATTATTCAAGGGTACATTATATGCAGTATGGCAAGCGTTTATCACAAAAAAATGAAAAAAAAAATTTAAAAAAAAAAAAATGAATTTTACGTGTTGTTTTAGAAATCTTCGAAATGCCCTCTTCGCGTTCTATATCAATGAAAATCCCCAATATTTTTTATAAAAGTTTGGTTTATATATATAAATAAAACTGTGCATCGGATTTTATATTATTTGAAAAAAAAATTGAAAAATTTTGAAATTTTTTCGAAAAATTTTCAAAAAATTTTGATTTTTTTTTTTTTTAACCTTTATATTCAAATATATAAAATTCGATGCACAGTTTTATTTATATAGATAAGCCAGACTTTTATGAAAAATATTGGGGATTTTCATTGATATGGAACGCGCAAGCCGCATTTCGAAGATTAAGATGACGCGTAAAATTCCACTTTTTTTTCTCAAAAAAATTTTTTTCATTTTTTTTTTTTTGTGATAAATGCTTACCATAATGCATATAATGTCCCCTTGAATAATATTTAAAGTGAAATTTACAAAAAATGAAAAATTGATTTTTAAGGTTATAAAGGTCCCTTGTCCCCTAAAGACTTAAAAATTTCTTAGAAGTGATGAAGACAGAGAGTTGAGCAATCTCTTTCCGGAATATTTTAGTTTTTATGCTTGCACACTATAGAATTATGTTAATAATTTTTTTTTCTGAGTCACAGAAATTCTTATCGAATAAGAAAAATATATTCATATATTCGGAAGACGTCACTGAAAATTCGTTGGCATTTTTCGTACGACTTTTTTTTTCAAATTAACAGTATAATACACATTATAATTCCATTTTTATTATCTTTTTATAGAAACAATTGCTGGAATCCTGTAAATTTCTCCAACAAAGAATAAAAACTGTTGCCACCAATATTACCTTCGTATCTTGCTGTAATTTTGCTTAAATTTATCATGTTTTTTAATTGTATCAGCAAGATGGCGGGATTAAATTATTAATATATATATACCCCCGTACAGTATTATAAGGGGAAGCAGTCTTTTTTTTTTTAATTTTAAGACAAAAAAAAAAAGAAAAAAAAAAAAAAGAAAGTAAAAAAAAAAAAAAAAACAGAACTGCATTTTCACTTCATACATCATTTTATGCTGTGTCTAGCCAATATTTTAAAATACTTTAAAAATCTCTAGAAGTGATGAAGACAGAGATTTGAGCAATCCCTTTCTGGAATATTTTAGTTCTAATGCTAACGCAGTATAAAATTCTTTAATGATTTTTCTGATCCACAGAAAACCTTTACCAGATTAAAAAAAAAAAAAAAAATCGGTAGACACCACTGAAAATTCGTTGGAAACTTGTGCACGAGGATTTTTTTTTTTTTTTTATTAACTGTATAATGCACTTTATAATTTAATTTTCATGCTATTTTTACAGGAACAATTGCTGTAATTCTGCAAACAGCTCTAACAAAATATAAAAAAACGTTGCCACCAATATTGTTATCGTATTTTACTGTAATTTTATATTGCAGTGTAGGGAGTTCTATTCGTTAGATTCTGTCTGAGAACATAGTATATTTATTAGTAAACCCATATACTCTACAGTACGTAACGCATATAATACACAAGATACATTATTTAAATATACATAAATATATAAAGACATTTTTGCTAATTATTTTTCTTACAAAATATAATTTCGAATGTCTCATAAGAGTCAGTCTTGATATATCTTACTTAGTTGAAAAAAAAAAATCATTTGTTCGAATATACATACGTAAGACCTTGATCTAATGCAATTAAAGTCCGCAAGTAAATATAACTTACATAAAAAAGTATAGTAAAAAATTATATCTTAAAAGAAAATCATAAATGTTTCATCAAATTATTGGAAATTTTTATAAATTCTTGTTAAAATAACAAAAAGTCTAGTTAAAGGTAGTTTTTTGTTTCATAATATACTCTAAAGATTAATGAACATTGATAAAAATTTACTAGTTAGGAAACTGCAGTTAGCAGTTTGTTGAATTTCTGTCGAAAAATTTTCTACAGACATAAATGTTCTTCTGTCGAAATATTTTCCACTATTTTCGTTGCATAGTTGCAAAATATCAACCTATGACTAATGATTGAGCCTAAAACTCTTTTGGTCAACTGATCGTAAAACTTGTTATGACAGAATGTAATTACTTTTCGAAGTGAGATGAACGAAAATTCTGCTAAATCGATTACTTACTTATCATGGCCATAAAGCGTACTTATTCTAATGAAGCCTCATAAAATATTAATGAAGTAATTTAAGAGATAGAATTAAGTAACGAAATTATGGCAAACGGCGATGTAGTTAAGGTATTATTTTAATAAATATTACAAAACGAAGCTGTGGAATACAGTATAACTTTAAAAAAAAAAAAAAAAAAAAAAAAAAAAAAAGGGAAGAATATTGTTTCATTATGTAACAGACTGTACAACAGTCGTTCCAAATGTGGGGCATATGCCCCACAGGGGGTAATTTCAGATATCTTATTAACCCATTCTCTCTGTCTTTTCGTCCCTTTTAATAAAAATGGTGTTGTAGACTTAAAAAAGGCATACATAATATACGATAATTTAAAAATATCTGAATAAAGATAAATGTTCAAAACGCAACTGCTGCCGGAATAATTGTATCCACTAAAAAACAACTTTTCAAAAGTAAAAAAAAAAAAAAGTTGTGGCTTAAAAATGGAAAAATGGTGTGATATCAAATTCCCAAGTTTAAATTATTGTACTTATTTAACATTTTCCATTAAAAATTTAACATATGTAAGTGGAGCGTCTACGTATACGTTGATAGAAAGCCTTTTCTCCTTTACTAAATACATCATAACGTGTTTCTGAAAATTCCAATTTTTTTTTTTTTTTTAATATGCATGAAGACCTTGGCGGCATCTTTCCATATTTTATACAAATTTCTAAGGACAAAAATCCGTAGCCCGAATCCAAAGTTCTTAATTGTTACTTATGCAAATTATACAATACATTACTCATGCATTTATTTATTTTTCCTTTCTGGAGGTGCGTTTCTAGAAATTGGTGTCTTAAGATAATGGTGATGTATCTTCCGGATTCATCTTTTGAATACTTTTGGGGAAAATTAATTATTTAAAAGCAGTGAAAATCAATTTGTTTTCTCAAAACAAAAGCCTTTTTTTATTTATCTGTCAGTAGTTAAAACAAGAAGTTCGAAATTGTTAATAATGTAAACAATTACGTTTTTCAAATACGAATTTGTGCTCTTAGACTAAAATATGTAAAGATGGCCGCCAAGCCCTTCATGCGTGTTTAAAAAAAAAAAAAATGGAATTTTCAGAAACACTTTATGATGTATTTAGTAAAGGAGAAAAGCCTTTCTATCAACGTATATGTAGACATTCCACTTACATATGTTACATTTTTAATAGAAAATGATAAATAAGTACAATAATTAAAGCTTGGAAATTTGATATCAAACCATTTTTTAGCCACAACTTTATTTATTTATTTATTTTTAGCTTGGCTTTTTATTTATTTATTTTTTTTATTTTTTTTTTTTACTTTTGAAATGGGTTTTTTTAGTAGATATCATTTCTTTTTTTTTAACCAGATAATATATAATTTAAATAATTCTACTCACTCAAATAAAATGAGTCCTCATATAGCCGTTATAAACAGTGAGCAAACCAATATATATATATATATATATATATATATATATATATACATTTTGTTTCATATCCTTCCTTTTTTAGAGTTATTAATAATTTAAAAGCAAGGAAAATCAAATTCTTTTCTTAAAGTATGTCTTTCTGAATTTATATGTTCTTAAAATTTTTTATGAAGAATGAAATTTTAGTAAAAAAATGATAGAGTTGAAATAAAATACGGATTTATAGTTAGTCTGTCAGTTAGTTGTTTGTTCTATAATAACTAATTTTTTAAAATTATTTTGCAATAAATTTATTTTTCAAAATTATTTTATCTCTATAAATACTTAAGGATAATCAGAGAATAAGCACAGCAGCCATCTAGAGAATCAAGACCAGTTTAAAGATTTGTAAATCTAGCAATTCTATACATAATGAACAAAATTGTATTGAATAAAAAAAATATAAAAATTAAAAAATAAATAAATTGTGCATAAAATTTCATCTTTATTTTGATCGCGTTTGTAGAGATGAAAGAATAAACATGTAATTTCACGCCACTCTGTGCATCATACGCTTTCATACATACCCATACGTATTTACATATACGTGCTAAAATTATTTTCATAAAACATTTCACCCAAATTGATTCTTTTTAATAGTCTATTATTAAAGCTGCATATACATTACAATTGAATAATTTTTTCCGGTAAAAAAATTCCTGATTGCTCCCAACTCAACCTGATTACTGCACTGCTCGAGTCCTATCTTTCATCAGAATTTTCCTTTAAATGTACACAGTTTCCATCTCTAAACTCTGACGAACGAACACAGATATAACAAAGTTAAGAAAATATTTATAACTTTCTATCGGATTTCTTTTTTTTTTTGTGTGTGTGGGGGGGGGGGGGAGGTAGGAAGGGCACTTTAAGCACCTATTTTAGTTATCAGATTTCTGAATTAGTCATTCAAAAGGTTCACCTATATAAGTCTTGTTGCGGAATTTTCATTAGGTAAGAGTTGCATCAATTGTTTGCCTTGTCGCAGATTGAGTCAAATGTGGTGGAAGTTTATTTTTTTCGTAATTATTTAAAAAAGTTTACCTGTGTTATCGAATACAAGGATAATTTGTATTTTAAACTTAAGTTCAAATAATTTTATTACGGAAATTGAAGGCTGATAATCTTCAGTAGATGCTAGACTTTCGGCAAAACATTTTATAAAGTGTGTGTTCATTTCCTTTTTCTAATAATTTCATCAAAGAAAAACTATGTCGGGATCTAGGTAAGTTTCGCGCTGTTATTGAATCGAGATAGACAAATCAGAAAATTTCTTACTTAAAACAGTGAAGAGTTCGTAAAAATATAGGCTTCTGATTGGTCAATCTCGTTTTGCTAACAGCGCAAAGTCTATCTGGCCTATGTAATATGGAAAATTTCGTGTCACTCTCTTATGCCATGAATGAAGTATAATGCTTGTAGAAATACAGCATTCTATACTTTTAAGTTACATAGACCGGCGATTCCCATTCAAAAGCATGCGAAATCATGGCCGCGTCCAGAGGAGCCATCGGGTAGTGACCGGTGAGATTGGTTATTTACCAAGGCGTTCAGTACTGCTAACCGGGTCGCAACCAATGTCGTTCAGCGCAAGTAACCGAAGAAAATTCTTGGTTATTTGGGTCACGTGATCGGTTACATGAAAGTTTATTTACATTTGCATCGGCAAATGGCAGCAATCAAAGATCTGGAAAGAAATGCTGATGTATTTTTTTATTTTCTTTTGATCAAGGATAAAAAAAAAAGTTAATCAATCAGATTTTCACGATGTTAAATAAAGATTATCAGTAAATTTAGTATAATTTACAAGTCGTACGTAGATGTATAAATTAGATTAAGCTTCGTAATTTCACCTGAGATTAATTTTACGAAGCATGTTACAAATTAAAATCGTGTCATGAAAAATAAGTTTTATATCATATTTACAGACCCAGTATGTTGTACAAATATTTTTCTGGTTCGTAGCATTTCTGTTTTTACTCATTTTATTGTGCGTGGTTCAGGAAAACATGGGATAACGAAAGTTGTTTATTTGCAGCTATATTTTTATTAGTAATCCTTTTAAATTACTCATTGATAAGTTCATTTGAAAAATTTTACTCTTTATTTGTTGAGTAATAAATAATTTCCTAATTGCGTTAGTATTAAATATTTTAAGAAAATCACATGAAGCTATTTCTAAAGCAGTGTTGTTTGTCAATAAAAATAAAATAATAGTGTAATTGACATAGGATATTACAAATCAAATGAAAATAGAATATTAAATAAAGTTGTGTGTTTAAGAAATGAATTATATTAAATAATATGCGGTTCCTTCTGTTGAAATTAATAAAACTTTACATGGACTTTCACCAAATTACCTTTAATTATTTAAAAATATATATTGCAGGTGATTTAAAATAACTAAACAATAAGAGTAAAAATACATAATTGATATTAGAGGTATTTTTATTTATTACAAGCCATTGCATTGGCTTGCTACAACATTTACAGAAAACTTTGCTAATCAACTGTAAAAAATGTTGATGGAATATAAATGTCACGCCTGATATGATAAAAGCGCCAAGCTGGTAACCTTGTACGTACATGTTTTCTAGTAAGTGAATTTCAATCAAAGTCCCCACGCATGCGCTGTTTCTCATTTTTGCTATAACAGTTGGGATCGGCGAAAATGCATTTCGACAACATGATAAAACAATAATACAAGTATAATTACGGCAACGTAATACAGATGGCGCCAATAGTAAAAAGCACCAGTGCCGTCCAGTAGGTCTGTCGACCGGTTAGAGACCGGTCACTTACCGTGACGTCATGTCACCGGTGAGATCGGTCACTTTGGTGAGGTCTACTGGACGCGCCCCATGGCAGCCATCTGAAGTAAATTGAAACACCTGCACCGCGAGGTCTGTACGTCAGCTGCGGTTATTTACCATTAGTGCTATGGCTAGAATGAGCTTAAAAATTAATTTATATGTATATATATATATATATATATATATATATATATATATGAAGTTTATGGCACATTTTTTACATGAAGCTATTTTTTATATCTAAATATGCGTTATAAATATCGAATTTTCAGAAATAAAGTTAAATAAGGCGATTTATTAATAATTTTATGGATGGTATGTTTGAAAAAGGGTATCTAATTTTAACATGCCTTATAAACCGAAATAAAAGCGAAATTTATATGGAAACGGATTGTTTAAGATTATAATTCCACCTTTTTTAAAGTTTGACTTACAAAAGTAACTGGTAGGGAAGTTTAGATTAAAGGTAGCAACTGTAACATAATATAGTAATTTACAAAATCTTAAATTACTTGTAAAGAAATTTACGTTTTTTAAACTAATTTTTATGCAAAAAGTTAAAAAAAAATAAATATTAACGAAAGTAACACTAAATGTCTCATCCTTGGAGGATGTTTATTGAAATACTTACTTGCTATACGAAAAAAAAAAAATTGGTGAATAATAAGATATGTTCTTTAAAAAGGACTAAATGAAACAGGGTAGACTAATACTTAATGTTCTTAAATAAATTAAAATATAAAACATATATACTGCCGTACAACAGCTGTGATCAAAAATCCTCAGTTAAACTGACAGTTTGCCGGTCTATGTAGCTTAAAAGTCTTTGGCGGTAGCCTGCTTTTCTATTCGTTAGCCTCGTATCTAGTCCTTTCCGATCATAGCTCCATTATCATCGTTCTGATGAACATGAACCTTATATTACTGAGCTACAGCGTCTATAATACATAGAGTAGAAATCTGTCATCATATCAAATTTGAGGTGTTGTTACTCAGAAACAGTGTGATTGACAGACGTTTTCCATTTTTTGGTAAACACAGAGGACTTTTCAGAAAATACTGTCATATTTGGCATTTTGAACCAAATTTCCCGATAAAAGTAAAAATGCCAGTCAGCGAAGGGAGAAAACCAGTCGTCAAATAACACAAAATAACTTATAACTCGATAAATAATTTATGTATCAAAAAATGGAAAACATCTTTCGATTCAAAATCGCTTCCATAGTCAGTCCTGCAAATTTTGCGCCGCTATGTTTAAAAATGAGTTGATAAAGATGTCAGTAAGTTTCGGGATTGTTAAGGAATGGATCTAAGATCCGCCTTAAGTATTTCTGGGATATCCGATTTCTTGACAATCTCTTCTGAACGTTATATCTTTGCGGACGTGTTATTATCGTCAGACTAATATTTATTGTCTTATTTCACTAGTCTAATTGAACTCGTCCATACGAGAATCGTCTAATTCAAAAAAGTAGATTGGTGTACTTTGGACAAAAACTTTAAATGGGTATGTGTCCTGGGTATATAGTACCACTCTTATATACAATATCTTTCAGCTATGGGATCGATTCTAAGCATTGCTGGTTAAATTTCGATATTTGTGTGTTAGAGAAAGCAGTAGGGGAAAGTATTGCTTCCATGGAAACAATAACTTCTTCAATTTCGAAAAGTATAACCAAAGGAGTTCAGAATCAATACCTTAGATAATTTCGAAAACATGCTTCTATTATGACAACCGATAACCGTGTAAAATTGTGCTTAGCGTTTAGTTTCTACAAACGTTCCACTTCATCCATTTCATTAAGAAAATGACGCAAAAAATTCTAAATGACCGGATTCTAGGTAGATTTTTCGCTGTTATAGAAACGAGATCGATCAATCAGAAGCCAGCACTTTTGCAAACAGCGAAACGTTCGCAAATATTCAGGCTTCTGATTGGTCAATCTCGTTTCACTAATAAAGTGTGTCCCAACGAAATAAAGCCACTGTAATTTTGTGCTGTAACTGGACACGAAACAAACAAATGAGAACGAAACAAATAAATTAAGAAAGTCCATATACAAATACATATTTACAAGTATTAACTCACTTCCTGCCCCACTTGGGCAGAAGAAAAAGATGAATGAGTATAAAAAGAGGGAAAACAGTGTCCCGCCGAAATAAAGCCATTGCCAATATTAGTATTTATTGGCAACTATCGACATTCCGGCTGCTGCAGTTCAACATGTTTATGACATCAGGATGTTGTCCAATACTTGTTCTGTAACTCTCGAACTTTGTGTAGATTTTAGAAGGTGTTATTTTCTATTTCTCCTGCAGCATTGTATCGGTAAAGAAAACCCAGCTATCTAAGTTCGAGAAAGTTCAGATAACTGCTTTTAAGGAACAAGGTCTTTCACATAGACTAATATGTAAGCAAATAAAATGATCTAAAACCGTAATAAATAATTTTTTAAATAAGGGCAATGCGTAAGGGTAAAAAAATGAGGTTCACATGCAGAAAGATGACTTCCAGGTAGGAAAGAGATGTTTTGCGTCGTCTTTCATGATGCGATATTTGCCTAAAATTGTTGGCCAATGAGGATAGCATCCCAGTGAGAAGAGCAACCCTGCCACGAATTGAAAAACGTAAAAGCAATTTACGATATAAGAAAAGGAAACAGCAGCCCATGCTGTAAGCTATCCATACGTTAAGGAGAATCGATTTAGCACAATATAATCAAACCTGGAAGGACCAGTGGCATCGTGTTATAGTCTCAGATAAGAAAAAAATTAATTTGGATGGCTTAAACGGCCTTGCTTTATATTGGCATAACATGAAGAATTTTTTTCCGAAAGACAGCAAGATGGAGGCACATTAAGGGTGTGGGGAGGATGTGTCTATGGCGGTAAACTTAACCTGGCTCTTCCTTCAGATCGCATGAAGGCTACCAAATACCAAGAAATGCTAGAAACTGATCTACTGCCATTTGCAGAGAGAATTGGTGCCCTAAATTGGGTTTCCAGCAGGACAATGTCGTCATTCACGTTGCAAAATCTGCCTGGAAATTGTATTTGAATAATGGGGTGCATGTCATGGAACGGCTTGCGCTTTCCACTTTATCTCAATCCCCAACAAAATGTGTGGGATATCCTCAGTAGGGTGGTATATGCCAATGGCAGACAATTTCAGTCTGTGGTAGAATTAAAGGCCGCCATCATTGAAGCCTGGGATAATATTGATACTACTGTGCTCCTGGAATTGGAAAATGGTATGCCACATCATATATACCAAGTCATATATGAACATCGCGGATATATTAGCTATTAACTTTAGTGGCCTTATTTCGGCGGGACACCTCCCCCCCCCTTTCTTTTTTTACATATTCGGTTTTTTCCTGCCCAAGTGGGGCAGGGAGTGAGCTACTCCTTGTAAATATGTATTTATAAATAGACTTTCTTAAAATATTTATTTCATTTTTATTGTTTTGTTTCGTACCAAGTTACAGCACATAATCGTGGTGGCTTTATTTCGGTGGGACACACCTTAGCGAAAAACCTATCTGGATCCCGGCCATCGTTTTCTTCGATGAAATAAATGCAAAATGAAATGAACACATATTTTATGAAATGTTTAGCCGAAAGCCTAGCAACTGTTTAATAATGGCAACCCTCGATTTTCCGTAATAAAACTATTTGAATGTAATTTTAAAATACAAATTATTCGTGTATTTGATATCACACATAGACTTTTAAAATAACGATAAGAAAACTTCTACCACGTGTTTGGCCCCATTTGCGACAAGGCAGACAATATGTTATGGTACTAGATGTAGGCAACCTTTTCTATTTTTTTTTCTCATGTTACTTATTGTAAGGATAAACTTCTAAAAATAAACTGGAAATGGTAATATTATTTTTTGGCCTAGGCACAACCTTTCGTAGACAGACTTAAATAATTAGATTTCCTTATTTCTAACATTATATAAAATATATAATTTTCTTGTATCTAATAACATGATGGCTGGGATCCAGATATTTGCTGTTAGCGAAACGATATTGACCAATCAGAAGCCTGTATTTTTGCAAACTTTTCGCAGTTTTCAAAAATACTGCGAAGGATTGAGCAATCTCGTTTTGCTAACAGCGAAAAAATTTTTCTAGAACCCGACGAAGGATTTTAAACAGTCGCATCCTGGATAATAACGAAAATGCGAAATTTCAGGTTTCTTTTCCCAGAGGTATTACACTAATCGCAATTTTAGAACGTTTTTTGCGCATGTATAGGGTTCGAGTTGCCGAGATGCACCGCCTATCCCAGATCAAATATAGCTTACACTGTTAAAAATCTGTAGCGTTTGCTGCATAGTCACTCCTCCGCTATTATACACTGTTAAATATTTGTAGCATTTGCTGCATAGTCACTCCACTGCTTTTATAGAAAACTTGATTATACTGTGCAGCATTTTCAGTGTCAGAATACAGATATTCTATAAAAGCAGTGGAGTGATTAAGTAGCTAATCCTGCAGATTTTTATCAGTGTAGTTTCGGAGATTACTCTCTAGAAACAAACAAACATTTCACGCTAAAACCGAATATCATTCAGAAAAAAAAAATGAGGTCAAATATATTTTCAGATTTGTCTCTCAGCTTGCGAACGAAGTAACTCTTTTTTTTGTTGTTGTTTGTTTAATATAAAAATCACATTCAACTCAATTCCTTTTCAAAGGTTTTGTTTACATTAGAAATGAAACTTTAAGTGGCAATAACTCTTAATTTATACATTTTAGAAAGTACTTCTTCTCTCAAAAATTAATTTTATTTTAAAGATCTTTCAAAACATATAACTTTTATCCGGTTTTATTTTAAAAAATAATCATAAAGAAAAATGGCCTATTGGTATATTAATATCGAAGTGGTCTTACCGTATCTGATTTGTGCTATTATAATGTAGATAGTTACCTGTTATCTGGTTGTTTTATTGCTGTTTGGCATAATTTGTTAATTTTAGAATTAATTAACAGTTTTTTGGTAATTAAGAATAGATTTTTTTTTAACTGAATTATATAAAATCACGTAGATTGAGCAAATATCTGTCCAAAAATGTAATCCTTATTTTTTTCTGTCCATTATTTAAGTCTCTTTCTTAATTGAACTAAAGTTGTGACGAAGAAAAATAATTGATCATTTTGAGTATATCGACGTTTTTTTTTTTAAGTATATATATCTCTGTTTATATTAAATTTATGAAGATGGATTTGATTTCAAATTGAAGAATTTCTTCATTAGATTCGTCTAGTATCCGTTTTATTTTTCTGCGATGATTTTTTCTTTTAATATCGGAAATTTTACGCTGGCACGTTTTGTGGATTTAACATGCATAGGTTGTCTTCAGTATAATAATCAGTTACGCTGCTCTGGTTTTCGGTTCTTGGCGTTTGTTTGTTTGGCGTGGTTAACATTTTTTTTTATAGCTTGGCGTGGAAGAACGACCGTACTGCTTGATGGGAATACCTTTCGATATTTAAAACTTCGACAACAATATTACATTTATTTATTATTTTTTAATTTTTTTCTTTTTTTAATATTATTTTCGTGTTACACACGTCTTTCTTTTACTATTTATCGATACCTTTATTTCAATCACACTGCAATGTGTCGCATGAAGAACTTTTACATATGAAGTTACATAAGTGTATATCTAAAATTGACTATCTTGAACACATTTAACGTAAAAAAATGTTTGAAATATCTTAGCGATGAACTACTTTTATGAAATTAATAAGTCTTCAAATGAAAATCACAGAAGGAAATAGTTAAAAAGTTAACTTCTTATATATCTTGTCCAGATCACATAAACAATGCATAAAAATACAACATGACATGTGAATTATAAAATTTAAAATAGGATAATACATGGCGGCAAACTAATGATAACGGGAAAAAGAAAGCTTGCTACCAGATATGTATGGTATGAGGGAAAGAAAAACGGCTACATAAAATTGTTAAATTGCAAATCGGGAAATTGTATTTGTGAATTACGTTATTCATACAGTCTCGGTTTTTAAAAACGTAACCTGTTCTTAATAAAATACAAAAATCAATTGTAAAATGTATCAATTTTATCAAATGCAATGCAAAATGTGAGAGTCTCTTGAATATACACTGCTCAAAACAATTAAAGGATATTTGAAGTTTTATATAAAATAAAGATATAAACGAAATTTTTTTTGCCGAAAATAGAAGAAGAGAATCACAAATGCAAATTTTTCTGGTTTTCAAACTGTGGAGTATGCAAATTTTGAGTTCGACGTCAAAAACGTCGCTTCAGCGGCAGCGAATGAAATTTTACTTTCAACTGGATAAAAGAGAATGAAGACAAGGATGATCGGCATTCAGTGATTGCTTTGTTTCGATGAGTACGATGTCTCAGCGAAGTCATTTGACAGATTCAGAAGCTTTGAGAATTGTTGGTAGGTTCGAAGGGGGCCAAACTCAAGCCGAAGTAGCGCAAGCCATTGGAGTGTCACAAAGTGTCATTTCCAGGATCTGGAACCGTTTTTTGGAGAGTGGATGTGCAGGCCGAAGACCAGGGCAAGGCCGTAGACGGGCAACAACGCCCAATGAAGATCGGTATTTAGCGTTAACAGCTCGGAGACACCGAACCATGAACGCTACTCTTCTCCAACAACACCTTCGCTCGGCTACAGGCACCACGATTTCAACTCAGACTGTCCGAAACCGGCTCCATGCTGTAGGTCTGTATGCTCGTCGACCAATGGTGTGTGTTAGATTAACATCAAGGCATCGTCGCGACCGCAGGGAGTGGGCAACCGAGCATGTCAACTGGAGGAGAAATGAATGGAGCATTATTTTGTTTTCTGACGAGTCCGTTTTTCTGTGCATCCGGATAATAGGCGTATTTTCATCTGGAGGGACCGTGGCAGTAGGAATAATCCTGCGTTCGTGCACGAAAGTGTCAGATTTGGCGGTGGAGGAGTGTTGGTGTATGGTGGCATCTCCATTGACGGGCGCACTGACCTCTACATCATTCGAGATGGAGCTCTGACTGGTCGCCGATAAAGGGATGAGATCCTCAGACCTATTGTAGTCCCTTACGCTGCAGCAATCGGAGATAACTTCATTGTAATGGACGATAACTGCAGGCCACATCGTGCAAACCTGGTGGAGGATTTCCTTTTCGAGGAAGGAATCGTTCGAATGGAATGGCCAGCGTGTTCTCCAGACATGAATCCAATCGAGCACGTTTGGGATGCTCTAGGAAGACGAGTTTCTGGCCGCCAACAACCCACACAAACTCTCCAAGAACTGGAAAGAGCTCTTCTGGAAGAGTGGGGCAGAATACCCCAACTCGTCATTAATAGCCTCATTGAGTCCATGCATCAAAGGTGTTCAACGTTGCTGGCCGCCCGTGAAAACCATACCCCCTACTGAAAATGATTTTCTTTGAAGAAAACACCTTTTTTTATTCTTTTATTCTCATATGCACAAATTGTGTTTTTTTCCTTTAGTACACAAATGCGCAATAAAATGCATTTTTTTCTGCCAAACATGTGTAATTTATTCTCATATAACCTACTATGCCTGTCGACCATGTATCAATCAGCTAAACAGTTTACCAGATACAAAATCCACCTAAAACTGCAATAACCTTTAATTGTTTTGAGCAGTGTATTTCATGAAGATAAATAGGAAGACTATATAAAACTTTTGTGTCTGATGCAAGTTGCTAAAGAAAAACAAAATTTTTTAGCTGTAAATGCGAAAATGTATGACCTCCTTGAAATTCAGGGAGTTGCGTTAAAAACACATTTATAGCAAAAATTTCATATTTTATACCTTTCAATGTGACACGATTTATTATACTTACTTAATTATCTATTTTAGGCTTATTCCGTGTAAATAACAGTTCAATTTAATAAAAATTATATGTTACTGAGTGGAAGAGGGGAGACATCATGATTTTAAAGATGCTTAAGTGGGGCACGGCCAAAAAAAGGTTGGGAATCACTGCTGTACATAAACTAATGATTTAATTAGAGTCATAACGTACTATCTCTATAATAATAGCCAAAGACATGTGACTTCTTATATGCCAGGCGGCCAATTTGGGAATTTAATGTTAGCCGTGCTCAGGTGATAAATCGCCAAATATTGTTCTAACGCCATGTATCAGTATTATTAAAGTCCATTTCATGCGACTGTCATAAACATTTTTTCGCGTGGTAAATTAAAACAAAGCTTTGATGTTGAAATTAAATTTCATGGTTTATGGTATTATTTATTACTTTTTTCTTTCTAAAGAAATGATTGAGAATCATAAAATTTAAAGTTTCCAGTTTTAAATTAAATTTATGTTTTTCAAATAAAATGTGTGAAAGTATTATATTTTAAATGAAATACAAAAAAAAAAAAATCGACGGAAACAATTTTTGGCGATTTATCACCTGCTCCTCTCTAACATAAAAATACCGAGTTCATGATTTCTGTATTAGAATCTTCCGATTTTTCGAAGGATTGACCAAAAAAAATTAAATTATGAATAAAAGTAAAGTTATGCAATGCTTAGCATACATTTAGAGGAGACCAAACTGGTCGCCAAGGGCAGCTAGTATTTAAATAAAAGAATGTAATTTAAATCTATAAACAATAAATGAAAGTTTAAAACCATGTACTTATTCGAGAGCAGCAAACTAATAGTTTAATTTGTCAAGTGTGAAATAAGTAAAAATTTTAGAGGAAAATAAAAGTTTATTTCTAGACTTTACTATTCAAACTTCAAATACAACTGTTGCTGGATACGTATAGGGTTAACTCTCGTTGACGATAATGTTTACAGCATTGGCACAGGTCTTGTATTTATTGGAATACTTCAAAAAGATGAATTGTTACCAATCTATTGAAGCCCTGAATTTGAAGGTGCAAAAAGATAGATATTCGCTTGGCAAATATAGGAAAAGAGACAGAAGATATAATACCATTATTTCATATTTTTGATAATAAAACGGCCTTTTTCATACTTTTATATCACATACCCTATATTAAGGAGTTGGCTGTACAGTATATAGAATGTCTTTAAAAGACTGAACGACGATTTGGTTTTTTACCTGGTAGAGGGGAATGCAAAGTCGTCAATGACAATGCTAGTTGTAGGCAATGCAAATTTCTAAATCGTTAAATATATATATATATATATATATATTTCTCTTACGCAGCGCGAAAATAAGGCTGAATTTACAAACTGCTGTTTGGCATCAATCGTTAAAATTAATTTGTCGTATTACATTCTACCAATCTGAAGCATGATTTCACTACTGAAACTTGCGCCCTATTTAAAAGAAAAAATTCAAGGATTTTGATAAAATATAAACGTGTTAAAATCATTGCGTTTAATTATGCAATAATCGCGGAAGAGAAGAATGCAGATAATTTATTGAGAAATAATATCAAATAATCGGTGTAAATAAAATAACTATGGATAATCTATTTTAGTAAGTAACATGTAAAGCAAAATGTTTCCGTTGAAGAAAATGACGTCATTCGGAAAAGAAAAAATGTATTTTCATTCATGAATTTAAAATAATTTACTATAACGGTGTCAGTGATGATGTCATATTCACTGATCTGATTCTTATTTCTGCACCAAAATAGCCTCAACTCTTGCTGTTTATGTAAAGATCATTGGTATGCACAAAATAAAGTACTTCTGGAAATTACATAATTTCCAATTAATTATAATAAATATTTAATAAAACTTAGCAATTTTGGAACATCTAATCTGTGAGGGATGAATGATTCTGATGATATAAATGATGTCATATTTGATAGAAAGGATTCATTCTTATATAGATTCCAAAAGTTAGATGGCACACGGTAAAATTTCTCAAATCAATAATTGATTTCTGGATAGGTTTTCTACTGTGTGAAGGTGTAGATAGCCAGAAAATACATAGCAACGGTTTATTAGGAATTTCCAATTACGTCATGATCTTTAGAGTTTGTATAAAGCTGTAATAGTTTTGTAAAATTTTGTCAATGTGGACCATATTCAAAAGTTTTTCGAAAGTAATTTAAGTGTGCAATACTATAGACGCATGGGAAATGTATTTGCAAGGTAGTTTTTTTAGTTAATTATTATACACTTCAAAAATGTATAACGTTCAAAATGTTAAAGTGATTTATTTCCATTGGTAGCACCAATTAAACACATTTTTAACTGTGCTTTCGACAAAGTTTTCGATTACTGATTTTTATATTAACAAAACTGTGAATTTCATGTGTTAAAATGATTTATAATTGTACCCATTTTGGCTAGAGTTGCTGCAAAAAGTTGAGATCTAAGACTGTGTATTGGCCGCAATGTGAATTGCGTCGCAATTCACGGGGGCTGGTGAGCATTAGCGAGCAGGGGGTGAAGTCCCCTATTAAGATATGAAAAACGTTTATATTAAAAAGACCGTCATATTATCTTCAAATAGTTGTACCTTTAAATTTGTATGCATGCATGAAGAGAAAATTGGTCAATTAAAATTTTTACTGTTGTTAAAAATTACCATTACAAAACAATGTATATCCTTAAAGTAGGAGGTTGAATTAGGCATAGGGGAGGGTAGTACACAGTGAGACGAAAATTATTATTACTTAACGAATGGCAACGATTTTTGTTCTTTAGAAAAATTTTTTGCTACATCTTTAAGCTACACAAATACGCTACACATTAATGTATAATTGGTTTTACAAAAGCTATTTATAAAAGCACAGAAGCAGCATAACGGAGTATCGAAAATTGTCTCACTGTGTAGCACTTGTGGTACACAGTGAGAAAATGTATATATTTTCATAAATCATACATTTTTACACTCTATGAATAATTTTCTGCAGCTTATGGCTTCTAATTAATATTTTTAGATAAATTCTTTTAAAATATGAACCTAGGGTGCATAATGGCAGGAATCTAACCTGGATACTTGGCGTGCCGTGCCAATGCCTTACCTGTGAGGCTATCTGGACGATACCTGGTTGACATAATTCACTCTTATTTGTTGGGCTTGGCTGCGAACTGCAGCGCTAGTTTCCTTCATCCGAGCTATAACTATAGCATATACATGATGAAAGTGAGTTTTAACACGGAATCTCCTGTATACCATGTAATTAGGTCATAATGAAGGGAACGAATCCAGTTGTGAAAAAATATTTGTTTCCTTCATTATGATTCTTTTCTTTCATTGTAAAACACTCAAATGTAATATGCACTTACATATTTCTGTAAGGATCTGATGAAACTTAAACGATTTTTTTTTTCTAATTGAACAATACCGTCTAAGGGATTCATATAAAAAATTAAAATTTTTGATCGATTTTGACGAAAAAAATGAAAGACTATTTTATAACAATATTTCTTTCTCAAATTTATTTCCCAAACTTAAGCAATTTACATTACAAATTTACATCCAACAGATAAAAAATATTCTTCGTTTCAAACTTTTTGGGATGCGTTCTGTAAAATAGGCAAAAATTAAGTAGATGAATGGAAGATGTACATGTAAAAAAATATCCGTAATTAAAGGATACATGTCAAAGAAAATAGATTGCATATTTAGAAATCAGAATGAAAATAAATAAAAATAAATAAAACTATTCGTTTAACTGAACTACTCTCTCTCGAAACAAAATTCTCTGCCAAAAAGGTAATTTTTTCCATGTCGTTTTTATCATTTTTTTGTTTGTGATTTTAAACTACATTTTAAATTGATAAAAATCTTTCTCATGAAAATTAATTTTTTCATAATTCTTATAATGTATTGCTTTTAGGAATGAATAATTTTCCATCTCATATTTCTTGAGTTATACATAAAAATGAACTAAACTCTTACAAAGTTTATTTTAAATGAAATTCTAATCTAAGTTGCCTGAAACTGAATATTTGTTCAAGTACAACATATATTTCTGTTTACGGTTTATTTAGCTGTGTAAACGAAACTTAAGACCAATTAAGAATATAAATAATGTTTTGATTTAAAAGCGTTAACATTTAAATAATTTTGAAAATGCGGTCATATGATGTTACCACATGCAAATAGCAGAGATGTTTATTTGCCTTTAGTCTGGCAAGTTCATTAAAATTTTAAGCTTTCACATATGCGTAAGGCAATAAAATATATTTAGTTTGGTTGTTTACTGTTCAGCACATATAGCGCATAAATAAATATTAAAGTATAGAAGAAATTGCAAAGGAAATATTGAAAAAAAAACAATAAAATATTATAAGCACAAATCAGCTCATTTCAAATTCAAAAATTTTATTTATTATCAAAATATTGAAGACCAATGTTTTTCCAACCTTAAGCAACCTCGTTTTGATCAGTTTCTTAGATGTATATTCTCAGGTCAGTCTTACAACTTAGAGGTTGTAACACATTCCACGATAGTTGAAAATTATTTATTATACGTTCCGCATAGTTAAAAGTGTTTAATAATACGGTTTGTATATCTCTCGGTCTGGCCATGCCATAATTATACTTGGAATATCATGTGGACTAAACTTAAGACGAATGTTTCGTTAAACGGCGACAGGCGCAGAATCGAATGGAGCAGCTTGTGGCAATTTACATAAAGGAGTTCTTCAATGCGGATCTAGGTAACAACGCTATTTTTTTATTACCACGTCTGCGTCATGTGACGGCGTACAGATAGGTTTTGAAATATTCGCCGTGTGCAGTCACTGAATGTTGATTATTCCATTTAAATAGACCGGGAAAATATTACTTCTAAAGTTTGTTTACAGTGCATCAAACAGGGCTACACAAAATTATAATATTTCACCTGAAACACAAAAGAAAAAAACTATTTGTATCGTATTTTATGTCATGTGGTCCACTAATAGAGCACGTACGCTGCACACATACTTACAAACAAGCATACATATATGCATAACTTTTTTAAGGCCTTTTTCTTTTAGAGTCGCCTTTGGCAACACGGCTCCTTTCCAATTAACTTTTCTATTCGAAATAATAATTTAATATTTTTGGTGGAGCTATATTTAATAATAAAATGCAAATATAATTTCAAAAATAATCTTGTGGAACGGCGTAATTAAGTAAAATTAATTTTTTTAATAATCTTTTAAAAAATCCCTACAACTTTTTTAAATACGGATATTCTTATTAAATTTTTTTTGCTATACTACATAAAACTGTACATGGATGTTTAGATGTACTTTTAATATGGACTTTTTAATCGCGTGTATAGTAAAAAGTCAAGAAAATTCAACGAACTCATAATTTAAATATTATAAATAATAATAACTACAAGTACACTCGAATGTTAAATTATTCCACAGAAATATTAAATTCACCATGGAAAACAAATAAAAAATTCAAACCTCTATCTGAATTTGGACAAAAACCTTAGCAATTACTAAACAAGCAAGATATAAAAATATCAACATGGAAAAAAAAATCTGTTTAAAGTTGTCATTTGCAAATATCCCATGTTTTAACTACGAACTTGGGTGAAATTTATGCAAAATTTTATCAAACACATAAATTAAAGTATATATAAACGCATAAATCAGTGTATCATTTTAATTTTCAATTCATAAACGAGCTTAGTTTAACGTCCGCGTAAGATCTCAATCCAATCAAGCTTTTAATTTTATGCAATTTTAAATTCTCAACTGGAACCAAAGGTGAAAATTTCCCATTAGAAGTAATTTTTGTTCAATTACTTTAGAATTTTACTAGGACGATAATGATTTTTTTTTAAAAGGTGGGTATCCGCTTGCAAATCAAGGATTAATTACTAAAGTTATTGTCATCAAAAGCAATATTGAGACAAGAATCGAAAAATCTTGTGCAACATGCCTAAAACAATTTCTTTAATTTTAATAAGTGATGTATATCAATATGTATATATATATATATATATAGGGTGGTCTTAAAAAAACTTTGCCAATAAATGGACCTCTAGCGGCTGGGCCGTTCAACCAATCGAGATGAGATTTCAGATATAGTTATTCAGAGGTATGAGCTCGGGATTCTGTGAATAGTAACAATGTGGCGCTCATGGTTACGGTTATAGGTACAGAGAATCGAAATTTTCGAATGGCAACGCCCATTTTGGTCCTGTCGCAAAATGTTCAGCGCATGCGAAAACCATAAAGAGTGTTGGAATGTTACGTTTTTCATAAAAAAACAGACGCGTTATGCACGCACAAAAACAGCTCTATGAACGAGCAAAAAAACCCCCACGATTATAGACGCGCGGAGTAAATTTGCATATGACAGAGGCAAGATACTAATCACTGATTGCTATACAGATAAGAGAAGGAAAAATTCTTATTTGGATTCGACATTTTCCGCATGAGTGTCGTCACAGATAATTGCGTATTGCAAGTGGGAGACTGTAGACAATGCAGCCGTACGTAACATAGTAAGAGGAATGTTTGCAGTTTCACATTTGATAGAGTCTTTTAAATCAGGCGAATTTTTCAGATTACATATATACACTCTAGATTTGAGGTATCCCCAGAACCTGAAATCCGTAGGAGTGAGGTTTGGGGATTGCGTAGGCCGCGGAAATGAAAAATGGCGTGAAATGACGCAGTCGCCAACATTATGGTCCAGGACCCTGCGAATAGACTTCGCTATAAACGGAAATGCGCCACCTTGCATCCAAACAATGTCATTCAGTGCATTTCACTACAGCTATTCTGGTTTAACGTAATTTTGTAGCATAGCTAAATAGCAAGAGCCTGTCACAAAGCACCTGTTGGTTTCGATTTCTCAAAGAAGTAAGACTCGAAAACCATTGAGCCCGCAATGCCGCACCACACAATAACTTTGGCGTCCTATAAAGATAATGGTGCCATATCCGCGTGCGAATTCGTTTCTGTCCTCAATTTTAGGTATTGGCGTTACCAGAAAAGGTGAAATGTGCCTCGTCCGTCCATAATATGCGAAGAGGCCAGTCGTTACAGCCATCATAGGATAAGAAATTCATTTGCAAAGTCCGCATGTTATTGATGATCTCTCGCGTCCAACATCTGGACGCGCTGGTACCGTATGGAAACATGCGGATTACAAAGTGCAGTAGGCTTTAGAACCGTGGTTTTCGGTATATCCAATACACGAGCTGCACTTTTTCCAGTTTGCAAGAGTCCTGAAGCCACTATGTGATGCACTTCCATAACAGTGTCCTCAGTAACAGTTGGCCGTCCGGATCGCGGTCTATCACTGTTGCAGCCAGTTTCTTCGAATTTCTTTACTAAATCGCGCAAACCTTGTGGTATACATGGTACACGTAATTGGTGATGGTTTCGATGGTAAACACGCAAGACTTCCGCGGCATTTATCCCATTTTTATAATAGAGTTTTACCAATTCACCACGAACTTTCGCCGGCAGTGTCATTTCATCGGCATGTGTGAGCTCCCGACTGAAGAACCAACATTTCCATCTTGCTTTTTATCCGTTTTCTACGTTGAATATCGGTAAAATGAATTTCTGTGATTGGTGCCTTGCACCTGTCATATGCAAATTTCTACCGTGTCTTCCGATCATGTTTTTTGTTTAGGCCGTTCGCAGAGCCATTTTTTGTGCGTGCATAACGCGCCCGTTCCTTGTGATACACGTGCCGTTCCAATGCTCTTTAAGGTTTTCGTATGCACTGAGCATTTTGCGGCGGGAAAAATTGGGCGTTGCCATCCGAAAATTTCAAGTTTCTGTACCTATAACCGTAACCGTTAGTGCCACTGTGTTGCCGTTCACAGAATCTCGAGCTCATGCCCTTAAATAACTGCATCTGAAATTTCATCTCGATCGGTTGGGTGGACTGGCCGCTAGAGGTCCGTATATCGGCAAAGTTTTTTTTTATGAGCACCCTGTACATATTTAGAAGCTAACCCTATGTTAAAGTAATCATTGGCTTTCAATCATATAGAAGTCACATGGAGCTAATTTAACCCTTTATGTCCTAACTTATGAATTCTTGTTTATTTCCTCTTCTAAAGCATTTTTCGGGAATTTTTGAAACTACATTAGAAGATTTACACAATCAGTTAATAAATTTTTTAAGGCTTTTTCTGGTTGAAATTAATTAATTAAATTTGAATTTATAGGGATTTTCTACAATATTTATAATTCCACTTGAATCTTTTCTTTAAAATATATTTTTTAGTATTTTGTAGAATTAGTAAATGTACAAATATGTTCCTCTTACAATAGAAATATAGCAATATTTCCGAACGGAAAGTCCCCCAACCCCAATCTTTCAACGAGAAGAAAGCTGAAAGGATGCAAAGGCAAAATAAATCATCCTTTTAAAAATATTTTTGTGTTGTGCTACCATTGATGGTTTTAGAACAAGATAATGTCACGTATCTATAGTTCATTCTAAATTGTATTACTACTAATCGATGTATAAAATGAATTTTATAACAAGTTATTTTAATGGTATTTTAAATTAGTGTCGGGACATAGAGGGTTAAATATGAATAAACAAATATTATTTTCTTTATATATATTTTTGTAAAGAAAATTTATGCATATAATTAACAAATATGGTGCATGCATGTATAAAATGCTTGTTTGGTATCAGAACCTTTTTAGAGATTTTAAATAAAAAGACATAATGCATAAATTCAACGTGCACTATAAGCCAATACAGAAATAAATCGATATTTTAACCATTTTCAAGCTACTGTGTCCCCTTAAAATTTGAGGATAGAAAATAATGATAGTGAATAGTAAAATACATTATTAATAAAATCTGAAACTGTCTAATAACCGCTGAAACATTATTACAGAACATTTTGATATTTTGTGGGTAACATTCATTAATAAATCCATTTTTTAAGGGAAAAAAAATCTTGTAGGCGATTCCGGAAATAAAATAAATTTGATTTATGTCCCTATGTTATAGAAAAATGTTCAATGCCAAAAAATCATTAAACTAATAAATTCTGAATTTTTTTTTTTCTATGATACTTTTTTTCTTCAATGTCGTTATCGCAATTCTTTTCTGTTCTTTTACGTTGAGCGTTTTTCAATTTCTGTTTGCAATATTAATAAAATTTATTTCTAAATTATGACTGCATATTTCAATGATACGGGATACATTAAGTGATCATTATTTTTTTTTTTCATCAAGATAGAATATTTTTAGTTGGGGATTAAAACCGTGGTATAAATATTTATAACTGTAAATAGAAGAACATTAAAACAAGATGAATATAAAGATACGTAATATAAAATTTCTAAATAAAAAATATATTAATAATTAATAATTAAAAAATATATTATTGTAAGTTATAATATAACTTGATAGGGAAAATAATGTTACTTATAAACATAAACGGAAAATTAATTTATTTAAAATTTTAGTATAAAAACAATATTCGTTTTTTTCCTCTTTTCCAAATCCACAGTCAATATAATGTGTCAAAGAATTTATTAAATTAATATTAACACAATTTTAAAACAAAATTTTTATATTACAAATGAGGATAGTTTTTTTTTTTTTTGTAAAATGGGAAATCAAGTAATTATTATTATACGCCAGTAATAAAATCAATAGTGAAATAAATATGATTATTCTCATATTTTTATGTATAATGCTCATCACGATTTCTCCTAAAATATGGAATACTTTGCGATGAAATTAACACCAAAAATCCGTGCTGATCCACAGATCTCAAAACTGGTATTAGAATTTTTAAATTCGAATTAGTTTTCGAAATATTAATTATTTTAAATACATTTTTTCTAATGATGGCAACTCAAATTTTAATCATAACAGAAATTTTTTTTTCATAATTCAAAAAAGGTTACTATTTTAAATTAATTTGGCGACAGTTGGGCCTCCTTTAAATCTATCCTAAGAACAATGCTTTTTTTTAATTTTGTTATCATTTTATTAAATACAAAACTTTCATTTAAAAATGAAACATTTAAATTGATGGCTTTCACTTCTTTAAATATATATATATATATATATATATTAGACACAGATGTCATATACGCACCGGGGTACCTAATTGGCGCACAAATGGCATTATTTTGATAGACATGGTAACTCGGCTATTATTGTTTATTTAATAATAAATGTATATTTACTTTTATTTCTTTTTTAAATTTATATAAATTATTTTGTTCTAAAGCAATTAATTATTTTTTTGCTATTTCCTTTTGAAAATAATAGAATATAATTAAAAAATATGGTACAATGTAGTAGTTATTCCGTCACGCAATTTCGCAAATTATATAAATCGCCAAACCACTCGCGAAATTGTACAGATTGACAAAATTTTTATTTTAAATAACGAAAGAACAAATAAATTAGTATAATAAATATAAAAATAAAACTTCGAAATAAAAATCACTTGATGACGTAAACACGTGTAACTTGCTAAAAGTCAAGTGAATGTGACATTTACGATCAAGCATTATTGACATTTGATCTTATAGTTCCCGATAACTTTTTTGTCGACGGGATAAGTAAGTAGTACCAAAAATACATATGTAACTGGTATTCGAAAACGAGGCTTTCGCCAAATTTTCGTAAAAAAAAAAAAAAAAAAAAAATCATGCCAAACATGCCGTATATGACATCTGGAGAAATATTAAATTATGTAACAAACCATGACATTTAATTTCAACTTCAAATCAATGTTTTAATTTACCATTCGAACAATAAAAAAAAAATGCTAACTGGCGAGTTGAAAAAAAGATATTGGCGAGATTTGCACCCTGCTTTTTTTTCTTTCGGCACAGATGTCATATACGGCCCCATATTGGCGCGATTTTTTTCTGACGCCAATGTCATATACACAACGGGAGCTTAACTGGCGCCAAAGTATCGTTATTTTGCTTGATATGGTAAGCCGGATGTTGTTGTTTATGCTGCTGATGCGTTCCCCAAATTGGCGAAAATTACCTCGAAAAATGCAGGAATAAACTTTGGGGGCGCAACGATACTTGAAATTGATATTTAAATGCGGATTTAAATTCTACAGTAAATTTTCTGTCAAAGAATTTTAGACATTCTTTCTCTAGCATAGTCTTTAATTTGTGTAATTTCCCTTTTAATTTTATCCGGTTTCAATTTTTGATTTTTTTGTTTTTGTTTTTTCAATCTCGCTTTTGCTAGAGAGTCCTTCATTCGGGACGTGGCTGGGGACGTAAGAATCTTGCTTCCGCAATAGAGTCGGACTAGAGTAGAAGAATTAAAGGGCTGCGGACGAAGATGGGCCGCTCGCCGCGGCGTATATGACACTTGTTCCAAACTTTCATATGAAAGGCGAAGGGCAGATCGTATTTGTTTATGTCATTTGATGACTTGAACTATTATAATATAGATGAAATGATGGGGATAGAATAATATTTGGCGACTTACCACCTGTGCCTGGATAACATTAAAGTATCAAAATGGCACCTCGAGTATAAAAAGCAAAGTGTTCCGCCCGGAGCTGCTGATGATAGTCACATGATTTAGGCTATTGTTATAGAGATTGTTTTAAAATATCGGTTGACAAAGACTCTGAATGCTTAATTCATTTTATTTTAGCTTCTTTTTAATGTTTAACTGATCCTCTTTAATCAAAAACGAAAACAACCATTGGATGTCTGAACAACAACTAATTCTCCGTTAAATTTTTGCAATCAAAGGGAATTGAATGGAAACCCGTTTACAGGGAGATCTGCACAGCTTTTTCCGTATAATTTAATCTTCTCTAACATTTTAAAAACCCATTAGATTTTTAGATTTTCAGATTCTGCGGTGTCTGAACGGGGGTTGGCGAGTGTAGCTTGCAGGGGGCAGAGCCCCCTAGTTGACTATATTATGAATGACTTACCTATAATTATCTTAAAATGGAAGTAGATGTTGGAGATTGTTCCTGTCGCTCTTTTCCTACATTGTAAGACAATAATAATTATAACAAAGTTTAGAAAAAATAGTAAAAGGTTTTTCACAAATATGATATATTAATGGGGACAATCTTTATCATATGAAAGACACAAAATCTGATATAATTATAAATATGACATAGATCATATGTAGGAAAAAAGAATGTCATACTAAACATACTACATTGACTATATTATGAGTGACTTTCCTACAATTATCTTAATAGAAGAAGACGTTGGAGATTGTTCTTGCCCCTCTTTACCTACACTGTAGGGCATTAATAATTATAAAAATATTTAGAAAAAGTAATAAAAGTTTTTACGCAAATATAATATATTATAGGGGACAAGCTTGATCATTTGAAATACATAAAATCTGATATAGTTATAAAATGACAGAGTCCATCTATGAGAAAAAAGAATGCGATACTAAACATACATATTGACTATCTATATAATAAAAGCCGAAATCATGTGACTGTCATCAATAATTCCGGGCTGACCGCTTCACTTTTTAAATGCCAAACGGCCATTCCGGTACTTTCTTGTTAGTTGGGATCAGGTGATACATCGCCAAATATTCTTCCATTGCCATCATTTCATTTAAAATATAAACCTATCACTCATTTCATTTAAAATACATAACTTTCATTTCAAACACATAAATTTAAAATACATATATCGGATACATTTAAAATACGCATCTTTCATTCACTTCATTTAACATGCAATAAATAAATAAATAGATAAATAAATAAAGGTATTTTTTCAGTATAGGTCTTTGGCGAGAAACAAAAATTTATATCGTATTTTCCGGCAATCTATATCCTATTTCATTTAAAATATAAACCTATCACTCATTTCATTTAAAATACATAACTTTCATTTCAAACACATAAATTTAAAATGCATAAATCGGATACATTTAAAATACGCATCTTTCATTCACTTCATTTAAAATTCAATAAATAAATAAATAGATAAATAAATAAAGGTATTTTTTCAGTATAGGTCTTTGGCGAGAAACAAAAATTGATATCGTATTTTCCGGCAATCTATATCCTATTTCTTATACATAAGCAATTTTTTCCATATGTATACAATTTATTGAATCTAAAGAAGCCAATAATATTTTTATATACAAACAGAAGTAATTTGGGTACTACTTAATTATCCCGTCAACCAATTTCGCCAAATTATATAAATCGCCAAATAATACAAATTGACCTAATTTTTATTTTAAATAACGAAAGAACAAATGAAGTAATTTATATGTACATAAATATTGCATATATATGTATAAATAAAATGGGTACTACTTAGTTATCTCGTCGACCAAAAATCTATCGCCAAACTATAAGGTTAAATACTAATAATGGTTTATCGTAAATGTCACAATCACTTGACTTGAAGCAAGTTACACGTGTTTACGCCATCAAGTAATTTTTATTTCTATATTTTATTTGTATTTTTGGCACAGATATCATATACGACTCGTATTGGCGCGATTTTTTTTCTGACGCCAATGCCATATAGGCAACGGGAACTTAACTGGCGCCAAAGTGTCGTTATTTTACTTGATATGATAACCCGGGTGTTGTTGTTTATGCTGTTGATGTTTTCGCCAAATTGGCGTCGGTAAAATGCAGCGTAGTATGTGACATATGTACCGTATTTTTATTAATGTTATACTAATTTATTTGCTCTTTCGTTATTTAAAATAAAAATTAGATACTACTTAGTTATCCCGTCGACCAATTTCGCCAAATTATACAAATTTCCATAATTTTTATTTTAAATAACGAAAGAACAAAATAAATTAGTATACAAATGGTAATAAATTAAAAATACAAATAACACGTAGAAATGAAATTCACTTGATGACTTAAACACGTGTAACTTGCTTAAAGTCAAGTAAATGTGACATTTACGATAAACCGTTATTGGCCTTTAATGTTACTAGTTGCGTAGCAACCCGTTGTGTTGCTTTTGAATTGCATGAGGCAATCGATCTTTTTGCGAAAAATGAAATCTCAACTTTATTGTAAATTTAGTTAGCATTACAATATTAATTTTATTAAATACAATATTTCAAATAATAAGTTATATTTACAATTTAAGTCAAAACTTTCCCAATAAAAATGCACATATACTATAACTTTATTTGCCTTGAGCTTTTCGCTCTTCCAAGATTTTGCTTCAAATTTCGGAGTTGGTAGAAATGATGTCATTTGTATCAACTTATACAAAAATGAATTTGTTCAGAAGCATTTTATATTTATGAATGAAAATAAATACTTAAGGAATAATTTTTTTTCTCGCTAAAACATTTCATTTTTAATGTCCGCTTCTGAAATGTTTTATTAGCCATCTTAAGGCAATAGTTGAAAATCTACTTTACGACTTTAAGTTAAATGAAAATAACGTTCAGTGTTTTTTTTTCTTTTGACGTCAACAACAGAATTTATCTCAATGTTCCAGTCGAGAGTCGAATTTGTGTTTCTAAAATAAACGGATTCCTGAACTTGAATATGTGGGAGTTCGTATTTCGTGAAATTTTCTTGAAAACTACAATAATTTTTTCACTATTTATTCAATATAAAATGATTTCAAACAGTGATACCTAATAATCCTTGTCATTTTCCCTTTTCTCTCTTTTATCCACAAAAATGGAGCAATTTTAATTTCCATCATTACAGAAATGTCATTAAAAATATTATATCTCGAAAACTAATCAAATTTTAAAATTCTACAACCATTTTTAACATCCTCGGACCCATGTGGATAACTGGCGTTAATTTGAACACCCAACATTCCATCTTCTAGGAGGAACAGCTGTGAAATACAAACGGACACTCACTTTTTAATATAACAGATTGATGAAGTTTTAATTTTGCTATAAAAAATTAGTCAGGGACAATTGCTGAATTATTTATATTATTTTAAGTGCAAATGGCTTATTTCGTAACGGAGCTTGTACGCAATGGATATAGATTAAAAAACATTATGCTTGAAAATTATTTAAAAAGACATAATAAATAAATCAATTAAGATAAAGTTTTCAAGCAAATTGCATTTGAAAGTAGATTTTTTTCCTATATAACTGGTGTAAAAATTGAAGATGTCCGATGTTTAGAAATTCAAAAAACTGCAGTAGCAAAGGTTGTAAAACCGACATTTAATCGTCAAGCGTTGCCATTCTCAAAATGACGCCAGCCTTACGCATGGACATATTTTTCCTTTATAATATAGATAGATTTTCAAACATGAAGTTCCGTTTGTCAGCTAAAACTTTGGATGTGAAAATGTATTCTTTTGGCTTGAAGGTCTAATTTCAGTACCGCGAAGTACAAATTCCAGAAACTGATGTCTTTTAGATATATTCGTGTAAAAATATATAGTTTTATCAAAGAAAAGGATTGTTTTCTTTTAAATATGGCACTTACTGAAGCATTACGCCAAGTGTCTCAAATTCGGTATCAGCCGAATGAAAATATATTGTAACATTATCTTTATGAGCGAAAATGTTTTTTAAAATAGTGACGTCATTTTCTGTTCAGACTTAAAATAAAGTTATTTTTAATTCTAATGAGTAAATGGTATCAATAAGGATAAATAAACCCCAATATTTCTTTTTTTCTGCAACAGTGGAAATAATACGATTGCTACCATTTTGATTAAATTTCAAACAATCTTTTCAAATTAAATTAAAAATATAAAAGTGAAAATATTTAGAAAAATAGCTAGTGCGAGGACATCTACAAATGAACAGCTTTCATTTTAAAAAAGAATTGTTAGCAAAATTGGTACAGTAGGAAGTTCAGGGAAGATGTCTAAATAAGCTATCTTGTGTTTTCAATATATAGATTATTTTTTCTTTTTTACTTTAACAGTTGCCTAGCAACTCTATTTCATACAAATTACATTTAAAAGCACATATTTTTACGAATTCAGCTCTAAAAATTTAAATTGTTCGATTACATATATGTTAAATTCGTGCTTTTTTATATATTATTCTTTTATTTATTTACTGATGAAGCTTTAATTTCTTGTAGAAAATTAGCGGGAGAGAAATTCTGAACTTTTTTTTATGTGCAAATTGTTTATTAATATTTCGCAATGGAGCCGGCGCGGCAAAATCATTTAATTGATAAATAAAAACGAAATAAAGCCAAACTCACTGGGTTTTATAACAGACGATATTCTTGACATAGCAAGTATTTTAATTTCAATTTTTTTCAGTTTTTATGAGAAAATGGCAACGAAAATTTACAGCAATCTACTATTTTCATTTTCCCCCCTTTACTTTCAACAGAAATGGTATACTTCAGCTGCCACGATTACAAAAACAGTAATAAAAACTACAGAAAAATTAATACCTTAAAATTAAAATGAGATACAGCTTTCAAACAAATTGCATTTAAAAGAGCATTTTTTTCTTATACGGCGGGGTAAAAATTTAAAATGTGCGATGTTTAGAAGTATAAAAATTTGAAGTAGAGAAAATTACAAAACCAAAATTTTATTTCAAATTTCAAAGTGTTGCCATTCGCAAAATGACGTATGCGTTACGCACAGATATGTTTGTCCTTTATAATATAGATAGTTTGGCGATAGATTTTTAGCCGACGGGATAACTAAGTAGTACCAAAAATTATGTCAATTTGTATAATTTGGCGATTTATATAATTTAGCGAAATTGGTCGACGGAATAACCATGTAGTGCCATAAAATGTTTATATGCAAATAAATGCATATAAACAAAAATAAAATTCACCAGATTTGTTTTCATAGCTATTTATATATTTTGTCAACGTATTTCACTTTCTGAAGACCGAATTGCGCCAAGATTATAAAAAAAAATGCCAAATCCCCTGTAGTAGAAAAGCACCTAAATAAATAATTAACCGCAATAATAATAACACAAACTAAAATATTTCATTTCAACATCAAAGTATAGTTTCTAATTTACATTAAAATAAATACATATTCTAAGATGACTTCAATTGAAATTTGGTTGATATCTTACTATTTCATTTTATAAGGTAAACAAACACAATTGATTCATTCATCATGAACAGTTGAAAATATTAAACCATGATCTTAGTTACGTTACTTTATTGTCGTATTTATAAACTCAGAAATCAAATTTCTAAAAACAAAAGTATATATATTCATTATTTAATTATTAAATAGTGAAAAAAAATTATAAATAGATCATTTGCAAAATTTAAATTTAATTTGTTAATACTAAAAAAATAACATTGAATTAACAGCATGTTTAAGTGAAATAAATTTAATTTGAATAATTTATGAACAAATCTCAGGTTAAACACTTGAATTTTCACTCATTTTTACAGCATTTTTACAGCTACAGAAATTAAGTAGTATTTGTCAAAAAAGACGAAATAGTAATTTAAAAAAAAAAATGTATGACATGTAATCAAGATCTCAAAGAATTTTGGATTTCTCTATCAGAATCTTTGGATTTGGGGAAATAATTTTGGGCAAGTAAATTAGTTTAAGAATGAAAGTAACATGATGCAATGCTTAGCGTACATTTAAGGGAGACCAAACCGGTCGTCAGAGACGGCTAGTATATTATGAATGACGTACCTATAATTATCTTAAAATGGAAATGGACGTTGGAGATTGTTCTTGTCGCTCTTTTCCTACACTGTAAGACACTAATAATTATAACAATGTTTAGAAAAAGTAATAAAAGATTTTACACAAATATGATATATTATAGGGGACAATCTTGATCATTTGAAATACATAAAATCTGATATAATTATAAAATGACAGAGTCCATTTATAAAAAAAAAGAATGTGATACTAAACATACTATATTGACAATATTATGAATAACTTACCTACAATTATCTTAATGGGACTAGACGTTAGAGATTGTTCCTGTCGCTCTTTTCCTACACTGTAAGGCAGTAATAATTATAACAATGTTTAGAAAAAATAATAAAAGCTTTTGCACAAGTATGATATATTATAGGGAACAATATTGATCATTTGACATACATAAAATCTGATATAATTATAAAATGACATATTCTATCTATAAAAAAAGAATGTATCACATATTATATTGACTGTATTATGAATGACTTACATTCAATTATCTTAATGGTAGTAGACGTTGGAGGTTGTTCTGTCCCTCTTTGTAGGCTGTAAGACACTAAAAATTATAATAATAATTATAATTATAGTTAAAATTATAATTAAAATATAAAAAAAAAGAAAAAAAACATAATTTCTTTCCTTAATCTAACTAGATTTCTAACTGAATTTAGATATTTTTAGGTAAATTTTGCAAGAAATACTACATATTACATTTTCCCGTAAATTGAAATTTCTGAACAATTTTAGCAGATCTACGAGGATCCTGTTCCCTGGAGCCCAAAATTACCCTAGTACAAAACTTTATCTATCTGTCTATCTACCTATCTGTCCGTTTCTCTATCTCTCTCTATATATATATAAGTCACTTTTTTATGAAGCCGATAACTTTCATAATTCTGCCCAAATCTCTTCCAACCGGATAGATAAAATCAAGGGGTAGCAAATCTCGGCCAAATTCGTTAATGAGCAAAATCGGACGAAGGGGGTGGCAATAGGGATGGGAATTGTGAAAACCGGAAAAACCCCATAACTGCTTAATCATAATACATACTGCGATGTAGAATCACATATATATATTTTAAATTATTCCTTTGAACTAAATTTCAGTTAAAACTAATCTTTAATTACTTATTCATTTTATCCCAACTTTTATTTCAGTTCCCATTATATTTTTCCTCCAAATGAAAAGATATTTAACATATGCCTTTATCACTAAAACGGCTCTCACATAAATAGAATTAATTTGGATGATTATTCATTCTTACTAAATGATAATAAAAAAACGAATAAAGATCGACTTTGATTTCGGTCAGTAGAAATAACTCTTTGCTCTCTGCTTAATTTTTGAGTTTAAATTCCTCGTTAAATGATAAACATTTCCAGAACATGCTGTCTGTTTTGTATTTCACGCTATGTTTCCAAAAATTTTGCCCCTAACGTACGAATTGGCGTTCGAATTCTTTTTGGCTTACTTTTTAGGACTACTGTTCTGGTTGCCCTGCCACGAAATTCAAAATTCTCCCAATTGCTTAAAGCTTAAGAGATAATTTTTGCTCAGATGATATCATTCATTTTTCATGTGCTCTTATCGCTAATTGTGTAATGCCAATTTGTGTATTACAGAATGATTAATTGAATTGTTGTCTCTCGCTTCATGAACTCAGTCATGTGAAAAACGTTTTTAAGAAATGGTCTCGGGCAATATCCCTATTCATTTATGTATGGACTTTTTAATTTTACATGTTTACTCCGAATAATTTAAGATAGTAAAGATCAATTTTAGAGTATTTATTGATAATAATTAGTACAGCCTACAGCCTTTTAAAATTTTCAGCGAACGCATACTATGGAACCTGACCCTAATTTACGATCAACATATATTGTAAAGTACAGATCTATATTATACATATTAAATCAGTTTAAAGTTATTATTACTTCTAGAAAAAAGGGCAAAAATTTATGTATAACATATTTTTTTAGAAAATTAAATATGGGCATGAGGGGCGAAAAAAATAGTTTTTTAGGGAGAAAAAATTTCATAACTTCGTCAGTTCTCAAGATATCAAGTTCATTTAAACTTATTATAAATCTTCTTAATATTATATAGAACTTTTATATTGATAAGGCAACATCCCTATTCATTTATGTATGGACTTTTTAATTTTACATCTTTACTCCGAATAATTTAAGATGGTAAAGAACAATTTTAGAGTATTTATTGATAATAATTAGTACAGCATACAGCCTTTTAAAATTTTCAGCGAATGCATACTATGGAACCTGGCCCTAATTTACGATCTACATATATTGTAAAGTAAATATCTATATTATACATACCAAATCAGTTTAAAGTTATTATTACTTCTAGAAAAAAGGCCAAAAATTTATGTATCACATATTTTTTAGAAAATTAAATATGGGCACGAGGGGCGAAAAAATAGTGTTTTAGGGAGAAAAAATTTCATAACTTCGCCAGTTCTCAAGATATCAAGTTCATTTAAACTTATTATAAATCTTCTTAATATTATCTAGAACTTTTATATTGACAAGTTTTTGATAGGACCAAGTCTTACCTCAAAAAAATTAAAAAAGACAAAAAAAATGGGGGGGGGGTGGATGAAAAAGAAAAAAATCACTACTTCGTTAATTCACAAGATATTAAATCCACTTAAATTTATTTTAATGTCTCTTAATATTTTCTACAACTTTTGCATTGACAAGTTTTTGATAGAACCAACTTAACAGCAAAAACAAATTAAACAAAAATACGGGTTAGAGAAAAGAGAAAAAAATATCGTATAATATGATTTTGATAAAAAAAAGCTCTCACAGCAAAATGAAATTTAAAAATCGTCAAAAGTGCCCAGAAAAAATTGTTAAACTGGGTTTTTCTCTAATCTTATTTAGTTTTTGTTCGTGAAATTAGTAATTAACTTCGAAACCTACATCCGACTATATGCGTTTCCGGCAGGGATTCTGTTACTGTAAAAAATTTTAATGTGATAGACATTCGAATTAATAAATAATCCTGAAAGAAGAAACATTCCGCACCACTCATTAATAACTCAATCGTAAATCACCGTATATAAATATGACTAAAATCAATCTATCCGTATTAAAATGTCTACTAATTAATGCTATGCTAAAAATTTATTCAGGTTTTTATCTACTCTGGTTTCCAAAAATTAAGGAGAAATCACAAAAGAGCGATAACTCGTTCAAAAATGAACCTATCGGTATGAAATTTGCATATGTTGTTAACAAAAAGATACTGAATAAAATTACAAAATGCAAATTAGTTTCCCTTTAATCGGATTGCGTCATCTGTGAGAAGCATAAAAATGCATGCTAAAGAGAACGGCTGCTGGGGTCGCTGTGATTATGATATAAGAAAACTGAGATAGCCAATTCATTAGTATGACCTCGAGGTATCACTTGACCGCAACTGCAATATAGAGGTATTGGAAGATTGGAGGTAGCTGAAAGTCAGACATAGGTTACCAGATGGCTAAATCTGAGTTTTTCTGTTGTTCATAGGCTTTGAAAACAATTTCAAATCACTGGTTCGGCCTCCAGAATGTTTAGCCAAAGGAATAGAATAGCAACACCCTCTTATCATAGATTCACCCTTACTGCAGGCACTGGAAAGTTGGTATGCAAGTCCACTGTGCATAGAAAGCTTCATGAAAGTGGTCTTTATGCGATGCAACCAGACATTTGTGTGCCGCTCACCTCATGTCACCGGAGGGAAAGTTTAAGGTGGGTACGTCAACATGTCCACAGGACAGCTGATCAATGGAGCCGTGTTCTCATCAAGGATATGTTCCAGTTCAGCCTCCAAAGCGATAGTATGCGTTGACTGATTTGGAGAGATAATGGAACACGCTATCATCCGTCAAACATTAGTAAAAGAGATTCGTATGGAAGAGGCAGTGTCTGTGTGTGGGATTGTACCTCTTTGGACGGACGTACAGACCTCTCAGTCTTTCCACGTGGAACTGGGAATGCTCACGTCTATAGAGATGACATTCTTGATGATTATGTGCGCCCTTATGCCGGTGCAATAGTTAATGATTTCCTGTTACAGGACGATAACGCGGCAGGGATAACATCGTAGAAGATTATCTTCAGCACCAAACAACTCAGCGCGGTATCGGACAGTTCGGAATCGAAAATGAAGCATTTAGCGTTTATAGTTCATTTAAAATTTTATTCAAATGTATTCCGTTACATTACGGTCTATGGAGAAAAATCGTTTGCAGTGTATTTTAATAATGATGCACTATATCAAATATATACGCAAATATAAACTGATATATTTGACTATTATGTACTAAAAGTGTATTACTGTCGAATGTAGTGTGGATGGCATTTACTGGTTATTTACAGGGACACGAAAATTAATTTGGTTTCTGTACTGTAAGAACAATAATTGATGGATATGCGATTTATTTGTGGTATTTATTTTTAATTTTTTTGCCTGTTACTCGCTGCGCATAAATTGCATAAATGGTATAAAGAGCAGAACAAAAATTCTCGAGAACATTACGTCATGTTATAGCCCATGAAGTAATATCGTTTGCGGCCTATTTGATTGATATTACTCTGTCACAGAGATAATGAAATTGATATGAATTTCTGAGGTGTCCTAAACCTACTTTCTGTACAACATGAACATTTAATAATAATTTACGGGGTCATACAATGGTAATATAATGGTCTACGATGAAAAACTTTTTATTGCGTATTTCAATTACGTTACATTATTTCAAACATGGCGAAATATATACACATTACTTAGATTTACTACACGATGCTTGCATTAGAATATGGTCTGCATTTTATTTAGCGTTCATTTACAGGGACACATAAAATATTTGGATACAATACTGTATCCGAAGTGTTAGTTATTAAAAATTATTGCTGAAAGCGCGTTTTCAGTTATAGAATGCGTTTTTATGTTTAATTAAATTTTTGCGTACTACGTGATGTGCATAAATTTTAAAGACCCTATACATGTCTACACAAAATTATTCGTACTCATTACTGAGAATGAGTATGAGATGCTTAAAGATGTTTGGATTTTTTTAGTTATAAATATACAAGCTCAAGTACATTTAGTATGCTAAGAGATGTTTATATCATACAAATAAAATCATATATACAGGGGTATTAAAAAACTGGATACATTACCGCCTATGGGAAATAATTTCTGGAATTGCTTCAGCGGAATTTTAAACTGTGATTTGCGATTCCTAACTGAACTAAATTTTAGCATACTATTTAGTATATATTCAAATCAACAGATGATATACAGGGCAGGACAAACAGAATAATTTTATTTTCTCCGACTATTGATGATAATTTCTGAAATCGGGCTTTAAAATTTACTATGCATTTTCGAAATTATTTACTTACAGATATTATCATTCACCTTATTAAACGGGGAATTTGTTTAAAGGATTATAGAAATGTCGGAAAGTTTTTCATAATCTATGCTTGATGCATTAATTTTTTTGTTCTTTTTGCTTTATAATACAGACACAATTTAGCATATATATCTGGAAAAAAACCTTAATGTACCATTTCATCTGTCGTATTTGAAATGTTACTCGAAAAAATTGCGTAATTATATAACTGTGTTTGCGTTTGTGAAGGTCACAAAGTGAAAAGTTACTAGGACTTCCCTCAGAGGGATTAGTCTGAGCGATATTACTGAGAACATAGATTTAATAATAACATGTGGAAGCAAAGAAAATGAGATGTTATCTTTAATTGCCCATATACTGCGAAAATTTGAAATGATGAAAATAAACGAATTGTAGAATTACAAAATCTTATATATAAATTCGTATACACTGTTTAAAAAAATGGGAAATCAAACCATTCAAGACAGCCATGCATGGATATAAAATTGAAAGTACGCAATATATTAAAAGTAAAATAAAAAATGAAACACTAATTTACTTATATCGGAATTTTAACTGTATAAAATGATGTCAAGAGCATAATCAGACGCACCGCACCAATTTGAGTAACTTTAAATGACAAATATATGATGTTTAAAAAGAATGGACTATACTTTATATGGTGTGTGCTCCCCCGGAATAGTTAATATTGTACAATATCTGTTTTCCTCGGGTGCAATGAGGTTGTCGATAACATTTAAGGAATTCTCTTCTCAAAATCTAATATAGTATCAAAGTACCGAATACATCAAAAGTGGCATGCAATGCTTCGTTAGAGTGTGTTTTAGATATGCTCGATAGGATTTAAATGATGAGTGTATGCTGGCCACTATATACGCTGTATTGTTTTGTTTTCAAACATATTCTGCACAAGTTGAGCTGTATTTAGCATGTATTAAATAAAAGAAATCGGCAATGATTACAACATAAAGTATGACACAAGATCTGAATATATCGTCTGCATAACTTTTGAGCTGTCAAAGTGTCATTTGAAGTAATTTATAAATCCATACATATTTATTCAGCAAATCGTGCAAGCTAACATACGCCAATATGAACCCGATTACAAAATTTTACCAGAATAAGTTAATATATAAAAAATCTACTAATGGTAATTGAGAATATGACCTTATGATAAAATGTCTAGAAAAATGAATCGGATAAAAAACTCATATCACATTTAAAACGGCACTTCCCTCTGTTAGTCGGCTTGGCGAGAGAGAGAAAAGCCTAGAGAAGGAACACTTTAACAAGTACTTTCGGGCAACCTACTCACTGTTTCATACAGGTCTTTATTCAGTATTTACACAATTTATTTAATGATAGATGGGTATCTATCAGTTTTGTTGCATTTAAATCGCATGTTTTGCGGAGGAAATGCAGCATTATGAAATATTTAAAGTTGCTGTACCTAATAATTCCAAATTAATGGTAATTGAGATCGCTTTCCATTAATTTCATCTTTTTAAATTTTAAATTTTTTAGAAACCATTCATAGAGACAATTGTATATTTTAAAACTAACCCGAAGCAAAATTTCAAGATTTTGGGCTCAGCAGTAACAGAGAAATAGAAAATTTTTGAAAGTTTATTGTTTCTGCACTGTTTTTTATAGCGACATTTTTAGAAATTGTTCTATTGCGAGAATTTACGTCATGATAAATACAGCCCTGTCAATTTTCATGTTTATATTCCTAACAGTTCCATGTTCTTCGTTACTTATATCATCTTTAGATATTTTTCCGCTTTGTTTAGTCTTTCTATTTTTTAGAATTCGTTCTACAACAAGCATTTACATCTTATTAATTACTACCATGCCAAAGTTCTAGTTTCTAACCCCAACAGTATCCCAAAAATTTCAGTATTCCAAATAAATCATAGTTTAGAACCTTTCTAGAAATTTTTACGTTTATCCGTCGAATTGAACCTTTTAGAGAGCGTTCATTACGAGTATTTACATCTTAAAAGTAACTACCGCACCAAATTGAAAGTTTCTAACCCAATCAATATCGCAGAAATCACAATTTTAGAACTTTTTTGCTCCTGCAGCGATGTAGGTTCTTGCACTGACATAAAATAGTCGTTTTTTCGGAGCAGAGATGGCCACCAACATTTTTTTAAGTTGGCTATGTAGTTTCAGAGATAACACCTCACAAACGTACAAGCATTAATAATATTATATACTTTATAATATTATAACACTTTATAATATTAGCATTAGATGTACAGATACAAAAGCCATTTATCTGTTACAAGCTAAAGTGCCGGCGTTGAAGGATGTTTGTTCTGAAAAATCAATTTCAAAATTTAACATACAACACAAAACAAACATTAAAAAAAGCAGTCGAAATATTGTTGAATGAATCATATGAAAACGCTATATAAAAATGTATCAATGTATATAACAGACGCAAAAGAATACAGCTATAAATGAACTTATTTCAATTTATAATTGGAGCAATAATGTTAAAATACAACAATATTTCCCTAATCGGGTTTTTATTATGCTTCAATACATTTTTCACACTCATATGACGTTATACTATATCCACCATGCCCTTTATATTTCCAATATGACGTAATGTTTTCCTCTTTCACGTGGAAACCTTGAAATAGAAAAGTTATGAAGTTATATTCACTTTCATTTAAATTCGTCAAACCATTTATTTCATTTTCATATTTCACGTGAATATCTTGCAATAGAAAAGTTATGACGTAATATTCACCTTTTTTTTAAATTCGGCAAACTATTTATTTCATTTTCATTTTTCACGTGGAAATCTTGCAGTAGAAAATTAATTGTTGTAGTAATAATTTTATTGTGTTTTTTAATTGTTGGCAACTGCTATAACGAAAAATGTTTAAATTTGAAAAGAAATTGCTGTTAAATTGGTGGTTTTTTTATTAATTAAAAATTAACTATAAGTTATTTCGATTCCGGATTAATTTAGTTGTCTCGGCCATGTTTTAATACACATGTACGTATCTCTTCACAATTTTGGCTTCTAAATTGTGGATTTTTTATAGAATTACAAACAGACAGATAGACAAGTTTTCATTTTTATATATCTCTCTATTCTATGAAAAGTAACTAACGCTGTCACCGCCGCCGCCGACGTCGGTTTTGAATTTTTTGTGACCGGAGGTCTTTCTTCGTTAATATTAAGATAACTATTGCATACAAATATATGAAAATCGGTGGTATCAACACACTAATGCATACAGTTTTCAAATCGAAGAATTATTTTAAGAGACATTTAATGCTAAAGTTGGACAAAATCGTTCCATTAAAAAAAAAATTTATAAGAGCAAAAGCTATACATGGGAATTTAATCATTTTTAGATCATTTTATTCAATAGAAGATCCCGGTCTGCAGATTTTATTAATTTTTTTTAAATTGACTCATTGTTTGAGGTTTTATTTCTATTTTAAATTCAAATATTCAGCATTTTGACAGATATTTTTTACATATTTTAGAAAATGGTATTAATTTAAACTGTTGCCAACTGTATAAACAGCGCAAACAATAATGTTTGCTTCAAATAAAAAAATTATTTACACGTGACTATTATAAACAGAAAATATAAAATTGCTTTAAATACACAAGTTAGAGCCCAGAGGGTTAAATATTAGACTTTTTCAAAATTTTATTATTTGTCGTTTGATGTGAGGTGTTCAGCTATAAGTATGCAAAATGTCATGTCTGCAACTTAATTAGGGGTTGAGTTAGAAAAATTGCTTAAAATACACAAGTTAGAGCCCAGCGGATTAAGTAATAGACTTTTTCAAAATTTTATTATTTGTCGTTAGATGTGAGGTGTTCAGCTATAAGTACGCAAAATGTCATGTCTCCAACTTAATTAGGGGCTGAGTTAGAAAAATTGCTTAAAATACAGAAGTTAGAGACCGGAGGGTTAAATATGACTTTTTCAAAATTTTATGATTTATCGTGTTATCGCAAGTGTTCAGCTATAAGTATGCAAACTTTCATGTCTCCAACTTAATTAGGGGCTGAGTTAGAAAAACTGCTTAAAATACTCAAGTTAGAGCCCAGAGGGCTAAATATTAGACCTTTTTCAAAATTTTATTATTTGTCGTTTGATGTGAGGTGTTCAGCTATAAGTATGCAAAATTTCATGTCTCCAACTTAATTAGGGGCTGAGTTAGAAAAATTGCTTAAAATACAGAAGTTAGAGACTGGAGAGTTAAATATGACTTTTTCAAAATTTTATGATTTATCGTGTTATCGCAAGTTTTCAGCTATAAGTATGCAAACTTTCAATTCTCCAACTTAGTTAGAGGATGAGTTAGAAAAATTGCTTAAAATACATAAGTTAGAGCCCAGAGGGCTAAAAATCAGACATTTTTCAAAATTTTATTATTTGTCGTTTGATGTGAGGATTTCAGCTATAAGTATACGAAATTTCATGTCTCCAACTTAATTAGGGGCTGAGTTAGAAAAATTGTTTAAAATACATAAGTGAGAGCCCAGAGGGTTAAATATTAGACTTTTTAAAAATTTTATTATTTGTCGTTTGATGTGCGGTATTCAGCTGTAAGTATGCAAAATGTCATGTCTCCAACTTAATTAGGGGCTGAGTTAGAAAAATTGCTTAAAATACAGAAGTTAGAGACCGGAGGGTTAAATATGACTTTTTCAAAATTTTGTGATTTATCGTGTTATCCCAAGTGTTCAGCTATAAGTATGCAAACTTTCATGTCTCCAACTTAATTAGGGGCTGAGTTAGAAAAATTGCTTTAAATACACAAGTTAGAGCCCAAAGGGTTAAATATTAAGCCTTTTTCAAAATTTTATTATTTGTCGTTTGATGTGAGATGTTCAGCTATGAGTATGCAAAATTTCATGGCTCCAACTTAATTAAATTAGGGGCTGAGTTAGAAAAATTGCTTAAAATACACAAGTTAGAGCCCAGAGGGTTAAATATTAGACTTTTTCAAAATTTTATTATTTGCCGTTTGATGTGTGGTGTTCAGCTATAAGTATGCAAATTTTCAAGTCTCCGACATATATAGTCTCTGAGAACGGGCTCTGTGACAGACGGACAAATAGACAGACAAAGGAGTGAGACAGGTAGGGTTTCGTTAGATGGACGAAACTCTAAAAACATGCTGCGGATGACTGTAACAACATCCTAAAATTACATTACCATCAGCGATCTACCAATCCCGAATTTAGTTTATATTCTTTTCATATATTCTTATTCTTTTGTGCGGCCCTGTAAAATAATTATCAATATTATATACGGTAAAACCTCTGAATAGCGGACACCCCGAGAATGCAGAATTTGTCCTCTATTTAGAGGTGACCGCTACTGAGAGTAAAACATGTACAGTTATTTAAGATTTGGTAATCGAAAAAATGTCCGCAAAATAGAGGTATCCGCTAATAGGGTGTGTCCGCTATTTAGGTTTTACCAGTAAAACTTCTGAATAGCGAACACCTCGGGAGAGCAGAATTTGTCCTCTATTTGGAGGTGTTCGCTACTGAGAGTAAAAAATGTTCAGTTATTTAAGGGTTGGTAATCGAAAAAATGCCCGCTAAATAGAGGTGTCCACTAATCGGGTGTGTCCATTATGGAGGTTTTACAGCATAATAATATCATCCTTTACAAGAAAATTGCATCCTGTATGATAGACAGACAGACATCCAGAGAAAGATAACCTCCGGATCAATAAACACTCATGTCTTTTGTTTTAATCATCCACAATTGTATGTCATACAACATGCCAGATTTTATACAACAGGCTAAAAACGGTCACCGTGGTATGGAATACTGTATTATTATTTGTTTGCCCACCAAAACTGGTTGCCATGGGTTGTTGCAAGGTTTGTGATCACGTGGTTGAAACTGATGTATTCAATATTACTGCGTGCGTATTTTTTTCATTTGCTCCATGTGTTCAAACCAGTTGTCTACGAAAACGTCAACCGGTGAAAATGACGCACACCAAATTTCTGTGACGTATGCAGATAAATTGTGCTTTTTTAAGAGTTTTTTTATACAATTTTTAAACGGTTTGGAACTTATTTTTCATAGTAGGTGCATTCAGTAGGCGACCCTCATAGGTACCTTCTGGTGCAATCAGAAACGAAATCCGACAAATATTTTTTGAATTATGCTTGACGAAAGGTTTTTATTAGGCTTTTTTTTTTAGTAGGACATGGCGTTAATATCCATCGTAGTAGTAAAGTGTCCGGACAGTAATATTTCGCTGAGTATTAGCCTTCGCTTCGCTCAGACAATTAAGATCACAAAGTTTTCGCTTTGAAGATCACAAAGTGAAAATAAAAACCTACATATTTTTAGATGAATAGAAGAGGTATATGTATTAATGGAAATCTCTCTTGGTAAATTGTTTAATCTTTTTTTTCAGTAATAAGTCAGCTATTTTAAATAGTTAAAAACTTAAAGAATTCAACTCAGTATATGCATTATGCTTAATGAATCTTAATTTCATTGCATTTAAACTAATAGAGGCACGGAACTTGAAATTATTAATACTGCATGATGAAACTTATTTAGGAAAATAATTCATAAGCATGTTCAAGTAAAATGTAGAAATTGACTTGGAAATATATTAAATGATTTGCATGCTGTATAAAATAATAAACTTGCTAGCAAAGCATGAGCTATGCGCATTTGCACGTTGGAATATAGTAAATGTTGTTTGCAAGCTTGCTTACATAAGCTGAAAAATGAATTTTTGCTGATAATAAAGACCTAGCAGAAAATCAAATATGCTATAAAAATGGTATAACGAGAAATCAATTAGAGCGCAACTTTGAAATATGTCGAATTTTTCAACAAGCAACTGCTAAAAATTTTTATGAAATTACTCATACTTATTTTAATGGACAATTTTAAACATGTGACATCAATAAATTATTTTCTTTTGTGAAAATTAATTGATGTTATATCCACACATGAGCCCCCAGTTCAGATGGACTAAATGTCTCTATCGAATAAAATAATGTCACATTAAAAGAAAAATATCTCTATTTTAATTGACGCCTGGAACAATTTATTGTGATTTGTAATAAAATGAGTCATTTGCACTCAAGTCATTTTCCTTATATTGTCTATACCAGTAAAATAGTGAAACACCACGTAGAATAATGTTTTTTCGATCCAAATAAAATGTTTGCTGCTATTTAATGAACATCCTAAGACTTTTTGATATTGTTCGACTGCAGTATTGCCAGATGGGCTACATTTTAAAAACCAGATTCTTGATTGGCACTACTTTTTTGAACTGGTAAAATGTGCCTTATTTATTGAGATATTAATTAAGGCAAAAATAATGTGAATTTTACCGTCCCAAAAATGTGGTGCCAATCAAGAAATCTGAATTAAAAAAAAGTAGCCCACTGGCAACACTGTTCGACTGTATGGTGACTGAAAAGAGCCTTTGTTTTTATTTGGGTAGCAGGATAGCTTAACCTTTCTGAGTCTTGTCGTTTTCTATATGAATTATTCTACGATATTTTTTTCTTCTGTAGGAGTAGCGCCTTCGACCCCAGGGACTGTGCAACTTTTTCTTCCAAGTTCCTAATAACATTTTTTTTAAGTGCATTTTCTCTCATCAACTGGACACATTTTAAATAATTAAATATAAATTGACAAACTTAAATTTTCATCATTTTGAAATTCAAATACAAGTAAAGACATTTTTTTAAACAAAAATATAAAATAAACTTCAATATTACGTAAGCATCTTATGAAATTCTGCACCAATTAAAAATAAGCATTAAAAACGGTAATCTGAGCTTTTCCTAGTGAAAATCCTTCCCAATTTCATGCAGTTTTGTTTTTCGCAATATTCAAAGAAACAAACAAAATAATTACACATTTAACGATTATTATTATTTTTTAATGAACTGTGAAGTCATTTTTTAAAACATTATATAGCATAACTGTTTAATAATAAACATAATGCTCATATCTATGAAGATTTTCTTTTTATTACTTTATTTTTTCTTAATTGTATTTATTATATATTCATGCATTTATGTGTTATTATTTAAATTTAACAATTTACAAAATAAATGAGAAATATTAGTAAATATTTGCTGCAAATGAATGACTTTTTTGTAAATATGCTAAACTAAGAAAAACCTGTCAGACTTACAAGAACATGCGATTTCATACGCACGACATTTACGTGGATAACTGCAGATTGCAATTTCCTTAATGCATATCAAACACACATGTTTTTTAAACAAATATTATGGTACCAGAAAAATTATGTCACAAATTTTTATATGAAATATTTATACACTAAATACCGAGGTACATCTATATCTACTAAAAAACAACTTTTCAAAAGTAAAAAAAAAAAAAAAAAAAAAAAAAAGAAGATGAAACTTGTGGCTAAAAAATGGTGTGATATCATATTTCCAAGCTTATATTATGGTACTTTTTTAACATTTTCCACTAAAACATTTACCATTTGTAAGTCGAGTGACTTCGTATATGTTGATAGAAATCCTTTTCTCCTGTACTAAATACATCATAACGTGTTTCTGAAAATTCAAATGTTTTAAAATTATGCATCATGGGCTTGGCGTCCATCTTTCCATATTTGACACAAATTTCTATGTACCCTAATCCATAGTTAAAATCCGAAATTCAAAATTGTTACTTAAGCAGACATTTTAAGCTTTTCCGTTACGGACTTGTATTCGGAGAACTTTGTGTCTTAAAATAATAGTGACTTATCTAAAGGATTCATCTAGTGATTTATTTCATAAAGTAATTAATCATTTAAAGGCAATAAAAATATATTTCTTTTCTCAAAATATTAGTCTTTTTCAATTCATCGGATGTTTGCAGTTGAAAACCTAAGTTCGACATTGTTACCACAGCACACATTTTATGCCTTTCCTTCACGGAGTTGTGTGCTTAGAAATTTGTGTGTTAAGGTATTGGTGACATATCTTCGCTATTCCTTTTATGATTACTTTTTTAGAGTAATTAAGCATTTAACAGCAGTAACAATGAACTTCTTTTCTCAAAATAAAAGTCTTTTTAAATTTATTTGTCCGTAGTTAAAATCAGAAGTTCTAAATTGTTATTAATGCAAACTTATTACCCTTTACAAACTTGGGTGCTTAGAAATATGTGTGAAATATGGAAAGATGGCCGCCAAGCCCATGATGCATAATTTTAAAACATTTGAATTTTCAGAAACACGTTATGATGTATTTAGTACAGGAGAAGAGGATTTCTATCAACATATACGAAGTCACTCGACTTACAAATGGTAAATGTTTTAGTGGAAAATGTTAAAAAAGTACTATAATATAAGCTTGGAAATATGATATCACACCATTTTTTAGCCACAAGTTTCATTTTCTTCTTATTCTTTTTTTTTTTTTTTTTTTTTTTTAGCTTGGCTTTTTTTTTACTTTTGAAAAGTTGTTTTTTAGTAGATATCATTTCTTTTTTTTAAAACAAATTATATATAATTTAAATAATCTATTCACTTAAATTAAATTGAGTTTTATTAGAACATTTGTAAGTAGAAAGGAAACCCAATATGTGTACATTTTGTTTACATATCATTCATTTCTTAGAGTAATTAAGGATTTAAAAGCAATGAAAGCTAACTTCTATTCTCAAAGTATCAATCTTCTTCAATTTATATGGTATTTTAATTTTTATGAAGAATGAAAATTTTGTAAAAAAAAAATGATAGAGTCGAAATAACATATAGACATAATAGTTGGTCTTTTAGTTAGATATTTGTTTATTGTTAGATAGTTAGTCAGGTATTTGTTTAAAGATAACTTTTTATTTTATTTTTTGCAAAATTGTTTTACCTTTGCAAATATCTACGGCTAATCCGAGAATGAAGGACGACGCACAAAACAGTGCAGATATTTTTAGAAACGATTCTTAATGAACCTATACATATTTTAGATAATTAGTATGATAAATTCAGGCTTCTACCCCGAACGGTATCACAAAAATTGGAATTTTAGAACTTTTTTTTTTGTTTTTGAACCCTTTTAAACTTTGAACTTATTAGGAAATTATTTCTGAGAGCATTAATGTTTCAAAAGTTACAACCATGTTAAATTTCAAGGTCGTGCTTTGACAATTCTATTTAAATCGTTATTTAGAACGTTTTCAGCTTGTTTAATCTCTTTAAAGATAGACTTCCTTTTTCGAAACAGTTCTTAACACTCTCGCTGTGTAAGTAATTCTTCGCGATGAGCGTCTTTTACAAAATTTTTAATCGTTTATCACCGGCTCTTTAAAGCAGAAATTTTTGACTATCGTAATCGGGGAAAATGTTCTGATTAAATCAGACAAAGTTTTCTTTAAAAGATAACTAGTGGGAATAACCAAATAGTATTAATTTGACGGGAAAATGCATGCCCGAGCATAGCTCAGGCTGCGGATCGAGAGGGTTAACGAGCACTTAGATCTTAAAATTAACAGCTTGCCAAAATTCAGGTTTCAATCTTTAAGGATATCAAGATAAACCCAATTTTAGAACTTTTTTGCTCCTGCGCCGTTAAAAATTTCGATTTTTTTAGGAACTGTTCATGGTGAATATTTACGTCTTAAACGTTACAACTATGTCAAATTTCGATTTCCTTAAGGCTAAGTATTACAAATAAATCATAATTTAGAATATTTTTAGAAAGCTTTTTTACTCGTTTCACCCTTTTAAATTTCGATTTTTTTTAGAAATAGCATTTAGCGAGCACTTACATCTTAAAATTAATCACCATATCAAATTTTAAGTTTCTCCCCTCAACAGTTTCATAGAAATCTTAATTTATGAATGATTTTTGCTCTTGCAACCTCTTAAATTTCGAATTTTTTAGAAATTGCTTAGGACGAGCATTTTCGTTTTAGTAGCTGTAATCATGTTAAATTTCAAGTTCACGCTCTAGCAATTCCATTCAAACCAAAATTTAGAAAGTTTTTAAAAAGCTTTCCACTCATTTCAACCTTTTAAAATTCGATTTATTTTGAAACAGTTTTTAATGAGCATTTACGTCTTGTAAGTGACCACCATGCCTGATTCAAGGATTCTATCCCGAACAGAATACAGATTCAAAAATACAAGAATTTTTTTGCTCTTGTACACTTATAAATTTCTAATGTATTAGGAAACGCAAAGCATTTACGGCTTAGAAAATGACATCTGTGTCAAATTTTCTGTTTCTAGCCCAAACAATCTCATTAAAATCATAATGCAAACCGTTCTTAAAACGCTTTCCGCTCGGCTCACCTCTTAAGATTTCGATTTTTTACTAACAGTTGTTAGCGTGCATTTACATGTTTAAACAAATCGCCATGCCGAAATTCAGACCACTATCCCGAACGATATTACAGAAATCGCAATTTTAGAACATTTTTTTTTACGCCTGCATCCATTCAAATTTCGAATATTTTAGGAACTTTTCTGTGAGATAATTTACGCCTTATAAGTAAAAAGCACGTCAAATTTCATGTTTCTAACAATTTGCATATTCAGCAATTGTTGCAGACTAATAATTGCAAATAAATCATAATTTAGAACGTTCATAGAACGCTTTTATGTCGTTTCGAACTTTTAATTTCTACCTTTTTTAGAAATTATTCTTATCGAGTATTTAAAATAACCACTATGTGCCAAAGTGTCGGTTTCTATTCCGAACGGTATCACAGAAATTTCAATTTTATTAAATTCTTTTCTTTTCTATTCTTTTCAATTTCGAATTTAATAGATTATTTTCGCCTCTGTCTAGCAGTTTGATCCCCGTTAAATGTATGCTAAGCATTACATCATGTTACTTTTATTCATAATTTAATTAACTATCTGAATCCTTCGCCAAGTAAGAAGATTCTGATAGAGAAATCATGAACTCGTTAATTTTATGCTAGCGGGCGCAGGTGATAAATCGCCTATTATTGTTTCCTTCTCATGCATTCGTATTGCCTTAATTTTACTTAAACTTTAATCCTTTCACTTATATTATATAAAATGCATAACTTTAATTTAAAATACAAACGTTTAAGATACATGCCTTTCATTATTTAATTTTTTTTAAAAAAAAGGAAAAGAAAAGAAAAAAATCTGGAGAACAGGAATTCTGCTTTTTCAGAATTTAGTGTGGCCCCCGGCATTTCCATTACTGCATTTTCTTCTGACGGACTGATGGCTTCTATTATTATGAAACAGCCATTATAAATGAAGTGTTAGGTGAAGATGAAAGAGCAGCCGTAAAAAGTTAGAACTCTGATTTTCTGGTCAGAATGGGGGGGGGGGGGAATGGCCATAATTTTTTTTTTACGGCTGCTCTTTCATCTTCACCTAACACTTCATTTATAATGGCTGTTTCATAATAATAGAATCCACCAGTCCATCAGAAGAAAATAACTCGGTTAAGCGGGACTCTACTGCAGTACAAAACAAATTTCAATTTTAAGACTTAAAGCACACGTTTTATTTTATGTAAAATGACGTCATTCGCATCCGCTTAAGAATTCCCCTTTTACGATCTACTCTTAAACATTTACAGTAATGCATGCATAGCACATCACTATCGCGAAATAATGCACAAATGCAGCAAAAAGATTCCGTCATTCAAGAAAATCGAAAAAGAAAAACCGGCTTTCTAATAATTCATAGATACTTACAATTAAATATAGTATATAATAGCTCCATTGTTTTAACAGAAATCATTCGTTTATATTTTTTTTCAAAATAGCACGTATTTTAATTACTTTTTCTTTTGGTTGTTACGAGAAAATGGCAACAAAAATATATAATTACGATTTTAAAACTATTTTTCCTTTACTTTCTACAGAAATGAAGTACTTCCGTTGCGACCATTGGTACAATTTTTTGCATAAGTACCATTTTTTTACGCCAATTTGGCGAAAACATTAACAGCATAAACAACAACATCCGGGTTACCATATCAAGAAAAATAACGACACTTTGGCGCCAATTGAGTTCCCGTTGCGTACATGACATTGGCGTCAGAAAAAGATCGCGCCATTATGGGGCGTATATGACATCTGTGCCAAAACTTTTATTAGAAACACACACAAATTATTTTATTATAAAATGCACAAAGTTTGATCTAATGTAAAACACACGCAATCTCTTCTATTGCATTGTCATATGAAGGATAATATCATCAAAATTTCTGGGTTGCTATGGAATAAAATTCCCATTTTGGCACTAAAAGGATACCCCAATGCGTCTGAGACACCGTCTTTGCCTCCGTTTGCTCATATGTTGAAATAAGTTCAATAATAGGGAGATTTGGCACAGATGTCATATACACCCCATATTGTCGCAATTTTTCCAACGCCAATTTGGCGGAAACATCAACATAATAAACAACAACATCCGGGTTACCATATCAAGCAAAATAACGACACTTTGGCGCCATTTAAGTACCCGTTGCGTATATGACATTGGCGTCAGAAACAAATCGCGCCAATATGCGTATATGACCTCTGTGTTTGTTTGTTTTTTTACCTGAAAACCTTTTCATATTCAACTCAATTCATTTTCAAAAGTTTTGTTTACATTAGGAATGAAACCTAAAATGCCGTTAACTTTGAATGCATTCTTCTTAAAAAGTACCATTTCTCTATAAAATCATTTTTATTTTAAAAATCTTTCTAAAAATTAACTTTTATGCAGTTTTATTCGAAAAAATAATCTTGATGGAAAATATTCATCTACCAGATTGAAGTTGAAGTGGATTTGTGCTATTATAATGAGGATAGTACGCGCTCGTTGGCGGGTTTATCACTGATTGGCACAATTTGATAATTTTAGAATGAATTAACAGTTTTTTGCATATTAAGGATAGAAATTTTATTTTTTTTAAACTAAATTTTATAAAAGCACGTAGATCGAGTAATTACCAGTCCGAAAATGCATTCCACACTTTTTTCTGTCAATTATTTAAGTCTGTAGCTTAATTGAATTAATATATGTTTGACGAAGGATTTTTTGATCATTTTCAGTATCTCGACGTTTTCTAAAAAATCCTGTATCTCTGTTTATAATTATTTTATAGAGACGAGTTTGGTCTCAAATTGAAGCTTTTCTTCAGTAGATTCTTCTAGTCTTAATTTTATTTCTGCGATACTTTCTTTCTTAAATATCTGAAAATTTAAAATGCCACGTTTGGTCGATTTAACATGGACAAGCTGTCTTCAGTATAATAAGCAGTTACGCTGTTCTGGCTTTTGTTTCTTGGCGTTTGTTTGTTTGGCGGGGTTAGCATTTTTTTATAGCTTGGCTTGGCAGAACGACCGTCCTACTGGATATATAAAAGAAAGTCTGGATTTTGTATTAATCAACGCACAACCAAAACTACTGAACTTAAAATTTTGAGAATCGGGGTAAAAATACTTCTTATGATATAGAGTGCCGCTAAGAAAGGATTTTCCCAAATTCTACCCCTAAGGGGGGTAAAAAAGAGAACGAATTTTAAAAAATTCTTTAAAAATCTGATTTTATAGTTATTTTTCAACTGATAATATATTTTTGTGTATTTTTGTATGCTGAATCGAATGGTACTAACTAAATTCTTTTAAGCCCAATAGTTCGAGAGATATTTCATATTTTTCTAATTTGGCACAATCTTTGGCGCCAAAACCTGAATTTTTCAAGTGATAATTTCTAAAAGCTCATTCTTTTCATTCTGCTACTATAGCAAGGGTAAAATTTCAAACTGAATAATTTTTTAACCAATCCTTTTGGTTAAATAAAAAACACTTTGTCAATTATAAAGAAAATCCAAAAGCCTCAAAAACTAAAACTAAATTAAAAAAAATACTGTGGTACTTTTTCGTTCTAATTTTCGTCGCGATACCACGCCAAAATGTATGGTATCGCGCCATTTATTTCAACCCTAATCGTGCAAACGATTTTTATTGCAAACCGTGCCACACATTAACATTTGCTAATTCTTGAACGTGAATATATTTATGCAGGAATTTTTAATGATGGAATTTATTTTATTCCATCATAATCTCGCAAAACTTTTTAATATGTTATTTTTTTAATAGAAAATATTTATTATACTGATACTGATATATATTTTACCATTTCGCAGTTATCTGATGATGAGGAAGTTACAATAAAATTATTTCAGAAGTTAGGAATTATACATATAAAAATGTTTTGTTCAAAAAACCATGAATGTCTTCATTAGAAGACAGAAATGTTTACTGCAAGGTGAGACATACGTATTACGTACGCCATGCTTCAGTAGTAAAAGGCATTTACAATTTCAAGACTGCAGTTTAAATTGACTATATTTTATTACTTGCAAAATATTTATTTATTCTTATATTTTAAATATTTATTTTGGTACCCGTCAACCAATTTCGCCAAGTTATATAAATCGCCAAACTACTTGCCAAATTATACAAATTGACATAATTTTTATTTTAAATAACGAAAGAACAAATAAATTGGTATAACATTAATAAAAATACATTTAAAACGTCGAAATAAAAATCACCTGATGACGTAAATACATGTAACTTGCTTAAAGTCATGTGAATGTGTAATTTACGATCAACCATTATTGGCATTTAATCTTATAGTTTGGCAATAGATTTTTGGTCGACGGGATAACCAAGTAGTACCATTATTTTTATTGATTTAAAAAAATGGTAGGTCAATGTCTGTAATTTTCAAAAGTGTAAATGCTCATTTTTTTTATCAACAAAATCATTATTATTATTTCTCAAATGTATCATTTCATTTTTATGCCAACTATTACGCTTGGTGACAATGGTGTTGGCATAACAGGGAAATACCAAAACAGTTACTGATTTTATTTCAAATGGAAAGAAAAAACGTTTAATGAGCAATAAATATTGTAAATATGACTATAACAGAATTTTACTGAACAGAATTTTGTAGAACGTACACTGTTAAATAGTAAATTTGGTTTATAAATGGTTTAATGTAAAAACCATCATCTAAGTGGCTACGGGAGTTCTAAAATTAGGTGAACTCGGTTATGAAAGATTTCAAGTCAACTAATTAAATGCACAGTAAGTTAGATAATATTTCAGGGATTTTTTCACTATTTATCATATCAATAGGTAGATTTCGTAAGAAATACTACCTATTGCAATCGTTACCATGGTGCGACTTTTGAAAAATTCCTTCATAACTTTTCATTATAGGACCCCAGGAACCCAAAACCACCCCCACCTAAAAAGTTTATATATATATATATATATATATATATATATATATGTATGTATGTATGTACTAAATTTTGTCCGCACGATAAAAGTCGCAATTATGCACGAACCATCTTCAAACTCGCCAACAACTTTGAGATGGCTAATTTCTCGGCGGGGATTGAAAATGGGCGAAATCGGCCCAAGAGGGTGGAAATGGGGAGGGTTCAAAATTTTTAATACTGTCTTAACATGATTCTGATAAAACCAGCTCTTACACAACAATGGCAGGAAAAAAATAAAAGTTTTTCGTTATAGCTGTTGCCAACAATTAAAAAAAAAACAAATAATAAAATTCTCACCACAACAATTACTTTTCTTTTGCAAAATTTTCACGTGTAAAATTAAATAGTTTGACAAATTGAAAACAAATTGAATATTACGTCATAAGTTTCCTAGAGCAAGATTTCAGCATGAAAACTCAAAATAAATAGTTTGACGAATTAAAAAAATATGTATATTGCGTCATATTGGAAATATAATGGACCTCAGCAGGTGAATATGTAACGTCATGTAAGTTTGAAGAAACGTATTAAAACATGATAAAAACCCGACTATGGAAATATTAACATATTTTAACACTTTAGGGTTCTCTGAATTTTTTGTAGCCATTTTTTAAGCCTATTCCATATATATGTGTGTGTGTATTCGTGTATATTACAATTTTCACAAAAAGTTTAGCTCCCTACAGCTCGCTCTTTGTGAAGAAACTGGGTTTTATCTCTAATCTTGATTTAAGTTTTGTTGGAGAATTTAGTACTTAACATCGAAATCTACCTCCGCCTGTAGGCCCGAGCCGGCAGGGATTTTTTTGAGTTGTTTAGTTACGGAGCTATGCGGAAAAAGTTCTCAGTGGTACAGTAATGAAAAATGGAAGATATACGCTACAGAGATAGGGTATACTAGACAGTATATATGATATAATTATGGAAGTTGAGCTGAGTTCCTTAACAAAAGAAGTGATGCAGTATATACCTACCCCTACCTCCCAGAGAGTTCTATAATCAGGTTAAAGCGAGTATGAAAGTTATATTTAACTATCTCAATATATATATAATGCAAAGAAAAATTTCATTCCGGCCGCTTATATCTTGAGTTCTGCTGAATAGATTTTGACGGGACTTACACTGTTAGTTAGATAACTTTTCAGAAATGATGTTAGTATAAAACATAACGTTCTGCGTTGCTTAGTTAAATAATTATGGGGAAAGTTCTAAATCAGATGAACCCAATTTTGAAAGATTTGCTTTTTTTAAAGGTTCCACTGAATGAATTTTTATGGGATTTAAACTGTGAATTAGATCATTTTTAGGGAAGGTTTCGGTATATTTTCCAGTTTAAAAGATTCTGCTAAGTGGATTTCGATGCAACTTGATCGGTTAGTTAATTTTTAGGTAGCTTTCTTTACAAAAAAGCTACCTATTGCAGCCGTTCGGAGGAAAGCGATTTCAAAAAATTTTGGTATATTTTCATCGATCATGACCCCCAGACCCCGAAACCACCCTCCGTTCAAAATTGATATATATATATATATATATATATATATATATATATATATATATATATATATATATATCTGACCTATGTCACACTGTAACTCCCGTAATTATGAACCGATTTCGATGTAATTCGGTGTGTACATAGTACATACCAATGTCTCGACCGAGTTCGTTGGCCAGCTTCATCCGCCGTTTTGTTTCAAAATGGCGGCCATTTAAAATTTTTAAAAAAATTTAAAACTTGAAATGTGGTACCAAAAAATTAAAAATGGAAAAATATTTTTTTCTTATGTATTTGACCTTTATACAAAGATTCCGGAGCAGTTTTTGTTTCGTCTATATCTTAAAAAATGGCTGAGTTATAGCATTTTGAATTTCTAGCGTGGCTGACATTTTGAAACGTCCTGAATTTTGTCACGCGATAAAAGCCGTATTTATGAACCGATTTGGATGTAATTCGGTGTGTACATAGTACATACCAATGTCTCGACCGGGTTCTTTGGCCAGCTTCAACCGCCATCTTGTTTAAAAATGGCGGCAATTTAAATTTTTAACAAAAATTTAAATTTGAAATGTGGTACCAAAAATTGAAAATTGAAAAAATATTTTCTTCTTATGTGTTTGACCTTGATAAAAAGATTCGGGAGCAGTTTTTGTTTCGTCTATATCTTAAGAAATGGCTGAGTTATAGCATTTTGAATTTCTAGCGTGGCTGACATTTTGAAACGTCCTGATTTTTCTCACGTAATAACAGGCGTATTTATGAACCGACTTGGATGTACCTTGGTGTGTACATAGTACATAGAAATATCTCGACCGAGTTCGCTGGCCAGCTTCATTCGCCATATTGTTTCAAAATGGCGGCCATTTAAAAAATAAAAAAATAAAAAAATTTAAATGAGATACCAAAAAATTGGAAAATGAAAAAGATTTTTTTGTATGTGTTTGACCAACAAAGATTCCGGAACAGTTTTTCTTTCGTCTATATCTTAAAAAAAATGGCTGAGTAATAGCATTTTGAATTTCTCTTGTGGCTGACATTTTAAAACGACCTAATTTTTGTCACGCGATAACAGGCGTATTTATGAACCTATTTGGATGTAACTTGGTCTGTACATAGTACATACCAATGTCTCGACCGAGTTCGTTGGCCAGCTTCATTCGCTATCTTGTTTCAAAAGGGTTGCCATTAAAAAAATTAAATTTAAAATTCAAAATGAGGTATTAAAAAATTGGAAAATGAAAAAGATTTTTTTTACGTATTTGGCCTTGATACAAAGATTCCGGAGCAGTTTTTGTTTCTGAAAATTTGTTCTTTTGTTGATATCTTAAAAAATTGTTGATTTATAGCACTTTGAATTTCTAGTATGGCTAACATTTTGAAACGATCTTGTATTTGTCACGCGATAACACACGTATTCGCCTATTTCGATGAAGGCATGTGGATAGTATACATCAACACCTCGACCAAGTTCGCTGGCCAGATTCATCAGCCATCTTGTTTCAAAATGGCGGCCATTAAATTAAAAAATATATATATATTTAAAGTGAGGTGCAAAAAAATTAGAAATTGAAAAAGGTTTCTTCTTAAGTATTTGATCTTGATATAAGGATTCAGGAGCATTTTTTGTTTGTCTTTACCTTAAAAAATGGCTCAGATATAGCAGTTTCAATTTCTATTGTGGGTGACATTTTGAAAAATCTGATTTTTTGCATGCGACAGCACTCCTATATATTAACCGATTCCGATGTGAGTGAGCATGTGCACAGAAATTACTAAGGTCTCGACCAAGTGCACTGCTTAGCCTCATCCACCATGTTGTCTTAAAATGACAGGCACTTTAAGAAATTGCCGAATTTGGCAGTCAAATATAAGTTACTTTAAAGAAAGCAGCTTGGATAAAGCTGACTAATTTCGCGAAATTCTCATTCATTATATTGATAAAAATTAGTATTGAATCTCCTATATTCGGTTTCCACTAAATTGAGCTTCGTGTGTTTGCATGATATAAGTTGGCTTTTTTTAAATAAGGATTATGAAAGCTACCTCTTCCTCCTGGCACTGGCCGGAAGGACTTTTAGTGAATGTTTTAGTATAAAGCACATATCATTAGCTTGCTGTTCCTTGGTTGTTAGGTTGATTGATTGTAGAATTATAGATGAAATTTCTAGAATCAGGCAAACCCAATTATTATGAACGATCAGCCTTTTCAACAAGTCCAATTAACAGATTCTGATGAGACTTACATTGATAATTTTTCATGAATGCTTTTAGTATATTACACATTGTTCTATTGTTCTTTACCGAATCCTACACTAACAGACCAACTAAACAAATTGGTCCTTAACAGTTTAAATTTTGTATGACTCAATAAAAGATATAATAGCGTAATGACATTCATATTGCTTTCAGAAATTCGGTTGGATACACCAGGTAAATGTCCATATCGCTGTAAAACACGTGATCAAATTCACAGACATATTTTATTTCATTCAAGATTTCTTTAGGAAAACCTACCAGCGTAGCGGGCGAAATCGGCTACTGGAGAATAAAAAGCATAATAATGAGATGATATCTTCACTGGCATTATGAAAAATAATGAAAAGGAAACTATGGACTACAGATATAGATTCAAACTCTTTGCTATTACGAGTCGCATTTAAGAAGAACAATTTGTTTCGGGCCGCATTTGAAGACAATTTTTTTTCCCGATTTCACATGGACGGTAAAAGCATGATAATTGTGAAGCCAAAATATATAAATTCAACGCGAATAAAATTAAAAAATATCGATGGAAAAACTATTTGATGTTTTAGATTTTTAGACATTTTTGATTCAGTGTAGAATATTTTGAGTACAATAATAAGAACGTTATGGCTGGCCACAAAGTATTGCGCTAATCACAGTAAGAGAAGCAAAACATTTGCAATCCTACATTGAATGGAAGGCCAAAATATTAAATGGATGGCCTAATATGCATTATTGTAAATATACGATTATATGATATCACTAGGGGGCTCGGCCCCCTACGAGCTGCCAACCCCCGTTCAGACACCGCAGTTTCTAAAAGCGCGCTAATTTGATCGGTTTTAAAATGATTTTGAAAGATTTAATTGCAATTTAAAAAACAGTGACGATCTCCCTATAAACGGGTTTCTATTCATTTCTCTTTGATTGGGGAATTTTAAGGAAAAATCAGCTGCTGTTAAAATATACAATGGCTGCTTTCGTCTTTGATTAAATAAAATCAGTTAAGCATTTAAAAATAAGCTAATATAAAATGAATTAAGTAAACAGAGTCTTTGTCTCCCGGTATTTTTTAACAAAGCGAAAAGAAAGTTATTTTAAATAAGACATTTTAAGCGGGCTCTCATGTCAAGCACACAAGTCGTATGTTTGTTGTTCAATAAATAAATAAATAAATAAAAGACATTTTAAATGTATCGTTTTTAATATCACGTAATTTTCACCAAACTTTTCATTCTTTTTTTTTAATATTCACGGGAAAAGATCATCTCGAAATATCAAATAAATATCTAGCGCTGTTTTTAAATTTAAACTGTTTTGCAATACTATTTTTTGTTCATTTTACGTAATAAGTGTAATGTGACGTAAATGTGACGTAATTACTCCTATTTAAGACTTCTAACGCATGTTAATGAATTTATTATTTTATAGCATCCTTTCTCTGTTAAAATTCACGTGTAAATATAATTTTTATGAAGTAATTTTCAATAAGATCCTGCTTTTTTAACGTAATTATTTAAATCTAATTTGAAAGTTTTTTTTTCGGTTTATAATAGTCACGTGTAAATATTTTTTTTCATTTGAAGCAAACATTTGCGGTGTTTATACAGTTGGCAACAGGTTAAATTAGTACAATTTTCTAAAATAAGTAAAAAATATCTCTCGAAATGCTGAAAATTTGAATTTAAAATAGAAATAATAGCTCAAAAAATGAGTCAAATTAAAAAAATAAATGCATTCTGCACACTAGAAAATTATAACGCATAAAATGATATAAAAATGATTAAATTCCGATGTATAGTTTTTGCACCTATAAAATTTTTTTAATGGAACGACTTTGTCAAATTTAGCATTAAATATCTCTTAAAAGAATTCTTTGATTTAAAAACTGTCTGCATCAGCATGTTTATCGAACATTTCTCTATAATACCGCCGATTTTCATATTTTTGTATGCAATATTTTTCTTAATATTAACACTATGCCGTCCGGCGACACCACAGTGGTGACGTGCCAATCTAGCGGTCAACGGCCGGTGGCTCCACAGTGGTGTCTTGCGCAAATTAGCTGCCAACGGCCGGCGACACCACAGTGGTGTCGTGTGCATAGCATTGTAACGACCGAAGAAAAACTCGGAGACTTTTCTGATTCTGAGTTGCCGGACTAGTTTTGGCCCAGCGCTTGTCCACGCCTAGAATGGTCAATTGATGACCGCCAGTTCTTGCCTTACATCTTGGAGACTGTTTTGCTGCGTACCATACGGAAGAGAAATACTAAGTACCAAAGAAAATGCAAATAAACAAATATATAAAAGAAACAAATTTTCTATTTATTTACATATGTATATCTTCGAAATTTCATGAAAGTAGGGGAACAGGGTTGAGAACTTATGAGAGCTAACGATGAGATTAGTAAAACTTAACAATTTATAATCTCCAAATAATGTCAAGAACGGCCGGCGACTAGTCAACTGATCCGAATTAGCGCTGCCGGAGCCAAGCGAATAAATATTTACGAATCGCGCGGACGGCAAAGTGTTAAAGGAGAAATACCTCCAGTCACAAAAAATTCAAAACCGGCGACGGCGGCGGCGGTGACAGCGTAAGTTACTTTTTTTGAGAATAGAGATATAATTTGAGTTCTTAAATGGTGCGCCAATATCCAGTGAGTTAAGGGAACATCTTTTTACATTTTTATTAACAATAGTGACTAGTGTTACTATCGTTATGTGACGTCGGAGAAAATGTTTTCCCTTCAAATGCGGGCCGAAACAAATTATTTACCTAAAATGCGACCCGAAGATGTCAAAAGGTTAGATATCACTAGTTCCAGTCTATAGTTTTCTTTTCGTTTTTTTTTTTTTTTTTTTTATAATGTCACTGAAGACATTACCTCTTGATTATATTTTTGATAAATTGATAGTTACTCATAGTCATTACTTAGACTTTTTTATAAAAAAATTGTGAAATAATTTTGCCGAGTAGAAGATGTTTTAAAATTATGTGATTGATGTCGATTAAAGAAATTATGTCTGCACTTATCTATTGTAAGTACAATAACAAAATAAAGCTTCGGGTATCATTGAAAGTCATTATAATACATATCAAAAAATTAAAATATATTTTTACCTTTGCATAATAAAGAATCCCTCTATTGATTATTTTATCTACCAACAGAAATATCACAACTTTTGTTTTTGATTAGCGGTATTTTCGTATAAAATTTTTGTTTTAATTAATTTCAGCACCGGAGGCAAACTTAAGGAGCTAGATTTTTTACATCAACTATACTCATATATACAATCAATTAATGAGTTGTAATGCTAATATTTTCAACCCGAGAAAAATAGTATAATTGCAGCTGATACAACTACTTAAGAGAGTAAAGAAATAAGACCATGTCTTCCAGTATTAAATAGAATAACTATAGAAAAAAAAATGCAAGTTAAGAAGCCCTTCATACGGTGATGTGGACATGAGATATAGTTTAGGAAAAATGAGTGGCTCAAATTGATCAGTACTAAAACGCAAAATATCCTATCAGCTACGCATAAATTGCATAGTTAATGAAATAAAATACATGGTTAAAACTACATAATTTCCACTACGAATTATTAAATAAAAATACTTTGAAGTATAAATTTAGAACTTATTGGCTATTAAAATCTAAGGACATTGTGTTTGCCTTCATATAGCTGAAAACTACTAATTTAATGAAATGATCATTTTGAGCAGAAATGTATTTTAGAACACTGTTGAATTTAGGAAGAATTTTTGAAAATTAATTATCTTAAAGTTGAGTTTTAATTTTTCCGACTGGAATGCTGTTTAAAATTCATGAAGTTTGTGCAGCTCATGAGTCAGACGACTGTGATAGGTATTTTGTTCGGATTTCTAGAAATATAGGTGAAGAGTTTCTTTCCGTTACAACTTTCTTTATTTTTTGGGTGGGGTGTCCAACTGCTTTAGGATAATTTTTTGTAAAGAATTCTTCGATTCCATTAAGCAATGTCGATTATCATCTACGACATATTCTTATGGCGCTAGGTTTCACGGGTTTTTCATACTGCGGGATGGACAGTCCTTTTATAGACTATAAAATATGGCTGTTAACAAAATCAAAATATAGAAGTGGGAGGAATAAAAAAATACAAATATTCTTGGTAGAAGTAAATTTTTCTAACATTTTAAATTCTTGAATTGTTCAAAAATTGTGTTGATATGTAAAGAGAAATGAATATATGACTCTAATTTTTTACAGGGTTAATAGGAAAGCTTACTTTTGAATACCGCAATCTATAAAATTTTTTTGTCACATTAGAAGGTAAATTCTGCGATTAAAAAAGGCGAAGAAATTATTGGAGTACGAAGAATTTAGTGGTATACATATAGAGTTATTTTTTTTATCTTTGGCAAATTTCGTATTTCAAAACCATTAATTTTAGATATATAGGGTAGAAAAAATATTTTGTTGTTTTTATTTGTGCAAAAAAATCTTAAATGTCATAAAAATTAAAGTAGTATATCAATATATGTTAAGATTTCTATTGGTTTATTTGTAGGATCATGGATAAAGTGCTTTAAATATAACTGATAGGACCTAGTGAATTTTGTAAATTTTGACGATATGAGAATTTCATGTTAGAAAACAACATTTCTATAATAGGAAGTATGCCTCAAAAACTTACGGTTGGGGTCTTAACCAATTGTTCAGCATAAAAAAATTATTTGTCTAAAAACATTGTTTATTACGATTCCACTACATATTGACAATGTTTAGTTTCCAGGAGTTAACCCGTTTTTCGCAGGCATATAGTGGAAATAAATACTTCTTGAATTTAAACATAGACAGACCCAAAATTTAAATCCATAATTATGACACATATAAAGTTATCTGCGTGATTTCATCTACGAATATGAAATATATTAGAAAGAATGATCAAATGATACACTTTTCACATTTATTATCAACCTAATTTGAAATTAAAATCCGACATCGCAAAGATCGATAGTTTACATTTTCAAAATGCAGTGAAATTTTTAATGGCCATATTTCGTCAAAGAAACTGAGTCATTTTTAAAGGAAAACGTGTGTTTTCATATATGAATTTAAAACATTTTACTTATAACTACGTGAAAATGTACCCTTTTCTCATAAATCTCAGAATTCGTACTGCGCATACATGGTTTGGCCTTTTCATTTTCCACAAATGTACGAAAAAATACCGTTACACTGTAAAAAAAAAACCACTGTAAATTTGCAAGCATAACTCGATCACAATTGAATGTACTGTATCTTTCTTTGGTTTCCTGACTATTTAAACATGAAAAATACAGCAGTTGCGTAAAATTAACAGTACAATGTACTGGCAATTTTGGACGAATTTGGACCACAGCACAAACTACTGGCGTCCAAATTTCCAGTACATTGTGCTGTTAATTTTACGCAACTACTGTATTTCCCTTGTTTAAATAGTCAGGAAACCAAAGAAAGATACAGTACATTCAACTGTGATCTAGTTTGTGCGCGAGATGAACAGTACTTTGCACTGTAAAAATGTCGTTTTTTTACAGTGTATCAACGTCCTGGAAAAAAATAAAAAATAGTTTGTGTTCTCACATTTTAAATTAAAAGCAAATATTTACATGTTTACTTAAAAAAAATATAATAATAAAAATTTTTTTTTTTTAAATTGGTTATTGAATATCCGTATTTTAAGTTACTCTTTTGAAGTAAACTTTGTCTGAAATCATACAAAAGGGTACGAGGTGGTACATTTATTCTTATCTCTTCTATGTCTTTATTCAAAATAGTATTACTCTTTAATGTAAGCTTTTTTAGTGCATGAAAAATATATGGTATAGTAAGAAGTTACAATAAAAAACACACTCATAATCTGGCAAGAGTAGGATGGGCTGAGTCAATATTGTAACTCTTAGAGCCTCCTTTAAATTTCATGATCGTTGAATAATAATGTGATTAATATTACAAGTTAGAATATTAAAGGTTTGTAAACAAAAGTTTTATCACACAAGGGACTTGGCTTTTATTTCTGTCTGCATTTATATATAAGTCATTAAAGTAAGGGGAAAATGACAAGCTGTGAATGAGGTTCATTAAATCTTCGGTCTATCTGACTATGTCGATTGGTAAATGGCCCTAGTAAAAAATGTTTCGATTATTTTGTCCTCTCCTGCTAATCCTCAAGCTTCTGTGAGAGCAGTTAGTAGACATTGTTAATTCCAGTAAATGTGTGTTCAGAATTTCAGAATTATGAAGTTCAGCATGGTAAAATATTCATAAAATATGTCATTACTATTCCTGAGTGCTGTTTACAGAATCATGGTCCTGAAATAAAACAAGCTTTGAAATCACCAGATTATTCCACTTTAAAAAAAATGTACACAAGGTGCATGACGAATAATGCATATGTGGTTCTTTTTTGTACATTATGTAATTATTTACCAATAAAATATGACACAGAATAAGCCTACAGAATTTCTAGCTTAAGTTATGCGACATTTCGAATATCGCTGACAACAAGTCTCATACAGAAACTGATCCGGGTAATTTTCTTCGGAACATGTCTAATATTTCAGATCTGATTAATGCCTAAATGTTTCAATAAATATTTCAGGGTTTTTTTTCATATTGTTAACTAGGGGGCTCGGCCCCCTACGAGCTACGCTCGCCAACCCCCGTCCAGACACCGCAGACTCTAAATGCACGCTAATGTGATCGGCTTTAAAAATATTTTGAAAGATTGAATTATCTCTCTATTCTAAAAAAAAGTAACTACCGCTGTCACCGCCGCCGCCGCCGCTGCCGCCGGTTTTGAATTTTTTGTGACCGGAGGTCTTTCTTCGTTAATATTAAGAAAAATATTGCATACAAAAATATGAAAATCGGTAGTATTATACAAAAATGTTTGATAAACACGCTGATGCAGACAGTTTTCAAATCGAAGAATTATTTTAAGAGATATTTAATGCTAAAGTTGGACAAAATCGTTCCACTAAAAAAGTTTTATAGGAGCAAAAACTATACATCGGAATTTAATAATTTTTAGATAATTTTATACGTTATAATTTACCGGTGTGCAGAATTAATTTATTTTTTAATTTGACTCATTTTTCGAGGTTTCATTTCTATTTTAAATTCAAATTTTCAGCATTTCGAGAGGTATTTTTTTCTTATTTCAGAAAATTGTACTAATTTAACCTGTTGCCAACTTTATAAACAACGGAAACAATAATGTTTGCTTCAAATTAAAAATTTATTTACACGTGACTATTATAAACAGAAAAAAACTTTCAAATTAGAATTAAACAATTACTTATAAAAAGCAGGAACTTATTGAAAGTTACTTCATCTATAATTACACATGAATTTTAACAGAGAAAGGATATTGTAAAATAATAAATTTATTAACATGCGTTAGAAGTCTTAAATAGGAGAAATTACATCACATTTATGTCACATTACAGTTATTACATAAAATGAACACAAAATAATATTGCAAAACAGTATAAATTTAAAAATAGCGCGAGACATTTACTTGATATTTTGAGATGAATTTTTCAACTATTTTTTTTTTTTTTTTTTTTGGACAGCGCAAATAATATTTCATTTCTAATAAAAGCATTTTCACGTGAATATTAAAAAGGGAAAGAAAAGTTTGGTGAAAATTACGTCAGATTAAAAACTATATATTTAAAATGTCTTGTTTAAAAGGACTTTCTTTTCGCTTTGTTAAAAAATACCGGGAGACAAAGACTCTGTTTACTTAATTCATTTTATATTAGATGATTTTGAAATGCCATTGTATCTTTTAACATCAGCTGATTTTTCCGTAAAATTCCCCAATCAAAGAGAAATTAATAGAAACCCGTTTATAGGGAGATCGCTTTTGTTTTTTTAATTATAATTCAATCTTCCAAAATCTTTTTAAAGCCGATCGAATTAGCGTGCTTTTAGAGACTGCAGTGTCTGAACGGGGGTTGGTGAGCGTAGCTCGTAGGGGGCCGAGCCCCCTAGTAATTTAAAAAAAAGTGGTGATCTCCCTATAAACGGATTTCTATTCATTTCTCTTTGATTGGGGAAATTTTAACGCCAAATCCGCTGCGGTACTACTTGATTATAACGTCGACTAATTTCGCCAAATTATATAAATCGCTAAACCACTCGCCAAATTATACAAATTGACATAATTTTTATTTTAAATAACGAAAGAACAAATAAATTAGTACAACATTAATAAAAATACAAATAAAACGTCGAAATAAAAATAACTTGATGACGTAGACACGTTTAACAACATTTGAAAATAAGCTAATATAAAAGGAATTAAGTAAACAGAATCTTTGTCTCCCGGTATTTTTTAACAAAATTAATTAATTATTAATTTTATAATTAATTTTAAATTAATCGTTTTTAATCTGACGTAATTTTGACCAAGCTATTCTTTCTCTTTTTAATATTCACGTTAAAATACTTGTGTTAGAAATGAAATATTATTTGCGCTTTCCTAAGAAAAATAGTTGAAAAGTATCCGCTCAAAATATCAAATAAATGTCTAGCGCAAGTTCTAAATTTAAGGCTGGGATTACGGTGCCTCACTTAAGATCAACTTAGAGACTTACGATATAAACAAAACGTAAACGGCATTACGGTGCCTCGCGATCTTACGACAGCTTGGAAGCAGCCGTAAGTTAAGAGAGAAGTGGATGCGCGCGCAACCACAACAAATGTAACTGCGGCCTGTGATTGGCTGACTGCAGGAGGACTTACGCCGAAGCACGAGGACTTGCGCCGAGGAACCGTAATACCAAGTTACGACTGATCGCAGGAACGCCTATCCTACGATCGAGCGTAAGATACGGTAGAGGGAGGCACCGTAATCCCAGCCTAAACCGTTTTGCAATATTATTTTGTGTTCGTTTTATGTATTAACTGTAATGTGACGTAATTTCTCCTATTTAAGACTTCTAAGGCATGTTAATAAATTTATTATTTTACAAATTCCTTTCTCTCTTAAAATTCACGTGTAATTATAGTTTTATGACGTAATTTTTAATAAGTTTTTGCTTTTTGACAATAATTATTTAATTCTAATTCCAATGTTTTTTTTCTGTTTATAATAGTCACGTGTAAATAAATTTTTAATTTATTACACGTATAAATATTATTATTTTTTTTTTTTTTTGAAGCAAACATTATTGTTTCCGCTGTTTGTACAGTTGGCAGCAGTGTAAATTAATATCACTTTCTAAAATCTGTAAAAAATATCTCTAGAAATGCTGAAAATTTGAATTTAAAATAGAAATAAAACCTCAAAAAATTAGCCAAATTAAAAAAAGAAATACAATCTGCACACCGGCAAATTCTAACGCATAAAAAGATCTAAAAATGATTACATTTCCATGTATAGTTTTTGCTGCTATAAAACTTTTTTAATGGAACGATTTTGTCCAAATTTAGCATTAAATATCTCTTAATATAATTCTTCGATTTGAAAACTGTCTGCATCAGCGTGTTTATCAAACATTTCTCTATAATACCACCGATTTTCATATTTTTGTACGCAATATTTTTCTTAATATTAACGAAGAAAGACCTCCTGTCACAAAATATTCAAAACCGGCGGCGGTGACAGCGGTAGTTACTTTTTTAGGTAGCTTTCTTTACAAAAAAGCTACCTATTGCAGCCGTTCGGAGAAAAGCGATTTCAAAAAATTTTGGTATATTTTCATCGATCATGACCCCCAGACCCCGAAACCATCCTCCGTTCAAAATTGATATATATATATATATATATATATCTGACCTATGTCACACTGTAACTCCCGTAATTATGAACCGATTTCGATGTAACTCGGTGTGTACATAGTACATACCAATGTCTCGACCGAGTTCGTTGGCCAGCTTCATCCGCCGTTTTGTTTCAAAATGGCGGCCATTTAAAATTTTTAAAAAATTTTAAAACTTGAAATGTGGTACCAAAAAATTAAAAATGGAAAAATATTTTTTTCTTATGTATTTGACATTTATACAAAGATTCCGGAGCAGTTTTTGTTTCGTCTCTATCTTAAAAAATGGCTGAGTTATAGCATTTTGAATTTCTAGCGTGGCTGACATTTTGAAACGTCCTGAATTTTGTCACGCCATAAAAGGCGTATTTATGAACCGATTTGGATGTAATTCAGTGTGTGCATAGTACATACCAATCTCTCGACCGAGTTCGTTGGCCAGCTTCATCCGCCATTTTGTTTCAAAATGGCGGCTATTTAGAATTTTTTAAAAATTTAAAAATTTGAAATGTGGTACGAAAAAATTAAAAATGGAAAAATATTTTTTCTTATGTATTTGACCTTTATACAAAGATTTCGGAGCAGTTTTTGTTTCGTCTATATCTTAAAAAATGGCTGAGTTATAGCATTTTGAATTTCTAGCGTGGCTGACATTTTGAAACGTCCTGAATTTTGTCACGCGATAAAAGGCGTATTTATGAACCGATTTGGATGTAACTTCGTTTATACATAGTACATACCAATGTCTCGACCGGGTTCGTTGGCCAGCTTCATCCGCCATCTTATTTAAAAATGGCGACCATTTAAATTTTTAAGAAAAATTTAAATTTCAAATGTGGTACCAAAAAATTAAAAATTGAAAAAAATATTTTCTTCTTATGTGTTTGACCTTGATAAAAAGATTCGGGAGCAGTTTTTGTTTCGTCTATATCTTAAGAAATGGCTGAGTTATAGCATTTTGAATTTCTAGCGTGGCTGACATTTTGAAACGTCCTGATTTTTCTCACGTAATAACAGGCGTATTTATGAACCGACTTGGATGTACCTTGGTGTGTACATATAACATACAAATATCTCGACCGAGTTCGTTGGCCGGCTTCATCCGCCATCTTGTTTCAAAATGGCGGCCATTTAAAAAAAATTAAAAAATTAAAAAATTTAAATGAGATACCAAAAAATTGAAAAGTGAAAAAGATTTTTTTTGTATGTGTTTGACCTTAATACAAAGATTCCGGAACAGTTTTTCTTTCGTCTATATCTAAAAAAAATGGCTGAGTAATAGCATTTTGAATTTCTCTTGTGGCTGAAATTTTAAAACGACCTGATTTTTGTCACGCGATAACAGGCGTAATTATGAACCTATTTGGATGTAACTTGGTCTGTACATAGTACATACCAATGTCTCGACCGAGTTCGTTGGCCAGCTTCATTCACCATCTTGTTTCAAAAGGGTTGCCATTTAAAAAAATTAAATTTAAAATTCAAAATGAGGTATTAAACAATTGGAAAAATGAAAAAGATTTTTTTATGTGTTTGGCCTTGATACAAAGATTCCGGAGCAGTTTTTGTTTCTGAAAGTTTGTTCTTTTGTTTATATCTTAAAAAATTGTTGATTTATAGCACTTTGAATTTCTAGCATGGATAACATTTTGAAACGATCTTGTATTTGTCACGCGATAACACACGTATTCGCCTATTTCGATGTAAGAAGGCATGTGGATAGTATACATCAACACCTCGACCATGTTCGCTGGCCAGATTCATCAGCCATCTTTTTTCAAAATGGCGACCATTAAATTAAAAAATATATATATATTTAAAGTGAGGTGCAAAACAATTAGAAATTGAAAAAGGTTTCTTTCTTAAGTATTTGACCTTGATAAAAGGATTCAGGAGCATTTTTTGTTTGTCTTTACCTTAAAAAATGGCTCAGATATAGCAGTTTCAATTTCTATTGTGGGTGACATTTTGAAAAATTCGATTTTTTGCATGCGACAGCACTCCTATATATTAACCGATTCCGATGTGAGTGAGCATGTGCACAGCAGTTACTAAGGTCTCGACCAAGTTCACTGCTTAGCCTCATCCACCATGTTGTCTTAAAATGACAGGCACTTTAAGAAATTTGCGAATTTGGCAGCCAAATATATGTTACTTTAAAGAAAAGCAGCTTGGATAAAGCTGACTAATTTCGCGAAATTCTCATTTATTATATTGATAAAAATTAGTATTGAATCTCCTATATTCGGTTTCCACTAAATTGAGCTTCGTGTGTTTGAATGATATAATTTGGCTTTTTTTAAATAAGGATTATGAAAGCTACCTCTTCCTCCCGGCACTGGCCGGAAAGACTTTTTTAGAATAGAGAGAAACATATATTAGTACATTAGTTTATAGTTAATAAGAAGGGATTCATTAAAATGCTTGTAGTGATTTTAAGTATCTGACAAGGGTCCACCAAACATGGTGCTCACCGATTTTGATGTATCTAAATGTATATTGTAGAGTTCGTATCCCTAATTACTTTGGTGAAAGTATTTCTTCAAATACGCCTTAGTTTTACAGAAAATGAGGGTCAAAGTTCAGCATACGTTTCAACTAATCATTAGTTTGCAGCAGCCGACGAGTATTGTGTGGCGTGACGACAGAGTTCATGCCCGCCAGCTGGAGGGCCTGAGTTCGATATTGCCTCCCGACTTTTTATTTCTTTTTAAATTATTTTCATACTTTTGACTATTTATAAATTTTAACCAAAGTTAAGACTTTCTACAGCTTTGGAATTTTGACATTTTCCTAAAAATTGATTTACGTTTTTGATTTTTCATGGAAACATCTATTTTATTTCTCTAATTTTTAAACTAAAATTTCTGTTGGCAGTACGAATTAATTTGGGTTTAATTTGTGCAGAAAATTTCTTTTTATAAAATTAATATTATTTACCTTTTTATATTTTAAATACAAATCTCAAATAATGAATAGTATTTTATTGGATAAAAATTAATAAAACAAGTATTTTTTTAATATTTGGTTTGTTTTAAATATATTAAAATATGTTAAATGATAAAATACAAATAATTTTCCTATATAGAGCATACCTAGTAATTGTCTTCAAAAGAAGATGAAATATATCCGCTTAATAAAATGATTTATTTAGATTTTATTATGAAAGTCTAGCAGACGGTTTTCTAAAACATATGTTTCATAAATTATTTCTTATGTGGGATCCGCAGACGAATACTAGATTTCCAGTTGACAATTTTTGCTTTATAATCATTATTTGTTAGAATGAAAAGTATTTTGAAATATAATTTGTCCATTTTCATTCCTCTAAAGATAAACACATTTGGACATTTGACATCAAAATTATTATTTTTAATTTTCACGAAATAATAAATTTTCACTTAAAATTCCATAAAGTAAATAAATATGTATAATGTATTATTTCTAAACTTTGCTTAAAATATAAAAAAAAATATATATATAAATGGTAAATAATAATTTTAAAAAAATCTAGACATAAAATAGTTTGGATTTTCGTCAGTAGCGATAAATATATATAAAATATTAATTTTCATGAAAAGAAAGCCCTAAGCGTGACTGTATATTTTTAGAAAAATATAACACAAGTGGGTAAGTGTCATCACAGATCGTACAGAGGGTTTCGTTTAATATTCCTTTCAAAACACTTTATTCTTTTGAAAATCTGTTAGTTCCACATTTCGCAACCAGGGGGCGGGCTCTATTCTAAACAAACCTCTATCCGAACGAAACTCCGTTTTACAAACTGTCCGTAGATATATTTGTCGAGGGGGGTCAAACCCATAGCACCCGAGATAGGTATGCGCCCCCTGGCGGTAAAAATTTGAACTAAACTTTTTACGGCTATGGTGCATAATATGAAAGAGTGGTAAAGGAGTGGCGGCAAAAGTTTGAAAAGTGCACCTCGCGTGAAAAGTGTGGTGGTTAGTAAAATTGCTAAAAATACAGAAGTCAGAGTTCCATAGAGGTCAGTTCAGAGGAGTAAATAATATAAGGCTTTTTCAAAATTTTATGATATGTCCTTTGCTCTGAGGTGTTCAGCTATAAGTATCCAAAATTTCAAGTCTTCAACTTAGGCACTTAGATAGAAAGAAAAGCTTAAAATACACAAGTTAGAGCCCAGGTGGTAAATATAAGTTTTTTATGAAAATTTTATGATTTGTCGTTTGATAAGAGGTGTTCACTGTTCAGCTATAAGAACCCAATATTTCAAGTCTCCATCATATATAGTTTCTGAGAACGGGTTCTGTGACAGACAGACGGACAGACAGAGGAGTGAGACGAATAGGGTTTCTTCAGATGAACGAAACCTTAAAAATTCAAAGTTGCAGAAATTTATAACCATACTTAAAAGTTGTAAAGAGTCAAAATATAAAATTAATTTTAAAAAAAGCAAGAGGTAGCATGGAACCCGGGCCGTCCGGTTGAAAAGCAACACTCAGCGTCAACGCCACGCGCGACTTGTGGAAGCCCTCAAACTAACGGGTTTTTAAACGTATACTGAACTTTGACCCCCAATTTCTCAAAACCTAAGACCCATTTGAAGAAATTCCTTACAGGAATAATTAGGGATAAAAACTCTACAACATACCTTAAATTCATCAAAATCGGTGAGCACCATGTTTGGTGCTGACCTTGTGAGTATTAGAGGATTTTAGTTATCAAACACAATAGATTTGTCTGTTCAGATCAAAAATATCGAATTAACTAAGACTTTTTCAATTATTTTTAACTAGACTAGATTTTTTATTGAAGGAAAATAACGATAATACGTTATATTCTACGAAAAATTAAATATTTCTTACCTTTTGGCATCACATTTATTTTACACAGGTTTTCACTTTTCCAGTTAAGAAAAATTCTAAAAAAAGCTATATTATTACTTTAATATTTACAGTTAACATGGTTCGTACGGATACCGTTATTTCTCCAGGAAAATTACCAGTATCTTTTTTATAGAAAAATAAATCTAGGTTGACATGACATGACATCGCGGTGCTTAAGGAGTGGCAACGCGGCGTGAAACACCGCCGCGCGTAACCTCCAACTAAATATGAAAGTGAACTAAGGATGAATTTCGAAACAATGCACGGCCTAAAGGTATAATTTCGAAGCTCTGTTGGAGTCCCGAGGACCATTCCAGAGTTGGAAGCATGAGGTTAAATATAACCTCCAGGATAGGGGCGCATAAGGCATCCAAATAAATTTGGTTGCCCTATACTTTGGAACTCGCAAAATTTTGACTTCATTTAAGAAGAGATTTTCTATGAGATAATACTGGTGCTGAAAAATTTTCCGGTTTGCAAAATTCAAGGAGGCGTACGAGCCGTGGTTAATAAAGAGTTGGAAAATTGCTTCTTTTATTTATTCCAAAAATATATAAACACATTGAGTATTTTTATGTTCACCTTTTAAAAGGAATTTTCAAACAGCTTTTTTAATAAAAAATAAAAAAAAAAAAAAAAAAAAAAACACTCACAAGTATTTACTTTATTAACGAGTATTAAACTAAAAGAAATCAATAATGCATGCTTCTCTTTTCGCACTAAATTATTTTCCTTTATATTTTCAGCTTAAAGTCGGCAGTACATTTGCAAATTACTAACTTCAGTTGCATATATCTGCCTGACGCTTATATAATTGTATAATATTGTCCATCGCAGTAGTGCATGTTAATTTATGATTAAATAGTTGAACAAAACTCATTTAATATTGTTTTATTCTCGGCTCATTAAAATTATTTAATTCAAGGACATTTATATAAACGAAAAGAAGTTTTTCAATAATAAGAAAAAAAGTATGATATTTTGACACAAATCAGCATATTTAACTTAATAAAGATTCGCATACATAATAAATATTTCGAAAAATTTAATTCGGCTTGTGGAATAATAGCAGAATATCTCTTTGTTAAGAGGATACATAAATATATTATGTGGCCATGGTTCTTACGGATGCTGTTGTTTCTCCCGGAGATCTACCAGTATGTTTAAAAATAATTACGAGAATTATCAGTATTTTTAATTAGAAAAAAAAATCTAGGTTAAACACGCAACATTTCGCCTTCTTTTAAGAATATATTTTCTATAAGATAATACTAGTGCCGGAAAATTTTCTGGTCTGCAAAATTCAAGGAGGCGTACGAACCATGGTGGCATTAAGTATACATTTCTTTACATAAGCATAAAAAAATCCTTATTTCTGTTAAAATTAAAATTGTGCTTTCAAAAATACAATTGGGACTTAACTACATAGACTTATGCAACATTTAACCTAGATTCAGCTTATTTTGTTAATAGATTACAAAACAAAATAAGTAAGGCCGCAAAGCATACTATGCGAACGTTTGGTTAATAATGGGTATTGTTTTACACACACACACACACACAAAAAAAAAAAAAAAATCAAGACATGTACTCTTTCGAATCGAGATCATCTATGCTTATAATGTGGAATGCGTGTTGACTATGGATATAATATGGGGGAAATGTTAATATACTATATAAATGTGACTAAATACTGGTATATTAAAATGGTATATAAGCCAGATGTTGGAACGATTTGATAGACGTTGTCCTCTGTTAGGTAGTTCCGACTTTTTGGCACATTATTATAAGATAATTATATCAATATACGAAACAAAATTCCATGCAGTTCCCACTTATTTTCAGTAAAAATAAATATATTTCACAGTATGTGAATATTAATTCGATTTAAGTAGTAAATTTAACTGCATCGTGTTCTGAAAGAAAGTTAAATCAGATTTTGGTATTTAAATAAGTGTTTCTACAAAAGAATTGACGATTTTAGTGTTGTAATTTATCTATAAGTTTTTTTTTTCAATAGATGTGTTAAATTTAGAATTTAACGGTTTTGCAATTGTTCAAGTAACTTTTCAGAGGCAGTTTCGATATTTCCTTATAGAAATTCATGACAGGTACTCTTTCGTATCAAGGTCCTGTGTGTTTTTGATGTCGATTAGTACGTGTTGGCTATAGACACTATATGCAGATGCATAGAAATATGTAGATGTAGAGATATGTAGATGATAGGAAAATGTAGATGTATAAAAATATGATTAAACTAGTGGTCTGTTGAAATGGTATATAACGCAGCTAGATAAAGAACATCAGTGTGATTTGAGAGACGTCTTCTATTTTTTAACTGTTCCGACTTTTCGTCTGATTTTTATAAGATAATTATTTCATTTAAAAAAAGAAACGGCTTTGAAGTTAACTGAACGTTTTGTTTATAAACATTTAAGTATTTTCACACTGTGGGAATATGGAGTGGATTTAAAAAGTTGAAAGAAATATTAATTCCGATTTCAAAGAGTGCTAAATCTGATTTTAGTATATAAATAGTTATTTACACCAGAAAAAGTTTGATTCAGTACTGTAATAAATTTCTGATTTTTCCAGTAATTTGTGCGATAAATCTAATACTTAACTAGCTTTGCCATTCTTCAGGGTATTTTTCAGATGAAACACGAATATTTTCTTTCAGAAAAATTCGCCTTAATCAAACGTGAGGTTGAATAAAATAATTGATCTATAAGAAAATATTAGTATTTTCCTTGACACATTCCATGAACAGTGGCCACTTTGATTTAAGCATGATTCAAGAAAAACTGGCCGTTGCAAGTCTTTCGAACACAGCCATTCCCAGACTGGATAAATGCGGTCGCCAGGACGAATCTGCCGACCAAGATATTTAATCTGTAAATTTTTGTTGTTGTTGTTAAAAAATTGCACTAAAAAATGAGCGCAATCATGATATTTATTTTATGAGCACATAAAGTTTTTTATTTTTCGAATCATCTTATCTATATAAGTAGGATTTTTTTAATTAATATGATACTTGCCTACAATTTCGATCAAGAACAACATATGTTACTCATCTTAGTCACAATGTTAAATTAAAATTATTAAGATGTCTCAATATAGATGTCTCAAAATATTAAGAAATAAACTTAGGTGAGACATTCAAACAATAAATATTTGTCATTTTATTTTTTCTTTGGCAAATAAGTTTATGAAACGCAAATTTCGAAATAATAAATTCAGAATTATATGACTTGACAAGAAAACAGGTAAAAGATTCGCTATGAAACTTATTTTAAACTATCTTCCTAAATTATGTACAAGTCGAAACCATGTAACTAAGAAATCTAAATTAAGCCTATTATTAATTCCTCTCGATTAATTAATTAAAAAAATATGCTTTTTGTCAAACATTGAGGGTGAGAAGAGTGGAGGTAAATATTTGTTTACTGGCTACTAGAATTTTTCTAGCTACCAGTTTTTATTAAATTTTTAAAACCATGAATATTCCCATTAATTATCTTTGCTAAGAAACCTTCTCTTTCCAAAACATTTTCCTGGATCCAGTCGTCTTCATTTTTAAATTCCCAATACAATAATCTATTTTTTTTTGTTAAACGCATTCAATCTAATAATTTAAAATCATACAAAGACATGTTTTCGCGAACTAAATGTTTGTAAAATCGAAAATAACCCAATATCGGTATTTTATTGATGTGCTAATATTAAACGTTCCAACAAAACATGTACAATAGCATAATTAGCCTTACTGTTAAGTTTCATTATATAATATTTATAGAAAACCTATTTAATAGCCTTCCATGAATGTTTATTCGGATTTATGTTTGACAAGTTCATTAAAATTTTAAGCTTCTCGAATAAATTTAAACTAATGAAAGAAAATTTGCTATCACCGTTTTAATTATTCAACTTTAATTCTTTGATAAATATGAAGTATATTCCGCCAAACAATGAAGTCACACATTAATATAGTAATATTAAATATGAATTAGAACGCTTGGAACTCATAAAAATTAATTCAATAAAAGAAAGAATTTTACGATTTGATTAAATTGAAATCGCAGGCAATAAATGTATACAGAAACGGAATATGTTTGTTTATCTTTGCGTTTGGAAAATTTTTAACATGTCTAATTTTTTGAATTAATGAATTTATTTCTGACAAGCAGAACCGCCCGGCGTTGCCCGGGGTTTGTAAATAATAACCTTAAATAAAACTTAAGTTTGTATAATTTTATATCTTTGGAAATTCTTTTAAATGAGCCTAATTTCGTAGTCCCCTGTGCCTTCCGCAATCTCCAGTGTGTTCCCATCAAGCTTCTTTCCGAACGAACCTGTAATCTGGTGCCCCACTACCTATTGCAGCATTTACCGGAAGTGCCTGCACCTGCCGGAGACAATCGAAAACCAACTTCCTCGTAGGGATCAAATCCATAGAATAATAATAATAAAAAAAGAAAGCACCATTAATTTTCGAAAATGTTGGTAACTAAAGTCTAAGATAAAATTCCATAATACTGAAATCAGCTGAATTGTAATCTAAGTCGAAGGAAGCAAATCCCGTTGAAATTGGGCCCTTAAACCAGAGAAAATAACGCGCCACCATGCGGTGGAAGATGACCCCTCCCCTTGTAAATTTCATGAATTACTGTTAGCATTAACACGATATTTAATAAACGGATGAAGTCCCTTATCTAAAGTTACCTTTAAAGTAACGCGATGTTAAATTTACGGCTGTAGTGAGTAAACGTAAGTTGATGCTAAAAAAGGAGATTAATGTTCTAAACAGGTGATAGATGAGGTATAAAGAAAGACCGGGTCCTGGGGGCCAGGGTCTTAACTGGAATGTAGTTGGGTACAAGAAAACTTTTTAGGTATTTTAAAGTAGCTGGAAGACGCTAAAACTAAGTTAAATAAATTGCAATAGAATAGGATAGTTTTTAAAGAAAGTGCAACAAAGACCCCAAGAAGACGATTAATATTCCAAATTGGGTGGTAGCTAAAGTCTGCAAATTTTTTTTTGTCGTTCATGTAGTAGCTGGAAAACCTAAAAAGTTAGTAGAATAAAAAAGTTCGTCAATCGAACCATTTTTAAGAGAGCAATAACAGTGGGACCAAAAGTGTCTAACTAATAGTTGAGAGCAGGGCCGTAACATGAAAATATGTTTAATTTTTTTAGTATTTAGCGTTTTAGATCTTCAGTTAGTCAAAATGAATCAAAAGGTAGGAAATAATAATTACAATAATATTTTTAAGAAACGCGCAAAAATGGGGTAAATGCTTAAAAAGGGGCCCTAGAGCCCCAATAAAAATATGAGGTGTTGGTCTAGGGAGAAGAGTCCAAGACTCAATTTTAGAATTATGCAATGAGAAGGTGAGAAAATTAGGATGTAAAAAATACATAACACACAAAAAGCTCAAGGGCCTCGGTTCGGGCCCTACAGGACCCTAAGGTGCACCAGGAATTTAACTAGAATATAGAAACTGGAGAATAACTAAATGGAAAAAATGGTTCCAAAAATGAAGATCGGATTAAGAGGGGTTAACAACTATTAACAATTTATGGTGCAAAAGAGTCAAGGGCCCTTTACCGGACACCAAGGGGTTAGGGACTTAAGTGGCATCTAATTTGGTATAAATATACGTTTTAGTAGTTATTAAAGTAATCAAATGATGCTAGAACTATGTTAAAAAAAGTGCAAGGCATTCGGATCATTTTTAAAGAAGCTTTACCAAGGACCAAAGAAGGCGATTAATATTCAAAATTGGTGGTAGCAAAAGTCTGATTTTTTTTTTAATGTCGTTCATGTAATAGCTGGAGAACCGAAAATGTTGTTAGAAAAAAAAAGCTAGTGAATCGGACTATTTTTAACGGAGTTATAATAGGGGGCCCAAAAGAGACCAACCGATAGTTTAGAACAGGGCCCCAACATGAAAACATGTTAAAACGTTTTAGTACTCAGCGTTTTAGATCTTCGATTAGTCAAGATTAAGCATAGGGTATGAATCAATCATTAGAGTATACTTTGAAAGAAATGCGCAAAAAATTGGGGAAATGCTTAAAAAAGGGCCCTAAGGCCTCAATAAAAATATGTGAGTATTGGTCTAGAGAGAAGAGTTCAAGACTCAACTTTAAAATTACGCACTGCGAAGAGAAAATTAGGGTTTGAGAAACGCATAGCACACAAAAAATTCAAGGGCCCTGTACCGGGCCCTACGGGATCCTAGTTGGGCCCATGGTCTTAACTGGAATGTAGAAACAGCAGAATAACAAAATGGAGAATGCATCCCAAAAATGAAGATCTGATAAAAAGGAAGCAATTTATTAACAATTTAGTGCACTAAAACTTCAAGGAGCGCTGTACCGGGCCCCTTACAAGTGCGCCAGGGACTTAACTGAAATGTAGAAATGGGGTAGAAACTAAAAGCAGAATTTACCCCAAAAACGAAGGAGATCTGTTAGAAAAGGGAGCAATTTATTAACAATTTAGTGCACTAAAACTTCAAGGGGCCGTGTACCGGGCCCCTTGCAAGGGTACCAGGCTCTTAACTCAAATGTAGAATTGGGGCAGAAACTGAAAGGGGAATTCAACCCAAAAACGAAGACGAACGGGTGGAAAAGAGGCATGTTATTAACAATTTAGTGCACTAAAACTTCAAGGGTCCCTGTACTGGGCCCCTTGCATGGGTGCCAGGGTCTTAAATGAAATATAGAATTGGGGCAGAAGCTGAAAGGAGACTTCACCCCCAAAACGAAGAAGATCGGGTTGAATAGAGGCATGTTATTAACAATTTAGTGCATAAAAATTTAAAGGGGCCCAGGGGCCACGGCCCTTAAAAAATTAAAAATCTGAACCTCAGGTGCATCAGGACCTCTTTTGGATTAATCACTCCTAAATTTGCAGACTTCTACGTGCGGTAGATTTCGCTAGCCATCGCCGACAGACACGCACACACAGCGATCTGTTCTTTTATTAGTATAGATTCTGCAGTTTTCCATTCTGAAAAGGCAGTGGTAATATAAATATTAATGATATTCCGTTTCGACATAAAATCATAAACTCAGATATTAATAGAACAGAATATTAATATTAAAGAACTCATAACCGTAAATTAATTCAGTAAAAGTGCATAATTTACATTTAAATTTCACTTTACCAGTATAGTAAGTCTTTTCTAAATGAAAGAAATTTACGATTTGATTAAATTGAAAGTGCAGGCGATAAATATATACAGAAAGGGAAAATGTTTGCTTATCTTTGCGTTTGGAAAATTCATAACGTGCCTAATGTTTTTGAATTAATGAACTTATTTCTGTTTCTGCAGTTTTAAATTCTGAAAAGGCGGGTTAATATAAATATTAATGATATTCTGTTTCGACATAAAGTCATAGACTCAGATATTAATATTTTAGTTTCAAAACAAGACGCATTAGATTTTAAATAAACCATACGGAATCAAAATATGAAAGTAATTTTCAAATATACTTTCAAGAAACAAAATATAATACCGTAGAACCTATTAATAGTATATTTTGTTTATTTTTTTAATTCTTTGTAAAAAATGTGCAAATCAAGTTATTAGTTTCAATTCTAAAGTTAATAATATTCAAAGAAGATCAATTTGAATATTCATGAATACTCATGGACGACGTTAATATGTGAATATTTTTAACATATTCTAATTCTTAATGCGATCTTCAAAATTCTCTTTAATGCACACACCATTCTTATTATGGATATATTACAGTGTGCCTTGAATTTCTCCATTTTTAGGGTTCCGTACTTAAAAAGTAAAAACGGAACCATTATAAGATCACTCCTGTGTCTGTCTGTCTGCCACAGCCATTTTACTCATAAACTATGGAACGTGGCAAGTTCAAATTCGAGGAAGTAATAAAGACCATTGACCCACATATTTTCAGATTAATAAACATTCATAAATATATTTAGTAAAAAAGTAGAGGGACTAATTATGCTACTTGAAAAAAAATATTTTCTTTGTATATCATGTGAGGTATCCTGTGAAAGCTTTTGTAACGCTGAACTCAAAAATGCATTCCTTTAATTTTCGGTATTATATTTTCAAAGATATTGTTGAAAATGTAGCGCAAAAATATGTTCCCCCCATCTAATTCCGAATATACTGAAACTAAAATTATGAAAAAATTAGAGGTAGTAGACGTTAATATAAACCTTGCCGGAAAATTATAGTGATTATCCTAGGTCACATAGTTTTTGAGTAATTAGCATTTTTCTGTTATACACAAATTTCGGTTTACGGGCATTCAGAAAAATTGTTGAGCATCGCTGAATATACCTATCGTTTCAGAAGAATAAAAGCATTGTTGATAATGATTTTCGAAAAAAAATCATCGGTAATTAGCCGAGATATTAACCCTTAAAGACACAAGGACAGGGGCGGCGTACTCTATGCCCAGTTAACAACTTTTAATGATATATATGTGTAATGTAATGTCCAGTAACAGTATTAAGCAATAAACGTCAAATTTTTAAAAACATACTAATTTAAGGGTCTCGGGACTCTAAAAATTGGAAAAAATGACAACATTTAATGTCTTAAAATGTATATAAATTTAAAACACAATTTTAATTGGAATGAAAGATATACGTATGTTCATTTGTTTCATGTATTAAAAAAATTGCAAGATACAGATTTATTATTTATAGGTGGCTCGAAACTGTTAGACATTTGTCGAACAAAAAATTGGCATAACTGTTTACGTGCAGGATTACAAAATAAATATTGCAACTAGAATGAAAATTTTGGTGCTTACTTATACTTCGGGTTGTAATAATTTCCTGAACTTAAATAAATTTGTATTTAAAGCATTTTTATATATTTAATGCAATGTTGCATTTAGCTAATACAAAATTTTGAAAATTTCAACAGTAAAATCACCTAAAAAAAATTTTTTTGAACAATAAAAAGGAAATTTTAGGTTCAGTTTATACAGACTAACATGGAATATATGTTTTGAAAATTTCATGAAAAAATATTCATAAGTTTTTGAGGTATCCTGCTCGTTATGCCCAAAAAACGCCATTTGGAAAATAATGACTTTAAAGTTTCTGAAACGCCGCTTCAGCTATTGAGCGGATATAATTCTAAAAGCCAAAACTTCTGTCCTAATGGGAATTTCAAGGAAACAATTATATCAAAATATTCAGAAAAGATAGGAGTTTGACATCTGAAAAAAATTAAAATTTCTTAAATTTTGAAGCTTTAAGAGTCCTGCGACCACTTAATCCTTTCCGGCACGGAGTAATTCTATTTATAAACTTATGAAATAATGAACTGCCACCAGAATTTAAAAACGAATTTATTAGAAAATGCGAACTTGCTTATTTTCACGTACATGATAAAAGGACAATTTTAATTAAATATTCTGGGTGCCGTTTGTCTGTTTTGGAATTAAAATTAGGTGTCCGTTTTTTAAGGGTACCGCCCTCGAAAGATTTAATTTGAATGAATCGCATAAATACTGTGGAATTCACGATAGTTTGGATTGATTGCATCTCTCAATACACCTCAAGTGACTTTAAAAGTTAATTAAACACTTATCTGGAAAAACGCGGTACTGACCAAGGCGGCGTTGGAACTTTGAGACCTCAATTCGAAGAGCGCTTAGCACAATGCCAAATTTAAACTTTGAATGAAGGTTTTGTTTTAGCTACACTGTAGAAATAAAGGTTATTACTTTGCTGAATTTAGTTTCATGAAATGCCGAATGAAGTTTAACTATGCACTGCTTTTATTGTCAGTACCGAATTAAGTTCATCATAAACATATTAGGATAATATTAAAAAAAGAGTTATACGAATAGCTATATTTGATATTATTTAGGTTCCATATCTCTTTGAACTTTCATGGTATACCCATTTACACTTTTTAATATATACAGTTATACCCAACCCTACGTTCTATAGTTTTTTACAAAGTCTCAGTATTCTTTTAGCAACGTTTTGTTTTTTTATAATACAATTATGAATTCATATATTTATACTACAGAACCATCTGTGCGCGAGTAATACTCGCACTTGACCGTTTATTTGTAATATAAATCTATAAATGGATCATTTTAAGAATATTCAAGAAGCACGATGTACAGTCTATAGTCCGCTTAATATAGTCCTCGTATAATCAAGAAAAAAGATGATAAATACATTCAAGCATAACTATAGCTGACTAATTTTTTTTCTTAATCTAGATTCAGTTGCCACTCTAAGCTTAATCTCTCTTCATCATTACTACTTATATAGCTTCTGTTGATAATGGCGTCAAGCGACGACTTATAGCATTTCATCAATTTCTAGATAATTCGTAAGTGCTCTTCATGCAGCTTCCGTACGTCGAAATTTTCAGAATTCGGATATGTTTAGTCAGCAATGTCACATATACCAAATGTTTTACTAAATTTAACTAGTCAATAGTGTAGTATATGAGTTTTTTAGTTCATATTAACACATGTAATATGCATTTTAAGTAATATATTTACGATTTTTTAGCATAAAAATGCATGACACTGTGAAGACTTTAACACTTTCGCGGGCGGAGTCCTTAAAAATGGACATCTAATTTTTATTTGATTGTAATCCAGTATATTTAATTAGAATTTTGCTTTTGTAACGTACTTGAAAATAAATAAGTTCATATTTTCTAAGAAATTAGTTTATAAAATCTGGTGTCAGTTAGTAAACAGATGTACTCCGCACTGGTTAGGGTTAAATAACATCGATTTGCATATTGTTTTTGTTGTTGTGATCTTCTATGAATTTCTGCTTACTAACGTGATATTCTTTTTCGGAGAAGCATAAAACTATTAAGGACCCTACATCCCTTTCTTTTCAAAATAATAAGATTTCTATGGGGTTACTAATAGTCCAAGTGCCGACAGCACAAAAACATATGGCACAAAAAAACCCTTTATTTTATGGGAGAGTAGAAGTAGGGGAATCTAATGATACATGTCTGCCGGAAGTGAAGTGGTGCATAAACCAGAAATTAATACCACCAGTTAATGACTCATAGGTTTATCATTATGTTTGCCGTACAGCTATACTCCATGTTTTCATACCTTTGTTTGTATGACAAACACAATGATAAACCTACAAGTCAACCACTGGTGGTAGTAATTTTTGGCTTATGCACCCCTTCACTTCCGGCAGACATGGATCATTAGCTTCCCCTACTTCTAATCTTTCATAAAATAAAGTTTCTTTCTTGTGCTTGATAACATAGGTTTTTGTGCTTTCGGCTATTGGACTATGATATGTGTTCCCTGTTGAGTTTTCCATATTCATTCCCTAGGAGAATGTTCTCTACTGTTGGGGTTATGTAATAATCACCCTGCAAAAATTAATGAATATTAAAATGCAATGAGTATGAATGAGTATTAAAATGCATAATTTATGAAAATATATACATTGTCTCACTGTGTACCACAAGTGGTACACAGGGAGACAATTTCCGATACTCCGTTGTCATGCTTCTATGCTTTTATAAATATTTCTTTAAAAAACACTTATACATTAATATGTAGCATATTTGCGTTGCTTAAATATGTAGCAAAGTTATTTTCAAAATAGTAAAACTAGTCGCCATACGTTAAGAAATAACATTTTTTGTCTCACTGTGTACTACCCTCCCCTACTTACTTCCTTTTTATTACTTTATTTCTATCACTTTATTTTTCCTTTTTAATTAGAAATAGTACCGAAGTAGTTCTGAAGGGTTGTGTATGCCGAGAGTGGTTGTTAGTGGGAAGATGTCATCTAAGAATTAAGGAGTTAGAATAGGAATATAATTTTGGGAATGATAGGAATAATTATTAATAATTACTCTCGAGTGAGAGACCTTTCATATGATGATGTTTTATTTTTAGTTTTGTATATATATATGTTTTTATAAATAAATTATGTGTGTTATTTTACTTATGAATCTTTCCTTTGATCATGAGTCAACCTGTATTTTATTTATGATAATTTGATTTAGCAGTTAATAGTAGTCTTGTCAAATTTTACGTAGATAAAATTTTCTTGTACCTATAAGCTAGATTGCCGGGAAAAACATTCACAACGTAATGTTGGTAAGAATTATATCTACCATATAGTAGGTGTAATGAGTGTATTATCCACAGTCTAGCCAGGGTACTGCGATCACCGAAATAAACAGTTTTGTTTACATCTTAGCTAGTTAGGATCTAGGGCTATGAGGAGAAGAATCCAGTTTTTTTAAATGAGAATTTTATTGTTGATTCTTTTATGTCCCCTCCTCGACTAGATGATTGGGTGGTTAGCGGACAAGTTACCACTATTTTATAATAGGCCTGTTTCGTCCCAACATTTGGAATTATATAATTAATGCAAGGTGAAAAATTGATTTTTATAAACATACTAGGATTATGTTTAAATTTTCTTAATATTTGTTTTTTTTTTTTTTTATTAAAGCAAAAAGTCCTTAACTTTTCATGCGAATCGGAAGAATTTTACCTTTTCTGTCTTTTAGTAATCGGACATACATTCAATCTCGACATAGAGCGACTCGTCAAAAGGCCCGATGCGACGGATCAACAATCGTTTTTATGGATTTTTTAGCTAAACTCTATTTTGTATACTAAGAAAAACTAGTGCTATATACTGAAATAAATTCATATGCTGGCCATCAAAAAGAACTGGATAGATTGTCATCATTAGACAGTAACTGCTAGAACTGCGTTTTCATTTGCATTATCCGTTATTACATTACTTAAATGTAAGCTTATTAAGGGGGCTGATCACTCAGCTTCCGATTTCCGTCACTAATATAAAGTCTATGGGCATTTGATGCATTCGTATATTTAAAACATCTCCTCGGAAAATTCATATTTTTAACTTCTATTTCTTTTTTACAAACTAGGGGGCTCGGCCCCCTACGAGCTACGCTCGCCAACCCCCGTCCAGACACCGTAGACTCTAAATGCACGCTAATTTCATCGTCTTTAAAAAGATTTCGAAAGATTGAATTATAATTTAAAAAACAGTGGCGATCTCTCTATAAACGGATTTCTATTCATTTCTCTTTGATTGGGAATTTTAACGCCAAATCCATTGCGGTACTACTTGATTATCCCGTCGACCAATTTCGCCAAATTATATAAATCGCCAAACCACTCGCCAAATTATACAAATTGACATAATTTTTATTTTAAATAACGAAAAAACAAATAAATTAGTGCAACATTAACAAAAATACAAATAAAACGTCGAAAAAAAATAACTTGATGACGTAGACACGTGTAACAACATTTCAAAATAAGCTAATATAAAAGGAATTAAGTAAACAGAGTCTTTGTCTCCTGGTATTTTTTAACAAAGTGAAAAGAAAGTTCTTTTAAATGAGACATTTTAAATTAATCGTTTTTAATCTGACGTAATTTTGACCAAACTATTCTTTCTCTTTTTAATATTCACGTTAATACTTGTGTTAGAAAATAGTTGAAAAGTATCCTCTTAAAATATCAAATAAATGTCTAGCGCAATTTCTAAATTTAAACCGTTTTGCAAAATTATTTTGCGTTCATTTTATGTAATAACTGTAATGTGACGTAAATATGACGTAATTTCTCCTATTTAAGACTTCTAACGCATGTTAATAAATTTATTGCTTTACAAATTCCTTTCTCTCTTAAAATCCACGTTTAATTATAGTTTTTATGACGTAATTTTAATAAGTTCCTGCTTTTTGTACATAATTATTTAATTCTAATTCCAAATGTTTTTTTCTGTTTATAATAGTCACGTGAAAATAATTTTTTAATTTATTTACACGTATAAATATTTTTTTTTTTTTTGAAGCAAACATTATTGTTTCCGCTGTTTATACAGTTGGCAACTGTTTAAATTAATATCACTTTCTAAAATCTGTTAAAAATATCTCTAGAAATGCTGAAAATCTGAATTTAAAATAGAAATAAAACCTCAAAAAAATAGTCAAAATAAAAAAACTAATGCAATCTGCACTCCGTCAAATTCTAACGCATAAAATGATCTAAAAATGATTAAATTCCTATGAACAGTTTTTGCTCCTATAAAACTTTTTTAGTGGAACGATTTTGTCCAACTTTAGCATTAAATATCTCTTAAAATAATTCTTCGATCTGAAAACTGTCTGCATCAGCGTGTTTATCAAACATTTCTGTATAATACTACCGATTTTCATATTTTTGTATGCATTATTTTTCTTAATATTAACAAAGAAAGACCTCCGGTCACAAAAAATTCAAAACCGGCGGCGGCGACAGCGGTAGTTACTTTTTTTTAGAATAGAGAGATCCTAAGCGATGTCTCTCTTTTTCTTAGTTCTCAAAATATTTTTAAAGGGTAGGTTTAATTTTATATGAAGTGTTAAAATCTTACTCACAGTTCGCACGCTTTTAACACATAATATATTAAATTCTGCTTAGCTTTTAGAAATATTTTGAAGACTAAGAAGAAAAGAGACATCCTTTAAGAAGAGTACACAGAAAAAAGATGTTAAAAATATTTTAAATATACGAATGCATCAAAAGTCCATAAATTTAACATTATGGAGGAGAATTCCGAAGCTGAGTTACCAGCCCTCTTAAGTGATCCTTACATAAATATGTAGATAATTTACAGGGCTGCATAATTTAATTCGAGTAAATTTCCTTCTATAAGTGGAAACTACGGAAGGGGAATTTTAACGTGTTACGCGTTTTCTATCTGAAATAAATTTTACAATACTATGTAAGATATATATATATATATATAACTTATAAATTATATACGGAATTCCACATAAGAATTCGAGTACCACTCCGACTATGGGCAGTTATTACTGAAATTGAGAATTCAAGTATATTATACATTTTCTAAACTATTTATTTTTATATATGCATCCACAATATTAAACGATGAAATGTCGTTTTAGTATTCCTGAAGTATTGGAAAATCTTTCAGAATCTATTATTAATGCATTATTTTTCTACGTTTTGTATACTCTAACTATGGTAAAGTAATTTTACTAAATAAATAATTGGTATTTTAGATAATTAAATTTAGGTGGTAAAATAGAATTATTTTTTTATAAATATACTTTGTGGAAGTTGGTTCCAAACCTGATTTGCATGCCACTAAGTCAAAATGTATACTTTTGCCGTACCACTAAGTACCATAAGCAACGATATTATGGACGTATTTCTATCAGGGGATTAGGAAAGCTTTGCCCGGCATACCAAACTCAAAGATACCAAAAATTATTAATTAGATCTCAAACAATATTAATATGCACATAAAATATAATAGGCGAACATGAAATTGTCTGGTATGTCTAGAGCCTCATCGTTTGTATTTTGTTTCGGTATGGTATTTTTAAAGACACTATTAATAATATATTACTCCTCCACACTGAAAAAAAACGACATTTTTACAGTACAAAGTACAGCTCATCTCGCGCACAAACTCGATCACAGTCGAATGATCGAGTTTGTGCTGGCAAATCTACAATGGTTTTTTTACAGTGCAATTGTACTCAATTTCTCTTCTTGAATGAAATTCAAGAAGAGAATTCTTGAATTCCATTCATGGTTGAAGAAACATCAATACATAACAATTTCAAAAAGGATAGAAGCACAATAAGTTATGATTCGCTATCATAAGTTTATCTGCATTACCAGACTGACGTGTATATGTATGTATATCCTAACTTCACTTGTATCGCTGATGCGAAGAAAGGCCTAATCAAACACATACCTTCCTGTTGTCCACTTCTGTAATTTCTCGGCCAACGCAGGAGACCTATTTTGCCATATTTTCTACACAAAATTCCCTACGAGGATCTTTTTTTAGGAAGATTGCTATATAAATTAGTAGAACCATATCTAACAGTAGCAACGCTGTATTTTTTTACTTGTAGCCAAGTCTAATTCAGTATTTAATTTATGGCTGAATTTAGTTTTCAACAAAAAAAAGGGGGGAAATGAATTCGCAGATAAGTAAACTTCGCTAAACTGAAGCATCTGGAGTTTTGAAGGCAACAGTGGCTAATCTGTTAGCTACAGCAAAATTAACTCGGTTAGTTCATCTTTTCAAAAAAGTTCATAAGACTTCACACTATGATAGCAGAAAGAGCTTTTTTTTTTCCCTCTCCTCAATCACGACGATAAAGTATATCTTTCCAAAATATGAGTTCTGATCACAACAAATAATAGTTTTAAATTTTCTGAAAAATAGCGATTGAAATGTGCTTGGTGGCATTGATACTATTGATTTATATCATGTACCAATCTGTGATTTGTTTTTAACGTTTCATTCTCACCAATAAAACTGACATTTTTAGAAATTTACCAACAATAAATTCTAGAACAGTAGAAATGAATTTAGTATTCTTTCGATATATAAAAAGTCTACAACGGAGAAAAGATTGTTTTTTGTGAAATATTTCTTTTTTTAGGCATGCGACTAAATTTAACACAGTATCTATGTTGTGTAACTGCAGTAACTGTGCTTTGGTAATTTCACTCATTTCATAATAAAGATTTGTGTACCAGTAAAAGTACACTTCGCGACATAGTTTTGGAAATTCTGATTTAACTCAAATGTACGGGTTTTTGACATGTATATAATTTTATGTATATGTTACCGTTAAAGCGTATAATTAAGTTATTTCGTGAAATACCTAGTTATTTCATGAAATAACTAACCAAGTCCGTTAAAGTGTGCAAATTATTGGATTCTATGATTTAACTAGTTATTTTAAAATTTTAAAATAAACATTTTGACATTAAAATAAATCCGTTGTTTTATAAATTAACTGATGATAAATAGTTAAAGACACTGAAAAACTACTTTTCAGATTATTAATAGATGATTTGGTAAGTAATATATAAAAACAGAATATATAATATAATATTATTTTTATATTAGTGAAACAGTAATACAACAGAACAGAAGGTAGTTTGGCAATAGTTATACAGAGTTATGTATTTATAATTTTATAACTTATAATTACATAATTATTAGATATTTTGTCCTGTTGTTAAAAATATACTCTTTTTAAAACATATTGCAAAGATTTTATTCAAAACGCTATATGTAAATAATAATTACAAAACGAAACAACAACAAGAATAATACTAACAATATTAAATATTATTAAAAAATGGTATGCTGGTAGGAATAATTATGTTATTTAATTGCAACATTTCATAAACTTTTTTCAAATTAATAATGCAAGAGTTCTTTCATTTAAAATTTATGAAATACCTTCATTTTATTTTCCATTTTTAATAAGAACAAGGATTGCTGTGATGACACTTAGAATTGCATTGCATATTATTTTTGATACAGGCACGCATTTTATTATCACACATTGATAATAAATAAGTACACGAACACATTTTAAATCCTTGTCCACTGCTGCAACTTTGAGATGTTACAAAAGATCGAAGCGTTATTTCAATATTTAGAATTTCTTCAATTAAAAAGTAATTTTTGCTCACATATACTGAACTGAGACCTAGAGTAGAGTTGCTTGATTCACCTGTTAAGTGTTCCTAATCGAAAAAAATCTATCGCTAGCTTTTTTCACGACGGCAGCCAAAACAAGTGTTCTTCCCGTGCCAACTTCTTGAAGTGGAATACGGACTGTAATGCATGGATATTCCTAAGAATAAAATTTGTCAAACATTAATTTCGTTTTCGTAGCTTGAATTTCTAAACCTTTGTCTTTCTTTCCTCCTTGTCCTTCTTTAATCTCCTTGTCTTTCTTTCTCTACGTATATTTAAATTTTTTAGACACAATCTTCAGACCTTCTGTACCATTTTGCCTTCCGTTTAACATATTTCTAAGCTTCAAACATACATAGGTTCCTCATATTTACAGCAAAATAAGCTGTCTTCATAATTTTTTGAACGCAAGACAGTTAGCATTGACGAAGTGGTCTAAGATACACTCTTTAAATTCAGCATACACTGTGATTGCTAAACAGCTATTACCTATTCAAAACTGACTAAAAACAGCTATAATCGGTTAAAACGGTATTCGTGTGCTGCCCTTAATACTCCAACCGTTAGACAATCGTTATTCTATAAAATAACTAATTAAATCGTAAAATTCTATAATTTTACACACTTTAACGGAACTAGGTATTTTATGAAATAACGGATAATACACTTTAACGGTAACATATATATATATTTTTAAATTGTAACATCAGATATTCAAATTTTAATGTATAGTTTAATATGTGCTTGTACACCATTTAAAAAAATTAATAAGCGATATAAAATAGCAATAAAAATGCTAATTAGTATAGATGTCAAAAACTGTTGATTATTTTTTTCGTGTTTTAGAACAGATAGCTATAATTATTATTTTTTTATTTTTTAAGTATTATTATTGAAATTTTAGTATCACTTTTATTGTTTTCTTAATTTTTGAGTTATAAATTTCGATGTACAAATTCTGATTTTAAAATAAACATTGATTTTACACCTATATAAGAATAATACACTTATATACATATATAAGGGTATTATTTAAAGTACAGAAAGAATATTAAATATATATGTATCAAAATATCAATTAAAATATACCTATTGTAAAAAATCATGATTATGTTTCCAATTAAAATATATCATCCCGATCTCTTACGGTATTCACTTCAAAAAAGGTGAAATACAATGATAGTATATTGTAAAAAAAAAAAAAAAAAAAAAAAAAAAAAAAAAAAAAAATATCCGAAAACTAAATTAAGCTAAGTAACATTAAGAGATAAAATTATGATGATATTTCATTTAAAATAGTCATTAGTAAATTCCTTGTTTAGAGAAGAAAATTTTCATAAGGGCAGATAAAAAGGGGAAAAAATCGCATTAAGGTCTGTATACGGTATCAAATGGAAGTAATAGCATAAAATGATCATCATTTAAAGATGGTTTGATTTTTTATACGCATTTTGTTTTATTTATATCTCCATCATAATTTATCATTACAATTTCGATTGAATTTGAAATTGTATATCCATTTTCATTATTAAAATGAGTTATAAGCGATTTTAATATCCTTTAATACTTATCGAATTAAATAAGGTACTATTATTGCTATTTATTACAAAGATAGTTTGGTTTTATAAGTAGAATAATTGTATTCAAATGTCTTTATTTAAAGACACATCCAAACTACATTTCGATAGATAAATAGACTCTAAAACAAGAAAATATAATCATGAGTAAAGCGTAAATTATGAAACAAGTTCCAACACATGCAAAATATTAAATTAAAACTTAAACGTTTACTAATATGAAGATGATATCTATATAAATAATGTCGAAAACGCATAATATACATAAAAAGAAAATTTTAGAAATGTCATTCTATACTCAGAGAGTATCCAATAATTTTATGAAGACCTGTATATGATCTATGGATTAATATATACTGCATAGTATGGCAAAACTTTGATTAGTTGGAAAACGCATACACAGTTGAAAATTCACCTACATTAATTTCCGCCGATGAATGAAAAATTAGTCAAATACTTTCTACAATTATGTATATTGTGTGCATTTTTTTTATATTCACCACAAATAAATTAAGTCAAATATGTAATAACCCAACTAAAAATGTGAATAGTAAAGCACGGACAGACGACAATCGGATACACCGTAATCATAAAACATTTTAGCCCATTCTGACGCAGAAGTTCTGGGTCGGGATACATAATTTTATTTCCAAACTTACAAACGGCACCAAGAATATTTTAATAAAATTTTGCTTTTATAATAAAAGTATAAAGTAGCAAGTTTTTAATTTCTAAACAAGTCGTATGTAAATTCCGGTGTCAGTCGACCGTTTCATCATTTAAAACAAAATGTGTCTGTGCTGGAAAGCTTCAAAACTATGTTAAAAATGTTAAAAAAAGAGATATAAAGTACGATTTTATAAAGACAGAAGGAAGTATTAAAATACATAATGATTGTTTAACGTCTGATATACGATTTAAAAAATATACATATATATTACAGTGGACTATCTCTATTCTGAACATTCATGGGATCCACCAAAAATGTTCCGAATATGGGGGTGTTCATTATAGAGGGAGGCTGGGAAATGCATTACTACTACTACTATGTACTGCGTTTGTAGACTGTATAGAATATTTAGTCTGGTTAGCCATGCTAGTTATTGAAATGGAGGTGCTGAATTTAAATTTGGTGGCTAGTGTAATATCAATGTAAATTCAGTCGAACATGTACTCATTTGTTTCTTTTTATTAAAATGTTTTACAAAACATATAATTACATATATGCAATATATTACTTGAAAGCATAATCGGTACATTACTTTAAAAAGTGAGTAATTTTAGCCTGTTTTTGCATTTTGTATGCTCGTGCAGTGTACATGTTGTCTAGTTATTTAAGAAGTGCAAAGGCTTCCGAAGAGGCGCTCACCCGCATATTTCAACAGGTCTTGAATCGCTTGACCATACTGCTTGCAGGTAATCGTACTTCTTGTTTCATCCGCCTCTTCTGGTTCTGCTTCTTCTTCACAATTCCCTTCCTCTTCAACGATGTTGTTGTCGCAAACCGGAAGACTTTGAGATAAGCTCCATGTATAATTTCAATATGAAGCTCCTGAAGAATTGACCACAGCTCACTCACAGCTGTTGCATTTTGGTCCTCTATTCTTAATTGCTAACTGCCACAGAGGAATCCAGCTTTGTAGAGAAATCTTTGGATGGTGTAAGGGGTTACTTCATTCTAAGTCATTTATATCCAGTGGGCAGCATCACTGACGTTTACTTTCTCGATGTTAGTTCGGTTGCCGAAATTGCCTCCTTCATCAATAGGGACAAAATGGATTCGCAAGTGAGCTTTAAAGGTCTTGATTACTCCTTGATCCAGTGATTGGATTACAGAAGTACAATTTGGTGTCAGGAAAATAAGGCTCTCGTTGCTCAGCGGCATGTTTGTATGTGATCTGGCATTATCCACAAAAGAATTTTCTTCTCTCTCTCTTAATCTCCTTGTTAATGCCCTCCAAGTATTGTGAGAAAATGTGAATGCTATACAGGCTTTTCGATTTGATTTATAGTTCACAGGCAATTATGCTATCTTCACATTTTTGAAACATCAGTTTTTCACTTTTTCCGATCACAAGTGGTTTGAGCTTTTCACACGTAAAACTGGCACAGAGCATGATGGTAAGTTTTTCTCGCTTCTTTCTGCTAGGATTTTATTTGAAACAGCTCTAAAAAACAGGCCGGTTTCTTCGACATTGAAAATGTCAGTGGAGTTGAAATCCTTTATTATGTCTGGAAGTTTTCTTTTCCAATCCTCCGTAGGGTCGATATTACGTCTGCAGCTTCATCATTGATTATTTTGAATTCAATGTTATGCAGACTGTTGAAGTGATTTACCCATCCTTCCGATGCCTTGAATTAAGTGATTTTCTCCTTTTCTGCAAATCAAAGAGCAATTTGCTGTAAAAGTGGTCCAGAAACAAGAAGATTCTTCTTCCTCATTTAACAAAAAAACTTCCAGACTGGATTGTTTGTGTTCAAGTTTCCCGTTTTCTTTTCGAAAATGTTGCGCTTTGAGGAAGGTTCCTTTGCTTTAAAAGCGACTATAATTTATTTCTATTTCTTGCTGATGGTGTTGACTTGGCTTATTGACATTCCAAACTCAGATGCAATTTTCTTTGACTTACTTTTGATTTAATTTTTGAATAACTTATTTACATAATTTTCCTGAAGCTTCAGATTTTTTTCCGTTTTTTTTGTTTTTCTACTTATTCCTGACATATCTGCGTAAGTGCCGTGCTTTTTTTCCCTGCAACGACAGCGAAATGTCTAAAACATTTTAACTTTGCCGAGCAAAATGGAAGAAAGAAACAGAAGCAGAAGCGATAATGCTGTCTAACCAGGTGTGCGGAAAAGAAACCATAATCCTTTTTTGACCACCCCACTGACACCTGTTGTCTCTTATCTGTCACCGGTGGGGGAGCATTTTTATTGCGTAATATTTCTGCTTTTATCTCAGCTGAGGCAACTCCACCTAGTGACAATGTTGACGAGATCGATTTCGACGGCACGGCGCGGCAGATCTTCCATCAGCGGATCATTCATTGGACCACATTTCTTGTGTCGTAAAAGTCACAAGAATGGTGTCCAATGAATGAACCGCTGATGTCCGATCTGCGGTGGCATCGAAATCGGTGCTCGTTGGCATTGTCGCTAGGTAACGTTGGCTCGGGAGAGGGGGAAATCATGTGACATAATTTTTACATTATTTTTTCTTGTATTAATTTCCATAAAAATAAATTATTTTGTTCATTTGATTTATTTGATTATCATGATTTATCATCTCCCTGAGAATATCGACCCTAGTTAGGCCATTATGTCGCTTTGATAGGGTTATTTTTCCCTGGTTGCTCACTACTTAACTTCTTGTAAATTTTGATTTTATACTTATTTATAATTATTTCTATTAAATCTCTTCTATTAATCCTATTTAATTTTTCTTACTTTTAGTTTTGTATTTTTATATGTTTTTGTTTGATGCCTTTAAATGACCCTCTTCTTTTTTTCTTTAATATATTTTTATATTGGGGAGGTTTTCCTTTACGTGTTATCAGATGTTCTGGACACTGGATATTGTTTGAATGTTTCTACCACAGGTTACTACCGGAGGTGCGGATTCGCTGATTCCTGGTACTCCTCTCCATATTTCGTCCAAGTCCAAGTCCAGGTAAAATGATTTACTTTTTGTGAAATGGCAACAGTTTTATACCTTAACATTTTTGTTTATTGAAAATATAAGAATGTTCTAGTTAATTGAGATGTAGAAAACGTGTGGTAAAGTCATGCCTGTTTGAAAAATATTCTTTTTTTTTTTTTTTTTTTTTTTTTTTGCTATAATAAATTTTTTGTTTGTTTTGTTAACTGAAGATTTTATCTGAATTATTCAAACAAATGGACTTTACCTACGAATGGCAACAGCCACGCCTCTGCGGGAATTTTTCTTCCGAAAAAGACTGTTTATTGGACGAAGGAGAAGCAGTATTGAAATATTCTTCATACCTATTGGCGTTTTTCCTCTTTTTACCCGCGGCTGATCTCATATGGGTGAAGTCGATTGCAGAATTGGGTAAATGCTTAAAATATAGCAATGATTTTGTCTATATATTTTTAAATCTAGTTCGTTGAACCTGTTTATTCTGCTGCAACATTTTCTCCAAATTTGTACGATTGGGAATTCCTCGAATTCTGATCACACATAAATGTTCAGTTTACAGAGAGCTGGGTTAAAATGGGGATCAAAAGTTGTGTTCATAATAGTGAGGTGTTCAGATTAGAGAGTGTTCAGAATGCAGAGAATTCATCTTTTGTTAAGTGTATGGAGTTTCTCCAGGATCATCGGAATGTGTTCATAATACCGGAATGTCCACATTAGCATAGCTGCCAACAAGTTACGCTTTTTTGTATCACAAAAATTTAACAGTAAATTTTACCTTTTTGAATCGCAATAATATGCCCCTTAAATAAGCCAAAAATTTCTATTATTTTTTTCTGGTACTAAAAAGCGTAAGAGTTAGCAGCTATGAGATTAGAGAGTGTTCAGATAGAGAGAGTCCACTGTACAATTCATCAGGAATACAAGTAAAAATTACATAAATACATTTAGTACAATTAAAAAGCAAACGTTTCGAGCTACATTTTAGCCCCTCAATCAGTGCAATAAATAACATTCAAATGACCAGACTACTATACATCATGTTTACAGTTAAAAATTATTAGCAGTTAAAATTAAAGAAAGTATTAGAAAAATGTTGTGTTTTTAGGTAGAAGTGCACATGATTCATTTATCGGCGAAGTCTGCTTACGAGTGAACACGCCTTCTAGAAAAACTCTACTTTAAACATTGGTGCAAGATCTTGCGCCATTCACCTTGCCGTGTATAACCGTGACAACAAATCTGGAATCCTACAGTCTAAAATTGTACAGCATTTTTTAGATACCGACCATATCCCAAATTTCGCAAATATGACAGTTATCAGATCCAGTTGCAATAATGTTAAAAGTAGAATTTTTCTGGAAGGTGTGTTCACTCATAATCAAACTTCGCCGATAAATGAATCATGTGCAAATCCACCTGAATACTCAGCATTGCTTTGATATTTTATATATCATCTTTAATTTTAACTGCTAATAATTTGTAACTCTGTAAACATGATATATAGTTTTCTGGTCATTTGAATGTTATTTATTGCACTGATGAGAGGCTAAAATTTAGCTCGAAACGTTTGCTTTTTAATTGTATTGAATATATTTATGTAATTTTTACTTGTATGTCTGATGAATTGTAATGTATTTTTCACAGAAGAAAGTACACCGAATAATGGTGGCTGACTAAAGTAAAGGTTGTCAGATTTCGTAGCCATGCTCTCTTAGTTTTTTTTCACATTTTTTTAATTATTACAAACATTCATATGTCGAGCAAATTTTTATTGTGATGTTATGTATTATCAGAATTAAAATTACATTCCTAAAAGAATATGTTTAAAAATCATTTGTACTCATTTAGTTTTGCTCCTTACTTTAAATCTTTAAAACATATTTTTTATTCTATTCTATGGAGTAAATAGGGAAATTGTGTGATATTTGTACAATCGAGATATTCGGATGAATAATTGATTTGTTGAGAGACTTGAATATTGCACAAATCTAACCGCATTTTGACTGTATGACGCAATTTTTATGGGGATATCCTGCAATATCTTGGATATCTGCAATATAAGGCTAAGGGGGAGATTGGTTTGAGCAGACGGAAATTTACTATATTTAAAGCAGTACGGAATCCCCAGTAGTTTTTTAAAAAATGAATGAAATACTACAAATTATTTTCTATTCTTTCACACGTTCTTATGGTCTGAAAGAAACATTCAATTATATATATTTATCAAAAATCATTAATTAAATCACAATAAGAAAAATGTCTATTTAAAAATTTGAAAAAAATATGCATTTTGAGCGCAAGATTTTAAAAATTCTAGTGCAGATGCATGATTAAGATTACATACATTGTTACTTATGTTACTGTCTTTTACACGTAATCTAAATGTGAAAGTTTATTCAAATTCATCAGAATAATTAATGGCTTTTATAATCATGTTCACTAAATTTACCAAAAAAATATAACTTATATTTAAGTTTTCAGTACATGATTTCTGCTACAAAAATCACACTAAACATAGGTTCAGCATAAAATTACACATGAAAGCTAGTACGCAAAATTTCAAAGTTATATGATATTTCCACTATTTCAAAGCACAAATTCGTATTTACTTTATTTTCTATTCACAATGACACATACAGAAATTTAGGCATTATAATATCCAGTTTTATCGAGTTATACTGAATGTATCCATACTAAGATTACGATGCAAAACATACAGAGATTATGGTGTAAAACCATACGGAAGTGTGATAAATATGGCTCCGTTAAGAAGATTATATCTTTATTATATCTATTTTAAATACAAAAAATTTCTTAAATTTATCCTATTCGAAGACATACTTATTTCTTGAACGTTATCTTGTACGAACGTCTGAAAAAGTAACATCACTTTATTAAAATAGAAATTGTACAAATTAGCGAATACAGTTTAGCGAAAATTGGCAAAGAAGCATCCTTTTTTTAAAACTTTTTTTTTTTTTTTACATGAAAATGATTTCGTGAAGTTTAAGAAACGAATGGATATAAATTTGAAAATATTCTTGACGCATGAAAATGCTAAAAAAATGTAATTAATAAACAAATTCTGCCACGTTACGGAAATTGTACTATCAAGCGATTTAACAATACGATTTCCGTGTTTTGTAAAACATAATTTTCAAACAAAATAGGTGTTGCTATCCAACGTATACTTTATTCACAAATTGAAAGATGATATAAAATAAACACATGAATAAAATAAATCTGAACGTTTCGGTTTAATCTTTAAAACCAACATCAGGAGTAAAATTTTCTGAAATGCAAATCGGCAAGGAGGGTAATCTATATACTACATCGTAAAAACGAAATTCAAACTAGGAAACGTTTAACGGAAACATTCAAAATCCTTAAAAACAACTCAGTGGTACTATTTGTTATTCAAAGTAAAAAAGAAGAATGAAGGGCTGGAACAAGCATGGAGATTTCATAATTATTTCAAAATAGAAATCCAGATTTCAGGAATGAGAAAGGAAACATCATCTTTACAAATTTCTTCGTTCCTCGAATTTTTAAAGATTCAAGAATAACAGCTTTAAACGGAGCAACTTGTTTCAAAATAATCCTAGATTGGTCGAAGTCAATAAATGAAATAAGTCCTTTAAGGAAAATTCTTGAGAGAGCTGTAGAAATTTTATTAAACTTTAAAATCATTTTTGTGTTATTTACCTTTCAAAAATCAACCTTTAGTCATACCAATATATGAGGACATTGTCCCATCTGTAAACGTAAAAGGGATTTTAAAAAACCCAGAGAAAGATGTATATGAAATTGGATCTATTTACTTACTCATTAAGTTAAATAAAGTCCCTGAATTAGATGCTACTAGTTGAATGTTGTATTTCTTCAAAATCTTTTTTAATCTTTCAAATAGGATTGGAACGTATGGAACCTTTTTGTAAATGCGATTTCATTTGGGGAAGAGATTAACAGAAACTTTATATTTATCAATCAATTTACGGATAAGATTTGAATTATAACCGTGTCGTAAACCAATATTAACGACGAAATTCCGTCCCTCATCTAAAAACTTTTCTGAACAAACAGGAAAGGTATGTTGAATAAATGATACTGCCATCTTATAATTCCATTGATCAGTTACTTTAACTGGGATAACACTGTCTAATTTCGTTGTTTTTTGCTAAACTTACCGTTTTAAACGATTGTTTCCTTTAAAAAGAAAAACATCAAGAAATGGAAGCAAGTTATTGTTTTTCTAATTCCATCGTGAACTTAATATTGTTATCAGCATGGTTAATTTCATCAAAAAAGTGCTCTAATGATTGTTTCCATCTTCCCAGATAACAAAAATGTCGTCAACATATTCTTAAAAATATGTTCTACCAATGGTCAAACTTTGAATTCTGCGACAATACAGTAAATAAGGGAACTCATAGGAGGGCTGTTTAAAGTATGTACTTTTAAAAACAAAAACATTACTATCTTTAACTTTACGCCGGACATAATTGAAAATTTCAAATTATCTCATACATGAGGTAACTCCTGAATCAATAAGCCAATTGAATGAATAACTTCTTCCACATCAATGGAGAGAAACAATTACCAGATGTCAAAACTTGCCAAAATTGCATTATTAGGAAGAATAAAATCATCAATGTGATTAATGAATTCACACGTAGACGAAACAGGGATAGTTCAAGATGGGAGAATACCTTTAAGAAAACTGGCAAATGCTTTTTCAACGAAATAGAACAGACCTTGGAACATAGTAACAAAAGAACGAAACTAAAACGATTCTTGTGGTCTTTAAGGCGTGCAATAATACGTGCGGTAACCCCAGTATGGTTAAATTTAATTTTATCTTTAATCACTTGAGGCCCTTGAACATTTCTGATCAATTCTTGAGTTTTTCGATAAAGCTTAGGATTTGGATCTTTATCAAGTATGGAGCATGACAACTATTGGATACATTCGTCCATCTTTATAAAATACTGGGCTTGATCTACAACGGCAATTTTTCCGGGTTTACCTGTTTTCATAATGAAAATGTCTGTATCTATCTTTAATTTTGATATGACATATGGAATTCTACAATTATTAATTTTACTGTTTACAAACTTCATGCTTATATTACAACCTTGATGTATAGCCATTTCTCTTTCCGAATCTGGTATAACTTGAATTACGCTTTCAAAATCTGGACAAAAGTCCCTCTTACTTATTACTACTGGAATTGAATATTTAACTCCTAAAGAAGTCATACTTTCTTCATCTACTGAAAATATTTTACTTGAGAGGTTAATAAAAGGAACCGGCTTGACAACTGGTCTTTGCGAAATGTTCAAGTTCACACATATTATGAAATTTCTTACTATGGCGAATGGTGGTATTTTTACATTGGACGAATCTAAGACCTTCAACTGCGTAGATAAACTTGTAAAATTGGGATTGGGAGGTGACTTTATCCAGTTTAAAATATAAATCATATGTTCTTGATGATAAAACGTTAATATATGAAAACTTACTTATAATACACATATCCAAGCTGGAAGCATCAAATTTACGTGTGAGATTTCGAAAACCTTTAAGGAAATGACTGTTAATGATCTCTAGTAACTTAGCTTAATATCATGTGTATACGAGCATTTTGGCAAGAGTTATGCCATTTTGCTTTATATTAAAAAAGGAATAAATTATTTTAAACTGGTATAAATAAAATCTAATTAATATTTTCACGCGAAACTTTAAAGGTTTGAAATATTTATAAAAAAATTAACAGGCAGCAAACCGCGTGAAAATATAAATCATATGTTCTTGATGATAAAACGTTAATATATGAAAACTTACTTATAATACACATATCCAAGCTGGAAGCATCAAATTTACGTGTGAGATTTCGAAAACCTTTAAGGAAATGACTGTTAATGATCTATAGTAACTTAGCTTAATATCATGTGTATACGAGCATTTTGGCAAGAGCTATGCCATTTTGCTTTATATTAAAAAAGGAATAAATTATTTTAAACTGGTATAAATAAAATCTAATTAATATTTTCACGCGAAACTTTAAAGGTTTGAAATATTCATAAAAAAATTAACAGGCAGCAAACCGCGTGAAAATCGGATAAATACTCAACTCTTTAGCTCTATAATGAAAAATTTTGAGCGTCCGTGTAAAAGAACCGTAAATGGTGAAATTTTGTTTTATAATAAAAAGCTGAATTGGGTCGGCTGTAATAACATATTTTGATATTATGTGTATACCACCATTTCGAAAAGAGTAAGGTCGCTTAATATTTTTTTGCTCTACGTTAAGTATAGGAATCAATTACTTCATACTTATATCAATCAAAAACTAAAGAAAATGTTTACGTGAAACTTTCGAAGGTTTGAACTACTGATAAAAACAATTAAAATGCAGCAAACTGCATAAAAAGCCTATAATTACAGATCGCTGTAGCCCTTCCAACAGTTTTTGGTCTGAACAAGAATTTAAAAACAGCAATTTAAAAATTTCATTTACTGAAAACCTATTCGTCTGATTCCGCTTTACTTTTCTTACCTTAGTCACGAGGCACGTCCCATTCTATAGATTGTGAGAATTTTGTTTTTCTGAAAAACAGAACGCGAGATATAGAGGTGTCAAAATTCCGGTTTGGTCAGTCCACAAAATATAAACTAGACAAAGTACTAAAAACTTTTTGTAAAATCGTTTGGCATCAATTGGCGGAAATTTCTTTAACTTACAGTCCATTGCATGGTTGTTTATTTTGCTTGGCGAGAAACTCTGTCGAGTTTCTATGATCTCTATTATGTTTATTTTAAATAAAAAATTACTTTTAACTACTTTTATTCATAGACGTACCTATTTCTTGAATACCCGATCTTCCACGAATATCCGATAAATTAACAACTTTCTGTTATAGTTTCTGCTGACGACACAATATTTTTTAAAGTGTTAATCTATTATAATATAGCTATTATAAGGCAATATCGCTCTAAGTGTATTTTTGATGACTCATTGTCAGAACAATAAAAATGATTTTCTTTCTTAGTTATATTTAATTGCTATTAATTTCCCAATTAAAACCAGAAAAAAATAGTTCGAAAATTTGTACAATATAACTAATACTATAACTAATCTATCTTTGGTCCAAATCACATATGTATAATCATGCTAAAGCTGTCCAAAATGACGGTTTTTTTCGTCAGAAAGGAAAAATTATGCAAAAGAATAAATTTGAAAAAAAAAAAAAAAAACATGTAATATTAGTTAAGTAATTTGACTTTTCTTAAAATAAGAAAATCAAAAATTAGGAAACAAGTGACCATATTTTTAACATGAAAAATGTATTCGTGAAGTCCAAAAAACGAGTGGTAAGGACTTGAAAATATTATCGGCACATGAATTTGCTAAGAAATGTAGTTAACAAATAAATTATGTCAATTTAAGGAAATTCCTCTATCACGCCATTAACAAATAGTTCTTTCTGTGATTTGAAACACCTTATTTTTATTCTAATAACTTTTTAAAACATGTGTTACTAGAACTTCTACATTAGAAAAATGGGTATCTTTTAACAGATAAAGAAAAAAAAACATATAAAAAGAAGGCACTAAACAGTCTACAAAGGAGAAAAATTAAAGCTACGGAAATAATTATAGATTTAGATGAATTTTTCTCCCACGATAGAAAAGTGAAAATGACAATACACTGAAGAAATTCCATTTCTTTATTGAAACTAATTTAAATTGTACCAATATAAATTTACTAGTTATAAATTCACCGCTGCAATGCGCGAAAAAAATGCGTTTAAATTAAGGAAAATGTGTTAGAAATCGGGATGTTTTTAAAGTTTTTGTGCTTTCATTGTATTTGTTTAGAGAAAATTAACTAGATTTAGAGACTGTTATATGTCTAAGATACTGTCTAATACAAATGACTTATTCCTTACATATTAAAAAAGTCAGTTTTATTGGGGATTTTCTTCGGAAAATATGAAATTTTACCTGTGACTAAAGAGCCAGTACCAATTTGATATTTTTACGGATTTCTTTAAAGTGTACATCTCTTAATTAGTTGGATGTGTCAATCCCAAAACTTTACTATCATGCATCTTAATGCCATTTCAGAGAGTAGTTACAGATATTAATAATTCAATATCATTGGTTCAATACAGTACAAATTTTTATTTTTATCTTAAATATTTGCTTTATTCTATTAATCGGAGTAAAAACGAGTTAATCTTGTTCTTGACATTTTTCAAAATCAATAGTTTTTCGCCATTCTTTTGAACATCAGCTGTTTGCGAATAGCCGGCTTAACAGGATGCAAAGTTCCTGTCGTTACAGGAGCCGCCAATGTACAGATAAACTACGAAAATTTGAGAAAATTATACAAAAATCTCTATTACAGCACCCCTTTCCAACGGAATATTTTGAAAATCAAGGAGGTCATGCTTGTCATAGCCAAAAACATAAAAATGAATTCTATGCAAAATTCATGCACTTTTCGAAGTTATAATATTGAAAACGGTACGAAAATTGCTATACTGCACTCCCTTCTACCGGAATATTTACAAATTCAAGAATTACCTACTAGCCTTAGCTAAAAGTGTACCCCCCAAAAATTGTTTCAATTCTATGCACATAAATTCTTACACTTTTCGATGTTACAATAATGAAAATGAGACAAAAATAACTATTACAGCTCCTCTTCTGGCGGAATATTTCCAGATTCCAGGAGGACCTGCTGCCTATAGCCAAAAACATTTGGTTCAATTCTATGCATAATTTCGTAAACTTTTCGATAGTAAAATTGCGACACACGGAAGGACAGAAATTTTGTATAAACATTTTTGGGGGGTATCTTGCCCCCTGAAACGTGTAAATCAGTCGAAAATCGTAACGTATTATATATATTTTTTATAACCACAATTTCATCTATTGAGGTTAGAGGAAAAGAGCTGTGATTTTATTTTTCATTATTTAAAACTACCGGAAATAGGTTTATGCTAAAAGCTTTGCTGGTTAGAATATACATTTTGTTAGAATATAACTTCACGAATATATATTCCATGAAGCTTATATTAAAGAAAATAGGTATAACGAACTGCCTTTTTTTGGTACATCATTTTAGCATTAAATATGCGAATCCTAAATTACAGCTCATTTCTTTAAGTATTTTTTTAGTTACTAGGGGGCTCGGCCCCCTACGCGCTACGCTCGCCAACCCCCGTCCAGACACCGCAGGCTCTAAATGCACGCTAATTTGATCGGCTTTAAAAAGATTTCGAAAGATTGAATTATAATTTAAAAAACAGTGGCGATCTCCCTATAAACGAATTTCTATTCATTTCTCTTTGATTGGGGAAGTTTAACGCCAAATCCGCTGCGGTACTACTTGATTATCCCGTCGACCCATTTCGCCAAATTATATAAATCGCCAAACCACTCGCCAAATTATACAAATTGACATAATTTTTATTTTAAATAACGAAAGAACAAATAAATTCGTACAACATTAATAAAAATACAAATAAAACGTCGAAATAAAAATAACTTGATGACGTAGACACGTGTAACAACATTTCAAAATAAGCTAATATAAAAGGAATTAAGTAAACAGAGTCTTTGTCTCCTGGTATTTTTTAACAAAGCGAAAAGAAAGTTCTTTTAAATGAGACATTTTAAATTAATCGTTTTTAATCTGACGTAATTTTTACCAAGCTATTCTTTCTCTTTTAAATAATCGCGTGAAAGTACTTTTGTTAGCAATGAAATATTATTTGCGCTTTCCTAACAAAAATAGTTGAAAATATCCTCTCAAAATATTAAATAAATGTCTAGCGCAATTTCTAAATTTAAACTTTTTTGCAATATTATTTTGTGTTCATTTTATGTAATAACTATAATGTGACGTAAATATGACGTAATTTCTCCTAAGACTTCTAACGCATGTTAATGAATTTATTATTTTACAATATCCTTTCTCTTTTAAAATTCACGTGTCGTGTATACTTTTTATGACGTAATTTTTAATAAGTTCCTGCTTTTTATACATAATTATTTAATTCTAATTTGAAAGTTTTTTTCCTGTTTATAATAGTCACGTGTAAATAAATTTTTAATTTGAAGCAAACATTATTGCTTGCGCTTTTTATACAGTTGGCAACAGTTTAAATTAGTACAATTTTCTGAAATCTGTAAAAAATATCTCTAGAAATGCTGAAAATTTGAATTTAAAATAGAAATAAAACCTGAAAAAATGAGTCAAAATAAAAAAAATAATGCAATCTGCACTCCGGCAAATTCTAACGCATAAAATGATCTAAAAATGTTTAAATTCCTATGAACAGTTTTTGCTCCTATAAAACTTTTTTAGTGGAACGATTTTGTCCAACTTTAGCATTAAATATCTCTTTAAATAATTCTTCGATCTGAAATCTGTCTGCATCAGCGTGTTTATCAAACATATGTGTATAATACTACCGATTTTCATATTTTTGTATGCATTATTTTTCTTAATGTTAACGAAGAAAGACCTCCGGTCACAAAAAATTCAAAACCGGCGGCGGCGGCGGTGACAGCGGTAGTTACTTTTTTTTAGAATAGAGAGATGCTTGAAACAAAAGCCTCATTGCAATCTATTTTGACATAATTAATTAAATTTAAAAAAAAACTCAATCGCGTAAAAAGCGAACTCATTAATTATTTCTCATCAATGTGAAATTATTTGTTATGTTACAAATCTATTTTTTTTATTTACTTGTATTGATGACTTTAAAGAATTTTTAGTTCCTATCAATAAACACTGTTTTGATGAGGTCTATAAATGTCTATGAAGGTTAGAGTTGCAGAAAAGCTGGAGAGCCTATCTGCACAAGTTCCAGGTTGTGTAATATTTAAACAGAGCTTGTGGCTGTAAAACAGTCAATAAAACACCGTATTCGTTTTGAAAGACCTATCCAATGACATGTCATACAATAGGATGCGTAAAAATTTTTTTCGTCTCTACCGCAATTTTGTATTTTACGGCCGCCATTTTGAATTTATAAAAACAAAACCTAGCCTATAACCATCGGACGGTTAAGACAAATCGACGGAGACCCCATTCATTAAAATCCATCCAGCCATTGAGATGTTTCGAGGGTATAAAGAAATCCACATACCCAGATACGCGTGAAACACACAACCCTTCTTGGCAATCGGGCAAAAAATTACCAAGATAGATAAATCATGCGCACAGCATAGATTATCAGACACTTTCTGAGCACATTCCCAATACTATAACTTCCGAGTTTACAAAGGGGAAAATGAGGTCTAAATGAACCATTTGGAAACGCATAACGCATTTGAAAACGCTGCTGTTTCCTGCCGTTTTCTGCTGTTGCCTTGGATAAGCGTGAAAATATAAGATTTTGTTTTGTGCATTCCTGTGTATGATCTACAGATTGTCAGCTAAAAGTTATTTCAGTTAAAGCATATCACAGTTGCAAATTTCCAATCAGCAATTTCCACCAATAAACAGATATTGTTGAGAACTTTTTGCGACCCTGTGTATGAAAGACAGAATTTATACACACCAAGCAATATTTAAAAAAATAGATAAATTATAAACGCATACCACAACTGAAAACGCTCTTACAGCAATTATTATCCGTAAGCTTCAATACTTCAATTATTTCTCATTTTCTTCTATAGCTAATTTTTTTAGCGCGTCCCCGTAAATGAACGATAAATTCTATGTAAACTATATCAATGCAAAAACCCTTGACGGGTTAAAAGTTTCTGACGCAGCACTTTATCTTATGCTCTAAGAATTTTAAATATGGAACTTAAAAACACTGATATAAAATTTTGAGTGACGTTATGCTATTTCTTAAAAAATATATTTGCATTTATTTCATCCTTTTATTTTTGTTTTATTTATAATTGCATGTGCAAAAGTTATGTTCAACATGAAAAGCTGCATAAAATTTTATTCGCTGTTGCTTTATCATTTACATCTCTCATAAATTCAAAATATGAGTTTTAAAAGATATGATATAAAATTTAAGTGACGCCTTGATGTGACTTTAAAAGGTTTGTTTTAAAATTCAATTTAAATTATTTTTGACTTGGTTCAAATATTTTTTTACATCTACACAATAATTTAATTTTCCAATTCACTGTTAAATATATCACTTTCATTGAATCTATACTATGCATTGAAATGTATTTATTTCAATAAATTGATTTATCTTTTGTGTCACGCTATTCAAAATTGTGAGTAAGATTTATGTAAATGGTTTATTTGCGTCAAACTATCCTTTTTCATACATTTCATGTAGTTTGGACACAATGACGCAAAGAAACCATTTACATAAATCTTACTCACAATTTTGAATAGCGTGACACAAAAGATAAATTAATTTATTGAAATAAATACATTTCAATGCATAGTATAGATTCAATAAAAGTGATATATTTAACAGTGAATTGGAAAACTAAAAGTATTGTGTAGATGTAAAAAAATATTTTAACCAAGTCAAAAATAATTTATATTGAATTTTAAAACAAACCTTTTAAAATCACATCAAGGCGTCACTTAAATTTTATATCATATCTTTTAAAACTCATATTTTGAATTTATGAGAGATGTAAATGATAAAGCAACAGCGAATAAAATTTTATGCAGCTTTTCATGTTGAACATAACTTTTGCACATCCGATTATAAATAAAACAAAAATAAAATGATGAAATAAATACAAATATATTTTTTAAGAAATAGCATAACGTCACTCAAAATTTGATATCAGTATTTTTAAGTTCCATATTTAAAATTCTTAGAGCATAAGATAAAGTGCTGCGTCAGAAACTTTTAACCCGTCAAGGGTTTTTGCATTGATATCATAACTTTTTTGAGGTTAGTGATAAAATAATTTAAAAAAAAAAGATACTTATGGGATTTAATGCAGATTTAATTTTTACTATTTTATTACAATTTTCCTTATAGCAGTTTGTATATAAAAACAAGTGGGTAAGTATAATCGCAGATCGCACAGAGGGTTTCATTTGATATTCCTTTAAAAACACTTTATCCTTAAAATAATAAATCCAAAATGTTAATTTATAATTATTAAATCCTTACATAGATGGTGCACCAATAGTTCCAATTTTCGTGGGGCAGGGAACGCACTCTTTTAAACAAACCACCTTCCAATTGAAGTCATCAAAAACCAAGTTGAATTAGCCAGACCCTGTTGTGTTGTTTGACAAACAACAGTCTCATGTCCCCTCCTTCCCCCTTTTTCAAAATTTTTCAGACCAGTACCTAAGAATGGAACCGAAATGATTTTTTCTCTTCAGAAATTACGATAAAAAAATAGTATGCAGTACTCATAAATTTACGTTAATGCTATATAGGGTGATTATTAAGTTAATTATAACGTTTGGAATCTGTTGCTTTGATGTCCGAAAGGTAGTTTCTGAGTTATGGAAGCTGGACCCATAAGGCGCCATAGAGGGACGAAGCCCGCTAGTGTCTATCATAATTATATCTGCCATGTGGACTAATTGCGATATTTAATCAAAATAGTCCCCCCCCCCCCCACTCCTCATCCTCGGAAATATAACAAATACAAAATGTGTCTTTATAAACCTATCGTCAAATAGGTTTTTATTTATTTTTCCCTAAAAAAAAAAAACATGATTTTTATATCCGTAACGTAAATAGCGGACGAAGCCCGCTAGTTCCTATCATAATATATATTTTTAATAATTTTATATAGTCTATAATAAAAATCAGACTTAAAATAGTCTAGTTCCATGAGTACTTGTAGTGTCAGTTACATGCTACGATTTTTGGTTACCAGTATTTTAGAACGGGAAAATGTGACTTATTTTATCGGAGATATCTCATTAATTGAATAAGGCGAAGCAAACTTTTTGAAAAAAAGGTGGCCAACAAGCATAGCAGTTATCAGCTATGTGACTTTGTGCTAAAAGTCCATTAATTTGATCTGATTTAAAAAGATTACGGAAGATTGAATTATAGTAGAACCTGGATTAACCGAGCTTCGATTAATCGAGTTTTCTGTTAACCGAGCCGATAACAAAGTCTGATTTTTTTTTTTCCTTTTGAATGAGCCTTAAAAATAACCACACTCTTTAGCTCACTGTCCGTGCTATACAGGCCCTTCAGCCCCCAAAAGCACTCAACTCCAAAGAAACATTGGACCCTGAGAAGTCAATAGCGAACAATGCTTTGTTTCCAGTGGCTGTGTGAACTTTCGTAAATTTTTCAATTTGCATTTTAAAATTTACTACTGGTAGTTGATTTTCTTTTTAAATTTGTTAAGCTGTTAAACAGAACTTTACATATATTTATTTTTATTATTTAAAAAACGTTCTATATATATTTTTTAAAAGAGATGTTAAATTCGCAAGCACGGCGAGTTTTTACACACAGTTTCTATTAACCGAGATTTCCGATTCCGATTTACTAACAGTCCCAATTAGCTCGGATAATCGAGGCTGCTCTGTATAATTAAAAAATCAATGGCGATCTTACTGTAAACGGGTTTCCCTTTTACTGAGGGATTTCAAGACCGAATCAGCTGATGTTAGTTGCTGTTTCCGTGCTTGATTAATTAAGATTAGTTAAACATTTGAAAATTACCAAATATAAAAGGAACTAAGTCAACAGAGTCTTTGCTTTATGGTATTTTTTAACAACGCTATAAGAAAATGTTTTTAAATAAGAGATTTTAAATGTAACGTTTTAAATCTGACATAATTTTCACCAAACTTTCCTTTCTCTTTGTAACATTCAACTGAAAATATTTTTATTATTACAAAGATAATATTATTATTTGCTCTACCTTAAAATTGGCAACTATAGTTAAAAATATCATCTCGAAATTTGAAATAAATCTCTCATATAAATATATTTTTTAATTTAAACTGTTTTGCAATATTATTATTTGACCACTTTGGCCAATATGACGTAATTTCCTCCATTTACGACTTTTAACACATATCAATGAATTTTAATTTAAAAATTTTCTTTTTCTTTTAATATTCACGTGTAAATATAATTTTTATGACGTAATTTTCAATGTTTTCCTGCTTTTAATGCGTAATCATTTAATTCTAATTTGAAAATAATTGATTATTTTGTAATTTTCTTTCATTTTAAGTAAGCATGTGTAAAAACAATTTTTATGACGCAATGTTTAATATTTTCCTGCTTTTAACACGTTGTCATTTAATTCTAATTTAAAAGGATTTTTTTCTGTTTATAATAGTCACGTGTGAATAAATTTTTAATTTAAAGGATATATTATTCTTTGCGCTGTTTTAACAATTGGCAACAATTTAAAATAATCTTTTCTAAAATATGTAAAACATATCTCTGGAAATTCTGAAAATTTTAATTTAAAATTGAAATAAACCGTCAAAAAATTAGGCAAGTTAAAAATAATAAATGCACTCTGCAAACTTCGAGTTTCTATTGAATGATTAAATTGAATGAAAATGATTAAATTCCCATGTATATATTTTTTTCCTATGAGACTTTTTTAATGAGACAATTTTATCCAGATTTAACATTAAATATCACTTAAAATAATTCTTCGATTTAAAAACTGTCTACTTCAACGTTTTTATTAAACATTTCTCTATAATACTACCCATTTTAATATTTTTGTATGCAGTAATTTTCTTAATATTTGCGAAATAGACATCTAGTCACAAGAGATTCTTTCAAAGCGGCGAAGAGAGTTAGTTTTTTTTTCCGAATAAGAGACAAAAAGTAGTACGCAATTGCGTCAAAAGATGGCGACACCAGAAATCTGATATGCTTATTATGTAAACTGTAAATATTGCAAAGTTAAATAAAAACAATTGTCTCGGGGTTATCAAACTTCATTGTTATTTATAAATAAAACATTTCAACAAAATTATTTATTATAAAAGAATTATTACATCACAATAGTTTTTATGCAAGGGAAATAATAATTATAATAATAATAATATTATCGATGTCAGTGATTATATATTGATTGACCGTCATAATAATAAAAAATGATATTATAAAAAGAAGAGCTGAAATGAATTATTTTTTTACTTTTCTGATCGTGTGATTTATATTCAAATAATAATTATTAATGTATATTTTTTGTAAAGTGATTGAAATTAAATATATTTATAAAATTTATGGTAATATTTTTATTGTTGAAAAATTGCCAAGAAATAATCATCATCAAATTGGCGTCATTATAATTGTAATTTTATTTAACTTAATAGCAATTAAAAAATTACAAAGGAACTGAGAATGATGGTCAACTAACAGACTTTAAAAGAAAAAAAAACACATTCACATGTGAAGACAAGTACCAGATAGTATCGAACTGCCTATCTTAAGATCAGTAGACGATGGCCCTTAACCAGTCAGCCAGTGGGAAGACAAAATTTTTCTCCCCAAAAGTGGTTAAAAAGAAAGCATGTGTATGAATACAGTGTCATGCATTTTCGGTGAAATTTCCATAGAATGGCGAAGAAATATAGTCCGATTTTTCATGCGCATTATAAAACGAACAAGAGTCTTGCTGGAAACAAGTAAATTGTTATTTGGTTCATCTGAAACATATTTATTTGATTTTTAAAAAATCGCCCGTGTCATTTTCGAGAAAAAAAATCGAATTATTTAACGAACGAGAGTTTTCCCAGAGAAAAGAAAAGTGTTATTCACCTCGCCTTAATCACATTTATATTATGTATAAATTTAAAGATTATCGTTAGAACCGTTTTCGAGATTTTCAAATTAGGAACTTCCTCGATATCATACCAACGTTTTCACTTTAAAAATGGCTATTTAGATCTCAATATATACTGCACGTAGAAATGTAAATATTTCAGTATACGATTAGACTGCAGATGTAAGACTGTTCTAGAAAATTCAGAACAATAAGACCTATATCTGCTGAGTTATTAAAAGGCGGCTTTTCGCGTTTTCTTTGATGTCGAGTTAGCTGTATATATGAGTTCCGCCATCTACGAATTCTATGATACGATACGATACGATTTTAACGATACGATACGATACGATTTTAGGCTTAAGGCTGCGTCACTCGGAATACTACCGTCTCCCATGATTCTATAGCAAGGACGTTGTAGTACGCCTAAATGATATATATCAATTTCAATACGTTTAACATACTCTAATATCATTAAAATGCGGCAGATGGTGTCCTCATAGCCGCGTTCTTGAAACCGAAAAAATGTGGGAAACATAACAATTATTTGTGATGCATTGTTACAATCTATCTTTCTCACCATATATATATATATAGTAATTCTTGCACATATTAATACATTCACACAAGCGCATATGACTGTGCATATGTCTAAGTGTGTAAGGACATATATATTTGTGTGCATACATAGACAAAGAGACACAACTACATGCACTGCACGCGCGCATATTTTCGTCAAACTGTATCCAAAAAAGAAGGGGAATATATCACAAATTGAATCTCTGGTGATATGCGTAAATTATAATTTCTTAAAAAATCATTCAAACTTATTTAGGGTGACATTCTCTTGTTTTAACTTTAAATCAATAGAAAATACCATTATCAACATCAGAATTATTCATTAAAAAAAGTAATTCAGAAAGCTTTTTAACTGTATTATACATTTAAACCTCAAAATAAAGAACACATTTCAAAATTTAAAAATATTTTACGAAGATAAATTTGGATGTTATTTTTTTTTTTTTTCGTTAATAAAAAATGAAATTTTCATTGAGACTGAAAAAAAATGCTATTGTTTCTTGAACAATGACATTTGAAAACAGTTACAATAGAAGCGAAAGATAAAAAAATGTAAAAGAAAGGAGGCAATGTCCTCACGTTAATTACCATATTTTTCTGCTGGCGTGAAAAATTTATATCGTACCCCAGATAAAACTACAAACGAATGGTTTTAGATTTAATTTTATTTTTTACTTTAATAAGAAAAACAATGATCAGTTTTTTTATACTGTTATTGCAAATTTTTATTCTGACAAAGCTTTAAAAAATTGCATATATTTTACGTGTAATGAATATGCATGAGATAATTATCATACTTATCAATCAATGTTATTACAGGTATGCGCATGATAAATCTTTTTAAAAAATTGGGATTTTTCTTTCATTTCTAATTACTTTACACAAAAAACAGAAAAAATGAGATATTAATGGCTGAAAACTCTAAAATATTCCCAATTTTAAAGTATGATAACTTGGATTTACATTTTCCATGTTAGGACACAGAATAAGTTTTTGTAAATGTACCGGGTGTCCTAAATAGGACTCACTGATTTTAAAATTCAATAACTTGCAAACGGTGACAGATATGTTAAAAAATTCTTGCAGGAGGGTTATGCATGAGGTCAAAAGTTTTTTTTTTTTTTTTTTTTTTTTTTTTTTTTTTTTTTTTTTTTACAGTGATTTTCGATTTTAGTTCGAATTACAAAGAATAGATGGCGCTGCGATCAATAGACGCTACATTCAGGCTCGAATTTTGGTCCTTCGGGACTCACTCAATACATTTTAATCTCCTTTTTCTAATCTCCATTTTAATCTCCCACGGAAGAAGAGATCGGCCAAAAAATCGAGCCTGTATTTAGCACCTATTGTTTTCAGCGCCATCTATTGTTTATAATTCTAACTAAAATCGAAATTCATTGTAAAAAAACTTTTGACCTTGTGCATAATCCTCCTGCAAGAATTTTTTAAATATCTATCACCGTTTGCAAGTTATTGAATTTTAAAATCAGTCAGTCCTTTTTAGGACACCCGGTATATTGTATGTAGATACTGTAAACAAAATTTAAACTTCCCTAAATTAAAAGAAATCTTATTAATTGATGAAAATGGATTTATCTGTGATTAAAGAACTACATCTGAAATACTTTTGCAATTGGAACTATATTTCTTAAGCTAACAAATATAGGAATTAGCACTTAATTATTCATAAGATGGGAAAACTCTGTACAATTGCTATCTATTATCTGTTACTTGTTTTACGATATATATATATATATAAAAACAAGGGTATTATTTAATAAAATAAATTACTTCGGGATAATTATGCAGGTGGCCCATCGAGTACCGTAAACGAAGAAAATTAGTAAAAAATCGATGTACGTAGTCAACTTGCGATAAAAATTGATTTTTGAAATAAAGTCTAGTTGAGACATCCCCTATTATCTCTTGGTATATCTTCTGAGAAATGTCGTAGAGTTTGCCCTTCTTAAACTTCCGACAAAAAGATAAGGAGACAGTTAAACTATGCTATTTAATGTTATAAATTTTTTCCAAAAATTTCATCACTGGATTCCAATTCCAGATTTCGCTTAAGCTAGAATAAATACTAGAAGCTAGGTTTGATACTTCAGCATATTTTCGTCCACTTTTTTTGGTAAACACAATTCTGCGCATCATACAATGTTATTTAATTGCAACTTCATATATCCTACACTTTGTATGTAGGTTCTGTACACCAGTACCCTCATAGCATGCATGGTCACGGTGACGTCGTTGTGACGTCGTTGTGACGTCACTGTAAGTCACTGTGGTCACGTCACATCTGTGACCAAAATGCCACCACTCAGTGATGTCACATTGTGACTGAGATGTGAACTTAGAAAACTTTAAAAAATTACGAAAATTCTTCAAAACATGCTATTTACTGTAAAATTATGTTTTTCTGGCAATTAAAAAAAAATTGTAAGGTCACTGTTATGTCACTGCTATGTAACGTACGTCACGTCACATATGTGACAAAAAAACCACCATATTGTAAGTCACAGTGTGACAAAAATATGAACTTCAAAAATCTTTGAAAATGAAGAGAAATATTTTAAACAGTCACGAGTTACATGGCATAAGGAATAAAGTATATTAGTGGATAGCAAATGGTAAATTCTGTCACTAAAGGGGAGGGGGGGGGGCATAATAAATAAAGTGCACGATACAAGCATTAATAAACTAAATTTTCAGGCTATATTTTATCAATTTGATATCTAAGATAGTGAATGTATACTTTTTCATGATTTCAATTTTATCTAGCATTTGGATAATATATTTAGAATTAGGAATATTAAATTTATACACTTTACATATTTAGTTTGCTGGGAGGAAATTTATTTATTTGTTTCTTTTTTTACCGACCAGGATTATTCGAAACACTTCTGTGGTTTCAAAATAAAAAATTTCTATTACAGTTAAATCTGCACCTTTTAATGAGCACGTAGAAAGAGTCTTCAGAGTTTAGTCATCTATGCATTTCTTGCTTTAGAATATTTTTATAATTTGTATTCAAGTCATAAATTCTACTTCTTTCAGACTTTTTAAATAAAATTAGCATTTTCCGAAAATAAAAGAAATATACAAAATTTGTGCAAAACAAACTTTACTTTAAAAAAAAAAAGGGGGGGGGGGGCTCGTTATTACCATTAAATTTATTTTTACACCTTTTGAAAATTTAAACAATGGTATATCTAATAAACTCTAATTATGAATATTATTATTATAATTATTTAGAAAAAAGGAACTTTACAATACATTTTAACTTGTATTATTTGGTACGGATAAAAAGAAAAGGTTAAATACATTGGACATTTCTTCAAATACAAAATTTTAATTAACCATACTTTCAGAAAATTACTGCGCATTCAAGTTTCATATCTCTTGCATGCAAAAACAAATAATCTGTACCAGACCATCTGCTTGAAAATCGTCTGCCCACAAAAAAATAAACATGAGAAGACGCGGGAAATAAATAGTTCACTGTTTTTAGAACATCACCTTCACCACGTCTACAACACTTTAAGATAAGGAAATGACCATTTTAGGATACACGGATATTAATAGAACGTATATGTAAGTTTTATTTAATTTAAATATTTTGTTCCTGATTTGTATATTATGAGTTAAATAGTTTTATGTTATATTTGTAAGAGACTGATCTTTAACTGTCAGAAGCTATATTTTCAAATTCCATAACTGTAAAGAAAAATATCTTAATCTGCCATCGCTTGAAAAAAAAAAAAAAAAAAAAAAAAAAAAAAACTGCGCAGAGACTGTGCATGCCTACATTCATACTGGAATTAATATAAACATTAATTTACTCTTACTTGAGATTGAAAATGATGGAACGACAATGATTTGGCATTATTTTATCGGCTTCTTATATTTTTTGATTACTAACACTTATAGTTATTATTATTTTGGGGTTAAATATGAAGTTCGATTATCATGAGATTACGAAACTGTTTCAGACTAGAAATTACCATTATACTGGGAAAATGTATTTTTACATATTACAGTAGTGAAACATTTGAAAGAATTTTCTTTTAGTGCTAATAATATTTTAAATTATCTTTCAAAATCCTAAATCTTCAAACCAATGTTTTCAGATTTAACATTTGCCGAAATTATAAAATAATAGGAATTCCTTATACCATATGGAAATATTTTTGAGATATTGTTAAATCTAATAATGCATTTAATTTATCTATTGAGTTTGCTGTTGTTTAATAGTACAATTATAAATACTAATTATTATTTTTAGTGTTTTTCAAATTGGTATATTTATTTTTTTAAATTGTATGTAAGCATTTTTTCTGTTTGTGATTTTAATCAAACATTTAATTATAGACATTCTGAATCGGTTATTAAATTTTCTTCAATTGTAAATTCATTTTCTACGTTTATGATACGCGTAATTATTGGCACTAAAAAGTAAAATATGATATTTAAGCATTGAAACAAAGTGTTTTTCATACCTGATGGAAAGTTATGGATTAAACTGCTTTAGTATATATTTTTTAAAAGTTCATATAATACAGAATACATAATATAGGACACAAGTTGAAAAGTGCTTATGACTTCGGTTTGTCTCTCCGTCTGTCCGTCTAGCAGTCTGTCCGCAATCTAACTCTCGAAAATATACTCGGATTGCCCTGAAATTTTTGGATGTTATTGACGTTTACCATAGCACGGTACCTATTTGTAATGAAGTTTGTAGCATGCTTTGTTCATTTACAGGGACAGTCAAAAGTTTTCCGTTACATTACAGCCTATGGGAAAAAATCGTTTCAAATGATTTTTTATGATTTTACGCACGCTTTCAAACAGAATAAAATTTATATGCACTTATGAAGTGCACTAAAATATGCATTCTGTTGACTATGCGATGCAAAGAATAGTTATTGTTCATTTACAGGGCTAAAAAAGGAATTCAAATACATAATGATATAGGGGTGGAGGGAATTGTTTGCGGCATACTTTAATTATGTTAATCTATTTCATATATAATGAAATTGATATATGTCGCTGAGGTTTACATACTATAAATTATTTCATGTATAATACGAATAATACGTATATAGCATTTACAGGGACACACAAAATATTTCAGATACTATATTGTATCCGAAGTACTGTTCATTAGCGATGATTGCTGGAAATGTATTTTTAATTATGATATGCGCTTTTATGATTCACTATATTTATGCATAGTATATGGTGTATATAAATGCTATAATTCCTATACAAGGCTACACAAAAGTATTCGTAAGGATTACTGGGTATGGGCGCAAATTGCTTAAAGGTTGTTTTTAAATGAGTTATGCTTTTTTTTGCTGAACTGCATTTAATTTACCAAGAAATCTTTGTAGAATATAGATAAAATGATATACAGGGTCACGTAAAGAATTGGATACATGGCCATCTATAAATTATAATTTCTGGAAATGTGATTTCAGCAGTTTTAAGAGTGTCTTAGTTTGAATTAAATTTTAACTAAATAGTGGCGTGTAATAAAGATTCTAGGTAAACTACAGGGTTGCACAAAAGTATTCAAGTATGTTTCCATACATTAGTATAAATTGCTGAAAAAGAATTTCAACCTGTTAGGCGTTTTCTTGCTAAACTAGATTTTCCCATTATATAGTATATATACACTTAAAAAAATGGGAAGTCAAAATTGAGTAAAAAGTACTCAATTTTAAATGCGTCACATACTCAAAATAGCTCCGATCCAAATGTACTCAAAGTTGAGAAACACATGTACTCATTTTTTATTCATTGGTTGTGATCAAATATGAATCGTTATGTACTGCCCCCCCCCCAAAAAAAAAAGAAAAACCTAAAATTTAAAGTAAAAATGTACTGACATTTATTTCCCGTTCAAAGTTCTTAACAAGAAATGTTTAATTGATTATTTATTAAGAAAAATAGCAAAATTCTTAACAAGGTACTCAAATCGAATATTTTTATGACAAGAGCATTATTTCCAAGCACTTTTAAATTATTTTTAAAATGCTGTGCATAATTTAATATTTACATTAATAAACATCATTTATGCCGCCATAAATGAAATGAACCATTACAGGGTACAAAACTATTCGTTTGTTTGGGTTTGATAACATGCGATGTTTCAAAATAGAGAAAGCATGGGTTCATTTTTGATCCAAAAATATTAAATTCGATATGAGTACGTCGGTTTACTTATTTTTGAGTACTTCATTTTTCTCAGTGTACCAACCTACAGATCAAATACAGGGCTGTTCAAAAGAATTGGAAAAATTATTTGGCTATGGACGGTAACTGCTGAAATCAATTTTTCAAATGTTTTATGAATTTTCTAAAATGTTTACTTAGTTATCTTATTTACGTCATTTCCCTAAATTACGATGTCTTGTTAAAGCATTCAGAAAGTGTTGGAAAGTATTTTATAATCTGTGATTAACGCATGATTTTTCTTACTCGTTTTTTTTTTCTATTTCCCAGATCAGTCTTTTCCTATAAAACATACCAAATCTATTTAGCTCATATTCACAAAATACAATATACACGGGAATAAAAAATTTAAATAAATATCGCTTATCATGCCGCTCTATAAATAATAGTTGTATTAATATCCGTTAGTCTCCATGTTCGTATTTAATAAAACAATGACAAATCACAGCAAATTAAAAAAATTACACATTCTAAATATCAAGCTTGAACTCAATATCAAGCATAGAACTTAATATCAAGCATAGAACTGAATAAAAAAATATGTCAGTTGATAAGCATTGTTTTTTAAGTGGAAAAATTTAAAAATGTTTTAGAAGAATAGGACTCCAAAATAGCGATATTTTGCTAAAAAGTACGGTAAAAAGATAAGATTTTATATTTACAGCAAAAGGTTATTTCAAAATTCATCGCTGCATTAATACTTAGAAATTTTTCCAGAGAGAATCCTTCGCCTTATATACAATATTTCAAATGAAAATCAAATATCAAATTAATTGCTTAAAAGGCGCAAAGGCCAACATAGTGAAAAAAGATTCCATGCCGGGACTCGAACCCGGGCCATCAGTATAGCACACTGACATTCTGCCGACTAAACCACATGGAACGACGCCCAGTCTGTAAAATTTCTCACTATTACAGGTTGGCAAGGCTACAAACGCAGTACAAGATGGAATATTTATCGTGAGCCAGCGACATGGGGCAAACACGAAATTTAATTAAATCCAGCATCGATAGAAACTATATTAATAATTGGAAATTTTTCCAGGGAGAAACATTCGCCTTGCATACAACATTTCAAATTAAAATTGCCTTTTAAGCAATTAATTTGAAATTTGATTTTCATTTGAAATATTGTATGCAAGGCGAATGGTTCTCTCTGAAAAAATTTCCAAGTATTAATATAATTTCAATCGATGCTGGATTTAATTAAGTTTCGTGTTTGCATCATGTTGGTGACTTACGCTAAATATTCCATCTTGTGCTGAGTTTGTAGCTTCGCCATCATGTAATAGTAAGAAATTTTCCAGCCTGGGTATCGTTCCATGTGATTTAGTCGGTAGAATGTCAGTGCGCTGTACTAATGGCCCGGGTTCGAGTCCCAGCATGAAATCTTTTTCACTATTTGCGTCTTTTAAGCAATTAATTTGAAATTTGATTTTCATTTGAAATCACAGTGTTTATGACAAGTTCGTCACAAATGACACCTATTTCACAAATTGGTCACAGTGTGACTTCAAAGCATTGTCGCTTTCGTCACAGGTTCGTCACAAAATTAATGCCAAAATAGTCACAAATGACACACTTTTCACAAATTTGTCACACCGTGACTTCACAGAGTGGTCACAATGTGACGTCACAAACGACCTCTAAAACGGCCATAACGACCTCGCATTCTAGTCACTATGACGTCACATCGACGTCACGTGACGTCACATCGACGGTCACAAAATCACAGTGTGACTTCACAACGACGTCGCCGTGACGTCACCATGCCTTACGGGTAGTAATTGATAAGTAGGGCACAAATATATATAAAATAAAATTTAATGAATGTTTATGTTAATAAGAATTGCTGTATATTACTGTATTACGGGGGGGGGGGGGGGGCTTGAGCCAAAATCACTGCGACCAGATGTGCCGTACTTATAAATATGCGCCGATAAAAAGGTGCTGATGAATAATATAAGTGCCGAAAATAAATAATTTGCTGATGATAAATTACTTTTGTTGCAGTAAAAATAAATTAAGTATAATCTTACTTTAAGGAGAAAACTGATGACACAGAGGCTTGTTCAAGGAAAGCAAGTATATGCGAAAAATCTAACTTTATTAATCACATGGAGAGGGGAAATAGTATAGCAGAGAAAATAAATTGGTCACAGTACATAGTAGAAAACTTCCCATATAGATTATTAAACTTAAAGTAATCCCATGACAATAATGAATACTGGTTGATGCTGGTTAAAATTATTCCTTAGAGAATGCCTTGATAATAAAATGTCCTAATGGAAATGCATAAAATAAAATGCTGGTGATTGAAGATAAACTTTTATGGATCGTGAATTCGCTGTTGAAGAACATGGTAGTTCTCGAACGGTGATTGCCGCTTCTTTTGAATCAGACGCTGGGACCGAATTCTCGAAAAAACAATTACATTGTCAAAAAATATACTAAGAAAGTTTTTTTTAATTTGTTGAAAAATTATCTGCACTTTGTATATATACCATGTAAACGGGGTTTATTTTAGTGCATCCAAAATTAATATAAAATCTGTTAGTTAAATTAAAATTGCGTATTATGAGCAGAGCGTATAAAAAAGGGAAAGACAAAACAGAAACTTTCTGAAGAGAGAAAGTACATTTAATTCGCGGAGTGAAGACACACCTTTTGTGTTATCCCTCAAATATGAAAGAGGAAAAATTATCTGCACTTACCTCCTAGTTAGAAAAATTTACATGTCTGTAGATATAAAAATTCTTAAGAAATCCATTTATTTACTATTTTGTTTTTTATACAGATGAGTGTGTCTCAATGATAAATTTCTAGCTCTTTGTCCAGTATAATTGCATTCAATTTAATTCGTCTGAATATTTAAAAAAATTGGTAATTACATCACGTATAGATTATTAAACCCTTCCTACAATTATAAAATATTCTTACAAATACACCAATTTCAATTTTATTCCATATAAAATTTATAAAAATAGAAAATTATTAGAATATTTCTGCACAGCCCTTTATAAGAAAAATCGTGCCCAAACTTCAAATATACGAAAATTTATTTTTTTATAAGAAAACGCTTATTGTAAAATAAAATACGCTGTCATAAGAGGCAGTGTACATAAATTGTCTTTTGTTACCCGTAAAATGTAGTATAAATTTCTCCAAACATGATTTGATTTAAGTAACACTCTATTGTGAAATATTAGTAAAAAATATCAATTTCTTTTTATTAGAAATAATGTAAGACCATTAAATTCTTTTCAAACAATTACAGCCAACTAACGTAATGTTTCCAAATTATTTTACATGCATTTGTAATCGATAGATAAATTATCCAAAAAAACTTTCTATAAGAAGCAGGATATTGCATATCTCAATAATCCATGTGAATTTTGTTAGATTTAAAATATAAAATCGCTAAAACGTACTTAAAAAATTACTGCATATTGCAATGGTCGACGCGAAATTACAGCAGTAAAGGTAAAAGATTCAATTCATAAAATGGTTTCTAATGATATTATTTAAAAATTTAAACTTAATCCGTGAAACTACAAAGCTAGAGAATACTATAAAATACATTTTATACCTATAAGCATAACATAATATGATTTATAAATATATAAGTCAGGTATAGTTTTAACTATAATAACATCAACTATACTCAAAAGTTTTTAAATATCATTGTAGTTCTTTCCACTACACATCAACATGCAAATGTTTTATATATTTGATTGAAATACGAATTTCAGTATTCAATGGACGAGTAGCGAAATAGACGAACTTGTAGTAGCATAAGTCTAACAATTTATTTTAGAAAATTTTCTTCGATACAATTATCTTTTTTTAAGAACTAGCGGAGAACCGACCTTAAAAACTTTTCATCATCAAAGATTTCCTTCATTTTAAGAAACTGACTTTTGATAAAAAAAAAAAAAAAAAAAAAAAAAGAAAAAAAGAAATAACTGTTCTGAATCAAAGACTTTTAAAAACCTTTAAATATATTTGCAAAGTAAAAAAAAAGAGAATTGTTATTTAGAGATTATTTTTGAAGGTTACTTTTTAATGTATTTTTAATCTAAGTTTTGATATTAATATCGCATGCGCGACCTCGAAAATTCGTTTCGAGAGATAATGATGCCGTTTTTTCAGCGAACCATAGATTCAACGAAAAATATGTCTATATACTCGACGACGAGCATGCATGTTTTAATATAATTACAAGTTTTCTGCAATCCAAAATTGTCAGACAATATTATCACAGAGAAAGAACACTTTATGTAGGGTTCGCACGGGTACCGTTATTTTCATAGCCAAATATCAGTATTTTTTGATAGAAAAATAAATCTAGTTTAAACGCGCAAAATTTCGCCTTATTTGAGCATGTATTTTCTAAAAGAAAATACTGGTACAGAAGAATTTCTTAGTCTGGATATTCAAAGACCCGTACTAATCCTGTTCATGTTATATAACGTAATGTCAGACTTTAAGAAAATTTTATAATTGGTGCATAGAGATATTATTTAAACTGTTGTGAATCAAAAGTTTTCATAAAATAGAATATACTGCCAATTTTTGAAGTAAGTTTAATAATCTGGATAGTTTTAATATGTTATTACACTGTAAAAAAAGACACGCGTTTTCAAATCTAGAAAAAATATTATACAACGACAAACGAATATAAAGTATAATCATTTCCGGCATAATCACGATTCTGAAAAGCGTTCTATATCATTTGAATAATATATGTTCAGAAACCAATATAATATTTAAACTTAAAGAAGCAATTATAAAATTCAAATTTATTTTACTACCACTGATTTTCCAAAACTTTCCCATTAGTGTATTAATCAGTTTTCTCAACCTCAAAATTTATGTTTTTGGATGTTTTGGATTCTCAAGATAAAATTTTTATGTTTTACAGAAAAAAATTATGAATAAATTGCCTTGAATTTGGAAAAAACCCGCCGGTAGGGGGCGCTGTAATAACGATTTTTGTGCATTTTGAATATTGTATCATCGAAAAGTGTATGAAGTTATGCATAGAATTGAACCAATTTTCTTGTGTATGTTTTTGCCATGGCAAGAAGGTCCTCCTTGAAATTGGAAAAATTCCGCCGGAAGGGGGCGCTATAATAGCAATTTTTGTGCAATTTTCAATATTGTACCATCGAAAAGTATATGAAGATATCCGTAATTCTAATAAAAATACTAATAAAACTAATTCAAATGAAATATTGACATGAGATAGAGGAATGTTTTGGGATTGGCACATCCAACTAGTTAGAATTATATCCGTTCAATAGCTGAAGCGGCAATTCCAAAAATTTGAAATAATTTTTCTCCAAATGACGTTTTTGGGTATACCGCGACGAATATCTCGAAAAATCACAAAGAAATTTCATGAAATTTTCCCACATATATTTAATGTTAATCTGTATATACTGAACCTAAAATTTCCCTTTCATTGCTCAAAAATTATTTTTTTGATGACTATACTGTTGAAATTTTGAAAATATTGTATTAGCTAAATACAACTTTGCATTAAAAATGTAAAAATATTTTAAATACAAATTTATTGATGTTCAAGGTAGTTATTATAATCTGAAGTGTCAGTGGGCACCCAAATTTACATTCTAGTTTCGAAATGTAGTTTGTTATTCTGCGGGTAAGCAGTTATACTAATTTTCTGCTCATTAAATGATGACAGCTTGGACATCCCCCCTCCCTTCCGGTTAAATGCTAATTATGCATCTTGCAATTTTTTAAATATATGAAATGAAAGTACATACTTACATCTTTCATCCCAATAAAAGTTGTGTTTTAAAATATCTTACATTTTAAGATATTAAATGTTGAAAATGGTCATTTATTTTCTTTATTTTTTACAATTTTAGGAGTTCTGAGATTTTGTAACGACGCATCTAGTTAAATGACTTATATCTCATCAAACTAAAATTGCAGGACGTGATATATTTCAAAAATATTAACCAATATGAATTTAAGCATTAATGACTGCCTGAAAAAAAAATTGAATATGCAAGCAATCTCCTATGAAGATTGCTTAACCAAATATATGTTTGGCTTTATATGAATTCAAAGAAGTTTATATTAATATATGAATACAGCATAAATATTTGCGATTTTCTCAGTAGTTTAAAAAAAGTATTTTTTTAAGCGAATGATGCCTAATGAAAAGACATACACTATGACGCAAAAGTTTAGACAATGAAGAAATTCTTACATACTTTGAAAAATATTTATTCAATTTTCAAATCATTGCTTGAAATTAATGTGCTGTACATATAAACAATATTTATAACAAAGAAAAGTGGAATTGTGCATATTGCAATAAATTAAATGGTAACAAAAATAAACTGCTGTCTCAAAAGTTTAGACACAAATTAAATAAAATCGAAATAAACAATTTTTAAAACCTGGTTGCGCATCCATGCTTATGTATTACGTCATATACACGAGATTGCATGGAAGAAACTAAATCTTGCATAGTTTGTGGATCGATATCGTACCATGCATTCTCAATAGATGTCTTAAGTTCCTTTTCAGAAGAGTATTGTCTAGCGTTGCTATAAACTTTGCGACACATGATGCTCCAAAGGTTTTCTATAGGGTTAAGATCTGGGCTACATGCTGGCCAGTCGAGAACTCTTATATTATGGGAATTAAACCAAGATTTTGAACGTTTTGCAGTGTGAATTGAAGCATTGTCTTGCTGAAATTCCCACTGAGGACGCCCTAGAAGCTCAGCAAATGGCAGTAGGTTTTCTTCTAATGTCTGTGTATAATGCTGTGAAGTTTGACGACCACTGGTGAAGGTCAGAGATACTTGTCCATTATAGCAAAAGGCTGCCCAAACCATCACCGAGCCCCCTCCTTGTCTGCGACTAAAAAAACGTCGAGGTTCCTTCCGCAAGTCATGCCAATACGATAAACAACCATCTGAACCATCCAGATTCCACTTTTTTTCATCGCTAAATATGACTGACTGCCATTTCTCTCCATATGACATATGCTTTCGAGCCCACATAAGTCTTTGTAACTTATGATGTGGTTTCAGAGTTGGTTTCTTCTGCATTTTGCTATAAACGATTGTTCCTTTTTCCAAAATTCGTCTACGAATCGTATCCTTTGATACAGAGAGTCCCGATGAGCTTTGAACTCCACGTACGCTCATTTGTTGAGTACTCGCTAGTCTTTGTATCAGGCGATCCTCTCGTACATTTGTCACACGTGGCCTCCCAGACCGACATTTTGCTTTATATTCGGAACCACTCGATAAAACTCGATAAATAGATTTTTTTGACCTATTAATAATAGCAGAAATTTCAGAAACGCTCTTCCCTTCACCTTTCAACTGCAAAATCCTTGAAACCTCATTCACTCGAATTTCTTTAGCTCTCGGCATGTCGACTATGAAGCGCAATCGTTTGCAGAACTTAAGTACTCCAAATTTGTGACATCATCGATTCTAAATTTGCATATGCCAGCGAATATTCAAAGAAATTTAGAATAGTGTCTAAACTTTTGCGACAAGCACATTTGAATTTTTATGAAAAAAATTAGTATTATAGCAAATAAAACGACTGTCTTTTGTACATAGCATTTTAAATCAGTTTTTGAATATATTTACAGGTTTTTGTAATTCTGACGTCATAATTCTACATTTTAAAGCTGAATGACGTCATTGTCTAAACTTTTGCGTCATAGTGTATATAGTTTATAACAATATAGACTACAACAGCAAATGTAGAAATTTTCCCATAACAGCACCCATATAAAAATGCCGTACATTCCGAGATTCGGCATTATTTTAAAGACAACGATATTGTGAAATACAAATATTCCGGGATTCTTGTATGGTATATACAGGGTGACAATTATTTAACTCTATGAAATTAAACCGTCATAACTGCTCAACGGTTTGCGCGAAGAAGTTCAAACTTTGTGGTTGGCCGCAGGGCATGATGGGAATTAGTATGCGCATGCGCACGCAACTTATTGTTGTGGGCCATTTTGGCGCATTTGGGGCATTTGGGGGACTGAGAATCGGCATTTCGCAATCGAGAAGTCTCTTCACCCTCAACGGGTGACAGCGTGGTGTGCAATATCCAGTCACGGAATAATTGGTCCGATATTCGTTAACGGCACGGTGACTACTGAACGATACGTGAATGTTTTGTAAAATGGTTTCACCCCCTTCTCCAAAGTGACCCTGATTTCGACAAGATGTGGTTCATGCAAGACGGAGCTCGACCCCATCGGACAAAGAAAGTTTTTGATGTCCTGGAGGAGCACTTTGGGGACCATATTCTGGATCTGGGCTACCCAGAGGCCACTGGAATGAGACTCGCTTGGCCGCTATAATCTCCGGATCTTAACGCATGTGACTCATTTTTGTGGGGCTACATTAAAGACAATGTGTACAGAAAAACCCCCAAAGACATTGCTGAGCTGCAAACTGCCATTCGGGAGGTCATCGACAGCATCGATGTTCAAACACTTCAGCGGGTCATGCAGAATATTGCTATTCGTCTGCGCCACATCATAGCCAATGATGGCAGCCATATCGAACATGTCATAACCTAAATCCAAATATCTGTTGTGACGTTTACATGTTGAATAAAGTTTCTGCACTCAGTAGATTTTGAATAACTTGCGTTTAATTTCATATAGTTAAATAATTGTCACCCTGTAGCAGTGTAGCAGAATAAAGTAACTTTTATGAAGAGGTAAGTAAAAAATGCTCATAAAAATACCTGGTAAATTTGAATGTAAACTATAACATAAGAATTGAAGATTGGAAAAGTTCTGATTCTGACTGGTGAAATATCTGTAAATAAACTGTAATTGTAATCAAACGCAATATAAATAAAAACTTCTGAAAGTGCTTTTTCTAAGTAAAAGACTGGAAAACAAATTATAAAAAATAATAATTTTAACTCTCGGACTACCCAAAAAAACTTTTCAAACCAATTTATTAATTTTATCACATTCAGCTGCATTTTAGTGTGGATTTTTACTGTCGGATCTCTTGGATTTGTCGGATTGGCGGAGGGTTAAATTATATTTTCGTGTAATTGTCATTATGCTTCTGAGATATTTTTTAGTATAAAATATTGAGAAAAAAGAGGCATACAGTTTCTAGGGGCAGGGTAAAAAATGAAACTTGTTGAACATTACTTCATTTAAAATCACTGTTTTTCCTTCCGCAGTTTCACAGGTGATTCTGCATCCTTTACGTAACAGGTATTTCATAACGGACATATAAGATGACGCAAAGTAAAGCAAACAGCTGAATATGATATAATAATAATACAACTTTTAAATAATAAAATATATAAAAGCGTAATTTAGTTGTTGCCAACAGAAACTAAATAGTTGAAAACAGTTTAACAGTAATATTCTTTAACTTTTGAGCATTGGTTCAGCTTTTGTCAAAGTATGAAAAGTGATTTAAATCGTCATTACATAGAAGTGAAAAAGATTTTTCAGTTGATCAGCGGATCCTAATCTTTACCAATCGACCATGTCTAAAACAAGGATAACATGCATGACTCCTCCCCTGAAGTAACTTGTAGTACTTCATTAAATATAATCAGAAATACAACTATGCTAATTAAAAATAAGATTATTACTTACAGTATTTAAAATAAGTAACGGGAATAATATCTCGATTTTGTACAATAAAGAATTTTTTCAATTTTTTAAAAAAACTGTATACATAAATCTGAAACCTGGAGTTTCTCTGCAATGCAACAAACGATCGATGTTTTATTTTAACTGAGTCCTACAATGTTTATCACATTTTTCACATCAACATTGTTGTTCTCCAAAGTAAGATGAATTAATTGATACACTTCATTCAATTCGATATTTCCTGGCCATATTCCAAAGTTTCCGTTTATAAATATGTTATTTTTCTTGTGAATTAACATAGACCAGATGCACCTTCAAAAGCCATCACATGCTCTTTTAAAACCTTTGCATTTTTATACCTGATAAGTTACATTATTTACAAACATCGTTAATAAAACCTTAATTATTTATTCCAAAGGCTATTATTTTCTCCTATTGCTTATAGTAGGATGCTTATTAGATACAAAAAAAATATATTATAAGACATAAAATAACATTATATTTCGGTTTTTCGAAATCGCATTATTAAAAAAAAAGTAATTATAAAAATACATACAATATTCTTCGGGTTATGTCTACCTAGCCAACGATCCTTCTTTATATGTTTTAGTTATTTATTTTTATCATACTAACGAATTATTCAAAATCGAAGAAATATTATATTTCATCATTTTACATTGCTCTAAATTCAAGTGTATAATAAAATTATGGTGTTGCTATTTCACTTTCAAAATTAGATTGTAAATCCGTAAATCATCATCAAAAAAAAAACAATACACAGTATGCAATGACAAATTAAAATTTAAGGAGTGTGAAAATTTATTTTATTTTACTTATTTATTTAAGTTTCCTGGAGTTATAGCACCTATTTCGGTTACTCTTTTGTGTTGTATTTTAATTTTTTTCTGCATTTTTAATTGTATTTAATCAATCGCTAAAACAATAACTGCATGCAATTTTTCTAACGAAAATTTTACTAGACAGTTATTGTTTACGAAAATTGTCGATGTCCACTGAAAAAATAAATAAATAAACAAATAAATAAACACCCCCCCCCTTTCCGCCGAAATGAAACAATAACTAACGAAGAATGGGTTATTAACATATTATATTCGTGTATTTTAGGTGTCTTCAGTAGTCTCTCAATCAAAAACAAAATATTTTTCAAATAAGCATGTCTGAATGATTCAAAATTTAAAGGAATGTTTAGAGAAATATTATGTATTGATTAGAGTAGTGAGAAAATTTACAATTTTTCTTTCTATATTTTTACCATATTTTGAAATGAAAAAAATCAATGAAAAAGTTGCAGTTTTAAACAGTATAATTTTTTCAGAATAAAAATTGCCGTTTAGAACAAAGTATTTTTCTTTTATTCAACACAAACACATAAAACAAGAATTTCGTTTAATATGAAATGAAAAATCTTGAATTGGAATGTTTCTTTAAATATGAGTGGTCAAACAAATAAAAACAGGAAAGCTTTCTTCCAAAGAATAATTGAAAATGTCAGTCACGTCAAACTAGATAAAAAAAAAAGCAAAACAGCAATATAAAAAAGTAAAATATATAAAGAAAAAGCATTTATCAGATGCTTATAAACAGAGAGTATTTTGAAAAATGTCAAAAATAGTATAACAAAGAACATTGTAAACATTTTACGTTTAAATGCTTTATTCTTTAGATATTTGTTTAAAGTAGCGACAAAGAAAAATTACTTTACAAACATCTAAGTTATTTTATTAGAGGAAAATTCCCTTTCTGCTTCCAGGAAAGTTTTCAAAATTCAAGTGATGTAAAGAACCAAATTCCTGCCAAAAACTTATTTCATTTTTAAAAGTGCTTTGTAGAATCAACTTTTGCTATTTAAAGAAAAAATTCTTTTAAAGGAATAAATGAAGCTATTTACGAATTTTTGGAAGCTGTTTTAATGGGATTTATTTTTATCGAATATAAAGTTGACACGTTTAAAAATTTAAAACATTGAATTATAAGATTTTTTTTAATTTTAAGAAAGCATTAAACAATTTCTAATTCAATTATAACACCAAAAAGTTGATAAGCATATTAGATACGTTGCAATCTTCATATAAATTAATTTTGATAAGTTTTCTTAAAATGTATCAGCTTCTTTCAACATTTCTAAAGACTTTTGTAACGCTATGCGGGAAAAGAGGGCTACCACCAATAGCGTTTTCGTTGGGATGAAATCGCTTCAGCTTATGAGTGGGGAAGTGCGCTATTAGATCACCTGTCATACTTTACGGTGCTAAACAACTTTCACAAAAAAGGTTGAAGGTTTTTAAATTACAGTTTTTTTCAGTAAAAGGGTTAAATTACATAATAATCTAATTTTAAATCGCTTTTTAGAATTATGAAAGTAATGGAAAAACACTTATGCCGGAAAAAAATAAAAATATTTTAATAAAAAAATCAATTTTACTAAACTGCATCTTTGAAATATTTGCAGTAAGTTGTTCAAGTATTATAATATCATATTTTAGGATAGCTGGAGAATTCGAAAATTGAAATACCTATGTTTTCCTGTGCGCTGAAATATGATAAAATGTAGGGAAAACTTTTTAAAAGAGATTTTAATTTATTAAAATCTAACATTATGTACTAAAATGAACATATTTAACAATATAGTTTTTAAATGTTTCGTAAATATAAATAAAAAAAAATATTGCAATTGTGCAGAACCAATGAATAAATATTTAGATAGAAGTTGAATTTAAAATATTCAATTAAATTGGTGATCTCAATTTTAAAGTGAGTTTAAAAATGCACACCGCATACACGGAAAAGAATGCATTAATTAATATTTTTCTCGTGATCAACATTGTTATCTAAATACAATTGCTGAAGCATCAAACAAAACGTAATTTCTACTAAATATTCATTTCTCGACGATAAATTATACAAAGAACGATTGTGCAAAGAAAAAAAAAAGAGATGGAGAGATGATGGAGACAATAATAAATATATTTTTAATAAATTAGTAGCAAGATATAAATTACTTTTTTTTTAAATAGAACATTCCCTGTTAAAAACCTAAATAACTTAATATATTTCCAAAGAAAAACGGAAATGCTCAACTATTAATTTCTCTAAAAAGCAGTAACCAAGAGGATAGACCGTTGCCAAGAGGTTTAACGATTTCGAAGCCGCAACGGTCGTCCGACGGGTTTAAACTTTACAGCACTCGCAAATCCGTTGGTTGATGCATTCAACTTATAGAATTTTGCTGTTTAAAATTGTTCCAGTGACATCTTTCATGATACACTGTTGAGAAGAGCTTAGGAATCAATAACGGGCGCGCGCCGACTTTTCCACGGAGTAACTACATCATCCATCTCATAAATTGAAATGCCAAAATTTCGCCGAGAAAACCAAAAAAGCAATTCTGTTGTGAATTAAGTCTTCTTTAATTTTCTGTTGTTAAAGTCAAGAGTAGCGCCCTACCAATATACATATTTTCTCATATTTCGAAAGTTTCAATATAAAAATCAAAGTTTCACATTAATTTGGATTATTTGATAAATTGCACATTTGTCTACCTTATTGTAAGTTATTAAAAAGAGTAATTTATGTATTATGCAGGTGTAATATTTTCTAATTCTGATGTTGAATTCCATTTTAATAGTTGAAAACATACTACAAAGACAGTAGTTTTTAAGGCTTAACTCAAATCTATTTGGTGGAATTAGCTGAAATTACGAAGCCATGTTTTATCATGATGTTTATGATTAAGTTTATTACAATCATTTAATTGAGAATACCAAATAGAAATTTTTAAACCAGTATTATCAATTGCTTGACAAACACACGTTTCCGCAATACTTTTTTGCACGCTGTCGAAATTTTTAACTTCTGAAAATTTTACTCTACATGGGTTTATTTTTTGATTCTTCTTGTTTAATTATTGTTTCGTTTGATATTATATCTATAAATAATATTTAGATCAGTAAGCAAATATCCTGTCTTTGTGTTCGTAAGCATTAGTATTAGGAATTAAAATAACAAAACTTTGTAAAAAATCACCCTATAATAAAACAATACACAGGACGCGTTTTGAGCTAAAAACATAACAGCTCGTCATCAGCTACAGCAAACACGTGTCCGCAAGCGAACAAGGTAAAAAAAAATACAGCAAACATGTAACAAGGTAAAAAAAAATTACAGTAAACACGTGTCCGCAAGCAAACAAGGCCATTTTTTTTTACCTTGTTCGCTTGCGGACACGTGTTTGCTGTAGCTGAGGACGAGCTGTTATGTTTTTAGCTCGAAACGCGTCCTGTGTATTGTTTTATTTTATGGTGATTTTTTACAAAGTTTTGTTATTTTAATTGCTTCAAATCGCCAGTTTTCGATGCTGTTTAGCCATTAGTATTAGGTTCCAAATAAACAAATAATACGTTATTAATAATAAATAGATGAGTACATGGAGCGGCTAAAATTTCATCACTCGTTTATATCTATCTCTTAATTAGGTTTTCTTTTAAATCTGACCTTGGGTTCTATCGTCTTTTACAAATGCATGGGAGGAAATAAAAGCATATAAAGAGAGAAAATAGTTGGCAATTTAATGTTCTTCAGCAGTACATCTGGATTACATAAATGGAGTATCTCTCTATTCTATAAAAATGTAAATAACGCTGCCACCAATAGAAATGACTTTTTTGTTACCAGTGTAGTTTTCAATACTAATATTAAGAAAAATGTTGCATGTAAAGATATGGAAATTGGTAGTTTGATAGAAATGGTATGTAAACACGCTTAAGCAGGAACTTCCTAAGTCGAAGATTTATTTCAAGGGATATTTAAAGTTGAACTCGGTCAAAATTGTTCGATAAAAAAGTTAAGTAGGAACAAAAACTATGAATAGCATTTTAAACATCTATTCCATGGACATGATTGACAAGCTTCTGGCTTGTAATATGCAATTATTTTCTTAATTTACTATTTTTTTAGCTTGTTTTTGAATATATTTTCCAAAATTTCATCTATTTAACAGATTTATGTAATTTTATTTCTAAAAGATCATTTTATACAGTGATGGAAAGAAGTTTAAAACCACATACTAGTTTTATTGTATAGAATAAAATTCAGAAAAGTGGTATATATCTTGAATTAAGACGCAGATATCTGATATATAATGTAAATTTAATTCAATTGTAAAAGATAAAAAATATTTTTTTCTACAAGGGTTAAAATCTTGTAATATTAACAAATGGAAATAAATTTAGGACTAATAGCTTGTTTTAAATCTAGTATAATTGGAGGACCTCATGACTGTAGTACTTTCATGGGGGCTCATCTGTGTTAATGTTTATAGGTTAGTAGTCTCTAGCCCTCTAAGTGTTTGGGGCATAATATTCCGTTCACTAAGCTCCAGGTTTCACTGCAATACAATCAATATTTAAGATAATATAATTCCATAGATTTAATGAATTTTAAATGCATTGAAGAATGATTAATACTATCAAGGATTACATTCATATTTGTAATTGAGTTTTTTTTTTTTCAATAATGTTGAAAGAATCATATTTTCTTAGCATTTAAAACAAAATGCAAAGAAAACTACATTACAATTTTACCATTTAGCAAGACGCTCGGAGGGCTAGAATTGCATTTTTGCATTATACAACTCCTGCTTTCAGCGTGGTTCGTGGTATGTAATTGACTTAAGAAGAAATGTTGAAAATAAGGTCTTTTTTGGATTGCAGGCTGGCTGAAAGTCACATTGCTCTAAAAATAAATAAATTTTACACTGTTGTGCACTATTATTTATGATCCAATTAATTATGTTAAAAATAAAAGACGCGGATGACTATTAAAGCTCTCAGCCTGGTGTACACGGAACGTTATTAGAATGGCAGAACAATATTGTGCTTATTCTTGAAATATAAAATTTGCTATCGAACTCTCAGTAACGTCCAAAACTGTTAGACATCAGTTAAAAAGTGCCGAATGCATGAATTATGCTAAATTAAAAGCCAGGCCAAAACTACAAAAAGAGCACCTTCAATGTCCTAAAATTCAATATATTGCGCAAATTTATTTTTACTGATGAAATCTTGATGATATAGATGATTTATGAAAATTACTGGCATGATTTAAAGAATGAGTCATCATATTTGATTTAAAAACGTGTGCTAGGTGGTGGCTCAGTCCTTACTCGGACAGGCTTTAATGCAAAAGTTAAAACAAGTTTGGTTTACACGAAGACAAAGGTTAAATCCTTTGACTTTTAAGATGTTCTTGACAATAATTTTGTTCCACATAAAGATGAACTTATGGATCATAATTTGGCATTGCTTGAGGATAACGCTTCTATTCGCAAGTCTATGTCAACTTCAGATTGGTTATCATTAAATGATATCAAAACTTTAGGCATTCCAGCTAAACCTCCTGACAAAAATCCCATAGAAAACATGTGAGGAATCTTGGTTCGTCACCTTTATGCCAACAGAATGTAGTTTGATCCGATTGTTGAATTGAAAGCAGCCACTTCGGAAATATGAAAACAAATGCACATTTCCAAATGTAAAAACCTAGCCAAACCCTTCTCAAAGCATCTTTTCGAAGTCATCAGCGTTAACGGAAATTGAACAAACTACTAAAAATGAATATATCTAAATCATTTACATGTATAATTTAAATTTTAAATATACTGGTCCTAAACTTTTCCTCACATAATTGTATTATGTAGAAATAAATTTTTGCTTATTTTTTAAAATATGTTATTGCAATTTAAAACAAATAACAAAACTTGTATAATTTTATGTGTATGATTTTTCAGTGATACAGGTTTTTCATAAAAGTAAAAGCTCTACTTTTTTTGTTGGTAGTCCTAAACTTTTTTCCAGTACTGTATACCATTGCCATGTTGTGAAACAGCATAAATAATGATAATTCTGTTTAATAAAAAAAATGTATTTACTTGTGACTATTAAAAAGAGAAAAAAAAAACTTTCAAGTAATAATTAAATGATCACATGTTAAAAACAGTAAATTTGCGAAATTCAGTCATATTTAAAATGCCCAAGTAATAATATACGCAAAGAGTTTCAGTTTATAAAAATATTTACACGTAAGATTTAGTTCATATTTCGAAATGATCTTTTTAACTATCAAAAATACATTTCACGTAAATAATAACAAAGAAACAAACTTTCGTGAAAAATACTTCATATTTAAAACGATACATTTAACATGTCTTATTTAAAGTAATTTTTTATAGTGTTATTATAAAATTCCGGGAGGCAGGAATAATGATTACTTAACCCTTTCATAAAAGCTGATTTTCAAATGTATAATTGATCTTATTTAATTAATCACGATAACAGTCGATAGCTCTCTTGACAGTAGTTCAACCGTCCATAAAATAACTCAGTCAAAGTAAAATGAATGGAAACCCGCTTACTGGAAATCGCCTCTTGTGGTTTATTTTTAGTTCAATTTCCTGTAATCCTGTTAAAGCAGACCAAATTAGCATGTTTTTAGAGCGTGCGGTGTCTGAGAGGAGATTGGCGAGCGTAGTTCGTAGAAGTCAGACACCCCCCCCCCTCCCTATTTGAAATATAAAAACCTAGTTTACACGTAAACTCTCCTAAAATGAATAAAACAAAAATCATTTGAAAACCATTTACATATCATTTGTTGAAGTTGTTTTTTTAAATCTATATATTTCAGAAATTTTAAAAGAAAGTGCAATTTACGAATTTGAATTTAAAATCTGATTACGGTGTCAAGAAAGAAAAAAAAATTAAATAAATAAAAAAGAAACTACGAAAATACAAAAATTCAGATGAAGTGAAAAGATGTGCTAGGGTTTCAAGATTAAATATTTTTGTTGAATCCAGAATGAGGTAACGGATGCTTGCATAATATGGAAATTTTCTTTTTCTAAAGAAGTATTTCTAGTTTAAAAAATGTGAAAATAGGGTACGCAAGAAAATATTTCAGCTAAACTTGTGAAACTGTTTTTAAAAAATATATATTTTTCCCCAGAACGTACAGTTCCTGACAGTTCATTAATAACGATGTATAAGTAATATGCGTATTTTACAAACATTTTGTTCTGCAGGATATAATAGAAATTCAAATAATTTGAAAAATGCAAACACATTTTGTATCAAAATACAAGAAAATTCTATTAATACAATGTTCCATGTAGTAGTTAAATACGAGGCTTTTTATCGGGATATAAACAGTACACATAAAAAATACTTTTTATCGAAATGTAATTTGCGAATTGTCATTTATAAAATATGTAAATTTCTTGAAATTGCAATTTAACTGATATTAAAATTTATATTTCATTTGTATTTCATTAGCTGTAGTTTAATATTTCAAAAGTTTTTACGTACGGTCAATGTAACACGATCAATTGTGTTCGTCATGTTAAACTAATGCATAGAAATCTATTTAGAAAACGTATATGTTTCAATTAATTGTAATAAAAATTATGCTATTGAACAACATTCCAAATATTTGTTAAATATAACTCTTACATTTTTGTTAGCTGTTTTGCATCGTAACTTTTAAAGTCAGCTTTCGTATCAATGCTGTTAAATCATATTCATTAAATTGAGTTTTTATTTTCCTTTTTCAGAGCGAAAGTGTTTGACGGGAAAGAAGACAAGTACCTAAACTTTTTGTTTAGTGTTAAAACTTGAATTTGATGACTGACCTCATGCTACAGGACACTATAATATTATGCACAAATTCTATAAATATGTTTGCTAAACCAGCACATTACATGGATAAAGAAGATGCTATTTCCTATTTGTTTAGTTTCTTTAACAATCCCCAAAGGATAATTAGACAGCGCGATTTAATAAAACATAATAGGTATCTTAATATTTGATCTGAACAGGTTATAATCTTTGGTGGGTTTCCTAGTTGCCATCAACATCATGTCCAGAATAAACATGAAATATCTTGCTATTTTTTGAGACATTGGGGATTAGTTAAAAACTACTTAATGAACAACAGGTGAACAGGTGATATTTTGATGGGATACCCAGTAGTAGTGCTACTCCACTCCTTATACACGAGTAAATGTTTATCACATCTTACAAGTAAGTGTCCTTACCGGGCATACTCAGAATATTTTGAAAAAATACTAATTAAACTACTTGGGTATGTAATAAAGGATCAGGCAAATTTAGCATAGGAATTACAGTAAAAAGTCTGTAAAAAATGAAATACTTTCGAGTATTTGGGTGGTAAAGAAGAAAACGTCACGCGATTTGGCAAGCAGTACTTTTCCTCGCCAGAAGCAAACGATTTTGATGCACCTGAAAATTGCTTAATTGATTTTTAGAATGCGTGTAAATAATATTTAATAATTTAAATTAAACAAAGACACAGATTAATAAATACATATATTGTATTACATATTTATATTGTTTGTTATTAAATTTTATTACTTTAAAAACTTTTTTCATATATTTAAGCCTATACCAAAATAAAGGCAAGATGAACAAAGCATCAGTTATTCATTTCAATACCAAACAAGTAGTTGTTTCCATAGCAACAAAATTGAATCGACAGTGCTCAATTGGACTTAATTTTGAGATTGAAACAATTTTAATTCATTTTAATTCATAAAATTTTGTATTGAACTTTCATTATAAATATATATAGATGACAAAAGTATATTTAAATCAAACTAAAACTGACAAAACTAAAGTTACTTACATAAAATTTATGGGATGAGATTCCACTTTATGGCCAAAATTAGACCAATTGAAACAACGAGAGCCTTTGTCTTTATGTCTGCATTAGCTACTTTCATGATTTGATAGACCATAGTTGAAGCAAAAGAGATCAGATTTTCGTGGAAAGGATTTCTCTTTTACCGGCGTTTCAGGCCTGACTTTACGAAAATAGTGTTCTCATAGTCATTTCGAAATTTGTCATACATTTTGAGCTTTTGTTTGAATTCTACAATGGATTGGCATCCATATAATATTGATTTTCAAAAAACAGTGTCGGGTACACCATTTATGATATATTGCATTAATGCTGAATCCTCGATTTTATCGAACGAGCATAATTGTTTCATAACAAGAAATATTCTTTAAGTGATTAATTTTCTTGCAATTTTCGTTTATTTATATATCATGTAACTCGGCAGAAATATAAGTGATACTGAAGTCAGAAATTAAGGGTTGTTTAAATTTGTCAGAGGAATTGATATGAAATTCTGTCTGTACTAACAACTGGGCTTTCTCGTAAGGATCTTTTAGAAAATATGAATTTCTGTTTAAGTATATCTAATTATAATTTGAGTCAGATAAGTTAAACATACATCTTCAAAATTACTTAGCCAAACATTTATATCTTGAAAAGAAACTCCGTCAAAAGAATGTACAACACTTTCAATATCAGTAAAACTAATAGATGATCGCACAAAATTTTGAACTGGAAGTTGCTTGTTTTTATCAAAATTTTATAAGTCGGTGTTATTACTTGATGTATTATTATTTGAAGGTATTTCGGATTCCGAGTCAGTGTCATTTTCCTTTTGTATGATATTACTTTGTACTCAAGTCTGAAAGGTATATAACTAATCGGGTTGCAATATCAGTTAAAGATCCTTCATTAGAAGTACAAAGTAAATTATAAACTATAATCAGATCAGTTAAAGAAAAATATGTTTGAACTTTAATTATTTTATTTTTGCACTCAGTGCTGTCTGTTTGAAAACCGAAGCCAGCAAAATCAGGCATTATATTTTTATAAGATCGACCACTTACAGCGTCAAAGAAGAATTTATGTAATTATTTAATTTTATTCAATCGTTAATTTTTAAATGCAAGTTCCAGTTCCGGGATGTCAGTTAGCTCGATAATAAAATATAGAATATATAACAGTGGACGAACCGTTAGAATAATATCCGGCTTGAATCTGTAAAATGAATAATTCAGACGAATGAATAATATTGGTGGGTTAAAAGTCACTTTTGTATCCACTTTATGGGATGTGTTCCACTTTATGGATCATAACACATTTTAAAGACGAACGCTAACATTTATTAAGACGATGACAAAACAAAAATACAGACACTGTAAACTGAAATGTCTGAAATTCAGACATTTAAGTGTCTGAAACGCAGTGTTCAATTTTCAGACGTTTTAAAATGTCTTAAAATTTTCAGACACTTCTTGTGTCTGAATTTCAGACACTTAAGTGTCTGAAACAAGAGTGTTCAATTTTAAGACGTTTTAAAATGTCTTAAATTTTTCAGACACTTCTTACGTCTGAATTTCAGACATTTCAAATGTCTTAATTGCTGCCATCTTTGAACCCCCCCCCCCTTTTTTTGGCCAATATGAAGCCATCTTTTACCACTTTTCTTTCTAAGCCATACACGCAGCCATGTTTGACCACATTGAATCATTTTTTATAAATGGGAATACTTTGTTACCATAAAGCAAAGCTGATTGCAGCGAGGGAAAAATGGGGTGCTTCTCTACCCCCTGATTTTAGGGTACCCCAAATTGGATATGAAATTTTCATAAAGCTGATATTTTAAATCAGTTTTGACCTTATGAGGATTGTAATCAGTATTTTGTAGTTTTAGAATAGGATAATTATATGTATGTATATATAAATATGTATTTATGTGATATATATGCCCTACGGCATCAAAAATGTATATTACTTTTATTGAACTTCAGATTAATTCTATTCCGAAGACCTAGTATTCATTCGCCCCCCTTCCCCCACTGCCTTCGTATACTGTTACAAAAAAAAAAAAAAAAAAAAAAAAAAAAAAAAACATAATAATATAAGCCTATTCGATGCCGTCAAATACATATTTGGATAAATATATCATTTTCTTTAACCTAATCATGTTCTAAACGTACAAAATATTTATTAAAATAAGTATAAGATCAAAACAAATTTAAAATATCAGCTTTATGGAAATTTCATACAGAATTTAGGGGCCCGTAAAGCTAAAACCCCATAGAAACAGCCCAGTTTGCCCATGCTGTAATCAGCTCCGCTTTATGGTAACAAATTATTCCCATTTATAAAAAAGGATTAACTCCTTCAGAAAGAATTCCATCCCTGCTTTGTAGTTCAATTTTTTCCTACTTAAATAACATATTCCCAGTGCAATTCCCAGTTTAAGCATTTTTTGCATTTTTATTTCCCTGTTAAATAAAATCTAATACTAGATTCCCCAAAATTTGCAGTATATGAGAACCCAATATCTAAAAAAATTGAGTATGAAACTCTTCATTTAAAGAGTAAATTCGATTTTTTTTTTTTTTTTTTTTTTTTTAAGAGGGGTTTATTTACCATAAGAAAAGTTGAGAATTTAATTATAAAATATTCAGAATTTCACGATAGCTTCATTCTAATGCTTCTATGATTTGTTTTCATGTTCACACACACACACACACACACATGTATAATAACATACAGGAAAAGTCACTTCCAGTTTCAAAACCTATTTTGATTAAATATACATTTTTTTTTGGCCTTGTTTGTATAAATGAACTTTGAGGAAAACCGCAATTTTTTGTGCGAAATGTAGTTATGCATGGAGATATACAAAACTCTAGCTGTTTTATAATTTCCATTTTAAACTTGTAATGACCTTTTAACTTAAAGCTGTTCTCAATTGTTCTGCTCAACAAGCACAAAACGTTTTGACACATTTACAAATTCATTTTTTAACGGAAAGGTATAAAATTGGAAAGCCTGAGCATGGAATCGAACTGTGTTTTCCATTTTTTGATCCATAAATTACCTATTGAGTTGTAAGCGATTTTGATCACATGACAAACACGTTTTTCGCCCTTTCTTGAGTGGTTATTCTTCTTTCACGCGGAAATTCTGTTCAAAACGCCCACTTGGACACTATTTTCTGAAACACCTGTTGCGTTTGAAAAAAAAAAAAACGGAAAAAACAGTTCGATAACATAGTTTCTGAACAGCAACACCAGCTAGTTTCATGCATTTCCCAACAAAAATAAATTAAAACTCGTGTCATAAAGTTGCCCTTTTGGATTTGAGAACAGCCTTAAAATAAAATAAGCTTAGTTTTCAATTTCTCATGTTTTGAAAATCCAAAATTTAAAATTTTGAACAAAAAACCAAAGTAAATAATGATTTTTTTTTCCTTTTTTTTTTTTTTTTTTTTTTTTTTTTTTTTTTTTTTTTGAGGAAATGGAATTATAGCTGTAAATAATTTATGTTCTATACAATGTGCTATTAAAAAATGAAAATTTCGAAAACTGATTTTATATATAATAATCACAAAATTGCAGTATTTTTTTCCCTTTCAACTGTATAGTTTAGAGAATATATGGATGTGCCATATAATTAAAAATTGCTTTGAAACCAAATAATATCATGCAGAATATATATCTATATATATATTTAAGTTGACACAAAAAAGTTTTGACAAATCGGATTTCAAAACACAAATCAATTTTGCCAAAAACAGATTTTTGGCTAAAAAGGTTTTCCTCGAAAATTATACATCTCTAATTATAAAAAATAAATCACGATAGATGTTTGTTAATTTTCCAATTTTTATCCAATATTAAACTTCGAGTGAATTGCAAATCCTTCATAGCGAACAAACAATTAATTTAAAAGTTAAGTTTAAAATAAAATGTGGTTATAACTGCGATAGAAAACGTTACAAGGAATTCAACATGTTCATCAAAACGCTAAATTAACCTTTTAAAAAACAACCTTTTTTTTTTTTTTTACTTCTTTTAAATCCAAACAAAGTATTTCTTCTTCAACAAAAGTTTCGACAATTTTACGTTTTTGCTTTATTTTTATAGACATTCTAAATTAACCAATTTTTTACATAATATTACTGATATTTTTACATAATCAAATTAGCCTACACTCACACAAAAAATATAATATATAATTCTGGAGCAGCAGTTCCAGAATTACATGTATGTAAGAATATATATTTCTAAAATTAGCTGTTTTTTTTCGCAAACAAATTCAAACCTAAGTTATATTTCATGCAACATTTTATGTGGTACTATAAACAAAATATCAAAAACACTTACTGATATCGATATGACTTGATTAATAATTGAAAATAACTGTCATAGTGAATGAGAGACAAAAACTTGCACCTCTTTTGAAGAAAACCCCTTCCTATATCCTGCTAGCTCTGTTAAAATAATGGAAATTTTGCATTCTGAAAACAGAACCCGCGGGACTAGTTTGTAGGTCTGGGGTTAGTTTTCTTTTTTAACGAGATGAATAACTATATTCTTGACGAAATCCAATGAAAAGTAATACTGTCTCTGTTGGGAACTATTTGTAAAGTCATCCGGATGTAATTTCAGTCGTTATATCGATATATGAAGCACATAAGATCCCTTCAGCCATTCAGAATGCAAAAAAACTTCTAAATATAACACTTCCACTAATAACGCAGCCGCAGTAATAACATAATGACAATTTTTTTCACAGTAAAAAATCCGGACCGGTCAAAGATGCGAACTGTTGAAGAACGTTTAAATTTGAATACGACAACGGTCTCCGGACTCACAACGCAGATTCGCATCACAAAGAAAAGAAAAGCTGCGAGTCAGCATTTCCATTAGAAACAGATGGCTATAGCATTACGTCAGTTTACGGGTTGCAGTATGATAAGTTATTAAAACTTTTTTTTATCAGCGGGAAGTGGAACGTTTTATAAGAAGAAATCAGAAGGATTTTATTTTCTTTATTTGGCGTTTTTCGTAATGTTTACACTTATAAATTATATGAATATAATTATTACAGTTTTTATTCTTTCAGTCAGAGGGTGAAAAACATATTATAAATTTAAAAAATCGTCGTTACGCTAGTTAAAAAAATAACATTTATTCTTCGAAATGATTACATAATTGAACACTAAGAGAAAAAAGAACTAAGAAATTTTCGTAAGAGGAGCACCGCCCCCCCCCCCACCTCCCTTCCTAAACCACTAATAGAAATCAATTTTTAAATATTTCCTTTTGACGAACCCTCCACTAGAGGAAAAGAAATGTTCTGCATTTTGAAAAATATTGTTAGAAATTTATTTTTATATATCTATTTAATATTTAATACTTCTTACTTGTTAATTTTTTTATATTTCTTTTATATAAAAATTATCTTGTACAAGGTGTTCTCACAAAAGATTCTTGGTTTAGCTTATTTCATATTTATATTTTGCGTTTTAGTTAAGCGAACTAGGCAGGGGACTCCAGACACATCTGTCCATCCTCTCCCCTTTCTACATTTTTTTCTAACAGCAATCATATCTCTTTGTATTTAGGGAACGGCCTATGAGTGGGCCATGAGCATACCTATGAGTGGAAGTAGTTTTTGAGAAACTTTATATTTTGGAAAAAGTTTCTTTAGATTGTACTTTTGCACTAAAAATAATTTAGTTCGAAAGTTAGTAAACGGGCATTTACAATTTTGGCAGATGTCCCCATGGTCAAAATAAGTTGCTTATTTTATACACTAATGCCAAATTTACTGGATGGCAAAGCATTCCATCCATTCGAAAACGTTTTCTGATGGTGCTCCCAGAGGTAAACGGAAAAAAGGTGACAGGAAAAAACGGGACAAGGAAAAAACGGGACCGGAAAAAACGTGACAAGGAAAAAAGGTGACCGGAAAAAACGTGACAAGGAAGTGTTAAATATTGAACTTGTCGATAAATAAATGTTAAAAACTAATCTAAAGTTTTTCCACTGTCAGTTTCTTACAGCGTAGGGGTGGGGTGGGGGCAGAGTTAATGGGTGAGTTAGACAATTCTAAGATTTGGTCCAAGAAAACAAAATTTTAACATTTCATTAAGAGAAGTTTAACATGACTTCTACAAGGGACAAGCTGGTGCTTTCTACGGGGGGGGGGGGGGGGGGCATTAAGGAAATACAGTTTATAGATTCTTTCAACTTCACATTCGCGAACGCCAATACAAGTATTTTTTGTCGATTTCTACGAATGCTAATATTGAAAATATTTGAAAATTCGCTTACGATAATTCTAATTAACATCACTACTTGATATTTGATGTTCGCGAACGGTAATACCAATATTTTCCGTTGATGTTTAAGTTAATGGGTGAGTTAGACAATTCTAAGATTTGGTCCAAGAAAACACAATTTTAACATTTCATTAAGAGAAGTTTAACATGACTTCTACAAGGGATAAGCTGGTGCTTTCTACGGGGGGGGGGGGGGATTAAGGAAATACAATTTATAGATTCTTCCAACTGCAGATTCGCGAAAGCGAATCCAAATATTTTTCGTCGATGTCTACGAATGCTAATATTGGAAAAAATTGAAGATTCGCTTACGATAATTCTAATTAACATCACTACTTGATATTTGATATTCGCGAACGGTGATACCAATATTTTCCATTGATATTTAAGAATGCTATTATAAAAAAAATTCCTGAATATTTGCATATGAAAATTCACATTTACAGTACTACTTAATTTGGACATTATGTGAATAAGAATGCTTTCCGTTGATAATTAGAATGCAAATATTGAAAAATGTTGTGAATGTTCGCATACGAGAATGCTCGTTTACATAACAACTTGTTTTTCGACTTACGCATGTATAATATCATATAAACTTTTTTTATTATTATTTTAAAGAAGTTATTTATAATAGATTCGATTAAAAAGTTTTATTTTTATTTTATTTAACGCTATTTGAATTTTTTGTTTATTAACATAAAATTATATTAATAATAATAATAATAACATTTTTTAGACTTTCTGAATCACTTATCAATTTATAATTTTTTATGTCCTGATCAGTGGCATTAGTATTTTCAGATATTAACAAAACAAATAAAGAAAAAATAATAATAAGTAAATATCTTTGTTAAGATATGCCTAAAATTAAAAATTAGCATAGTTTGTTACTTTTCTTTTCTTTTCTTTTCTTTTCTTTTTTTCTTTTTTTTTTTTTTTTTTTTTTTTGTTGTTGTTGTTGTTATATTAAGCAATTGATTGAAGTCAATTTTTTTGCAATTTTTGGTTTCATCATGGAATTTCCAGATATATTATTCTAAACATTTAAACTAAACAAAATAAATTAAAATAAACATTTCTATAAGATACTGGAATCACGGGAAAAAAGCGCACCTAGGAAAAAACAAATCGGATAAAAGACCACGGGAAAGTATTCTATTTATTAAGTTGTATACATAACAGAAAATATGATATGAAGTTTGTTTTTTAAGGAATTTAATATATATTTTAAAAAACATAGTAAACCTTATATATATTTTTTTACGACATGAAGGCCATATTTAAATAAACAATTAAAACTAAAGTGCAGTTTTTCCACTGTCAACTTTTTACAGCGTAGGGGATGGGGGGGAGGTACTGAGTTAATGGGTGAGTTAGACAATTCTAAGATTTGGTCCAAGAAAATACAATTTTAACATTTCATTAAGAAGTTTAGTATGACTTCTACAACGGACAAGTTAGTGCTTTCAACGGAGGGGGGGGGGGGGGTATTAAGGAAATACAATTTATTGATTCTTTCAATTCGCTATTGATAGCTTATATATAAGCAAAGATGTTTTATATATTTATAAAACTTTAATCAATAATGATTTTTGGGTACAGTGGGGGGCGGAGGGGGAGGGAAAAATTACGTACACAGCTTGAAAAGGGAATAAAATAAAGACGAAGAGAGGAGGCATTTTCTTTAGAGGAATTTTTTTCATTATACTGCTTTTTAGCTCGCAGGCTATCAACGCCCAAGGGTTAATGTGCACGCAGGTTTTGTATGTATGTATGTATGCACTTACGTCTGTATGTACGTAACGCGATAACTCTTGACAGAAACATCCAATTTGCTTCATTTTTTTTTCCAGGTTCATTCTGATAAGGCGCTTCCCTAATTAGTTTTGGGGGTTATTGGTTAACAGTAAAGGGAGGCCACTCCCCCCACCTTAATTTAGATAAATGTGTTTTTCATGCAGAATTATTCGATTTGCTCCAAATTTGGTATACCGATTTATTATGTTAAGGAGCTTCCATGATTAGTTTTGGAGGTTCATTAGTTAAATATAAAGGGGGGGAGGAGCTAGCCACCCCCTTGATTTAGATAAATGGGTTTTTCATGCAGAATTATTAGATTTGCTCCAAATTTGGTATGCCGGTTTATTATGTTCAGAAGCTGTCTTGATTAGGTTTGGAGGTTCATTAGTTAAGTATACACGGGGGAAAGGGGCCTAGACCCCCCTTAATTTAGATAAATGGGTGTTTCATGCAGAGTTATTCGATTTGCACCAAATTTAGTATACTGGTTTATTATGCTAAGGAGCTGCCTTGATTAAATTTGGAGGTTTATTGGTTAAGTATGAAGAGGGGGGGCGGGGGCTAGTCCCCCCTTAAATTAAATAAATGGGTTTTTCAGGGGCAGAATTTTTCGATTTGCTTCAAATTTGATATATCGGTTTATTCCGATATGGCGCTTCCTTCATTAGGACGACAGTTCTTCAAAATACCATTAAAATAACTGTTTATAAAATTCATTTAATACATCGATTAGCAGTAATACAATTTAGAATGAGTTACAGACACTTTACTCTATCATGTTAGAAAGCATTATTGGTTGCACAAAACAAAAGTATTTTTAAAATGATGATTTCTTTGCCTTTGCATCTTTTTAACTTTCTTGATGTTGAAAGATTGGAGGGGGGGGGGGGGGGATTCTGTTGTAAGAACATGACATTTGTGCATTTCCTAAATCTACAACAAGGTTAAAACAATGTGAGTTCTTAAATTATTGCCCCTCCAGTGGCCGACAGGTTCTGCTCTCGAAGCTGGTAGACGGGAGGTGCTGGGTTCAAACCCAATCGCACCCGTCGGCCTAATCGTTCGGAGTTTTCGTGGTTTGCTTCGAATCATGGATTTCCATGCGTAAATACGGGTTAGGTTCCATTAGAAAGACCACCAAGAAGGGCACCTCCACCTTTTGGGCCCATATCCCTCGTGTTGATAATTGGCCGTCATAAACACAACCAACCAATCTCTTAAATTATTATACATCAATCTGCAATAGTTAAGCAAAAAATAATTCAGTCTTTAAACTTGTGAGGTCTCTAGGAATGTAGCATATGGCACTTCAAGGAATATTTAAAAAGGATAAATAGAGCTGAGTATTTGTTCCAATAATCCCGTTCAAAGTTATTCATTATACGCTATCTCAAATTGTGTGAAATATCTAAAATCAACACCATTACCTATTATTTACATGAAAAGATCTCATAAAAGACGATGGGTGGCACGTAAAAGTTTCACAGAAGAAACAACCCCTTTTATTATACATTATTCGTCTGTCAGATTAATATCATTCAACAAAAACCATTCTGGAAAACTAAGGTTTATCTTCTATCACTTTCAAATATGTATATTGAAGTGAGTTGTAAAATTCCAATGTACTTTTTGTCAACATAATACCTGTCTATCATTTTTTAAAACTACAATCTGCAAAACACCTGTTACAATCAAATAGAAAGCAAAATATTTTGAATGATTGTCAATCAATAATAAGAGGAACCACTCTTATTGTTGAAGGATTAAGAATTTAACCTGAAGGGTCCCATGCTTCGAAAGCATGATTTTTCGTTAAAATTCACAATTTGGGTACATTTTTTCTTAATAACCATATTTATTTAGTTTGAAATATTTTAATTTTATTCAATTATATATTTTTTAGTAAGCTATAGATTTTATATATATATATATATATATATATATTTAACCAGGCCTTTACGTTTAAAAATAAATCGGGAAATTTGTCAAAGTTTCACGTTGTTGAGTAGAGAATTTGAGAACCGCCTAAATGTATATATCTTTATTTTCGGTTGTCTGATTCCATGACATTTTTAACTTAATGCCGTTATTTGTTTTTTGAACCGGAAGACGAACCAAATTTAATGCCTCCCCCTTTTACCCGGGAGCCCAGGGTATACGCCCCCTATCTTCCCTTTAGTTTAAACCCTGAGGTCATGTAAAGTTAGACAGTATTACCAAATCTAATCGTATGTAATATATTGCCCTCTCTTTAAAACAATCTAATTGCTTGATAGGAAACAAAATATTAATAAAATTAAATAAATTATAAATAACTATTAGTTATGATATTAAAACTTATGGAATTATATTAAGACTTTTTTTAAATGATAATTGCTTGTGAATTAATTATTCAAATTATTAATTTAAAGACTCACTAAACAAACAAGTCTCAATTTTTCGTTTTTTATATACAGTAAAACCTCCCTGCGATCACGTTCCGTTCCAATGAAAATGGGTCGCTCCGAGAGGTGGTCTCTTAATGGAGGTCATGTTTAAATCTAGATTTTCATCGCAGAAAAAGGTAACAATTAATTTTACTAAAATTTATTTTTCATATTAGGAAAAAACATGAAAATTTAAATATCAAAATAAAAGTTAATTACATAAGTACGCCTTATCAGAATGAACCTGGAAAAAAAAATTAAAGCAAATCGGATGTTTCTGTCAAGAGTTATCGCGTTACGTATATACAGACGTAAGTGCATACATACATACATACAGAACCTGCGTGCACATTAGCCCTTGGGCTTTGATAACCTGCGAGCAAAAAGCAGGATAATGAAAAAATTCCTCTAAAGAAAATGCCTCCTCTTTTCGTCTTTATTTTATTCCCTTTAGAAGCTGTGTACATAATTTTTTCCCTCCCCCTCCGCCTTATAAAACATCTTTGCTCATATATAAACTATCAATAGCGAATTGAAAGAATCAATAAATTATATTTCCGTAATACCCCCCCCCCCCCATAAAATTTAAAAGATATATTGTACTTCACTTTCCTTCCACAGTTATTGAAATAAGAATTGAAAGACCGCTATGAAATTAGCAACAGCTTCATATTTTAAGTCAGTCACTTACTATTGATGTTAATCGTTAAATTCAATTTATTCCAAATCTAAATTTTTTCACTTGTATCCCTTGGCCGCAAGGTCCTCATATACAATCGTCGTTTCATCATACATATGATACAATTGTATTACATTCAGACATATAAGTGTCTGAATTTCTGCATGTCTTAATTTCAGACACATGATCATTATTCAGACATTTTTCTCAGTTCATTTATACCATGATCACAGTAAGACACTTAAGGGTCTTAAATTCAGACACTTATGATGTCTGAAATTTCATATTCAGACACTTAAGTGTCTGAATTTCTTTTTCAGTCACATATGTGTCTGAATTTAAGACGCCTCTATTTGCAGTGGATAGTTCCACACTCTCAATATTTAGCTTTGAAGCGACAGTCGTTGGCTTTAGTTACATTATGGCGTCAAATATTTCATAACTTCGTTAAATCTTCTATTTTATATCTTCGAAGAAGATGTTCCTTTAACAACAGCCGTCGAATATTTTCTTTTCGATCTATATACTTTTCTACCTTTCCACTTCACGCAGCTTCCTTACCTTTTAACCTCGAAGAGGAAAGGAGCGTAGGGAACATTAAGTCTGAATGTAGGTGTAGCTTACGAAGTTTCCCACAAATTTATTTAATCAAGTTCAATATGAAACATTTTTATCTTAAATTGTATATGAATAAAAAAGTATTTTTTGAAATTTATTCCATCACCAACCGGTGATAACTCGCCAAATATCGAAATTTTCATTATTTTTTCTTTCCGGGCGCTCAATCGAGTTTTCGCCGAAATATTTTTTTAAACATATCTATCCTCTCCTCATGAGTAGAATATTCTATTTATTTTTGAGATTTTTCGGAGTATCCCCATAAGATGACCTTCTTTTTTAGAGGAGCCACGAATATAAGTGTAGTCATAGCACAAATATGCTTAAATATAAGACTATCTAAGTAATTCTATTTTATTTATAAGTAAATGTATTTTCTAGCTAATTTTTTCGGCGTTTATTTAAATGTTTTCCTACACAATAAAATACGCAAAACAGTACAAGGATTTCCCTTCAGCGCGAACTTCCAAGCGAGGCCACTTTTCGTCCGCACTATGTGATGACCACATTAAACTATGTAAACATTTAAACTGTGATATTTATTACATTGAATAAATTTAATTCGGTTTTAGTCAGGAATGAAATATCTTACAATTGTTTTGCAAAGTAAAAAATATTTAATTTGGTACTTATAACATAAAAGAAATTTAATTAAAATGTTTTAATACAAAAAAGAAAATTTCTCATGACAAACTAAATATTCAAAACAATACTCGTACTTACACATTTTAACTTATGAAAATAATTTCTCACTTTTCTTTGCAATAGTTTGGCAAATGATCATTTTACCACGTCATGTTTAAAATTTTGCAACACAGTCTAAGTTTGGTTTGTTACTATATTACGATCGATAATATCATAAGCCACCGAAATCAATTTTTGATCCACTCATGTTTGGTGTAGTTAAATACTACTTTTCTGTTTACCATTGTCACTGGCAATTAATTTACAATAAAATAGCATAAGTTTATTTTGGAGGAATAAATTACAAAACCACTTTCGATTCTGCCCAATCGATTTGTGAAATATTTATCCGCATTATCTGCTGAGTTGAACCAATGAGTGATTTAATTAACCTTAATTGCAAATAGAAGATGACGTTGAAAATTAAATTGTTCTTGTTAACCAGATATACCTCCTATGCAAAGACACATTAATGAGAGTCAAATGCATTTTTTAATGAAGGAAAAACACACTCCATCATATATACGTTTATATAAACATGTGCGTGCGTTCGTGAGTAAACAACACACACATATTTGTCGTTAGAAAATTTAGCAGTCATATATTCATAATAACGCAAAATGTAGGATTTCAAACTTTATTTGGCTTTTGTAGCCGTAACAACACAGCTAATATATCCTCTAACCAAATATTAACATTTCAAAATAACACAAATAAAGCACAAGTATAACAGACATATAATCAAACTCCCTTTAACCAATGAAATTACCAGAATAAAACAAATATATATATAGAAATTCTTAGCGATTTCTTCGGCTATTAAATTCTGTATTTCGGCAAACACAAAAGTAACGCTTTAAACATATTTTTAAAACTTTATTGATACGTAAAAATGCTTTTTGGCCTTGTTTGTGGGGCGATCTTAAAAAATATATGTATTAAATGTAAAAAATCTATAAGAGCTTTCAATTAAAAAGTTGTTTTCATTTATGTTTTTTTTAATCTGAGATGTTAGCGTTTGAACACCTAGTTTAAAAATAATTATGTAAATTACGTAAGGAACAAGATAAATAGACAACTTTTAAAAAAATGAAACACAAAGTATACTTCAAATCTATTTTAACTTTTGCAAATAATACGTGCCTGGTGTCTTTAACCTTACTATTATTAATAATTTCAAAATCAGCAAATTTCATATGTTAATTTTCTAATACATATTCAACTTTCAAATTAACAAAACATGCTATACGATATTAAATTGAATAAAATTAATGCATGCTGTTTTAAAAGTATTTTTTAAAAATATTTTCCTATGATGATGTATGTTGAAAAACTTTTAAATCCATAAAAAGTGCCGAAATTCAGCAGTTAATATCCGGTAAAAGTTGGAAAAGTGTCTGAAGTTCTAGATTTGAAAACATACCTCAGAATTCTACTAAAAAAATTCAAACGTGTTATTACTTTTTTTTTTAACAGTGTGACATTTTCAACAGATTGGTGCATAAACTTTCATATCAAATTCTTAAATGTATTTCGTAAGTACTTTCCTTGTGTAAATCAAACATAATTGTTAATATTCGGTAAATGTTTACAACGATATTTTTCCCAATGTTAATTTAATAAACGCGATCTATTGAAAATCACTAAATAATGTTTTATGATATATTTTATGAAACTGAAATCATTTAAAACACAACATTTTCAGATGATTATGATTGTTTATACGTTTTAAATATATGTTATACTGAAAAACATTAAATTTTAAAAGGATAAATTGAGGTTAATAACAGGCGAACATATTCTGCTGTGCCTCTAGTTACTCCTTGTATTTTCATTGGCTATGTAATTAGAAGCTCTTGTTTAGAATTGTCTGTCTACATCTCTTTGTCTGATGTTTCAGATTTATTCCATGATTTTTGTCTATGTTTAATGAATGTGAACTCACATTTTGCATCGACCACATGTCGAGTGCTATAAGGGTTTTCTTCGATTACTGCAATTAATTGTTCGGCTATATTACCCAGGCATGAGAGCATTCCGAACGAAATGACTGCTTGCTACCACTAACTTTCAATGGTATTTCTCGCCTTATTTAAATACAGATTTTCTGAGACTTAACCCTCTGACTGACGAGCAAAAGAGCAAAATTGTAAAGTTATTTTCTCCTTAATTTTCTTTAAATGCTAAAAAAAGATTTTTTCCCGACATCATGTGTTGTATGTAGCCTTTTCAAGAGCAAATTCTAGAGGATGTGTACGTGTTTGCGTTAAGAACGGACCAAAACAAGGAAAACTTTTTTCACACTCTGATAAGGTATTTACACAAAATGTTGTCTTCCGTGAAGTTTTATCTTAAGTTGCAACTATTTTGCTGTATTGTAACAAACAAACAAACAAAAACGAGTCTACTGTACAGTACCTCATGGATGATGTGGAAATCAATGCACAGATTTTTTATTTTAAAAGAATTTTTTTCACATTTTTCAAGTTTTTTTAAATGACGATGTACATTTCATTCTTTCTTTCAAATTTTTGTTTGGTTGTGGTAATATTGACTTTATAACTGATTTCCTAAACTTTAATTTGGTAGAGTAAATACTCACTAAAAAACGAGTCTACCGCAATTTACCTCATTGGTAACGTGGAAAACGGTGCAAAGATTTTTCATTTTAAAATAATTTTTTCCATTATTTTGCAGTCACGATGTAAATTTAATTTTTTCTTACAAATGTTTGTTTGCTTGTGTAAATATTGACTTTATAACTAATTTTTATATTCTCAACTTTAATTTGGTTATGAAAACACTTACTTTTATTTATTTTTTAATAATACTTGATTTTTTGTGTACATACATATTTCATATTGGTTGTATAATTACCGATTTTTAATGGGCATAACACATTTTTATATTCATAAACTTTAATTTGGTTGTACAAATTTTTATTTTTAATTTTGGTTATAGAATTAAATTCATGAGCAATTGTCCTTAGAACGGGTTAATAAGAATCTTTATTATTTTATTATAGATATGCTTGCATACTTCGTTGATAAAGATAAATGAAACTTTATAAGGGATGTCTACAAAATATGATTATTACTTAAAAGTATTTTTTTCAAACAATAACTCAGGACATCCAAAATTGGTCAGACTTGGATTTATTTGCACATTATATTCAATAACAAGTAAGCGGTAACATGTTTCGAAATTATTTCTTCAAGAGAGTAACATGTGTACTCAGGAATTCCTTTACTAAGCTTTCTTCTTTTAGTTAAAATTATAATCTACAGATGGGGATAAAACATTAAGATGCTCACTCAATATAGACTTTAAATTTGAAACAAAAACCTATTTTTGATATATCAACAGCTAAACAGAATGAAGGATGAAGCATGTGTGAAATTTGATTCCTATTTTTAAAAGTTTAAGCAATCTAATAGTTTGAGATTGCGCAGCACTATCAATTTCTTATATTTAGAAATGAAACACTAAAATGTAGTAAGGAAATCCCCACTTTTATCCATTAATGACACGTAAAAGTAATTTAAATGGCTGTTTACTTGGATTTAAAAACACGCGGTCTATGTTAGGATATCTTGTATTTAAAACCATCATAATTTTGCGAGCAACTTGAAACTTAATGCCACTGGCTTCTGTTTTTTTAATATTTTTTTTTATTTAATGCTATAATTATCTTCGTGATTCGTTTTAACTAAACTTCGAGTTAGATTATTTCTGTGTTGAAATAGTGTTAGGATAAATAAAAAAAAACCCTCTTACAGTCATCCCTTTTTAATAATCACAATTTTAAAATAATTTTTTCTGAAAAATTTCAATGCATTATGAATCTGTCTTAGGTAGTTTTGTAAACACTGTATTTGTACACATATTTCCCTGCTTCAATAAATTATAGTTTTATTTTTTCAGACTTCTAATTTATCCACGATGCTTTAAAATTAGTAACACATAATAACATTATAGAATGTAGACAATGGAAAATAAAAAATGAAGAAAAGAATTAGGGCGTATTTAAAAAATAATCACATATTATTTGAAGCTGTAGCTGGTGTAGAAAAAAACATGTAGCATTTTCAAACGTTATAAAATTATTATGGAGGTTTATAGGAATTTTTGAAATGCAAGTTGAAATTATCTCTAAAATAACCTTAAAATAATTTTTAATTCGAATTAAAAAATTGCATTAAATTGGTAAACTATTCCATTTATGACGAAATCGGAATAACTTTTGAGGGCTCCAGAAGCCAAGGGCTATAAGTGACAAAATCGAAAAAAATGAGCTAAGTGCACAGGCTATTTGTTTGGATGGAAATAAATACAAGTGATTTTCTAATCATGTGCTGCGTTCAAGAGGTCAACTACTTAATCTCTTCAAACTACATAACTAACTTAACTCTTTAACCTCTACTTAAATTTAAAAAAAATATTGTACCGCATTTTTCTTTACCAGTTTCTGAAATAAGAGTTCAAATACCGTTGTGAAAAAAGCAACAGTGTCATATTTTAATTCAGTCAATTACTAATGATCAGTGATGTAGTCGTAAAAAAAACAGAGGGCATACGTTCTAAGCAGAGTAATGATGTTGCTACTTTGAACTAAATTTATTTGAACTCTAAATTTTGCCACTTGTATCTCTCGGCTTCTGGAGTTCCTCATTTATTCATATATCCAAAATTAGATTTTACAAATGTATTCACATCGTTCGAAAGGATACACTATTTAAAGGTTTATAAATATTAGTACCGGAAAAAGCAACTTGAAAATATTTACTTTATAAAGAAATAACATTATTATGTAATTTGTGCAATTCCATTTTCAAACAATCCAGTTGTCTAACTTTCCTTTTGCGGTTGTTGGAGAAAATGACAATGAAGGAATATTTCGGCTAGAATGTATCGCAAATTAGTGTCCTGTCATGAAGCAAGAGGTCCAAAATCATTTGCAGTGCTTTTGAATGATGGTATGATACTTTAAACATAATGAAATTGATATGTATTACTAAAATGGACTACAACATGTTTTCTGTGGAGTATGGAAGAAGTAGAGTTTATAGTTTGTTACAGAAACACTCATATATTCCCATTATATTTTTACTTATGGGGTGGAGGAATCGTTACGATGGATCTTGATGACGTAAGGACACTTCCCACAAAATTGATATGGATTTACTAAGGTGCAATGTAACATATTTTCTACAGATTATGATTATTCAGAGTACAACATTTATCATTTATTTACAGATATAAATGAACAAATTATGTTATAGGATTGTATAGAATTCATAAAGCTTGTAGTAGGCTTTCAGCTGCAGTATGCGTTTTAAACTTAACTAATTCTTAGTGCATTGCGTGATGTGTACAAATATTATATAAGGCAGAATGGAAAAATTCTCACACATTACGGATATAAATTGTCGTCGCGGAGAAAGGATTTTTACGGATTTGGCTTTTTTTTTTAAATTGTTTATGCCGATATTTGGTTTTATTATATAACAAAAAAAAAAAAAAAAAAAATTCTAAACAGTATTTTGTTCCTGTTGGAAAAGAATTTTTTACTAATGTCTCATTTATACTTTTCTTTCTTTTGTATTTCATGATATCGGTCTGGATTACTGGAGTTTAGGTAGTTGAAGCTTTACAATATATCATTCCATTTAAAACGTTAAGTTGATCAATATTTTACATTACGTATTTACAATATATTATTTTATTTCTTATTTTCATCATTCTGGGATAAAATGTTAGTCTTTTACAAGCAATTCTTTATAAGACATAAGAAGTGAATTTTATAACTATATGTCTTTCTTTAATCCCTGTAAAAATACTAAGTCTTTTTTACATTTTTTTTTCTTCCAAAAAGTGTCATTTTTTTTATTTTAAATGAAAATAATGCTGCGAAAAAATTTGCTACCTCTAATCTTAAGAAAAACAACTTTTCTACTGGAAAAAAAAGAAACTAAGAATTTTCGCATAAGAATTAAATTTTCAGTGAAAAGATTAGATATGTAAAATGTAGTTTTATGTATAAAATCAGGAAAATGTCTGTATTCCATTTTTTTTTTTTTTTTTTTTTAAGCACGTTAAAATGTATTTTGAAATACTGTCAAAATTCTGTTATTCAAAGTACATAATTAATTACATTTTTTTCGCATTTACTTCAAATGCAGGGGATTATACATTCCGTTTGCATAATTTGTTTTATATATACGACCAAACATAACGGATAAGGTAAGACAAGACTGGGTGCAATCCTATGGGAAATATGCGAGCTTTAAGACCCGTTTCCTCGGAAATTACCCGACCGAATTTGATGGAATTTGGAATTCATATTCACTGAATTGTGCTCAAGACTTATGGCATACAGGGTTTTTTTCTGCGACTAAAACTTTTTATTGTAAAGCAATGGCAATTTTTGAGTAATTTTCCATTTTTAAGAAAAAAAGTCTGGAACTAATTAATTTTTTTTTAACTGTCTGCCACATATGATCTTACATTTATACTCTACTACATATATATATTTTTTTATCGAAATCGCCCGAGCACTTTAGGAGTTAATGGGGTTTTTAGCTGAAAAGTACAATTTTTTGGAGAGCTAAAAAATTTAGACACTTCTAATTTGTATGAATTCTTGCACAGTTTTATCAAACACATGAATCAAAGTACACATAAACACTTGGATAAATTTTACTTACATGAAATAAATGAGTACAAAATGTTAGAGTAAAATTAATGTGAGTGGCGTGGCGTCACAGTTGTGTCTGTTCTTAAACGGATTCTCGTATTTTTCATACTTTTGGATAGCTTCTAATGCAACAAGTAAGAAATTAATAATTGCAACTATCTGAAGGAAAGTAATTCCGTAAAATATTTGGTATATTTTCACCGATCATGACCCCTAGACCCCCGAATCTTCGTCCGACCAAATGTTTATTTATATATTAATATACATCTATATAACTCTGATTTTTGTCATGTGTATTGGATCATTATGTGAATAACAATGCAGGATTGACGCAAATCATGAATAAGATAAGAAAATCTTCTAATATCAGTTAGATATTTTTGTTAAATATTACTTGTCAATACGACAGAATTGTATCTTATTTTTTACCTTTACAAAAGTTTTGTACATGTCTTAAAATACTGACAACATTCAGATTTGAAATTTGACGAGATTATTTAATCATATTTAGGTAAAGTATTTAATAATGTAATATAAATAAAAGTTTTATACATCCACAGAACCACGTTTCTTCCCACAAATAAATGAAATAAAATAAAATAAGAATAATGGTATTTACTCCAATTCTAAAACTTGGAAAATAAATTTGTTTCTAAATCTACAAAACATGAAAATAAGAAAGAATCATTTGATATCGGTTGCATTTGCTTATTATATATTACTTGATAACATGACTTTAAACATATATTGTTTTTCAACTTTAGAAGAGTTTTGTAATTGTCTTAAAACGCTGATTATAATAAGGTTTTAAAAATAAGTAGAAAATTAATAATAGTTATGTGAAATTTTTAATTAAAAAATAACAATAAAGGTCCTGTTACATGTACAGTATCAACACATCAAGCCCCCTCCCCCGAAAAAAAAATATGGATGATGCTGATTACTCCGATTCTAAAAGTCGCAAAATAAACATATTTGCAACAAAGTCCTTGTCTAAGATTTTTGAAATCATTTTGTTTTATTATTAACACTTAATTTTAAAAAAACATATCAAGATTTCTGGATACATTTTACCTTAGGATATCAAATGCAAAGTGATTCCGTCGTCTATTTTAAGAGTTGAGTTAAAGTTTGAAACTCCTAATGTTAAATTCATTTTCAATCGATGCAAAACAGATTTCAATGTAGGTATTTTGTTAAGCATAATTAAAAACTATCTGCAATAATGTGCTGTAATTTTGGATTCGCATGTTCAAAGATTCTAGAAGTCGATTTTTGTTAAAACATTCTTATGTTACAATTCATAATTGTTACGATTTTGTATATATTTTTTTAGAAGCTTCTAATATGGGAATCCAAACTCACAGCTCAATGTATTTTAAAAGTTACATTAAAAAAAAAAATACTAGAACTGCAATCGGTCTTCTAGCAATTAAAAAAATCAATTTGACACTAGAAATTCTATTAAATCTGCTGAACTCCTGAACTTTTTGACCAAATGTTTTTACGTTTTGTATTCGAAAATACGAGTTAATTGCGATGTCGAAATTAGGTGTTACTATTGAAAATTGAAAATTTGAGTATGTAGATCACCTCTGAATCTAATATCACTAAAACAATATCCTTCTATATATAAAAAAAAAGTTTTGATTTGGAAATGGACCAATGAAAATCTGCGTAGATCATCCGTGTACTTCCCGGTAGATCGGCATCCATATCTTTTGTGATAGGGGAAATTTCTTTGTTAATATTAAGAAAACTGTTTCATCGAAAAATATGAAAATTGCTGCTATTATACAGAAATCTTTGACAAACACGCTGATGCAGACAGTTTTTAAATCGAATAATTATTTTAAGAGATATTTAATGTTAAAGTTGGAAAAAATCGTTTCATTAAAAAAATTTATATGAGCAAAAACATAGGAATGTAAACATTTTTATACCATTTAAAACTTTAGAAGTTACTGGTGTGCAGACCATATTTATTTTGTTTATTTTACTAACTTTTTGAGGGCTTATCTCCATTTTAAATCCAAATTTGCAGCATTTTTAGAGATATTTTTTTACATTTTTAGAAGACGATATAATTTTAATCTGCTGCCAATTTTTAAAAAAGTGCAAAGAATAATAATACCTTCAAATTAAAAATTTATTTACACGTGGCTATTATAATCAGAAAAAAACTTTCAAATGAGAATTAAGTTATTCGCGTTAAAAATCAGGAAAATATTGAAAATTACATCATAAAAACTATAGTTATTCGTGAATTTTAAAAGAGAAAGAAAATTTTTAATTAATAAATTCATTACTAAGCGTTAAAAGTCGCAAACGTAGGAAATTTACGTCATATTTAAAAAGGTCAAATAATTGACAGTTGACAAAACAGTTGAAATTAAAAAATATATTTGCACGTGACATTTATTTCAAATTTTTAGATAATCATTTCAACTATTATCGTGAACTCTAAGACAGCGCATATAATATTTGCTTTCTAACGACAAAAGTATTTTCATGTGAATGTTAAAGAGAGAAAGAAAACTTTGGTGGAAATTACGTCAGATATAAAACGATATATTTCAAATGTGTTATCTAAAAGAACTTTCTTATAGATCTGTTAAAAAGCCGAGAGACAAAGACTCTGTATACTTAATTCATTTTACATTTAAATGTTTACTAATTTTACATGCTTAATTAATTTTAAACCGTTAATAAAAACCCGTTTACAGAAAGATCGCCACTGTTTTTTTTTTTTTTTTTTTTTTTTTTTTTTATAATTCAATCGTTTTAAAGTCGATGAAATTATCCCACTTTTTTAATCTGTGGAGTCGTAACGGGGGGTTGGCGAGCGTAGCTCGTAGGGGGCAGAGCCCCCTAGTTATAGAAAATAAAAAAAGTTTTTTTTTTCTATTAGACTTATTCTACGACATTAATGGACCATCAGGGTAGATTCGCCGCACTGCCGCCCCTGGAAGCACTGCCCTTATGAGCTCCAGCATGGCTGGCTAATTTCTCCGAAACCAGGTAAGCTAGAGCTATAATACTGATCTCTTTCTTTTTGTAACCTCGAGCTGTAGATTATGGTACCTTAGTTGTCGAAATCTGTTCAGTGGTTATAAAGTTTTAGGCATTTAAACTTCTTAATCTTGATCCCTATTGTTTTCAACATTGGCCTTGACCTTCTGAATTTCGACATACTTCCCGAGCTTAAGTATAACCTTTACCAATATATAAAATGAAACTTATTAATTTTTTTATGTATATTACGTCAAGTTGATCACTTTGACATATAAAACATGTATTTTTGTCGATAATTAAGTGAACTATGTAAATTATAATAATGGATGTTGTCGAGCTTTCACTTGCCATCTTCGATGGAATGTTGAAACTGTGTTGTGTTTGCATACATTTTAAATATATTTACGGAACTCATCTTCATTTATTTTTGTCTTTTTTACGTGTAAAAATGTATAAGCTTTCTTACGGTATGTGTTTTATAAAGTTTTATTCAGTAATTAACTTTTGGTGAGTGTTCGAATAGACGTCATACGTATTTTTTTAGTTTCACTTTACTTTAGTGTGACCCATAGACATTTCATTAGCGTGTTTACGTTTTTAACAAATCTCAAGACTCAAGAGATGTCAAACTATCTTTATTTCAATCAACAAACTACTTTTATGGGAAAATCAAACTGTCTTCCCAGCCCCGTCGCGTATCTTGTCTTGCTTGGAGGTTTTAAAGTATTTTTATTTATTTTTTTTATAAAGAGCTCTTTTGCGAGTCGATGGTTCGCAGCCGTCCCAGGGTCACTTTGCTGTGTTTGTTGTGCGCTAGTGGCGCCATCTAGTTTGGCTGTAAATATTTAAATGCGTGGGTTTAATGAATTTTCTCATTAATAATAATTTTATATTTTACGGAAATGTTTAGTTTCTTTCACTTTTAATATCGAGTAGTCTTCGTCGCCTACTCATTATATGGGGTAATCTACATATTATAAATCATATACAAATGTTTCTGTGATTATAAACTGAGTTTATGTTTTTAGGTAATTTTTTGCTTTATATTTTACCGTTCTCACTCAGTCAGAAAGTTGTACATTATTATGAGTTGTATTAGTCTTTATCTGTATTTATTACATCTTTAGCTTCTTTTTCTAATAAGAGTAATGCTTCAAAATACTTAGAATGTAAATAGGATGCTACATTATGTTTATTAGGTTTTTTTTTTTTTTTAATATATATATAATGTTATTATTTCTTCACATTTTGTGATGTATCCCATTTGTTCAAAATCATGTTTTCTTTTTCACATTATTTACAACCACAATCTTGTTATGTTTTTTGTCCTTCCCTCCCCCTTTAATTAAAGTATTGTTAAACTGTCAACTTTAGTTATCATATCATATTTATTTTTAATGACTGTTAATCTTTTTTCCATCCCCCTCGCCTTTTCATTCTAAAATATACATGCAAAATTCTAATGAACTTGTACAATTGCTGCTATTGCTTCTAAATTCTTTTTTTCCCCTATTATTATTTATTTATTTTTCTAATACTAGTTAAAAATATGGAGAGGCACGTGGTCGTTGAAGAGGCTTAAGTTTTCCCTTTTTTTTTTTTTTTTTTTTTTTTTTTTTTTTTTTTTTTTTAAATAGGACGCTTATCCTGATCTAAAATTCTCATTAGCTCTACTAAAAACTTTTCGCAACTAAATTAACTTAAGCTTCCCCACTTTAACACAAAGGCTTTATTTTTTTAAAACTATTTTTTTATTATTACCATTATTTATTTTAACCTTAAGTTCGCATAAACTGTCTTAAAGATCTGTAATGTCTGCTTTTAACTTCTAAAATATTAATTTATAGCAATAATATTAATGTTAATTTTGTTCTTTTTATTTATATATTTATTTTTTTTAACTGTTATTATTAATTAACATAAGCGTTTATTCTTTCTTGATATTGTTTTAATTTTTTTTAATTATTTTGTTTATTCTTTTAGTTTGTATTGAAAGCAATTATTTGTCTCCGGCCCCCCTCCCTTTTCCACCTTAACTTGTCGTTTTACTGATTAATCGCATAGTATTAACTCTGATTGTTTCATGATAACTCTCTACTTGCAGTCTACGAGAGTTTCGACTGCCACTGATAATTCTTACCCTAAAAATTAAGTACAAATAAGAAATAATTCCGACTTCCGCGCACTTGTGTGTAAGGCATTTTGAGTTGGGTGTTTTTTGACTTTTGGAGGGCTGCGATTTATCGGCTGGTCTTATCTTTATCTTTATATATATATTTTTAAGCCTATCCCATAGTCTAAACTTTGTAAGTAACTCTTTTCTATAAAGTTCATAGAATTGTTTCCCCTCCCCCTTCTGTTGCAGTTTTAAAAATTGTTAAATTTTTGTTCTGATAATAATTTTATTTTCATGCCTTTACCGAAAGTTCTTTTTTTTCCACCTTTTCTAAAGGATTGGCGTATTAATTTGTATGGGGTTTTATTATTTATTTTTTATTAGCCACTTTTAATGTCCATTTTTCTGCAACAGTTCCTTGAGGGACATTTCTTTTTCGAGTAGTGAATACCCAGCAAACACGTACCTTTCGGCACACGATCGGACCGCAGCTGGCACTGTCGGTTAAGTGTCGGCATAGGCACAGTGGTTTCGGTGAAGCGTCGGCAGCGTGTCGGCAGTTAAAACATAAGAATCTGCTTTTTCGACTGCCGGTTACCGTAATCGGTCCCCTTATGGTTATATATCGGCAAGCGACTTGCGCCGGCAAGTGACGCAGGACCGATATGTGATTTCTGATAGTGGCCCGATCAGATTTGCCAACATTGGTCCGAATTCGGAATTTTTAGTCTTAGCCGACACTTTTTTTTCTTTTTCTTAGTTTGGTTTGAGTTTCAGTTTTGATAAGATATGTATATTTCATGTATTAACAGTGATAAACAAAATAAATGTCAAAAATAGCCTATATTTATTTATTTAAAAAAAGTTGTTGTTGAATTCATTTTAAAAAGGACTTGCAATTATTTGAATCATCAAAAGAGTTCTTTAAATCGCTCCTTAAAATTATTATTCATTATAAACTTAATCGTAGAAAAAAAAATATTCATAAATCAATTGAACTTATTTTCTAGCTATTATATTCATTTTAAAAGCAATAGCTATGTTTCTTATTTTATCTAAAAATCAAATTATTAAAAAAGTGTTTAAAATTATTTTACAAGCTATAAAAATATAAAAAAAAAACTACCCAACTTTTTAGCATTAAAATTTAAAAGAAAGATTCAGAAATCTCACACTTCTAAAAAAAAAAAAAAAAAAAAGATACATTAATATTTCTATTTTATTTGATAATTAAGAAATGTTGATCATTATTGATACATAATTACTAAAAATATATTCTACATTAAATTATCAAATTACAAAAAATGGACTCTTATCCTAATTAAAAGTAATTAATTACCAATTTATTTTTTTATTAAAATTAGTTTTCATATGTTACAAATATATATTTCTTGAATTAACACGTTTAATTACATTATAATTCCCAAAGAGAAAATTATATTAAGAGAAAAACCTCTGAAATTCACTTATTTTATTTAATAAGCATTCTTAAATTATTAGAAATATTCAGAAATATCCCCCATTTAAAGTTCTCTTCCAAAAGAAAAAAGATATATAAATTAATATTTTTTTGTTATTTTTTAATTAAAACTATTGATAAGTAACAAATTAATATTGCAACATACTCATTAAATATATGTTCTACTTTAAATAATCAAAACGACATAAAATGAATTCTTATTCTAATTAAAAGTTATTAATTACCAACTTTTTATTTATTAAAATCCATGTTAAACAAATATATTTTGTAAATTAACGCAACGCATGTAATTACATTACAAATCCTAAAAAAGAAATTTGACTAACCCAACAAAACCTCTAAAACATTTTTTAATAGTTAATTATTCTTAAATATGTATATATTCTTAATTATATCTATATCTTAATTATTCTTAAATTCGTTTGCTTTAGCGAATTCGCCAAGGTATTTATTTCATTCACTTAAACATTAAATTAACTTTTAAATACACACGCGTAAGACAATTACAAATAAATAAATAAAAAATAAAATAAAAACACTTCAAAATTCAAATTTTCCCATCTACCACTTACCTTCAACGACAACCAATACTTATCGATATGCCTTCCTCTTATGACCTCATATAATCCTCCCCCTGATCAAGTCTCAGTGGCTGAGTGGTGAAGGCGTCTACTTCCTGTCGCTGGGTACCATGGATCAAACCCCGCCTCTCCCAACACTGAAACACGTTTCTTCCAAATATACATTCAACGATGGCTCATAGATGGTGCCATCAAAACAGATTTTTTTTATGCTGGTGTCGGGCTGCGGCCGGCATTCATATGGATAGCTATCGGCGTACTGTCGGCATAGTTTTCTGCCGATACCGGACCGGCTGCGTGCCTCATGAATCGGGCCGCATTCGCGCGGCGTATCAAAAAAGATACGGAACCGGTAGCGGCCACCGGTATCGTACCAATACCGCCGGTAGTGGCAAGCGGCTGTCGCCCGATTGCTGACCGATAGCTCTGTGTTTGCTGGGTATTATTTTGTGGAGTCTTGAACACTCACATTAAATTAGAGTTCTATAATATCGGGTTTTTTTTTTATATTTATTTATTCAATGTATTGTTCTTTATACAATCTCGTTTCAGTAAACTCGGGAAGTATTTCACAATTGAGTGTTTCCCCCCTCCCTCTCATTTCAGCATAAATTTTTGTCTTTATTTTTATTTTATTTTATTTATTTTTAATTTATTCTACAAAATTAATCTTCCCATTTTTGATTTAATTTTATCTGAGTCATTTTCGTTGATTTCGATCATCGGTTTTTGCTTTACACTTATCTATTATTCCTTTCTTTCAAAGAGATCAGAGTTGTTCTCTAGTGATGCCTGGTTGTTATTTTCTGAGAGTACATTTTATTGATAAATTGTGATTATATAAGTAGCTGCAGTGAGAGAAAGTAAGAAGTTTGCGCTTTTAAATAAAGTAAAGAAATAAAATGTTGGCAAAGGGCACTCCAAATAACTCATTAGTCATTCAAAATTCCTATTCAGAGTCTGGAACCGATAATTCATCTAACAACGACGGAAACAAGATTGTTGATGGTACACAAGTGGAGTTATCAACAGAAAATCACAACTAGCGAGTTCTGAAATAACTGACGGGTCAAGCTTAGAACATTCCGTGCCACTTCGTTCGACACGAATTAGAGATCTGCGAAAAAATTCAAATGAGCAATCTCAAAAATCACCAAAAATAACCAAATGTTCACCATTAAAAGGCGAAGAATTGATTCCTTATGACGAACAGAAGGCATCCCAAATGACAACAGAGGTACTCATAAATCAGATGTATTGTCATTTAAAAGAACATGAAAAAGATAGTAAAGAATATGCTCAGTTGTACCGAGATCATCTAAAGCAGAGAGCACATAATTGTGAAACGGAATTGGAGACATTAAGAAAACAAAAAATCATAGAAGAGCAGCAGAACATGACGCAGCTAAAAGAAAGTGTGGATCAGATAAATGAACAATTGCAGCAGCTGAAAGCCCAGGCCCAGGCAAAAACAACAAAAGACAAACTGACCCCAATCATAAAAAACCTTAAGGAAGTAAGGCAGATATTAAATAATAAGGCTATGGAAGTAACGGCATTTAAAGTCATCATAGACAGACAGAAAGAATACGTAAATTATATGGAAAATTCAAGATCTGAAAAAGAAGCGCAAATGCTTAACGATATGCAATTCCTTCTAGAAGAACACCAAAGCAAAATTAAAAAGCATTTAGAGCATCAAACAAAGGCCATACAAGAAGCTCTACAAAAATCAGCAACCAATGTGATACAAGCTTCAGACATGCCACAACGTGATGAACAGCAGAATTTCACATTTGCTGAAATGGCGAACTTTCCACCATTGCCAAGAGACCGCCCATCAATTGTAATAAACCCGAAGAGTAATGAAGTAACACTTCCCATAATGAAAAAGATGTTAAACAATTTAAATATGCAAGACTTGCCAAAAACGGATTGTCAATCGACAAGACATAACAAAATCATAGTAACCTGTAATGACAAACAGGATATAGAAACAATAAAGAGCAAATTAGCAGAGGTGGAAGATATAGCAGAAAACATGGAAATAAAGGAACAGCATCCTAAAATGGCGAGGATAATAATCTTTGGCGCCCCAGAAGCCCACCTAACACTAAAATCACATGATAAAGCTGATGGAAATAAAAAAGAAACGGATGTCGAACAACTCGACTTATAGAAACAACAAATAGTTGATCCAGCACTACAACGTAGTCTAGAAAGAAAATCTGTAAACTATAAAATAATAAAAGTTCTCATAGGACGTCAAGGACAGGCAGCCTCACATTTAGTGCTGCAACTTGCAGAAAGAGATGCCATAATCTTGTTGTCTCAGAAGATTTGTATCGGCTTCAACAGATGTACTGTAAAACGCTACATTTCAATACAGCGCTGTTTCAAATGTCAATTACTCGGGCACACATCTAGAAACTGCCCAAACGAAGAAGCGTGTGCGAACTGTGGTGGTAACCATAATGAGACAGACTGCACAACACGTAAATATAACTGTGTTAACTGTAGACTCATAGTGAATAGACATGGAGGTAATTATAGGAAGGCTGGTGTCTACACCCAACGCCCAGCCTACGATCGCCAATGCGGCACTTATTTAAAGAAAAAAGCAGAGGCCTTGGCATCACTGAATCAGAAAGGTAAATATTCAAGCTAATCAATCCTAATCTACAACAGGAACTTCCGCCATTAAACTCCGCAAATCAACCTCAACCACTGCAAGGTAGCTAACACTGTAGCTGGGCGGCATATGGAGGAGAACTCCATAGATATAGCGCTGCTACAAGATGCCTACTGCGGTGGGGAAGGAGTTTTGCTTGGATTTCCAACCACCTGGAAGATTTTTCCCTCTAAAAAGCAATCCGCACACTTGATAGTTCGGAATACTAGTCTGATTATAAATCATCTTTTTACGGGTGACCATTGTATTTTTATTTCCATAACCTCGGCGGAAGGTGAGTTCATTATCGGCTCAAACTATATTGCACCTTCACTTGACTTGGATAACTCACTACAAGAGTGGCAGCACCTAATTACTCAAAGAAGACCTTTTTTATGTGGTGGTGATTTTAATGCGAACTCTCCGCTCTGGGGAAGTCCCAGAGAGGACGCTAGGGGGGAGAGTTTCATCGAATTTCTCGTCACTAACAACCTCGCAATCTCTAATATTGACAACCGTAAACATACATTCATTAAAAGAAATAAATCGGGCACAATCGTGGCAAAAGGATTCCCAGACCACACTCTTGTTAATCCTTTGCACTTACTTTTATTCGTAACTGCCAACTTGTTGATATACACACATTTTCTGATCATAAGTTCATTGAATTTTCTCTTCAAACTACTCCTCTTTTAGTCACGCAACGCAGATACAATACAAAATTTGGAAATTATAAAAAAATTGATAAAATTCTAAAATCCAAACGAAACACTCTTAATTTGACTTTGAATTTTATAACTAACACAAAAGAGCTTAATATATTTACAGAATTGCTAATAGGCACAATAAAAATGGCGATTCGATTCACCTTCCGCCTTAAAAGTCTTCGCAAAGCACCTGTTTTTACATTTTGGTCTCCCGAATTAAAATCAAAACGTAATTTAGTAACAGCTTTGCATAAAAAACTTAAAAAATTGAAACAGCTAAATTCACCCCCTGAAATTATCCAACAATTCAAATCCTCATACAACAAACAAGCTGCCATTTACAAACGGTCTATGCTGGATGCCAAAAGCGCAGCTTGGAGGTCCTTTTGTTCGCACCCTAAGAATCCCTTTGGTGTTGCACAAAAATTCTTTTCTGGGAAGTTCTTCACTCCGGATGAAATCCTCCTAGAGCGGCCTTCGTGCTCCTCGTCGAAACGTAATAATCTCGAATTCCTTACCAAACACCTTCTTGGTGAAACAGTCTATCCTAACCACAATAATCTTGACATTAAATTTTCGAATTACACTGATAAACCTTTTTCTAATGCGGAACTTCGCGCCACTCTTGGCAAATTCAAGGATAACAAAGCTCCTGGTGCTGACTCTATCGATTTCCGAATTCTCAAGCGTTCCTTTAATATATTACCAGAGATGTTTACCCAATGGGCCAATCTCTGTCTTTCTTTCCATTATTTTCCTCTAACTTTGAGACAAGGGGAAGTAGTATATTTCCTTAAGCAAGGGAGGACTCCCTCTGAACCCAGCTCTTATCACCCGATCTGCCTACTTCCGGTGTTAGGTAAATTACTAGAAAAATTAATAGCTAAACGTCTTATTATTTTCCTCGAATCAAACAAGTTATTAACCCGTTAGTAGTCGCGCGTTGGTCTTTTCCCCGCCCGAAATTCGTTATCTTCCTGTAACTCATTTCCCGTTAAATTTACGTTAGCGAAATTCCGTGTAGCTGACCTTGAGTGTTCACACTCTTGTGTAGTAAAATTACAAGTCATTCCTGCTATTTCTTAGCATTTTATCGCATTCTTAAGTTTCAATCGGTCTAAATGACCGCGTTGCGATCACTTGCGTTAGTTGAATTTTTCCCCCTCGTGTTCATCCTTTCCCATTTCCGCGAAATCTGTGGGGGAAAGTTTCTTCGAAGTACCGACTCTCTGCCTGTTGTTATTTGTTTTTTCTTTCTTTCTGCTATTTTTCCCGTCCATAGAATATTTTTTTTACTTTTAGAATGTGACTTAAAATTGTTTTATTATATTAGTTGTGAAGTCAGTTCGCACAAAAAACTGTTGGATGGTCACTTACATTTTTTTTTTTTTTTTTTTTTCATTGTCAAGTATTGCTCGAATAAATTCTCAAATTGATAATCGTTTAAATATGGAAAAAAAGGGAAATTCATCATCATTATTTGAAAGAACTTGTTTTCCATTTATTACCGGAACATATAAATGAATGAAAACAGACAATACCACTGCCAAACCATTAAAAAAAAGAGAAGAGAATTTTGTGGGAATCAGTAAAAAAATTGCCGTATCTCCAAAATCTGAAAAGTATCGTTTTTGTACAATAAAACAAATTCGAAAGATAAAACAATTTTCTCAGAAATGTAGTATGTATATCTGCGAAGAACATACATATAATTTATTTGTACAATAAGAAAAATAATGAGAATTTTATAATGTAGGTTAGAAATTACGCAAATAAAAATCTCTTTTGGATAATTCAGTGAATGTTTATACTATGATTTTAAAAAATACTATAAGTATTTTTCTAAAATTTATCTATTGTTAAATTTTCATACTGTAAGTTAAAATACATTTTTTTTTAACAATGCCGCAGAAAATGTTTTTTTTTTTATTATTATTATTGAAATCCAATAGAGGCTTGGGGACGGTATCTGACAAATTTAAATTTGTTGTCCTTCATCAATTGTTCAAACTATTTTTCAGAATAATGTTTTCCAGAATATGAGAGAAAATTCATTTAAATTAAATTATTGCTGCATATTTATAATTTCGGAGAAAATTTTCTTATTGTTTTTATTATTTTAATGAATGTTATTATAAAAAAAATAAATTATAACATTAATACCTTATTATGAAATGTACAATTGAATATTTATTTTAATTAAATAGTTGCTGTAAAATACATCCCTATTAAGATGAACCTTTCAGTGATTTTATTAATTAAAATAATTTATCCATCTTAGGATTTAAATTTACAATTGCAAATGTATTTAAATTAAATATATAATTTCGATAACTTATTTATTATTTGCATTATATAAGCGAAGTTCGTATCCAGAGTTTTTATTCAAGGGCGCTGCTCCCACCCTGAAATAAGTAGAGAAACTACAAATCGTGCATTTTCATTAGAAAAATGCATTTAATCACAAAATCTCGCGACCCCCCCCCCCTCCTCTCCCCCCTCATACACACACAGACACCCCACAAAATAAATAAATAAATAAAACGTAGTTACAACATTTACATTTATAATTTCGAAGTTAAGTATTTTTTACCTTTTTCTTTATTATATATATATATATATATATATATAATTATACATTTTTAATAATATTTGGTTTATGTGGTGTTTGTGATTTCATAATTATTGGTCATTTTCATTATTTTTCAATGGTATTATTGTACAGAAAGTTTATATATATATACATATATATTGTCTTTAATTGTTTATTGCATCAAATTTGATGGTTTTTCATATGTTTTAAATGAATTAATCGTCCGCAATATGCTGGTGAATTAGTGGTATTGTATTTGATTTTCTGTTGCATGTCATAGGTTCCATTTTTACTTTCAGTTTAATTGTTCAATTTAATGCCAGTGTAATATATTGATGCTAAATTTATTAATTTTATTTTATTAAATCGATAGAGAGTGCCGGAGTATCATAAAAATCTACCTGAGTCTGCTTGTGTCCTTCAAAAAAAAAAAAAAAAAAAAAAAAAAAAAAAAAAAAAAAAAAAAAAACCCTATCACGAATTTAGATTCATATTCGTAAATGTTTTCCTACTAATTATTGATTCATAGTCACATCAGAAATTCAATCAAATCATTTACTATTTACTTTTAAGTATTTATGCAAAACGAAGAAAGAGTTATAAAAACATTTATCTAGATGCCAACTGAATATATACTTAAGCGACATAAATAATTGCTGTAAAAAGTTGTAAAATGAATATTTGCTGTAATCTTTTAAAGTTCAGTCAATATTTTCCCCCTACGTTATCCGTTTTCGATCATCTGATAACACCGGCAAGTTTCCCCTTCGTTTTCGGCCTGCTGGTAACGGCGGCAAATGGACCGAACGCGACTACTAACGTTCTAAAAAATGTCGCGACTACTCTCGGGTTAAGTAACAGGCAATTTGGGTTCAGAGAGGGCAGATCATGCGAAAAAGCTCTTTCCGAAATCTTGACTTCCTGTGCTTTTAAAATTAGTGAAGGCAAATACACTTCCCTGGTCTCTCTTGATATTCAAGGAGCTTTCGACAATGTTGAGTGGAGAGACATTCTCCTCCAACTTAGCATTCTAAATTGTCCGGGTAATATTGCTGGAGTCATTCGTTCTTATCTTTCTGAGAGAAGCATTCTTGTTAACTGGGGAGCGGGAATCTCTATCCACCGACAGAAAAAGGGTTGTCCTCAAGGTTCCTGCCTGGGGCCAATTCTTTGGCTCCTCATAGCTAATATAATTCTCTCAGAATTCGAAAAACTTGGTTACTTGCTTTTTGCGTTCGCGGATGACTTCAGCTTTATTTTCTCTGGTTTTCGGCGTCTGGACTTGGAGGCTGCTTTTGCTCTCCCAATTTTCTGTCAGCTGCTGGAATCACTGCATCTGCAACTTTCCACTAATAAATCCCAAGCCCTAACATTTGCAAAACCTTATAAACTTAAAAGGAAACCCACCATCAGAATAAATGGCACTAGCGTCCATCATGTCTCTAACCTTAAATTGTTAGGATTGTCAATAGATGAGCACTTGAACTGGTTCTCTCATATTAATTACCTTAAACTCAAACTAGTAAAATTTTATCATAACACAAAAAGATTAACCACTAAATCTTGGGGTATTAATAGTCATTTGCAAAAAATTTGGTATTCTACTATTGTTGAAAAAATTATCACCTGTGGAGCATCTATTTGGGGGGGGGGGGGGAATCTTACAAAAGCAGCACTTAATAAATTAGTTTCTATACAAAGGATGTTTCTCTTGCAAATTTCTAGGGGATATAGAACCATTTCCAGTGATGCTCTCAATATCTTGACAGGTATTCCTCCCATTTCCATTACCATTAAATATGAGTTCACTAAAAGCAACATCATCCATTTGGAGAATGAAGCTATCTCACAGCAATTTTTTCCACAAATGATGATTCAGCGTAAGACTCTTGGCTGGCAGTTTCATCCGGCAGATGAGACTTCCCACCTACAAGTAAATCCGACTATAAATTCTTACTCGCCCACTCAAAATGTTATGGTCTTCACCGATGGCTCACGCACTGTTACCGGAGTAGGTGCAGCTTTCTGCGCTACGAAAGGGAGTGAAGTGACTCATCGTTGGTCTTGCAGGCTGGATAACAATAATTCCATTTTCCAAGACGAACTCTTTGCCATCTTTAAAGCTTTAGAGTGGATTTCTCAACAAAACCAAAAATTTTTAATTCCAATTTTTAGCGATAGTCTTTCAAGCCTGCAGGCTATCTGTTCATTTGGCTCATCAAATCCCCTGGTTATTGAGATTAAATCATTTCTCAAAAATCTTCTCTGGAAAACCTATTTAAGCCACGTTTCAGCCCATAAGGGTATCCTGGGAAATGAAACGGCAGATATGTTGGCAAAGGAGGTAACTGCTAAACCATCAGTTGATTTTTCACTTTCAGTACCGCCCTCACACATCAAAAGACATCTTCGCGCTCATTTTATGAAAAAATGGCAGGATTACAGGGACTACTCAGATAAGGGTAGATATACCTATGATCTTGTCCCAGTGGTATCTTTTGATCTTCTGCTGCTCACACCATCCACTACAGCTTTTCTTACCGGTCATGGTCCTTTTGGAGCATACCTCTTCAAGTTCAAAAGAGCCCTTTCTCCTCTATGTGAGTGCGGTGATAATGCTGTTCCTCTCATTATTTCTATAATTGTCCTTTAACAGCTCGCTGGCATATCCGCCGTCCTCCTATTCATCCAGTTGGTTGGTTAGCATATATTTTATCGCGCCCGATTTTGCTCTCAAAGCTTAAAAACATCTTCAACTTCTTAAGTAACCTTCAGTTTTACTCCATCACTGAGACAGGGACTTGGATTCTCCCTTATGTACCCAATGTTGGGTCGCAGCAACTTGTATAATATTGTCTAACTTTGTATAACACTGCATTATTTGATGTCCTTATGTTTGTTTCACAAATTTTGCTAATGTAACATTTATTTATATCTTATATATACCACTCCGCCCTCTGTCGCGCGTATTGGCGGCCTCAGCCTCGGCTAAAATTTGCAACTTTTTTTTTTTTTAAGACCTCAATAAAGGGGACCGGGAGGGACAATCTATGCTCTACAGACTCACTTCCTAGTCTGAGCAGTCTCTCTCTCGGGCAGTAAAAGTAAAAGTAAAAAAAATGGACCATCACTTGTGTATTTTGAGAATAGTTTACAACGACAAGCGAATAAATTAAATGTAAATGTTATTAGGTATAAAATAGTTAGTTGAAAATTGGTAATTAAAGTAACATATTATTAATTAGTAGGAGAAATTATATCTTATCTGAAAATACTCGTGCATGTATTTCATGAAGGGTTTACAGACATTTTTAAATTAAATCTACCTTTGACAAAATGTAAACATAAACCAAAATCACTCCTTTCATTCCACCTAAATGCATTACTATAACCATTATAGATTCACATTTCTAAATTATGTATATGCTATAAAGAGGGTTCATGTTCTTTATATTATCAGCTTTTATGAAAAGGATTTATGTTTGGAAATTCCATAAACAAAAGAATTTAAAGCATTTTCCCTCAAATAACTTTTATTTAATTAAAAAATATTTGCTGGAAAAAGTTTATTGATAGCTTATTTTTATGTTCATCTATATTCATACAAATAAAGTATTGGATTGCTGAAATTTTTAAAATTCCAATTGTTTGAGTTGGAATGAAAAATATTGCATTTGAATTTTTTTGTTTTCTAATTACGTTAGTATTAGTATTTTATTTAGTTTATTGATATTACATTATTAAATATTTTATATAAAAATATTAAATTATCTGTTTATTTCTAAAATTAAAACATGAATGTGTCAGTATATTAAGAAATTTACAAAACATAATTTTCGTATTTTAAATTTTCTTTGAGAAAAAAATAAATTTAAACTGAAGTTTGAAAATAAATGAGAAATTAATACATACTTTCAAACAAATAATAAATGCTAAAATTGTTATACAACAGGACAAAAATTATTCCTAAATCTTCACAAGTACACTGTAAAAAATGTGAAAAGTTACTAAATTTTTTCTACAGAACTAGGATTCCTAGAACTTTTTATGTAACGGCAACAACAAAAAATCCTATAGCAGTTACACATTTACACCGTGAATAAAAAAAAAAAATCTGTAAGGTTACAAAGATTTTTTTAGGAAACTGGGATGCCTAGAGCTTTTTTGTGTAAAAGACACCCGGTTTCAGATAAAATTTTAGTATGACTGTAATTTTAGTAGATTCATTTGTAAAGCTACAGATTTCTGTAGTTTTACAAAAACTAAATTTGTATATTTACATCTTTTTACTTACCCATATTCGTAGTATACGGTAAGTCTTATAATCGTTTTAAAGATCGAAATAATTTTTTTGACGGATTTACACGTTTCAGACACCGGAGGTTCAGAAAAACACATTTTTAGAAGGGAAAAAAAAAATCCGTCAGTATGTGTGTGTATGTAAACGCTCTATCTCCCGAACAAATTGTGTACTTAGGAAGTAACAATGTAAAGAAGCTTGTTGAATATCAGTAACCTCGATTATCCGGAACTATTTTTTTCGGACTTCCGAGATATTCGTTCTGATAAAAGGTATACAAAAATTTTCGAAATTGTTTATTTGACGGAGTGAATATAAAAGACAATAAAAAACATAAATTTTGCATTATGAATGAACTCGATCAGATAAGTAGTTGTCGAGATATTTGTAATGATATTTTTCACACTCTTCGATTTTTCATGACCCTGTATTTCATTCAAATTTCAATTCAAAGATATCTTTTAATTGGAAATGAGACGCTTAATCCGATGCAGTAAACTGTTAGTTAATATTATTATAATTTTTCGAGTTATAAGAATGTTTCTTTTACGCAATTCGGTTCTATACGATTATCCCGCCAACCAAAAAACTATCGCCAAACTATAAGATTAGATGCCAATAATGGCTTATCGTAAATGTCAAGCATTTGATGCATCTCCAAACCTATAAGGAGGTTACCATATATCATGTGCAGTCGCCAAATGCCGCCAAGTTTGTCGCCAACTTTGCGATAATATCACTAAATTTAGCGACCAAAATTATTCGCCAATAGTGAAGCCAAATTGACGGTATCTCTAATATTTCGCCAAATTCCCATAGGCTTCCATTGTAAATCTATAGTGTTTTCTTGCTTACAGAAAATCAACAAATTGAGATATTTTAATGCAACAAAAAGTAATATTAGCTTAAGGGATTATATTAATTATATTTAAGGGAGTCTAAGTAAATTAAATTATGAATAAAGTAACATGATATAATTCTTAGTATTTATCACATGTTTTATTTTCATATTTTATATTATGTATATCCATGATGGGTAAAAATTACGGTGACGCCCCCCCCCCCGCCCCCAACGACTAGTTTTGTACAGTGCACAGATAAATTTTAGTAAGCATACAGATTTCTGTAACTTTATATGTGTAGAATTTCAGATTTTTTTTTTTTTTTTTTACAGTGTACACATATTTAACAGCACACTGACATATTGAATACAATTTAGAAAAAAAAACCCTTCAAGTTATACATATGTAAAAAATACCCACAAACTCTCTATATTTACTAAATTACACACTCGGCATTTTAAGAGTTTTATACTTGACATAAATAGAATGCATTCATTTTATTATAACACATATATTCTTGGATATTTGAAAAATAAAAGAAGATAAAGGATGTTTCTAAAAGCATAACGATTTGTTTCGTTATTTAGAAATATTTCAAAATGTACTTTTTTCGTTGCTTGGATTAGTGATAAATACCTCAGAAATTATTACGTGAAATATCTGTCTTTATAATAATCAAATAATTACATAAGACACGGAATTGAATACTTTTGTGCAAAATACGAATTTCTCAATGGAATATGCAGTACTTTATTCAAATGAATTGCTTTGTTTATTTTAATTATCTAATAGTTCTATACCAGGAGCGGCGAAACTATAAACTTCAATGTGCCACTTTTGGTACGCCAATGTTGAAAGGCCTTGGTTGGTGTTCAAAATCAAGACATAGTAAGATTACATAAAATGCAATCATTTAGATTAGCTGATCTTCTTTAAATTTGATTATTGACTAGAAATCGACGAATTTTAATTTTGGCTTATTAAATTCCAGTCTAGTTCATATGAGTTAAAAAAATGATGAAACTAATACAAGGTTTGGAAGTTATCGAAAAGAAGACATTATTTGATATTGTAAGTAACAAAAATCTATAATAAAATTATGGCGAAATGAAATTTAATTCCAGATCAATTTAAATAATCTGGAATTTATAACTTAACACTAGAATGTCTGGAAATGTTACTGAAACTTCATAAAAATATTTCACACCAGAATTATTATTTAAAGTAATTTAACAGATTTATTTAACGCATTTCTGCGTGGTTAAAGTTTAACTTATTTTATGAAACAATTTCTGGCTCCAATTGATATTTAATCATTCGGTCGGGGTCGATTTGACTCCCTCCGGTCGTTCTAGTGTTAAAATAATTCCACATATCTATAACTGCGATCGATTATTTTTGCAAATGAGTAATATATATAGTTCAAATAGAAATCAGTTCTCAAATAACTATAAATCTGTTTACATTATGTTGAATTGCCTAAAAGGGTACACTTTTTGATCAAGCATTGAAACCGGGCGAATTTTATAACCTTATCGGCCAAAGTAATAGAACCCCAAAAACTTTGCAAAAATCGTATTTATTGTTTTTACATCAACATAGCTTCGTTTAATACAATTTTCGAGACCACTTATCGGACTATTAACATACAAGTTTTTTATCTGTTTCTTTTTTTTTTTTTTTTTTTTTTGTAAAAATTGCTTTAAAATACAATCTAGCTAATAATAATATTAAAATATGGAAAATGTTTTAAAATTCTGTCAAGAACCTACGAAATTTATTTAAAAAAACATCATTATAATTACATTTTTGGGGACGCGAATGTTATAATCGTCTGCTTTGTGTGAGTGGTGGTTTGGATAAGTAGCACGATATTTTGCGAATTAAGTCTTTTTTGGCGTGAAATTAAAAATTAAAAAAATCATCAATTTAAAAGCAAATGTTTACAAAATTATATATCTTACGATTTTTGCAGGCATTTTATCGGTTCTTTAATTTTGGCCTACAGGCTAAACAAAATTTTATAGGGCTATAAAATAGATCAGGAGTCAATGCTAGTTGGGCACTTCACTAAACTTGTTTCCTTGCAAGCATGAATCTAATTTTAATATTCATCCAAGATCCAACAACCGAATTAGCATTTAATCTCTTTATTATTTTTATTTAAATTCTTAAATACATTTTTTTTATAATTATTTCCATGTAAAATTTAAATATGTGTTGTCTATATTTTTGATATGCTAATAAATAATATTTAAGTAATTTTGATTCATTATTTTTCGATCAACTAAATTTGTCTTTTAGTTGGCACGTCATGGTGTAATTGGCATAAAAATTGGCATGCGATTGTAGAAAGATTGGCCACTCCTGTACTGTCTGATAGTTTGCAAACAGCTTACTTTATTTTCTTCAATATTAGAAATAAAAGTTATAATTACATTATTTTAAAGCAACTCAAAATAAAAATAATCTTGACGAGTTTTCAATTGCATTTTCTTATGAATCAAATACGTTTTAGGTAGATTTCGTATGAAATACTACCTATTGGGATCGTTCCTATGTTGGAATTTCTGAAAAATTTTTGCAGATATACACCGATCATGACCCCTAGAACCCAAATCCACCCTCAGTAAAAAACTTTATCTATCTATCTATCTATCTATCTATATATATATAACTTTCTTCTGGACACGATAACTTTCGTAATTCTGCACCAATCTCTTCCAAACTGATACATAAAATCAATGGGCATAAAATCTCGGTCAAGTTCGTTAATGGTCAAAATCTGACCAAGGGGAGGGAAATAGGGGGTTTTGGGAAAACAGAAAACCCCCCATAACTTCTTAATTTTTGTACATATCAAATCAGTTTAAAGTTTTTATTACTTCTAAAAATAGGGCCAAAAATTTATGTATCACAGATTTTTGATAAAGTTAAAAATGGGTTCAAGGGGCGCAAAAATAGGGTTTTTGGGAGAAAAAAATTCATAACTTCGTCAATTCTCAAGATATCAAATTCAATTAATTTTATTATAAATTTCCTTAACATTATCTAAAACTTTTATATTCACAAGTTTTTGATAGGAGCAATTCGTACCGCAAAAAAAAAAAATTAAAAACGAAAACAAAAAATGCGTTTGAAGAAGAAAAAAATCCATAACTTTGTCAATTCTCAAGATATCAAATCCAATTAATTTTATCATGAATTTCCTTAACATTATCTACAACTTTTATATTCACAAGTTTTTGATAGGACCAATTCGTACCGCCAAAAAAAATTAAAAACGAAAACAAAAAGGTCGTTTGAAGAAGAAAAAAATCCATAACTCCGTCAATTCAAAAGATATAAAATCCCCATGAATTTATCATATATCTTCTTAATATTGTCTACAACATCTATATAGACAAGTTTTGGATAGGACCAATTCTTAGAGCAAAAACAAATTAAAAATACACATACCGGTTGCAGTAAAAAATGGTCTTAGTAAGGGTGTTTTCAAATCCAAACTGCTTATTTTCTGACTCATTTTACAATTCATTTTTGCTCTCAAAGGCTTCCAATTGGTACGTTTTCTTACTCAGAAACTATATAATGTACCGTAATGGTCGATTTTCTGATAGGGGCAGAATATATATTTTTTAAATGCTGTTAAAAAGGGCATTTTGAACCGAATTTACCGAAGCGGATTGTGTTGGAAAAATCATTGTATTAAGGATGCGCTTAAATCCAAACTGCTGATTTTCTGACTGGTTTTTAAATTCATTTTTGCTCTCAAACGCATTTAATTGGTAGATTCGCTTATTCAGAAACTATATAATGTACCGTAATAATCGATTTTTAGACAGAGGCAGAATATATTTCAAAAAATGATGTCAAAGTGGGCATTTTGAACGGAATTTCCCGAAGCGATTGTGTTAGAAACTAAAAATATTGTCCTTCTGAGAAAATAATTGTTTATATATCAAGTTTTAATTAATTGAACAAAAAATAAAAACACAGGTCGCTTATAAATCTCTTCAAATATCACGTCTGCAAGTTTCATATTTTTTTCTAATTAAAAATGAATCTGGAATTATGCCAGAAAATTTCGAGTTGTTGAGCATGGAAAAGTATTTTTTTGAATACCGCCCTAACATGATTCTGATAAAACCAGCTATTATATGAAAATGAAATAAAAACTCGTCAAGAGCGGCCAGATAAAATTGTTAAAGTGGATTTATCTATAATCATGATTTAGTTTTTGTTTGTGAAATTAGTATATTTGACTTCGAAATCTACCTCTGCCTGTAGGCCGGGCCGGCAGGGATTTTTAATTCTGTCTTCTTCACCCTAAAATTAATTAAAACAAATCTTTATTTTTTTGGAATGAGAAAAGTCTCCAGCTAAATATAACTTTAAACATTGTATTTATAATATGCAAAAATGTAATTATAAATGTAAACAGACTAAATATGTTTAGAAACTTCTTTAATATAACTAAAAAAAGCTATATGAAGTAATGAAAGATAGTCCCATATATTATGAATAAACTCTGCAAATCGCACATCCTGACAAAGTGATTTAAAATTTCAAAAGAATAAAATTATACAAACCTAAAAATGCACAGAAAATTTGTTCTTTCTATCAAATTATACCTTCAGTCACTGAATGTGACGTGTCTAGCATAAGGTGGGTGCATGTTCTTTATTCTGACACATTTCAAGAAAATGATTATACTTTGAAATTTTAGGAACAGAAGAATGTGAGGAATGTTTCTTAAAAGCATTGGAATTTATTATTTGTGAAGATATCTAGAAATAGTTTGTTCATTATTTGGCTCAGTAAGACTTATTTAGAAAAAAAAAGAATAAATTCTTTACTTAAAGATAATAATAAAATGATGATAAAAAAAAAAAAAAAAAAAAAAAAAAAAAGATCAAATATATTATTGGAATGCAAATACATTTCTCACTTAATACTTTCTTTTTTACTGGTAGCTCTTTTTTACATTCATTCATATTTAAAACAAGGACGTATTTGATTTATAAAAATAGTTGAGTTTGATTTTTAGGTGCGTTCGTAATTATATAAATACGTCGCACCTATAGTGGTCGTTCGGTCCGTCCGTCCTCATCTAACAGAAAAAACTACCAAACCGAATGGTCTGAAATTTTAAATATATAATTGTTGTAAAATTTTGTCGAATCATTTCAAATTTTATGAAAATCGGACGTATAGTTTAATTACAGGGACAGTCAAAAGTTTTCCGTTAAATTACGGCTAATGGCAAAAAAGTTATTGCAAGTGCATTTTAATGAAATTACAACCTTCCGAATGGTCTGAAATTTAAAATATATAATTGTTATAAAATTTTGTCAAGTGATTTCAAATTTTATGAAAATCGGATGTTTAGTTTAATTACAAAAAATTTTACTCAAAAAATTCAAGTTTAATCCAAAAGTTTCCGTTACATTAAGGCCAATGGGAAAAAAAATATTTCAAGTGCATTTTAATGATCTTACAGCCTTTCGAACAGAATGAAATGGATATGCACATTTGAAGTGCACTAAAATATACATTCAGTAACAATATGCGGTGCAAAAAATATTTATAAAACTAGTTATAGTACGAACGCACCTCATTCGCCACGTTTGACGAGCAATTTCCAACTTTTTTTTTTCTCTAATTAATCAAGAAATATCTTTATACTTATCGGATTAGAAAGTTTGAAGACTATATAAAAAGTAATAGAACTATGCGCTTCAACATTGAAATAATCCGAACAAAAAGTTTTCTATAAATAATGAAATCTTCGGCAATTTTTTTGGTTGTTATTCTTTGATATTTTAATGTGAATAATACGAAGGTATCGTTTTTTGTAAAGTACAAACCTTTATTTTAATATATAACGGAATTATTATCATATAAAAATGCTCTTTAGTGTTGTTAGTGAGCAATCTAAAAATATTCAGGGTGTACACTCTCAATGGTGTCCAATGGCTAGTTTCAAATCCGTTTGTCATAAACATATAGTTCCAAAAATAAAAATGTTTTAAATAGGGTAACGCATTATTTCAAGAATCGTTTTGATCAGAAAAAATCATTTCTTAAAATTTACGTAATTGTAATTTTTATACGATTCCCCTGTCCTATAAGAGATATTTAGTAAAAAATTACTATTACACTAACAAGTAAGACAAAAAAGGTCCATTCATCTAACAATAAAATTGACCTAGTTTAGGAACTGTGTATTGCATGATTTATACAAATTTTTAGCATCTGAACAGAGATGAGCTGGGCCATGCTTCGAGGGATCGTAAACAAAGTGCTTAAAGTATTTGAATGATTTATTTCGCATGCAAATTTCTACATTGCAGCCGAAGAGAGTCACTTCGAGTTGTTTTTAAGATAACTTTAATTTGTATGACTTATTTTTTTAGATTAGATAACATAATAACATTTTAAAATATGTAACATTTTGTAAAGAATTGCGACTGTTGTTTTTTGTAGTTTCCTTTGTAAAAAATTTGCTATTTTTTAACTTATTTTTTTAGAATAAGTTGTATATATTTTTCTTTGATATGTCAGAATGAAAATAGATTTCAAATTTATACTGCATTTTTATTTTACTATAAACTGTAATTTTTTTTATATCTCACAATTAATTAAATTTGTAGTAAATATGTGAATTACCCTTATTTTTCAGCAAAAAAAAAAAAAAAAATATATGCTTCAAGTTTAACCCTTCGTGACGAGATCACTTTGCTTAATTTTTAATCATTCACCATCAGTTTTTCAAAACAGAATATTTTCTGTAGTTAAATCGCAAAAATGCTCTGATTAAATAAGGTAAACTTTACAATAAAAAATAACTGGTGAGAATAATGCAGCATTCTGAGCACCTTAAGTGGCACGTGTACCGGTCGCTCGTCCGCAAGGGGTTAAACAGCTATTACTAGGTCAGTTGTAATCGTAGAAGAATGGCACTTTTTTTTGCATTACTTCTTAAGGCAATAACATATATTTACTAAATATATCTTATATAGCAGAGGAACAGTCTGAAAATTTAAAATTAGTAATTTTTTAAGAAATGATTTATTGACCTAAATCGCTTATTATCTTTAAAGCATTTAAAACATTCTAGCAATTTGAACTATGCCTAACGGTTTAGGAATTAGCCATTGGACAGCGTTGAGAGTGGACACCCTGTAAATTAAAGTGAAAAAAAATCTAATATATGTTTTAATTTCAAATGATTTACGTCTGATGTATATTCTGTGCACAAAGTAGTATATTCTGTGACCAGTGAAGGCAGGTTTAGATCTCTTTCGAACAAACTTGAAAAGCGTTTATGAATTCGTTTTGTCTGTCTGCTACTGTCGCGGACAGCTCCCTCTGTATCCCTTTGCAGTAACAGTGACACCTGAATTTAAAAACTTTTACGTACCGAAGTGAAGTGAACAGAAACTGAAAAAACTTTTTAGAATAATTCTTGTGTTTGTGAACGGAGTTGCGCCTCCGTGATGTTTTCGATTGAAGTTAAAGCATTTTAAATGTTCAAGTCCTATAATCCTGTATATAGTTTGTAATATATTGTAAATAAGTATTGAAGATTAACCGAGTTATGTATTATTTTAGTTGAGTCAGTTGTTAGTAGAATTAAGTTAAATCAAAATCCGGCAGAACGAACATCCGAAGCAAGCGAGAACTTACCTCTGACAGAAATGGTAAGTAGAAGATTTATGACATTCCTTTTTGTCCATGTGAAAGCTTGTTTTTATATTTTTATGGCGCCCGAGAACAGCGACGCCGTTTTTGATTTGATCTTAATTGAATGAAAAATTATTTATAGACGAAACGAAAGTTTTGAATATTTAGTTCTATTGAAAAGAATATTGTTGATGATTTGTTTTGACCTTGAATATAATGAAGAATTGAGTATAAAAATAAATAAAAGCCTTGAATGCTTAATTCTGTTGAAGATAATATTATTAATAATATTGATTGATAGCGTATTTTGAAAACAGGATTATTTTGAAAGTTATTGAATATATTTTGAAAGTTATTGTTCTTATATTAAGTTGTTATAAAATTGATTATATTTAAAATTACGGACTAAACATGTCTGATATTGAAAAACTAAAGAAGAAACGTGCTGTTTCCAGAACGGCGACTACGAAATTAATTAATACTTGTGAGCTGTATCTTGCAGAATCAGTACAGGAAGTTCCTGTTCTTACGGAACATATTGATCAGTTAAACTCAAAGTATAATAATTTAATAACTTTAGATGAGCAGATCCAAAATTTAATGGATGATGACGGCGAATTAGAAACTGAATTTGAAACTGCCGAAGGTTATGCTGAAAAAATAATTTCTATGAAATCGAAATTAACGTATGCTTTAAAAATAAAAGTTGAACCTGGACGTTCTATTAAGAAAACAAATTCGGTTACTGAAAGTATTTCAACAGAGAATTTGACTTCTTGCTCTCATTCTAAAATTAAATTACCGAAATTGAGTATTAATAAATTTAATGGAGATCCTGCTTATTGGTTATCTTTTTGGAACTAATATGATAATGCGATACATCAAAATGATAGCTTAACTGACATTGATAAATTTAATTATTTGCATTCCTTCCTTACTGGAGCTGCTTCTAGTGCAATTAGTGGGTTTTCGCTATCGAGTGAAAATTATATAGCAGCAATTGAACTACTCAAAAAGCGTTTTGGTCGTAAAGACCTGATTATAAATGCTCATATGGGAAAATTATTGAATTTAGAAACAGTTAAAAATGTAAATAATACTTTTGCATTGCGAAAGCTGTATGATAACATTGAGACTCAAATAAGAAGTTTAAATTCACTTGAAGTAACTTCCGGAACATATGGTACGTTACTAACGCCAATTTTGCTTAAATTAATTCCCAATGAGTTAAATTTGGAATTTCAACGTAAACGGAAAACTCGTGATAATCTTTTTGAAGTCAACGAACTGCTTGAATTTCTACGGGCAGAAATAGAATGCAGAGAAACTGCGATTCAAATACAAGGTAGGGTTATCGTTCAAAATGCACGGCAAGTGCAGAGGGAGAGAAAAATAAATAAGTTTACAGTTCCTACTGCTGCTTCATTGAAGGTTTCGATAAATCATTGTATTTTTTGCGGAGATTCCGCTGAATCAGTTAATCACAATTCTGCAGCTTGTTCTAAGTCCGTAGCAGAAAAACGAGCACGTTTGAGAAAAAACGGAATGTGTTATCTCTGTATGAAAAAGGGAAATCATTTAGCAAAAGATTGCTTTTCAAAAATAAGATGCGAGTTTTGCAGTGGAAAACATAATTCTTTAATTTGTGACAAGAGTAATAAAGTAGATGAGAAAAAACAAATTGACGATAGAAATGTCACTTTAACAAATAAAACATTCACACAGAAAGTTTTGTTACAAACTTTAATTGTAAAAATCTGCGGAAATAGTGAAGATAAGTTTGTTAGGTGCTTAATCGATACTGGATCACAAAAGTCGTATATTTCGAAGTTTGTTGCTGAAATGATGCAATACAAAATTATAAGTGAGAGCAACATTATTCATACTCTATTTGGTGGAACGGAGGTTTCTGAAATCCATAAACAATTTATTGTGAATCTTAGTAATGTAAAGGGTGATTATAAATGTAATTTTAAGGCCTTTGATCAAACTAAAATTTGTTCCGATGTACCACAAATAGAAATAAAACCCATATTACATGAGCTTAAAGAACATAGAATATATTTGAATGACACTAGCCGTATGAAGGAAAAATTGTTGTTTGAATCATCCCCAACTGAAATTCATATTCTTATTGGAAAGGATATTGCAGGAAAATTACTCACCGGTAAGATAAGAAAATTAAAATGTGGTTTAGTATGTGTCGAAACTTACTTAGGCTGGACAGTTATGGGGAAAGTTCCTTTGGAAATAGAAAATAAAACTGACAACTCATTTACATTTTCGATGCACGTATCAGATTATAAAATTTCTGAATTGTGGAATCTTGATACTCTAGGAATTTTAGATCCATCCGAAAATGAAACTAAAAAAGAGTTGCAAGAACAAACACTGCAACATTTTCTTTCAACGGTTAAAAGGGATAACGAAGGCAGATTTGAAGTCTGTTTACCTTGGATAGAGGGCCATCCCCCACTCCCTAATAATCTAGAGATCGCTGAGAGAAGATTAAAAAATACAGTAAAAAATTTGAAAGACAAGGGTTTCTTAGAAGATTATGAAGCGGTTTTCAAATCTTGGGAGGAAGAAAAAATTATAGAAATTGTACCTGAAAATGAATATAATAATTCCTGCCATTATTTACCCCATCGTGCCGTTATTAGAATGAATTCTACAACAACAAAAATAAGACCAGTATTTGATGGGTCAGCAAAAATTAAGGGGTTTCCGTCAATAAATGATTGTGTAGAAAAGCGGCCTAATTTGCTAGAAACTATTCCTGCAATTATCAACAGATTTCGAGAAAAATGTATCGGTGTAAGTTCTGATATCAAAAAAGCTTTTCTTCAAATAGGACTTAATCCGAATGATAGAGATTTTTTGAGATTCTTATGGTGGGAACAAAGTAATCCGGAAAACTGGAAGTTTGTTCCTGGGAATTTAAATCCCGCTGATATTATTTCAAGAGGATGTTCCGTAGAAACACTTAAAATTAAGAAATGGCATGAAGGTCCGACGTGGCTGAAACTTGAGCCAGATTTTTGGACAGCCTTTGATATAACTCCGAAAAAGGATGAGGCTGATAAAGAAAAGAAGAAGACAGTTATATCTTCTTTGATTTCTCTAGATGAAGAATTTCCATATTTTTCTCGAGTTTCACAGTTCAAGAAGATAATTAGAATCACTGCTTGGATGAAGAGATTTATTGACAACTTTAAAACTAACAAAAAGGAACGAGAATTTGGGAATTTAAAAATTGAAGAAATTAAACGAGCTGAAGTCATTGTATGGAAAATTGTCCAAAAAGGTTGCTTCAAATCAGAGAAGGATGAACGCTTACGTCATTTAAAACCCTTCGTTGATCCATATGGACTTATAAGACTCAAATCCAGAATAATTATGAGAGAAGACTCGGAGGATTTCAGATTACCTATAATTTTGCCATCTGACCACCCAGTCGTTACGAAACTAATAATTGAGAAACATAATCAATCCCTACATTGTGGAGTTCAAACATTAATGGCAGTCTTAAGAGAGAAATACTGGATCTTAAAAAGTCGTAAAACGATCCGGAAAGTTCTGAAGAATTGTGTAAGATGTAAGAAGTTTGATGCCAAACCCCACGATGTTGAAATACCACCATTGCCGGAAGATAGAATTAAAGACTGTTCTGTATTTAGAGTCATAGGTGTCGATCTGGCTGGACCTTTGTTTTTGAAGAATGGGTCAAAATCTTGGATTGTCTTATTCACCTGCGCCGTATATCGAGCTATTCACCTCGAACTTGTCACTTCATTATCCACTGACAGTTTCTTGCTTGCATTTAGACGATTCATATCACGACGTGGAAGACCTCAGATTGTCTATACAGACAATGGAAGCAATTTCGTTGGTTCAAATTGTTTATTGAAGAAAATAGATTGGGAAAGAGTGATTAAGGAACATACCGTAGAACGAATTACTTGGAAATTTATTCCGCCTGCATCTCCTTGGTGGGGAGGATTCTGGGAACGTATGATAGGATTGATGAAAAATATTCTCAGAAAAGTTTTAGGAAATGCACATTGAAATATGAAGAAATTAATTCTATTCTTTGCGATTGTGAAAATGTTGTAAACTCCAGACCGTTAACATACATATCTGAAGATCTTGAATTAGAACCCTTAACCCCTGCCATGTTTCTTCGTGAAATTAAAGAAGGTGGTGTTCCTGATCTGGACAATATAGATGCAAGTTATCTTCAAAGAAGATATGAATATCGAATGAAAATTCGTGAAGATTTGAGAAAACGTTTCCGACTAGAATATTTGGGACAGCTGAAAAATTATCGTAAAAAGTCAAACAGGTATCCCGAACTCTCAGTTGGAGATAGTGTTATAATTAACACAAAAGAGAAAACAATGAATTGGCCCCTAGAAAAAGTCATCCAGTTGTTTCCAGGTAAAGACGGCATAGTACGATTGGCAAAGTTACGAACTAAGTTTGGTGAGTTGCTTCGACTAGTACAAAGGTTGTATCCGATGAAAGCGAATTTCCAGGCAAATGACGTTTCTCCGAAAACCATCGAGTCTGCTCACCTTAAAGATTCTCATGGTTCTGTTAAAAATGATTCTCCTAGAATGTCTAAATTTGGACGAGTGATACGAACACCAGAACGGTTGGACCTCCTGAACTTGTCCACGACTGGGGTTGAGTTTGAACTGGCAAAACTCAACGGGGGGAGTATGTCGCGGACAGCTCCCTCTGTATCCCTTTGCAGTAACAGTTACACCTGAATTTAAAAACTTTTACGTACCGAAGTGAAGTGAACAGAAACTGAAAAAACTTTTTAGAATAATTCTTGTGTTTGTGAACGGAGTTGCGCCTCCGTGATGTTTTCGATTGAAGTTAAAGCATTTTAAATGTTCAAGTCCTATAATCCTATATATAGATTGTAATATATTGTAAATAAGTATTGAAGATTAACCGAGTTATGTATTATTTTAGTTGAGCCAGTTGTTAGTAGAATTAAGTTAAATCAAAATCCGGCCGAACGAACATCCGAAGCAAGCGAGAACTTACCTCTGACAGAAATGGTAAGTAGAAGATTTATGACATTCCTTTTTGTCCATGTGAAAACTTGTTTTTATAGCTACTTCTTTGTCTGTCCGTGTTTTAACGTGAGTAAATATGATCGGATTGAAATTCAATTGATATATGTTATTGAGTGTTACGATGGTATGTTTGGTATTAAAAATGAAGTGTATAGCATTAATATTTCGTTTACAGGGACACTCGAAGAATTCTGTTACATTACGGTCTATTGTGGAAAAACATTTTCATTGAATTTTAATCATGTTATAGTGTTTCAAACATGTTGGAAATCATATATAACATTGAGATGCTTTACAAGATGCTTACTATAGAATAGGGTGTGCATTTATTATGTATATGTAAATTTTTATATGTGCATTCATCGTTCATTTACATGGACACCCCCTTGCAATAATTGCCATATGTGAGTTTTAAGATGTGGTAAAATAAAACTAATTTTTTTAATATTACTTGGTGTTTAAAAATTCTATAAATTATAAACAGGGCAGCACAGATGATCTCGAATATATATTTCTGTTTATTGGCGGAAATTGCTGAAGGGAAATTTACAACTGTGTTACCCGTTTCTTGACAGGACTATACAATTTTGGCATTCTTTGTAATACTATGTTATACTATGTATAGCATACTATGTTTAGCATACTAAGTTTATCATTCTATGCATTATATACATATTTATAGATTATATACATGGGTGCACAATAGAATTCGGATACATTTTCGACTATTAATGGTGATTCCTGAAATTGGGTTTTCAAATATATTATGCGTTTACAAAAACCGCTCAAGTGCGAGGGTTTCCTACAATAAATGCATGAAATAGTAACAGGGCAGTGCATTACACAAATATATCGTTAAAAGTTGCTATGTAGCCTTTAAAAGCGGATGGCGCATAGTCCGTGTCTTTATGTATTGTCTAAGCCGTCCGCGTATTTAAGGTTTAATATCTCGGCTAATTGCCGAAAACTGTTTTCAAAATTTGAACCTCTAGCGCTCTTCAACTCCTTTGCTGAACGTACGCAAATAGAAATTTATTGTGTAACGGAAAAATGCGATTTTTCTCTAATGCTATGTGTCCTAGGGTAATCGTTATAGTTCTCCTGCAAGTTTTAAATTTACTTCTACTACCCCGAATATTGTCATAATTTTAGTTTGAGTAGATTCGGAAATAGTAGGGGGGTGGGGGGCGTTAAGAAAGCTTTCACACGATACCCCACGCAAAATAGAAAGAAAAGTTTTTTTTTTTAATTCAGGTAATTTAATTAGACCCTCTGCATTTTTATTAAATAAGCAGCTCATATTCAAAATATTAGAATAATAATTACTTTTTTTTTTTTTTTTTTTTTTTTTTTTTTTTTACAAATTGAGAATATTGTTAAACTTATTTATCTTAACATTAATATCATTTTTGAAAAGATTAATTGAAGAAAAAAATATTTAGAAATCAAAATATTAGAAGTCAAAATATTAGAATATTACATTAATTCTCCTTTAATTATAACCAATTCATAACTGGTGGCATCATTGATTAAATTCGTACGATTTTATTTAAAATCAGTATTATTTTTGCAGTTTGTTTGCTTTTTCGTCTTAAAATGGGTCGTGTGAGAGATATTCCTGAATCTATTAAACTTCGTATGATTGATTTGTATCGGCACGGTAAAAATCAATGTTATATAGAGAATTATTTACTTTGTTCAAAAAACAAGCGTTAGTAAAATACCAACACAATATTCAAAAAATGGAAAATTTTAAAATAATCGCCGAAATGGCGGCCGGAAACCAAAAACATCTGCTAGACATGATAGGAAACTGAAGCGTATAGTTAAGAAAAACCGTTTTAATTGTGTGCGTTTCTTGCACCGAAAATGGAAAGAAGAAGGAATTGCAGTTTCGTCATCGATAACATAAGACGTCTCCATAAATTTAAGTTTGAATCTCGTGTATCGAAAGCAAAACCTCTCATGACTGCAAAACTAAAGCGTATAAGATTGAATTGGTGTAAATCAAGACGTTTATGAAGCGAAGAATATTCGAAAAATATAGTATTATTTAATGATGAAAGTATGTTTTGTGTTTAATATGGTAATCAAGGTATTCGAGTTTGGAGAATGAAGCAATAAGCATCTGATAAAGAATGTCTTAAGCTTTCCGTAAAATTTGCTGCTAGTGTCATTGTTTGGGGTTGCATGAGTGCAGAAGGACCTGAAGAGTTATATATCGTGTACGAAGATGATTTGAAGATGATTTCCTCTTTCACCAAGATTTAGCGTCACCGTATACCTCGGGGTCAACTAAGAATTGGTTCTGCCAACGCAACATTAAGGTACTTCCTTGGCCACCAAACTCACCAGACCTTAATCCCATCGAAAACTTATGGTGTATAATAAAGAAAAAACTCTAAGAAAATCCTCCTTGAAGTAAAACTGAGTTAGTGGCACGTATAAAGTCTATTTCGGCTAATATTGACATATCGAATGTTTGTAGAAACCTTGTATATATTATGCAAGATCGATTGCACGCTGTTTTGAAAGCTAAAGGGGATGCTACAAAATATTAACTGCTGTTTACTTCATATTCATAAGGTAATGTTGTTGCGTAAAATAAAATGTTCAAATATTTTGAACCACTCTAAATTTTATTCTAATAGTTTGATGGGTTTCAGAAAGCTGTATACCTAATTTATTGTACAGTATTTTATAGTTTGTAAATGTTAAAATCTTATCTAAACATTCCAGGTTTAATTATAAGAAATTTAATTGCATTTACTTAGTATAAAATTTAAATAAATAAAAAAAAAATTTTCTTATTACTTTTTCTCAATTATTCTAATATTTTGAATATGAGCTGCATTTGTGAATGGCTAATAATCTATGAATATGTGGGTGAATAGCCTTTATTATTTCAGACAATTTTAACTTTCCTCAGCTTGCAAGTAAAATGGCTGTCACAGACGGGCAGACAGACTGAGGAAAGATCTTAAAATGTTTTCGATTTTACTTTTTAAGTACGTAATCCTAAAAATGTTCAGACGGAGTGAATATATAATGAGGTTTCTTTGGATTAAGTTATTTCTCCATACGGAATGAAATACGTCATGCCAGTAAAATGTAACAATTTTTTTGGTGCAGGTTTACGCTGAATGTTTTAGTTGGAGTATGTGCATAAAAAAAACTTCTTTGTGCTTATGGTATTGAATAAATTCTTTCACACTTTAATCTTAAATATTTGAATAAAGAATAAAGAAAAAGTAAATATATTCTAAGAAAACATTTTACAGAAATCTGGCATACTTATTATTTCAAGAGGAATATATTAGTGGGCGTACATTTTTATTTTCCATTACTTTAAACTGTTTAATTTGAATGCTGTTGTTTCATGCTGTTGATGAAAGTTCCAGAGCAATATGATATTTTGATAACAATGTGTGCATCTGATATTTGTGTGCCCTTACATTTGATTGTTTATAAAAATATTGAGTTTCCTGCATTCCTTGTGATTAGTTTAAATTGACAAACATTTTAAGTTTCAAGTTATATTAAGTATTATAAGAAATTACTAAAGATCTATAAATTAATCAGGATTTTGTAATAAGCACTATCTTACAACTATAATATTAAAAACTAGTTGGAGGTACCAAACCGAATTTTTTTTTTCCTTTCTCATACAGGTTAATATTTCAAAAAGTTGTTACAATTGTTAATACTTCAGTGTTATTGCTTCAAAACTAAACAAACTTTGCTTCGGTTTATCCTGGTAACTTTACTTTGCTTCGTTAAACTTTGCTTCGGACCAATCTTAGGTTTCTGCTTCATTTTACTAATCGCAGTAAAGACAAGATAATCTCAATGATAATAATTTATAAAATCATTATTTTTCATTATTGTGTTGTACATCAACTGCTTGAAAATTGCCAGAATAGCTGGATTAAAATTGCCAGTCGCTCCATGAACAGCTGACGTACAATAGAACTATGAAAAATCGAGAAAAATCGCTATTACAGAGCTCTCTTCCAGCGGATTGTTACGATAATGGTGGGAATCTGGCGATAGTCAAAACATACACATGGAATTTGTTCAATTGTATGCATAACTTCACATACTTTTCGATGGTTAATCATAAAATTTGCACGCAGATCTGTATTACAGTACCCCCTTGAATCGGATTGTTACCAAATTCACGTGGGACCTGCTTGCTATAGCCAAAACATTCACATGCAATTTGGTTTAATTCTACGCATAACTTCATACACTTTTCGATAGTGCAATAATGAAAATGGCACAAAAATCGCTATTACGGCACTTCCTTCAGGCGGAATATATCGAAATTCAAGGATAATCTGCTAACCAATTATGGCAACTTCTAATTGTATTTGTAATTGGCCGTCAAAAATCAACCCAACTCTAATTGTATTTGAAATTTGATAAAAATCCGTGCATTAGTTTTTGAGATGCTTGTTTTGTTTCTATTGCGGAAACCGTGAAAAGTTCTGCGGTGGCACATGTTGGGCAATTTATACCAAAATATATCGAACTTAATTTATATCAGGGACTAACTGAATCTAAAGTTTGACTAAAATTTATGCATTAATTCTCGAGTTACAGCTATTGCGTAAATCGTGAAAAATGCAGCATAGTAGCGCCATCCATTGGGCGATTTATACCAAAAAACTAAACAGCATTAATTTATATCAGGGACTAAAAGAATCTGAAGTTTGATGAAAATTCGTGCATTAGTTCTTGATATATTGCGATAATCATGAATAATGCCGCATACCAACGTCACCTTTTGGGTGATTTACATCAAAAAGTAATCAGCACCAAATTATGTCGCGGACTAAGTGAATATGAAGTTTTCTGAAAATTTGTAAGTTAGTTCTTGAGATAAAGCTATTTTGGGAATAATGAATAATGCATCATATCAGCGCCACCTGCTGGGCGATTTACACCAAAAAGTAATTAGCGCCAATCTATATCAGGGACTAACTTAATCTAAAGTTGTATTAAATTCCGTCCATAAGTTCTTGAGATAAAGCGCCCACAAAATTTGTGTCACACGCAGACAGACTGACAGACAGACATTTTGTAAAAACATGTTTTTCGTGATCTCTGATCACTAAATCATATAAATCCGTCAAAAACCAGAATTTGAATATTTACACGAATCCAATACTTTCTTTTTGCAAAGACAGAAGAAAGTTTAAAAGAAATATCGAACTAATCATTTATTTAATTATTAAACAATGCAAATCGCATAACGTCCTCACAAAGTTGCTTAAAATTTCAAAGGAATAAACTTATACATATCTAAAAATGCACTAATCTTTTGTTCTTTTATGAAATTATACATTCAGTCATCACTTAAGGTAGTATATTTGGCATAAACTTGGCGCATGTTCTTTATTTAAGCATATTTCATGAAAATGATTATACCTAGAAATGTCAAGAACAAAAGAATGTAAGGAATGTTTCTTAAAAGCATTGGAATTTATTATTTAGGAAGATATCCAGAAATAGTTTGTTTATTGTTTTGCTGAGTAAAAAATTATTTAGAAAAAAAAATAAGCATAAATTCTTTCGTTATAGATAATAATGAAACGATGATATAAAAAATGAGATCAAATTCTTTATTGGAATGTAAATACATTTCGCATCCAATAATTGCTCACTAACTATGTGCTGATAGCACATTTTTACTTTTATGCATATTTAAAAGCAAAAATTTTTGAATTCTTAAAAATATTTGAATTCAAAATTACTTTAGAAAAAAGTATGTTTCATCATTTCTTTATTTTAAAATTAAACAATAAATATCTTTATATTTATCAAATAAGAAAAAGTTTGAATGCAATATATTTTTTTAATTATGTATATATAATAGGAAATAATGTATTTTATTTAAATCTGAAGTAGGAAAATCAATATTTAAATAAATTTTATTTGCTACATAGATCAATATATTTTTTGATGGTAGCCAAAATGTACAATCCATTATATCTAGAATACAATGATAAATTAGATATTCTGATATAAAAGGGGGAAAATGATTTCACAGAACATATAAGGTAATGAAAAACCTCTCCGTGAGTAAGTCTGACGTCATTATGACAGAGGCAACGACAATAATTTTCCATGCTTTCCAAATTTCAGAATTTCTAATCATCGCATAATTTAAATATTTACATCTTTAAATAGCAAGAAAATGCACTGTTCAATACATTTTGATTTAAAACTGTATCTCAAATAACTGTTTTTTATAACTTTTTAAATAATTTTCAATCGTGATTTAAAAAAAAAAAATCTCTCTCTATCGCATGCAAGCAACGCCCCCTGGATAACGGAGAAAACCTTGACTTGCGTCACGAAAACGTCACGCAAAGCAGGAAAACAAAGAAAAAATTCAAACAACTTGCATATTTCGTTTTCTTTGGCTCGTGAAATTATTAATTATTATTAGAAAAGAAGAATTAACAATTCCACCAGGTTACGAAATCGAAGCATGCAAGTTGTTTGATTTTTCTTTCTTTGTTTTGACTGCTGTGTGTGACGTTTTCGTGACGCGTGCCAGGACTTTCTCCTTTATCTTAACAAGAAAAACGATGTCACAGAACACATAATGTAAAGAAAAACACATGTGTGAGTAACGCTGACTTCATATTGTTGGCGGCAACAACAATAACTTTCGATTTTTCGCAAACTTAATAAATTCAATTCAGCGCATAATTTAAATTTTATAAATAGCAATAAAATGTACTTTTCAGTACATCTTGTTTTAAAACTGTATCTACAATAACTGATTTTGTATGATTTTAAAAATAATTTCTCATCATGTTTTTTTTTTTTTTTTTTTTTTTTCTACCTCTCTCTATCGCATGCAACCAGGTAATAGAATGTTAACAATTTTGCATTTAAAACCAAAATATAGTTCAGATATATCAGTTGTTATAGAAATTCCAAATTACCTTTTCATTATCTTATTGTAACGTTAACAAGAAATTGGAAAAGTTGGAAATTGCTCGTCAAACGTGGCAAATAAGTTGCGTTCGTACTATAACTAGTTTTATAAATACTTTTTGCACTGTAAATAGTACTGAATGTATATTTTAGTGCACTTCATAAGTGCATATCCATTTCATTCTGTTCAAAAGGCTGTAACATCATTAAAATGCACTTGAAATAAATTTTTCCCATTGGCCGTAATGTAACGGAAAACTTTTGACTGTCCACTGTAATTAAACTATACATCCGATTTCTATAAAATCTGAAATAACCTGACAAAATTTTGCAACAATTATTTATTTAAAATTTCAGACCATTCGGTTGGGTAGTTTTAGCCTGTTATATGCGGACAGACGGACAGACAGACAAACTGAACGACGACTATAGGTGCTACGTATTTATATAATTACGAACGCACCTAAAAAGAGCTAAAAATCTATGCAGCAAGAAATACTTAAAGCACATTTTTCTCTTTTAAAAATTTCACCCCTACCAATTGAAGGATTCACATTTCAATATTTATATTACTCATTCTAAAATCTATTAAAGATGTATTGAATAAGTTTAAATAAAAATGTCACACAAATTTACTACAAACCCATAGAAATTTAATTTATCCGTGGGAGGATATGGAAATATAAATGTTTTGATGGTGTGAATATTTAATCAGGTTTTTTCTACATTAAGTTGTTTCTCCGTTAAGATTGAAATACTTAAGGCCAGTATAATTTAACAATTTTGTCGGTGCAATTTTATGCTGAATATGTTTTATTCAGAGTATGTGCATAAAGAACTTTTGTGTGCTTATAGGATTGAATCAATTCTTCCGCACTTTAATCTTAGATATTTGAGTAGAGAATAAGGAAATAGCAAAAGTATTCTCCGACAAATTGTAAAGAAGTCTGGAATATTTATTATTTCACGAGGAATATTTCTGTATATGAGCCATTCTCACAAACTTTTGACTTTCATGTCCCTGAATAATTATTTTTATTTTAATACACTTTTTTGTGTGGTTTTTTTTTAATTTCATATACTGGGGAACATCCCATTGCATGATTGCAAAACAATATTAACGAGATAAATAAGTTTTGGACGATGTTGGGGGTCCAAACACCTGGAAAACTCCTATACCGCCCCGTGTCCCTGATGCTGATATTTAAGTTTGGAGCTGTCTGGATAAAATTGTTTCAATAAAAATAATTCGACGTAATTTCTTTCTCAAAATGGGACTATTGTTTTACATAAATATGTAGCTAAAAATTAACCTGCACACATTTTTAGGGTTGTTATTATTTTTTAAAGTCTGTCCCTGGGTTTTAGATTCCTTACCATCCCTCTTCTAAAATGATACAGAAAATCATTTTAGATGCAGTCACAGAATTTTTTTAAAGTTTTTTCTCATGAAGAAGTCCTCTTCAGTGTCCTCTTTGGCAGGAAATTTACTGTAGAATTTAAATCAGCATTTAAATATCAATTTCAAGCATCGTGGCTTTATTGGTAATCGTTTTATTGTTATCGATAAATATAATTTAGATATCATAAATTAATCAAAAATGAAGTAAAGTGCTTTTTCCATTCAATCAGTGAGATTTATTCCTATCATAATCCTTTTGTAAATTGCTAAGTAATATTTATTGATGTTCTAATAATTTTGTAAATCATTAAGTGTTGTTTATTGCTTTATATGTTTATCTTATGTTACGCAGCTGTGCCCAATGACGTCAGATATTCTTTCTGACGAAAGTGTAAACGGGAAATAATGTTTAGTATGCATTAAAGTTTTGATCATGTAACTTCTTTTCGTAATCTTTGAATCTGAGTTATTTTGTCGCTTAGAAGTGCCGTTAATTGCTATGATAACTACAGTTGTAGTTTTTTATGAATTTTAAGTTAAGTTATTAGAGATAACATTTGGCGCGAAAACGTGGGGCACGACATAGCAATTATGGATATAAAAGCGTTGAAACTAGAAAGAAAAAATCTGCGAATAAGTTTTACTTCGTGCACGAATAAAGTTACAGAAGAATTATTGAAACTAGAGATTGATCTTAAAAGTCTGTCTGTGTTACAGAAACAATTAGAGGATAAATTTGGAAGGTTAGAGGAATGTCAGAAAAATATAAGTAGCATACTGTTGAAAGAAGGTTCCGAGAAGGAGTGTGATGAAGATTTTCAAGCAGCCGAAGAATATCGGGATAAATACCTTGAGTTGAAGACTGGAGTAGAAGAAAAAATTATTTCTTTGCAGACGCCCGTTTTTGAAAATCGGAATGAATCTCTCGAGAAGAGAAGTTTTAAATTGCCGAAGATTGAATTGAACAAATTTAATGGTGATGTTAAGGACTATTTGTCTTTCTGTCCCAATTTCAGAAGATATATGAAGATAAAAGTATTTCGGACTCTGATAAATTTCAATATTTAATTCAAGCGGTCGTTCCGAATTCAAAAGCAGCCAGAGTGGTGGAGAGCTTTCCAGCTACAGCTGCTAATCATCATCAAGCAATAAACCAAATCAAAGAAAGATTTGGTATAGAAGATCTGCTCGTACAAGTCTATATACGGGACTTATTAACAATGGTCATGAAGAATGCCATCGCTGGCCGAGTTAAAACAGATTTGCCAAAGTTGTATGATGAATTAGAGGGAAAGTTGCGATCTCTGAAAAGTTTTGGACGTACGCAAGAAAAATACGGCGATTTCCTGATCCCGTTAGTAGAATCGATCCTCCCTGAAGAAGTCTTGATGTCATGGGAAAGAAAACGAAATGCCGAAGATGCAATGCACGAAGAACGTTCCCTCAAAAATTTAATGTCTTTTCTAAAGCACGAAGTGAAAAGCGAAGAGATGCTTGCTTTAGCGCGTAGTGGTTTTGGTACTAATACTACTAATAAAAGATATGACCGGGATAATAAAACTTCCCCTCCTGCAACGGCTTCATCGCTAGTAAACACTTCTTTTGGAAATACAGGTAAGCGAGAATTTACTTGTATTTTTTGTGACAAAAAGCATTTATCGCGAGATTGTTTTGCCGCTAGTAATATGACTTTAGAAAATAAGAAAAATGTTTTACTAAAGAAAAATGCTTGCTTTAATTGTGTTAAGCCTAACCATATATCTAAAAACTGTAGACTTAAATGTACCTGTATTAAGTGTAAAAAATATCATCATTTTCTTATGTGCCCAGATTATAATAGTGAAAATGATAAGAAAGAAAATGAAAGTCATGAAACTAATACTATGACAAATCATTCAAATAGTGAAAATGTTTATCTCATGACATTAATGGTTAAAGTGAAAAACAAGAATGTGGAACAAAAGGTTCGCACTATTATTGATTCTGGTTCTCAAAACAGTTATGTTAGTAAAAAGGTGGTTGAGAATCTACATCTGGTTCCTAAGAGGAAAATTAAAATGACCCATTGTCTTTTTGGGGGGAGAGAAACCTCAGTTCAAATACATGATGTTTATGATTTAATTATTTCTGATTTAAATGATTCCTTTAGTTGTAGAGCTGAGGTATTCTCTGAAAATAAAATTACTGGTTTTGTACCCAAACTTTCTAGTGTAGAGGCGCTTATTGAGCTTATAGAAAAACAAATTAATTTACCTGATCTTGAATCCGAGGATTCGGAAATTAATTTACTTTTAGGGGCCGATGTAATTGGCACATTATTCACTAATAAATGTATGAAATTAAATTCAGGTTTATTTATGTTAGAAACACGATTGGGTTGTGTATTAACTGGAAAACCCAATCAAAATTGGAATAGTAATTATGATAGTAATACTGTTTTGTCTGTTGTATCTTTGTATGTAAAAAAATGCTTCTATTAATGAGTTATGGGATCTTGAAACGATCGGTATTAGGGAGCCTGTAGAAAGTTTGAAAAATCAATATAAGCATTCTAAAATAATAGAGGAATTTAAAACCAATATTAAAATTCATCCAGATGGTAGATATGAAGTTTGTTTACCTTTTAAATCTGATACGATTGAATTACCCAGTAATAAAGAAATGACGTGGAAGAGACATAAAAAGATGTGCGAACGCGCACAAAAGGGGGGTCTTCATATTGATTATGAAAATGTTTTCAGAGAATGGGAAGATTTAGAAATAATTGAGAAAGTAACGGGGGACGTCCAGAAGGGGCATTTTTTGCCGCATCGGCCTGTGGTGAAAGTGGACAGTGCTACTCTAAAATTAGGCCCGTTTTTGATGTGTCCGCGAGAGAATATGGAAAGTGTTCCTTAAATGATATTTTGTATAAAGGCCCGAATATAATTGAGCAAATACCGGACATTATCGATAGGTTTCGAATTTATAAAATTGGTCTTTCTGCGGATATCGAAAAAGCCTTTTTGCAGATTAGCATAAACCCGGATCACAGAGATTTTTTACGATTTTTTTATGCTTTTGTGAACGAAGAAATTACTTATAGACATTGCAGGGTGGTTTTCGGAGTGAGTTCGAGCCCATTTTTGTTGGCAGCTTCGATATCTCACTTATTAGATAATGTATCTCATAATTATAGGAATATGGCAGAAAAGTTGAAATATGCGTTTTATGTTGATAATTGTGTTACAGGTGTTTCAAATGCTGCGGAACAAGACGAATTTATCGAGCAAGCAAAATGCATTATGTCTCGAGGGTGTTTTAATTTGAGAAATTGGGAAAGTAATGTTAAATCTCAAAATGTTTCAAAGAGTTCGGGTGTAACAAAATTGCTTGGGATATTGTGGGATCTTGATTGGGATATGCTTAAGTGTAATTTAACTTTTGATAAAGTAGATAACAATGAAAATTTCACTAAAAGATTAATTTTGAGCTCTATCCAGAAAATTTTTGACCCGATTGGAATATTGTGCCCGGCAACTTTGCCACCCAAAATTATATTACAACAAACCTGGAAATTGGGTCTAGGTTGGGATTCTCCGTTACCGGAGGAAATTCAAAGACCTTTTAAAAAATGGTTCAGTGAAATAAATGTATTAGAGGAGGTTCAAATTCCGCGATATGTTGAAATAAATGAGTCTACCGAAATGCATGTTTTCGTTCATGCATGCAAAGAGGCATATGCAGCTTTCGTCTTTTTTCGAACTATAACCCTGGAAGCTGTAAAAATTCAATTAATTAGAGCAAAAGCTAGAGTTGCTCCTATAAAGCAAGCGTCAATTCCCAGATTAGAATTAATCGCGTGTAACATCGGAGCTAGGTTGGCACATTCAGTACAGCAAGCACTTTGTGTCCAGAACATGAAAACCATTTTTTGGAGTGACTCCATGGTTGCGTTGTACTGGATAAGTGAATACGGTGAATGGTCCGTTTTTGTTTCGAACAGGGTGAAAGAAATAAAAGGTCTTTTCCCCAATAGCGAATGGCGCCATGTTCCAGGAAAAATGAATCCTGCGGATTTGATTTCGCGTGGGTGTTCTCCCCAGCAATTGCTAGAATCTCGGTGGTGGGAAAGGCCGAAATGGTTCATGGAAGAAAGGGAAAAATGGCCCAGGACTGAGACTCTTGATAGTGAAACTCCAGAGATTACTAGTGAAAGGAAAAAAGTGAAATTGTGTAATGTAAACACAACTGTCAAAAATATTCCTTGGTACGCTAGGAAATTTTCAAAATTTGAATCTATTATTAGACTAGTTGCTTGGATATTAAGATTCATAAATAATGTGAAATCGCGATACAGTGCAAGGAAAAATGGTAAATTATCAGTTGAGGAATTAGAAAATGCTGAAAAAACTTTAATTTCAATGGTACAAAGTGAGTTTTTTCCAGATCTAGATTCGATACCTAACCTAGTCTGTTTTAAAGATGAAGACGGTATAATTAGAGTAAAGAGAAGAATTATAGAACGCATTGATACACCATATTTCTTGTCGCCAATTCTTTTACCTGATGACTGTATTTTCACGGTTAGACTAATAGAACATTTCCATGTAGCGAATTGTCATGCTGGAACTCACATTCTTCTAAGTATTTTGAGAGAAAACTATTGGATCCAAAGAGGTAGAAAAACTGTCCGAAAAGTTGCAAGTAAATGCATTCCTTGCCAGCGCTAAAAAGTTAAATCACATGAATCCGATCCAGTGCCACTGCCTTTAGATCGCATTAAAGATTCTAAAGTTTTTGAAATTGTAGGCGTTGATTTAGCTGGACCTTTATTTATTAAAAATGCGGATAAAGCCTGGATAGTGCTCTATACTTGTGCAGTCTATCGAGCTGTTCATTTAGAGCTTGTCTCCTCTTTGTCAACTGATGCATTTTCGCTGTCTTTGCGACGTTTCATCGCAAGAAGAGGCAGACCTAGAATAATCTATTCTGATAATGGCACCAATTTCAAAGGTGCCAATAATGATCTGTCAAAGATTGATTGGGAAAAATTGACTCGTTTCTGCGACCTGAAACGAATCATGTGGAAATTCAATCCTCCCTCAGCCGCCTGGTGGGGAGGCTGGTGGGAAAGGCTGATCCGTGTGATCAAAGAGCTTCTCCGACGAACACTCGGCAAAGCTGTCCTGACTTTTGAGGAACTGCAAACAATTTTGTGTGATTGTGAAAATATTATAAATTCTCGGCCTCTCACATATCAATCCGAAAATCCAGAGGATTTAGTTCCATTAACACCGAACATGTTTTTAGTGCAAAACTCTAGTTATAGTGTCACGGACATTGATGAAGTTGACGCAACACAGTTTCGCAAAAGGCTACGATATAGAATTAAGCTCATGGAACAATTGAGAATGCGCTTTCGAACTGAATATCTCGCTCAACTTATTCAAAGGCGTCGTGAAATCGCCCAGTTACCCGACTTGAAGCTGGGTGAACTTGTGCTCATTAGGGACGATGTACAAAAACGTCTCAATTGGCCGCTAGCTAAGATTGTAGACCTAATTCCTGGAAAGGATGGCAAAATTAGAACAGTCAAATTGAAAACTGTACATGGTTTTGTTATCAGACCCATACAACGAGTTTTTCCATTAGAATTACCTCTTACTAATTTTTATCCTTCTCCTTTTCAGCTAGAAAGCAGTAATCAAGGTGCTTTGATGGGGACAGATTCTTCAGGCTTGTTGACAGAGTCTGAGCCAACTACTTATAGAACCAGGTTCGGTCGTGTGACCAAAATGCCCCAGAGATTTGGAAAATAGAATTTAGTTTTGAGTAGCTAGTCAGCAACTCAAAAGGGGGGAGAGTGTTATCGATAAATATAATTTAGATATCATAAATTAATCAAAAATGAAGTAAAGTGCTTTTTCCATTCAATCAGTGAGATTTATTGCTATCATAATCCTTTTGTAAATTGCTAAGTAATATTTATTGATGTTCTAATAATTTTGTAAATCATTAAGTGTTGTTTATTGCTTTGTATGTTTATCTTACGTTACGCAGCTGTGCCCAATGACGTCAGATACTCTTTCTGACGAAAGTGTAAACGGGAAATAATGTTTAGTATGCATTAAAGTTTTGATCATGTAACTTCTTTTCGTAATCTTTGAATCTGAGTTATTTTGTCGCTTAGAAGTGCCGTTAATTGCTATGATAACTACAGTTGTAGTTTTTTATGAATTTTAAGTTAAGTTATTAGAGATAACACATTGTCACCAAGGTTTATTCCTTCACTTTTCGAGGTAAATAAAAAAAAATAATTTAAAACATTGTTAAAAACTGTTTCTAAAAATCAATGAACATTGTGGCTATCACTTATTCTTAGCATGATTTTCCAAAAAATAGGTGGTAATTTTCCTTACCGTTCCATCCTTACCGTCCCTTTTTTTACCATTTCGTCCCATTTTTCCAATACATCCCCCTTTTTACCTTACCGTACCTTCTTTAACACCTCTTTAAGACAATTTTATACAAAAACTCTGTATTAAAAGTACTACATTGTTATTATTTCTTATTTGAATGTCCTGTGGGTACTATGAAAATTCATTATATGTAAAAATTTGGAAGAAAATAAAAAAGTTAGAGGAGTAAAATGATAAGGAAAATTAAACTGGTTAGTTTAACTTAAACCTCAGTTAAATAAAAAAAAATTCGCTGTTGACCCTTTTTTCTTTAATTTGAATCATTAAGGCATTCGTCTATCAGATTAAAATGTTATTTTAGCAAGTTTAATTTCGTCAGATTTTTTTTTTCAGATTTTTTAAAATAGTTTTTAAAACTATTGTTTTGCAATTAAGTACACATTCCTTTAGTTAATAATAATATATTGTAGAATTTGGTAAAGAACGGTAGAGCAATATACATTGTACTAAATCCAACAATATGCTCATCCCTGAAAAATTATCTAACGGACATAGCAAGTCCCATCCAAATCCAGCCTTTAAAAAGGTTAAAATTTCATAATAGGGTTCACCTAGTTAAAAAACTTACCCTATAATTCTACAAATAAGCAACATATACTGATATGTTCTTTGCTATAACTTTCTCTGTCTAATTATCTAACTAACAGTGCAAGTTTTATCAAAATCCATTCAGCAGCATTCTTTAAAAAGGAAAAACTCTCATAGTTGGATTCACCTGACAGTACAACTTTCCTCCATAATACTTTAACAAAGCAACCTATAATGATATATTGTGTACTAAAACCTTCCATGAAAAAGTATATAACTGTGTAAAATCCATCAAAATACATAGAGTTTGAACTAGAGCTATAAGCTGCCGGGAGGAAATTCCCATTTACATTATATATATATATAGTAAATCAGAATCTCAAAATGTAAAAGAAACAAGTAAAAATTAAATTTAAAAAACAAAAAATCCGGCTGCGTAAAAAGCGAACTAATTAATTATTTCTCATCAATATTAAACTATTTTTTATATTATTTGCCTATTTTTTTTAATTTACTTGTATTGATGACTTTTAAGTTGTGTTTAATTGTTAGTTCCTATCTAAAAACACTGTTTTGATGAGGCCTATAGATGTCTATGAAGGTTAGAGTTGCAGTAAAGCTAGAGATCTTACCTACACAACTCCCAGGTTGTGTAATACTTCAACGGAGCTTCTGACTGTAAAATAGTCAATGAAACATCGTCTTCATTTTGAAAGACCTATCCAATGATATGGCACTCAATGTGGTGCATAAATTTTTTTTCGTCTCTACAGTGATTTTTATTTTATGGCCGCCATTTTGAATTTATAAAAACAAAACTTAGCCTATAACCATTGGGCAGTTAAGACGGACTGATAGAGACCTCATTCATTAAAATCCATCCAGCCGTTGGGATGTTTCCAAGGTATAAAGCAATCCACATACCCATATACGCGTGAAACACATAACCCTTGTTGGCAGTTGGATAAAAATAAACTCCAGAAATTTTCGGAAACTATAATTGGAGGAATTTATACTTTTTACTGAATAGTACAAATGATTCATTTAATTTTAAATGATTTATTGAATATCTAAAGAAAACTGTTTTACTTATCTACATTACTATTGGGGTAGCACATAGCCAGGTTGTCTGTATAAATAGTCGGCAAGTTTAGATATATAAAAATATACATAACATTCCGTTGAAATAAATTTCACCACGGTTCGTTTTAGATTTTTATGTTTGAAATATTTACGATACTTATTTATTAAACTACCCCAATAACTGAAAGTTCTAAGAATGGAAAATTCGATAATATCCAGTAATCTATTTACTCGGTTATTATTCCCTTGGGTGAGTCTGAGTTTTGAGTATACACATGTTCTATTTTGTCTTTTACGACTATTTCTCGGTTGATGGCTCCCACGTTTATCGTTTCATTGTAAAATTGAATGAGGTTCATTCACAAAATTTCTCTTTTTAACATTTTTAATCAGATTTTTGACAGACTTATTAGAGAAGATAATACGTGCAATATAATCTTATATTGTGTTACTTATAATATTATTTCTCTGTGAAACTACAGTTATTATATTTTTATGTAAATTTCCAACTGGGCGAAAAATGTCCGGACCAGGATTCGAACCCGGGACCCCCTGGCTGAAGCCGCCAGTGCTCTGCCATCTGAGCTATCCCGGACGATTCTGGTCGAACTTTTTCACCCAGCTAACCTTGATGATTACAGCATCTGGTCTGAAACCTGGTTCAGCTCAACAGAATAAATCACAGGTAATGGAACTCCAGAAATCGCTGGATACGAAATTACACTAGATTAATATTAACACAATTATTCTAATTGGTAATTCTAATTGGTGATTTGTTTACCAATTAGAATAATTGTGTTAATATTAATCTAGTATTATATTTTTATTGGAAATGTGTCAGGTTTACTAAGAAATTTACAGGAAGTATGAATATGAGCATTTTCATATAATATTTCACACAATAAATTAATTCTTTTGAGTTTTGACTAAAATTAAGAATTCCCGACAGATTGAACTATCTTTGTTGAAAGGTTCAAATTATGTTAGTAATTTTACTGAATCAAAATGAAAAATCTCTGTCTTTAAAATTTTTATTTTGATAGGTAAAAAAAAATAAATAAAAGGTAAGTGTCTAAAGAAGCAACTAGCTTTAAGAACAAAAATCTCTAAATTGAAAAATGGAACAAGTTTCTGTACTCGATCGTTATAAATGTCTACATTTATAAGATGAAAATGAATTTATTTATTAAATTCTCTTTATAAATGACATAGTGAAGACTTGATAACTTAATAAAACCGAATATTATGTTTATTCATTTGTAACGATCATTCGTGCTTTAATTTTATTTCCCCAGCACATAGAAATAAACAATATCCTATTTTGAATCAAAGTAGCTATTCCCCGTTAATGGATTCTATGTTTACCGTTTTACTGCTGAATAAATTGAAGTTTATCCATGGAACTACATTTTTAGTACTTTCTGACAAAGTTCAAAAGTGTTTATGAATTATGTTTGTCATTCTATCTCTTTCTAACTGTCTGCCTGTCCGTGTGCCTGGGCTGTAACACTCTTAAGTATTTTCTGATCACCTTGTAATTTTAATAGTAGGCTTTTTGGTATTGAAAATGAAATGTGTAGCAGTTATAGTCCGATTACAGGGACATAAAAAATAAATACGTTAAATTACGTTCTATAGGAAAAAAAGTCTTGAGTGCATTTTATCGATGAAACTAAATTGTAAATATAATGAAAATGATATGCGTCACTAAGATAGGCTACAGCATCATTTATCTACAGTAAAGAATAATTAGCATTTATAGTTCGCTTACAGAACGCACAAATCTATTTCATTAACTTACGACGGCTGTTAAATAAGTTTTGACTCCACGTCTGTGTTTAAAGAAATTTCAAAAATATCTTTTACTAACGACCTTATCCGAAAAAATATGATTCTCACAAAAAAGAGACCAATAAAGACTTAAAAGCATTTCGCCAAAGCCGCTTTTTTAAAAATTGCTGACTGTTGTCAATTACCAGTGTAAATTGGTGCACTTAGCTGAGAATGCTTAAAACTGCATGTGCTCCCCCCCCCCATACACTAAAATAGTCCTAACAATATATGCGTTTAGCCTGATAGATTCACCGTGTTTCTAAATTCTGCTTATTTACAAGTATAACGACTCATAAAAACGGGTGATACATGAATAGGTACATACACTCACCAAATTTCTGGTACATACTACAAATGTCCAATGTGTGCGCCCCTGATCCATCCATACTTTCAATAGCATGTTTCTAACAATGTCCGTCACAGCAGCAGAGATGCTTTCCTGCAATTCTTGCAACGTTGTTGGGATTAAGGATACATGTACATAAACTTTGTTCTTAACATAATACTACGGGAAGAAATCACGTGGCGTAAGACCTGAGGACGTGGGGGCCATGGCAACTTAGGAACATCACCCAGGGCAGCGTGCCCTATCCAGCGATGTTGCAGTTCTCTGTCTGTCACAGGCCTGTCATCTAGCGTACACTCAAGCGACGAAATGGGCTTTCAAACTTGGAGAGTGTATATACACTTTTGATCTGTTTTAAAACATCGAATTAAATGTTTAATTCTGCCAACATTTATCGTTATGTACAGTCGTGGAAAAAAAAGTAAATCCTCCTACTAACTCCTCAACAAATTATCGTAGAAGAAAGTTACTGGTACCGAACGATTGGAAATAAAGTCTACGTTTAAATCATGCATATAAAATTTACTTGAAGGGGCCATCTGCATAATAAAACGTACCATAACTTTGTTTTTTTTTCAATAGCAGTGCACAAGTCAAACAGCATAAATGTACACCCCTCAATTAGCCTAAAAACAAATTTTTGTGAAATTCGTACCATAAGTTTCTGAGAAATTAATCATTTTAAAACGAGCGTATTTTAAGGGCTGTATCCAAATTAAAGTTCGTAACCGGATTTTTAACCGAGAAAGCCCCCGTTTTGATCAAGGCACCTTAAGAAGTCAATGAAGCCTGCTAAATTACGGGACAGCAGAAGAAATTTCAAAATATCAAGTCCCTTGTATTATAGACGGCCCCTTAAACCATCATTTTTGCCGTTTTTTAAGCATAATTTGAAAACTACTTGGAAGACAAATGTGAAATTTTGGATTTCCATAAAGCAGGACTTAATAAATCTAATTCCATCAAAAAAAATTGTAGGTTGCAATTCATAATTTTTTCGAATACTAATTTCATAATTCATAATTCATATCATAATATTATAAAAATTGCAAATTCAGCGTATTTATGTTTGGGTATATTAGTATTATTGCTACACAAAAAATTATCACATTAGGAGCATCAATTCTGGAGATATAAATAAAAATATGAAAATGTAATTTAACATTAGAAGCACTAAAATTTGAATGTTTATAATTCAAAAACTTATCATTCAAATGACTTGTAATTCGGTGTCTAGGCATAGTTTGAACCGAAGATTTGAAATATGTTGTTAAAATTGGGTATTGTCATTGAAAAAAATGAAGTTTGGATTCGTTTTAATATGTAGATGGCCCCCTAAGCAAATTTTATATACATCATTTAAAAGTAGACTTTATTTCCAATCGCTCGGTACCAGTAACTTTCTTTTACGATAATTTGTTGAGAAGTTAGTAGGGGGTGTTTACTTTTTTTTCCACGACTGTACCTTGTCATGCATCAAACGCCTTTGTAGGTTCTACGCCTCCCTGCACACATTGCTTTGAAACCCGGTGGATCATTTGGGATAACCTGTATATTTTTTTTTTATTTAAATCCGGATCCATTTAAAAATTAATTCAATAACCATTTGATACCTGAAACTTAGATAATCTAAAAAATAAAATTCATTTTCCACACTTTAGCTTTAGGCACGAAGAACGAGTAATTTATACGAAAGATCCGCATTTCATGAACGCTTAACTTAGATAAAGAGCATAGCTCTCTGGTGTATACGGATAGAATTGAAGGAGAAATCCTGCCTTATAATGAAAATTTGAAGGAAAATATGTTTAACAGCGTTAAAAACATTGGTTGAAGGTGTATTCTCGGATGTGAAAGTTAAAATGTTTTTCTCTATTTCTTGTTTGTAAATAAAAATTTCTTACCGTCAGTTCGTGCTTTTTTTTCTAATTTAGCAACAATTTTTAAAGTAGATGTTAAAACCATCTACTAGTAAGGTCAGCCAGCCTAAATGTGATAACCCCTAAATGCGACAATGTTCTTTTATATAAAATCTTAATGCAGGAATCGTAAATAAATGTTATATAATGAAGCATGCGAACTTCAGAAACAAAACCCGAATTTTTTTTTTTTTGCATGTAAAACAGTTTCTTTAAAGAAATTTCCATTCAAATACACATCGCTCATTTTACATCGCCCCCATGTTTCGTAAATTTGACAAAAATTCCCAAAAGTGTCTCACGGTTTTTATTTTTTAACTTTGAAGATCAAATAACCTTATAAACGTTAAGAGCTACGTTGTCCGTTTCAGTTATCTGACCAGTTAAACTAAAGAAAAGACGACCAGTTTCCGGTTTAGAATTTGAAGTGGACTACGCATTTAGGAGAGATTGTTTTCAGCCTGTACATAGTAGCGACATACATATTGCTGTAAATGCGGCAAAAAATTTAGAAGATTAATGAAGAAGTTTATATTGGATTTTTAATATATTGTGTTAAAATGATATTTAAATCAAATTTTATGTTTAATTAAGTTGTGTTGAGTGAGCATAATCCTCCATTAATATTGTTCTTTAACCAGGTGTTTAAATATGTGTTTAAGGCGATCAAAAAAGAAAAATGCCCTTCTTTAAAATTTTTAATAAAAAAAGGTGTAAGAAACGCAGTGTCTATTCCAGTAACATAATATAGATATATGATTAAGGAATTTGCAATAATTTTACATAATGAAAATTCTGGAAAATCTTGTGTAGTTTGAAAACAATTTATGTTTATTTTAATGCGGTTAAATAAGTTAATTTTACCAACATTATACCATTCGGTAGCTTAAATGCTGTCTCCGATTAAAACGTGATGCAATTGAGTTATTCCCTGGTTTAGGAGTCATAATTTTTGTTAGCACTTTTATAAAATCTGATATTTTAATTCTGTTTTTACTTTTTATTCGTTATAATCGACATTTTCTACTTTTAAATTAGGAAAAGATAAAAAATAAATAAAACCATGTTTATCTAAATGAATATTTGTTTTCATATACGAATTTTTAAGTACAGAAAATGTTAAATTTTTGTGAAAGTGCAAGAAAAATGATGAGGGAGTGTGGGGTGCAACAGAATATCAGGCACAGAGCTTCTCATTGGCTTAATCAGAATTATTAGAAATGTTGTACGATTTTATCTATTTCTAAGGCTGATATATTTATCATGTGACATTTTATAATAATGTTATATGCAATAAATAGTCTAGTTAACAATATTATAAATATCTTTTAAATACTCTTTTAATCCGTAAGCTCCACACTGTGAATTTGCACCGACCGAAATGTCGACGTCTTTAATTAAGTCGCATTTTTCATTCACAAAATAAGAATTTTGATAAAATCAAATATTTCATTTGGATTCATTATAAAATTTCGTATATGGATCATATTATTGGTTATATTTCATTATCACCAGATTGTCAGCAAAATTATGCGGAGTTGAAGTTACGGAAACCCAAATCACACTGGTGTATAAATTATGGGTTAATATTGACGCGTGAATTTCGTGAATTTTAAGAGATGTTTTCTGCGACAATCATTTAATTGTAGTTATGGCCATAGCTCCTTCGCAAAGAGGGGTGAGAGTTTTTTTTATATTAGGAACTCGTTTATTTATTTGATGGTTATTTATATTAGGCATTTATATAACCCGCATTCAAATAACTTTTGAATATTAGCAGTGTAAAATTGACAAACAGCAAGCTGCTGTGCCGTGATAAACATTTCAAGAATATTATTGAAAATTTTAATTATAGTAGTCCTGTACTTAAATTTTAGTACAGAAACAGTACTCTGTGAGTTAATAGAAACTTTCATTCATCTTTTAATCAAGTGGTCTCGGAGACCGATCACAGTAGTTATGCAACAATTCCGGTCCCAGCAGTTAAGGATTAATTAATTCAAAAAATCATTACAGTTAACCCTTAACTGCTGTTAGAGCTGTTTTTTTAACCCCTTGAGATGCGGTGGGATAAAATATATCCCACCTAATTTAAACAAGATTCTCACCAGAAAATTTTAACTAAATTATATATTTTTAACTTTGGAGGAAAATCGTTGAAAAATTGCATTTCCTTATTTAAAAATTAATATTTCGGTTATTCCGGTGAGAATTCAATATGTAGAGACATTTTTGCTTGCCCCTCAAAGGGTTAAATTTTCGCAGTTTAACTTGTAATTTCCAGTTTAACTATCGATACATCGAAATTTGTATTCATTTGGAGCCTAGTACTATTGTTTGAAATGATTGAAAAATGAAAATTTTATTAGAAATTGTACTGTACAAACAGTTTGATGCAAAAGCAGTGTTTTATGAGTTAATCGCTTATTTTATTCATCTTTCAATCGAATGGTTTCGCAGACCGCTCACAGTTGTAATGTGGCAATTTTCTGCCGCAGCAGTTCATCGTTAAATGGACTTTTTCAGATGAATTGTCATGTATAAAATGCATTATCACATTTAGGACTAGGAACGTCTCATTTAGATTTTAGCTGCCATAAATGCGACAAAGATGACCTAAATGTGACTATCCTATATTGTTGTTTTATACTGCAGATAATTATTAAATTTCTACAATACAAGTTAGTTTTGTACTAAAGGTACATTATTCAGTAATTTGTTTCTTAATAAAATATACATTAAGTTCCCTGAACAATTCTCTGATTGCAGGCGATATCTCATATATGAAGAAATGTCTGACTTTTGACTGCAGAAATTTAGGAAATTGTGAGCTTAGATTTACGAATTTTTCGTGTTTTGAGGGGGAGAAGAACATAGAGGAAAAATATTTTTTTTTTTTTTTAACGAAAATGTACTTTGCAACAGATACGTATTTCGACAAAAAAATCAGTTTTAGATCGCTAGATTTCCAGTAAATTTTACGTTAGATTGAGGAAATTTCTGTGTTTTTCGAAGGATCGGACATTTTAAAGATGAAAATTTCGAATTTTAACATAACATACTAAACGAAAAAATCCGTAAAATGCAACGTTTTTTCAAGAGTTTACATTCCCAATAACATTGTTAATGCTTAATGAAATTTTGCAGTCAAGGCCAAGACCTTGTTTATATAGTCTAACGAGAAATATAGCATTAGACAATTGAATCTTTCAATTTCTTTCACTACTGTATGAGTAAAAAATTTATTGCAGGAAATAACAATACCTTTTGATGATAAAGATGTTCAATGCGAATATTGATGGTCGTTCTAAGATAGCTGCTATTGGCAAACCATGTAATCATTTTCGCGATAAAATAATAGATTTCGGTCGAAAAATGCATAATCGATCACACATTTTAGTGACATAACACTAACAAGAACAAGACATGTCACCCTTCTAGAAGTAGAAAATAAATAACACTAGTCTACAAAATTTGGGTTGTGTCATGTTGTTTAGCATTTGATAATTGATTCTTGTGTTTTTTGTAGCGCTGAATACGAAAATGGGCGTCATTTTTTACCATCACGTAAGGAGTTTTTTTCAAATTGTAAATTTCAAAGTGTAATGTCAATAAATACGAAAATCTGATACTATAAAATAGATGTGATTGTCTTCTTTTTTAATCTTTGATAATATATTTTTATGTAATTTTTACCACTGTATCCGAAAATGACCTTTATTTTTAACCATCACGTCAGGAGATTTTGCAAATCCTAAATTTCAAAGTTAAAATTTTCCCCCTTACCCTCAAATTGTCAAAGCCCTGACCTGTGTAACTACAAGAATCTCCCGCATAAAGCAAACAATTAAATAAACTATTGAATTAAATTGAATTAAAAAGTTTTACATCTATTTTATGGTATCAGGTTTTCGCTATTTTTTAACTTTGAAATTTACGATTTGCGAAAAAATCTGATGTGATGCTTAAACATGAAGGTCATTTTCAGATTCAGTGCTAAAAAGTACATAAAAACCAATTATCAAAAGCTCAAAAACACAACCGTTTCCTCTACTTTTTATTATCAGATTTTTGCTATTTTTTTAACTTTGAAATTTACGATTCGTGAAAAATACTGGCGTTGTGGTTAAAAATGAAGGTCATTTTCGAATTCAGCGCTAAAAAATGACATAAAATTCAATTATTAAAAGTTAAAAAACACAACCATCGCAGGTTTGTGTTATCAAAAACATTTTTAAGGAAGTTCAACTTGCCCTTCGATTAAATAATTATCTTAAAATTCATCTTATTTAGTTTACTTTATGCGTATAGGTTAATTGTTTATTAACCCTATTAATAATAGTTTAATTAAAATTAAATGAAGCTATTGAAGTTCTTTTTTCTTTAAAATCTCTTTCAAATTATTTAGGCCAAATGATCCCAGCAAACACAGAGCTATCGGTAAGCAATCGGGCGACAGCCGCTTGCCACTACCGGCGGTATTGGTACGATACCGGTTGCCGCTACCGGTTCCGTATATTTTTTGATACGCCGCGCGAATGTGGCCCGATTCCCGAGGCACGCAGACGGTCCCGTATCGGCAGAAAACTATGCCGACATCACGCCGATAGCTATCCATATGAATGCCGGCCGCAGCCCGACACCAGCTTAAATTGAAAAAAAAAATCTCTTTTGATGGCGCCATCTATGATCCATCGTGGAACGTATATTTGGAAGGAACGTGTTTCAGCGTTGGGAGAGGCGGGGTTTGATCCATCGTACCCAGGGACAGGAAGTGGACGCCTTCACCACTCAGCCACTGAGACTTGATCAGGGAAGGATTATATGCGGTCATAAGGGGAAGACATATCGATAAGTATTGGTTGTCGTTGAAGGTAAGTTGTAGATGGAAAATTTTGAATTTTGAAGTGTTTCTATTTTATTTTTTATTTATTTATTTGTACTTGTCTTACGCGCGTGTATTTAAAAGTGAATTTAATATTTAAGTGAATGAAATAAATACCTTAGCGAATTCGTTAAAGCAAACGAATTTAAGAATAATTAAGATATAGATATAATTAAGAATATATATATATTTAAGAATAATTAACTATTAAAAAAATTTTTAGAGGTTTTGTTCAGTTAATCAAATTTCTTTTTTTTTTAGGATTTATAATATAATTACATGCGTTGTAGTCCAAGAGCTGTTAAACATTTTAGGGAAGGTATTTGAGGCAACCTGAAAATTTGTGCAACACTTCTTTTGTAATGGCTGAATACAAAATCGAATGTGTGGCTGAAGGATCGTGGCCCAAAAACTGTGCCAGACACGTGTCAAATGCCATTTTTTGACTACCCCCAAAAAAAGGTATTTGAGGCACGCTGAGATTGAGACAGAATAATATTTATACTTAGAAAAAAATATTTTGAAAACGACAGACACTTTAGTCGGCGCAAAAACTATGCCAGACACGTGTCAAGTGCTATTTTTTGACTACCCAAAAAAGGTATTTGAGGCACGCTGAGATTGAGGCAGAATAATATTTATGCTTAGAAAAAAATATTTTGAAAATGACAGACACTTTAGCCGGCACAAAAACTGTGCCAGACGCGTGTCAAGTGCCAAATGGCACTTGACACGTGTTTGGCACAGTTTTTGGGCCACGATCCTTCAGCCAGACATTCGATTTTGTATTCTGGCATTACAAAAGAGGTGTTGCACAAATTTTCAGGGTGCCTCAAATACCTACTCAAAAATGTTCAACAGCTCTCCTACTATTGCGTTAATTTACAAAATATATATTTTTAACATGGAAAAATTTATTTTAATAAATAAAAAGTTGGTAATTAATAACTTTTAATTAGAATAAGAATTCATTTTATGTCATTTTGATGATTTAAAGTAGAACATATATTTAATGAGTATGTTGCAATATTAATTTGCTACTTATCAACAGTTTTAATTAAAAAATAAAATAAAAATATTAATTTATATATTTTTTTTTCTTTTGGAAGACAACTTTAAATGGGGGCTATTTCTGGATCTTTCTTATAAATTAATGATTGCTTATTAAATAAAATAAGTGAATTTCAGAGGTTTTCTCTTAATACAATTTTCTTTTTAGGAATTATAATGTAATTAAATGTGTTAATTCAAGAAATATATATTTCTAACATAGAAAAACTAATTAAAAAAAAGTTGGTAACAAATTACTTTTAATTAGAATAAGAGTTCATTTTTTGTAATTTGATAATTTGATGTAGAATATATTTTTAGTAATTATGTAGCAATAATGATCAACATTTCTTAATCATCAAATAAAATAGAAATATTAATTTATCATTTTATTTTTTAGAAGTGTGAGATTTCTAAATCTTTGTTTTAAATTTTAGTGCTAAAAAGTTGGGTAGTTTTTTTTTATATTTTTATAGCTTGTAAAATAATTTTAAACACTTTTTTAATAATTTGATTTTTAGATTAAAAAAAAAGAAACATAGCTATTGCTTTTAAAATGAATATAATAGCTAGAAAATAAGTTCAATTAATTTATGAATTTTTTTTTTCTTTCTACGATTAAGTTTATAATGAATAATAATTTTAAGGAGCGATTTAAAAAACTCTTGATGATTCAAATAATTGTAAGTCCTTTTTAAAGAATTCAACAACAACTTTTTTAAAATAAATAAATATAGGCTATTTTTGACATTTATTTTGTTTATCACTGTTAGAAGTTTATATGAAATACATGAAATATACATATCTTATCAAAACTGAAACTCAAACCAAACTAAGAAAAAGAAAAAAAGTGTCGGCTAAGACTAAAAATTCCGAATTCGGACCGATTTTGGCAAATCTGATCGGGCCACTATCAGAAATCACATATCGGTCCTGTGTCACTTGCCGGCGTAAGTCGCTTGCCGATATATAACCATAAGGGGACCGATTACGGTAACTGGCAGTCGAAAAAGCAAATTCTTATGTTTCAATTGCCGACATGCTGCTGACGCTTCACTGAAACCACTGTGCCTATGCCGACACTTAACCGACAGTGCCAGCTGCGGTCCGATCGTGTGCCGAAAGGTATGTGTTTGCTGGGATTCTTCGGATAGTCCATAAAAATTTTAAGGTACACTGTTTATCATTCTCACCCGGAGTAAAATTAATGCTACAAATACTCATTTATTGGTTTTCCACAAAAAAATGACACCATAGATGACAGAAAAAAAGAAATTTTCTGAAATTGATCCTTTAGGAAACAGTAATTTAGATTCACAAATATGGATCTAAAATTACAACCCTCCTTAAAATATCAATTTAACTATCACTAATCTAAATTCACGCAATCACAAATTTAAGGGCTCTAAACAAGTGAATGATACACAAATCCACAAAAAGTTTTATTGTAAAGGATGCAAGATAAATACTTGTGAAATTTTCTTTCTTTCTTGGCCACATTGTCTTGAAGGCATTTTGTAAGTTAAGATAAAAATAACATTTGTTTTAGGAGGAAATCGGCATAGATGTTGTCATGTTTTGGTTTGACTTTAAAGGGACAAGGAACTTCAAACTCTTTTTTTAGGGTTCCGTACTTAAAAAGTAAAAACGGAACCATTATAAAATCACTCCTGTGTCTGTCCGTGTGTCTGTCACAGACATTTTACTCTTAAACTATGGAACGTGGAAACTAAAATTATGAAAAAATTAGATGTAGTAGACGTTAATATAAACCTTGCCGGAAAATTGTAGCGATTACCATAGGTCACATAGTATTTGAGTAATTAGCATTTTTCTGTTATACGCAAATTTCGATTTACGGGCATTCAGAAAAATAGTTGAGCATCGCTGAATACACCTATCGTTGCAGAATAATAAAAGCATTGTTGATAATGATTTTTGAAAAAAATCATCGGTAATTAGCCGAGATATTAACCCTTAAAAGTACGGTCAGTTTAGACATACACAAGGACAGAGACGGCGTACTCTATGCTTAGTTAACAACTTTTAATGATATATATGTGTAATGTAATGTCCAGTAACAGTATAAAAGCAATAAACGTCAAATAGTTAAAAGCATACTAATTTAAGGGGTCTCGGGACTCTAAAAAGTGGAAAAAATGAAAAAAAGACCTTTTCAACATTTAATGTCTTAAAATGTATATGATTTTAAATCACAATTTTTATTGGGATGAAAGATATAAGTATGTTCTTTCGTTTCATGTATTTAAAAAATTGCAAGATACAGAATTAGTGTTTATAGCGGACTCGAAACAGTTAGACATTTGTCGAACAAAAAATTGGCAAAACAGTTTACGCGCAGGATTACAAAATGAATATTGCAACTATAACGGAAATTTTGGTGCTTACTTATACTTCGGATTGTAATAATTTTCCTGAACTTAAATAAACGTGTATTTAAAGCATTTTTATATTTTTAATGTCATGTTGCATTTAGCTAATACAAAATTTTGAAAAGTTCATGAGTAAAATCACCTAAAAAATATTTTTTTGAACAATAAAAAGTAAATTTTAAGTTCAGTTTATACAGACTAACACGAAATATATGTTTTGAAAACTTCATGAAAAACTATTCAGAAATTTTTGAGGTATCCTGCACGCTATGCACAAAAACCGCCATTTGGAAAATAATGACTTTAAAGTTTCGGAAACGCCGCTTCAGTTATTCAGAGGGTATAATTCTAAAAGCCAAAACTTCTGTTCTAATGGGAATTTCAAGGAAACAATTATATCAAAATATTCAGAAAAGAATGGGGTTTACATCTAAAAAAAATTAAAATTTCTTAAATTTTGAAGCTTTAAGAGTCCTGCGACCACTTAATCATTTCCGGCACGGAGTAATTCCATTTATAAATTTATGAAATAATGAACTGACACCAGAATTTATAAACGAATTTATTAGAAAAAGTGAACTTCCTTATTTTCACGTACATGATAAAAGGGAAATTTTAATTAAATATTCTTGGTGCCGTTTGTCTGTTTTGGAATTAAAATTAGGTGTACGTTTTTTAAGGGCATCGTCCTCGAAAGATTTAATTAGAATGAATCGCATAAATACTGTGGGATTCGCGATAGTTTGAATTGATTGTATCTCTCTATACGCCTCGAGTGACTTTAAAAGTTAATTAAACACCTATCTGGAAAAACGCGGTACTGACCAAGGCAGCGTTGCAACTTTGAGACCTCAATTTGAAGCCCGCTTAGCACAATGCCAAATTTAAACTTAGAACAAAGCTTTTGTTTTAGCTACACTGTAGAAATAAAGGTTATTACTACGCTGAATTTAGTTTCATGAAATGCCAAATGAAGTTTAACTATGCACTGCTTTTATTGTCAGTACCGAATTAAGTTCACCATAAACAGATTAGGATAATATTAAAAAAAAGGTTATACGAATAGCTATCTATTATATATATATATAATCCAAATGGAAATTTCGTTCTGAACGCCTAGATATCGAGTTCTGCTGCATGGATACTTGCACTTTTATTTTACGGAACTTCTTTACCTTACGGATACTTTACGGAACGTCTACCGTTAGATAGGTATCGTTTCAGTGAAGGTTTTAAGCTATAACACATGAATCTACCTAGATTAGTTATAGAATTATGACGAAAAGTTCTGTTATTTTGGACGATAAGGTTTACCATTTTATTTCTTGGCGAAATTTATCGTTGATATATATATATATATATATATATATGTGTGTGTGTGTGTGTGTGTGTGTGTAAAAAAAAAAAAAAAAAAAAAAAAAAAAAAAATTGAAACAGCTATTACACCTCGAAAAATTAAGAAAAAAATTGTTACTAATTTTAATTAAAAAAAAAAAAAAAGAAGGAAGAAAAAAAGAAGAAAAAAATCCGTTTTAATGAGTGATAATATTAAAAAACGAAAATATTTAATTTAAACGTGAAAGGGAATGTTCGTAACGCTTAAAAAATTACTCAGTTAAAATATTGCAATTTAAATAAGATTTGGCTCTTTATCTTTTGCGTCAGGCTAAGAAAAATGCATCTGAAAAATTAATAGGATGATATCAAGGAAGTTTCGATAAGTGCATGTTCAGAAATATTTGAAAAAATATCTTCTCATGAGGAATATATAGAAGATACTTCTCGTGACATATAATATGTTTATTAAAAAAAAATCCGCAGAACCTCGATTTAGCGTTCGTAAAAAAATAATAAAATTTAACTTTTTTGGCAATTTAATGCTGTTTGGCGGCACAATAAAATTTTTAATGATACTTTTTTTATCATAAATAATTTTTAAGTGAAACCTTTTTGTACTCTGCATACGAAGATAGTTAGATTAAGTTTAACTTAAATAAATGCATTTTTATTACTACAGTTTTGTCATATACCTTTATATATGTGTATATATTAAAATTTTATTATCGTAATTATACGGTTTAAAACAAAATTTCGGTTTATTACATTTTTTTCAAATTCAAAATTAATGTCCGATTCTGAACATTGGCAATTTGACTTCAATATTGTTAGTGTCAGAAACAAGAAATAAAGGTTATTGTTGCCATGGAAACAAGTATTTAATATAAAATGTTTAATGGTAGCATTTTTAATTAGGCAGATACTTTTAAAACAAACTTAAAACGATACTACTTGATTATCCCTTCGACAAAATAACTAGTAAATCTGCAGATCAGGAGCCTCAACGTCAGCTCTGCAAGTCACTGTTTTTAGACACACTTTGGTAATATTCAATTTCATGCAAACCGCAATTTAAAGTTTTCAAATTATGTAATTATTTATAAGAATAAAAAATACGAAGTTTTCAGACATTAGAAGCATTAAATTAAAAACGTTGTTATGGAAGGATATTTTGAAATAATTTTCATGAGCTACTAATTCTGATATTTTTTTTAATAATAAAACAGATTTCTTCAGGGGGGGGGGGGGGGGCTCCGCCTCCTGAACTCCCCGTGGTTTCATTAATTTACATATGTAACTTTTTATTTATTGCACTAATGGTTATCGCAAATCTTAAATTTCTTTTTATACTTCCGAGCCTTAATTTTCAATACTGGTGGACAGAAAATGATTCACATTGACGCAATTATATTAAAAGTTTAGGTTTTATGAATGAAAATATAATTTCCTTTTAAAAATAAAATAATTTTCATTCATATTTTCTGAAATGAGACGGCATTAAGAAGTAACACTCGTCATAAAATATTTTTTTAGGTAGTCTAGTTAATGCTTGGTTTTTAAGAATGAGAATATTTATTTCCCAATACAATGACGTCATTTTCGACAGCGATAATTTTGCGGTGTAAAATTTTGACATTTACTATATATTTGATTTTCAAAAGTTTTTTTTTTTTTTTTTTTTTTCTCATTGAAATTTTCGATTAAAAATTAACATTTCTGTTAGCTGTGTGCAGACGATAAACCATGAGATATTAGTAACATTTCTTTTAATAATAAGAATTAATATCATAACACAAGCCCTTTTTATTTCAACCTCAAAGCATATTAGTTTTATTTTTGATATATGATATCAAATTCACCTTCTTTTCGTATTTTAGTTTTATTTCCAATATGAAGACGTATTCATGTCTATTTTTTATTTCATTTTCCTCTTGCACATGAAAATCTTTCAAATCAAAATTAACTGTTTTGGATAAATTATTATTCTGGGATAGGATTTTCTTGGCAACGGTAAAGAAAAAAAAAAAAATGATTGTTAAATTTATAGCAAAATGTCAATTTATTCCTTATGAAAATAATGAACTTCTTAATTTAAAAGAAAAAAATATTTGAACAAAATAAGCAGAACATAGTCTTTCTTTATTTCTGGGGTAAATTTCATCTATATGTAAAGTCACAAAGGCATTAATTCGTCCCTTTTGACTTTGATTGACTTCAAACAATTACAAATACTTTCACATTTACGATATTTTTAGGTGTAGTTCCGTCGCTAGGCAACAGTTAAAAGAAAATAAAACAATGAAATATGTGCTTTGAAAAAAAGTAAATTTATAAAAAGATATATTATTGGAACACATATATAAAATACCTCCATAAGTTAAACACCGAATTTAAAAACTCTGACAAATGTATACACAAAATTTCAAACTAATATGAATAATGTATGGTTCTAATTAGAAATTACATCATCCATAATTTACTATTTAAATCCTTCAATCATATGAGCCATTTCCTTTCAACGAATAAAAATGGAAAAATCGTCTGAATTGCTATAGGAAAGCATTAAGTCGCAAAATAAAATGTTCTATATATTCCGAACGCATGAACCAAATTTAACCAAAAACTATACAGCTAAATCCGGGGATTTTACCAACATGCATACTTAATTTTAAGCTAATCGGATGCTTTTTACGGCAGTTATCGCGGAACAGACGGACAGACAGACAGACAGACAGACAAACGGAAACCAAAACATTTCGTGTCTCCACAGTAAGCCTTCACTGACGTTTCGGCAACTATCGCCAAACTATAAGACTAGTAAATCTGCAGATCAGGAGCCTCAACGTCAGCTCTACAATTCATTGTGTTTAGCGCCCTTTGAGTAATATTAATCTTTCTACAAAAAACGAAATTTAAAGTTTTGAAATTACATAAACATTTATAAAACGAAAAAATATTTCGAAGGTTTCTGACATTAGAAGCGTTAAATTAAACCCCTTGTTATGTAATGGTATTCTGAAAATCTCATGAGCTACTTATTCTGGTAATTTTTAGATAATAAAGTACATTTCTTCAGGGGGGGCTCTGCCCCCCTGAACCCCTTCGTAGTGTAATTTAATTTACATTTGTAATGATCAATTAATTGTGTTAATGTCCTTTAGTAAATTCTACCAATAGACGGAAACGTACATGAATTATTTTCTACAGCCCTGTATATTACGTGAAGATTTTTACGCGTCGACTATAACATTTAAATTTAATGCAGACAAAAAACCCTCTTAAAACTGCTCATATCACATTTCCGGGGATTAGTATGCATAGTGTGCACCATATATCCAGTTTCTGTGGAGTCCTGTATATGGTTCTATTTAAATTCTGCAAACATTTGCTAGTATATTAAATGTAATTGGGCTGGGAAATACATAACTAAAAAAAAAAAAAAAAAAAAAAAAAAACACTGAAGCAATTCGCGCGCGCTCATTTTTATTTATAGTTACGAATTCATTTGTGTATCCCTGTACATGGTCTATACAATATTTAAGCACTACTTATTAAGCACAAATTTACTTAACGTTAAAACGCACACCATAATCGAAAATGCTCTTCAGCAATCATCCCTAATAGACCAGAACTGTATCCGAAATTTTTTATGTGACCCTATAAATGAACGATAAATACGATACAAATCATATTCAAGCTTCTTGTAGTCAACCACAGTAATGTAATTTAATTTCATAATGTTTGAAGTAGTGCAACACAATTAACACACTGACGACAAGCAATTTAATTAAATCTGGGTTTAAAAACAGTAGAAGCTCCTCCCTCTTCTGAAAGTGTCTCGGAAATTGGTTTCTGAAATATGTTTTTCATGTTTATGCAGCAGTAAATATCTTTCAATGTACGGATGTAATATATAATGTCTTACAATCTATAAAAAATATGGACAACACAATATAAATGTCTTTTCTGTAAGGTAGAAGTCACTCCCTTAGCCAATGACGTATTCTGAATAAAAACGAGAATTCTCGTTTCCCGTCGCTAATGTGTTAAAATAAGCTGTGAAGAGTTTTTTTCCCCTCGTAGACCACATTTTAATCGACCACTTTTGTGTGACCCTGAAAAAAAAATATGCTTTGCACCCCATATACTACAAAAATGTTTCAAAAATACATATCAATTTTATTATTTTGTAACAGAGTAACATCATTAAAAAACGCCACAAAAGGATTTTCTTCAAAGATTGTAATATTATGAATACTTTTGAGTTCCCTGTACGCATGCTGTAAGTGCTACACATAACATATTTTATAGTAACCAGGTTCTAGTGCACCTTAATAAAGTATATAAATTTCATTACGTTTAAAATTGTGTAACGTTATTAAAATACACCGCAGACGATTTTTCCCAAAGACTATAATGTAACGGAATAGTTTTGAGGGCCCCTGTAATTAAGCTATGAATGCTACACTCTTCATTTTTAATACCAAACATACTTTGGCAAACCTCAATAACGTATATCAATTACATGCAATCCCGACTATATTTACGCGAGTTAGAGCACGTAGAGAAACACGGCAGGCGACAGATAGAAAAACTGAAGTCATAAATAATTTTCATCCATGTTGGAAAGTGTTAAAAAGGATTTACATGCCTTTAACTGTACTTTTTTTTCACTAATAGCATGGTTAAACATTAGTTTAAACATCCTAATCCATGCGATAGCAATAACATATTAAAAGCCCCCCAAAATATGCATATCTGGAGATATATAAATCTACTGGAAAATAATTCATTATCGTGCCCACTGTTAATTGCATAAATTGCATCGATTTGGCGCGATAAAATCTTTTTTGTGATAGCCTTTTTATAGTACCTGCAACAAAATTAACGTAATTTACTAACTTCATTCGTATTTGAAGCAATGATAGGCCTCGAATAACAGTCGCTAGGCAACGAAGAAAAGGAGAAAAAAGAAGAAATATGTATCATGTAAAACAAGAAAATTAATTTAAAAATTCTTTATATTATTGGAATACATGTATAAATGTCCTCAAAACATTATACACGTAAATAAAAAAATCTGATAGATATATTGATAAAACTTCAATATAATAGGAATAATTTAAAACCCTTATTTGGAATGTTAGTATCCATAATCTGACATTTAAATCCATTAATCAAACGTGCCATTTTCTTTCAACAAATGGAAATTTGAAAATCGTCTGACTTGCCGTAGAAAAGCATTATAAAGAAAAATAAAATCTTCCATATTTTCCGAACGAATGAACCAAATTTAACCAAAAACTATACAGCTACGTCCGGGTATCTCACGAATATGCCCAATTAATTTCAAGCTGATCGGGTGCTTTTTGCGGCAGTTATCGCGGAACAGACAGACAGACAGACAGACAGACGGACGGACAGACAGACAAACGGAAATCAAAACTTTTCGTGTCTCCACAGTAAGCCTTCACTGACGTTTCGGCAATTAAATGCCAATAATAGCTGATCGTAAATTTTACATTCACTTGACATTGAACACGGTACACGTGTTTGTTGCGTCATCAAGTGATTTTTAATTTCTCTTCTATTTGTAATTTGATTAATGTTTAAAAATTTATTTATTCTTTCGTTGCTTAAAATAAAAATTTTGTCAATTTGTATAATTTGGCAAGTGGTTTGAATATTTATATAATTTGGCGAATAGTTTGGCAATTTACATAATTTGGCGAAATTGCTTGAATGAATAATCAAATAGTACCCTTAAAACATTTCCAGGCTGTGAAGCCATGTAAAATTAAATAACTACTGTAACACGCAATTTGTATATATTATATACGATTAAAGATAAAAAAATAATACGCTAATCCTTCGTTTAAGTTTAAATTCATTGAGTTTTAGGCATTTAAACACTTATTTAACAAGCAATTTCCAAAAGCATTTAAATATCTTGCATTTGGGATGGAAATGTGTTGGCTATACAAATAGCGTGTAACGTTTGTCTTTTTTGCGCCAAATACTCGAATATATATAGATTTTTTTCAGATTTTTACCGAGATTCCGCCGCCAAATTTGACTGATGTTTTACGACATACATGAGTAATTTTAAAAGCATTTTTCTTTTCAAAATAATTTAAGTATGCTCTTTAAGGAGACCTTCCTTGTGGTAACAATTTTGTTTTTGATTTTTTCTTTTTTATTTCTAACTTTTCCATCACGTGACTCACAGACGAAACTAGCAGATGCAATCGTAAAAATGATGGTACTTATGATCTATATGTTATATATTTATTTGTGATTTTTGAGTTCACTTTTGTCGCCAAACAATTTGATTTTAAGCCAAAAAGACGTAAGCGTGAACTGAGTTCAAGCGATGTTTACAATAAAGGTGATTTTGTAAGTGTACGAAAGCATTTTTTGAGTATTTTTTAAAATTCAAATGTACAATATATAAATAGCAATTAATATTTAAAAAATGGAATCAAATATTTTAATTTTAGTATAAATGTCTCCCACACACGCACATACATATTGTAAAATAATTTAATTTTAGACATTTAAAAAATTTCCCATCATATTTTACTGCGAAAGCATGTCGGTTTGTTTTCCCCAAATTTGTGACTTTTATAACCTCGAAGTCAGACAGCCCGAGCAGCTGATCGTAGTGACAAATTTTAGGTTTATTTTACTATCACTAAAAAAGCATTACTTTGAATGTATAAAAAACTTCCAAATGCCAAAGGTGGCCAATGGAACAATATTTGTTCATTTACCGTATGTTTTTTAAAAAAGTACCTCATATTCAAATAAAATTTCAATCATTATAAAGAAATTTTGGCTGATGCACAGCCCGAACAGCTGATCATAGTCACAAATTAACGTTTTTAGTTTTATTTAGGCAACAAACTGATGAATAATGACGTCTTGAAAATAAAAGCATGTTTATTTCTCCGTCTTATTACGGTCATTAGAGAAATGTGAAAAAAAAATCTTCGGTTTGCCAAAAAGATCACTACTAAAAATTTTGCCTATCTAACTTTACTTATCATTTGCAAAGAGTTTTGATTGTGAAAGATCTAAAAATCAATCAACAGCAATTTGACATTATTTCATGGAATGTAGTATGGAACGTAATTAACTCTGTTTTGTAGCTAACTCTGGTACATTTTAGCCATACTGTTACAAACATTTCTAACGTTGCACATCAAACTTCGTTGTGGATCCGATTACAGATGATTGGGAAGAATTTATTGAATGAAAACTAGAGGTTTAGTTTTCTATTTGAATTAGTTATCGACGTTATTTTCCTAGGTTAATAGTTGCATAAACTGGTATGTAAAAAGAAATGGCAGTTAAAATGACATTATTTTAATTTTATTCACACAATTCCGCTTTAGATATCCACTTTTACATGATTCACACATTTTAAAATACAAAAGTTAAATACTGTTTTGATTGTATTTACTCTACTGGAAATCGAAGATAAGAAACTGTAGAGAAAACCTAGCAAAAGAAGACGTATATTACCAAATATAATGTAACGTAGAGAGAGAGGTTGTATTTATGTTATCAGATCCGCACAAAGTACCAAACTGAGAAGCCCGGAGTTAAAGAACTAACAAACGAAATTGAATAACCCGAACTTTCTTTAAGTTAAATGGTCAATCTCTGTAGTCATTGTAATTCTCTCTCTTTTAGTAGTGGGGTGATATGATCGTAATGGCCACATTTCCCTCCCAAACTCTACATGTGTACTAAAGAGTTGCTTCTGAAATGCCCGTATTTCGTCTAACGCATTAGATAATATAATAGCGCAATTGCGTCCGATGCGTATTCAGAAAATGCGGAAGGAACTTCCAGGTGAAGGTCCATATTAATTTAAAATACAGGGTCGGATTTTCCATTTCGTTTGATTGAAGGTTTATTTGAAAAATGGTCCAGCGCAGTGGGCTCAGCCTCCTAGCATTTGATATTATTCAGGTTCCATATCTCTTTGAACTTTCATGGTATACCCATTTATACTCATTTATACTTTTCTAATATATATAGTTATACCCAACCCTACGTTGTATAGTTTTTTACAAAGTCTTAGTATTCTTTTAGCAACTTTATTTTTCTTTTTTTAATAATACAATTACAAATTTATATATTTATTCTACGGAACCCTCTGTGCGCGAGTAATGCTCGCACTTGACCGTTTATTTTACTTTAAATACTGTTCAGAGGCAAATTATATACATTATGACGGAGAATCAATCACACAAGAAATGAAAAAAAAATGAGAAAAGTAACCCAGATAGCAAAATATATCGAATCATTGGCGGAATATCGGTAATCGACCACTGACATTATTATGATGTCAGCAGATCATACTCTGTTCAAGTAGTCCAATGGTGATATCGGCAGAAAATCGTACTGACTGACAGATTTGAAATGTTAATATTTACTCCAAAATTAACATCGACCGACATTCCTGGGGCGACTAATGCCTGACAATGTGTGTCCCCTCATCAATACCCCCTGGGATTTCAGCGTATTTCCGAATCACGTGACTACCCACTCTCAAGATCTTTATCTTCCACCTTACCCATACCTCAATTTTTTTTCTTTTTATGCTGCAAGCAAGGTCATTTTTAACCAGACTGAGAAAGGACACGGTGGTGGAAGGAAGTTATATAAAGTGTGAGAGTGAGTATACATTTTTTAGAATTTTCTTCAAAAGTTTGTACGTTTCCACCTTTCAAAAATAAATGACCGCTCGATATATACCGCAAACATATCTAGAAATTAGAAAGAATTTTTGTACCATTGTTTATGGAATTACGAATAGTTATTCATACTTAAAAGTTGTTTCTAAAACAAAAAAGAACGAATTATATATTTGATGCAGAGACTAGATTATTTTTGTGATTTATATGAATAAATTCAAAATAAAGAATATTTGATAATAAAATTAAAACATTAAACAACTATTTCTATTTTTATCTTTTTTCAGCTCTTCTTTAAGACAGAATTAGGGGAAGTATGAAAAACTGGAAATGTTTCCTTAAGGAATAGCCCATTTGAATGATATGTTATAATATAAATACTAAATACTTTTTACCTTGCAAAGAGTGTAATAAGGGAGGGGGGAGGGATAAGAAAAACCTACAGTGAGAATTTAATTTCTTTATTTTTTCGGGATTTATTGAAAGTTATTATGAATAAATTTTCGTGCATTGCAAGAAATAAAATAATACTTTTTTTTTTATAAATTAAATGCATTGAAGAAAACTTAAAATATTTTAGTTTATTAATAGTGAAAAATTTTAGACCTGACTAAAGTTTTAATGTTCTAAATTATTTCAATAATTTAAAAAATTCTTTTGACATGTTTCTTAAAAATGCGGTGCTAAATTTATTATTACAATTTATCATTTATCTAAGCTTACTTTAAAAAATAATTTGGTGTAAATAATTGTTTTAATATTCAAAATTTTAGCTATTATCTGCATACTTTATTTTCATTTTATTCATTTAATTCGCTCACAATAACCTAGTTTTTATACCCAAGTATTTAAAGTAAGAATATAATAGGTGTATTTCATTATATTTTACGTATTAAAATATTTTTAAAAATATGAATGACCATTCATAATTCATAAATCTCAGTAGTAAAATTTTCTAATATTAAGGTTAATTTTGCAACGTCTGTAGGGCTGTCATTTATTTTTTTTTATGAGAGTTTACTAATTTGCGTAAAAAATTTGTAATCAATTTATATTCAAGAAAAATAACTTTTACGTGTATTACATAAAATTAATTTCAAAGTCATAGATTAATAAGTCACATGAAAAGAAATAATATATTTCTTTTTAAATTTCTTTTAATACAAAGTGTACTTTTAAAGGGTAGGGTGTTCACTGCTAGTAAAACGCAAAAACAAGAGTGCAGCAAACCTGGGAGAGAGGGGCCTAGAAAACAGCCTAAACTCAATAGTTAAAAAGAGGTTGGCAATATGTCCAAAACCTATGCACAACACATCAGGATCCTACGATCCTCAGATCGTTTGCCGTGCGGCCAAAAAGCCATTGCTGCCGATCTCAGAAAATGAGGTCGACCGAGTGAAAAATAGTCAGATTAGGACATTCGGTGGATGTTCGGCCGGGGATTATTTGCTGCTTGGGAAGGAATTCTCCAGAAAATTTTAAACGGTAAAAGATCTTTTCAAAATGCACCATGCGCATTCCATATTACTTAAAATACTCAGTATTTTTTATGCATGTTTGGTTTATATATACAAATGAAACTGTGCATCGAGTTTTGTGTATTTGTATATAGAGGTACAAAAAAATATATTTTCAAAATTTAATAAAATTTTCAGCATTTTCGCATCATGCTTCTGCAGTTAGCGATCGTTAAGTTTTCCATTTTCATTTAGCGTTAAAAAAGCATGTACATTTTTATGAAATATTTAACAACAAACAGCTATAAAAAATTTCAAAGCATGCAAAGTAAATATTTTGCGCATGGAGCATTTTGAAATAATGGAATGACATGAAATTTTTAAACTGAGAAAAACGAATTTTACGATTTAGTACAAGCACAGAAAAATACCTTTCAATCGACTAAATTCAAATATAACCATACCTTCAATAAGTGTACTGAGTAATTTCACCAAATCAATGGTTTATACGTTTTAAATTTATGTTTGGAGAAGCATAAAGAACATAAGAAATTGTTCATTGAAGGCAAAAAATTCACAGCGGTACGAAGAACGTTTCAAAATGCTCCATGTGCCTTCCATGTCAATTAAAATCGCAAATAATTTTTATGCAAGTTCGTTATATATTTAGAAATAAAGCTGTGCATCGAGTTTTATGTATTTGAATATAACGGTTAGAAAAGAAATCTAAATTTTATGAGATTTTTAGCATTTTTTCATCATATTCCTGCAATTTGCTATCTTTATCTTTTGCAATTATATTTAGTAAAAAAAAAAAAAAAAAAAAACATAGACAGTTTTATGAAATTTCAAATCATTCAGAGAAAAAATTATAAAGAAATGCAACGAAATTCAAATTAAAAAATGAGAAAAAAATGGCCATAATTTTTTTTTCTTTTTTTGCCATTTATTCCCATTCTGAACCAGTTTTAACTTTTTACGACTGCTCATTCATCTTCATAATAATGGAAACCATCAGTCCATCAGAAAAAAATGGTCCATTCCAAAGGCATAAGTTCGATTGACAAAAAAATATGAACTAATTAATTAATTAAATGAAAATTTATATTTCGTCTACTTTGTTTGCGCCGATTTTTGTAAACCCGGTTTGTCAGAGTTTTTAGTTTATCCGACGTGAGATTGGTCCATATTAACTCTGATAATCGGGCCTCTACTGTATAGGGTAACTCTAGAATAGATGACCATAGTTTTTAAAGATTGAAATAAAAATTCTTAGAATGCAAATACAAGAATTGTTTATGCATATTTGAAATCCTCATAGATACACTCATCCTATTTTGGTCAAAAAATAATTAAATATCGAGAATGAAAAGCAGGAAACAAAACTGAAATTAAAATGGCTGATGGTCCTTTCTCCTTCAAACCGAGGAGAGATGGTCATTCAATACAAGATAGAAAAGACGAAGTTAAAATAGCAAAAACTAACACATTTCATGTAGTTAATGATAAAAAACATTTAGACATTTGTAAAGATGCAATTATATCACGGAAAATTTTCCCTTGTTACTCTTCCCCTTGTAATAATAACTTGAAACTAATTTGATATGCATTGTAATTAAGAAGATATAGGGTTTTTACGGTTCTCACAAAACCCCTTCCTATTTCCACTGCCTTGTTTTGATTTTACCCATTAATGAACCTAGGGGATCGAACCCGAGCTCCTCGGGTTACAGAGTATAGGTGAAAATCATTTTTTTTATTGTAATTATTTTTTTACATGTAATATATATTTTAGATTGCCCACTAACATCAAAAAGAATTTTTACCAGAAAAATATCAATTATGCAATCAAATAAAGTTTTAAAATTTATTAAAAGCGATACTTTCACATGTCATCCCATGCCAGGAGTTATTAGCCCAAGATTTTGCGACCTAAGGCAGTCTTTCCGATCATTTCAATCACATGTCTGTTAAATTTGTTTCTTATTTACATTATTTTATTTATTTTTCTATAGAGGAAGTTTTAATTTTGTTATGGAACATTGGACGGAAACAGATGCTGAACTTTTTAGATTGTTTTAAGGGCAAGAGGATTAATCTTTCGTAATCGAGCTACACATGATAGATAAATTTTAAAATAATTCATGCTTGAAAATCTATATACATTATGCTATCGTACGTGGCACAGAAATCGCGATTATTTGTTAATTGTTTAATGGCAACACCTGAATGAAACGCATCTCATTGGTTATTGTGTAATATTTTTAAAAAGTGAATAACAATAAATAATAATAAAAGTTTAATTAATAACTATAGAACAAAACAATTTATATAATAAAAAAAAATAATAGTAAATAAACAATTTATTAATAAATAAACAACAACATCCGGGTTACTATATCAAGCAAAATAACGACACTTTGGCGCCAGTTAAGTACCCCGGTGCGTATATGACATTGGCGTCAGAAAAAATCGTGCCAACGTGGTGCGTATATGACATCTGTGCCGTCTTTTATTCATGTCATTTAAAATACAATAAACAAATAAACAAATAAAGGTATTTTTCCAATATAGGTACTTGGCGAAATAGAGAAAAGGTCCATGGCAAGAAAAGAAATTTGGCAACGTATTTTCTGGCAACCTATTTCATTAAACATATTTTTTTCGACAAAAACTACATAAAAGTTGCTATGATCGCAAAAAGTTCGTACTTTCATGTTAGCTGGGCGCAATTCTCGCCACTAGCATTTTTTTAACTCGCCAGCAGCATTTTTATTTTTCGACGAGTAAATTAAAACAATGCTTTGATGTTGAAATTAAATGGTTTATGGTATTTATTCTTTTCTTTTCTTTTACTTTTTTTAAAGAATTTTTTTTTAAGTGAAATTCATGAATTTGAAATGTTTCAGTTTTAAATTAAAGTCATCCATTTTAAACTGAGTGAAAGAATTATATTTTAATCTAAATTAATGTAATATGATAAAATGCGACGGGTACAATGTTTGGCGATTTATCGCATGTATCCGACTAACATGAAAATACCGAGTTCTTGTTTTCTCTATCAGAATCTTCCGATTTGGCGAAGGATTGAGCAAGTAAATTAAATTATGAATAAAAGTAACATGATACAATGCCTAGCATACATTTAAGGGAGACCAAAGTGGTTGCCACGGGCGACTAGTTATTTTAAAGACTGTAATAACTCAGTCAATTAAGATACAACTTTCAAACAAATTGCATTTGAAAATAGATTTTATTCTCTATTTGACGGTGTAAAATTTGAAAATGCGCGATATTTGGAAACTTAAAAAATTGCTGACATAGCACGCATTATAATTTCAATTTCTTTTTTTTTCAGTTTTTATGAGAAAATGGCAACAAAAGGTACAGTAATATATTACTTTTCTTTCCTCTGTGATTATTTTCCCTCTACTTTCAACCCTCCATGACTTCCAACAGAAATGGAGTACTTCAGTTGCCACAATTACAAAAAATGTATTAAAAACTACAAAAAAATTAATGTCTCAAAATTAAATTGAGATACAGCTTTCAAACAAATTGTATTAAAAAGTACTTTTTTTCCTTATACGACGGTGTAAAAATTTGAAATGTGCGATGTTTAAAAGTTTAAAATTCTGCAGTAAAGAAAATTGCAAAATCTAAATTTCATTTCAAATTTCAAAGTGTTGCCATTCGCAAAATGACGTATGCGTTACGCACATATATGTTTGTCCTTTATGATATAGATAAATAGAGCGAGATTTTCTACCCCTTGATTTTATGTATGAGTTTGGAAGAGATTTATACAGAATTACGGAATTTACCGTGTCCAATATATAGATTAATTAATAGATAGATAGATTGATAGGTAAATAGATATTTACAAAAATTTTGGACTGGGGAGTTGTTTGGGCTTTTTGGAGTCGTGGTTGGCGTAAATCTGCAAAAAAAATAAAAAATACCAACATAGAGTAGAATGTAATAGATAGAATTTCTAACAAAATCTACCCGAAAAGGTATTAAAATGGAAACAATTCTAGCTAACATTGTGTTAAGATAGCGGAAGTTGTATTCTAATTTTCTCGATTCAATTTATTGAAAAATCGTCTTTAACTTTACAAAATATTGCATAGCAATTCATTCAAGCATACTAATTCTTCATTTTATTCCTAAAAAAATATCACATAACATATAAAAAAGACATTTTTTGAAGAATGTGTTTATAAAGAACTCTCAACGCAACAAACAGTCAAAGTTCTTGGCGTGAAAACTCGTTAATCTTGTCAAATAATAGAAAACTTAAAAAAAGACAATTCTTAGAACAAGTTTTAAATGTTAATTTTAACGCCATACTAAAATCATTCGGTTTTTAGTGACGCTTTTGGGAAAATTCTAAAACCTAACAGAATTTCCCTTGTCAATAAATCTTTAAATGTATGCGTTCATAACTAACTACTGAAATCGTGCGTATATAGAGGAGAGTAGCCATATTTTGACCGCCGCTTTAATTGGACCGTTACCATTCTGCCGTCAATTACAGGAAGAGACTCCATCTACCACTGAAATCCTACTCATCTGAATGACCTCACTCATTATTAGAAGAAGCAACCGCCTGCCACGTGCTGTTTTCAGACAATTTTTAAAAACCGAAAGTTAGCTGTTTTGATCTAATTTTTCCCACTAAACGTAAGTGAATACTTTAAAACTAAGGTAAGTTGTTACGTTTTCATATACATATATGAATTCATCCGTTTAATTCGCATATTTTTAACGTGGATTTAATTGATTTCGGTTTTGTTATTAGTCTTGAGATTATTTGTTTTTAAAAATGGCGCAGTTGCCGTAATTGGGCCAATTTAAGTTGCTTAAATTGGACCAGATATGCGATCATAAATTTGAAAAGTAAGTAATGAATTTTGAGTGCAGTACGCTTCGTATACTATTTTTTTTTTTTAATGTTTTATAATGAATTACTATCTCCATGCGAGTTTTTTTTTTTTTTTTTTTTATTATTATTCAGCTTAGGCCTGTATAAACATAAATATTTTTACATGTTTATGCAATAAATTTTGTTTTCAATTTCTTTTATCTTGTATGCATTTGTATTTATTTTCTTTGAATAATTCCTACGGTGTATTTGGTTTACAGAGTTGAATTCAAACATTTTCCTCCTGGAGGATATTTGCGATGGCAGACTTTTTACAGTTCAGGAGGGAGGCTTTAAACACTTTTGCCATTAAAACGTAATAAAACGCATAAATAAATCTTCCGGGGGGAATGGTTATTTCAAGGCTCCGGGGGGGAGGGGCTGAATTCAACACTCTTTAATATATGTTTGCATTTTATTAATCGTAGCGTATTTTTTAATAGAGGATATTTTTTTAAAAATGTCTAATATATTGTTGAAAATGTTCACTAGACACAGACAAAGTGTTTGGAAGAAAAACACCCGTGACAGCCAAAGCTGTTAAAGATATAGAAAACAAAAAGGAGAGAGTAAGTTGTGAACAAATTGACCTGAAAGAAGGCTTCCGCTACAAATCCTTCCCAAAAGCCAAAAAACCATTAGAACTGTTACCCATCTTGCTAATTCCGTTAAATCAAAGTACAGAGGGAGCCAAAAAACAGTTGTGTTGACATCTTCGCAATATAAAATAAAGCTTGAAATGAAAAAAAAGCAGAAAAAGAACGACAAAAAGGAAGCTATTACAGCACAAAAGCAATTGGAACATCAAGTTTTAAAAAATAGGCGTAATGCAATTAGCCAGAAAATGATGGAAGAGAAGAACTACAAACATAATGTAAAGAAAACTTGTGTTGCAAAAAAAAAAAAAAAAAAAAAAAAAAAAAAAAAAAAAAAAAAAAAAAAAAAAAAAGATGTCTAATAATTTAGAAACTAAAAAGAAAAATCTAGATAGTGATGATTGGTTTTGCCTAATTTGTAAAAAAAATAATATAGCAATGATTCAGTGTTCAGAGATTGCCAAATACGGTTCCATGTTGTGTGCGCTGAAAAAAATCAATAAACGAAATTCATGTGTAAGCTGTGTATCACTCCTTACATGATATTTAAGTAACTATCAATTAGTCCTATGATTTCTATTTTTAATTTCTGATAACTTTGATTTATATTTTGAATACATTTTGATTTTAAACAATTACTCTTATTTTCAGATATTTGATTTCATTATGTTTCATTGCTGCTATTTTGTTTGATTGTTTCACTAATCGCAAACTTTGCTTCTAATAAAATTAGTTATATTGACTAGTCATTAAAACAACCTGATATTGTTTGGTCCAATTTGGACCACTTTTGGCAATTTTTTCAAATTAAAATAAAATTTAAGATTTCCAAAAAGAAATGATCTAATGATTTATTTAGGTAGTAGATGAATAGATTTATCCCGTGTAGTGATGTAACCACAGTTACACCCATCTTTTATTTCATCCCTCATCCTCATGATGGCTGATTACGTTTTCGCTGGTTTCTACTCCACTTTCTCCTTTCCCCCCAGAATTGCTGTCAAGACATGCTCTGGTCTGGCATTCAAATATGTGACTCAGAATGCATCAAAAACCGAAGGAAGAGCGAGGAACATAATAAAGACAAAAGAGAGAAAGCGACGAACGAACCAAGCAATACTTACAATTTTTCCTTAGTTATACGCGAAAAGGCTATAAAAATAGCCTAATTCAAAATACAGATAACAATTAAATAATAAATAATCAGAGCTTATTTAAACATTTCGCACACTAAACATGACATTTCAAGTAAATTTAGCGAAAATAAAATTAATTTAGCATTTCAAAAATTTCTGCTAAAACAGTTTAAAAATCAGCGGTTAAGCAAAAATTCAAGCCATTTGCGGCAAATGAAAGGATTGTCCAAAAATCTCATATTTTTGTGTAAAAAATCGTGTATTTACCTTTAAAATCGTGTATTTTTCTGTTACACGTGTGAAAAAAAAATACCTGGAAGGTAATTTACAAAGATCGGAGATTTTACTAACGTTTATACATGAAAATAACGTTCATTTTGTATGATATTCGTCATAACGACTTATGGGCTCTAATGCACATATCTCTATTTTTGTGATCACCATTTTTTTTATTATTACCTTCTTTGTTTTACACAGATCGCTCCATTAGCTAACGAGACCATGTGTGTTAGAATTATTTAAAATCTGATGTTCTGAAACATTTTCAAACTATGATCCAATCATATGCTAATTATTTTTACTAAAGCATCAACATCTTAGGAAATTTCTATCACCCTTCATTTCTCTATCACAAGCAGTTTTACTAAAATCTGACAAGTCGTTGGTTCAAAATTATACCAGCAAGCTTCAAAATAATTGTTTTTAACGAAATTACTGTAATTATGCTTATTATTTATGATGTACAATGTCTACAGATGGAATTCTTTTTATCATGACATAAAATCTAATGTGAAATTTTGAATTGCGAAAGTTGTGATATAAGTAGTTTTTAGAATGGTAGTTAAATTTAAGCCACCCGTAACATATCTCTCTATTCTAAAAAAAAGTAACTCCCGCTGTCACCGCCGCCGCCGCCGCCGCCGCCGCCGCCGCCGGTTTTGATTTTTTTGTGACCGGAGGCCTTTCTTCGTTAATATTAACAAAAATAATGCATACAAAAACATGAAAATCGGTAGTTTTATACAGAAATGTTTGATAAACACGCTGATGCAGACAGTTTTCAAATCGAAGAATTATTTTAAGAGTTATTTAATGCTAAAGTTGGACAAAATCGTTCCACTAAAAAAGTTTTATAGCAGCAAAAACTATACAGGGCAGTGTAATCATTTTTAGATCATTTTATGCGTTAGAATTTGCCGGAGTGCAGATTGCATTATTTTTTTTATTTTGACTCATTTTTTCAGGTTTTATTTCTATTTTAAATTCAAATTTTCAGCATTTCTAGAGATATTTTTTACAGATTTCAGAAAATTGTACTAATTTAAAATGTTGCCATCTGTATAAAAAGCGCAAGCAATAATGTTTGCTTCAAATTAAAAATTTATTTACACGTGACTATTATAAACAGAAAAAAAACTTTCAAATTAGTATTAAATAATTACGTATAAAAAGCAGGAACTTATTAAAAATTACGTCATAAAAAGTATACACGTGAATTTTATAGGAGAAAGGATATTGTAAAATAATAAATTCATTAACATGCGTTAGAAGTCTTAGGAGAAATTACGTCATATTTGCGTCACATTATAGTTATTACATAAAATGAACACAAAATAATATTGCAGAAAAGTTTAAATTTAGAAATTGCGCTAGACATTTATTTGATATTTTGAAAATTAATTTAAAATGTCTCATTTAAAAGATCTTTCTTTTCGCTTTGTTAAAAAATACCAGGAGACAAAGACTCTCTTTACTTAATTCCTTTTATATTAGCTTATTTTGAAATGCTGTTACAGGTGTATACGTCATCAAGTTATTTTTATTTCGACGTTTTATTTGTGTTTTTATTAATGTTGTACGAATTTATTTGTTCTTTCGTTATTTAAAATAAAAATTATATCAATTTGTATAATTTGGCGAGTGGTTTGGCGATTTATAAATTTGGCGAAATGGGTCGACAGGATAATCAAGTAGTACCGCAGCGGATTTGGCGTTAAAATTCCCCAATCAAAGAGAAATGAATAGAAATTCGTTTATAGGGAGATCGCCACGGTTTTTTAAATTATAATTCAATCTTTCGAAATATCTTTAAAACAGATCAAATTAGCGTGCATTTAGAGTCTGCGGCGTCTGGACGGGGGTTGGCGAGCGTAGCTCGTAGGGGGCCGAGCCCCCTAGTGTGTAAAAATATTACAAAACTAATAAAAAGAAACGACAATCGAAAAAATTCTGTATCTCGTCTTGTCAGACACGTATCTCGTCAGACACGTATCTCGTCTTGTTTTAGCAGATAAAAAGTTCTTCTCAGAAGGTGCAAGTCACATCGCTGTCATCAGAGCAATCTTCTTGTGTAGTATACATGTCTCTGTCAGTATCAGCAAACTCCGGTTTTCTATCTTCTTTCTCGGAGTAGGAAGGCTAATTCTTAATATCCATCTTTTTGTCACTTTCAGTTTGCGCAATTCGAAGCTCAGTTTTATTTTTTTAGCCCCCGGTACGGTATGCCGTTTCTTTCTCCAAGCTTATTTTGTGTAGTCTCCAAAAATAACGTTACCTTACAGAAGCCAGACGTAAAACAAACCACTACGATTAAATAATCTATAGCAATTTTTTAAAGCTATAAGCATCGCACGTTTTCATTTTTTATACCGTCGTATTGGGAAAAAAATTAATTTTTAATGCAATTTGTTTGAAAACTGTATCTCTATTTATTTTGAGGGTATTCATTTTTTTTTTGTAGTTTTTAGAGCCATTTGCTTAATATTGACAACTGAAGAACTCCATTTCTAATGAAAGTGAGAAAACAATGCCCATAATTTTTTTTGGAAAAAATAATTATGGCCATTTTTTTCCCATTCTGACCAGAAAATCAGTGTTCTAACTTGTTACGACTGCTCTTTCATCTTCACCCAACACTTCATTTACAATGACTGTTCCATAATAATGGAAGCCATCAGTCCATCAGAAGAAAATGATCCATTCCAAAGGTATAAGTTCGATTAACTCGGGTAATCGGGACTCTACTGTATCTATATTTATATACATATATTTTTTTTTCATCAGGGGCGACACTAAATTCTGAAAAAGCAGCATTCCTGTTTTCTAGTTTTATTTATTTATTTTTTTAAGGAATCTATTTCACTTGCAGAACCAACAAATGGGTTATTTTTGTGCTCAATTGCACAAGAACTGCATAAACTGTTTCAGGTTAGCCAGTCATAAGACATATCATTGAGGTCATATGATATTGCGTGGTGTGCTTGTGATTGCGTGATCTAATATAAGCTCAGTTGTGAAAATGGCCAAGCAATAGTTTCAGGTTTAATTTGGCTTCAGTAACTGACTTATGTTAAAGCGCGCCCGTTAGAGGCGAGCTATTTTTTAGACATAACTGCTTGACCATTTCTAGACCAACAGTATGTTCTACGTTTTCTGAAAAGCGGCCATTATAAGTTAAAAGTAAATGTTGATGAAGGATATCAAAACGCAGATTATCTTAAGCATGGTAAAAATTAAACATGTAATTGTTGCGATTAAAATCAACATAAATCCAAATTCATGTACTTGATAAAGATTCATGTCTGATATGAATTTATAAACGATAAAATATATGAATTTAAAAACAAATGGCGGCAGCGATTATTCCTCCCACCTTCTTCCTAAACGAAACATTTCATGCACTTGCCGCCAGATGGCTGAATCTTCTAGTATCTTATTTGACATCTAAACCGTTTTTATACCACAACCTATGTTTGGAATTTATCCTCTAAATATAATAAATTGAGACAGAAGAGTTTTTGAAATTTTTATTTTTTAATAAAATGGTGGAATGAAAAAATATAATATATATCGCTTTTGACTGAAAAGTGTCATTTTGTTATGTTTCTAAAAAAGGAAGAAGGAAAAAAGTCGCCAAGAGAAAAGAAAATATTTAAGCTTACAAGTAAAACAAGAAAACTAACAAAAAATAAGAATGATGATTCATCCGTTGCCGAATTATTTTTCGAGCAGATTTTGCATCAACTTAGTCTCTCGTGAACTTATCGACCAGAATTCTTGTATCCTCTATATGTATTTACATTTTTACATAACGGCTTTCAAAGAGCATTTGTGAAATATCAGACTTTCAGAATCTGTAAGAAAAAAAATCATTTTTTTTTTAAGTCTCCAAAAAATATTATGTTGCTTTAATACATTAATGCTGCCTATGTATTTAAATGTGATATATCAAATCTATTTAATTGTGTCTGGTCCCTCAACAACTTCGGACACTAAACATTTTCGGACACGATAATCGAGGAATATGTTTTAATGGATGGTTCAAATGATTTGATTTTTAAAACATTTTTTTGAATTTCTAAAGAAAACTATTTTATTTATTTTATTTTTCAGGTAGCAAATAGACCTGTCATCTAACTAAATAGTCAGCAAGTTTATATATAAAAATATACTTAATGTCTTGTTAGAACAAAATGTTCTACAGTTGGTTTTATATTTATATATTTCAAAATTTACGATATTTATTTATTAAACTACCCTAATAACTAAAAGATTCAAGAATTGAAAACTCAATAATATCCAATAATCTATTTACTCGCTTATTATTCTCTTGGGTGAGTCTGGGTATTAAAGTACACAATGTTCAATTTGGTCTTTTGTCACTATTCACTGTTGATGGTTCCCACGTTTATCGTTTCATTGTAAAATTGAATGAGGTTACTTCACAAAATTTCTCACTTTAACGTTTTTAATCAGATATTTGACAGGTTTATTACAAAAGCTAATACTCGATACGCGCAATGAATACTTATAATATGTGACATAATATTATTACTACATGAAACGGCAGTTGCAATATTTTTAATCGAAAACGTGTCAGGTTTGCTGCAAAATTGAGAGAAAGAATCAGTACAGGTATTTTCAAATAATATTTCATAAAATGATTAATTATTTCAATTTGGCATTAATTAATTTTCAATTTGGCACTAAGAATTGAGACTGATTTTGGGTTCATATAACTATATTTATCGAATAGTTGTATTTATTGAATGTTTTTTTTTTATATTCTAGGGGTTACAAAGGAAAATACTGTATTTACTGTATATACATATTTTTTTGAGAAGTAATAAAAATAAAAATTTCAACAGTAGAATATATTTTAAGACAAATGTCTTCTAAATTGACCATTAAATAAAATTTTGCTTCTAGATCATTATGTTTTTTACATTTATGACATAAAACTTCATTTATTTATTAAACGCAATAAATAAATGACCCATTCAAAAATTATAACTTTCATAGTACCCAGTAATTTATTTATAAATTTATTATTCTCTTGAGCTATTTATTCTTGTTTTGGAAGCACGTAAAAATATAATATTCTATTTTAACTTCCATAGCTATTCACCATTAGTGGATCCCATGTTTTCTATTTTAAAGTTAAATAAATTAAAGTTTGTAACTTAAACTACATTAAAAAATTTTCAGCAACTTGTTAAGGTGTTTATGAATTTTATTTCTTTGTCTATCTGTCTTCTTGTCTGATCGTGCCCTACCTCTCGTAAATATATTCTAATTGCCTTGACATTTTATAAAGTTATTGAAATTTATTATAGAAAGTTTAGTATCGAAAATGAAATGTGTTACAGTTATAGTTCGTTTACAGGTACACAAAAAAATCCGTTACATTATGGGAAAAAATCATTTTTATTGGTATTATGATATTCCAAACATTTATTAATATGCAATAAAAACTTCTTTGAAACGTTTCCAAAAATCAGTAGCAGCATAAGTTAGTTGGATGTGCCAGTCCCAAAACTTTTTTCTAATACATCTTAATATTTCAAAATGTATTTCCAAATTCCAATGCTTTAATATTATTAGTTCAATAATATACAAACTTTAACTTTAATCTCATATTTCTAATTCATTCAATTAATCGGAGTAAAAACGAATTAATCTCGATCATGATATTTATTAAAATCAATAGTTTTCCATTATTTTGTTGTACATCAGCTATTCGCGAATCATGACGCTTACCATGATTAAAATTCCCGTCGCTTTACGAGCCGCCGGTGTACACTAGAATTACAAAAAATCAAGAAAATTATACAAAAATGACTATTAAAGTGCTGTCTTTCATCGGAATACTTCTAAATTCAAGAAGGACCTGCTTAATACAGTGGTGAAAAAGACACCACATACAAAACACGTGAAAGTAAAGGGTGGTTAGTACAGAATAGTAAAGATAATCATATTATTTTATCTGTGGATTCTGAATGAAGCCTAATGAAATAATATAATAAAACCTTTTGAAGGTCTTAATTAAATTAATATAAGATATTTTTATTCAGCAATAACTCACTGTTCGAATTGTTTAACATTTAAGTTGCTATTTAGATTAGTTTTATTTTTATATGGGGGTAACATTATTCTTAATTTAAAGCTTCTTTAAAGTCAATCATTAGCTGAAAAAAATAAATAAAGGGGGAGATTAAGATTGGAAAAACACATAAATTAATCACACAAATATATCAATTTTATTTTCGTATTTCATATTAGCTTTCAATATATTCTTTATATTTTATTCAATATATTTTCAACAACATCATTCTTATTATTATTCTCATTATTTGTCACTTTATTGCTCTTCTCACATAAATCCATACTACTATTTGTGATTGTAAAATCGTATATAAAATAAAAATTCACATCAATTAGGGTATAATGAACTGACATACAATAAACTAAATTCATATGAAATATACTAAACTCAAATAAAATGTATTAAAACTCACATCACTTTTGAATTGTTGGACTTATCAGCCTAGTTGTTTTGTTTTTTTTTTTCATTAAGAAATGTTGATTAACTTATTCTTAAGCATTTAAATAAATTTTGAATAAAATAGTACATTATAATAAATTTTTCTAATAACCATTCCTCTAAAAAATTTGAATAATAGAAAGTTTTCTCACCAATAGTGGAGATGTAGAATTAGGCAAATCCGTTTTGAGGTTTGTCACGGAGATATAACTAAATGTCTGTTCTTCACTCGTTGTTAAAGTTCACTTATACAGTTCATAATAACTAAAAATTTGCTGTGCACAAGATGGCACCGGCAGTTCATTTCCATCGGGTGCTACAGATTATGCTGGATTACACTGTTGGTGATTTCGCACGATTGTCTTCGATATGGATAGGATTTTGGTACTGAAGAAAACTCCTCTCCATCGTTGATGAGTCTTGTTGCTAGATTCTAATTTCTTTAAAATAAGTCTTCGTAATTGTTATCGCTTCTGTGTTTTCGTTTCGGTGATTCGCTATGGATTTTCAGACATAGGGTAGTCCATTAATTCTTCAGAAAACAAGCTGCATTTTCCGTCTTATTTCGGCTGAGGTCATCATGTATCTGAATTTCGGTAATAAAAGATAGTTTCCTTTTAGTTCTGATTTGCTATCTACGGCTTATTCCGGTCATATTTCGTACTATCTCAGCGTAGTTCCATCTTACAAGAGGTGAGCTAATTAGGATGTCAGAGCGGCGAATATTGCACTTCCACGGTAAGATCTAAGATAGATAACTTCATATTCAGCCGTTGAAAGAATGCTTGATTGAAGGTGATGTGAGAGTGTAAAATGTTTCATCTTTTCACTTTTTACTCATAGAATAATTATTACATGTTTTCCAGTCAGAAGATGAGAGTATAAACATTTTCTCTCTCTATATTTTTTTCCACTTTTAAAACATCAGCGCGGAGAGGTCTAAACATATTTTTTAGTTCTTTTTTATAAACTTCGTCTCCACTGGCTCTTAAATTTTAAGGATCGCATTTGCCGGACCTTCCCAACGGAGACGGGTCCACTTGCTTCAGCGTCGCATTTAAAATTTTTATTGCTCTCTCCCTCTTTTGAGGTCACATTATTTTTTCCTCGTGTTGGACCTGTTTTTCCGGTGAGTTGTCATAAATTCTCTCTGTCACGTCATAAATATATTTAGGAAGGGTCGTAAATAATTATTTTTCGTCCATTCTTTCGTAGTGACTAAGTGTCGTCTACGCTGTTTTTTATGGTACTCTAATTGCTCGGTTCGTCTACACTTTGTGAGAAAATAAAACATATTTATATACATATTTACAATTTATTTAATAAAGAAATATTCATATTATTTTAATACACATTGGACAATCGTACTGTGAGTGAAAAAAACTTGTTACCTAGGCAACCGAGCAACTGACGTAAGAGCGTGACTTCAGCCTCTACAGATACAATCTCTAAAAACAAAGCATTCGGAATTCGAACGGGGAAAAAAAAAGTACGCTAATTCTTGTATTCTTTGAGTCTAATATTTATTATTCGATGTGGAGTAAGAAAGTTATTCATCTATATTCGTTGACAATGTATAATTCGTCGTTTTTAAATAACCAGATCAAATCATTCGAAGGTGTCTACTTTGACGCACCCACGTTGGTCGATGTTATGACCATTTATATTCTTCATAGCTGAAATTCTCATCTTCGATACAAGGATACTACGTTGTATTGAAATTCTCATTCAAATTGAAATATTCGTCGATGTGTAGTGTGATCTGTGTAATAAAAAATGTTCCTTTTTATGCCGCTTCTCTGTTTTATCATCGTCTGCCTGAGTTTCTGGGAAAATGGGGTAAGTAACGCAAATTTAACCTTCATTCTAAATTCTAATAATGACAACTCGCAGTTTTTGTTTTAAAATCGAATGGTGAATTGAATTCTGTTAAGTCATATTCTTTTGTCAGATTATTCATATTTCTTTTCCCTAATTTAAATTCGAGCTATTCAAAATTAATCCTTAAATATTCTATCCATAAATTTTGGTCCGTATCGAGCCTGAGCTACGATGGAATCTATTCTTAAGTCGTAGCTGTCAATAAATTTATCTGTGCTAGATGTAAAGTAGTAAAAAAAAAGTAAAAACGGTTGTGTTTATTTATTCAATTCTTGTTTGTTTTTTTATATTTTGTATATTATGGTGCATTTTGTATGACATTGTGTGAATTACGTATTTTTAAAATTTTATTCAGTTCTTATATTGTTTATTTGTAATTATTAAAAATGACTAGACAAACAAAGCAGGAACTTTATTTTGAGCGAATTTGTAAGGAAATAGATATAATTAAGGATAAAGTTCAAAATGCGAATTCAGATGAGCAGGCAAAAATTAAAGTTTTGAAATAGAAAATATCTTCGTATGAAGACACTCTTGCGCAAGCATTTGATAAACTTTCGCCGAAAGAAAATAATGAGAATTTGGATACTTTTTTGAAGTATCAGGGAATTATTATTAGTCGATTTAGAGGAGAAAACCAAAGTTGATTCTACGACAGAAATTCGTGTAGAAACTCAAAGTAAACAGAATTATTCGCAAGTTAAATTGCCCAAATTCGATTTGCCCCATTTTAATGGCGACTCGGAACAATGGATTTCGTTTAAAGAATTATTTCAGTCTACGATTTTGGGGAATGAAAATTTATTTAATATTGAGAAATTACAATATTTACATTCTTCTGTTCGCGGACATGCCGCAAAATTAATTCGAGGCTTTTCTTTAAAAGCAGAAAATTTAGTTGAATGTTGGGATTTGTTAAATCAAAGATATGAAAATAAAAGACAGTTGACTTTAAGTCAAATAAATAAAATATTTTCGATAAAGATTATTAAAGCTAGTAATTCAAAATCCTTGTTAGAATTGCTAGATACAAGTAATGGAGCAATTCGGAATTTGAAAATTTTGGGATTAGAATCTAATGCTTTGAGTGATTTAATGTTAATAAATTTCATGTTGAATAAGTTAGATCAACCTCTCAAACAAAGATGGGAATTGTTGTTAGACAATGATAAAATACCGGATATGGATTTATTTCGAAAATGTATTGAGCGGGAAGCTAGAAGTGTTGAGGTATCAAAATGCACTAAAGTAGAGTCTAAATTCAATTTCGCAAAAAAGCCTCTAGATGCTAGTCGAGTCAAAACCAACGTAATGAACAGCGCGTTTGTTAGGAATGGTAATAACTGCCTATTATGTAATGAAAGCCATGCATTATTCAAATGTCCTTTATTTAATTTAAAACCAGTGAAGGAGAGGTGGAAAATCGTTCAATTAAACAAATTATGCGAAAATTGTCTCAGACAAAACCATCAAGTAGGGCAGTGTAGAATTAATGTTAAATGCAAAAATTGTTCCAAAATGCATCATACATTATTACATGTGTATACGACTAGTCAGACTAATAGAGAGTTTGTTAATGATAATGCACCAGAAATTTCTGTTTCTAATAGTGCGCAGTGTCACTCATCTTTGCAGACTTATAATGTTCTATTATCTACCGCTCTTATTAATGTAAAATCTAGCACAGGTAATGTTATTCAGTGGAGAGCACTTATTTACAATGCTTCTCAAAATTCTTTAATCTCAAAAAAATGAGCAGAAAGATTGAATTTGCCTGTAGGCAAAACGAACCATAGGCTTGTAGGTATAAATGGCATTTCGGCTGAAACATGCCTAAATTTCACTGAATTTAATTACTCGCCATATTTTGAAAATAATTACAATTCTTTAAAAGCCCTTGTAGTTAAACAGGTTACTACCCCACTCCCTAACTTCAGGCCTGAAAGGCATTCATGGCCGCACATGGCAAACTTACAGCTAGCGGATCCTGAGTTTCATATCTCCAAATCAATCGACATTCTGCTAGGAGCAGATGTTCTTGCACATCTGTTATTAGGGTCACCCATTTTTGGACAATCTGGTAAACCCGTTGCAATCCCAACTCAACTGGGATATATTCTCAGTGGTCCAGTACCCTATTCGTCTAAACCGGCCACGACCGTGGTCTGCCATTCAGCAGACTTGACTGATTTTTTCAACTCAGAGTCTGTTCCTCCTGCTAAAGAGTTTATTAAATCAGATGCAGCTAAAGAACTGTATCACAATTCAACTCGGCAAAATAAACAAGTTTGTGATGAGGAAAAAACTAATTTTCCTGTTGCTGCCAGTACAGCAAAAGATGATAGTTTGCCACATTCTTTAAAGGAAAGTAACTTAACCCATTTTTTCAATCCGAATTCATCTCAAAGTTTTCTAGGGTTAGAGTGGAACCAGGAAACAGATTCCCTACGAGTACAAGTTGTAGAAAAACCTACAGTAAAGACTAAAAGTCAATTATTATCCGTAATCGCTGGCATTTTGATCCTTTGGGTCTTTTTTCACCTTCCACTGTTATTTTGAAAATGTTATTGAAAGAAGTGTGGAAGGCAGACTTGAAGTGGGATGATCCTCTTCCCTCATATATTCTAGAAACGTGAAATAGATTCTATTCTGAAATAAATGCTTTTAATTCTATGCACATTCCACGATTTATGAATTTCAGCCCATCATCACCTTTCGAACTCCATGGGTTCTGTGATGCCTCTATACGTGCATACGCAGCGGTTGTATATATCAAAACTTTTAATCCTGTCACGGTAATGCTAGTCGCTGCTAAAACAAGAATAGCGCCCGCTAGTGCAATAACATTGCCAAGGTTAGAGCTATCTTCAGCTCTTTTGCTAGCAAACCTTATTCAAGTTGTGCAAGATGCATTACCTAACGCTCTCCACGAAACATTCTTGTGGACCGATTCGACCATTACATTAAGCTGGATTTTGAAACCTCCAACCAAAGGCAACCAATTCGTGCTTCACCGTGCCAATAAAACCAGAGATTTTACCTCAATTGAACATTGGCATCATATTTCTCGTAAACATAATCCAGCCGATTGTGCAACACGGGGTCTATATCCTTATCAGTTAAAAGATTGCGAATGTTGGTGGTCTGGGACTACTTGGCTGTACACGTCTTCTAATCCTTTCGTTGATGATCCATCTCCAACTTCAAACTTTGCAGTGGAGTCTTTACCCACCGAAAGTTCTTGTTTAATAAATCAACTAGAAACCGATGTAGACATTCTCACCAGATTTTCTTCATATACAAAAGTAATCCGAGTTTGCTTGGATTCAACGATTCGCCTACAACACAAAATTCCACTTAAAAAGGAAAGGGCCATTAAATGCAATTGAACTTAACAACGCTTGTAAAACTGTCGTCAAGTGCTTACAACAGTCAGCCATTTCTGATGAAATTAATCTACTTAAACAACACAAACCACTACCAACATCCAGTAAATTGCTTTCTTTAAACATCTTTCTCGACGCAGATAATATTTTGAGAGTTGGTGGACGCCTCAGCAAACACAACAACATGTTGTTCGATTCCAAACATCCAATGCTTATTCCTAAAAATCATCCCTTCACAGAAGCTATTATCAGGTACTTTCATCTCTATAGTCTGCATGCGGGTCCTGATAAAGTTCTTTCCTTAATTCGTCAAAAATTTTGGATTCCGGATGGCAGATCAACAGTTAAGAAAGAATTAAGAAAGTGTATCCGTTGCATTCGAATATCTGCCCAACCGCTTACTCAAACCATGGGTGACTTGCCCTCGTCACGAATTAATCCTTGCAGAGCGTTCCAGCGCACCAGGATTGATTTTGCAGGACCAATCAACACAAAATGCCAACATAAACGAATGTCTACTACTTTTAAATCCTATATCTGTCTTTTTATATGCATGTGTACCAAAGCAGTACACATTGATTTAGTTTCAGAACTTACCACCGAAGCCTTTATATGCACTTTACAGCGTTTCATATCACGCCGAGGACATCCAACAGACATTTATTCAGATAACGGTAAAACATTCGTTGGTGCAGCCTCATATCTTAAAAAACTGTTCCTAATTCTCAAAAAATCAAAAGTCCAAGACTTTTGCGCACAACGCCAAATTATTTGGCATTTCATACCTCCTTATGGTCCAAACTTTGGAGGATTATGGGAGTCTTCCATAAAGCTAGCCAAACGGCCTCTAACCAAATCATGCCAAGGTACTCTTATGACTTTTGAGGAACTATCCACAACCCTATGCCTTATTGAAGCATGTATAAATTCTCGTCCACTTATTTCTTTATCAACAGACCCTAATGACTTATCAGTTTTAACTCCCGGACATTTCCTCATTAGTGATCCATTACTTGCTTTACCTGACATGTCATGTCATAATAATCCATGCATTAGTCTCTCTTCCAGGTGGAAGGTGTGTACCAAGATTCGGGATAATTTCTGGCAACGATGGACTAAAGATTATCTCCAAACATTGTCCTTAAGGTATAAATGGAAAAATAGCAATCATATTATCAAGATTGGTCAACTAGTTTTGGTTAAAGAAGCTTCAATTCATCCAACTCAATGGAAGTTAGCTCTGGTCGAAAACATCCATCCTGGTGCGGACGGTGTTGTCAGAGTGGTGACTATCCGTACCGGTGAAGGCACATTCAAGCGTCCGATTCAGCAGATTGCTGCTTTACCTGAAGTCCACGCCGGCCCCCCGGAGGTTATGAACAATCGTACTGCGAGTGAAAAAAACTTGTTACCTAGGCAACCGAGTAACTGACGTAAGAGCGTGACGTCAGCCTCTACAGATACAATCTCTAAAAACAAAGCATTCGGAATTCGAACGGGGAAAATGAAAGTACGCTAATTCTTGTATTCTTTGAGTTTAATATTTATTATTCGATGTGGAGTAAGAAAGTTATTCATCTATATTCGTTGACAATGTATAATTCGTCGTTTTTAAATAACCAGATCAAATCATTCGAAGGTGTCTACTTTAACGCACCCACGTTGGTCGATGTTATGACCATTTATATTCTTCATAGCTGAAATTCTCATCTTCGATACAAGGATACCATGTTGTATTGAAAACTCTCATTCAAATTGAAATATTCGTCGATGTGTAGTGTGATCTGTGTAATAAAAAATGTGCCTTTTTATGCAGCTTCTCTGTTTTATCAGGGTCTGCCTGAGTTTCTGGGAAAATGGGGTAAGTAACGCAAATTTAACCTTCATTCTAAATTCTAATAATGACAACTCGCAGTTTTTGTTTTAAAATCGAATCGTGAATTGAATTCTGTTAAGTCATATTCTTTTGTCAGATTATTCATATTTCTTTTCCCTAATTTAAGTTCGAGCTATTCAAAATTAATCCTTAAATATTCTATCAACACATTTTACCTTTGCGCATTACTTACCGTGCCCTTCACAACGATACTAAATACTATCATTTTACTTTTATTTATAAATAAACTAATAATGAATTAGTTTTATAATAATTTTACCGACATTTTTTCACGTATTTGACTAATTTTTATTCATCATTTTTTTAACTATTCAATTATTTTCACACAGTTATTATTATTTTTCTAATTTTCACTATAATATGCATTTTACAATGATATTTACAAATACATTACACAAGCATTTAGAGTAGTTACTTCTGCTCTACAACTTGCAAAGCATAAATACATACAAAAAAATAAACGGTCAAGTGCGAGCATTACTCGCGCACGGAGGGTTCCGTAGAATAAACATATGAATTTGTAATTGTATTATATATAAAAAAAAATAAATACAAAAAAATAAAATTGCTAAAAGAATACTAAGACTTTTTAAAAAACTATATAACGTAGGGTTGGGTATAACTGTATATATTAGAAAAGTGTAATCGGGTATACCATGAAAGTTCAAAGAGATATACGGAACAATATCAAATATAGCTATTCGTATAACTCTTTTTTTAATATTACCCTAATCTGTTTATGATGAACTGAATTCAGTACTGATAATAAAGGCAGTGCATAGTTAAACTTTATTTGGCATTTCATGAAACTAAATTCAGCGTAGTAATAACCTTTATTTCTACAGTGTATCTAAAACAAAACCTTTGTTCAAAGTTTAAATTCGGCATTGTGCTAAGCGCGCTTCGAATCGAAGTCTCAAAGTTGCAACGCCGCCTTGGTCAGTGCCGCGTTTTTCCAGATAGGTGTTAAATTAACTTTTAAAGTCACTCGAAGCGTATTGAGAGATACAATCAATGCAAACTATCGCGAATCTCACAGTATTTATGCGATTCATTCTAATTAAATATTTCGAGGGCGATGCCTTTAAAAAACGGGCACCTAATTTTAATTCCAAAACAGACAAATGGCACCAAGAATATTTAATTAAAATTTTCCTTATATCATGTACGTGAAAATAAGCAAGTGCGCATTTTCTAATAAATTCGTTTATAAATTCTGGTTTCAGTTCATTATTTCATACGTTTATAAATATAATTACTCCGTGCCGGAAAGGACTAAGTAGTCGCTGGACTCTTAAAGCTTCAAAATTTAAGAAATTTTAATTTTTTTAGATGTTAAACTCCTATTTTTTCTGAATATTTTGATATAATTGTCTCCTTGAAATTCCCATTAGAACAGAAGTTTTGGCTTTTAGAATTATACCTGCTCAATAGCTGAAGCGGTGTTTGCGAAACTTTAAAGTCATTATTTTCCAAATGGCGTTTTTGGGTATAACGCGCAGGATACCTCAAACTTTCTGAATGTTTTTTCATGAAATTTTCAAAACATATATTCCAGGTTATTCTGTATAAACTGAACCTAAAGTTTCCTTTTTATTGTTCAAAAAAATATTTTTTTTAGGTGATTTTACTGTTGAAATTTTCAACGTTTTTTACTAGCTAAATGCAGCATTGCATTAAAAATATAAAAATGCTTTAAATACAAATTTATTTAAGTTCAGGGAAATTATTACAATCTGAAGTATAAGTAAGCACCAAAATTTTCATTCTAGTTGCAATATTTATTTTGTAATCCTGCGCGTAAACTGTTATGCCAATTTTTTGTTCGACAAATGTCTAACAGTTTCGATACCCCTATAAATACTAATTCTGTATCTTGCAATTTTTTAAATACATGAAACGAAAGAACATACTTATATCTTTCATTCCAATTAAAATTGTGTTTTAAAATCATATACATTTTAAGACATTAAATGCTTAAAATGGTCTTTTTTTTTATTTTTTCCACATTTTAGAGTCCCGAGACCCCTTAAATTAGTATGTTTTTAACAATTTGACGTTTATTGCTTTTATACTGTTACTGGACATTACATTACACACATATATCATTAAAAGTCGTTAACTAGGCATAGAGTACGCCGCCCTGTCCTTGTGTATGTCCAAATTGACCGTACCTTTAAGGGTTAATATCTCAGCTAATTACCGATGATTTTTTTTCGAAAATCATTATCAACAATGCTTTTATTCTTCTGCAACGATAGGTATATTCAACGATGCTCAACAATTTTTCTGAATGCCCGTAAATCGAAATTTGTGTATAACAGAAAAATGCTAATTACTTAAAAACTATGTGACCTAAGGTAATCGCTATAATTTTCCAGCAAGGTTTATATTAACGTGAACTACCTCTAATTTTTTCATAATTTTATTTTCAGTAGATTCGGAATTAGATGGGGGGGGGGGTGGACATATTTTTGCGCTACATTTTCAACAATATCTTTGAAAATATAATACCTAAAATTTAAAGGAATGTATTTTTGAGTTCATAGTTACAAAAGCTTTCACAGGATACCCCACATGATATACAAAGAAAAGATTTTTTTTCAAGTAGCATAATTAGCCCCTCTACTTTTTTACTAAATATATTTATGAATGTTTATTCATCTGAAAATATGTGGGTTAATGGTCTTTATTACTTCCCCGAATTTGAACTTTCCACGTTCCATAGTTTACGATTAAAATGGCTGTGACAGACAGACAGACGGACAGACACAGGAGTTATCTTATAATGGTTCCGTTTTTACTTTTTAAGTACGGAACCCTAAAAAATGTTCAATTCTATGTATAACTTTATACTCTTTTTGATAGTAAAATAGCGATATGCGGACATACGAATACATGGACCCGCAGACAGATAGATATTTTCTTTCAAAATTTTTGGGGATCGCTGAAATCTAAAACGTGAAAATCCATCGAAAACCGAAAGTCGAAAAAATTTTGGATTACAATACATTCTTCTATCTTCAATAGAAGAATGTATTGTAATCCAAAATTTTTATAAAGTAAATATTAGTTTTTATAAATGTTTCTGTATATCAGGAAACTATATCGGTTTCAGATTCTAAAATTTCGAAATCGCGTGAATCTCGGAATCGATTATTATATATTTTCTACATGGTTTTATTATTATTTCGTAACTTAAAACACATTAGTCCATTTTTATAGTATACAAATTAATACACATTGATTTCCATGTTAAAAGGAATATAAAAATTCCATGTTAATTATCTTTTAATTAACAGAATTATCTTTTAATTATATTAACTGAATTTAGTTAGACAATATGTTACTGAAAAAATGGGTTTTATCTTATCATTATTAATACGAATGTTATTTCTTGATAATGTCAATTTTCTAATTTATTTCTAATTAAGTTTGTTTGATTCCGAAATTCCCACTGAAATAGTGGAAAGACATTCAAAATTAATGGAAATTGAATGTTACATCAATAGAATATAACATATTTTTAAGGGATATTTTCTTCAACACAAAAAGTATTTAAAAAAATTAAATTATATAATTTTTATCAACTTTATATTTTTTTCATCTACTACAGATATCTGTTCCCTACGGACAAAGCTCGCAAACACCTATGAGACACCACAAACTCCAAAAATACGTTAATTTGATCGGCTTTAAAAAGAATATCGAAGATTGATCTATAATTTAAAAAAAAAAAAAAACAGTGGTGATCTATAGTCCAGTCAAATTGTCAAAAATAGATGCAAAAATTCTGCTAGAAGATTTTATGTTTTTAAACTGTTTATGGGGATGCTAATAACAGGAATTAATTGTTTCCCAACAAAATATCTCGAGGCTAAACTTTGTGGAGCCAAAAAACCACGAAATTTTCGGACTTTTTTCAGTTTTTTGCCTATAACTCGAAAATTATAAACTTTTTGTGTACCATACTCTATTACAAAAAGAAAGAACATTACATTCTCTACAAATTTCATTATAAAAGTATTTTTCTAAATCCATTATTAAGCGCGCTACAGCTTCTTGAAAATGATACCTTTTTTCTAACTTTGTGAAAAAATCGCAAATACCAACATTTGACACCATTTTTATTTCTTTTATCCTCTTTAATGTAACTTTTTATATTACAGGTATTTGCATGATAGTAATAATGATTAATTACAATGGTAAAACCGTAAAAAATTGACAACATTGTAATTTTTTTTTTGTATTTACAACTTAAGGTGAGAACAATAATAGTAGGTATTATGAATGTAGGTAGCATGAATGTAAGTAAAAAAATACTTACAGTAACATCTTTAATGAATTTAGTAACGTCTGGAGCGCTTGCGGGTTGATGAGTTTGGTTCGTCAACCTCAGCTTGAGAAGCAAAGGGGCAGGCTGCATGATCTTCAACAGCTTTGAGCTTGTTGCGACATCATCATCCTGGCTGCGAAAGTCATCGACGTTGCTGGTTTGGTCGATGGTTTCCCAGGTATCAGCTTCATAATCCTCTTCTTCTGCATAAATAATATCATCCACATTTTCACAATTGGCCCCGTTACAGTTTTTGCAAATTGCCGAGCATTTGAGTCCTGATTTTTGGCAAGAGCATGCCTTGGTGCACCCTTTTTTACAGCTACATGAGACAACATGCAGCAAGGATTCAGGTGCTGGGTTTTGGTACATTTGAACTGGCTGAAAAAGACCGTCAGACCTGCGAACCCAACCCCATTCTTCAGGGGGCATGTTGTTTCCTAGCCAAGCTTATACCTGATGATAACATCTTAGGAAATGATGCTGCGCAGCCTCTTGCGTCGGTGGCAGCCTTGCAAGATGAACTTTGCTTTTTGTGGCTGATTTAGCAAATAACTGGAACCTCAAACTGTTCAATGTCTGCGTGGTTTGCGTAGGGCTTTTTTGATTGTTTTTCGTTGAAGTCATCGGGATTACCTTCTCCACATAAGAAGCATTTATCTCGAAACTTGAAAGAAGTGCTCGATCGGAGGTACAAATTAGTCTGTGTAGAATCTTCTTCACCCCGACGAACATATGCTGCTATCATTCTCTCATTCACATATTTTTTTCGGCAATCCTCATGTACTCTAACTTCCTTGCCACTTTTCAGAAAACGTTGATGAGTATTATTCTGACGTTGAACGCTACATTCAAAGAGCTTGGCAAGTCCTTTCTGGGTCACAATGCGTGTATCACGATTTGAAGCCGTTTGGCAAACGAAACACAATTTTGGATCGGGCTCGCTCATTTTTCACTACTGCACGAGAAGCAGACGCGCAATAAACTGAATAGTAAGATACCAGACCAGTGTAGAGAGGGAAGGGTGAGTCTTTAAGAAAGAACACCTGCGTCGGAAAGTCACGTGACCGCTATCTTCCAACTGCATTCCCTATTATTATCCCCTGCCACCCCACCCCCCTCCCTTCGTAACTGTCTTTCTGCTAGGGTTGCCGGATATCGTCCTTCTGCTAAGGTTGCCAGATTTATCTCAGAAAAAACGAAGATTTTGATTGACACTAGTTTGTTTTTATTTTATCGCACTATCGTTCTTTTCCGTACCATGCTAAACTATATTGAATGCGCCAGTAATGTTTTCGTTAACGAATTTCCTTAAAAAGTGGTTATTATTAATTAATCGATCTAATCATTATTCTCTAACTGCATTTGTATTGCATTATTCTGTTAACATTTTAAAACTAATTTTGCAGTCTTATCCAATTATGAATGAAAAAGTAATTGAATTGTAAGAATAAAGATAAATCAGACCATCCTGCAATTTAATAATTAGGAAAATTTTAGCAATGGACACCCTGAAAAATAAATATTTGTATTTAACCTTGTAATAATCGCGCCCGATACAATCACGGACAAATTGCCCGGGAATGTATCAGGCTCAACGTTTAATGGTTAAGCATAAAAGGTGATAATAAATCAAACAAAATATCTAAACTTATGATACAGTTAGACTAAATAAAAAATTTTATAATGTAGATATTTATCTATAATAAGGTAGAGTTCACTTGATCTATTTCAACAGCAAATGCGCACTTAATATTACACAACTCACCCAAGATTTTTGTATTACTGATCTAAAACAAGCCGTTTTTACATTTGATGCGCATATCCATAACTTATTTTTGGCAAAAGGTGAAATTTTAAAGTAAACTGAAAAGAATATTTTTTAAACTATCAAAAGTGGGATGCGGTAGAAAAATGGAAGAAAACGTTGTGCTCACACATTTAAACGTACACATAATACCTAAAAAGCGCTATAGACCTAAAAAATACTAAAAACATATAACGTACGAGAAAAACGTACTATCTGGCAACCCTACCTTCTGCCTAACCTTCTGGAAAATTTGCCTTCTTACTTATTCATCAATAGGTGCATTTCATTTCCACAGTTAGTGATGAAAAGAAATTCTTTTTAGGGATGGGAGGCGAAAAATAGGTCACTTTCTATGAAGTTGAAAAAAATGTGCTATTTTCAAAAAGTTGTAGCGCGCTTAATAATGGGTTTAGAAAAACGTTTTTAATATGAAATTTGTAGAGAATTTAATTTTCTTTCTTTTTGTAATTAAGTATGGTACACAAAAATTTTATAATTTTCGAGTTATAGGCAAAAAACTGAAAAAAGTCCGAAAATTTCGTGGTTTTTTGGCTCCACAAACCTCGAGGTATTTTGTTGGGAAACAATTAATTCCTGTTATTAACATCCCCATAAACACTTTAAAAACATAAAATCTTCTAGCACAATTTTTGCATCTATCGGCCCAATTTTCTGACAATTTGACTGGACTACTACCTGTAAATGAGTTTCCATTAATTTCAATTTGATTTGGGGGATTTTTAAAGCCGTGCCAGCTGCTGTTAAACCTCTACTGGCTGTGTTCATGTTTAATTAAATAAGATCAATTAAACATTTAAAGTGCACAGAGTCTTTGCCTCTTGTTATTTTATTTTAACAATGCTATAAGAAAATTGTATTAAATAACATTTTTTAAATGTATTGTTTTAAATCTGATGTAATTTTCAGGAAAGTTTGCTTTCTATTTTCAATGTTCATGTGAAAATACTTTTGTTGTTGAAAAAGAAATATTATTTTCGCTGTCTTAGAATCCATAACAATAATTATAAAGATTAGTTGAAAATATGAAATAAATGACTATTCTAAATATATTTTAAAATTTAAACTGTTTTGCGATATTATTACTTGATCACTTTAAATGTGACGTAATTCCTTCTATTTTCTGCTTTTAATGAATATTACTGAATTTATTGTTTTAAAGTTCTCTTTCTTTTTAAATATTCACGAGAAAATACTTTTGTTTGTGGAATGGGATATTTTTATTTCGTTGCCTTGGAATTGGCAACAATCGTTTAAAAGAATATCTAGAAATGTGAAATAAATGTCACATGTAAATATATTTTTTTAATTTTAACTATTTGCCAACATTATTATTTGGCCATTTTAAATGTGACGTAATATCTTCCATTTACGGCTGTTAATGCATATTAATGAATTTATTATTTTAAATTTTCTTTCTCTTTTAACATCCACAGACAAATATAGTTTTATGACGTAATTTTGAATATTTTCTTGCTATTAAATCGCAATCATTTAATTCTAATTTGAAAGTTCTCTCTCTTTATAATAGTCACGTGTAAATATTTTTTTTAATTTGAAAGAAATGATTTTTATGCCGCTTTTACATTCATCAATAATTTAAAATAATAACCTTTTCTAAAATATATAAACAATATCTCTCAAAATGCTGAAAATTTGAATTTAAATGGTAATAAATACTAAAAAAAATAGACAAATTATATATATATATATATATATATATATATATATATCTGGGAAAGGTTTATTTTTCATTTCTCCAATAAAATTTAAAAAAACATGCCATCTCATATTTTAAAAAAACATCGCATAAAAATCCATTCAAGTACACTGATTATATTTTTTCCATAAAAATCTCAATGTAACACATTAAAATGACATGTTTTGATGAATGAATTTTACAAAAAAGACTTAACGGAACAATCTGTCAAAAGTTCTTGACTAGAAATCTCGTTAATCTTGTCAAATAGCATAAAACTTTTAAGAAAGAATGGAAGCTTAGAAAAAGATTTAAAAGATAACGCTTACGCCATTCAAAATTCATTAAGCTTTTTGTAATGCTTCTAAAAATCTTTTAAGAATTTGCTGATTATTTTGATATTGTCTTTTTAATAATTCTCTGAATGTGTGATTTAATTTCTATCAATGGAAACTATGCGTATGCAAATATAATGAGTTTAATTATTGAAGTTGGCCAATTTTTAAAATTAAATCTTTTGGTTCTAAAATATTCAGACATTTCTCTTAATCTAAATTTTACAAAGAAACATTTAATGTAATATTTTCGATACTGCAAGTAATGCAATTGGTATATAAAGAAAAATAATATCAACAATCTTTTTTTTAATAGATGAATAAACAATCATTATAGTAAAGTGAGGACAGACGCCGCGGTCGGACAGATGCCGCAGAGATTGCGTAGGCGACACTAGCGTTCCCTAGACCAATTTTAGAAGTTCGTAGTGTTGTTCTGTGCTGTGTGATGTGTTGTATGCGTTTCCACCGCTTAATTGTCAGTATTTACATATTTATGTCAGTTTTTATGGCTCGAACCTGCGTTGTAAGTTTCTAAAATTATTCTAATGAAATATTATTAGATACTTTAAGAAAATTAAACAGAGATTTCATCCCAAAATTGATCGCAACTATAGACTAGATCTTCGTAGAATACAGACATGTGCTTGCCTTTCTCTCGCGTCGTTCACATGACACAAAAGGGCGGCTCGGCATCTTACCCGCCACTATGGTACAGATGCCGCACCGAGGTTGAGGGACAGATGCCGGAAAATATATTTTTGTTTTTCGGTTCAATAAATTCATCACTGCGATTTAAGTAGAACTTACATTTAAATGAATGTATATTAGCGCATTCTGCTACTTATCAAAATATTCTCAGCAACAATATTCGTTCGTAGGCCGTTTACAATTCTTACCATCTGAACTGTTAAACAAATTATCTCCTACCCCAATGGTCAAAAGACCTATACACCCAAGTAAGAGAAAGTAAAATGATGTAAATATTACAAGCACAGAGTTTATAAACAATAAAAAAGAAGAAGGAAATGAAAAACAATAGAAACCAGAAAGCGTCAAAGAACGACAACTTGGCGGAAGTAAAATGTGTAAAAAAAGGAAGGGTAAGATCAACTTGAAAACGCCTTACTTGAGGAAAAAACTAAAATATGAGTCATCTTCCGACAATGTGTAAATTGTTCCTCTTATGGATTCTGATGGCAGAATTGGATTGGAATTTGATGATTCTGCATATGTTGAGTAGCTGGAGTCTTATCAAGGAGCGAAGTCTAAAGCGGTCTTCAGTGCATCAAATTCAATCGATAGCAGCATGGAAAACGCTTACTTTAATTTTGCTACGGGTAGTCTGGTGTGATTGTGGGCGAATGGGAATACAAAATCAAAGAATGAGAAGAAAGGCCAAAAATAAACAGGCTAGGGCCTAAATAGAATAGAACTAATACTTACATTAAGAGCAAACTGCAATGTTCACCTGGATGTAAACCAGTGATTTATATATTTGGAATTATGCTGTATATTGTTTCCAGTAATTATGCTATCCATTCATGTAAATTCAAATGGTTTTCTTTTCATTTTCATTTTTTGTCTTAAGTTTTGTTTATAGAGATTACACTTTAGCATTTTCGTTAAACTTTTCACAATTTAGTGATATATATAATTTTTGTAAGTTTAACGTTATTTATTTTCGTTTTAAGTAGTTTGAGAAAATAAAAATGTGATTTACTTGAAAAAAAAAATAACAGCCTAGCATTTTTCTCCATGCGGCATCTGTCCCACACCCCATGCGGTATTTTATCCAGCACATGAAAAATGATGTTAAAAAAGGACTTGTGGGAAAATAATTATGCCTACTTTATTAAGAGGTTTTTAACTTGTTTAACATAGAAATTGGATTCTAAAGGGTTTGATCAATGATTTCTGGTACTTAGTTTGTTGTTTTTTGCTTTATTGTACATTTTACAAGAAGAAAAGTAAAACTGCGGCATCTGTCCCCACTTTACTATATATAGGGTGTCCATAATTAAACGATCCTTCTTAAACGTTTTCTGCAGACAAATATATTGTTCATAAAGTTGTGGAATTTTGTGGAGGACTTAATAAATGTATGGGAATTTGTTTGAGCGCAAAAAAATAGGATGCCGTTTTTTAACGAATTACAACGTTAGGATAAATTTACGATAGTTCAACATATTTTGTCATGACTAAATATATTCCGCATGACGGTCATAATTTTCAGATACCATCTGGCATCGTCAGACAGAATTTTCCAGAGCTGACTTCAATGTGGTCTGGAAAATGATAGGAACATGCCGTGAAATGCTGCCTGTAGAAACAGGGTAATAAAGTTTCTAAACTATCATAATGCTAAATGCGTAATTTATTTAAAATCGCCTTCTGGTAGCAAAACGTTGAACATTTTTTTCTTCCTTAACCAAATTCCAAACTTTTTATTATGTCTTTCACAAAATATCACAACTTTATGAACAATAATTTTGTCTGTAGACAACTTTAAAGTAGGGTCCTTTAATTATGGACATCCTGCTTTTCCAGTGCGCGTGTACTCCTAAGAATTGTCAGAATATGGAAGCATTATTTGAGATGAGGCACTTTCTATTCGAAATTTAAATTGCAGAATTCGTAAAAACTTTCTTCATTTGTACAATTTATAATATTTTTTTGCAATTGCATAATGTATGTCCCATAGTGTAATTTTTCTGTTCTAAAATTTTTGCAGATCTGTACGAATCCTGTATTTGTTTTGTCTGCTAAAAGTATTTATTTAATTTCCTAATAAAAGCTTCTGGAACGAAATAAAATAGATTGTTTATATTTGAATTTGAAAACATTTTACGATAAATGCGGAGATTGTTTTAAAAAGTCTCCTTAAAGCTAAATTTATGATGAAAACTTAATGATAAAAAAATACTAAACATTACAAACACATGTAGTTATAATTAAAATTCTTTAAAAAAGTACAAATAAATGTACAAAAATTACTTTCAGGTGCATACATATAATATAAAATTACTTAAAATACATTAAAATATATTAAAATACATTAGAAAAAAAAACCAGAACATTTTCAGCCAGTACAAAGCCGCCATCAGTGCGATTTAAATATTGTTATTATTTTCCTTACGCTTATTCGAGAATTGTCCAGAAGATATCATTCTTATTTAAAGTTTGTTCGTCAGATAAGATGACAGATAATGTTATTCAAATTTTCAACCAAACGAGCTTTAATCTATTATGCAGTATATCTCTCCATACTCCATAAATACCGGGTCCCCATGGATATAACAGCTTTCTGGTAACTGCCAGCCATTATAAGAGAATGAATTGAAATAATTGCTAATAAAGATACAGCTTGTAACGATGTACTATCATACGATATACATGGATTATGGAGAGATTTCAATCAGTAGCAATATATATATAGCTACGGATCGTTTTACCTTTCTATGATTCGAAAATTAACGCATTTATATTTGAAATAATTCCATACAAGGCAGCTTTAAGAATTGAAAATTCGACAATTTGATTTTATATTAATAGATAAATCCATTTTATGATATTACGAAAAAATTTTAAAAGTGTTGTTACAAAGTAACATGCACTGGCCTGGTACAGGCACTGTATGCTTTCGATTGCACACATTTTGTCGAATATTTACAAAAATTATTGGCGAATTGTTCTTGAATTTCTGGGATGAAAATAACATATTTGATTTCATATTCCTTGGTGAAGATTTAGTCGGGAGGGCAATTAGGGGGCTAATAATAAATTTAATAATAAAATAGTATTTGCGATCACCTATATAACAGAAAAGGCTGGAAATTGTTTGTCACTGTGGTAAATGACTATTTGGGTCCTGTTCAACGTTTGTATGCATTTTTGTAAGCATAGCACTCATATTCGAGAAGATGTTAACGTTTTTGTGAAAAATTCAAAAGTTTTTTATTTATAGCATATAGAGTTTTCAACCAAATTTAACGCAACTTTCCAAAAACCTGACAAAGGACAGTAGCAACAGTATACTGCAATTAAAACATGAATATATTTAATATATTATGAGAAATGGGCATTTTTATGAGATAATTTTTAACTGCACATGCGGGGAAGATTTCAAAATTTTTATTTCATAATTTGGTAGACAGTATTCTGGGGCAACTTCTATAAAAAGTCCAGCCAAAAGTTGTTGATTGGAAAGTTGTAGAAAATCCCTTATAATAAAGCTATTTTTAGGAAGCAACTCACGATATCGAAACTATTGGGTGACTGCAAATGTTCTACCCGTTTTGAGTATATGTAAATGTTGAGTTACAGATAACATTCCGAGGAATGGAAAGTGGCCAATAATGCGTGGAGCAGTAGAGTATGCAGAGGCACAACGTTTGTCTGAATAACTCATGCGGAACGGGAAACATCATGGCAAGCAAGAAAGACCAAATCAAGCTTTGTTTACTGTACGAGTGTGATAAAAGCGTTACAGCAGCCTCAACTTGTTGCAGCATTTGTCAAGTGTATGGGAAGGATGACGTGGACGATAGCACCTGCTGCCGTTGGTTAGGAAATTCTGGGACGGGGATAGAGCTGTAAAGATCATGCCCGTTCTGGATGCCCATCAGTGCTTTCTGTCGAGGATCTGAATACAACCACAACACATTCCCCACATCCAACACTCGAAAAACTAGTGAAAATGTTCTCGGCACACAGCACAACAGTGGAAAGACGGATACATGCGCTTGGCATCATCACCAAGTTCGATCAGTGGGTACCACACCAGCTTACAGTTAAGCGACGAGAAAAGAGGATCAGCACCTGTGTTTCTTTGCTTTCCAGTAAGAGTAGGGAATCATTTTTGAACCGAAATGTAACGGGTGATGAGAAATGGGTACTGTACCGTAATGTGAAGCGCCGAAAAACCGTATGCCGTTGTTGAAGAGAGTACTCCAGCGGCCTAAATAGAAGGACTCCATCTCGAAAATGTTTTGCTCAGTGTATGGTGAGATTCCAAAGGAATGACCGACTAGGATGTCCTCGTATTGAACCAAACGATCAATGCAGACCTCTACTGCCAACTGTTGACAGTCTTCCAGCAAAATTCACGTCTAAACGACCAGCACTCATCAATTGAAGAAGGTTTCTCTTTCATCACGACAAACACAAGCCTCATGTTGATTTAAGGACTCGGCAAAAATTACTGTACATTTGTTGGGAAGTTTTACCTCACCCGGCGTATAGCCCCGATCTTGATCATTCGATGTATCATCTTTTTTATCTTTACGCGACGCCTTCGCTCAGAAACTTCAATGATGTGGAGACTGAAAAAACAGCGTTATATCAGTATTTGATTCTAAAACAGAGGAGTTTTATCGATGTGGGATTCAGTTACTATTACACAGATTTCAAGCGGTTTTACATAATGATGGTGCTTGCGTGATTTCATGGGTGCTTAACTTTATCTGTTCTCCGTCTTTTTGTTTTCGCTAAAAAACGGTTAAAACTTTTGCACTCACTCAATATCTTTGTGAATTTTCGCGATATTTGACTGGACTTTTTATATAAGTTGCCCGAAATAGCTGACTACCAAATTATATAATAAAAATTTTAGGATCTTCAACGCATGTGCAGTTAAAAATTATTTCCTACAAATGCACATATCTCATCAAATATTCAATATATTCATCTTTTAATTAAAGTATACTATTGCTACTGTTCTTTGTCATGTTTTTTGAAAGTTGTGTTAAATTTGGTTGGAAACTCTGTATGCTATAAACAAAAAAACTTTTGAATTTTTCACAAAAACGTTAACATCTTCACGAATATGAGTGCTATGCTTACACAAATACATAAAAACATTGAACAGGGCCGAAATAGTTATTTATCACAGTGACAAACTATTTCCAGCCTTTTCTGTTACATAAATGATCGCAAATATTATTTTATTATTAAATTTATTATTAGCATCCTAATTGTACCCCCCCCCCTCCGATAAATCTTCACCGAGAAATATAAAATCAAACATGTTCTTTATATCGTAGAAGTGACTTTTGGAGGCCAGTGTACATTGATTACGTGCTTTAAACATTATTGAAGTTATAAATCTGTGTTACTGGAAAACTTTTAGTAGATACTTAATGCAAATACATTTTAATTCAGTTCATTTAATTTAATTACAAAATGCTTCAGTGCAAAACACATTTTATACATGTCATTTCATAGGTTATTAATACAGGTAGAATGTTACGAATTCTATTCAATGACAATACAAATTTAGCAATATATTTTAAATTAAAGTTGTTTAATTGATATTATACAACTGCCGACTGACATTTAAAGTTAATGCAGTTTAGAATGAATACCTATGTAATCCAACATAATTTACTAAATAAAAACCTAAAAAGCATTCAAGCAAAATCCAACTTATATAATTTTGTTTTCAACTTTTCGTATGTTTATATATATTTAGAAAGACGAAATTAGATGTTATTGACTGCAAATAAAATGATAAAATATGCTTCTTCAGTTTTATGAACATCGTTTAAAATTCATTCAGGTATGCTGAGTATGCTTTTTTTTTAAGTTAAAACTTAACATAAAATTTTAAAACATCTTATGATGCATAAATTTTAATTGTGCATCATAACACATCATAACATTATATCATAATTAGGATACCTAAAAAAATGAGTACGTCAAAATCTGATGAAAGTTGTTGGCTAGAAAACTAATTACTATTGTAAAATGACATAAAAGTTTTAGAAAAAATAAACCATTAGAACATGTTTTTAAAAATAAGTTTTACTCCAATGTAGAATTTTAAAAATCTTAGTAATGAATCTAAAAAACATATAGATAAAAGATCTAAATACTTACAGAATTATTTTAATATATTCTTATCAATAAGTTTTTGAAAGTCGCAATTCATTTCCATCTGTAAAAACACACACGTGTTGTTTTTGAAAACAATATATATATTTTTTAAACACATTATTGACAATTGACGAGTATACTCGTCACTTAATAAACTCGTAATTTAACACATTTTATTTTGCTCAAAATATATACGATATAATTTAAAACTTTTTTTTTTAATTTAACCGTGGAATGTGTGTCAGAAACCCAAATTTCCCTAAAAAAATTTTGAATTAAGTATTAGCAATAATTTGGCAACATTGTGTTATGAGGGTCTCAGGACTCTTACAATAAAAAAAAGAATATTTTCAACGTTTAATATCTTAAAATGTATATGATTTTAAAACATAATTATTATAAGAATGAAAGATATAAGTATGTTCTTTCATTTCGTGTATTTAAAAAATTACAAGATGCGGAATTAATATTTACAGGGGTCTGAAAACTGTTAGACATTTGTCGAGTAGAAAATTCGTATGATATTACATGCAGGATTACAAGTTTAATTTTGCAACTAGAATGAATGTTTTGTTGCCTAATTACACTTCATATTGTATTAATCACTTTGAATCTAAATAAATTTGCATTTAAAGCATTTTAATATTTTAAATACAAAGTTGTACTTAGCTAGTACAAAGTTTTGAAATTTTTAAATGTATAATCACATAAAAAATATTTGTTGGAACAATAAAAATAAAATTTTAGATTTCGTTTATACAGACTAACACGAAAGACATATTTTGAAAGTTCCATGACAAAATATTCAGAAGTTTTTGAGATATCCTGCGCATTATTCCCGAAAACGCCATTTGAAGAAAACATGACTTTTAAGTTTCGGAAACGACGCTTCAGCTATTGAGTTGGTATATTTCTAAAAGTCATAACATCTGACCTAACGCGATTTCCAAGAAAACAATTATATATCAAAATGTCCAGGAAACATAAGCGTTCAGCATAAATAAAAATAAAATTTTGAACCTTTAAAACTCCTGAGACCACTTAAGAATAAACTTTTTTTTTTTTTTTTCAAAATTTATCCAATCAAATAAATAAAGAATGATATGTCAAATTAAAAAAATATCTCATAAAAATTTATCCAAGAACACTAATTCGACATTTTTTTTCTGAAAAAGCTTAATATGTAATATTTTAAGATGATGAGTTTTGATGAATGACTTTACAAAACAGATTTAACGCAATAATCTGTCAAAACTCGTTAATCTTGTCCAATAGAATACAACTTATGATAGATGTAGTTGAATATGTAGTATGAATAAATATGTAGTTAAACTTGAAAAATCTCATACCAACTTGTAACTTTGAAAGAATCTGATTCTTAAAAACAATTACCTATATAAAGCAATATCATTCAACCAATTATGTTTGAATAAATATTCACTTTTTACAGACTCCAACATAATTTAGCAAATTTAGCAGACAATGAGTGAACTACATTCCCCCTCCATAGTCCGACATATTCTTAACAATATATATTTTTAATCTGTCTTCATTCAACACTCAATGAACACAAATATATAAAATCAAATGGATAACATACATTTACCGCACTTTAGCTCCAGGCTAATTCATACGAATCATCCATATTTGAATAACGTTTAACTTGCTGAAAAATTACTGCACTCAGTGATATAACACTGAATGGCAATACGTACCTCTTGAGAAAAATGCAACACAAAAACAGAGTTTAATTGCATACCTTGACTTTCTGAAAATGTATCCTCAGCTGTGCAATCTATACAATTTTATAATTACTTCTTGCTTGCACAGATAATTTTCTAATAGTCAGGTTATGTAGTTTCTTGCTTTGCAATTTATCAACAATTTAAAAAGCTGATGTCATAAGTATTAGTAAAATACAAATGATATAGAAATTTTATCTCTGATTTTAAGAAAACACGAATTGCAATATTTTTACAGTTAAAGCCAAAATAAAATTTTATGTTTAATATGTAGAAACAGTATCTGAAATATTTACATTATTGCAAATTCTTTTGCTGTATAATTCACTCAAAATCATTAAAAGTATTTTTTTAAGCGACTTTGTCCAATGCTTTTATTTTTTACTTATATAGTGAAATCATTTGCAGATACGTCAAATATATGGTCTGATCAATGCATGTCGTATAATATCTCTGCATACGGTCAGGGTTTTGTTGGTAAAAGATACATATTGTAAGTATTAAAGTTGAAAATAAACTTATTTTAAAATAAATCATTCTTTTGTAATGTTTTCAAGTAAATAAAGTTGTTTAAAGTAGCCATCAATGATGAAAACACTGATTTATTAGTCATTTTCTATGTTTAGGAAACTCCTAACTATTTTCAGGAAACTGCAAATACCACTTAGAATACACGGGACTGCGAATCAGCCTTAACCGAATCCTGAAACGATGTTCCCTACTATTTATTTTTTAATCGTCTGAAATAGACAATTAGTATCTTTATTAGAGCTACAGAAATTGTTGTCCATCTATTTAGTCAAATTTTTATTTCATTAAATTAATCTTTTCTTCATTATTTTTCCGGTCAAAATAAATCAAAGTAGACATTTTTTATAAAAGTACGTTCTTTCATTTTATTATACCTTTGTTCAGTTTATAAATTTATCTCTTTCGCTCAGGATAAGATATAAAAGATTTCCTGGAATTGTTTTTCCGAAAACAATGGATCATAAAATGATTGTCAGGACAGTTTTTGATGCAATTTCAAGTATACATAGTGGATATTGCAAAGAAATAAGAATGAAAAATCTTAACCCTTAGTAAATTTTTGAAATATTTTATAAAATTTATTTTTTAACCTATTTTCTCAGTTACTTCATTTTCGTTCATTAAGGTTTCGTTCATTTCGTTCAGTTAGTTCATTAAGGAAATTTAATAGAATTATGTAATGAGTTTTTTTTTTTTTTTTTTTTTTTTTTTTTTTTTTTTTTTTTTAACATAGGTTGATTCAGTTACACAAATTAAGATATAGAAGTATTTTGCCTGTTTAAAATTTAGATATTTGTTTTCACTTAAAGTTTTTATCGAGTTATAGAGGATGGTTGATCAATTTTGGCTTCCAGTTGGAAAGTTCTTATCCCACGTTAGCTTACAAAAAAAAAAAAAAAAAAAAGAGGAAAAGAAAAAATGTTTGCTTTGTCGTACCACTAGAAAACGTGAATTTCTAGAACAACGCTCCAAATTAGAGAGGATTCAATTGTCTTTTTTTTGGCACATCAATTATACTATTTATCGACGGTTTTCGCAAACTGATAACAATGAAAACAAATAAAATTTATGTTAATAATTTTTTTGCGTCATTGTATTCAAACTAACCGAAATATATGCAAATAGATATTATGACGCAAAGAAATTATTTACATAAATTTCACATTTGATTTTGGATAGCGTGGCACAAAAGATAAATCAATTTATTAATATAAATACATTTTAGTGCATTCTTTATGTTCAGTGAGAGTGATATTTTTAACAGTGTATTGGTCAAATTAAATGTTTGTTTAGATGTGTAAATATATTTAGCCAAACCGAAAACAATTAAAATTGGATTTTAAAACAAGTTGTTTAAAGATACATCAAGGCGTCACTTAAATTTTGATATCATTTAAAACTCATATTTTGAAATAATGAAAGATGAAAATGATAAAGCATCAATGAATAAATTTTTATATATCATTTAAATTTAACATAATTCTTAAACATGCAATTATAAATAACACAAAAATAAATTGATCGAATAAATAATGCATAGCGTCACTTAATATCTGATATCATTAGTTTTACGTTCCATATTTAAAATTCTTATAGCAATAAGATAAAGTGCTGTTCACAAACTTTTAATCCTTTAAGGGTTTTTGTATTGATTTTTATACAAAATTTTCAACAAAAAGAATTCAATGCAGAAAACAAATTGTGATATTTACTGAATATATATATATATATATATATATATTATTACACAATTAATGTGTATTATTATAAAATTAAATAATATTAAAATATAATAAAATACCTGATTTTGAAAAATCTAAATAAAATTCTTCAATTACATTTATTTCAAATGTCCATGATATCTTAGGAAATAAGTTTAATGAATCCATTTGTCGCACTGAAAAACATTTTTTTTTTTTTTTTTTTTTTTTTTTTTTGACAAACTACGCAACGTCATTGAGATTACAATACTTGAGATTGATCGGTGCAATATAATATCAGTCAGATATTCTTGTTTTCTTTTTCACATAACTACGTAGTCCATGATGACCGTAGCACCGTGATGTCCGTGGACCAGATACGCTTTTTTCCGTAGAAGAAAAGTTGTTATTTGCCTACAAAATTCCAGTTGCGATATTTTGATGTCATTCACCACAGAGTGTAAAATCCAAATTGAAAGACTGTAGATTAAAATCACCATTTTGAAATACACAAAGCCTTTTAACTGTCTTGAGAGCGTGAGAACGATCCAAATAAACGTATTGAATATTTTTTATAGCATGTCCAACGCTTACTCTTTTTTAAAACCTATATAACATAACATGAAGAAAATGCAACTTTTAATTTTCCATTTTGAATATTAACCTTGCACACAAATTAATTTCTAAAACATTTTACCGTTATATTCACTCAAACACATGTAAATGACTGACAGTTTTTAATATATTTATAAAAGAAACATCAGCACAGTCAAAACTGTAATTTTCGGCCACCTATGAAATAAAGCACGAACTTTTGAAATCATGCAATGTTTCTGTAAACAAACCTTTTATCCTGTTTGAGATACGGAAAATAATTATATGCTATCGAATGCCCTGTTTATGAAAAAAAAAGAATAATCATCTTTTTTTTCTTTGTCAATACGAAAAAATATCTTTGAAAATTTGTGAAAATGGATTTACTCCAAATTATTATTTTTAAATTGCTCATTAAAATTACAAAATATTTAGAACAGATTTATTCTTTTTTACAACATCTACTAATATTGACGATATAAAATCGTATGCTTTTTTTTAAATTAAATATTCTTCTATTGGAATGGATTATGCTTTTTTTACAATTTTCAATTTCTGTTTTGTAAAATAATTTTCTCTTTTTTATGAAAATAAATTAAATATATATAAATGTATAAAATATGTAAACAAATGAAAATAAGGAAATTATACTTAAAATTTGAAAATATTTTTGTTCTTTATTTAAAAACTCAACTTTAAGTTTAAAACAACTTTAAACAATTGTTTGGAAATGCTAAAGTACTAATATGTCAAACTACACATTATTGCATTTGCGAATATAGTTCTCTTTATTCATGCACAGACAGTTAATTAGATCGCAGACAGTAGTAATGTCATAAAATTAATCTAATTTTATACTGGATTCCAATTTACTTAAAACAATTAAATTAGTTCCGCGCATTGATTACTTAAAAATTAGAGATTATCTATTAACTGTAGATATAATTTAAATTTAAATTTCCATATACTAGGGGGCTCTGCCCTCTACGAGCTACGCTCGCCAACCCCCGTTCAGACATCCCAGATTCTAAAAGCATGCTAATTTCATCGGCCTTAAAAAGATTGAATTATATATATATATATATATATATATATATATATAAACAGTGACGGTCTCCCTGTAAACGGGTTTTCATTCATTTTTCTTTGATTGGAGATTTTTAAGACGAAATCAGCCGCTGCTATAAGAGATACAATGGCTGTTTTCGTCTTTGATTAAAAACAAGAAGGAAAGTCATGCGTACGGCATAGATTATAAACACCTCCCAACACTCCCTGAAAGCTTTAACAAAACTTCGCTATTTAGAGAAATATGGTAAATAAGATAGCAAACTAAACATTTAAAAAACTGATTTCAGCAGTTAAAATCCATAGCCAAATATTTATTCCAATTCTTCCGAACAGCCCTGTATTTGATCTGTAGGCTGATATATATATACTATATAATAGAAAATTTAGTTTAGCAAGAAAACGCATAACAGGTTGAAATTTCTCTTTCAGCAATTTATACTAATAGATGGAAACATACTTGAATACTTTTGTTTAGCCCTGTTGTTTACCTAGTATACTTTATTACACGCCACTATTTAGCTAATCTTTAATTCAAACTAAATCACACTTAAAAATACTGAAATCGCATTTCCAGAATTTATCATCTATAGGCGGCCATGTATCCAATTCTTTGCGTGGCCCCGTATACCATTTTACCTATATTCTACAAACATTTCATAGAAAACTACATGCAGTTCAGCATAACACATTTTAAACCTACCTTTCAGCATTTTACGGTCATACTCAGTAAGCATTACGAATTCTTTTGCGTAGCCTTGTATATTAACTATAACATTTGTAGAAAACTCACACCATAACACAAATTATTCAAAGTCGCTGGTTACTTGATATAATAATTTATTTAACACACAGAAGCAGCGCACCGCCGCTTTCTCCGACACTCATATCTCAACACAATACTCAAAGCTTCGTTCAGTTCACTTCAAATTATAGTCACTGTAATTTTAATTATAGGTGGCGCGGCATGTCTCGCTACATGGAACATACCGGCCCCCATTGACATGTTTATAACATTCAATAACAATTTTTACCAAGTACTCTAAATTACACAATTAATACAAAAATTCACTATATACGTTAATTTAAATATAATCCTTTGAAAAAAAATAGCAATACAACAAACATACATACAAAATTACCCTTTTTTTTTTTTAGTTTTAATTGTCATTGGCATCAGACATGGGTAGAATACATAATTTACTTATCGACCTTTTAAAGGTTCCATTTTGAGTGTTTACTTTAACTACTCGAATTTTGTTATCGTTACCGTAATACACCTCAATAATTCTGCCTAATGGCCACTTATTTGTCGGTAAATTCTCTTCTACTAACAGCACTAAATCTCCAATTTTTACATTATCTTTTTCAAATCTCCATTTACCTCTTTGTTGTAATTCACTTAAATAATTATGATGCCATTTACGCCAAAAAAGTTGTAGAATTTTAGTTATTCGTTGCCATTTTTTGAGGCGATTTTCTCTTACATTGGTTAAATCAGGCTCAATAATGGAATTTAACGGCCTGTTTATCAGAAAATGAGCCGGAGTTAGGACTCCAAAATCATTCTCATCATCTGATAATGGACTCAAAGGCCTGGAATTTAGAATTCCCTCAATTTGTATGACTACAGTAAGAAGTTCCTCGTAAGTGAGATTAGCACCTCCCACAACTCTCTTAAAGTAATACTTAAATGATTTTATAGCGGCCTCCCAAAGACCCCCGAAATTGGGTGCCCTGGGAGGGATAAATTTCCACTCAATGCCTTCCGTGGATAAATATGCTGCTAATTTCTCATCAGGTTTTTTTACTAGCTCATAAAAAGCCTTAAGAATCTTATTTGCACCAATAAAATTTTTCGCATTATCCGAATACAATTTGGCACATTTACCTCTGCGTGCAATGAATCTTTTCAATGCAGCAATAAATGATTCGGAGGTTAAGTCTGAAACAATTTCTATATGTACAGCTTTAAATACAAAACAAACAAAAATACAGATATAAATTTTTTGCAAGATAGTTCTACGTGCATACCCCACTTTGACCATAAATGGGCCACACAGATCTACTCCCGAAATATTAAAGCAGTAGTCCAATTGGACTCTATCCCTGGGCAAATCGCCCATTAATTGATTTGCAATAACTGGTTTAGCTTTAAAACATGGGATGCACTGATGAACTACCTTTCGACATGTTGCACGACCATTTATTGGCCAAAATTTTTCTCTTACCAAAGAAAGTAATGTTGAAGCACCGACATGAAGGTATTTTTTATGATAATAATTTATAACAATTAAAGTAAAACTATTAGATTTAGGTAAAATCGCTGGGTGCTTTCTCGCAAAATTTAAATCACTATTATCTAACCGGCCTCCAACCCTTAAAATTCCAAATTCATCTAAGTACGGGTTGAGGCTTTTTAGCTTACTACTTGGACTTACCGAACCTTTGGTCTGCAGACTACGTATATCTGCAATGAATTCTGCCCTTTGGACAGATTTAATTAAATAAATTTCCGCTTGCTCCAAGTCTGAAGTTGATAAAGGCCCACCACACTTATAAAGTGGGTTTCTTGCATTCATGACAAACCTGAAAATATAACTAAGAATGCGTAAAATAGTTATATAATTATTACTAAGATTAATTAAGTCATTAACAAAACAGTTATCTGTAACATTACAGTTCATTACACTAGCTTCATTAAAAGGATTTGAATTTGTTTTGAGCTCTTTTTTGAACTCTTCATTAGCTTCTGGTATTATTACTGAATTTTGGTGATAGTCAGTGTTATTAAGAAAAATGGGTCCACGCCACCACAAGTCACAATCAATAAGTTTATCTGGATCCATACCTCGTGAAAGTTTATCAGCCGGATTTTGTTCAGAGCAGATATGACACCACTGTTCAGGACTAGAGTTTTCTTGAATTTTGGCCACCCTATTTTGCACAAATTGTTTGAGATCAATAGGTTCCTTTTGAATCCACGCTAACACTATAGTTGAATCAGACCACAGGAAAACATTAGTAATTATTACTTTCATGGATAATAAGACTCTTTTTACCAGCTTGGTTAGCAAAACTGCGGCGCATAGTTCAAGTCTGGGAATAGTTAGACTCTTTACTGGTGTAACACGTGATTTACTAGCTATTAAGTTGACCATCACATTTCCTAGAGAATCGCAAGATTTACAATAAACTGCTGCTCCATAACAACGTTCTGAGGCATCTGCAAAGCCATGTATTTCAACAATTTCTGGGTTTTCAATTATAATGCGTCGACTTATTTGTATATTATTAAGACTTTTAAGCGATATAAGAAATTGATGCCACTCGTCATATTCTGACTCAGGGAGCTCGTCATTCCAGTCAATATTAAGTCTCCACAATCTCTGCATAAATATTTTGGCTTTCGCTATAACTGGGCCAAGAAGTCCTAGCGGATCAAAAATTCTAGCAATTGTCGACAATACTTGTCGCTTGGTATAGGAATCGCTCAATTCTACTTTAACTCTAAATAGGAAACAGTCATCCCTTGGGTTCCACGAAACCCCTAATGTTTTAGTCTCACTGTTGTTCTCAAATTTATACCCTTCTCCAGGTGTCAGCGACAGATTTTTATCACTCGTGCACCATTTATGAAGTTGCATACCTGCCTTCTGCATAATCGCTATGAGTTGCCACTGCAACTCTTTGGCTTCCTCACGCGTAGGTGCACCACACAAAATGTCATCCATATACATGTTTTCACGAAGAACTGGGGCTGCCAATGGAAAATTATTTCCTTCATCAATTGACAATTGATTGAGCGTTTTCATAGCTAAATAGGGCGCGCTGACCGTTCCATAAGTTACCGTTTGTAATTCGAAAATTTTTGGTTCTTCTTCAAAATTATCGTTCCATAAAATTCTCTGCAACGAATGCTGACTAGGGTCAATGTTAATCATTCTATACATCATCTTTACATCTGCAGTTAAAGCATAAACATGTTCTCGGAAGCTAATCATAATTGTAAATAAGTCGTTTTGGATGACTCCGCCATTATATTGTAATGAATTTAGGGATGTCCCATTTGTTGTCGCGGCAGAACAATTAAAAACAACTCTGAGTTTGGTAGTTGATTTTTCTGGACGAAATATACCATGATGCGGAGCATAGTACGCAATATCAGGTTCTTTTGCTTCTTTCACCTGTTTCATATGCCCTAAATTTTCGTATTCCTTTAAGAATTCTTTATACAGATTAAAATATTGCTCATCCCTTGATAAGCGAGTCCACAGCGATCTGAGTTTTTTGAGAGCAAGATCCCTAGATTGGCCTAAACACGAAGGATTTTCCTTTAAAGGCATTTTCACTACGTATCTACCTTCTGCATTTCTCGAATGCGTGCGCGCAAAATGTTTCTCGCATATCTCAAATTCCTTACTTTTTGGTAACTCTGCCTCAATGTCTTCGACTTCCCAAAACTTTTTTAATGTTTTGTTTAAATCCTCCTCCTGAATTAGCCCACAATGAACTTTAACCTCATCTCCCTGTTCTATGCTTCCACTAGCCACGTATCCAAATACAGTATTTTGAAAAAGTAATTTCGAACTCTGAGAATATATTTGTCCTGGTCTTAATAATTCATAATATATTTCCGCACCTATCAACAGATCAATTTTATCAGGAAAATTAAATCGGTAATCTGCTAACATAGTCAAATCTGGGACCTCAACATTTACATTAATCACTCTTTGCGGAATTAAATCTGTAATTCTTTTTACTACTAACATATTCAATTCCCTTACAAAACTTTTATCTCTATTCCCGATTTTTGTCTTTACGCAACCCTTTACTGTGATAGATGAATCATCTAAACACGAAATTAAAGTGTCTGTTTTATTAATTTTAAGTTGCAGCCGATTAGCACACTGCGAAGTTATCAAACACGATTGCGAGCCGACATCCAATAAACATCTAATTTCCTGCCATTCCGAAAATTTATCCTTAATGAACAGGCGAGCTGTACTCAATAACACAGTTTTTGTTTTATTTCTTTCGAAGCTAGAGGCGACAGTCTGGCTCGGAGGGACAGAAAATTGTTCTTCGCTTGTTGAACTTTTTATTTCTGCACCTGCTTTAAACACATGACCTCGAAATTTATTTTGATTATTACTCAAATCATTTTCTTCCCTCGGAAAATGAATGAGTGTATTATGGGGTAGTCCACAATGACAGTTTTTATAATTACATTTCTGTACGCAACAATTATAATTTAAACATTTGAAACATGCTTTATTTAATTTCACAACTTCAACTCTTTCTTTTATCGAAAGTTTTTTGAATTGCGGACAAGAATGTAATGCATGATACGCAATCGGTTTACACAAAACACATTTATTATTTTTTGTTTCCGAAAGGAAAACATTTGAGACCCCCCTTTCAGGGCGTGCATTTCGCAATTTATTTCCCGCTATTTGTTTATTTTCACTTTCAAAATTTCTGGAATACGCATTTGATTCATTTCTGTTTTTATTTTTAACCGATAAGAAAATATCGCATTCTCTGCCAAGTTGCTGTGGTTTAAAATATGATTCAGCTTGCTTAATTGCGATATGACTCATTAATTCGCGATCTAACGAATTGAAAATTCTGTCTGAAACAATCAGATCGCATAATGATTTAAAATCATTTACTTCACGCAGACTACAGTAATATAGAAATATTGATTTCAACCTGGATGCAAATTGAACGTAATTTTCTGACGGTAATTTTTGTGTTTTCCGGAAATTATTTAAACACTCTTGCGCTGTAGGTTGAAATTCCTTTAAGACTATAGTTTTCAATTTATCATAACTAATCAGCTCCTCCTCTGACAAATAAATCATTAAATTACTCGCTTTTTCCCCGAGAATGTTTAGAAGAATTTCTGCCTTAAACTCTTCGGGTACATTTTTAGTTTTGAACGCTTTTTCAAGTGATTGAAAGAAAAGGTTAAATGACTCAGCTCCCGTCGGTACACAGATAGTTAATGTTTTAACACTTTTAATAAAACTTTCTAGGTTATTGCTCAGTATTTCAGTTTCCGATTTTTCTGTTAAGGACGTCAAATTTTCGCGGGAACCTCTACGCACTTTGGCCAATTCTAATTCTTTTTCTAACTGAGCTAATTTAATTTTTTCATATTCAGAATTTTGGGAAGGTTCTTTGCGAATATTTGCTATTTCTAACTCTTTTAGGTAGCTTTCTTTACAAAAAAGCTACCTATTGCAGCCGTTCGGAGGAAAGCGATTTCAAAAAAATTTGGTATTTTTTCATCGATCATGACCCCCAGACCCCGAAACCACCCTCCGTTCAAAATTGATATATATATATATATATATATATATATATATCAATATATATATATATATATATATCTGACCTATGTCACACTGTAACTCTCGTATTTATGAACCGATTCGGATGTAATTCGGTGTGTACATAGTACATACCAATGTCTCGACCGAGTTCGTTGGCCAGCTTCATCCGCCTTTTTGTTTCAAAATGACGGCCATTTAAAAATTTTTTAAAAATTTAAAATTTGAAATGTGGTACCAAAAAATTGAAAATGGAAAAATATTTTTTTCTTATGTATTTTACCTTTATACAAAGACTCCGTAGCAGTTTTTGTTTTGTCTATATCTTAAAAAATGGCTGAGTTATAGCATTTTGAATTTCTAGCGAAGCTGACATTTTGAAACGTCCTGAATTTTGTCACGCGATAAAAGGCGTATTTATGAACCGATTTGGATGTAATTCAGTGTGTACATAGTACATACCAATGTCTCGACCGAGTTCGTTGGCCAGCTTCATCCGCCATTTTGTTTCAAAATGGCGGCCATTTAAAATTTTTTTAAAAATTTTAAATTTGAAATGTGGTACCAAAAAATTGAAAATGGAAAAATATTTTTTTCTTATGTATTTTACCTTTATACAAAGACTCCGTAGCAGTTTTTGTTTTGTCTATATCTTAAAAAATGGCTGAGTTATAGCATTTTGAATTTCTAGCGAAGCTGACATTTTGAAACGCCCTGAATTTTGTCACGCGATAAAAGGCGTATTTATGAACCGATTTGGATGTAACTTCGTTTATACATAGTACAGACCAATGTCTCGACCGAGTTCGTTGGCCAGCTTCATCCGCCATCTTGTTTAAAAATGACGGCTATTTAAAATTTTAAGAAAAATTTTAATTTGAAATGTGGTACCAAAAAATTGAAAATTGAAGAAATATTTTTTCTTATGTGTTTGACCTTGATAAAAAGATTCGGGAGCAGTTTTTGTTTCGTCTATATCTTAAAAAATGGCTGAGTTATAGCATTTTGAATTTCTAGCGTGGCTGACATTTTGAAACGTCCTGATTTTTGCCACGTGATAACAGACGTATTTATGAACCGATTTGGATGTACCTTGGTGTGTACATAGTACATACAAATAACTCAACCGAATTCGTTGGCCAGCTTCATCCGCCATCTTGTTTCAAAATGGCGGCCATTTAAAAAAATTAAATTTAAAATGAGATACTAAAAAATTGGAAAATGAAAAAGATTTTTTTTCGTATGTGTTTGACCTTAATACAAAGATTCCGGAACAGGCTTTGCTTCGTCTATATCTAAAAAAATGGCAGAGTTATAACATTTTGAATTTCTAATGTGGCTGACATTTTAAAACGACCTGATTTTTGTCACGCGATAACAGGCGTATTTATCAACCGATTTGAATGTAACTTGGTCTGTACATAGTACATACCAATGTCTCGACCGAGTTCGTTGGCCAGCTTCATTCGCCATCTTGTTTCAAAAGGGTTGCGATTTTTTTTTTAAATGTAATTTAAAATTTAAAATGAGGTATTAAAAAATTGGAAAATGAAAAAGATTTTTTTTTAATGTGTTTGGCCTTGATACAAAGATTCTGGAGCAGTTTTTGTTTCTGAAAATTTGTTCTTTTGTTTATATCTTAAAAAGTGGTTGAATTATAGCATTTTGAATTTCTATCATGGCTAACACTTTGAAACGACCTTATATTTGTCATGCGATACCACACGTATTCGCCTATTTCGATGGAAGAAGGCATGTGAATAGTATACATCAATATCTCGACCATGTCCGCTGGCCAGCTTCATCAGCCATCTTGTTTCAAAATGGCGTCCATTAAATAAAAAAAAATATTTAAAGTGAGATGCAAAAAAATTAGAAATTGAAAAAGGTTTCTTTCTTAAGTATTTGACCTTGATATAAGTATTCAGGAGCATTTCTTGTTTGTCTTTATCTTAAAAAATGGCTCAGATATAGCAGTTTCAATTTCTAACGTGGGTGACATTTTGAAAAACCTAATTTTTTGTCTGCGACAGCACTCGTATATATCAACCGATTCCGATGTGAGTGAGCATGTGCACAGCAATTACTACGGTCTCGACCAAGTTCACTGGTTAGCCTCATCCACCATGTTGTCTTAAAATGGCAGGCACTTTAAAAAATCGCCGAATTTGGCAGCCAAATATAAGTGACTTTAAATAAAAGCAGCTTGGATACAGCTGACTAATTTCGCGAAATTCTCATTCATAATGATTTAGTATTGATAAAAATTAGTATTGATAAAAATTAGTATTGAATCTCCTACATTCGGTTTCCACTTAATTGAGCTTCGTGTGTTTGAATAATATAAGTTGGCTTTTTTAAACTAAGGAATATGAAAGCTACCTCTTCCTCCCGGCACTGGCCGGAAGGACTTTTTCTAATTGCGCTAATTTAATTTTCTCTAATTCTAGTTTAGATTTCTCAATTTCTTTTCGCGACTTATACTCCTCAACAACCGAATTGACTACGTCCTTCATTAATTGCTCATTTGAGTAATGCTCACTTTTCTCTATAATATCTCTCAACTCTATAATTTTACTGCTTTCAGGAGCAGTTAAACCTAATTCCTCAACGACAAGCTTAAGCTCGTCTTTATTTAAATTATCAATAACAGACATAATTTAACTAAATCAAAACTAGGAAAATTGCTCTTACCTCAACTCAAACCGCTGCGACAATCACGAAGGCACGAAGTAGCTATTTATGTATTAAATCCAGGGGCACATTTGAAACATTAATATCTCAACACTGAATTCTTCTTAGTCACCAATTTCTCTTATTAGGCACAAATTATCACGACACTCTCACAAAAAAGGTGAACTAAACATCTTTACACACAAATCAAAACTACCTCACATATAGTTCGAATTTGTTCTTATTATCGAAAGCACACTAATTCTTTTTAATTATACACCTCCATTGGGTCGACGGACCATGTAGAAAACTCACACCATAACACAAATTATTCAAAGTCGCTGGTTACTTGATATAATAATTTATTTAACACACAGAAGCAGCGCACCGCCGCTTTCTCCGACACTCATATCTCAACACAATACTCAAAGCTTCGTTCAGTTCACTTCAAATTATAGTCACTGTAATTTTAATTATAGGTGGCGCGGCATGTCTCGCTACATGGAACAACATTTACACACATCATATAGTATGCATAGATATAGTGAAACTTAAAAGGGCATATCATAATTAAAACTGCATTTCCTGCCATCGCCGCTAATATACAGTACTTCGAATAGAAAATACTTGTTTGAAATATTTTGTATGTTCCTGTAAATGCTATACACTTCGTATTATACATGAAATAACTTAAGTAAGCCTCACCGACGTATATCAATTTTATTATATATGAATGTGTATAATTAAAATACGCCGCAAACAATTTCCTCCAATACCATTTGTAATGGAATTCTTTTGTCTAGCCCTGTAAATGAATAGTAACTATTCGTTGCACCGCATATGCTATAGAATATTCTGCATATGTTAATGCACTTCGTAAATGCATATATTTTTTATTATGTTTGAAAGGGTGTAAAAAAATTCTTTTAAAATTCATTTTAAATGATTTTTTCCCATTGGTCGTAATGTAACGGAATACTTTTGACTGTCCCTTTAAATGAACTAAACATCCTACAAACTTCCTTTGAAATAGGGTTCGTGCTAGGCTAAACGTCAATAACCGAAAATTTCAGTGCGATCCGAGTGTATTTGCAAGAGTAAGAGCGCGAACAGACAAACCGAAATCAATAACACTTTTCAACTTTGTTGGAAAGTGTTAAAAATTAGTTAAAAATTTGAAAGTAAGCTAATGTAAAATGAAGTACAGTCTTTGTCTCTCGGTACTTTTTAACAACGCTATAAGAAAGTTCTTTTAAATGTATCGTTTTAAATCTGACGTAATTTTCACCAAAGTTTCCTTTCTCTTTTTATTATTCACATGAAAATACTTTTGTTGTTAGAAAGGAAATATTATTTGCGCTGTTTTAGAATTCACGATATTAGTTGAAAAGATTATCTCAAAACATGAAATAAATGTCTCGTGCAAATATATTTTTTTAATTTAAAGTGTTTTGCCAACTTTTATTTATTTGGCCTTTTTAAATATGATGTAATTTCCATCATTTGTGACTTTTAACGCATAATAATAAATTTAGTATTTAAAAATGTTCTTTTCCTTTTGAAATTCACGTGTAACTGTAGTTTTTATGATGCGATTTTCAATATTTTCCTGATTTTTAACACGTAATCACTTAATTCTAAATAGAAAGTTTTTTTTCTGTTTATAATAGCCACGTGTAAATAATTTTTTTTTATTTGAAGGAAATATTATTCTTTGCACTGATTTTAAAATTGGCAACATTTTAAAATAATTGCCCTTTTCTAAAATGTGTAAAAAATATCTCTTGAAGTGCTGAAAATTTGAATTTAAAATGGAAATAAATCCTCAAAAATTGAGTTAAATTAAAAAGATAATTGCAGTCTGCACATCGGGAACTTTCAATGTATAAAATGATCTAAAAATGTTTAAATTCCTATGTATAGATTTTCTCCTATAAAACTTTTTTAATGGAACGATTTTGACCATCTTTAACATTAAATATCTCTTAAAATAATTATTCGATTTAAAAACTGTCTGCATCAGCGTGTTTATCAAACATGTCTCTACAATACCACCAATTTTAATATTTTTGTATGAAACAGTTTTCTTAATATTAACAAAGAAAGACCCCCGGTCATAAAAAATATGGATGCCGATCTAGTAGGAGTATACCCGGATGATCTACGCAGATTTTCATTGGTCCATTTCCAAATAAAAACTTTTTTATATATATAGAAGGATATATCATCTTAAATACTAGGACTTCCCTCAGAGTGATTAGTCTGAGCGATCTTGTCGAGAACATAGATTTAATAATAACTTTTTGCAAGTAAAGAAAATGAGATACTATCTTTAATTGGCCATATACTGGTTACTAATTCAAATGATGAAATATCTAGATTAGTGAACCTGAAAAAAAAATCCATATAAATTTTAAACCAGCTCTTCTCTCTGTTAAGGGCCCTGGTAAGATATAGAATACCTAGAAAAGGAACACATTTACGAGTACTTTCGGACAACCTATTCGCTGTTTCATACCGACATGTTTGCAATTTTAAAAATACATACATAAACCAGTATAATAATTCTTCAGTTTTATTTTCATAGTCATTTATATCATTTGACAAAAAATCTCACTTTCTTAAAAACGAATTGCGTCAAGCTTTTTTAAAAAAGCAAAGTCCATATAACAATGAAATTCCATGAAGGGTTATAAAGCATTTAGGTGAGCGCAATTGATAAATCGTCAAATATTGTTCTTATCGCCCTCTTTCGTAATGCGTTCTTTTAATTTAAAATACACACATTAAATAAATTTATAAACACGATTTGACTCATTTAATTAAAAATAATAATAAGTAAATAAATAAAAATAATAAGAAGAGATAATAGCATAATTCAAAACTTTTATTTCAACATCAACACAAGTTACACTTGCGGGGGAAAAAAGGCGGTTTTTGACAAAAAATAAAAATAAAATACTCTTGGCAAAATCTGAACCGGGCTAAAAAAATGTACCGTGATTAATTCAAATATTATAGGAATATTCCGTATTCTGGTTTTCAACCTATATCGTATTTTAAAAAGCTTCGCTTAAAACTCCAATTAAATTTCATTGCTGTAAAATTTTATTTTTATTTATTTATTTTTTTTTTTTTTGGGGGGGTGGGGGGGGGGTGGGGAGGAATGCGAGATTGCATATATTTACATTTAAATTTTAAACTTTCGTTTATGTAACGGTTGCTTGTATGAATAATTAGCACCTTGATGATCGAGCTTCACTCTAAACATGTGTTAAAAACTGCTTGTGCGGTATGTGTGCTTAAAGCCATTATTACTTAGCTATTATAACTCCCGTCCGATATAACAATGTTGCTGTTAGTATTACTCTTGCTTGACGTAAACCTTGCCTGTGTATCTGAATACGAATTATTGGCCATTTTTCTTGCACGTAGAGTTGTTATAACATAATTGTTTCATTTTGCATTTCATGTACCAATTGCAATATTGATACTTTTAAGTTAGTCAAGCGCAGGTGATAAATTGACAATATTTTTTCCATACTATATTCATCTTGCATTCATTTCATTTAAAATATAAAGCTTTCATTCACTTCATTTAAAATATAGGTTTTTAACTAATTTCACTGTGCTTTAACAACATTAGTTTGCATTGGCGTTTTTTTTTTTTTTTTTTTTAATGATTTATGCAGTTTTGGTTCAGAAAGTGAGATTTGTTACAAAAAGATACAAACCTGACAATTTATTACAAAGCCGATGCACGTTTGTGTTTATTTTTTACAAATAAATATAAACCTATTTGGAACAGATGTCACATATGCACCACGTTGGCGCGATTTTTTTCTGACGCCAATTTGGCGAACACCTCGTTTTCGAATACCAGTTGCATATATATTTTTAAAAAGGGAATAACAATAAATAAAAAAAGTTTAATTAGTAACTATAGAACAAAACAATTTATATAATTTAAAAAAAGAAAATAAAAGTAAATAAACAATTTATTAATAAATAAACAACAACATCTAGGTTATCATCAAGCAAAATAACGACGCTTTGGCGGCAGTTATGTACCCCGGAGCGTATATGACATTGGCGTCAGAAAAAAATCGCGCCAACGTGGTGCGCATGTGACATCTGTGCGTAAATGTCTTGTTTACACTAAATTAATTGTTTAAATCTTTAAAAAATTGCTTGGGTACATGAAAGAATGAGTAGGTTACCTGAAAATATGCATGAAAAGTTTACTTCTCTCGCCAAACCCATTTTCTTTAACTATAAGACGCCTATTCTGGAAAAGTACAAATTTCGGTACTTGTTAGTTATCCCGTCGGCCAAATTACTGTCGCCAAATTGTAAGATTAAATGCCAATAATGGTTGATTGTAAATGTCACATTCACTTGACAACACGTGTTTACGTGATCAAGTGATTTTAATTTCAACGTTTTATTTGTATTTTTATTAATGTTATACTAATTTATTTGTTCTTTAAAATATTTAAGTTATTTAGTATTAATATTAAGTTATTTAAAAAAAAAAGTTATTTAAAATAAAAATTATGTCAATTTGTATAATTTGGCGGGTGGTTTGGTGATTTAAATAATTTGGCGAAATTGGTCGACGGGATAACTAACAAGCGCCCAAATTTCATTTATTTATTTATTTATTGAATAACAAACATACGACTTGTGTGCTTGACATGAGAGCCCGCTTATAAGTCGGAGGCAAGATAGCACAAGGAAATATTACAACACAAGAGAAATACACCCTGGGAGTTCCACACAAAGTGTGTGTGCAATGGAACCAGCGGGAATCGAACCCACAAACTCTTACGCACACGCGATTAGCCAAATTTCATTTAAAATACTAAAGAGACAAAAATAAATAAATTAAGAATAAATGATGCCACAAATAAAAATTGCTTATTTAAACATAAAACAACTGTTTCAAATTTTCACACGCAAAATATAAATGTTGGTTGCTTTTGGCGATTACAAAATGCTATTGGGTAGATTATCGTAAAATCTGAAATCCTATGTTATTATGACTTTTTTCTTTGAAATAGAAAACAAATCCAGATTTATTTTCCTGTTTGATTAAATTTAAATATGTTTTTTTTGCACTTTAATATTAGTGCGGGCATGTTTTCTTTGCTCCTTGTGCTATAATTCGGTTTTCTACGAAAACATCCAGCCGGTGAAAATGACATACACTAAATTTCCGTGACGTATGTAGATAAATTGTGCTTTTTTATCAGTTTTTTTTAATATAATTTTTAAACGAATTGGAACTTATTTTTCATAGTAGGTGCATTCAGAAGGTTACCCTCATAGGTACCTTCTGGTATAACCAGAACCGAAATCCGACAAATATTTTTTGAGTTATTCTTGACGAAAGGTTTTAATATCCATCGTAGCTGTTTTTGAACGGAAAGTAATACTGCGTTGTGTATTAGCCTTCGCTTCGCTCAGACAATTAAACGTAAACAATCTTGTAAAAGTATTTTCAGAACCAAAATATTTTAGGCACAGTTCAAAGAAGATTATTTAATTTTATTTAAATAATATAATTTTTTTTTCTATTGAAGATCAATAAATCTTTTAGTTTTAAACATAATTTATGGAACTAAAAAATGTTTTACACTCCTTTAGAATTCTTACAATAATTACTTTGTATATTTAAATTTTCGTCTCCGGAAATAAATATGTGCAGATTTGTTCAGGAACTTATTAAGAAATTTACCCCATTCTATTAATAATGTATAATAGGAAATTTTCTTAAAGCTTTACCAATGCATTAAAAAGGTTGTTATAATGGAGGAAAAGCATATAATGATATAAACAATATTCTTAAATAACTTGCCAGAACTATTTTTAATGATATCTGGATATCAGACTGCTTTTTTTACTTTTGGTAATTAATATTCGAAAGAAATTTTGTTGTTTACTTACCTTTTAAAAGCTAGATTCTGTAGGACTGTATAGGTGGCCATAATTAAAACATAAGTATTTAAACAGGCACAGGACCTTTAAAATTCTGAAAGATATGTTTTCGATTTTTGTTTCCTACTGGTTTTGTTTCGGATGCTGTTCTGTTATTTTAAATTTCCTAACGATATTCAAAAAATCCCATTCAAAATCGGCATTATTTCTTGAGATATAATCATATATAGATGGTGAGTATAATGGAAAGGACCGTAGATATTGAAATTTTAAAACGCGTTTTCTAGGGTTAGTATATTTGGAGTTTGCGCGCACTGTTACTTTCAAATTATGAAATCTACAGCTTTAAAGTTACTAGGGGATCGCACCCGGGCTTCCCGGGCTAAATAATACAGGCGAAAACATTTTTTTTAATTGAAAACTAATATTTTTTTATATGAAATAAATTTTTTAGACTGCCCACTTACATTAAAAAAACCTTTTCCATATGGAAAATACGAATTATACAATCAAATAAATTTTTGAAGTTTATCAAAAGCGATATTTTCTCATTAGTCGCATGCTAAGAGTTACTTGCCAAGATTTTGCTACTTATGGCATCCTTTTATATTCTGGTAATTTCAGAGCTCATACATGTCTGGTAAATTTGTGTTTTATTTATATTTTATTTATTCATAGGGAAATTTTTTTAATGGATATTAGCCGTAAGAAAATGAACTCTTTATTTTCTTTTAAGGGCAATCGGATTAATCTTTCTTAATCGAGCTCCGCGTGATATAGATAAATTAAAAAATATTCCATGCTTTAAAATTGTTTTTAAAACCATAGACAATCAGTAAACTGAGATGAACTTTGCAAACAAATTCCATTTGAAAAAAAAATCCCTATTTGATAATCTAAAAATTTAAATTGTACGATTACAAATATGTTATATTTGTGGGTTTTTTTTTTCAATATTCTTTTATTTGTTTATAAAAGAAGTATTAATTTCGTTAATTTGTCTTTCACAAATATGTTAGATTGGTGTTTTTTTTTTAATATTATTCTTTTATTTTTGATTATAAAGGAAGTATTAATTTCGTTATGCAAAAATTGTCAGAAACAAATGTTGAAAAATGTTTGTTGCTTTATGTGCAAAATGTTTATTATTATGTATTGAAACCGGCACGCGATAAGATAAACTTAGAAAAAATCATGCTTAAAAATTGTTTTAGAAAATATAATACATCACTCAATGAATGCAGTTTTTAAACAAATTGCATTTGAAAGTAATTTTTTTTTCCCTGTGCGACGAAAATTGAAAATGTACGATGGTCAGAAGATTAAAAAAATTGCAGTAGCGAAAATTTCAAGACCGAAATTTGATTGTACAGTGTTGCCATTCGCAAAATGACTTCAGCGTTACGCACAGATACGTTTGTATTTTATAATATCGATACTTAATCACTAAAATGTAATAAAGATCAGTTATTTGGATGTGGTTATCAATTGAGGCTCTTATGCTTGGATTTCCGGAATGAAAACAGCAATTTTCACCTCAAGATTTGCATACGCACTTCTCATATCCATATTCATCATTTTTTTTAAATTTGTATTTTATTTGATCATTTAAAAATCATTTTAACTCAAAACTTGAAGTCACGATTGTCAGCAACATCTTTTATCTGAACAGACGCACTCTTTACTTGAGATTCTAATCTCAATTCCGGAGAGTAAAAATTTCCATAATTTATGTTTTTAGACGCATTTGTGTTAAAATGTTTAGTTTTATCTAAGAAAGTGATCGTTTTCTTTTAAATATGACTTCATATTCATTTAAATAAGCATTTCGCCTAGTGTCTGAAACTTAGTATCAGTACACATGCAGAAGGAAAAACAATATAGAAAATTTATGTGGAAAAATGCGTGTTTTCAAAAGCAGTATGTCATTTCCCGTTATATGCCCCTAATATAATATTCTGCTCGTAATGAGATTTTGCGCCACTAAACCCTATACAACAATTTTTATCAATAATTTTGAAATTTTTATCGGAAAATAGCATGAATGAAGTTAAAAATACCTCATTATTTCTCTCTTGTCTGCCATAATGGAAGCTATCTAATTTTCATCATTTTGAAGAAATTTCATAAAATGCTTTTAAAATTAAAATATAAAAGTGTGGATAAAAAACAAAAAAGAAAAAACAAAAAAACAGATAGTGCGGTCACATCTGCAAAGGAAGAGCTTTCTGTTTTAAAAAAAAATATATTAGTAAAATTGTTTCAGCAGAAAGATCAGGGCAAATGACTAAAAAACACACTTGTGTTTTAAATATATAGGTTATATAAAATTGGGAAAAAATGAAATTAAGCAAATTATGTTATTTTGATAAAATTATAGTAGAATGCCCTAAAGAATAGCATTGAAATTAATTATTCTAGAGAATTTTCGACAATAAACTTCAGGAACACGATATTATTTTAAACCACGAATTATTTGTTTGCTTTTCTAACTCGGCGAAGCAAATCCATCCAGGTGAGAGTCATCAATTTCTGTAATATAAATCGCTATTATTTGCATGTCACCTCTCTTTTATAAAGAAACTCTAAATTTTAGTAAAACAGTGCGTTTTATCAGTGTGTGATTTCGATTACATTATTTTTAAAAGTGAAGCAATTTCACTTGTGAAGAATTTCAAAGTAGCTGCACTGTGAAAATGACACACTTCTACAAAAGATAATTCAGGTTTAAGAATTAAAATACACGCACGCTTTTTTTATAAAATGACGTCATTTGCCTCCGCTAATGCAATCCACTTTTACAATCCAGTCTCAAACTTATGACATCATTATCGAGAAATAACAGACAATATTCTTGACATATCCAAAATTTCAACTTTTTTTTTCAGGTTTTATGAGAAAATGGCCACAAAAAATACAGTATCTCCTATTTTTGACTATTTTCCTGTTACTTTCAATGACTTTCAATAGAAATGAGGTACTTTTGTTGCCACAATAAGAAAAATGGTATTAAAAACTACAAAAAAATTAATATCTCAAAAATAAATTGAGATACAGCTGTCAAACAAAGAGCATTTAAAAGAGCATTTTTTTCCTTATACGACGGTGTAAAAATTTAAAATGTGCGATGTTTAGAAATTTAAAAATTTGCAGAAGATAGAATTGCTAAAACAAAATTTCATTTCAAATTTCAAAGTATTGCCATTCGCAAAATGACGTATGCGTTACGCACAGATATGTTTGTCCTTTATAATATAGATAGTCTTATCATATGTTTTAGACGCCTTTAGAATTCGTACAATAATTACTTTTAGTCCAGGCAATAGAGACCGTATAGGGACTCTACCTAGCAAAATTCATGGTAGTTCTGAAAATTGGCTTACTTTATGTTTTTTGGGTCGCTGAATCCGAATTTGTAACTTCCCACCAAAATTTCCCCCGGCAACTCTTCAAATTTCGGTAAAATGACCACCAAAAAAGGTTTTTATTAAAAAAATCAATTTTTTTAATTGTTTTATGGAAAAAATATCTTTAAATTCAGAAAGTACAAAAAAATGTGAAACTAATAACATATATGACATTATGACGTAGGATGAATGGGGAGGGGAATCTGCCTCGGAACATGCGCCGCGGTGCTTCTTTGACAAAGCTGCGCAATTTCACTTAAGCACTCACATTGTTTACATTCGACCTCCCGTCTTCCCTCCGAACTTTCCCAAGAAAGTTTATTTTATGTTTTTGGGTTTCTGAATCCGAATTTTTAACTTTCCCCCAAAATTCCACACCCCAGCAACCCCCCAAAATAGTTGTTTTTAAATATTTTTTTTTATTGTTTTAGGGGAGAAGTATGTAGAAATTCAGAAAGTAGACAAAATTTGCATCAAATAGGATATATGACATTATGACGTAGGATCAACTGGGAGAGTGGGGGCTGCCTCGGAACATTCCCCACGCGCTGTTCTCAAAAACCAAATTTTTTCAAAAAATAAATTTTTCGGGGGTTGTCGGGTGAAATTTTGGTGGGAAGTGACAAATTCGGATTCAGCGACCCCAAAAACATAAAGCGAGTCGAAATCCAGAACTAGTATTAACAGTATTATACACAACTATATATAGAACTAGTATTATACATGCATGCTAGTATTATACATCTATATACTTATATAGAACTAGTATTATACATGCCAGGTAAAATCCCCTATTGTCTGGACTTGCATAACTTAGTGCACGTAGCGCCGCGGTGAATGTTCCGAGACAGCCCCCCACTCTCCCCGTTTACCCAACGTGATAATGTCATATATCCCATTTGTTGCAATTGTTGTCTACTTTCTGAATTTCTACATACTATTCCCCTAACATTTTTATTTAAAAACAACTATTTGGGGGGGGGGGATTTTGGGGGGAAGTTAAAAATTCGGATTCAGAAACCCAAAAACTTAAAGTAAACCTTATAGTGAAAGTTCGGAGGGGAGACGGGAGGGCGAATGTAAACAATGTGAGTGTTAAGTGAAGTTGGGCAACTTTGCCACGCAGCACCGCAGCGCATGTTCCGAGGCAGAACCCCCCTCCCCATTCCTCCTACGTCATAATGTCATGTATCTTATTTGTTGCAAATTTTATCTAGTTTCTGAATTTCTAGATATTTTTTCCCTAAAACAATAAAAAAAAAATGATTTTTTTAATAAAAACCTTTTTTTTTGGGGGGGGGGGGGGCATTTTACCAAAATTTGGGGTGTTGCCGGAGGAAATTTTGGTGGGAAGTTACAAATTTGGATTCAGCGACCCAAAAAACGTAAAGTAAGCAAATTTCCAGAACTACTATTAATTTTGCCAGGTAAAATCACCTATTGCCTGGACTAATTGTGAATTTAAATTTTCGTCTCTGGAAATTAAATACGTGCAGAATTGTTCAGGAATTTGTTAAGAAATTTACCCCATTCAATTAATAATGTGTAAAAGGAATTTTTTTCTTAAAGCTTTACCCATGCATTAAAAATGATGTTATAATGGAGAAAAATCATTGATATAAACAATATTCTTAAATAATTTGTCAGAACTCTCACGGGGTTCGCATCAGATGTGGTTCTCGGGTTCGCTGAAAAGATGATTAAAAAAAACTCCAACATATCGATGAAAGTACAATCACTTATTTATTTATGTTCAAAAACAAAGGAAGACATCTCATAAAAATGGAAATTCGGATATGAAGCAATACAGAAGGACACATTAAGTATCTCGATGTGTATAAAATAATTCGTTTCATCACTGCTACGCATCGTCACAGAAAAGAATAGGAAAAAAACAACAGCGGTCCTTTAACGGACCTTCCAGTCAGGCGGTCAGGGGCGAACTCCTCGATGATGCGTACTCAGAACATGAGTCTTGGCATCATGTATTATCGCCTACTAATCAATTTTTGATGCCAATATTATAGAGACAAAGGATTGGCTGCAGGATTAGCCGACAAATAACGTGGCAGCTCAGCCATTCGGCACACCCACAGGATGTGAAGCAACCCTACATGTTCCTAGACTAAGAGCGACAACAAGTCTCGATTATGTTTACATTAACGGCAGTTATATGTGATTGAGTAATCTTTAATCAATGTATGTGAACTGTAGAAAGCATAATGATAATTGAAGATATAATTTATAACTGCAATTCTAATAAATACCTCTTTACTTTATTTCATTTTTTTACCCGTCAAGTTCTAATAGGAAATAAGAGTAGGTTATTTATAGCGTAAATGAAATACGTTAAAGAAAAAATGAACGGTTAAAGTGGAAGCGCAGCTGTAAGAATTATAACTGCGCACGATTGCTGTTAACTAAAAACCGTTAGGAAGGGAAATAAACAAATAAATAATCGAGAATGAGAATTTTGTATAAGTGAAACAAAATATCTGAAACCATAAATCTTTCTATATGTTGAGAAAAGTTCCTTGTGAAAGGAAAAGAAAAAAAAAATAAATGAATGTAGAAGTATGAATTGTTTTAGGAAAAAGAATTACTATAATGAATTTACTTGTTTAAAGTATATTTTGAGAAACGGGGGGTGAAATTTATATGTTGCAGATAAATTTGCCACATATCTCACCGCGGCAACCAAGAAAAAGCTGTGAAGGTACATTGCAGCTTTATAGAAAATCAAACATATTGTCCATCTTCAAATTGTAATTCTTCAAACACAGTTTTATAAAGTAACACATTAGAAAATGGTTATATATGAGCTTGCAATTTGAAACGAAAAAAATATATGTTTAACAGTTATATGCATTTAAAGCATACATTCAAATGGATTGCTTAAGTCTTTGGATCCAGTGCAACTTTAAAGTCAGTGAGCAATCATTTTTCTGTCCTTGGTACCAAGACTCACTTTTTAAACTTTGACTCTATTTGGGATCAGCCATGTAATTACACATTTGCAAGCATTTAAAAGAAATAATAAAAAAAACACAATTCAAGACAGTAAATGTAAAAATGAAAAATATACAAGGTATGAGTAATTGTAACTAAAACTTAAATGTACACAGGCGGAGGATAAATGTAAAAATTGAAAATTTGTGCACGTGGCACAGGACCACAAAATAAAGAGGTGCCTAACGCACGCCCGTAAAAAAGGTGTGGCCCTAAATATTGTAAGTCAACAAGTATTATGTCTTCGGTTTAAGACCTCAGACCTAGAGGAAGAGGGGATAAAAAGGACGACTCACATTGAGCACAACATGAGCCTCCTCGCTCCCCAGTAGATCACAGTTATCTGCGAAAGGAGCGCGATTCAGTATCTCATATAAATTCTTTGTAAGTAATTTGAATTGGAAAAACCAATTCACGTGAAAGGTGTCTCTCCTCACAGTGTCGCATGAAACTTAGGGCAACAATTTTTAACGGTTCACGACTTCTTGGGGGCAATAATTATCAGAAGGGAAAAAAAACTAAGTTGTAAATATCAGACTTCTAAAAAGACAATCCTAAAGTGGTGAGAGACGAAGTGTGATAAAGTTGTAAATTTATGTTCAAGTCATGTAAGCAGGTATAGAATTTAATTGAAGGGTGTTTTTAACTTTTTTTTAACAATAGATATAAGTATCATGTAAAAATTATAACCCCTTTTTTTTGAATGACAAATGAATATCTAGCTAGACTTGTTACTATTAAGTTGTAAAATAGTTTAAATTTGTCAACTGTTTTTAAGTATACAATGTCTTTCAAACAGATGTTTCTTAATTTAGCTTTTCGACTGTACATTTTATATCTTTTATCTTCAGCAGATTTAATGTTAGTATACGCTTTTTCATAAATTTTGTGCAAGTCTTCTAGTAATTTATAAATTTCAATAGGTTTATCTAGAAAAGGTTGATTACAAGAATGATCAAAAGTGTCAAAGATTAATGAAAGTTCACGACCAAAATGAAACAAATTAGGGGAAAATAATGTAGTAGAATGTCTTGAACCATTGTAAAGAGATTTGTGTATAAAAATTGCATTTTCAAAAGTGTGACCTTCTTGTAACAGATTAGTAACAGAGTATTTAATTGAGGTGTTTATGCGTTCCGAAAGACTGGCGAGGGGGGGTGTGAAACAGAACTGTGAAGAACCATTATACCAAGAGTATCATTAAAAATATTATATACATGAGCAGTATACTGGGGTCCTAAGTCAGACAAAACCACAGCAGATCTGCCGAAAGTAATAATGTAACTGAAAAGATATTTAGTGATCATTGAGGATCTATTTTAGAAGCAGAAGTATCGTTAAGTGGATAAAGTTCTACGTGTCGTGAAAAATGATCAGTGACAGTTAATACATGTTTTCCATTTTAGAAAGGTCCAACTAAATCTAAGCTTATTGTGTGGCCAGGGTATCTGGGCGTGTAAGTGGGTTGTAAAGGTGCAGGGGGAGTGCGGTGATGCTTTGCTTGTAAACACTTGATGCATGAGGCGACAAAATTCAAAGTGTCAACATACATGTTTTTCCAAAAGTATCTAACAGAAAGAAATTCATATGTCTTATGGAAACCAAAGTGAGACAGATGTGAAATAGTTAGGACTTTACTTTTTAGGGTATCTGGAACAACAATATGATAAGAAAAGGAGTTGTTGTTCAGGTCTTCTTTCTTTATCATTAAAAGTTTCGAATCAGGATGAATGAAATATTTAGGGAACTTTTGTGAAGATCTTTTGGTTAAAATTTCATTGTAAATTAAAGACAAATTAGGGTCGTTTTTCTGTTCCATGCAGAAAGTATCATTAGATATTTCTAACAATGGATCACGTTTTGTTTGATTACCAGTTACAAGATAGTTTACATTATGAGTGTTGATATTTGACGAGTACTTGTTAGATTCTGTTGTATCATAGTCCACAATAGGTAATGGTTGAGTGTCATGTAGAAGTTCAGGATTAGTAAGCAAAGTTTGCTGATTATTTTCAAAATTGCAACGAGATAAATAGTCAGCCATTACATTTGTTGCACCAGGAAAGTGTTGAAAAGTATAAGAATATTCAGAAAGTTCAATAAGCCATCTACTAGTTATATCAGCAGGATTTGTTGTTTTGTTGTATTTTTTTAAAGGCTTACTGTCAGAAAGAATTACAAAATCCCTGTTGTATAGGTAATATTTAAAAGCAACAACTGATTTGTAAATTGCCATAAGTTCAAGTTTTAATGCTGGGTATTTCTTTTCTGAAGATTTTAAAGATTAAGAAAAATAAGCAACAGGTAATAACTGATTGTCATGTTCTTGCAACAAGGCGGCAGAAATGGCAACATTTGAAGCGTCTGTGTTTAGATAGAAAGTTTTATCCCAATCTGGTAACCTTACCATAAGCGAGTTAAAGAAGATTTTCTGTATAGTTACAAAAATATCCTGGTGCGTCTTTGTCCATTTAAATTTAGCTTTAGGTGTGGTTAAGTTTATCAAAGGTTGTACCAATTCAGTAAACACCAATGTTTGTGATTACACCAATGAGTCTTTTTAATTGCCTTTTTGTTGTAGGAATGGGGAATGAAGTTATTTTTCCAATGTTCGACTTAATTGGTGACACAGAGTGATTTTGAATGTGAAAGACCAAATAGTCGATACTGGTTTTGTGAAAACTACATTTATTAGGTGAAAGTGTTAAGTTGTATCTAGTTAAGATGTTCAGGATTTTGTCAAGTTTTGTATACATTTCCTGAAATGAATTTGCACCTAATATGAAATCATCTTGGTAGGTGTAAACACCTTCTAACTGTAACTCATCCAATAAGGAGTCCATTAGTGCTTGAAAAATAGAAGCACTGGATTTCAGTCCGAAAACAAGTCTCTTGTACTTATACGAACAAAACGTGGTTGTGAAGGTTAATTGGTTTTGAAATTTTTCCGGTAAATCGATTTGATGGTAGGCCTGATGAAAATCGAGAGCAGTGAAAAATTTAAAAGATGACAGATTGGAAATAATTGTTTGAATTTTAGGCAGAGCGTATGAAGAACCTTGTATTATAGTATTGGTCATGCGAAGATCAAGAGCGAGGCGATACCTTTGTTTCCCAGTAGCATTTAGCTTTTTCTTAACAAGTAACATAGGACATGCCCATTCGGAGCAGTTACGCTCAATTATACTAGCTTCTAATAGTTGATTTAATTGCTCTTGAGCATCTTTTTGCAGAGACTGAGGAAGGGGAAATGGAAGGGTTTTGATAGGGTATTCATTAACAAATTTTAAGTCTGGAATTATTTTGTCAGTGTGACCTAAGGTATTTAAAAATTTTGAAAAAATGCAGCAGAGCAATTGAGTTGTAACTCAGTTAAAGTCTTTGCCTCTTTAGAGTATAAGTGTTTCAAATCAAAATCATTAGGTGTTAAATCTTCTTTTCTTTTTTTTAAAGTTTCCTTAGATGCCTGTAGAAGATTAATGAACTGTTGTTCCGAGTTATGATGCTTTTCTGAATTTTCAGGACAGTACTCTAAAATTTCTTCAACTTCAGATAATTCACCAACTCTTGTCTTTTTTTGCAGGTATATGGTAGTATTAATTGTTTTTAACCAACACAGTAAAGAAATCATGCGGTTGAGCATTTTTAGTTTTGCGTTTAGGTTTGTTATTTATTTGAATAATGACGTCAAATCCTACTATGTCTTTTTTATGTGGCACGTACTCAAACAAATAACTTACGGATTGCTTGTTGTCATTTTTATTGGTGTACACAGATATCCATTTTTCTTCATGTGGTTCTAATGTCACTTTACGTGTTAGAAGAACATCTTGAATTTTTGTGCTAACAGAGTGATTGTTACATTGTGTTAAATTCCTGAGAGTTGCCTCAGTATCTGGACACTCTAATGGAATAGTTAAGTTGTTATTTATATGTACACATTTGTTAGCTGAGTCTATTATGATATTGAATTTAGTTATAAAGACATATCCCAGAATATCTTCAAAAGTCGAGGATTCAGGAATATCCACAATATAAAAATGGTGAGAAAAAGACTTATGTTGTAACTTTATTGTAGCTCTAATGCATGCAGAAAATTCAACATCCGAATTTACTGTTTTGATGCATATGCCAGTGGATAGTCGTTTGTATTTAAGTGTAGTTTTAATATCGTTAAACAACTTTTCTGATAAAAGTGATATGGAACTTCCAGAATCTGCTAGAAAAGTGACAGTTTGTTTTGCCACAGTAGCTTTAACAAGTGGGAGAGAAGGGGTGTCTTTATTTACATTACAAATTAAGTGTGTCCTGTTGTTGTTTTCAGTTTGTGTCGCTATGCAACTAGCAATAGTAATATGCTCTCTGGTTTGAGAACCAACAGAGTTAACTAAACTTTCTTTAAAAATTTTGGGTAAGTTTGGGTTACAAAAGAAATTAGCTGATGTGGAACTGTTAATGTGAGTCACAATACCATCAGCAACATTGCGTCTCTGTTCTAGTTTTCCTGACTATGGCGACTGTTAGTTTTATAATTATTTTCTCTTCTCTGAGTATTTGCACGTTTCCCTTTGAAACAAACTTGGGGTTCATGGTCAGATCGGTTGCATAGTTGACAAGTTTTAACAGTTTTTTTATGAAATTTACGCGGAGAAAAATGTCTCTCATGTCTTTGATATTTGAAATTTTGTCTGTAACGAAAACTGTTCGAGTTGCGATTAGATTTCTCAACAGATTTTTTATTTATGTCATCTTTATTTGATTCCTTAGGTTTCAATGTTTGATTCCTTAGGTTTAAATTTTAGGTTAAACGCATTTATCTTTTCAGAAATTTCGCGTAACTGTTGTTCAACATTAGATTCTGATTTTGGCATAGAGGGTAAAGCATGTAACACTTTTTCATTATACAGAATCACGTATAACTGATTTGTCCTTTCAACCGTTGCACGATAATCAGCAATTCCTTCTACCTTAATTTTAATTCTAATTTGAGAAGGAATCGCTTCCAGAAATTTCATGTATTTCATGGAATCCCGTGCTTTGGGATCCTGTATATCCTCATATACTTTTGCTGCCAAAACATTTAAGCGGTGAGCTAAACTCTTTATGGTCTCGGCAGGCAAGAGTGATAAGTTACTCAATTCGAGATTGGCTGCACATTTACTTGGCGGGGAAAAGAAAGCCGCGAATTTCTTACGTAAAGTTTCCAAATCTTTTACGTTTTTGAAATCAGGGTTTTGCGCGAAAAATTTTTTCGCCTGTCCTCGTAATTTACCAATGAAGAACTAAATAGCTGTTTGCTCATTATATTTATTAATTTCGGCAACAGCTTTGACCTGATCAAACAAAAATTGCAATAATTCGGGGTCCCCGTCAAATTCAATAACACCAATTGGGATGTTCTTAGCCATTGTCGCCAAAGAATCAATTTAAGTAATGTGATAGCTGATAATTACTGAGTTTCTGCATAATACCACATATAAAATAATAATACTATCACTGCATAAAACCAAAGCATATCAAATAATAAAATGCAATTTAAAATTATAGCATTATCAAATATAATTAAATATAATATAGGATAATTTAAAGAGAAGAAAAATTTTCTCCTTTTAACTTAATCCAAAAATAAAAATAAAAAGTCTTAATGTAATGCCTTTAAGAGTAGAAAAAAAAATCTATATAAATCATGCCAATAAATCAACTAAAAAAATGCATAAACAAATAGCTCTTTTTTTAATAGAGGAATGTAAAAATATAATTACGTAAAATATCCCTAAAGTTTGTGAAAAATCACATATTTAAAAATAAGGGATTTAACTTTATACTGAAAATAATGCCCTCTTTTTTTTAATTAAAAATAAATCAATAAAGAGCACGACAGTCAAGGCAAAAATAATATAAGTCATTTCGATCACATAAAAATTACTTTGTAAAATATTCTTTCGTGAATACGAAAATTGAATTAAATATAATTCAATGCAAGCATTTAATATGACTTCAGTAAATTACTGAAAAGAAAAATTTTGAAACAAATATTCAATTCTCGTATTCTATATACACTGCTCAAAACAATTAAAGGATATTTGAAGTTTTATATAAAATAAAGATATAAACGAAATTTTTTTTGCCGAAATTAGAAGAAGAGAATCACAAATGCAAATTTTTCTGGTTTTCAAACTGTGGAGTATGCAAATTTTGAGTTCGACGTCAAAAACGTCGCTTCAGCGGCAGCGAATGAAATTTGACTTTCAACTGGATAAAAGAGAATGAAGACAAGGATGATCGGCATTCAGTGATTGCTTTGTTTCGATGAGTACGATGTCTCAGCGAAGTCATTTGACAGATTCAGAAGCTTTGAGAATTGTTGGTAGGTTAGAAGGGGGTCAAACTCAAGCCGAAGTAGCGCAAGCCATTGGAGTGTCACAAAGTGTCATTTCCAGGATCCGGAACCGTTTTTTGAAGAGTGGATTTGAAGGCCGAAGACCAGGGCAAGGTCGTAGACGGGCAACAACGCCCAATGAAGATCGGTATTTAGCGTTAACAGCTCGGAGTCACCGAACCATGAACGCTACTCTTCTCCAACAGCACCTTCGCTCGGCTACAGGCACCACGATTTCAACTCAGACTGTCCGAAACCGGCTCCATGCTGTAGGTCTGTATGCTCGCCGACCGATGGTATGTGTTAGATTAACATCAAGGCATCGTCGCGACCGCAGGGAGTGGGCAACCGAGCATGTCAACTGGAGGAGAAATGAATGGAGCAATATTCTGTTTTCTGACGAGTCCCGTTTTTCTGTGCATCCGGATAATAGGCGTATTTTCATCTGGCGGGACCGTGGCAGTAGGAATAATCCTGCGTTCGCGCACGAAAGTGTCAGATTTGGCGGTGGAGGAGTGTTGGTGTATGGTGGCATCTCCATTGACGGGCGCACTGACCTCTACATCATTCGAGATGGAGCTCTGACTGGTCGCCGATATAGGGATGAGATCCTCAGACCTATTGTAGTCCCTTACGCTGCAGAAATCGGAGATAACTTCATTTTAATGGACGATAACTGCAGGCCACATCGTGCAAACCTGGTGGAGGATTTCCTTTTCGAGGAAGGGATCGTTCGAATGGAATGGCCAGCGTGTTCGCCAGACATGAATCCAATCGAGCACGTTTGGGACGCTCTAGGAAGACGAGTTTCTGGCCGCCAACAACCCCCACAAACTCTCCAAGAAGTGGAAAGAGCTCTTCTGGAAGAGTGGGGCAGAATACCCCAACTCGTCATTAATAGCCTCATTGAGTCCATGCCTCAAAGGTGTTCAACGTTGCTGGCCGCCCGTGGAAACCATACCCCCTACTGAAAATGATTTTCTTTGAAGAAAACATATTTCTTATTCTTTTTACCTCATATGCACAAATTGTGTTTTTTTCCTTTAGTACACAAATGCGCAATAAAATGCATTTTTTTCTGCCAAACATGTGTAATTTATTCCCATATAACCTACTATGTCTGTCGACCATGTATCAATCAGCTAAACAGTTTACCAGATACAAAATCCACCTAAAACTGCAATATCCTTTAATTGTTTTGAGCAGTGTATATGTGTAAGGAAAAAAATGAGCAGTTTTCTTTTTACTACCAACTGCCAAAAAAAAAATTTGCGTTTTATTATGGCATTTTTTAGCCACTTTTCACTTTGAAAGAAAATTTTCTTCAGGTTTTTTTTTTAAACCACTTATCGAATCACACATTTCATAAAAAAATTGTAGAGTCCTTGAAGGACAACAAAAACTGAAGACACTCGATACCTCACAAGCCTTTTTTCGCACAAAAAAATAGCCGCCACACACGTTGTACGCTGTCTCACCCTTAAAAATTGACGCACTAACATTTCACTTTTTATTTGCTGGAATCTTATGTCACTTTTAAACATTTTTCACAGAAAACACTGGTGACACAAGTGACGCATAACGCGGTTTCCACAACACAGAACTTGTGCACAACACTGGTGATTTTTTTTCACTGAATAGTCGGAGAGAGCAAGAAACAAAAAGGTGACCAGAGGAAAAAAAAACACTGAAGAAGCCACTGACGAACTTCGGCGAAAGGAGTTGGAAAACACAGCACCGTAAAACGTCCGTCCAAGAGATGAATTCCCTCACTCGGAAAAGATTCAGAACTCTGCAGAAACAGAACAGGGGATTTCCCGTTTCCGTGCGACAAATGAACTGCCCATTATCTTACGCAGGCCACTGGCGAAGACATGTAGCGGTGAGAAAAATGTTCGCAGGCAGAGAGAAGTAAAATCATGTCTCTATTCATTGCATTTTTTTTTTTTAAGTTGGAGAAAAATTCGGCTGCTATGCACCAATTATATCTCGTGGGGTTCGCATGAGATGGTGGTTCGTATCAGATGGTGGTTCTCGGGTTCGCTGAAAAGATGGTTAAAAAAACTCCAATATATCGATGAAAGTACAATCACTTATTTATTTATGTTCAAAGACAAAGGAAGACATCTCATAAAAATTGAGCTTCGGATATGAAGCAATACAGAAGGACACATTAAGTATCTCAATGTGTATAAACAAATTCGTTTCATCACTGCTACGCATCGTCACAGAAAAGAAAAGGAAGAAAACAACAGCGTCCTTTAACGGACCTTCCAGTCAGGCGGTCAGGGGCGAACTCCTCGATGATGCGTACTCAGAACATGAGTCTTGGCATCATGTATTATTGCCAACTAATCAAGTTTTTGATGCCGATATTATAGAGACAAAGGACTGGCTGCAGGATTAGCTGACAAATAACGTGGCATCTCAGCCATTCGGCACACCCACAGGATGTGAAGCAACCCTACATGTTCCTAGACTAAGAGCGACAACAAGTCTCGATTATGTTTACATTAACAGATTGCAGTTAAATGTGATTGAGTAATCTTTAATCAATGTATGTGAACTGTAGAAAGCATAATGATAATTGGAGATATAATTTATAACTGCAATTCCAATAAATACATCTTTTCTTTATTTAATTTTTTTACCCGTCAAGTTCTAATAGGAAATAAGAGTAGGTTATTTATAGCGTAAATGAAATACGTTAAAGAAAAAATGAACGGTTAACGTGGAAGTGCAGCTGTACGAATTATAACTGCGCACGATTGCTGTTAACTAAAAACCGTTAGGAAGGGAAGTAAATAAATAAATAATCGAGAATGAAAATTTTGAATAAGTGAAACAAAATATCTGAAACCATAAATCTTTCTATGTGTTGAGAAAAGTTCCTTGTGAAAGGAAAAGAAAAAAAAAACTAAATGAATGTAGAAGTATGAATTGTTTTAGGAAAAAGAATTACTATAATGAATTTACTTGTTTAAAGTAGATTTTGAGAAACGGGGGGTGAAATTGCTATGTTGCAGATAAATCTGCCACAAGAACTATTTTTAATGTTATCTGAATATCAGACTGAGTTTTTTTTTTTTTACTTTGGGTAATTAATATTCAAAAGAAATTGTGTTGTTTACTTACATTTTAAAAGCTAGATTCTGTAGGACTGTATGGGTGGCCATAATTAAAACATAGGTTTTTAAGGGGGCACAGGACCTTTAAAGTTCTAAAAGATAGGTTTTCGATTTTTGTTTCCTACCGGTTTTGTTTCGGTTGCTGTGCCGTTATTTTAAATTTCGCAACAATATTAGAAAAATCCCATTCAAAATCCGCATTATTTCTTGAGTTATAATCATATATAGCCGCTGAGTATAATGAAAGGACCGTAGATATTGAAACTTTAAAAGGCGTTTTCTAGGATTAGTCAATTTTGAGTTTGCGCGCACTGTTATTTTCAAACTATGAAATCTATAGCTTTAAAGAAATTAACCAAATATGGGGGATTCTCAAAAGTAGGTATCATTAAACGTTAACTATATGTAATTTTTAAAATTTACAAATTTAAGGCCAATTTTTTTTAATAGTATAGTATATAAATCTACAAAAGTATACACAAACATTAAAAGACAGCCACTATACCGGAAAAATAATTATTAAAGCATTTAATTAGCAGTTGTGTACGTTACAAATTTGGGACATTTTTTCGCACGTAGGTTACAGATTTTGGACATTGCTGATAGATTTTGGACGTTGCGCTTTGTATTTAAAATATTCTTAATACTACGAGTGTAGTAAATTTGTCCTATAATTGTATGTGTATACATATATATATATGTATAATTAACTTTTTGTTATCCAGTAATAATAATAATAAAATCAAATGTTAATCTCTGGTATTAAAATATTTACTACTTTTTTGAAGAAATATCTTAATTTTATAGGAATTACACATTATGCAAAAAAATGTACCTTTACATAACATTAGAAGTATCCAACATATAATTTATTCATTTTTTCTCAATAAAAAATAAAACCCCAAGATATACTGACATTTTTTTTTAATTCACATATCTATAATTTCTTTATCAAAAGAAAAGTCTCCTCTTGCTTTCACCGGGTGAGGTGGATTTGGTGATTTCAACAAAATATCTTCATATTTTAAATTTGTGCTGTCTTTTTTAAATGGATAATGAAACCTGTTAAAATCAATGTCTGCCTGAGGAGTCAAAAAATTTATAGAAAATATTTATTCGCCATTATCAATGCTGATCTTTTCAATAATACCTGACCATAAGTTTTCATCATGAATTAATACAAAGTACCAGTCACCAATGTCAATCTATTTTCAACTGTGAGGAGTCCAATTGAAGAGACAATATTTTTTTCACCAGCTTCACTGGTAATGCATTCTTGATTGATTTTTTTACAGAGATTGTAAAAACCAGATGTATTTCTTATTTGAATAGTACCAAATTTGTTTGTCGTGTGTACGGAGTGAATCTATTGAGTACCTTTAACTGTTTTCGCTGGCTATATTCTATACTTTGAATACTGTCAATTTCCGTTTTTTTTTTTTTTTTTTTTTTTTTTTTTTTTTTTTTTTTAAACAAAGTTACTGCACGAAGTGGCTTAAACGTTTTATTATCCTTGCGTTTTGATGGGGGAGCAAAGAGAAAGAATGGAATTTTAAGGAGATTGGATTCTTAAACCTTGAATTAAAAAAATAAAAAACTCAAGTACAATAATTTAACAAAAAAATATTTATTTTATTTTTTTAAGATGTATCTTAAAACAATGGACTCTGTTATAATATATTTATTTATGTATTTAGAAAATTAAAATTATGAATGTTTAGATCGTTCCACGATTTGGACATTGTTATTAAATAATCTTTTGGGGTACATTTGCTACAAAGAAAACTTTGCAAAATACATAAAAACACGTAAGATCACCGAAGAATTACTTTTGAAATAAAAAAAGAAGTTTAATATTTATTTTAAATCATACTTTTAAATAATCATGTCCGAAATTTCGTAACGATCGCAGCGGTCGCCATATTGTGACTGTCGTTACACACATTAGTTGAGCATGCTTCAAGTCATGTTATATTATTACACGTACCAAATACACTTTATTTATACAAAACACGTTAATTATTTACGATAAAACATTATAATAAATATGTTTTTAAACGTTTCAGGACACCAAATCATCTTTAAAAATAAATTTATCGAAAATAACATCGGCGTTTCCATTGTTACCCGATTTGGACATTCCACTTTCTTATTTGAGAAAAGTGCATTTAGTGCAAAAAAATCATACAAAAACACATACAAATAATTTAATTTTTTTAAATGATTATAAAGTTAGAGAAAAGAGTTTAAAGTACTTACTTGTTGTATTTTTCGTGGAAATGATAGCTTTGTGGCATTCGTTACTTTTGGACATAACAAAATACAGAAAAATTCTTTATAGAAAAGTCCTTCTATCTTCAAAAATGCAATAAAACAGCTTGCCATCTCTCAACGAAATTATTAAAAAAATCATCCGTTTCCTTTATGCATTCGTTGTTTACCATTAGAACCACCTGGTAGCAAGTTAAAACTGTTTTTCTTGGTGGTACATTGGAGCAGTTAACGTTATGAATGTCCAAAATTGGCCTCTTTAGCGTAAAATAATAAAATTTTAAGATATTTATAGAAAGCTTTTACAATAAATTATGTCATTTCCTGTCTCTGAATAGAATTAAAAACTCATTGTAAAAAAAAAAAAAAAAAAAAAAAAAAAAAAAATTCAATGATAATTAAAATTATTTTGGAAAGGCTTAAAGTTATGACGTGTGTCCAGTGCCCACCTTTTGAGGATCGCCCATATACGTTTCATTGCTATCTACATGATAACAACAACAACAACAACAACAAAAAATCAAACATTTTTGTGTTAGTACTTTACTAACGTTTGAGTGCGAACAATGCAAATAATTGGCTATATAATGATTTTCACTGTGCCGAACAAATCAACCATTCGAAGTAATAGATTCAGGAATATCAGTCACACGACCCATTTTCAGACGAAAAAGCAAACAAACTGCAAAAAGAATACTGATTTTAAATAACATCATCTCAATTTAATCAATGATGCCACCAGTTATGCATTGCTGATAATTAAAGGAGAATTAATGTGAAATATTCTAATATTTTGACTTTTCAAAATATTTTTTTTTAGTTAATCTTTTCAAAAATGATATTAAATTTAAGATAATTAATAAGTTTAATCAACAACAAGTTCTTAATAAAAATATCGTTTGCATATTTGCATTAAAAGATATTAAATTACCAAATGATATTTTCAATTTATAAAAAAAGTAATTATTCTAATATTTTGAATATGAGCTGTATCGGATGAAATATTCTTTTATGTAAAAAAAATAAATCCATTATTTCGTTCAATTGAGTTTGAATTCAATTCTATATACAATTATTTGTTCGTAACAAACCAAATTTGCTAGTTGGTATAGGCCATAACATCTGTTGAAATGGAATTTTAACACGTTCACGCCGGCGCACAGTGGATCAAAGTATAGGCGATGACGAACATAGGATTATCACGATAGTATAAGCCTACATATATGATGTTTTTCGTTATATTTAGGTTTAAATGAGTAATATAAATGATACTGAAAGTATCTGCATGGTTTTTATGAACAATTTCATGCTTTTTTGTCGCGAACAGGAAGTTTAGGAAGATGATGAATAACAAAAATAAACTGGAAAAACAAAGCATGCAGTTTTTACTTATATCCAAATGACATTTGTGGAATATTTAAAGTATTTGTTTAATTTTTAATTGTCAACATATACATAACTCTTTAAAATCCTTCTACAAAACTACAACATTCTACTTCAACATTTTAGAACTTATTTCAGTGCATATTTGTTATTATTGGGTTTGAGTTTTTATTTAATTATCTTGCAGTAATATTAATTTTAGCATATTTCTTTTTTATTTGAAACAAGATTATTTCATTATGTCTTTTTTCTTGTAATGTTTTGAAATATGATAACAAACAGACATTTGTTTTTGTTTCTGAAAAATTTAAATAATGATTTTAGTTATGAAAAATCAATGCTTAGTTTTGTAAGTGAAAAATGTGGGCTAATTGCCTCAGACATTGATGAAGAAAATTTAAAGGAGCGTTTACGTATGTTTTGTGTAAATGCAAAAGATAGCTGGCTGAAACCTGAACGAAAATTAGATCGTTTTAGTAATAAAAACTATTCTTCAATTCAGTGTTCCTTTAAAGTTGGTAATAAGCTTAAACCATTTGCAGTTGAAAATTTGCAGAAATCAACACCACGAAAATCTTTTTCAGACGTAACCAAAACTCATGAAAGAAGACTAACTCAAAGTTTTAGAGAGGATACTTCTGGAAAAGCTAAATTAAGAAGAATCAAAGAGTAAATTTCAACGCGAATTCAGAAAAGAATTAGATTTACTAATAGATGTTTTAAACGGGGAAGTGATTTGAGTGGTTTGGGACATTTTTGCTGACTTTAAAAAGACAGCTGAGATCACTGGATTGGATAAAGAACTTATTAAACGTTTTGCCATTATAATGGTGATCGCCTGTGACAAAGTAATTAATGCCGAAAAATTTGGCACTTCCGCACTGGGAACAGCTAAACAATGTGTCTCAAAGTACGGTTGGTATTTTTATGCTAGGATCTATACATAATTACCAACTCATCAAAAGGTTAGGATTACAAATTTTGATGTTCCAATTGGATAATTATCAGAAGAAGCTAGCGAAGCTCGAAATAAACAGTTTCGAACGTACCGGGACCGGGAGTCTCAAAAGAAAAAAATTAAGTCGAAGAGCATCTAAGGAAGACTTATTGCTCCATTTGCTACACAAAATAAAAAAACGTTCAAAGGAACAGAAAATTTCTAGAAGCATTGGGTCTTTTACTTTAAAATATAACACTTTAACAATGACATAGCACCGTATCCATTTATTAGAGTACATTTAACCCTCTGAGAGCCTTTGCGCTTTTTAGCATTTTCATGTAAAAGTTTATATAACCCTAGATACGAGTATATTAAATTTAATTTTGAAGTTTAATGTTAAATTAGTTTTTACATCATTTCATACTAGAAATTTCTTACCGTATAATGTTCTTTAAAAAATATTTTTGTGTACAGCCAATTTAACATGTTTTCTGGAAACGGAAAATTACGTAATAGCCGCTTCAAGTCCATTTATTTCGAAAACGCGCAGGTTTGCGCAAAAAATCCTCTATACCACATTAAAATATAGGCTTTCAGGAATATCAGCATGTGTTTGAAATTTTGAACAACTTTAAACAATTTAAGTTACGTAATTTTGAAGATTATGATTCCGTTAATTCTATATGCGTCGTTCATAATGTAGAAGGAGACATAAAATTCAATCAAAATGTAGTCAGTAGTAGTTTAAAATGTGTTTCAAGAAATTAATAATGATATTTTAAATGTGTTATTAGTAGAGTATTCTTAGGTTTTATTTCTGAGCACAGCAAAAAGTCACTAAAATTCGCAGAAAAATTCCTCTGCTGAAAGATGTATATTCCGAGCTATACAAATACGATATAATTTTGTATAATTTAAAAAATAAACATATATTCGTATTTTGTAGACATTCTTTTAAAATATTTCATTGCAAAAAATTAGTTTTTTAATGATTATTTTTTGGCTCTATGTTCGCATTTTCTTAAGGATTGATCCACTGTGCGGCGTGGTGGGTCACACTCGACTGTCTCAGAGCTGTCAAGCCTCCGGCTTTTTGGATACCAGTATCTTAATACAGAAAATGTTGTTTTATTTAATTAGAATAATTGGGCGATTTAAAGGAACAACATTTTCTCTAAAATAATAGTGGTGTGCAAAAAGGCGGAGATTTGACAACTCTGTGACAGTCGAGTGTGACCCACCGCGCCGGCGTGAACGTGTTAAAGGAAACAATTATATATATATATATATACATATCAAAAATTTCAGAAAAGTTAGAAGTTTAACATATAAAATAAAATAAAATATCATTAAATTTTGAAGCTTTAAAAATCCTGAGACCCCTTAGGAATGAACTTTTTTCTTAAATCTTCTCCAATCAAATTAATAAGAAATGCTATCTCAAGTTTCGAAATTATCGCATAAACATTTATTCAAGCATACTAATTTTACATTTTTTTTCTGAAAAGCTTAATATAACATTTTAAAATGACATTATTTGATGAATGACTTTACAAAAAGACTTAAAGCAACAATCTGTCAAATTTCTTGGCTAGAAAACCCATTAATCTTGCCAAATAGCATAAAAATTTAAAAATTAAAAAAAAAATTTAAAAAAAAAGAAAAAAAAACATGCTTAGAACAACTTTCAAAAGTTAATTTTTACGCCATTCTAAAATCATTAGGCTTTTAGTGATGCTTCTGGAAAAAAAACTAACAAAAGCTTATAGAATTATTCTAATATTCCCTTGTCAATAATTCTTTAAATGCGTGATTTTTTTTTATCTAACTACTGAAACTATGCATAAATATTGTCTAAGGATTCATTCACAGCCATTTCTTAAATTAGATTTCTTAAATTAGAAATACACTATTGTCATTTTGATGTAAAATGTACAAAGTAACGTGAAATGCAGTATTTATTATACAGCATTTAATTCAATTTATATAAAAAGAAAAAGGTCATCTTTACACAGTTCATCTTTAAAACTACATTATATTATTCACATAGATAAATAATGAACATAGTATTTACAATTTGTACTTACTCCTTGGAATTTTAAAGGCCCCACCAGTGGCCGAGAGGTTCTGCTCTCGAAGCTGGTAGACGGGAGGTGCTGGGTTCGATCCCAATCGCGCCCGTCGACCTAATCGTTCGGAGTTTTCGTGGTTTTCTTCGAGCCTTGGATTTCCAAGCGTTAATGCGGGTTAGGTTCCCTTAGAAAGCCCCCACGAAGGGCACTCCCCCCTGGGCCCATATCCCTCGAGCAGATAATTGCCCGTCAAAAATCAACCAACCAACCTTGGAATTTTAAAAGTATGGCGCTGTTTTTTTTTTTAGAATAGCAATTTCTCTTCAGGAAATCGCATAATTTGCAACCACCTTTTTCCATTGCATCATTTGTAATATTTTATCTGATTACAGGTGAAATTTTTTCTTTTTTTAAATTGTCATAATTGTTTAGACATACTGTATTTTTTCTGCCCTCGAAATGCTATTTCTTTCAGGCAACAATTAAAGTATCGATCTTAAAATAACGTTATGTTATGTAAGATAGCCGTAAAACAAAGCAGATGCATCATTGTATACTTAAATAATTGTAATCTCTACTGCATTTTTTAAAACTTCTAAGCATCACTTATATTCAATTTTTACACGTTGGTATAGGGTAAAAAGTATTTTAAACTGCAATTAGTTTGAAAACTTCATCTCAAATTATTTTTGAGATATTAATTTATTTTTAGCTTTTAATGACATTTCTGTAATGATGGCAACTGAAGTACTCCATTTCTGTATGAATTAAAGGAAAATTTGTTGGAAAATAGTAGATTACTATATCTTTTTGTTGCCATTTTATCATAATAACTGGAAAAAAATGTAATAACATACGTGCTGTTTTGAAAAAATAGAAATGAATGATTTCTGATAAAAAATAGAGCTATTAAATATATATTTAATTTTATGATCCATATTAATGTTATGAACAAATAAAGGTACATGAAAAAAAGTAATTATTCCTAAAAGTAATTATTTTATGCCCTAATAATTGTCCCTAAAAAAATCGCCTTAATAAAATTTGCATTTTGACATATTTTTTAATATATCTGTAGATTATTTAAAACAATCTTCTTGTAACAAATTTTTATGATCAAAATTTTAACAAAAATCATGATCAATGTTTTAATTCTATGGAGATTGAATACTGATTTTCTGTAAGATTTTTCAATACATATTCCAATAGATAAATATGAATTTAATTGACTTTGGAAAAAGAAAATAAAACATAAACTAGTATGTTGTGGCCATCACAAATTATTCTTCTATGTAAATCACGTCAATTAAATCATTTAAATAGCGCAAGAAATTACATCTATTTAGCACCAATTCATATCAATTTATATCTGAATTTGAAGTATAAAATTCGTGCATTAGTTATTGAGAGAGAGCTATAGGAGAAATTCTGAAAAATTTAGCATAGCAGCGTCACCTGTTGAGCGATTTGCACCAAGACATAAACAGCTCTAATTCATATCAAGTCTATACCAGAATCTGAAGTTTGTTGAAAATACAAGCATTAGTTCTTGAGATAGAGCTATTGCGGAAATCACCAAAAAACGCAGCATAGCAGCGCCACCTGTTGAGCGATTTACACAAAAAATGTGTAAAACGTCAATTCATATCAAGGACTAACTTAATCTGAAGTTTGATGAAAATCCGTGCATTATATCTTGAGATAGAGCTATTACGAAAATCGTGTAAATGCGGCAAAATGCAGCATAGCAACGCCATCTGTTAGGCGATTTACACTAAAACGCTACCAGCACCGATTCATATCAAGGAATAACTGAATTTGAAGTTTGATGAAAATCCGTGCATTAGTTCTTGAGATAGAGCAATTGCAGAAATTGCACAAAATGCAGCATAGCAGCGCCACCTGTTGGGCGGTTTACACCAAAACCTAATCAGCATCAATTTATATTAGGGACTACTTGAATATAAATTTTTATTAAATTCCGTACATTAGTTCTTGAGATAGAACGCCTATAAAATTTGTGCCACATAGAGAAAGACATTTCGCAAAAACATGTTCTTAGGAATCTCTGACCTCTAAAACGTATAAATCCGTCGAAAACCGGAAGTCGAAAATTTTTACGAATCCAATATTTTCTTCTTGTAAAGATAGAAGAATGTAAAAAGATATATGTGTATGCATGTAATAAATATGTATGTGAACTTCAAAAATCTCATATCAACTGATAGATATGTATGAGTCTGTTTCTTAAAAAGATTGCCTAGATAAAAATGAATAACACCCAACCAACAACGCTTGAACAAAATATTCACTCTTATCAAATTCTAGCATGATTTAGTATATTTAGCAGACAACGCCTGAAAATATATTCCACGTGCATAGACTGACAACTTCTTAACAATATATATTTTTAATCCGTCTTCATTCAACATTCAGTGAACACAAGAAACATATAAAATTTAAAGGATAACATACATTTACCACACTTTAGTTTCAGGCACAATACACGACTAATTCCTACGAATCATCCTTATTTCAATAACATTTAACACTTTCGGGGGCAAGGTAATTGCTGATATGAGTGAATGACACCAAAATTTAACAAACAAATTTATTTCAAAATAAGCAAAAGCTTTTGTTCACGTACTTAATACAAGGAAAAAATTATTCGAATATTCTGGTGCCAATGTGGCATTTGGGAATTAAAATTAAGTGGTCCAAAAATTAACCACCGCCCTTGAAGGATTTATCTCGCTGAAATATTACTGCATTCTGTAATATAATATTGAAAGACAGTGCATGCGCGCCTCTTGATAAAAATGCAAAATAAAAACAAAAATTTATAGCGTACCATGAATGTCTGAAAATGTATCCTCAGCGGTGGAATCTATTCTTTTTAAAAATTCTTCTTGCTCGCACAGATAATCAGTTCATGTATTTTTTTTCTTTGCAATTTATCCACAATTTATAAAGTAGATGTTCAAATCATCTATCAGCATATGTAGAATATCTTGATATAAAATTTGCCATTATTACATATATGTATGTTTGATGTACAATTCCCTAACCACCATTTAAAACATTTTTTAAAAAGAGGTTTTCTGCAATGCTTTTCTTTTTTATAGCTATGGTGTAATCATTTCCAGATACATCAAATATATGGTCGGATCAATATATATTATATTAAATCTCTGCATATACGCAGGATTTTGGTAATAAAAAAATATCATAAATATTAAACTTGAAAATAATCGGGTTTTTAAATAAATCATTCGTGCGATGTCGAAAGTAAAAAAAAGTAGTTTAATCCTGATTATTGGTCATATTCCGAGCTATTTTCCAGATACTGTAAAGATGGTTTAGAATGCACGGAATTGTGGATCAGAATTCACGAAATCCTGAAACGATGTCCTATATTTTTATTTATAATTTATTTTATAATCGTCTAAATTAGACAATTAGATAACGTGATTAAATTTTAAAACGAGAGGTGATGTATTTAATGATTTTTCAATTTTTCGAAATTAACTTTTTTCTTTATTATTTTTCCGGTCAGAATATTCCAGAGTAAAATATTGTTTCAAATATATTCTTTCATTTTATTATACCCGTTGTTCAGTTTATCAGATAAATTTATCTTGATAAAATATCAAAGATTTTCAACCACCATTTTCTCGAAAATAATGAATCATTAAATGATTTTCATGACAGTTATGGTTAGTATTCCAAATTTAAGATATACATATTGGATATTTCAAAGAAATAAGAATGAAAATCCAGTTAACAAATTGAAGAAAATATTTCATAAAATTTACTTTTTACTCGTTTTCACTGTTACCTATTATTAAGAAAATTTATCTGTTTCATTTTTTATTAGGTGCGTTCGTAATTATATAAATATGTAGCACCTATAGTCGTCGTTCAGTCCGTCCGTCCGTCCGTCCGTCCGTCTGTCTGTCTGTCTGTCCGCATGTAACAGAGCAAAAACAACCCAACCGAATGGTCTGAAATTTTTAATGTATGATTTTTGCAAAATTTTGTCGAGCCATTTCAAATTTTAAGAAAATTGGATGCATAGTTTAATTACAGGGGCAGTCAAATTTTTTTCTTTAGATTACGGCCAATGGGAAAAATTATAGCAAATGCATTTTAATGATGTTACAGCCTTCCGAATGGTCTGAAATTTTAAATATACAATTGTTTCAAAATTTTGTCGAGCTATTTGAAATTTTAGGAAAATCGGATGTATAGTTTAATTACAGGGACAGTCAAAAGTTTTCCGTTACATTACGGGGAATGGGAAAAAAAATTATTGTAAGTGAATTTTAATGATGTTATAGACTTATGAAGTTAAAAAATATATACATTCAGTACAATATGGGATAAAAAAATAATTATAAAACTAGTTATAGTACGAACGCACCTCATTTGCCACGTTTGACGAGCAATTTCCGACTTGTTTTACGTAAATTGGTTTAGTTACATGAATTAAGATATAAAACTTTTTTGACATGTTTAAAATTTTGAAATTTGTCTCCACTTCAAGTTCCTTCTTAAGTTAGACAAAATGGTTGAACAATGTTGGCTATTAGTTGGATAATTCTTATCCTATATTAGGTTATAACAATAAATGATGGCTTTGTCATACTACTGGACTAGAACAATTTGAAGTTGAACACTCCGAATTATAGATGCTTTTGTTGCCTTATTGTTGGCATATCAATTACAGTAGAGCGCCGTAACGGAACTTCATTTATCCGTAATTCTAATTATCCGAACAGCCTATTTATCTCAAAAATTATTTTTAACGGAACTTCAAATTATCCAAACACACTGTTTCTCTTATTTTTTTTGCCATTCAAATTTAGAATGCGAAATCCAATCCCCGATTAGGGTATCGTTGGGAGTAGTAACAGCGAAAAAGAAATGGCAGAAATAGAAAACGAATGCTCTGAAAATGACCCAGGTCCATCACTTGAAGAAGCCTTTGTATCTTTGGAAACATATAAGAAATAGATCGAACGGCAGAAAAATGCTGATCCTATTCAACTAACGTATTTAAGAATAATTCGACATATGGCAGCATCGAAAATAATGTCTTCTTTGAAACAAGCAACAATCGCAAACTTTTTTGCTTAATTTATAATCTATGCAGTTCAGAAGATGATAAAAATAGAAAAAGAAAATTTTAAATGATAAAAAAGTAAACTAAACAAAATAAAAAAGACAAAAATGAATAAATAAAATAAAAAAGAATTTTTAAAGACGCACTGGCTGGTGCTGTCAGTCTTAAGACTAGATAAAGTGCGAAGTATAGTCAGGAACATCACTAAATTGTCTGTCCGTTTAGCCAAACTAGGGTTGTTCTCGACGTGTTCGGATAATCGACGCTCTACTTAATTCCATTTATCGACGATTTGCACAAACTGCCAACAATGGGGGGAATAATCTGTGCTAAATGGGTTTATGAATATGGGAATCATTTTTTATTAGTTAGGTATCGATAAAGAAACTGAAAAGTTCATTTTGGAGATATAGAAATAGAACGCATCACAGTAATAAAAGTTTAAAACACCTACTTCTTAGAAAAAATTTTATCAAAATTGGTGGCGACTCTAGCTCCAACAATTTTCAACCGATCAAGCTAAATAATTAGGAAAAGAATACTAATTGCTTATTTTATATTACTTGAGTGTCAGTTTAATTTGAAACATTAAAAAAAATCTTCGTTATAACAAAATACGCTTTGTATGCATATTGTTTAATTTATTATTTGATATTTTTTATTCAATGTAAAACAGTGAAGCATTCTATAATGTTAATATAAGTTTGGGTAAAGACAAATATCACTTACCTTACTTATCATCTATCAAAGAATTTATCCATCTCTATAACCACATCTGGGCGAATATATTTGTGTAAACCAATGTATTAATTAATTTCACAATAAGTGATCTTCCACATTCTACATTTATTTTTGAATAATATATATATGAATATATAACAGTCTGTATATAAATCATATGATGCAAACTCAATTATTTGAAATAGGGTATAAATTTTCATTAGCAGAATTTTAGAAGCAATATTATAAAGCAAAATAAATAAATAAAACCGTGACTAAAGCTGAATTCATGTTGAACTTGATGAATGACACTTGGCAAATAAATTTCGTACTTTAACAGTTAAAAATCGTCCAATTTCAATTTTCACACTGTCTAAAAGCTCCATAATAATTATAATTGTTTATTCATCAAGATTACTTTGTAATAAATAACTTTGGCACATTATGATAAGATTACCAGACACATAAATTAAAATACATAAAATAACACATATATACTTAATAAAAGAAAATTCTTTTATTAAAATATTATTATGATCAAAATGGGGGAAGGGGAGGGAAAAGTGTACACTTACCCAAAATTCGATAGAACATTCACGACACTTACGTTTTCAATATACATCCAAGGTGTTGTCAATAATTGTAAGTATTGAAATCTATAATTATCCTTTTACATTGCATTATAGATAAATGTTGACATTATCTGTAATTATCAAATATTGTAACTGTCACCAAAGTCCGTGATCAAAATATGAAAAAGTCCTAGATCGGTCTTTAAAACACTATATTTGTCCTATACTTGTCCGCAAGAACACAAAGCCTGGAAATTCCTTTCAAAGAACCTCTTTAATAGGGAATCTGGATGATAAAGATATTCTAATAAGTTCGTGAGAATAACAAAACGTATTTATTAGCTCCAACGGAATCTTCGGTGACGACAAGGAAAATGATTCCACCTCACAATTTGATCCCAAGACTAAGATCGCCGATTCGTGTTAGATATTGGTCACTTCGAAAGTATTTGTTGACCGAGAATACTGTCAACTCTCAAGGTACTTCTTGATTTCCTTCAAGAAGTAAAAAGTAACTTTATCCATTTTTGCTCCACTTTGAATTAAACTTTCATTGCAGTAGACCGTCTTGATGTATCTAGACATATTTAATGAACAAATAGTGGAAGACAGATAATATCATACTTTTTGTCAATGCTTTATAAACTAAATTGCTTAAAATTAGTAAGAGATGGTTAACACTCCGTCTACCAGACGGGTCCATTGGACCCGACAGGTACATACAAAATATTCATTCAAACCAGAAATTTCTTTAAAATATACTAAGTATATAAACCAGACAAAAATAAGGTAAATAAATAAGTTAAATAGTTTTAAATAAAAATTCTGGTGTAGAACGTTTTATTAAAACTTGAATAAAATTCCCGGTAGATCTAGGGTTAATGAGGCTATTATTGTGACCCAACTGTCAAAAATATAAATTTTTCGGAGCGACAATGCACCCTTCTTGGCACGTTGCCGTCCGATGCCAAAGAGGGTGATATGATGCTACCAACGAACCGCCGTTAGGCTCGAAAGTGGTGGATTGGCTGTTTGACTTGTTGCCACACGGAAGGATAAAAGATTTAAATAAAAGATCGTTACGTTAAAAATCGAATTTAATATTGGAAAATTATTATAAAATATTTATTTCTGCTGAAAGTATTAAATTTAAGATTTATTATTTTATTATTTATATTTATTAACGATCTTTTCTGTAGAATAAATTAAAACTGTTTTAAAGTAAAATTTAAGTGAAAAAAAATTTTGAACGATTAATATTAATTAATTAATTAATTACTTTAAAGTTACTAATTAAATATTTTAACGTTTCCATTACCTATACATATATATAGAGATATTTTAATATTAAAGCGCCGATATTAAGGTGATTTCTTTTATACTTCTTATATGAATATTTTTCTTTCTTTCCGTTTTTTTATTTTTTATGGGAGAGAACGGCAAACTTTTCTTACTGAAACACAGACATGTATATTTTTAATAATTGTAAAAATATATAACAAAAATGGTAGATCAGCTCAGTTTGTTTAATCGATAATTACATGCAAAATATTTCAGCTTAAATACTTTAAATATAAAATATTGTTTCTTTTTTAAATATTGTTAAGTGTTAACTTTATTTAATTATAAATCATTCTAAAATTAATAATAATAAAATGAAATTCATGCAACTTCTCCTCCTAATACAATATGTTATTAGTGAGATGAATTATCACCAAAAATATTACAGAAACCATTTTGCAAGGCGTTGGGCTCGAACCTGCTTACTCTACAAAAATCCAGAGCTTTAAACTGCTGCTTAAAGCCGCTGCACCAGCAGGAACTCGTTTAATTCCCTATAAATTGAAAATGTTCGAAATAGTGTTAGCGCATGCGCAAATTTGTCGCTTTCGACCTACTTCAACTTTTACTACTGCTTTTTAATATATATGATGGGATTTTCTCTTTTTTATACTGACAATATAAGTTTTTTAATTTGTTTCACGAAAACATAGCTATTGTAGTATATTCAACAATAATGTGAAGAAAATTAGAATTTTAACAATGTTTCGCAAATGCATTTTCTAAACTTTCACTCTAATTGCACCAGCCTACGATTTGAAAAATCATTTTCGAAACAAATCCGGAAGAAATTGAATTCATGCATTTGTCTAAAAAAGAAATAAAACGGATTTTCTGCGACACGCATCACATTTTTGTCTTATGCAATTTTTTTTTTTTTTAAATGCTAAAAAAATACAAAATTTCAAATATGACCAAGTTTGTTGGTATATGAAACGATACGAAATTAAGCTAAATAAACTTGAGTTACTGGAAGTAATGTAGAATATTTACTAATCTTCTACACTTTAATATGCAATACTACGCCCGCCAATGATTTTAATCGTATTGTCAAAATGAGTGAATTCAGACAAATTCCGTGGAGATCTCTCCTTCTTCAAAGAGTTATTCATTGTTGCAGGGTGATGGCTCATTTTTTAAGAAAATAAATCTTTTCTATTTACCAAAATTCACGCCATAGTAATAATTAAATTTATATAAATAGATTACGTGAAGTGATTTTTGGTTAAATTTCCTCATTTAGCATTAAAAACAGTTTATAAAACTCATTGACATACACTTGTGTAAATTGTGTAGACCTGTGTTATTTTTATTTTCTTCTATCTTTACAAAAATAAAGTAGGGGAGATGGGGGATATTGGGGCATTTTCACAAAAGTATATATTTTTATTTTTTTATTCAAGTTATTCTCAATATTATATATCACATTTCATACATTAGGTATTTGATAATATGTATGAACAATATTTATTCTAGATTATGATTTATTAGGAACAATATTAGGAAATCAAAAACTCTTTCCCCCTGTCCCAATCATCCCCACAGCAGGGATGAATGGGACATAAAGTTTTTCCTCCCTATATTCAATTTTACAAATTTAAAATTTATAATTCTAACCTTATATGTAATCATATTTGTAATATATGATTTTAGAGCATGAATCGATATGATCTTTTTCAGTAACTTCTTTTATTGCAGTTTTAACTTTTAATGCAGACTTCGGCTATCAATCTGTTCTTTTCTCCCACTTATTTACCACCATTTTAGATTTGAAATGAAAGTGCAAAATGTCTTTTAAATATGGCATAGCTAATAACTTTCAGTCATAACTTATTAATTAATATTAATTAAATGTATCTTAGAAACATGCAGAACGGAAATTATTGGGTCGATCGGAAAGTCGTGTCGTGTTGGGAAAATCAATTCGTACCGGAAAATTCTCCCCGGTAATTATTAGACATTAGATATCGGAATCAATGTCTAATAATTAAATGATAGAATTTTCCGGTGCGAATCGATTTTCCCAACACGACACGACTTTCCGATCGATCCAATATGTTAGGGGTGGGGATTTATTTGTGCAAAATTTCAAAATTCAGTATAATTTCACCCATTTGATTAATAAAAATATACTATTTTTAACAATTTTATCTATTTTGATTAAGTTTTAGTACCAATTTTTTGGTAATCCATTAATACTTATTACAATACAATAAATAACATTCAGAAATTTTAAACAATAACAACTCATATAATACTATTTAATACTATTAATTAAAGTAAATTATTAATTTATCAAACTATATAATACTATTTTGTTAATAAATTAAATTTTCAACATCTTTAGGGATGAATGAGAATGTCCCAATCATCCCCATTTGAAATGTCCCAATCATCCCCATGATGCATATATTCCCTTCTTAGCCATTTTGCCTCAAAAATTATACTGTCACAATAGTTACTACTCATTCATTTTAATTATCGATATTGAACCTTAAAATAAATAACTACAGCATAGCTTACTTTTATATTGTATAGGATATTTCACATCTACTTTTAATTATCGATATTGAACCTTAAAATAAATAACTACAGCATAGCTTACTTTTATATTGTATAAGATATTTCACATCTTCAAATGTAAAAAAAAAAAAAAACTTACTTTTTAGCAGAGAATTCAGAAAATGCAACTTTGAAGGAAAATGAAAACAGCAATGTGGTCCTACTTTTAGTTCTGAAACACACTGTGGTAGAGCCTTATATGGGGATAGGAAGCAATTTAAAATAAATTTTTATTGCCTGAAATACTGAGAATGTCCCATCCATCCATTGTCTCATTTATCCCCTAGCTCCCGTATTCGATTCGTGAAAATTTTCGACTTCCGGTTTTTGACGGTATTACACGTTTTCGTGGTCAGAGATCCCCAAAAACATGAGTTTGCTAAATGTCCGTCTGTGAGTATGTGACTCTGTCTGTCTGTATGTATGTGACACAAATTTTCTGGGCGCTCTATCTTAAGATCTAATGCACGGAATTTATTAAAAAATTATTTTCAGGTAGTCCCTAATATAAACTTGTGGTGATTAGTTTTTGCTGTAAATCGTGTTAATCGTGTTTGGTGTAAATTTGGTGTAAACTGGTTGCGACGCTGTGCTGCATTTATCGCGATTACTGGAATAGCTCTATCTCAAGAACTGAGGGACGGATTTTCATCATACTTAAGATTCGGTTAGACCTTGATATGAATTGTTGTTGATAATATTTTGGTGTAAATCGTTCAACAGATGGCGCTGCTATGATGCATTTTGCAGGATTTACAAGATTTCCGTAATACCTTCATCTCAAGAACTAATGCACGGATTTTCAGCAAACTTCAGATTCCGTTAGTCCTTGAAATGAATTATTGCAGATTACGTGTTGGTGTAAAACGCCCAACAGGTCGGGCTGCTGTGCTGCATTTTTCACGATTCCCGCAATAACTCTATCTCAAGATTAATGTACGAATTTTCATCTAACTTCAGATTTAATTAGATGTTGACACAAGTTGTTGCTAATTAAGTTTTGGTGTTAACATACCAATAAGTTGCGCTGCTACGCTGGAATTTTCACGATTTCCGCAGTAGCTCTATCTCAAAAGCTAATGCACGAATGTTCTCCAAACTTCAGATTCAGTCAGACATGGACAAAAGTTTTTGATAATTAGGTTTTGGTATAAATCACCCAATAGGTGGCGATGCAAGGCTGTATTTTGCTGTATTCCAAGATTTCAGCGATAGTCATATCTCAAGAACTAATGCACGGGATTTCATATATTTAGAATCCTCATGAGGGGCATATATTGCATATAATTTTGCCAGTGTCATAGCGAATTTTGAAGTATTAACATGTATGAGATAGAAGAAAGTTTTGAGATTGTTACATACGACTAGTTTTAAAATTGCATTTTGTGACACAATTGTCCATGTCGAAAGATTATAATATGTATTCTGTGGATGTCCGATACTTTCATTCATTCAAAAGAATAATACATTTAAGTTGTTTTAATAAATGGCACAGAAAATGTCCTTGTGAGATTTTTAAAAATAATTTAAAGAAGTGCGACATTTATATCGTTAATCATATAATGTAGATATTATTTCGTTTCCAAACAATATTCTAAAATTAAATTTTGAAGCAAGAATGAATGAAGAACGGTTCATTGATAACATATGACATATTTAAAATCCTGTAATGTGCAGAGGATAAAATAAAAATCCCAACGATAAATATAACTTAAAGCAAAAACAAAAGGGGTATACCAATAGTTTTTCAAGTATTAGACGATCTTTTAAAATCATTCTCTAGTGCATTTGAAAAGTAGTTCTTATCTAGATTTGTGTCACCGTGTGTTTAGTAGTGGTGTAGCGCACATAAATATGCTCAGATTTCCACGTAATTAATATATATTGTTTACCATTCTATGCAATGTGCTATACTTATATTACTGTAACACACAGAGGCACTCAAAAGAATCACGTTTCATCATGATATTCCAATAAATACTTTTTGTGATGCATCTGATTGACCTTAATCGTTTAGAAAATATAAACATTTTCGGTCACAACTCATGTTCACAGGAAGTGTTCACAAAAGCAGCGTAGCACAATCCATTTCCTTCGCCGAAGCAAGTCATAGAGGCAGCATTTACTAAGATTTTACAGATATATGGTTCATGCCACAACTTGTCACAGTTTCGAAGCATCGATAATTTGAAATGAGCTTCTCATTGCCTCGCGTGAAAAGAACCGCTGTTTGTATATCGTTTGTCTAAGTAATATGAACCACTCACAGCAGTTATAAAATTCACAAACAAAACTCCTGATGAATTGCTTTAACCCTTTTTTGGTCGGTGTTGTATTTCATGCATTCTTTTTTTTTTGGGGGGGGGGGAGTGGGGGGAGTCTGTACTGCCAAAATCGCGTCATGCTACGAAAAAAAATGATTCGTTGAAAATAAATTCATCGATACTTACATATCGCTTTCTATTTCAAGATTGTTTTTGTACTTTTTGTACTGATAAATATTGCTAATAGGTGTTGGAACTATAATTCTACTAAATATTGCAAAATAGGTGATTGAACTATAATCCTACTATTTTATTTTTTAAGTCCTGCTGTTGTTGTTTGTATTTCTTGTAATATCTTCTTTCTCTAGTTATTGTGGCATATCAAAATGGCGTTTATGGTTGATTCAGATAGTAAGTCCGAAGACAGTGATTTCAACATCTCAGTCAGAAGATGATAGTTCTGATTTATCAATAGAATGACATTTATTCCGTGACTTATGAATTAGAAAACGATGATATGGTATCAGCAAGGATGATGTTAGAAGACAAAATATTGTGCCCTACTCCTCCTCACTTTAATTTTACACAAAACCCTAAAAGAATATGTTGTATAAATATAGTATCAAACTTTTTTCCATTTAAAAGTTTGGTGCACTGCACGAAAAAATTGAGACCAGTGAGTCCGATATTACATGTAGGACTACCAGTACGTCAAGCAAAAAAATGCTTACTGAAAAAATATTTAGCATTTTCGAATTCAGAATAGAAAATGTATTTGTTTTCATTAATAAAAAATGATTTTACTGTCAGAAATTTGAAGAAAAAAATACAACCAAGAAGTGCTTAAATTGATTACGTTTCATCTTCTTTTGAAACTACATTATTGTTATTTATAACTATTTTAATCGCTTTGACTGACCTCGTATATACTAATTAGTATTAAACTTATAGAGTCAAAACACTGTTTTAAACACTAGTGTCGTGAAGGAAATCTTCACCTTGTTATTAATAAAATTTATAATATACTTATAACTACTTAAAAGGTGACAAAAACATATAAAAATATTATTTAATGCAACCCGAGATCTGTTGAACACACACGCGTTCATTTTCAAAAGGAAAAATATTCTATTCAATCAGTCATCTTTTTTCCCTTTGAAAATGAACGCGTGTGTGTTCGACAAATCTCGGGTTGCATTAAATAATATTTATATGTTTTTGTCAGCTTTTAAGTAGTTATAGTATATTATAAAGTTTATTAAATTTATAGTTCAAAGATATAGTATATCTGCAACAATATTTCGAACTTCATTTTGAAAATTTGTTTTAAGGGGGCACAGGATCTTTAAACTTTCAAAAAATCAGTTTTCGTATTTTGTTTTATTGGGAATGTTTTACAATTTCTCAACAATTGCACAACATGCAAAATACCCCACTCAAAAATGTGCATTATTTCTTTAGTTATAATCATTTATAGACAGCGAGTGCAATTAAAAGTTCGTTGATATTGAAACTTTAAAACGCGTTTTCTCAGATTAGTAAATTTGGAGTTTGGACGTACTGTTACTTTCAAACTATATAAACTACAGCTATTAAAACTTAAGAAAATATGCATTTCTTTATAGTCTTCATACTAAAAAAAAAAAAAAAAAAAAAAAAAAAAAAACGCATATTTTTTTTCACATGAAAAACTTGAAAATTTTTTAATATTTTTTAATTTATTCTAAAATTAAATTTTAAACAATTTTTTTTTATATATTTTGGTTTAGAAGTGGGTGTATAATGAGTATATTTTGTTCAAAAATTCTTTTCTATATTAGTCCAGGCAATAGAGACCGTATAGGGACTCTACCTAGAACAATTCATGGTAGTTCTGGAAAAAGACTTATTACTATATATTTTTGGGGTCTCTGAATCCGAATTTTTGACTTCCCACTAAAATTTCACCCCCCCCCCCAAATTTTGGTAAAAAGCCCCCCCCCCCCCCAAAAAAAAAAAGTTTTTATTAAAAATAATCAATTTTTTTATTATTTTAGAGAAAAAGTATCTAGAAATTCAGAGAGTAAGCAAACTTTGCAAGAAATTAGATATATGATATTATGACTTAGGATAAAGGGGAAGGGGGGATCTGCCTCGGAACATGCGCGCGGTGCTGCAGGAACTAAGTTGCGCAATTCCACTTAACCACTCACACGTTCACATTCGCCCTCCCATCTCCCCTCCGAACTTTCTATATAAGGTGCGCTTTAAGTTTTTTGGGTCGCTGAATCCGAATTTTTCACTTCTCCCCAAAATTCCCCCCCCTCCCGAAACCCCTCCCAAATTGTTGTTTTTAACTTAAATTTCTTATTGTTTTAGGGGAAAAGCATTACAAAATTTAGAAACTAGACAAAATTTGCAACAAATAGGATAGGATGACATTATGATGTAGTATGAACGGGGAGGGAGCGGACTGCCTCGGAACATACACTGCGGCGCTACGTGCACTAAGTTATGAAGTTCAAGTAATAGGGGATTTTACCTTGCAAAATTAATACTTGTTCTGAATTTCGACTCATTTTATGATTTTTGTGTCGCTGAATACGAATTTCTAACTTCCCACCAAAATTTCACCCGGCAACCCCCTCAAAAAATTGATTTAAAAAAAAATTTGGTTTTTGAGAAAAGCGCGCTGGGAATTTTCCGAGGCAGCCCCCTCTCTCCCCGTTTACCATACGTCATAATGTCATATATCCTATTTGTCGCAAATTTTGTCTAGTTTCTGAATTTTGTAATGCTTTTCTCCTAAAATAATAAGAAATTTAAGTTAATAACAACTATTTTGGGGGTTTCGGAGGGGGGGGGGAAATTTTGGGGGTAAGTTAAAAATTCGGATTCAGCGACCCAAAAAACTTAAAGTAAACCTTATAAGGAAAGTTCGGACGGGAGATGGGAGGGCGAATGTAAACATGTGAGTGGTTAAGTGGAATTGCGCAACTTAGTCTTCGCAGCACCGCGCGCATGTTCCGAGGCAGATCTCCCCTTCCCCTTCATCCTAAGTCATAATGTCATATATCTAATTTGTTGAAAATTTTTTCTACTTTCTAAATTTCTAGATATTTTTTCCCTAAAACAATAAAAAAAATGATTTTTTTTTAATAAAAACCATTTTTGGAGGGCTTTTTATCAAAATTTGTAGGAGGGTGGTTGCCGGGGGAAATTTTGGTGGGAAGTTACAAATTCAGATTCAGCTACCCAAAAAACATAAAGTAAGCCAATTTCCAGAACTACCATTAATTTTGCTAGGTAAAATTCCCTATTGCCTGCTCTATATGCATAATTTTGTGTTTTATCATGCGCGCAGCATTAAATGATTTTAATTCACGCATTAGTGAGATGAATTTTTAAATTTAAAATTTAAATAAAATTTTGTATATACAACATTTTTTTCTGAATAATATAGTTAAGAATATATACTTTAGAATTAAAATAATGATCTTAATTGCATATTACGTGGGTTTTGGCATTTGGAAAAAGGCTATATTTTTTATCGTTTCGATCCTTTGCTTCCTGAAACCTTTGGTGCACTGGACGAAAAACTTCAGTCCAGTAAATGGTATATTACATGTAGGACTACCGGTAGGTCAAGCAAAAATGTACTTACTGACAAAAAACTTTTTCCATTTTTGAATTCAAAATAGAACATATATTTGTTTTCAGCAATAAAGAAAAATATTGTTGTTGTAAAAAACTCTGGAAAAAAAAAATTCGACGAGGAAGGGTTCAAATTGATTACCTTTCATTATCTTTTGTAGTGACATTATTGTCATTTGTAACTAGGGTAATCACTTTGACTAACACCGTATATATGCATTAATATTCAAATATATAATTCAAATATAGAGTATATATGAAAAAGGTGAACTGAAATAATTGAACTTCCCTTTGAAAAATTATATTAAGCTAAACGCAGCAAGTAGCAATTAAAATCCAATCCAGAAACTAAACAATTCAAGTTGATACGATCTGATTTGACACGAAGGGGAAATAACAATAGCCAACAGCCCTTTTGAATCTGATTTGTAATAACCTTTTTTTGTGTGTGTTTTTACATCTAAATCCGAATCTTCTATCAGAAAATTTCTATAAAGCAAGAATTTAAAAATTTTTTAGAATTGATTTTTTACAAACATGGAAAATTACGTGGTGAAATATGAATTATAATTTACCTTTTGTGATCAAATAATAAGGAAATGAGTTACAATGTAGGTTAAAATCTTTATTTATATGCATTCTGCTACAAAAGGAACTATCAACACATTCAGCACACTTATCCAGAAATACATCTTCCTATTTTGAAAAAAAATACTATTGTTAAAGGTAATATTATGAGCTTTTGTGCAACAGATTCGCACTTGTGTTTGTTCATAGTGTGTGTTAAGTACTAAAAAATAAAATATTTTTACTGGTGAAAATTATACAGTCGAACCTCTATTTAACGAAGTCGCTAAATCCCGGAAAAAAAGTTCGTTATATGGAAAATTCGTTAAATAGAGATTCACTTTTTAAAATACTTTAAACTACATAAAACAGATTTTAAATTCATAAACACTAAATATTTTTACTAAAAGTAATTAATCACATTTTTTTTTATAAATTATATCGATTTGTTTCATTATTTTACCCACCAATATCCATCATCAATTTATTTTTTCTATGTGTTCAAATCTTTGAAATCGTCAAGGAAATCAAAACATTATCCGGGAATACACTGTATTTTCTGTTTAAAGTAAATAGTTTTACATTAAAATTATCAAATTTTAATGACGTTATCGCATTTATTATTATTATGAAAAATAATTTTAATCATACATTAACATATGTGTCCTTAAATTTAATTTTTGAAAAACTCTGTTAATTTTGCCCGAGTTTTTATTTAAAAAAGTGCTTTATCTCATAATACGTCTCGCATCTTTACAATGCACCAAAAACCCCTTCATACGTATTTTCTTCTAACTATAATCCGCGTCGGTTGTTTCAAATGATTTTAGCATTTCATCATACGAAGTTTTGTTAATTCCTGCATCATGATCATTTCCATCATCATCATATTCGTCTTCATCGCAATTCATTGCTGTATTGTTTTTATTTTTCACACTGTCGAAAATATCCAATTCGGTTAGTGTTTCCGAGGCCTCAATTTCAGAATTAAGTGAAATACAATCATTAATTAGCACATCATGGTTAATTTCTCACTGAACTGAATACACATTTTTTTAAGTTACTCTAAGGGATTATCGTCTTCGTCCTCCGTACTTACCAAATTCTCACTGCTGACAAAGAAGGCGTCTGGTAAAACCAGTTCAAGACCACTGAACATCATAAAATGTGTTTAAAGAAAGAATAAGTTTGAAATGTCCAGAAATATTTTGAGAAATTGGAAGAAAAAAAATTTTTGATCACAAAAAAAAAAGTTCGTTAAATTGAGAATGCACTTCGCTATTTGGAGGCTATTTTACGAAGAAATTAGCAAAATGTTCTTGGTTCCAAGGAAAAGTTCGCAAAATAGAGAAATTCGCAAAATAGGGGTTCGTTAAATAGAGGTCCGACTGTATTTTGTTTATATTTCAAAGAGTCAATTTTTGTCAATAAATTCATATTTTCTTTACATATACCCTGTATCTAATAAATGTGGCGCGATTGAGAGAATGTGATTATTTTGCTGATTACAGCACCTTAAAATTAGTTAAATGCACGTATTTACAAGCCAGATACATACAAAAAAATAAAATTTGTTACCTAGTGATTATATCCAATCTTCCACGAGTAAAAAAAAGAAAAGCTTGGGAAAAATTATGGTATTCAAACCATTGCGGAACTGTTACTTGGAATTGAAAGTGAAAATGTACTGCATGCAGGTAACTCATTTGACCTGCCTTTATCAGATATATTTATTTCCGTATACAAACTATTTTTGCTTTTTAAGATACAGAAAATAATGATATGTTTCTGCATGCTCCGTTTATTATAAAGAAAGAAGAATTCTGTTTTTCTTATTTCTGAATAGGAAAACAAATTCTTTGTAGCATTCGGTTTTGTTAAAAGAATTTATTCCAAATTGTTATTTTTAAATTGCTCATTAAAATTGCAAAATATTCAAAATAAATTTATTCTTTTTACAAAAACAACTAATAATGACAATATAAATATATTAATTTTTTGTGAATTATATATTATGAGATATGAATGGAAAAATATTATTTGTAGAATTTTTAATTTCTGTTTTGTAAAATAATTTTGTTTTTTATGAAAATAAATTAGATATATATAAATAAATAAAATAGTTAAAGATATTAAAGTAAGAAAATTATACATAAAAATTCGAAAAATTTTTTTGTTCATTATTAAAATCTCAACTTAATTATAAAGCAAAATTTCAACAATCGTTTGGAAAGTTTCAAGTACTAATATGTCAAACTACATGTAATAGCATTTACGTATTTAGTTATCATTATTAATGCACAGAAAGTTGGTTAAATGACAGACAGTGCTAATGCCATAAAATTAATCTAATTTTATAATGAAATCCAATTTCTTAAAAGCAATTAAATTGGTTCCGCTCGCTGAATCGTTTAAAACTGTAGGTTATATATATTGACTGTAAATATAATTTAAATTAAAATTTCTTTATATAATATCTTAAGTATTACGTAGTAAGTAAGTTTGTAAAAGTATTTACAGAACCAAAATCTTTCATGTACAGTTCAAATAAATTTATTTAATTTTATTTAAATGAAAATTTTTTCTTATACGGAATATCAATAAAGCTTTTAGCTTTAAACATAATTTATAGAACTATAAAATGCTTTCAGTTGCCTTTAGAATTCGTCCAAGAATTTGTTTGTATATTTAAATTTTTCCCTCTGGAAATAAATATGTGCGGAATTGTTCAGGAACTTCTTAAATAATTTGGCTCATTCTTTTAAGAATGTATAAAAGGATATTTTCTCTTAAAGATTTACCCATGCATTACAAAGGTTGGTATAATGGTGGAAAATCGTTATAATGATATAAACAAAATTCTTAAAAAGTTAATCAGAAATAATTTAATGTTATCTGAATATCAGAAAAATATAAGTTTTTTTCTTTTGATAATTGATATTCATAGGGAATTTTGTTGTTTAAATAGCTTTTAAGGGCTAAATTCTGTGATGATTATATAGGTAGCGATAATTTAAATATTGGTGTTTAAAGCTCGATGATAAAGAAGCAAAAGATTTTCGTTTAAACAATAAACGATTTATCCCTAACAACCCGATTGAATTTTTTCATAACAGATTGGACAACCTTTTAGAATAAGATTTTCTTTAAGACGTTTTTATTCCTAATATTTCAGAATTATTAAAGATTATATACGCATATTTAATTACGTGTACTTTGTCAAATTTTTATTTAAAAATTTCCTGTTTGAATTTTTTTTAGTTAAGAGAAAATAAAATTCAATGTACACTTTACATAGTATTAAAAATATGAGATGAAATGCACTTTTACATAAGAAAATCAACTGCATTATTTCGTTCAACTGAATTTGAAATGAATTCTATATACAATTATTTGTTCGTAACAGACCAAAACCTAGGTTAAAAATGGGAGCAATAGATATTGCCAAGTTTTCAATTTTTCCGAAATGCGAATGCAATGCAACTCATTTCTCTCCAAATATATCTGTTTATTATTTTATAGTCTAACTTTTTTTTCTTTCTGAGCATTACTTTTTCTTACTCTTTGACTGCTTAATGTTTTAGGCTAAGCGATGTTTTACTAATATTTAATTCTAACGCAGCCATGTCCAAATAAAAAAACATATATATGAAATGACTAAAAACAATAGGGGCTGAAGCATGTTGAAATATAAACTGTTATCTACAATTTATGTGGAAGCAGGACGTTTCGGTCCCGACACTTCGGTCCCGCCATTTCGGTCCCGCCGTTTCGGTCCCGAGACATTTCGGTCCCGAGACATTTCGGTCCCAAGACATTTCGGTCCCGAGACAATTCGGTCCCAAGACATTTCGGTCCCGAGACAATTCGGTCCCAAGACATTTCGGTCCCGAGACATTTCGGTCCCAAGACATTTCGGTCCCGAGACAATTCGGTCCCAAGACATTTCGGTCCCGAGACAATTCGGTCCCGAGACATTTCGGTCCCGAGACAATTCGGTCCCAAGACATTTCGGTCCCGAGACATTTCGGTCCCGAGACAATTCGGTCCCAAGACATTTCGGTCCCGAGACATTTCGGTCCCAAGACATTTCGGTCCCGAGACAATTCAGTCCCAAGACATTTCGATCCCGAGACAATTCAGTCCCAAGACATTTCGGTCCCGAGATATTTCGGTCCCTTCTCCAGCAAGCTGAAATTTTGTGCACTTGAAATAGGTGACAATTTTATAGAGGACATTGTAGAGTTTTTTAAATAAAGGCCTTAAAATTTTAGTAAACACACACAAATTTCGTATGGTAATCATTTTAAAAAACAAGGGGGGGGGATTGACATTTTCTGTATTTTAGTGTATCATAAGTATAAGGGTCTGATAAAGTAAGACATTTATAACTCGATCTATAATTATCGCAAAACACTCATATTTTGTATGGTAAACGTAATCTTTATAAAAGGAGGGACATTATCAAATTTTTTAACTGAACTCCCTAAATTTTAGTATAACTCGAATATAAGGACTCGAAAACGCAAACACTTATAACACAGATCAAAATTGTCGTAGCCCACACAAATTTCCTATGATAATCATAATCTTTTTATAAGGCAGGGGGGGGGGGGGCTCTGTTGACTTTTTATACATTTTAGTGTATCTTAAGTATAAGGTCCTGATAAATTAAAACATTTATAACTCTCTCTGTAATTATCGTAATCACACTCATATTTTGTACGGTAAACGTAATCTTTAAAAAAAGAGGTACATTATAAGATTTTTTAACTGAACCCTTGAAGTTTTAGTATAACCGAATATAAGGGCCCGAAAACCGCAAACACTTATAACTCGCAATCAAATTGTAGCACCCCATGCAGATTTTATATGGTAGAAGTAATCGTTTTCAGGAGTGGGGGAAGAGAGAGTTCTGTGGATTCTTTATAGAAGCTCCTCATATTTTAGTCTATCATAAATATAAAGTCCAGACAATTTAAAAATATTTATAAGTCGAGCTTTAATTTTCATATGCAAATGCCCATGCCAAAATGCACATATTCAATTGTATATAATTTGCACACTATGTGATTAATAATGAAAAAATCTGCAAATATTTTTACAAATCTTTATTTTATCCTATTATTTAACGGCGCATCAATTTTAAATGTATTGCATTTTACATATTTTTTAAAAAGGGGGTTCTTAACATGGAATTGTGATAAAGACACATTATTTTTTAAATTCTGCACCGGAACAGACTAGAACTTTCTATTTTATTTTAATAATTATTTTAATTTACTATATTTTGAAAAACTATTTAAAAGTTTGCATTAATCTTTTTACATGTAACAATAATATTACTGCTATTTCTACCGGAATCGAATGCGAAGTTTAAAAATATTTTTAATTTTGAACCACTTCACCGTTTGCCCCGAGATAACTCGGGGATAAAAGCACTTTTTCCCCATACCTGTCGATGGTGAAGTGGTTTGCACAATTACAAATCCTTTTTAATATATTTAAGACTTTTATATGCTTATTACATTCAAAAACTACGAGCACAATAAACATAAATCAAAAATTTTAAATTTCTATTGTCATAAAATATTCTTTTCGTATTTAAAATTAATTCTGTATTTCAAATATTTCTTTGTTATTTATTTGACTTATATACTTAGAATTAAAGCAGCCTACATGTTTTAATATGACAAATAAAAAATAAAAATGAAAATACAAAAAAATAACATAAAATCTCAAAATAGTAATGTATAGTGAATCACTTTTACGTAAAATTTCATTTTAAATTAAGAAATTTTATAAATATATCACAATGAAGAAATTTGGAAATTTAGAAAACATGTTTGGCTTTTCTTGATATCTATATGTTATTCATTCAAAAGAATATTATACATGTATATATATATGTCAAGTGTAGATGTCCTGGCTTCCCCCATTTGATTATGCTAAATAAAGATCCAGATAGAAGAATTATTCTATTCGCGCTCTCTTTATTCTAGTCAGCCGGCGCTTTTTTGTGGCCACACTGCATTTTTCAACTTTAATGGCTTAAAAAAACCGGGACGACATGCAGTGGCGAAGCCAGGATTTCGTATCGGGGGGTGGGAGGGTCCAGAATTTTTCCTTGATGTTATATATATAGTAACACCTGTCAAGATGAAATTGTAAATATTGGTGGAAAATTCCGTTTTACACAGGTTTCCGTGTTATTTGGTGTATTTGTATAGTATTCTTTTCCGTAGCACTATGGAACATTTATGTTTAAGACAGAACTCCGTTATAGGCAGGTTGCATTTTTTAAAGTTTTGTGTATTTATATAAATATACTTATATATATCATATGAATAGAATAAAACTTGTCAAAATAGTAATTGTCTATAACAGAATCCTGTCTTTAACGTAAGCGTTACATGGTCTTAATATGAATTGCGATACAATTAAATTTGCTGAAAACCTGTCTGAAAAGGGGATTTTCACCCTTCTTTAGTGAAGCATAGTGAAACCTGTGAAAGCGGAATCTTTCTATAACGGAATCCTGTCTCAAACGGAAGAGTTTCAGAATCCCTGCGAAACGAACAATAGATCTTATTGAGGTAGTGTATCTTAGAGGTATAATTAATTACACTTCTTTACATGGAAGCCTGTCTAAAATGGAGCTTTTTACCAGTGCTTGGAATCTTGTCTTGACTGTGTATATATGATAGAAGTATTTCGAGTAACTTTAAGAATTTAGGTATATCCTTATTTAATTTCTTAATTTTTAAAAAAAGCATGAATAAAAAATATAAGGCCAATCTCTATAACTGCAACTAATAATACATTCAAGTTACATTAATATTTACCAGTGAAAAAGATTCACTTATGATGTAAAAAGCTGAGCGCATACTGAAGAGTTAAATTTAATTAACCCATTCGCTGTCATTCACGAGTATACTCGTGGCTTTAATTTATTGATTACTTTGTCACCACTATTTTAGAATTAAAAAAAGAAAAAAAAAGCCTCATTTATTGGCAGAAATTTCGCTGCATTAGTAAAGCGAAATTTATCTTTCTGAATTTGTGCTGGCAAACGACCTTCAACAAAAAATTTGAAAATTCTTAGTTTTGGCAGCGAATGGGTTAAATCAAGTTTCATATTACATAACATTTGCCTGCAATAAAGTTAGGGCCAAGTGGTTAAGTGTAAAACAGCAATTTTCATGTTTAATTTCTTGCCATTGAATTAAGAATTTGTGCTGTAACAGATATTGGATAATGATTTCACATAAGTGTCAATCGCATGAGCCGTTCATGCGATCCGCCGCGCTCCCCATGGAAATTTTTGAGGTAACCCAGATAGCATGAACATTAGCAGAAAGTTTGATTTTTTCTGATATTATCTTGCCGTGACAAATTTGAATTGAGAAATTCGCAGCAAATGTCCCGCAAGGTATACCATCACCCACTTGCATGAGTAACTACTCATGACTGATGATGTGAAACTGATGGCAAGACTGTCTTTAATTCACGAAAGTGACGAAAGCAAAAAATCTGTCTGTTGAGAGACTCAACAACAATGAGAATCAGCACATACGCAGAAATTGCAGAAATTTTATTCGGTAGGCACCGTTTTTTCTAAACGCTATACTTATTAAACGCCAAAAAATGCTCGAAATGAAAAGTACAAATATTACCTAAACTTGTTTATGGTGATAAAACCTATGCATGCGCCTTCTGACGGCGCTTTCGCATCAATAGACCTGATCAGGTCTATTGACCCCTTCGAAGGGGTTAAACTTATAGTGTGATATGGAAAGATTACTACTTTGCAGTAAGTTTGCAGTATTTTTGATTACTTGTTTGCCGTTAGTTTGCAATAAATTTGATAAAGCATGAATTTAACTTGCACGACAAGTTGAAAACACTCATAGTTATATTGTTAAGTAAAAAAAAAAAAAAAAAAAAATTCAAAAATTAAATTGTTTTTATTAAACGTATTTATCAATTCAAAATTATTTTAATTATTAATTGTTTAGATAACTAATTTATCAATTGCTTGTTTAAAAACTATTACATGAACTATATAATAGTTTTTATAGGGTAAATACAAATATATATTTTTTTTAATTTTCGGTTATTATAACGTTATTAACTTCATTAGGATGTATAAAAGTGATAAGGGTTCTGAAGATAAACATGTTGTTTATTCATTTATTAGTTAGCTTATAATATTATTTTTGCTCTTTAATTATAATTAATTAATAATTTCTTACTTTTTGCGAATTGTAAATTATAACTGTACTTAAAAAATTAAAATCTGCATAATATCACCTAACACTGTTAAGAGGTATTTTTACGTATTTGTACAATGTTGCATTATTATTATTATTATTATTATTATGTTTAATTAATTAATTAATTAATACTTAGACTTTATGTTTTTGGCTGATTTTTCAAAAAATTCCTATATTATTTTTTGGAAATTATAAATTAAAACTTTTGAATAAAAACTTTAACTGCTATTAATAATTGCTACTAATAATTGCTATTAATTAATTCTCAAAAAAGTTAGGAATTTTAGTATAAAAATTAAATTAATATTTTATTAAATATATTTTTTATTTAATGTATCCTTAATTTATTAAAATAATAACATTATTAATATACATTACATTTTTTTACTTTAAAATAAACTCAATACATAATACATTTTATATTCAATTTATCATATAGTAGTTATAAACTGAAATTTATCTTTTACATGTTTATTTATTTTATATTTAAAGTCACCTAAATTTAAAACTATTAATATAATTAATAATAAAACTAAAATAAAAAATTGTTAATTTTTTTTTCTGGGAAAGTGGGAGGAAAAGGGCAATATTAAAAATCAATAAATAAATGACAAATACAAACAAGTTGGAAATTGCTCGTCAAACGTGGCAAATGAGGTGCGTTCGTACTATAACTAATTTTATAATTATTTTTTGCACCCCATATTGTACTGAATGTATATTTTTTTTTTGCACTTCATGAGTGCATAGCCTGTGACATCATTAAAATGCACTTGCAATATTTTTTTCCCATTCCCCGTAATGTAACGCAAAAGTTTTGTCTGTCTCTGTAATTAAACTATACACCGATTTTTATAAAATTCCAAATGGCTCGACAAAATTTTGTAACAATTATATATTTAAAATTTCAGACCACTCGGAAGGCTGTAACATCATTAAAATGCACTTGCAATAATTTTTTCCCATTGGCCGTAATGTAACGGAAAATTTTTGACTGTCCCTGTAATTAAATTATACATCCGATTTTCATAAAATTTGAAATGGCTCGACAAAATTTTGTAACAATTATATATTTAAAATTTCAGACCATTCGGAAGGCTCTAACATCATTAAAATGCACTTGCAATAATTTTTCCCATTGGCCGCAATGTAAAGAAAAAATTTGACAGTCCCTGTAATTAAACTATGCATCCGATATCCATAAAATTTGAAATGGCTCGACAAAATTATGCAACAATCATATATTTAAAATTTCAGACCATTCGGTTGAGTTGTTTTTGCTCTGTTATATGCGGACAGGCAGGCGAGCAGACGGAAGGACTGAACGACGACTATAGGTGCTACATATTTATATAATTACGAACGCACCTAAAAACCTTAGTTTTGTCAGTTAAAAATTGAAAATAAAATTAATTAAAATAATACTTACACTATTACATAAAATAAAAAATAATCATCTTATTACAAAGAAATAGGCCCAGTTCCAATAAAATTAGTTCACAAAAATCGTCTACAATGGGTGAGAAGACTGTTAAAAATGCAACCAATAATTATTTTTAAAAAAATGAAGCGGTGGGTGAAGTTTTTTGACAACAAAATATTTTTCCTGGCACACCTAATTACCAAATCACTATTGTTTTCCCAATGTTTATAATGGTAAAGTAACTTATGAAAACAAAATTATAACTTTGTATTATAAAAGTAATAAGAAAAATTAAATATTTTTGCTTCAATAAATATATCTCATTTCTGAATTATTAAAGGAGAGGATGTAGAAGAATGATTTGAGGAAATATTTACCTACAATAGCTTATAAGTGTCCAATTGAATTATTGAAGACATTTATTATTAATCTAATTGTTAGAAGGAGAAATAATAAGAACAGTTTTTTAAATTATTTAATTAATGATGATAATTTAAAGGTTCTAAAAAACGTATGAAAAAAACCAAAAAATCATCTATGGCAGTTTATAGTATATATAAAATACCTAATATTAATAACAAATAATAAAGCTTAAAAAATCCATTTTGTAAAATAATAATAATAATAATAAGACAATGTCCCCTGTAAAATTATATCACATTGTTCAATCAAACAAATTTTCAGCTCGCTGTGATTTCATTATCACGAGTTATAAAAGTTTAAATTTATCGGATTGTTATATTTAGCTTTTTTTTTTAATTTGGGGGATGTTAAAAAAATTTAAAAAGGTCCCAAATAATGTTTAAATTACAGCGTTTGGCGGCCCACGACAATTAGAATACGAGTTATAAGGTGGTGGGCACCGAAATGACAAGGGACCGAAATGGCCAGGGACCGAAATGGCTGGGGACCGAAATGGCCAGGGACCGAAATGTCTCGGGACCGAAATGGCCAGGGACCGAAATGGACAGGGACCGAAATGTCTCCGGACCGAAATGGCCAGGGACCAAAATGTCTCGGGACCGAAATGGCCAGGGACCGAAATGTCTCCGGACCTAAATGGCCAGGGACCGAAATGTCTCCGGACCGAAATGGCCAGGGACCGAAATGTCTCGGGACCGAAATGGCCAGGGACCGAAATGTCTCGGGACCGAAACGGCGGGACCGAAATGGCGGGACCGAAGTGTCGGGACCGAAATGTCGTGTACCCATTTATGTATATTTCTTTTCAACCGTATCAAATTAGTGTTCAAACACGATTGTGTTGTGTTTAACTAATCGACATACACTATATTCCAGATACAGCAATTTCTACGTCGTTTGACCAAAGGATATTTAAAGCTTTTAAGCTGTCTGAGAGCAGTCCTGTTTTTTTAATTTAAACTATTTACAGTATCTAGTTTAATAGCGACAATATTAATATTTTCCTTTAAAGTTCGTAATAACCAGTGAAATTAGGTTTAACAGACATAATTTTACGGAATGAAAATCTGGTGAAATTTTTCAAATTTTATGTTACGTTTATATTCTCTTTTCCTCTTACTTCAATTTTTGAATCTAAATATATACTAAAAAAATATTTAAATAAAATTATAGAAAATCGTTTGTCTTTTGTTTAAAGAATTAATTTAAGACGCATCGTATATTACTTGCAGTGAATGACATGGTATTCTTAGAAAACTTCCTGCTAAAATCTAGCAATAAAAAATAAAGTGGAATAACTCTTATTAATCTATAAGTAATGTTTAAGAATTCACTCAGACACGTATTTATTAGCTTGACGCACAGATATTTGTATTCAAACATTAAAAGTTATATTTCTCCATAAATTTTCTTCACATACGAAATGAAGGATAAAATAATGCAAACTTCTTAATATCAACTAAGGCGAACAAATCGGGATAACACTACTTTAACACACGAGAATTTACGCTTACACCGAATTATTTTACAAAAACTGTAAATATTTAGAAAAAGTCGTTTGGGCCAGGGCCGGAAGGAAGAGGTAGCTATCATATTTACTTGATTCTACTCGCTTTCATTTTACTCGAAGCTAATTTTACTCAAACTTTAAGAAGCTAAAATAAGACGAACTCGATAAGAAAATATTCGCCAATACTGAATTTGAATGAGAATTGCGCCAAATTAGTAAGCTACTAGCCGCCCTTGGCGACGAGTTTGATCTACAATAAAATTTATGTTTGGGATAGCATGATAAGCATTGTATCGTGTTATTTTATTCATAATTTAATTTACTTAGACTCCTTTAAATATAATTAATATAATCCTTTAAGCTAATATTAGTTTTTGTTGTATTAAAATACATTAATTTGTTGATTTTCTGTGAGCAAGTAAACCCTATCTTTGTCAAACTATCTTTGTAAACCTTTGTCAAAATATTAGAGATATAGCCAAGTTGGTGTCAAACTTTCATTGACAAACTGGCGACATTTGGAGACAGAATAGAGTACCCCCTATGTTAACCTCCCTTATAGGTATGGAGATGCATGAAATGCTCTTCATTAACCAATGGCCGCCATTTTCAAACAAGATGGCGATGAAGCCAAAATATCAGGCACCCTAGAAATTCAAACTGCTATATCTCAGCTATTTTTTAAGAAAAAGACAAAAAAAAATATGCACCGGTATCCTTGTATTAACGTCAAACCCTTAAGAAAACAATATTTTTCATTTTTTAATTTATTTGCACCGCTTTTTAAATTTTTAAATAAAAACAATTTTTAAATTGCCGACATTTTGTAACAAGATGGCTGATGAAGCTGGCCAACGAACTCGATCGAGATATTTGTATGTGCTCTGCATACAATTAATTTCATCCAAATCGGTTTATAAATACGACAGTTGTCGCATGACAAAAATCAGATATATATATATATATATATATATATATACAGTGGAGCACCGCTTATACGTTTCTCGTTTATACGTTTTTATCATTTATACTTTTTTTAATGGTCCCGTCAAAATCCAATGGATATTAACGTTAAATAATTTCATTTATACGTTTTTCTTTAAATCGCAGATTTCATTTATACGTTTTTTCCAACAATTCAAGAAGACAGAAAATGCGCATTTCAACCTCAGATTCTCAACTCCCGATTGTCCAGTCTTACAAAAGGAACGTGATATTAACCAACACCTGGTCAGTTGAACATAAGCCTTACCTCTAAAGAATGTGAACATCCCACTTTCTATAGATAAGTGTTGTTGCTGTGCTCTCCCCAGGCCCATCAGGTCAAGTTCTTTTCAAAGCATCTTCAATGTCTGGATTTGTATCGTTCACTAGCGGTTCACGATGACTTCACGTGAAAGAAAATCTCTGTCGTTATGAAAAAATGTGCATATTTAAAAAAGTGGATGAAAACCACCATTTAAAAAGAGTTCTTGCCAAAGAATTACGTTGACCAGTTTCAACTTTAAACACGCTAATTTATAAGCTTAAAGATCATCGAGGAAAGCATCATCAAAGTTGTTGTAGTGCTGCAAAACAACTTTGAGTCCAAAGCGGAAAATTCGCTGATGTTGAAAAATTGCTTTTACAGTGGTTTAATCAGTATCGTAGTGTAAAAATTTCCCATCAGCGGTCCTTAGCTTATGGAGAAATCACGAGAAATTTCGAAGAAGCTGAAAGTAGAATGAAATGCATTATTTTCTTCAGGATGACTTCACAAGTTTAAATTAAGCCATGGCATAACAGGCAAAACTGTAAGTGGAGAGTCTAGAGATGTTGATTACGAAACAGCGGATGATTGGATTCAATTGCCAGATCTGATAAAAGGATATGAACAAAAAGACATTTTCAATGCAGATGAAACCGGTTTGTTTTATAATTTTCTGCCATCTAAAAATCTTGTAATCAAATCGGATACGTGTCATGGTGGAAAAAAGAACCAAGTGCGATGAACAGTGTTATTGTGTGCCAATGCCGATGGATCAGAAAAATTGTCTCATTTGATTACTGGCAAATCAAAAAAAGCCCGCTGCTTCAAAAATGTGAAAGCATTACCAACAATGTACCTGGCCAATAAAAAATCATGTATGACAATGTCCTTCTTTACAGATTGGTTAAAAGAGTTAGATGATAAAATGCGAAACCAGGAGCAGCGAATCATTTTATTCATTGGACTGATCCACAACTGATCCACCTGACTGATCACAACTGATCCACCTGATGCGGACTCTCTAAAAAACACAAATGTCAAATTCTCCCTGCAATTTGTACCAGCAAATCGCAGCCACTGGATTTAGGAGTCATAAAATCCCTAAAAGGACATTATAGAAAACTTCTGGTGAAAACAGCTATTGCCAGTTTTGACCACAGTGACTTCGAAAATGTGAACATTAACATCTAACAAGCTATGACTTTCATAATGATGACTTGGCAAAATGTTTTACCCAAAACGATAAAAAACTGCTTCGGCCTTAGCGGATTTTAAACTCCAGTTGATGTTAATCCTATTGAAAGCCTCGCAAAGACTGCCATAGCATTATCCCAATGGACTTCTCAGTACATGTTAATATAAATTATACATATTACTAAAGCAATATGAACATTTAAACTATTATCATAAAATATTTTTTGCTTCCCAATATTGATACATAAATAAAGAATAACTTTAGAGAAAAACACATGAAATCAATAGCCGAATAATTAATTAAAACTATTGAATAGATATAGGACAATATCATGTAATAACAACCATAAAATACATATAACATTGATAACGAGATTAGTTACATTCATTTATTGAATCGTTGCGATGATAACAATGCAAAATTTAATAGAATTTCCTACGAAGAGGTATCAGATAACTACAGAGTAGAAATCAAATTGATAATACACAAAGATTATGCGCAATTGCAACAGAGATCCAAGCGTATAATATTTAAAAGCTTGTTTGATAAAAAAATTTAGCAATCTTGGTTATATATTTCAAATATATATACGATACCATTATTAATAAGGATATAGTTCAAAATGAGTTTTTGACATTCAAAATGAAAGGATATAATATAAAAACATTATAAATAACTTACATTCATAATTATATGCACAAATGCAGCACAATAATTTGAATGCGAATATACAGGGTGCAATATGTTAACTATCGCCGAACTTTAATTTCTCAACAATTGGTCATAGACATATAGTTCCAATTACAAAAACGTTTCAAATGGATAAATATTCATTTTGTGACATTATTTAAAATAAAAATCAATTTTATAAAAATTACGAAATCTAACTTTTTGTATGGTACTACAAAAATTGAAACAGTTATTAAATTTCAAAGTTTGATATTTTTGCACATGATTTTGTCTTTCATTGAGGGATCAGTTAAAAGATGAATTAAAGTAATTCGAGATCAGAATCAGGGTGCAATGTCCTTTTTACGGCGAAACCATCTTTAGCCAGTATTGCCAAATCGGGGAATCACCAAAGAAGGTTATTTCATCTAAAAATTTGAGCTTTTATGGGTCAAACAACATTCAAAAGTCAAAATAGGTAGAAAAAATAACCGGAAAATAAAACATACTCACTAAGGACTAGATAAATGGCAAAGGATTGAAAACGACCAGCCGAGCTATAACGAGCAAGAAAATTGGTATCATATAAATTACAATAGTACCGCAGTGCCATGCATTCGGCCATCACACACAAGCCATCTATCAGTGGACATGCTAGTCAGCGCTGAGATCGTGATAGCAAGCTACGCATACATGCAATATGCCGGAATGATACTTATTTATGGTGAATGTCAAATGAATGCCAGAGAGGCTGCGAGTGTTTTTTTAGAAAGTTTCCCTAAGGATACACATCCAACGTATGAATAACTGATGCATTGCACCATCTTAGAGAGACCGGCTGTGTTTCACCACGACGCAGAACAAGTAGACGGTCAAGGCCTAATGTTTGAGTGACACTGGAGGAGTGCTGGCATACGCCCTTTTTATTCCAAACTGAGCACGGCGGAAATAAGCGAAGCATGTGGTCAGCATGTCTGGCATTTGTTGCATGTACATGATGCGCATCCATTCCATCCTACACTGGTGCAAGCATTGATGCTGGGTGACCACGCTCGATGATTTAATTATTGTACTTTTATGATCAACACCTTAGAGGGAAATCCGTCGATCCTTTGTGACATTCTGTGGACAGATGAGTCAATGTTTACACGGGGTAGCATTGTGAACGTACACAGTGTGCATTACTGGTCTCTGGAAAAGCTCTACATTTTCCGTACAGTACGACACAAGTGGTGCGGTATATGGGGAACCCAGATTGTTTAACCCAGGTTCTACGATGGGACCTTAACGGGCAATTGTTACCTGCATCTACTACAAAACACCGTACGTGACTGGTATGAAGAGCTGCCTCTCCGACATGCATGCTGGGTATGGTTTCGCCATGATGGGCCCTCTCCGCATAAAACACCAAAAGTCCGGTCGTATTCGGCCACCGAATTCGGTCAACATATCCTTGGATTTGGTGATCCGTTAGAGTGGCCACCGCATTCGCCGGATGTGACTCCCATTGACTTCTGCCTCTGGGATTACATCAAGACATAGGTCTGTTGACTGAGATCACTTCTCTGGTTTATCTGAAGCAGCGCATCATCCTTGATTGTCGCACAGTTTGCACATCTGCTATGCTCTTACGTGTCGAGCACTCAGCACTGTCACATATTAAATTGTGCATTACTACCAATAGAAAATACTTTGAGCAGTATCTCTAGTAGTTTCGGGAGTTTGATGTATTCATTTTTATATTAGACCATTTTCTGATATTATAATAAATTGATGTTTATTTCTCTATTTAATTTCAATATTTCATTTTCCGCTTTGTATACGACCACAAAAAGTCAGATAAAATTTTTAGATGAAATGACCCTCTTTATGATACCCCGATTTGGCAATACCGGCAAAAGGTGGTTTCTTCATAAAAAGGACATTGCCCCCTGATTTTGATCTCGAATTACTTTAATTCATCTTTTAACTGATCCCTCAATGAAAGACAAAATCATGTGCAAAAATCTCAAACTTTGAAATTTAATAACTATGTCAATTTTTGTAATACAGATGCCAAACGTTTTGTATTATATCTGTTATGATATGTGTAAACTTTTACTAATTATAACTATAGGGACTGGGGGACCGTATAAAAAGTTAGTTTTTGTAATTTTTATAAAATTGATTTTTTGCTCTATATAATGCCACAACATGAATATTTACCTCATTTGAAACGTTTTTGTAATTGGAACTATATGTCTACGACCAACGGTTGAGAAATTAAAGGTCGGCGATACATAACATATTGCACGCTGTATAACCATTAAATAAACATTACAGACCACCAACAAAAAACTGTGAAATTATGAAAAAAATAACATTAACAATATATATATATATAAGTCACATTTAAATGGAGAATGGTTTTGGTCTCTTGGGGTCATGATCGATGAAATTATACCAAAATTTTCCGGAAGTGCTTTCGACCGGACGGCGGCAATAGTTAGCTTTTTACTTTTTGTAATAAAAGCTACCTAATAGCAACTATACTGTAACCTGATTTTCATGCAAGGGGATCCGAGATGAGACTTCGTCTAACGGAAGGTTAGCATAAACAATTTTGTTCCAACACTAAATAGTTTTTTACGTATATTATATTTTTTGCCATCGAAATCGTATTTCTTTCGGGCAGCAATTAAAGTGCCGTTTCTAAAAAATAACGTTACGTTGCAGAAGCCAGCCGTAAAATAAAGCAGACGTATCATTGTAATGTTAAAGACTGATAATCTCTACTGCAAATTTTTAAAATTCCAAGCATTGCACATTGTCAATTTTTATATCGTCGTCTAGGGGAAAACAGTACTTTCAAATGCAATTTGTTTGAAAATTGAATCTCAATTTATTTTTGCAATATTCATTTTTTTTTTTTTGTAATTTTGGACGCCATTGTTTTTATTTTTGGGAACTGAAGTACTCCATTTCTGTGGAAAGCAAAGGAAAAATAATTGGAAAATAGTAAATTATTATATCTTTTTGTTGCCATTTTCCAATAGCAACTGAAAAACATTGTAATTAAAATACGTGCTATGTTGAAAAAGTATAAATTTATTATTTCTGATAAAACATGCAGCTATTATAAATTATATTTAATTTTAGGTATCTATATTAATGTTACAAACGTGTGAATCATTAGATTTTTTTGTCGAGTTTCTTGAATGACGACATCGCTTTTTTTGCTGGATTTGTATATTATTCTGCGATAGTGATCCCATATGCATACTTTGTGTTGATGTTGTTTAAGACTGAATCGTAAATTAGAAATTTTTCAGAGGATGCGAATGACGTTATTTTCTCTCTATTCTAAAAAAAAAGTAACTACCGCTGTCACCGCCGCCGCCGGTTTTGAATTTTTTGTGACCGGAGGACTTTCTTCGTTAATATTAAGCAAAGTATTGCATACAAAAATATGAAAATCGGTGGAATTATAGAGAGTTATAGAAAATTATAGAGCGTGTTTGATAAACACGCTGATGCCGACAGTTTTCATATCGAAGAAATATTTAAAGAGATATTTAATGCTAAATTTGGACAAAATCGTTCCATTAAAAAGTTTTATAGGAGCAAAAACTGTACATCGGAATTTAATCATTTTTAGATCATTTTATGCGTCAGAATTTCCCGGTGTGCAGACTCCACTCAGTTTATTAATTTGACTCATTTTTGAGGTTTTATTTCTATTTTAAATTCAAATTTTCAGCATTTCGAGAGATTTTTTTTAATTATTTTAGAAAATTGTCCTAATTTAAACTGTTGCCAACTGTATAAACAGCGCAAATAATAATATTTGCTTCAAATTAAAAATTTATTTACACGTGACAGTTATAAACAAGAAAATATAAAAAGCAGGAACTCATTGAAAATTGTCATAAAAACCATATTACACGTGAATTTTAAAAGTGAAAGAATGTTGTAAAATAATAAATTAATTAACATGCGTTAAAAGTCTTAAATACGAGAAATTACGTCACATTTACGTCTCATTACACATTACGTAAAATGAACAAAAAATAATATTGCAAAACAATTTAAATTTAAAAATTGCGCGAGACATTTATGTAAAATTTTAAGATGATATTTTCAACTATTTTTATCAGGATTGCGCAAATAATATTTCATTTCTAACAAAATTATTTTCACATGAATAGTAAAAGGAGAAAGAAAAGTTTAGTGAAAATTACGTCAGATTAAAAACGATACATTTAAAGTGTCATTTAAAAAAAAAAAAAAAAAAAAAAAAAACTTTCTTTTCGCTTTGCTAAAAAATACCGGAAGGCAAAGACTCTGTTCATTTAATTCATTTTATATTAACTTATTTTGAAATGTCAACTGATTTTATTTAATCAAAGACGAAAACAGCCATTGTATCATTTAACAGCCGCTGATTTGGCTTTAAAATTCCCCAATCAAAGAGAAATGAATAGAAACCCGTTTATGGGGAGATCGCCACTGTTTTTAAACTTAATATTCAATCTTCCGAAATATTTTTTAAGCCGATCAAATTAGCGTGCTTTTAGAGTCTGCGGTGTCTGAACGGGGGTTGACGAGCGTAGCTCGTAAGGGGCAGCGCCCCCTAGTATATAAAATAAAGACTTTTGTTTTATGTCTTCAATCTAAATTATGCTTTGTACTATATATATATATATATATATATATATATATATATATAGTACAAAGTTATAGTTTTTCCCTTTTCATCAGATGGGCACTAAATTCTGAAAAAGCAGAGTTACGGTTTTCTCGTTTTAGATTTCTTTTACTAACTTCAAAAAGTATTTTTTTCTCAAACACATTAATCATATAGTCAAATAAGGTGTTGAATTAGTATTAGAAACAAATGCATCAATTTATTAATGCTAAAACCACGATGATGATTTATTTTGACCCGTATCAAAGGAATGATTAACGATTCGAACAAGAAATGTTTTCATGAAATATGTTAAATATATATAGCATTCGAGTAATTTAAACTGTAGCGTTAAAGGCGATAGTTTCATTTTAATCGCATACCAGGCGTTAATAGGCGAACTAATCGTCAAAGGTCTTGATACCGTATTCCCCGCATTAGCCGGCATGCCGCAAAATTTGAGGGGGAACAGATTTTTTAATATTAGTCCCTGCTCTTTCCCGGCATGCCGGAAAAAGCGAGGATCTTCAAAATTGGAAAGGAATGAGGTTCATTAGCTGTATTCAGTTGCAGGGATTGGTGTTTTGGAGCAATATAGAGTTTGCCCCCACTTTTCCAATTATTTAGTTTACTCTTTTTACATATTCAAGATAATAAAAACGTATTTCATGTGTCTCATTATACTATTTCACACAAATCTCTCTTCCTAGCACCCATCCGATATTCACAATGTAGAAATAGATTATCTCATAAATTATTACATGAACAGAAATATTCTATACAGAAATAACATGAACAGAAATATAAGAAATACAATATAAAATAAGAAAAAATATAATAATTATCAAAATATATAAAGAGATACATTATATCAAAAATGCCATTTTATATGATAATTTAAAAAACTTAAATTTTACTGAAATACAGGGTTTTATTCAATTAGAAAGATCAGCGGACTAAGAATGGAAAACGCTGAAGGTACCAAACAGTCGAAAATCTTTTCTTTATGAAAAAAAAATGTCTTAAATGTCAAGCTTAACAAACACAAAAACGCTTGAAGTGCTAACCCTATCAGTAATAGATCAAACAATTCGGAAATTTTACATCTAACATGGCAAATGAGGTGCTTTCGCCTTCTTTTTTTTTTTTTTTTTTTTGCTCTCTTGAAAAATTTCCTCTTTGGATACTCAGTGTTTTCCATTCTTAGTCCTAAATTAGAAATACAAAATTTGCTGTATATTTAATCATTCATTATCACTATATTTGCTTTCTTCCTAGTTAGACCAGAAGTCTCGTCTTTAGCAACAGAATCAGGAATAGCATTCTTTTGAATAAGTTCTTTGAAACGATTGCGTAAAAAGTCTGTGTTTCTTTTCGTAGTTGAACCACATTAATTTTACCGCACCTGTTTAATTAAGTCTTCGGAAACTTTTCCCCATACTGCATTTACCCAGAAAGCAATAGCAAGATACTAGGGCTACTATACTATTGTAGGAGCCTTAAAGATAAGAAACAGATCGACGTTTACCAGACTTCGGGAATTCCTGGTCTCCATTTCTTAGCCAAATATATAATCGCCAAATAATCCATAATTCCATAATCGCCTAATTTATGCTTTGAAAGTCTTATTCCAATGCACATCCGCGGGTTGTAACAATCGTGTCATGGTCAAACCTCCGGGAATTATTACAAGCTCTGATTTACAATGTTGTTTAAAACTGTATTTAACATTCGTTTTTGGATGGTGTTTCGCACTGTCCAATACTTAGACGGATTTTGGTTTAGAAAAGCAATTAGGTCGATTACCCGAAACTTTTTGCTTATATAAATTCATCAAGTCACTCAGGGCTTGAAATGTACAGGAGCAAACCGGAACGATGTTCCGTTTCGTGAAATTGTGAAAAATATTGTTCCGGTTCGAGAAATTGTGACAAATATAGTTCCGGTTCGTGAAAGTATGCAAAATATTGTTCCGGTTCGTGGAATTATTAAAATATTATTACAGTTTCATAGATATAGCTTCTATGCTGTCTCTTTTTTTTTTTTTTTTTTTTTTTTTTTAGTAATTATTTAAAATCTTGAATGCATTTTTTAAAAATAGGTTTTTTTACGGTTAAATATAAATTTGCTATACAGTAAAGTCCCGATTATCAGAATTAATAGGGAACAAGCTCACCTGGGATAAGGAAAAAACTCGTATAAACCGAATTTACACAAATCGTCACCAACTGAGGAGATGAAATATAAATTTTTACTTAATTCAATCCTTTATATGGTACTAGTAACATTTCTTTGATGTACATTTCCATTACTTTTAAGAAAAACGGGAAATGAAATTGTTTATTCGAAAAGGCCCTTGATAGTTTTTTGTTTGTAATGTCAATTTTGCTGCAGTCATTTTTTTTTTTTTTTTTTTTTTTTTTTCCTGCAGTAATTAATACACTACTGCAGATCTACCAGTTTCTAAGATTTTTCCTTACCTCTTAAACTTACCAGTAGATTTCGCCTAATTCAATCGCCGAAATCTAAGAAGTGTCAGCGATTAAATTTGGCAAAAATTTGTATTAAATTTTAGAGGTAACAAAACCGTACAAATTGGCAGCTATGTGATTCTATTAAATTTCAAGCGTAGCCTGTCCTTTTTTGCTCAAAGTATTAAATAGTTTTTTTTCATTCGAACTTATATCTTTGGAATGGAACATTTTCTTCTGATGGACTGATGGCTTCCATCATTATGATGAAACTGCCATTATAAATGAAGTGTTAGGTGAAGATGAAAGAGCAGCCGTAACAAGTTAGAACTCTGAATTTCTGGTCCGAATAGGAAAACAAAATGGCCATAATAATAATAAAAAAAAATATGACCATTTTTTTCCCCATTCTGACCAGAAAATCAGAGTTCTAACTTTTTACGACTGCTCTTTTATCTTCACCTAACACTTCATTTATAACGGCAGTTTCATCATAATGGAAGCCATCAGTCCATCGGAAGAAAATAACTCGGTTAAAGCGGGAACTCGGTTAAGCGGGACTCGGATAATCGGGACTTTACTGTACTTAAAAAAAAAATCAGCCGACAATAATTTAGAAATATCATTCCGGTTCGTGGATTTTTCCATTTCGATCCTTGAAGTCACTATACATAGAACCTTCATGGGCGAAATTTGACTTTCCATAAGACTTTTAGCATTAGTGTGAAATCCTGCAATTTCATTGGCTATCGCTTCACCGATAGCCAATGAAATTAAACGGAACTTCTTTTCCTGAAAGGACAAGTACAAGAGTAAAATACTGTGTAAAGCCGGCACATGGTATCTCAAAGTGTATGAATGATCTAGCCCAGTGGTCAAGACTAGGGCTGGTTAAGATTCTGCATTTGTAATCCTAAAGTTGCGTGTTCTGTCCTTTCGCTGGCTTTTTCACTTTTTTAGAGTTTTGTTTTGATTTTTATTAAGTCAGTTAGTTAAAAGCAGTCGATCTTTATTACCGGTTCTTTTGTAATTTTTTTTTATCAATTAGATTTTTTTAAATAAATTAAATAATTAAATTAAAAAAATCAGTTAATCTATTTTTTAATAATTAAAGTAAACATTTATTAAAATGCAATAATAAATTTCCTAGGCTTACATTAAAAGTATTTTCATGTTAGAACTTTATAAAGTTCTGATCATTTTAAATTTGTCTGTTACTATAGTAACAGATAAATGCAAAATTATCAGAATTAATATATTAAATGTTTTTTATTTTAAAATTATCCTTGAAACATAAAAATCTTCATTAATTTATGATAGGTTACTTTATACTTTTTTATTTTAAATATTACACGAATATTTAAATTAAATTTTAAAATTCATAGGACTTACAGGGTATTTTTCTAATAAAAAAATTCTTTAATAATTAAAGTGTAAAAATAATATTTTCTTAAGTCAGTTAGTTAAAATAAGTTGATCTTTATTACAAGCTCCGTTGTAATTTTTTTTTGTCAATTAGATTTTTTTAAATAAATTTAAATAATTAAATTAAAAAATTCATTTAATCTATTTTTTTTAATAATTACAGTAAACATTTATTAAAATGCAATAATAAATCTCCTAGGCTTACATTAAAAGTATTTTCATGTTAGATTTTTATAAAGTTCTGATCATTTTAAATTTATCTGTTATTTAGATTACTATTTTTTTTTTTTTTTTTTTTTTTTTTTTTTTTTTTTGTAAATGTTATACAGATGATTGAATTAAATTTTAAAATTCATATGGCTTATACGGTATTTTTCTAATAAATAAATTTCTTTAATAATTAAAGAGTAATAATAATATTTTCTTAAGGCTGCCCTTAACTGCTCTGCTCAACAAGCGCAAAACGTTTTGACGCATTTACAAATTCATTTTTTAACGAAAAGGTATAATATTGAAAAGCATGGAAGCGATTTGGAATTGAACAGTTTTTTCCATTTTTTGATCAATGAATTACCTATTGAGTTATAAGTGATTTTGATCACATGACAAACACGTTTTTTGCCCGCTCTTCAGTGCCCCTTCTTCTTTCGCACGGAAATTCGGTTCAAAACGCCCACTTTGACACTATTTTCTGAAAGGTCTATTGCGTTTGAAAAAAAAAAAACAGCTCAATTACATAGTTTCTGAACAACAACACCAGCAACTTTCATGCATTTTCGAACAAAAATAAATTAAAACTTATGTCAGAAAGTTGCCTTTTTGGATTTGAAATGACCTTTAAGTCAATCAGTTAAAATCAGTTAATCTTTATCACCAGTTCTTTCTGAAAAAAAAAATGTCAGTTAGATTTTTTTAAATAAATTTAAATAATTAAATTAAAAAATTCATTTAATCTATTTTTTAATAATAATGTAATAATAATATATTCTTACCTTACATTAAAAATATTTTCTGTTGGAACTTTAGTAAGTTATATATATATATATATATAATTAGCCGAAGTAATTTATTAAAGTGTTCATTTCTCAAAATTAAGTTCTTACATATATAAAAATATTTATCAATTTATCAGCTGCTTTCTAATTTTTTTATTGTATATTCAATACTACTAAATTCTTATCATATATAAACTGTATGTTTAAAATGAATATTTATTGAAATTTAATTTTAATATCTTCTAAACTTTCATGAAAAGTACTTTTATGCTAGAACTCCAGTAACATATAAATAGTAATTAACAGAATTAAATTATTAAATTATTCATCTTTAAAAATTAATTATTTATCCTTTATATATAAATTACATTAATAATATATATGTCAATGATAATTTAAACATTGAAGACAGTAAATTACTATACTTTAAATAATTGAATGTATGATAAAAATGCAACAAAAACAAATATATATATATATATATATCTGTGATTTAATAATTATTCGCAAAAAGTTTTATTATATATATATATATATATATATATATGTTGCAATAAATATGTAATATACATCAAACATGAACAATGAAAAATATTTTGCTATTAGTTACAATATATATATTAGGGTGGGTCGAAAAAACCGAAATATTTACAATCGAAATGTAATAGAGCGGAAAAGTTGCCTTTTGTAATAAAGAATTAATTCATGAAATATTATACTGATTGGTTAATATCTTTTACCGCCGCAAGAGGGCCAAAGTTTCAAAAAATTGCAAAAAAAATGTTTTTTTCAATATTTTGTTTTAATTATCTAAACGCCCGAATATAATTTCTAATAGAACGCAATAGCTACATGAATATATAAGAAATGTCCCGGTAAATGTTCATTATGATAAAATCATATATTTTATTGCCGCAAAGAGACCATTTAAAAAAAAAATGTAAAAATTTCAATTTCTCAATTTTTCCGAAATTTTATAATTTTTATATGTCTACAAGTAAATAAATTTACTTTATATCTATTAATATGTCATAAATTTTGTTAACTTTTTGTCATAGATTGGAAAATAAAAACGGTAATCATTCATTGTTCTTAACGATAGCTTCATCTACTTCTGTTTTACTGCATATCAGCAGTTCATATACTACAAATCACAAAAATGATGTAAAATGAACAAAATGTTGTTGAATTTTATTGATTAAAATACAGAGATATTTAACCTAAACGGATTAAATAAACTTAAAATGAAGAAGTATTTAAAGTAAACGAATTTCATAATATGACTTGTTTTAAAATAAAGCCATTGTTCCCCGAGAGGCCGAAATTGATCATATGTGATCCTCACTCTGTTCTGATTCACAAACTTTACTAGCACTTTAGTGACTAATTTCATTTCTACTGATTGAGTGGGACAAGGAAATTTATAATAGCTGGTATCTTTAATCGAACATTCTAAACTTACCAGCGTTGTTAGGTGGTCAGTCAATAAACAAACCGTAACAGGTGGTTTCGTTAGTTTACAGTTTTGCCTTTCGACGAAAACAATGCAATTTTAAGCTTTAAATTTCAAGTATGGAATAACAAAATGACGGATGGCACTATTCGTGTCCACAGAACTTCGTGCTTTGGCAATCGGCTGATGCAGTACACTTTCAGGATGCACTCAATGAGTACATCCTGAAATATACTACATCAGTTGGTTCACAATTAAAATGAATTCATCATTTTTTCAGATTCTGTGGGCTATAATTAGTAACCCCCGTTACCTGCCATGTCATCTACGAAAGATGATAATTTCTGTAATTTCACGAAATGACTGTTTCGCAAATCATGAAAATAGCCTCATTGGAATGATAGCATATGAATGAGAGGACATCAGGACCCCAGTCATAAAGAAAAGTGTCAAAGCGCGAAGTTCTGTGGAGGCGAATAGTGCCTTCCGTCACTTCGTCATTCCAGACTTGAACTTTGAAGTTTGAAATTGCATGGATTTAATCGAGTGGCAAAAACTGTAAACTAACGAAACCACCTGTTACTGTTTGTTTAACGACTGACGATCTAACGACGCTGGTGCGTTTAGAATGTTCGATTAAAGATACCAGCTATTATAATTTTCCTTGTCCCATTCAGTCAGAAGAAAGAAGCTTGAAATTATTCTCTGAAGTGCTGGTAAAGTTAGTGGCCCAAATAGAGGGGGTATCACATATGATCAATTTCGGCCTCTCGAGAAACAATGGCTTTATTTGGAAGCAAGTTATATAACAAAATTCAATTACTTTAAATACTTCTTCATTTTAAGTTTATTTAATCCGTTTCGGTTAAACATCTCTGCATTTTAAATAATAAAATACTAAAATATTTTGTTCATTTTATATCATTTTTGTGATTTTTGGTATATGAACTGCTGATTGCTGATATGCAGCAAAACAGCAGTAGATGAAGCGATTGTCAAGAACAATGAATGATTACCGTTTTTATTTTCCAGTCTATAACAAATAGTTAACAATATTTAAGACATATTAATAGATATGAAGTAAATTGATTTACTTCTAGACATATTATAGAAATTATAAAAATTTAGAAAAAAATGAAAATTTGAAATTTTTACAATTTCTTCTTAAAATATGGTCCCTTTGCGGCAGTAAAAGATATGACTTTATCATAATGAACATTTACTGGTGCATTTCTTATATCTTCATGTAGCTATTGTGTCCTATTAGAAATTGCATTCGTACGTTTGGATAATTGAAAAAAAATATTGAAAAAAACATGTTTTTTGCGATTTTTTGAAACTTTGGCCCCCTTGCGGCGGTAAAAGATATTAACCGATCGGTGTAATATTTTACGAATTTATTATTTATTACAAAAGGCAACTTTTCCGCTCTATTACATTTCGCTTATAAATATTTCGGTTTTTTCGACCCACCCTAATATATATATATATTTAAACGATTTAACGATTATTATTTTTATTATGGAGATTTTTGTTTTTATCTGTATTTATTAATTTATTATCAGTAGCTTTACAATTTTTATTCGAAATATAATTTTGTGATTAAATTTTACTACATAATACCACTTAGGAGCTAATGTTATATAATTAAAATAAAATATCTATTTAAATGCAATAATAGTATCTTTTAAACTGACATAGAAAAATATTTCTATATATCTAGATGGAAATTCAATTACTTATTTTTAGTTAAGCTGCTAGAACTTTAATACTAATTGCAAACATTTGAGTAAAAAAAAAAAAAAAAAAGTTCTAAGCAGCTTATTATAACAATCTCATTATTTTGTCATAATTTAACTAAGTCAATGTTGTTTTAGAATTGTTAATAATTTTCTTACTAGAAAATTAAATCAAATTTAATAATTAATTATATATTATGTTATTAACTGTATAGCAATTGATTCCGAGCTGAGTATGAGAAATACATAAGCTTTTTTTAATGCATCAAGTTATTATTACCAAGAAATACAATTGATGAAATGAGTAGCAGCGCTGTTACTCATAAAATGGATTTTTTCCTTTCAGGGAAAGAAGTTCGGTGCACCGACAGCCAGTGAAATTGTCGGATTTCGAACTAATGCTAAAAGTCTTATGGAAAGTCAAATTTCACCCTTCATGGACGGAGTAACTACAACATCGTTTGGGAAATCTGACTTTGGAATATTTTTTAAGCTTTTAAAAATTAAAATTAGTTTAAATTTTGTTCCATCGGCCATTGCACCCAATATAATTGTGTATCGTAGTTTTCCTTACCAGTCGTTCTGCATAATATGGATTCCATGTCTTTAAAGTTATAAGTTTTCTGCTGCGGCAGATCAAACAACATATCATGTATAGTCGTCGTCCTCGTATATATAGACAGGGACAGAGAGAAAAATTATTGATGTTTTTTCTTTAAAATGAAAAATATTGTTACAGAAAAAAAAATAAATCAGCCGCCCGTCCTCCAGTAGCGGAACCTCATATTTTTCGGCATGCCGGTAAATACGAGTTTTTCCGGCATGCTGGTGTACCTCGATTTTTTCCGGCATGCCGGCTAATGCGGGGGAATACGGTACTTGCGGCTGCTTTTATTGATTGGATAATTTAAGCAGTTTACTCGCATTTACATGACTCATAAATTTGTGTTTTATTTATATTACTTATTTTTTTACTTATTTATTAGTATTATTTCTTCAGTATATTAAAGTAATTAATGATACATATCAGAATATTTAGGTTTTCCATGACGAAATTTTGGCATGCTCATTTTAGATCATTTTTACTTGGGCGTGTGAATGTCTAATGCACAGCGGTTTAACATTAAATAATTGACATAAAAAAAAACCTAATTAGAATTCCAAACGTACAAAGTTATCACTCGAATTAGATAGCCAAAACAGAGGTTAAATTTCTCATGAGATCAAGAAAACAAGAATGCAGAAAAGCAAGTAAACATTGCCCTTGAAAGACATCAATACTTTCCTTCAGAATAATGAAATAATTGAGGGAAGATTATTTTTAAAAAGATTTAGAAGGTATTAGACAAAACCTATAAACCGAATGCTAGTTATATTTTTACTTTATTCTATCTTTACAAGAAGAAAGTATTGGATTCGTAAAAATTTTCGACTTCCGGTTTTCGACGGATTTACATGTTTTAAAGGTCAGAGATCCCCAAAAACATGTTTTTTACAAAATGTCTGCCTTTGAATCTGTGAGTCTGTCTGTCTGTCTGTATGTGACACAAATTTTGTGGGTGCTCTATCTCAAGAACTAATGCACGAAATTTAATAAAAATTTATATTCAAGTAGTCATTAATATAAAAATTGTGCTGATTAGTTTTTGGTGTAAATCGCCCAAAAGGTGGCGCTGCTATGCTGCATTTTTCGCAATTTCTGTACTAGCTCTATCTCAAGAACTAATGCACGGATTTTCATAAAACTTCATATTCAGTTAATCCTTGAAATGAATTAGTGCTGGTAACGTTTTGGTGCAAATCGTATGACAGATGGCGCTGCTATGCTGCATTTTGCAGCATTTACACGATTTTCGTAATAGCTCTATCTCAAGAAATAATGCACGGATTTTCATCAAACTTCAGATTCAGTTAGTGATTGACATGACTTGACGTTTTGCTCCTTGTGGTGTATATCGCTCAACAGGTGGCGCTGCTATGCTGCATTTTTGTGAATTCCCCCAATAGCTCTATCTCAAGAACTAATGCTTGGGGTTTAAACAAACTTCAGATTCAGGTATACCTGGATATGAATTAGTGTTGTTTATGTTTTGGGGTAAATCGCTCAACAGGTGGCGCTGCTATTCAGCATTTTCATTATTTCCACAATAGCTCAATGTCCAGAACTAATGCACGGATTTGCATCAAACTTCAGATTCAGTTAGTCCTTGACATGAATTGATGTTTTGTACCTTTTCGTGTAAATCGCGCAACAGGTGGCGCTGTTGTGCTGCATTTTTTTGCGATTTCCACAATAGCTCTAGCTCCATAACTAATGCACGGATTTTCATCAAACTTCAGATTTCGGTATACCTTAATCGGAATTAGTGCTGTTTGTGTTTTGGTGCAAATCGCTCAATAGGTGGTGCTGCTATGCTGCATTTTTCAGAATTTCCCCTAAAGCTCTATTTCAATAAGTAATGCACGAATTTTCATCAAACTTCATATTCAGGTATACTTTGATATGAATTGGTTCTAAATGGTTCTGAATTCATGCAATTTCGTACTATTTAAATGATTTAATTGACGTGATTATATAGAAGAATGTTTTGTGATGGCTACAACATACTAGTTTAAGGAGGCATAGACATAATGACTGGAATATTGGAATTTTCGTCTAGTTAATAGCATATGGTTATCAACTAGCCGACCGAACCGGCTTTGTCCGGACCCTAGATAATAACGTTAAATAAACTTCCTATTTGTATTATTTTATTTATTTTCCCAATATTGTATAAATTTATATTTTTAAATTACATATGTGTTACATAAATAGATATTTAGTTATAAAAGAGCTCGTAAGACGACATTTTCTTGTTGTTTCCACGTAGGGTAATGTCACAGTTCACAATTCAACAATTCATATGTCCGAACACTTTGAAATTTTTACCGGATATAAATATAACAGTTTTCCATCTCATGTAAACAGTTCGTGAAAAATACTGATGTATAGTTATAAAAGAAATATGTTTTCGTCTTGATTTTTTTCCTTTTTCTGATTTTTTTTTTCCTTTTCCTGCGGCAAATTTTCAAAATTTTATTTTTTTAGATGTTAAACTCCTATCTTTTTTGAGCATTTTGATATAATCGTTTCCTTGAAATGCCCATTAGAACAGAAGTTGTGGCTTTTAGAATTATACCCGCTTAATAGCTGAAGCGGCATTTCCAAAATTTCGAAGTAATTTTTCTCCAAATGACGTTTTTGGGCATAACACGCACGGTATCACAAAAACTTCTGAATATTTTTTCATAAAATTTTCAAAACATATGTTATGTTATATTATGTTAGTCGGTATAATCTGAACCTGAAATTTCCTTTTTATTGTTCAAAAAATATTTTTTTAGGTGATTATACTGTTGAAATTTTCTAAATTTTGCATTAGCTAAATACAACTTTGTATTAAAAATATAAAAATGCTTTAGATATAAATATATTTAAGTTCAGTGTAATTATTATAATATGAAGTATAAGTAAGCACCAAAATTTTCACTCTAGTTGCAAAATTTATTTTGTAATCTTGCGCGCAATCTGTTAAGCCAATTTTCTGCTCGACAAATGTCTGACAGTTTGGAGCCCCTGTAAATGCTAATTCTGCATCTTGCAATTTTTATAAATACATGGAATGAAAGCACATACATGTATCTTTCAATTCCAATAAAAATTGTGTCTAAAATCAAATACATTTTAAGATGTTAAATGTTGAAAACGGTCTTTTTTCCTTCATTTTTTTCCAATTTTAAGAGGCCTGTGACCCCTTAACATAATAAAAAATTGTCTTTATCGTTTGAACTCTGCGAAATTTTATTTGGTTATATATATAACTCTATCAAAATCCTTTTTAAAATTTCGTGAATATGTATATTTAGTTTTGAAAACATGAGCCAAAGGTGAGCGAAGTTGTACCGCAGCTGTTCACGTTTTAGAGTTTTTGTCGAAATTTATTCAGGTTTTATTTTATAAAAAAAATTCCGAAAAAAGTCTTCCGAATGTTTCTAAACCTTAGTAGCTGATGTAAATGCGGCCTTCCTAGATGTACTGAAAATACTCTGTCAAAATACCGATATTTAATTACTTTTAGCGTATCGATCGTCTTCGGAACGCGCAACGTCACCTGCATGCGTGGAATTTTTTCAAATGTTCTAAAGCTCGTCCTTTTAAAAATTTATTGCAATGTCGAAGAAAATAGGATCTCAGATTTAAATATATATTTTATCCGAATCAGATCTTCTGCAATCGAGTCCTAGGGAGCCCGTTGAAAGGTAAAAAAAGTTACCATTGAAAACGAACCGTTTTGGAAATGATAATCTACCCTATATATATAAAATCCTGATGAATCGAATTGAAACGAATTTATGTAACGATTCTATGAAACGACTGATTAAACAACTGATTACGTTTCACGGCGATTTCTCCAAAAATATGGAATACTTTGCGATGAAATTAACACCAAAAATCCGTATTGATCCACACATCTCAAAACTGGTATTAGAATTTTAAAATTAGAATTAGTTTTCAAAATATTAATTTTTTTCTAATTTTAAATACTTTTTTTTCTAATGATGGCAACTCAAGTTTTAATCATAACAGATATTATTTTCATATTTTAGAAAAGGTTATTTTAAATTAATTTGGCGACGAGTTTGGCCTCCCTTAAATGTTTGCTAAGAAATGCATCATGTTACTTTTATTCAGAATTCAATTTGTATTTCATTATCATTTTATTTAATACAAAACTTTCATTTAAAATTGAAACATTTAAAATAAATGGCTTTTACTTCATTCTTTTTTTTTAACGAAATGAAAAGAAAAATATTAGACACAGATGTTATATAAGCAACGGGGTACCTAATTGGCGCCAAAATGGCGTTATTTTGCCTGACATGGTAACCCGGCTATTGTTGCTTATTTATTAATAAATGTTTATTTGAATTTATTTTCTTTTTAATTACAAAAAAATGTTATAAGTTATTAATTATTATTTTTTTATTTATTGTTATTTCATTTTAAAAATAACAGAAAATAATTTTAAAATACATATGTAACAGGTATTTGAAAACGAGGTTTTCGCAAAATTGTCGTAAAAAAAAAAAAAAAAAAAAAAAAAAAAAAAAAAAAAAAAAAAAATCACGCCAAACCCGGTGCGTGTGTGATAATGCAACAAATCATGACATTTAATTTCCACTTCAAAGCAACGTTTTAATGTTATTACTTCTCCCGTCGACAAATTTCACCAAATTATATAAATAGCCAAATTATACAAATTGACACATTTCTTTTTTAATAACAAAAGAACAAATAAATTAGTATAACATTAATAAAAATACAAATAAAACGTCAAAATAAAAATCACTTGATGGCGTGAACACGTGTAACTTCCTTAAAGTCAAGTGAATGTGACATTTACGATCAACCATTATTGGCATTTAATCTTATAGTTTGGCGACATATTTTTGGTCGATGGCATAGCCAAGAAGCACCGTTTTAATTTACCACTCGAAAAATAAAAATAAATGCTAACTGGCGAGTTAAAAAAAAAAAGCTATTGGCGAGATTTTCACCCGGCTAACATAAAAGTACCAGGAATTCTTTGTGATCATGGCAACTTTTATGTAGTTTTATTCGAAACAATAATTTTGATTCTTTAATCAAAATGGAAACCTTTCTTATGAAAAGCGAAGGAATCAGCCCGTTGTTTATGGCAGTTACATGACTTGGACTATTATAATATAAACGAAATAATGGGGATAGAATAATATTCAGCGACTTATCACACCTGTGGCTGGCTAACATTAAAGTATTACCAAAATGGCCACCTGGAATATAAAAAGCGACGGGATCCGCCTGGAGCTGTTGATGATAGTCACATGACTTAGACTATTATTATAGAAATTGTTTTCAATTTTAAAAAACAGCGCAAAGAGTAATATTACCTAACGATTAAAAATTTATTTTCACGTGACTATTAAAACAGAAAAAAAGAAAAAAAAACTTTAAAATTACGATTAAATGAGTAGGTGTTAAAGGCAGGAAAATATTGAAAATTATGTCCTGAAAATTGTATTTACACGTGAATATTAAAAGAGAAAGGAAACTTTAACATAATAAATACCTTAATATGCGTTTAACCCTTTCACGGACAAGGCACTTCTATTCGTAAAATCTTGAAATCAGTAAATTGCACCAGAATTTACAAACAAATTTCGAAATACAAAAATGCTTTTGTTCACTTACTTAATAAAAGGGAAATTTTCATCCTAATATTCTGATGCTAATGTAGCATTTAAGAATTAAAATTAAGTGGTCCAAAAATGAACCACCACCCTTGAAGGGGTTAAACCAGCAAATTTTAGTGATTGTATTATGTTAAACGTTTTATAAAGCTGTTAAAGAATACCGAGAGACAGACTCTGTTTACTTAATTCATTTTATTTTAGCTTCTTTTCAAATGTTTAACTGATCTTCTTTAACCAAACACGAAAAGAACCATTGGATGTCTTAACAGCAACTGATTCTACCTTAAATTTTTGCAATCAAAGGGAATTGAATGGAAACCCGTTTACAGGGAGATCGCTACAGTTTTTTCAGTATAATTCAATCTTCTCTAATCTTTTTAAAACCGAGCCGATTAGCGTGCTTTTAAATTCTACAATGTCTGAACGGGGGTTGGCGAGCGTAGCTTGCAGGGGGCAGAGCCCCCTAGTAATAATATACTAGTAATAATATACGAAAAAGTGTGACATTTAAGAATTCCCCTTTTCTATATTTCTAGCGTTTTGGTCGATGGAGTTTTAAATATTCGAGGAAAAAAAGCATTTGCTTCTTACCTTCTACGCGCTCCAGAAAGAATTTTTTCAGGGCTGAGGTTACTGAGTTTCAGAAATAAACAGTGTGCTTTTGATAAGTTTTTAATTATATGTCGGCTAGTTATCAAACAATTAAAATCTGATCTTCAGGTACATCAGGACGTGGCCTACAACATTTCCCATTGAAACTTTCATATCTTTAGGTGAGGTAGATTTTTCTAGTCATCGCCAAAAGACATACACACATACACAGGGACAAAGCTAAACTACCTTTTAATTTTACAGATCATAGGTTTTTGATACCTTTTCAGTCACAGAAAACCTTTGAAATTAGAAATTGTACGCGGAGCTCTAAATTTTATCTCGAAATTATATACTATAATTTTTAAATAGAATGATAAAATAGAATTGGCGACACAAGGTAGTTTCGTCATTTAAGCTTGTAAGCTATATTTTTTATTTAACACTTTTCATTTTTTTTAAGGAAAGAAGGAGTAAATGTCATATTATATTTGGGCTGCTGTGTCCTCTCAAAAGTTGAATAAAATCAACATGAATACATATAGCTGAAATGTTGGAGCTTCTACGTCTGTTCAAATTGGATTGCCAGAAGTTTTCATGATTTTTAACCCGGCAGTAGACACATGTCGGTCTTTTTGCCGCCTATTAAAATTATCTTTTCCTATCCTCTTACAAATACAATGGAGAACTACCAATGTAACTGACTCTAATTATTTCTCCATCACCATAATGGAATGACAAGGCATCTCTGTTTTTCCTTCAGGTATATTTTTACAAGCAAAGCTGAAATTTGTGGAAAAGTCTGTGGAACGATTACTAATGTCAGGTCGTTTTTATTTTTTCCTATTATTCCAAATCTCATGAATAAAATGTATAATTTAAGTGAACTGCAAATTTATAATTTCACTAAAATGTAATATTCAAATTTTAACCGAAAAGTGTTTTTTATTTTACATTTTATTTATATTGGGGCCGGCTGCAAAAAGACCGATCGCCCCCCGACTAACAACGTTCTAAAAAAGACAGTACTCAAGGTTCCTACTCTCGGTTTAAGGGCCCGTCCCCAGTCAGCGATGGATGGAAAGTAAATTGACTTCATTCCCTGTATACGTAATTTAGTATTTAAAGACATCTCCTCAAGACAGATAATTTGTCACCAAAACGATATTTCTAATAAGCTAGAGAACATTTATTTTTAAAAATAATAAATTACATATAATGAACTTAACCATAACTTAAGTATATTATTATATAAACTTAATTATATAAACTCTATATATATAAAATCCTAATGAAAAGATTTTATGACACGACTGATTAAACAACTGATTGTGTTTTTCGGAGATTTCGCCTAAATTATAGAATATTATGCGATGAAATTAACACCAAAAAATACGTATTGATCCGCAGATCTCAAAACTGGTATTAGAATTTTTCAATTGGAATTTGTTTTCGCAATGTTATTTTTTTTCTCATTTTAAATAATTTGCTCTAATGATGGCAACTCAAATTTTAAACATAACAGATAATTTTTTTTCATATTTTAAAAAAAGGTTATTATTTTAAACTAATTTGGCGACCAGTTTGGCCTTCATTAAACGTATGCTAAGAAATGTATCATGATAATTTTATTCATAATTCAGTTTACTTGAACAATCTTTCACCAAATCAGAAGATCAAGATAGAGAATCAGCAAGAAAAATCAAGAACTCGGTATTTTTATGTTAGAGCGACGCAGGTGATAATTCGCCAAATATTTCTCCCGTTGCATTTTTTTTTTTTATTATCATTTTATTTAATAAAAAACCTTTATTTAAAAGTGAAACATTAAAAATTAATGCTTTCACTTCTTTCTCTTTTTTTAAACAAAATGAAAAGAGAAAAAGTCCTTCCGGCCAGTGCCGGGAGGAAGAGGTATCTTTCATATTCCTTATTTTAAAAAAGCTAACTTATATTATTCAAACACACGAAGCTCAGTTTAGTGGAAACTGAATATAGGAGATTCAATACTAATTTCTATCAATACTAAATCATTATGAATGAGAATTTCGCGAAATTAGTCAGCTTTATCCAACTTCTTTTATTTAAATTAATTTATATTTGGCTGCCAAATTCGGCGATTTCTTAAAGTGCGTGCCATTTTAAGACAACATGGTGGATGAGACTAACGAGTGAAATTGGTCGAGACCTTAGTAATTGCTGTGCACATGCTCACTCACATCGGAATCGATTGATATATATGAGTGTTGTCGCAGGCAAAAAATCAGATTTTTCAAAAAGTCACCCACATTAGATATTGAAATTGCTATATCTGAGCCATTTTTTAAGATAAAGACAAACAAAAAATGCTTCTGAATCCTTATATCAAGGTCAAATACTTAAGAAAGAAACCTTTTTCAATTTCTATTTTTTTTGGACCTCACTTTAAGTATATATTTTTTTAATTTAATGGCCGCCATTTTGAAACAAGATGGCTGATGAAGCTGGCCAGCGAACTTGGTCGATATATTGATGTATACTATTCACATGCCTTCTTACATCGAAATAGTAATTGTGTTATACTTGTGTTATCGCGTGACAAATACAAGATCGTTTCAAAGTGTTAGCCATGCTTGAAATTCAAAGTGCTATAATTCAACCATTTTTTAAGATATAAGCAAAAGAACAAATTTTCAGAAACAAAAACTCCTCCAGAATCTTTGTATCAAGGCCAAACACATAAAAAAAGTCTTTTTCATTTTCCAATTTTTTGATACCTCATTTTAGGTAGCTTTCATTACAAAAAGCTACCTATTGCAGCCGTTCGGAGGAAAGCGATTTCAAAAAATTTTGGTATATTTTCATCGATCATGACCCCCAGACCCCGAAACCACCCTCCGTTCAAAAGTTGATATATATATATATATATATATATATATATATATATATCCATATATATATATATATATCTGACCTTTGTCATACTGTAACTCTCGAATTTCTGAACCGATTTGGATGAAATTCGGTATGTACATAGTACATACCAATGTCTCGACCGAGTTCGTTGGCCAGCTTCATCCGCCATTTTGTTTCAAAATGGCGGCCATTTAAAAATTTTTAAAAAATTTTAAATTTGAAATGTGGTACCAAAGAATTGAAAATGGAAAAATATTTTTTTCTTATGTATTTGACCTTTATACAAAGATTCCGGAGCAGTTTTTGTTTCGTCTATATCTTAAAAAATGGCTGAGTTATAGCATTTTGAATTTCTAGCGTGGCTGACATTTTGAAACGTCCTGAATTTTGTCACGCGATAAAAGGTGTATTTATGAACCGATTTGGATGTAACTTCGTTTGTACATAGTACATACCAATGTCTGGACCGAGTTCGTTGGCCAGCTTCATCCACTATCTTGTTTAAAAATGGCAGCCATTTAAATTTTTAAGAAAAATTTAAATTTGAAATGTGGTACCAAAAAATTGAAAAGTGAAAAAAAATTTTTTCTTATGTATTTGACCTTGATACAAAGATTCGGGAGCAGTTTTTGTTTCATCTATATCTTAAAAAATGGCTGAGTTATAGCATTTTGAATTTCTAGCGTGGCTGATATTTTGAAACGTCCTGATATTTGTCACGCGATAGCAAGCGTATTTATGAATCGATTTGGATGTGCCATGGTGTGTACATAGTACATACAAATATCTCGACCGAGTTCGTTGGCCATCTTCATCCGCCATCTTGTTTCAAAATGGCGGCCATTTAAAAAAATTTAAAAAAATTAAAATTTAAAATGAGATACCAAAAAATTGGAAAATGAAAAAGATTTTTTTCGTATGTGTTTGACCTTAATACAAAGATTCCGGAACAGTTTCTGTTTCGTCCATATCTAAAAAAATGGTTGAGTTATAGCATTTTGAATTTCTATTCTGGCTGACATTTTAAAACGACCTGATTTTTATCACGCGATAGCAAGCGTATTTATGAACCGATTTGGATGTTACTTGGTCTGTACATAGTACATACCAATGTCTCGACCGAGTTCGTTGGCCAGCTTCATTCGCCATCTTGTTTCAAAAGGGTTGCCATTTAAAAAAATTAAATTTAAAATTTAAAATAAGGTATTAAAAAATTGGAAAATGAAAAAGATTTTTTTATGAGTTTGGCGTTGATACAAAGATTCCGGAGCAGATTTTGTTTCTGAAAATTTGTTCTTTTGTTTATATCTTAAAAAATGGTTGGATTATAGCACTTTGAATTTCTAGTATGGCTAACATTTTGAAACGATCTTGTATTTGTCACGCGATAACACACGTATTCGCCTATTTCCATGTAAGAAGGCATGTGGATAGTATACATCAACATCTCAGCCAAATATAAGTTACTTTAAATAAAAGCAGCTTGGATAAAGCTGACTAATTTCACGAAATTCTCATTCATAATGATTTAGTATTGATAAAAATTAGTATTGAATCTCCTATATTCGGTTTTCACTAAATTGAGCTTCTTGTGTTTGAATAATATAAGTTGGCATTTTTAAAATAAGGAATTTGAAAGCTACCTCTTCCTCCCGGCACTGGCCGGAAGGACTTTTAAATTTTAAATTTAATTTTTATAAATGGCAACCCTTTTGAAACAAGACGGCGAATGAAGCTGGCCAACGAACTCGGTCGAGACATTCGTATGTACTATCTACAGACCAAGTTACATCCAAATCGGTTCATAAATACGCCTGTTATCGCGTGACAAATATCAGGTCGTTTTAAAATGTCAGCCACAATAGAAATTCAAAATGCTATTACTCAGCCATTTTTTCAGATATAGACAAAACAAAAACTGTTCCGGAATGTTTGTATTAAGGTAAAACACATACATAAAAAATCTTTTTCATTTTCCAAATTTTTGGTATCTCATTTTAAATTTTAATTTTTTTTTAATTTTTTCAATGGCCGCCATTTTGAAACAAGATGGCGGATGAAGCTGGACAACCAACTCGGTCGAGATATTTGTATGTACTATGTACACACCAAGGTACATCCAAATCGGTTCGTAAATACGCCTGTTATTACATGACAAATATCAGGACGTTTCAAAATGTCAGCCACGCTAGAAATTCAAAATGCTATAACTCAGCCATTTTTTAAGATATAGACGAAACAAAAACTGCTCCCGAATTTTTTTATCAAGGTCAAACACATAAGAAAAAAATATTTTTTCAATTTTCAATTTTTTGGTACCACATTCCAAATTTAAATTTTGCTTAAAAATTTAAATGGCCCCCAATTTTAAACAAGATGGCGGATGAAGCTGGCCAACGAACTCGATCGAGACAATAGTATGTACTATGTATAAACGAAGTTACATCCAAATCGGTTCATAAATACGACTTTTATCGCGTGACAAATTTCAGGACGTTTCAAAATGTCAGCCACGCTAGAAATTCAAAATGCTATAACTCAGCCCTTTTTTAAGATATAAACGAAACAAAAACTGCTCCGGAATCTTTGTATAAAGGTTAAATACATAAGAAAAAAATATTTTTCCATTTTCAATTTTTTGGTACCACATTTCAAATTTTAATTTTTTTTTAATTTTTAAATGGCCGCCATTTTGAAACAAAATGGCGTATGAAGCTGGCCAACGAACTCGGTCGAGACATTGGTATGTACTATGTACACACCGAATTACATCCAAATCGGTTCATAAATACGAGAGTTACAGTGTGACAAATGTCAGATATATATATGTATATATATATATATTGATATATATATATATATATATGTCAATTTTGAACGGAGGGTGGTTTCGGAGTCTGGGGGTCATGATCGATGAAAATATGCCAAAATTTTTTGAAATCGCTTTCCTCCGAACGGCTGCAATAGGTAGCTTTTTGTAATGAAAGCTACTTAATATTAGTTGCAGATGTTATATATGCACCGCTGTACCTTATTGGCGCTTATTTTGCCTTACATGGTAACCCGGCTATTGTTGCTTATTTATTAATAAATGTTTATTTACATTTATTTTCTTTTTATTTAAAAAAGTATATATAAATTGTTATCTTCTATAGTTATTATTAAAGTTTCTTTTTTCTTTTTTCTTTTCCTTTTTTTTTTTTTTTTGTTTATTGTTATTTCATTTTAAAAATAATAGAAAATACCTGTGTAACTGGTATTCACAAACAAGGTTTTCGCCAAATTGTCGTAAAAAAATAAAGCAAAAAAAAAATGTCATCTGTGCCAAATTTTAAATGATGCAGCAAATGATGACATTTAATTTCATGTTCAAAGGATGTTAAAATGGTACTACTTAGTTGTCCCGTCGACCAATTTCGCCAAATTATATAAATCACCAAACCACTCGCCAAATTATACAAATTGACATAATTTTTATTTTAAATAACGAAAAAACAAATAAATTACTATAACATTAATAAAAACACAAATAAATCGTCGAAATAAAAATCACTTGATGGCGTAAACACGTGTATCTTCCTGAAAGTGAATGTGACATTTACTGTCGAACTTTATTGGCATTTAATCTTATTGTTTGGCGATAGATTTTTGGTCGATAGGATAACCAAATAGTACTGTTTTAATTTATCACTCGAAAAAAAAAAAATGCTAACTGGCGAAACAAACAGCGGAGAGAATAATATTTCCTAACGATTAAACATTTATTTACACGTTACAATTAAAAACAGAAAAAAAACCCTTTAAAATTACTATTAAATAAGTACGTGTTAAAAGCATGAAAATATTGAAAATTATGTCTTGAAAATTTTATTTACACATGAATATTAAAAGAGAAAGGAAACTTTAAAATAATAAATACATAAATATTCGTTTAACACTTATAGAATTATAGAATTGTTAACACATGTAGAATTTACAAACAAATTTAGAAATACGAAAATGATATTTTTCACTTACTTAAAAAAAGGAAAAAATTCATTCCAATATTCAGGTGTCAGTGCGGCATTTAAGAATTAAAATTAATTCGTCCAAAAATGAACCACCGCCCTTGAAGGTGTTATAGCAGTAAATTGTCGTAAATTGCCTTATGTCAGTCGTTTTATAACGCTGTTAAAAAGTACCGGGTGGCAATGATTCCGTTTACTTAATTCATTTTATTTTAGATTCTTTTCAAATGTTTAACTCATCTTTTTAATCAAACACGAAAAGAACTATTGGATACCTTAAGAGCAAATTGATTCTGTCCCAAATCTTCGCAATCAAAGGGAATTGAATGAAAACGCGTTTACAGGGAGATCACTACAGATTTTTTTTTTCATAATAATTCATTCTTTGTCTAATATTTTTAAAACCGGTCAGATTAGCGTGCTTTTAGATTCTGTGGTGTCTGAACGGGGGTGGGCGAGCGTGTTTTGCAGCGTGGAGACCCTCCTAGTATATATATATATATATATATATAAAACATTTTCCGATAATTCAGTAAAGGTGCCGTAGTGAGTGAAACCCCTGTCCACCTCCGTGTTGTCTGGTGTTAAATTTTGACATAAAATTTTAATGTGGACTGGCGGATGAGAAACTGACACATTGAATGCAGACTACCACTTTATATAGTCAATGGGGTTATAAACGCTTTATACTCGATTTTATGTTACACACCTTCAGCGTAAATAGTCATAATTTTCAAATATTTTTGTCCCAATTTTTCTTGAAAAATATTTTTAGTTTTAAATTAAAAAATATATATATATATCCACCGCTTATCGCGATTTCGAACAAATGGTTGACGAAAGAAAATCAATTTTGTCAATCATTCGTAGAAAAAATCGCCCAAATTCGCCAAAGGATCGCGCAAAAAACGCGCATTTCTTCAAAAGACCGCCAGAAACGCAAATTTTGTCAAAGGATCGGTGAAAAATACGCAAATTTTGTGAAAGGATCGAGAAAAAAATGCAAATTTCGTCAAAAAATCGCAAAAAAACGTAAATTTCGCAAAAGAATCGCGAGAAAAACGCTAATTTCGTCAAGTGATAGCGAAAAAAACGCAAATTTCATCAAGAGACATCGGAAAAATGCGAATTTCGTCAAAGGATCGCGAAAAAAATACGCGAATTTCACCAAAGAATCTCTGAAAAAACGCATATTTAGCGCCAGGAGAAGATTCCCCGAGGCACGGATCCTGTGTGTGTGTGTGGGGGGGGGGGGGGGGCGATCGGAGTGGTCGTCCCCCCCAATATATAAATCCAACGCTTTTAACGACAGTTTTCGCGGAACAGGCAGATAAGCAAACGAAAACCAAACACTTTTCGAGTGTCAATGTTAAACCTCACTGACGTTTCGGCAATTAATGAACAAAAAATGATTATGTCCTATCAAAAGGCATATGGCGCCATAATTTTTGACACTATGTGTTGAGGTGGAAGACGATGCCACTTCGTGTACCTTTTATTCGATTTCTACTACAGAAAACTGACACCGTTATGCGGATCCCTTTAAAGTGTGGAAACTTCTTCATCTTTTCAAAGAAGCTGCTCTTCTAATTTTTGTATAATATTTTTGCAGATTGTTCCTTTCTTTGAGAAAGGAATGGGATTCGTAGCAATTTCCAAAGAAAGAAAGAAACAAAAAAAAAAAATAAAGGACCTTTTAAAACTTCAAACATCTTAATGTTTTCTGAAAAGAGCTACTAATGTTTGAAAAAAATGTGCAGCTATTGCCACGCACATCGGTGAATTTCAAGGTGTATTTGATGAATGAACAAAAAAGGATTATGTCTTAGTCAGGTGAAAGCTAAAATGCATATGGTGTGTTAATTTCTTTAAAGCCAACTTGGTAAATCAGTTCTTCCTTTATGTATTTACTTAATGAAAGTCCTTCTAGGTGATTTGAATAGAAAATGCCACTCTACTGTCAACCACCGTTCATTGTTTGGTTTACCATTTTTCGCTGTCGTTCTGACTCTTGTAGAGAAGCTATGGGAACAGCCCTGGGTCTCAGTAACGAATGTTAACCTTGATGGACTAATAATGAGTACATTATGAAGAAGTATACGCACCGCTTAGATGACACATTTTGACTTTTCAAGGATGTTAAGCCCCCTTGAGATTTTTATTCAGTCCCTTTTTTGAATAAACCGATAAGATAAATAATTACCACAGTAAAAGAGTAAAAATGAAAGGAATAAAAATAAGACATTTAATAAATAAATTCTATGGTAACGTTTTTAATTTTTCGACACAATAAATAACAATAAGCCATATTTTGAGGAGAGGAGGCTTATATAATAAGAGGGTTGATTCACCGAGTCTGTCAGTTAATTGAATGTCGGACAATTGAGAGTCTATAGTAATTATAAATTGTAGCATTAATTATTTCATATTCCTATAATAATTAACTGCAAGGAATGTTTAACCAATAGAAACTATGACTGTGTTGATTATATATCATTTGGAACCCGCCCCCTCCCAAAAAAACGAGTCTCTGGATCCGCCCCTGCCTCTCACTTATACGACTTTCAACGGACTGTAGAAAAAAGTCGTATAAGAGAGAGACCGTCTTATTATACAAGTTTTCAACTTTATATGCATTAATTATTTTACCTATGTTAAAAACGATAAGTTTCGAGTACTAAAAACATATTTTAACAAATTAATAAAATATATTAAAAATAAAACATAAAATAAATTAATACAATTCACAAAATGGTTCACTTAACACTGTGTTTATTTTAAAGCTTAACCGATCAGATTTTCTCAAAATATGAAGTGATATTAGTTTATGTCGTCGACGAAAAGAAAAAATGTCTTCTCTATGTCTGATAAAGCTTTTCAGCTATTTCAGGAATAATCATTTTAGTGCACATAATTCTTTAATGTATTTAAAGCAGTACTTGCTTCTGAAAAAAATACACCAGCATGAATATTACTCTCATCATCGTAATCCTCCTCGCTCACGCCTTCATTTTTGATATCCTCAAAGATTTCTTTCACAGGTTTCTGTTCTTACAGTTTTTCATAACGTTCTACATAATGTTTGAAAATGCTACCTTCGTCCTTAAACATTTCATACCAGTCCTCCTCATTAAAGGATTACCATAGACTACCTAAATCGGGTTCATTTGCTGAACTAGCAGTTTGGTCTTATGAAAAACCACATTTCCTAAATCAATTCTTAATTGTCTGCGATAACACATTTTTCTATGCAGATGCTGTAAGATGCATAGCATCTAAAATGGAAATTGCTTTAGCTTCCCTTTTGTTTTCCCGATCAAAAATAAAACGAAGAATAAAACTCCTTCTGTAGTTTACTTTTAAACTCTTTATAATATCCAAATCTGATGGCTGTAATTTGTTTGTACAATTTGCTGGGAAAAATTGAACTTTAATTTGTTGCAGAAATGGTTGATCTTTTACATCTGGATGTGATGAACATTGATCCATTAGAAGTAAAAACCTTCTTTGTTGTTTTCGAAACTTATCATCCACCTCTTTTAAAAAATCAGTGAAAATCTCTGATGTCATCCATGTTTTATTTCAATTTCTGTAGCCACAGGGCAATTTTTTTGTATACTTAAAGCATCGACGTTTTCTTGATTTTAGTATTACTAAAGATTCTATTTTTTTTTGGAACCATCAGCATTTGTGCAAAAAAGGATAATTAATCTTTTTTTTTATGCTCTCGTGACATGAATCTCCCTTGCATGATAATATCTTATCTGGCATCAGTTTAAAAAAAAAACTGCCCCGTTTCATCACAGTTAACAGTGTCTTTAGGTTTGTAATCCTTAATTAACATACATAGATTTTGCAACCATGCGTAACATCATTATCATTAACACATGCGCTTTCTACTGTGATGCGGCGATATGAATGTCCATGTCTTTTTTTAGTTTCTCGAGTCACCCCCCAAGATGCTAAAAAAATCACGATTCCATATTTCTCAGCAAGAGTGCGATACTTTTCTTTTAAAATTACTCCATATATGAGTAAATTTGAAGTACGCAGTCCTCTTCAGACCCACAGAAACCCCTCCTGGAAAAAACTGGCTGTATTCAATACAGGTTCTCGCTTCAATATTTTTTCATAGTGACGTTCCCGAACTGCCAGTTTCGATTTCTTAAGTTTAAAATAAGAGCCTATTTTTCTTAAAACAACCTCATTCCTAAAAGACGACGCATTCCTAAAAGTTGACAATTTTTTCCAGGAAAGTGCATTTTACAAAAATCCTGATTTCTCACTCAATACTATACAGATACATGATCTGCAGGTGGTCATTTGGTTTTTGTTAATCTTTTAGTTAACCCTTTGTTGCATACTGTCCACTACAGTGGACAAAGTTGCCAATCTTTTCTTATCCTACCTATTTTATTCACAGTTCTTATTTAAAGCTTATGCTACTTTTTGTCATTCATGCTTGCAGGGGAAAAATCGAGATGGCGAAACAAGACGGTTAACTTACTTCTTGAGATAGAATTAATATGGATGTACCATCAGAATGTCTGTAAGTTGTTCAACATGAACTAAAATGTTTCTAAACCTATAATAATATTATTTAAATGATACTTTGTTCATTAATTATTGTTTTTAGATGTCTTGGCCTAATAGACAATTGAAAAACAAGTATAAAAATCCATTTTTGTTTATTTTATGGAAGGTTTTACATAATGCCCACTATAGTGGACGCCATGCACAGCATCAACATTATGACATTTTACTCTGTCAACTGAAGTGGACGGCGTGAGTGTGAACAGTGAAAAATTTTAAATATAATTTTGATGTGTTTATGTGATTTTAGTATTATGCAGGCATATTTTATATAAATTTTCATCTCTTTCACATTGTTAAAAGTTATAATGCAATTTATTAGTCTTAAAAATAATCGCATATGTATTTATTTGAAATAGATCTGTATGAAAATATTGAAAAATAATAAAATAACAATAAACAATTTTAAAATTAATACCTATGGAACATTTTTGAAAAATATTTTTAAAAATTTTAAGTGAAAACTTATTTGAATTAAAGAAATTCCGTTGTATAGAAGCTTGTTTCCAAATTGTGACAGACAATTTGGAAAATTGTGACAGACAATTTGGAAAATTGTGACAGACAATTTGGAAAATTGTGACTAGCAAGTGGACTCATTCAGTCAGTGACGCGACAATCTGGTGAACCGCGTTTGATTTCAGACTCTGAAAATGTGATGTGCTAGAAGACAAACAACTAAGACAGTTGACAGTAAGAGCAAATTATGTACACAACGACACCAGGTATGACAAGGTGGAACACTTTCCCCTCAAAAATCCCAAAATGCACAGCAATGCAAGATGGAACTATATAAAAGGAAGTCAACATATTCATGTGTAAAATGTAAAATTTACCTTTACATGGAATAAAAACTGATTGATTTTACAAATTTCACCATCAATGAATGTTTTCTCAATTTTAACTACAATTATTTTTTAAATATGATAATATTGTAGAAGAAAACTATCATAAATCTTATTTTCCTAACGGCACAACATTTCAATTCTGTGTTCATAGTGTCCACTATAGTGGACAAGCTGTAACTCGAATAATAAAAAAATATGACACATAAAATATTTTTTTTTCTCATTCAGCATGATCCTTTTAGTAGGAAAATACTAAATTTAACATTGGGGATTTGCCAGTTTTAGAATATGCAACAAAGGGTTAAATGGCGTGCACAAGGGTATTCCATACAACCACCCTCCCGCCATAGATTTCACCGTTAATAACATACGAAGGTAGATAAGAAATGTTATTCATTATTGATAAACATTTTAACAATAGTGAAAGATAAAGGTAAGAAAACGTGAATGATTTGTACATTGAAGATTATAAACAGGAATTCTTGAGTGAGAAATGTAAAATCGCCTGAATCGTTTAAAGCGTTGCAGAAGTGAGAGGAGTAATCGTATAACTGATAGAAATTTAGCATTATTTGCCATACAACGTGAATGGAACCAAGATAATTCAGTATATAACCTATATATAGAGTCGTAAAATTGAGGGTCGTATAAGTGAGAGGTCACTGTATGTTTAATAAAAATATTTTTTATTTTAAATTTTGAAATGTTTAATAAAAATATTTAAAATTATTTATTTAAAAATTTGTTTAATAAAAATATTTTATGTTTTAAAATTTAAAAAATGTTTAATATGTATATATTTTTAAAAAAACATGTCCTATATTTTTTCTGGAATTAGGAATTGTTTTAAGTGCTTCGGGGAGCACAGTTTGAGAAACGCTGGTATAGATAAATAAAACACATAAAAATGAAAGTATGCTTACAGAATATTTTTGTATGCGCATTGCAATATGGCGCTGTGTCTTTATTATTATTATTTCGGGTTTTGAGGCGGCTTCTGGACAGCAAAATTTATTTTGTTATATTTACAACCTTTTTCAGGTTGAAAAATATTATTTTGTTTTGTGAGGTTTTCGTTTTGATTTGACTTGAAACGGGATTTCCGGGTGTTGGATCAGTTATATTATTTTCCGAATGAGGCTATATCTGAGAGTGATAAGTTTCCAATTTAAAAAAAGAGATAGTGTAATTTGTTGACTATGAGATGCAATTTAGAGAGTGCTTCAAAAACTGCAAATTTCCTGATTCAGCGACGCTCTGACACTTTCAAAGTAAACTAAAATAAAAGATGGCACTCATGAAAACGGCACCAAAAATATTTAAGATGAAAGTTTTCAAAATTAAAAAGAGATTTTAAGTAATCTATTTAAAAACTATTAGCGTGTTTTTTAAACTAAAAAAAATAATAGGAACTAATTTTAGTATTTTTTTTTTTGTTCAAAACGTATATAAACTTACATATAATTTGTATTACATTTACGAGTATAACTGGGATCTTATTTCACAGTAATGGACACTATTGAAAGATTTTGGATTATAAGAAAATAACGAATAGAAATTTTGGTTTTATCATTTTATTCATAGCTCCCCCTCGCATGTTTTATAATCTGGGTTACTTTTAACACACTTAGTCAAACTAATTCAGGAAGCAGATAATAACATTTCCTGGTTCCACTGTTTTTCAGTGAAAATTTTAAGGAACATTCTATGAATGATGATGCTTTTAATGAACATGTTTATCCTATCTTCACTTTAAAAATATATATATATTCTTTATTTTCTTGAAAATTTGCATTATTTTTGTTTTGATAGTAATAGAGAACTTTGATATTTATATACTAAAGGTCATGTGGAAAATTTAATTTATTTTTAAGGTTTTAAGACCAGTGTCCATTACTGGAATATCCATTAATCTAGTCAATTTCCATTAATGGACGCACCTGATGGACACATACATTGTTTTGACTTAACTGAAAACTTAAGTAATCAAATTTAATTTTTAAATTGCACATACCAGAATGTAATAATTCCAAAATGTTTATAAATGAATACACTACTAAAAATGCGATTTCAGTAATGCTCATGGAGTATAAATTCTTTTGACTTAACTGAAAACCTAAGTAATCAAATTTAATTTTTAAATTGCACTTACCAGAATTTAATAATTCCAAAATGTTTATAAATAGCGGTTTTTAATAATTTCGCGTGGTTAATAAAGTTTTTGATATATTAATCAAATTATTTTGTTTACAACTCTTCCTTGCATATTTTATAAACTAGTAATCAATAAAAGAAATCAGGAAGCAAATAATTTTTTTAATGGCAGGGGAAAAAGAGGGGCTCATAGGACTCAATTTCTCTCCATTTAAATAAAATCAATTAAGTTACAGAAGTTGTTAAAAACAAATTTATTATTTTTTGTTTTAAATGTTTGCTTATTAATCTCTCACAAAAAAATTAACATTAATTAAACTTATAATAGTAATGAAATTAGCAAATCTGCAGATCAGCGGCATCAAACATCAATTTTGCAGTTTTATTTTGAAGTTTTTTTATTTAATATTTAAAAAAATTCAACCCGCCGTATTATTATTTCTTTCATAATTGTAATATTAATTACTACCAGTAATATATCAAGTATTTTCTGGGAGTTTAAATGTTAAAAATAGTGTTAAATATACAAATCCTTGCACTAATATTCCAAAACTTATTTTTCATTTTTTTTTTATTGCCTCTCCACACCTCGCTTTCCCCCACGCACCCACCCACAGTCTGAATAATTTGATAAAACTATACTTTCCTGACACTTAGTGTTTTAAACCATCTATCTAAAATAATTAAAATATTGATCTTGAGATTTTCGCTATAATTAATTTAAACAGTAAAAAACTCTCGCAATTATTTTACTAACTAGTGTATAACCCCATCAAAAATGACGGAATGTTGATCTGCGTTAACAATTAGACAAAATAACAGCAGTATTTATTGCAACAATAATAATAATTAGCAAAGTGAAACACAATTTTTGAAGATTTCACAAAACATTAAAATTAAATATTCAATGTATTAAAGGTTTTTTTTTATTTTAAAATATATTATTTTTATAAAAATGAATGAATCTGAATAATGAATGTCCCGCGCTTTTCTTTAGGAGAGGATAACGGCAGGGAGTTAAGAAATAGATACTGTATCAGAGCTCTGTGGGATCAAGTCAACGGGTTTTACTCATCTATGGAGCTTTACGTTTCATTTCTAAGTATGGACTTTGCGTAATTTATCATCAATTAATATACACAAAGGAACGTTTTCTTAAAATTTGTAGTTTTTTTTTTTTTTTTTTTTTTTTTTGTATAGAAAATACGCAGGACACGTTGGTTTAATAAAAGATAATTTTTTGAAACCTTCAGCTATATAACTTCATTTGGTATAAATAAAATAAAAAGTTTTTATTATTATTATTATTTCTTTCGTAAAATTTTAATTTAATTTAACCAATTTTTAAGACCTTAGCTTACATCCACTTGAAATTGACTTGCATTGTAAGTAAATTTTATATCTTATATCAAATGTAATTAAAATGTAATTAAAATTTAAGGAATACACAATACCATGTTATGTACTACATATATTAATTATATCAATGCAGATAAAATTTCGATTTTGAACATAATAACATTTGAACAAACAAAATTATAATTTAATAAGTGAAAAGATAATTTTCAACCATACTAATGCAATCATGATAACATTTTATACTTCAGTTACATCTGGGGAAGAAAAAACATTTATAATGTAAACAAAATAATAAAAGAAAATAAGCAGATAAATGTTAAGCTAAATAAAACTAAATTAAAATTCTATCAAAGTCATCATCATAATAATACTAATATTCATTTTATTTATTTTGAATGAAATTTTAAAATTATATAAATGAAGCTTTAAATAATTGATATCGAATTACATCAGTACATCTGCATTTTTTTTCTTATAAGAAACTCTAATTTCAATCTATATCGAAAGTTTTCATTTATATTGATTGCCGAAAGATGGCGCCAAAGCAAAGTTAAACTCATCTTGCACTCTCGTTATCTATTGTTTACATGAAAATAGCTTGTTATCCATTATTTTTAATTTAGAATTTAAAACATTATAATTTGACGGTTTTTGAACGTTTTAGAGAAAATAACGAAGGAAAGATGTGATGTAAAGCAGATTATGTGTATATTTCCACATGTTGAATAATCGGCAAACTTACGGTCTCTTGAATATTTATGCCTAACATGGCCGCGATAATTGCTTTTCTCTAGGATGGGTTCGCCCCGGAGTCGTTACACTGTGTTTTATTATATAGAGATTATTGATATTATAATCGTTAAATTTATTGGAAAATAAATATTTTGTTTCTTTAGTATGCTTTCATTAAATTTTTGTTCTAAATATAGTCATAGAACAATTATATCTATATTTTTTTCGAGGTGTGTCCATTAGTAGACCAGGGAGTATCCTTAACTGGCACAGATTGTGTCCATTACCGGAATTTTGGGTGTTTTGATATATTTCTGTTGTTTTCAATACAATTTTGATTAATATCGAGAAATAAGACTATTAAATGGTTAAATATTGTTGACAGATTTATATAATACTGAAAAAAAACTGGAATATAATAATGATAAATAATAATTAAAAAATAGTGTTTAAAGAAATTCCTTATTGCTGGCCATTAGTGGCACATCTACCCTATACACTATATGGCCATTAATGAGCGGCAACTTTCAATTTTAGACATTTTGTCGAATATTTAGAAATAAACTTGACAGATTCTTTTGGAATTTCAAGATTAAAAAGAACAGGTATGACTTCATATTTATCAATGTCGATTTGACCAGAGGGACAGTTAGGGAGTTAACAAAAAATCAGAGAAAAAAAATAATACTTCGGATCACCCTGTAAATAAAATACACAAAATGATCTATCGCACAGAATATAAATAATCAGACATTGTGCAATATGTGTATTCATTTATGTAAGAATGGCACGTATATTAATAGCAATTTATTAAAAAAAAAAAAACCTTGCTTTTTTTTTTTTTTTTTTTTTTTTTTTTTTTTTGCTGACAACATGTTGGAATTTAAACCAAATTTAACGGCGGTTTCAGAAAAATTGACAAAATGTAGTAGAAACAATATAGTGCAATTGGAATATAAATATATTAAATATTTTAGGAAATATCAACAGTTGTATGAAATAATTTTTATCTGCGCATGCGCGAACGACAACAAGGATCATTTTACATAATTTAATAGTCAACTCTACGGAGCAACTTATTTAAAAAATCCAGTCAAATATCGTAAAAATTCAGAAAGATTTTGGCGTTAGAGTGAGCAAATTTTTAGTTGTTGTCTAAAAGCAGCTGAATGATAAGGGATTTTCCACAAATTATCATTTTTATTAACTGACTTTCAGAAAAAGTTAGTGACTATCAACGAGTAGATTTGGAAAAAAGGCTTCAATTTTGATACTTTTTTTGACCATGGAATAGGCTCGTTCTAGTGGTTATCCAAGAAGAACTAAAGCATCAATAAAAAATGAAAAAAAAAATTGGCAATTTGTGGACAATCCCTTATCATTCAGCTAGTTTTAGCGAGCAACTGAAAATTAGCTCAGTTTAACGCCGATATCTTTCTGAAATTTTATGATATTTGGCTGAATTTTTTTAATAAGTTGCTCCATAAAGTTGACTCTTAAATTATGTAAAAAGATCCTTGTTATCGTTCGAGCATGCGTAGAAAAAATTATTTCATACAACTGCTCATATTTCCTAAACTATTTAATAGATTTATATTCCAGTTGCACTATATTGTGTCTACTACATCGTGTCAAATTTTGCGAAACTGGCGTTAAATTTGATTGAAATCCCTGCATGTTATAAGCAAAAAACATGCAATTTTTTTTTTTAAGAAATTGTTATATTTCTATTATAGGTATTATTCTTACACAAATGAATACACATATTGCACAATGTCTGTTTATTTATATTCTGTGCGATAGATCATTTCGTGTAATTTATTTTACAGGGTGATCGTAAGTATTATTTTTTCTCTGATCTTTTATTAGCCCCCTATCCCCTATCCCTTATCCCTCTGGTCAAATCGACATTGATAAATATGCAGTCATACCTGTTCTTTTTAATCCTAAAATTCCAGAAGCATCTGACAAGTATATTTCTAAATATTCTAAAATTGAACGTTGCCGATCATTAATGGCCATATAGTGTATATCAAAATCAAGAATTTTTCATTTAAGTTACAGGCAAATGATTGCTCCTTTTTTTGTTAACCTAGTTTTGTCCATGGTTTTCGGCACTTTCTTTTTGGAAACATTATTACGTTTAACTTTCGCAAAAAAAAAAAAAAAAAAAAAAAAAAAAAAAAAATGACATTAAAATTTTAAAAACATTTCCAACAAAGATAAATTTGTATTAGTTTAAAGTCATCAGGAAAGATTAGTCTTTAGAGACAGGAATATTAATTACAGGGATATAGGGATAGAGCTGTAAATATATACACTACATTAGTAAAAAGTTCGTCTTTTATTGACAAACAAAGATTTATCAATTTTTATGTTATATGATTTCAAAACATTTTTTTACTATTTTTTTCCAGGAATTACACTTTTAAAATGAAAATAAAATTGTAAGTTTATAGCTGACAATAAAAAAGCAAGTAAAATAAAAATTCGCAAAAATTTTTGACTTTAATTCCTTACTTCTAATAAACATATATTTTAAAGCTATTGTCATACTAAACAGTTTGAAATGAAGAATTTATTTAAAATGATGTAATAATGAGGAAATTAATATTTAAAATGTAATTAAAATCGTTTATATATTTTCTTTTGAAGCTAAATTAATTATTTTTTTCAGTATGAAACTCGAATTGTGTAAGCCGCTAACTCTGATGATAACAACGTACCAAAAATTTATGCAATCTGTCCATATTGTTTGCAGAATAGCCATTTGTTTACAGAATATACCTAAAGAAAAAATATTATTCAGATATATTTTATGTTAGCTAAATTTATACTTAAAACTTTTGTTGAAAATTTGTCTAAAAATCCGTCATATCTTAAAAATACTTTTTTGACGTACCAGAAAAAATGGGAAGAAAACAGTTATATTAAATAATTAAATTAACACATAAGAGATTACACACTTATTAATTGAAGATGATTTTCTTCAAGAGTGCAAGTTGTCGTGAATGATGGCTTAAAATTTAATGAAAATAAACTTGCTGGCAGGTGAGCGTCTTCTTTCAAAAATCATGAGGTAAATACGGATGACATTTTTATTACATCTGTATTAGCCACTGAACATAATATTCGAGAACATTTCCTTAACACATTAAAGCAGAAAATAGAATCTCTTTTAATGAGAAGAATATATGTAAGATGGAATTTTAAAAATCCATCATATCAAGTAGAAAATCTGTAGATCATGTATCTCAATGTCTTCAGATGAAGAAAAATTTTCAATTTTCATCTAATAATATTAAAAATTCTACAATATGTAATTTATTTATGAATTGTTAAACAGATTTTAAAGCATATAATATTTCAGTAAGATTGAGTTAAGAAAAATTAAATAATGTTGCAGTAAACACAGTTTCACACAATTCAGTGTTTTGTACTTCTTACTTCTTGGGATTTTAAAGTTCAATAGTATTTTTCATCCTGGACAGTGACCATTCTCCTGAAACTCCCGTTGTCTCAATAGTTTTATATTTTTCATTTAGAACATAAGTGCTATATCAGTAATCCTATATGCCTATGGATGTTCTTACATAGTGATTTTATTCGAATAAATATCTAGTTGTGGCTTTTTGTGCCCTTAAAACTACATTTATTAACTTGAAAACATCAAAATATCTATAACTGTTTTTGTAATGAGATAAATTCTCATGTAACTGAGTTTCTTGTCGTAACCTAAGCAACACAAAATAGTCCGTGAGACCTTAGCTAATTATTGCCCTACGCTCACCAACGTTGGCAAAAAAATTAGAACCGTGCTCAAACTATGAGATGTTTCAGAATCCTTCTCAAGTACTCTTCAGATTCGAGGATTCTCTGTACTTATCATTTCCCAAACTTATAAACCCCAACCCTACCGTTTCCCAACTGATTTCACAAACTGACAAAGATGGATCCACAACATTATTAATTTGGAAAGAAGTTCAAAAATCTTTTAGAATAATTTAGTGAAATATATGTAATACAGTATATATCTATAATAATAAGGAAAGAAATTTTTGTGTGAGTCTGTGAGTGTGCCGACGGTGTTCTGATGAGACCGCTATACGTTGAGCTACAAAATGTAGAGAACAAGTATGTCTATGTAAGAAGTTTTGCATCTCGAAGCCCGATCTTCGATTTTTTGATTAGATTTTTTTTTAATTTAATTTTTTATGCGATTTTTAACGCTTTTTTAAGTTTCGAGACGATTTTTCCACATTAGTGAAAAGAATACGGTTCCTTTCTTTTAACCCAATATAGTAAATTTTGTTCTCATTTCAAAAAAGTTTATTAGGAATTCGTACAACGATTTTGGAATTTTTAACGAATTTTTTATGCGATTAATGAACAGCATTTAATGCATCCCCATACCTATAAGGGGGGCTACCGTAGAGGGGACACAGTTCTGTCACCAATGCCGCCAAGTTTGTCGCCAACTTGCCGATATATCTAATATTTTGCAGAATTCCCATAGACTTCCATTGTAAACCAATAGGGATTACTTGCTTACAGAAAACCAACAAATTGAGATATCTTAATACAACAAAAATTAATATTAAATTAAGGGATTTTATTAATTATATTTAAGGGAATCCAAGTAAATTAAATTATGAATTAAAGTAACATGATAGAATGCTTAGCAGGCTTTCCCAAACATAAATTTTAAGAGAGCCCGCAGGTCAAAGAAATTAAGATTTAAAACTTTTATCCAATTATAGTAAATTTTGACTTTCGTGATTTTTGAACTTTTTGTGATTTTTAATTCAATTTTTACGTTTCTTCACGATCTTCTGCAATTTTTTGACATTCCATTTTGACCTGTAATACTAAAATAAATTCCGCCTTCATTTCATTAAAGTTTATTAGGATTTCGTAAAGTAATTTTCGAATTTTTCGGGAATTTTGTATATGATTTTTAGTCTCTTTTAGAGATTTCCTACCATTTTACCACATTAGTGAGATGAATCAACTTTCAATCTTCGAACACAATATAATTTTTTTTCTCTTTTCGAAATTTGTGCCGCGATATAAAAATACTTCGCGATATCTTATTGTGATTTTCTGAGCTTTTTCGAAAATGTGCTGTTTTTTGATGTACCCGGCCAACGTTGTGCAAGTTAGATAGTATATATATATATATATATATATATATACATACAGTATAGTCACTAAAGTACCTTGCCACCCTCTTAACTTCGGAACGAATGCTGCTCCCAAAAGGGGTGTCTAGGTATAGTAAAGTGACTTATCGCTACTAGATGAGGCAGGCCGCTTACAGTGCCACCTTTTGGAAAATGGCGAAGTTAGTGTTCCAATCTCAAAAAAAAAAAAAAAAAAAAAAAAAAAAAAAAAGAGTTATGGGAAAAGGTGGTATACAAAGTTCTATACCATCCTCGATTTAGTACGAAAAGACAACTTGTAAACATGAATGCTAAACACAGAAAGCTGAAAACGGGCATCTGTTTGTTCATGACTTCCGAAAGTGTGTATAACGATTATCTCGTTATATATGTTTACATTCCATTTCCCCCCCCCTCCCCCAGACAGTTTCAATTAAAATTCTGTTTAATAACTTATTTATTTTGTGCACTACAGTCAAACAGTGCAGCCCCTAAATTAAATTCAACATTTAAAAACTAAATCGATTGTATTAACAGCCCTTCACATTTAAATTAAATTATTCTAGGTACTCATCTCTTTAATAAAATAAAATCAGTGAATCACTCTCTATTTTCACTTTCTGATTCTTTCACACATACGCTTTAACCTTGTACAAAATTCGTTACGGCTGACTGTTAGTTTCAAACGCATTTTAACTTCGGTCATTTCCTTATTTGGGCATGAATATAACTCATCATTCAAAATCACTTTACATGCAATCTACTTATTAGAATTATTTTCGCTTCACACCCTTTTGTTCAGATGTATGGCATTTCTACATTTTTTGTGGTAAAGCGGTGTATCTTTGATCTAACATCTGGTCTAGAAAAATACAGTCTCATGCTTTTTAGCCTAACGAACTCTGTCTGTTACTATGCCCTTTCCAGATAACACTTTTTATTTTTACATTTAACCGCAGCTGTATCAATGTACAGATGAGGCTCAGTCTATCATGACTCAGGAATGTATGCAGCCCACAATCTGCCCCCCCCCCCTACACAATTAATATGGTAGAAGCCTACCGTACATTTTTGGCGAACATACCAGCCAACGTTTCTATTACCCCCTGTGCATGGCGCAAAAATACTTTTAGATTGGCGATATTGTAGCCCGCCAAGCAAGAAAGTTGTAACTGTATATTCTTATCATTCCTGCTCTCTCGCTAGCCTCGTGATGACGTCTTAGAAGAGGCTCCTTATCGCTTCTCCCCTGTACCTCTCCCTTCGACTTTCATCATGAAAATAAAATAAGTCTTCGTTTACCGAATTGGAGTTTTTTTTAATAGGACCTGGTGTTTTTTTATTCTCGCAATCTTATAAACGCAAACGGCCATCTCTTCTAGCAAAAAGTCATCATACTGTGACGTCACAAAAATTGGAAGAAAAGAGAAAAGATTTTTCTGTAGTCATACCTGAAACAGCAATTGTATGTGACCCGTCCGCCAACATTGCAGGACCTTCAACAAAGCATTATGGGTGCTTGTGCCAACTTGTGACCTGCTATGTTACAACGTGTTCAACGTGAAGTTCGGACAAGGGTCCATAAGTGCATTGTAGCTGACAGAGAGAAGTTTGAACATCGAAAATGTAGGTATATTGCGATAACTAGTTGCTTTTAATTTCTAAGATCGTTTCGTCACGTCACAGTGAAGGAAATCGCTAAAACCCAATGCGCGTTTTAAGCCTTCTGTTTTTAGCATTCATGTTCATATGGCGTCTTTTTGTACTAAATCGATGATACTCTACAACTTTGTAATTCCTTTTTTTTATCATACCTTGTACCGTTTTCGAGATAGAAACGCTAGCTCTGCCGTTTTGCACCAGTTGGCGCTGTAAGCGGTCTCATCTAGTATCGCATACCCACTTTACTATAACTAGACACCACTTCTATGAATATAGCAGCAGCCGTTCCAAAGATAAGAGTTCTGGCAAGGAACTTTAGTGCGCATACTGTATTTACAGTGTGTTCAGATATTCATACGGCACACTAAAGTGGTTTTTAGGGAGTATCCAGACATACAAAAATTGTCATCAAACAAATAAGCAGTAACCCACTTACTTAGTCACAGATACCCGATGTTTCACCCTGGCTGAACTGGAATTCACGGTCATAATTTTGAGAAAAATAAAATATTGCAATGAAAGTGTAACGATATGTACATTGTTTTCCATGAAATGTTATAACATCACGAATTTTCGCGAAAAACTGGGTGCTCAAACAATTGACGCTAACTTATGAACTGATAATCGTAGTCCAAAATGTGGAGCGTCAAATGAATATTGCTCGCACGTATAATGGAAACTTTTATCATTTTTTTATGTTATCACGTTTACATCAAAGGTCAACATATCTATTAAAAGTTTTACTAAAATATAATGTAGTTTTCTGAAAATTATTACCACCGATCCAAGTCAAATAAAGGTAGGTCACCCTGTATGTTTCATTAAATGTGTGGTTTGCGACACCATGTTCCATTGCATTTTACGTTCCTCTTGATGTCCACTAACAACATTCTGAGTTTGATGGAGGAATATCTCAACAGGCTGTATATTTATTTACTCATAGCACTATGAGTTTGTCTATTTTTTTTTTACAAATCACGTTATTTAAAATTTTATTTTTCTGCTGTTTTCAATCTTTCCATAACAATACAAAAATTATCTATATAAATATTACGTCTTACACGATTATATATAATTTTTTTTCAAACTTTAATTTTGTTCCAAGAGTTTCTATTTGTTTCATAGTATTTATACATCAGCTTTTAAGCAACAAGAGGAACCTACTATCTTCAATAATTTTCTGAGCGAACTGGATTCTAATACACAGTGTAATATTACTTTTCGAGCATATATAGCTACATTGGATATTAAAACCTTTCGTCAAGCAAAACTCAAAAAGTTTTTGCGGATTTCGGTCTAATTTATTACAGAAGGTACCTATGAGTCTAACATACTTAATGCGCCTATTATGAAGTATACGTTTCTAAACGTTTAAAAATTATATTAAAAGAACTGATAAAAAAGCACAATTCATTTACATACGTCACAGAAATTTAGTGTTCATCATTTTAACCCGATGTATGTTTCCGTAGATACCGAATTAGAGCATACAAAGCAAAAAAAAAAAAAAAAAAAAACACATACGCAGTAATATTAATGAGCAATAAAATATATTTAAATTTACATGATTTTTACATAATTTCGCTTAATCGTAGAACTTAGAGTATTTTTTTGAAATAAAAAGGCAAAAATTACATTTTAAAATTATTTTAAAATTGTAAACACACTGGCTAATACGCATTTTTCTACACTAATGTATGAATTTTCATCAAACTTTAGATTCAAATAGTCTCTGATATAAATTGGGAATTTTATTTAACATAAATAGGTTCATATATGTAAAGATTGAAATTTTTACCCAATTTTTCATTCGCTTCCCGATATTCTAGAATTATATAAAACTAGTTTCGGATGTGACAATCCCAAAACTGCTTTTTGTCTCATACATGTTAATTCTTCCTGAAAAATGCAACATAGCAGCGCCACCAGTTAGTTGATTTACACTAAAATCTAATCAACAACAATTTATGTGAACTTCTAATTGAATTTAAAGTTTGATGAAAATCCGTGCATTAGTTTTTGAGTTAGAGCTATCGCGGAAATTGTGAAAGGTTCTGCATAGCATTGGCACCTGTTCGGCAATTTACACCAAAATCATATCAGGATCAATTTACATCAGGGACTAACTGAATCTAATGTTTGATGAAAATTTAGGGATTAATTCTTGAGATACAGTTATTGTGGAAATCATGAAAAATTCAGCATAATAGCGCCATCTTTTGCGCTATTTACACCAAAAACTACTAAGCATTAATTTATATCAGGGACTAACAATATCCGAAGTTTGATGAAAATCCGTGCATTAGTTTTTGAGAAAGAACTATTGCAGAAATCGTGACAAATTCTGGATAGCAGTGATACCTGTTGGGCAATTTGCACCCAAAACACATCAGGATCAATTTATATATCACGGATTAACTTAATCTGAATTTTGCGGAAAATTCGTGGATTAGTTCTTGATATAGAGCTATTTCGATAATCATGAATAATGCAGCATAGCAGTACAACCTACACTAAAAAGTAATGAGCTCCAATGTATGTAAGACACTAACTGAATCTTAAGTTTTATTAAATTCCGTTCATTAGTTCTTGAGCTAGAACGCCCATAAAAATTTTATCACATACCGACACACAGACAGACAGAGAGACAGATTAATAGACAGTATTTTGTAAAAAACATGTTTTTCGGGATCTCTGGCCCCTAAAACAGATAAATTCGTCGAAAACCGGAATTCGAAATTTTTCACGAGTCCAATAAATTCTTTCAAAGATAGAAGAAAGTAAAAGTATAAAAATATGCATATACAGCTTCATTTTAGTTCAAAGAGCAATATTTTAATGCACAATATTTTATGCATCGATTCATCATAATCATTTCCATAATCCTCTGAAGACAGTAATTTAATCACAAAGATATCCTGCACATAAATTAATTAAATTAAAATTTCATATATGGATAATGATAAATCTTATCTTTAGATATCCTACTATTAGTAATAATATCATATAATATCATACTAATATAAACATTTTACTTTACATAAAATTAAAAAATATGTAAACAACGTATTATGCTTTCAGTATCCATTTCTGAATATTAAACAGTAATTTACTTCCATTTTTCTAAAATTCACACAATTAAGAGTCGTTAACACAAATTATTTTCAAAATTTGTTTACTATGTTATAAAGTTGTTTTATCCGTTAAAATAACAGTAATAAAGCTTTTACAACTAAATACAGCTTCTGTGCTCGTTGGGGAATAAAGGAAGTTATTTGACAAATTTCTTATCATTTCAGCAGCGTACATATTTGCTGCAAACTGGAAACATTAAACTCTACAAAGTAACTATTTACATAAGTGTAAATCTATTCTAAAGAAATCAAAAATATTTTGGAAGACTTTGCATGTCTATTCAGAGTATGAAAAGGTATTTCTTGATTTTAATGCTAAAATTCTTGAAAACAATATGTGTTATTTAAATAAGATTAAATAACTTCGTCGAACTGTAAAGGGAATAATTTTGTTATGAAAATGTGCATGCATAATCTTCTTTTAAGATTCCTTACTTAAAAATTAAAAACGGAATCATAACAATATCTCTCCTGTGTCTGTCACAGCCATTTTATTTGTAAACTGTGGAACGTTGAAATTGTCTGAAGTGATAAATATTATTAACACACATATTTATAGATTATTAACCATTCACAAATATATTTAGGAAGAATGTAGAGGAGCTAATTAAGTTACTCAAAAAAAAATCTTTTCTTTGTATATCGTGTGGGGTATCATGTGACAGCTTGCATAATCCGAACTCAAAAATTCACTTATTTTAATTTTAGGTATTATATGCACAGAGATATCGTCAAAAATATATAGCAAAAATAAGTTCCCCCCTTTCCTCTATTTCCGAATATACTGAAACTAAAATTATGAAAAAATTAGTGGTAATAAAAATTAATTTAATATTTGCAATGAAACTATAGCGATTTCCCTAGGTCACATAGTGTTTGAGAAAATCGTATTTATCCGTTAACCACAAATTTTGATTTGCGGGCCTTCAGCAAAGGTGCTGAGGAGCGCTGGAGGTACCTATCGTCACAGAAGTATACAATGATTGTTGATAAAGTTTTTCGGAAACAAAATTGTTGGTGATTAGCCGAGATATTAACCCTTAAACACACGGCCGGTTTGTGCATACAGAAAGACACGAGCGGCGTACTCTATGGGGCATCGACTTTGAAAGCTTAGTTAACGACTTGTAATGATATATCTTTGTAATCCAATGCCCAGCAGTAGTATAAAAGAAATAAACGCCAAACTGTTAAAAACAGACTAATTTAATTAGAAATAATCACATAATTACTATGGTATTCGCGACTAGTTTGTATTGAATGATGCTCTAAACACGCCACCCGTGTCTTTAAATGTTAATTAAAAATCTATCCGGAAAATTCGGCACAGACCAAGGCGGCGTTTCACGACCTTCCTTCGAAGCGTGCATAGTACAATCCAAGTTTAAAATTTCAAAAAGCGTTTCGTTTCAGGTACACTGCAAAAACAAAGACTATTATTAAGCTGAATTTGGGTTTATGAAATGCCAAATGAAGTTTAAATAAACACTACTTTTACTGTCACCATCGAATCCAGTTCATCATAAATAGACTAGGATAAGATTGACTTTATTAATAGCAACTTTTTTTTGTAATAATACAGTTATTAATTTACATATTTATTGTACAGAACCCTCTGTGTGCAAAGAATACTCACACTTGACCGTTTATTTAATTAAAATTTCACATTGTATGCTAGGAAATCGTCTTGAAATCAACTAATAATAAAAAAGGGTGCCCAGTTAAATTGATGGCATTGAGCGCACAGGCTATTCACACTAATTGTATATTATTCTCTTATTTCAAAGAATAATGCCATTCAAAAAATTAATTAAGGGGGATTAACTTGCTCCCCCCCCCCCTTTATACTTAATCAAGGAACCTGCAAATCCTTATCAGAAGGGAAGCGCCTTATCAGAACAGACCGGTATACCAAATTTGAGGGAAATCGGATAATTCTGAATGAAACACACATTTATCAAAAGAAATTTAACAGCATTTTTTTTTTACTCCCAACCTGTTTTATATAATTTAATATAAAAAAGAGTTAAAGTTTTATATTAATATGGGACCAATTTCTGCCTTATACTCAATTGTATATATGTATACGATTTTATTTTGAAAATACTTTACGATACTGCACCACAGGATTCACAAACCATAAATTAAAAAAAATGTAACGATAACACAGCATAAAACAAGTGCAGTCTAAAAGAATTGGCTGCAGTACAGACATTTAAAGATAGGTCATAACAGAAGTTATAAAAAGTGTTTTTAAAATGCTTTGTTTAATCCTTTCTGGGACAAATATTTATGTTACTGTAACGTCTAATTGTCAGCGGAACTTTCGAAAAAAATTATTTTAAGAAAGTTATAAGGTATTTAATATTTTTTTCAGAAAATTATAATAAAAATTATGAAATGTTTCTGTTCTAAGTCTTGATTAAAATTAGGTAGGATATAATGTATCCCGCCTCACTACGCATGGGGTTAATTAGATTTGAATTTGTTAAGTTTAATTCTAAATGTATACAAAAATAAATAATTTAATTTAGAATTTTTTCAGCAGTAACAGTATGTAGTAGATCTTTATATCAATTTTAAAATTCATTTGCTTACCAATTTTCCCCTTTAGTATTAATATTTACCCTATAGTATTCATTTTACATTTAAAGTATTAATATACTTTAATGATATGATTAAGGAGCCGTGCACGGCAGCTTGAAAATAAAGGAAAGAAAAATATCATGTTTAACTACTAAAGTTAATCTGATCTTGGATTAATTCTAGGAAAAACCACTGTAAACAATTTATCAAATAAATTTTAGACGCCGATATTTTCTCCTTGTAACCAATAACTAGCATACATCTATATTACATTTTTAGTAAAAACATGTTTATATTTATGATAATTTTGAAAACATTAATATCTATACCTAATAACAAATGAAATAATCGTTGCTGCTGTCTTAAATTTATCATTATTAACTCATAACAATATTGAGTTCCTTCAAGTAATTTTTATGTTGATTTCTTTAGGAAGAGGTATATCTTCATCACATCGTTTATACATCTATATATCTATCTATATGAAATGGTAATCTTGTAATCACCATAACATCTGAGATACTGAATCAATTCTAAACATTTAATAAATTAATTGATATTGCCAGTACCTTACTTAAGTTCGTTAATCATTTGTGTAGTTCTTATGCTTTGTTTTAAAGGATACACAAAAGCAAAAAAAAAAAAAAAAATACAACATTTTCTATCACGATAACATATTTAATACTGAACCAACTAAAATTTAATTGATACAGTGTATTGATCGCTTCAACATTTAGATGAGTTCCTTAACAGAGTATGTAGCTTTTACAATTTGTTTATGTGAACACACCACAGACGTACAAAACGTAAAAAAATTTTCATTATGAGAATGTCTGAAATATTCAACTAATTCAAATCCAATTGGACAGAGCATTTATCTTGTAAGTATCACAGAGTGTATAAATTTAAAAACAACATTTTAAACGACAGAAAATGTAAAATTCTGTTCAGAATAGATTCGGTAGGGTTTACCCTACTGTCTTCAGTGCAAAGAGTAACGAAAACTTGATCAATTATATGGGAGAGAAGCAGATTTAAGTCAGAGGTTTATTTTATTAATCAATAGGGAAACAGGAAAATGCGGTTACCAGCAAATAGGGGGATAGTATAGGTAATGCAACCAAAGGTGTGAAAGATGCTGGTAGTAATTAAGAAAAAGAGAATTTTATCAAATATCTCCAGCAATCTGATAAAGGGGGAATAGCGAATTCACAATAAACAATATTGTCATAATTTTTATAGATATGAAAGGCTTTCAGAAAGTTAAGTTCATTTAAAGATGTGGGTTTGGAGAACATTTTAGTTGAATTGAAATCAAAAGAGTGTCTCATCTCCCAGCAAGATTTAGCATTTGAAGATTTATTGGTTTCCTATCTTTTAATATATATTGTTGGTGCTCTTTAAGATTAACTTTTAAACTACATTTGGTCTGTCCAATATAGGAAAGACAGCACTGTCAATTAATATTATAAATACCTCATGTGTTGGATACCTCAATATGTTCTTTGAGTTTGGAGAGGGTAAGTTTATTCGTAGGGATAAAAATTATTCTGAAATCATGCTGTCTGAGAATTTTGGGTACGGGAAAGCTGGATTTAGGAAAGAACGGTAACGCAATTCTAATAATGAGAAGTGGAGAGGACTGATTTGAGATGAACTACTGTAACGAGGATTACGTAGTTTATACAGAAGAGTATCAATAATAGAAATGTTGCAAACTCTATCAATCGCAATGGCTTTTTAAGATATTGAATTTCATTACTGAGTGAGGGTTAGAACAAACATGCATGGCACGATTTATGAAAATAAAAACTGTAGCCATTTTCTGTCTGGGAAGGTGACAAGAGAGAGCATTCGGGGGGGGGGGGGGTTGAGAAACTGCGAAACTTTTGTCATAGACGGATGTAGAAAAGTCACGTACAGTAAGGGTGACATGGGTAACAAGAAACGAAAGAGCGCTGACGGTGCTAAACGCGATCGAAACTAACTTGCTCGAAGTTTTGCATTTTCTGGAGTTTTTAACATTGTTTTTAAATTTCTATTATACTGCGCCAAATTTCATCTGAATAATTATTTATCGCAGAGGAGTTCCTTAATCAAGTATGCATTCTAAATAGTTCGTTTAACGGAACATACAAAAGCTACGAACGTGCGTAGTTTTTCATCTGGATAAGTCTGACATATTGAACAAATTGAAATCTAAATGTTAAAATTTATTGATCTTGCAAGTGTCTTGGATGCTGTTCTTCAAGTTAACTTACACCGGCAAAAATGAGTTTTTGATGGTATTAATTGAATCTTTGAGTTAAAAAAACATCCTATGAGAGGCTTTTATACTATGTGTTCTGAAATTTTTAAACATTTTTTATATAATTCAAAAGTATTTGTCAAATTGTAATTGATAATTGATATATCAGTTCTATTACTTATAATAATACTAGTGTATTTTTAAGCAAATGACCTATACTGCCATAATAGTAATCTAAGAAAGATTGAAAACTATTTATTTTATTTGTATTAAATATTACGCATGTACCTTCAAATAAAAATAATAGAGGACTCAACCTACACTTTCGACTAAGCCGGGAAACTTATTTCATTATCAAGATTTTGCAAATGGTTTATGATCGCTTTGTAAACGATATGCGATGACAGAATAATATGTATTAGAGTCCTGAACCCGAAAAAGGTTAATAATGCAAACCCGAACCCGATAAAAGTTTTTTTTATTTATGTGAAGGCAATCAGAATCAGATAAAATAAACATTCTCAAACAGAAACCCAGGAATATAGCGTACAGATACATAATTGATAATAATGAATTGTAAGACACATAATTGATATTTTAATGCAAATTTGGAAAACAAATCTAAAATTCCTTCTCTAATACGAATTTGAATGTTTTATTAATATAAGTCTTCATACATTATTTTGAAACATGAACGTACGTATTCATTGATTTTAAAATATATTTTTTTTTCGTCTCAAAAAATAATCTGTTTTCTCCTTTGAAAGTACTTGTTAACATGAACACTGCCCACAGTACTCGAAATCGACTGATCCCGACAGGAACCAAAAAAGGTTAGAGCGAACCCGGCCTTCCGATAGGCTCGTTTGAAGTAAAAAGGGTTACTCGTTACGCTTCAAGAGATCTAATATGTCCTCGAAATTTAAATTTTCTTTAAACAGAAAGCAGAAAGAAAATTATCAACTTCTGGTAGTTCGAAAGCAAAAGTTGAACTTAATGCAAGAAGTAAGATCTTGATTTATTTGTAATAATACAGTAGAGTTTTATGTATTCGAGATACTTTATTTTGTTTCTTTACACTATAAAGCCGAAGTTAAAATCTCATTGAAGTCATATAATTGAAAGGTGGGATTTTGTATGATAACAAAAAAAAAAAAAAAAAAAAAAAAAAATAGCTGGGGGATATTTTAAATTTTGTCATATAAATGGTGGACGAAAGAAAAAAATTAAACGCTGATTGAGAAGAAAACCAATAGAAAAAAAAGTTTGAGTCACTTCCCTTAACAGTTACGCGTAATACAAATGGGGTATTCTCCACAGTGTTGCCAGCGCGTCACTTTTTTTTATTCAGAATGCTTGATTGCTGCACCTGTTTTTGAAAGTTATAAATCCAGGTTATTTCGGTGCCATTTAACTGTTATTAAATAATATAAATACTTAAAAAACTGGTGGCAATTAAGAAATCTGAATTTTAAAAAAGCTGTAATCTGGCAACATGAATTCTCTAAAAAATGTACGTTTTCAATTGTAAGTTTTCTGGAAAAAAAATTTCAACATAAAGTAAAAAAAAAAAAAAAAAAAAAAAAAAAAAAAAAAAGTTTTTGCATTTTTTGAACGTGTATAAAATCATGCCTGTGTTTTCTGAGACCGTGAAAACTTATTTATTAAAATTAAATAATGTTTAATAAATATTTATACATTATCTAGATACTTTATACATAAATTTGATGAGAAAAAAGAATGATGTCCACATACTACTTTTTTTTTATATACAAATTTACTCATAACATACTTAAACACTGAAATGACTGAACTGAAGGCATCATTTTACACGTGATTAGGCTATACCAGCATATACTAAAAAAACAATGGGAAAAACGTAAAAGTTACCAAAGGACGAATATAAATGGAATAGAGATTGAATTGAATCACCTTTAAAGTATAAAATACAATATCCTTGAACTACACAAATGTCTGCAATATGATGTTTTAAAAACTTCCCTTATAAATGGCAAACAGCCAAAAAAAAAAACTTTTGATGGACATCTATATATTTAAAACGCTAGGCGTTTTCTTTCGAAAGTCCGTTAGAAGAAACTGCTGAATCAAACTAGACGAGTCCTTTTTTAAATGAAAGATATATGGCCACAGATTTGTTATCGTACATGCGTTTGTTCAAGTATTTTATTAATTAGCCGTAATTTTAAATAAAAATTTAATAATTGCGCTTGCGCAGTATATAAGTACAAGTCTGCCTTTGGAGCGCAAAGATGATCGCTCAGTTGAACTATCACATCACATGTAGAAGTTGTTTTAATTTCGTCTGCTATTCGATCTTACTGTAAACAAGCTTTCCTTTCTTTCACAAAGTTAATATTATTTGGCTCTTTCAGCATTATTAACAATTCAAAAATTTATTGTGTCGGCATTAAGGGCTAAATACGGTTTATTGCGGCGGTGTCATATTGAAAAATTATGGCTGGTGATCAGTGTTGTAGTCGTAAAAAAACCGAGAGTATACTGTAAAGGCAGGGGGCATACGCTGACGTCATGAATGTTCATAGCTAGGGTATACGCTAATGCTTTATTTGAGAAGCAGAGGGTATGCGGGAGCTTCTTAAAAAAATCCAGAAGGTACACGGCTTATACCTCCGTATATTCTCCACTACATCCCTGATGGTGATCCATTTTATTAATTGCCAATAGTTACACAAGATGATTGGGAAATTAGCATGTTAACTTGTAGCTGCTGCTTTGAAATAATAAGGTATTATAAACAGTAAAATGCAAAACTGTTTCTGTAAGGTCAGAACTCAAATTCGAAACAATTGCGTATGCATCAACAGTTTTTCGAACGTCTTCAATTTAAAAGAAAGAAAAAACGAGTTCCCGCTAGCGTAGCCGGTTAAAGCAGCAGTGTAAAGTTCTAAATTTTTGTAAAGGATGCAGGTTCGAGCCCAAGTCTGGAAAAATACGTAATATTTTTGTCTATATAATTCATTTCACTAATGACATTTTAAAAGGAAAAGAAGTTATAGGATTTGTTTTATTATTATTATTATAATTTGAATGCTTTATAATTAAATAAAATTTAACACTCAGTATTATTTTGAAAAAATAATGATTTTATGTTTAAAATATTTAAGCTAAAATATGTTGCATGTAATTATTAATTAAATAAATTGAGCTGATCTACAATTTTCGTTGTATTTTCTTACCATTATCAAGCATATATGTGTGTTACTTTTGTCATTTATTTGCGTAAAAAATAAAACGGAAAGAAAGAAAAATATTCGTATAAGAGCTATAAAAGGAATTACTTTGATATCCAGGTTTATATTTAAAAAATGTAAAATAAAATTTAAGTAATAAAAAATATATATTATAAATCGTCAGCTGCATCAAGTTTCAAATTTAGGTTTTTAGAGAATAAGATAGATAAAAATAAAATTCATGGAAGCTTTTAATGGTCGTGTAGTTTTAAAAACTAATTAAATAAATGAAAATAAATATTGTTATTAAAAAAAAGGAGGCCGTGGTAAGTAAAAATAAATTCTCTACCCTGTATTTTTAGGTAAATTTCTGATAAAAAGCAAGCATAATTGATTGTAATTTATAAACTTAAAATTATTCCCCTTCATTGAATATATTAGACTGACAGCACCATCTATCGCCCTAAAGGAATAGGAATCACTTTAGCAATATAGAAATTCGTCATTCAATAATTAATTTAAAAGCAACTAATTCAAAATTCAAGAATTTTTCTAATAAAACATTCAAGTTATTTACCATCAAATCTTGACGGGCAGTATCTAGCCACTTAATTATTAGTTTGAAATCTTTGTGTCATAAATAGTTAAGTACTAAATAAATTTGGTAAAGCGAAACAATAGAATAAAAGATATCAATAAGTAGATATTTAATAATTTATTCCAAGAATTACTACTCTTTTTTTATTCAAATTACTTAGATGCTAAGACTTTTTTTAATAAGTAATTTTTTTCATTAAATAAGTCATTAAATAGGGTGAACACAACTGTGTCAAAACTGTGTTAGAAATCAAACAATCTTTAACAAAAAACATCACCGAATGGCAACAGTGCTTGGCAGAACTGAGGTCAAAAGTTTCAGAATTATTTTACACATTTTTAAAGCGTATCTTCAAAATGTAGAAAATGTGGGGTGTTGATATCCACTGAACCTTTCTTCATATTGCTGTTATGTTTGAAACGAATATGAATATAGAAAGTTTTCCACGTCCTCGTAAATAGCATTTGTTAGGGCCGAACTTCATTTTCTTATCTCTAATATTGAAATCTCAAGATTTAAACAAATTTTCCAAACCTCGTATGTGCTTTTTGGTACAGTACTATTATTTTCTAGATCAAAACGTTCGTTGCACCAGCTATTGCAGCCATTTTATCTTGATGAAATGCGTAAAGAATGGAAAGGCGAAATACGTCTTTACACTTGTCATATTTCACTTGAAAAGGAAAGTTTATGAACATTTGACAGCACTGATAAAGTGCTCTTAATTTTGTTCTTCGAAATCTGTTGCGGTCATATAACAAACATGTACTGAGTTGTTTCTTAGACTGATTAATGATATTGGTCTCAGAAAAAAACTCTTCAAAATATATGTTCATATAACACATATACTCATAAAGCAATAAGGTGAACGGGATGAAATGTGTTGCAAGCACAATAATTATTATAATTGGGATCTTTTCATGTTATTTCATGCAACATTTAAATCCCATATTTTACACAAAACTCATGTAAGGCAAAAGAAAATGTTAAATGCGTCAGTATGAGAAATTTATACATTTTTATTTAGTACTTTACATCGTCTCGTATGGAATACAGAGAAAAATCTCTTGACACGAACAAATTTACATGTATATATAAATTTGTTTTATATAAATTATATGTGTATGTAAATTTGTTACTTTAAGTTACTGTATTTTTTTTAGTTTCTAACAAGAGTTTTCTTGTAAAAGATAGATAAAATTTACGAATAAATATTAATTTACTATCTGACCCGCCCGGGTACTTGATAATATCCTTAAATGAACCTTTAATCTGTATAATTTTATATGTGCTGCGCACGCGCAGCTCAAGTGATTTATCAAACAGCTGCCAGAAAGTTAAAATTGTAAATTAATGTATATTCGTTACTTGCGGTCGGATAAAAAAAAAAAAAAGACATTTGGATTCATTGATAAAACATATGCAAGCGAGGCGTGTTATTTTCAAATTGATAAAAGCAATATTAAAATATATATAACGTCCCTTAAAAATTCCTAATGTACTTTAAAATGTGACAATCTGGCAAACTACAAATTTGATAAAAAATCCCCTTAAAGAAGAACATGAGAAATAATTTTCTTTGCGGATCGATTAAAATCTATGCTCTTTTCCTTCGGCAACCCACTAGTCTCGATGCGATTTCAAGGGGAGCGTGCTGATTGAACAGTCGTGCGCGACCCTCACATCAGGATTCAATTGTAGTCAGCTTGTGGTTTTGAAGAAATAAATACTTCTTTTAATTGGGCCGCTTGATGAGCTTTAATTTATATCCCAGCTATTAATTACAAATTTAAAAAATCCCTGCCGGCCCGGTCTACAGGCAGAGGTAGATTTCGAAGTTAAGTATACTAATTTCACCAATAAAAACTAAATCATTATTAGATATAAATCCACTTTAACAGTTTTGTCTGTCTGCTTTTGACGAGTTTTTATTTCCTTTTTATATAATATCTGGTTTTATCAGAATCATGTTAAGGCGGTATTAAAAAAAATACTTTTCCATGCTCAACAACTCGAAGTTTTCTGTCACATTTTCAGATTCATTTTTAATTAAAAAAAAAAAAAAAAAAAAAAAAAATATGAAACATGCTGACATGATTTTTTAAAAGATTTATAAGCGATCTGTGTTTTTATTTTTCTTTCAGTTAATTAAAACTTGATTAATAAACAATGATTTTCTCAGTAGGGCAATATTTTTCGTTTCTAACACAATCGCTTCGGGAAATTCCGTTCAAAATGCCCACTTTGACATCATTTTTTGAAATATATTCTGCCTCTATCAAAAAATTGATCATTACTGTACATTATATAGTTTCTGAATAAGAGAATCTAGCAATTGGATGCGTTTGAGAGCAAAAGGGAATTTAAAAATGAGTAAGAAAATAGACAGTTTGGATTTGAATGCACCCTTAATAAGATGATTTTTTTCTTCAACCGCTATGTATTTTTAATTTGTTTTTGCTGTAAGAATTGGCCCTATCAAAAACTTGTCTATATAAATGTTGAAGACAATATTAAGAAGATATATGATAAATTCATGGAGATTTTATATCTTGTGAATTGACGGAGTTATGAAAATTTTTCTTCTTCAACACCCCCCCCCCCTTTTTTTTTTTTTTTTCGTTTTTACTTTTTTTTTTAGGTACGAATTGGTCCTATCAAAAACTTGTGGATGTAAAAGTTGTAGATAATATTAAGGAGATGTATAATAAAATTAATTGGATTTGATATCTTGAGAATTGACGAAGTAAGGAATTTTTTTCTCCCCAAAACCCTATTTTTGCGCCCCTTGAGCCTATTTTAAATTTTATCAAAAATCTGTGATGCATGAATTTTTGGCGCTATTTTTAGAAGTAATAAAAACTTTAAACTGATTTGATATGTACAAAAATTAAGGAGTTATGGGGGTTTATCGGTTTTCACAAAACCCCTCCCTATTTCCATCCCTTTTGTCCGCTTTTGCCCATTAACGAACTTGACCGAGATTTTATGTCCCTTGATTTTATGTATCAATTTGAAAGAGATTTGTGCAGAATTACGGAAGTTATCGTGTCCAGAAGAAAGTGATAACAAAATTGCTTCGGGAAATTCCGCTCAAAATGCCCACTTTGAGATCATTTTTTGAAATATAATCTGCCTCTATCAAAAAATCGATCATTGCGGTACATTATAGAGTTTCTGAATAAGCGAATCTACCAATTAAATGCGTTTGAGAGCAAAAATGAATTTAAAAATGAGTCAGAAAATAAGCAGTTTGGATTTGAGTGTATCCTTAATGCAATTATTTTTCCAACACAATCCACTTCGAGAAATTCGGTTCAAAATGCCCACTTTAACAGCATTTTAAAAAATATATTCTGCCTCTATCAGAAAATTGGCCATTACGGTACATTACATAGTTTCTGAGTAAGAAAACGTACCAATTGGAAGCCTTTGAGAGCAAAAATTAATTGTAAAATGAGTCAGAAAATAAGCAGTTTGGATTTGAATACACCCTTACTTAGATGATTTTAGGTAGATTTCGTATGAAATACTACCTATTGGGATCGTTCCTATGTTGGAATTTCTGAAAAATTTTTGCAGATCTACACCGATCATGACTCCTAGAACCCCAAACCACCCTTAGTAAAAAACTTTATCTATCTATCTATCTATCTATCTATCTATCTATCTATCTATATATATATATATATATATATCACTTTCTTCTGGACACAATAACTTTCGTAATTCTGCACCAATCTCTTCCAAACTGATACATAAAATCAAAGGACATAAAATCTCGGACAAGTTCGTTAATGGGCAAAATCGGACCAAGGGGATGGAAATAGGGAGGGGTTTTGTGAAAACCGAAAACCCCCCATAACTTCTTAATTTTTGTACATATCAAATCAGTTTAAAGATTTTATTACTTCTAAAAATAGGGCCAAAATTTTATGTATCACAGATTTTTGATAAATTTAAAAATGGGCTCAAGGGGCGCAAAAAATAGGGTTTTTGTGAGAAAAAAATTCATAACTTTGTCAATTCTCAAGATATCAATTCCAGTTAATTTTATTATAAATCTCCTTAATATTATCTACAACTTTCATATTCACAAGTTTTTGATAGGACAAATTCGTACCGCAAAAAAAATTAAAAACGAAAACAAAAAGGGGGTTTGAAGAAGTAAAAAATCCATAAGTCCGTCAATTCAAAAGATATAAAATCCCCATGAATTTATCATATATCTTCTTAATATTGTCTACAACATCTATATAGACAAGTTTTGGATAGGACCAATTCTTACAGCAAAAACAAATTAAAAATACATAGCGGTTGAAGAAAAAAATCATCTAAGTAAGGGTGTATTCAAATCCAAACTGCGTATTTTCTGACTCATTTTACAATTCATTTTTGCTCTCAAAGGCTTCCAATTGGTACGTTTTCTTACTCAGAAACTATATAATGTACCGTAATGGTCAATTTTTTGATAGAGGCAGAATATACTTAAAAAAATGCTGTTAAAGTGGGCATTTTGAACCGAATTTCCCGAAGCGGATTGTGTTGGAAAAATCATTGCATTAAGAATGCACTCAAATCCAAACTGCTTATTTTCTGACTCATTTTTAAATTCATTTTTGCTCTCAAACGCATTTAATTGGTATATTCGCTTATTCAGAAACTATATAATGTACCGCAATGATCGATTCTTTGATAGAGGCAGAATATATTTCAAAAAATTATGTCAAAGTGGGCATTTTGAACGGAATTTCCCGAAGCAATTATGTTATCACTTTCTTCTGGACACAATAGCCTCCGCAATTCTGTACAAATCTCTTCCAAACTGATACATAAAATCAAGGGACATAAAATCTCGGTCAAGTTCGTTAATGGGCAAAAGCGGACAAAGGGGATGGAAATAGGGGGGGGGGGTTTGTGAAAACCGAAAAAAACCCATAACTTCTTAATTTTTGTACATATCAAATCAGTTTAAAGTTTTTATTACTTCTAAAAATAGGACCAAAAATTTATGTATCACAGATTTTTGATAAAATTAAAAATGGACTCAATGGGGCGCAAAAAATAGGGTTTTTGTTCAGAAAAAAAAATCCTAACTTCGTCAGTTCTCAATATATCAAATCCAATTAATTTTATTATACATCTCCTTAATAATATCTACAACTTTTATATTCACAAGTTTTTGATAGGACCAATTGGTACTGCAAGAAAAAAAAACGAAAACAAAAAAGGGGGTGTTGAAGAAGAAAATTTTTCATAACTCCGTCAATTCACAAGATATAAAATCTCCATGAATTTATCATATATCTTCTTAATATTGTCTTCAACATTTATATAGACAAGTTTTTGATAGGGCCAATTCTTAAAGCAAAAACAAATTAAAAATACATAGCGGTTGACGAAAAAAATCATCTTACACTGTAAAAAAAATTCCGCAACGTTCCTGGGAAAAAATGGGCAGCTGAGTTGCCCATTATTTCCAAGAAACATTTCTTGAAAATGACTGGTACTTTACTGTATATGTTAAAAACTTTCTACAGAAAGTCCAGTAAGTTTCCTGCGAAATACCAGGAATATTTCTGTCGACAGCAAAACATTACTGACATATTCAAGGCTGGAGTAGCACAAGTGCGAACAATGTCCAGACCAGGGATCGAACCTGGATACTTGGCGTGCCGTGCCAATGCCTTACCTGTTAGGCTATCCGGACCGATACCTGGCTGACATAATTCACTCTGGATGTTCGTTCCCTTCATTATGACATTACTGACATTTCACAGCATGCGGGATCCGCAGACGATTTTTACAATTCCAGTTGACAATTTTTGCTTTATTATCATTATTTGTTAGAATGAAAAAATATTTTGAAATTGACATCAAAATTATTATTTATAATTTACACGAAAAAATAAATTTTCAGTTAAAATTCAATAAAGTAAATATATATGTGATATATTGTTTCTGAACTTTGCTTAAAATATAAAAATATATAAATGTAAATAATAATTAGAAAAAAAATCTAGACATAAAATATTTTGGATTTTTGTCAGTGATTATGTTAGTTTACAAGTTAGATAAAATACATATAAATTTTCATGAAAAAAGAAAACCTAAACGTAATTGTATATTTTTTCCGAAAAAAAAAAAAAAAATTCAAATTTGCAGCAATTCAAAGTGTCAAATATATGTCAAATTTAAATCAAATTGTAATAAAGTGTTAAAATATAAAATTAATTAAAAAAGAAAAAAAAAGTCAAGAGGTAGCATCGAACCCGGGCCGTACGGGTGGCGTGCAAGCTTTCTGTGTCCACACCACGAAAAACACGTTGAGAGCTGCAAACTAATGGGTATTTGAAACGTATGCTAAAACTCGGCATCTAATTTCTGAAAATCTAAGGCCCATTTGAAGAAATCCTTTCACAAGAATAATTAGAGATAAGAACTCTAAAACATACTTTAAATTAATCAAAATAGGTGAGAATCATATTTGATTGTCCCCTGGTTAATGCAGATCCAAATAATAGGTGTATTTTTTTTTTACACAGTCTGCTCGTTAAAGATTTCACAGACATGTACGAGAGATAATCTCTTAGTGATGTCACAGAGGTATTGTATTTTCATCTGAATTATCTTGACAATAGAGACGTAAAGGATTATGTCGTCTATTGATTTATTTGCATTCCATATTGATTTTTTTACATTCATTTAAGGAATTCGTTTTCGACACTCGCGCGCGAGCAACGGATTATAGGGAAAAAAAATAATAAATGGCGGCCGCAGCGTTTTGCTGTTTCCAACTTTTGTTCAGGAACGTTTCATATAAGAAAACCAGAATTTCACAGGAAAGAGCTAAATTATTCTGAAAACCTGATAAAAGGCGAAACGTTCCTGGATTTTACATGGAAAGTTACAATTTTTTTTTTACAGTGTATTAAGGGTGCATTCAAATCCAAACTGTCTATTTTCTTACTCATTTTTAAATTCATTTTTGCTCTCAAACGCATCCAATTGCTACATTCTCTTATTCAGAAACTATATAATGTACAGTAATGATCGATTTTTTGATAGAGGCAGAATATATTTCAAAAAATGATGTCAAAGTGGGCATTTGGAACAGAAATTCCCGAAGCGATTGTGTTAGAAACGAAAAATATTGCCCTACTGAGAAAATAATTGTTTATTAATCAAGTTTTAATTAATTGAAAGAAAAATAAAAACACAGGTCGCTTATAAATCTTTTAAAAAATCACGTCAGCATGTTTCATATTTTTTTTATTAAAAATTAATCTGAAAATGTGCCAGAAAATTTCGAGTTGTTGAGTATGGAATTTTTTTTTTTTTAATATCGCCTTAACATGATTCTCATAAAACCAGCTATTTTATAAAAAGGAAATAAAAACTCAGATAAAACTGTTAAAGTGGATTTATATCTAATCATGATTTAGTTTTTGTTGGTGAAATTAGTATACTTAACTTCGAAATCTACCTCTGCCTGTAGGCCGGGCCGGCAGGGATTTTTTTTTCTTCAACCGCTAAGTATTTTTAATTTGTTTTTGCTGTAAGAATTGGTCCTATCCAAAACTTGTCTATATAGATGTTGTAGACAATATTAAGAAGATATATGATAAATTCATGGAGATTTTATATCTTTTGAATTGACGGAGTTATAGATTTTTTACTTCTTCAAACCCTCTTTTTCTTTTGGTTTTTAATTTTTTTTGCGGTACGAATTGATCCTATCAAAAACTTGTGAGTATAAAAGTTGTAGATAATATTAAGGAGATTTATAATAAAATTAATTGGAATTGATATCTTGAGAATTGACGAAGTTATGAATTTTTTTCTCCCAAAAACCCTATTTTTTGCGCCCCTTGAGCCCATTTTTAACTTTATCAAAAATCTGTGATACATAAAAATTTGCCCCTATTTTTAGAAGTAATAAAAACTTTAAACGGATTTGATATGTACAAAAATTAAGAAGTTATAAGGGGTTTTCGGTTTTCATAAAACCCCTCCCTATTTCCATCCCCTTAGTCCGATTTTGCCCATTAACGAACTTGACCGAGATTTTATGCCCATTGATTTTATGTATCAGTTTGGAAGAGATTGGTTCAGAATTACGAAAGTTATCGTGTCCAGAAGAAAGTGATATATATATATATATATATATATATAGATAGATAGATAGATAGATAGATAGATAGATAGATAGATAGATAACGTTTTTTACTGAGGGTGGTTTTGGATTCTAGGGGTCATGATCGGTGTAAATCTGCAAAATTTTTTCAGAAATTCCAACATAGGAACGATCCCAATAGGTAGAATTTCATACGAAATCTACATAATTATGAGTATCTGTTGCAGAGGTGGCGAACTGTGGCATGCCCGACACCGCAAAAATTTTATAGTTATCATTGCATTATCTAATCATCGAATCTCTGAATTCAAGAAGTAGACTTTTTCTGTAAATATTTTAGTAGTATCCGGTGTGCCACACGGTTAGCCAACCCTTCTCAGATGCATTATAAAAGGACATGGACTATCTTCGCAAACATTTTCAGCACAATACGTGCCCTAGATTTCGCTAGCCATCGCAGACACACACACAGAGACCCAGACAGACAGGCACAAAGAGCGAAATTTCCTTTTATTAGTATAGATAATAGCTTTTAAATATCATGCAATTTTTGTACTTATTGTTTCTTAATTATCTATAAAAGAATGTTTTACAAACAATCACAAATTAAAAATTCATTTGGATCTTGGTGCTTAAATTTTACTCATAATAACTAAAAATATACGACCAAGTGTGAGTATTATTCGCGCAGAGAGGGCTCCGCAAAATAAATATAGGAATTAGTAATTGTATTATTAAAAAAAAAACCGTTGCGAAAAGAATACTAAGACTTTGTAAAAACTATACAAAGTAGAGTTGGGTAACACAGTATTTACTAGAAAAATGTAAATGGATGTACCACGAAAGTTCAAAGAGATACGGAACCTAAATAATATCAAATATAGCTATTCCGTTTAACTCATTTTTACTTTATTGTACTTTATAAGTATTGCATTCGTGAAAATTTTTGAATTCCGGTTTTCGACGGATTTATAGGTTTTATGGGACAGAGATCATGAAAAACATATTTTTACAAAATGTCTGCCTGTGAGTCTGTCTGTCTGTGTGTGACACAAATTTTGTGGGCGCTCTATGTAAAGAACTATTGAACAGAATTTAATAAAAGTTTAGATTCAGTTAGTCTCTGATATAAATTGGTGCTGATTACTTTTTGGTGTAAATCGCTCAGCAGCTGGCGCTGCTATGCTGCATTATTCATGATTTCCACAATAGCTATATTTCAAGAACTAAAGCACGGATTTTCATCAAACTTCAGATTCATTTAGTCCTTCATATAATTCTGTGCTGATAACCTTTTGGTATAAATCGTCCAATAGGTGGCGCTGTTATGCTGCATTATTCATGATTACCGCAATAGCTCTATCTCAGGAACTAATGCGTGAATTTTCATCAACCTTCAGATTCAATTAGCCCCTGATATAAATTAGTGCTGTTTAGTTTTTGGTGTTAATCGTCCAACAGGTGGTGCTACTATACTGCAATTTTCACGATTTCTGCATTAGCTGTATCTGAAGAACTAATGCATGAATTTTCATCAAACTTTAGATGAGTTAGTCCCTGATATAAATTGATCATGTTAAGTTTTTGGTGTAAATTGTCCAAGAGGTGCAACTGCTATGCAGAACTTTTCACGATTTCTGAAATAGCTCTATCTCAAAAACTAATGGACGGATTTTCATCAAATTTCAAATTGAAGGAGAATTTACATAAGTTGTCCCTGATTAGATTTTGGTATAAATCACCAAACAGCTGGCGTTGCTGTGCTGCATTTATCAGGAAGTATTAGCATGTATGAGATAGAAGAAAATTTTAGGATTGATACATCCGACTACTTTAATATATCTTAATCTATTTATAATAAACTTAATTAGGTACTGACAATAAAAGCAGTTCATATTTAAAGTTTCTTTGGCATTTCATAAAACTAAATTCAGCGTACTAATAACCTTTCTTTCTACAGTGTAGCTAAGGCTTTTCTTCGAAATGTACATTTGGCATTGTGCTAAGCGCGTCTCGAAAGGAGGTCACAAATTTGTCACGCCGCCTTGGTCCGTGCAGCGTTTTTCAAGATATGTTTTTAAATAACTTTTAAAGTCACTCGAAGCGATTGAAAGATCCATTCAATGCAAAATTTCGCGAATCCCATACTATTTATGTAATTCGTTGTAATTAAGGGGTCTCAGTACTCTTAAAATTGGAAATAAACGGTCAAGTGCGAGTATTACTCGCGCACAGAGGGTTCCGTAAAATAAATATATGAATTTGTAATTGTATTATTAAAGAAAACGTTGCTAAAAGAATACTTAGACTTTGTAGAAAACTATACAGCGTAGGGTTGGGTATAACAGTATATATTAGAAAAGTGTAAATGGATATAACGTGAATATTCAAAGAGATATGGAAACTAAATAATATCAAATATAGCTATTCTGTGTAACTCATTTTTTAATATTATCCTAATCTGTTTACGATTTACTTAATTCGGTACTGACAATAAAAGCAGTGCATATTTAAACTTCATTTGGCATTTCATAAAACTAAATTCACCCTAGTAATAACTTTTATTTCTACAGTGAAGCTAAAACAAAACCTTTCTTAAAAGTTTAAATTTGGCATTATGCTAAGTGCGCTTCGAAAAGGAGGTCGCAAAGTTACAACGCCGCCATGGTCACTGCCGCGTTTTTCCAGATAGGTTTTTAATTAACTTTTAAAGTCACTCGCGGCGTATAGAGATATACACTCAATGCAAACTAGTCACGAAACCCACAGTATTTATGTGATTCATTCTAATTAAACCTTTCGAAGGCGGTGTCCTTAAAAAAAGGACACCGCTAAATAATTCCAAAACAGACAAACAGCACCAAGTATATTTAATTAAAATTTTCCTTTTATCATGTACGTGAAAATAAGAAAGTTCGTATTTTCTAATAAATTTGTTTATAAATTCTGGTGTCAGTCATTATTTCATAAGTTTATAAACAGAATTACTCCGCGCCGGAAATGATTATGTGGTCGCAGGTCTCTTAAGGCTTCAAAATTTTAGAAATTTAATTTTTTTTTTTTTTTTTTTGTGCTGAACTCCTATCTTTTCAGAAAATTTTGATATAAATGTTTCCTTGAAATTCTCATTAGAACAGAAGTTATGGCTTTTAGAATTATACCTGCACAATAGCTGAAGCGGGATTTCCGAAACTTTGAAGTCATTTTTTTCCAAATGTTGTTTTTGGGGATAACGCGCAGGAGACCTCAAAAACTTTTGAATATTTTTTCATGAAAATTTCAAAACATATATTTCATGTTAGTCTTTATAAACTGAACCTAAAATTTCCTTTTTATTGTTCAAAAAAATATTTATTTAGGTGATTACACTGTTGAAATTTTCAAAATTTAGTATTGGCTAAATACGACATTGCATTAAAAATATAAAAAGCTTTAAATAGAAATTTATTTAAGTTCAGGGTAATTATTATAATCTGAAGTATAAGTAAGCACTAAAATTTTCTTTCTAGTTGCGATATTGATTTTGTAATCCTGCAAACTGTTATATCAAATTTCAGTTCGACAAATGTCTAACAGTTTCGAGCCCCCTATAAATAATATTTCAGCCTCTTGCATTTTTTTAAATACATGAAATGAAAGAACATACTTATATCTTTTATCCCAATTAAAATTGTGTTTTAAAATCATATACATTTTAAGACATTAATTGTTGAAAATAGTATTTTTTATATTTTTTCCAATTTTTAGAAACCCCAGAGTTCCAATTTTTAGAAACCCCTAAAATTAGTATGTTTTTAACAATTTGACATTTATTGCTTTTATACTGTTACTGGACATTACATAACACATATATATCATTAAAAAATTTATCTGGGTTTAACTCTGCTTTGCTTGTGAAATACACTGAGGTATGTTACATTTTTCAGTATAATATTTTTTCTAATCTATTAATAAAATTGCTGACTTTGAAAAAAAATATTAAAACATATATTATGTTTATAATTATAAAAAAATAGGATACTTGCATTATCTAATTTCAGGATTCTATATCATTAAGATTGCCTAGGAAGAGTAAAAGAATGTAAAATATTTTATTTTCTTGAAAAATATTTTTAAAATGTAAGTCTTTTTTGTAGTTTCCCATTAAACTAGTTTCCTGGAAAGGAGTTTTTAATATTATTTTAGTTAAAATTACATTATTTTAGTTTTTTCGAAAGAGCGGTCAAAATGACCGTTCACGGCCGTTCTAGGTATATTGAAAACGTCGGCCGTCGTAGCGATAAAAGTTTCGAAAATGACGCTTCAGCTATTCTGCGGGTATATTTCTAAAAGTCACAACTTCTGTTCTAATGTGAATTTGAAGGAAACAATTATATTAAAATGTTCAGAAAGGATAGAAGATAGACATCTAAAATATATATATATATATATATATATATTGAAGATTTGAGAGTTTTGAGACCCCTTGAATTAGTCAGTTTTTAACAATTTGACGTTTATTGCTTTTATACTGTTACTGGCTCTTGCATTACACATATATATCATTAAAAGTTGTTAACTAGGCTTTAAAAGCCGACGATACATAGAGTACGCCGCCCCTGTCATTATGTGTATCCAAACCGTTCTTAACTTTAAGGATTAATATCTCGGCTAAATACTGACGATTGTTTTCGAAAATCATGATCAACAATGCTTTTATACTTCTGCTACGATAGGTACCTCCAGCGCTACTGAACACCTTTGCTGAATGTCCGTAAATCGAAATATGTGTGTAACGGAAAAATGAGATTTTCCCAAAAACTATGTGACCTAGGGTAATTGCTATAATTTTCCTGCAAGTTTTAAATTAATATGTATTATTAAAGGTATATATAAATATTTTACAGACATACATACAATAAATACAATAAACTCAACTGGAGTGAAAAATTAACCAGAGCCAGGAATCGAACCCGGGGCCACAGTATACATGGCTGCTGCTCTAACCATTGAGCTACTCCGGCTGATGCCTGAGTCTGCAATTTCTCACTAATAAACCATGTTGGGGAAGTCACCAGCCATCTATACGACAGCCTTGGATGACCGGACAACGATGAACAGATTTTACTATTACATCGATCTACGATAATTATAATAAAACACACATACTACAATATATATTAAAACACACATACACACATAAATAACGCCTGCATTCAACAGTTAAAGGTATATATAAATATTTTACAGACATACATACAATAAACCCAACTGAAGTGAAAAATTAGCCAGAGCCAGGATTCGAACCCGGGACCACAGTATTATTATCTACTATCTCTAATTTTTTCATAATTTTAGTTTCAGTAGATTCGGAATTAGATGGTGGTGGTGGTGGTGGGGGGGGGGGGCATATTTTTCCGTTGCATTTTCGACGATATTTTTGGAAATGTAATACCTAAAATTAAAAGAATTGTATTTTTGAATTCAACGTTACGAAAGCTTTCACAGGATATCCCACACGATATACAAAGAAAATATTTTTTGTTTCAAGTCACTTAATTTGTCCCTCTACGTTTGTACTAAATATATTTATAAATGTTTAATAATCTGAAAATATGTGGGGCAATAGTCTTTATTACTTCCCCGAATTTGAACTTTCCACGTTCTATAGTTTATGAATAAAATGGCTGTGACAGACAGACACAGGAGTGATCTTGTAATGGTGCCGTTTTTACTTTTTAAGTACGGAACCCTAAAAATATAAAAAAAAGAAAAAACAAAGAAAGGAAGGAAAGAAAATTATAAAAGAAAATTAAATTATAATTAAAATTTTATAATAAATTTAAACTAAATAACACGAGGTATTTTAGACGTAAACATTTAGTAATAAAAAAGCTAGACTCATTTGCAACAGAAGAAATTAGCTTATATTTTGCAATTATTCCCTTCCAGATTTAAACAATCATTATTTGAAACACTTGATAAAACTAGCTGTATATATTAAATAAAAGAAAGTCTTGAATGATTTTGTTTAATTATAATGTAATCTAGAATTCACTGTCGTTATCAAATTAAGTTAATTTCCAAATCTTTAGCCCTTACATAATATGTGTATTGTAATACAGAATTTTTAAATGTTGAAAGAAACTTTCAAATACGCTTACAAGTATAAAAGTTGAGTAGTTATTTAAACCCTTATTTACCACGTTATCTTTTAAGTATGTGAGGATTTCAAGGTAATCCTTTAATGCTTTGCAAATATTTGAATAATTCATTGATATTAATCGGGAAAAGAAAGAGTCAAAAACAAAACACACTATTCAAAACCATTTGGTTTATCTTTTGTTGTGCAGATTAACGGTTTTTCTATATTCAATAAAATGAATATTAAATAACAGATTATCTGTTTCTATACATAAAAAAATAATACACAAAGTATGCACTTGCGCTAAAAGTAGAAAAAAAACTGATAATTTTAAAATTAAAACTAGCATTATACGTTAAACTATAAAATATTATATAATATATATATATTAATCTAATAAGAGTCAGAACCTGTCGAATTCGACGAATGAAGATGTTTAAAAAAACTCCTAGATTGAAGCTATTAAAAATAATTACAATACATAACTTTATTTTTACTGGCCTAACTCATAAAACAAATATTATTTTTAACTAAATTTTAACTTAAGCTTTTTAAATTATGGAAAAATTAAACTTTTCCTTTATAAGTAATCAGTAACATGAAATGCAGATAACACTGTAAAAAAAAATTGTAGTTCTACAGATATAAATTTACATGATCACTAAACTTTCATCTGTAACTGTACAAAAAAAATCCCCTGCAAATCTACAAAACTAGTTTTGAAATCAATTGGAACCTATTGAAATCAATAACTTTACAACTGAATCTGCTAAAATTACAGTAATATTACTAAAATTTTATCTGTAACCCTGGTTGCAGTCACATGAAAAGTTCTAAGCATGCCAGTTTCTTAAAAAATTCTTAGTGACTTTACAGATTTTTTCGATTTTCGGCGCAAAAGTGTGTCTGTTACATAAATTTTTCATGTTGCTGTTACATAAAATGTTCTAGGAATCCAAGTTTCCTTGAAACACTTTAGTAACTTTACAGGTTTTTTTTTTTTTTTTTTTTTTTTTTTTTTTTTTTTTTTACAGTAAATAACTCAGGCTTTAATCTTTGGTATTAAGCAATAAAAAATCAACAAAAATTGCGCCACTATGACAAATTTACATGCGTACTTTTGATTTTCACATTCACTATTTTAAAAACATTTTAACTTGCAATAGATTATTAATAAATATATTTCTAAGCTTGAAGTCATATTTCAGCGTTACAATTTTGTGCATCTAAATATTCACACTCTCTACATGATATATTATTGTGCGCGCCGGCCAAATCAAGAAATTTACTTTTAAATTCATTCTTAGCAAAATATTCAGATTTATCAAAGGAAATAGTCATTTCATTTTAAATATAACTTAATTTTCACATACTGAAGCACTTTGATTTTACCATGTCAATCTCAGTATCAGAAAACAATAATATTGAAATGTAACATCTTTATGAGTGGGTTGGTTGGTTGTATTTCTGACGGCCAATTATCTGCACGAGGGATATAGGCCCAGGGGGAGTGCCCTTCATGGGGGTCTTTCTAAGGGAACCTAACCCGTATTAACGCTTGGAAATCCAAGGTTCAACGAAAACCACGAAAACTCCGAACGATTAGGCCGACGGGCGCGATTGGGATCGAACCCAGCACCCCCCTCCTACCAGATTCGAGAGCAGAACCTCTCAGCCACTGGTGGGGCTCTTTATGAGTGGGAAAGCGTTTATTTTTATCTTCATGTCATTTTCTGTTCAAAAATTTAAAAAAAGTGAACTTCAAATTGTAGTGCGAAAAGAGCATCCCTAATGATATGGTAATTCCCATTGTTGCCCTTCTATCTTTAACAATTAAAATAACCGGATTGCCACCTGTTTGAAGAAATGCCTTAAAAGACCTTTAAAATTAAAATTAAAATATAAAAATATAATTCTTTTTAAAAATATCGATTGAGGGACATGTGCAAATAAACTGATTTCATTAAATAAAAAGAAATATCAAATTCGGTTCAGTACAAAGCTCAGACCAGATGACTAAAAAAAACAGCCTTGTATTTTAAATATATAGATATTATATGAATAACATCGTTATCAAATTAAGTTAATTTTCAAATCCTTAATCGCTACACTGTAAAAAAAAACTTCTGAAAAGTTACTAAAATATTTCTAGGAAACTGAGATTCCTAGAACATTTATGTAACGGCAACAACAAAAATTCATGTAACATGTAACAGATCTAATTTTGCCCCATAAATAAAAAAAATCTTTAAAGTTACAAAGAATTTTTTAGGTACTGGGATGTACAGAACTTTTTAGCTCACAGGATATCAAAGCCTGAGAGCTTATGTGCCCGTAGGTTCTATACGTACGTAACGCGATAACTTTTGATAGAAATATCCGATTTACTTCAATTTTTTTTCTAGGTTCATTCTGATAAGGCTCTTCCCTAATTAGTTTTTCGGGTTCATTGGTTAAGGATAAAGGGGGACAAGAGGGGCTAATCCCCCCTTAATTTAGATAAATGGGTTTATCATGCAGAAATATTCGATTTGCCCCAAATTTGGTATACCGGTTTATTATGTTATGGAGCTTCCCTGATTATATTTGGAAGCTCATTACTTAAGTATAAAGGGGGAAAGGGGGCTAGCCCTCCCTTTAATTTAGATAAATGCGTTTTTCATACAGAGTTATTCGATTTGCTCCAAATTTCGTATACCAGTTTATTGTGTTAAGAAGCTCCCTTGATTAGATTTGGAGGTTAATTGGCTAAGTATCATGTGGGGCGGGGGCTAGTCCCCCCCCCCTTTAATTTAGATAAATGAGTTTTTCATGCAGAATTATTCGATTTACTTCAAATTTGATATACCAGTTTATTCTGATATGGCTTTCTTCATTTGATTTGGAGGTTCATTGGTTAAGTATAAAAGGGGGAAAAGGGGACAAGAGTCCCCTCTCTTTAATTTAGATAAATGGGTTTTCATGCAGGATTATCTAACTTAGTTTAATTTTTTTTCCTTGGTCCATTCTGATAAGGAGCATTTCTGATTAGATTTGAGTGTTCATTGGTTCAGCATAGAGAGAAATGAGGGAGCTAATACCCTGCATAATTTAGCTAAATGGTTTTTTTTCCTGCAGAATTATCTGATTTGCTTCAAATTTGGTATGCCAGTTTATTATGTTAAGTAGCTTCCCTAATTAGATTTGGAGGTTCTTTGGTTAAGTATAAAGGGGAGAAAGGGGGCTAATCCCTTCATTTATTTTTCGAGGGGCATTATTCTTTGAAATAAGAGTATAATTTACAATTAGTATGAATAGCCTGTGAGCTCAATGCCATCAGTTTCACTGGGCAATATTCTTTTTATTATGTAACTGCAATCCTGGTTACAGATAAAATTTTAGTAAGATTACAGTAATTTTAAAAGATTATTTTGTAAAGCTACCAATTTTTGTATCTTTACAAAAACTAGTTTTTTAGATTTACATCTCTTTTTATACAGAGTACAGATAAATTTTTAGTAAGAATCCAGGTTTCTGTAACTTTACATCTGTAGAATTACAGATACTTTTTACAATGTACATAATATATGTAAGCTGGTATAGAATTTTTAAATGTTGAAAGTAACTTTTAAATAAGCTTACAAGTAGAAAAGTGTATATATTTAAACCATTAATTACCACGTTATCTTTTAAGTATGTAATCATTTAAAACTAATCCTTTAATCCTTTGCAAATAATTGAATAATTCATTGATATTAAACGGGGAAAGAAAGTGTCGAGAACAAAACACACTCTTCAAAACCACTTTTGTTGTGTAGATCATCGGTTTTTCTGACTTTAGTAAAATAAATATTAGATAGCAAATTATCTGATAGAATATGTAACAGAGTATGTATTTGTGCTAAATGTAAAAAAAAAGAACGAAAAAAAAAAAACACTGATCATTTTAAAAATGAAAATTTAAATATTAAACTATAAAGAAATATTTTTCGGATGGGATGATGTGAAATATTTTTCAGATGGTATAAGAAGAAATATTTTTTAGATGGGGTAAGAAGAAATATTTTTCACATGGTATAAAAAGAAATATCTTTCGGGTGGTATAAGAAGAGACATTTTTAGGATAGGATAAGAAGAAATATTTTTCGGATGGGATAAGAAGAAATATTTTTCAGATACTATAAAAAGAAATATCTTTCGGATGGTATAAGATGAGATATTTTTTTGATGGGATGAGAAGGAATATTTTTTCGATGGGATGCGACGAAAGAATTTTGGATTGGATAAGAAGAAATATCTTTCGGACAGGATAAGAAGAGTTACTTTTCGGATGTGATAAGAAAATATTTTCTGAATCTATATATATATAAACAATAATTATAATATGGAATAATCTCTTAGCTGACACAATAATGCTACTTTGATACCAGAAATAAAATACAATTTCTCTTAACAAAGAATTATATTGTAGAATACCTATTTACATGATATATACAAACAGATAGTATTTACATAAATATTAATACACCTTAAATTCAACTTTATCGTCGTTGAAACATACTACGTCATTTTATATAGTCTTTTTACTACATTATGTAGCATAAAATCTAGTTCACCGCCAAACACTCGAATGTTCTTTTCTTCCTCAACTCACTTCAGTTTCTGTTCGCAGAGCGTCTGTCGAACCGAAGGTTAGATCTAGCGCGCATGGGCTGTGGCTGATCGCTAGAGTATCTTTGGGGCGGAGTTGCGATCTCCAATCACTCCTTGGCGGCTTTTCGTAAGCTAGCGTTGTGGCGCCTTGCAAGATGCAATCCCACAGCTCGGCCGTCCTGCTAGACATTCGGCCTCGAATGCATCCTTGTCCGCTGGCAGCAGCAGCTGGATAACCTGGAAAGATAAAAATAAACAGTACCATCCAAAGTTCTATTTAGAAAAAAAAAGGGGGCATCATTAGTATAGTCTTTTATCAAAAATGTAAATTATTTCATGCAAAAAATTCTTATTCTTTTTTTTTTTTATTTTACGTCTTTTCATCGTTCTTTCTTCTTACGTCTTTTCGTCTGATTCGTATTCCCTTTTCTTACGTCCTTCCGTCTTCCTTTTCCTTACATCTTTTCGTCTTCTTTATTTTACGTCATTTCGTCTTCTATTTTCTTTCCTCTTTTCGTCTTCTTTTTTTTACGTCTTTCCGTCTTATATTTTTTTTCATTCCTTCAGGATTAATTTTGTCAAAATCGTTTAAATTCAGTCCAGTGGCGTGTCGTAGTCGGGGTAGTGTCATAATCGGTGAATTTTTATTTTTTTTCGATGTCAAGCTTCATCCGTCCACGGCTGCATGTATTCGGCGCAAGTATTGGTGACGATTGGATCTTCATTACATCCAACTTTCTTACATCGTAGGTGTCATTATTTTTTACTTTTGTGACTTTGTAAGGACCTAAATATTTTGATTTTAACATCAAACCTCGACCTTGTTGTTTGCATTCTATAGCAGCCATATTATTAAGCTTAAATTTGTTAGGCTTTTTTTTCGTCTGATGTTATAATTTTGCGGTTCTCTTCTTGGACTTTTAAAATTTGTTTTTTAGAGTCTTTCCTCAATTCTTCACGATTATTAATAAAATGGGATTGTATTTCAGCTTTCAAAAGGCCAGTAATCACAATGTTATTTTTTAAATTCATTTTAGTACCAAACATTAGATCGAAAGAGGTTGTGTTAATACTTATCTGAAAGGTCGAATTTATCACTTGTTGGACATCGCTTACATGTGTATACCACTTCGTTGGATTCTCTACAGACTAATTTAGACAGAACAGATATTATGACTGAATTTAAATGCTCGACTTAGCCGTTAGCTCTTGGTAACCCTGTGGTTTGTTATTTTATTTTTAAATTCGAAACTATCGGTTTGATAACCAAAACAAGAAAATTCTCTGATTCTTTTTCTATTGGATCTGTCACATTCTGCATCAAAAAGGAATTTGCGCAAAAGCTTTATTTTGCTTTTTTTTCATTTTTAATCGCAAGTTCCAGTTCAGGAATATCAACCAATTTCATCATGGAATAAAAAGTATATTACGTACAATGTACTCACCACTAAGAATAATATCCACTTGAATGAAGAATTTTCTATTTTTTTTTAATTTTACAGCTTTGCTTTGCCGATATTATCACACGTTCGCAGAGAGTCTACCGTACCGAAGGTTAGCTCTAGCGCGCATGCGCTGCCGCTGAACACTAGAGTATCTTTAGGGCGGAGTTACGATCTCCAATCATTCCTGGCGGCGCTTTGTAAGCTAGCGCTGTGACTCCTTGCAAGATGCAATCCTACATTAATCTGTTTTTTTTTAATGTTATCATGTGGAAGGATGCAGAAAAATGTTTAAAACATAAAATATGTATCAGTAATTAAAAAAAAATTATTATAAAGAAACTTTATACCCAACTTCCATCTGTAACCAAACATTAGTTTGTTAATTTCAACTAAATTTTGACTGAATATTTTTCTCTTTTAAGATGGTACTTTTAATACAAAATAAAAATGCGATACTTTACAAAAAAAATGATATTTGTACATGCTTTAAAAATAAATATCGCATTTGATATGTAAATCAAGAAAATATTACAAATGATTCGTTTCATCCTTTGAAAGTCATTTTTAATGTTATACAAATCCAAAAAAGAATTACTTTTTCAATTAACATTAACTAGAATAACCGAATTAATTGAAGAATCGAACAAATATATCTATATCTATATATATATATATATTAAATGTGTAATAATTAAAAAAATATATCTTATTTTAAAACACGTTCGTTTCATTGCAGTATAATAATTTACTTTCCATCTATGTAAAGTTCAAGAAAGTTATTTACCCAGCAGAGTATTATTTGAAGAATGTCACAAACAAAATGCAAATCTAAATTGAAAATTAAAATATTTTTAATAAAGTCTCAAGAGAAAAGACTACAAATGATCCAGTACATCCAGTTATAATTTAAGCTACAGTCCAGGCCCGAAAATTTGGAGCTGTCACTGATCGCGTGATTGCATTGTAGTCTTATTCCATCGCTGCAAACTTCTACGCTTTCTTAAATCAAATAAACATGTCATATACAAGAAAATATTCTTGATAAAATGTGTGCTGATTCTACGTAGTACACGTTTTATTTAATTTATAAAGTAAATTACAGTAAAACCTCGGTTATCCGAAAAGCATGGGACCAAAGCATTTTCGATTGTTCCATAGGAATTTTCGGATAATCGGGGTTCCATAGGAATTTTCGAATAACCGGGAGGTTTATGGGGAAACGTGCATTATAAAAAGCTGTGATCGTAATCTAGAACATCGTTGTAATAAAAATGTTGTGGTACCGTATTCAAAGCACCCTGAATGACAAACCAAAATTACAAGTCGCTCCAACAGCAATGTGAAGTTGAGGCCTGGCTTGGACAAACCACTAATGAGCAGATGCGGAAATAGTTGCTGCGGTGAATGGAGGCGATGCGTATACTGAGCCTGAAGAAATTGATAATGCCGGGTTTACACATAGTGAAGCTACTAAGATCTTAGATGCGGCTCTTCGATAGGTTGAAGTACAAGAAGATGATACAACATCAGATGTGTTGTTATTTAAAAGGTGGCGTGATAACGCAGCATTGAAACGATGCAAAGTTGAAGAACAAAAGAAAATAACAACATATTTTGTAAAAAATATAATGAAATGTTGTACGTGTCTATATAATAAAGTGCCTCAATGGACCAAATAAGTAAATTGACTCTGTTTATTTATTTCATAAAGAAATACTTTTTTAACACTACCTCTACCAGTTCCAATAACACCTTCCAAGTGTTTGATTTTTACTTATTTTGCTTCCAATTTTTAAAGCTAATAAGTATTAAAACAACTCTACTATAATGTATTAAAAATGATTCGGAATTGTTTTGATCTAAAACTTACAAATAAAAATGTGTTTAAAGGTGTCATTTGACACCGGTAAAAAATAATGTTGAAAATAAATATTTTCACATTTAAAAAGGACTTTAAGGAATTTTAAAGTCTTTCGGTTAGGCCAATTTTCGTATAACTGGGATTCGGATAACCGGGGTTCTACTGTATTTTGTTGAAATACGTTTATTTGTTTTTTGAAAAGAGTAGAAGTTAGCAACCACCTATTCCGAAATGGTATATTCATAAGTGCACTGCTTAGCATTGTATTTTTATTGCACTGTTTAGCATTTATTTCAATCAATAGGGATTAAAGATACTAAAAAACCATCCTTCTTAAAACAATTGAAAAACACTTTTCAATTTTAACAATGAGGTAGAACACTACTTGAAATACAAATAAAATTTATGATTTAATTAATAAGAATAACAATATAAGGTGATTTTTTTTTGTTTTTGTTTTTTTGTACATGACACGTGAGTTTTTAAAACTATAAATCTGATTAGTCAATAACATGCAAACATTGACAACATAAATAAAATGTAAAAATTAAATAACGTATGTGGAAATTATGCAGATGGTATTATGAGTTATGCATCCCAATTTCTCTAAATTATACATCACGGAGAAAGAGGATTCATATTCAAGAGATAAATTACATTTCAAATTTTCTTGCTCAAAAGTAAGATAGGAATATTTCTTAAAAGCAGTAAAATTTCATTTTTTCTTTAGAAATATAAAAGAAAAAATTCCTCTGCTGTTTACTTAATCAGAAATCCTGCAAAAAATAAAAATAAAAACTTGTCTTAGTAATAACAAAAGAATATGGTGAAATTCTTGGAATAAATTAGAAAGTATTTCTATATTTCAGGCCATCAGCATTCGGTATTATATTGTATATATATATATATACTAGAAGGTAGCCCGTCAGAATGACGTGTTTGCATTTTCAAAAGAATGATATAGCATTGCATTATAAAAAGAATTATGAAGTAATAAATTTTATCTTATCTGACTAATAAAATAAGGTGGGAATAAAAACAGATATAAAAACAGCCCATTTATAATTGAAACTTAATTTGCAAAAAAGAACTTCACTCACAAAATTTAAAGTACTTCACAAAAAACATGCAAATTAGAATTAATAATGCTATTTAAAAATATATTGTCAATTAACTTTCGTCTTCGTTCATTGTTATAAAAAAATCAATAACCTTCAATTTCTTATAAATCATAATAATAATAATAATTCAAAAAATTAAATAAGAGTCCTTCACGGATTAATTGCCGATAGCTGACGCCAAAATAATAATTATATAACTTATATTTTAAAAAGTTTAACTCAGATTAAATCCTCATTTTTTTTAAACATGCATAAAGAAACCTATAATAAATTTTGATCATTAAAAATGATCCTTTATCACTTAAGTAAGTTGTAACTATTAATTGCATTAACAGATTTTTTTTTCTCAAATTCTCTTATTAAATTACAAATTTATTTTCCCTACAAAATACAAAAATACAAAATTTTATTTCCATTGTTATATATATATATATATATATATATATATATATATGTACCTTGGAACAAAAAGGGCCAATGTCCAAAATTGAGAAATTTGAGTTAAATGCACGAATGAATTCAGGATGCCATATAAAGTAATTTTTAAAAGGGCCAAAGTCCTCCCAATATTAGATCATTGAGAACAAAATATTTTTTCGAGGCCAATGTTAATTACTGTTAATGTAAAAATGGCCAATTTAAAATGTAAAAAAAAAAAAAAAAAAAAAAAAAAAAAACCAAATCAATTTAACATTCATTAGATTGTAGTGAGAAAAACATTACTGAATTGTCAAAGGTACAACTTTGAAAAATAATAGTACAGAAATCGTAGCAAGATTCTTAAACTTCCTCAAACTTAAATTGGGTTTCCTGCCATTTGAGAAAAATGGACATTGGCCCTTTTTGTTCCAAGGTACAGATATATATATATATTCTACACGGCATTAAGTATCCCTGATAGTCTAATTATATTTTATAAGAAATACTATTCATTTTTCCTCCAATGTCTTCAGAGTTCAAAGAATTTCTAAAGAAACTTCTTTTTTATTTATTTTAACTACGACAGATGGCGCCAACAAAGCTCAAAGTTCACAATGAATGCGATACAAATGAATGTTTACTTATGGAGAGAGAGGGCCAAACGAATTTCAACTGAAGTTATCTCAGAATATGTACATAATTAAATGTAAGTCATCTCTCAAATGTTAATTTATTTTGAATAATCTTTCTAAAAATGTAACTTTTATGAAGTTTAATTCAAAAAAATAATTTTCAATAAAAATGGCCGAATGGAATACGATAAAGCGAAGTGGAATCCGGATGAGTTCAACCCCGGAAGCGTTATACACTTTGTGTCATTATATATATAATATATATATAATTTAAATTTTAGTCTACTCATGACAGTATCATATTAATTTCTAATAGTATAGTATCTTAAAGGAGAATAAAATATGCAATGAGTGTATTTGTGATACCTAATGCTATGACAGTATGGATTTTAGCTTGGCAATTATTTTTATTTTTCCTCTATCCTTTTTAATCTTGTTTTATTTTTAACTTATCTTGCTTTATTTTGATAATTGGTGTTCAATGGTTTATTTCTCGGTTTTATGTGTGTAGTAGTCCCAAATTCATAATCTTTAGCTAATTTGGCTAATAGGAAGATGAAACCACACATTTTATTTGTGGAACTTAAGGCATTTGGGACCCGACGATTCTTTCAAGATTCCAGAAATTTCCATTATATCATTTGTGTTATTCAATTTCTGCTGTTTTTACTATGTTTTTGCAATCTATGTTAAGTATGTGGGGGGAACTGCATTTGTTAATGTCATTTTATTCATAATTTCACAGTTTTTGTTAATGATCGGTAATGTTTATTCAATGGTTATATATATGTATATATATATATATGTTGCATTATTGCAATATTGGATTATTTTTCTAGTTGGAATGAAGTAACTGGCTGTCACGATATCAGTAGTGAAACGCGTCCAGCAGTAATAGAGTAGTATAAGTTGTCAGAACATATAAATTCAATCCTGTTGTTCTAGTATAATGAAGATTGGAATTCTGTCGTGTTAAAGACTACGACATTGATGCTATATGATGATTATCAGTCGACGAGTGAAGGCCATGGAATGCATTTTTTTGTGAAAGTTCCCAGAAATAATTGAGACAAAACGTAAAGTCAGCATTTTATTAATATATCATTCGGCGGAGCAGTTTCCAGCAAGAATATTAGCCATCGCTTCATAGTAATAATTTAGGAGTAACCAAGTTATGGATAATCGAATACGTGGATGGTGACCAGGGAGTTGTATGAAAAATGGAAATACGACTAGAATCTTCTAAAACACAGTTAGCATCGGCTTTTTGTGCGTCAAGTGTAGGAATAAAAATATTACGTAGGTCGCGCTCTCAACCAATTAATAAGTAAGAATACCACGCCATGGAAATAGTGCTGGCAGAGGGAGGGGATGAATTAGAAGGTAAAAAGGATAACCCCGGAATACGCGCGGGAAAATAAAATGGAAGCTAAAAGAACATTCTAAGAAAAAAAAAAGAGCAGAAATGGAACATTTAATTTATGAATACTAAAAGCTTAATATTTAAGTAATTTTGACAAGTGAGACATTAAATTAAAGAGCATTTTACAGAATTAACGATAGAGGTTATTTCAGAATAAAGATTTAGTGAATTTAAAGTAGTAATTTAGAATACGATAAGGAAATCGCGTAATTAGATCTAATAATGTAACATATATATACATTTATACATTCCTGAATGATGGATAACTTCTTTATTAAAAGTACGTCTTTATTAAAACGTATATTGCTCAATAGGGTATTATATATAATGAATGAGACTTTTTGCAAACACCTCTTTATACATTAAGGAACTATTTATCATAAAAAAAGCTTAAAATTATACACTTTCAAAAATAAAAGTTTAAATTTTATTAAAAGAAAAGCAATTTAATGAATCTAAATAACTTATTCTCAATAGTGACATTTAATGTAGAGATTTCAGAAGAAATTAATTTAATAACAAATAATTAACACTAATATAAAGAAACACAAAGTGCTCCTAATATAAATTGTCTATGGTATATATAGGAACCAAGCCTCCCTAGAGTTCAATAAATCATAAATAAATTTAAGATATGGTTATTCATTAATTATTAACTAATTTGTCAAAACTAATTTGTCTGTTCCAACAGCAACATACAACAAATGGTTTGAAGCTTTCTGACTGTATCAATAGAAACGCAATATAAAATAGAGTCAAAGATGGTCAATGCTGCATGATTTTGTGCCTGGAAGGCTACCACTCGGTCCGTGTTTTAAACACCACCTTTATTTAACAAAAAATCTTCTTGATAATTTTCGTAGAAACATACTGGGATCAACGTTTTTCTTTAAAATGTTGCAGAAACCTACCACGAATTTCTTTCTAAAAAAATACTTGTTTAAAATAAAACGGAACAGTGGGAACCTTGATACAGTGATCTCCCTTCTTTTTTCATATCCGTATTTGACATCGTCAATGTAGAATATTTCAATGGGTACAATGCGTATCTTTAGGAATAATTATATAGTACACATATGCAATATACAATGTACATACAGTGAATCTTTAAGTGCATCTGGCACAAACACATTTAAAATACAGGTTTTGAACATCTTCTATGCAATGTTTTATTGCCGATAACAATCTCTTGCATGTAATATATTATCGTCTATGAAAACTGGCACCGGAAAGTTTTGTAATCCGAAAAAATATTTTGTTTTTTGGCGCCTTTCTGGCCTTACATTAATAATACTGCTTATTCTCATTATGTATCGAATAAATTTTATATTATGGAAAATTTAAAGGAAGGCAAAACCTCAAATATGTTGAATGCTATCCAACTTGTTATTTATACTAAAATGAAGCATGGCAGTGTAAAGCGTATGGACATTGATGAGAATTTCACCCTTCATAACAGTAAGAAACGTAAAGATAAATCGCACCATGAAGGTGCTGCTAAAAAAGCCCCAAATTATAATGATAATGATAGCATTTACGATTCAGAGACTGGTTATATTACAACTGACGCACAGTGGAGTATTTGACCTAAAAACCTGGCCAAAAATGCCAAAATTAAAATTTCGTTAACAATTGTAAAAATGATATTTTTTTAATAGCTAACTAATTGGTACATCGATCTATGTCTATTTTAGGAACCTGAGTTGTATCCGGTGGCTCCTGGCATCAGCTGAAGAGGAAGCTTCTTTCTGAGAAGACGTGGTTTTTTGTAGTTTTTTTGGCATTGTTGTTATGTTTAAATATAATTTTATTTTTTCTGGCTCAATGAATTGTTAAATTGAAACTGAACAGGGCTTACGTGTTTAACAAAAGTCAGAGCTTAGTGTTAAATTATGTATTAATTTAAATAGTTTCGTTTTTAATGTAATAAAAAACATTAAATGTGTAAAAGGGTTATTTTTAAAGCGTTTTTGGCTCTAATTTATACATATCGAAAGCTTTTTAAATAAGTGCCGCGCTTTGCCCAGGCATGTTTGAATTGTAATCGTATTAGTTATAGTCTTGAGTGTCAATTTCTGCAAAAAAATCTTCCGCATATTGTTGCCATTTTTTTATAAAAATTTTTTTCGGGATGGTTATTTAAATGCTCTGCTTTGCGGCCACCGAATAGAAGAGATAAGAACTATATATTTACTGTCGTATTGCAGGTTTTTAGCTCACAGGATATTACCGAAGAGCTTCTGCACCTACATATTCTGCCTGTATGTATGTACGTATGTACATATGTGCGTATGTAGGTACCTACATACGCACGCAACTCGATATCTTTTGATAGAAATATCCGATCGCCTTCCAATTATATATACTTATTTATTGAAAAAGGGTTTCCTAATTAGTTCTTGTCGCTCATATGTGTAACGTAAGAAGAGAAAGGAGGGAATTAACCCTTTCGAGGGCGGTGTCCTCCAAAAGAGATACCTAATTTTAATTCCAAAACTGACAAACGGCACCAAGAAAATTTAATTAAAATTTTCCTTTTATAATGTACATTAAAATAAGCAACTTTATATTTTCTTATAACTCCGTTTATCAACTAAAAAGAGCAATCCATACAGTAACGAGACCCTACAACTTCTTCTTCCAGCAAGGTCTGATGGTATTCCCGGTAAAAGCCCAGAAGACAGTGAGAAGAAGGTGAAGAAGAGTTCTGAAATATCATTTTGAAACTGGTAATTTGTTAAATATATTCAAAAACTAGCAATCTATACTATATAGGCTCCACTTTACTGAACCTACTATTAAATATAACACTATTAAACATAAATTAAATGCAATAATAATTATTAAACGTAATTTAAATGTAATAAGCACTATTAAATGTAACTAATAAGTTTTATATATAGTAAAATTAAATACAATTAAACATTAATAGTGAATAAGGCAAACCTATCAACAATTACTTTCCTCTTAAAAACAGTAAATATTTAAGGTTACAAGTCGTTCAACTTCCAAACTCCTTTCGGTAATGTTAAGTCAATGGACATGTAGTTTATTCGTCTTTTTAAAATATCTACTTAGTAAATTAATATTTTAACTTCTTTTTTCTTTGTGCTCTTCTTAAATGATGACTCTTTTTTTTTTTTTTTTTTTTTTTTTTTTTTTTTAAGTGCCAAATATTTCTAAAATGTATATTTAGTATTATGTGAAATGTTAAAATCTTACTTACACTTCGTCAGCTTTTAATATATAAAATATTAAACTAAGCTATGGATTTGTATGTATACTTCATAGTATGCTAAATGTTAGTTCAGTGAAACGCATAGCACAGTTAAAACTGTCCATTCAGCCATTTCCGTGAATAAACGGAAACTTACTTGAGAACCTTGTGCAGCCCTGTATATGATCATATAATGTATCCACACCAAGTAATATTTAAAAAAAAATTGTTCTATTTTAAAACACCTATCACAACTACAAACGCACTTCCAGCAATTATTGGTCATAGACTTCAATAGTTAAATTTATTCTTCAACCATATTCTTTTGTGTGTCCCTGTAAATGAACGATATATTTTATGCACACCATATTCTACAATAAGAGCCTTAGTAACGAATATAAATTTCAGCACTTTTAAAAGTGTGATATCATTAAAATACAGAACAAACGATTTTTCCCCATAGACCATAATGTAAGGGAATTTTTTTGGGTGTCTCTGTAAATGAACCGTAAAGGCTATAGACTTCATTTACAATACCAAACTTATTCCTAAATAATAATTCCTAAATAAACTTTCATCTAATGATAAATTCAAATTTAAAGCTAAATTAGCGGAAGAATTCATCGGAATCTCCCCTAGTACTCACCGCGACAAATCACCATGAACATTTTGATCAAAACAACATCCATCACTATATATATATCCTGATCGCAGTGTTGCCAAACTGGGGACTTTTTTTATTCAGATTATTTGACTGTCACTACTTTTTTAAATACTATAATGTGCTTTTTTTTAGAATTTTTAATCTATTTTTAAATACGTCAAATATTTCTACTTCAAAATAGCGGTGACAATCAACAGTCTAGGGACAAAAAAGTCCCCAATCTGGCAACACTACCTGATCATGAAACACCTCTTAAATTTGCAATGAGGCCTCTGTAAGATTTTAGATATTGATTATGTCAAAGAAACTATCTCTTGTAGACGAGGTGTATCTATTCTCAAAATTTTTCAAACGAAAAGACGTAGAGACGAGACGCCCTTTCCTCTCTACCTTAGAGAATTCCCCAAACGTGTGACGTCACATGAAATATTCAAGGTAAATTCTACCTGGAATGTACAGGTTAAAATTGAGAAATTTAGCCCGGCTAAGTAAGCTGCGCCATGCTTTCGTTCCCAGAAGTTTTCCATGTAAGTACTTGCTGTCATTTAAACCCTAAATGTGTGGGATGTTGAGGCCTGCACCTGCTCCAAGATTGCAATGTAAAAAATACTGCCTCAACTGAGGGTACTAAAGTGCTCCTAAGTACTCTAACTATTCTTTAGCGCACCCTTCCTCTTACAAGGTTTGCTCGCAATTTCCTGTAAAATCACAATTTTGTAAACACAATGTAGATGTCACTGCTGCATCAAAAAATCAAATTTCTGTTAAGAAATCTAGAAAAAACATGATTCTAAAACCATCCCGCCATCCACCCAATCAGACTCATCTGCAAATAAATCCCGTCTCCAACTCAGGAACTTAATGAACTGCATGAATTATCAGACTCTATTGCATCGATAGCTGAGATTCTACTTAATTTCAAACCAGATCTCAATGAAAGTTCGTCCCACAGGTGGCCGAGAGGTTCTGCTCTCAAAGCTGGTAGAAGGGAGGTGCTGGGTTCGAAATCAATTGCGCCCGCCGGCCTAATCATTCGGAGTTTTCCGTGGTTTTATATGAACCTTGGATTTCCTTGCATAAATACGAGTTATCTTCCCTTAGAAATACACCCACGGAGGGCGCTACCCCCCCCCCCTCTTCGGGACCATATCCCATATGTATATAATTGGCCGTCATAAATAACGCCTAACACCTAACTCCTTAATGAAAGTCCATTTCAATAATTTCCCCTTAAACTCAACAGTGTCCCCGCACACATCGAAAGTATAGAAGATCCTGTCTCTGAAATTCTAGCCTTCAGTGAAATGTTGGCTGTATCCACTAAGATTTCTCCTAGTAGCGAGTTATATGTTCAACCTTATATTTTTTTCTTTTTATGTTCAATTTTTAATTTTATAAGCTACATAACATTTATATTTTAATATACAAGTACATATATTTACATTTTTATTATTGCATTTATGTTTCTATCTTATACAATATTTTCATAGTGTATTTGTGTTTATACTTAAGGTGATCCCAATGGGAATCAGTATTTCTAAGAAACGCATTTAGCAACATATCATTTGGTTGCTTATGAACATTTCGCTGTCAATAAAAAAATTGCTTGGTACCAAGGACATTTTAAGAGAAAAGACTCTATATCCGTACTATAAATTTTGAGAACATTTTCTGCGGCTTTAAACGGGTCAATTGAATGAAAACATTTTTATGGCAGCATGATATGAAGATTTTCTTTTATCACAAATACTTAGATTTTTTTGTTTTGTATTTTCAATACATATATGTGCATAGATGAATAAATACATAGTTCAGCATTAAGCTGTACTGAGATCATTGCAGTTTTGTTTTTTTGTTTGAGTTCTGTCATATGTCACACATTTAGCTGCCCTTTCAGTGAAAATTTAATTTCTTTACAAAATTTAACAAAGTACAGTTTTCCTGCTTCCTGCCTCCCGGAATGTAAATTTATAAAATTAATTTGTATTCAAAAGATTTCTTGCTTCATGATCCCACCCCCCTCCCTTCCATTGCTTAATTTCTAAAGAAAGTTCTCACATCTGGTTTTATTCATTACAATTAAATGTACTTTACGTATTATGTAAGCATTGATTTACTCGTCACCTTGCCGTCTAAATTTTCTGTTGATCACTTTTTATGTAACCATTAAAATGCTCCTCTTACTAAAGAAAGAAAGAAAAAAAAAGAAAAATATATACATACTGAAGCATTTATTTCAAAGATGATTTTTCCATTTCCCAAGCATCACACTAGATTTAATGCTTAATCGCAACTTAAACATCTGAAATCTTTTTCCAGCACATATTTTGTACGGTCATTTTATTTCTTTAATTTATTTAAAGTCATTACTCGGGCACCTTTACATTGCAACGTATGAATATTTTCTTGGTTCACTTCCATGCTCATAAAACTCTCCAAATGGCAGCTTTACGTAGCAGCGACGACGGTTATAGTTACTGACACATTCTTTGCTTTCTCGCTACCGTGATTTTGTCCTTCTATGCCTGTTTATCGCCGAGTTGTGTGTGTTTGTTATTGAACCGCCAAATTCGACTATATATCATGAGGACTGAATTCGTCACTCCTCTCCTGTCTGTTACTGGCTTGTTTTCTTAGGGGCAACCATTTAACTTTAACCTAAAATTGATGTTGTGTTAATAAAAGGAGAATTATTGATCACTATTTGCATTGGAGTATTTTTTTACGTCTGTGTATCGAACCTGGTACCTTTAACCCTCTGGCCGTCTATTTTTTAAAATCATTTCGACCAATATGTAATGGACGTATATGTCCTCTATTATTACATATTTCAAATAATCATGTATTTGAAATATATTCTATATTTATCATTCGCATTCTTAACCTTTGACTATAAAATTAAAAAAAAAATTACTTATAAATTATATATTATATGATTATTTTCTTCAAATGCCCGTGGAAATCGGGAGATAATCAGTCAGAGGGTTAATGTAAAATATTCAACACCAACGAAACGCCTTAACAGCTTCTTACCTTTATTCAAATTTTTTATCCATGTTATTTAACATGTATGTTGCCCGAAAAAGGTATTTTTTTGAATGGGATTTCCTTAACTTTTTCGGCTGTTTAGAACTTGTGAACACTTTTTTCTACTCTTTAATATGATTTTCTTCTACGAATTTCCCAATACAGTGAAGCCTCGTCCTCCTTATCTCTCACTAGATTCTGATTAGTTGCTCACAGCCGTCAGAGTTTCTTGCCTATTTCTCATTCTTTTTAGCTACCCTATCTACTATTCTTAGCTGTTTTGTTAAGTACTCGAATTTTGCACTACAGCTATGCATTTTTCTTGTTCTTTTTCATGATGTGCTCGAAATTAACTCATTTACACTGCGTGGATTTGCTTTGAAATTTAGTAACTCGTTGAACTCTTCACCTGATAGCCTGTTTTAGTCTCACTTGTTGTTCCAATTGTTCACCTGACTTCTTGTTCAAATTGATCAAAAGCAATCTATGCATTTGTTTTCAGTAGCCGTTCTTACTGCTAAAAGTAATAATATAAATAGTTGCTATAAACCGCATCCATTTAGTGACAAAAAATTTTGCTAAATATAACTATACATTTCTAAAATTATTAATTATCTTTTCAACATAAACATTAACCTTTCACAGCACCACGTGCCACATTTGACGCATACCTAAAAACAATGTAATTCTTATTATGTGCCATGAATTTGGCCAATATGATCTCTATCTCTGATCAAAAAACAGTCCAAAGAATGGAATAACACTTATTTTGTCCATATCAAATAGCTGCATTTGACAAAAAATTAGAATTTGTTCTTCGGAAACAAAAGAATATTCAATGAAGCTATTAAGGTAAAATTTACTTTCATTATTTTTACAGAATAATAAAAAATATTAATATAAAAAAAATTGCAGAGTGTTAAGCAGATAAAATTAGTTAATTTAAGCTCATTTATTTGTAAAATATAGCAATACATTATTCAAAACCTTAATTGTGCACATAGGGTACACGCCATAAAATATCAAATTTTAGCTGAAAATTTGGAATTTATTTTTTTTACTATTTTTCCCATTATTAGACGGATATATAGAAATAGATTTCAAATAATTTTTTTCATAAAAATAGAAAAAATCGTGCAGTGAAGGGTTAAGCTACTTCGTATGAAAAATTAGACAAAAAGAGGTTACACATTGTGACATTTGATCAAAGAAAAACATTACTATGGAAAAATCGGGGATATTTGGAATTTTCTTTTGGATAATTCGAAGTTTACGTACGATTGCCCTTAAAATATTGCTGTAAAAATTGAGGTTCTTTTTAGCTAAGGTACAAAATATTTTAACACTTTATTTTAACGGTCTTTATAAGGAAAAGAAAAACGATCGTTTGGAATGGCACTCTGTGGAAATTTCCAATGAATTTTCTGACCCAAGGGAAATCTTAAGACTTGGTTAGATCCCTTCGGCAGGAGAATTTATTTCACTGCGGGTTAAAAGGTTGAAGCTTAACGGTTGCAAGGGGAGATTCTCACCACTTGAACTTCCTCCCATTTTTTTCCCCTTCAAAAGTGCAGCTAGATTTCTTTGGGGCTTCGACGAGTCACGTGCGTGGATGTTTTGATGCGGTTGTAAATGTTTGTGCTTGCGCTTTAAGTATTGTGTCAATGCTCTTACTATTGGCATTGTGAAAAGCTTAAACTGCTTATAATTCATTAACATTAGCTTAAAGGGTAGCGGTGATTAATGAAGTAAAGAAAAGTTTTAAACAAAAATCGGGACGTGCCAAGGAATTTGAAATTCCGTCCTACACTTTATCGACATATTTTAAGAACAAAGATAAAATACTGAGCAACGAAAATGGAACCGGAAAAAATAGAAAAGTACGAGAGGCCCTGATAAACCAGATGTGGTCGGTTATGTTCTTAAGTGGTTTAAACACGTACGAGACAAGAACATTCCAATTAGTGGTCCTATTATGAGAGCCAAGGTTGGACAGTTTGCCCCTGTATTAGGCACTCAAATTAAGCACAGGTTGGCTGAATGGTTTCAAAGATAGAAACGATATTTCTTTCAAAGCAGTGTGTGGTGAAAGTGGTTCAGTGAATATTCAAGCTGCTGATGAATGGAAAAAACATTTAAAAAAATTATTCAAGATAAGGAACCAGAAAATACTTTTAATGTCGATGAGAATTGACATTTTTATAAGTGCACTCGAAACCCTTGTTTTCAACGAAGAAACATACAGTGGTGGAAAACTAAGTAAAGAGGGGGTAACGTAGCTTGTTGGAGCTAATATGGATGTATTGGAAAAGCTGTCATTATTAATAATGGGAAATCGGCCAATCCACACTGTTTTTAAAATGTGTCTAAGCCTGTCTCAAACGACTCAAATACAAAAGCATGGATAATCTCCGAAATTTTTGGAAAATGGCTTTTAAATATAAACAAGAAATTTGGAAATCAAAATCGACAGATTATACTTTATATTGACAATTGTACAGCTCACAAGAACATCCTCAAAATGAAAAGTGTGAAAATCATTTTCGCCCGGCCATCATGACATCTGTAATTCAGTCAATGTACAAAGGAATCATCAAAAACTTTAAACATTTCTTCAGGCGTCTAATGGTTGCCAGAATCCTCATCGGAGATTTTGGTGTAAAGAATCTCTACATTATTCATGACTCATGAATATGCAGACAGGCATATACGTGAACTTCAACGCTTTTCTAAAGGTCAGTCTAATGTAGGAGATTCTATTTTTGTATCATTTGCTTGGAATCATATGCTACGACTCAAAGATTAAATTCAAAGAAGCAATAGAAAATATCTGACTTTTTTCTTAACAGTGACATATCAATAAGCAATATATCAATATAGCACTATTCTTAGATAAAGTTTATGTGTTAAATTTTTCATCGAGGCGTTATTTTTTTTATTTATCTCTACTTTTTGAGAGAATATGTGGAATTCAAATTTTTGGATATTTTGAGCTTATCTCTGGTCCCTTCGACTTCGAATTATTCAATTTTAACCGTATAAAATTTAAAATGAAAATTTGTGCAATGAGATTGAAAAAAAAAGCACTTAGTAATTAGTAACATTTGCAGCTTATCAAACTTTCCATTTATATCTAAAATCAGTTTACATGAGTAATTTAGATACAAACTGTTATCATAGAAAAACACAGTTTGGTTGAGTCATCTTTATGGCTATATATAACAAAACCTAAACAAACCTGCATGTGTCATATGAGAGTTTCATTTTCAAATAGATTCGTTTTATTCGAGGTTTTTAACTGTTAGAGATGCATGCGTAGCGCATGCCGCCAGGTGTACGTTGCCGAAGACAGAGGTGGCACATTCCAGAGGTAGCACATTTCCATTTTGAGACGTGCTTTAAAATATATACATTAATCTAGGTTTGAATCATTGGACATTAATTTAGAAAAATCGACCAGCATTTAATGTGAGTATATTAATTTAACCCTTTGCACTCCGCGTTATTTCGAGTATAGGCAAATGCGCGCCATTTTGACTGTGGGCTACCAGCAACTCCGCTTCGTTACATAAATATTTTATTCGGTCGGCACCACTTTTGTAACAGAAGTTACCTTCAAGTAGAAAGTTTAAAAAATGATCTGATTAAATAACCCAAATTTTATTTTCCTTTATTACTGGTGCCAAAAACAAATTTTGCAAGGAAAGATGATGTCGCCCCAGCGGCGAAATTGGAGTTTTTTACTTACCTTACTATGTCGCCGCAGCGGCGACAACGGAGTGCAAAGGCTTAAGTTTATTATCGGGAGCTCCGGCAATGCCAGTCGGGTCAGCTATTTATAAATATATGAAGATGTTTACTACATCTGTGCAATACAAATTCTTTTATTACCACTTTTTTAAATAAGAATATTTTTATTATGTTTTTGGGCAATGATATTGCTTTGATGATAATAGTTTTGAATCGCCAAAATCTTCCACCTTATTTAATATATTAGCATGATGTTTATCTTAAAAGTAATGGAAACATATTTAATTTTTTTAACATAAAATATAAAGTATACAAAATGAAAATTAATAATACGATGATTTTATTCAGAAAAATTATAAAAATATAATTGTAGTTTTTGAAAAATTCGTTTTTATAGATAAAATTTTATTTAGTAAAGAACAAAAATATGCTGTTAAAGTAACATAAAATATTTTAAATGTGTACAACAAAATAATACAATTCTAAAGATATGCTGTTCTTGTTCCAAATTACACAATCAGTTATCTCAGAATTAAAAGTTATGCAAAAAGAAAATCCACGTTGTGAAGTATTTCAAGAGGACGATTACGTTTAGAATTTTAATAATCAAAATTATGAGAGAATGTTTTTTTTAAATCATTGGAACTTCTTTCAAGAAAAGGAAGCTTATTATTAATTAGTACTTAAGGACAGGAATAAAAAGAATTTGTGACAAAAGAGGAACTTTATTATTATTATTTTATTATATTTCAAGGAAAACGTTTACAACTGGATTTTTCACAATAAAAAGAATGCAGATAATGTTTCTTTAAAGACATTAGAATTTGTTTTGTCAGTTAAGAAGATATAATAATCTAATACTCTCTATATTTGATTTAATGAGGGATTCTTTAGGATAAAAATAACAGGTAAATCCTTTTCTACTTAATAATGAAATGATGGTATGGAACAATGAGATTAAATTCCTTTAATAAAATAGATGTGACAGTTTTCATTTACTTCTTTTAATTTTTTTAAAGAAATAGGAAAAAGTTATATACAGGTAGGATAACTGATTTTTCCAAATGTTTTTTTATAATCTAAATAGATTTTTTTCTTGAATAGGAATACTTTTAACATGTCCTTTCTTCAGTTACGATATATTAGTTTATAGTTTTAAATCGATAGAAAAAATCCCTGACACCTCGTCCTATATGCGCAGGTAGATTTCGAAGTTAAGTACTAATTTCACCAACAAAAACTAAATGAAGATTAGAGATAAACTTAGTTTAACAATTTTATCTGTCCGCTTTTCAGGAGATTTTGATTTCATTTTTATGTAAGAGCTGGTTTTATCAGAATCATGTTAATGCGATAAATATTTCTTCAACCGCTATGCGTTCTTAACGTGCATTTGCTGTAATATTTGGTCCTATCAAAAAATTGTCTATATAAAAGTTGTAGATAACATTAAGGAGATTTAATTCAACAGGATTTGATATCTTGTGAATTGACGAAGTTATGATCCTTTTCTTCTTCACCCTCCATTTTTTTTTCTGTAAAAGTTAGCCCTATTAATAACTTGTCAAATTAAAAGTAGTAGATAATATTAAGTTAATTTATAATAAATTTAAGTGTTTTTGATATCTTGTGAATTGGCGAAGTTACGAATTTTTTCCTTTTTCACCCCCCCCCCCCCTCTTTTTGTCCTTTTATTTATTTATTTATTTTGCTGTAATGAAAATTAAACACTGTGTATTCATCTCCCAAATTACAGACTCAAGCTTCTAAATATGGTGTATTATACAAAAAGAAATACACATTTTGGAAAAAAGATTATGCTTGAATTCTTATCAAGTGCGGAGAAATTCTTGCAAAAGCATTATAATCTGTTTTGTTACGAAGATTATTATTAAAAAATAATTCCTTTGCAGCTTAGTTTAATGAGAATTTGTGTATAAGAAACAGTTGAGTAATAACTTCTCTTGATAAGAATAAAACACTGACATGAATAAATGAACTTACCCTATTTTGTAAAATGTAAATGAAATCACACATTAAATACTATCAACGTTCTTTGTAAAGAAATAGAAAAAAAATCTTGTATATGTGAATGATCTAAATATTCTTTATAAATGTCTTTCTTTTAGAATAGGATCATAATATTGATTCATACTTTTTAATAACGTAGTTGTCTATAGCTCATAATCGCCGGGATAACGTGGTGTGTTTTATTAGAAAAATATGAAAAACAGGGAGGTTTTTTATATTTATATGTGAAAAATAAATATATTATCCAATCACTTAATATTACTTTGAAAGCAATCGAAAAATTATACACGTAGAATTTTTTATAAACTTATCAAGAAAGTTCTTTTAGCTATAAGAATCTATTATAGCTACAATGAGAAAACAAATTCTCATAAGAAAACAGGGATTGTAACTGTAATTTCTGCATCGATCTATCCTGCTATTATTAAAAACCGTTCACATTGGTCAGGAGACGGAGAAAATTCTGAATACTCAATAGATTTATAAAACAAAATGCTTAATGTATATTTTATTTTATCGCTGGTTAAACAAATACTTTGTAATCTAGTGACATGTATACATATCATCTGGAACATGATAGAAAAAATACTTTTTTGAAAATATTTCATTTCACCATAGACGAAATTATTAACGTTCAGCAATTTTTTCTGAAAAGTGTAAATTAATCGAAATTTAACTTTATTATGTCCAATAAAAATCGCTTGTATAGAACTTATGTAATACCACGCTTCATAACATAGTTAACTAAATGTTGCCTATAAATACATATGAATAACTCAAATAGTTTCTGCAAAATTTACAGTTCAAGTGACACTATAATTATAAAACTTTTCTTATAGTATATGCATTTCATCAGTGAACATTATAAACAGACTGACGAAAATAAAACATAAAAAAGTAATTAACATAAATTGAAACCATACAAATATAAATAAATTTAATATATTTTTTTATAATACTTTTAATATTTTTTGAATAAAGTATCACACACAAAGAGGATACATATTTTGAGATGTTTCAATAATTTCATTAGGCAAAGAATTTTTATGATCCAAAGGTTTTAAAGAATGTTTCCTTACAACATTGTAATCTATTTTATTATTTATAAAATAAAATAATAAAAAAAATAAATAAAATTTCATCGCTGTTCCTTTTGATGAAAAATGTAAGAAGGAAAAAAAACGACGCGTAACTTCTTATCTTGATAATAAGAAATTTTAAATCAGAAAATCATTCGTATTTATTTATTAACAACAAGGTTGCTAGTGTTTTCAATCGAAAAAAGAATTGCGTTAATCTTACCTTAAAAACACCCGGATAAATGAGAGATAAAAAAATTTCATGATTCATGTATACTTTTCCTTTTTTATGGCTATCCAAGTAGTAGCTATTTTGATTGGTGATAAACCGATTGTTACCAAATATTATGAGATAGTCCAATTAAGGAAAAGTCATACGTATTATCATATTTTACTTAAAACGACATTTTTATTAAATAACAGACATTTTACGAAAATTTTATTAAGTGTTTATATCAAAAATGAGATTGGCATCCTGATTATAAAAAGTAGAAGGAGAAAATTTCAATAATTTTATTAATTGAATATATATATATATATATATATATATATATATATATATATATATATATATAGGTTTAAAATGACAATTCAAAATCTTTCTAATCTAAGCCGTTGATGCATCGAAACTGCATATGGATTTTTAACTAAAAACAACTTCATAAAACTGCACATATGGTTGTATATGTTAATGTATAACAGATAAACTTCATATAAATTTGGATATTGCTTGCAAAATACAACGATTGATAACAAAACCAGTTCTCTTTCAAATATTCATCAAGATATTGTACTTTTAATATGCATATCTTTCTTTCTGCCTAACGCAAGTTAAAAACAAACAAATGTAAAAAAATGTAATATTCTTTTCAAATTACACTTCTAATCTTCTTTAAATAAAGTATTCTACATTATGTTTAGAATTTTTACGATCAAAAGAAATCAAAGAACGTTTCCTTGTAGAATTGGAATCTATTCTGACATTTATAAAATTTAAAAAAAAATTAAATTAAATTTCATCAATATTCTTTTTAGTGAAAAATAGTACACGAAAGAAAAACGATGCGCAACGTCTTCTCTTGATATTAAGATAAAGTTAATATGGGAATACATTTTTCCTGAATCTGGTAAATTAATCGTAATTTCCTCTCTATTAAGTCCAATAAAAATCACATTCTTTTCAAATTACACTTCTAATCTTCTTTAAATAAAGTATTCTACATTATGTTTAGAATTTTTACGATCAAAAGAAATCAAAGAACGTTTCCTTGTAGAATTGGAATCTATTTTGACATTTATAAAATTAAAAAAAAAAATTAAATTAAATTTCATCAATATTCTTTTTAGTGAAAAATAGTACACGAAAAAAAAAAAGCGATGCGTAACGTCTTCTCTTGATAATAAGATAAAGTTAATATGGGAATACATTTTTCCTGAATCTGGTAAATTAATCGTAATTTCCTCTTTATTAAGTCCAATAAAAATCACTTGTAAAAGCCGTGTAATATAATATATATATATAGCTTCATAAGACAGTTAACTAACAGTTGTCTATACAGGGTGCTTCAAAAAAGATGGGAAATATTTTAAGAGGTGATAGTACACACCCAAACAAACATTTTGTATCAAAGAATGCATGGTCGAAAAATAAACGTAAAAAAGTTAGAGGGCACCAAAAGTTATGTTCTTATACGAGGCAAAAACACACAATGAACGATTAAGTTAAGTTACGAAAACAAATTTAATGGCGTTTGATTACAATAAGTGCTCAAAACATTGACCGGTAGGTGTTATGCACGCAGTACAACGGCGAAGATTGGATAATTTTCTGAAACACACCAGGCATCACCGCGATCGCCAGATCTTTCATGTCTCGATTTTTTTTTTTTGTGGGGACAGCTAAAGGCTCTTGTGTAGGAGACACCCATTGAATCCGCAGAAGAACTTGTCGCCAAGCTTTCGGCTGATGTAGGGGAAGTTCGCGATATGCCTGGTGTGTTTCAGAAAATTCGCCAATCTGTTCTTCGCCGTTGTACTGCGTGCATAAGAACTGCCGGTCAATGTTTTGAGCACTTATTGTAATCAAATGCCATTAAATTTGTTTTCGTAACTTAATTTAATCGTTCATTGTGTGTTTTTGCCTCGTATAAGAACATAACTTTTGGCGCCCTCTAACTTTTTTACGTTTAGTTTTCGACCATGCATTCTTTGATACCAAATGTTTGTTTGGGTGTGTACTATCACCTCTTAAAATATTTCCCATCTTTTTTGAATCACCCTGTAAATACGTAACAATAACTCAAATGTTTTCTGTGAAACTTACAATTCAAATGACTTTTTCCTTATAAGACATTTTTTATAATTTATGCATTTGATCAGTAAACATTACGAACAGACTCTCGAAAACAAAACGTTAAAAAAAATAAGTAACGCATGTTGAAACTATACAAATATGAATAAATGAAATATTATTTTCAAATTATACTTTTATTTTTCTCTAAATAAAGTATCAGTCGCAAAGAGGGTGCATATTTTGATAATGTTTAAAGGATTTCCCTATGTTTAGAATTTTTTAGATTAAAAGAATTCAAAAAATGTTTCTTTACAGCATTGAACTCTATTTTGCCATTTATAAAATACAAAAATAAAATAAAATTTCATCGCTGTTCATTTTAGTGAAAAATATAACAAGAAAAGGAAAACGACGCGTAACTTATCTTCTTTATAATAAGATAAAGTTTATATTTATGGTGAAATTGAATTATTTTCTTCTGAATCTGGTAAAGTAATCGCACTTTTATATCTATTATGCCCAATAAAAATTACTTGTAGAAGCCACTTATAATAGTATGCTTCATAATGTTATTAACTAACTGTCTTCTATAAATGTACTGCAAAAAAAATGATTTTACGGTATAATACTGGCAGCTGAAGTGTCAGTTATAACCGTAAAATAAGTAGTAATATACCGTCGTAGAAATAAACCTATATTGATGCTTAACGGTGTGTTACTTGCTGATTTTACGGTTAATTGCTGTTAATTTTACAGTTTTAATCTGGCACCCCTGCTGCCAGTATTATATATTAAAATCAACTTTTTGTTTTGTTTTCAATGTACATATGAGGACGTGAGTTTCAAAACTCGCCTTATCCAACATTTAAAAAATCGAGTTTTCTCTGCAAATCTATTCTATTGGTAAACCTGCACAGAAAAAACACTATAATCTGTAAAAAAAATATTTTTATCCTTTATTTTTGGGTCTTTAAAATATTGGTTTGGTTTCAAAACTCGCTTTATTCACTAAGGAATTGGCAACAGAACTAGCTTTATCCCTGCGCATGCGCAAGTCTAACGGACGACTAGCTTATCAGCTACTATCACAGTAATTTCCCTTCATTTCTCTGCGACCTGCTGCTATTTTCGTTTAAAGTTTTTAGCTGTTCCATTCATACAAACTAATTAAATAAGTTTTACAGCATGTCTTATGTATAATGGACAGTGAATAAACTCTTGCATTTTGTGGGGAAAGGGGGAAGAAGAGAAAAAGAAATACGAAGACATGGGCTAATAAAGAATACACGCAAAAGAATATTAAAATGCAAGTTCAAAATGGAGAATCCTTTCTATATTTCTTACTGTCAGAAAGTGTGAAAAGATTTAATTTTTATTCTCAAGCACAAACCTAAGGCATTTCCGGTCCTTTCAAAGTGCACTCATTAGAAAGAGAATTTCGAGTATTCAACTGTCTCAATGCAAGACGTATGACGCTTTCACCAAGCTTTTTCTTTTCAAGTAAAGACAAAATTGCGTAAGATAACTTTATTTTGAAGTTCACATTTCAAAAATCTTCTTCAAGAAAACGTCCAGGTTTCTTTCCTTCCATGAAACATCCAAAAAATGTTCGTGCATCTCAGTGTGCTTTCATATGCATTACGATAAAGTACTATATAAAGACTAAGAAACATGGCCATCTTCAAATTTGTGGAAGTGTATTTCGGAAGATTCTTGGGATATCAAAATTCAGAGTGTAAAAGTTGTGCTAGAGGCATCTAAAAACTAGACTTTCTTTTTAAAAAGAAGGAGGAGGGAGTCCCCGTGAAGAATGAGAAAATTAAGGATGTCTACGGATTTTTAAAAAAAACATTTTGATGAAAACTGGTCAGAAATGGAGGTGCTTATTTTCTATAAAAATATTATTTCTAAGGAACCAGAACAGAAGTACATGGTGTACATATATAATATTATATGGTATATAGATTATATTACATTCTTAAAAAAAGTTATTTTAATTATAAGCTATTTATGATAAATTTTATTTGATTATTGATAAGTTTGCTTTTTTATAATAAAACGTAAAACTAAATTTTAATCATACTTATTGTTCTCGTAAGGTTTATTTTTTAATCCAAAATATTATCATCCGATGACCAAAAATAGAAACTATTAATTTCTTTCAGCAAGTATGATAGACGATTGGCAACAAAACTCTTCTTATCCATAGGTTGGCAACAAAACTCTTCTTATCCATAGGTTGGCAACAAAACTCTTCTTATCCGAAAGTTTTTCCAATTAATTAATTAAATGAATTAAAGTAGATTTTCCAACTTAACACAATGTTATCACAGAGCAATTAGCTAGAAGTATACAAAAAATTGGAGGTATTCGATGCACGGGATTGCAGTTATGGATTTTCCGAGACTTCCCAAAATTTGATTTTTTGGATAAGGCGAGTTTTGAAACTCATGTCCTCATGTAAATAACACAAATGTTTTCTGAGAAATTTACAGTTGAGATGGCGCTTTCCTAATAAGACATATTTTAAAGTGTATGAATTTAATCAGTGAGTAAACATTACAGGCAGATTGGCGGAAAAAAAAAACAAAAAAAACAAAAAAAAACATAACAAATAAATAACGTAAGTTGGAACAATACAAATGTAAATAAAAGCAATATTATTTTCAAATAAAACTTTTCAATGTTCTTTGAATAAAGTATCACGCGCAAAAGAGGATACATATTTAGACATTTATTAAAAGTTTGATTATGCTTAGAATTTTTATGGTCACAAGAATTCAAAAAAAGGCTTCGTTACAGCATTGGAATTTGTTTTGTCATTTATAAAATAAAAATAAAATAAATGACATTTCGTCGCTGTTCCTTTTAGTGAAAAATATAGCAAGAAAAAGAAAACTACAATACGCGTAACTTCGTCTCTTGATAGTAAGATAAAGTTGATATGGAATTGTGAAATTAATTTTCCCACCTGAATCTGCTAAATTAATCGTAATTTTATCTCTGTTATGTATAATAAAAATCGCTTGTAAGAACCCATGTAATACTATGCTTCATAACATAGTTAACTAACTGTTGTCTATAAATACGTATGAAATACTCAAATGCTTTCTGCGAAATTTACAGTTCAAATGACACTTTACTTATAATACGTTTTTTATAGTATATGCATTACATCAATGAACATTACTAACAGACTGTCGAAAAAAAACATAAAAAATAAATAGCGTAAGTTGAAACCATACAATGTGAATAAATGTAATATTCTTTTCAAATTATACTTTTAATTTTCTCTGAATAAAGTATCAGATGCAAAGAGGATGCATATTTTGACATTTCAAGAATTTCACTATGCTTAGAATTTTTAAGATAAAAGAATTCAAAGAATGTTTCCTTACAGCGTTTGAATCTATTTTGTCATTTATAAAATAAAAAAATAAAATACAGTTCATCGCTGTTCATTTTAGTGAAAAATATAACAAGAAAAAGAAAACGTCGCTTAACTTATTCTCTTTATAATAATATAAAGTTAATATGGAAATGTGAAATTGAATTCTTTTTTTCTGAATGTGGTAATTGAATCATATTTTTAACTCTTTTATGTCCAATAAAATTTACTTGTAGAAGCTAATTCCCACATTCCATTTTTAGTTTGCAGAAAATTTGCAGAAGTCTTGCTTTGAAAACCTGCAAAGTTGCAGCAAGTTCAGAATGACAACACTGAAAGTTCATAACAGGACGGCAGTAAGATAACGCAAACGCCAAAGTCACTTCACTTGAACTTGCAGCTAACTTGTTGTGCAAGTTAAATTCATGCTGTATCAAATTTATTTCAAAATAACGGCAAACAAGTAATGAAAAATACTAGAAACTTACGGCAAAGTAGTAACATTTCCATGCCACATTAATTTTTTACAACTGTTACACTATAAGTTTAACCTCTTCGAAGGGGTCCATAGACCCAATCAGGTCTATTGATGCATACGCACCGTTAAGGTGCATGCATCATTTTTACCACCATAAACAAGGTACGGTAATATTTGTACATTTCAATTGGAGCCTTTTTTGGTAATTGATAAGTATCACGTTTAAAAAAAATCCCTGCCGGCCCGACCTACAAGCGGAGGTAGATTTCGAAGTTAAGTATATTATTTGCACCAACAAAAACTAAATTATGATTAGATATAAATCCACTTTAACAGTTTTATCTGGCTACTTTTGACGAGTTTTTATTTCATTTTTATATAATAGCTGGTTTTATCAGAATCATGTTAAGGCGGTATTAAAAAAAAAATACTTTTCCATGCTCAACAACTCTAAATTTTCTGGCACATTTTCAGATTCATTTTTAATAGAAAAAATGCTGACGTGATTTTGGAAAAGATTTATAAGCCACATGTGTTTTTATTTTTCTTTCAGTTAATTGAACGTGATTAACAAACAATTATTTTCTCAGTAGGGCAATATTTTTCGTTTCTAACATAATCGCTTTGGAAAATTCTGTTCAAAATGCCCACTTTGGCATCATTTTTTGAAATATATTCTGCCTCTATCAATCATTACGGTACATTATATTGTTTCTGAAGAAGAGAATCTATCAATTGGATGCGTTTGAGAGCAAAAATGAATTTAAAAATGAGTCAGAAAATAAGCAGTTTGGATTTGAATACACCCTTAATAAGATGATTTTTTTTCTTCAAACGCTATGTATTTTTAATTTGTTTTTGCTGTAAGAATTGGTCCTATCAAAATCTTGTCTATATAAATGCGGAAGACAATATTAAGAAAATATATGATAAATTCATGGGGAATTTTATATTTTGTAAATTGACGGAGTTATGGAAATTTTTCTTCTTCACCGCCCCCCCCCCCTTTTCTTGTTTTCGTTTTTAATTTTTTTGCGGTACGAATTGGTCCTATCAAAAACTTGTGAATATAAAATTTGAAGATAATATTAAGGATATGTATAATAAATTAATTGGATTTGATATCTTGAGAATTGACGAAGTTAGGAATTTTTTCCCCCCAAAAACCCTATTTTTGCGCCCCTTTAATTTTATCAAAAATCTGTGATACATAAATTTTTGGTCCTATTTTTAGAAATAATAAAAACTTTAAACTGATTTGATATGTACAAAAATTAAGAAGTTATGGGTTTTTTTCGGTTTTGACAAAACCCCTCCCTGTTTCCATCCTCTTGGTCCGATTTAAGCCCATTAACGAACTTGACCGAAATTTTATGCCCCTTGATTTTATGTATCAGTTTGGAAGAGATTTGTGCAGAATTGTGGAAGTTATCGTGTCCAGAAGAAAGTGATATATATATATATATGTGTGTGTGTGTGTGTGTATATACATATGTATATATATATATATATATATATATATATATATATATATATATATATAAAGTTTTTACTGAGGGTGGTTTTGGGTTCTAGGGGTCATGATCGGTGCAGATCTGCAAAAATTTTTGAGAAATTCTAACATAGGAACGACGCCAATAGGTAGTATTTCATACGAAATCTACCTAAAAGCGGAGCCTGCCGAATTAAATTTCTGCAATTTCTGCGTGACTGCTGATTGTCTATTCTCTCAACAGAAGGATTTTTTGTTTTCGCCACTTTCGTGAATTAAAGACAGTCTTGCGATCAGTATCACAACAAACTACTCAAGCAAGTGGGTGATGGCACACCTTGCGGGAGATTTGTCTCGAATTTCTCAATTGAAATTTGTCACGGCAAGATAATATCAGAAAAAATCAAACTTGCTGCTAATGTTCATGCTATCTGGGTTATAGTACGCTTCACAATGTTGTTAAGTAACTGTCGTCTATAAATGCATTGCAAAATAAATAAATAAATAAATAAATAAATAAAGAGTTTACAGTATACTACCGACAGTTAGGGTGCCAGTTTATAACACATCGGCTGATAAGTTCTCGGTCAAATGACGAAATTACAACGTTTTTGGTCAAATTCGATTTTATTCATCAACATAGTCTCTTTTAAGATCGATACAATCACTCCAGTGCCTCTCTGACATTGCAATACCTTTCTTGTAGTAGAAATTATCTTTGGCGGCAAAATAGGATTTGTTTCGGCAATCACCTCCTCATTCTAGCCAAATCTCTTGCCGGCGAACATTTGCTTCAGGTCTGCGAACAGATAGACGTCACTGGGAGCCAAATCTAAAGAATAGGGTGGGAGCGGAAGCAATTCGAAATGTAGTTCGTGCAATTTTGCCATCGTAGCAAAAGACCTACGACCTGGTGTAGTGAGGAGAGGGGCGGAACCCACTTCGAAAAAAGCTTTCTCATAGAAAAATGTTCACGCAAAATAAAGCCTATGCGTTCTTTTGATATGTTTAGAGTGTCATCGATCTCCTGCAACTTCACTTTATGGTTTTCTAAAACGATTTTGTGGACTTTTTTTTATGTTTTCCGGTATATACAACTCTTTTGGGCGACCAGAGTGTTGCACATCATCGATATTTGTAGGACCACGTTTAAATTAAGCAAACCAGTCAGTAATAAACGATGTTCCTGATGCAGAGTCCTAATAACATTTACCGAGCCAAGATTTCGTTTCCATGGTGTTTTTCCACTTAAAATAGCAATGATTTATCAAAACACGAAATTATTTTTTTTCCATTGTTTTGAAAATACAAAAAGTTGTTTCACTAAAACCTCTGTAACTTTTGAAGAAACCGTCAGATCGTCATAAAATGTTTTTCTAAGGTTAGTATTTAGTAAACAGAATATTAATTCTGTATTTGTGGCGCAATCTATGTGTCAGACCGGGAACATATCAGCCGATGTATTAACAGTAAAATAAGCAGTAATGTAGCGTCCACTAAATGAATTAAACAGTACATTAATGCTTAACGTTGTGTTACTTGCTAATTTTACGGTTTATTGCACTTAATTTTACAGTTTTAAACTGGCATCCCAGCTGCCAATATTATATTGTAAAATCAACATCTTTTTTTCAGTGTACGAATGAACAACTCAAATGTTTTCAGCGAAATTTACTGTTCAAATGACACTTGCCTTATAAGATATATTTTATAATGTATGCATTTGACCAGTAAACATTACAGACTGACGAAAAATCTATAACATAAAAAAGTACCTAACGTAAGTTGAAACTATACAAATGTAAATAAATGCAGTATTCTTTTTAAATAATACTTTCCAATCTTCTTTGAGTAAAGTTTCACGCACTAGAAGGGTACATATTTTGAGATTTTTTAAGAGTTTGATTATGCTTAGAATTTTTATGGTCACAAAAATTCAAAAACTTTCTATTACAACATTGGAATCTGTTTTGACATTTATAAAATAAAAATAAAATAAATTACATTTCATCTCTGTACCTTTTAGTCAAAAATATACCAAGAAAAAGAAAACTACATGTAACTTCTTCTCTTGATAGTAAGATAAATATGATATAAAATGTGAAATTAATTTTTTTTTCCCTGAATCTGCTAAATTAATCGTAATTCTATCTCTATTATGTCCATTAAAAATCGCTTGTAATAACCCATGTAATACTAACATATACTATACATATAACATACTTCATAACATAGTTTACAACCTTTTGTCTAAATACGGATGAATAACTCAAATGTTTTCTACGAAAAATACCGTTCAATTGACAGTTTCCTGATGAAACATTTCTTATAGTGTTTGCATTTGATAAGTAAACGCAACGAACAGACTGGCGCGAAAATATAAGAAGTAACGCAAATCTGAACAATACAAATATAAATAAATGTAAAATTGTTTTCAAATTATACGTTTAATCCCCTCTGGATAATGTATCAGACTCAAAGAGTAGACATTCTTTGCAAGTTTCAAGAATTTCAGCATACTTAAAATTTTTATGATCGAAAGAATTCAAAGAACGTTTCCTTATAGCATTGGAGCATATTTTGTCATTGGAGCCTATTTTGTTTTAATTTTTATAAAATAAAAAAAAAAATAAATTTCATGGGCGTTCTTATTAGTTAAAAATATAGGTAGAAAAAAAAAAAAAAAAAAAAAAAAAAAAAAAAAAAAAAAACGACGCGTAACTTCTTCTGTTGATAAGATGATAAAGTTGATATGGAAATGTGAAACTAAATTCTTTTTTTTTTTTTTCCTGTATCTGGGAAATTAATCGTAATTTTATCGTTATTATGTCCAATAAAAATCACTAGACATTATGTAATAGTTAGTTTCATAATATATTTAACTAACTGTTGTTTACAAATGCGTGTTTTCTGAGAAGACTACAGTTCAAATGACAGTTTCCGTATGAGACATTTTTTTTTTTTTTATAATTTATACATTTGATCAGTAAACATTACGAACAGACTGACGATAAGAAAACATAAAAAAAATAATTAACGCAAGCTGGAATCATACAAATGTAAATAAATATAATAGTCTTTCCAATTATACGTTTAATCTTATCTCAATAAAGAGAGCATCACAGAAAAGAGGATTTTGAAGTGTTTATTTTGACGTGTTTCAAGAGTTTCATTATGCTTAGAATTTTTATGATTAAAATAATTCAAAGAATGTTAACTTACAGAATGGGAATCTATTTGGACATTTATAAAAAAATAAATAAATAAATAAATTTTCGTCGTTGTTCATTTTAGTGAAAAATATAATAAGGAAAAAAAGACGTGAAAATTCTTCTCTTGATAATAAGATAAAGTTTATAAGAAAATGTGAAATTAAATTCTTTTGAGAAATGAAAATGAATCGCTAAGTTTAATTCGATCAACATTCTTTGTAATGCAGGGGAAAAAGATGTTTGGTTTTTATCAATAATTCAAAACATATTTATTAATAAATTTTTGAAAAAATAAATTTAAAACTATTGATTTTTAATTTATTGATTTGCCGATTTTTAATTTATTGATTTTTTCTCATTCGCGAATTTATGCTGTGTATGACTTTGTTTTTAAATTTTAAGTCTGTTAATATTATGTTATTATCAAATCAGTTAAATTAGTCAATGTAACAATCGTAATTTTAGTTTGTTTTCAAGAAATGACTATTTTAAATAGGCATACTGTATATTTTAGTTGCTAGCGTTTCTTATGAGAAGAAAAATTGCGTTAGACGTATATAAAGCGACCGGGATATTGACAGAAAAATTGTTAACCATTTGCTTAAACTTTTGTTTTTTCGGTATTTATAGTCAAGTGTTTTGATTGTTGCAAAACCCATTATTACCAAAAATTATAAGATACTCCAATTATGGAAAATTCGTCATAAATTTTATATAAAGTTTAATAATATTTCTAAAATACAACAATTGATAATAAAAAAAGTTACTTTTGAAATATTCATCAAAACATTTCGCCTTTGATATACATATGTTTTTGACTATCAAACAGATTATTTTTCAAAACAATATCTCCTTATGGATATATCCAAAAATATGACCATTTTTAAAATTTTTTAAATTGTTATATGATGTCCAAAGTTAACGTTATGACAAAAAAGATTGATATATATCTTTAACAATTATTTGTAAGCTTTTAAAAACATGAGGCACATTTTGTAACTATGTAATACATAAGAAGTAATTAAAAATGAAACGTATATATATAAACCACACGTATATTTTTAAGTGCTTAAAAATGCTTAAAGAAGTAGAATAATCCAAAAAGCGTGCATTACTGTTACTTTTTAAAAAATATGTACATAAATATAAGTTTTAGAACTGATGTAAAATATACAGAGACAAGAGGCTATAAAAAGACTATGAATGTTTCTCAAAGAATTCACTATTTTGTTCTTTAAATCCAAAAAAGATAGGAATATTTATAAAAAAAAAGTACAAAATAATGAAGAAATTCAATAATGATAAAGCGTACCAAGTGTGTTAAAAATGCGTGGCAGCTCAGTTGGAAGTTCTAAAGTGTTTTATGTATAAATCAGTATTGGACCTTTATATAACGAACTAAATAATGCATTACAAATAATCATACGTTATATGTTTTAATAACTTCCGTATTTAAAAGCAGAACTGAAATTAAATCATAAATATTGTAGCAGAAAAGATTTAAGTAAAACTACTAATTTTTTGTAGTATAACTTTCAGTCTTTTTCTATATTTAATCAAGACGCCTAACTGAGCTCATAAACCGGTTAGAAATACATTATTTAACAAAATATCAATTTATTTCCATGCATCTATGAGCAGAATTTAATGAATTGGGAAGTCTAAGTTATCATACACTTGAAAAAGGAAAGACAAAAATTTTCTGGCTCAAATTGAAATACATGGTGTTTATAAAGTCTTGGACCCATTTTGATGTTTAATAACTCATAAAATAATAAAGATAGACTAAAATTAATACCATAAATGGTTAGATAGACTCAAAAAGTTTCATGACCCTTGTGAATGAACTTCCACGTGTGCCCCCTTGGTCGCACGGAGAATATCAAGTCGATAGTCAATTTCACGCCAGGTAGCGGCAGGCATGTCGGCATCCACAGAGGCTATTGCGGTTGTAATTCTGTCTTTTAAGTCATCAATGTTCGACACTCTCCTCCTGTAAACATTGTCCTTTACAGATCCCCAAAGGAAAAAGTCCAGCGGCGTTATATCAGGTGATCTGGGTGGCCAAGGAATTGGACCTCCTCGCCCAATCTATCTTCCTGGAAAATGGTCATTCAAAGAAGTACGAACGATGGTACCCCAATGAGGTGGTGCACCATCTTGTTGCAAAATGACATGTGGCTGAAGCTCTTCTAGTTGTGGAAATACGAAGTTTTCCAACATGTCTACAGGAGGAGAGTGTCGAACACTGATGACTTAAAAGCCAGAATTACAGCCGCAATAGCCTCTGTGGATGCCGACATGCTTGCCGCTACCTGGCGTGAAATTAACTATCGACTTGATACTCTCCGTGCGACGAAGGGAGCATACGTGGAAGTTCATTGACAAGGGTCATGAAACATTTTGAGTCTATCTAACCATTTATGTTATTAATTTTAATCTATTTTTATTATTTTATGTGTTATTAAACATCAAAATTGGTCCGGGACTTTATAAACACCCTGTATAGACGATATTCGTGTATTATGGAATATCCTTTTTTATTTTTATTTGTAAAAGAAAAATAAATATAACTAGAAAACAGGAAATCTTCTTTTTCAGAATTTAGTGTCGTCCCCGATGAAAAAAGAATGTACATATAAATAGTACAAAACATATTTCAATTTTAAGACTTAACCCACACACATTTGTTTTATGTAAAATGACGTCATTCGCATCCGCTTAAGAATTCCTCCTTAACGATTTACTCTAACACATCTACAGTAAGGTATGCATAGGATGTCACTAACGCAAAATAATACACAAATGCAGCAAAAAGATGCCGTCATTCAAGAAAATCAACAAAAAATACGGCTATCTAATGATTCAAATAGATAATTAAAATTAAATATAGTTTATAATAGCTCCATTGTTTAAACAGAAATCATTCGTTTATATTTTTTTTCAAAATAGCACGTATTTTAATTACATTTTCTTTCGGTTGTTATGAGAAAATGGCAACAAAAAGTTATAATTGCTATTTTTCAACAATTTTCCCTTTACTTTCTAAAAAAATGGTGTACTTCAGTTGCCAAAATTAAAACAAATGGTGCTAAAAACTACAAAAAAATTAATATTTCAAAAATAAATAAAAATACAGTTTTCAAACAAATTGTATTTAAAAGTACTTTTTTTTTTCCAATACGGCGGTATAAAAATTGAAAATGTACGATGCTTAGAAATAAAAAACAATGCTATAGAGCATTTAATCGTACAATGATACATCTGCTTTGTTTATTGCTGCCTTCTGTAAGGTAACGTTACTTTTTGGGACACAAAATAAGATGGGAGAAAGAAATAGCATACCGTACCGGGGGCTAATAATAATCGATACAATAAAAGTTAGTGAAGAACAAACTTTAACTATTTTTTAACACATTTTTACGTTTAATGTGAAAGAAAGAAAATAGATATCAATGTTTATTTATTTTTTTAAGTTACACTTTTCAGATAATGGCAACCAGTCGGTTAATATGGAATAGCGTCATAAGGCGTATTAAAATTGCAAGAAAAACTAGAATAGGAAAAATTAATCAAGATTATTTGATGAGTACACCTTAGTAAATGATATATAAATCATTAGATGTTTTGAAAAAAGAAAAAAGTTTTAATTTTTAGACAAGCTTTGAAACAGTTGTCTAGCTGATATTCCATATTACGCGACACAGAATCTTGAAAAATATAACCTCTTCACTGGTGAACAATTAGCATAGAGGAAAACTTACTAACACAGCAATAGACTGCAATTAAATCAAATAGACTATTCAAATAAATATAACTGTCCAACTTTATACTGAACTATGTTAATATAACTGACAATGAGATTTTATAAGGAATACTACTCTTATATAAAAAAAAATGTTGCAGCAAAATTTCGGAATAAGACTTCATTTCACCGTGTCGCTCCAACTACAGGTATCCAAACAGAACTAAGCGCACTGCTTCATAAGAGTACTAGGGAGTTATGTGGCAGATTTATGCTTGGATGCAACATAGTATGCGCCAGATTTTGAAGTACTCCATATTGTCCAACTACTCCATAATACTCGAACTTCCTCCATATGTTTGGTACTAGTCCAATTAATCTCTAAGACCGTTCTAGTGTAAAAAATCGTCGCAACAGGCCAAATTCCAGAGCTAGCTTCTTAATCGCTTTTACCAAAACACATCCTATCATTGGAATAGTTTGTTTTGTCTTACAGCAGATCGTGGGTTTTGAAAAAATATATATAAAATAATTTATTTCCTTACCTCTTATTACAGCTCATATTTCGATATCAATGTGCTTTCATCCATCTTGAATATCACATTTGGAATATATCTTCAATGGTTCAGCCAACGCCGTATGATTTTGTAAGTGGATTGATGATCGGTATATGTAAGTTAAAGGAAATTAAAATCTGTTTATTGGATCAGGCTTCTAAGTGTAAAATTTATTGTCAATAACAATCTACAACGAAAAAAAAAATCCAAATATTTGTCTCTGTGTTGGAATATTTGCATGTCTTTCTTAATAAGTGAATATAGTGATTCATTTATTTGTAAGTAATTTAAAACTTACATATATACGGAGTGAAAAAAATTGCCTATATTTAAAAACGGGTTTGAATGGTTAAAATAATTAATTCAAACTAATATCTCTCCAATGTTCGCCAGTTTTTCACATATTTCGATTGACGTAAACGAAGAAATATTTAATTGGTTGAGTTAGATTCAATTACGGTAGCGGTATCATTATTGACTCTTTTTTAGAATAGATAGAAACAGTGAGAATTTTAAATGCATAAGGGTCTGTGCATACATAACATTCTCACTTTAGGGGGTAGAAGAGGTCTGGCCCATGATATTGTAAGATATCGCTAGGGGCGTTGGGGTAGGCTATTTTTTGATATCGTTATCATTTTCTTTTTTTGTTATCTTTTTTTTATTGTGTTATCTATTTTTATGAAATATTAAAACGAATAAATGATTGTAAATTCATTTCCCTCCAAAATATGGAATATCCCAGCTTTCGACTTTCCTATTCTTTTGCCACTTGCTCATATTAATCGTTGTTAGAGAAACCAAGTTCGAAATCATACTTAAGGTATGGCGTCAATTATGCGTAATTATCTTAATACATATTAACTATAATTAATTTATTTTATAGTTAAAATAATCTGTAATTAAAGTAGAAGAATCTGCAAATGAAGTCTTCTTTTCGACACAACTGTAAACTTGGATAACGGATCAATATGAAATTAGAGATATTATGTTACCATTAAAAAATAAATTTATTTTTCTTCGTGTATGGGAATAAATGTGCACAGATAAGTGATTTAATAGCTATGTGATTCTAAACAAATTTGTTAAAAACTGTTTTCGTGTAACGATTTTAATGACTGTAAAATAAAAATAAGAAAAAACACTCATAAAACCCATCTAAATCCCTACAATTTGCTCTGTTAAGTATTCTAGAATTATTTAGACAGACCATTTGTCTCACAAAAACATTTTGTTTCTTTCTCACCGTACATTTATTGGATCTAAATGGATTCTAACGAGCTATTTTCTTGTTGAACTAATAGAATATTTATAAATACTTTAAAAAAAAGTATAAATTCTTTAAATACAAACAAAGGATTTTTCAGGACGATAACATTCAGGAGATCTTTTGATTTATTATAATATAAAAAATATTCAAACGATGCTTTTGAAAATTCTGTATGTAATAAGGAAAAATTAATGAAATATCTATTTTTAATAGTTAATTTAATTTAAGAGTATGTTAATTTAACGGTCATATTGTAGATTTTAAATACAAAAAGGAATTTACAATTCAAACAAATTTATAACAATTTCCAATAAGGTTGAAAAGTGTTTATGAAATCTGTTTGTCTGTCTGATCGGGTTCTAACTCACGTAAACATATTCGGATTGTCATGCAATTGATATGTTTTATTGCTGTTTAGTATGCAATGTTTTGTATTGAAAAGGAAGTGCGTAGCGTTAATAGTTTGTTTACAGAGACACTCAAAAGAGTTCAGTTACTTTACTCCCTAGGGGAGTGGAAGCATTTGCAGTGTATTTTAGTGACTTTACACCAGTTCAAGCATGTTATATATCATTGAGATGCATTGCAAAAAGCTTACTATAGAATATAATGAGCATAGTATTAATTGTCCATTTGCAGGGACCGGTCAATGAATATGCACCTAAAATACCCATTAAAGAAACATTATATATTAAAACAAGAGTTGTCATATTGAGTTGCAAACAAATTTTGGACTGGTCATTTATTAAATGAAATCAATGCGTTTCAGATAGTAAACAATATAATTATTCAGAAGTATCTTAATAAATTGAATAATTTATCTGCATATAAGGTTAGTTGGGGTGACTGGACCCACGAGGTAACTGGGCCATAGGCTATTTCATAAAAAAAACTGTTGATGTTTTTTAAGTTTTGCTTTTGTGAACAATATACCTAAATCTCTACTTCCTATAACAACGTGTGTTAACTCAATCATAACTCTCACTTTGCTGTGATAGGTTGTCAAAAATTTACGATTCTTTTTTTTTTAAACAACGTCAGTATGGTTGGACTTACCCGACCTTGTATTAAAATACTGTAAGTACTTTTATTAAACAATCTTTTTTTTGTAAAGTTTAGGCATATAACTACATTAATATTATTAGGTATCCATACATATTTACTTCATGTTTAAATGTAAGCCTGGTGTCCCAGTTACCCCATAAATGTTTCAAGAATGGGGTAACTGGGACATGTATCCGGGGGTAACTGGACCATGCTGTATCCAGTTACCCCAATAGTTATAAATAATTTTTTGAGTTTCTCTTACTACGGGAAATAAATTTCTCCATTGTTTTTTTGCTCACAATAAAGAAAATTATAGAATACCTTATTAAAATTACGTAATAAAATTTTAAAAAAGCATATTCAGTGATATCAAACCAAATTTCTTGACATCTTGAGAGGCGGTGATGCCGTTATGGCATTACATAATTTTAATCCCTAATTGCCACATTGGCACCGGAATTTTATAATGAAATTTTTACCTTTACTAAGTACGCAAAAATATACTTTTACTTATTTGCAAATAGAATAGCTTGTAAATACTGGTGTCAATAAATTATTTCAACATTTAACGAAAGCATTTACCTTGCCCCTGAAAGCCAGATAGTCAAACCTTGAAATTGCACGATACACATGAGTCGCATTCTATAGGGAAACTTTTATTGTTCCTACCACTATCTTGAAAATAATATCTTCACAGCACCTTTCTTTAAAATATGTTAAATAAAATGATGATGAAGGTAACTCATTAAGGGTTCTGGTAGGAACAATAAAATTTTCCCAATATAATGCGACCCCAGGATATAGATAAACTACTTAAGTACTGATGTAGCCGTTTGTTCATAGATTTTACCTTGGTATTTTTTTCCTTAAAATATCCATGTGACTTTTATACTTATTACCTATATTAAAGTACATAAGTACTTACTTAATTTTTATTTTTTTGGTATAAATAAATCTAATATTTTCAGTTTAGTGCTTATTTTAGATGCATTGATAGCAAAGGTTTCCCTTATAACGTTCTTTAGTTGATATACAATGTACATGATCTGCCTTGTTTAAATTTGTTTAAGTTGTTTACACTTTCTCAAACAGGACCTGATATCCCATATTTATAAAAAAAAATAAACGCGTGTGGAACATAGACCCTCCTGGTCCACTTACCCAATTTTTATGGGGCAACTGGACCCATGAGGAAAGAAAGATGAAATATACATATTTTTATATTTTTAAATATTAAAATGTAATCTTGAGCATTTCTGTCTAATAGAGGGAACCTAACTGAACACATTTACAGAAGTTCAGATTTTAATTCCAATTAACATTAGCTTTTTGAAGCTGAATTGTCAGAAGCTCCAGAGTCACATTGTAAAATCATGGCCCAGTTGCCCCAACTGACCTTAAGTATATTAGTCAATACACAATATCGTATAGTAATGAGAAACATCTGCTCTACAAAATGTGATTAAGATATACCCGAAAGCGATCGAAAACAACCCAAAAAGATATGTTTAAAGTTCGATTTACCTTTGTAATTATTTAATTGTCAAGTTTTAGATACTTATTTTATATCGAGTTTCAAACAGTAATATCCAGTACGTACAGGAAGATGATATTACTAAAAAGTGCCGGCATGCTATACTTTTTCGCCATTTTCCTTAATCGAGTCTCCTTTTTTTAATAATATGGCAGAATTTGTTGATTTATTAATGCTATAGATTCTTCATTGAGTCTTGTTAAAACGCCTAAATGCATAAAATATATCGTCGCGTAATATCCAAATCGGAATTGGTAGAAATAAATGTAAAATTATGTTTGTTTAATTTATTAAATTTATGTTTTAAATTTTACTAAAAGTAACTATGCACAATAATAAAAATTAAAATACCTTACTTACGAAATTTACATAAAATATTCTTCATGGTAATTTAATAAATAAACATTAATTAATGTACCAGAAATGAAGTATTTGAAACGAAATCTAAACTAAACTGTGCCCAGTAAAAATATCACGTTTATTATTAATCTGTGAAATAGAAAATAACAATTAGTTTTGAACCTATAAGTTGAAATAATATTGGTGCTGAAGTTATCTAAGACATATATCTAAAGTAAAAAACATACATTTTCAAAAAAAAAAAAAAAAAAATGTAAAACAAATTGTTGTTAAATATCAGATCAATAATCAGTAGGAATAAACTGCCAAAATAAAAAATAACTTAAAAGAAAGTGAAATTATTGAAGTCTATAAGTATACAAATATTTTTCAAAATTAGAAACTAAGTAATCTTCAGTGAAATACATAATGAAAAGAAGATCCCCATTTTGACATATCTCAGGAAAGTCATTATGTTTGGAATTTTTGTGATTGAAAGAATGCAGGAAATGTTTTTATAAAGAGTTGGAATTTCTTCTGTTATTTAGGAAGTTATCGAAAATTAATTCACTCGCTGTTTGACTTGGTGGCAAGGACCTAGCAATCTATTTTTGATAATAATTTTTTGATACGAAACAATATTAAATTTTGTTTAGAAATAGAAATGAATTTTTGTAATTATTAATATAAGAATTTTTGATGGAATAAAATGTTATTTATTTAAACTAACTTAATATTTGCAAAAAGTGATAAAAAACACATTTACAAGGTAAATAAAAACCTTTTTTTATTAGATCCGATATAATAGGTTCAATCGATCTGAATTTAAAAAGGGCATTTATTTGCCTTGTAAATTACTCAAAATAAAATAATCAAAATAAAAATAAAGTATTCAAAATAAAGATAAAATTAGAGTTGAAATGAATTAGGATATATACCTCTAAAGTAAAAATGATATAAATACAGAAAACGTGTAAAAACAGTGTTGTTAAATACCAGATGAATAATCAGCAGGAATAAACTCTCAAAATAAAATAGAATTTTCATGTACAGTGAAATAACAGAAGCCGACAAACATGCAATTATTTTTCTAAATTACAAACTAAAACTTCTTTCAATGAAATATAGAAAGAAAAGAAGATCCATATTCTTACAAATCTCAGGAAAGTCATTAAGTTTGGAATTTTTGTGATTGAAAGAATGCAGGAAATGTTTTTATATAGAGTTGGAATTTCTTTTGTTATTTAGGAAGTTATCGAAAATTAATGCATTCGCTGTTTGACTTGGTGAGAAATTGAGTAGAAAAAAAAGGACCTGGCAATCATTTTTTGATAATAATGATTTTTTGATACACACATTATTAAATTTTGTTGAGAAATGGAAATGAATTTTTATAATTATTATTATCAGAATTTTTTAAGGAGCAAAAAGTTATTTATTCAAACTAACTTAATTTTTGCAAAAAGTGATAAAAATACATTTACAAGGTAAATAACTACCTTTATTTATTAGATCTGATATAATCGGTTCAATCGATGTGAATAAATGAAGGTATTTAAGTGTCTTGTAAATGTACTTTTTATCACTCTTAGCAAATATTAAGTTAGCTTGAATTTCAAGTGATTTTTATGTATTGTTTATAAGTTAATTATTATTTTTGTTGTCACGTTGAAATGTTAATATTGTATATTCTAGAGTAGGAACTAGCAGATACGTGATACGTAACCAATGCGTATTTGTAAAACATACTTTTAAAAATCTTTAAAGGTTTTATCAGAAGAAATGAATTCCATATTATCTTAAGAAATTAAAGTTTATTAAATTATTAATTGCGTCAACAATGTAAATTTAAATATCCTTTTACTGTATATTCTAGAGATTAATACATCCACGGGGAAGTAAATTAAGCAAGCATTAAAAAACTCTGTTGTAAATTCAACCTCTAAATATTTGCAAATGAAACTGATATAAACTATTCAAAATTGAAATTGTCTCATACGTAAAATAAATAAGTGAAAACAGAAAATTATTTTCCGTATTCGATGCATTCCATATTTATCTTAATTTGAAAGAATTTTTGTTGAGAAATTTAAAATAAGCTTTTCATTTTTTATTAACAGCTTTTCTCTCAGAATCCTTCTGAAATTAAGACATCTAAATATCATTAATAATAAAATTTCATGAAATAATTGAAGTAGCTTATATCTATTTAGACGGTTTGATATATCAATTTTGAAAGAAATTTGGGTACTTTTCGGTTAGCCGGACGCCAGTGATACATACATACATATATATATATATATACATATATGTGCACATATATTTACATATATATATATATATATGTGTGTGTGTACATATATATGTTGCATTCTAGCAACATTGGATTGGCTTTATCGTTGAATATTTCGTACTGGCTGTCACGATAGTAGTTGTGGTAGAGATCTGCACGGACCGGCCGTGACCCGAAACTCGAGTCCGGCCCGGCCCGCGGGCCGGGCCGGGCTCGGGCCGATTTTCATTCACGGCACTCGGGCTCCACTCTTCTCGGGCCGGGGCGTACATTACTTTTGAAGGCTCGGGCCGGGCCGGGCCCGGGCCATACTTTATTTCTAAGGCTCGGGCCGGGACGGACCTAACTTATTTTTTCTGTACAGAGTTGGGGTTGGTTTCATTCCTAGTCTTCACGGCACAAGCTTTTCAGTCCTAGTTTTGACACAGCCCGTATGAAAATCATTATATCAGCTTGGCCAGATCCATTCAGAGATCAGTTAAATTAGGCCTGGCCCAAAATATTTTGCAAAAAATGCATGCATTTTTAAATTGCCATTATTCTACACTTATACATTAATTTTTTTTCTTTTTAAAGAATAGTATATTTCTACGCTTATTAAAATATAACTAAATTAAAATATATTAAAACGTAGGAAAAGGGACCTGCCTATGACGGAACTCTGTTTTAAACTGAAAAACGTGTTGATCCATGCAAAATTAATATATTAATACGTAAGAAAATAATATATGATACATTTACACTTGCTAAGAATGAAACTTGACTATAACGCAATTTTTTTCTTTTCTACGCAATTCCGTCTTAGAAGATTTTACTGTATAGAATTTTTCAGATTTTTGTCATACATGGAATACATGTATGTTAATGCATGGAATTCGGATTAACAATATTAATGATAACCTAAACATTTACATACAAGAAATAGAGATTCGTTAAAAAAATAAATATTGCAGTCTGTGTCACTTCTTTAAAAATGAAGATTATAAACATGAGAAAAAAAAGTTAAGATAAATATTTTTGGTCAGATCTATCTCGTACGAGACAAATTTTTAACCAAATCGACGTAAAAATCAATGTTTTGTAAAAAATTCACTCGGGCTGGGGTTTTTTTCGGGCCGAAATTTTAGCTTTTTTCCGGGCCGGGCTCGGGCCGATATTTTAACTTTTTTCCGGGCCGGGCTCGGGCCGAACTTTTAAGATTTTTAGCGGGCCGGGCCAATATTACTTTTTCTACGGGCTGGGCCGAATTTTTTTTCGATGAGTCGGGCCGGGCCCGGGCCTGGAAATTTCGGCCCGTGCAGACCTCTAAGTTGTGGATCACATCCAGAGATAATCGCGTAAAAGAAGTGGTCAGAGCAGATAACTCGAATCTGTTATGTTAGTAGAACTAATTGCTGAAATGCAGTTGTCGAGTGAAAACAATGGAATTTATCGCTCCGTGAAGTTTCCCCAAAAGAAATTGAAACAACTCATAAGATCAGTTATGCACTTTGTTAGAATATCTTGCAAAAAGTGCAGTTTCCACCAAGATAATTAGCCATTGCTCCGTAGAAGTAATTAGGTTTAAACAAAGTTCCATATAATCTAATAACAGGACGGTGACCAGGGGATGGATGAAAACTGGAAATGCGACTCAAATCTGCTGAAACACAGCGAGTATCAACTTTTTGTTCCTCACGTGTAAGTATACAAATATGACGTAGTTCGCACTCTCAACCAATGAATAATTAAGAATGTCACGTCATATAAAGAGTGCGAACAGAACTAGCGGATGAATTTGGAGGAAAAAAGGATACCATCAGAAATGCGCGGGAAAGTAAAAATGGAAGCTAAAAGAATAATCTCGAAAGAAAAAAGCGCGGGAATGGAACATTTAATTTAAGAATACTAAAAGCTTAATATTTAAGCGATTAAGACAAGTGAGAAATTAAATTAAAGGGAATTTAACAGAGTTAACGATAGAGATTATTTAAGGATAAGGATTTAGTGAATATAAAGTAGTCATTTAGAATAAGATAAGGAAATCGCGGAATTAGATCTAATAATGTAACATATATAGGTAAATATATGTCTATACAGGGTGTTTCTAAACTCATGGTACAATAATTAAGGTTAGGTAGAGCACACAGTAAAAATCATTTATTGTATAGGAATGTATGTGACAAAGTGACACATTAAGATAAAAACACCAGGGGGGCAATTAGGCCTATTTTTCCATTTTCAAAATTTCTCATTCATATCAGAAAATTTTTATGCTATCCTTTTTGTATGTGAATACTGTGTGTAACTTTAAGATTGAAGACCAATAGTTTTCCTTTTCACATTTTTATATCACACAGCACACAAATGTTACAAACGATCACAAACACTGAAAAACATATAGAATGATGAAGTGACTTTGGGGTAATAACCCGCTGTTAGAACAAGTGACGTTCGTAAAACATATTTTGGGGAATACTCCCGCTATAAGCAACAGAATAATTGGGGATAAGACCCGCTATAACATAACGTGCCACAATGGCAGTTGAAGAACAACTACTCTATACTTGGGGATAAGACCCGCTCGAATACACAACGTGCCGCAATGGCAGCCATAGAACAACATACTCTATACTTGGGTATAAGACCCGCTCGAATAAACAACGTACCGCAATGGCAGCTAAAGAACAATTGAACTGGGTCACATGACCGCAAAGCTACGGAGCTCGTTCGGCATGCGCACAAGGTCCGAAAATGCCGCCCCGCGTTGCAATGTGCGTAGCACATTCAAAATATTAAAATACACTATAAATACCAATACCATAAAATAATATTACAATACAAATACAATAATAATAAGTTGCAATAACAAGGACTATACAATACAATAAAATTAAATTCTTTGTTACAAAATTTAAGCTATTGTCTAAAAATAGTTCTATATTGTCCTTAAAAAGAGTTTAATGTAGAATAACATGTAAATCTTAGGTGCACTTTAAAATAAGTAAACAATGAGAAAAAGTATGTACATTAGGTTTCATTAATGGGCAAGACACACAATCTAGATATGGATCTAAGAAAGATATTTGAGGCTGTTTTAACCTTTGCAACCTTAACATTACCATCCTTTCCTGGTATAACCTCTAAGATTCGCCCTAGCATCCACTTACAGGGAGGTAAATTGTCCTCCTTTATGACTACCATCGCCCCTGGTTTGATGTTTTCCCCTTTTACTTGCCATTTTGAACGATTTTGGAGATGACTCAAGTAATTTAATTGCCAATTTCTCCAAATTAATTGGACGAATTTAGTGATTCTCTGCCACCTAGATAATCTCGATTCTATGATATCAATCAACTGAGGTTCTGGAATGGCATCGATAGGCCGACCAATTAGGAAATGGCCTGGTGTCAATGCATTAAAATCATTTATATCTGTCGATAACGGAGTTAAGGGACGCGAATTTAGTACCCCTTCGATTTGGGTGGTGACTGTTTGGAATTCTTCCATAGTCAATCTAGCACCTTTTAATGTCCGTTTAAGATAATACTTGAAAGATTTTACACCAGCCTCCCATAAACCACGGACGTTGGGCGATCTAGGAGGAATGAACTTCCATTCAATAGCTTCTGAAGTAAGGTAATTAGCTAATTTTTCATCCGGTCTACGAACTAACTCATGAAGTTTGTGCAATTCTGATTCAGCACCCCTAAAATTCGTAGCATTGTCTGTCATAATAGAAGCGCATTTTCCTCGCCCTGAAACAAAGCGTTTAAGTGTGGTGATAAACGCATCAGATGTTAGATCCATTACTATTACTAAATGAATAGACTCTGTTACTAAGCAAACGAAAATCGCGACATAAACCTTATGAAAAATCCCTTTTCTTTGATTTTTATATTTAATCTCAAAAGGGCCGCAGATATCAGCTCCTGTATGGTTAACCGTAAAACTTGGAGTTACTCTTTCCGATGGGAGGTCACCCATGATTTGTTTGGCAGTAACTGAGATGATCCTAAAACAGACAACGCAATCATGCTCTACTTTTCGCGCTAAATTTTTTCCACTTACGGGCCAAAACCGCATACGTACGTAATGGATTAAAGTTTGGGGACCAATATGAAAATACTTCCTGTGAAAATGCTCGAATATGAGTTTTGTGAGATTATGGCCTTTCGGAAAAATGATTTGATGCTTCTTATCAGAGTTTAAATCTGAATTTTCCAACCTACCGCCAACTCTTAAGATATTATCTTGATCCAAAAATGGGGATAAACATTTAATTTTACTGGAAGGGTGAACCCTTGATTCCCGTTTTAAGCCCTTAATCTCTTCCTGAAATTCTGCATTTTGTACTAATCTAATTAGAGAAACTTCTGAATTTTTTATTTCTGGGGTTGTGAGGCTGCCTCTGTGCCGGTCTGCTAACTTACATTTGCAATTGTGAAAAAACCTATAAGCATATGCCAGTATACGAAGAATACTATGGTATTTACCAATTATGTTGAGAAAAAAATGTACTTCTTCAGGAGTCCTGAAAAGAGAAATAGAAATATTAGAATTGAAATCATTACAATTATTTTTATATTTTGATTTCGTCTCGGGAAAGTAATCTGTTTCTGGCATAGAAACAGTTTCTTGCTCAGTCACTAAGTCATCAGCTGATAGGAACTTTGGTCCGCTAAACCACATTGGATTCTCTAGAAGGGAATTAACACTCGCACCTCTGGTCAAGAGATCGGCAGGGTTGTCCTTGCTGGAGCAGTGATACCAAGAGTTCGAATCTGAAAGTGCATGAATCTCTTTTTCACGGTTTGCCACAAACTGTTTCAATCGGTTTGATGATCCTTTGATCCAGAATAAGGTTATTTTGGAATCCGTCCAATAGTACACTGTCGTTGTGATTTTTTGATCTAGGATGTGTTTTACTTTATTGGTCAGTCTTGCACTTAGTAAGGCTCCGAGAAGTTCCAGCTTTTGAAGAGTTATCTCCTTTATCGGGGCAACACGACTCTTCGAGGTCACGAGATTGAATTCCACTCCACTCTTACTTTTTATTCTCAGATAAATTGCAGAGCCATACGCTATTTTACTAGCATCAGATAAGGCGTGTATTTCTACAGCTATTACTTGATTCAAGCAACCAAGAATTTTCCTCCGAATTTTTAATTCTGCTAAATTTGGAAGTTCTTCGAACCACTTCAACCACCTTTCGTGCACATTATTTGGCAACTGTCCATCCCATGCTGTCTTCTTTAGCGATAGTTCTTGGAACAGGGGTTTGATTCTAATGGTGAATGGCGTGAGCATGCCTAACGGATCGAAGATTTTACCAACTGCTTGCAATAGTAGACGTTTTGAGCTTTTTTGCGATGACAAGAATTCCATTAAACTTTTGACTTCGAATGTCAGACAATCTTCTTCTGTTTTCCAGGACATTCCTAATACCTTGCTTAGATTGCTTCCCAGGCTTATTGCATCATGTTCTGCTTGAATATTTAAACCTTCATTTAGCCAGCACTTCAGTAACGCTTCATCATTGGCTATCCATTTTCGAAGAATCATTCCTGCTTCAGACATTATTTTGTTAGCATTCAGGGAAACATTAAGAGCGTCTTGCAGCGTATCTTCGCCAGATATAAAATCATCCACATAAATATATTTATCGAATAGGTGAACAGTTCTTGGGTGTAGATTCGTAAACCGCTTGATGTGCTTCTTTATTGTAGCAGATAGGAGGAATGAAGAGGCATTGACTCCAAAAATAACACGTTTAAATCTGAAGCCCTTGAAAGATTTTAAATCATCATCATACCACAGAAAACGGACAGAATCCCGATCTTTTTCAGCGAGTGAGATTTGATGGAACACCTTCTCGATATCAGAAGAAAGGGCAATTTCTTATAATCTGAAGTGGATTAAAATATCAAATAGAAGTGAATTTAAGTTGGTGCCGGGCCATAAACATTCATTAAGGGACGAATCATTGTTATCATCAGAGCTGACATCGAAGACGATTCGGACCTTTGTAGTAAGTTTATCTTCTTTACAGACCGCATGATGGGGCAAATAATAAACTGCCCTGTCTAAAACAGGTTCATTTTCTTGCATCTGCTCTATAATTACTTGCTTTAAATATTCCGTGATTATTTCAGAATATTGTCGAAAAAGTTCTATGTTTCGATAAAATTTTCTTTTTAGACCTTCCAAACACTGTTTTGCAACATTAAAATTATGATTTAATTCCTTCCAGTCTTTCTTCCACGGTAACTGAACTTCATATCGATCGCCTACAAATTTGACAGTTTTATCGAATATTTGTTGTGCTTGATCCGTTTCTGACAATTTTGGATCATCATGTTTAATGACTATAGACTCGAGCTCCCAAAATTGTTTTAAATTATCATTTATTTCTTCGAAATTTCTAGCGAAATTGCACATAGCAATATTGTTTGTTTGCGTGTTCTCCTCTAGCGCCCCAGTTGGGATCCATCCAAAAACAGTGTCTTGCAGAAAAAGTTTATCATTTATGTTAACTGAATTATGCTTTAAAATTCTATAAAATAATTCAGCCCAAACCAATGCGTGAATTTTTCCCGGTTTGAAAAATGTAGGGTCTGCCAATTCCACAATATTCGGTAAATTAATGTCCGATACATTAAATTGCTTTGATGGAATTACATCAGTGATTTTGGGAACAATTAAGAAATCTATATTCTCCCTGAAAGTGCCATCTGTGTTTGAAATTACACTTGAAAATTTGTTTTTTACATTATAAGTATAACCGTTTAATCCTGTGACGGGTACATTAATTATCCTTTTTTTAAATTTCAGCATGTCAGCGCAATCCTTAGTTAAAATATTGACATTGCTAGCATTATCCAAAATTACTCTAAACTTTCGTTTATTTCCGAAATTATCTTCTATATAAACGAAGCATGTACTCAATAAAATTGATTTTTTTTCTTTACTTATATTATTCAAAGTCTTTAAAGATTCATTATTTACCGAAATGTTTTTCTTTTCTCTATTTACCGCACCTGCAAGAGGGGAGGAAATTTGGGGGAAAGCCAATTCTTTTTTGGATTTGTTTTCTTTAATATCTCGATGAAGTGATGAGCTGTGTCGCAATCCACAGGTATTACAGTTATAGTTTGAAATGCAAGAATTTACAAAATGAGAGTTATTCAAATAATTGGTACACAGCTTATTTTTCTTCACAAAATCGTATCGTTCAGAAACATTCATTTTTAGAAACTGAGAACATTTGTTCAAATTATGAAAAGCCAATTTGCGCAGCATACAAGTTTTTCCGTTTGATTTATCATTCGAATTTGGCATGAAATTTTTTTGTTTGTTCGAAAGAGGAATGTTTTTATTTAAGGGTTTTGAAGCTGAGTATCTATTTACGCTTTCTAACGTAGAACTTCGGTTTTCCAAAAATGACATTAATTCATTAAATTGTGGGTATTCTGTTTTTTTAATCGAATATTCAAATAATTTTCTAGATTCCTTATCTACCTTTTGCAATATAATATTGATAAGGATAGCATCAGACAGATTGTTTTGTTTATATTATAATACTTTTAAAGCCCTCAAATTTTTATTTACACAATCAATAAAGGATCTCAATTCTTTAGAAGATCGTAATGTATTTTTTCGTAAATAATTATGGCTGATAAATGAGTGTCCACGAGCAAACGTTGATTTTCGAATCTTTCAGTAAGTGCAGTAAACAATGACTCAAATGAATCGTCTGGACTCTCTAATTGTTTTGTTTCATTTTTTTAGCGATGCTCTCAAATAAAACAGCTTCTGAGCGTCATTTAACTGGGCATTATTGATAATTAAATTTGTAAATTGTACTTTAAAGATTGACCACTCTTCATATTTACCATTGAATGCTGGTAGTGGGATTTCAGGTAACTTAACTTTAACATTATTCAAACTTATAGATTCAATACTATGAGCATGCACATTTATTTCAGAAACTTTAAGATTTTAAGGAAATATGTTGAGACTTACCTCAAGTTTCTCGAGACGATCTTCGAGTTCATCTAACTCGTTTTCGATTTCTGGTAAGCCAATAATATCAGGGATATCATAATATTTATCCCGTATTTCCAATACCTTTGCTGAAGCTCAGGTAACTTTCGAATCTTTATTTCGAGCTCGGTACTCGAGTAATTAATTTCGTCTGTATTATCTTTTACGAAATTTTCTAATTTCGTTATAGTACCTTTTAGAGCATCTTTTGTTCTATTTAATTTATCCATAGCAGCTATTTCGCTGCGATATCGACAGACCACAAAATTGTATGTGTATACTGTACAAAATAATGTGTGTAACTTTAAGTTTGAAGACCAATAGTTTTCCTTTTCACATTTTTATATCACACAGCACACAAATGTTACAAACGATCACAAACACTGAAAAACATATAGAATGATGAAGAGACTTTGGGGTAATAACCCGCTGTTAGAACAAGTGACGTTCGTAAAACATATTTTGGGGAATACTCCAGCTATAAGCAACAGAATAATTGGGGATAAGACCCGCTATAACATAACGTGCCACAATGGCAGCTCAAGAACAACTACTCTATACTTGGGGATAAGACCCGCTCGAATACACAAAGTGCCGCAATGGCAGTCAAAGAACAACATACTCTATACCTGGGTATAAGACTCGCTCGAATAAACAACGTGCCGCAATGGCAGCTAAAGAACAACTGAACTGTTTCCCATGACCGCAAAGCTACGGAGCTTGTTCGGCATGCGCACAAGATCCGAACACTTTTCTTGACATTTCATAATTACTTAACAATAATATTTTTCTTTGAAAATTTTTGGTATGAAATCGAAATTTTTGAATTAAAGAAAATCTCAAAACTGGCAAACTTATCAAACGAAATACATGAATAAAAAAGAAAAAATGTTTATTTACAATGCAGTTTAGAAGTAAATAACAATGCATACAATAATATTACAATAAGGGTTCAAATTGCGTCCACCAACTGTGATACATGCTTGGCAGCTTCGGTGGAACGATTGGCGTAAACTTCTAGAGATGTCAAGCATTTCCCGCACACGTGCAGCAGCTTCGGATATGCGAGCTACTTGATTTTCGTCTAAGTCAACTGGAGTCTCATATACAAGACTCTTCAGATGTCCCCATACAAAGAAATCAAGGCTCGATAAATCAGGAGATCGCGGTAGCCAAGGAACTGGTCCACCATTCCTAATCCATCGCGTCCCAAATGTGGCATTCGGGTAACTGCGCACATCGGCACTTCACATCAAAGTGCGCGGGAACATCTTGCAGCAGTTCTGGTAAAACCTGTTGGAAAAAAATAAGGTAACAGCGACCATCCAGCCTCTTTGGTAGTAGGTATGGGCCAATCAAATAATTATTAACAATACCGGCCCACAAATTCACAGAAAATCGTTGTTGATAAGCATGTGGCTGCGTTGCATGTGGATTATTGGTTGCCCAAAGATGGAAATTGTGCGCATTAAATACACCCTCGCGTGTAAATACTGCCTCATCTCTAAATAGAATATGAGCAGTAAAGTCTGGCTGCAATACATGTTGCTGTAAACCCACTGGCAAAAGTTTAACCGCAGAAGATAGTCTTCCGGATTCAAAGTTTGTACACGTTGAAAACGGAAGGGATGAAATCGATTTTCATTTAACACCCTCCAAACGGTCGGATGATTCACACCTAAATTCTGTGCAACAGCTATTGTACTTGATTCGGGCCTTTCACTCACAAAATTCAAAATAATTTCTTCCAGGCTTGCACTGCGTACAGCTCTTTCTCGCCCAGTTTCCTGTCTGATGACGTGGAAAGAATCTGTTTCAGAAAGCTGACGGTGTAAGTGCTGAAACATTCTATAATCAGGCATTCTTCTGCGAGGAAACTGCTTCTGTTACATTCCTAGGGCAGCTCTGGCGTTGCCATTTGCACGACCATACATGAAATGCATCTCGGCTTTTTCGGCATATGTAAAGATTTCCATGACGAACGATAGCGCAACAAAAAATGGCGATTTCTTCTACTTGAATGCATGGTTATTGAACGGCTACCAGTCACTTACTGCCCTCTACCGCTAGTGGAAGCAACCAAAAACTCCATTTCTATTTCAAAAAAAAAATTATATTTTTATTTCTATTTTCAATTCAAAAAATTTCGATTTCATACCAAAAATTTTCAAAGAAGAATTTTATTATTAGGGAATTACGAAATGACAAGAAAAGGATATTATAAAAATTATCTGGTATGAATGAGAAATTTTGAAAATTTAAAAAGGGTCCTAATTGCCCCCCTGTTGTTTTTACCTTAATGCGTCACTTGGTCGCATACATTCCTATACAATAAATGTTTGTTACTGTGCGCTGTATCTACACTTAAAGTTTGTACCATGAGTTTAGAAACAACCTTGTATATATATATATATATATATATATATATATATATATATATGTATGTGTGTGTACATAAATATATGTAAATATATGTATATATATGTATATATATGTATGTATATATATCACTGGCTCCCGGTTAACCGAAAAGTACCAAAATTTGTTGAATAAACACCATTCAAAGTAATAATGATATATGGTAATGATACATTCTATAGGAAAAGTATTTGGAATTGTAAAAAGTAAATAAATAAACAAATATTCATTAACCCCTTAACAGTCGCATTAAATTACGGTTTAAAAGTCAAATTACTTGTTGGCACCACTTTTTTGAAAAAGAAATATTCACCTTATTTTTTGACAGATAAAATAATATCACAATAAAGCCAATTACACTATTTTATAAAACTGGTGGGAATCAAACAATCTGAATAAAAGACACAGCCCGTGAATATCACGGGAGCGGGAATTAAGGGGTTAAATTGTTTTTTATAATATTTAATGTACTTGCAAAATAAGTGCCTAATAAATCTGACCCAATCCTTCATAGATTTTTCGTAGGCTGATTGACGTATGGCTTTGATATCCTTCAGCAGATTTTATTTTCTGGCTTCTGTTTACTAAAAGCACCTTTCTTGAAGTTCAATGTTTTTCTTCGAAATCAAGAAAAGTTACACTGAACCATATAAGACGATTACGGTGCTTGATCTATAATAACATTCGTTTAATTTTTGGCTGAAAACACTCGCACAACGATAGTTTTGCAAATACTATACATGCAGTTTCGGAGAAATTCCGGAAATTTTCAAGAAATTTGGCACACGAAATTTCGTTTAAAACACAAAATTTACAGCAAATTCTTTGTTCAAGTAATTTTTCTATTATCGAAAACTACAGAGTACTCAAAAATGTGACTAATCACAGCTAGCGCCCAAACTCCGCGTTATAACTCGGTGCAGTTCTACCAACTCACAGACAAAAAACGATGTCGTGATAACTTAGACTGCTCATTCCACATTGAACGTAAATATTTTAAGTGAAATTCACGACGAAAAAATAAAACTGAGGATGCAGTTAATACGTGAGCGGGAAAAAAATACTTTAAAAACACCGGCATGTAAGTTTAGATCTTAAAAAATCCTACAAATTTAACAAATTATTCTATAGGAATGAGAGTCACACCATATGAATTGCAAAAAGATAATATATCTGTCATATGAAAATTAAAAATAAATCTCAAGAATCCTTTAAGAATTCATGTTTCACAAACTCGTAAAATTTCTACAATTTTTTGCATCGGATAGAGATTTCAACCTCAAGACTTGGAGAATAGTTGTCAATTTTGTATCTGAAATAGTTTAAAAAAAAAGATGAAACTATTTTTTAACCATTTGGAAATAGTTGTTTTCGGTTGAGGATGGGGCCAAATGATGCTCGCATTTTATTTTTTTAACGAAATTCAACGATGTTCTTTACTTTTAGAAGAATTTTTACTTGAATCGGTAATAGAAAAGCATAAAATCATTAAAAATTGTTTGAATAGGTAATCGAAAGGCATAAAATCGTTAAAAATTGAAAAAGTTGCAAAATTGGTAGGCGCAAATTACCAGATATGCAAAAATCCAAAGCCAAAGAGCGACGCCGAAATGAAAATTGTCTTGCAGAGCAAAAATCGAGGTCTTCAGCTCATTATGTAGGCCATGAAAATCGAGGTCTTCAATTGATTATGTAGCCCATGAAAATCGAGGTCTTCAACTGATTATGTAGCCCATGAAAATCGAGGTCTTCAACTGATTATGTAGCCCATGAAAATCGAGGTCTTCAACTGATTATGTAGCCCATGAAAATCGATTACAGAATAAAAGAAGAACCCGAAAAAGGAAACAATCTAATGTTTAATCCATTGACAGTAAAAGGCAATGTCTCGAGGAGCTTCAATCCACTAGCCACGGCATTTTACAATCGGTCGATTCTAACCGAGAAAAATTGAGCTCAACGTAGGCAATTTGTCGTAATCTGTGGATGATTCGGTGGAACTGCTTTTGGTTTGTAAACAGTTTTTCTTCTCGAAACGGGACTTGGAGAGTTTATCGATGAAGGTTTTGGTCGTCTGAAGTTTGATCTTTGCGACCTGTTGTTGAAGAGGATGCGACGGAATTTGGTGGACGAAATAAATTCCAAATGGTCGTTGAAATCTATTAACTTACAATTTTTTTTTCTTTTCCTTAGAAAATTTTGAAAAATCTTGATGTAAACCGCACACATAAATGCTAAATTTATTTTTTTTTATGCATTTTTAAAATGTGATTATGGGAAATCATATATACATTTATAAGCATATACATGCATAAAAATGGCTCAAATTAAGCAGATTCGTAAGACGAAATGCAATATTCCACATTGATTCAATCACAAAATACACATTATGAACTTTAAAAAGCTCAACGTTTTACTTAAAAGACGACACATATAATTGTAATATAGATGTTACAATTTAAAAATATACATTTTTTTAAACATCCTAGTACTTTCGGCCTGCTATCTCGCGGCCATCATAACGGAATATTTTTATTAATTGCTATTGAATTCATACAAGATTGTCACGTGGGAGATTCTATAATTTAGGGTAGCTGAAAGTAGAAGTAGCAGTGCCTCAGACTGAACTTATGTAGATTGAACTATTAAAATAAATCAAATGGGAGTTAAATGTTTTTTTTTTCTACCTAAGTTAAATAATTTTCCGTACTTAGGTTCAATACAAGGCACTGCTACTTCTACCTCCAGCTACCCTAATAATTATTAACTCTCTCATTTGAAACGAAGAGACGTATTTGAATTAATACAGCAGCACTTAATAAAAATATTCCCTGACGATGACCGCATGATTGCAGGCCGAAAGCACTAGGAAACATAAATAAAATGTAGAGTAAGGTGCCCTACTATCGTTTCCCAGTCACTTTTAGGCACTTGGAAAATGTAATTTTCAGTGAAAATCTACCAAATTTGGATTTTACATATACTACCTACACACGCATATAGAAACACAGGCAAACATCGTACAAAAAAAATTTTAACAAAGCGAAACAAATGTTTTTTTTTCAAAAGTATAAAAAAAAGGGCTCAATTTTGTCCCCCCTCCCCAAAAATCCAATACGCCGAGGCTTAACTTATAACTAAATCAAAATTTATTTCTAAATGAGTAAGTAATTTTTTAGATTAAAGTAAGGCACAAAGAAATGTACTAATTATCAGTGGAAGAATAACATAACGAAACATTAGCCATCCAAACACGAGGAAAAAAATGAAAAAAAAAAAAGTCATGAAAAAGCATTCCTAATTTCGTCCCCGGGACGGAAATAAGAACTGCAAGGGGTGTGAAATTGGGACACCACTACTTCCCAATATGATGGAGCTTCAGTTCCCGTAAGATGAACTGAGCTTCCTTAAACTCACTGTATGCTACTGTCAGCATCTTACCAACGTAATATACATGCAATTAATAAGAAATACATACTTACAGTACAGTAAATAACGTTCTACAAACGACGTGATAAGAACTAAGGTCTTCTAAAAATAGGAAATTTGCCGTCTTTAATTTATGTATTCGTGTTAGCGAACGAAACTTTCAATACCAACACATTTAACCTATCGCCTATACCATAAGTGGGCGCCACTTTCGCAGAAGAGGATAAGTTAAGGGGAACGAAATTAGTAGAGGGGACGAAATATGGGCACTTTACCCTATATTTTTAACTTGTAACATACATATTATTATCATCATTGCCGCCTTTTAAGTAAACCGGTGAGCTTTTTATTGTGCATATTGTCTATTTTGTGGTTCAGATTGATTGTATTTTTTTTTTTTTCTTTTACCGTAAGAAATGAACTCTTTGAAAGGTCTTTGTTCAAATCACATTCGCATTCTACTCCAAGAGCTGTTAAACATTTTAGGGAAGGTATTTGAGGTACCCTGAAAATTTGTGCAACACTTCTTTGAATACAAAATCGAATGTCTGGCTGAAGGATCTTGGCACATAGCCCACCCGTGAATTTTTAAATTTCCAAAATTTTCGTTGCAAAAAAATGTCCTTGAGGCATTTTGAAATTTTAATGCTTTCAAATTTAAGATTTAATTAAATAAAATATATAAAAGCCAGACACTTTAGTCGGCCCAAAAACTGTGCCAGACACGTGTCAAGTGCCCTTTTTTGACTACCCAAAAAAGGTATTTGAGGCACGCTGAGATTGAGACAGAATAATATTTATGCTTAGAAAAAAATATTTTGAAAATGACAGACACTTTTGTTGGCACTTTCTACTTGCCAGGCAACATAGAATGTTAAACGCGAGTGCCAGTAAAGCTGGACTTGCGGTGCCTGGCTGAAGATCCATTTACTGGCTTACGATACAAAATCAGCGTAAACCGCGTTACATCTTAAGATGAATTTCAACTGGATGTGGGCGCAATCACAACAAATCTAACTGTGGTAGGCTCTCTCAAGACCATGTGACTCATAGCAAGCATGCAGTTGTAAAAAATTTGGAATAGTAATCATGAAAATTTAAAAAAAAAAAAAAAAAAGTGTTATTTGCGCAAAAAGCGACAGAAAAATCATTGTTTTTACTGAAAAAACGCTACAAAAATGTTGTAAAGTATTGAAAAGTCGGCAAAAACATAATAAAGATATTAAAATATAAAGATATTATTTTACCATCCAATGCTAATCTGAAAAAGGATTATCGTAGACATTGCTACAAAAGTTTCATCGCTTTAATGAAGTAATACGGGGTCGACAACGCTTCATGAATATCCAATATGCCTTCTTCTTCATTAGGTATAGTATAATTTTATTTTTATTCCTCATAATAATATATTCACAAATAGCGTAGGACATTCATAGTCCTTGACTAAAATAAATCTTGTCTATCGGATAGATGAAAACTCTCTTTTTACGAACTATAGAATATAGTTATGTGTACTATTTATATCTTTTACCTGTATAGCTCAAGACAATAGCTGTAGCATCAGCTTTTCTACGAATTTATTACCTGCATGAATTTCAATAGTTGCCTCAATGAATGTAAAGAAACATTTTACACCAAATACTTTTTTAACATCATATAATTTAGAAACTTTTAACTAGGTAGGTTTGCATAAGTGCATACCCAGAAAACTTCGGAAACTTTTATGAAAAATACTCTTTAATAAAAACTTTGTCTACTCTTTATACGGAACTAGTTTAAGAAAGTTTAGAATAAATAAATATACTTTTATAACTATGATTTTGTCATATACATTTATATGTAATGAAATTTAACGATCGTTTAATAACGGTTAGTACAAAATTTAAACTGATTAAAATTGCTTTAAACTCAAAGTTAAGGTCCGATTCTGAGCACTGTCGCTTTGTCTTCGATAGTGTTAGTGTCGGAGATAACATGAGAAAAGGATTGTTGCCATAGAAACAACGACTTATTTAATTTCGAAATATATAATGAAATATTTCTTAATCGGACAGTTACATTTAAAGTGCACTTAAATTTATCCAACCGGTGAAAATGACTGAAAATTAAATAACTTCAGCAACGCGCAACTTGTATATATTACATAAGCTTATAGAAAAAATAACAAAATATTTCATTGTTTAATTTTAACCCTTAAATGTCGGGTGTTGCTTTTCGGCAACATACCCAATTTAGGCTCTAAAATACTATTAGAATAATATTGAAGCTATAATGCCGAATGTTGCCAATAAAATACATTCTGAAAATATTATTAAATCGATTTTCAATATGTAGATGGCAACACTTGTGCTGTTTAAGAATCAAGATATGTTTATTTTTTTAATTGTTGCTACTTGTTCTTTTTGTTTTGTTTGGAAGCTTGCGAAATACCCTATTTTGCTCTGCAGTGAGCAAGTAAAATTTATTTCTTATTATAGTTCCTAAAAATCTTGTGTGTTTAACATTATGGAATTTTATCAAGAAAAATTATTTTTTCAGTTAAAGACCAGTATTGCCGATTAGTAACAAACTGTTTTTTAGCAGTAAACCATACTTAAAACAAAATATGATTTTTTAAAAGTATTTTTCCCATGATTTATTTAAAAAATGGTAGCCGAAAAACATTATTACAATGATTTTTGAAAAATCAGGCATTTAAGGTTTAAATTCCTTAAGTACCGTGCATTCAAATAATCATCTAACAAGCAATTTTCAGATGCATTAAAATATTCGCGTTTAGTGAGGAAAAGTTTTACCAGCCAAATCACGTGCACATCCCGTCTTTTAGCGCCAAATAATTGAAAATATTTTATTTTTAGCTCACAGGCTATCAAAGCCTGAGAGCTTATGTGCCCGCCGGTTCTGTATGTACGTAGGTGTGTACGTACGTACGTATGTATGTAACGCGATAACTCTTGATAGAAACATCCCATTTGCTTCATTTTTTTTTCTAGTTTCATTCTGATAAGGCCACCCCCCCCCCCTTAATTCAGATAAATGGCTTTTTCAAGGAACTTCCCTGATTAGTTTTGGGGGTTCATTGGTTAAGGATAAAGGGGGAAAAGGGGTGTCAGTCCACCCTTCTTAATTAAGACTAGTCGGATGTACCAATCCCAAAACTTTCTTCTATCTCATACATGTTAATACTTCAAAATTCGCTATCACACTGCCAAAATTAAATGGCAATCTATGCATCTCATGAGGTTTCTAAAGATATGAAATTCCGTGCATTAGTTCTTGAGATATGACTATTGCTGAAATCGTCTAAATCCAGCAAAATGATGCCTAGCAGCGCCACCTATTGGGTGATTTATACCAAATCCTAATCAGCAACAATTTATGTCAACGTCTGACTGAATCTGAAGTTTGGAGAAAATCCGTGAATTAGTTTTTGAGATAGAGCTATAGCGAAAATCGTGAAAATTCCTGCATAGCAGCGCCACCTATTGGGTGATTAACACCAAAACCTAATAAAAAATAACCTGTGTCAACATACAACTAAATCTGAAGTTAGATGAAAATTCGTCCATTAGTTCTACAGATAGAGCTATTGAGGCAATCGTGAAAAAGGCAGCACAGAAGCGCCACCTGTTGGGCGATTTACACCAACACATAATCGGTAGCAAGTCATATCAAGGACTAACTGAATCTGAAGTTTGATGAAAATCCGTGCGTTAGTTCCTAAGATAGAGCTATTGGGGAAATCGTGTAAATCCTGCAAAATTCATCATAACAGCGCCACCTGCTGGGCGATTTACACCAAAACGAAACCAGCATCAATTCATATCAAGGACAACTAAATCTGAAGTCTGATCAAAATCGGTGCATTAGTTCGTGAGATAGAGCTATTGCGAAAATCGCGAAAAACGCAGCATAACAGCGCCACCTGTTGAGCGATTTACACCAAAAACTAATCAGCATCAATTTGTATTAGGGACTCACAGAATATAAATTTTTATTAAATTCTGTGTATTAGTTCGTGAGATAGAGCGCCCACAAAATTTGTGTCGCATACACACAGACAGACAGACAGACTCACAGAGTCACAGACAGACATTTTGTAAAAACATGTTTTTTGGAATCTCTGACCCCTAAAATGTGTAAATCCGTCGAAAACCGGAATCTGAAATTTTTCATGAATCCAATACTTTCTTCTTGTAAAGATAGAAGAAAGTAATAAATGGGTTTTTCATGCAGAATTATTCGATTTGCTCCAAATTTGGTATACTGATTTATTATGTTAAGGAACTTTCCTGATTAGTTTTGGGGGTCATTGGTTAATGATAAAGAGGGAAAAGGGGTGTCAGTCCACCCCCCTTAATTCAGATAAATGGGTTTTTCATGCAGAATTATTCGATTTGCTCCGAATTTGGTATACTGGTTTATTATATTAAGGAACTTTCCTGATTGGTTTTCGGGGTTCATTGGTTAAGGATAAAGGGGGGAAAGGCGTGTTAGTCCACCCCTCTTAATTCAGATAAATGGGTTTTTCATGCAGAATTATTCGATTTGTTCCGAATTTGGTATACCGGTTTATTAAGTTAAGAAGCTTCCCTGATAAATTTTGGGGGTTCATTGGTTAAAGATAAAGGGGGAAAAGGGATGTTAGTCCACCCCACTTAATTTAGATAAACGTATTTTTCAAGCAGAAATATTCGATTTGCTCCGAAATTAGTATACCGGATTATTATGTTAAGGAACTTCCCTGACTAGTTTTGGGGGTTCATTGGCACGCATCCAGTTAAAATTCATCTTAAGATGCAACGCGATTTACGCTTTGTTTGTATCGTAAGTCAGTAAACGGATCTTCAGCGAGGCACCGCAAATCCAACTTTACTGACACTCACGTTTAACATTCTTTGTTGTCAGGCAAGTAGAAAGTTCCAACAAAAGTGTCTGTCATTTTCAAAATATTTTTTTTCTAAGCATAAATATTTTTTCTGTCCCAATCTCAGCATGCCTCATATACCTTTTTGGGGTAGTCAAAAAATGGCACTTGACACGTGTCTGGCACAGTTTTTGGGCCGACTAAAGTGTCTGTCATTTTCAAAATATTTTTTTCTAAGCATAAATATTATTTTGTTTCAATCTCAGCGTGCCTCAAATACCTTTTAGGGTAGTCAAAAAATGGCACTTGAGACGTGTCTGGCAAAGTTTTTGGGCCGACTAAAGTGTCTGTCATTTTCAAAATATTTTTTTCTAAGCATAAATATTATTCTGTCTCAATCTCAGCGTGCCTCAAATCCCTTTTTTGGGTAGTCAAAAAATGGCACTTGACACGTGTCTGGCACAGTTTTTGGGCCGCCTAAAGTGTCTGGTTTTATGTTTTTTCATTTTATTAAATACTAAATTTGAAGGTATTACAATTTCAAAATGCCTCACGGATATTTTTTTGCAACGAAAATTTTGGAAATTTAAACATTCATGGGTGGGCTAAGTTCCACGATCCTTCAGCCAGACATTCAGTTTGGGATTCAGACATTGAAAAAAAGTGTTACACAAATTTCCATAGCACCTCAAATACCTACCCTAAAATATTCAACAGCTCTCCTACTGTTCGGTTATTCTTTTTTGTAAGGAATTTTTATTTATTTATTATTTTTTTTTTTTTTTACTGTGAACAGGTAAAAGGTTCACCCTATTTATATTTTACATGTGCATATCATGAAATACAATGTAAAGTTTGAAAAACAATGGGATTTCACAAGTCTTAAAATATGCAATGCTTTTTTTTTAATTGTACTCTTATTTTAATTAATTTATCTGTATAATTTCTTTTTAGTATTATAATTGAATAAAATAAAAACCCTGAATATTTAACTTAATGATAATTCTGAAAAAAGAAAATAGTGTAATTCGTTATGTTGGCAATATTAATTAGACAATGTTAAATTAAATTATTCAAACAGATAAAGATGGATCTCTCAGTTTAATGCTATTAGAATTTTTCATTAAAAAAATATATATATATGATTTATGCATTTCTGAATTATCAATATTTGTTTCTATATATATTTATAGAGTGAATGCACATAATATCATACGATGAGTTTTTAATATGCTTAAAAAAATTAACAATTTATAATTGATTTATTATAAGACAAAAAATTCTACTTTTAAAATTTAAATTTGAAAAAAAAATCTTGTAATGGAATTTCAACCATATCCATTAAATCAATTCATGTCTTTGTAATAGAAAAAATATACATTAGTTTCAGAAATAAATCTTAAAATATTCATTAATTAACTCTGTGGTAATGGAATATTTGCAAATAAAACTCAATTAAAACAATCATAGTGTGCATAATATAACAAAGTGAAAGAGAAAAGTTTTTTGTATTACCCGGCTAGATGAAAGACAAAAAACACAAATGTAATTAATGACGCATTTAACATGAATATTGATTTCAATAAATAGTTCTACATAAATGTAATAAAAAAATTACATATATACTGATTGAAAAAAATGAACGTATTTACTGACAAAAATGAAATTATTATTCCAAGTACATTGAAATTATGATTCCAAGTACAATGAAATTAAACAGTTCTAAAAACAGTTCAGTTTTCATATAAATTGTACATACAAGATTTATTAAATGAAGTATCTAGCAGAAAGATTTTGCATACTTTGACACATTTTATTAAAAGGAACATATTAGGAATTTGTATCATAGTGTACATAATATAACTGAGTGAAAGAGAAAAGTTTGTTGTATTATCCTGCTAGATGAAAGACTCAAAGCACAAACATAATTACTGATTCAATTAACACGAATATTTATGTCAATGAATAATTCTACAAAAATATAATAAAAAAATACAGCCATATCCTCTGATTGATAAAATGTACGCATTTTCGGACAAAAATGAATTTATGATTCCAAGTACAATGAAATTCAACAGTTCTAATAGTATTTAGTTTTTCTTATAAATTATGCCTACGAGATTTATTAAATGAATCATCAAGCAGAAAGATTACGCATATCCTGACACATTTCATTGAAAGGAATGTACTTTGAATTTCCATCATAGTGTACATAACATAACAGAAAAGTTTTTTGTATTACCCTGCTAGATGTAAGATTCAAAACAAAAGTATAATTAACGATGCAATTAACATGAATATTAATGTTAATAGATAATTCTACAAAATGTAATGAAATATTATAGAATTATCTTCTGATCGATAAAATATACGTATCTGCTGGCAAAAAAAAAAAAAAAAAAAAAAAAAAAAAAAGATTCCAAGTACAAGGAAATTATAAATTTCTAAAAATATTCAGTTTTTCTTCTAAATTATACATTCGAAATTTATTAAAGGAATCATCAAGCTTAAAGATTATGCATATCCTGAAACATTTCATTAAAAGGAGTATATATGGAATTTTTATTATCCAAAGGGGGATGAAAATGTTACCTAAAAACAATGGAATTCATTTGTTACTTGTGAAAATGAAAAAACAATTTCTTCGATGCGTTGTTTATGGAGAATTCCTTTAAAAAAATATTATAAAATCCTTCTTTTGGTTATAATAAACTGATGACTTTTAAAAATCAGTTTAATTTCTTATTTTCCAATGAATGAAATAAATAATTACCGTGAAAAAATGTTGCTCAGTCTATATGAACTGTTTTGAAACTGATGTTCATAGCTTTATTGCATAGTAGAAAATGCCTATAATACATCTTTTAAGAGGGTAGAGCACCTTGAGTAGCCGTAAAATGACCATATTTAAAGCATTAAAGAACCACTGGATGAAGTACAAGATTTTGTTTATACTTTAACTCCTTTTTGTGGTTCGAAACAAAAACATTTAAATGTATAGATTTAGCAATATTAGTTAATTATATCATAATGACAAAAATGGCTTTTTAAAAATATCCATATTAAAATGTGTACTTTGCGCGTAAGATTTTAAAAATTCTATTGCAGATACATGTTTAATATTTGATATATCGTTACTTATCTTATATATTTTACATTGAGCCGAAATTTCACAGTATATTCTAATCCATCAGCATAATTAACGAATTTTATAATCATATTCACTGAATATACCAAAAAAAATATGTAAAATTCTTCAATACATAATTTTCTATGACAAAAATCAGACGAAATTTAGGTTTAGTATATAATAAAACATGTAAACAATTCATATGAAATATTTTAAGTTTCTATAATAATTCGTTTTTAAATGAGAGTTCACGCAATGGCAAAATATGAGTTTTAGAAAAACGTCTTCAAAATTAACTTTGTAGTTAATAACCGCCGCGGCGAGCGGCCCATCTTCGTCCGCAGCCCTTTATTGTTCTACTCTAGTCCGACTCTTTTGCGGAAGCAAGGTTCACAGGTTCCCAGCCACGTCCCGAGTGAAAGACTCTCTAGCGAAAGCAGGGTTGGAAAAAAAAAATCAAAAATTGAAACCGGACAAATTTAAAAGGGGAATTACACAAATTAAAGACACCGAAAAGCAGGAAGGGAGGGCTCGGGCCGATGAAACTACCGAACGACTCCTGCTACTTCTAGACACAGCGGCCAACAGCAGATGCTTTTATGCAAGATATGTTTAGCAATTACTTCTGATATAATTGTTATTTAAAACAATTTTTCTAATGGATAGTTAACATTTGAAGGTATCCATGCTGATTTTTTTTAAAAATCTAGTTATTTTTACCTTTTATTGATGTGAATGTCTAGAAAAATGTCATGTAGAATGTAGCACAAGAGCCACGTAAAATGTCTGTCATATTTTCACCTATTAGACACAGTACATAAAATGCAAGTAAAAGTGCAGATGAATTAATAACAATTCGTCGAGGAAGAAATTTGGTAGGATAAAATATGGAACAATGGAGCAATGTTAGCAGGTGAATTGATTCCCTAGTTTCTGGTCAAATTAACATCCAGTATAGAGGTAATGTGTTTTACTTGCAATGGGAGCCATGAAAAAAGGTGTATAGACGCGGCTGGTGGCCACAAAAAATAGAAGAATTAAAGTTTAAGAGTAAGTGAACTTACTAATAAAAAATGTTAGTATAACTATATGATAAAAAAAAAAAGTTCCATATGATCCAAAAACTAACAGTCCGCTGACAGGCGAAAAAGCTACCTAACGGAAACCACAGCAAAAAAAAAAAAAAGACTCTTTACAGAGACCATACAAAGATTAGCTTAAAAAAAATGCAAAGCACAGTGCAAAAAAAATTGGAAAAGAATGAAAAATATTTACTTATTTACAAAAAGAATATTAATGTACAAGTTAAAGTAATAAAAAGCGATAATAAAAAACATAACTGAGGACAGTTCAGACTAACGTAGCAGAAAGAAGAAGAAATTTAAGGGGAACATGGGAAAAAGAGAGGACGGCGTCCTCCCAGTCTGGTAACTCGATGAAAAATGATGATAAAAAGAAACCATGATAATAGAACAAAGGGATAGTAAGGTAAAACAATTTAAATACGGGAAAAAAACAAAATATAACAGTAAAATGTGTTTTGTTTATTTGTTTATATATATATATAAAACTGACAAAACAATACACTGAAAAAAAGGCAAAAAGTTTAGCTGAGGAAGAAATTACTCTTCATTTAAGTTAAGAAGATTAGCAAGTTTTTCGAACTCGTTGATAATAACTATCATTTTTGCATGGGGTTATCGTATTTTTTGATTTGAGTTGCAATATTTTTTATGCAGCTTAAGAATTTGGTGATTTGAAAGACTTCTTTGAGTTCATTAAAAGTACTAAGTATATCTTTGATGTCATTAGAGTAATTTATAGGGAATTTTAAATTTTGAGTGTTATCTGAATTATCAGTAATAGGGGAGGAATGGGTATTTGAGGTTTCGCTAGCATTATTTTCAGAATTTAAGAAGTTATTACTAGTTGATGGTTCAGTGGGATTAGGTTTTTTGGTGTAGTTGAAAAATTTAAAAATATCAACAAGAATTTGATTTTTAGTGGAGGGATTGCTGACGCTATTACTTGTAATGTTTCGGTTATGTTTATTTTCTAGTATGTATGGATGTTTTGGACAACCGCGGTAACTTGCGGGATGTCCCAGTCCGCAATTGGCACATTTAGGTTTAATTCTGGTCTTGTGCTCACAGGCAGTGCTCAAGTGTAATTCTCCGCATTTAACACATTTGGCATCAAAGCCACATACCTCTGAGACATGCCCGTATCCTTGAAACCTGTAGCATTGTTTTACCCTGTATTTGGTAGTAAATGCTTCGATTTTGACTGAAATGTAATGTATCTCATTTATTTTGTATATGTCCTCAAAGTTATTACGTGGAGTAACATTAACCATATAGAGTGGCATAGGATTTCCTGTTTTTCTATTTTTAAGCACTGCAGCCCTCGTGAATGCAAATCTATGTTCTTTAAGGCTATCTTCAATTAGTTTAACATCAGTGTAACAGGGGAGGCCCCTAATACATATTTTCTTGGGTCTCAACTCCCGAGGGTCAAGAGTTGTATATTTTTTCTTATTTTGATCTAACCATCTTTGTGTTAGTATATAATGATTATCTGAAGTACGTTGTATAACTAAACGTTCACCTTTTAGAGTTATCTTAGGTTTTTCAGTATTTAACTCGGTAATTTGACGTGCTAGCGTCGCAAAATTTTTCTCGACTTCTATGTAGAAACGGTTAGTAGTTCTTTTCGAGTTACGAGTTTCCTGGGAGGTGTTAACACTATTATTAAGTTGCTCCATGTCAACATTTTCTTAAGATTAACTTCCGTCTCAATATTCTTGAATTTATTACTGATAGGGATAGCAGAATTCTCCTCATTTAATGGATGTTTAATTTCCTTTTTAACAACGTTAAAAAGTTCGTTTTTTAGGTTAGTAGTAGCGATAATTAGGTTTGGGGCTTTCTTATACTTAATAGTACAGAAAAAAATAAAGATAGTAGAATTTAACAAGTTTTCAATAGTTGGCTCCCTTAGCAAAGAGAAAGCTTCATAGCAAGTTTTTCTTACCTCCTCTTGGTCGGTTGGAGAAGTAGAGGATCCAGTTTTGGCTTTCAGATCCAAAATATATTGGTGAGTAAAGACTTAAAAATCAGTCAGAACATTTTTAGCAAAGTCCTCAAAATTTGCTGAAATACTAGCAAATAGTTCCATGAAATTGCTATTTAGCGAGCCGTTGGAGATATTATTAATAATATCCTCAATATATCCAGAGCTTTCCATAGACGCCATACTACAGCTCAAACAGCGATAAAGTTACGAACCACCCCATCTGCCGCTCAACACTGCGAAAATGTAACACACGAAGGAGCTAACACTTCATGGACAAAATATAATTATTAAAACAAATATTAAAAAGTTATTACTATATATACATTCTGGCTAGTAAATCATATTTATCGATAAACCAGTTTTCTTTTATTTTTTTTATAAATTATTCGAAACTTTTCGGACATTTTGCATTTCACATCTGAAAATATTTCATACATAAATAAAAAATAAAATAGCAAGAAATTCACTTTATTTTTTTTTTCTTGAAAACAATAGGAATACAAAAACTTTGCTATAGAAAATTTTGCCTTATTTAATCGCGAGTTTAAATGAAGCGGAGTTTTCTATAAGAAAATACAGATATTTCTCTGAAAAATTCCATCACTGCTGTCCACCCTGAATATCCATTTGGTAAGTACAAAGGGCGAAAATAGAAACACCTTGACAGAGTGAATATACGTCCTTGTTCTCCTAGATTAAGTTTTTCTCGATCCTGAATGAAATAACTGACGCCAGTATAATTTTGTTATTCTGTCTCAACATGTTTAAAGAGAATAAATCTTTGCATGATATGCAAGAACAGACATAAATTATTGTGATGAAGTAAATGTATGTTATTGTATTAATGGAACTAAACTTATTAAAATACGATACACTCATTAAACTTATCGCTTTGATTTAAATACATATTTTAAATCAGTTTTTAATTAAAAATTTCATAAAGATATTTTCAAAAAATGTATTATAAATCGCTATGGAATAAAGTACATTTTTAAAAGGTATAATTTATTTATATGGTAAGTTTTAATAGCTTATTACTGGTTTATTTATTTATTTTTTAATGTTAATATGTTATCAAATAGAATAGGTAAAGGAAATTTCGAAATGATTTTTTTTTCAGTTTAATTTAAGTTTCTCAAATGTAAGTTTTAAACTATAAAAGTTTTATTCTTATTATTATAACAGTCATGCTAGAGATATATTAGTAAAATTTTAATACGAAATTGTTAATTTTCAAGTTTTACATATAAATAGAATTGTTTCGAATAGCTCGAAAAAAAAATAAGATGTGTAATGTGGGAAAATGTAAAAAAAATACACACCGTGACTATAAATTCTGATTTTTCAAAAAAATACATCACCATGGAGAACAGAAAAAAAAGATACAACATAACTCAACAAATACTTCTCAACAACTTCACAATACGCAGGATGTCTCATAAATCCGTTCTTATTTTAAAAAATAATAAATTTTCATAACATATATCAATTTAAACCATACGGCATGTCAATAAGACTGATTCTTTTTGACAAAAAAAAAATAACGGATTAAAGCGACCCATTAGTAGAGGAGAAGGTTCAAATACTGGCTAGGATCCAAATACCGGCTACTAGGTGTTCTGAGAACTGAGCGCAGAGCAGCCTAGCGGTGATAGGCAGAGTTTATAACTTTAATTGAGAGAAGTAAGTTACGAAAAGTACGTCGCTGAAGTCTGTGTCATTTACAAATAGTAAATGCAAAAGTGTCGAATCTACGCAATCTGGTACATCAAAAGTTTTTCAGATATGTGTTTCTCATTTTTTTTTTAAATATACTGATCGTATATTGGCTTGAATTGTTGATTAAGTTATTTTCTAGACATATGTGGCTATCAATTGCCACGCGCACAGTATTGGTAATTTATTATATGAATGAGTAATACCGATTTTAACTTAAACATAGCAGTGGTCCGAATACCGGCTACCTTGAGTGGTCTAAATATCGGCTAGCTGGTATTTGGAACTCTCTTGGTTGCTCTGCTTGAAGGGGAGGAAAAAAATTAATTTAAATGGTTCAGAAATAGTCCCCGTCCCATTTCGCAATATGAAAAAAGCAACCATGGCCGTAATTCTTCAGGACCGATACTGGTTACTGGATCACTTTCCAAAAAAGAGCAGTTGGACACTACAAAATTGCCTGCAATGAATGTGAAGAGAAAGAAAAAAAAATGACGGGTAAACAAGGCGAAAGAGGCAGAAATTTGATTTTAACCCTCTCTCTGCTCAACCCGAGATTTCCTTGGGCATCGTAAAAGAAGCAAAATTTGCGCAACCCGAGATTTCCTCGGGGATGCATTTTTTCCATCTAATTAACCCTCCTTGATTATTCCCACCAGTTATTTTTTATTGTAAATTATGCCTTATTTAATCGGAGCATTTTCCCTGTTAAATTAGACAAAAACTTTTGTTTTGAAAAACCTGTGACAAAAGAATAAAAATTCTTACAACACGCTCGTCGCGAAGGGGTTAAATACGCAATATTTGAAGCTATTTTGATAAAACAATTACGCAGCGAGAGGGCTAAAATAGTGAAAAAGGAAAATATCCAACAGAGGAATATGATAAATTTGTGTCTTCTGCATGGGTCCTTTCTCTGTGGAGAAGAATGGGGGAGGGGATTCTGGGTTCAATTTTAAGAATGCGATATGTGGGCTGATAGGGACTATACTGACGCAGAAAGTGATATTATGCTTTTGATTTTTTCAGATAAAATAATTCTCATTTCAATCAAGCTTTTTTTTTTTTTTTTTTTTTTTTTTTTTTTTTTTGTTACACGTTAAAAACAAAATTAGAAACATAATGGGAAGAAGACTGTGAGAGATAGTCGTAAAGAATTTTAGAAATTTGACAAAAATACTTATTTATTAAAAATTGCGTATTTTTTCTGTACGTAAGAAATGTTATTAATCAATACAATTTATTAAAATAATATTCTTATTGCTTAATAATTGTCGTTAGCTCTATTTGTGTGATCTTTTGGAAAAAAACTTAGGTAGCCGGTATTTAGACCCCATTTTAAAAACTCAAAATTTGAAGACTTTCGGAATTTTGCTTCTTATATACAGAAAACGCCTTTAAAACTGATTTTTTTCTCTAAACAGGTGTAAGACGTGTCAAGGTACCCTGCTGTCACTTTCTATTTTATTAATTTTGAAAATTGTATGATCTAAATTGAAAACAAAAGCGGTAGCTGGTATTTGGACTTTTTCCTCTACTAGATGAATGTTGTTTAAAGATTTTAGATTGCATTTTTCATCATAAGATTGTCAAAAGTTGACTATTTCAGAGCAAGATAATTGAAATTGAAACAATAGTTTTTTTTTTTTTTTTTTTTTTTATATAATGTGAATTGTTTTTTCATCCCCTTCTCCTTAAAAAAATGGCGCAAACTGTCCTGAGATGGAATAATTTGTCACTTTCTTAAAATACACTTTTGAAATCCGAACGGTTGTGTGAGACACCCTGGATATATAATCTGGGAAAATACATATATAGAAGAACACAAATAATATAATTAATTAGAAAAAATTACACTTACCGGTGTATTTTTGCTGGCAGCCGCTGAGCAAAATAAGAGAGGATGATGTAATTAGCCGCAAAAAAAGACCTCTTCTTCCTTACACGGATTGCAAATATAGTGATATTTAAGTGGTCAGCATTAACAATTGCAGTTTGATGAACAGGTTGTTGAAATTAGATGTTACGCGTTCTTGTAATGTTATGTGCTTATTTTTTTTTAAATATTTTTCGGAACATTAAAAAAATAATAACGATGTCTGAATAAAAATACTAATTAACATTTGCACTGTCTTTATTAAAAAAAATACATAAAATGTTTATCCGAGTAGATCATAACGGCGATGAGAGAGGATAACCTGCAATGTACCAGGACTTTACACTTTAAGAGAGATGGAAGTGCTAAAAGCCTTTAAGACCTCATCAACACAATTGTGTAGGTAATTCTAAAGAAAAAGAAAACTAATTCCCTTTTTTTGTGCGATTTAACCCTTTATTTACTGACGGTACTTAAGTACAATTAAAATAACCTGTTATAAAATTTACTTAACTTCTTGGGGACGAGTGACTGGTATACGGGCCGCGTAAGGTGCTCAGAATCCGTGATTATTCTCACCAGTAAATTTGTATTGTCAATTTTGCCTTATTTATTCCGAGTATTGGTCCCGATTCAATTACGCAAAAATTTCTGTTTTGATAAGCCGGTGATAAGAGATTAAAAATTCTGTAAAAGACTCTCGTCCCGAAGGGGTTAATACATCGATTAGTTGTAATACAGTTTAGAATGAGTTATAGATACATTACTTTATATTGTTCAAAAGCATTATTGGTTACACATACACACAAAAAAAAAATTAAAAGGCTGATTTCTTTTGCCTTTACATCTTTTCAGCTTTCGTGGCGTTGGAGAAGGAGGGGGGCGATTTTTCAATTCTGAAATATTTCAATATTTCTAATGTAAGAACTTTATATTTGTACATTTCCTAAGTCTAAAAAATACTAAGGAAAACATTTAAAATAAAAGATTTGAGTGTGGTTTTAAATATTGCACTTAATCCCTATACATTTTAATTTATTTAATTCTTCTAAATCCTTCAAACCTTCTAAAATCCTCCTAAATTTTATTAAATGATTATGTAGATCTTCTAATACAGTTTTAAAAATTCACAAAAATTGCTTTAGAAGATAAAATATTCATGAATTTATAATTCAGTACATAAAGGGTTAAAGTCGATCTTGCACCTACAGAATTGCGTGGAGCCACCCTTCTCATAATCTGACATCATGTATTTTGAACAATATTTTTTCAATCAAATAGGATATTTTCCTACAGAAACTTTCTATTAATTTAATCACGAGTTTGAAGGAAAAGAGATTTTCTATAAAAAAAATAAAGGTATTTTTCTTAAAAATTACATGACTGTTGTCTACCCTGAATTTCCATTTGGTAAATGCACGGTGTGGAAATAGGAACAATCAGACAGAGTGAGTATACATCCTTGTTCTCTCCATGCTGAATGAAAAAAAACGAAATAATTATATATTATGGTATGAATGAAACTAGACCCACTAAAGTACTCTATACTCACTAAACTTATCGTTTTTGATTTTAATACATATTTTAAATCCTTTTTAATTAAAAGTTTTATAAAGATATTATTAGAAAATGTATTTTAAATCATTATTTAATGAATTTTTAAAAGTTATAATTTATTTATATAGAAAAAAATTAATAGCTTTTCTATTCATTTATAGTTTCTTTTAAAAAATTGTCGAGATGTTATGAAAATATTTACTAAAAGAAATTTCGTTAATGAATTTTTGTTTGGTTTAATTTAAGTTTCTGGAAATTAAGTTAAAAATATAAAATCATTATCGGGGCTATTATCAAAATCGCACTAGAGATTTATTTTTAAAAGTTTAAAACGAAATTTTTAATTATGAAGTTTTACATATAAAAGAATTGTATCGAATAGCTAGGAAAAAAAAACTTTTAAAATCTGCAATGTGTGAAAATGTAAAAAATTACGCACAGAGACTTTAAATTCTGATTTTTCGAAATGATATTGTTTCACCACGGTGAACGAGAAAAAAACTATACAACGTAATTCAACAAATATTTCTCAACACCTTCACAAATACACAGGGTGTCTCATAAATCAGTTCTTATTTAAAAATAACAATAACGAATTTCCATAACAGATATCAGTTTAAACCATAGAACATGTTAATAAGTCAGATTGTTTGTAACAATAGAAAAGTAACCATAAAAGTTTTCACCATAAGGCTTGTCAAAAGTTGACTATTTAAGCGAGTTAAAAATAATAGTTGAAAGTGTCCCTTATGTACAATTGTATTTCAGAAACTTATAAAAACTTTAAAAACATGTTCAAGAGAAATTAACATAAAAATATTCTTTTAAAATATAGTGGTGCAAATAGAATATAAAAGTATAATCATGTATATATAGCCACATAGCAATTTCAGTTTTCAGAAAATTTGCATCAGTCTTGCTTTGCAAACCTAGAAAGTCGCTGCAAGTTCAGAATGGTAACACTGAAAGTTCATAACAAAACAGCAGTAAGATAACGCAAACGCCGAAGTCACCACACTTTGAACTTGCTGCTAACTTATCGTGCTAGTTAAATTCTTGCTGTATTAAGTGTCGTCAAAAATACTGCAAACCTATTGGAAAGTACTAATCTTGTCATGTCACACTGTTTACAGCTGATATACTACAAGTTTAAAACCTTCGAAGGGGTCAATAGACCTGATCAGACCTATCGATGCATACGCAGCGTCAGAAGTGCATGCACCGTTTTTATCACCATTAAAAATTAAATGTAATATTTGTACTTTAAAATTAGAGTCCTATTTGGCATTTGATAAGTATAGCGTTTAAAAAAAGTGGTGCCAACGGAATAAAGTTTGTGTAAGAGATGCAATCCCGATATATTTAAAAATTCATGGACTCGAAGGGGGGATAAAGGAAAAAATAAATAAATCAATCAATTTCAATTAAAACAATATTTTAGAAAAATCCAAAAATATTGAGAATTTTAATTTAAAAATTAAAATTTTCAATATAAATTTAAAATGGTCGAAGTCGTAAACATAATTTAGTAAATTAACATAACCTTTTTAATTTCAAAGAATTTTTATATGAAATGTTGCAGATTATAGATAAAATTTCACTTTATAAAAAATAATTACATTTGAAGAGTTAAAATAATAGCCTTTATAAAATAATACCTTTTTCTGGGTTCCATAACTTAATCAAGCAATAAAAATGATATTCCATAATAATATCAATGATGTGTGTGTCTTGCTTTTGAGTAGCGCCCGATTTCTGCAATTTCTGCGCATGTTATGATTGTCTGTTCTCTCAACAGAGGATTTTTTTTCGTCAATTTCGTGATTTAAAGACAGACTTGCATCGTTTCACAACAAACTACTCATGCAAGTGGGTGGTGGTATACCTTGCTGGATATTTGCTGCGAATTTGTCGAATCAAATTTGTCAATGTGCATGCTATCTGGGAGGCGGCTATTTGCCGACACTCGATCGCATCCCAGATAGCATTTTTAATTAGCAGAAAATCTGCAGCAGTCTTGCTTTGAAAACCTGCAAAGTTTCCGCAAGCTCAGCATGACAAGACTGAAAGTTCATAACCGGACTGTAGCAAGATAACGCAAACGCCGAAGTCACCACACTTTGAACTTGCAGCTAACTTGTCGTGCAAGTTAAATTCATGCTGTATCAAATTTATTGCAAATTAACGGAAAAGAAATAATCAAAAATACTACAAACATACTGCAAAGAAGTAATCTTTCCATGCTCCACTATCTGTTTACAACTGTTACACTATAAGTTTAACTCCTTCGGAGGGGTCCCTTGACCTGATCAAGTCTATTGATGCGAACACACCGTCAGAATGTGCATGCATCGTTTACATCATTATAAACAGGCTAAGGCAATATTTGTACTTTTCAATGTGAGCCTTTTGGTATTTGATAAGTATAGCGTTTAGAAAAAGCGGTGCCAACCGAATAAAATTTCTGCAATTTCTGCGTATATGCTGATTGTCTATTCTCTCAACAGAGGGATTTTTTGCTTTCGTCACTTTCGTGAATTAAAGACAGTCTTGCCATCAGTTTCACAAAAAACTACTTATGCAAGTGGGGGATTTTATACCTTGCGGGAAATTTGCTTTGAATTTCACAATTCAAATTGGTCAAGGCAAGATAATGTCAAAAAAGTCAAACTTGCATCTAATTTTCATGCTATCTGGGATAGGGTTCAACAGCGATAGCGGCATCTAACACAATTCCAGTAAAGTATCAGAAAACAAAAATACAAATAATTACGTTAATTTTCCTGGGATTTTCATAGAAAATTTTAAAGTCATATAATAATGAATTGTTCTTTTTCATAATTTTTCAATCTCACATATATATTAGAATTATTTCAATTTATTTTTCTATTTATTTTGAATATGTTTCACGAGGAATGCATTGGAAGGCAGACCTCCTTTGCTTGCCACCTTTGAGCCCAAATAATATTCAAACACGGACGGATGATTTATTTGTTTTTGTGCTATTTGCGACAAATAACAAAATAACAAGTGTAAGATGCAAGTTATTTTTAAGTGGTTTTATTTCAAGATTTTATGTCTGCTGGATATATACTTTGTTCAGTTTTTGTGAGATTTCATCATCAATTTGTGAGAAAAGATCAGCATTCTTGTACTGAGCTTGCCGAAAAACATTAAAAATCCAGTTCACTGCAATATAAATAACAATAGTTTTATTAAATATAGGCAACATATTTTTTATTCGAGAACATAGCATCCAAATGACTAAGAATTAAAAATCCTGAACCCATGTTAATTTTTAACAAAATCATGTATTTGATGCACAAGAATGCTTTTTGTTTGAAATTGTTTCCGTGATTGAAACATTTCTTTCAGCAAGAAGATTGCGCTGACATTCTAATCTGCAGAGGAGACTAAAAAAATATAAGCAGCTACATGCATAATAAGTAGCTCCACATCAATATAACTGAAAATGGTTTGAATGTGATCCCACCTATATAGAGGGTAAGTTTTTTTTTATTTTTCATTTTAGTAAATTGAACAAATTAAGAGACGATATCGTCAGTTATGTTTTTAAAGCATTCAATATATACCACAAAAAACTGCGTTTTAAATTACGTTTTTTGTCTATGAAAAGAAAAATTGATCGTAACATTTGTATCTAGACTACACTCTAGAATACTAATTATTTGATTTTTCTAAATGGATTTAAAAATGTTTCAAGTACTTTTGATGTGCAAATATTTTTTGTCTAAACCGCAACTTCCTAGTCAAATCTTTTGATTTTTTGAATGGATTTAAAATTGTTCAAGTATTTTTGCCTACATTGTATTTCAACTGTCGTTTAATGAGTTCCATTAGAGTGTAAATGTTGCCATATAAAAATTTGAATTACATAATTTTTATCGTTTTTCAGTTGATTTTATATCGAACTAATATCATTTTTTATGCATCCATGCGCACACTTCTTTTATTTTGCAAATAACCGAGAATAGTTTAAATTATGCATAACTGTCAGATTATTTTCAATAGCTTATTTTCATAGAGAATATAATTATTTGAATTATTTTGGTAAAATAAATATTTTCTTGTGCATGCAAAATATAAAAGTAAAAGAAAAATGAAAGCAAACTATTACGATCAAAGAGTGTTTCTTTTTACAGTCATCCAAAGCTATTAATTTGTGTTAGATTAGATAGGTTTTATTCATTATTAATCTTATTATCGTTTTTGTTAGATATATTTTCTAAAAGATTATTTAATATAAAATATTACACAAAACAAATTTCTAGAAAAGATGAAAAAACAAAAAAAAAAGAGAGATAGATTTTCTGAAAGTTTTGACAGCTAATTCTTCCAGCTAACATTTTTGTTTCGTTTCATTTATATAAGCAAAACTTTTCACTCTTAAGTAGATTAAATTTATTCAGCAGCTTTACATAAAACCGAATTTTTATTTTCCCTGCATTTTTGTGAAGTTTCTCTGACAAAATGATCAATGCTTAAAATTTTAAAATACTAAATTGATAATATTCTATGTTTACATAATTTTATAAATATATATGTAGATAACAAACGTAATGCAGCATCTAATAAAAAAAGTTGTATTCATAAAAAAATACCATTTTAATTTTATCATTTAGAATTTTAATATATATTTGCTTCAAACATTCACTGCATTCACTGCTAGTATCACAAAAATTGTTTCAATAACATCAATTTTTGAATCTTTCATATTTTTTATGCGTGAAAATATATCAAGTATTTTTTAATTCTTTGTTATTTCGTTGAACATGTTATTGATAAATAAAACAGTAACACATGTTAAACGTTTTTTAAAATATATTCTGTTCGGATGTTTTAATCTTATATAAATTAATATAACACTTTCAATTACTGGGATATATACTTAAAAATACATTTTCAACGATCATGAAAATATCTTCAATTTAAGCGCAAATTCTACAGCATCCAAATGTTAATCTAAATTTTAGTGGTTTTAATTAAATTGCCAAATGCTGTTAAAACTTGACAAATAAATACATTAAGTAAAACACTAATTTCATCAATACGCTACACCTTTAAGCAATGAAATAATCAGAAAAAAAAAAACTGTTGTAAATAGTCAAACTTTAAACGATTAACCATCCGGCAACGGAAAGGGCTGCCGAACAGTTTTGTATTCATTTGTGGCATAATCTACAATTTATATTTATTTCTTGTATAGATTTATCTCATAAATAAACAAATGTAAGTATACAAAAAAAAAAAAAAAAAAAAAAAAAAAAAAAAAAAAAAAAAAGGAGAGAGAATCTGTTAAAATGCAGAAATTGTACTGGCAGTGATGGAACAGTGGCGCAGCAGTTGAGCGATTGTCACCACTAAATATTTAAAATATTCTTCACCTTCAAAAATCTCAGAAATTCTGTCCTGACTTTAGATGAAGAATATTAATAAAATTTTGCGGTGTCAATTGATTCTCTGCTGCTACACTTTTCCATCATTGTACTGGTAATCGGGACGCCAGTACTTATCCCGTATTTAAAAGGAATTTTTTTTTTCGTAAATTAAAGAAAATATTCCGTTTTTTCACAAAATTTTTCAGGGTTTTTTTTCATATTTCCGTATTAAAAAATATTTGTTTAAAAGACAAAATATAGATTTTCAAGGAAAAATTCACATCAATATCAACTTCACTCTTGACAGACACGTTTAGATCAAGGTTAGAATATCCCTTTTTTATTCAAGCACGTGGTATTAAAATAAAATTCTTTACTTACTTATTATAACTTAGATAAATGCCAATTTTAGAATAATTTTGTTATGATGTTTCAGGTACGTTAAAAGTTTTACATGCAATTCTGTTAAAGCGAACAGATTAAAAAAAATTAAAATTAAAAATATATTTTTTCGTTTTAAAACATCCTACAGAGATTTAAAAAAAAATAACAGCTTTTTATAAATAAGTCAAACATTATTTTAAAATCATAATAAAAAATAAACTGTAACATTTATTTTTCAACTTCCTGAAACTTAAAAAGAAGCACTAACATTTTATTTTTATCAAATATTTAAAAAACATGTTAGCTTTTTTATTTAAAAAAAGAAAAATAATAATGTAGCGAGTTGTTTAAATGTACATATTATACATGGCGTCATAAATATTCTTATTTTTACTTTAAAAACCATGTAAAACCAAACTTTTTTGCTAATATTAGGACATCATTGGATATATTTTGAACATAGAACCACATTTAGCCAATACTGGAGTTTCATTGAAAGCAATTCCATGCTTAGAGAATATATACAACAATTGAGTACTTCGCTTTCCAAAAACAGCAACTACTATTTGTAAACATCATTTAAGGAAGTTGTACTGTTTTGAAAGCAATACAGAAATATTTAGTAAAATTTATGTGAAACTTACGGGATTTTACGGATTTGTAATCTTGAAATGTCAATTAAGGAAATAATACTGTTTTCGTACAAAAATAAAACTATTCCATAAAATTTTACGGATTTTTTTTTTTTGTTGTTTATTGATTTTTTTTTTGTTGTTGTTGTTTGTTTACAGGGTGCGGCAGAGAGTAATTTACAAAAAGATATACCAGTCTAAAAGTATGATCACTGGGACATGTATGTTTCGAGTCGTAATCAAGGGATTAACTTCTCACAAAGGATTAATACTCAATACTAAAATTGCTTTAGGGTGTCGTTGGTGTGCGATCTGTTAACATATACTAAATATACTAAAGAAGTTTTAAATTTTTGTGATTTTTTTCTCCGTTCTGTACTCCAACCAATCTCTAATACAGATTACCCGTTTACCCAGAGTTGGATTTAGTCATTTATTTAATTTTTTTTTTTTTTTAATCTGTTATTTTTTTCAAGTGATTTTTCTAATTTTTCGTTACTTTATTATTCCTCGTTACTAAAGAAATTAAAGTTTTCAATTTTTGTGATTTTCTTCTCCGTTCTGTACTCCAACCAATCCCTAATATAGATTACTCGTTTACCCAGAGTTGGATTTAGTCGTTTATTTATTTATTTTTTTTAATCTGGCATTTTTGAAGTGATTTTTCTAATTTTTCGTTACTTTATTATTCCGCGTTACTTTGTTAAATTTATTAACAATAAATAAAATATTTACATAAGATAACAACTTTTAAAATACAACTTCTTGAAATGTTTTACTTTTACATAAATTTATATTCAGCTGAGATGTATTCTCAAAAATACATTTCAACAATCATGACTGTATCTTAAAATTACTCAAAAGTTATTATACTACTGCGTCTTAAATATATGCAAATTTAACATTTCATCAGTGTTTGCATCAAATTTTCTCCGAGTAGTTGAGAATAATATCATAAAATGAGTCACAAATTGCAATGCATGTATTACAATGAAGATTTCTAGAAGCACATTGAATATGGACATTATAATTATCTTTACAAACAGAAGTTACACAGGATAATGTGAAATATTTATCTTTAAGGCAGAATAATTTTAATGTCATGTTCGTTCTAATAACATTACTGGACTACTGGATTTTAGCTGCGCTTTGACATTTAGCAGTAAATTATTCTCTGTATGTAACTTCATGTGTTTAAGGCTGTATAGGAGTTTAAAAAATAAAACTTAAGTATCAGACTTTAGAATTTCTTTTTTACCGCATAATTTTAAATGCTAATTCTGGGTATTGAAAATCCCCCTTTTGTGAAATAGTAATGCCATTAACATTAATATAATATCGGATTGAATTCTAGGATTTTTTATTTTACAAAGGCAATTATAATATTTTACAAAGCTTAAGTATATTGAAGTCTAGAGTAGCACAGTTGAAGTTTATTCCAAAAGAACAAAAAATGACCAGACAGGAATCGAACCAGGATACTTGGCGTGCCGTGCCGATGCTTTACCTGTTAAGCTATCCGAACGATACCTGGCTGACATTATTCACTCTTATTTTTTGGACATGGTTGCGAACTGCAGCACTAATTTCATTCGTTCGAGCTATAACTATAGCATTTACATAATGAAAGTTCGTTCTCTTCATTATAATCTTAATTATTTTTATCTAGTTCCAAGCAACTTAATGTTCAGACAAGAAGTATGTATATTACCATGAAATTAGACAACCATCATGCAAAAAACAAACCATGATTAAAAGTCTACATAAAATTAAGAAAAATATATTAATGACTATGTAGGATGTAAAAGAGATTACTATTATGGTATAATTAATTTGAAAAAGGAAATGAGCTCTATTTAAATTACCATAAGTATTGAAAGAGCTTTTATTTTTTAGCAGGAGTAAATATTAGATCAGACAAACTTTAACCAGTTCCATAAAAAAAAAATAATATTTTTCGGATTTATAAAAATAAAATGTTTTTATTATTATTATTCCATACAAATAACATTAAAGTGATCGTCAAAAGCTCAAAACAATAAAAGCGTGTTTTTTAAGAAAAAAAAAATATTACACTTGATATTTTTATTTATACTGTTTTTTTTTTTTTTTAATTTTACTGTTTAAAATAGTTCTCGCAGTGTCACATTCTGTATGCATATTTTAGTGAGCGTAGTTTGGCGCTATATTAATTTCATTGTTGCTTGTCATCCGTATACAGTTGTAATCATAAAATATGCTCGGTGAATGAAAAATATTTATTTTCATTTTCATAAGAATAAATCACTTTTTTTTTATTATTATTCAAAACAAGTATAGTTAATTTGATCGTCAAAAAGCTAAAAAAAATTAAAGTGTATTTTTTTTTTTTAATACATGGAAATTATTCCAGAGAGAAACATTCGCCTTGCATACAATATTTCAAATGAAAATCAAATTTCAAAGTGATTGCTTAAAAGACGCAAAGGCCAACATAGTGAAAAAGATTCCAAGCCAGGACTCGAACCCGTTGAAATTTGATTTTCATTTGAAATATTGTATGCAAGGCGAATGTTTCTCTCTCGAATAATTTCCATGTATTAATTTATATTCTATCGATGCTGGATTTAATTATGTTTTGTGCTCGCCCCAGGTCGGTGGCTCACGATAAATATTCCATCTTGTGCTGCGTTTGCAGCCTTGCCAACATATGATAGTGAGAAATTTTCCGAGCTAGGTATCGTTCCAAGTGGTTTAGTCGGTAGAACGTCATACTGATGGCCCGGGTTCGAGTCCTGGCTTGGAATCTTTTTCACTATGTTGGCATTTGCACCTTTTAAGCAATCACTTTGAAATTTGATTTTCATTTGAAATATTGTATTTTTTTTTTATCTAAGAAATATTACACATGTTCTTTTTTATTCATATTTATCTTCGTATAAATTTCGTTTAATTTGAAACAGTGTTACAGTGAACAATAAAGAATAAAAAAGCACAGTCAAACAGCATATTCTGTTTGACATTTGGATTCCAAATTACATAAGGATTTATATTATTCCTTAATAACGTCAAATATAAGATTTGGTGTATCCTATTAAAATTATTTGAAATATATTGCTCATGAAAAAAAGTCTATCATAGCGGTACCCACCGTTGAATGATCAATTTCAAAATAGATAATTTATTTATTTTTTCATCAGAGGCGTATTACCTATTAAATTTGGTGTAATTCCATCTCTAGAGTCGGAAATATTACTATATCGAAAATTATTAAAAATCAGAATAGTAGCGCCAACTACACTGCAAAAATAAATCTGTAAAGTTACTAAACTTTTTTCTAGGAAACTGGAATTCCTAGAACTTTTTATGTAACGGTAAAAACAAAAATTCCTGTAGCAGCGTCTGTTAAAGGAATTTTTCTTGTTGCCGTTACATTAAAACTTCTAGGCGTCCCAGTTTCCTAGAAAAACTTTAGTAAATTTACAGATTTTTTTTTTTACAGAGTACTAGACGTTATACTCTACTAAAATGTAATAACCTCATAGCATGCATGGTCACAGTGACGTCGTTGTGACCTCACATCTGTGACCAAAATGTCACCACTCAGTAATGTCTCATTGTGACTGAGATGTGAACTGCTCAGAAAACTTTAAAAAATTACAAAAAAATATTCAAAACATGTTATTTATGTAAAATTATATTTTCTGGCAATTAAAAAAACTGTGACGTTACTGTTATGTCACCGCATGTAACGTACGTCACGTCACATATGTGACGAAAAATCCCACCATATTGTAAGTCACATTGTGACAAAAATATGAACTTCAAAAATCTTTGAAAATGAACAGAAATATTTTAATGAGGCCCGAGTTACAGCGGCATAAGGAATGAAAATATATTAGTGGATAGCAAATAGTAAATTCGTACACGAAAAGAGGGGGCGGGATAAAAAGGAAAATGCACTATACAAGTATCAACAAACTAGATTTTCATGCTATTTTTATCAATTTGTTATCTAAGACAGTGAAAGTATACTTTTTCATGATTTCAATTTTATCTACCATTGCAATTTAATATAATAATCCTTCACTGATTGTTTTCATTATAAAAGTGTTTCTCGGGAAAATGGTACGTGCTAGATCAATTTGGATTACATTATTTAGAATTAGGAATATTAAATATGTACACTTTACATATTTAGTTTGCAAGGATGAAGTTGTTTTATTTATTTATTTATTTATTTATTTATTTTTTTTTTTTGTCGACCAGTGGTATTCGAAACACTTCTGTGGTTTCAAATTTAAAATTTTCTATTAGAGTTATGTCTGCACCTTTTAATGAGCACGTAGAAAGAGTCTTCAGAGTAGAGTCATATATGCATTTCTTGCTTTAGAATTTGCATTCAAGTCATATTTTTTCTTGTTAGTATTTGACTATTTTAAGGAACTATTTTTTTTTTTTTATTCTACTTCTTTCAGACTTTTTATATAAAATTAGCATTTTCCGAAAAAAATATATATACAAAATTTATACAAAACCCATGATATAATTATTCGCATTTCAAATTTCTGTTTTAGAGATATGACTTAAAAAAAAAAATATTTTACAAATTGTTTTATTCTACAGAAAATGAATATGAAAAGAATGACAGATTGACAAAGAAATTTTTTTTATCCTCTATATTCTCTTTTCATTTATTTAGAAGATACGTATTTTGTATTTATTACCTGTAAAATAAACTTTACTTTAAAAAAAGGAGGTGTTTCATTCAAATACAGAATTTTAATTACAGACACTCTCATAAAGATAAAATTATTGTGCATTTAAACTACAAATCCATTGTATACAAAAATATTAATAATAATAAAATAATTATAATAATACGGAAACACCTGCTTGCTCAAAATCGTCTGCGCTGGATTTGACAGTAGTTGATAAGGATCAGAGCACTTTTGACGCGGGATGTTAGGGGAAGATAGTTCAACGCTTTTTTAAGATAACAGAAAGATGTCTGACAGTTTAGGATAAAACACGGATATTATTTACAGTATTTATGGAGCCTAAAAGGTATGTCTTATTTAATTTAAATCTTTATTCCTGTTTTATAAAATATTATCATGAGTTAAATAGTTTTACGTTATATACAATGAGACTGATCTGTTTTTCTTTTCAGAGGCGATATTTTCCGATTCGATACTATAAAATATCTTAATCTGCCATCGCTAGAAAAAAAAGAAAATGCTGACGCAGATACTGATTCTAGCGCAGTATTTATCGTCATTATTATTTTGGAGTTAAATATGATACTCGATTGTAATGATATTACAAAACTGTTTCAATTTAGAAATTAACATTATACTGGTAAAATGTCTTTTTTACATATTATAGTAGTGAAACTTATGAAAGATTTTTTTTCATTGATAATAATATTTTAAATTAGTATTAAAAATCCTAAATCTTCATACCAATGTTTTCAGATTTAACATTTGCCAAAATTATAAAATAATAGGAATTACTTATAACATATGGGAAGATTTTTGAGAAATTGTTAAATCTAATAATGCATTTAATTCATCTATTGTAGTTTGTTGTTGTTTAATAATACAATTAAAAATACTAATTATTTAGTGTTTTTTAAATTGATATATTTATTTTTTTAATTGTATGTAAGCATTTTTTTACTGTTTGGGATTTTAATCAAACATTTAATTGCAGACATTCAGAATCAGTTATTAAATTTTTTTCGATTGTAAACTGATTTTCTACGTTTTGGATACATGTGATTATCGGCATTAAAAAATAAAATATAATATTTAAGTATTGAAATAAAGTGTTTTTTATGCCTGATAAAGTTGAAAAGTTTTTATGACTTCGGTTTGTCCATAGCACGGTCCCTCTTTGTGATGGATTTTGTAGAATGTTTAGTTCATTTGCAGGGACAGTCAAAAGTATTCCGTTACATTACGGCCTGTGGGGAAAAAATGTTTCAAAGGATTTTTAATGATTTTGCACCGAACTTGGTATTTAGACTAATCTAGACATGCGAAAAGGATTCCGTGAAAAAGAAAATAGTTTCAAAAATCACCGCTAGGGCATTTTGTGGCGCTTTGAAATGTATAAAATTTGAGAAAAGAAAAATACTAACACATACAGTGTTACAGTTAAGAGTGGTACAGTTAAATTATTAATGTTTATTTATTACATTAACTTCACCGGTGAGGAATTAGACCACCTTCAATGTGAGCACCGTTCTCAGAAATAACACCGTGCATTCTGTGCACAACGTTCTCCACAGCCGTACGTAACATATCACGAGGGATATTCCGCACTGTCTTTGTTATGTTGTCCTTGATAATAGACAAATTTGATACTCCACCAACATAAACTTGAGATTTCAAATAACTCCAGAGCCAAAAATCGCATGGCGTGATGTCAGGGGAACAAGGCGTCCATGCAACTGGAAAACTCCGACTGATGACTCTATCATCAGTGAAGTTTTTGCGCAACAGCTGCTTTACTTTATTACTAATGTGTGGCGGAGCACCATCCTGCATAAAGATTGTCTGTTGGAGACGGTTTCTTTGCTGAAGTTGTGGAATAATAAACGTTTGCAGCAATTCCACACCATACAGTGACTTTTGGAGAATTTAATGGGATTTCATGCACGGTGTGGGGCTGCTCAGAAGCCCGAATTCGGCTATTTTGTGTGTTTACGGACCCATTTAGATAAAAATGGCACTCATCTCCCCACAGAATGTGCCATGGGAAAACATCATCAATTTCTACCCTGGCAAGAAACGATAGAGCGACTGTCACTCACTTATCATAATCACTTGGTTTCAGTTTGTGCAAGCGGCTGATTTTGTAGGGGTAAAATCCAATAACGCGCCGCAAAACTCTCCATACCCTGGAATAATTCATGTCCAATTGTCGAGCTACACCCCGGGCGCTGCTAGTACCAGCAATATTTACCTGCGATCCTTCGACAATTGCAGTTGCCACATCAGTTATTACATCTTCTGATACTTGTTTACGTCCTCTCCCAACGCGAATGGTCAGTGACCCCGTTTCCTCGAACTTCTTAATCATTTTCTTAAGACCATTCAGCGATAAAGGCCCGTTTCGTAATTTTTTTCTGTTTCGAATTCCCAAAGAGCTGCGGATGCATTACATTGATTCATATAATACAGCTTCACCAGTAACGCACGTTTCGGTAACGTGAGAGGCATGTCCATTGGAGCTCGTTTACTTTAGCTGAGATTATTTGTCGGAGCTGTCTACTACTTGCTTTTATAGCCCCTATTACTGGCGCTGTCATCACACAACATTTGCATTTTTCTTTGATAGCCGTGTTTTATGCTAATTCTCGTTACTGTAAGCTACAGCAGCACCACAAAATGCCCTAGCGGCGATTTTTGGAACTAATTTTTTCACGAAATCCTTTTTCCGATGTCTTGATTAGTCTAAATACCAAGTTTGGTGCCATTTCGGCTATTAGATCGCGCTACGGTGCGCTCCAAACACTGTCACTTTAAAAAAGATCACCCTGTATGTCGTTGTATTTATTCTAATCTTTTGAAAAACTAAATTATTCCAAAAAAAGTCAGTATTACAGCTAAACTATAGAAATTTCGTTTAAATTCTGCCAAATATATTCCCCCAAACATCGTGAATTAATTAACGAAAACTTATGAAAATTCATGAAAACATAATGACACAAGTGAATACATATCCCTGTTGCTCTACATTAAGTTGTGTTACTTTGTGAAATAAAATAACTTAAGCCTGGCTAATTTAGCTATTGACACTCGGCAATTCTACGGAAATATATTTGTCTGTAAGATATATGTAGAAGAAGCGGTGAAAATAATGCAGAAGATTCTGTTCTATAACAATATGTTCACGGGTTTAACACTAGAACGGCCATGAGCAGTAATTTACACTGCTAGCATATGAATATACATTCGAATCTCTATATAACGAAATCCACTGTTCCAGTAAAAAATTCGTTATATAGAGAAATTCGTTACATAGAGAATGGGTAAAAATTCCTATTTAATGTGTAAATTTTGAATTAAAATTATTTTTGAGGTGTTTAATTAAGAATTTGCAATTTTTAACTATAAATATTTACCTAATATTGTATTTCTTAATTATTTAAACAGTTTCAAAAAAGAGAACAGACATTTATTTGAAAGCATAACAAAAATCCCATAAGGAAAACTTACAGTAATTTTACATGAAGAAAGCTGTAATTTTTCGTTGTTTTGATTTCAAAATTGTAACACTCTCGAAAAAATGTTCACACTTTAGCAAGGAATGAAAAATTGTATCGGGAACGTTTTCCTTCGTTTGAAGTCCTCTCCTTATAAGATCAAAAGAACTCATCATTTCACTGCGTGATGGTTTTTTCTCTTGTTGTACGTTTTCGCTTTCGTTTTCATGCTCATTGTGACTCTCACCATCATTGTTCATAACGCTGCTTAAAATATCCGTATCAGTAGGATACTGTGCAATAGTGAGATTGTCATCCACTTCCAAAAAATCAGGCAGAGTAACATTTTCTTCGACATTTCCGCGCTCCTTAATTAATTTCCATTCCTCTTTTAAGTCTGCTAAAGCCACATCTTCTTCGTCCTCAGAATCCGCATTATTCTTCAGTTTAGAAAAGTCGGCCTTTTAAAAGCAATTGTAAATTGTTTTTCCAGTTACATCAAATCTATAAGCTTTATAAAATTCCGCGATACACTTTGTAAGACTAATGATGTCTTGAGTGGAATAATTTTTTTCAGTAGCTATGATCAATTCGTTAAGGATTATTTTCTTATAATGCACCTTCAGATATTTTATTATTCCCAAGTACAAGGGCTGCAGTTTTGATGTGCTATTGGGTGGTAAAAATATAACTTCAACGTTTTGCAGTTTTTCTGCACAGTTTTGCGAGTGAGCTGGACAGTTATCAATGAGCAAAGCAATTTTTCGGCGTTGTTCTCTCATTTGATTGTCAAGTGTTTTTAACCATTTGTCAAAAATTTCAGTAGTCATCCAGGACTTTTTATTAAAATCATAGTCCAATTCTAAGGACTTCATGCCTTTAAAACACCGAGGAGATTTACTTTTCCAATGATTAGCATCTTTAATTTTTCTTTCCCGGTCATGTTAACACACAACAGAATAGTAATCCTCTGTTTGCTTTGTTTACCGTCAAAACTTTTATCTTTTTTAAATGCCAGAGTCTTGTTTGCGAGACACTTGTAAAAGAGACCTGTTTCGTCAGCATTGAAAATGTTCTCAGGAGCGAATTCTTTTAGAATTTCCACTACTTTAAGAATCCACTTCTCGCACGCTGTCGCCGGAGAATCCGCACTTTAACCGCAGATAGTTTTCTGGAATAAACCATGTCTCTTCTTCAACTTTTCAGCCAACCAATGCTGGCTTGGAAGAGTGCCCAAGAGATGAAGCATATTCTAGAGCTTTTTCTAAAATCATTGGTCCCGAAAATTGGTAGATTCCGGTCCCTTATACCTTTAATCCACTTAAACATTGCTTCGTCCAAGTCCTCGTATTGGCACGTCATTTTTCTTTTTCGCTCCGTACCAAGATCCGAATTTTTCTCGGTGTTTGACTCTTTATTTTTTATGATTGTTGACAGAGTGCTTGCCGGAATCCCAAACATTTTTACCACATCCTTTTTTTTAATCCCTTATCGATTTCTTTCAAAATTTTCACTTTATCACAGAGAGTTATCCACAGAGAGTTATCCAATGTCCTAAGAGACGTTTTTTGTAGAAGAAGTAAAAAACCACACTCAAACAGATTAAGTTTTGTGAATCTTTCACACTAAAGAAAGCCAGAAACAATAAACATCTACTCTAACTGTAAGGGTTGAGAGCTTTTGTTTGGATAGATGAAAACGTGTTCCAAATGGTGACGGCGATCTGCTCTCGCGGCTGCAACTGTCGAGGGAAAATTTTCCATTCGACCAATAGCGGCTTGCGCCTTCATTCCCGTCCGTTTTTTTTTTGTTTGTTTGTTTTTTGTAGGTTGCATCAGGTCACGTGTCATGCCAGTGGATCTCGGGAACTTTCTGGCAGGGAATATTACGAATATCGACTTGTGCTTGATTAAAAGAGAGTTTATTTTTCTAATTTAACTTTCTGAATGATCTTCGATCTCATTTACCTTCATATACCTTTCTGATCCCGCTCTTATAGGTGTAACAATCCAATTTACACTGTTTTAAGAAGGATGTTGGAAGGTGTGTGTTAGGGGGGGATGAATTCGTTCGACATAAAGAACAAGGATATTCAAGGTAGAATAGTAAAATAAAAAACTCAGCACTGAACGATAAATCAGGAATCAGTGATGGAAAATTGATTCTATTTGATTTGAAAGTTTTTTTTTTAAATTGGATAAAGAAAGAGCATTTTATGAAAAATTCGTTATATAAAGATAGATATTTCGCTATATGGAGACTGTTTTCAATGAGATCATGGAAAAAGGGAACCGTTCCCACTAAAAATTCGTTATATAGAGAAATTCGATGTATGGAGTTTTGTTATACAGAGACTCGACTGTATTTCGTTTCAAACAAAAAATAATCATTATAAAATAAGTTTAAAAGATAGAAAGAAGAAAGACGTTAAATAAAAAAGTTAAACTATTATAAAATAAAATGTCTGGTGTGATTTTTTTTTTAAACTTAATTAAAATTTCTGGCCTTTAGAGATTTAAATAAATTTAACTGTAGACTTTTTAATAATTGTATGTCTTCGAATGCTACTGATGATAAAAGAGATCCCAGTAGCACGTTCAATGCTACAAAAAAACAGTTTCATTCTTTGAAAAAAACAATAACTCTGATAGTAAGTATAAATTTAAATAACGTTGCCACGAAGAAACTGTACATAAAATGAACAAATATAATAATTAACCATATTAATTTTGAAGAGAATTAAGCAAGAATTGCAAAATATTTAAACTTTCATTCCTTCTCGTTATGATCACCAAATGGTTAGAGATATGAGTTCGGACTACTTTATCAACATCCGAAAACTATCATCCAGACATAAACACAATGATTAACAATCAAAGCCAATCCGGTCAGCTTGTATAATAGCTTAGTTGTTGCTAATGCAAACGTATACGTTAAACATTACATTATACAATGTATGTTAAAATTACATTATATAATGTTAATATGTTATCATTATGCATGTTAAAATTAGTATGCTGCAGCTGTATTTCTTTTAAAAAGTATTCCAATTTAATAATTCAAACAGTTCGCTTACTTACAAAGAATCATGAAAATGAAATATAGTGCATTTCGTTTAATTTGAAACAATGTTACAGTGAACAATAAAGAATAAAAAAGCACAGTCAAACAGCATATTCTGTTTGACATTTGGATTCCAAATTACATAAGGATTTATATTATTCCTTAATAACGTCAAATATAAGATTTGGTGTATCCTATTAAAATTATTTGAAATATATTGCTCATGAAAAAAAGTCTATCATAGCGGTACCCACCGTTGAATGATCAATTTCAAAATAGATAATTTTATTTATTTTTTCATCAGAAGCGTATTACCTATTAAATTTGGTGTAATTCCATATCTAGAGTCGGAAATATTACTATATCGAAAATTATTAAAAATCAGAATAGTAGCGCCAACTACACTGCAAAAATAAATCTGTAAAGTTACTAAACTTTTTTCTAGGAAACTGGAATTCCTAGAACTTTTTATGTAACGGTAAAAACAAAAATTCCTGTAGCAGCGTCTGTTACAGGAATTTTTCTTGTTGCCGTTACATTAAAACTTCTAGGCGTCCCAGTTTCCTAGAAAAACTTTAGTAAAATTACAGATTTTTTTTTTTTTTTTTTTTTTTTACAGTGTACTAGACGTTATACTCTACTAAAATGTAATAACCTCATAGCATGCATGGTCACAGTGACGTCGTTGTGACGTCACATCTGTGACCAAAATGTCACCACTCAGTAATGTCATATTGTGACTGAGATGTGAACTGCTCAGAAAACTTTACAAAATTACAAAAAAATATTCAAAACATGTTATTTATGTAAAATTATATTTTCTGGCAATTAAAAAAAATGTGACGTTACTGTTATGTCACTGCATGTAACGTACGTCACGTCACATATGTGACGAAAAATCCCACCATAATGTAAGTCACATTGTGACAAAAATATGAACTTCAAAAATCTTTGAAAATGAACAGAAATATTTTAATGAGGCCCGAGTTACAGCGGCATAAGGAATGAAAATATATTAGTGGATAGCAAATAGTAAATTCGTACACGAAAAGAGGGGGCGGGATAAAAAGGAAAATGCACTATACAAGTATCAACAAACTAGATTTTCATGCTATTTTTATCAATTTGTTATCTAAGACAGTGAAAGTATACTTTTTCATGATTTCAATTTTATCTACCATTGCAATTTAATATAATAATCCTTCACTGATTGTTTTCATTATAAAAGTGTTTCTCGGGAAAATGGTACGTGCTAGAGCAATTTGGATTACATTATTTAGAATTAGGAATATTAAATCTGTACACTTTACATATTTAGTTTGCAAGGATGAAGTTGTTTTATTTATTTATTTATTTATTTATTTTTTTTTTGTCGACCAGTGGTATTCGAAACACTTCTGTGGTTTCAAATTTAAAATTTTCTATTAGAGTTATGTCTGCACCTTTTAATGTGCACGTAGAAAGAGTCTTCAGAGTAGAGTCATATATGCATTTCTTGCTTTAGAATTTGCATTCAAGTCATATTTTTTCTTGTTAGTATTTGACTATTTTAAGGAACTATATATTTTTTTAAATCTACTTCTTTCAGACTTTTTATATAAAATTAGCATTTTCCGAAAAAATTCCGCATTTCAAATTTCTGTTTTAGAGATATGACTTTAAAAAAAATTATTTTACAAATTGTTTTATTCTACAGAAAATGAATATGAAAAGAATGACAGATTGACAAAGAATTTTTTTTTATCCTCTATATTCTCTTTTCATTTATTTAGAAGATACGTATTTTGTATTTATTACCTGTAAAATAAACTTTACTTTAAAAAAAGGAGGTGTTTCATTCAAATACAAAATTTTAATTACAGACACTCTCATAAAGATAAAATTATTGTGCATTTAAACTACAAATCCATTGTATACAAAAATATTAATAACAATAAAATAATTATAATAATACGGAAACACCTGCTTGCTCAAAATCGTCTGCGCTGGATTTGACCGTAGTTGATAAGGATCAGAGCACTTTTGACGCGGGATGTTAGGGGAAGATAGTTCAACGCTTTTTTAAGATAACAGAAAGATGTCTGACAGTTTAGGATAAAACACGGATATTATTTACAGTATTTATGGAGCCTAAAAGGTATGTCTTATTTAATTTAAATCTTTATTCCCGTTTTATAAAATATTATCATGAGTTAAATAGTTTTACGTTATATACAATGAGACTGATCTGTGATTCTTTTCAGAGGCGATATTTTCCGATTCGATACTATAAAATATCTTAATCTGCCATCGCTAGAAAAAAAAAAAATGCTGACGCAGAGACTGATTCTAGCGCAGTATTTATCGTCATTATTATTTTGGAGTTAAATATGATACTCGATTGTAATGATATTACAAAACTGTTTCAATTTAGAAATTAACATTATACTGGTAAAATGTCTTTTTTACATATTATAGTAGTGAAACTTATGAAAGATTTTTTTTTTTCATTGCTAATAATATTTTAAATTAGTATTAAAAATCCTAAATCTTCATACCAATGTTTTCAGATTTAACATTTGCCAAAATTATAAAATAATAGGAATTACTTATAACATATGGGAAGATTTTTGAGAAATTGTTAAATCTAATAATGCATTTAATTCATCTATTGTAGTTTGTTGTTGTTTAATAATACAATTAAAAATATTAATTATTTAGTGTTTTTTAAATTGATATATTTATTTTTTTAATTGTATGTAAGCATTTTTTTACTGTTTGGGATTTTAATCAAACATTTAATTGCAGATATTCAGAATCAGTTATTAATTTTTTTTCGATTGTAAACTGATTTTCTACGTTTTGGATACATGTGATTATCGGCATTAAAAAATAAAATATAATATTTAAGTATTGAAATAAAGTGTTTTTTATGCCTGATAAAGTTGAAAAGTTTTTATGACTTCGGTTTGTCCATAGCACGGTCCCTCTTTGTGATGGATTTTGTAGCATGTTTAGTTCATTTGCAGGGACAGTCAAAAGTATTCCGTTACATTACGGCCTTTGGGGAAAAATTGTTTCAAAGGATTTTTAATGATTTTACACTAGGGTGGTCACAAGCAGCATGGGGAAATTTTTTTAACGTTTTCTTCGGGGGGGACCCTCCTAAAAGTTGCCAATTAGTTAGAAAATTAGATTGGCAAAGTTTCAGCTCAAATAAGTAACATTAACCCGTGCCTCATCGAGGTTGAATTCTTGAAAATTTGCAATTTTTGGCAAAAAATTGTCGTTTTTCTTTCTTTACGTGAAAAATACTTGTCTTAGAAACCTGATTCTTGTTTTATTTCATAGAAACTGTTGTTGCCGTGAACTTTTACTCTCATGAAAACTTATATTTAATGGACATTTAGTATTTTTCAGAACAGCTAGTGAACCATACCCTTAAACTCTGCATTTTTGAAACATAGGTAAAAAAAAAAAATGACAAATTAAAAATTTTATTACTTTTGATAATTTTTTTTGTATTATTTTTATTAATAGGCAAAAATAAGTGAACAATTTTTGTAACTTTAAAAATATTTCACGAATTATAATTGATTATTAATTATCTAGTTTTGTGTCTAGTAAGAAAGAGCTTCTCGATTTGTATTGCAGTTGAACCTCTGAATTTCTCTTTTTATTACAAGGCTGTTTTTGTTATCTGTTATGGTTATCTATTTTTAGAATTGACGAAACATTCCGTAAAACCCCTTCCCCCTCTTGATATGATGGCAGAAATATAAGATTTTTTATATTGGACACATGTCTCGTCAAATCATCGAGAGTAAGCAGCCAATTGTCAAGTTTTATGTATTTTATTTTATAATATTTTCAAAATGAACTGAACGCCAGAGAAGCTGCTAGACTTACAATACATCCACTAGCTAATCACAGACATCGACTCTGCAAATAACTGTTTCGTAAACAAAAAACTGAGCTCATCAAAAACAGATTTTTAAATTCCCGTTTAGAGAGAACTGTTGTTCACTGGGGTGGAAAACTACTTCACCATTTTTTGAATAAAGAAAATGTAGAGTGGATAAAATTTGTAATTAGTTGTGGGGATGAAGAACAGTTACTACGAGTTCCTCAACTTGAAAATAGTATCGGAATAATTGAGGCGAAAGCTGTATTTTCAGCAGTTGAAGAGTGGGAAGAAGTTGGTAAAATCCAGGCAATATTTTTTGATACAACTGCAGTAAACACAGGTCGCCTCAGAGGAACCTGCATTTTTCTATAGCAATTGTTAAAGGAAAAGTCTTCTGTATTCACCATGCCGCCACCATAATTTAGAAATTTTCCTAAAAGCTGTTCTTGATTGTAAAATGGGCATAATCACTGCCCCTCAGCCAGATATTTAAATAAAAAACCAAATCTGATTGGGTGGTCTAAATTAAACCAGAGTAAGTGTACAAATGCTATTGAAGATGAAATACTAGGTATAAATAGTTAATTCAGAAGAAATTTAGAATTTTCTTACTGGAACTTTTAAAAATTAACAGCTCAGGGATGATTATAAAGAGTTTATCCAACTTTGATTAATTTTTATAGAACTTCCTGCAAAAGGCTTTTTTTCAGAGCACCTGGTGCTTTTAATAATGTCAGATGGATGGCGGCACAGGCCATTCATTCTCTGAAAATATATTGTTTCAGGGATCATCTTTCAATAACAAATTTAGAAAAAGAAGGTATCAGAGATCTTTTCTTATTTTTAATCAATATTTATGTAAAAGCGTGCTTCAATACTTCCACTGCCACTTTAGCCCCAATTCTAGAACTGCAAATAATAAAATCATTTGTTCACTACAGAAAATTTGACAAATAGGTTACAGACAAAGCACTTGATAAAATGACAAACCGCCTTTGGTATCTTAACTCGGATCAAGTTGCATTTTCATTTTTAGATAATACTTTGGTAAAAAAAGTCAAAATAAGGCACCTTATCTAAACCACTTAAATCCTTTCCGGCGCAGTGTCCCACTCCGAGCCGACCTAATTTTAATTCCAAACTTACAAACGGCACGAATAATATTTTAATAAAATTTTGCTTTTACAATGAAAGGTTAAAGTAATTTTTTTTTTTTTTAATTTCTAAAAAAAGTCGTTTGTAAGTTCCGGGGTGGACAATCATTTCATTCTTTAACGAACAGAATTTTTCTGTGCCAGAAAGGGTTAACGTGACAGTTGTAAGGGAAAATAATTTATTTTCTTTATTATGTCTCCTTTCTTGTAACACAACTTTAATAATAAAATGCAATTGAGCATTATTTGCTATCATTTCTATACTTCCTTTGCCCTCCCTTTTTTTTAAATTCTTTCAGTTTAAAATTCGATTTTTTTCCTGTTCTTTGGAATTTTTTTAAATCAAACACTTTATTGGACTTCACAAAACCAAAAAAAGAAAAACAAAAGGTGGAAAGTAGATGAAATGGAATGTTACAAAAATTTTTTTTCGCTTTTTCATAAAAAGTGATTTTTTAGGATTCAGGTGATGTCTGGTCCTGAAAAATGAGCATATTTTTAAAACTATACATTTTTAGAAAAAAATGGTGTGTGGTTCTTCAAAGCAAAACTTTTTTTATAAAATGAGACCTGCATTATGTTTCTAGGTTTAATTGTATTCATTTCATGAAGGAAAATCAGCATTTTCTTGCGAAAAATCACGTTTTTTTTCAAACTTAAACCTCAATGAGGCACGTGTTAATATTATCCAAATGAGCTGAAACTTAGCCAATCTCATTTTCTAGTCAATTGGCAACTTTTTGGGGGGTCCCCCCGAAAAAATTCGAAAATGGATTTCTTGTGACCACCCTATTTTACACGCTTTCAAACAGAATAAAATTGATGTGCATTTATGAATTGCACTAAAATGTTCATTCTGTAGAATATGCGATGCAAAGAATAATTGTTCATTTACAGGGCTAAAAAAGGAATTCCAATACATAATGATATATGGGCGGAGGGAATTGTTTGCGACGTACTTTAATTATGTTAATCTATTTGATATATAATGAAATTTATATACGTCGTTGAGGTTTACATACTATGAATTATTTCATGTATAATACAAAGTGTATATAGCATTTACAGGGACACACAAAATATTTCAGATACTAAATTGTATCCGAAGTACTGTACATTAGCGATGATTGCTGGCAATACATTTTTAATTATGATATGCACTTTTATGATTCGCTGTATTTATGCATAATATATGGTGTATATATATGCTATAATTCATATAGAGGACTACACAAATGTATTCGTAAGTGTTACTGGGAACGGGGACAAATTGCTTAAATTGGTTTTTAAATGAGTTATGCATTTTTACACTGAACTCCATTTAATTTACTAAGAACCGTTTGTAGAATATAGATAAAATGATATACAGGTTCACGCAAAGAATTGGATACGTTGCCGTTTATAAATTATAATTTCTGGAAATGCTATTTCAGCAGTTTTAAGAGTTTTTTAGTTTGAATTAAATTTTAACTAGATAATGGCGTGTAATAAAATTTATATGTAAACTACAGGGTTGTACAAAAGTATTTAAGTATCATTCCATATATTAGTATAAATTGCTGGAAGAGAATTTAAACATGTTATGCGTTTTCTTGATAAACTAATTTTTCCATTATATAGTATATGTATCAATCTACAGATCAAATACAGGACTGTTCAAAAGAATTGGAAAACATATTTGGCTAAGGACGGTAACTGCTGAAATCAGTTTTTCAAATGTTTCATGCGTTTTCATGTTTACTTAGTAATTTTATTTATGTTATTTCCCTAAATTACGATATCTTGTTAAAGCATTCAAGAAGTTTTGGAAATTGTTTTATAATCTATGATTAACGCATCATGTTTCTTACTTGTTTTTTCTATTTCCCACATCAGTCTTTTTCTATAATACATACCAAATCTATTTAGCTCAAAATCACAAAATACAATATACACGGGAATAAAAAATTTAAATAAATAAGGCTTAACATGTCGTTCTATAAATAAGAGTTATATTAATATCTGTTAGACTCCATGTTCATATTTAATAAAGCAATGAAAAATCACAACACATTAAAAAACATACATAATCTTAATATCAATCTTGAATTCAAGTTCAAGCATAGAAATTAATGAAAAAAGATGTCAATTGATAAGCATTGTTTTTTAAATGGAAAAATTAAAAATATTTTAGAAGAATAGGATTCTAAAACAGCGATATTTTGCTAAAAAGTAAGGTAAAAAGATAAGATTCTATATTTCAAACTAAACTTTACTTTAAAATTCTTCACAGTGTTTATGACAAGAATCATCACAGTATTAACACTTGGCAATTTTACCAGTGAGAAACATTCGCCTTGCATACAATATTTCAAATGAAAATAAAATTTCAAATTAATTGCTTAAAAGGCGCAAAGGCCATCATAGGGAAAAATATTCAATGCCGAGACTCGAACCCGGGTCATCAGTATAGCGCACTAACAGTCTACCGACTAAACCACATGGAACGATTCCCAGTCTGGAAAATTTCTCAATATTACATGTTGGCAAGGCTACAAACGCAGCACATAATGGAATATTTATATTGAGCCAGCGAGATGGGGCAAACATGAAAATTAATTAAATCCAGCATCGATTGAAACTATATTAATACTTGGAAAATTTTCTAGAGAGAAACATTCGCCATGCATACAGTATTTCAAATGAAAATCAAATTTCCAATTAAAATTGCATTTTAAGCAATTAATTTGAAAGTTGATTTTCATTTGAAATATTGTATGCAAGGCGAATGGTTCTCTCTGGAAAAATTTCCAAGCATTAATATAGTTTCAATCGTTGCTGGATTTAATTAAGTTTAGTGTTTGCCCCATGTCGGTGGCTCACGATAAATATTCCACCTTGTGCTGCGTTTGTCGCCTTGGCAACATGTAGTAGTGAGAAATTTTCCAGACTGGCTATCGTTCCATGTGGTTTAGTCTGTAGAATGTCAGTGCGCTATGCCAATGGCCCGGGTTCGAGTCCCGGCATGGAATCTTTTTAACTATGCTTTCCTTTGCGCATTTTAAGCAATTAATTTGAAATTTGAATTTCATTTGAAATCATCACAGTGTTTATGACAATTTCGTCACAAATGACACATATTTCACAAATTGGTCACAACCCTCATAGTATGCATGGTCACAGTCACGTCGTTGTGACGTCACTGTGAGTCACTGTGCTCACGTCACATCTGTGACCGAAATGACACCACTCAGTGATGCCACATTGTGACTGAGATGTGAACTTCTTAGAAAACTATTAAAAATTTCAAGAATTCTTCAAAACATGTTGCTTATTGTAAAATTTTATTTTTCTGGCAATAAAAAAGAATAGTTATGGCACTGCATGTAACGTACTTCACGTCACACTCACAAAAAAAACCTCACCATATTGTAAGTTACAGTGAAAATATGAACCTCAAAAATCTATTTACTTGATACGGGGCAAAATGACCCGTCACCGCGGTTCTAGTGTTAACTAAAATAAATTAGATATTTACCCCAGCAAGAAAAAATACATTAAATGATATTTCTAGATACAATTGTGTTTTTTTAACTGAAAAAACAAGAAGAACGTCAGCTATGACATGATTTAAAAGTTCTTAATATTTTACGTAATTGTTTAGTTTTTATTTAAATTTTCAGTCAATAAAAAAATTAACGAGACCAAAAAGTATTATGTCATTTATCCTATCTAAGCTAAGAGCTTTAAAAGGCTTAGGTAGTATTTAACATGGTCTTACTTTTGTTAGATGCATTTTTATAAATTCCTGTTTCTTTTGGGATGTTTCATGAAACCAATTTAATGACAAGATGAAACTATTTTCTATTTTCGAGAAACTTTTGACAGTTAATTCTTTCATAGCAAGTTTTTGTTTTGTACCTTCTTTATAACCAAATCTTTTCCTTCTTAAGTAGATTAAATTTAGTCAACAACAATATGTAAAACTAAAATTATATTTTTTTGTTCGTTCTTATAAATTTTCTAAACCAAGAGGATCTATACTTAAAATTTTACAAGGCTAATCCTAATATATTGTATGCTTATATAATTAAATTTTTGAATATTATATGTCAATAATAAAAATTATACGGCAACGTACGTATATTTTATATTATTGAATGTATTATTTTCAAATTTCATTTTAAATACTTTGAATTTGAATTTACTTCTTAATAAGAAAAGCTTTAAAATATTTCAGGACAACAATGCACAGAATTCATCGCAATTATTTTAATTCTTATTTAATTAATTAAATATATGAACGCGTCACTTTTTTTACACTTTCTACAGTGACTTCTTTTTATGCGTAGATGAACATGTTGAACAGAAAACGTGTTAATGTGCATGAACTAGCTGTTAAATACAGATTACAATTATACTCTGCTGAAAAGAAATAGTTGAATCTACCGGGTGTCCTAAAAAGGTCGGACTGATTTTTAAATTCAATAACTTGCAAACCGTGACCTATACTTAAAAAATTGTTGCAGGAGTATTATGTAAGATGTCAGGAGTTTTTATACTGTGATTCTCGAATTTAGTTCGAATTACAAACAATAGAAGGAAGGGGGCGTAAGAATAATTACCGCCTATTTTTAGGCAAATCATATTAAGACTAAGTCATAGCCACATTGTTAATTGAATTTAGCAAAAGTTATTACATTAGATTTAACATTTTTTTTTCTAATTTACCTCAAAATGTGCAGGAATAAACCTTGGGGACAGTAAGACTACCAATAAAACCACAATGCTTGAAATTGATATTTAAATATTACAGTAATTTCCCTGTCAAAGAATAACAGCGATTCTTTTTTCATCTAGCATAATTCTGCATGACAGAAAAAGTTGAAACATGTTATGTGACTGCATCTGGAGTGATTTTCTGTATTATTTTAGCAAGAGGTCCGGACACATTTTAAAATAATTTTTATTTATTGAGTTAAAATTTTGAATTTTTCATGATGGTTACCGCGTCATTGGCAACAAAATCACATGATAAAGCTTTCTCATACTTTTTTTAAATAAAATTTAAAATTTATTAAAAAATTGGTTTAATTTAAAATCGCTATAACTCGAAATATTATGTGTAAAATTTCAATTTTCTTTTTTAATTTAAATAAACAGAAAAATATAAGTTTTAATTTTGATTCAGCATTTTTTTTAATATTTATTTTAAAAATATTTAAAGCAAAAAATAATGATGTAACTTTAAAAAAAATGATATTTTCAAAAGCACATATATATATATTTTAATTTGTTGAATCAAAATTAAAGTAAAATAATTGAAAAAAGACATGTTCTAAGTTTGACTCATTTATCTTTAACGGTATCTTTAACGGTTCTAACAATTTAAATTCGAGAAATGGTGAAACAACTCATCATGAAGATAAACCCATTTTCACAAGAAATTGTTTCCATGACAACTATTGCTTGCATTTGAAAACAAACCGACACGAAAAAAAAAAAAAAAATATTTCCTGTTCTAATTAAGATAGAAACTTGATTTAAACATCATTTTAAGCAGAAAAATACAGAGAAAGTTTTAATGCAATATTGTTTATTATTATTATTTTTATTATCATATGCAGATTTTCGTGTCACGGACCGCCTTAACAAGTGTAGCAACTGTGTGAAATATTGACTTGTATGAAATAGAAAATAGTTTTGGGAATGGCCCATCAGGACTAGTTAATATTTAAATGCTTTCTTGATGTATATTATTCTCAGGGTGAGGGAAGGAGAAAAGAGTGAGATTAGGATTTTTTTTTCTTTTTCATAAATAAACTGCCGATGAGCCAAAATTTAGAAAAAGTCCAAAATTCGAAATATGCATAGTATGTATGTATATATATATATATATATATATATATATATTATAATAGAATTAGTTTATGTAAGGGTAAGATATTTGTATTATTTTGATCCTGATTAAGCGAATTAAAATTCGAAACTTTTTGAAAACTTATATCACGTAATCGGAAAATGCATGTTTGTTAAATTTTTCGATGTGTGAATTTTCTTTAATTTATTCTGATTGATAATTCTAGTCTTTTTATTACTACTGTTGTGTGTTTGTGTAATAATATTCATATAATTAATTCATTCATTTTATTTTACAACAGTTTAAAAGTTTTTATTTTGTACTTTTGCACATTTAAAATTTATTTTTTCGCGAATTTACTCAAGTAATTGAATGTAAAAAACGTATCGCGATATTATTTAACCATTATATATTTATATTTTATTAACTCTAATCAGTGTTTGAAAAATTCTTTTAAGGAAAACGATTTAATTCAATTTAATTTAGAAAATCTGCTTTTTTTTATTTATTTACTTCATATTTCGTTCTTTGTTCACACCTATTTACTTTATCACGGCTGACTGATCTCTGATCTTCTTACCAAGTGACATTTCATTCTGCTCTACTCTGATTGACTATCTTTCACTCTCAGGAATATTTATTTCAATTCGCGGATATTATACTGGCAGCAATGCTGTCAGGATTCTCCGATTCATTGACGAATATCCGTTAATTTTTTCTCCGTTACAGGATGTAAAATATCGAACAATTGAAGAAAGTTTTGAAAAAGTAATGACATCGATGCAGCGTTACGAGGCGTGTACTCTAACGACCGCGCTACAGATGGACAAAATCGAAACGCTTTGAAGTAAGTATATTTGCTCCAAATGGGCATGCTTCAATTAATTTCTCTAAAAAGTTTTGAATTTTGAAGTTGATTTCCGGAAGATTTCGTCTTTAATGAGATGAGGTTTTAATACTTTAGTATTGAAATAAGGTAAAAATATGAAGTATAAATATTTTTATGTAGATTACTAAATGTAAAATGTTAATATTATATTTTTATTCGTAGATTTTTTTTTTTTTTTTTTTTTTTTTTTTTTGTAAAATCGATTTTTTTCCTATTTAATATGTAGATTAAATGTGCTCATTTAATATATATTTTAAATGCGAACAATTTTTTAAGCAACTTAATAAATTAATTTTTTAAAACTTTTTTCACATTCGACTTAAAAAAAATAAATTGTGAGTACCTATGAATGAATGAGAAAAGTAATTTTTATTTATTTTTAAATTCGAAAACATTTTTATTTTTTAATTTAATTATAAATCTTAATTTATATAATTTTTGTATTTTCCTTTTTAAATAAATTCGGATTTTAGTATTAATAGAGTGCATGCGTGCAATGAATGAACGGAATTTTCATTTCTTTTTCAGAATTTGTGGAACTATTTACGGATAAAATATATTTTCTAGGAGTACGGAAATTATTTGTTAAAAAATTAGGAATAATTAAGTGCATATTGACGAGTTTTTCTGACAGTGTTCAAAAGAAACATTCATATGATAGAAGAGCCTTGAACAAAATTAAAAAAAAAAATAGAAAATTCCTTAAGTTCCGACTCTAGAAACACCGACAGCAGCGAAGACAAGTCCAATCTAAAAAAAGCTAAAATCATGTGCCAAGCATAGATTATGAAACCCTCTCAAGCCCTTCCCATAATACTTTAACAAAACTTCGCCGTTTAATAAGGTAAAAAAGATACGCAAAGTAAACAGAGAACATTTAACACATTATATATTATACATTATACAGATTATTTGTTTGCAAAGTTTCCGTTTTCTTATCGACGTTTGCCATAAGATGTCTAAAAGAAAATTTTCTCCAATTAGTCATTCATTAATGATTTTAACTTGAGACGCGACGAGTTAAATATCTGTTATGAATTTTTCTTTAAAACAATGGAATATTAAGTTGCTACAGTAAAATTTTTAACATTGGTTTTCTATAAACGAAAATTAAAGTTTTAGCGCTAAACTCACCTTGAGTAAATAATTAAAATTCAAATAAAGTGCACAAATAATGTACTAAAATTACTTTCACGTGCATACATATAATATAAAACTATTTAAAATACATTAGAACTATTAAAAAAATCGAAAACGTTTTCAGTCATCACTCCGACGTCATGAATGGGTATTTACATGTTGTTTACGTTTCTTTGTGAATCCGGAATAGTCTAGAAGATATCATTGTAATATAAAGGTTGTACGGCAGATAATCGAATACATTCGATTATCGATTTTTGAATATAATGTAAAAATAATCGCAGTCCCTCCCTCAAAGCTCAATGATGTGTTAAATACAAAAAAATGATCCTGTCCAAGCAATCAATAGATCACGAGTATACCTTATACCTTTCAAAAAAGATAGTAAATATTTTATTTATGTACAGTCCTGGAAAAAAAGTAAACACCCCCTACTATCTCCTCAAGCAATTATCGTAGAAAAAAGTTACTGGTACCGAACGATAGGAAATAAAGTTTACTTTTAAATGATGTATAAAAAATTCCCTTAGGAGGCGATATACATATTCAAATGAACCCAAAATTCATTTTTTCAATGGCAATGCCCAATTTTAACAAGATATTTCAAATTTTCGGTTCAAACTTTGTCTAGGCACCAAATTGCAAGTCATTTGAATGGGAAGTTTTTGAATTACAAACATTCAATATTTAGTGCTTCTAATGTTAAATTACATTTTCATATTTTTATTAATATCTCCTGGAATTATACTCCGAATGTGCTAATTTTTTGTGTAGTAATAATACTAATATGCCCAATCATAAATACGTTGAATTTGCAACTTTTATAATTTTATTATATGAATTATGAATAACGAAATTAATATTCGAAAAAATTATGAATTGCAACCTGCAATTGTTTTGATTGATTTAGATTTATCAAGTCCTGCTTTATGGAAATCCAAAATTTCTCATTTTTCTTCCAAGTAGTTTTCAAATTATGCTTAAAAAAGGAAAAATTATGATTTAAGGGGTCGTCTATGATAGAAGTGACTACATATTTTGAAATTTCTTATGCTATCCTGTAATATAGCAGTCTTCAATGACTGTTTGAGTGGCGCTTAAGATGCCTTGATCAAGAAGGAGGCTCTCTCGGTGAACAATCAAGTACCGAACTTCAATTTGGACACAGCCCCTAAAATACGCTCGTTTTAAAATATCTAATTTCTCGGAAACTTATCGTACGAATTGCATAAAAATTTGATTTTAGGCTAACTGAAAGGTGTAGAGTCCATTTATGCTGTTAGAATTGTGTACTGCTATTGAAAAAAACAAAGTTATGGTTCGTTTTAATAAGTAGATGGCCCCCTATGCAAATTTTATTAACATCATTTAAAAGTAGATTTTATCACCAATCGTGTGGTACCAATAACTTTCATCTACAATATTTTTTTTGCAAAGTTAGTAAGGGGTGTTTCCTTTTTTTTTTTTCCACGACTGTAGTTATGACGAGGGGGAAATTTCGTGATAGAATTAAAGAACATGAAGCAAATCTGAGATTAAGTAGATCCCATACTGCGTTATCAAGATTAGCTCAAACTCAACCTGTAAAAGTAGATTAAAATATATCCAAAATTATCATTCCTGCAAATAATTACCAGGGAGTCAGTATAAGAGAATATATTTTAATAATTCTTTATAAAGATATAGCTTGTAGCGATGCACTATCATACGATATCCATGGAGTTTGGAAATAATAGCTTATAATAGACGACAGCTTATCTTGTTGGAAATTTGAATACCTTTATTTGGCATCCTATTCTGTCGTTCAATATTTAAATTACAATCATATCTTTTAGACGATACATGATAGGTTGTATATATTGGTAGCTACATTCGTAATTTTGAATTGTCCAGATCACTGTAGTTTGAGCTTAAATAGTTTTAATTTACAGAACTTCTTTTATGTTGTACGGATTCACACAAAGCAAAATAACTCTGCTGGAAATATCTGAGTTTTAGAAAAATTAATGATAGAAAATCTCTTTTTTACGAGTGTGTCAGTAAGTAGGTCACAAACTGATATGAGAGGTCCGAAATTAGTATTAAATTGTTTCCAATTATGACAATAGATGGCAGCATAATCCAACTATAAGATGTTAAATTCGAATTTATGAGACAGTGGTTGTACAAGATGAGTAGGGTCGTACAAATGTTGTTGACGAAGAGCGAAGTGGTCGTCCATTTGAAATTGCGACAGAAGAATCAGTGCGGAAGGTTGAAGAAAAAGTTTCTATGCAGTCTGTTTTTGTATTTGTAAACTATATTCTACTAATTTGCGACCCCTCATATCAGTTTGTGACCTATTTACTGCCTTACGCTCGTACTTGGATAGAGCCACTTTTACTTGGCTGAATAAGTGGGATACGAGTTTGATTTTCTTTACGCAAATAGTTTGAATTAACGCGTATTATCACCGCTATATGTATATTTGAATAATTTGATATACCGTGAATATTTTCAAAATTAAAAAACAACTCTGACAAAGATTAAATTTGTTCTATTTTCTTATTTCATTTTTAACTATAATTTTTATTACAAATATATATTCTTTCCGTAAGTTAATAACTTTAAACCCATAACGTGTTCACAAATTTCACCCTTATAAATATAAATATTCAAATTTCCAATTGCCGAGGGTTGTGACAAAATATTTGCAGTCATGTATCTTGTATGAATCTGACAATTATGCATAAACGCAACAGAGTTAAACATATATGCAATTCTAATTTTTCATCGTTGTTTCTTTCAGAATTTATCCTAGTAAGCGTAGAATGATATTAGAAAGTATTTCACAAAATTTCAAAGCAAGTGTTACAATGAAGATATCAGGAAACACATTATGTATGATTATTATAATTTCAAACAGAAGTTACGCTAGATAACTTGAAATATTCACCTTTTAGGCAGAATAATTGCAATGCCGCGTGCATTCTAATTATATTACAAGGATTCTCGCATATATTACGCTTTGAAATTTTGAGATACATTATTCTTAGTACGTAAATTTTCATTATATAAATCTACTTCAGAAAATACAGATTATATATTACGTATGATACACAAAATCTATTAAAAAGAAGTTTTTCAAAAATAACTTATCTTAATTATTCGAAAAATTAAATATAAATTGCTTAGGCTAGTGCTTTTGTATGTTGGAATATTTTCAAATACGAGGGTGAGTCGGAAAATAAGTTTCCCCGGCAACTGTGGACAGAGGTGTGTATAAAAAACAAAAAATGAGATGAAACATCAAAGATAAGACGTAACTTTATTTTTCTACTTAAGTGCCAAGTGAGTTGAGACATTTGTCATGCCCTTTATAAGCTTCATAAAACCCTTCAGGGGGAAAAATAGGGCCCTGCATACAAAAGAAGCGTCGAATGGCTTGTTTGACTTCAGCATTCTTTACAAAGAAGTAGTCAAGCGTTGCTTTCATCTGTAGTGGCCATGCATGTCTGTTCAGGTCTTGCTGACGCCCCTCACTGAATTGGCGGCACCATCTCCACACCATTTGTTTCGACATCACATCTGGCCCATAGACTCCCACGTGGCAGTTATGGATTTCTGCTCCCGATACTCCACGTGCCCTTTCATAGCGGACAACCGCTCTCACTTTCTCCTTTGACCACGAATTCACAACGCACTCTCTCCATATCTACCGAGAACAGAATGATGCAAAGCCCCGATTTTTTCAAGGAGTGCTTTTTGAAGCTTATAAAGGGGTATGACAAATGTCTCATCTCCCTTGGCACTTATGTAGAAAAATAAAGTTACGTCTTATCTTTATTTTTTCATTACATTTTTTGTCTTTCATACACACTTCTGTCCACAGTTGCCAGGGGAAACTTATTTTCCGACTCACCCTCGTATGTGTTACGCTTTTTTAATTGATGATCAATCTAATTTATAGACACATGCACATAATAAAGATTTCCAGAAAAAAAGATTTCTTGTTTGAGTTATGTTTATTTTACGTGAAAAACAAAAGAACAATATATCGTCATATCGACTTATTCGAGTGATTTGCTCGAGGGGTTGCACAAAGATATTAAATGTCTTTTTGATATTTAATTAATTTTTTCATTTTTAAACCTATCATATCCTATCTTTTATTTATATAATAAATATATTCTCTCTTAAGTAGTTTAGGACACAGTTAGACTTCTGCTTTCTTTTTCTCATTTAGTTTCAAATGTACTAGTACTGCTATGCTCTGTGTAATTTCATTTAGATTCTCAAGGACATCGGTCCTCTCCACTCTTTTTTGTCATAGTACTGGGAGATGAGAGCCCTTGTTCCCGTTTTTCCTGCTAATTTCGAACAAAGGATGAAGCTTTTTACTGATATCAAGTAGTATTGAGAAAAAAAAAGCTATTATTACTCAATCAAGTGCGGTGCTACCATAGGTAATGACCTAAGATAAGGATAGGAAAACTAACTATGATTGGAAAATTAACTTTGAGAAGCTAGTTAAAATTACATAAAGTATAGACAGGGCTTAAAGTTATCGTTTAGAAATTACATGAAATGCTTAAACTGCTCAATTAATTGTAATTAAATAAAGCGAAAAATTCTGTTTTTAGTGTTCAATATCAAATATTTAGTGCATCTTATACGACACTTATACGTGCCACTCTTTGCGAAGAGGTTTAACATACCACTTGTTTGACTCTTCTGTCTACTATACTATTGTAGGACTGTATGTGGTATGTAAAGAAAAATTAATCGCAAAAATCCTATATTGCTTCTCATTGCTGGGGGGGGGGGGGACACAATTTTGACTAATCTAACAGAATCAAGAAATGCATTACTCCTCTAGATTTAGACATTTTGAAGCTGTTCATATCGATAGATTTAAAAACTCCTTGGTTACTTATTTGTCTATCGTTCCTTAAATCTTAACTTTCTGGGTGGATTTGTTGTGTCATGACACTTCACTTTCGCTTTGATTTCATAAGTGTTGGAACTTGATCCTCTTTTGGTATTCTGATTTCTGACATTTGCGTTTTCGCCGTACATATAGTTGGGGAAGATACTGTTTTTATAGTTTGTTAATACACTGATGATGTAAGTCCTAGAACTCACGAAACGTATACGTCTGTTCACATAACCTTATGTATTTTATTGTGTGTTTAAACGTTGATTTTTAGTCATTTATACTTTTGGTGTTATTTCATTCCGAAGTTTAGGAATATTTTAAGAAACACTATATTTTAATAACGAATCATATTGAATGTTAAGAGTGCAAACACCTTACAACAGTCGCATTCTTTACTAGGAAAATCTTTTTAATGAGCGTACCCTGAACAATTTGACAAAACAAAATCTGGAATGTTTAGATTTTATCATAATGAAATATCAGCAAAATCGGTATTAGCAATGCCGATAGATAATACGAAATAAACATGAATATTTATTTCGAAATATAAGCTATCACGAGTTTTCATGAACTTAATCGTGCTTATCTTCAAATGCTCTTGATTATCAAGTATTTTCGAACTGCATTGTATGATTCTCAGAGTCAGTGCAGATTGGTTATTTCCATAGACCGTAATGGTAATTTTTAATGGTAATTTTTAAGTTTAGTGGGAAGAAGTTTTTGTAATAATGGTTTGTTTGTGTAAGAGAAAGGGATCACAATAACTGTCAAATGGTAGTTTCGATTCAGTTCCTAGTTTCCGAGTACTTTATAAGCCACTTTCGCAAGACTTGTATACATTTCCCTACAAATCACCGGATAAATTATCTATTTAATCCATATTTAATCTATTTTTGATTTGTGTTTTTGCAATCGATTTATATGAAAAATCCCAAGGAAAGGCGACATAGTACAAGATATACAGGATGTCTACAAATTAGTTGGGCAATTTCGTAAGTTACGAACTTCCAAAATATTAAATGATATTAATTAGTTGAAAGTCAGACTAATAGTAATATTGCCGGAGTTTATTCATAGATAGCGTTAGGTGTCATAACTGAAGCTATCGCTTAGCGAGCGGAGGTGTTATTCAATAGCCACCACGATCGCAAGATCTGGCACCTCTTGATTTCGGTGTATGGGGTTTTGTAAAGGATCAAGAGTACAAGCCCCAAATTCCTGCATCCATTCCTGAACATAAATCAAGAATCTGTGTTGCAATTAATTTAATTGACGGAAATATGCTGACAAATCTGTGGCAAGAAATGATTTAACGATGGGACATTCGCACAGTCACGATAAGGAAATCACATCGAACGTTTGTGATAATGGTAAACTAGAACTACTTTTCTATCTTACAACAATATATGCTTTTTCACTCCCTGTCAATTCCATTCAATAAACCATTCTTTTTGCCCAACTAATTTTTAGACACCCTGTATAGAACGGCTATGTAATCAAGAATTCAAAGCATTAAGGTATTGTCTCCAGGTTCAAAACAGGGAGTCGATATCTTTCGAATCCAACCGAAACCACTGGGTCAGATTTTTAATTACAACATGTTTCAAGATATGCTTTAAAAAATTCAAGTGAATTCGCTTCAGAATTTTTAACATGGATAAACGCATACACACTAATGTATAGCGCGAATGTTTCTTTCAGATAAAACTACTCTAATTGTTTCCATAATATCTCTTTTGGAGATTATTCCTTTATCTAATGACGGTGCTTACAAGTACCATAATAATAACTTGTTATAAAATTCAATTAATACATGGATTAGCTGTAATAGAGTTTAGAATGAGTTATAGATACATTACTTTATCTTGTTCCAAAAGCATTGATGGTTACACAAAACAAAAATATTTTTAAAATGATGATTTCTTTTGACTTTGCATCTTTTCAGCTTTCCTTGGCGTTGTTTGGGGGGGGGGGGAGGATTTTTCAATTAGGAAATATTTCTATATTTCTATTGAAAGAACGTTATATTAGTACATTTCCTAATCCTACAAATTACTAAGAAAAATATTTAAAACTATAAAACTATAAAACAGGAATTCTGCTTTTTCAGAATTTAGTGTCCCCCCTCCCCGATGAGAAAAAAAAATGTATATATAAATAATACAATACATATTTCAACTTTAAGACTTACAGTACACGCTTTTATTTTATGTAAAATGGCGTCATTCGCATCCGCTAAAGAATTCCACATTTACGATCCACTCTTAATGTCTAATGATTCATAGGCCTTCATTTGCTTGTAACATTAATAAAAATACTTAACATTAAATATAGTTTGTAATAGCTCCATGTTTTAACAGAAATCCTTCGTTAGTATTTTTTCAAAATAGCACGTATTTTAATTACAATTTATTTCGGTTGTTATGAAAAAATGGCAACAAAAATATATAATTAATATTTTAAACTATTTTTACTTTATTTCTACAGAAAAAACGTGTACTTCCTTTGCCAATATTGAGCAAATGGCTCCAAACACTACAAAAAAAAAAAAAAAAAAAAAAAAAAAAAAAAAAAAAAAAAAAAAAATATTTCAAAAATATACGGAGATGCAGTTTTCAAACAAATTACATTTAAAAGTACTTTTTTTTTCTTAATACCATAGGCGTAGGACATGGGGGAGCTGGGGGAGCTCTGGCTCCCCCTGAAATATTTCAGACCCGGATAATTATAATATTATCGTAGATCGATGTAGTAGTAAAATCTATTCATCGTTGTCCGGTCATCCAAGGCTATCGTATAGATGGCTGGTGACTTCCCCAACGTGGTTTATTAGTGAGAAATTGCAGACTCAGGCATCGGCCGGAGTAGCTCAGTGGTTAGAGCAGCAGTCTTGTATACTGTGGTCCCGGGTTCGATTCTTGGCTCTGGCTAATTTTTCACTCCAGTTGGGTTTATTGTATTTATTGTTTGTATGTCTGTATAATATTTATATATACCTTTAACTGTTGAATGCAGGCGTTATTTACGTGTGTATGTGTGTTTTATTGTATATTGTAGTATGAGTGTTTTATTATAATTATCGTAGATCGATGTAGTAGTAAAATCCATTGATCGTTGTCCGGTCATCCAAGGCTATCGTATAGATGGCTGGTGACTTTCCCAATGTGGTTTATTAGTGAGAAATTGCAGACTCAGGCATCCGCCGGAGTAGCTCAGTGGTTAGAGCAGCAGTCTTGTATACTGTGGTCCTGGGTTCGATTCCTGGCTCTGGCTAATTTTTCACTCCAGTTGGGTTTATTGTATTTATTGTTTGTATGTCTGTATAATATTTATATATACCTTCAACGTATTTATGTTTGAGTACTTTAGTATTATTGCTACACAAAAAATTAGCACATTAGGGGTATAATTTCAGGTGATATTATTGAAAATAAGAAAATGCAATTTAACATTAGAAGCACTAAATTTTGAATTTTTATAATTCAAAAACTTATCATTCAAATGACTTGAAATTTGGTGTCTAAGCATAGTTTGAATCAAAGATTTGAAATATCTTGTTAAAATTGGATATTGCCATTGAAAAAATAAAGTTATAATTCGTTTTAATATGTAGAGTGTCCCCTAAGCAAATTTTATATACATCATTTAAAAGTAGACTTTATTTCCAATTGTTCGGTACCAGTAACTTTCTTCTTCGATAATTTGTTGAAGAGTTAGTAGGGATTGTTTACTTTTTTTTCCCCATGACTGTACTTCAAAGTTGCAACATCGATCTCAATAAATTTCGTGGACATTGTTTTGACGGAGCCGGTAATATGAGTGGCATCATGCAAGGCGTTCTAACAAGGTTCAAGGAGTTGCAACCGAAGTCTTTTTTCGTACATTGTGCAAATCATTCCTTGGACCTTGCACTGCAACAGGTGGCGCGTTCCAGCAGATTAAATGCAGATTCCTTAACCGTTTAAACGCCGTACTATGAACGGATCTTCCTATTAATATAAAATTTTGGAATTGTGCTTCTTTAGAGCACCTCTATCTAATACAATAATAAAATTTTGGAAAAAAAAATGTTTTCCTATTTTTTTGCTATGTTCCATTATTGGAACATTGGCGTTTCGTGGGTTACATTTTTATACAAAATTTTCAACAGAAGAAAATATTCAATACAGATAATATTTTGTGGTATTTACTGAGTATATATATGTATTATTACACAATTAATATACATTATTACACAATTAATTAATATTAAAATATAATAAAATACCTGATTTTGGAAAATCTAAACAAAATTCTTGAATTATGTTCATTTCTAGTGCCCATGATATGCTAGGAAACAACTTTGATGAATGCGTTTATCGCACTGAAAACATTTCTTTGTTGTGTTTTTTTTACAAACTACGCAACGCCCTTGAGATGTAGGTACAATATAATGTCCATCAGATATTCTTACTTCCTTTTTCACATGACAACGGGGTCCATGATGAATGACCAGACGCTCTTTTCTCCGTAGAAGAAAAGTTGCAATTTGTCTACGAAATTCCAAGTGCGATATTTTGATGTCATTCACCTCAGAGTGTATAATCCAACTTGAAACCACTGCCATATTTAAAGCATTTATGAACAGATTCCACCACCATTTCTTGCTCCTCATTTTTGGCCTATAACTGCCTAAAAGTTTATCTAAAACATCAACGCCTCCCATGCCTTCGTTGTATTTCTTGATAATATGAAGTTGAGTAACATCAATTTTGCATTTGTTTGCATTTGAATATCTCTTTACTGTTCCAACGGGTTCATGTGTGTAGCAGTTCGATGCTACTGATACCACCGCATTATCGTTGTAACTGCAGATATATACCGCTCCATCGGAACGAAAATCATAATTTCCCCTGTCTTCTTTAGCGAGATCTTTTTTAGATTTCAATGGACAAAGGGCAGTGCGATTTTCACGAATTGTGCCTGTCGCTCGTATTCCACGTGCTGCAAGATCCGAAATTAAATCGTAGGAAGAAAAAAAGTATCAAAATATATTTCATGCTTTGGATTTTCTTGCAAGTTAGATAATAATTCGTTCAAGACTCTCGAGCCTAACTGTCCAACGGACGAGGATCCTTTTCTTCCACTGTATATCTCCATAGCGTATGGATATCCATTTGATGAACACATCATCCATATTTTAAATCCAAACCTAATATGTTTTCCTCTGATAAACATTTTGCATGTATGCCGGCCATAGTACGGGACCATTGATTCATCAATGCTCAACTTCTCGTGCCAGATTCCAAACTGTTGCAGATTTTTGGATAACTCTTTATATATCGGTGCTATTTTACCAAGTTTATCGTTTGCTTTCAATTGATTATTGTCCATCAAGTGAAAATACTTCTTCATCTTTCTAAAGCGATTGCGGGTCATAACAGTTGGAACAATAGGAACGGACGTATCTTCAGCTGTGCTCCAATACATATCTTCAGTAGGAACAGAATGGTATCCACTTAGAAGAAGTAGACCAAAAAACTGCAAAATATCTTCATATACTACATATACTTCATATACTTCATATACTTCAATATCTTCTCCTTTTTGTAAAGCGTACAATTTTGTCATTTTAGCGAGGAGTTCAATATAGTCATGAGGCAAAAATTAAAAAAATAGGTCGACAGGCGACAGATTTACTAAGTTAGGAAACGTCTTCAAAATTGTTTCGATTCTGTTTGATATAATAGGTTTTTTAAAATCACATTTTCTCTTCCATGCAATTTTCTTTTTAGGAGGTTTCTTTACTTTCTGTGCTTTTTCAGAAGTCGGGACAATATCTGCAGATTCCAACTTACGTTTCCTTCCCGGAAGTTCAATTTTTATATTCGATGGACCGGCTTCTGCATTGAGTATCACGTTTTCTCGGCAACTAGTATTATCGTTTTTGCAAATTACGTCTATCATTCCAGTCACGTCAGCTGGTATAACGGGCTCAAAGTCATTCTCCACAATATCCTCTTCGTCTGTTATATCGCCTGGTTCATCTGGAGGTAACTGACATATATCAACATCCGATAAATCTGAATCCGAAAGAGTTTCTAAATACGCTACTGCTTCTTCTACAGTTAAAAATTTTTGCAACATGTTTTATAATCAAAATCGAAAAAAAAACATATATTCTACTAAAAAAACATTCTGCTGAATATAATATGTATTCTACTAAAGAAATCTATTCTACTTTAGCTTCTAATAATGCTACAAATTATTCCAACTGCGACTCAACAAAACACGAACGTTCCATTCAAATAAAGAAAAAGAAAAAGCTTTTTTCCCTCTTTCTATTTGCGCCCCTCCCTTCAATTTACACTTTACTTACCTAATAAAATAAACTCTTCTGGGTAAATGCTTTGACACGGTCTGCTGTTTGACCTTGACGATACCAACATTGAACCAGTCAACGGATTATATAATGAGATTTGAATTTCTTATTTATGTGATTACTCATTTTGAAAACTGTATCGCTAAAGCGCCAATGTTCCAAAATCGGAACATGAGTTTTTCAAACTGCGTCAAACATTTATATTTTATTTTAGAAAGTTTTTACTAGCAATTTTTTACAAGTAGTAGTTCTCTTCTTACGACTATAAAATATAATTTTAATTTTTTTGCCTAATATATGTGTTGGGGAATGTTATTTGAAATAGTGAAAAATACCTCAAAAATAAGAAATTTCTAAAAATCATAAAAAATAACAAAAATAAAATTTAATTTTTAATATTTAATAAAAATAAATATTTCATAATCATTCTTATCATAATACAAACAACCAGTAATAATTCGAAAATTATTTACATTTGTAACATTTAGTTAAAACTTCTGTTCCAATTTTGGAACATTGGCGTTTAAACGGTTAAGTTTGATCAAGATGATATCGAATCTGATTAGAGAATCGTCAAAAACGGAGAGATGTCTACAAGAACTTCGTTCTTTGCCCAACTAACAATGAAGAAGAAAGCAACATAAACTTAAAACCAAAGCAGTTGTTTCCTGTCTGCCCGACCAAATGGGCAGTTCGATTTGCTACAATATCGAGATTCGTGGAAAATTATCCAAGAGTGTTAGGGACTCTGGATGCATTATTGAAAATCCAACAGCACTACGTCATGAAAAAAACGCTGAAGTTAAATTTTTCATAAGAAGCTTGAAAAAATCAAGACATTTGTTGGCATGAACATGGCCAAGGAACTTTTTGGCCCTTGCGAAAGTTCTGCAAACAACTGGATTTCTTACCACAAGCGTCAAGAACACCGTTTCAACGTTAGAAGAAACCCTACAACGTATGAGAAAATATAGCCATTTCGAAACTCTCAACAAGAAATAGGAAAGAAAAGTGTCCACATTAAATTTGGAAATGAAAATGACGAGCGTCTCCAGACATAGTTCCAATAAGATATGAGCATACAAGCCATCCCTCCGCTCCAGCACAACATGGACAAGAAGAAAAATTGCGAGTAAATTTCAGAGAAGCACTGGACCTTATTACCAATGAATTAAAAAACGATTTGATAAAAAAAAAATTGACTCTCTCATAAAGATCGAATCTATATTCACGGACACAGCTTCAACCACTTCAAAAGATCTCAAACAAAAGCTTGGAATACATGCTGATGATTTTGACTTGACAAATCTTTCTGCTCAGTTGACGTTTCCACTAACACTAATCCCGGATGGAACTGACAGAAATGCGTTGTCGATCACAATTGATCGCAATTAAAATTATGCCATCGGAGGAATGGTGAAGAAATTATTTTCTGAGTTTACCTTTTGGCAGAATTTAGTTTGGCGATTTCCGACATCAGTAGCAACAGCTGAGAGATCTTCCAGCGCTCTTCGCCGTCTTCAAACACACCTCCGAATAACAATATGTCAACAGAGACTCAACCACTTGATGCTACTGCATATTTATATTTTATAAAGAGGAGGCCTTTAAAATTGATTTGGAAGAGATTCGGGATCGTCCATAAATTATGTTTCTATATATCAAGTATATATAATAAAAATTATTTTAACTGGATTAAAGAGTTGGTGATCTTTTGATATGCTTCTATTTTATATACTCCTGTTTGTGAAAAGTGCAACACAAAGAAGGAATCCACCGAAATGAATGAAATTATGAATAAATGATCCCCGCCACTAGCTTTCCACAATATGCCCCGGCTCACCCTAGTTGTACGAAGTTCCTACGCCATTGCTTAATACGTCGGTATAAAAATTGAAAATGTGCGATATTTTGAAGATAAAAAAATACAATAGAGTTTTTTATCGTACTACTTTGTTTTACAGCTGGCTTCTGTCAGGTAACGTTATTTTTTGGAGATGACACAAAAGAAGGTGGGAGAAAGAAATAGCGTACCGTACCGGGGCTAATAAAAGATTTGAGTGGGGTTATAAATATTGCACAAAATTCCTATAAATTCAAATTTAATTAATCCTTCTAAATACTTCAAACCTTCTAAAATTTATTAAATGATTATGTAAATCTTCTAATGTCATTTAAACAATTCACGATAAATGCTTTGGAAGATAAAATTTTCATGAATTCATAATTCAGTACATAAAGGTTTAAATCAGAATAAAATATTTTTATCACAGCTGTAAAATAAATCAATGATTTATTTATAAAAATTTGGCTGAAAAAATTATAATAGAAAAAATATTGTAAAGAAAAACACTATGAAATATTTTTTTGGTTGTTGTTGTTGTCGTTTAAGTAATTCTTTATAATAGCACAGTGGTTAGGGAGTTGAATTCGGAATTAATTAGGGGAAAGCTGGAAATTATTTTAACCCCTTCTCTTTAGGTCTAGAATGAATATGCTATGATTTCCCACTCGTACTAGGTGAGCGTTAGGAAATATGTATAGATTTGTAGTAAAAAAAAAAAAAAAACACGTTTTATTGCATACGATAACAATATATCAAAACAGCTAACTCTGTCAAAAACATTGTCAATAGAAATGTTGTAGAGCTTAAAATTCTGAGTAAAATGAGTACCTACACTGAATATTTTTGTTGAGCATTAAGGTCACAATTCTACTTTAAACTTTTAGATCCGTGCGTAGGGGATTGAACTCAGAATTAATTTGGAGAAAACTTGAAATTGTTTTAATCCCTTCAGGTCTTAAATGAACGTACTATGTTTTCTTCCTCGTACTTGGGTGAATGTCACAAAATATGTACATATTTATTTTGGAAAAACACGTTTTTTTTTAATTACCTTAACAATATCTCAAAACAACTAACTCTTTGAAAAATATTGTCAGTAGAAATGTTGTAGAGCTTAAAATTCTGAATAAAATGAGTACCATCATTAATTTTTTTGTTGAACATTAAGGTCGCAATTCTCTTTCAAAATTTTGCCGTAATCGCTAATCAAGAGCTTGAAGCCAAGAGAGATCAAGTTAACTTAAAAATTTCTCAAAACAACTAACTCTATCAAAAACATTGTCAATACAAAAGTTGTAGAGCCTACAATTCTGAATAAAATGAGTACCTACACTTAATATTTTTGTTCAATATTAAGACAACAATTTTGAGATATTATTAAGTTAACTTGGTCTCTTTTGGCTTCAAGCTCTTGATTTGAACAATTTTGAAATAGAATTGCGACCTTAATTTTGAATAAAAATATTAATGATGGTACTTATTTTATTCAGAATTTTAAGCTCTACAGCATTTATAGCGAACATTTATAGCGACAATGTTTTTGACAGAGTTAGCTGTTTTGAGATATTGTTATGGTATACAAAAAAACGTGTTTTTTTACTATAAATCTATACATATTTCCTAACGCTCACCTAGTACGAGGGGGGAAACTTAGCATGTTCATTGTAGACCTAAACTAAAGGGATTAAAACAATTTCCAGCTTACCCCTAATTAATTCGGAATTCGGCATTTTTCCCTCCCCTACCACTGGTCTATAAATATTTATTCGACTTTTAATAACAGACTTTTTAATTTTTTACTTTATTATATATATATACTAGCTGAGTACCCGCGCTTCGCTACGGTAAATCCTCTCTCTTTCATAACTTCCTATTTTGGTCGACTGTCTGTCTTTCTTTATCTTTCTCAATCAGTAATTCTAATTTTCCAAACTTTCCTAGCTTTTATATGTAAAGATGGCATTATGCAATCATTGATTGCCTTCCTTTAGTTCTCTTGCTCCAAAAGACGTCATTTGGAAGCAACGGTTGTACTTCTGGGCAGCAGGAAGAAAGTTTTCGGATTGTGGGTGCTGATGCGTCAGGAGGCTATGTAAGATTTCAGGGTAAATTCTCCAGGTTAGAGAACTGGACATTACCGTCACTGCAACACATCCCTGGAGTCTCATTTTGCCACTTCAAAGTATGGTATTAGGTACATGGTAACTGAGGACCAAGATCAACAGCTTTTTCCTTGGAATAATCAATCAAAGGATCATATTTAAAACCAGACAAATACTTAATAATCCCAGGAAATAATCTGACATGCGATTTGTTTTTATGTTTTACTGTAGCTGCCTGACCTTTGAACGTGTAAATTAGAGGAATCCTTTTTTATTGCTTTTTTAATGACTTCGGGACTCTCTATATTTTTTTTCAGTTAATTTCTTAAATTCAGGGGGGATTTGCATGCTTTAAAACAGCATCTTTTACTTGTTTTTTTTCTCTGATTTTATCTGTAAATCTTTTTCTGCGTTTTATACTTCTTTTAACTTTAACTGCATTGCAATGATAAGACAGGTTTTGTCAGAAATGCACAGGTCAGTGTGAGCAGCAATTTAGGACTGTGGAAATATGCAGGAGAAATTCAGGCCTCAAACCATTGGCTCACTTGTGGTCAGAAATTTTTGGATATTATCGAGGTTAGTTGATAGTTTAACATTATCAATGCTTGTTGTTTCACTCAAATGAATAAGAACATCAAAGTATCCTTCATTAAAATCCCCTAGGATTATTTTGATTCCAATTCCATGCATTGCCTCTCGAAAGATAGCAAGAACGGCACCACCAAGAAATATCTGAAACTCATAAATATACATTTCTCCTGAGGCTTTGATTTCGAAAATAGTTCCATAGGTATAAAGTTTAGACATTTCGTTGTGGTATCGACGTTTAGTACTATAAGGAGCTCCAGAGCGTTGTTGAGTCAACCAACGGTTTGAATCTCCGCCAATTATTGGATACGTGACGCACAATGTCTGCCCGAATTTCATTAGCCATTGTTACGTTACCGTGCACCAGATATGACGCATTGGAGAACAGGCAATTTCCGTCATCACGGATGTTTACGATTCGACAACTAATCTGTATTCCATTAATTACAACAAAGTTTTCATCCATTAGGATAGCTTTTTTCTTTCAAATCAATAGAGTTAAATATTGCAAGCAACGATAATTTGTTATTATAAAAACCATATGAAAACATAATAACTGTCTAAGAAAATAATATTTTGTGACGATCACCGAAAAAATTGCCGGAATAACATATTAGCACTTTTATTTACACTTAAACAGAAGTTTAAAAAAATGAAATTTCTTTTATAACGTGAGCATACAGATGCGATACTTCAGAAAACTGCTCACGTGATGTGATAATTCTCCAGAGCAAAGAAACTGAAGTAGTTGTTTCTTTGAAGGCTTTAGCGTGTTCTTCAAATATTAATAATATTTTCCAATCTACTAATTTAAATATCATTTAACACATTTAAACTACGACTACATTTTACTAATTTAAATAACATTTACTAATTTAATATCACAATACTTTTATTGACATTTTGCCGTCGAACACAAATAAAACACTCTTTTTTTTACAACTTATTCTGTTCAGATGCATAACACATTTCGATTATTTACATCTACAAAACCAAGTAAATTCTTCTGATTTTCATATTTCCTGAGGTATTGGACATTTTTTAATTAGATGAAAGAATTTCTAAGATTACAATTGCTAATTTCTTAAAATATATACGTTACTATAGCAATGGACAGTCCGGGCGGAATAAACTGCTTGCGGGTGTACATTTCGTTACACTATTTTATAATCATGAAAAAATATCCTTCTTGTTTTATCGACATCATTAATTTTTTCGTTGCATGCCTATAATACATGCCTTTTACTCATTTTATTTAAAATGCATACGTTTAAAATATATGTCTTTAACTAATTGTATTTAGAATGAAGAAAATAAAAAATAATAAGAAGAAAAAATACCTTAATCCAAAAAAAAAAAAAATATTTCAACATCAAAGATTATTTTGTAATTTACACACGCGAAATATGAATAATGTTATTGGCTATAAAATGAAATGAAACATTTGAAAATAAAAATAATTTGTCTATAAAAAAATGAGCACTTAAAAAATATATAACTTTTGAAAATTACAGACTTTGCCCCACCAGTTTTTTAAATCAATAAAATTAATACTTAAAAACATAAATAAATATTTTCCAAGTAATAAAATATAGTCAAATTTAAACTGCTATTTCTGCAGTCTTGAAATTGTAAATGTCGTTTACAATTACTACGTGGCGTACGTAATACGTATGCCTCACATTGCAGTAAACATTTCATTCTTTGAATGAAGACATTCATGGTTTTGTGAACAAAACATTTTTATACGTATAATTCCTAACTTCTGAAATAATTTTCTTGTAGCTTCCTCATCATCAGATAACTGCTAAATGGTAAAATCTATGTCAGTGTCAGATCTATGTTATAATTAATAATAAATATTTTCTATTCAAAAAATAACAAATTTAAAAGTTTTATCAGATTACGATGGAATAATACTCATAAAAAATATCCACGTACAATAAATAGCAAATATTAATGTTTGGCACGGTTTGCAATAAAAATCGTTTGCACAGTTAGGTTTGAAATAAATGGCGCGATGCCATACATTTTCGTATGGTGTTGGTAGAACGAAAAAGTACAACAGTTTTACCTTTCTTCTTTTTTTTTTTGGTTTTAGTTTTTGGGGCATTTGTAATTTTTTTCCTAACTAACATAGTTGTTTTAATTATTTGACCAAACGAATGGATTAAAAAATGATTCAAATTGAACTTCTTCCCTTGCTATAGTAACAGAATGAAGAGAATGAGTTTTTAGAAATGATCACTTGAAAATTCGATGTTTTGGCGCCAAAGATAGTGCTAAATTAGAAAAATATGAAATATATCATTAACTAATAGACTTAAAAGAATTTGGTTAGCACCATTCGATTCAGCATACAAAAATACACTAAACTATGTTATCAGTTGAAAAATAACTATAAAATCAGATTTTTTATTTTTTTAAAAATCGTTCTATTTTTTACCCCCCTTAGGGATCGAAATTTAGAAAATCCTTTGTTAGCGGCACTCTATTTCATAAGACGTATTTTTACCCGAAATTTCAAGATTTTAGGTTCAGTAGTTTGGGCTGCGTGTTAATTAATACAAAATCCAGACTTTCTTATATATATATATAGATGTAGCATTTTGCTACCGACTTTCAGATATTTAGGCGACACCAGTACACCTCGACATAAATTGTAGTAGAGCAATCAAAACCATCCATCCGTTATATTTAAAATATCGGATTGCAGTCAGGGTGGCGAGAAAAGACATGCTCGAAACACATTGAGGTAATTTCCCTTGCGTAATGAATATAGAGAGTCATCGTCACTTTTGAAACTGGTTTTATTGGCAAAAAACATAGTAAAACACTTCCAGTAGTTATTCCATCCACTCTCAAAAATCGATCATCGCTTCATAAAACGTTAGATGTTATAAGAATAGGATCTACACAATAGAACGTTCACTCCAAGCGACGCAGCTTAATTAGACAACCAGAAAAACGTAAAATCTTCCCTCCATCGCCGATGTAATGATATTTGTACTCGGAAAAAACAGCGCGCGGACGGTTACAGAAAGGTAAAAGACCAATGCTAGAAGAGAGGTGGGGAAGGATGGGACATAAAACGGATTGCGATTGGATGGGAAAGGATGACGTCGATAATGAACTCTTTTACACGGCGTCAGAATTAAAGTGCAAATAGTGCTGGCGGACGCATGGAATTGTGTGTATAGAACACCAAAGAAAATATGATATTAAAACATTCGAAAGAAAGAGAATTTAGTTTTAGAATAAAATGAAAAAGTAATTTAATGGGTTTTATAAGATTAGGCGAATGATTAAGGTTTTTAGAATAATAAAAGAATACGCAACTTTAAATGCATGAAATAAAAGACAAAAGATATTAAGATATTATTAAAGATAGGTAAAAAAGGAAAAATATTAAGAATTTGAAATAGTTTTACTAAGAAAAAGAGGCGAAAAATTTTATTATTACATATATATATATATATATATATATATACATATATATATATATTAGAATTTACCAAAATGTTCAACGATGATAAAACGCGTTGTGATACGAACGCAAAATCCCCGAGTTCCCGGAATAACCTAAATGTCAACGCATTTACCATTCGCCTTCAGATTCCTTATAAAGTAACGTCTTAAAAATGTATCAAATCTTTATAAAAATCGTCTGCGGTGGGAAATGTATAATAAATACACTTTAAAATGTAACTTTAAAACAATTTTGTACTCAAAATTGAAATAATTATTATCAATACTTCATAACTATGAATTTGATGTTAGATAAATAATTTTTAATGCAACCTTTAACAAAATTTTCACAAAAATTATTTTTTTTTTCTTTTGAGATTTTCGTCACTGTTTGTTAAATTAATGTGTATATTTTAATGGATCTATAGCCAGCTACTTTTATTTATAAATTACTTGGCAGTACCTTTTCATAAATCGATTTTTTTTTTTTAATATGGAAGTTTTTTTTGGCTAAGCATGCGAATTCTATAACGGGCGAAACGACAATCATTTAAATCCTTTCTAATTAAAAGATCTTTTTGTGGTAATATTCTTTTAAATATAATTGAAACATTTTATAAGACGGTCCGGGTGTAATTTTGAATTATATTTTAACTTGTGCAAGTGCATTTAGTAAATTGACGAATACGTGATTACGGCTTAAGGGGTCTTATACATTTTAAATGCGAGGAAATTTAACCAAAAAATTCAAAGTTTGGAATAGCCTATCTTTAAAACCCTTTTATGTATAAACATGAAATTTTGGCTATTGATTAAACATATTACCGCTGTCATTAGAAAATTATTAGCCTTTTATTGGATTTGTATATTGTTGAAATCAAAATAGCTCTTTATTTTACTCCATAATTCATTGCGAGCATATTTTGAGAAAGTATGTATAGATTGTCATGAGATTTAATAAAGATACTAAACATATATGTGTGTTTAAAGTGAACTACTCATAGGCCAAAATTATTTCATTAACTATATCAAAAAATATTTTTGCAAAGAAGAATATTTATTTTGTATTTTTAATGAATAAAAATAGACATGAATAAACATATTACCATTGCAAATACTTAAAAGTAGTTCATTTTAAGCACACATATTTGTTTAGTATTTTTACCAAATTTCATGGCAATCCATTCATACTTTCTCAAGATATCATGCGTTCAATGACTTCTGGAGTAAAAAAAAAAAAAAGAGCTATATATATTTTAACAATACACAAATTTTATAAAAGGCTAATAAATTTCTAATGGTAGCATATTACAAAGCACAATCTGTTTAATTAATATCCACAATTTCATGTTTATACATAAAAAGGTTTTGAAGATAGACTAATTCAAACTTTTAAGTTTTTCGTTAATTTTCGACGTGTTTAAAATGTGCAAGACCCATTAATTTCTAGAACATAATCAAAAGTCACCAAGACATACTACAAAACGGAAAGTTGTTTTCAAAGTTTCGTTCGCATTAATTTAGCCCGATAGGTCACTTTTCAGAGTGAATATTCTGTATTACTATTCTGTGCTATAGCAAAGTTAATTTTTTTTTTAATTATCTCTCATTGAATGAAATATGAATTAATGAAATATTATTTTTTTACTTTTATGACAGTTTAAACAAAACTGTTTGTTTTAAATTAATACACATTTTATATTAATACAGATTATATGTTTGGATGCGGAGTGGTGTTCAAATAGCAATATGAAAAATATAACCGAAAGATAATTTCCAAATATCATTTATCTACATAACTCAGCAAATATTGCGTTAAGTTTCTTTCAAAATAATTCTGATTGGGATACATTTTGAAACAGCTTTGTATAATAGGTTAAACAAAAACAAGGTCCTATCAGAATCTTAATCATATCTGTAATCTTCCAATTCGAATCAAGCATGTAAGCATGATCAAGCATTCTGAAGCATGTAATATATCTGACGAATAAACAAGAATAACTGCGTATCACTGTCAAATCGATAAATCTTGCGCCGAATGCTCTTTTTAAATAAAATATTTTATTGATAATAAAACTATTTAAAGTTATATTATACATATTTACAAAACTTTAAATCAAGTTATTAGGGGGCGCAATGCTCCACGTTCATATTGCATTTATTGAAAATAAAACGTCATTTCTTTATGTCATAAAATTCATTCAATTTTAAAGCAACCTTCCGTTGCGTTCTGTTTAGAAAACAGAAAGTTGTTTTGTGAGTCGAAGCAGAAGTCGAAATTACATAGCGAGTAGCGCCGATCTAACTATAATTCTTTTTTGTTCAGGGTGTTTCAACTTGCAAGTCTTTCCGACTTCCATTCAACTGGCGAACCTTTCTATTATTGTTTACACCATTTTTTAAGCATGAAAAATTAAACAACAGTAATAAATATCAATGAAAATTTTCGTATATTTCAATCTTTCACAAAATATCCGATGGCAGAATGCTTAGAAATACATTCGTAAAGTTAGTTTCAGTATACATAAAATCAAGTGCATCAGAAGAATATGGAAATATGTTGTTGCATCAGTATTACCTTGAAAATTTAGAATTATATGCGATATTGTCTCAGAAATAAAAGCATTAATAGGAGGAACTGAAGTAACAGATCAGATATGAATATTATAAATATCTTTTTAAACAAAATTTACGTTAAATAAAACAATTATCGTTTAGACAAAATAACTTTAGAACCTCATGCGTTCTAATTACATTGCAGGAATTCTTGTACAAAACTACACTGTGAAACATTGTCGAAATACAGTATAACTTCAAAAATCCGGCATCATCGGGAGAGAGACAATGTCGGATTTTTGAAAATTCTGGATTTTTGAAGGAATGTCAAAAGTAGTACTACATTCTTAATGGTGCCTTTAGCCATAATTTAACCCATTATTAAATGTTAATTATGTAAGAAAAAGAGAAAATTAAATAAAAAATATAAACTTTACTTTCATTAATTGATATTTTCTATGTTACAAAAAAATCTAATAAAGAGTGAAATTATTTCTTCTCGTGTAATTTCGGAAACATCGATGTGAATTTTGTTTCCTACAATTTTTTTGGCCGTTCTTTAACAGATTTTCTTGAATTTTATACAGATGAAGAATCTCTATTTCGGAAATACAGTCTAATTCTCTGAAGCAGATATTAATTCGCTAGTCAAATTTATGCATTTTTCTAGTAACACATTTTCCCTTGCCTGTTGTTCCTCCTCGTCTTCGGAGTTGCTACTTGCGTTATCGACGGTTCTATTTAGCACAGCATCAGAAGAGAGACTCGAAAGAACTTCTCCGAAAGAACTTGTGTACTAGTATCCACGCCATTGCTGAGCAAAGGTGCAGCTTCCAGAAAATTTGTTCAAAAAATAATCCCTTCTGACAAAAAAAAAAAAAATGTCAAATATTATTATTTTCCATTTTTACTTTCCATCTTGAAGTTTTTAATTCATAAACAATTGCTATTTTTCTTCTAACATAACTCGAAAGTGTAAAAGAACAAGGAAGGGAAAAAGATGATTTTGATGCCTGACTTTTGAAGCTGCCGGATTTTTGAAATCATACTGTATATGCTTTGTTTACATGTTTTAATTTGTTAAAGTTTTAAAAAAGTTTTAAGATCGGTATAGAAGTATCATTCAACCAGAAACTTTCTCTTTCTTTGTAAATACTGAAAAGAAAATTATATTTAAAGTATCCTACCATAAAATTAAAATGCATAAATATAATATACTCTCAGAAATATTTTCTTCCATTCACGGAAATTTTCCTGGCAGCACTACTACGGGATTTTTCTCTTCATTAACGAATTTCCGTTTTTTTTTTTTTTTCGTTACAGGATGTAAAATATACGTTAATTGCAGAAAATGAATAAAATAATAGTAACTGAGCTTACGGTCGAACCAACTACCTTAGCATTACGAAACAACCACTTTAACCACTCGGCTACAGTTATTCCGTAGAGCAAAACATTAAAGCAAATATGTTTGCTTAAGATGTAATGCTTGATTAATTTCTTTAAAAAAGTTTTAATTTTGAAGTTAATTTCGGGAAGATTTTGTCTTTAATTAGATTGTGGCTTTGATTTTAATAGTTTAGCATTAATAGAAGATAAAAGAAAAAGGAATTATAATATAATTAAATATATATTAAGTAGATCGCTAGTTGTAAAATTCGAAAATATTTTTGTTTTCATTAAATTCGATTTATTTTCCATTTAATATTTTAAATAATATATCTATTTTATATGTGCGTGTAGATTATATTTTAAATATGAATGTTTTTCTTAACATTAAAAAACACATTGTGGGTACATTTAAATGAATGAGAATTTATTTTTAAATTCAAAAACACTTTTGTTTTCTGTTTTTCATTTAAAAATAATTTCGGATTTAAGTATTCATAGAGCCAATACCCATTCGTGGTTGGAATGAACGAAATGTATCCCTCTTTTTCAAACATTCCGGAGGAATTTTCGGACAAAATATGTTTTCTTGTAGTACAGAAAATATTTTTAAAAGATGAGGAATAATGTAGTCTATATAAACGAATTTTTCTGACAATGTATGTAAATATATATTGTTGATTAAGCAAAAGTGTTGTGCGTCTAAATTTTTACGTATGTTTTAAATAATTTAGAGAATTTTAGATTCGTAGGGAAAAAAAGAGCTAAGTAAATAATTTTAAAAAATGTTACAAAGTCAAATATTATGAAAAAAAAAATATATCCATTGATTTTATTTTAAGCAGTGAAATATAATAAATAAATACTAACAGAGCTGCAAATGTCCTAATTAAGTTAAATGTGTTTAATGGTAGTTAGAAATTTCATAATTAAAATGGGAAATGATATTCATTTTACAATATACACTCAATAACTGATGTATTCTGGAATCGAATATAGTATAAATCTCAAAACGACGTTTGTTTGTTTATTATCCAGTTGTGTGTTTCAATAAGGTTACAAAAGCAAATGAAATTACACCGTGCTCTATTTTAGTTTACCAACCATTCAATCTTCATGGGCTCCTTGTTTATCGTTTTATTGTAAAATTGAATGAGATCAGTTCACTGAATAATTCGCTTTGTATTTTTAATAAGATATTTGACAGGTTTATAAAGGCGATATTACACGAGATTGATACTTATATGTATCAAATACACTGTAAAAAAAAAAAAAAAAAAAAAAAAAAAAAAAAAAAAAAAAAAAAAAAAAAATCCGACCAGTTTTCCTGTAGGAATCGGAAAAATTGTTGCCCTTATCGTACTGGAAAAATTTCCGACCCAGCTCGGAATAAAATCCGTAAAAAAAAAAAAGGAAATAGTCAATAAAACGGTATTTTACGGATTTTATTCCGCTTTTACGGATTTTATTCTGAGCTGGGTCCGAAATTTTTCCGGTACGATAAGGGCAACTATTTTACCGATTCCTACAGGAAAACTAGTCGTTTTTTTTTTTTTTTTTTTTTTTTTTTTTTTCAGTGTACATTTCTTTCCTTTTGTAAATGAAAATACGCATGAGAGAATTAAAATAAATCTATTTTTAGCCCTGGTAAGATATGCTATTTCTTTCTCCTAGCTTATTTTGTGTCGTTTTCAAAAAATAACGTTACCTTACAGAAGCCAGCCGTAAAACAAACAGTGCGTTTAAATTTGCTATAGCAATTTTTTTAACTTCTAAGCATCGCACATTTTCAATTTTTATACCATCGTATTGGAAAAAAAGTACTTTTAGATGCAATTTGTTTGAAAACGGCATCGCCATTTATTTTTGAAATATTTTTTTTTTAAGTTTTTGGAGCCATTTGCTTAATATTGGCAACGGCAGTACTCCATTTCTGTAGAAAGTAAAGAAAAAAATAGTTGTGAAATATTAATTATATATTTTTGTTGCCATTTTTTCATAACAACCGAAAGAAAATTTAATTAAAATATGTGCTATTTTGAAAAAAAAAAATATAAACGAAGGATTTCTGTTGAAACATGGAGCAATTATAAACTATATTTAATTTTAAATATCTATATTAATGTTACAAACAAATGAAGTCCTGTGAATCATTAGACAGCCTTTTTTTTTTTTTTTTTTTTTTTTTTTTTTTGATCGAGTTTCTTTAACGACGGCATCTTTTTGCGGCATTTGTGTTTTATTTCGCGATACACAAATGCATACTGTACATACAGTGCGTGTAAAAACTTTAAGGACAGTAAAAAATTGTAAAAAGTTTGATAATTAAAAAATAGGATAGTTGAAAAGGTAATTTAATGTTAATCATAAAGTAGAAATACTGCTATAAAAGTCAACAAAATATGTCTGTGAGCTTGTTATTGCGAAAAAATATGAACTGAAGATGAAAATTATATATATTGACAAAAAGAAATAGAGAGACCTAAAACCGTCATCAACAATTCCTTAAAGGTTAAAAATGCGTATAGGAAAAAACCCGCTGTAGGCAGACCAAAAGTCTTGTCACACAGAGATGAAAGGAAAGTTTTAAAGTTAGCATCAACTGGAAAATACTCAAGTACAGAAATTTTACAAACGACTGAGTTCAAAATGTGAAATAAAACAATCTGCAATGCAGTTAATGGATTTTGGAATATTCAGTACTCATCAAAATTGTGTAAATCCCCTTTATTGATTAGCCACAGAACGTTTACACCACAGCGTTTACAGCTTGCAAGAGAAGTGATTACTTGGGACGACAAATCGCTGCAGATTATTTTCTGAGATGAAAAGAAATGGAACTTAGATGGTCCTGATGGTTGGAAATATTATTGGCATGATTTGAGAAAAGAAAAAGAATTTTTATAGAAACGTCAGTTAGGTGGCGGATCCATTATGGTATGGAGCTGCTTTTTGTTCAGCGGCGTGGGGTCATTTGCATTTCTGTCAGGAAAAGTTGATTCAAAAGCATATCTTACAACTCTTTCTGACCATATTTCATCTGTTACAACACTTCTGGCTGGATAAAATTTGATTTATCAACAAAATAACGCGATAAAGGCAACAAGATAAACCCTATCGATAACTTATGGGGAGATATAGCGAGACGAGTTTATAAAATGGAAGCCATTTTCCCTCAGCTTCAGAACTCAGATCTACGATTGAAGATGAATGATACGAAATGAGTCTCGAACTGTACCACAAATTAGTAATGTCCATGAAAGATAGAATATTTGTAGTAATTAAACGCAATGGTGAGTGCATAATTTATTCAAAGTTTGTTTCTTCGTTACTGCATTGTTTTTATTCTGCTGTCCTTAAAGTTTTACACAGGAAGAAATAGTGCTTTTTAACAATTACTTTATTTTCGTAATAAAATACTTACAGAGGAATTTTGTTGACTTTTTTATTAGCTTTTCGCTTTTTTGATAAACATTATAATAAACTTTTTAACACTTTCCAACAAAGTTGAAAACTGTTTATGACTTCGGTTTCTCTGTCCGTCTGGCCGTCTGTCCGTCTGTACGCGCTCTAACTCCCGTAAATATACTCGGATCGTTCTGAAATATTTGGATGTTAGTAACCTCTACCATAGCACAAACCCTATTGCAAATGAAGTTTGTAGCATGTTTAGTTCATTTACAGGGACAGTCAAAAGTTTTCCGTTACATTACGGCCTATGAGAAAAAATCGTTTAAAATGATTTTTAATGATGTTACATGCTTTCAAACATAATAATTTGATATGCATTTATCAAGTTGACTAAAATATGCATTTTTTGTACAATATGCGGCCCAAAAAATAGTTATTATTCATTTACAGGGCCGCACAAAAAATTCCTTTCCATAATGATATAGAAGTGGAGGGAATTCTTTCCGGCGTATTTTAATTATGTTAAACTATTACATGTATAATGAAATAGATATACGTCGCTAAGGTTTACTATAACTTATTTCATGGATAATACGAAATGCAGAGGATTTACAGGGACACACAAAAGATTTCAGATACTATATTGTACCCGAAGTTCTGTAAAGTAGCGATGATTGCTGGAAATGCATTTTTAATTATGTTATGTGCTTTTATGTTTCATTATATTTATGCATTGTATATGGTATGTATAAATGCTGTAATTGATATACAGGGCTACTCAAAAGAATTCGTAATGGTTACTGGGTATGATTGCAAATTGCTTAAAGGTGATTTTTAAATGAGTTAGGCATTTTTACGCTGAACCGCATTTGGTTTACTAAGAAATGTTTGTAAAACATATATAAAATGCCATACAGGGTCACGCAAAGAATTGGATACATGGCTATCTATAAATGATAATTCCTGGAAATGTGATTCCGGTAGTTTTACGAGTGTTTTACTTTGAATTAAACTTTAGCTAAATAGTGGCGTGTAATATATGTATTAGGTTAACTGCAGAGTTTTACAAAAGTATACAAGTATGTTTAAATCTATTAGTATAAATTGCTGAAAGAGAAATTTCAACCTGTTATGTGTTTTCTTGCTAAACTAAATTTCTCCATTATATAGTATATATATCATCCTAGATATCAAATGCAGGGCTGTTCAAAAGAATTGGAATACATATTTGATATGGACGGAAACTGCTGAAATCAGTTTTTCAAATGTTTTATGTGTTTTCTAAAATGATTACTTAGTTCACTTATATACCTTATTTCCTTAAATAACGAAGTTTTGTTAAAGCATTCAGGAAGTGTTGGAGTTTCATAATCTATGCTTAACGCATGATTTTTCTTACTTGTTTTCGTCTGATTTGAAATGTATCAAACGAAATTTTTTTTTGCAGCCCTTAAAGTTTTTACAGGCACTGCATTTTACTGTAGATGTTTAAGAGTCGATCGGAAATGTGAAATTCTTATGCGGATGCGTATGACGTCATTTTACATAAAATAAAAGCGTGTGCTATAAGTCTTAAAATTGAAATATCTTTTGTACTACTTATATATACATAATTTTTTTTTTATCGGGGGTGACACTAAATTCTGAAAAAAGCAGAATTTCTGTTTTCTAGTATTTTCAAATAAATTTTCGCTTGGTTCAAATAATTACGTTGTGAGCTTTTTAGCTGCGTTCGTAATTATATAAATACGTAACACCTATAATCGTCATTCAGTCCGTCCATCTCTCCGTCTGTCTGTCTGTCCGTCCGCATATAACAGAGCAAAAACTGCCAAACCGAATGGTCTGAAATTTTACATATATAATTGTTGCAAAATTTTGTCGAGTCATTTCAAATTTTATGAAAATCGGATGTATAGTTAATTATAGGGACAGTAAAAAGTTTGCCGTTACATTAAGGCCAATGGGAAAAAAATTATTTCAAGTGCATTTTAATGATGTTACAGCCTTTCGAACAGAATGAAATGGATATGCAATTATGAAGTGCATTAAAATATACATTCATTACAATATGCGGTGCAAAAAATATTTATAAAACTAGTTATAGTACAAACGCACCTCATTTGCCACGTTTGACGAGCAATTTTCTACTTGTTTTGTGTTGTTGGAGTTACTGCATTTAGAATTTTTATATGTAAAAGGATAAAAGTAGAAATGGATAATTATAATGGTAAGTTCCTGATTTAAAGTTAAAAAATATATTTGCTCGTCCAAACACCATATAATCTGATTCGATATCAGAAGTCTTATTCGAAAGAAATCATAATTAAAAAATAATTCAAGCAGCAATGACTTTCAACAAATGTTTTTTTTTTTTTTAAGGAAAAATATCTATTTTGAGGTATAAATATTCCATATTTTAGTTAATTTCTTTTCTTTTAGCAAAATAATATGTTTACAAATAAAGAAATAAAGAAATACCTATATTTGTGTAGGAATTCTAAATTTTTTCCGATGGTTGTGAAATATTGGAATAAAATAATTTTTCGTTCATACGATACATAAGATATTCATTATTATGAATTAGTGTTTGATATAAGCAACTGAATAACATTTATATACTTGAGAAATAAATAACTAGCGTTTCAAGAGAAAAAATTTTAATGTCTTTATAAAAAACACAGTTGTAAAAGTAAAAGTGAATATGCTTATGACAAAATGTATCTTAAAAGTATTTTTTAAACTTTTAGAAAATTAAAAAATGATTAACGACTTTACTATAAAAATAATGTGAATTAAAATTTGCGATGTTTCAATATAACGGTTTGAAAAGTGGCAATACCTGATATAATGAATGAAATGAAACGACAATGATGCAAATTGCATTGTGACACCATAATAACACATTGATATGTAATGAAAAAATATATATTTCTTATATTTTGCTTTATTTTTCTTTTTAAATAAAAAAAAGAAATAAAGCATAAAGGCTAATGTAAACGCAAAGTGGGACGCGATGTACACTATTTTGACATTTAATTGCAAATTTTAAAATAATGAAAATTGGAATAATACTTCTCTTTATTAAACACACGCAATAACGAACGTATTCTTGAACTAAAGGTTGGTCAATATCCAATAAGCTGTTTACTTGTGTATTACTCACTTGGGAGCTTTGTTCAGGTTTCCGAAGCGAATTAAAATTACTTTCTTCTCTATTATTCTTTCCCATCCGTTCATTGTTCATGGCTCCCTTGTTTATCGTTTTATTTAAATTTAATGGTGTTCATCTCCAAATCCCTCTTTTTTTATTTTAATCAAATGTTTGGCATGTTTATTATGGAGATATTGCTTAAAACGAATAAAAATATGTGATTTACGAGATATTTTGACTTTGAAATGAAGATGAAGATGACTTTGATTGATTGAAGATTGGTTTTCCAATAAAAATAAGTACTTTGAGTGAAAAGTTAAAATTTCTGCTTTCAAATAAAAATGTCTTTTAAAAAATGATTAAGCTAAATTATTTTCTTAGAAGTTACTTGTTATTATATTTATATTACGTTTCAGAATGAAAGCGAATTTTCATATTTAAATGTGTTACAAGATTTTTAGGCATTTGAAAAATTAATATATATATTAATATACATTCTGAAAAATACTGTATAAGTTATATTTTATTAAACTTAAAGCTGGATTGTAATACCCAATACACTATTTACTTGTTTATTACTAGACTCTTTCTTTAGGTTTTGGAACTTGAAAATAATAAAAACAACAACTTAATCCTGAGTTACTTTACGCTTTATTCTATTCATAGTTCATGACTGCCATTACCGCTTCATTATTCTATTAAAGATAGTAGATAGTAATGAAATTTTAAAAAATCGACATCCGGTTTTCTATGGATTTACGCGTTTTTTAGTTCAGAGATTCCCCAAAACACGTTTTTACATAATGTCGGTGTCCGTGTGTGTGTCCTCGTTGTATCGTGGAAAAGTGTATGAAGTTAACTATGCATAGAACTGTACCAAATTATATATATATGTTTTTGAGTATGTACGTCAGATCACGATTTAAATTAGGGATATTCCACCATAGGGGTGCGATGAGATAACTGCTTTTGTGTCATTTCCCTTATTGTATCATCCTAAAGCGTATGTAGTTATGATTAAAATTAAACGAAATTTCATTTTTTTTTTTTTTTTCCCGCTAACATAGGCGTCAGATACCAATTGAAAATGAGGATTTTCTCCAGAAGGCTGAAGATTTTCCCCAAGAAGTGGAGAATTTATGAATATTTTTCGACGAAATTTTATATTTTATATTTCGTTCGAATTAAAAAAAATCATACTTAATCACCTAACTTTCCAATTAAGGTTTCATTTGCATATTTGTTATAAGCAAAATTTTTCATGTTTTTTAATATATTACAAGCTGATTAGACTTCATTACGAAGTTTTTTCCTCCCACATCACCTCATCTTTTGACAAAAAACCTAAAGTATAATAAAAAAAAAATGAATAACATATCTGTTAGCTACTCATTTTTTGTCTCTTAAAAATTAAATGAATATGATTAAGTCCATTCATTACATCTTTCACTTGATGTTTCTAAATGAGATTCTTGACAAGATTTTTAGTGTGCTATTACGCAAGATGGAAATTATATAATATCACTAAATACTCACCCGTGTGGTCACCCTTGTGGTCACCCTTGTGCCAGTGAACAAATTCATACATTAACATGTAATTAAAAAAATATTATATTTTTCTACGATTTTCTTTTGAATAACTAAAAGAAACAAACTATAAACGCTAAAGTAAACGCAAAGTGGAGCGCGACATAAATCTATTTCACATTTATTTACAAAATTTAAGATAATGATTATTGGAATGTCATATGTTACCTCCTTTTATTAAACTCACCCAATAACGTACGAATTTTTACACTGAAGATTGACAATATCCAATAAACTGTTAATTTGTGTATTACTCGCTTGGGAACTCTGTTCGGGTTTTCGAAGTGAAATAAAATTACACTGTGCTATAATTTTGTTTCCCATCCACTCATTGTTCATGGTTCCCATGGTTATCTATCGTTTTATTTAAAATGTAGTGATGTTCATCCGCAAAATTACTTTTTTTTAATCAAATGTTTCACACGCTTATTATAGAGACATTACAGAAGACGAATATTTTTAACATGTCGCTAATGAGATATTCCTTTCGCTTTTCCAAAAAAAAAATAATTATTATGAGTGACAAGTTAAAAATTTCTGTTTTGAAATAAATATCTCTTTTTGAAAAAAGAAAAAAGATAAGCTGAATTATTTTCGTAAAATTTACCTTTTTGTTATATTTATTTTACGTTTCAACAAAAACAATTATAAACATTAAAAGAAAGTTGAAATTTCGAATTAAACTAAATGTGTTACAAACTTATTAGGCATTTGAAAAATGGATGCATATATCCATATGCATTTTAACAAATATTCTATAACATATATTGTACTCAACTTAATACTGAGATGTGATATCCGATAAGCTATTTACTCCTTTATTAAGGAACACATTATTTCGGTTTTGAAATTAAAAGAAACTACTACTCTATAGAAATAAAATTAAAGACTTGCTTAACTTACTTAAAAGGTGCATTTAATACAAAAGATGTCCAAAATATAAAAGATGATATTACATAATATACTTTTTAGAAATTTAAAAACATTCCCAATTTTATTACAGTGGAGGGGGAGGGGAGGCAGTAAGTGAGTCCAATTTACAGTGGAGGGAGGGGGGGGTAAACTGAAAATTTATATTCAAACTTAACAATACAACTTTTATTTTAAGAACTTTAACCATATACTCGGAATGTTATATGACATATTACCATTAATAGCATTATTACTTTTTATTTAAATATCTATGGATTCTTTTATTAATGCCATATAATAATGGGAGGTAGGAATAATTATTCTTGCTTCATTAAAACTTATATTTAATTTTATTTCGATATGGTTCAAGCTGAATGTGGCATTCTGACGTATGTTTCTTTTTCTTTTCTTTTTTTTTCATGTAAACATTTTGTAATGACTTCTATTCTACTTTACTCATAGTACTTTGCTCCCAAGTTCACCATTTAATTTAAAATGTCATCAAGTCCATTTGCAAAATATTTCAGTTTGTGTTTATAACTGAGATGTTTAACAAAATTTTTCGGTCGCTATTTCGGAAGATACAGACTCGAAATGTTAGATAGCACTATTTTGTTTCAGCTTGTGAATAAAATAAAAACACTTTATAGAGAAAGATTTATATTTGAAATAATTAATAAACAAAAATTTTTTCTTAAATTTTATTTATTTTTTTAATCTTAATTTTCGGTAATAAAATTTATCAACGCTAAAAAGCTGTGAAGTTCGCATTTAATTGACGTGGTTTGCAAGCGTCTTTAAGATACCAATAATTGGAATACAAAACGCCATATGTTCTTCAAAATACACAATAACAAACATTTTTTAATATAAATATTAGGCTTCATTAAATTCCAAAAGGTTTTAAATAATAATTATAAAACAGCAGAAAACATTTAATAAAACTGTTTACATGTTTCGGATCTACCGATCTCATAGCGACAACAAATAAGAATATACTATAGTTTTCGCTGCATAATGTAATGATTGAATGGTCATCGTTAAATTTTTCATGTATTATCTCAGATAAGACAAGTTATTTTGTTTTATTTTTACTGGGATCTTTATTTCTATTCCGGTTACTATGGAGTAACTCAGCAAAAACTATGGTACGTTAAATTATTCTACATCGCCATATATTGAATTTTTAAGCATTGCAATCTCTATAATTTATTTTATAATGGATGGATTCTATAGATTAGAAGTTATAATTATCTTATTTTATTGAAACTTATTTGGAAGGCCCTTTTTTTCCCTTGATATAATATTTTAAGGTCTGTGTTTTTTTCTATTATACTTTATCAGCTGTGTGGTCTGGATTATTCTGTAACTAACATTCCTTCCAGTCATTTCAACATAGTAAGTAATTATTCGATCTTCTGTCTTTAATAAATGGCATTCCATATACTCCTGAATAATTTTTAAAACGAATCGGGTAAATTCACGTGCAAATTATATCCTTTAACGTCGAACGGGTTTATATATTAACAAGATATTTAAAACTTTATTCCAGTTTTTCAAAAAAAAAAAAAAAAAAAAAAAAAAAAACTTTGAAAATATTGAGGAGTTAAAAGTATCAACTTTTGCAAATAAAATTTGTTTTCAGCCTACTTATTAATGGAAATATTAAAAATTAATTTATTAATATGTTGTATGACAATTAAATCCATCTAATGAATTATTATCTAGTTTATTTTCCAAATTAATTTCAAGTACATACTCAGAAGGTTCGTCTTAAGAATAATTTATAGACTAAAAATTTATGCGTAAATAGAGCATATGCATTATTTGATATGTTAGAATTTTTTGCTATGAGTTTACTGAAAAGAGAATGTTCGATAGATTGAATTGTTCTAGTAAACACTAAATCAAGGAAAGGAAGGTGTTTTAATGCGTAATAAAAACTTTCTAAGCCTTCTTATAATAAGAATAAATATTCGTAAATAAAGGGAAAAAAAATCATATGATAAAGGAATAATTTTTAGAACAATAAAAATCATGCAAAGAAATTGCCTGTACTAACATATTTTAACGTAATAAAAGTGACCTCTCACTTTTCTTGTGGATAGTTGCACAAAAAGTCTTCGTAGCACACTATTTTCCATTTTTGTGATACAATCGAAATTTGGTACGCAACATCATATTTTGATTGGTATTATGGATAAACAACCGTTAGCATTTTTTGAATCTACTAAGGAGTCTCAAGACTCTTAAAGCTTCAAAATTTACGAAATTTAATTTTTTTAGCTGTTAAACTCATATCTTTTCTGAACATTTTGATATAATCGTATCTTTAAAATTCCCATTAGAACAGAAGTTATGACTTTTAGAATTATAACCCCTCAATTGCTGAAGCGGCGTTTCCGAAACTTTGAAGTCATTTTACTTCAAATGATGATTTTCGGCATAACGCGTAGGATATCTCAAAAACTTCTGAATATTTTTCATGCAATTTTCAAAACATATGTTTCATAAAGTCTGTATGAACTGAACCTAAATTTTTTTTTGATTGTTCAAAAAAATATTATCTAGGTTATTATACTGTTGAAATTTTCAATTTTTTGTATTCGCTAAATACAACTTTGTATTAAAAATATAAAATTGCTGGCAATGCTGGGAAGTTCTAGGTAAGCATAAGATTTTTACCCCATTAATAAGCCCTAAAGATAAACCCAAACACAGCGGTGGAGTCAGCAGGCAAAACTCCCCCTTCCTATCCTGATTTTATCGATTTGCAGGTAAACAATGTTTAGGATCATATAAATTCCTAGTTGAGAGGGAAAAGTAATTAGGTAAAATTGCATAACATAAAAATGCAATCACTAATTATGCTAAATGATAAATTAAATCAAACCAAAGCGCTGTGTAATTTTTTATAAATAAGTCTCAACTTTTTGGAAGAGACTGCACTAGACCTTAAATGATAAGACCTTAACGGGTTAATTATTGCAATCTGAAGTATACGTAGGCAAAAAAAATCTAGTTGCAAAATTTATTTTATAATCCTGCACGTAAACTGTTATACCAATTTTCTGCTCGTCAGATATCTGACAGTTTGGATCTCGCTATAAATGCTAATTCTACATCTTGTTATCTCTCTATTCTAAAAAAAAAAGTAACTACCGCTGTCACCGCCGCCGCCGGTTTTGAATTTTTTGTGACCGGAGATCATTCGTCGTTAATATTAAGCAAAATATTGCATACAAAAATATGAAAATCGGTGGAATTATAGAGAAATGTTTGATAAACACGCTGTAGCAGACAGTTTTCAAATCGAAGAAATATTTAAAGAGATATTTAATGCTGAAGTTGGACAAAATCGTTCCATTAAAAAAGTTTTATAGGAGCAAAAACTGTACATCGGAATTTAATCGTATTTAGATCATTTTATGCGTCAGAATTTCCCGGTGTGCAGACTGCACTCAGTTTATTAATTTGACTGATTTTTTGAGGTTTTATTTCTATTTTAAATTCAAATTTTCAGCATTTCGAGAGATATTTTTTACTTATTTTTGAAAATTGTACTAATTTAACCTGTTGCCAACTGTATAAAAAGCGCAAACAATAATGTTTGCTTCAAATTAAAAAAATATTTTACACATGACTATTATAAACAAGAAAATATAAAAAGCAGGAACTCATTGAAAATTATCATAAAAACCATATTACACATGAATTTTAAAAATGAAAGAATGTTGTAAAATAATAAATTCATTAACATGCGTTAGAAGTCTTAAATAGGAGAAATTACGTCACATTTACGTCACTTTACACATTACGTAAAATGCACAAAAAATAATATTGCAAAACAGTTTAAATTTAAAAATTGCGCAAGACATTTTATAATGTAATATTTTAAGATGATATTTTCAACTATTTTTATTAGGATAGCGCAAATAATATTTCATTTCTAACAAAATTATTTTCGCGTGAATAGTAAAAGGAGAAAGAAAAGTTTACTGAAAATTACGACAGATTAAAAACGATACATTTAAAGTGTCATTAAAAAAAAAACTTTCTTTTCGCTTTGCTAAAAATATCGAGAGGCAAAAACGCATTTTATATTAGCTTATTTTGAAATGTCAACTGATTTTATTTAATCAAAGACGGAAACAGCCATTGTATCATTTAACAGTCGTTGATCTGGCTTTAAAATTCCCCAATAAAAGAGAAATGAATAGAAACCCGTTTATAGGGAGATCGCCACTGTTTTTAAACTTATAATTCAAACTTCCGAAATATTTTTTAAGCCGATCAAATTATCATTCTTTTAGAGTCTGCGGTGCCTGAACGGGGGTTGACGAGCTTAGCTCGTAGGGGGCAGCGCCTCCTAGTTCTCTAAATAAATGAAATGAAAAAACACGCTTATATCTTATTTCCCAATCCAAAAATTGCGTTTAATAATCAAACACATTTTCTAATATTAAATGTTAAAAATGGTCTTTTTTTCATTTCTTTTTCAACTTTAAGAGTCTTAGGATCCCTAAAGTTTTTGGCGTTGGAGTGTTTTCTTTTTGTTGTCACTGTTACTGACAATTTCTTGACTCTCAATAACCAAAATATGCCACAGTTCTTCTTGAAGATAAATAACGTAAAAAAAAAAATATATTTTGATTATTTCTGGACAATTTCCCTCTCTCTCTCTCTCTCTCTCTCTCTCTATATATATATATATATATATATATATTACCATTATCAAAGGAGTAGTGCCTATCAACATTAAGTAGAGACGCATTAACGCGAGCCACCAGTTGGTTACATTGTTGATATAAAGAAACTGAAATGGATTAAATATAATCGAAATACTTTTCAGATAACAAAATTGTATCGAAAAAAAAAACAGTAAACGAGGTTGCAAATTATATTGTACTGTTATTTTAAATGCAGAAACACCTTATTATGTTGCCTTTTTTTTTTTAGTTCCCTCCGAGAAATATCAATATTTATTTATCCGTGTTTTCAAATTAGCTTATATATAATTCTAATAGGATAAGTATATTTATTTATAGATATTTTATAAGAAAGCAACATTTTTATAAAGTAATTCTAATATAATTAGTATAATTATTTATAGTTATTTTATAAGAAAGCAACATATGTAAAGTAACATTTTGAGACAAATATATAAAACACTTTCTGATTTTTATCATATTTAGTAATATTTAAATGCTCTCTGTATTACCTGGCTCTTGTCGTGACTTTTACGCTATATAATGTTCTAGAGGCTATGGTATTATATAATAGATTTAGTTTAAAAGTATGTAATGTCAAGTGAGTAAAATCGTAACAACCATAAATAATATCAGTTTTTTCTGAGACATGTTTTGAATATATTTTAGTTAAATAAATGAAATATTTCACTTACTATTTATCACCAGTTTTATTATAGAGAATTAATTGTAATAACTTTCTACTTTAATAATTTTGCATTTTAGCCTGGTTAAGGTTTTTCCGAAGTATCAGGAAAATGCTGCTTTTAAAAGCAGTTGAAATATGTGAAAGATTAAAAATATTTTATGAGTAACGGATAACTTGCAGCTATATATCAACAAATATAAGGTATATGTTGTTATTCAATATTTTGAGAACGAATCAAACATATATGCATTATTAGCCCAGTGGTAGGGGAGCATAAATAGGCCCAATTCGGAAATAATTAGGGGAATGCTGGAAATTGCTTTAATCCCTTCAGTTTATGTCTGGAATGAATATGCGACGTTTTCCCCCTCGTACTAGGTGAGCGTTAGAAATTATACATAGATTTATAGTCAAAAACGCGTTTTTTTTTTTTTTTTTTTTTTTTTTTTTTTTTTTTTTAAATACCTTATTACTATCTCGAAGTCACTAACTTTTTTCAAAATTATTGTCAATACAAATGGTGTAGAGCTTAAAATTCAGAATAAAATGAGTACCTACACTTAATAATTTTGTTGAATATTAAGGTCACAATGCTACTTTAAAGTTATTGCCCCGTGGTCAGAGGGTTGAACTCAGAATTAATTAGGGGAAAACTGGAAATCGTTTTAATCCTTCAGATTAGGTCTAAAGTGAATATTCTGTGTTTTCCCCTTCGTACTAAGTCAGCGTTAGCAAATATGTATACATTTACATTCGAAAAACACGTTTTTCTTTAATATTTTTAACACTATCTAAAATTGCGACCTTAATTTTGAACAAAAATATTAATGTGAGTATTCATTTTATTCAAAATTTTAATGTCTATAACATTTGTACTGACAATTTTTTGATATAGTTAGCTGTTTTGAAATATTGTTAAGGTAATCTGGTCTCTCCTAGCTTGAAACTCGTGATTAGTGATTAAGGCAAAATTTTGAAATATAATTGCGACCTTAAATTTGAACAAAAATATTAATGTGGGTGCTCATTTTATTCAGAATTTTAAGCTCTACAACAGTTGCATTGACAATGTTTTTGATAGAATTAGCTATTTGAGATATTGTAAAAATATTAGGGAAAAACATATTTTCGAATATAAATATGTACATATTTCCTAACGCTCACTTAGTACGAGGGAGAAAACATAGAATATTCATTTGAGACCTAATCTTAAGGGATTAAAACGATTTCCAATTTTTCCCTAATTAATTCTTAGTTCAACTCTCCGACCACGGGGCTAAAATTTTAAAGTATAATTGTGACCTTAATATTCAAGAAAATTATTAAGTGTAGGTATTCATTTTATTCAGAATTTTAAGCTCTAAAGCATTTGTATTGACAGTGTTTTTGAAAGAGTTAATGGTTTCGAGATAATGTTATGGTATTTAAAAAAAAAAAAAAAAAAAAAAAAAAAAAAAAAAAGTGTTTTTTGACTATAAATCTATGCATAATTCTTAACGCTCATCTAGTACGAGGGTTAAAACGTAGCATATTCATTCTAGACTTAAACTGAAGGGATTAAAACAATTTCCAGCTTCCCCCTAATTATTTCCGAATTCAACTCCCTAACCACTAGGTTATATGACGATCTTAGAATTTTTTCTTTTTCTTTGAAGACATGTTTAATTAGTTACATCAGATTATAAATCCTATTGTTTAAACACTGCAATAAATAGATATATATTTAATAGTATATTAAGTATAATATACGTAAACTTAAAGTAAGTTCTGACTAGAAATATAAATTATTTTATACTTTTTGTTATAACCATTTTTAATTTTAATAATGCTCCTTCTATCTCTCGCCCAGAACTATTGTTTTTCTTTTATTATTGTATTCCAATTGGCGCGAGGCATTGTAATGCCCATGACTGTTAGAGTTTATAAGCAGACTTTAATTATATGGTCTCCTTTTGCACATATTTTTCATTATTTTCATATTTCCATTAAAAATTAAAATGAAACGTCCCATTTCCTTCACAGTACGTATTTAATAAGTCCATATTCAGCATATGGCGTCAAATATAAAGAAAACATATTCGATAGATTACTTTTTAAATATTTTTAATCAACTTTCTACCAATGTTATGTTTAAACACAGGTTTCTTTTACCTTTTACACATTTTCCCAACTTATTTATTTAGCAATTTTTTTATGTTTTTACCAACAAAAATGGTATTTTTTTAATTACCGTTCTTGTATAATAATAAGAATTAGGGCGTCAAAGATACCAACTGTACAGAAAATCGTTGACTCTCCATCTGATGACAATTTTATATTACTATTGCTGCTTTCATTTGGTAAACAGATGATAATTTCTCTAGAATTAAAAAAAATATATATTGATGTTAATTATCTTTTTGTTTTTAATTATAAAATAATTAGAAATGTAATTGAAATATTATCAGCTTATTTATTTTTAAAAAATTGTAACCTGAAATATATTGGCAATTGTGTTACTTTGCACAGTACTTTATACATCGATAAAACAGCATTTCACACAACAGAAATTTTTAACTGAATGCTGACTAGTTTTGATGGCATTCATTGTACCGCTATTAGTCCAAAACATTATGTAATTTTACAATCAAAACAGCCCCCCCCCACATACTCAGTGGCGTAGCTAAGGGGGGGAGGGGGGGGGCAAGGAGGGCGGCCGCCCCGGGCACCGAGGCCAAGGGGCTCCAAATTGAGAGACGTTTAAACAGAAATTACATCGCATATTTTGACAATAAATAAAAATTGTTGATTTAAAAAAAAATTTTGTGTGTCTGTGTGTGAATATTTTCTTTAGTAAGATATTTTGTTATACCCAAATAATGAACAAAGGAAAAGATTCTGTAAATGTTTCTAGGGATGGCTCAATACACTTGGTACCTCAGATAATTATGTACCTGAATTGAGGCGCAAAGTGATTAAATAGGGGACGTCAAATCGAGAGGAGCTTTGAACCGGAATTATTTCACATATTTTGAAATTAAATAAGAATTCTTGAACTTTTCTGTTATCTGTGTATGAATGTTTTGAAAAAATTCAGGGAAATGGGGTATGGAGAGATCCATAATTGACATTCACTGATGGAGGTTTCTAACTGTCTAGCCTCCAGTTTATAAATGAAAAGACCTGTTGGCGATTTGGAATCACATTTCTGGTATCAAAAGAACACTGTTAGTAGATTTTTCCAAGCAAACTGCGAACAATTAAAACCTCTATTCATATTAAAATAAAAAAATACTAATAATGAATCTCTCAAAATGAACCTCTGGCATGGGTCCCCACTGTCTTCGGCAACGTAGACAGGACCTGCTACGCACACATCTCTAATCACCAAATATATATATTCAGATTTATCTCTTTTAAAATGAATCTCCTGCACTCGTCCCCATATAGCAGGCGCGCTGCGCACGCGCCGGAAAATCTGAAGAGAATCGTAAGATGAGTTAAAAGAAAAACATTACAAAAAAATCGGGCCCATCAAACCTCATGTAAAAATGCCCCTGGCAGTGGAAGGCAGAACTAAAAACTGTAAGACAATCGAAAACCAAATTGAAATCAGTAAAACCTAGTTGAAATCGAGCCCACAGAACCCGAAATAAGAATGCGCCCCCTGCACTAAAATGTGGAGCTAAAAACTGCTAGAAAATCGTAAGCTAAGGTGAGGGAATCAATTCCCGCTGAAATTTGACCCATAGAATCTGAGAAATGAATGCGCTGTTAATGTTCTAAAATGGCGGTAAAAGAAGACTATATTTAGGAAAAGATATTTTTAAATGTAAATAAAGGGGAGAAACCCTCTTAGACCAAATCTTAACTCATATCATAAGACTATTGTTACAGAACACATTAATAATCTTCGATTAAATTGATGAAATGCTTTTAAATTATGTTTTCAGTATCTGGCATCGTTTAGTAATTAAGTCGATTGTCTACATGACATAATCTCTTCTCCGTCGATTTTCGGAAATTAAATGGAGGGGTCGACCGGAAAAAAAGATCTCCTTTTAGTTCGGATTTTAATGAATGTTCGCCCCTGTATGATTCTTTCTCCGAACTTCTGTACTGTCGCCGTCAATTTTTTGAAAGAAATAAGAAAAATTACCGACGCAAAATTTTATACACAGTTGTAAAATATTTTTCTACATGGGCTCTGAAAGTTTCAAATCGACAAATCGATATCTTAATTAGTTTTCTTAATTTTTTGCTGATTGGGGAAAATTCTTAATTTTTTTTATTTCGGCTCTGGAATCAGGATTGAAGTTAAGAAGCACTTGAATTCCCACATTGTAAAAATTGCTGCTCTAGAAAACTGAATTTGATACATTAGTCCAACTTTATCTCCTTAATTCAGTACTTTTTAATGAAAAAATTGCTCTTATTACAATAAACATTTTTGAAAATCAGTAATATATTGCATGATTTGGTGCAGGTATAGTTGGACCATGTTTATAAAGTAAATTAAACAATTTGGAATGATCTACATAAAGCAAAAATTTATAATTAGGATAATCCAGATGACAAGGAATTCAAAATAAATATCCTCTAATGTAGTTTTATATGTTTTAGACATATTTGGCCATGTTTAAAAGGTAAATTTAATGATGTGTAAATTGTGATCTATCTAACGCAAAATTCTATATAACGCACAACCTTGCGTTTTTAGGTGTGCGTTATAAAGATCTTCTACTGTATTATTTTAATACATATAAATGAAGTCTTGTATCTGAAATAGGCCTCGAAGGAGATAGTAATTAACAAATTTAACATGGTGTCGAGGGAAATATAAATTGTGTGAACTGATTTTATCAGATGCTAAACGATAGAAATTTTGTCATTTGTGAACAAAATCGCATTTTTGATGAGATTTTAAGTAATATATTCTCGGCTAATTATCAAAAAATTAGAAATCTGAGTCTCATGTGCTTCAGACCTTGGACTAACCTCACACAAATTTTCAGACTTGCACGTACGGTAGATATTTCTAGCCATCTTCGCCACATACACACACACACATAGATTGGTTTTCACGCTTATTTTTGTCTTCTTAGTATTCCAAATGAATATTCCCATGTAATGTTCTTCTGTGAACCATTGCAAAATGGATTTAGCTGGAAGAACAAGTAAAGGTATTATTTCTTCTTTATTGAAAATTCCATTTTTCCGTCGAATTGGCATTGAGAAAAACCAAATAATAAAATGTGGGCGATCTACCCCCAAATTTTCTATTCTTAAATTGTATAAAAATAAAAGCAGGACTTTTCAGTTTTCCTAGTAAGACCAGTACAAATGGCTGTTTTCGTCGTTTTAAAAGTTAAATATATTTCATATATACTTAAATTCAGTGCATATGCATTAGAGAAAGCTATATCTATCTACGTAAGGAATAACAGGGAGATGAATAGGAGTAAAGAATTTGACTGGGGAACCTCTTTGTAATTTCGCGGCATCTTTCAATCATCCTCGTGAGCTCAATTGGATGTTCCTCGAGTCATTTAGTTAAATTTCGGGATCTACATGGTCGTAGGTTATGCTGGCTTCTCGAATGGGCAAAATCTAATCCTTTTCGTGAGCGTTCTTGCTAATATGTTGAGGATTGTAACATTTTCCAGCTGGGGGCGAAGATATCAGTTTGGAGGAGCACTTAGTTTAATTGCTTAATTAGCTCTTGATTGACCTGTGGTCAAGACCCGCACAATGCCCGGGATCTGTGACGTACAAGACTTTAAGCATAAAGGAAGGAGAATTGTTCAAACGTCAGCATTTTCTATCTCATGTTTCTGATTTTAATGGCGAACGTAATAAATACGTATTATACTGGGAAACAAAGTTATAAGGGGTAAAACGTATTTTAGAATATAATTTAAAGTTAGGAAAAATAACTTGGGGATTTTAATTTAAATATTTGAAATTTAATTTGAATTTTGAATTTTAAAAGGATTTTAATTATCCCTTTCATCTGTATATAGTATATATATATATCTGATCATTGTCTTGCGACTGCGCTCATATTTATAAACCGATTTGGATGCGATTGAGCATATGTCTATAAGATCTCGACCAAATTCGTTGGACAACTTGATCGACCATCTTATTTCAAAATTGCGGCTCCTTAAGGATTTCAAACTAAAAAAATATATGTATTCCAAAAATTATAAATTCAAGAACATTTTTTGGTTTCCCTCTATCTTAAACAAATCGGAAATTGCACGACAAACGTGGCAAAATGTGGTGCGTTCGTACTGTAACTAGTTTTATAAATATTTTTGCACCGCATATTGTACCGAAAGTATATTTTAGTGCACTCATAAGTGCATATCAATTTCATTCTGTTCCAAAGGCTGTAACATCATTAAAATGCACTTGAAATAATTTTTCCCATTGGCCGTAATGTAACGGAAAACTTTTGACTGTCCCTGTAATTAAACTATACATCCAATTTTCCTAAAATTTGAAATGACTTGACAAAATTTTGCAACAATTATATATTTAATATTTCAGACCATTCGGTTAAGTAGTTTGTGCTCTCTTATATGCGGACGGACGGACAGACGGACCGAACGACGACTATAGGTGCTACGTATTTATACAATTACTAACTCACCTAAAAATGGATGAGTAGAGCAATTTGATATTCTAGGGTGGCCGTCGTTTTGAAACAGTTTTTTTTTTCCATAATGGAGCGTAATTTCGGATTTTTTGCAAATGTGGTTTTTTGACAATTTATTTTCATTCTTGATACGCCATACGCTTAAAACATGTCACATCCGTGAACGTTCGCTTGAAATTCCCATGTGGGATTCCAATGGGAGTTTTTGAAATTCCCGTTCAAATTTAGCATTGACGAAACTAGAAATATTCTATAATCGGGATCCACATATCTTAGTTTCGTGTGTTTGAGTAAAATTAGCTGAATCCTTAAAAACAAGGAAGAGTGAGGCTGCCTTTGTACAAGCCAAAAAGACTTTTGTTCAGTCTTCAGGAAAAATAATGGAGTTATATTTTTTTTTTAAGGGGGGGGGGGCAAAATTTCTTCCTGCCCCGGGCGCCAAAAAACATAGTTACGCCACTGCACATACCACATAACTTCCCATATATACTGAGGTGAAGTAGATTCGAGGGATAGGCTTATTCACCAATACAGTCGAACTCGGTTATAGCGAGCGCGAAGAGACCGTGATATTTCCTCGTTATAACCGGGTGCTCGTAAAATCGGGTTCGTAAAAAATTACACAAATTTATGCATACTTACTTTATTCTACATACTTTATTTATTTTTTATTTCTATACAGTACAAAAGAAGTTAGTTAATTTGCTTTTATTGTCTCTGTCTTGTGTTATTGTCTTCAAAGAGGACTCTTGGCCAAAAAAACATCGTCATTTGAACCCCTGGATTCAAAAAAAGTTTAAAGTTTTTCTACACACTTAATTTCTATTAATTTCGGAATATTAAAGGAATTTTTCCAAGAAACTTTATCTGAGCTGGAGAGGCGGAAGTCAATAGAAATTTTATGAATCACAAAAATATTGCTCGCTATAACCAGGGTTTGCTCGTTAAAAGCGAGTTATGCTCCCATAGGGTTATCATTGTACTAAACAAGTATTTATAATTTCCTCGTTAAATCGGGGTTCTCGTTAAATCAGGGCTCGTTATAAGCGAGTTCGACTGTATAACAATATGAAGTTACAGGGAATAACCAATAGGAAATTGCATACGGAATGAAACGTGTCGGCCGGAAAAATATTAGCAGAAATTAAGAAAACAGTGTTTATGTAATATTTGTAATGTTTCCCGGAATACGATATTGGGGATTACGAAGTCAAAAGTGCCATTACATTTTTTATGATTTTTAGAAACGCTTCAAAAATTTAAGTTCAAATATAGAAGTGGGTATGGAGATAATTCTAGCTGAGCTAAAATTTAAGTATTGTTTCATCTCGCAGCAAAGTTTTGCAGTGACCGATTTGTCAATTTATTGCTTATGAATATGTTGCTTGAGTTCATTATATCGACATTTGAAACAGCGATCAGTTTGGCCACCATAGGAAAACAACGCTGGCAGTTAATTCTGTAGATACCCGAGGAATTAGACATCTCTATACGATTAAAGGATTAAACAATATAATTTCAAGGTATATATAAATATTTTACAGACATACATACAATAAATACAATAAACCCAACTGGAGTGAAAAATTAGCCAGAGCCAGGAATCGAACCCGGAAGCACAGTATACAAGACTGCTGCTCTAACCACTGATCTACTCCGGCCGATGCCTGAGTCTGCAATTTCTCACTAATAAACCATGTTAAGGAAGTCACCAGCCATCTATACGACAGCCTTGGATGGCATCGGCCGGGGTAGCTCAATGGTTAGAGCAGCAGTCTTGTATACTGTGGTCCCGGGTTCGATTCCTGGCTCTGGCTAATTTTTCACTGCAGTTGGGTTTATTGTATTTATTGTATGTATGTCTGTAAAATATTTATATATACCTTTAACTGTTGAATGCAGGCGTTATTTATGTGTGTATGTGTATTTTAATATATATTGTAGTATGTGTGTTTTATTGTAATATAATTTCAATTAGATTAAACAATATAATTTCAAAACGTCTCCCTTTTTGATCCGGACAATAATCTTACACTCAACTAACTGAAAGACGCTTTTGAGATACATAATTCTTAGAATATCTATAATATTAAATGTCATTATCTTCTTTACTATAAAAGACAAATAAAACTTGGTTAAAAATGTCGAATTAAAGAACAGAAGAAGTATATTTGTAAACAAAAAACTAAACAATTGGCAATTTCAAAACATTAATAAGAGATTAACCGCATTCTTCTACAATAACTCTGATAACGTTATCTCTAAACTAACTTCTAAACTTGAACATAACTTTCTTGAAACATTCCATATCTCTGAAAATCAAAAATATATTGTTGACTGTGACTTTGTTTCTCATCCCCACATTGTCAGATTTTCGTAAATGTTATATGAAAATCTCCTTACCAGTTCATTTCGCTATGCACTTTTCTTTTAGTGTTCCCTGAAAATTTCTGAAATCATGTTGGTTAATAAAAATATTTCTGGAATGCCCTGCTTCTCCTTATATAGATGCGAAATTCTTTCATTCATTGCACTGATGTCAGTAAGCTTAATGCAACCGAAGATATTTTTCAATACTTAGGAAAATTCTGATTCTTAAAATGTTGTTTCATCAGGCTAAAAGAATTATTATATAGTTTACTTAACCTCAACTTATACTGAAATTTTATAAGGAAGCACTTGTCACTTTACAAAAAAATCAGCTTGTAAGGTATGTGTAAAAAAAAAAAAAAAAAAAGAATGATCATATCGTCTTGATTCCTTTGGGCTATAAACTGTTAACTCCCCGTTTACCAGATGGCTATAATGAACAATACAGGAATAACAGAATGAGTCTAATTACAGTAAAATCTAGCTGCATGTGACAAAATTAAGAAATTCGTTCGTAAACTTGTATTTTTATACTAAATTCGTGAAAATCTAGAGACATTAAAAAATATATATCGAATAAAAAATAATAAATTTTAAGTGCTGTTGGATCCATTGTTGTAATATTTGTTCACAATTTTCTTTAGTAGTCCGAGAGTTAATTGTTGGCTTTTTAAATACATTCGTTTACGTAGATATGAACTCTTTTCTTTCATAAAAAAATAACAACTAGCAACTTAAAGTGTGACCTTGAGTTAAAAAGCTACTAGTCGAAACCCGTCGAATTCGACGAATGAAAATGTTTCAATGAACCGATGAGTGAATTTATAAACTGATAATAGTTTACGAAACAATGAACTGTCCAAAAGCTAAAGATTATGTTAAAAATGATTCAAATTATATTAAGGAGAATAAGCATAAAGACCAATAATCATTCTACTTGCTGTTAGCTAAGAATAATAAAAAAAAGAACATCTCGTACATTTTAATGAACAAACGAGTCGAAACCCGTCTAATTGGACGAATGAAAATTTTTAAAAGAACCGACTGACTGAATTTATAAAAAAAAAATATTTAAAAAAACAGCGACTACGGGCACATCTACAAATAAAGAACATTCATAAAAAATAATTATTAATATCGGTTCTATAGAAAGCTGAGGGCTGATGACTAAAAATACAACCTGATCTTTTAAATATAGAGATTTAATCAACCAATAATGCATCTTTTAACAACTTAACACTATGAGGAATTTATTGCTAAATAGGGTACAAGAAAATTCTTGCATTTAATTAGTATCTACGTGTCATTAAAACTGTTCTGCCGAAAGGGCATAACTTTAATTTATCCGGAGTAACTTCTGTTGAAAAGATATTTGTAACATTTGTATGTAATATGTTTCTTAAAATCATCATTTCGAAATTTGCACTGGAATTTGTGCGACACATTCTACCATCATTATAAACCTTACAGTGAAAATTACAAAACAAATAAAGATGATTTAAGTTAGATTTGCATATATTTCTCATCCTGTTAGGTTTATGCATAATAATTTTTAGATACTGTTACATACGCGGAATGATATATAAAAAAATATATACTAAAGGTATACTAAATATAAACTAATATACAGGGTATCCACTTTGAACAGTATCCAGTGGCTAATGCCTAAACCGTTAGTCATAGACAATTAGTTCCAATTACAAAAATGTTTTAAATGACGTAAAAAATTGTTTTTAAAAGTTGTCTTGATAAATAACAACAATTCTTAAAAAGTTACGATATTTAATTTTTTATACTGTCCCGTGATCCTATAAGTGATATTTAGTACAATTTTCCTATTACAAAAACAATTATAACAGAAAAAGGCTGATTCAATTAACATGAAAATTAACCGAATTACGAAACCATATTTCTGATATTAAAGAAAATGAAAATCCCGCATTAAGCATAGATTATGAAGCACTTTCTAACACTTTTAGAGTTTTATAACAAAACGAACCGTTTATTATTGTGCATACAAATATTATACAAAATATTTAGAAAATCAGGAAAAGAATTTGTAGACTTTCTTCCCCCTATCTATATTTATACATAGTATCGGAAAATGTAATTTTTATGAAATAAACTAATTTATTTTTTTTTCCTTTTTTTAAAAAATTGAAACGCTAAAGAATGTAAAACGCGATAAAACTACTTTTCATTATAATTACTAAATTGAAAATTATCATAATTAAAAGTTTAAATAATCATTTATTTAAATCACCCATTATTTGACAACTTCTGCAGTTGCAGTTTGAAAAATATCCAATTATATATATTTTTTTATTTATTTTTTATTCTCCTGGGAATGTTTTTCTTTTCCAAAGCAGGATAAAACTACACCATCCATTATTTTCCTTTTCCCATACATTCACTGTTTATGGCTCCCTTGTCCATCGTATATGTATAAAATTGAATGAGGTTCATTATGTATTTTTATTCAGATGTTTGACACATTTACTATAGAGGTTAGACGGATGGTGGAAATTTATATTACGTCACTAATAACAATGTTCACACGTTATTAAGGAAGTACACTAAAATCTCTATACTAAACTGTTCCAAAATAGGATACTCTTTTTAGTGCACACTTTTAAAATACCCAGCACGTATAAAGGCGTATGATTTATTCGCAGGATAACCTCTGAATAGCGGAAATATTTCTAGAAACTTTCGACTGAAATGTAAGCGTCTTATTTTAGTGGTTACAACGATAATTTTAAGAAATTAATTAAAAGATAAATGAAATTGCTTGATTAAGTGCGAATTATTTATGCTTAAGTGTAAGTGTACTGCTAAGTTTTAGGAGAAGGTATCATACATTTCATAAATTTAGCTATAATGCCTTTTTTACAACAACACACGCAACACATATTCGGAAAATAGTTTTTTTTTTTTTTTACAGTAATGAAACACACTACAAACAACTATTATTTGTTATTCATGACTTATCATAGTTCGAATATATTTTTTTCCGAAGTTTGGAAATAAAAAATATCCTTAAGTCAAATGCACATGTGTTTCGACAAATTACTACATTTATCCTATTAAATAACTCACATATTGATTAAATCAGCTTCCTATGCCTCTGAAGATACAGAGAATTTGAGGTTTGTGAATATCAGAATTTTGATGAAGTATGTGTGGATGTACCTAAAAACAGATTTTTTTTTTCAATAAATAAAGCAAATTTTAGTTTGTGAAAATTCTGGCATTATTTTTCTCAGGCGTACGAACCCTGCTATTGCACATGTGTAATTGCGAAATACTAAAATGATTATAGTTATTCGTTTTATGCAAGTACTTCTCATTCTATGATATCAATTTTTTCATCTCAAAACTTTTTTCAAAAACATATACAGATTTTATTGAGGGCACGACTTTGGGATACAAAAAAGACCCACGCGAAACCGTACAGAAATGTTTTTTAAAACGCATGACATTTCATAAATAAACATACATATTAATTGCCTACTTAAGCCATCCACAAACAATGTGTGGTAACCATGTGAAAACACAACACTGGATTATTTTGCATTGTATTTCAGCAATTTAGTCTATTATAACTCAAAATGTAGTTTCGTTTTATTTATAACATTAATAGAAACATACGTAACATCGTAATCATATTTTTTCCTGACATCATCGAAATATTTAAAATCCATTTTTACAAAATAACAGACATTTTTCTTTGACTTGGAAACTGAATTTCTGTTTAAAAAAAATTGATAATTATTAACATTTACTATAATTTTTTAAAAAAATAAACAGTCTAGTACGAGTATTACTCGTGTATAGAGAGATCCGTATAATAAATATAATAATTCGGACATAAATATAATAATACGGTATTATTACAAAATAAATCGTTGCTAAAAGACTAATAGAATTTTTCAAAAAACTGACGTACGGTTGTGTATGCTAGAAAAGTATAAATGGATATACCATGAAAGTTCAGAGAGATATGAACCCTAAATAGAAGCAAATATTGCTATTCTGTATAACCCCTTTTTTTATTAACCTTATCCTAATCTGTTTATGATTAACTTAATTCGGTACAGACACTAAAATTAGTGCATATTTGAACTTCATTTGTCATTTGATAGACCCAGTTTCAGCGTAGTAATAATTTTTTTTTCAGTGTATCTAAAACAAAACACCTGTTCAAAGTTTAAACTTGGTATTGTGCTAAGTGCGCTTCAAAAGGAAGTTGCAAAATTGCAACACCGCCTTGGTCCGTGCCGCGTTTTTCCAGATAGGTTTTTAATTCATTTTTAAATAATTCAATGTTTTCCTCGCCATTTTTTCAGTTAAAAATATAAATTCAGACAAAATGGACTTAAAGGTCGTACAACGTTGAGGTTCATTTAAGAGTAATTCATCACGGGCACGTACAATGGCGGGAGGAACAGCTAATTAATACATAAAATGACAATTAAAAATGTAACAGAAACGCGAGTTTAAATTTTACTTTGAAAAGTTGAAGAAAAAGATGAAAGTGCAAAAGCTTAAATTTAATGAATTCATTTATGAAAGTTCACTTAACGAAATATAAAAATTAAATTCATAAAAAAAGTCAAATAAGTGCACCATTACTGCTAACAGGTGCGTACACATAAATATTTAAACTACGAATATGTCGACTAAAACGAAGACGTGTTCAGCCGAACGTCCTCGTCTGTCATCGGTGATGGAAATAAATGTTGTCATGTCTCTTTTCGATTTCGAGAGTCGCGGCGACACTCTAATTCCAAGTTCTCATTTTTAATTAAAATGTTCTGATTGAAAATATATTTGACTAGAGGAGAGTAACTGGAAGTTTGGAAGCTATGTTAATATCAAGGCATTTTTTAGGCTTTAATTACTCTATTATTTAGAATATTATTAAATAAATATGCATCGATTTATATTACACCTATTATTAACTTTCAGGCTTTGATAGCCCATGAGTTCTGTATGCATGTATGTATATTAGGGTGGTCACAAGCAACATGGGGAAAAATGTTTTTAACGTTTTCTTTGGGGGGACCCTCCTAAAAGTTGCCAATTAGTTAGAAAATGAGATTGGCAAAGTTTCAGCTCAAATAAATAATATTAACCCGTGCCTCATCGAGGTTGAATTCTTGAAAATTTGCAATTTTTGGCAAAAAATTGTCGTTTTTCTTTCCTTACGTGAAAAATATTTGTCTTAGAAACCTGATTCTTGTTTTATTTCATAGAAACTGTTGTTACCTTGAACTTTTACTCTCATGAAAACTTATATTAATGAACATTTAGTATTTTTCAGGACATCTAGTGAACCATACCCTCAAACTCTGCATTTTTGAAACATAAATAAAAAATGACAAATTAAAAATTTTATTACTTTTGATAATTTTTTTGTATCATTTTTATTAATAGGCAAAAATAAGTGAACAATTTTTGTAACTTTAAAAATATTTCACGAATTATAATTGATTATTAGTTATCTAGTTCTGTGTCTAGTAAGAAAGAGCTTCTCGATTTGTGTTGCAGTTGAACCTCTGAATTTCTCTTTTTATTACAAGGCTGTTTTTGTTATCTGTTATGGTTATCTATTCTAAGAATTGACGAAACATTCCGTAAAACCCCTTCCCCCTCTTGATATGATGGCAGAAATGTAAGATTTTTTAAATTGGCCACATGTCTCATCAAATCATCGACAGTAAGCAGCTAAGTAATTGTCAAGTTTTATGTATTTTATTTTATTATATTCGCAAAATGAACTGAACGCCAGAGAAGCTGCTAGACTTAGAATACATCCACTAGCTAACCACAGACATCGACTCTGCAAATAACTGTTTCGTAAACAAAAAACTGGGCTCATCGAAAACAGATTTTAAAATTCCCGTTTAGAGAGAACTGTTGTTCACTGGGGTGTAAAACTGCTTCACCATTTTTTTTTTAATAAAGAAAATGTAGAGTGGATAAAAGTTTTAATTAGTTGTGGGGATGAAGAACAGTTACTACGAGTTCCTCAATCGGAATAATTCAGGCGAAAGCTGTATTTTCAGCAGTTGAAGAGTGGGAGGAAGTTGGTAAAATCCAGGCAATATTTTTTGATACAACTGCAGTAAACACAGGTCGCCTGAGAGTTAACCTGCATTTTTCTAAAGCAATTGTTAAAGGGAAAGTCTTCTGTATTTACCATGCCGCCAGCATAATTTAGAAAGCTGTTCTTGATTGTAAAATGGGCACAATCACTGCCCCTCAGCCAGATATTTAAAAAAAAACCAATTCTGATTGGGTGGTCTAAATTAAACCAGAGTAAGTATATAAATGTTACTAAAGATGAAATACTAGGTATAAATAGTTAATTCAGAAGAAATTTCAAATTTTCTTACAGGAACTCTTAAAAATTAACAGCTCAGGTATGATTATAAAGAGTTTATCCAACTTTGTTTAATTTTTATAGAACTCCTTCCCGCAAAAGACTTTTTTTCAAAGCACCTGGTACTTTTAATCATGTCAGATGGATGGAGGCACAGGCCATTCATTCTCTTAAAATATATTGTTTCATGGATCATCTTTCAATAACAAATTTAGAAAAAGAAGGTATCAGAGATCATTTCTTATTTTTAATCAATATTTATGCAAACGCGTGCTTCAATACTTCCAATGCCACTTTAGCCCCCAATTCAAGACCTGCAAATAATAAAATCACTTGTTCACTACAGAAAATTTGATAAATAGGTTATAGATAAAGCACTTGGTGAAATGACAAACCGCCTTTGGTATCTTAACTCGGATCAAGTTGCATTTTCATTTTTAGATAATACTTTGGTTAAAAAAGTCAACATAAGCCACCTTATCTAAATCATTACCACTTTAATCCTTTCCGGCGCAGTGTCCCACGTCGGGACTACCTAATTTTAATTCCAAACTTACAAACGGCACGAAGAATATTTTAATAAAATTTTGCTTTTACAATGAAAGGTTAAAGTAATGTGATTTTAATTTCTAAAAATGTCGTTTGTAAATTCCGGGGTAGACAATCATTTCATCCTTTTACGAACAGAATTTTTCTGTGCCGGAAAGGGTTAACGTGACAGTTGTAAGGGAAAATAATTTATTTTCTTTATTATGCCTCCTTTCTTGTAACACAACTTTAATAATAAAATGCATTATTTGCTCTCATTTCTATACTTCCTTTGCCCTCCCTTTTTAAAAAAATTCTTTCAATTTAAAATTCGATTTTTTTCCTTTTCTTTGGAATTTTTTTAAATCAAACACTTTATTGGACTTCACAAAAGGAAAAAAAGAAAAACAAAAGGTGGAAAGCAGATTAAATGGAATGTTACAAATTTTTCTTTTCGCTTTTTCATAAAAAGTCAATTTTTAGGATTCAGGTGAAGTCTGGTCCTGAAAAATGCGCATATTTTTAAATCTATACATTTTTAGAAAAAAATGGTGTGTGGTTCTTCAAAGCCAAACTTTTTTTTATAAAATGAGACCTGCATTATGTTTCTAGGTTCAATTGTATTCATTTCATGAAGTAAAAACAGCATTTTTTTGTGAAAAATCACGTTTTTTTCAAACTTAAACCTCAATGAGGCACGGGTTAATATTATCCAAATGAGCTGAAACTTAGCAAATCTCATTTTCTAGTCAATTGGCAACTTTTTGGGGGTTCCCCCCGAAAAAATTCGAAAATTGATTTCTTGTGACCACCCTAATGTACATATGTATGTACGTAACGATATAACTCTTGATAGAAGTATGCGATTTGCTTCAAATTTTGGATATAGGTTCATTCTGATGAGGCGATTCCCTGATTAGTTTTGAGAGTTCATTGGTAAACTAAAAAGGGGGGAAACGGGGGTCTAATCCCAAACATAACTTAGATAAATGGGTGTTTCATGCCGAATTATCCGATTTGTTTCAAGTTTGGTAGACGGGTTTATTTTGATAAGGCACTTCCCTGATTAGATTTGGAGGTTCATTGGTTAAGTATAAAGGGAGGAAGGTTGTGTCAGCTAATCCCCTTAACTTAGATAAATGAGTTTTTTATGCAGAATTATCCGACTTGCTTCAAATTTGGTAGACGGATTTATTCTAATAAGGTGCTTCCTGGATTAGATTTGGAGATTCAATGATGAAATATAAAGAGGAGAAATGGGGCAGCTAATCCTCCCCCTTAATTTTGCTTTTTTTTCTTTTGTCGATTTCTTTATTTATTGAGGGGCATTATTCTTGGAAATAGTACGATAATGTACAATTAGTGTGAAACGCCTTTAGAGATCAATGCCATCAGTTTAACCCATTTATGCCTAGCTTCCCGTTTTTGGGAAGGTTCGAACTTCAATAAATTTGTATAATTTTCTTCTTCTTTATAACATGAAAATTCTATAAAATAATTTTCCATAAATGTCTTCATCTGTTACCCAGAGATGACAGCATAAGATGGATATTTTTTTGCTTAAAATGAAGGCTTCTTTCGGAGTGTATAGATTCTTTATTTTTCAAGATCGCGAAATGTAAAAAGTAGGTTTATTTGTATTTTTTCTGTCAATTATCCAAATAAATAAGTCGTAAAATTAGCTTGTAAATTTCTTTGAAATACGTATTTTTTAAATTGTGAAATTATACGTCCAAGCCTAATTTTTATGCATTTTTGTAACGTACAAAATATAGGACGCAAGGTATGAATGGATACATATTTGTATTAGCCGTTAAGGGAATAGTTACTGACGTAAAGTCCTTTTCATGATGATTTTGAAACAGATTGTTTTTAAGCCTCAAATACGTTTATTCTTAGTTTATTATTAGTAATACTTATAATGTTATTAGTTTCTGCAAAGAACTGAATATATATATTTTTTAGTAATTCATGAAAATACAAATTATGTAATATTCAATTTAAAAGCTTATTTTATGTAAATTTAGACAAAGCATATAATTATACATATTATACTATTACAAATTCATTAAATATTCCCGTATGTAGTACGATTACATTTTATCAAATAAATACAAAAAAAAAAATAGCGTGAGTGTCTTTAGTATTTTTCCAGTTCATTTTGCAACATTTTAATGAGATTTTACCAAAAAATTGAGAAAACAAAAATTCAGACACAAATCGATTAACTGGATACTTTTCTTTTTATTACGCAATTTATAAACATCTTATATGAAATACAAACATTTCATCAGTTACCATGCATTAATAAGTAAGTATAAAATAGCTTTTCGAACGTTCTACCTTAGCGTTATAAATGTAAATACTATGTAAGGCGAAATAATTAATCTTCTAAGTAAAGTTTGTAGTTTGAAGATAAATGGTGCTTAATTTTCGGTTGCGTTTGACGACATAATTGCGAACTGAAAGTGGTAATAATTATATTGTGAGATTACAAATAGCTTTTATGATTCAAGGTTTGTCATTGTGTTCAGAAGTTTCTAGAGTTCAGATGATTTAATTTGCCTATTTCAAAGTTTTCATTTTTAAGGGGGTCTTGTACCTTTTAAACGCGACGAAAATTAACGAAAAATTTCAAAGTTTGAATTAGTTTATCTTCAAAACCTTTTTATGTATAAACATGAAATTTTAGATATTGGTTAAACAGATTATGCTTTGTAATATGCAGTCATTAGAAATTTATTCGACTTTTACAGAATTTGTGTATTGTTGAAAGCAAAATAGCCCTTTTCTTACTCCATAAGTCATTGCGCACATGATATCTTGAGAAAGTATGTATGGATAGCCGTGAAATTTGGTAAAGAGACTAAACATATATGTGTGTTTAAAATGAACTACTCTTAAGCCAAAAGTATTTCATTAACTATATAAAAAGATATTTTTGTAAAAAAGAATAAAAATTTTGTATTTTTAATGAATAAAAATATTCATAACTAAAAATATTTCCATTATAAATACTTAAAAGTAGTTCATTTTAAACACACATATTTGTTTTGGGTCTTTACCAAATTTCATGACAATCCATACATACTTTATCAAGATATCCAGCGTGAAATGACTTCTGGAGTGAAAAAAAGAGTATTTTGATTTCAACAAAACACAAATCCTGTAAAAGGCTAATAAATTTCTAATGATAGCATATTACAATGCACGATCCGTTTAATCAATATCCAAAATTTCATGTTTATACATAAAAAGGTTTTGAAGATAGACTAATTCAATCTTTGAAGTTTTCCTTAATTTTCGACGCGTTTAAAAGGTACAAGACTTCTTAAATCAATTTATATGCTTGTACATTTTTTATAATTTTATGTGGTATAATTGTACATTAAAACAGCGATTAATGATATGAATTTCATTTGAACATTTATATCTATAGAAATTATGTTTTCTGAATGACTATAAGGGCAACTTTAAAGAGACCTATTGCGATTTATTATAAGAAATTCGATATTTATCTGTTAATATGTAATCTACAATGTTACTAGTGAAACGAATCTGTTCACATTAATATAAATACTTACTTTTTAATTTAGTGTATTTAATTTAATTGCTGTCATTTCGTATACATTCAATAGAATAAACATATTAAAAAGTGATTGCAGAAAACAGTTTCTAGAATAAAAATCTAACGATATTTTTGAAAATTTCATAGTATGGTTCACATGCATATCAGTATCTTCTATTGTTGCTACTTTAGATTCAAATAATGTTTTTAAAATAAAATTTCAAAAAAAAAAAAAAAATAAAAAACCCTTAACCAAGAAAATTACATCTGTAAGATGTTTGCGTCACCATATCCGCCCTTAATATTTTCTCTCTCCGACATTCCAAATTTATTTTTATGCTATTATATTAACAAATTGGTCCTGTTACTGCATTGCTATTAAAGATTAAATGTTTAACTTCACTATTTGGTAAATTATTAAGTGTTCCGTTTGTGCATGGTTTTTTCACCTTTCCGGTCAAGGGTAAGAAAAGGAAAATTTAAGTTAATAATTATTGATAAGAAAATAAAATTTATATAAAAAATATTTTATCAAATTTTGCATAACTGTAAGAGATATAAGTTTTATTTGCTTATATGTAAGCTCTTGGTTCTGCATCAATTCGTCGCTCACAATTCATTATGGAACAATTCATCGCGGCTTCAATTCGTTGCATTCACAATTCGTCGCAGGGTCCGTTTGTCATGGTATCAATTTGTCGTAGCGGAAAAAAATTTAAAACGACCATGATTTTTTCCCAGGAGTAATGAATTATGATAACTAACATTTTACAGGCCGATTGTATATACAGATATACATTAAGTCAAATAAATAGTATACATGTTTTTTTATTGCTTTTGTCTAAAAATATCAATCATGAAAATGGAGCGGAATTTTTTTTGTATGTGATTTTAATGAAATTTCCGGTCGAGAGCATGAAAGTTTAATGAATGAAAGCAATTGATTTCGTATTTAAATTAATGATAATATTTATATTGTCTCGATGATCAGATAAAATAAATAAAAATTATAGAAAAAAAAACAGTTGGCATGTGTGCACATAGGGAAAAGGAGTTGAAAGTAGCGGAAATGTTGAAAATGTTTTTCAAGACAAGAATGGTAAAGCTAACGATAATTTAGTAAAGTTATTTAATGATAATTTATTTTATTTTATTTTTCTTATGCGGCGAATTGCGATAATTATTGTTTTAGAACGATTTTAGATGCAGGTACATTTTAAATTATCATTATACATCACTTCGTTTTCTACTTCTTCAGTGTAACGTTATACACTATATGGCCATTAATGACCGAACACTATCAATTTTATACATTTTGTCGAATGTTTAAAAATATATTTTTCGGATTATTCTCAAACTTCATGATCACGAAGAATATGTTCGACTTCATATTCATCAACGGTGACTTGGTCAGAAGGACAGTTAGGGGGTCAACAAAAATCAAAGAAAAATAATAATTTGTGGGATCCCCCTGTAAAATAAACTGCACTAAATGATCTATTGCTGCAGCTTACGAATATATGGATAATGTACTATATATGTATTCTTTTGCAGAAGCATTGAACGTATATTCATGAAGATATATTGATTTTTTTTAATTAAAAAAAATTGCAGATTTTTTGGATGTATCACGAAGGGATTTTTACCAATTTAAACAAGAGTTTCAGAAAATGTTGCAAATTTAAATAGAAATAATATGGTGAAATTGAAATGTAAATATAATAGATATTTGATGAATTATGATCAGTTGAATGAAATATATTTTATCTGCGCATGCACGCACATAAAAAAAAAAAAATATTTTTTAATGATTTGATAGTCAACTGTATAGAAAAACTCATACAACAAAAAGCTGCAGAAAGATAAGGGATTTTCCACGAATTCTCATTTTTTATTATCTGGCTTTCAGGAAAGACGTTTGTACTTAATGAATGTCAACGAGTAGATTTAGAAGAAATGCTTAGATTTTGAATCTTCTATTTTTCTTCAATGATTTGATAGTCAACTCTATAGAGCAACTCATACAAAAAAATCAGTCAAATATCGTGAAAATTCAGAAAGATAACGGCAATATAGTGAGCTTAATTTTAGTTTCTCTCTAAAAGCTGCAGATAGATAAGTGATTTTCCATAAATTCTCATTTTTATTATCTGGCTTTCAGCAAAGGAGTTTGTACTTAATGAATGTCAACGAATAGATTTAGAAGAAATGCTTAGATTTTGAATCTTCTATTTTTCTTGAAAGAGGCTCGTTCTGGTGAATTTCCAAGAAGAACTAAATCATCCATAAAAACGAAAATTAAAAAGTTTAAAAATAAAAAAACTACAATTTTGGGGGAAAAAAAAATATCATTTAGCTCTTTTTAGAAAACAACTAAAATTCAGCTCAGTCTATTGGCGATATCTAACTGAATTTTCACGATATTTCACTGCCTTTGTTTTATGAGTTGCTCCAAGGCGTTGACTATCAAATCATGAAAAATATATATACATTATCTTGAGCGCATGCGCAGAAAAAAATATTTAATTCAACTGCTCACATATAATCTTTAATATATTAACATTCCAATTACACCATATTATTTCTACTACATTTTGTCAAATTTTCTGAAACTGCCGTTAAATTTGGTAAAAAACCCTGTATGCTGTTAACAGAAAACATGCAAAATTTTTTTGAACTTAAAAAACGAAATGGATATATCTTCATAAATATACGTTCTATTCTTCCACAAATGTGTACATATATTGTACAATATCCATATATTCGTAAGCTATAGCGACAGATCTTTCCATGCATTTTATTTTACATAATGATCCCAAACATTTTTCTCTTTGTTTGAATTTTTGTTGGCTCCCTTACTGTCCTTCTAATCAAACTGCCATTGATAAATATGAAGTAGGACATATTCTTCATAATCTTGAAGTTGCAGAAAAATCCGACCGATATATCTTTAAATATTTGACAAAATGTCTAAAATTGAAAGTGTCTGGTCATTAATGGCATTATAGTGCATATATACAGGGTGCAATATGTTATCGATCGTCGACCTTTAATTTCTCAATCGTTGGCAGTACACATATAGTTCCAATTACAAAAACGTTTCAAATGAGCTAAATATTCATTTTGTGGCATTATTTAAAGTAAAAAATCAATTTTATAAAAATTGCGAAATCTAAATTTTATACGGTCCCCCAGTCCCTGTAGTTATATTTGGTAAAAGTTTGCACATATCATAACAGATATAACACAAAATGTTTGACATCTGTACTGCAAAAATTAACATAGTTATTAAATTTCAAAGTTTGAGATTTTTGCACATGATTTGGTCTTTCATTGAGGGATCAGTTAAAAGATGAATTAAAGTAATTCGAGATCATTGCAATGTCTTTTTTACGGCGGAACCACCTTTGGCCGGTATCGCCAAATCGAGGAATCACCAAAGAGGGTTATTTCATCTAAAAATTTGTGCTAACTTTCATGGGTCAAACAACATTCATGGTTGGTTGGTTGTGTTTATGACGGCCAATTATCATCACGAGGGATATAGGCCCTAAGGGGGGTGCCCTCCGTGGGTGTCTTTCTAAGGGAACCTAACCCGTATTTATGCCTGGAAAACCAAGGTTTGAAGAAAACCACGAAAACTCCGAACGGTTAGGCCGACGGACGCGATTGGGATCAAACCCAGCACCTCCTGCCTACCAGCATCGAGAGCAGAATCTCTCGGCCACTGGTGGGGCCGAAAAACATTCAAACGTCAAAATAGGTAAAATTGACAAACGGAAAATAAAACATACTCACTAAGGAGTAGATAAATGGCAGCGAAATTGATTTTGATCTCGAATTACTTTAATTGATCTTTTAACTGATCCCTCAATTAAAGACAAAATCATGTGCAAAAATCTGAAACTTTGAAATTTAATAACTGTGTCAATTTTTGTAGTACAGATGTCAAACTTTTTGTGTTATATATGTTATCATATGTGTAAAATTTTACTAACAATAACTATAGGGACTGGGGGACCACATAAAAAGATAGATTTCGTAGTATTTATAAAATTGATTTTTTACTTTAAATAATGCCGCAACATGAATGTTTACCTCATTTGAAACGTTTTTGTAATTAGAACTATATGTCTATGACCAACGGTTGAGAAATTAAAGTTCGGCGATATAAAACATATTTCACCCTGTATATAGAATATAACAATGTACAATGGATCGAAATATATTGTACTTGCAGTATATATAAGCATATTTTTTTCAATGAAAGTTAATCTATACTATAAAAATCTGTGCGCGTATGTTTGTAATCACAAGAACTCGGAAACCAAAGGGCGCACGGCTACGAAATTTGGCACACGGGTTAGTGGTAGGAAGCCCATGAACGATTGGGGCAAAAAATTCGACAAATTTAAATATATATACAGGGTGATTCATAAAAGATGGGCAGAACTTTAAGGGGTTATAGTACACTTAAAGACAAATAATATTAAATAGGAGACTAAGGGTCCCAGACGTATTCCCAAGGAGATAGGGGGCATTAAAGTTTAGGGTCCGAAATTTCAAATGATTATAAAACATGGAAAAATTGGTCGATTCGTTTGCGGTTTTTGCAAAAAATTTTCTTTATGCCAGTATTTTCTTGAAATAAAATTTTAAAGTTCAATTTCAAAAATGCCGATAGGGGGCGCTTTAGACTTTGGAGTAACAAACAACTATTTTTTAACGTTATTTTTTGTATTTCTTTAAATGATTTCGAAAGCTTAGACTTAAACTTAAATTTTGATCTAAAAATCTGAGTCCTAACGAGTAGTTAAGTAGCGTAAACTGAAATTTGAAATTTGAAACCCTTCTCCCCCCAGAACAAGAATCAGTTATTCCCGATCTTTGTGTCGTATATTAGGCTCTAACTACTGCCGCGTTTTGCTAAAATTATTCTTTATGTCAGTATTTTCTTGAAAATAAATTTTAAAGAAAAATTTCAAAAAATTCCGATAGAGGGCGCTTTAGACTTTGGAGTAACGAACAACTATTTTATACCGTTATTTTTTGTGTCTCATTAAATGCTTTCTAAAGCTTAGACTTAAATTTTCAGCCCAAAATCTGAATCGTTAGACGTGGTTAAGTTTCTGGGGAGAGGGGTTTGAAATTTCTACTCCTGAGCACAGTTCAGTTTACCATGTCCACACATTGTGTGCTGTGATACGAGGTAAAAAGACACAAATTAGGATTATGTTACCAAAGCATATTTATTAACATGTAATTACAATAAATGTTCAAAATTGTGACCAGCAGAGGTTATGCACGCAGAACAACGGCGAAGAATGGAACGGCGAACATTCGCGAAAACATCAGGCTTTTCGAGCATTTCCCCTACAGCGGCGGAAAGTCTGGCGACCAGTTCCTCGGGGGATTCAATGGGTGTCTCATACATAAGAGCCTTCAATCGTCCCCAAAAAAAGAAATCGAGGGGTGAAAGATCTGGCGAGCGAGCAGGCCAAGCAACAGGATCACCTCGACCAATCCATCTGTTCGGAAATGTGATGTCCAGACAGTTGCGGACGTCTCGTACGTAATGGACTGGCGCTCCATCGTGCTGGAACCACATGACCCGCCGGATGCGTGGAGGAACAACGTTTAACAGGTCTGGCAGCACATGTTGCAGAAATGTGAGGTATGTTTTACCGTTGAGGCGTTCAGGAAGAAGGTACGGTCCGATTAGGTGGTCTCCGAGGATTCCTGCCCAAACATTGATGGAAAAGCGTCTCTGATGAGCATGTGGATACGTAGCATGTGGATTGACATCCACCCATACATGTGCATTGTGTGTGTTAAATGTACCTTCACGTGTGAAGGTACATTCATCGGTGAAAAGCACAGTTCGTCCAAAATGTGGATTTAGCGCGTTCTGCTGCAGAAACCAGCGGGCGAATTCAATACGATTTGGATAATCCCCTGGAGCCAGTTTCTGGACTCGTTGCACATGAAACTGGAGCAAATGTTCATCCTTCAGTACCCTCCAAGTCATGGACTGTGAGGTATCCACCTGCCTAGCCACTGTTCGTGTACTTGTACTTGGCTGCGCCGCTACTACATCCAGAATGGCTTCTGCAACAACTACTGATTCGTCCTTTTTTGCACGACCTGCATTCGACCGGGAAGCGAGAAATGATCCCGTCTCACACAACTGTCTGTGCAAGCGCTCGAAAGTTTTGCGGTTAGGCAACCGCCTGTTGGGAAATCGCTCTCCGTACATTCGTTGTGCCTCTGCACCAATTCCATCTGCCGCTCCGTAAATTAAATGCATCTCAGCCTTTTCCTTATTCGTGAAGGGCACCATCTTCCAATTCATTACTACAGCGACTTACACTTGACTCACCGTTCAGTGGTTTTTATGCCTGAATCGTGTCGAAATTTTGCATACGTGTTCTTCTTCTTCCCCATTTGACATTTGCATACCTTCTGTTTCCTTCTTCACCCGGTGACTAGCGTCAGGAATGGAGCTTTAACGTTTGCATGAGCGACGTTTCCAACTGTGCCAGTGCCTTTATGAGTGAATTCCGACTATGCAGTCCTTGACGAAAGTTGTATTTTTGCCTCGTATCACAGCACAGAATCGTTGGGCATGGTTAAGTAGTGCAAACTGAACTATGTTCAGAAGTTGAAATTTGAACCCCCTCCCCTCGCTACTGAACCACGCTCAGCGATTCAGATTTTGAGCTGAAAATTTAAGTTTAAGTCTAAGCTTTAGAAAGCATTTAATGAGACACAAAAAATAACGGTATAAAATAGTTGTTCGTTACTCCAAAGTCTAAAGCGCCCTCTATCGGAATTTTTTGAAAATTTTCTTTAAAATTTATTTTTAAGAAAATACTGACATAAAGAATAATTTTAGCAAAACGCGGCAGTAGTTAGAGTCTAATCTACGACACAAAGATCGGGAATAACTGATTTTTGTTCTGGGGGAAGAAGGGTTTCAAATTTCAAATTTCAGTTTATGCTACTTAACTACTCGTTAGGACTCAGATTTTTAGATCAAAATTTAAGTTTAAGTCTAAGCTTTCGAAATCATTTAAAGAAATACAAAAAATAACGTTAAAAAATAGTTGTTTGTTACTCCAAAGTCTAAAGCGCCCCCTATCGGCATTTTTTGAAATTGAACTTTAAAATTTTATTTCAAGAAAATACTGGCATAAAGAAAATTTTTAGCAAAAACCGCAAACGAATCGACCAATTTTTCCATGTTTTATAATCATTTGAAATTTCGGACCCTAAACTTTAATGCCCCCTATCTCCTTGGGAATACGTCTGGGACCCTTAGTCTCCTATTTAATATTATTTGTCTTTAAGTGTACTATAACCCCTTAAAGTTCTGCCCATCTTTTATGAATCACCCTGTATATATATATATATATATATATATATATTAGGGTGGTCCTTAAAAAATAAACTTTTAAAATTTCTATGGGGCACCCTCTTATTTTGTTCTATGTATAAAATAAAGACCTCCATAAAAATTTCAAAATTTTAAAACATTTTTTAGGGGTCGCTACCAAAGTTTGAATTTTTTTTAAAAATTAAAAATTGACATATTTTGTAATCTAATAATATATTATTAATACAAATCCATAGTCATTGCCAAATGGAATCATGGTATGATATTAGGCTGTAAAGACTGTCTTTCGTTTCAAGTTTCAATATATTTACACAACCTATTGTCCGAACACAGTCAGGAGTATTTCATGTCTACACTCTATTTCACCTGAACTTTGCCCCATTGTGAAAGGTAGAGAATCTAACATTCCGCCTTGAAAAATAGTTCTCCGTTATTGTTTAATCTTAAATAGCTAAAATGCATAAAAATTTATAAGATAATGTTTATAAATTATAGAATTTGACTTTTTGATATTCGTAAAATGTCTTACTTAATAGACATATTCGTATCTGAAGACGAGCAAGCAGAGGCCAAAACTTAAAAAAAGAGTTTTCGGCAAGCGTTCTTTTGACTGTTCACTGGGATTGCAAAATTTTAGAAGACATTTCAGAATCCGAAACTGTAGATAGATTACCCATTATTGTTTCAGGTAAAGGTATTGATCAGTTGCTTGTTGTTCCAAAACTTAAATCAGGATAGTTCAAGAGGCAATAGCTTCTGCTGGTAACATAATATTGGAATCGTGGGGAGTACCGAGCAAGTAAAATGTATGATTTTTGATATAGCCTTTGTTAATACCGGATTATCAAGAAAAGCTTGTGTTCTTCTAGAGCAGAATATGAACAAAGAAATGATTTGGATTGCCATCATCATATCCTTGAAATACTGTTTTTGTTCTTTATCTTTTGAATGAAGTTTACTGTATTCCTCCATGTGTGCTATATAACTTTCGGCTACATCATTAACACGTTTGACTGAAGTCGCTAGTGCCTTACATGTCTTGTAGGATTCATTTTTATTCCTATTAGCTGCATCTGTTTTAAAAAAGTCTAAAGGTAAATCCATAATTTTTAAATAAAAACCCAGAGTGCTGTTTGTATGAAAATCTTGCAAGCTATTTTGGAGAATGACATCAGGATCAGCCCGTGTACGTTTCAAAGGTTCATAATTTTCTTCATTTTTCGAAGCATGCACCATTTTTCTTTTATTTTCAAAAAAGACATTGTCATCGAAAAATGCAAAAGCAACTAGTTCTGCCATAATCGATAGACATCCACGAAATTTAAATAGTTTGAATAACAATATGTCCGGTCCGCTTGAAACTCCGAGAGACTTAATAACAACTTCCTCAAGCATAATTTAAAGGATGTGATGATCGCAAGCCAAACCATTTCTTTGTTCATATTCTAATCCAGAACAGCTCAAGCTGTTCCTGATAAATAGGTATCAACAAAGGTTATATCAAAAGACATACATTTTACTTGCTTATAATCCCACAACTCCAATGTTTCGTTAATAGCAAGAGCTATTGCCTCACTTGTTCCTGATTGAAATTGTGGAACAGCTATTTAAATGGTCAGTACGTTTATGTGAAACAATAATGGTTAATCTGTCTACAGTTTCAGATCCTGAAATGTCTTCTACAATTTTGCAATCCCAGTGAACAGTCAAAGGAAAGCTTTCCGAAAACTTTTTTTTTAAGTTTTGGTGCTCTGATACGAATGATAGGATGCTCTTCGATACGACACTCTTTGATACAAATATGGCCATTTAGTATGATATTTGACGAATATAAAAAAATCAAAATCTATAATTTATAAACATTATCTTATAAATTCCTATGCATTTTAGATATTTAAGATTAAAAAATAACGGAGAACTATTTTTCAAGGTGGAATGTTAGATTCTCTACCTTTCACAATGGGGCCAAGTTCAGGTGAAATAGAGTGTAGACATGAAATACTCCTGACTGTGTTCAGATAATAGGTTGTGTAAATATATTGAAACGTGAAACAAAAGACAGTCTTTACAGCCTAATATCATACCATGATTCCATTTGGCAATGACTATGGATTTGTATTAATAATATATTATTAGATTACAAAATATGTCAATTTTTAATTTAAAAAAAAAATTCAAACCTTGGTAGGGACCCCTAAAAAATGTTTTAAAATTTTGAAAATTTTTGTGGAGGTCTTTATTTTATACATAGAACAAAATAGGACGGTGCCCTATAGAAAATTTTAAATTTAATTTTTTAAGGACCACCCTAATATATATATTCAATTTTTTACGATTTTTTGCCTTTTTTATGTTCAATCTGTAATCACGCGACTTCAAACCAGTTCTAAATGTTTACTGCAATGTGAGATATACATATTACGTAGGCCACGCTGCAATAGTAAGAAGATGTAGCGGCTATTACGATATATCTTTTACCTCGCATGCAAATGATTAGAGATTATTTAATTGCGCTGAATTATTACCTTATTTTAAAAATAAAGAAAACTTTTTATCACGAACATCAACAAAACTTTTTATTCAATTCATTCCCTTATTCTAACGATATCATTTTATCACGTATGCTGCCATAGTAACATAATAAATTAAATTTCATTAAAAAAATGCACTGAAGTGGAAAAATATTTTTCGAGATTTACTTATTCGTACGCCACGCTTAAATTAATGATATGTTTCGGCACCAGAGGGAATGTGGCGACTTCTTGTCATGTTCCCGGTGCCAAGTCTTTCGAAGAGTTAAGGACGTATGAGAATAAGGACGTCCATGAAACATTCAATGGTGCATGTCTTGCTAGAAATTTATTAGAAGATAATGATGAATGGCAACATTGTTTAACTGAAGCATGTGGTTTTGAAATTCTACCTAAACTGAGACAACTGTTTTCGTTCATATGTGTCTTTAGCAATCTAAATTTACCGATTCAATTACGGGAATAGTTTAAGTCAGAAATCTCAGAAAATTTTGCTCGCTATCTGCCGCTACAGGAGAGTAGAGACCTTCAAGACATAGCCAATCATCTAGGCGTACGCAACGGGACACTTCAGAACCTTGAATTACCTAAACCTCCAAACCTGGAAAATTCTGTGGAATGCGATGTCTATGATTTACAAATAGAAAGAGCAGTGGGGAAACGATTGTTAAACATTCTAAATCCGGAACAACGTATAATTTTTTATGCTGTCATTGAAAGTATTCAAAATGATTATGCTACTGTCCCTAAGGTTTTCTTTGTGAATACGTTTGCGGGATCAGGAAAAACGTCCCTATTCAATGCTTTGCTGCAATAAGGAAGAAGAATGGGACATACTACAATTCCCGTCACATGGAGAGGCATCACATCGAAACTCTTGAAAGCTGGAAGAACAGCACATTCTCAGTTTAAAATACCAGTCCCCATATTGGATAATTCAGCTTCAAAAATTAGGCAAAATATATCTGATGGAAGATTACTGAAAATGGCTAAGCTTATTATATGGGATGAATGTACCATGATACCTATTCATGCACTGATGCTGTTGATCGACTTCTGCGAGATTTCGATGGCATGATACATGCAAACAAAACACTAATTTTTGAAAGTTGTATCAAGGATTCTTCTCTCTGGCCAACATTTTGACAGTTCAATCTGGTTACAAATATGCAAACGGAGTCGGAGGAACTTGATTTCGTTGAATGGCTCAATCGTCTGGGGGATGGTCGGCTGATTAATGATTATGAACTAGGAGAAGATATTGTTGAATTACCTCCAGAATGTTTTGTGCAGTATTCTATAGTGGGTGATATTTTTGGTTCGTCTGAAATTGATCTTGATCATCTTTCGGAAAGAGCCATTTTGTGTGCCAATAATGAGGATTCTTTGAGATTAAATAAGGATTCTTTGAGATTGAATAAGGAGGTTTTACGAAAAGTACCTGGCGAAGTCAAGACTTATTTTAGTACTGATACAATACTTTGTGATGATGAAAGAGAACAAAACAATTTGCAAATGGATTTCATCAATAGTTTAACACCTAATGGAATGCCACCACATCAGTCAAATCTTAAAGTTGTCGTTATTGTTATGTTGCTTTGAAACATGAATCTGTACAGTGGTCTCTGTAATGGAACACGTTTAATAGTCAGAAGGTTGTCGCAAAATGCTATATATGCAGACGTTTTGACAGAACATAGGAGAGGCACCCGTGTTTTCATACCGATGATCCCGCTTGGACCGTCGGATACCAGTTTACCTTTCCAGTTCAGCTCAGTCAGTTTCCACTTCGGATTGCCTTTGCTATGACTATCAAAAGATCTCAGGGTCAAACCTTGATCAAATTGGAATCTATTTGTCCCATTCATATTTTTCATATGGGATTCTGTATGTAGCCTTCTCAAGAGCAACTTTTAGAGGATGTGTACGTGTATGGGTCAAGGACAAACCAAATCAAGGAAATTTTTTTTCACAGTCTGATAAGGCATTTACACAAAACATTGTCTTCCGTGAAGTTTTATCTTAAGTCGCAGCTATTTTTCTCTATTGTAAAACCAAACAAACAAGCAAAAATGAGTCTACTGCACTTTATTTAATGGATGACGTGGAAAACAATGCAAATTTTTTTTATTTTAAAAGAAAATGTTTCATTTTTTTCAGGTTTTTTGCAAGTATTTTTCAGGCTTGTGTAAATGTCGATTTTGTAACTGATTTCCTAAACTTCAATTTGGTTGTGTAACTACTCACTAAAAAAAAGAGTCTACCGCAATTTACCTCATTGGTGACGGGGAAATCGTTGCAAAGATTTTTCATTTTTAAATACTTTTTTCCATTTTTTTTACAGTCTCGATGTAAATTTCCTATTTTCTTACAAATGGTTCTTTGGTTATGTAAATATTGACTTTATAACTGATTTTTATATTCCCAACTTTAATTTGTTTGTGTAAATACTTACTTTTATTGATTTTTTAATACACATCTGAATTTTTGTGTACATACATATTTCATATTGGTTGTGTAATTACTGATTTTTAACAGAAATAACACATTTTTATATTCATAAACTTAAACATGGTTGTACCGATTTTTATTTTTAATTTTGGTTTTAGAATTAAATTCATGAACACCCGTCCGTTGAACGGGTAAACAGCTAGTAATGTATGAAATTTTGATTGTTTCTTTATTATTTGTGTAAATTACATTTTCAAAATATGTTATCTATATGTTAATACTAGCGGTAGCTTTAGTACTATGGGCAAGTACTTATAACACTCAGAAATGTAATTTTTATTTGAAAACATTTCATTCATATAAATCATTGTTCTTAAAATCAGCTACACAGAGATTGTCCTAAGATCTCTGGGGAAATTTTTAATAATCCACAAGCCACAAGTACAATAAACGTTTGAAAACAACCAGGTTCAACACTAGGTTCTGTTATGTCAAAGGTTACATTGGCGTAGTAATCGGAGTTCATATAAAGGAAAAGAAAAGCGTATGTGTGTAGTATGTCGGTATGATGTTTTTCTAAGAGGAATACTGATACACTATCGAAGTTTATTTTTCCGACAAGAAATCGTTCAATTATGTGAGAAGACTATTTTTGGTGAACTTTATGTGTTACACTGCGAAGAATAATCTGTAAAGTTACTAAAATTTTTCTATCAAACTGGGATTCCGGAGAACTTTTTATGTAACAGCAACAACAAAAATTCATGTAACAGATACACATTTGCACTGTAAATAAAAAAAAAATCTGTAAGGTTACTAGGAATGTTTTAGGAAACTGGGATGCCTAGAATTTTTTATGTAACTACAACCCTGTTTAAAGGTAAAATTTTAGTAAGATTTCTGTAATTTTATTAGATTCTTTTGTACGCTACAGATTTCTGTAGCTTTACAGAAACTAGTTTTGTAGATTTACATCTTTATTTGTGTAGTGTACAGATAAAATTTTAGTAAGCATACAGATTTCCGTAACTTTACATCTGTAAAAAACAGATTTTTTTTTTACAGTGTATTAGAAATGATATTTAATCGAATATTGCAACTTAATGTTCATATGATAAACTGCAATTTTGAACATGCTTAAGCGTATTCACATGTGCCTAAAAGATGAGTGAAATACAATTTAAACATTTATCGTACATGTTGTTGCAATTTCTTTATAATTTTTCAATTTTCTATTAGTCATTTTCGGGACACCCTGAATAATACATATTAGTGTAAATATTGAAAATTCTATAAATGATTCATCCTGAGATGCTTCTGCAACATGAGGATGGCATTAAAAGATTAATTTATTCGAAAAAATGTGCATTTATTTATGTGCTTAACCCTTTATGCACCGAATTTTGAATTCATGAAAATTTGATCTTCTAAAGCATTTTTCGTGAATTGTTTAAACTACATTAGAATATTTACATAACCATTTAATAAATTTTAGATAGATTTTAGAAGGATTGAAGGATTTAGAAGCATTAATTAAATTTGAATTTATAGGGATTTTGTGCAATATTAAAAAAAAAAAAAAAAACCACTTAAAGCTTTTATTTTAAATATTTTTCTTAGTATTTTTAGGGTTCCGTACTTAAAAAGTAAAAACGGAGATCACTCCTGTGTGTCCTATAAGATCACTCCTGTGTCTGTGTGTCTGTCTGTCACAGCCATTTTACTCGTAAAGAGTGGTACGTGGAAAGTTCAAATTGGGGGAACTAATAAAGACTATTGACCCCCACATATTTACCGATTAATAAAAATTCACAAATATATTTAGGAAAAATTTAGTGGGGCCAGTAATGTTACTTGAAAAAAAAAATGTTTTCGTTTTATAGCATGTGGAGTATCGTGTGAAAGATTTTGTAACACTGAACTCAAAAATGCATTTCTTTTAAATTTAGGTATTATATTTTCAGAGATATCGGCGAAAATGTAATGCAATAAATATGTTTCCCCCCATCAATTTCCTAATATACTGAAACTAAAATTATGATAATAATAGAGATAGTAGACGTTAATTTAAACCTTGCAGGGAAATTATAGCGATTACTCTAGGACACAGAGTTTTTTAGAAAAGCGAATTTGCCGTTACACACAAATTTCAATTTGCGGACATTCAGAAAAGGTGTTGAGGAGCACTGAAGGTACCTATCGTATCAGAATTATAAAAGCATTGTTGATAATGATTTTCGAAAAAAAAATCGTCCGTAATTAGCCGAGATATTAGCCTTAAAGACATGGACGTTTTGGATTTACATTATGACAGGGGCGGCGTACTCTATATACCACCCGTTTTTAAAGCCTAGATAACACATTTTAAGGCTATATTTGTGCAATATAATGCCCAGTAGCAGTATAACAGCAATAAACGTCAAATTGTTGAAAACAGACTAATTTAATTAGAATTAATCCCATAAATACTATGGATTTCGCGACTAGTTTGCATTAAGTGAATATCAATACGCCTCCCGTGTCTTTAAAAATCAAATAAAAACTAACTGGAAAAACGCGGCGCGGACCAAGGCGGCGTAGCAACTTCGCGACCTCCTTTTGAAGCGCTCTTAGCACAATGCCAAGTTTAAACTTTCAACAAGTAATAGTAACAGATGTGTTACTACGCTTAATTTAGTTTTTGAAATGCCAAATGAAGCTTAAATATGCACCACTTTTATTGTCAGTACCGAATTAAATTCATCATAAACATACCAGGATACAAAAAAAGAGCTATACAGAATAGCAATATTTATATTACTTAGGCTTCATCTCTCATGTATAGTTATTTACAAAGTTTTATTATTATTTTAGCAACGATTTTTTTAATAATACAGGTAATAATTCATATATTTATTGTATAGAACCCTCTGAGGGCGAGTAATGCACGCACTTGACTGTTTATTTAGAATTATGAAATGTACAAATATAATGTTCTTACAAATGAAATATAGAAATATTTCCAAATTGAATAAGTCCCCCCCCCCCCTCAACTGCAAGAACGCTGGAAAGATGCAAAGGCAAAAGAAATCATCCTTTTAAAAATATTTTTGTTTTGTGCAACCAATAATGCTTTTGGAAAAAAAATAAACTAATGTATCTATAAATCATTCTAAACACCATTACAACTAATAGATGTATTAAATCAATTTTATAACAAGTTATTTTAATGATACTTATAGGTACCGTCAGTAGATGAACGGTTAATATTTATTTTTGAAACTTAAATAAAATTAAAGAATCATAAAACAATATATTTTCCAATATTTTGTACATACAGATGTTTTTATAAACATTCTTGTTTATATGTACATGCAAGTTTCTGTTTGTTATTCGTTGCACTTTTATGAGTTGTGAAACTTCACTGTGATGAATTTTATATATCATTTCAGTGAGAATAATAAGACAGTGAGAATTTCCAGACAACATTAATTTGAAATATCATATCTATTTATAAACATCGATGGCTTAGTAATGTAAATTATTATTTTCCAAATGTGTGCGAATTTCTGATGCAAGAATTATCTTTGTCTCCATCTTATTACACAACGTACCACGGAATAAAGTTATTTGTTTCAGTATTCTGGTTTAGTCAGCCTAATATTTGCACCGAAATGATAATTATGAAATGCATCTTAATTGCGTCTTTCTGAATATTCTCTCTAATCAGTTATTTCAACATGCAAGCTATATTAGACAATTGCTAAATACATGTAGAAAATTAATAGTAAATATTTTGGCGATATATTAAATTATGCATTTATACATTATACATTAAATTATATTATATACATTAAATTATACAATTTTACATTAAATTACATTTTATATTATATAGATTAAATTATACAATCATACATTGAATTATATTTTATAATATATGCATTAAATTATACAATTACTTATACATTTAACTATACATTTCTTTACATAATGCGTGTGTTATATGATGCATACATAATTTCATATGCATAAATATATAATAACCCTGACAAATTATCATAGCTTCGTTTAAAGTCTTACCGATGTAAATAAATTTAGATGCATAAATTTAGCTTATTTCATTTTAAAAATGTGTAAATCTAGTTTACCTTTTTTAACTCTTTGAATATGATATTTATATATATATATATATATATATTATCATCATGAAACAATTTTTTTCCTCTTAAAAAGTATAGATCTTGAACAATATCTATGAATATTTATACGCTGAAAAAAAAAAAAAAAAAAAAAAAAAAAAAAAAAAAAAAAAGGTACTCAAAATTGAGTAAAAAGTACTCAATTTTAATTACGTCACACACTCAAGGTAGCCCCGATCCAAATGTACTCACAATTGAGAAAGAAATGTACTCATTTTTGATTCCATGATTGTGTTCAAATATGAATCGTTATGTACTGCCCCCTGAACCTACAAACTAAAGTAAAAATGTACTGATATTTATTTCTCGTTTCCAATTATTAACGAGAAATGTTTAATTGATTAATTATTAAGAAAAACAGCAAAATTATTAGCAAAATACCCAAATCGGATACTCTATAAGAAAAGATCATTATTTGCAAACCTTTATAAAATATTTTAAAATACTGTGCATAATTTAATATTTCCATTAATAAACATCTTTTATGCCACCATAAATGAAATAAACCATTACATGGTACACAATTATCCATTTGTTTGGGTTTGATAACATGTGATAGATCAAAATTAAGAAAGGATAGGTTCATTTTTGACCCAAACATATTCATACTCATACATTCGATATGAGTGCATCGATTTACTCATTTTTGAGTAATTCATTTTTTTTCAGTGTATATTTTTTAAAATATTATCATCATGAATCAACTTTTTTTTTCTCTTAAAAATTGTACATCTTTTGTTAAAAATAATTATTTATGATGTTTCTATTATCACTTGAAAGAAGTCGAGAAGAATGATCATTTTTTAAATTTTATAGTTATTTTTTCAAATCTATCAATTATTTTGGTTTCTAATGTTTATAAAGATAAATTATGTTTTTCGTAATCAAGGGTGACTCGGAAGAGACTGCTGTATATTTTACCTCCTGGTTCTATCTTATTTTCGTAAATTAGAAAATAGTTGTCTTATTTTACAGTGGAAACTCATCGCTGAACCAAGTTTAAGCTTTGCTTCGAAAGCAGCAGAAATCTACAAAAATCGAATCCTTGAGCATTAAATGCACCCAAGATTTTTTTAAATTATTATTTCACACAAAATACGCGACCTACTCACGAGCAAAGCTTTTAATTTTCAGTTCCTGCAAATAATAATTACGTCTTTCAAACATAATTATTCTGAATTTTCAGACTTATACTTTTTATTTAAATACTGCAGTAATGCTCTGATAATGAGAAAAAATAAAAATATTTTTATAAAATTTACAGATCGGTATTAAAAATATCGGAACAATTTATCCGTCAAGATTTTATTTACCATCCATTATCGGCGAATCAATGGAGAAATTTTTACGCAATAAGAATATTTGCAACGATTCAGTGTCCGTTGAATTACCTAATAAATGGAAAGAGATGTTATGCAGGTTTAATAACAACAGTAAAAATTAATCCACGCTCACAAATATCCAAATTAATTTAATTTTATATTTGCACGGATTTTCATTATGCATGAAGTCTCGTGACACTATTTACCAAATTATTATTTTAAAAATTATTTGCGAAAATATTTCTACCAAGAATGATTTTGAAAATGTCACCGTTCGTGAGGTGAGACGAGCGTTAATCTAAATGAAGGTATTTTATCACTTTTATAGCATTTTTTACCTTTGTTTCATTAATAAGTGATTAACATATATATTTTTATTACATTTTCCATTAAAATAAATTATTTATATTTGCATTCTTGAGAATTTTACTTTACTTTTCTGTATATTGGATTTTACATTTCCGAACATTTTTCTAAGTGTTTGTAACAAGGAGATAAAAATAAACATTGAACTTGAAGTTAACAGATTCTTCTTTATAAGGAAAATGATTTTCTGTATTTTTTTGCATATATTTCATTTTAAATATCAGAAAACGGATTTTCAGTTTTTTAAATAATATTAATAATCAAACAAATAAAAAAATATAGAATTTTGCAATTTCTTATTGTATTTTATATTTAGAATAATTAATATCACTAAAATAATTCTAAAAAATATATTCTTTGATATTTAATGTAAAATGAATCATTGCCAGATTCAAGTTTAATGTATAAACTTATAAATAAAAAATCTAATAACAAAGTTGTCAGACTAGTACAAATTGTGTTTTCTTTACAGGAGGTATATGAGTGTTAGGTAGTGGATAGGATTTTTTTTTTTAATTAGTGAATCTTTTTCTTTTATTATAAATGCTTTTTCTAAAAACTTCCATAAAGAAAAAAAAAAAAAACATTTTTAATGGTGCACAGATCATTATTTTTTCGGGATAGTCATAAATTTATAAAACGAAATATTATAATTAACTTATTTAAATTTTTGAAACATCTTATTTTGATCTAGGTAATACAAAATACTTACTTATTCCATTATAAATTAAAAAGAAATTAACGATAAAATAACGAAATCTAAGATGCTATTTCGCTTTAGAATATTTTTTAACAAATAAATATTTTAAAGCTAATATGACAACCTATCTATAGAAAGGAATAAAGTAAGAAAATAGTTGAACAAAGAATGAACAATAATTCATTTAATGAAATGGATTACTTCAGTAAATTATAGAATTATAAATAATAGTCATTAGAACAATTGATGGGTAGACTATTGAAATGGATTTAGGACTGTTCCATTCATCATATTTTACGTGAAGCTAAGTTAATTAAAGTTATTATTCTGTATGAATGAATGATGATAATAGCTTCAAATTTCAAATGACATGCACATTGTTCAAATAAGTGCAATAAAGATATTACTGGCTAATCAGATGACATTTAATATATAGCTTAAGCTGAATGATTTTATTTCCATGTGTAACATATTAATAGGGATAAAAATTTCATAAATAATTCTATTTTATTTGCATGTTGATAATTTTGATTAGTCCTATCTACTTGTTATTTAAAAAATCATTGTATGCCATTAAATAACTAACATATGTGCATTAACTAAGAAATACTTTGAATATGGCTTTCTTTCGAAAAATACCATATGTATGTATAGTAAATCTATAAGGTCGGATGACAATTAATAATTCGTAGTATGGTATAAAAAACATTCCTTATAGAGTGCGCATATTTTTATTATTTAATAAAATATTATATCGGTAATCTTTAACTTAGCTAATCGTAGAATTATTCGATTAAATAATAAAGTAATTACTACTCTGTAAATATTCTGTGAAAAATATTCGCGGAACAAAATAGGTTGATTGTATGAGGCTTTATTGCGCAAAATAAAGGAAACTAGTCGGATGTGGCAATCCCAAAACTTTCTTTTATCTCATACATGTTAATACTTCCAGAAAAAGCATTATAACAGCTGCACCGGCTAGGTGGTTTACGCCAAAATCTAATCTTCAACAACTTATGTTAACTTCTAATTGAATGTGAAGTTCGATGAAAATCCGTGCATTAGTTTTTGAGATAGAGCTATTGGTGCAATCGTGAAAAGTTCTGCATAGCAGTGGCACCTGCAGGTAAATTTACACTAAAAACTTAACTGGATCAATTTATATCAGGGACTAACTGCGTCTAAAATTTAATTAAAATTCATGCATTATTTCTTGAGGTACGGCTATTGCGGAAATCGTGAAAACTGCAGTATAATATTGCCACTTCTGGGAAATTTACACCAAAAACTAAAAAGAAAAAATAACTACTGAAACTGAAGTTTGATGTAAATTCGTGATTTTGTTTTTGAGATAAATTTATTGTGATAATCCTGAATAATACACAATAGCAGTACCACATATTGGGAGATTTACACCAAAAAGTTACCAGTACCAAATTATATCAAGGACTAACTTAATCTGAAGTTTTCTGAAAACCCGTGCTTTAGTTGTTGAGATATAACTATTGTTGAAATCATGAATAATGCAGCATAGCAACGCCACTTGCTGGGCGATTTACACCAAAAAGTAATCAGCACCAATTTATATCAGGGACTAACTGAATATAAAATATTATTAAATTCCGTTTATTAGTTCTTGAGATAGCGAGCACACAAAATTTGTGTCACACACAGAGAGAAATACAGACTCACAGACTGACTCACAGACTGACTCACAGACTGACTCACAGACTCATTTTGTAAAAACATGTTTTTCCTTTTCTCTGAACCTTAAAACGTGAAAATCCGTCGAAAACCGGATTTCGAAAATTTTTACGAATCCAATACTTTCTTCTTGTATAGATAGAAAAAAGTAAAAATAGGGAAGAAAAAAAAAATTTTTTTCGGAAATTTTTCTGCTAATTTCGAAAGTCATTTAGTTTCTGTGGTTTTTAAAGATAAAGGAAGCTATTTTGAGTCGAATGCATTTTGAAATAGGTCTTAATATATTTTCCTAAACATTCTTGCTCCTTTCTCTTTTTCTTTATTTGACTGTGTACTTATATAAATCTTAATTAATATAATTTTTCGTTTTTTCATCTTAGTTATAAATATGCAATTGCAGAATTTACGTGCATTAACTCTTAATGTTCGAAGAACTCGTTGCAGGCACAGGCATATCTTACACGAATTTAATTGGTGGCACCAGCTTTTTAAGCAACACTTTTACTTCTACTTTGACAACGTGTGCAAGAAAAAATTACATTTATAATGCAGTTTTGCTAATATAATATATAAGTAGAATCATGTATATAAAGATAGTGTATCTTTGCTGTTAAGTAGTACGTTCTTTTTTAAAGATTTCAATCAATAAGGAAAAAAAAATTCTTTAGGTATATATACACGATAAAACATCGGAAAATTTGTCAGAAGTGATATTTCATTTGCATATAGTAAATAAGATTGCAAAGTTTTCTAGAAAAAAATATAATCACAAATAACATGATATAACTCAAATGTTCTTGTGTAACAGAATAAAAAAAATATTTAGTAAGAAGCGGACAATTTAATAAAATTTCATAAAATTTGTTTTGTTCCTTAGACTTTTCACTTCACAAAAATTTTCTGGGAACGTTTCGAAAACTGTAATTGTTTTATTTTAAAGTCTACGTTTAACTGTCCAAATCATTTTTAGGGTTTCGTTCATCTGACGAAACCCTATTCGTCTAGCTCCTCTGTCTGTCTGTCCGTCACAGAGCCTGTTCTCGGAAACTATGCATGTTGGAGACTTGAAATTTTGCATACTTATAGATGAACACCACACATCATCTGGTAAATCATAAAATTTTGAAAAAGTCGTACATTTAACCCTTTGGGCTCCCACATGTCTATTTTAAAAAAACTCTTTCTAAGTGAGTCCCTAATTAGGTTGCAGGCGTGAAATTTTGCGTACTTATATACGGACACCTCAGATCAAACGACAAATCATAAAATTTTGAAAAAGTCGCACATTTAACCTTTTGGGCTCCTACATGTGTATTTAAAAAAAATTCTTTCTAAGTGACACCCAATTTAGGTTGGAGTTCTGAAATTTTGCATACTTATAGCTGAACACCATCATGCGACAAATCATAAAAATTTGAAAAAGTCGTAAATTTAACCCCTTGGGCTCCTACATGCGTATTTTAAGCAATTCCTTCTAACTGAGCCCCTTATTAAATTGGAGATTTGAAATTTTGCATACTTATAGCAGAACACCTGAGGCCAGGTGACAAATCATAAAATCTTGAAAAAGTCTTTCTAAGAGAGCCCCTAATTAAGTTGGAGACATGAATTTTTGCATATGTATAGGTGAATACCTCAGACCATATGAAAAATCATAAAATTTTCAAAAAGTCTTATATTATTTACTCCTCCGTGCTCTAACTTGTATATTTTAAGCAATTTTTACCCCCCCCCCCCTTTTCACCCGGGGAGCACTCTTCCAACTTTTGCCGACACCCCTTTGACCATTTTTTCATATTATGCACTTATACATATATTTAATTATATATTTATATAATATATGTAAGGTTTAATATATTTATACATATATTTAACCTTACATATTTTAGTTCCACTTTTTACCGCTAACGACGCCTACTTATCTCGGATGCTATGGGCCCAATCCCTTCGACTTATATATATACGGATTGTATGTAAAACGGAGTTTCGTTCGGATAGAGGTTTGTTTAGAATAGCGTAGTGCGCCCCTGGTTACGAAATGTGGAAATAACAGATTTTTCAAAAGGACAAAGTGTTTAGAAAGGAATATTAAACGAAACCCTCTGTGCGATCTGTGATCACACTTACCCACTTGATTTTTCTTGCTATGACCCCAGGAAGTAATAATATTGTGGTTTTAGTATCGATTCTCACACCGGAAGTGTTTATTTAAGTAATCGAAAGGAGATGTTAAAGGGCTTTGGGAAATATAATGACTTTTAATATTGAAATTATGAAACGTAATATAACATAAACAGTATAAAAACAATTACAGTATTTAAGAGCTTGTAGTGAATATATCGAACACAATTTCAAAAATGAAAAGTTTAAATGCATTGCAAATGCTTTAATTTCGAACATTATGATTATATATTTATAAAACCGATCGAAAGCTAGTTACGTGAAGTTGTGAGTGTAATAAGTTATCGACTAACATAATTTTCTGCAGTTTTACAGCTATTTCTAAATATTAACATACAACTAGTTAGATATGCTAATGCCAAAACTTTGTTCTATCTCATACACGTTAATATTTCAAACAGTAGTTACAAATGTTAATACTTCATAATTAGTAGTTCAGTAGTATACCACCTTTTTTTTTATCTTGAATTTCCTTTTCAGTCAATTAATTGGAGTAAAAACGACTTAATCATAATCATTTATTAAAATCAATAGTTTTCACTTATTCTGTTGTGCATCAGCTGTTTGTTAATAGCCGTCTTAGCAGGATGCGAAGTTCCCATTGCTGAACAAGGCACCAGTGTTCATTAGGACAACGAAACATCGAGGAAATTATACACAAATCGCAGTGCCCTACCTTCGGAATATTTACTGTCATAACCAAAAAATATGCACAAAAAAATTGGTTCAATTCTGTGCATTACTTTATACAGTTTTTGATGATACAATAATGAAAATGACACAAGAATCCCTATTACTGCGTAACCTTCGGTGGAAGAGATTTTTGTATAAGCATGTTATGGGGAGTCTCTGACCCCTAAATCGTGTACATCCGTCGGAAACCGAAAATCCAAAAAAAAATCCATTCGTTACGCTCTTCTATTGAAGCTAAAAGAAATAAAAAATATAAAAGGACATTATAAAAAAACATTATTTGAATTGGTATATGTATTGCAAATTTTCTGTTATTTCTTAAATTGTTATGGCTCATTACAACCTTGGAAGCTCAAAAAATATATTTATTGAAAAAAGAAGAGAAGCGCAAACGTGCCTGTGTTTACCGTGAAGGTAATTTAAATACCAGATATAACATTATTGATTTTAGAACACGCACAATGAAAAATAATTTGTACACTTAACACTTGTCAACAAAATAAAACTTTTTTTTCTACCTTTTAAATAAACAATACATTTTTATACTAATTTGAGGTCCCAGAATATGAATTAACCATTAAAATTTTAATGTTAGCTCTCGGTGTGAAAATACAGATGCGCAAAGTTAAGTTTTCTTCCAAAAATATGTATATTTATATTAAAATTTAAAAAATACGTGAAACGCAATCTATATTTTTGTACAGAAATCAATTTCTAGAAACTTCAAATATGCGAACTTAAATTACAGCTAATTCCATGAAGTAGTTTTGTGTTACGTTTAAAAAATCAAGGCCGTACGTACGTGTGAGGTCACAAAGCATTTCTTACATGAATTTTATTCGTATTGCACAACTTTTTTTACCTCTACTTTCAGTTGTAATTCGACAATATTTCCAAGAGCAATGTATTTAAAAAGTTACCTTAAAAATATAGTAGTACGAAGATAATATAGAAATAGCCGTCTGTGGTAACCCTGCGAATATTCACTGAATAAAAACAACCTTGTAGCGAATCATGTATCCAGAGTTCGATAAAGGTTAAGATCTATATTTGACATATTTGGATTCTTCAATAAATTTTAATTTTTGGATATCAAACAGGAAATCATTTAGTGAAGTAATTTGGATTTATACAGATGGAATATTTGGAACTCCTAATACCTAAGTGGTTAGGGAGTTGAATTCGGAATTTATTAGGGGATAGCTGGAAATAGTTTTAATCCCTTCTGTTTAGTTCTAGAATGAATATGCTATGTTTTCCCACTCGTACTAGGTGAGAATTAGGAAACATGCACAGATTTATAGTCAAAAAACACGTTTTTTTGCATACCAAAACAATATCTCAAAACAACTAACTCTGCCGAAAACATTGTCAATAAAAATGTTGTAGAGCTTAAAATTCTGTGTAAAATAAGTACCTACACTTGATATTTTTGATGAACATTAAGGTTACAATTGTTCTTTAAAATTTTAGACCCGTGCTCAGGGGGTCGAACTCAGAATTAATTTGAAGAAAACTGAAAATTGTTTTAATCCCTTCAGTTTAGGTCTAAAATTAACGTACTATGTTTTCTTCCTCGTACTTGGGTGAATGTTAGAAAATATGTACAAATTTATTTCGAAAAAACACGTTTTTTATTACCTTGACAATATCTCAAAATAGCCAACTGTATAAAAACATTGTCTGTACAAATGTTGTAGAGCTTAAAATTCTGAATAAAATGAGTATCATAATTAATATTTTTGTTCAACATTAAAGTCGCAATTCTATTTCAAAATTTTACCTTAATCGCTAATCAAGAGCTTGAAGCCAGGAGAGACCAAGTTAAGTTAAAAATATCTCAAAACAGCTAACTCTATCAAAAACATTGTCAGTACAAAGGTTGTAGAGCCTATAATTCTGAATAAAATGAGTACCTACACTTAATATTTTTGTTCAATATTACGACCACAATTTTGAGATATTGTTAAGTTAACTTGGTCTCTCCTGGCTTCAAGCTCTTGATTTAAAAAATTACAAATAGAATTGCGAGCTTAATGTGGAACAAAAATGTTAATGATGGTACTCATTTTATTGAGAATTTTAAGCTCTACAACATTTGTATCGGCAATGGTTTTTATAGAGTTAGTTATTTTGAGATATTGTTAAGATGATAAAAAAACGTGTTTTTCGAAAATAAATATGTACATATTTTCTATGTACATATATTCATTTTAAAACTAAACTGAAGGGATTAAAACAATTTCCAGTTTTTTCCTAATTAATTCAGAGTTCAACACCCTGACCACGGGTCTAAATCTTTAAAGTGGAATTGTGACCTTAATGTTCAACAAAAATATTAAGTGTAGGTACTCATTTTACTCAGAATGTTAAGCTCTATAACATTTGTATTGACAATGTTTCTAGCAGAGTTAGCTGTTTTGAGATATTGTTGTGGAATGCAAAAAAACGTGTTTTTTGACTATAAATCTATACATATTTCCTAACGCTCACCTAGTACGAGGGGGAAAACATAGCATATTCATTGTAGGCCTAAACAGAAGGGATTAAAACAATTTCCAGCTTTCCCCTAATTAATTCCGAATTCGGCCTTTTTTCCCTCTCCTACCACTGGGCTATAATGTTAAATTCATTTTTAATATAGTTCCAAAACACACTGCAATGCGGATATTTTTTTTAACTTAATTTAAAATCTACCTGATGGAATGTACTGTAATTTTAGATTCACATATTTGAAGCTTCTGGAAGTCGATTTTTTAAAATAACTTTATAGATTACGTTTCATATATTTCATAAATATTAATTTTAAAAAAGCCCTTCCGGCCAGTGCTGGGATGAAGAGGTAGCTTTCATATTCCTTATTTTTAAAAAGCAAGCTTATATTATTCAAACACACGAAGCTCAATTTAGTGGAAACCGATTATAGGAGATTCAATACTAATTTGGTACGATACTAATTTATTCTACGAATACGTACCAAACGAACTCGGTCGAGACATTGGTACGTATTATGTATACACCAAGGTACATCCAAATCCATCCATAAATACGCCTGTTATCGCGTGACAAATATCAGGTCGTTTCAAAATATCAGCCAAGCTAGAAATTCAAAGTGCTATATCTCAGCCATTTTTTAAGATATAGACAAAACAAAAAATGCTCCGGAATTTTTGCATCAAGGTCAAATACATATGAAAAAAATATTTTTCAATTTTCAATTTTTTGGTACCACTTTTTAAATTTTAAATTAAAAAGAATTAAATGGCCGCCATTTTGAAACATGATGGCGGATGAAGCTGGCCAAAGAACTCGGGTGAGGCATTGGTATGCACTATGTATACACGAAGTTACATCCAAATCGGTTCATAAATACGAGAGTTACAGTGTGACAAAAATCATATATATATATATATATATATATATATATATATATAGGAGAGAGTAACCATATTTGGACCGCCGCTTTAATTGGACCGTTGCCATTCTGCCGTTAATTATAGGAAGAGGCGCCATCTACCGCTGAAATACTGCTCATTAGAATGACGTCACTCATGATTAGAAAAAGCAACCGCCTACAACTTGCTGTTTTCAGACAATTTAAAAAAACTTGAAGTTGGCTGTTTTGATCTAATTTTTTTCTACTAAACGTAAGTGAATACTTTAAAACTAATGTAAGTTATTATGTTTTCATATACATATATGAATTCATCTGTTTATTGCGCATATTTTTCACGCAAATTTGTTTGATTTCGTTTTTGTTCTTAGTCTTGAGACTATCTGTTTTAAAAAATGGCGCAGTTGCCGTAATTGGGCCAATTTAAGTTGCTTAAATTGGACCAGATATGCTATCATAAATTTGAAAAGTATGCAATAAATTTTGAGGACGGTAGGCTTTGTACACTATTTTTTAATTTTTTAACATTTTATAATGGATTACAATCTCCATGCAAGTTTTTGGTATATCTGAATTATTTTTATATATAGTTTAGGCCTATTAAAAATATTTTCACATGTTTATGCAATAAATTTTGTTTGCAATTTTTTTTTTTTATCTTGAATATATTTGTATTTATTTTCTTTGAATTCCTCATTTCTACCGCGCATTTTGTTTACAGAGTTGAATTCATACATTTTCCTCCTGGAGGATATTTGCGATGGCAGACTTTTTACATTTTTGGAGGGTGGAATTACACTTTTTTGCCATTAAAACGCATAAAATCTCAATCCTTCCGGGGTGAGCGGTTATTTAAAGGTCCCGGGGGGGGGGCGGCTGAATTCAACACTGTTTGAATATATAATGTTTGCGTTTGATTAATCGCAGCATATTTTTAAATAGAGGGTGTTTTTTACACAATTTTTAATATTATGTTGAAAATGTAGAAAAAGACACAGACAAACTGTCTGAAAGAAAAACACCCGTGACAGCAAAAGCTGTTAAAGATTTGGGAAACAAAAAGGTGAGAGTAAATTGTGAAGAAATTGACCTGCAAGAAGGTTGCAGCTACAAATCCTCCCCAAAAGCCAAAGAAATAATTAGAAATGTTATATTCCTTTCTATATTCAGTTAAATCAGAGTACAGAGGGAGCCAAAAAACAGTTGTGTTAACATCTTCGCCATATAAAGTAAACCTTGAAATGAAAAAAAAAAAAAAAAGACAAAAAGGAAGCTATCACAGCACAAAAGAAATTGGAACATCAAGTTTTAAAAAATAGGCGTAATGCAATTAGAAAGAAAATGATGGAATGGAAGAACTACAAACATAATATAAAGAAAACTTCCGTTGCAAAAAAAGTCTAATAAATCAGAATCTAGAAATAAAAATCTAGACAGTCATGAATGGTTTTTCCTAATTTGTAAGAAAAATAAAATAGCAGAAATGATTCAGTGTTCAGATTGCCAAATACGGTTCCATGTTATGTGCACGGAAAAAAAATCAATAAACGAAATTCATGCAACACTCCTTACATGATAATCCTTACATGACAATTAGTTCCATAATTTCTATTCTTAATTACTGATAACTTTGATTTATATTTTGAATAAATTTTGATTTAAAACAATTACCCTTATTTTCAGATATTTAATTTCATTATATTTCATTGCTGTTATTAAGTTTGATTTCTTCGTTAATCGAAAACTTTGCTTTTAATAAAATTAGTTATATTCTCTAGTCATTAAAACAACCTGATATTATTTGGTCCAATTTAGGAGACTGGGGGTCCAACTTAGGCGACCAGTTGCTGAATTTGGACCACTTTTGACAAATTTTTCAAATTAAAATAAAATTTAAGATTTTCAAAAAGAAATTGATCTAAACATTTATTTAGTTAGTAGATGAATAGATTGAGCCCGTCTAATGATGTTTTGCAGATATTCCAAAAATTAAGTAAGTTACACTTGAAAATAAGTGAAGTGGTCCAAATTCGGCTACTCTCCCCTATATTTGGATATATATGTTATATAAAAATTTTTACTTTTACTATTCATTTAAATTATTCTAAATTGCCGGCCTGTTCATTATTTCCTTTTTTTTCATGCGCTCTATTATTTATTTCTAATTAAATCCTATAATTTTATTATTATGTCCTAATTATGTTATGTATCTTATAATTATGTCCTAAGTCATATAGAATAATAATTTCGTGAATTAACATCTATTTCGCATGTGTAACTAGTGCATGCTCGAGTGGAATGCTCTGATTCCTCATCTTCTGGGAATTGTTTGGTGTTGGTATGTTCTTATGGAATAAACAGTTTTCTTATGACTAAGTTTTCATGTTTTAATTGGGAAAACCCCGATTTCTTCATACGCCTTTTTTCACCACTCACGCGGCCTAACCTGCCTTGTCTTCATCATGAATAAATAAGTGTTTGATTGGACTCTACAAATATTAACATCGCTCTACAGATGCTAAATTTTCACAGAGTTGACACCTCCACTAGCAATGCTTGTGCTAAGTGGTAGGATTGCTATACAACATCACCAACGGCTGATTAAAATGTGGTACGAATCCAGTAATATGTAATAAAAAGCACGACGTGATATTTCGACGTAACCTATTAAATTGTTTCGTAATATATATATATATATATATATATATATATATATATATATATATATATATATATATATATATATATATATATATATATATATATATATGGATATATATATATATATATATATATATATATATATATATATATATATATATATATATATAAACTTTTGAACGGAGGGTGGTTTCGGTGTCATGATCGATGAAAATATACCAAAATTTTTTGAAATCGCTTTCCTCCGAACGGCTGCAATAGGTAGCTTTTTGTAATGAAAGCTACCTAATACATATTTTTTGAAAAAATATAAAACTTCGCGCATTTGTATTTCCGAAACAAGAACAAATGAAGTTCTTTAACAGAGATATTAGTATTCAGTGGGTAACGAATCCAAAACTTCATTCGTTTTTAGACGATTTTCAAATTATTTTGTGAGCTATTCTGTAGAGAAATCATCAAGAAATTGCTACGGAGTATAAGTGATAAATTTTAAAGTAAAATAATAAAGCAGCAGTGACTCAAAAGAAACTTCTCCATTTTAACACTTTGAGGAACAGGTAATTGTGTTTATCTAATGTTTAATCATCGCCAGAAATTTATAAAAAAAAATTGTTTTAAAATATGAAAATGTAATTTTACAGCTTTTGTTTTTTAAAGTGGGATAAATTATACTCCCCCACCCATTTCTTAACTCGCCCCTCCTCCTTTAAGTGTTAAGGGGACCGGATAAGCTCTATCTCCGCCATGTTAACATACACCAACTTTATGTACATTTTTTTCAAAAATAGTGAAAGATAGAGGTCTAGAATTTTTAGAGTAGTTTGAGTAACATGCTTTACGTATTTTAACAAAGCATTTTCTTTCTAAATGAACCTGAAAATTAATCTATACTATTAAAATCTGCGCGAGTATGTTTGTAACCACAAAAACTCGGAAACCAAACGGCGCAGGGCTACGAAATTTGACACACGTGTTACTGGTAGAAAGCCCATGAACGGTTGGGGCAAAAAAAAAAAAAAAAAAGAAAAGAAAAAGAAAATTTTAAATAGATTTCTTTCTATTATTTTATATTTTTGACGAAATTTTGCCTTTTTTTATGTTCAATCCGTAATCGCGCGCGTTTAAACCAGTTCTAAATGTTTACTGCAATTTCATATGTACATATTACGTAGGCCACTCTGCAATAGCAAGAACATGTAGCGGGTATTACGATAATTCTTTTACATCGCATGCAAATATTTAGAGATTAGTTAATTGAGCTTAATTATTACCTTATTTTAAAAATAAAGAAAAACTTTTATCCCGAACATCAACAAAACTTTTAATTCTATTTATTCCCTTACTCCAGAGATATCATTTTATAACGTTTGCTGTCATAGCAACATAATAAATTATTTAATATTATTAATTAATTATTATTTATTATTTGTGAATTAAAAAATGGACAGTAGTTTAAAATATTTTTGGAGATATACTTGTTACGTACGCCACACTTAAATGAACGATATGTTTCGGCACCAGAGGCAATGTGGCGACTTCTTGAGAAGCCCATGCAGGACAAGTCCCATTGTAGAGTTATTATTACAATGCCGGTACATCTACAAGACATGCAATCTGTGTATTTTAGGGAAGCGGAGAAACATGAAGCTTTTGAAAGAGCAAGAAATGAAGACACCATGCTCACTGCTTGGTTTCTACTTAACAGTTCTGATCCTTCAGCAAACATCTATCTCTATACAGAAATTCCAAAGCACTTTGTATGGAAAGGCAATGTGTGACAAAGGCGTGTTAAATTAGGTGACTTCATAGTATCAGGATGTATTCTGTAAGCCCAAAGGATCTTGAGCGATTCCATCTTCGTATGCTGCTTTGTCATGTTCCCGGTGCCAAGTCTTTCGATGAGTTAAGGACGTATGGGAAAACTGTCCATGAAACATTCAAGGGTGCATGCCGTGCTACAAATTTATTAGAAGATGATGACGAAAGGGAACATTGTTTAACTGAAGCATGTGGTTTTGAAATTCCACCTAAACTGAGACAAATGTTTTCGTTCATATGTGTCTTTGGCAATCCGAATTTACCGATTAAATTATGGGAACAGTTTAAGTCAGAACTCTCAAAAATTTTGCTCGTTATCTGCCGCTACAGGAGAGTAGAGACAGGGCCCTTCAAGTCATAGCCAATCATCTACGCATACACAGGACGACACTTCAGAACTTGGAATTATCTGATCCCGCAAACCTGGAGAACTCTGTGGAATGCGATGTCTATGATATACAAGAAGAAAGAGCAGAGGGGAGACGATTGTTAGACATTCTAAATCCGGAACAACGTATAATTTTTGATGCTGTCATTGAAAGTATTCAAAATGATTATGCTACTGTCGCTAAGGTTTTCTTTGTAAATACTTTTGCAGGATCAGGAAAAACGTTCCTATTCAATACTTTGCTGCATTACGTCAGAGGAATGGGACAGACTGTTATTCCCGTTGCATGGACAGGTATCGCATCGTTGCTTTTGCAAGCTGGAAGAACTGCACATACTTAGTTTAAAATACCAGCCCCCATATTGGATAATTCAGCTTCAATATTTTGGCAAAATACATCTGAAGGAAGATTTCCGAAAATGGCTAAACTCATTATATGGGATGAATGTACAATGGTACCTATTCATGCTTTGAATGCTGTTGATGGACTTCTGCGAGATTTGGATGGCAATGATACATGCAAACAAAACACTCATTTTTGAAAGTTGTATCAAGAATTCTTCTCTCTGGCCAACATTTTGACAGTTCAATCTGGTGTTAAATATGCGAACGGAGCCGGATGAACTGGATTTCGTGGAATGGCTCATTCACATGGGGGATGGTCGGTTGACTAATGATTATGAACTCTGAGAAGATATTATTGAAATACCTACAGAATATTTACTGCAGTATTCTATAGTGGATGATATTTTTGGTTCGTTTGAAATTCATCTTGATCATCTTCCGGAGAGAGCCATTTTGTGTACTAAGAATGAGGATTCTTTGAGATTGAATGAGGAAGTTTTACGAAAAGTACTTGGCGAAGTCAAAACTTATTTCAGTGCTGATACAATACTTTGTGATGATGAAGAAGAACAAAACAATTTGCAAATGGATTTCATCAATAGTTTAACACCTTCTGGAATGCCACCGCATCAGTTATACTTAAAGTTGATCTGTATACTTGATCTGTTGCTTAGAAACATGAATCCGTTCATTTGTCTCTGTAATGGAACACGTTTAATAGTCAGAAGACTGCCGCAAAGTGTTATAGATGCAGAAGTTTTGTCAGGACATAGGAGAGGCATCCGTGTTTTCATGCCGATGATCCTGCTTACACCGTCGGATACCAGTTTACCTTTCCAGTTACGCGCCGTCAGTTTCCAGTTAGGATCGCCTTTGCTATGATTATCAATAAATTTCAGGGTCAAACCTTGAAAAAAGTTGGAATCTATTTGCCCCATTCATATTTTTCACATGGGATGTTGTATGCAGCCTTTTCAAGAGCAACTTCTAGAGGATGTGTACGTGTTTGGGTCAAGGACGAACTAAAACAAGGAAAAAATTTTCACAGCTGATAAGGCATTTACACAAAACATTGTCTTCCATGAAGTTTTATCTTAAGTCGCAACTATTTCGCTGTATTGTAAAAAACAAACACACAAACAAAAACGAGTCTACTGCACTTTACCTCATGGCTGACGTGGAAAACAATGAAAAAAAAATTTTTTTAGAGAATTCTTTTCAATTTTTTTCAGGCTTTTTGCAATGATGATGTACATTTCATTCTTTCTTAGAAATTTTTGTATGGTTGTGTAAATATCGACATTATAACTGATTTCCTAAACTTTAATTTGGTTGTGTAAATACTCACTAAAAAAACGAGTCTACCGCAATTTATCTCATTGGTGACCTGGAAAACATAGCAAAGATTTTTTATTTTAAAATAATTTTTTCCATTTTTTTGCAGTCTCGATATAAATTTCATTTTTTCTTACAAATGGTTATTTGGTTGTACAAATATTGACTTTATAACTAATTTTTATTTTCCCAACATTAATTTGTTTGTGTAAATGCTTACTTTTATTGATTTTTTAATGCATACCTGATTTTTTGTGTACATGCATATTTCATATTGGTTGTGCAATTACTGATTTTTAACAGATGTAACACATTTTTATATTCATAAACTTAAATTTGGTTGTACCGATTTTTATTTTTTATTTTGGTTTTAGAATTAAATTCGTGAACACCCGTCCATAGAACGGTTTAAACAGCTAGTTATTTATTATTTATCGAATGTCAATTTAAATTAGCATTTTTGGCAAGATTTCACTACATAAAATAAATAATTCTCAACAAATCATGAAATTCCTGTGTTAAAGTATACAATATAACATAATAAATGTATTTTAAAAAAATTGAGTTCTTATGTTTATCAGATATTGAAAAAAAGGAACACAAACATGAAAAATCCAAGTTTTGTGAAAAAGTCAGTTAAAGATTTAAATGGCCATTAAGCTGTGAAGTACTCTTAGAAAGAATGAATAATTCAAACACATCTTTTTTATTGTATAAACATGTGTGACACATCGCTGGAAATATAAAAGTTTAAACTGTTTAATGATATAAAAAAGTAAAAATCGATTTTTTTCCCAAATTTCGCTTACCTGGTCCCCTTAAAAAATGGAAAGTCAATGGATGGACTCCGGACGGTTCGATTATGTTAGAAATTTATATCCACTTGTTTTTTTTTGTTGTTGTTTTTCCCGAACACACTAGAGTTCGAAAAGACGTATACAGTTACTCCGGATTTTTTTTTTTAATCAAATTTCTTAACAAATAAAATCAATTCTTCATAAAAAAAAATTCAATACAAATAATAATCAAAATATTCATAATTTTTCGTTACATAAAGAAAAAAAGTTGGAAATTGCTCGTCAAACGTGGCAAATGAGGTGCGTTCGTACTATAGCTAGTTTTATAATTATTTTATGCACCCCATATTGTACTGAATGTATATTTTTTTGCACTTCATAAGTGCATAGTCTGTAACATCCTTAAAATGCACTGCAATAATTTTTTCCCATTCCCCGTAATGAAACGGAAAAATTTCGACTGTGCCTGTAATTAAACTATACATCCGATTTTCATAAAATTTGAAATGGCTCACAAAATTTTGCAACAATTATATATTTAAAATTTCAGACCTTTCGGAAGGCTGTAACATCATTAAAATGCACTTGCAATAATTTTTCTCATTGGTCGTAATGTAAAGAAAAAATTTTGATTGTCCCTGTAATTAAACTACGCATCCGATTTTCATAAAATTTGAAATGGCTCGACAAAATTTTGCAACAATCATATATTTAAAATTTCAGACCATTTGGTTGGGTAGTTTTTTCTCTGTTATATGCGGACAGACAGACAGACAGACAGACGGACGGACGGACGGACTGAACGACGACTATAGGTGCTACGTATTTATATAACTACGAACGCACCTAAAAAGAAAAGTGCCCACTTATTCTGATGGTATTGAGCTCACAGGCTATTAAAACTAATTATATATTATATTCTTATTTATGTCTATTATTCATAAAATAGAATTCCCTCTTTTTAAGCAAAACGGTAAATAATCAGAGAAGCGCCTTATGAGAATAAACCGGTCTACCAAATTTGAACAAAATCGGATAATTCTGCATGAAAAACACCATTTATCTAAATTAAGTGTGGATTAACCCCCCGTTCCCCCCTTTATACATAACAAATGAAGCCCTAAACTAATCAGTGAACGCATTATTAGAATAAGACGGTACACCAAAATTGAAACAAATGGAATAATTCCGCATAAAAAATCCATTAATCTAAATTAAGCGAGATTACCCCCTCCCCCCCCCCACACACACATTTTATACTTAACCAATGAACCCCCAAAACTAATCAAGAAAGCGCTTTATCAGAATGAACATATATCCAAACTTTGAAGCAAATCGGATAATTGTGCATGAAAAATCCATTTATCTAATATTAAGGGTGAGGGATTAGCCCCCCAATCCCCCCTTTATACTTAACCAATGAACTCCCAAAACTTATCAGGGTAGCCCCTTACAAGAATTATCGTATTGAGAAAATTTAAAGACTATTCAAGTGTAGTTTAGAATACCGTAATTTAAATTTAAAAATAAAATTATCGTTTCTCGAAATGTAATTTTTAGAAATTATTTTTAATTATTATACTTTTGTTTTCTTTATGTTTAATTTCCTTTCAATGTTAACGTTTGCCTAAAATATGTTTATTTACTTTTTTAATAACACTGTAAAAATTAACTTAAAAAAATATAAACTCACGAAAGATTAATATAATTCGTTTACGTCAAAAATGTTCAATCTTCATATATAAGGTAAATCTGTAAACATGAATGCGCGAATTACTGTAAAAGCCCGAAATCTGTTAAAACCTATGCTTTACCGGTAAATCCTAGGATTTACCAAAGTGAGCTGGTAAAAACCCGAAATAAGCTTCTAATTGCTCCGATTTAGGTATTTTACGAAATCATTTCGAGAAGTGTTAGGATATACAGACTTCATTTGGTTAGAGTACAAAATTATTCATGGGGTTAGCAAAGGGTTCAGAAAATACGTGGTTAACATACGGCATTTTCTTACACAGATATATGATTACATACAATTTTTTTTTAACTTAACCCGCCGTTAACTGTCTAGATGTGAAACATATTTTGCATATTTTTGCTTAACAAAATAAAGAATACGCAAAGTATACTTTTACAAAAACGAAGTTATTCTAGATTGTAGCAGCTCAAACATCTCTCAAATAAAGCTAAAAATCACGCGAACAGATAAGAGTCTTGATAGTGACCAATGAATGGGGGACTCAGCCCTCATTTAGTGTTTTTAACAGAAGGAATTTGAAAAATCCCAGACTAAATGAAATTGTTCGACAAACACCCTATGTGGAAGAGTTTAAAAGTTTATTTCGGCTTTTACCAACTCTCATTGGCAAATTCTAGTACTTACCGGTATAACCTAGGTTTCACTAAACTTTGGGCTTTTACAGTAACCTTCATGTAACAATATACCGGGTGTCCCAAAAATGACTGATGGATTTTAAAATTCAATAACTTCCAAACGGTGACAGATATTAAAACAATTCTTGCAGGATGGTTATGTATGATGTCAGGAGTTGTTGTACAGTGAATCTTTATTTTAGTTTGAATTTTAAACAATAGATGGCGCTGAAAGCAATAGGCGTTCAGTCCAGACCCGATTTTTGGTACTTCGGAATCCATTCAATATATTTTAATCTCCTTTTTTCACATGGAAAAAGAGAGAGGCCAAAAAATCGAGCCTGGATTTTGCGGTTATTGCTTGCAGCACCATCTATCGATGTTATTTGTAACTATAACGAAGAATCGCAGCATAAAAACTCCTGATATCTTGCATAACACTCCTGCAAGATTTTTTTAAATATCTATCACCATTTGCAAGTTATTGAATTTTAAAATCCATCAGTCATTTTTGGGACACCCGGTATATGGGAACATCCCTTTTGACGATTAGAGCAATGTTTTACAAATACCTCTTATTATTTTATTACAAAATATACTTAAGGTAATAATTGATGTAACCAGCTAAATAACATTGTTTTCCACTCACGTAACATATATATAATTTGTAACAAAAAACGTTTAATTTGTCTACATATTAAATCAAAATTTTGTTACTCTTATATGCCTTGGTCACTAGAGTAGCAAAATTTTGATTTATTATATAGACAAGCAAAATGTCTTTTGTTACAAATTAGATATATTTTATCTGGGTGGATCACAATGGTATTCAGCTGGTATTCATATAATTTTTATTCTTATAATATTTCGTTATATAATAATTGAAAGTATTTATGAAAATTATTCTCTACATTGCTTAATATAAGAAAAAACAGAGATCATAGAGAAAATAATAGGGTTAAACCAAATTATTCAAGATTCACAATGGTACAAAATGTAAATCATGACAATGAACGTCTTACAAAAGATCTAAAAAAAAGAGAAAATATTGCTTTCCTTTTCATTGAACATTATCTGAATCTTCAATATCATTTTTTCCATTGCATTTTACATTGATTTCCATTTATTCATTAACACACTATATCCAATAGAAAAGTGTATTAAAACCTTAGAAACATCGATTTTTACATTAGTGAAACATAGTATTTCTTGACTATGTGAAACTAAAGATTACGTTATAGATTTTTGATTAGATTAATGAACAATGGTGGAATTCAGTGTCTTATATCGGAATGGAGGGAATTCGCCGAATAAATTGTAATCCTTTTTGACCCAACCAGACAGATAATTTAAAAGCTTAATACCATAATCTCGCATTTATATGAAAAATTAAATAACAGATCTCCCTATTAAATCAGTTTCATTTCATAAACGCATTATTGGAATAAAAAAGTAATTAACGATAAAAAATACTAATGTTAATTGAGATGTACACAAATATAGTCATTAATAAATAATTCTAAGGAATATTCTCTTATGTTGTCTGTTTTTTCTATTTCCAAAAATAAACTTTTAAGATACTCTCTGTACAAATATGCCTCTCTTGTCTGTTTTTATTTATACAATTTTTCGATTAATAAATGGACATAACGTCTCCATAATTACATTTTTTTGTAGTTCTTTGTTATAGGGTGTCGCGTCAATTCGTCTTGCACAAATCACCGCGAACAATTGATCTTGGTGTCAATTCGTCGTTGTCACAATTCATCACAGCATCTATTCATCGTAGCGAATTTTTTTTTAAAGGCCATCATTATATTTTTAAATAAGCAATAACAAAAATATGTACTATATGGATTTTTTAAATGTATATCCGTATCAAAAAGCGAACTGTAAATTGCTAGTTATCACAATTCTCTACATCTGAAAAAAATGAAATCATGATCGCCTTTAAAAAGAAATTTTACGATGAATTGACGTCGCGACGAATTGACACCGTGACTAATTGAAGTTGCAATGAATTGTCCCTGCAAAGAATTGACGCTACGATGAATACTGTGCGATGAATTGTGCGCGACGAATTGACGCAGATCCAGTTTAATGTAATATTCATTTCTTAAACTCAATTATATCTATTAATGTATGAATAATGTATCCATAATTAACTTTATTTTAAATTTATTTTTCATGATTCATTATTTCATCGTAATAAGTTCACATGATCACGTTTGTCTTTTATGCTGTCTTTAATCACTAAAAGTTTTGGGGAAAAAATAGTAGAAAACACAGAAGGGTAAGTCAAGGAAAATACCAAGGATAGTTTCCCCCCTTAAATCGCCTCATTTTATAAAGTAATGATTTTCCTGTTTCACATTTAACCTATCTACTACAGATTTTATGCAGAACTAAAAAAAGTATATTGTTAATAACTAGCAGAAAAGATGGGGCTTTTTTTCAAAAAAATTATTCTGTGATTTTGGTCATCTACCCCGGACCTCAGAGTTGGACGCCTCACTTGATCGAAATATATGCTCTAGCAAGTAGCTCTGGATGTAGAAAGGAATATGGCTGCGACCTATAAATTAATATATTATTCAATAATTGTTTGAACAACATTCACTAAATATTTCATGCAAACTATCTAATAAATGCACTATATATTATCTTCTACAATCTATATCTTATGAGAACTTACAACAGAAGGAAAATTTGCCATTTTTCATCACTACAACTTTTATTTGGCTGTAACTTCGTCTACCACGCATTTGTGAAACGATTGAGAATAGAAGAACGTCATTAGCTCCGTCACATGCCCAATAGCTGAAATACAGTGACTTTGGGCAACTAACCCGGATTTACACAAATAAAAAACAAACAAAAAAAATAACTTTTTAAAAATTCATAAGAAACCTTTTTAAATATTATTAACAAGATTTATACCAATAAATGAAAATTAAAATTCTAGTGCTATATTTACCTTGAGTTAAATAATTAAAATACATATAAAGCACAAATAATTATACAAAAAATTAATTTCTTGTACATAAATATAGTATGAAGATATTTAAAATCCGAATTAAAAATATCTTAAAATGCATGAGAAAAACGTAGAACATTTTCAATCATTACAAGGCCGTCATCAGTAGGATTTAAATATTGTTATTATTTTCTTTTCGCTTATTCGAGAATTGTCCAGAAGAAAAATATTGTAATTTAAATTTAAATGCTGTACGTCAGATGAGATGCCGGGTAAAGTTATTGAAATTTTCAACAAAACAAGTTTTCATCTAATATGCAGCAAATTCCGCTATACTCCATTGACATCGTATGACAGTGTATTGTTACAAGCTGTACCTTTATTAGCAATTAGTATTTCAATCGATTCTCTTATCATGGCTTCCTGGTAATTATTTGTTCTAAAGATAATTTATGATTTACAAAAATCTACTTTTATAGGCTGAGTTTCAACTAATCTTGATAATGCAGAATGAGTCTTTAAATCTGAGAACTGCTTCATATTCTTTAATCTCTTAATGCATGACGATGGGCAAATTTCGTGATAGAATTAAAGAACATGAAGCAGATCTCATATTAAATCGACCCAATACTGCATTATCAAGATTAACTCAAACTGAACCTATAAAAGTAGATTTTAATAAATCAAAAATTATCTTTCGTACAAATAATTACCATTAAGCCATCATAAGAGAATCGATTGAACTAATTGCTAATAAAGATACAGCTTGTAACGATGCACTATCATAGCATAATGGATAATGTAGATAGCTGCATAATGGATGAAAGCTCGTTTTGTTGGAAATTTGAATAACATTATTTGGCATCTCATCTGACGTACAACTTTTAAATTACAATTATAATGTTTTTGTTCTGGACAATTCTCGAATAAGCGCAAAGAAAATAATAAAAATATTTAAATCCTACTGATGACGGCCTTGAAATGGTTGGAAACGTTCTAGGTTTTTCTGATGTATTTTAAGATATTTTTCATTTGTATTTTAAATATCTCCATATTACATTTATGCATCTAAAAGTAATTTTTTGTACAGTTATTTGTGCTTTATATCTATTTTACGATTTATACAATTTTAACAAGAAAACAATATACGTCAAAAAATTGAGGTATTTCATAAAGGTGGGAAGTTTAATAAGAATGTGGAAGTTTTCTAAGCTGTATTATTTTTCTGTTAAAGATCTGTATTCTCTGTAGTAAAATATAGATGTAAGAGACAATATTTACTGTCCAATACATTGCAATAGAAAGCATCTGTTGAATGGTGACGACTTTACACCAAGAAGTAATAGATTAAGATTAAATGATTATGAATAGATATCTGATGAGATAATTTTTATATCTCATCAAATTTAAATTTTTTAACATTATATTGCTTCATTTCAATATTTACACAACATAAAAATGGGCAAACTTAGCATTATACGACATATGTCGAGCCGGATTTCTCAATTAGCCTACGACAAGAGCCGGATTTCTCAATTAGCCTACGACATATACATATAAGGTCAGTCTGCCTAAATGAGAAACGATTCCCCATAGTTTTGTCGCATTTACGGTATATTTGGGATTTTATTATATAAATGTATATTTTATTAAGCAACAAATTACTAAATACTGTATCTTTAGTTAAAACTTAATTATTTTGTAGAAATTTAATAATTATCTGTAGTATAAAACCACAAGATAGGATTGTCGCATTTAGGTCATTTTTGTCGCATTTATGGCAGCTAAAACCTAAATGCGACGTTCATAGTCCTAAATGTGATAATGCATTTTATATATGACAATTCATCAGAAAAAGTTCATTTAACGATTAATTGCTGTGACAAAAATTTGCTACATTACAACGGTTAGCGGTCTGCGAAACCCTTTAATTGAATAATGAATAAAATGCGCGATTAACTCAATAAATACTGTTTTTACACTAAACTGTTTGTACAGTACTATTTCTAATAAAATTTCGATTTTTCAAACATTTCAAACAATAGTACTAGGCTCCAAATGAAGCAAAATTTCGCTGTATCGATAGTTAAACTGGAAATTAAAAGTTAAACTGTGAAAATTTAAAAAAAGCAACTCTATCAGCAGTTAAGGATTAACTGTAATTATTTTTTTTATTTAATTAACCCTTAACTGCTGTGGCAAGAATTGTTGCATAACTAGTGTGAGCGGTCCCCGAGACCACTTGATTAAAATATGAAAGACAGTCTCTATTAACTCACAGGGTACTGTTTTTGTACTAAAATTTAAATGCAGGACTATTATAATTAAACTTTTCAATATTATTCTTGAAATATTTATAACGGCGCAGCACCGTGCTGTGTGTCAATTTTACACTGTTAATTTGCAAATGTTATTTGAATGCTGCGTATAATGCCTAATATAAATAATCCTCAAATAAATAAATGCGCTCCTAATATAAAAAGCTCTCATCCCTCTTTGCCAAAGAGCTATGGCCATAACTACAATTAAATGATTGTCATAGAAAACATCGTTTAAAATTCGAGAAATTCGGGCGTCAATATTAACCCATAATTTATACACCAGTGCGATTTGGGTTTACGTAACTTCAACACCGCATAATTTTGCTGGCAGTCTGGTGATAATGAAATAACTACATGATCCATATACGAAATTTAATAAGGAATATAAATGAAATATTTGATTTTATCAAAATTCTTACTTTGTGAATGAAAAATGCGAATTAATTAAAGACGCCGACATTTCGGTCGGTGCGAATTCACTGTGTGGAGCTTACGAGTTAACCTTTAACTGATGTTACCGGTCTCTCAGACCGCGGCTTTTTTCAATTTTTTAGTTTAACTTGCAATTTTCAGTTTAACTACAAACACTACCGAAAATTTGTTCCGTTTGAAACTTTAGTACTATCACCAGAGACTTTTGAATAGGTGAATTTTAATTACAACAGTCCTGTGCAAAAAGTTTAGCACAAAAACACCATCCTATGAGTTAATCGTGCCTTTTATTCATCTTTCAATGTAGCGGTCTCACAGACCGCTTCACACTAGTTATGTGACAATTTCTGTGACATCAGTTAAAGGTTGATTTTACCAACATTATGCCATTCAGTAGCTTAAATGCTGTCTCCGAAAAAACGTGATGCAATTGAGTTATTCCCTGGTTTAGGAGTCATAATTTTTAATTTTATGAGTTATAAACCGACGTTTCGGTCGGTGCGAATTGAGAGTGTGGAGCTTACGGGTTAAAAGAGTATTTAAAAGATATTTATAATATTGTTAACTAGACTATTTATTGCATATAACTTTATTATAAAATGTCACATGATAAATATATCAGCCTTAGAAATAGATAAAATCGTACAATATTTCTTATAATTCGGATTAAGCCAAAGAGAATCTCTGTGCCTGATATTCTATTGCACCCCCCTCCCCCTTCCTCTCTTCATTTTTCCTGCACTTTCTCAAAAAAATTAACATTTTCTGTACTTAAATATACGTATATGAAAACAAATATTCATTTAGATAAACCTGGTTTTAGTTATTTTTTATCTATTACTAATTTAAAAGTAGAAATGTCGATTATAACGAATAAAAGATAAAAACAGAATTAAAATATCAGATTTTATAAAAGTGCTAACAAAAATTATGACTCCTAAACCAGGGAATGACTCAGTTGCATCAAGTTTTAATCGGAGACCGCATTTAAGCTGCCGAATCTTAAAATATTGGTAAAACTAACTTTCTTAACCACATTAAAGTAAATATAAATTGTTTTCAATCTACACAAGATTTTCCAGAAATTTAATTATGTAAAATTATTGCAAATTCCTTAATCATATGTCCAAATTATGTTACTGGAATAGACAATGCGTTTCATACACCTTTTTTTTATTAAAAATTTTAAAGAAGCATATTTTTCTTTTTTGATCGTCTTAAACACATATTTAAACAGCTAGTTAAAGAAAAACGTTAACGGAGGATTATGCTGGCTCAACGCAGCTTAATTAAACATAAAATATGATTTAAATATCATTTTAACACAATATATACAAAATCCCATACAAACTTCTACGTTAATCTTCTAAATGTGTCGCCGCATTTACAACAATATGTATGTCGCTATTAGGCACAGGCTGAAAATAAACTTTCCTAAATGCGTAGTCAACTTCAAATTCTAAACCGGAAACTGGCCGCCTTTTCTTTAGTTTAACTGATCAAGTAACTGAAACAGACAACGTAGCTTTTGACGTTTATTTGGTTATTTGATCTTCAAAGTTAAAAAATAAAAACCGCGATCCACTTTTGGGAATTTTTGTCGCATTTATGAAACATGGGGGCGATGTAAAATGAACGATGTGTATTTGATTGGAAATTTCTTTAAAAAAACACCGTTTTACATGCAAAAAAATGTTTCGGGTTTTGTTTATGAAGTTCGTATGCTTCATTATATAGCATTTATTTACGATTCTTGCATTAAGATTTTATGTAAAAGAACATTGTCGCATTTATGGGTTATCACATTTAGGCAGACTGACCTTACATATTAATACATGTATACTACATATTAATACATTTCTTTCTGATATGCATCTTCAAAGGGCCAAAATAATGTAGATGAAATTAATATATCTTTCGAACGTATGATTGCAACACTGAACGCAAAAGGAGGTTAATTTTATGTATTTGTTTTGTAAAGCATAAAAGTAGAACACACTGTCATGTAATTTAAGCATGCTGTTCGAGCAAATTTCAAAGAACATTTAGCTATGTTTTATGAAATTTCCTTTAAATTCAACTTCTATTAATATGAAATTTAAAATATATTTCACTTTTATGAAACCAATTCATACCACTATTATTCTAATAGTAGCTTAAACCGACTTTTGTTTGGGCAAAAGGCGAAGACATGGAGAATAAATAGAAGGTAGCGATTGGACGCTGCCTTCGGCCGAAACATCCTTTGTCCAATCGCTTCTTTCGATACATATGTTCTTTGCTGCAACTTTGAAAACAAAGAAAATGTTATTGTTATTATTTATTTCAGTTTATTTTTTTATACATTCTACAAGTGTTCGTTTCATATTTATGTTTAATAATTTCATTTTATATCTTATATTTTTTTCACGGAAGTTAAGTAGGTCAGTTTAAATTATGAAATTGGTCACCCTGTGACCCGCGCGTCATAAACTGCCAACCTCTGCTATATTCCATTTCTCTATTTTGTAGAAGTTTTAAAACCTTCTAAAGGATATACACATGTTGTTTAAGGACATTGTTAAAATCAGTATTTTTTCAAATCTATTTATGAAATTCAGAGCATGGAAAGAGGAACAAACTTCGAAAGGATGCTTTAATTAGTTTAACAATTTTGGAAAAAATTTAAAATCTTATTTAATGTATGCAATGCATGTATTCTTATGTGTGAAACACAATCATATATTTTATTTTATAAAAAACAGAATAATAAATCAGCATATATTAATTTAAGTGTATCAGTATCTATTAATAAAATCGTTAAAGTGCATTAATTGTACAAAATGATTGGCATTAAATGCACGTGAGCTCCCTGTGCATAGAAATAAATAATACGCAAACAATGCGTTTAATGTTAATTTCAGGGTGATTCGTGAACTGCAGATGTTATTGGTAGCAAACAGAACACATTTTGGACAAACATTTGGTGCAGTATTTCAAAAACTGAAAAGTATATCTCTGCTTCTTTACAGTATAAAAGTAGGCATTCTTTAGAATAAGACAAACGGAATTCCCAGTACATTTAAAAACTAGTATGTTGTGGCCATCACAAAACTTTCTTCTATCTCATACATGTCAATACTTCAAAATTCACTATCTGAGTGCCAAATTAAATGGCAATCTGTGTTCAGCATGGGAATTCTAAAAATATGAAATTCCGTGCATTAGTTCTCGAGGTATGACTGTCACTGAAATGGTGTAAATCCAGCAAAATGCAGCATACTAGCGCCATCTATTGGGTTATTTACACCAGAACCTAATTATTACCAACGTATGTCAACGTCTAACTGAATATGAAGTTTGAGGAAAATTCGTGCATTAGTTCTTGAGATAGAGGTATTGCGCAAATCATGACAAATGCAGCATAGAAGCTCCACCTGTTGAGCGATTTGCAACAACACATAATCTGCAGCAATATTAATCAAGTTATACTTAAATCTGAAGATTGATGAAAATTCGTGCATTAGTTCTTGAGATAGAGCTATTGAGGAAATAGTGCAAAATGCAGCACAGCAGCGCCACCTATTGGGCGATTTACACCAACACGTAGTCAGCATCATTTCATATGAAGGACTAACTAAATCCGAAGTTTGATGAAAATGTGTGCATTAGTTCTTGAGATAGAGCTACTGCGAAAATAGTGTAAATCCTGTAAAATGCAGAATAGCAGCGCCACCTGTTGGGAGATTTACACCAAAACGTAAAACGCATCCATTCATGAAAAGGACTAACGGAATCTGAAGTTTTATAAAAATCCGTGCATTAGTTCTTGAGATAGAGCTTTTGCGGAAATCCGTCAAAATGCTACATAGCAGCGCCACCTGCAAGGCGATTTACACCAAAAACTAATCAGCACCAATCTATATCATCGACTACCTGAATATAAATATTTGTTAAATTCAGTGCATTAGTTCTTGAGATAGTGCGCCCACTACATCTGTGTCACATACAGACAGACAGACAGACAGGCTCACAGACAGACATTTTGTAAAAACATGTTTTTTGGAATCTCTGACCCATAAAACGTGTAAATCCGTCGAAAACTGGAATTCGAAAAATTTCATGAAACCAATACTTTCTTCTTGTAAAGATAGAAGAAAGTAAAAATATCTAAGTTAAGTTAAGGATCGTCAAAAAATCTAAATTCCATAATAAAATAATTTTGTGTCCAAAATATAATTCTTTTTAATTTAATGATAGTTATTAGTTGCTATTTGAGGTAAAACGCTGTATTGAAAGTTAATAAATTCTTTCCGTTGACATTACATTATTTGAAAAAAACGGTGACATATTTTACTTTTACAGGAGTATAAGTTTCAGCTACTAATTATAAAGACTTTTGAGGCTTTAAAGACCTTTTGAGGTTTTCTATTCATCAATTTGATAAATCTGTTTTGTCACTGAGCAAAGATTTATTTCTTTGTAAAAGTAAGAAATATCATTTAAGTACTATTATTATCTTGAATGAGAAAATCTATGTGGGTGAAGTGTCAAATTTGCAGATTGTGAATACATTTTGTTTCTTCAAGAAAAGCAACATATTGAAAGTTTTAGCCGCTTTAAAACTTTTACAGACGGGAGATTAGCAGTCTACCTATTTTGTCATTTAATTAAAAGTGTTTCTCTATTAAACAATACGTACCGGTTAGCTATATTCCACCACTAAAATTACTCACTTCTTTACCACCAATCAAAAGCAGGTGCATAATAGTTGGGAAGAATTGGTATCCTTGGTAAACATTTAAGCAATTGCCGTCTTTTAAAAAGAAAAGATTTGCTATCATTATGTGAAATATTTGTCTTAAAAATTACCAAATAAAGTGCCCGAAACAACCGATGAATTTTGGTCATGCAAATATTATGGATCATCATGGTTTCATACGTTCCTCAACCCTTTAAGCCCTGACCCGCATAATTGTGCGGGTGATACTAAAGTAAAAGAGAATGGCTATTTCCTGTTTTCGTGAGATTTAAAACCAAATCTGCACATTTATATGAGTTAATTGGCTTCATATGTTTTGATAAGACACAACTATGGGGCACTAACTACAATACAGGGCTAGATTTTCTGCTTTTAAAAAGACTATATCATCTGACAGCAATAGAAAAAAAGTTATGTACTGTCGTAATTTCTTTTAAATATGATTTTTAGTGTTTGATTAGATTTAATTTTTCTTTTCATATACTTTATTCATGATTTTAATTAATTTTGTCTTTGATAATTTTTAATTAGGCTTTAAAAATATTGAAAAACAAATTACCCTCACAATTGTGCGGATCCGTCATTTACCACTTCCAAAATGGGTACAATTCCTAATATATAAAATTTTAATTTTTAAGTGGTTTTTTAAACTTATATTTTTAGAAATATTTTTTTTTATTAATTACATTTCAAAGCGGATTAATTTTAAATTAATTGGTTTGTACTATTCATGATTTCTATTTAAAATTGATAGTATTAGATATGTAACATGCATATATAACGAACTGCATGTTTCTGCTCTGAGTTATAGATGTCATATATGATTTATAAGTTTTATATTTGTTATATGTATATCACGAGATAGATTTTTAAGTTTGATAAATTCATTCCATTTTGTCGACACAGCAAGTAAACCACCAAGAATAAATAATAAATTATGGAAAGTTTAGCAAATGCTCGACAGATTCCGTAGTGTCTGCTTGAATTTACCAGGAGATCAGGGAAAATTTTCCATAGATAAGCAGACGATTCCTTTTTTTAGGACGTGCTTCAGTAAAGCAGTATATAAAAAACAAACCACACTCTGTTGTAACAGTATCATCTGGGATAGTTTTAAATTTAGTGGTATACCAGTGGAAAAGTACAGACCTGGTCCACAAGGATCTATGCTTAGGACCTGCTGTAGTCCTTACTGTGGTTCAGACGTAGTTTTATATACTTTGATCGGTATTTCAAAAAAATACCGCTGCTGGAAAAACTAAAAAAAAAAAAAAAGAAATTTGAAGGATCAGGCACAATGCAAACGGAGTGAAGGGCATACCGTTTGTCAACGACTCTTAACAGGGGTGTGAGCATTGAGCACGTCTCAGAAAATGAAATTGTAGTGGTCTGTCCAAAATCAAAATTGTTTCAAACATTTACATTGTGGCTGATTAAAATTATCTCAATAAACAACAACTATTTTTGCTTAAACTTTTATCTTTAGATATTTGCACACATAATCCCAAACTACCAATTGCGTAGATTTAGCCCAAAATCGGCTGCATTACGAACGAACCCGCACTATTGTGCGGGTCCTCCCTTGGCATAACCTGGCATCGGTTTTCTTTTTTTTTTCAATCAAATACTCAAAGGGACTCTTCAATCCAGGCGAAACCACCCAAACTTTCAATTTCTACCAAAAAAAGTTAAAGGATTAAGAAAGTTCTTAGAGCCTCTGATCTTAAAGGGTTAAGAAAGTTATATCAAGGGTTCAGATTTTGCTTAAGTAAAATATATGAAACGTTTTACTAATCAGCTTTGTGTGAATATTTGAAAGCATTGTGTACAATAACGACGCACATTTGTAAAGATTTCAACGAAGATCCAGTGTGTATGTGGTCAGTACAATTACTACTGACAAGAGCAATGAGCAACCAGACGTAAGGAACTAAAGACGTGATTCTGAATTAGACACAGTCCGGCAGAGTATTAAAAATTGCAAAACATTTACATTCTTAAATTTAAATTAGATTATTTGATATTTTTGTAACACACATGAGCAAGTCTTATTGACATTTTTGTTTTAAATTTTTCAAACAGTTAGGATTGAAAAATTATTTATTAAAATTTTATATGAAGGACTTTGTGTTTATTATTGTGTATTTGATACGAATTATTCAAGCATTTTTTTTATTTGCTCTCATGTGCTACATTGACTATTTTTCATTGTTTTTAATGCTTTATTTTTCAATCATTCTTTTATGCCTCACGAAGGAATAAAAATTGAAACTATTAGAAGAATTTTATCCTTACTTGCATCCCCTAGCGTGTCCAACATTGTTTTAAGTGGAAAACTCGGTAGGCATATTTAAATATAGAAAACGTCATGTGGTTTTGTGTTTTAGAAACTTTGGTCTAAAACCAGCAGGATGGAATTTTACTTCGATATTTGTTTTTGAAAATACATTTCTTTTGTAAATGTTCTGTTTCAAATCTGTGAAAATATCTGTAGAAATTATCAACTTTATCTTCAAATTAATTAACTAAACAGAGGTTTTTATGAGTTTCATTTTGTGGTATTTTTTTTTTCATAAGTGTAGTTCTTTGAACAATGAAACAATGAAAAATAGTCAATGTAGCACATGAGAGCAAATAAAAAAAAATGCTTGAATAATTCGTATCAAATACACAATAATAAACACAAAGTAGTTACGTGTTGATTTAAATTTCCATCGTTTTCTTAAAACCATGGGAAATAATGAAAATTTTATTCAAGTAAAAATGTTTCAGTGTTTTGCACATTTCTCTGTCTGTGTGCTAATCTGGTTAAACAACCTAAAATAACGCCATAGCTGAAAGTTTCATTTATTATTATTTTTTTTTAAAACCAGCCGTACTTTGACAGTAAATATCCGTTAAAAGAACTACACTTTATTTGTTTGCAAAAAAATTAAGCATTTTTTTAGCAAGATTAATTAAAGATACCCATTAAAAATACTTTTATTAATGAGTATTAAACTTTGCAACGAAAAAAGCACACAGAAAAAAAGAGACAAGTGTGTCAGAATATTATGAAATTTAACCTCTTAACCTACAATGACGGGCGTAGCCCGCGTACGATGATCGAGCCAAATGTAAATTTTTCTTACCACTAAAATTTCACAGTAAATATAATTTAATTTAATCGTCGAAATTCCATGATTAAACAAGGCAAAAATCTCTATTAAATTTAAGTGGTAGCTAAGAATTTGCCAAACCGTGGAGCTGTGGATTTTAAATCGTAGGTTAAGGGGTTAATACGATTTAGAAAAAATAATAAAACCAAGTCATTTACGATTCCGAAAAGTTTCTTTATCTTCCGTAACTCTAGAAGCCAACTGGGTTCCGATATTTAGAGAAGTAATACTGAAACAATGTTTTCTTTGAATCCCGTAAATTTCTGAAACTTTTTCTATGAGGTTTTACAGTTTATGAGTTTTACTCAATCCCGGTGTTATCTTTTTCGTATACTATGATTCCTCAAGTAGACATTTTCAAAAAATGTTCCATAGACAACATTCCTAAACCTGCAGTATTAGCTTTAAGGTTGCTAGTTACTCAGCTTCCAAATCCACTGACTAATGTTAAGTCTATGGGCGTTTGATGCATTCGTATATTTAAAATATCTCCTCGGAAAATTCCTTCTTCCCTTTAAGAAGAGCACGACAGAAATAATAAGATTCAAAATACTGTTTCTTCTTTTCTTAGTTCTGAAAATATTTGTAAAATACATACTTGATTTTATATGAAGTGTTAAAAGCTGACTAACTGTGAGTAATATGAACAGTCATGGAAAAAAAAAGTAAATACCCCTGCTAACTCTGCAACAAGTTAGCGTAGAAGAATGTTACAGGTAATAAACGATAGGAAATAAAATCTACTTTTAAATGATGCGTATAAAGTCCCCTTAGGGAGTCATATACATATCAAAGCGAACCCATTTTTTTAACCATTTGGAAAAATCGTTATTGTCCTCGGTCAGAGTAGGAAATCAAGAACATATCTGAAGCGTTTTATTAGTTGAATCCCGCATTTTATTCTTTTTCTGATTGGTCTATACAGGAATCTGTATTTTCCCTTTACTTTCAACAGAGATGGATACTTCTGTTGTCATTATGACAAAAAAGTAATAAAAATTACAAAAAAAAAAAAAAATTAATAACTCAGAAACAAATTGAGATACATCTTTCAAACAAATTGCATTTAAAAGTACATTTTTTTCTCTATACGACGGTGTAAAGAGTAATATTGTGGGATGTTTAGAAGTTTAAAATAGAAATGTCATTTAAAATTGGTCCAGGAATATTAATATTTAATCCATGGCGTGCGTAATGTATGACCAGCTCCGTAGAAGATAAAAAATTTACAGTACCGAAAATTGTAAAACTGAAATTTCTTTTAAAATTTGTTCAAGATGGGTCCAGGAATGTTAATGTTTAATTCATGACGTACGTAATGTATAATCAACTCCGTGCGATTTTTTATGTCTTAAATTTTAGTCTTTGAAAAAATCATTTTCAAAATGGTCGTAGTAATTTGTTAAATTGCTTTTTTTTATGCAATGTTTGGCGCTATAAATAACTTCTACATTTTTTAGTTGTCCTACTAAATCCAAATTTTCATGAAAATCGTATGATTAGTTTCCAAGAAATTAATTATTTTAAAATGAGCATAATTTAGGGGCTGTATCCAAATTGACTTTCGGCAGTCGATTGTTCAAATGCTACAGAATGACTGTGTCACTCCTATTAATGTATTATTTCTTGCCAATAAGACCATTTCACTCGCTTAATATCTTTCAACTATTCCAAGCTCAAATATTTCAATAAAATGGGTAAATATAATTTTTCAAATTATGCTCCTCTGCACATCATAAACGACCACCTTAAAACATCATTTTGTCGCTTTTATGATAATTCGAAAACAAATTGAAAGAAAAATTTGAAATTGAAAATTCGTATAAAGCACGGCATAATAAATATAAATCTCTCTCTCAAAAAAAAAAAAAAAAAAAAAAAAAACGTTGGTTGCAATTTATATTTTTTTCGAATATTAATTTTATAATTCCTAATTCAAGAAATATTTCGCCAGAGAAATTTATATTGTGAAAAGCATTAAATTTCCAGTTAATTCCAAATCTTTTATATTAAACAGTTTCTCAATATAAGCACTTTTACACTTATTTTGGAATTTCATACTTTACATTTATTATCTCCTTTTCGAGCAGTTGTTGCTCCTTACGGAATTCTAAAAATTCTAATATAGTTCTAGCGGGGATAATAATTCGACAAAACTGTTTACAAATGTTATTCAATATTAATTTTCAAAATTTTGTTGCTCTTTTTAATGTATGTTATGTAACTCTTGTAAAGAAACTTAAAAGTTTAAAAGAGATCAAACGAAAACTAAAATCGTAACTGTTTACCTATTTCTAATTCCATATGGATTTCACCCCGTGATAAAAGAAGGAAAATTATTTGTTTAATAAATAAAAAGAACATTTACTGCTATTAATTTCTTTTAAAAATAGTGTTTTCAATTCTTTTTAAAAATCTAGAAATTACAGCAATTAACTGATTTCTTTTGTGTATTCTTTCACACTGCTGTTGCATTTCTTCTAAATACTTTTTTATGTTAGCAAAATATAAAATCACTAATGGGCGTAAACATCTGCTGTGAAATATATTTTGAAGATGTGTTAATTAACAGCTAAGTAGTCCCTCCCCCCCCCCCCCCACATACACACACACAAATAAAATAAAAAAAAAAAAACTTCGTTAATTCTTTAGGATTTTTCCGGTAACGTCAAAGTCAGTTACAGAATTTTTTTAAGATTTACATACCTTCTTAAGTTTTGCTGATTCAATCTAATGTTTGTGAAGTAAATAGCGATAAAAAAAAATGTAAAATCATAATATATTTATTATTAAAACTTTTATCTTCGTAATAATGATTAAACTCTCTTTTTTCTACTATATTGCTTACAACATTCGATAAATAAGTTTATTATGAAAACAATACATAAAACACATAAAATAGGCAAGATATAATCAGAAAATGACATGCATTGACAGATGTCTGGTATATATGATTATCTGTTTGAAAAAATAAGTTAATTTTTTTATGGCACGGTTAAACAATCTTTAATTAGTTAATAGAAGAAGTTTAAATGTAAACAAATGGATGTGATCACAGATCGCACAGAGAGTTTCGTTTAACATTCTTTCAAATCACTTTATCCTTTTGCGAAATATGTTAGTTTCACATTTCGCCACTAGGGGGCACACTCTATTCTAAACAAACCTCTATCCGAAAGAAAATCCCTTTTACAACCTAGCCGCAGATATATTAGTCGAGGGGTAGCCTGCGTATAGCACTCGAGATAGGTAAGCGCCCATGGAGGTAAAAGTGGAAATAAATTATATAAGGCAATGGTGTGTAATATGAAAGATTACTCAAAGGGCTGTGCCTACCGGCAGATTTTTTTACAAATTAATCGAGGACCTTCTTGCTATAGCAACAAACTTAAAACAATTTTAATTCAATTCTATGGATAACTTCATACACTTTTCGATGAAACAATATTCAAAAAGTCCTTCCCGCCAGTGCCGGGATGAAGAGGTAGCTTTCATATTCCTTATTTTTTAAAAGCCAGCTTATATTATTCAAACACACAGAGCTCAAATTATTGGAAACCGATTATAGGAGATTCAATACATATGGACACACGGACAGACAGACATTTTTATAAACATGTTTTTTCTGATCTCTTACCCCCAAAACGTGTAAATCCGTCGAAAACTGGAAGTACAAAAAATTTCGATTACAATACTTTCTTCTATTGAAGATAGAAGAATGTAAAAATGTATGTATCATGCCTCTGCATTTTTATGAAATAGCGTATAAACATTAAAAAAATGACTTTGTACATGTTTATTTCATTTCTGTACATAACAGTTGGAGCAAAAAGAAAACACAAGTGCACTCTTATTAAAATTATTAATATATTTCGCTAAAAGAACATGAACTTTATTTCTAACAACCTAAAAATAATGAATAATATAAAAAATAAAATAATTTCGGCAGCATTCAGACAAACGTGATTGTTGTTAACAAAACTCTTTTCTTACTTTATTTTTCCGATAGCAAATGATAAAGGGGAATTATTATTTCCTTTCATAGACAGAATACATTAAGGCATTTTATTATTCTGCTTAAATTTTCTTACTATACGCACTGATCATTGTTTGGAAAACATGTTACAACAAAATAATCCTTCTTTTAATGAGCTGAAAAAATATTAATACGGCAGTTTTGTAGAATACTTGCTGGAAATAGTTCAAAAATGAATTCTACAATTGATAATAGCTGATAGAAATATTTCCACCAATTATTGTTAATGATCGCAAGGAAAATTGTTTCCATTTAAAATAGTTGACAATAAAGATCTTCAATAGACTAACATTTTTGTGAGAAAAGTTATAATTATTTTTACTTTTTTACTTAGTTATTAAGTATCTTATTTATTATATGTGATATGACTTTACAAAAAGTTAAAAAAGTCATTTCATAGATATGCAATACTAACTATGCAAACAAAATACACTATACTAAGCTACCAAACATGCCAAACCTAACTAAACTACACTATACTAAGAACAAATTTTTTGCTACAAACTTAAGATTATAAACATCTAGTAATGGGCGATCGCCAATAATTCTATAATCGCCATCGTAGAAAATGAGATTCGGGATAATGATCTATTCGTTCCCGAATTCTACAATGGAGATTTCAGTTGTTCTTCCGCGAAACTAAAAACGGAAGATGCAAAAGTGATTATTTTGCCAGTCAATTTGATCTCAATGGCGTGCTGTTATTTGGTAATTCCACAATCACAATAATTTGTTGCTGATTGAGGTTTGATGGGAATAGTGATGTGTGATTTATTGATGTTTGCAGAAAAAGGAGTTTTCAGCGGGGTCGCCCCAAACTCTATATTTTCTCATCGCCAGATGCATATAAGAGCCGAAGTGAAATAGACGTTGTGTCTCTTCAGCTGAATTTCTTTCATCAGAATAAGAACGTCATACTGCTTACCTTTCTTTCAACAGAGTAGGACTAAACTGTCGAGACCAGTAATACAAAACCTGCGGCCCGAGACACAATCGCTAATCCACATTTACGAAATTTATGTTCATAAAAATATATTTAAGATCTTTATTCTTTTATTATATATTTTTTTATGGGAAGAAATCATCTGACCTGCTATTTATAATTAATGCAAAATTATGTTAATACAGCCTAAATACCGTTTGCTTAGTTAAAAGTTTTTTTTTTCTTTTTTTTTTTACATGTAGTCCTATTTGTACTACAACAACGTGTATATTTTTAAAATCTTCAACACTGATTGAACATTGTTCAAAATTAATTAAATTTGCATTTGTTGTTTTTAGAAAATATATATAAAAGTTTTGTATTAAGCAAAAGACTGATTTTGTAACTTTCACTGCTCATTAGGTCTGTACGTTAGTCTCGAAAATATATAATAAAATTGTATTAAGCAAAAGACTGATTTTGTAGCTAACACTGCTCAGGTCTCCTTTGTCTCGAAAACTTTGGCGCAAAATATCATACCATTATTTCCAAACTACAATCTTAGAAGCATATTTTTGCAACATTTGTAATAGAAATTTTCCACAAACAGTATTGTTTGGAAATAGTGGTGTTCATTTTTTAAGTATTTTTTTCCGGCATACGTTCAAGTATTCTGATAATATATTAACTATGTTATATTGTTTTTCTATAATACCTCTGTTATAGTTATCTTATTAATTTAATTGCATTTTTCTTATATTGCTATATAAGTATGTTGCGGCCCGCTAACGGGTCAAACATATGTTTGCGGCCCGCGAGAAAAAAAGGCTGGGTATGGCTGGTCTAGACCATATTATTTCTTAAGTGTGTCGGAACGGAATTTTCTTTCTTTCCTTTCCCTTTTTTCCCCCGTAAAAATAGCAGTGATACGTTAATTTTGTTAATGTAATCTTTAGCATTTTTTTTTTAAATAAAAAATTAAACAGGGGCATTAAAAAATGAATTATTTGTTTTCTTTTATAAAATTTCATAATTGTGATATTTTTAACCATCTTTTTATTTCTTTATTCATTTATTTATTGCTCATTTATTTATTAAAGGTTAGTCTGACCGGACGGTGTCAGGTTCAATTTCTTTCATTTTTTATTGTGCCTCAAGGTGAAATGAACTGCGAATAAATAAATGGGCTGGGCAAAATAAAGATAGATTTCATCAGGGGCGGGCGCGATACAGGTACGTTGACATGCCACTCACACTGTAAAAGAACGGACCAAAATACGGAAATTGTTCTGGCAATCGAGACGCCAGTACTATTTCTGTATTTTAACGGAAACTTTTCTCCGTAAATTCCAGAAAATTTTCTGTTTTTCTGGAATTTACGGGGGAAATTTTTCGTTAAAATACGGAAATAGTACTGACGTCTCGATTGCCAGTTTAATTGCCGTATTTTAGTCCGTTTATTTCACAGTGTACGAGTCACCCCTTTATAAGAATCTATTGGTTATTATTTCTTTATGTGAATATAATTTTATAACACAAAATAAAAATATTATAATACTATACAATCTGATTTTCTTTATAATTTTCACTAAAAAGAATAAATAGAAAAATAGGTACATCTTTATTAAAGCGGCCCCACAATTACGATTATGCCTAAGTTACAATTACAATTTCAGCAAGATTATTTGCAAGCTGTTGTAGGAATCATATAAACACATACACACACATATATATATGCTCATATATGCATGCCAAACGCTCATATATGCACCACATATGTCAATATAAGTTGTACAGAAACTATATGTATATATAAGTTTGCTTTCAAAAACAGATAACAGGTACCCGCACCAAAAACTTTTCAGCAGAAAACTGATTGAAGTAATTCCGAAAAGTTGAAAGAAATAACTTTGATTGCATCATCTGTTTTTTGTGCGCGTTCCAGTTGTATAGTCGTTCCACATTGAGAAGTTTGTGAAATATAAAAAACCTTAAAACTTTAGCTATATGCTCCGGTAAAATTAAAACGTAAAACTGAATAATTAACAATGTAATAACTAAATTAATTTCTTATAATACAACATGTAAGAAATTTAACTACTAATATGTATTTTTTTTTCATTTTTATTATTAAACAAGCTCAAGCTTTGACCTATGAATTAAAGTATGCTCACACAAAACTATAATAATAAAGAATTTCAGTATTCAAGAAAATGTGGATCTTTGGATACCATTGGATACAATCGAATATTGCTGGTTTCTAATAACTATCTAAATGTCAGCTAAAACTTTTCACACTTATATTTTAAACTGTTATTGTGTAATAAACAGAAAACTCTGGGCCACCTCGATTCATAATAAGCTTGGTTGCAGCGAGGACCCTATAACAAGTTTCTGCGTCAGTTCGTTGCGCACAATTCATCGCGTCGTCAATTCGTCGCAGAGGCAATTAAGCGCAGCGTCAGTTCGTCACGATGTCAATTCGATGCAGCGGCAATTCGTCACATCGTCAATTCATCGTAGGAAAAAAAAATAAACGTTATCGTGATTTCATTTTTTTTCATATATAGAGAATTATGATAACTAACAATGTACAAGCCGATTTTAGATACAGATATACATTTAATATATATATATATATGGTTTATATGTTATTTTATTGCTTAAAATAGGTTATTTTATTGCTCGTTTAAAAAAAAAATCATGATCGCTTTTAAAAATCTTCGTACGATGAATTGACGCCATGACGAATTGTGACCAGGACGAATTAGTTCTACTACGAATTGACGCCACATTGAATTGGGCGCGAAGAATTGTTCCGCGATGAATTGTGCGCGACGAATTGCCATGACACCCATTAAGTTACATTTCATTTTTGTTACTTATAACCTTCAATAATAATAATAATAACAAAGCTAACTTTTATTACACAAGAAGCAAAAGAAATATAAATAGGAATAGAATTATTTTTTGTATAATTTTTACAGTGTTATGTTTGTTTGCTTATGACATGAAATCCCAATTTTTTAAATGAAGTTAGTTTTCGAGAGATCAATAACAAGAAATTGTTTTATCATTTATTCTGAAGTAAAGAAAAGTTTTTGAAACATTTCTAGAAATTAATCTGTAAGCAACCTCATTAATGTATCTTATAACTCATTGAAAAAATATCATTTTATTATAGTTATATTTTCAAATAATGACCAAAGCATATGGTAGGAGAAATTTAACAAAACAATAATATGTTCTGATATACACTATCTATGAAAACGCAATATAAGTTCATTATTATCCTTTGCCATATAACAAAAATGAAGTATTTCTTTGAAATATCCAGTTTTAGATCCTACATACAGGAATTATGATTTGCAGTGATGAAGTTTTAAAATTATTAACAAATATTTTCTACAAGTAATATATATCCATTGGACTAAGATTTAAATTTTTGTTAAAATCTTGTAATATAATATAAAAACAAGTAATATAAAAATTGTGTTTTTAAAGTCAATTCCTACTTAGGACATCAAAAAAACTTTAATATAATCCCTTAAGCTAATATATAGTTTTTGTTGCATTAAAATATCTCAATTTGTTGATTTTCTATAAGCAAGTAGGTCTACAATGGAACTCTATGGGAATTTGGCGAAATATTAGAGATATCGCCAAGTTGGCGTCACTTTTGGCGACTCATTTTGGCTGCAAAATTTGGCGATATATCGCCAAGTTGCCACATGCATATTGCTTTCCAATTTCATATGTTTTCCATGGGATTGAAATCTGACTAATTGCTGGCCAGTCTAATAGTGTGATATTGTTTTACCTAAACCATATTTTCGATGATGTAGAAATATGGATGGATGCCCCATCTTGTTGGAAAACACAGTCCTGTCCTGCTAGCAAATCCAAATTACGTGATGTTAGAATGGTATTATAAATGGCTTCAATGAATAATTTATCTGTGCGTGAAATTGCATCAATTTCCCGAATTTCGAAAAGTACTGTACACAGAAGATTTAAAGCTTCAACAAATATTGTTTACAGGAGAATGAAAGCAAGACCTTGCTTAAAGCAGAGACATAAAGATGCACGTCTAAAGAGGGATAGAAAGCATATGTCATACGGTGAAAAATGGATTTCGGTCATCTTCAGTGATGAAAAGAAATAGAATTTAGACGGCCTTGGTGGTCATAAATTTTACTGGCATGACCTAAGAAAAGAACCCAAGAACTGTTTCAACGAGCAACGAAGCGGAGGATCCGTAATGACTTGGGGATGGTTTTCTTTCAACGGCCAAACATTTCAAGGATGTATGGGCAGAAAAATGAAATCAGACGATTATCAGGATATTTTACTTATCAATTTACTGCCAATTATGAATTTGCCAGCAGGACCGGACTGTGCTTTCCAACAAGATCCATCCATTCCTCCACATCATCGAAAACATGTTTTAGGCAAAACAATATCACACTATTAGACTATCCAGCACTTATTACAGATTTGAATCCCATGGAGAACACATGGGGGATCTTATCTCGTAAAATATATGAAAATGGGAAGCAATATACACGTGTACATGACTTAAAAATTGCAATTGACAAATCGTGGTAAGAAATACCTCCATCTGTAATGCAATGATTAATTAATTCTATGTAACAACATGTATTTGATGTTATAAAGTATTGATTAAATATTAAAAGTAGGTTTTTAGTTATTTTATAAATGTAAATATATATATATATATATATATATATATATATACGTATATATATATATATATATCCATGTGTCTATATTTTTGGGACAACACATTTGTATACAATTTAATGTATTTTTTATAATTTCATACCTTTGATCATAACTTATAACTTTTGGGACGCGGTGTATACACTGCTCAAAACAATTAAAGGATACTGAGGTTGTGGATGGATCTTGCGGATGTGGAATTGTTTAGATGACTGATACATGACCGACAGAAGAGGTAGGCTATATGGGAAAAAGTCTAGCAGGAAAATGCATTGTATAGAACATTTGGGTACAAAAGGGAAATATCACAACTTGTGAGTATGAGAAAAAACGAACAAGTAATATAAAAATTTTGTTTTTAAAGTCAATTCCTACTTAGGCCATCAAAGAAAAAAAATAATATAATCCGTTAAGCTAATATTAGTTTTTGTTGCATTAAAATATCTCAATTTGTTGATTTTCTATAAGCAAGTAGGTTTACAATGGAGCTATATGGGAATTTGGCGAAATATTAGAGATATCGCCAAGTTGGCGTCTCTTTTAGCGACTCATTTTGGCCGCCAAATATGGCGATATATCGCCACGTTGGCGACAAAGTTGGCGGTATTTGGCGACAGAGCAGGTTTCCCCCCATGGTAACCCTTTATTGAAAATACTTTCATTAATCTTCAATAACCAATGGCCGCCATTTTGTTTCCCATGCAAAACTAAAATTAATTAATTAAAATTTAATTAATTAATTAATATTTGAAAAAACTGTATTAACATCAATTGTCATTCAGTACAAGTTTAAAAAAAAAAAATTATTTCAACTTGATAGGATGAATAATGAGTATTTTATTAACGATTGAAAATTTGAACAAGATAAATATATAAATAAATATAGGGAGAGTCTGAGCTAATAGTAGGAAATGAATAAAAAAGATGTTTCCATCAAAGAAAATCGTTTTCAGTAGGGGGGTATGGTTTCCCCTCACTACCAGAATCGTTGAACACTTTGAGGCATAGAGTCAATGAGGCTATTACTGAGGAGCTGGTGTAGTCTTCACCACTGCTTCAGAAGAGCTCTTTCCAGCTCTAGGAGAGTTTGGATTTACTTATTGCTTACTCCTTTCAACTAGTGGTATCTTTTTTTTCCAGCATTATGCATGTTACTCCGTGCTTTCTTTAAAGGTATAAAGCATCGAATAACTACTTTCTTTTCGTCAGAACATTTTTTGTGGTAATGCGCTCTCTATCATGTTTTAAGTCTACTGTCCTCAGTTTAGAGGTTAGCGGTCAGCGGTGAATGTCATCGACTTATTCATCTCTTCCTCTTTCTTTCGTTGAGACACCTTTCTTCCTTTGATGTCCACAAAACATTTGGAATAGAAAATCCAGGGGAATGATTAACGAATTTCGTTGGAGATTTTTAAAAAGAGCATATAAATCCACCTTAAAGGTGCATTTATATGCTTTACACAACGAAAAGTTGTAAACCTTTTTACTGGCATTTCTTTTCAAAGTGTTCTGGGGTCATCAACAAAAAAGGGGTCTCAACAAATAAAATATGAATATGTCAACAACGTTCAAAATTGACCTCTGACATCTAGGCATGATACGAAAGTCGTAAAACATGAAAAGGTGAGCCTTAGCAGATACAAGATCCCGATATCAAGAAAATTAGTCTGTCTATTATTAAAGTTTAACTTCTTATTTTGGTTATCCATTTTTTCTTTTAACAATAAGCAATAAGTAGACGCCCCACACCCGTGTTCTATAGCAACTCTTTCGAGAACTCTCTTTTGTCCTGCCCAACAACACGGGCCAACAATAACTGAGGGAGAAAAGGTACTTATTTATACCTTTATCATTAATCATATAGTAGGTAGATTTACAACTTGATCATCAATTAAGAAACGATACATTCAGGCCGATATTTGAGACTATATTTTTATAAATATTAAGCATGTAAGCTTAAAATCTTACTATATTGCACAAACCAGGCAATTAAAAGTTTTAATAAAATAAAGACGAAATGAAATGTACTACAATGCCCGTAATTATTGTTAAAAATAATCCGCTGTGAAACAATGTTATTTTTCCTCGCACGTTTTTGTCAAAGTACTCATCAACTTTATTAAACTTGATTTCTTTTTTAAAAGAAAATTGTGAACAACGTTAGTTTTTACCACATTTTTGGTGAAATCTGGAGAATTTTGGTCAATTTAAACATAATTATTAATTTCAATTCTGAAAAAAAGACTGAATACTTTACAAAGACATATTTATATATGAAACTTGTATATATTTTTTAATATTGAAACTGCATCGATTAATGAATTTTATATTTTTTAACAGTTTCATAAATAATTTGAAAAGTTTTTATTATTAAATATAAGTCGTATGAAATACGTCTCTCTTATATTTGCCGTTTATATTTTGTGGGTTTTATTAATTATATTTATTTTTCTTTTCACAATAAGCTTATTCAACAAAAGATGAAATCAAAAAACAGTAAAAAAGAAGAGCTAAATCATAATTACGAAGATAGAATTCTTAACGAAAAAAATTCCATTATATTTTATAAAGCAGATGCTTCGCAAACGTACTTGTTTTTACTTTCTTCTATCTTCAATAGAAGAAAGTATTGTAATCGAAATTTTTTTCGACTTCCGGTTTTCGACGGATTTGCATGTTTTAGGGGTCAGAGATTCCAAAAAACATGTTTATAGAAAATGTCTGTCTGTCTGTGTGTCCGTCTGTCCGTCCGTCCGTCTGTCCGTCTGTCCGTCTGTCTGTCGCCATTGTACCATCAAAAAGTGTATGAAGTTATATATAGAATTAAACCAAAATTTTATTATAAGTTTTTGGCTATGGCAAGCAGGTCCTCCCGGACTTTGGAAAAAATTCGCCGGTAGGGGGCGCTGATATAACAGTTTTTGTGCGATTTTGAATATTGTACCATCCAAAAGTGTATGGAGTTATGCATAGAATTGAACCAAATTTTTAGTTTAAGTTTTTGGATATGACAAGCAAGTCCTCCCTGAATTTGGATAAAATTCGCCGGTAGGGGGCGCTGTAAATGCGTTTTTTGTGCGATTTTGAATATTGTACGACTGAAAAGTGTATGAAGTTATGCATAGAATTGAACCAAATTTTTAGTTTAAGTTTTTAGCTATGGCAAGCAGGTCCTCCCTGAATTTGGAAAAAATTCGCCGGTAGGGGGCGCTGTAATAGCGATTTTTGGGCGATTTTGAATATTGTACCGTCCAAAAGTGTATGAAGTTATGCATAGAATTAAACCAAATTTTTATTTTAAGTTTTTGGCTATGGCAAGCAGGTCCTCTCTGAATTTGGAAAAAATTCGCCGGTAGGGGGCGCTGTAATAGCGATTTTGTGCGATTTTGAATATTGTACCGTCCAAAAGTGTATGAAGTTATGCATAGAATTGAACCAAATTTTTATTTTAAGTTTTTGGATATGGCAAGCAGGTCCTCCATGAATTTGCAAAAAATTCGCCGTTAGGGGGCGCATTAATAGCGATTTTTGTGCGATTTTGAATATTGCACCATCGAAAAGTGTATGAAGTTATGCATAGAATTGAACCAAAAAAAAAAATTTTAAGTTCTTGGCTATGGCAAGGAGGTCCTCCCTTAATCTGTAAAAAAATCGCTCATAGAGGGCGCTGTAATAGCGATTTTTGTACAATTTTTGTGCCATTTTGAATATTGTACCGCCGAAAAGTGTATGAAGTTATGCATAGAATTGAACCAAATTTTATGTGTTTATTTTTGGTCATGTCACGAAGGTCCTCCCTGAATTTGGAAAAATTCTGCCGGAAGGGGGCACTATAATTGCGGTGTCTGTACCATTTTCATTATTGTACCATCGAAAAGTGTATGAAGTTATCCATATAATTGAACCAAATTTTTTGTGCATGTTTCTGGCTATGGCAAACAAGTCCTCCCTGAACTTGAAAAAATTCCGAAAGAAGGGGGCGTTATAATTCCGATCTCTGTGCCATTTTCATTATTGTACCATCGAACAGCGTATAAAATTATGCATACAATTGAACCAAAATGTTTGTGCTTGTTTTTGGCTTTGGCCAACAGGTTCTCCTTGAATTTTGAAATATTGCGCGGTAAAGGGGCTCCGTGCTAGCGATTTTTGTATACTTTTCTTGATTTTTCGTAGTTCTATTGTGCATCGGCGGCTCATGCAGCGGCGGGAACTCGCTTCCTGCTATGCCGGCTATTCGCAAACAGCTGATAACGACAGAATAAAGAAAAATTAATAATTTTAACAAATATCATGATATAGATTAACTCGTTTTTAGTCCGTTTAATTGACTTGAGCAGAAATTTAAGATGAAAATCAAAGTTGGTATAGTATTGAACTAATAATATTGAAGTATTAACATGTGTAACTAGGTTTTGAAATATTAAGATGTATAAGATAGAAGAAAGTTTTGGGATTGGCACATCCAACTAGTTTTCTTTTGCATTAATCTGCAGTTCAGGAATTAAAGCAACAAGCAAAAGATAAAGAAAAAAAAACTACATTTATTTTTACAGTTACAGATCTCATGTTTTCATTTTGCTTGTCTATTATACACTTTATTTAAAAACAATACATTAAAATTAGCAAAACCGAAATAAGTAACTAAATCAGAAAAGGTAGATTAAAAACATTTGTTGACTGTAGATAATTTAATTTTCTTTAATTTTGCTGAAAAGTCAGAACCAAATAAAAAGTTGAAGAGATACTTCTTTTTCTGAATTTACTTAGCCAATCTTCAAACCATATTTCAAAGAAGATGTTAACGTTCATTACTGAATTTATATTTCACCAAAATAAAATAATAAATAAAGAGCAGAAAGATACACGAAAATATCAGCTAATTGCGGTCTTGACTAGAATTTTAAGTAGAATAATAATAATAAAAAAAGACGTATTTTTAAATGAAACTAGCAGTTGAAATTTCCTTTTGTTTATTAAACTAATTGTTTTACTTCTTTTATCTCTGCGTGAAATCCAGCTGGAATAAGAAATTACTAAAATGTTACGACTTTAGTTTTCTTTTGATCGCTTTTAAAGTTTCAACTTTTATTTGAAGAGTTAACGAAGATATAGTATGAAAATAGTAATGGAATTAAAAAAAATAAAATTAAATAACATTTATAAACAGTTTTAAGAATTATTATATTTACTATCGCTGTATTAAATGATAACAAAGCCCTACAATTAAAAAAAATTTTTTTGATCGTTATATATGTTCTTAATGTATTTTTTAATGCTGAATTGCTGAATGCTATATTACAGTTCAGCGTCAGAATTACACAACGAGATATATTTATAGGAAATATTCGAAGTTCCGGTCGCGAAGGTCATTGCAAGCCGACACCGACGGACGATGGATTGCCGCACGCACACGAGCATGTTTCTTCTTCACGACCGCTGCCTTTATTTTCCCCATACACGTTGCAAATTTCCATAAGAGAAGGTTTCCTCTTCTCGACGGCAGTGCTTCAAGTCCTCGCAATTCATTAAATCATTTTGTGCCTTCGCCAGGTTCATTGTCCTCTCGAAGTCCATTTTCGTGATTTTCTCCGACTAAATGTGGTATGCGAGACAATGTTCTTTGGCAATTTTTCATTCTCTTGATTGATACTATCATTAATCTGAATTTGTCGGTTGAATTCGGCAACACCCTACTTAATTATAATTTACATTAAAATCTGTATATTGTTATAAATTAAAACAAACCTGATTTAAATCAGTCATAAAAAATGTTTTGAACAACAAATTTTGTTCTTCAACAAAATTAGTATATGACCATTAATTTTAGAATTGTTTTTTCGATTCACCTTCACTTATTAAAGCATATATAATATTTATAAAATTGTGAATTAAAGTCGGATTTAAAATCATAAATTATATTTTATCTTGTAGAATAGTGAAGACTCAATAGTTCCTAAAATGGACAGCTGTGAAATTAAAATGTTTTTGTATTAACCGACAGCTGTAACGTATTTCTGAAGGCCGAATGCATGTGAGAAAATACTCAGAGTAGAATGGGAAGACGGAATTAATGGTTTTATTTTATTAAAGCAAATGCGGACATAAAAATTAATTAACTTTAAATGTGAGGGGTTATTAGTACAAGCGATATATTTTTTAAATAATAGATTTAATTTAGGAACCGCACTGTGAGAAAATAGTACATTCAAATTAAATGTATTAAATGGAATTTTTAAAGTGAAAGTGTGGGGGAGGGGACTAGAAAGAAAACATATATAACAGGATAACCGTTATACTTTTCACCTACGACAGCTATAAAAGAGACATCTTCTTCGGGTTGATTGTCGATACTCATGGTCATGGAGCGATTTTCCAAAGCTGAGTATTGTGAGATGTTATACTTTACGGTGAAGGTTTACTCAAGGTATGATCAGCAGTATGGTTGCATCGGCAAAGTTTCCTTGCAGGCCCGAATCCTTCTCACCAAACCGTCCTAACTGTTAAGAAACTTTTAAGGGAAACAGGCTGCGTTACTAGTCGAGCTCGATGTGCCAGATCACCTAAGGTAGGACAGCAAGTTCAGCCGGATGAGGTATTAGCATACGCCGTCGCATATCAGCCCAAAAGTGATAAGATAAAATGCAGCACAAAAGAGATAAGAGAGATCCTCTCAAAATGTCTGGTGTGGAAAAGCCTAAGCGTATTAGGTGTTCATCCATAGCGACTGACTAATACCTCGACAGGTTTTACTGGACGGGGATGCCGAGCGACGCTATTCATGGTGAAACTTCGTTGAAAACCAGATACAGGTCCAGCCAACATTCTTGGCAGGAAAAGTGTGAGTGGATGAGGCATGCTTTTCATGGGATAGCAAGTACAATAGGCATAGCACCCATTACTGGGCACAGGAGTATCCTAGATATTATACCGACGTTCTATATCAAATGAGATTTGCTATTAACGTTTGCTGTGTACTTGAAAATGCAGGCTAATCGTCTCAGTATTTTGCGATGGCACGTTAACGGGCGTGCGATATTTACAACTTCTGTATAATGTAATACCCGATTTTGTGTAGAAACTGCTGTTGTTTATCTTCGGAATTTGTGACTTCACAATGGCGGCATGCTTGCTCACAAGACATCTCCTATGAAGCTGTACATCTTCAAAGAATTTGGGAACCAAATAACTTAATTTCGCGGTTTCGAAAATATTGCCTTCACGTTCGCTTGATCTGATTCCTCTGGACTATTTCCTGCAGGGATATCTAAAACAGCAGGTATATGCGACTCCTCCACAAATATTCATGACCTTACAAGACGCATTACGGACTCTTGTGCCAACGTGTCAGCCTTTATACTCCAATGTGTGCAACGTGAAATCCAAACAACGATTTAAATGTGCATTGCAGCTGACGGTGAGAAGTTTGACATCTCAAATAAAGATACATTGTTATAACTAGTTGTTTATTCAATTCCTACTATTAGTTCACACTCTCCCTATATTTATTTATATAAATATTTATATATTTATATATCTTGTTCAAATTATCAATCGTTAATAAAATACTCATTATTCATCCTATCAAGTTGAAATAATTTTTTTAAACTTGTACTGAATGACAATAGATGTTAATACAGTTTTTTTCAAATATTAATTAATTAATTACATTTTAATTAATTAATTTTAGTTTTGCATGGAAACAAAATTGCGGCCATTGGTTATTGAAGATCAATCAATGTATTTTCAATAAGGGGTTACCATAGAGGGGACCCTGTTCTGTCGCCAAATACCTCCAAGTTTGTCGCCAACTTGGTGATATATCGCCAAATTTAGCGGCCAAAATGTGTTGCCAACTTAGCGATATCTCCAATATTTCGCCAAATTCCCATAGAGTTCCAATGTAAACCTACTTGTTTATAGAAAATCAGCAAATTGAGATATTTTAATGCAACAAAAACTAATATTAGCTTAAGGGATTATATTAAATTTTTCTTTGCTGACCTAAGTAGGAATTGACTATAAAAGTAAAAATTTTATATTACTTGTTTCTTTCTAAGATTGTTTTGTCACGTCACAGTGTAGGAAATCACGAAAAAACAAATGCGCATTTAAACCGTTCTGTTTTTCGCAATAATGTCCACAAAGATTCTTTTCTTACTAAATCGATGATGCCCTACAGCTTTGTGAATAACTTTTTTCTTTATCTCTTTCCGTTTTCGAGATAGTAATGCTAACTCCGTAGGCTCCCACCAGGTGGCGCCGTAGGCGGTTTCATTCAGTGGCGCATGGAACCTTTACTATACCTAGACACCACTTTTATGAATATAGCAGCGACCGTTCTGATGTTTAGATGGTGGCAAGAGACTTTAGTGGCTATGCTGTATATATTAATTTGTTCTTTTACCTCAAAATTAGGAATTTCGCCCTTGGAATTTCAACATTCAATTTCGAAAGTTGAAGTCCTATTCTTAACTTAACAAAGTACACTCATGTTTAGAATTAAGAGAATTTTCAGAGTGGTCGATTATCTCAAGAACTACTGGATATATTTTAAAGGAATTAGATATGTGCATAGATTGATATAATGTAAAAAAAATAATCATTCGGCATTTGTACTGCACACGAATGCATAAGAATCATCAGCGTCGGAAGGTATAAAATAGAGCTTACAATATTGAATAAAAATGGTTTTATAGGGGGTATCCTCTTACAGTTATACACCTCTCACAAAATGAGCTGATACTGGAAATATGACAATTTACGGTTCCAATTTACGGATCCCTATGGTAGTTAGTCTATCTCCTACAGAGCCGCTATTTTGTGGCCCTCTGTGGTTCTGGGAGGTGGAAAGCGAGTTCCAGTTTTAGTTTCCAGAGCGTCAAAGACATGCTTTATATTGTTTAGGTCTGGATATCTGGCTGGAGAATCCATCAAGCTAATATCCACACTTTTAAGAAATTCATCGACCAGAGGAGCACTATTTGGGCGCTGGTTGTAGCCCATTAAAATGAAATCAAAGCCAACTGCATCTCTGAAAAGGCAAAGATAGGATACCAAGATATCATTCCCACACCTCACATCAGTCATAGTCCCTTTGCCAAATGGCGAGAGGAGTGAGTGTCCACCCAACCAACTTATGCCTGTCTAGACTATCAAACCTCAGCTGCCCTAGTGGTCTCTTTCTCGGAAGTTGTATAGCAGGTAGCGCATCCCTGGTTTTCTCCAGAAGAAATAACCTCGAGAATTTGTATTTAGGCTGAACAGAGACTCATCAGTGAATAGGATCATCCTCCATTGATACTTGGTCCAAAGTAGATTATCTCTGAACTCTTAACGGGTTCCCCTGCGTGCAGAAGTGAACGAAACGCAAAAAAACGGCTTTTATTGCAAACGGCCCTCTGTTAGGTAGCCTTCTACAAAGAGTAATCCTTGAAACTCGACTGCCTGTGGTCGCATAAATGTCACGAGCCAGCTACGGAGATGTTGCACTCTTGTTCCGCCTCGTTGTAATGGGCAAATAGCAATTTTCGTTGGCCGTCGTGGATCTTGGACGACTTTGCAAAGGATTTCTCTCTATGAATCTAATGTTCTAAAAATGTTTCCATAATTTGGACACGACGCTGGTAGTTACATTGAAGTCTACAGGAATCTGCACTCGAGACTGCCCTATTTCCAGTCTCCCCGCTATTCTCCACCTGATTCCATTATCAAAACGTTAGTGGTTAGACATTTTTACTGCAATCTTTTGAATTTCATCAACCGTTAAAAAAAATGCCAAGATGTGTGAGAGCGACAAAAACGGGAAAATTTCCACTCTGACGTATGAAATCAATTTCTCTAACCCACACCACTCGTATACACGCACAAGCTAACGTATTCGACACTAAAGATTTGCATCTTTGTTTTGAAGCGTTTTACCTTTCGTTCAGTACTTATCATGAAATTCGACAAAATACACGAATTCTCTTAATTTTGAGCATGAGTGTATTTTCTAAAATGTATTTAGCATTCAGAATTCTCCTAATATAAGAGAGTTGTTAAATAATCCAAGACATTATGCTGTAAATTAACGCGGACATTAAGTATAGTCTTCCCCCCCTAACCAAAATAAAATATATATATAATTGCACACCACGTACATTTTAACCTCCAAAATGTCTCAGAAAAACGAAAATAACCATACGACTGACATTGGCATATTTTGTTTTTAATTTATGCTAAAAAAATATACTTTATATATGTCTTCATATTTAAATAGCACAGAAGTCTCAAAATTTTAATACGAACACCTAATTTCGACATCATTATTAGGCTAGATAGTTAAATTGAACCTTATGTTACAAAACATGAAATACTTCAAGTCAAGTAATGTAGAAATTACAGCTGTTTAAAGATTGAAACTTTTACGGTTAAATTAATTTGTAATCGTTGTAAAAAAGATTGCACTATGGGTAGTTTTTTAAAGATAACTTCATTATATACTTTCGGAAAGAGCTGTAATTTGGGATTGCCGAGTTTGGAGATCTTTTAGAAATAAATTTCTGTTAAAAACATGATAGGTTACAATTCTGAGGGTTTTTTTTTTTTTTTTAATTATTAATTTTCAAAAACATACATTATCGCAACAAGTTCTGGAAAATATTATAAATATTATAAATTATTAGGTAAACTAAGAACTTTTCTAAAAACAGAAATCCATATCAATTTCTAGAAACTTGAAATATGCGAATCTAGCATATCTAGGAAGTGCGGGTATTATGGAATACTGTATTATTCTTAGTTCAAAGTCAACATAAAAACTGAGATACACTGTAAAAAAAAATCTGTAGTTCTACAGATGTAAAAATACATGCTTACTAAACTTCCGCCTGTAACTGTACGAAAAAAGCTGCAAATCTACAAAACTAGTTTTTGTTAAGCTACAAAAATCTGTAACTTTACAAATGAATCTGCTAACATTTCAGTAATCTTACTAAACTTTTATTTGTAACCCTGGATGCAGTTACATGAGAAGTTCTCGGAATCCCAGTTTCCAAAAAAATTCTTAGTAACCTTACAGATTTTTTGATTTTCGGCGCAAAAGTGTGTCTGTTACATGAAATTTTGTTGTTGACGTTACATAAAAAGTTCTAGGAATCCCAGTTTCCTAGAAAAACTTTAGTAACTTCACACATTTTTTTTTACAGTGTACTTTAAATGTTAGTAAATAACAAGCTTTGACTATTTCTTAACACATTTTTAATGCTTATACTGTCTAAGAAAAAATGTATATTACAAAATGCTTATTCCATTACTCTATTAAATCATTTTTTCTGATATTCCCTATTCTTCTGTCTCTTAATATCTTATATTTTATTTTTATTTAAACTTCTTTTTATTTTTAAAAAGCGTATTATATTATCTTTATTGCAATTTCTAATCTAAAGAGCATTTTATCTTCATAAAATCCTTTCTTAAAAAATGCTAAAAACAAGACGCCAGATCATTTCGATTATTCTTTTCTTTTAATATTTTATTCTGAACTTTTTGTTCGAGCGTTTTTCAGCAGAGTGACATATTAATATGAAATTGATGCGCTTCTTGATTATAAATTCCCACGCTCTGATTGGACTTTTGGCTAGCGACGAGTCCTGATTTATCCGGATCTACGCCGCGGCGTCGGTAACCTTGTGTGTAAATTCCACCTTCTATTGGTTTGCAAGAGTTTGGAGCTCGCTTTTTGTCGTATTTCTGATTGTTAACATATATATGGCTGTTTGGAGTAAACGCAACGTACTAGAAATTAACGGATCTCTTCTAACATCTAAGCTGTTAGCGCCGTTGTAGTGTCTCCAGGAATTGAGTAGATTGTGGAAGGTGGTATCTTGATGTGACATAATGAGTTCTACAAAAGTGATTTCTCTATTTTTGTCGGAATTCTTTCTGTGGGTTCAACTTGATTGTTCCGCCATTCCCCGCATGCAAATATTCAACTGCACCCTCGTCTTTAATCATAGTAAATAATGACAAACTTTTCAAATCCTATCAAGATTCATTCAGCGACCGGTAAAATCATCAAATAACCAATATTTAGTCTTTAAATAAAAATTACACTTTTCGGGTAATGACAACAAGTAGGATGACATGGAATAGCTTCGAAAGGAATATTAAAATTGCAAGAAAAACCAAGATTTAAAGTAATACGTAGAAATATTTCATGATTAAACTTCGTACATCATCTATATATATTACCAGATTATTTGAAGAATTGTTTTCATTGTGAGACTAATTTGGTCAGTTGTATAACGAATATTCCATATTACCCGACAAGCCATCTTGAAAACTCGTCAATAAGTTAACATATAGGGGAAAACCGATTAACACAGCAATAAATTTAACTGTTAAACTATGTAATGAAATTTCAAAAATTCCACAATACCTGTATTTTTTCTATATACAGGGTGTCCGGTCTCAACGGTGTCCAATGGCTAATTCCTAAACCGTTAGTCATAGACATATAGTTCCAATTACAAAAATGTTTTAAATCAGGTAAAGAAATATTTTAAAAGCGATTTGGGCCAATAAAAAAATTTAAAAAAAATTGCAAAATTTAAATTTTTATACGGTCCCCCGGTCCTATAAGTTATATTTAGTAAAATTTTCCTTTTACACTGACAAGTAATACAGAAAAAGTCCCGTTGTTCTACGATTAAAATTGATCGAGTAATAGCTGTTTAAAGTTGGAGCATATCTTTTGCTGCAAATTGGGGGTCATTCACAAATTTAGTCGAAATATAATTTCGTCAGATGTATTAAAAAATGTTTGAGAGTAAAATTAACATTGCAATATAAATATGAAATCTTTAGTCATTCTGACATATTAATGTAAAATATACAATTTGTAATAAACATTTCAGAAGAAAGGAAAAAAAACAGAATTTTTGTTAAATAAAATTATGCTAAATTAACAGCCTCAATTCTTTACAAAATGATACGTATTTTAAAATATTTTTAGATTACACTAGCCTCCAAAAGTTTGGTTATTTCATGTTTTTTAACTTTTGGTAATTGATTCTTATGCATCCTGTACCGCTGAATTTGAAATTGACCTTCATTTTTAACCACCACATCAGGATTTTTCTCAAATTGTAAATTTCAAAGTTAAGAAGTTCAAAGTTAAAATTTAATCTCCTCTCCCATCTCATCGTACCACCCAGCAGTAAGAATCCCAAGATAAGCAAAAAATATCGAATAAATTATTGAATAAAATAAAATAAAATAAAATAAAGTTTTACATATGTTTTATAGTATGAAATTTTCGCTATATTTTAACTTACACATTTGCAAAAAAAAAATTCAAACGTGATGGTTAAAAATGAATTTCATTTTCAGATTCAGTGCTAAAACATACGCAAAAATCAATTATAAAAGTTAAAAAACACAACCATATCCTCTACTTTATAGTATCCGATTTTTGTTATTCTTTAAATTCGACAATTTATGATTTGCGAAATATCCTGTCATGATGGTTAAAAATTAAAGTAATTTTTGGGATTCAGTGCTAAAAAATACATAAAAGTTAAAAAACCCGACAATCTCAGTCTTGTATTATCTAATCTAAAACATTTTCTTAAACTTCTTGGCGGTAATCTATACAAAATTGTTTGTGTTATCCTGTAAAATAAGTATAAATGGTAACCACCGAAAATCATAATAATATTAGATTATTATCGGATTTGCGCCAGTATGTAAAATGTAATTTCGATCGGATATTTGAAAGTGGGTTAAAGTTCGAGTACAAATTTTGAACTGGAAAAACATACATAAGATCGTTAAAGTAACATAAAAGTAACATAATTTTGTTAAAAGAAATCATAAAAGAAAGTCTCAAATCCTGACAAAATAAAACACATGTTATTTCAGAAAATCTGAAACTTAATAAATATTAACTTAATCGTAATACTTGTACGATTTTTTTCAAAGCGCAGATACACATGAAATAAGATCTTCGAATACTTTAAGCATTTGGTATGTGACCCCTCAAAGACAATCCGAACTCATTTGTTTTCAGAGCAGAAAACTGGCATAAGTCATGCATTTTTAAAGTCTCATAACTCGCTTAATTTTAGTGTTATATGAATGGGACTTTTTTTGTCTTACTTGCCAGTGTAATAGGAAAATTTTACTAAATATAACTTATAGGAACGGGGGACCATATAAAAATTTAAATTTCGTAATTTTTTAAGAAATGTTATTATTGACCCAATTCGCTTTTAAAATATTTCTTTACCTGATTTAAAGCATTTTTCTAATTGGAACTATATGTCTATGACTAACGGTTTAGGAATTAGCCACTGGACACCGTTGAGACTGGACACCCTGTATAGCGAGTGTCTAAAAAGCAACTGGCTGATTTTAAAATGCAGTAAATTGTAAATGATGACAGCAATGAAAAAATATCTTGCATGAGGATTATGTAAAATGTCATCCGCATTTTTCCTGCTATTTCAAGTGTTAGTTGCAAATAGTAGCTAAAAATAGCCCTGTAAGCAATAGGCGCTAAATCGGCACATAATTTCGTCTCTCTCTCTTCTCCCAGCATTGGTGCGAAAGAAGGAAGCGAGATATGTGGAATCTCAGTCGCCAATGTTATCTAGTTCTTAAGGACCCACTCTATATATTTAACATTCCATCCTTCGCATCAATGCTGGGAACAGGCTTGCCAGTTTGGCCTCCAATTTTAATCCAAAATTTCAAATTCATATCGTATTTTTTTTTTTTCGGAAGATGCATTTTTACTTTATGTGATGACTAAATGTCTCTTATTAAATAAAGAATGAAAAACTCTTCTTTATTTCAGGTATGATCTCGAAATTTCTGAATAAGATGGAGGACAAACTGGGAACCCTTGCTGGGAGAAGAGCGAGGCCCCAAAATAAGTCCCGATTGGGACTTAATTGGGGCACTGCAAACACCATTAAAACATGCTACCACTTACAAAGATGAAGTAAATCTTGCTCATGCCTTCAAAGTGTCATTAATATTTTAGTGATAGTTCATTTTTTTAAAAGATCAAAAATCTCAAATAATATTGCATACGAATATATTTTTTAATTAATAATTCTCGTAAAATGATTTACAAATAATTAAAAATGTCAAGTTTTGTTACTATAAAATCATTTACAAAAACATATATGGCCTAACAAATTTCTTTCTTAACAAATATCAATTTTTAACTTAAAGCTGAATTTTTACGATAGGATTTAAATTTAAATAAAATTCTGAAATGATAAATATGTGAAAATTACTTAGACGTATATGTCGAAGTAAAATAGCAATCATTTTTACACCGATTCCTTATGAAAATAAAAAATCGAAATTAGGATTTTAGAGATATGGAATGATATTTGAACTTTGGAAATCTATTGTAAAATTGAGTTAACGTATTACTTTTTACGAATTTAAAATTAAAATATATATTTCGTTTTAGGATTCAAAGGGAATGCACCAAATGTCATTTTCTTTCGAATGTCGAAATAAGAAAATAATGTCATCTCACGTTTTAGATCGAACGTTACTTTATGAAAAGCGCTCAAGTTTTAGCATTACATAATACATAAAAGTTAATATGAAAAACAAAAAGAGACAAGCGGTAGAATTGAGCAGAATGGGAATATATTTTTCGAAGTATAAACTATTCATTTTTTTGCATCGCGTTGTGTAAAGAGGTTTAGAATACAAAAATCTTTACTAATCATAAAATAGTGAGTATTACTTCATTTCAAAATTATTAAAATTATAATCAAATTTAAAGAACATTTCCAACAGATCGCGACTGATGAGACAGGAGAGTGCGTCTGTGCAGCATAATTAAAAACGAAATCATTAAAATTAATTTTTGTAGAACGGTTATCATAAAATAGAGAAATGTTTCTGTATCTAGATAAAACTTTTAGTAGTTAGCCTGTGACATTTTAACTATCTGCTATGGTGAAAAGATAAGTTAAATTTTAAAATTGCGAAAAAATAAGTTAACTGCAATAAAATCGAAATCAAAATTATTTTAAAGTGAAGCAAGATAATTTTTAAATTGATCAAAGGAAAATTTAAATCACATAGCGACTTTTTAGACTTTTTTTAAATTTATTTATTTAAATTTTGCATTTCTTCCTTTTCCATCATACACGAAAACATAAGCTGTAAACATTATCAACAATCAGAATACATTTTTACAAATCGGCGTGATACAAAACTAATGATCAAAAGCTTCTTATTAGAGCCATAAAAAATTAAGAAAAGTGCATCATCATTAAAAAAAAAAAAAACTTGGTTTTTATTCATCGCGCACCTGAAAAGATGCTACCACTTATAAGGCAGAAGTAAATATTGCGCCTGCCTTCAAAGTGTCATTAATATTTTAGTAATTCTTTTTTTCTTTTTGAAACAGGAAATATCTCAAATAGTTCAATATATGAATATATTTTTTAATTTAATTAAACTCATAAAATAGTTTACAAATTCTAGATCATGTTACTATAAAATAAATTACATAACCATATCTGGGATAACAAGTTTCTCACTTAAGAAATCTTAATTTTTTTCCGGATAGTTGAATTTTTTACAATTTTATTTTCAGAATTTTAATTTAAATAAATTCTGAAATTATATATGTGTGAAACATCGCTTAAATGTTTAAGTTGAAGGAAAATAGCAAACATTTTTACACTGAATTCTTAAAAAAATAAAAAATAAAAATTTGACTTATAAAATCCAGTATAAAATTTAGTTAACGTAATACTTTTTCTGAATTTGAAATTGAAATATATATTTCGTTTTAGAATTCAAAGAGAATACGCCAAATGTAATTTTCTCCCGAATCCCGAAATAAGAAAATAATGTCATTTCACGTTTTTGATCGAATGTTACTTGATGAAATAGATAAAATTTTAACATTAAATAATACTTAAAATTTAATATAAAAGGAGACAAGCTGTAGAATTGAGCAGAATGGGAATATATCTTTCGAACTAAAACTACTCTCATTTATTCATTTTTTCGTTGTATAATCATGCGCTCTGTAAAGTGATTTAGAATACAAAAATCTATTCAAATTATATAATATTAAGTATTACTTCATTTCAAAATTATTAAAACTAAATTCGATTCAAAAATTTAAATAAAATATCAAAAAGATCGCGGCTGCTGAGACTGGAGAGTGCATATTTAGAAACAAAAATCTTTAAAATTAATTACTGTGGAACGATTATCATAAAGTAGAGAAATTTTTCTGAACCTATAAAAAAACTTTAAGAAAAATAAACCACATACTTTTCTGAGTTATCAACGATTTTGAAAAACGTTCCTTTTTACATGACACAGAATGTTATTTGTATGTTGCAGTCAAATCTCGTTACTTATTTTTCACCCACTTCCTCTGGACATAGAGCTTTGAAATTTCCAAATTAGATGTATTCCTGAGGACAGTATAGGAATTGAACTTTTTTTTTTTAAATTCGATCTCTAAGGGGGCAAGGTGGGTCAAATTAAAAATTTAAAAAATCACTATACCTCATAAACTAATGGAAATTAAATCTTGAAACTTCATTTCCTATAACAAAAATTAGTAAATACGTGTTTCTTTCTTTCTTTCTGCTTTTTTTAACCATTTGGAAAAATGGTTACTGTCCTCGCCAGGGTAGGAAATCAAAAGGATATCTGACGCTTTTTATTGGTTGAATCCGCATTTTATTCGTTTTCTGATTGGTCTATACAGTAATCTGTATTTCCCTTTACTTTCAACAGAGATGGATACTTCTGTTACCATTATGAAAAAAAGTAATAAAAACTACAAAAAAAAAAAAAAAAAAAAAAAAAAAAAAAAAAAAAAAAAAAAAATTAATAACTCAGAAACAAATTGCATTTAAAAGTACATTTTTTTTTCTCTATACGACGATGTAAAAAGTAATATTTCGGGATGTTTAGAAGTTTAAGCATGAAATTTCATTTAAAATGGGTCGTCAGATTTCCAAGAAATCTGACGATGGAAAAGCCTTTTTACGAACAGCCAATGAAATGCTTGGATAATACGTAAGTTTCAGGTGGGTAAAACGTAACATTTAGGAAATCTGACGATTCGCAGGCGATTTTTGTCGCTTGCAATTTTTACGTGTAATAACACTATTAATGTTTAATTCATGGCGTACGAAATGTATGATCAACACCGTGCGATTTTTTATTTCTTAAATTTTAGTCTTCGAAAAAATCATTTTCCAAATGGTCGTTGTAATTTGTTAAATTGCTTTTTTTTTTTTTTTTAATTCTATCAAAAAAAAAAAAAAAAAAAAAAAAAAAAAAAAAAAAAAAAAAAAGAGGAGGCTTTTCTCAAGCGTCCTCCGTTTTCGAAGGACATCGCAAAAACGCTACTTAAGGTTAAACTAACATTTCTAAGGTTAACACTGCTTAAATTTAATGATTACTTAATTATAGTTTAATTTTCTATGTAAAAATCAGTATCAGCTTCAACAACAAGAATTTGTTCAAAAGTACCAATGCAGAGTTACCATAATAGCGCCACTTTTTTGCCAACTTGGCTAAATATCTCTAAATATGGCAACAAAAATAATTTGGCATATTTGAAGTCAACATGCGGATACCTGGGTAATACCATTGAAATCAATTAATCCATATTGCTAAATTTATACGAATTTTAATGAAAGCATGTTTTTTTTAATTACATTTATTATTATTATTCATAAACTTCAGTAACCGATAGATTTCGGAGAATTTTAAAAGGATTTCTGAAATAAATGTTTACTTTACTGCCAAAACAAAATACATAAGTAAATAAACAAACGATGTTGTAACTTCTGAAATAAATATATTCAGCTGCGAAACACAATTTATGCATGCAGGAGTCACAAGTTTTAATTTTAATTTTGATGTTATTGCTGCTAATTTAGGACGCTTGATGAACATGGAAATGTTTACTTGGAAATTGCTAACATACGAAAAACCTATATTTCATATTGATAAAAGATTCAAGTGCCCTGTGAAAACTGCTGGGTCTTTCTTTATTTATTATGGGCAGAAAAAGAAAATCGTGTATTTCAGTAATACTACTTTAAATCTGAGGTATCTCTTGGTTTCTGAAGTTTCATAATAAGAAACGAACGCCTGTTTAAAATTACGGGTAACTCAAAAGAGGTAATATTTTCTTAAAGTTTTGATAATATTTCTAGGAAGTATTTTTTCTTATTGTCCACAGTGTTTGGTGGAGGGAACATTCATGAACATAAAAAATGAGTTTGTATTATTACTATTATTTGAAAAAAAAATCGGAATAATTGGCACCTATGAGCATATTATTATATAATCCAGATAATATGAGATAACGGGAATCGTGTCTGTGAAAGAGAGTATATTTTAATTATCGAGATCAGTTTGAATTTGTTTTCCATAATCTCTATTTTCTTATTCGAGTTAGGTGTCTCAGGGCTCTTAAAATTGGAAAAAAATTAAATAAAAACACTACTTTCAACGTTTTATAGGTTAAAATGTATATGATTTTAAAACACAATTTGTAATCGGAGAAACGATATAGGTATGTTCTTTCATTTTATGTCTTTAAACAAATGCAAGATGCAGAATTAGCATTCATAGAGGCATCCAAACTGTCAGACATTTGACGAACAGAAAATTGGTATAACAGCTTACGCGCAGGACTTAAAAATAAATTTTGCAACTAGAATGAAAATTTTGATGTCTACTTATACCTCAGATTATAATAAATATCCTGAACCTAAATAAATTATATTTAAAGCATTTTTATATTTTTAATACAATGTTGGATTTAGCTAATGCAAATTTTGAAAATTTCAACAGCATAATCACATAAAAAATATTTTTTTGAACAATAAAAAGGAAATTTTATGTTCAGTTTTTATAGACTAACACGAAACATGTGTTCTGAAAATTTCTTGAGAAAATATTCAGAACTTATTGAGGTATCTTGCGCGTAATGCTCCAAAACGTCATTTAGACAAAAATAAATTCAAAGTTTCCGAAATGCCGCTTTAGCTACTGAGCGTTTATTATTCTAAAAGCCATTACTAAATATTCTAATTGAAATTTCGAGGAAATAATTATATCAAAATGTTCAGAAATGATGTAGTTTAACATCTAAAATATTTTAAATTAAAAAAGTATTAAATAAATTTTTTTGACGCTTTAATTTTTCTGAGAACCTTTAAATCGGATGTATGAGATTCTCCATCAGCTGTATTATAAGGATATTACAGATATCACAAAGGTGTGTTGATGAATAATGCAATCTGTATCATAAAAGGGCTAAAGGAACTCATATCTTTTCGGAAATTGCATTTAAACGAGTCATTGTTATGCAGAGCTACATTTTTATATCCACACTTCTTCTCTATATTGTATCCATGTGATTGTCTGTTTTTTGTGTATGTTTTAATGCTTGCTTTAAAATTCTGTATCTAGCTATTCAAAGAAAATTTTAACTATTCGATGCCAAAATGATTTAAAGCTTTTTTAAATAATTTATGTTAATCAAATACTTTTCAAATATCAAGTAACTATTTTTATTATTCACCAATGAAAATTTCAGTAAAAAAAATCTCGTTTTATTCATTTTTAACTAATTCTTGTTACACTTTTAATAATTTAAGAACGCCAGAAAATTTGAGAAATCCAAGGAAAGTAGATGAAACAGAATCCGCTTTTTTCAGAAACTACTCATGCGATTAAAAAAATAAAATAAATGTTTGGGAACGGTTGTATTAAACATTAATCATTTTCCAAGAAATAGAATTTAATAATGCAATAGATACGGATGTACGGGTTAATTAACGGTTAGAAGTCAAGCCATCGCCTCTTAATTAGTAGGGTTACGAGTTTAAACAAAAAAGACGTCCGTCGCAGGCGTATGTTTTCTAGAATTTGTACGCTCCATTGAATTTCAATACCAATAAATTTTAAAAGTTATATCCGCCTTATCCTTCTGAGTTTATAGAAGTCAGAAAAATATTTAAAAAATACCGCTGTCTAAATTCAGAAAACCGTTCGCTACTTGGGTCCACATATGTGGACCTCTATTCTTTTCCCCTAAAATCTAAACTGTTTGACTTTTTTGTATCTTGACTTCATTTCTTAATAGCTGAATGTTTTTTGCTTTAAAAGCAAACCAATAAATGGCAAAACCTATGCTGATTTTCTCATAAAATAGATGTTATCTTCATCTGAATTTGCAAAACGCCTTCATGAGTGTGTGGTCAAGAAATTGAGAAATTTTCGTATTTATTTAACATAAATCCTTTACAATAAAATGACTAGAGGATTGTATATCATTCATTTGATTAAAGGCCTTAAATTTCTGATTGTGTGAATCTGGGTTAGTGATAATTAAATTGATATTTTAACGGAATTTGTAATTTTAGATCACCATTTTTAAGCCTAAATTACTAGTCTCTAAAGTATCAATTTCCAAAAAGGTCTTTTTTGTGTTATCTATGATGTCATTTTGTTTGTTTAAAACCAATTAAATAGTATTTGTAGTATTATTTTAACGTTGGGAACGAAGAGGTTACATAGGGGGCTGTGGACGAGCGTAAAAGTAAAAGGTAAATTCATATATAACGCCACGCTTGTTACAATTTCAATATATACACGACTCCTGAAGCATAATATAAATATATCCTTAATTAGTAGATGTAATTAATAATATTTAATTTACATTCACATTTTTATCCGATCACTTGCAACAGAGTTAGTATTATCAATTTATTTTACACACCTGTACGTCAGTATCAGTTGTTTTCCGTATGATTTCGCAAAAGACGTTGCTAACATTAAACAACAGTTGCATGAATCTTTGGATTTTATTCCATGTAATTCAAGGAAAAAATCTTAAATTCTGAGACATCATAAAACTTTTCGTCATTACTTAATTCCTTTTCACACGTGGAATATCCAAAGCATAGAAATTATGCAGGCTTTTGATAAAATAAATATTCTTTCTTCACTATTCAAATTTGTTAATCATGAGAAAAATTTAAAATTATAAAAAATATAATGTGATTTATAACCTATCAAAAGTCTAAAATATTTTTTCTTAGCTTAAGTAGCATTAATTTGTCGTCCATTTCCCTCGTAGAATTCATAAAAGTTTCATTAAATATTTTATAAAACAATTATGCAAATCTAATAGAAAAAAAATCATTTTTGTAGAAACATTTAAAAATTAAATCTAATATTTATTCTTTCTTTTACTATTTTTATTGTTTATTGCTTTGAAACAACAAAATTATTTACTTAAACAAATCGCATTTTTTTGAGGCGTATAATATATACCGGTTTATATTAAGATTTTTTTTCAAAGAATTTTAAACATAGTTTTATCATTTTGATGCACAAGTAAAGATTCCCTCAAAATTGAAACTTGCTAGTGAGATGGAATAACGTATTTTATCTTTTAAACAAATTTAAAAAAAAATTGCCGAAAATCATATAGTTACTGTATTAACTTTAACTTAAACCGATTTTCTTTATTCGAAAGGAGAAGAAAAAAAAGTTTTACGGGAATAAATCGAAAAGATGTAGACAATGTTTTGCTGAATTTAACTAGAAATAATTGTAAAACAAGGAAAGAATAGCACAAGCTGTTAATTTAAAGAATTGTGGTTCTTTCAAACAAATTTAAAAGGGTGTGATCGAAAATTTTGCTTTAAAATATGAAAACGTAAATTGTTTTATAAAGAAGACAAGCTTTCAGCTGAATTTAAGTTGAAAGAGTCAAAAAGCGAAGGCCAAATCTCAGAAATTATTCATTTATGGTATTTTGGTTTAAAAAATATGGTGGATTATGTGATGGTAATTAAATAAAAATATTAGCTTTCATAAATTAAATAAAAAAATGTATTTAAAATTTTAAATCTAAAAATTTGTTTTTAAAAATTAGCCAAACATATCATTTTGTTTTTGACGATATAGCTACACCAGAATATATATCATATAATGAAATAATATGAACTTCGGGGAAAAAAACTATTTTAGAAGAAATTGACATATTATTTGATTCCCAAGATGACACATGTTTGACTTATTTTAACATGAAAGAGCGGAATATCCTCATTCATAGAATTCCTTCAGTTTTAGAGGATATAGCTACCCCAGAATATTAATCATATAATATAATCATATGAATTGTGGAAAATAAACAATTACAGAAAAAACTGACATTGCATTTTATTCCCAAGAAGACACGCGTTTGGCTTAATTTAGGAGGAAAGAGCAAAAGATCCTCATTTATAGAATTCTTTCAGTTTTTGACGATATAGCTACCACAGAATATCCATCATATAATGAAGTTATATGGAGCAAGGTAAAAGACTATTACAGAAAAAACAAAAACATGAACCGTTTAAAAATGACTAAATGGCTCCTAAAAATCTTACTTAACCATAAGTTATTAAAGCTTTCGAAACTATTCGACGTGGTTGCGACAGTGGGCTTCATAATGAAATAAATACCTAGTAATTTTGTGATATCCTGGCAAAAATTCACAAATAATTATCAAAAACTTCATTCTCAAGACAAATACAGTAATTTTTACTTAATGCATAATTATAAAAGAAATATCGAACTTTATATTCATTGAAAATATGAATTATCTAAAAAAAAATGGTGTTGCAAAATGATATGAACATTGATTGAAATTATCACTAAACAAGCATGGAAACTGTACAGGGATATTGAATGTACTCCGAGAAGGAAGAAACCGAAATATTATGCATTTGCAAATTAGTTTAACATACAAAGATACTTTTCATACTCGGAAATTTCCAAATCTGATCGTAAGGTGAGTTCTAGCGGTTTGGGTCGTAAAAGCGCTTGAAGTGGTTCTGATAAAGGGAAAATTATGGCTTTTAAGGACCTATGACTTTCAGCCAAAGGTACCGCAAAAAATTGGAAAGATCTCCAGGTGTAACCATGGTCATCTGCTTCTCCCGATTTAAATCCAGTAGAAAATGTATGGAGCGTACTGGTTAGAGCTGTTTACGCAGGTAGAAATCAATGTGCCAAAATCTCAGAATTAAAAGCTATTATCGTCCACTGGAATGCAATCGATCAAAATGTATTAAAAAGCTTGGTCCACTCCATTCCTAATCGCTTTTTTACATTAATTAAAAGATCGGGTGCATACACTGGATATTAATCTATATTTTTGCAAGTGTTAATATCATTATGAAACACCTAAAAATGAAAAAATGCAGTTTATTTTATGTATAAATCTCTGTTTCAAATATACTTTGTTATAAAGTAAAACGAATTGTTCTAGTTCTAATATTGATTAGACTTTAGTTTGTTTTGTAACATTTTCTTCTTTTTTATACTTGAAGACTGGGTATTCATATCATTTTGAAACCTAGTGTAAACTTGGTTAATAAAGTTATTAAAAATGCGTTTTATGAATTATGAGCTAAGTTAAATAGATATTCATCTGCACATTCATCATGATTTCATGAATTAGAAATCCCTTATTTCAAAGCCACAGATTATTATTATTTAACACGTTCGCTGCCATTTACGAGAATACTCGTTGTTGGAAAATTGAGTTTCCTTGCCAGTTACGAAATAACACAGGGTTTGTAGTTTGACTAGATAAACGATATCTCGTAGTATACACAGGGAGCAAAATTATTTCATATGTCAACAGCGAGTATATTCCTATTAATTTATTTGTTTCTAAAATAATCTGTTATATATATATATATATTAATATTTAAACAAGAGGAAATATTTTAAAAACATAAAAATGCATGGACGATGTTGGCCATCTCATCTTCGGCAGCGAACGTGCTAAGAACGTTTTCTGAACAAGATAAGGTGTATTTTGAAAATACAGACATGTGGTGCAACAAAAGTCCACCGTAAAATTACACCGTAGTTTAATAACATCGAAAGCGATCTTTTTTTTAGTATTTTTCCAGGGAGGTGACATAATTACTTTTACAGTCGTGTCCTTGCCATAGACCATCTAGTTAAATCAGCGGTTCTTTTACAGTGAGTTTTAAATAGCAGAGGGATACAAATCGAAAGGGGAACTAATAAAATTTGTAGAATTATATAAGTTGTCCAGCCTCTCTCGAGGTTCTGGTACTCTTTTTTTCAGGAAAAAAGGTTTGTTGTTATTCTGAACTAGACCACAACAGCAGTCGGTAAGTATGTTGTCATTAATCCCGGAATGTACATGTACAGTCGTGGAAAAAGTAAATACCCTTACTAACTCTGCAGCATATTATAGTAGGAGAAACTGACTGGTACCAAAGGATTAGAAATAAAGCCTACATTTAAATGATGTACATAAAATTTGCTTAGGAGGCCATCAACATATCAAAACGAACCCAAACTTTGTTTTTTATAATAACAATACACAAGTTTGACACAATAAACAGATTCTAAACTTTTCAATTATCCTTAATCCAAATTTTTATGAAATTAGAATGATTAGTTCCATAGAAAAAAAATTGTTTTAAAATGAACTATTTTAGGGGCTGTATCCAAATAGAAGTTCGGTTCTCGATTGTCGAATTATTACACACTAACTATGTCACTTCTATGTATGTATTAATTGTTGCCAATATGAACATCTCACTCACTTATTATGTTTCGAATATTGTCGGCCGAAATGTTCCATTGAAATGAGTAAATTATATACTTTTTAGGGTTCCGTACATAAAAAGTGGAAACGGAATCATTATAAGATCACTCATGTGTCGGTCTGTCTGTCACGGTCATTTTGCTCGTAAACTACGGATCGTGCAAAGTTCAAATGAAGGGAAATATTAAAGACTATTAACCCACACATTTACATATTATTAAACATTCACAAATATGTTTAGTAAAAATGTAGATGGCTAATTAAGTTACTTGAAAAAAAATCCTTAGTATATCGTGTGGAGAGCCGTATGAAAGTTTTCGTAACGAACTCAAGAATTTCTTTTAATTTTAGATATTATATTTTCTGATACATCGTCGCAAATGTAGTGCAAAAAATTATCGAATCTACTGAAACTATAATTATTTAAAAAAAAATAGAGTCAGTAGACATTAATTTAACCCTTGCAGGAAAATTATATCGATTACCCTAGGTCACAAATTTTATCAGAAAAGAGCATTTTCTCGATACAGATAAATTTCGATTTGCGGGCATTCAGCAAAGGTGTTGAGGACCGCTGGAGGTACCCACCGTAGCAGAAGCATGAATGCATTATTGATAATGATTTGCGAAGAAAATCGTCAGTAATTAGCCGAGATATTAATCTTTAAAGACAAGGACGGTTTGGACATACATAATAACAGAGGCGATGTACTCTATGGACCATCGGCTTTTAAAGCCTAGATAACAACTTTTAATGATATATTTGTGTAATGCAATGCCCAGTAGTAGTATAAAAGCAATAATTGTCAAATTATTAAGAACAGACTAATTCAATTAGAATTAATCGCATAAATGCTATAGGATTCACAACTAGTTTGCATTTAGTAGATTTCGCAATGCGTCTCCGGTGTCTGTAAAAGTTAATTAAAAATCTATCTAGAAAAACGCGGCACGGGCCAAGATGGCATTGCAACTTTGCGACCTCCTTTCGAAGCGCGCTTAGAAAAATGCTAAGTTTAAACTCTGAACAAGTGTTTTGTTTTAGCTACACTGTAAAAAAGAAAAGAGCATTACTACGCTGAATTCAGTTTTATGAAATGCCAAATAAAGTTTAAATATGCGCTTCTTTTATTGTCAGTACCGAATTAAGTTCATAAAAAAACATATTAGGATAACATTAAAAAAAGAGTTATACAAAATAGCAATAATTTGATATTACTTAGGCTTTTTATCTCCTTGAACTTTTACGGTATAACCATTTATACTTTACTAGTATACGCAGCTATACCCAACACTACATTGTATAGTTTTTTAACAAAGTCTTACTATTCTTTTAGAAGCATTTTCTTTTTAAATAATACAGTTAATAATTCATATATTTCTTGTACGGAAACCCTTAAGCGCGAGTAATACTCGCACTTGGTCATTTATTTTCAAATTGTGCTTCTCTGGGCATCATAGACGGCCCCTTCCCTTCTTACTCCGTCATTTTTAATTCTTTTACTGATAACTGGAAAACTACTTGGCAGAAAATTCTGAAATTGAGAATTTGCATAAAGTAGGACATAATAAATATAAATCTGTGAAAACAATTGTAGCTTGCAATTCATATTTTTTGGAACATTAATTTCATAATTTATATTAGAAATTTTTTTAAGATTACAAATTCAATGTATTTATATTTGGATTTTTTAGTAAAACTACGGGGCTCTGCCCCCTACGAGCTATGCTCGTCAGCCCCCGTTCAGACACCGCAGACTCTAAAAGTACGCTAATTTGTTCGGCTTTAAAATGGTTTCGGAAGATTAAATTATAATTTAGAAAACAGTGACGATCCTCCTATAATCGGATTTCTATTCATTTCTCTGTGATTGGGGAATTTTAAGGCCAAATCCGCTGCGGTACTACTTGATTATCCCGCCGACCAATTTCGCCAAATTATATAAATTGACATAATTTTTATTTTAAATAACGAAAGAACAAATAAATTAGTGCAACATTAATAAAAATACAAACAAAACGTCGAAATAAAAATAACTTGATGACGTAGACACGTGTAACTTGTTTAAAGTCAAGTTAATGTGGCATTTACGATCAACCATTATTGGCATTTAATCTTATAGTTTGGCGAATGATAGATTTTTGGTTGACGGGATAACTAAGTAGTACCAAAGATACAATCGCTGTTTTCGTCTTTGATTAAGTAAAATAAGTTAAACATTACAAAATAAGCTATTATAAAAGGAATTAAGTAAGCAGTCTTTGTCTTCCGGTATTTTTTAACAAATCAAAAAGAAAGTTCTTATAAATAAGACATTTTAAATTAATCGTTTTTAATCTGACGTAATTTTGAACAAACTATTTTTTTCTCTTTTTAATATTCACGTGAAAATACTTTTGTTAGAAATGGAATATTATTTGCGCTGTACTAACAAAAATAGTTGAAAAATATCCTCTCAAAATATCAAATAAATGTCTAGCGCAATTTCTAAATTTAAACTGTTTTCCAATATTATTTTGTGTTCATTTTATGTAATAACTGTAATGCGGCTTAAATATGACGTAATGTTTCCTATTTAAGACTTCTAACGCATGTTAATGAATTTATTATTTTACAATTTCCTTTCTCCCTTAAAATTCACGTGTACATATAGCTTTTATGACGTAATTTTTAATAAGTTCCTGCTTGTTGCACATAATTATTTAATTCTAATTCCAAATTTTTTTTTCTGTTTATAATAGTCACGTGTAAATAATGTTTTAATTTATTTACACGTATAAATATTTTTTTTTAATTTGAAGCAAACATTATTGTTTGCGCTGTTTATACAGTTGGCAACAGTTTAAATTAATATCACTTTCTAAAATGTGTAAAAAATATCTCTAGAAATGCTGAAATTTTGAATTTAAAATAGAAATAAAACCTCAAAAAATGAGTCAAATTAAAAAAAGAACTACAGTCTGCATACCGGGAACTTCAAACGTATAAATGATCTAAAAATGATTAAATTCCCATGGACAGTTTTTGCTCCTATAAAACATTTTTAGTGGAACGATTTTGTCCAAATTTAGCATTAAATATCTCTTAAAATATTTCTTCGATTTGAAAACTGTCTGCATCAGCGTGTTGATCAAACGTTTCTGTATAATATTACCGATTTTCATATTTTTGTATACATTATTTTTCTTAATATTAACGAAGAAAGACCTCCTCTCACAAAAAATTCAAAACCGGCGGCGGTGACAGCGGTAGTTACCTTTTTTTAGAATAGAGAGATAATTAATATATATATATATATATATATCACATTAGGATTATTATATCATGAGATATTAATAAAAACATGAAAATGTAATTTAACATTAGAAGCTCTAAATTTTGAATGTTTATAAATCAAAAACTTATCATCCAATGAAATTTCATTTCTGGGCATACTTTGAACCGAATATTTAAAATCTATTGTCAAAATTGTGCTTTGCAATTGAAAAAAATAACGTTTGGTCTTGTTTTGATTTGTAGGCGGTCCCTAAGCAAATTTTATATACGCCATTTTAATTTAGACTTTATTTACAATCGTTTCGTACCTGTAAAATTTTTCCGTTACAATTAGCCGCAGAGTTAATACTCTGTTTCACTTTTAGGTAGCTTTCATTACAAAAAGCTACCTATTGCAGCCGTTCGGAGGAAAGCGATTTCAAAAAATTTTGGTATATTTTCATCGATCATGACCCCCAGACCCCGAAACCACCCTCCGTTCAAAAGTTTATATATATATATATATATATATATATATATATATATATATATATATATATATATATATCCATATATATATATATATATATATCCATATATATATATATATATATCTGACATTTGTCATACTGTAACTCTCGAATTTATGAACCGATTTGGATGTAATTCGGTATGTACATAGTACATACCAATGTCTCGACCGAGTTCGTTGGCCAGCTTCATCCGCCATTTTTTTTTTCAAAATGGCGGCCATTTAAAATTTTCTTAAAACTTTTAAATTTGAAATGTGGTACCAAAGAATTGAAAATGGAAAAATATTTGTTTCTTATGTATTTCACCTTTATATAAAGATTTCGGAGCAGTTTTTGTTTCGTCTATATCTTAAAAAATGCCTGAGTTATAGCATTTTGAATTTCTAGCTTGGCTGACATTTTGAAACGTCCTGAATTTTGTCACGTGATAAAAGGCGTATTTATGAACCGATTTGGATGTAACTTCGTTTGTACATAGTACATACCAATGTCTCGACCGAGTTCGTTGGCCATATTCATACGCCATCTTGTTTAAAAATGGCAGCCATTTGAATTTTTAAGAAAAATTTAAATTTGAAATGTGGTACCCAAAAATTAAAAATTGAAAATTAATTTTTTTCTTATGTATTTGATCTCGATACAAAGATTCGGGAGCAGTTTTTGTTTCGTCTATATCTCAAAAAATGGCTGAGTTATAGCATTTTGAATTTCTAGCGTGGCTGACATTTTGAAACGTGCTGATATTTGTCACGTGATAACAGGCGTATTTATGAACCTATTTGGATGTACTTTAGTGTGCACATAGTACATACAAATATCACGACCGAGTTCGTTGGCCAGCTTCATCCGCCATCTTGTTTCAAAATGGCGGCCATTTAAAGAAATTTAAAAAATTTAAAATTTAAAATGAGATACCAAAATATTGGAAAATGAAAAAGATTTTTTTTTGTATGTGTTTGACCTTAGTACAAAGATCCCGGAACAGTTTTTGTTTCGTCTATATCTAAAAAAATGGCTGAGTTATAGCGTTTTGAATTTCTATTGTGGCTGACATTTTAAAACGACCTGATTTTTCTCAAGCGATAACAAGCGTTATTTATGAACCGATTTGGATGTTACTTGGTCTGTACATAGTACATACCAATGTCTCGACCAAGTTCGTTGGCCAGCTTCATTCGCCATCTTGTTTCAAAAGGGTTGCCATTAAAAAAAAATTAAATTTAAAATTTAAAATAAGGTATTAAAAAATTGGAAAATGAAAAAGATTTTTTTATGTGTTTGGCCTTGATACAAAGATTCCGGAGCAGATTTTGTTTCTGAAAATTTGTTCTTTTGTTTATATCTTAAAAAATGGTTGAATTATAGCACTTTGAATTTCTAGTATGGCTAACATTTTGAAACTATCTTGTATTTGTCACGCGATAACACACGTATTCGCCTATTTCCATGTGAGAAAGCATGTGGATAGTATACATCAACATCTCAGCCAAATATAAGTTACTTTAAATAAAAGCAGCTTGGATAAAGCTGACTAATTTCGTGAAATTCTCATTCATAATGATTTAGTATTGATAAAAATTAGTATTGAATCTCCTATATTCGGTTTCCACTAAATTGAGCTTCTTGTGTTTGAATAATATAAGTTGGCTTTTTTAAAATAAGGTATTTGAAAGCTACCTCTTCCTCCCGGCACTGGCCGGAAGGACTTTTTTTTTTTTTTTTTTAAATCCAGAATTGTACATTCGAAAGTTATTTTACACTATCTACTAGTATGTTTATTAACTAAAATAATACAAATTTTTGGAGAAAATTATTTAAATTCGCTTTTTTTTTTCAAATATGTGTCTAAATATAATGCATGTGCTACTTTTATCTCTTTTAAAATTTCGAATTTTTTTAAGATATATACTGATTGGTATATATTATATGAAGAACCATTGATTTCGTGTATGTTAAAAGTTTAATCAGCTTTATACTTTCATATAAATTAAAATGCAATATATTTTTCCAAAAAAATTTTATTGGTTAAATTTGAAATAATAAGTAATGCGTTCACATATGATTTAAAATACAATGATATCATGTGTAAGTTTTTAATATGCAATGCTTGGAAAATAAATATTCAAATTTAAATTTGCATGCTGTATTTTGGAATCAATGTTTTATAATTTTAGCATATTACAATTTCACATAATTTCGGGCGCGTATATTTCGAAATATAACCAAATCTTATGTTTCATCGATTTTTGCAACTGGAATTTTCCTAGTAGGTTTATCATGATATTAGAATTTGTCTTACAAAATGCAAATGCATGTATTAGAATGAAGATTTCTGAAAACATATTAGGTATGATTATTATAATTATCTTTTCGAACGTAAGTTATATTGGATAACTTGAAATATTTATCCCTGAGGCAGAAAGGTTTTAATGAAACATGTTTTAATTATACGACAGAAACTCTTGTACAAGATCCGATGCCTAATTTAGCGACGTATTATTCTCAGTATATATGTTCACTTTATTTAAAGCATCATCAGAATTTTAAGGAGTCGAAGTATCTTATCTTCTATAACTAAGGATCTTATAATTACAAATATTTAAACAGTTTTCTAATTTATCTTAATTGTATTATTTTATAAATAAATGAACAATATTTGTTATATTTCCTTATATCTTTAAATTATTAAAGATAAACTCTTTAATTTTAACAACAACAAATACTTAATACAGCGTGCATATTATTTTTTGATTACATGTAAAGTAACCGTAACCATTTTCCTGTTCTCTGGAAATAATAATTAAATATATATATATATATATATATATATATATATATTTTACAAAAATAAATGTTATTTATTTAACGGAAAGTTAATGTACTTTTTAATTATCTTTTAGTTCTTATTATGTAAATTTAAAGTCGTTTATTAACTAATTTTCTTAAATCAAATGAACAGCTTATGTTTCGTAAAAAATAGTAATCCCAGTTCCGTACTTCTGTGGATTTCTATCGTTTTTCTTAAAAATCAGATTTTTTTTTTTGTTGTTATAATTTTAAATTATTTCTTGCCGAAAATAAAAATTATTTATTTACTTATTTCTCATTTTTTACTGGAATTAATCTGATTTAAAATATTTTTTATGCAAAGTAAAAAGGAAAAATAAGGTTTTTCCACTGTTACAATTATCAATGACAGAAAATAGAACTAAGATTACATAGAAATATGCTTGGTTACATTTCAGCTGTTTGTGACATATATGCGAAACATCTCAAAAGTTAACAAATGCTTATTTCCAATATTTTATGTAAACACTTTTCAGACTACATTGTCTATTTTTCGGCAACAAGTTAAAAATTAAAGAGTGTTTCCTACATTTTGTGACACTTTGTCTTATCAGAACAAAATTTCTATTATAACATTTTCACTTAAGACTTAAAGGTTAATGCTAAAAAAGATCTCTGTTTTTAATAAATTGTAATATGCTATATATGTTATTGTATGTAGAGCTGTGTGTTTTACTATTGTTTCAAAAGATGGGAAAAGAAATCTTCCAGAATTATTAGTTACGCAACAGCCTTCATCTTTCACCAGAGTAATTATTGACATACACTCTATCATACGGATGGCATGAGAGTCGCATGTGCTGTAAAATCAATATTTTGCTAATTATTTAAATTAGTAATTGTCATAAATAGAATAACTTATTTCAGTTATTATTGCTTTACCTATAAACTAAATATGTGTAAATATACGAATTTTCTAAAGGGGAAAAAGAATTCGGTTAGTTTACCGCACATGATCTATAGATAAAAAGAACGACAGGTTTTGTTTCACGTGCGCGTATTTCATTTGAACTAAATTTCGTTATATTTTATATGTTGGCTTTAAATGCTGTAGTTCGTATACAAAACTGCACAAAAGAACACATAAGTTGGATGAATGCGGGTAAATCGCTTAACATGTTTAAATTTGAAGAAGAACCAAATGAAATGGAATTTGTAGAGGATAAATATTCGAAGCGCTTTCTTAGCAGCTTTATGCATGTCTCATCTGAACTACATTTTACTTTAATATATATTTTTTTTTATTTCAACACTTTCATATTTTGATCTGCGCAAAAGAAATTCAATACCTGCCGTTTATGGTTGGTAATTTCCGGGCGGGTAACTTTACCTTAGTTGTATGTCTTTTAGTTGAATTTACCTTTAGCATAGTTTCGGGTGTTTATATATATATTTACTATATATACAAGGATGCAGAAAAGAATTTTAATACCTTACTGCATACTGCAGTTATTGACATCGAGCTTACAGCTTCATTTAGATTTTTGAAATCGTTTATGTAGATATCTTTGATCGTATCAAAAGTTGAAGTTTCATTAAAACATTCTTGAAGTGTTTGAAGTCTATACCTGACGCGTGCTTTTATTTCTTGTTACTTTTATTTCCAATTTAAATATATTCATTAAGTGCAATTTTAAAACGTCCATGTGTACCATCCGTGGTCACTCTTTATCTCCCTACCCATCTTGTATTATAGCTGACACCCTGAATTTGTATTTTATCCGATTTTTTTTTAAACAGTTCATTTTATTATTTTTTTAATGCTCTTTTGGAAACTTATTGCGTTAAAACCTTAGACATTGCGGTTATTGTCCAGGAGTATCAGTAATGGGTTTGTCATGCTTTAATGACCTTCTACAGATGAGTTTTTAAAACGTATTCATAACAAATGGCTTTTGTTTCTTCTCTCAAATATATTTGTTCTCTTTTTTTGTTTTAGATATCTTCAAATGTTATTCAAATACAGTATATACTTTCTTTAAAATAGTTCTTCTATAATTTATTTAGACATTTTCAAAATTTATTATGCTTAAAGAAATAAAAATGTATCAGTTTATAAATATAGCTCACACTTTTATGGCTTACGCCAACGGTGTTGCAAGTATTCCTATAGACGCAGGAACAGAATAAGAAACCTATCTGAAATTCGTACTATTTTTCACTTAGAAAAAATCAACGCGGGCAATGTACTACTAGTGTCCAGACAAGGGAGAAAAACAAGGCGAAGTACCAGAAAATATTTTCAATATTTTTATAACGTTTTTAAAATGTTAAATGTTAAAACTGCAACTAATAATATATTGAAATACTATAATGCCAGACCTATTTTAATGAAATATAAGATTCTTGGACGAATGCACACCTAGATAAATATATAAACATTAAATATATGAACCCTGAATATTTATATCGGGTAGTGGTAGCGACAAAATTGATTCTGAAAGTAACTCGTCAAATTTTTTGGATAGGGTTAGAATGGGTTTATAATAGGTTTTAAAAAAGTAAAGTTATTACAGATGATAAAATGTAAAAAATTCTTAATAAACCAATAACTAACCAACAACCAAATTCCGTTTGAGGTCTTCAGACTGCAATTTACGAGTTTATTGTTTCCTGATACAATTTCATTAAGTTATAATTAACTCCAATTTTATTAATTAAACAACTTGCTTTAACGAAATATGATTGTGCTATGTCAAAAGCATGTTCAAAAACATTTCGTTTAATAACGGATTAATCGCTGTGCGTTTTGTATATGAATAGAAAAGGAAATATTGATAATTTCAATTATATTAATTAATTTTAAAGTTAATTAAACGAAAATTCAGTATGGAATCTCATATGTAGGAGGAAAATTCTATACAATGACGCCTGATTCACCGTTGTAACGCTACACATGAGTGAAACGCTACACATGAGTATGGAATGTCAGACAGGAGCAAAAAAAAATCAAAATCAAATCAAATCAAATCAAATCAAATCTATCCAATGATTTCTCATTCATCGCTTTGCGTTACATATTAGTTAATTAAGAGGGAAGTTGTCAACAGGAATAATATATATTCGTGAACACGAGCGAGGGTTTTGCATTTCAGCCTAATATTTTTTTAGAAATATCTAGTGAATTTTAGATGCAGGTTTAAACTACTAAAGAAAACTTAAGGGTAAAATATCTTCAAAGAACATTATTCAAGGCAGAAGATTATATAACTTATTCTATCAAAGTTACATTGAAAAATAATTGAAGATAGCAAAAAGCACGCGCAAGAAAAAAAGAAAAAAAAAAAAACAATCCTATTAACTGCTTTAGAGAATGACGTCATTCACTTAGGGAAAAAAGTTGGAAAATTAAAAATAAATTGAATACATATAATATATAATCTAATCTAATATAACAAAGAATAACTTTTAGGCTACACGTGAAGTACTACTTCTTCGATTGACATTTTCATATAAATATATCAATTTTACTTTTAATCCCTCATATAAAATAAAGCTGAGCGGGCATATAGAAGCATTCAATTTTTACTTTCTTATATCTTTACAGCATCTTTGCATTCATGAACATTTTTGAATTCCGGTTTTCGACGGATTTACACGTTTCATGGGTCAGAGATTCCAAAAAACATGTTTTTACAAAATGTCTGTCTGATAGTCTGTGAGTCTGTGACTGTCTGTCTGTCTGTATGTATGTGACACAAATATTGTGGGTCATGTAGCTCAAGAACTAATGCATGGAATTTAATAAAAATTTATATTCAGGTAGTCCTTGATATAAATTGGAGCTGATTAGTTTTTGGTGTAAATCGCTCAACAGGTGGCGCTGCTATGCTGCATTTTCCCGGTTTCCCCAATAGCTGTATCTCAAGAACTAATGGACGCATTTTCATAAAACTTCAGATTCAGTTACTATTTGATATGAAATGATGCTGACTACGTGTTGGTGCAAATCGCTCAATAGGTGGCGCTGCTTTTCTGCATTTTGCACTATTTCCACAATAGCTGTATCTCAAGAACAAATGCACGGATTTTAATAAAACTTCAGATTCCATTAGTCCTTGACAGGAATGGATGCTGTTTACGTTTTGGTGTAAATCGCCCAACAGGAACTCTGATATGTTCTGACAACGTGTTGGTATAAATCGCCAAATAGGTGGCGCTGCTGTGCTGCATTTTGCACTATTTCATCAATAGCTCTATCTCAAGAACCAATGCACGAATTTTCATCAAACTTTAGATTTAAGTATAACTTGGTTAATATTGCTGCAGATTATGTGTTGGTGTAAATCGCAGAACAGGTGGCACTGCTATGCTGCATTTGTCAGGATTTGCGCAATAGCTCTATCTCATGAACTAATTCACGAATTTTCCTCAAACTTCATATTCAGTGAGACGTTGATATAAGTTGATAATAATTAGTTTCTGGTGTAAATAACCCAATAGGTGGCGCTGGTATGCTGCATTTTTCTGGATTTACACGATTTCAGTGACAACCATACCTCGAGAACTAATGCACGGAATTGCATCTTTTTAGAATTCTCATGATGAGCACATATTGCCATTTAATTTGGCACTGTGATAGCGAATTTTGAAGTACTGGCATGTATTAGATAGAAGAAAGTTTTGTGATGACCACAACATACTAGTTTTTTATTATATTATATTTCATAATCATTGCTGAAAATTTTATAATGAAGTATTTTATTTTTGTCGCAACATTGATTTGAGACAAACCTTTCATTCTATTCAAGTCAACAATGCTGATTTAATTTTTAATGAAAAGCAATTGAAATTGAAAAGGAATTGAAAAGCAATGAAAAGCAGAAAACAGGTTTTAACGAAGATATTTTAAATATATTTAACTTTATAATGTAATATATATAACTAAATTAATATATTTAACTTAAGATATTTTTCAAAACAAAAATTCCAAAAATATCAAAAATCTATTCTTAATTATTCCTTATAGAATATAGAGATACATTTACAAAACTTTTAGACAACTCGCTTCATTTTTCTAGAATCCATAGCATTTTGATTATATAGAGAATATAACAAAATACGAAATGAAAAAAAAAAAATGTTTAAAAATTTCATTTAAAGATATATTAAATTTTGTCTAAACGTGTTAACTATATCTCTTTTATTATTTAACAGATTGTCAAGAAATTTCAGCTTAATTTTTAAAAGAATGTTGAGGTTCATTTTAATATACCAATTTGAAATTCGACGTTTTTGTAATTTTTTCTCAATATGCAACATACTAAATCCGCTTAAAGAGAATATTCTAAAGAAAAGAACATCAAAAGCGTAGTATTCTTTAAAACCTTATACATGAAGATTCTAAACACTCTTAATCCCATGTAGACACATTCATATATTACGTTGAGTAAAAAGTTTTCCGCCAAGGGGAGATACCTTCGTGCCAACAGCTCTCATTTGTGTGATTATTAGCCTTTCCACAAAACCAGTTTTTACATTCGAAAGCTAAACATAGGAACCACATGACTGTGTTATTTATTTGTTAAATTTTATTATCTTGTGTTTCAAAAAAGGGTTTAAAATGGTGCTATCACGTCAGCAGATTAGAACTATTACGTACTATGAATTCAATAACCAACTCAGTGTGACTGAATGCCACATAAAAATTTGCGAAAGTTTAGGCACCACTGCTGTGTTTTTCATGATGCAAAGTTTGGTCTCGGAAGTTCAAAGCTGTAAATTTCGAAATTGAAGATGAACCACCTTCTGGTCGTCCTATTGAAGTTGATGTGAGCAGTTAAAGCAAATCATTGATCAAAACAGAAATGTTTACACAAACTATTGCGTTACAGCTTAAAGTTTGCAAAAACAATAGTTAACGCTCTGAAAGGCATAAATCTAACGTTATAGTTCATCATCTGGGTGCATCACAAATTGACTGCTGAAGACAAGTGGAAGAGAAAAAAAAAATCTTGTTTGGCTTTTCTCAGAGATCAAGGGAAAGACAACATTCTGGACAGATTTATGACCTGTGAGGAAAAATAGTTTTACTGCAACAATACCTGCCGTAAAGTAGAGCGGTTAGCACCTGGTGAATCAGCAGGGACGGTTGCAAGACGTGCCCTAACTAACAAGAAAGTGCTTCTCAGCATCTGGTGGGATTTTCGCCATATTCTTCCCAAAGAGTACCTGAAAAGCGAACAGACTATCAACAGTGCAAAATACAGCAACATGCTAATCAATGCTCGTGATGCCATTCGCGGAAAACGTAAAACGAGTTCAGAAGTAAGGTTGTTCACTTTAATCAAGCTAACGCTCATTCACTTTTTAGTACGAAGCCCAGCTGCACATTCTAAAAGCTAGAGTGGGATTTGTTTCAACATCCATAATACAGCCCATACGCGATTCTTTCGGATTTCTATCTCTTTTCAGATCTGCAGCTGTATCTTGATGGCACAATCTTCAATTCAAATGAGAAGGACATAAGTGAAGTCGATCTCTTTCTCGAATCGTGCAGGCCTTAATTTTTCGCAGAAGGGATTGACAAGTTGCCAAAATGTTGGCAGACGATTGCACATTTGAACGGAGATTACTATTTCCATTAGCTTTGATGTTTTCGTATGCATTTATCATTTTACCATAAAAAATTGTTTGGCGGAAAACTTTTTACTCACCGTAATATATATATATAATCATTATCAATTGCATTTGATAAATTAACTGTTAATTATTTTAATCTTATTGAATTTTCCGAAGATTGTACAAACATATTCATCCCTATATATATATATATATATATATATATATATGTTACCGTGAAAGACCAAAATTGGGGAATGTCGACTGTAAAGTCGGCGCCGCTCCTCTGACCATCCCAAGTGGTGTATAACTTGTTAAAAATAGCACTCCTTTTTTAAATCAAAGATTATTGAGTTTATTTAAAACGAACATGAAGACATTACAAGGCGACACAATGATGATGACTATTTACACTGAAAAAAAAAGAAAGGGTTTCACAAGGTGCACAACCTTCATATTAAACTCCACGAACTACACTTCACTATATTATTAACTTGTATTACAAACTACTCAAATTATAATCCTTTGGTGCTCTTAGCAGCCGATATACTTCCGTTTTCACAAATCCAAAAAACACGCCGGCCAACATGCACGGCTCGGCTACCCTTCTCAAAAATCACTTTTACTCTAAAAAGAAAAATATCCACCCTTCTCTCCGCGCGCACCCGCATACCACGTGACGTATGGCGTTGGCGCCAAAAGAATCGAAAGAGAAATTAATCTAAACGTTTCCAGACATCACACCCCCCACCCAAGATTGAAAATGGGGGAGCGGGTCCCTCAATTTTCTATCTGAAATTTAGTCTGGAGACGTCCTTATACTCCATTTTTTTAAAAACAAATTACCCAAATAAAAATAAAAGTTAACAAATACATATAAAAAAAAAATATACAAACTACATGTCTGAAGAATCTGGGCACACTGCCTAAAACTCGTCTTACCTACTAATACAAAACAGAATTAATACTTAATAATAACAATAATAAATGCAAGAACAAATAAAACATATAAAAGGAAACAAAAGTTGTAGTAACACACTAAATAAATTTTGAATCAAAACTTTAAAGTAAACAGTCACTTATCAAATAGTTCATGAAAGTTTTTCACAGTTTGTTTTCTTATTCAACAGTTTCAAGTCTAGATAGTGCGTCTGCATTTATCAACTTGGCACCTGGTCGATGCGAAATCACAATGTCATACTTTTGCAGTGCTTGTGCCCATCGTTGCAGTTTGGAAGATTGGGGTGCATTTTTGGTGATGAAAGTTAGTGGGTTGTGATCGGTGATAAGTTCCACAGGTGAACCAAAAATCCACGTTTAGAACTTCTTCAGACTCCAGATGATCGCATACGCCTCCCTTTCGATCGTCGGCCAAGCCTGTTGAGTTTTGGTGAGCTTTTGACTGGCATAGCTTACTGGGTACAATACTCCGTCCTTTCGCTGCGATAAACACGCACCGATGCCGATTGCAGATGCGTCGCACTCGATGACAAATGGTACTCCTATAACGGGAGTATGTAGACTAGGTGCTTCGATAAGACCTCTTTTCAACTCATTAAATGCCCGATCATGGTCTTCTGACCAACACAACTGTTCTGGACTCTTCTTCTTCGTCAGTTCGGTTAGAGGATATGCTACTTCAGCATATTTAGGAATGTAATCTCTATAATAATTACATAGACCAAGGGCACTTTTCAACTGTTTCTTCGTTTGAGGCACTGCTAACCTTCGAATAGCCTCCACTTTTCCGGGGTCGGTCCGATGGCTGCCGGACCCGATGATATGTCCTAAGTACTTGATCTGCGGTTTTGCGAATTCACATTTTTTCAAGTTGACTGAAAATCTCAAGTCTGATAACTTAGAAAGTATCTTTTCTAGATGCATCAGGTGTTCAGCAAATGTTTCAGAAAAGACGGCTATGTCGTCTATATATGCTCTGGCGAACTCCTTGTATTCGGACAGTGCTCTGTTCATTTCTCGTTGAAAAGTCGCAGCTGCGTTTTTGAGCCCGAAGGCCATTACTTTAAAGCGATACTGAGCCCCGTGAGTTTTGAAACTCGCCAGATTCTGGCTCTCTTCTTCTAGTGGTATGGCCCAATACTCTTTCAATAAGTCTATTGTGGTTATGACCTTGGCCCTGCCAATACTGAACAATAGATCGGTGGCATTTTCCATTGGGAAATCATCAGTCACTGTAACTGCATTAAGCACTCGAAAATCTACGCATAGGCGCAAGGCCCCATCCTTCTTCATTACGCAAACTACTGGGTGTGGCGCCTCTGCCTCACTTTCTTCAATCAGACCTAGTTCCAATAACTCCTCAATTTGTTTATCTACTTGAGGTTTCAAGGCCTCTGGGATTCTGTAAACATACGGCTTTTTCTTATCTGCGTCACTTATTCTTATTTTATGCTCTCCTACCTTAGCTATTTGCACTTTTCTAGAAAATAATTCTTTATATTTATACAATAAATCTAACATTTTTGCTCTCTCCACCTTTCCTAAATGACTTAGATCAACTTCTTCTATATTGAATAGGTCGGAGTTATCTTTCGTACTGGGGGTGGGATGGACCTCCCCTAATTCTTCCTCATTTTCGAAGATCACCCCCACCGCCTGTACCCTAGGAGTAAATTTTCTTATTTTATTTACGTGGACATTCCTAACATTACCGTCCATTAATTTCACTTTGTAAGAATCAGGGTTACAACGCGCCACTATTTCGGCTGGCCCGGTCCATCTCGCGTAAAGTTTGTTCGTGGAGTCCGGAATTAATAAATATACCTGGCCCCCCGGTCTAAATTCCTTGTAAATCGCTCTTCGATTAGCGTACTTCGCATACGAGCTTTGCTTAACCTCCGACACTATTGCCGCTTGTTCCGCCGCCCTTTCTAAATTAATTTTTAACTCCTGGAGGTATTCGGTCGCGCTCTTTCCTAGATTTATAGGTAGTGGGATTTCGCCTGCCCATGTAAATTTTAATACCGCCAGTGGCCCTCTGGCCTCCCTTCCGTACATTAATTTGAATGGTGATACGCCCGTAGTGCTATTCGGAATTTCTCTATACGCAAATAATAGATAGGGGGCGTGTTTATCCCAATTTTTAGGGTCACTACGAATTATATGATGTAACATACGTTTCAATACCTGATTGTATCGTTCAACAAGTCCCGAGCTCTGTGGGTGCCCCGGCGTAGCAAATCTAGGAGCCGCCCCCAGCCTAGCATGAAACTCCTGTATTAACCCTGATATAAAATTTCTGCCCTGATCACTCGCAATTTCGCGGGGTATTCCTGTTCGCATAAATATCTCTAACAATGCATCGCATGTAGCTTTAGCCGTAATTGTCCGTAACGGAACTGCCTCGGGCCATCGCGAATGTTGATCTACCAAAGTAAGTACGTATTGATGCCTGCGCGCTGAAGGAGGTTCAATTTTTCCAATTATGTCAATATTTACAACGTCGAACGGAAGTTCCGGCCTCTCAATTGGGACGATGGGTATCTGATCGCTGACTCTCTCCCTGCTCCGTAGTTGGCAATCCTTGCATGACGCACAATATTCTTCCACATCCCGCGACATACCTGGCCAAAAAAATGAATAACGAATTCTCTCTTTTGTTTTTTTCATGCCAAGATGATTAGCGAAAATCGACTCGTGCGCAATTTTTAAAATTCCCCCCTCCTCCCCTTTGGTACCACTAATTGCATAACTTGATCTCCCGAAACTCTTTCCTTATGATAAAGTAAATTGTCTACAATAACAAACCCATTTTCCTCCTTTTCTGCATCTTTGAATGCTCCCTTTAACGATTCGCAACTTTTCTGTTGCGCCCTGTAAATACTCGCATCTGATTGATGACCCACATTTAAATCTTCGCTATTATTTTTCTTTTCAATACAGCTAATCATTAACTCTTTTTCTGCAGTTTCATTTTGACTTAATAAACATAAATTCTCATCATTGATACTTTATTGCTCCCTTTCACTACACCCTGCTTTTCCACATTTAATTTCTTCCCCCCTTTCTGACTGCAACTCCTCCGTAGACACACCATCTAATCTATTTTCTTCCCCTCCACTCTGAACTGATCGTAATAATTCATAAATCGGTGGCGTGATAATACATGACCCATATAATTTATCTGTTGCTGCGAACAAAACATCTACGCTGTTAACTACACTATTTGAGTCTCCGGAATCTAAAGCTATAGGTAAAGTTATAAGGTCAGTGGTTATTTTTTCTCCAAATGCAGATATCAACTGAATTTTTGAATTTTCATTATTTCTAAATGAATCCGGTATTTGATTTGAATTAATTACTGGAATTTCGGCCGCGTTATCGATCAATGTATTCACTTTCCGCCCGCCTAACAACACATCCTGATACTGCAAAGCTTGCGTATTTATTGCCTCATTCTCAGAACATAAAGCTGTCACTTTAGCAACTAATTCATCATCATGTTTATTTTTCTCAATAACCGATTCCTTTTTCGTTTGATTTCGAAAATTCCCCATTTTATTTTCATCTTTATTATTCGGACAGAAACGCAAATGACTTATTTGTTTACACAGCCTACAAATGTCATTAGTTTTTCTTTCGCGAGAAAGAACATTATTTCTGATATGAGGTGGGATATATTTCCCATGATTCACACTTCCGGTTTCATCATAATTGCAAAAGGATTTTATCGGTCTATCATATAATTCCGAAAAAGTTCTACCTTTTGAAGTAAACCAACTATCGCATAATTCCGCGATTTGGCGTGGTTTTAACCAGTCATCCATTTGCTTTAATTTAACATAACGCCGCGTTTCTGAATCTAATGAACTCATTAATCTATCGGTAACAATTAATTCATTAAGCGTATCGAAATCATTTACTTTCCTGAGCTGGCAATAAAATTCCCAATTAGCTCGGATTCTGCTCGCAAATTGTAAATGGTTTTCATTTTTCATTCTTTTTGCCGTAAGGAAATTTTCTAGACAAGCTTCCGGGGTAGGTTGAAATTCTTTTAAAATTAAAGCCTTAACCTTCGAATAACTCTTCATTTCATTTGTATTGACATAAACTAATAAATGTGCGGCACGTTCACCCACTAAATTTAGTAAAATTTCAACTTTTAACTCCTCCGAAACATTTTTCATTTCAAATGCCTTTTCGAGCGAACTAAAAAAAAAATTCCACGCTTCCGGTTTAGTCGGGACTGGCATACTCAGGGTTCTAACACTTTTAATTAAAGATTCTAAAGAATTAGTATGGGATTTTTGTCCATCCCCCCCGAAACCAAATTCTTATCATCTGTTATCTTCGCCATTTCTAATTGGGCTTTAATGACTTCTAACTTTGTTCTCTCTAATTCTAGAGCAGTGTTCTGTTCCCATTTAACATTTTCTTTCTCAATTTTTAGTAACTCGGCTTCACGTTTTTCTTTTTCTATCCTATCTGATACAGTGGTAATTAAAAATTCCTTTACAAATTCAGCATCCTTAGCAAATTGGTCGCTTCCCTCAATGAGTGTTTTCAAATCTACAATTCTATGCTCTAATTCTACCTTTAATCCTAATTCAGTCGCGACGACAACCAAATCTTCTTTTTTCAGTCCTTTAATGCTAAACATTTTTCTTTTTCAATTTCAAACACTTTTATAATAAACTCTACTTATAACCGATACTATCATCTTAAATAAATAAATCAAGCAATAATTGTGATACTATAAATAGCATCTTTCTTCTGACATGCTTAAATCAATCATAAAAAATAAATCATATACTTTTCTCTTTATCTATTTAAAATATCTTCAAACACTATCTTCAATTAAGAATAAATAAACATGCAGCTTACTTTTAATAGGAGCTCTGGTTCTCGTAAGAGAGCGTGTAAAGTCGGCGCCGCTCCTCTGACCATCCCAAGTGGTGTATAACTTGTTAAAAATAGCACTCCTTTTTTAAATCAAAGATTATTGAGTTTATTTAAAACGAACATGAAGACATTACAAGGCGACACAATGATGATGACTATTTACACTGAAAAAAAAGAAAGGGTTTCACAAGGTGCACAACCTTCATATTAAATTCCACGAACTACACTTCACTATATTATTAACTTGTATTACAAACTACTCAAATTATAATCCTTTGGTGCTCTTAGCACCCAATATACTTCCGTTTTCACAAATCCAAAAAACACGCCGGCCAACATGCACGGCTCGGCTACCCTTCTCAAAAATCACTTTTACTCTAAAAAGAAAAATATCCACCCTTCTCTCCGCGCGCACCCACATACCACGTGACGTATGGCGTTGGCGCCAAAAGAATCGAAAGAGAAATTAATCTAAACGTTTCCAGACATCACATCGACTTTGACCGGTGAATGTGAACACATACCAAATACTTCGGTGAAAGACCGAACATTTGATTATATACTTGAACATTCGGACCATCACCAGTGAAAGTCGACAAGCACAGATATGCTCTGGTGGAAATCGAGAAGCGGTGTTCAACAGAGAGGCTACAGTCTGTCGCCAAATCTTTTATTCTATCGAGAGTCAGTCAACTTTAGTTTTATGCAAGGTTTTAAGGTGCGCGCAACGTTTTCTGAAATGTTATTTTTAAAATTCAATATCCTAATTTATATTGAATGGATACTGCAATGAGCCGTGATCTTTTTTTTTTTTTTTTTTTTTTTTTTTTTTTTCGAAAAAAAAAACATTAATTGAGAGTAAGCGAGAAAACTTTTTTTTTTTTCCTTCCAAGAACAGAACTCTAAAATATTTTGTGATGTGATTTCTGCTACAGAAAACTGAAGCACACCTTTGGATTATAGACTATTAAAAAGTTTTTATGTTTTAAAAATTAATGAAATAGTGAGATGAACTTTTCAACTATTTTTGTTAGGAAAAGCGCAAATAATATTTCATTTCTAACAATAGTATTTTCACGTGAATATTAAAAAGAGAACGAAAAGTTTGGTGAAAATTACGTCAGATTAAAAACGATACATTTAAAAAGTCTTATTTAAAAAAACTTTCTTTTCGCATTGTTAAAAAATACCAGGAGACAGAGACTGTGTTTTTTTAATTCATTTTGTTTTAGCTTATTTTGAAATAATTAACTGATTTTACTTATTCAAAGACGAAAACAGTCATTGTATCTTTTAACAGCAGCTGATTTTTCATTAAAATTCCTCAATCAAAGAGAAATGAATACAAACCCGTTTATACGGAAATCGCCACTGCTTTTTAAATTATAATTCAATCTTCCAAAATCTTTTTAAAGCCGATCAAATTAACATGTTTTTTGCAGAACTCTAATGCGGAGCTCCAGCATACTTTGAAAGCAAATTTAAAGTAAAATCTGTACGCTGCTATTTTATGTCGAAAGGAGAGTCGCTGTCTTAAATCGGCGTTTAATAACGTACAATTTGTGGGTAATCCCTATCTTGCATTCAAAGTAAATCAATAACTCGTCGCTAAAAAGCATGGGCAAATGGTGTAAGTCACGAATTTTGGTTTTCAATATCTCCTTGAATTTTGGAGATATAGAGATGAATTGTTTTGTGTTTAATTCGGGAATGGATAAGGAAAAGATTTCTAACTGGAAATTTTACTCTACGGGTCCATATAAAAATTTTATTTTTGTAATTTCTAAAATAGACCCCCCCCCCCCATGAAGTTGCAATGTATCTCATCAAATTTTGCACCCTTTTTATATGAAACTTTGCAATTGGAAGTATGTGCTTAGGGGCAATATTTAAGGAGATAGCCTATTGTTTCGATATTTATGAATCACCCTGTATATATAAGAATGAATATGTTTGTACAATCTTTGGGAAATTCAATAACATTATGTAACTAACAGTTAATTTATCAAATGCAATTGATAATAATTCTTAAAGACACACTTTATATTCTCAGATTTAACTTTAAAAATTATATTATAAATTTTAAAAGAGAAAATAAGTAAAAAAAAAATCATGTGCATGTAAAAAATTTTAATATTTTGAATATGAAAAATAAAAGAACATGTCTTTTTGTATTTAAATTTTCTCATGACTTCCACTTTCCTGGGTTGAAGGTTTGGTAATAACCAATAAGCTGTTTATTCTTTTATTATTCCCTTGTGCGTTTTATTCAAGTTTCTGAATTAGTGTGTGTTCTACTTTTTCGCTCCCAATTTATTCACATTGAATGGCTCCCGTGTTTATCGTTTTATCATAAAATAGAAAGGTGGTTCATTCATGTGTATATCGTATGTTTTTAATCAGAAGCTTGACAGATTTACATTGGAAGATGGAAAATGGTGCTATTTTAAGATATAGGTAAATATTTCGATTTGTGAATGCAGCTATTTATTGATATTTCATATGTATAAAGATATATACACATATATATATATATATATATATATATATATATATATGAAACCATTTTAAACCAATAACAATTGTCAGCAACTAATGTGAAGGTAAAAATAATAAAGGAATTTATTAAAATTAAAAATTATTATAATGTTGTTTTGAATTATTTAGTGATACTTTAAGATAATAATAGTGCAGTTTCTAATGGAATTTCTTATGAATAGGTATCAGATGACTACAAAAGTAAAAATCATATTGATAATACACTTAGATAATGAGCAATTGCAGCAATGAACTAAGCGTATAATATTTATAAGATTGTTAATGACATTTAGCATTTATGTATATATATATATATGTGTGTGTGTGTGTGTGTGTGTGTAGATAGATTGAGTAATATATATAGATAGATATTAGATTATATATATATATGTATGTATGTATGTATGTATATAACCATACCTGTAATAAGAGCAATAATATTCTGTTTAATCCCTATAACAGAAAGAAATAATTTAACCCCAACCCGACTAGTAACAGTTACGCGTTACGTGTAGATTGTTGAGAACCTTTGATTATTCTTATCAGCAATTTTTAATGGAAACCTTTGCTTTTTTTAATTTACAGATCTTTGACAATTTAATTTAAATAATTAAATTTATCTGTTGAAAAATATTACAAATCACGTAAATCCAGGCGATCGTGGCTGAGGGGTTAATAATAAAGAAACAAGATAACAAACTAAAACATTCCTTAATTTATCTAAGCACATATCCTAACGCATACTGAGAGAACTTATCGAATAAACGAAACTATACTATATTAAAAAAGGAAAAAAAGAATATGACATAATTAAATCATTTACAAAATGGAGTCTGATCGATTTCATAAATTAGAAGAGTTTTAATTAATGTTCAATTTAGTCAGCTCTACTGAAACAACACACGAAAATAGAAAATAGTAAAAATAAAAGTCACATTTCAGTAAAGAAAATCAATAATAAAGATAATCACCTATTTGAAATGCATACGATACATGTGCAACCCTAAAGATAAGTTACTCGACATTATCACTTAAATTTTTAAAATTCAGAGTTGATTAAACAGAAGAAAGCTTTTCAGGTTTATTAATTGATAGCACTTGTTAAGAAAGGAAAAAAAAGAACAAAATTATTAAATCCAGAATTAAAATTACACAAAAAATAAACGAATACTCTTGAAGATATAAATGAATGATATGTGGAAAAATAATATGAAATATGATATTATGATTTTGTGTAAAAGTTAAACTTTGCAAAATAATATTATGCAAACTTGTATTTGTTCGAAACGGAAAAATCCGTGATTAACTAACATAAATCATGAGCAGTGGTGAAAAAAAAAATATATTGCAGTTGACAAATATTCATGTGTTAAAAAAGTGCTTTATATTGGTGACATTTCAACGTAAGAGTGATGAGGGACTACCACCTATCTGGTCTATCGTACAACCAAGGTATGCTTAAGGGGGAAATAACCTTACAACTTATTTAAAAGTCGTTTTTTTATTAAAGAATAGCACATTAGCAAACATAAAAAATACATATGATACTCCGATTAGAACCGGTTTTATGATAAAAAAAAAGTGAAGCGATACCTATCCAAATAAAGGTAAATTTGAACTTTAAAGTCAGTTTTCCAAAAACAGATAATTTTGAACTTCACCACATCCAGAACTAAGTACCATCGAATCTTAACGTTTTGCATTATATTGTATTTTATATAGTGTTATAACCTCTGCTTATTTTAAATAAGTACATGTAATATATTTATTTATTTATTTTAATTTTAATTAAATTTTATTATAAATCTTTTATATTCAGGTTTAATTTCCTAAAAAAATATTTTTATCTGTACACTTGATTATTATTTTAGGTTGAAGTTAAAGTACAATATTTTAAGAATATATATATGTAATAATAAGTAGATATAACGAATATATTTTTAATAATCCTGCGCGCAACACATGTATGTCATATTACGTTTTTGTTAATCCTTAATTAGTACGTCTTAAATAAACTAAATTCTAATTATTTTTCATGAAATATATGTAAATGAATATTTAAGCAAAGATTTGCACAATTTACTCAAAAAGAATCGTTTAATTCGAAGCAATATTTACAGGTCTAAATGGTTTTTTTTTTATATTGTGTTAAAATCAAGCAATATAGAGCTGCTCAAGTGATCTCCCCCTTAAAAACTGTTCAAAAAAATGGCATAAACCAGCCTATATTGTCTAAGTGAGTGCAACTTTTGTTGGCTCAGTATAGTACAATCGAACCCCGTTAATGAAAACAAGCTTGACATGAAATTAAACCTTTTACCTCGTCAAAGGGAATACAAAATTCAATACATTCTATTCTTTTAACATGATCACGGTTTACATGAAATTCCTTTTAAGATGAACTAATTTCTAATCACCAGAGCAAACTTTATCGAGATAACAGGAACAGAAATTCCATTTCATGAAAGAGTATTTGTATTCCAATAGGATTTTTTATGTTTTCAGAGTTAACGGTATGAAAAAAGTTTAACAATGCTGTCCACCCTTCTCTATCTATTTTTAGCTTTTAACAAGAGAGGCAAAACTTATTTTTTTACTAATGAGTGTGAGCGTATTTCTTTCGGACCCTCCCACCTGTCGTGGAGTGCTCCACGTCACATATTCTAAAATCTTCTTGCTATATCAGTATCTTTCTTCTCTCTGCAATGACATCGTGTAAGCTTTCCTGATCTGATCAAATTCTTTCGGAATTTCCACTTTAACATTCACTAAAGTGCTACGTCCAATCTCTTTATCTCCGCTTTGAGAACTTATGTGCTGAGCAACCCAAAAGTGAAGACTCTAACAGTTTGATGAGGAGAAGGGTCAGCTTGAATAGGAAATTCTTTTTCATTCATGATGAGTGTAAATCCACAGCAAGCACTAAGTTTAGATAAGAAATTGAAAAATTTAAATAAAAAATTAACGAAAATGAACTTTCTATAAAATATGGCTTTGCAAAAGTAAAATTCTATAATTTTAATAAGTCGTGGCAACATGCTCAGTGAACCAATTGAAATCACCCAGCGTCCCTGACTGCGTCATCTCATTCCACAGTTCCTGTAATAGCAAATCAAGTTCAACTAATCTCATAGGTTGCCCAGCTTTTCGTCCAAGTGATCGTAGACATGCTCGAGTGGTGATAAATCTAGGGATCAGGCAGGCCATGCTAAGGTGGTAGTATTTCGAAGGCATTCCTGTGAAAATTCTGGTGTGCGGAAAAGGATGCGGTTTGCAAAAAGCAAAGCTTTCAATTTGCGTTCTTGATACGAATTAAAGATGCAAGAACCCAGAAATTAACATTAACTGGTTGTATACTGCAAGAGAAGGATAATGTTTTAACTGAGGCGTTTGGTGACGAAGAATTTTCTGCTTCTTCGAGTTGGTGCAAAGATTTAAAGATAGCGATGCAACCGTTTACAAGCGGAGGAAGGAGATAGAGTAGATAAAGAAATTGTCACAAATTTTATAACAGATTGAATGCCATCAATTTTGAGCAATTTTCTAGACTGTGGCATATTTAATACCGATGAGATCGGTTTGTTTGGCGATGTTTTCAAAACCGAAATTTGACATTAAAAGGAAAAGAAGCATTCAGTCTATAAGAATAGATATTTTCTCATATCGAAGATGACATGAAAGAGAAGATTAACTTTCCGTGAATATGAATTCTTCAAGTACAAATTACTGTGTATAAAATAAAACGTTCAGCTTATGTGTATTTAAAAAATACAAATATAAAAAATCTTATTTTGCTCTACATTTTTGTAGATATATTTAATAAAATACAATAATATATCAACATTAACAAATACATTGATAATTTATCATTTCCAATTATATTCCTGTACTATATTTAAAATACTGCGACAGTAACTTCAGAGGGATTTAAATATTTTAATCTTTTTGGATGACACCGAATAACAAGCAGAAAGAAATATTTAATTTTAATTAAAATTTCATTTAGCTAAAATATACTTCATTTTAACAAACTATTTCATGTATTTAATAAGGATGCAATGCTGCGAATTCTAATTCAGTATAACGGCAATTAGGCTATTCATTTTTAATTAAAGCCGTTTACTTTAGATATTTACTCGGCTGATGTCGTATAATACTCCAGAGTAATGTAATTTAAATTTAATATCAAATTGTTTACTATATTGTAGATGGAAAACTACTTTCTCCATATTGTTTTATTTGGCTCTGTGACAAATTTTAAAACTAACAACTTAATGTCTAAAATATTTTTCATAAAATTCCATATATTAATAAAGTTTATTTTAATTGAAATTTAGAATGAAATTTATATTTGAAAAAGTTTAATAATTAATTTTATATTACATGCCATGCATTAAAATAAGATTTGCTTCAAGCGTTAAACGAATTCGAAGTACACTGGGCGTGAGGCAGAATTAAAATAAAAAAATCCCTGCCGGCTCGGGCCTACAGGCGGAGGTAGATTTCGAAGTTAAGTACTAAATTCACCAACAAATCTTAAGTCAAGATTAAAGATAAACCCAGTTCCTTCGCTAAGAATGAGCTCTAGGGAGCTAAACATTTTGTGAAAATTCTAATATACACACACACACATGTATATGGAACAGGTTTAAAAATGGCTAAATCAAATTCAGAGAACCTCAAAGTGTTAAAATATGTTAATATTTCCATACTCGAGTTTTTATCGTGTTTTAATACGTTTCTTCAAACTCAATGACGTTACATATTCACCTGCTGTGGTCCATTACATTTTCAATATGACGCAATATTTTGTTGTTTTTTTTTAATTCGTCAAACTATTTATTTCATTTTGAATTTTCTTGCAGAAATCTTGCTCTAGAAAACTTATGACGTAATATTCAATTTGTTTTCAATTCGTCAAACTATTTATTTCATTTTGAATTTTCATGCAGAAATCTTGCTCTAGAAAACTTATGACGTAATATTCAATTTGTTTTCAATTCGTCAAACTGTTTATCTAATTTAATTTTTCACGTGAAAACATTGCATTAGAAAAACAATTATTGTGGTGAGAATTTTATTGCTTTTTTTTAATTGTTGGCAACAGCTATAACGAAAAATATTTATTTTTTCCTGCCATTGTTATGTAAAAGCTGGTTTTATCAGAATCATGTTAAGACGGTATTCAAAATTTTAAACCTTCCCCATTCCCATTCCCTTGGACCGATTTCGCTCATTTTCAATCCCCGCCGAGAAATTAGCCATCTTAAAGTTGTTGGCGAGTTTGAAGACGTTCCGTGCATAATTGCGACTTTTATCGTGCGGACAAAATTTAGTACATACATACATATATATATATATATATATTAACTTTTTAGGTGGGGGTGGTTTTGGGTTGCTGGGGTCATGTAATGAAAAGTTATGAAGGAATTTTTCAAAAGTCGCACCATGGTAACGACTGCAATAGGTAGTATTTCTTACGAAATCTACCTAAATGATACATTGAAAAAACAAATGATTTAATATGTAATTTATTAAATTAAAAAATAACTATTATAAAGCTAACTGCAATATAAAGTTCACTGCGTTATAAAGTGAATTATTGAAGGCGAAAATGTGTGAAATATAACTTAATATACAAATACTATTATCTATCCGATAAAATGTGATTAATCTAAGATAAGTGTAATGGCTAATTATCAGAACAATATGTCGTTAGATTGTGAATACTATCTAGCGTTTTTTTCTTTTCTTTCTGATGTTGCAGATAAAATAATTCAGGGCTTATTGATCCCTTCGTTACAATGAACCACTTTTATTATGTCCTGAGGTTTCGCGGACGACCATGGTTTAAGTCTGAAATAGCAATTTTTTAAGAATATCAAACAAAGGATATATAAACAATGTACACTGTTTTATTACCAGACTGCCAAGAAGACGCGTATCTAAGTATGTGTATATATTTATACCCTCGAAAGATCCCAACGGCTAGATGGATTTTAATGAATGATATCACTACCGACTTGTCTTAACCGTCCGATGGTTATAGGCTAAGTTTTGTTTTTATAAATTCAAAATGGCAGTAGAGACGAAAAAGAAATTGCGCACTATATTGAGTGGCATATCATTGGATAGGTCTTTCAAAATGAAGACGACGTGTCATTGACTATTTTACAGTCAGAAGTTCCGTTTAAATATTACACAACCTGGAAGTTGTGTAGATAGGATCTCTAGCTTTACTGCAACTCTATCCCTCATGGACATCTATAGGCCTCATCAAAACAATCTTTATAGAGAGGTACTAACAATTAAACACAACTTAAAAATCATTAATACAAGTAAATAAGAAAAATAGGTAAGTAATATAATATATAGTTTCACATTGATGAGAAATAGTTAGTTCTCTTTTTACGCAGTCGGGTTTTTAGATTTTTTAAATTTAATTTTTCTTTGTATAGTTATGCGTTTCTTTATATTCCAAGATTCGTCTGTATTGTAAATAGCTTACAATTTTATAAGAATTGGAGAGTTCTTATGACTGTTTCTGGACAATCTGAAGACCCCTTTTTGGTCACAATCCATGCAATTGCATTACGAAACGGACAGCACATTCCACACCATTCTTAATCCAATGGTGTTGAGGCAGAAATAAAAAGTTGCATTAAAAAATACGTTATTTTTAACTCATGTAAATTTGCATTATATAATTCATTATAGCGGGTGAGAACGTAGAGAATAATAACACAAAAATTGAGATATCAGTATTTAAATACTCGAGCACTTGATCAATATATGCTGTCGTATATACATTTGCATGCGCATACAACTTGCGATATATAAGGTGTAATAAAAGCCTCCATTTTCTGCACACACCTTTCATATCAGGGCATTATAGATTTTAATGCATGGTTATATCTTATTCTTTTTCTGTGTTTTTCCCTATTATTCTTTAAATTGCGATGTTAAAAGAATAAAATGGAAAAAGAAGAGAAGTGCGTAGTATTATTGTTCATTGACAATGATACAAAGGTTGATTTATTATGGTTAGATTTATTACGGTTGATTTATTCATAAAGATAATCATTTATATGAAAATTACTTTTATCTTTTGGTTTGACTTTGTTTTTTATCTACGAACTTTTTTAAATGGGTTTCTCATTTTCTATTGCATTTATGCTGACTTTTTAGATTAAAATTTTGAAAGAGACAAAAGTGAATACGATTCTCAGTGACATCGATTTTGATATTAGTGAACAAGAGTAGACTATATGAATAAAAGGAATGTTATAGATTTTTGTATGATAATTTTAATTAAAAAAATTTTGATGTATTAAGCCATTTATGAATGTGGGATTATTTTTTTGAATCAAGATAAGTTATCATAAAATAAAATAATATAAAAGTTTTTAAAAATATCTTTCCTTTTTTTAATATTACAGTAGCACTTAAAAGTATTTTGGCAACATTAAATTCGCTCTTATTTTGTTTAATATAAAAATATAAATGAAAATATACTCCCTATCATTGAGAACAATATGACTGCAGGTATTTAGAGATATCATGATTCAACTTGTTTGTTTACATTCGGCGTCACCGAAAAAAATATGAGTCCTACTTAGCTCAAAAGTATTTTGACAATTAGTTTAAATTTTATTGCTGACGGTGTCAGTTGATCTATAGCTTCGATAAGTGTTTATATTGACTTATTTTGATTATTTTTAAATGCCAAAACTCATAGAATATTCTAGTGATTTTAGAAAAGCTGTTGTAATTGCACCTAAGAAAATAAGGATTCAAACAGGAGTTGCTCATTTTTTTAACGTCTCTCGGCAGCTTTTTAGTAGATGTAATAATGTTTGTAATAAAGGAAATATATCAAAAATAACCCTCGAAGTGTCTGTCGAAAAAAAAACAACTTGCAATGTTGACAGTATTGTAAAAAAGCTATTTACAAGTCATAAATCAGCTGTAGTAATAAGAAATGAATTGAAAGAAATTTAAGGCATAGACATACGTACGTACACGTTTCAATTGTCAATCGACGCTTAAACCTTTATGGTTTACATGGCTGAACACCAGCAAAAAAAGTGTTTCTTATCTTCTAAGAATAGGAAGGCTAGACTTGCATTTGCAAAACAACATAAATCGTGGACAAGTGTAGGGCGGTTTAATGTTTTGTGGAGCGATAAAAGCAAGTTTAATTTACTATCATCTGATGGAATCAAGTGCATTCGAGACCCTAAAAATATATATGTTGTTCGATATAAATATATATGATGTTCGATACCAAATACCATCCGTGAAATAGGGAGGCGGTAATGTGATGGTTTGGAGTTGTTTTTAATGCAACGAAGTAGAACACTTAGTTCGAATTGATGGGAATGTGGATCGATTCATGCATGTTGATAGATTAAAGATTCATATGCTACCATACGCTGAACAAAACATACATGCTCAGTGGTATTTTTGGCAAACCCTAAATACAAATACAAATATGTAAGTGATTTTGAGAAACGCGGAAAAGTCAAGGTTCTACAGTGACTAAGCAAAGTCTGGATTTTTATCCCGTAGAGCATCTCTGGGAGGAGATATATCGTGCAGTAAGATGCCAAAATTATTCTTTGACGGCTTTATACGAAAATCTCAGAAATGAATGGGACCAAATTCCTTTAGATCGAATACAAAAGTTAATCGACGACTCAATGTCCACTCGTTGTGATGCTACTATAAAGGCTAGAGAACATGCTACTAAATATTGACTGAGTCATTACTATATTTGATAATTATTGCGTTAAAACAATTTTTTATTATAATGTCAAAATACTTTTGATTTATCATTTTTCTGATTTTTCTTGGGTTTCACGTTATTTTCTAGCGAATGATAGTTTATTTATTAAAATTCTCTAAAACACTGAATATGATTAAATAAAATAAATGTTTGATTTTTGTATTTTATTATTCTTTTTAATTAAGTCAATTATTTTCTCTGTCAAAATACTTTTGAGCGCTACTGTAGTATCATCGTAAACAAACGTAGTTATTATTATTATTATTATTTTTTTTTTTTACTCCATAGGACACGGTTCAAGTATTGAAAAGAGTGTTGAAAATTAAAACCATTTATTACATTTCTTTTTAACAAAAAATTAAATTAGTCTGAAAAATGAATCTCTAAACTTTATATGGCGATTGATTAAAATTAATGCTAGATATATGTAATGAAATTACTAAAACTGTGTGTCGCTGAAGTTCCTAGGAATAATAACCAATAGTGCCCGAGTCTTTTTCCTTGACAGTAGGTACCTAAGGTGCTATACAACATACTTCAGGCGGTTAAACTGAAGTGCAAGACTCTTAGAGGTTTGTTCGTGTACAAGCATGGTAAAGTTATGGATCGGGATGGGATGAAAGTTTAAGTGAATCTTTCCAAGACCGGAGTCAAATTCCTGCCATGTAACGTGGTAGCGAGCGTGCTGACCAATAAGAAAGCAGGTTTTTTATCTAAGAAAGAGATATATGTAATGACCTGTTTTAAAAGCACATCAATGGTCGTAAATAAATTTCAAAATCTGATAAAAACTTATTAAAAAAATATTTGCCATTTGAAACTCTAAATGCTTGTCCGTACTTAGAAAATATATCAATAATTTTTACGATGATGAACATGTGTTTATGATTTTTTTAAGTATATTGAAGGCGATACAATGAATATTTTAAATTTAAAAATTCTGTAGCTAACTTTTCACAGTCTCTCGGTGTGTAGCTTATTCGGATAGATAGATTTTTTACATTCCAAAAAAGTTCTCTAAAATAAGATAATTTTAAATGTATTTTATTACATTTACAATACATGGCATCCTCCACTATTAGTTTTAATAAGAAGACTAGGGGGCTCGGCCCCCTACGAGCTACGCTCGCCAACCCCCGTCCAGACACCGCAGACTCTAAATGCACGCTAATTTGATCGGCTTTAAAAAGATTGAATTCTAATTTAAAAAACAGAGGCGATCTCCCTATAAACGAATTTATATTCATTTCTCTTTGATTGGGGAATTTTAACGCCAAATCCGCTGCGGTACTACTTGATTATCCTGTCGACCCATTTCGCCAAAGTATATAAATCGCCAAACCACTCGCCAAATTATACAAATTGATATAATTTTTATTTTAAATAACGAAAGAACAAATAAATTCGTACAACATTAATAAAAACACAAATAAAACGGCGAAATAAAAATAACTTGATGACGTATACACGTGTAACAACATTTCTTAATAAGCTAATATAAAAGGAATTAAGTAAAGAGAGTCTTTGTCTCCTGGTATTTTTTAACAAAGCGAAAATAAAGTTCTTTTAAATGAGACATTTTAAATTAATTCTGAAAATATCAAATAAATGTCTAGCGCAATTTCTAAATTTAAACTTTTTTGCAATATTATTTTGTGTTCATTTTATGTAATAAATATAATGTGACGTAAATATGACGTAATTTCTCCTAAGACTTCTAACGCATGTTAATGAATTTATTATTTTACAATATCCTTTCTCTTTTAAAATTCACGTGTATACTTTTTATGACGTAATTTTTAATAAGTTCCTGCTTTTTATACGTAATTATTTAATTCTAATTTGAAAGTTTTTTTCCTGTTTATAATAGTCACGTGTAAATAAATTTTTAATTTGAAGCAAACATTATTGCTTGCGCTTTTTATACAGTTGGCAACAGTTTAAATTATTACTATTTTCTGAAATCTGTAAAAAATATCTCTAGAAATGCTGAAAATTTGAATTTAAAATAGAAATAAAACCTGAAAAATGAGTCAAAATAAAAAAATTAATGCAATATGCACTCCGGCAAATTATAACGCATAAACTGATCTAAAAATGATTACACTGCTATGTATAGTTTTTGCTGCTATAAAACTTTTTCAGTGGAACGATTTTGTCCAACTTTAGCATTAAATAACTCTTAAAATAAATCTTCGATTTGAAAACTGTCTGCATCAGCGTGTTTATCAAACATTTCTGTATAAAACCACCGATTTGCATATTTTTGTATGCATTATTGTTGTTAATATTAACGAAGAAAGGCCTCCGGTCACAAAAAAATCAAAACCGGCGGCGGCGGTGACAGCGGTAGTTACTTTTTTTAGAATAGAGAGATATTATAATGAGTATAAAATGGCGTTTGGGAAATCAAAAAATGACATTTATAGAAAAGTTATCATCTTTCTAAATTGTTGAATTATTTCAATTACGTCGCATGTCTCTCTTTTCTGCTTGGATGTGTGATATAACGAATTGATAAGAGATAATATAATCTTATAAATGTCTAATATGTACAGTAGAATCTCGTTACAAAGAATGTCACTTTAACGAATTTTTCAGTTTAACGAATGTTTTTGGATTGTTAAATAAAGTCTTAGGTTTTTTTTTTTTTTTTTTTTTTTTTTTTTTTTTTTTTTATAATTATAAAAATATTCTCTTTAAAAAATATTACAAATTAACTAATTTACTGATGGCTTGAAAAGTAATGTGATTTCAGTTTTAGGAGTTGAAAAAAAAAGAATAAAAAATCTCTACCCAAAATCTATTATTCTGTAAAAAACTTTTTGCTCCGTGATCTTTCAAATTTCAGCATATTTTTAATATGTTCTTCGAAGAAATCTGTGAAAATCATTACCCCTCCACGTGCAGCTGTAAATAAAAAAAACTCCTCTTTTACATTCACATTCCCCACCATTTTTTTTAAATTCGGTCTGCGTTACATACCTGTTCAAAAACAAAAAAAAATTGAAAAAGTCTAAAAAATATATCGCGTAGGTTGTTGTTTATCTTCAAATGCTGTAATACTTAGTGAGAAACTGTCTGTGAAAATTTGTTAATTCGCATCTGTGAAGGCGTCTACCTTCACATATTAATATTAATAGTTTCCCCTTTCCCCCCTTTAAAATTATGCATTTTTAAATTCTTAAATTTAATTATCTGTCTGCATTTGGATTCAATTTATTTTGTTACGCTCTTTTCCTCTCATAAAAGTAAGCAGCCATTTCTAGTTCTAATTAATCTTCCAACCTCAGCGCACTGCATTTAAAAGAAAAGAAATAATATATTTTTCCGCCTAGTAACCGCTTTCTGATTTCGTACTTGTCCCTGACTTTTGATGATATGCAGAAATTAGTCAGACATATTACTTCTACATTTCGTGACCATTAGTACAGATGCAATATATTAATCATTTCATTATTGAAGCTATGTCTTTAATTTTTATTTTATTAACGTTCGCTTGCTGGCGTTCAGTCCCGTGAGGTTTTTGGCAGCCCCACTATAGAATGTTCCTTCGCGGTTTCTGAAGAATAATTCCTACGCAATTAGTTGGCGGTAAATAACTCATATTACCCTTTTACGCCCCCCATTCAAATACAATTAGCGATCTCTGACCACATATCTCCTCTCATGGTATTCTCGCCACATAGCATACGCAATTGGCGAAAAATGTATATGTACTCTTGCCAATACTCGATCATTTGGAGAAATAGTAAATGTGAATACTTCCTTCCTGACTGTGACTCGGGTAACATAAAAAAATGTAAAAACTATACTCTGTCTCCAACGTTCGGTTCCTGCCGAGGGCTCGCCTTGCGAATAGTACTCCGATCATGGTGTCCAATTGGTCAATAAAGAATAGTTGCAGTATTCGTCTGGTCTGTCTCTGAATATAACTAATTTGTTCTTTTAATGTTGTTTCACATCATTCTCAGCAGCAACATCTATCCGGACAACTCAAAACACCTGTACATATATCCAATAGCACCTGTACAGCATCTGAAAATCGAATTCTTTCTTTAAAATGGCAAAAAAATTGAAAAAAAAAATTCGTTGAAAGAAAAAGTTAGAATTTTAGACGTAGCAACTGTTGAATAAGGCACATAGAGAACGAATTTAATATATCTAGTTCTACTTTAGCTACCATATTAAAAGAAAAGAAGAAAATTTTAAAGCTCTCTGGGGTATCTAATGCGTGAATAGAAAGGCAAAGATTACGACCTAGTAACTATTAACTATTAATTGATAAAGCTGTATGTACTGGGTTTAAAGATGTTAGATTGAAAAATCTTCCTGTTTTAGGACGAAAGTTACAAGGTAAAGCCATAGAATTTCTGTAAATAGAAGCCATAGAGAATATTCTGTAAACAGATTAGTCATAGAGTCTCAGTAAATAGAAGAGTTTGAAACAAGTTTCTGGTTGATTATTTCGTTTGCGTAAAAGGCATGGTACAGCCTGTAAACAAATTCCGGAGAAGAAAAAGGGGCCGACGTGTCAGCGGCACATGGATGGAAAGAAAAAAACTTATGGAAATATTAGAGAAATATCCACTAGAAAATATATTTAAGCCGGGGAAAGTGCTTTTTTACAGATTTTACCTATTCGGACTATGGTAATGAAAGGTGGAAATTGTAAAATCGTGAAAAAATTCTAAATTACGAGTTTAGGTTTTGTTTTGCTGTAATGATTTAGACACAGAAAGATAAAGTCCTTAGTCATTGAAAATCTGCAAAACCAAATTGCTTTAAAAATGTGAAAAATCTTCCATGTGAGTATAAAAGTAATATTCGTGTATGGATGACTAAGGATATTCTTTTTAAAAGCTAAGGAGACTGAATAATCAAATGATCAAAAATAAAATAAAAAATCTTTTGCTTGTAGATATTTGTGCTACAGCAGACTTTTTGCCTGCTACTTACTTCTATTTTACATCCTCTTGATCAAGGTATAATAAAAGAATGTGAAAGTGAATTTCAAAATCTGACTTTTAGAAAAAGTTCTTGCAGACTTACAAACTAAAGTTTCTGCATATGAAAGGGCAAATGTGAGACAGGTAATTGGCATGATATGGGCTGCTTTACGAAAATGTAAACTTCTACTACAATTAAAATCTACTGGGGAAAATGCGGCCTTGTACATTTAACAAATGAGCCAAAAGAAACCGCAGACGAGTCTGCTTGTTGCATCGAATTTCCTGCTGATATCTTGACCACAGCTGACGAATGTTCACTACTTACGTAATCTGCTAGCGACTCCGTTGAATGGGATGAAGTAACTATCACATATTCAGACCTAACTACAAACGCATGGTTCGTACGGATACCGTTATTTCTCCAGGGATACTACTAGTATTTTTTTTTTTTTTTTTATAGAAAAAGAAATATAGGTTAAACGAGCAAAAGTTCGCCTTCGTTTAAGAAGAGATTTTCTATAAGATAACACTGGTGCCTAAAAATTTCTAGTCTGAAAATTCAAGGAGGCGTACGAATCATGAAACGGCATCGTCGTAAACAGAAGGAGAGAAGGAGAAGGAAATGACAGTCAAATTGAAGATGATGATGCTGGTTGTCCATCAAGTACTGAAGAATGTGTTTGTACGATCAAAAGCGGCCCTGTCGGACATTGAAACTCTTAAAAAGTATTTATTCTAGCAAACATTTTATACAATGCCGAATAATGCTGAAATTATTTTATTGAAAAATGCGTTGTCAAAGGAAAATATTCTCATTTTTTTTTTGTTTGCTTGTTCAAATAAAAGTTACGTTAATGGCAAATATTTAAGCATACAGGTATGTGAGATAAATTATAATTACTTTAAAATAATACTTACAATTAAAATTAAGAACTTACTCCGTGCGCACCTCGTAAAAACCCCGCACACTTTTGCTCATTTGGACATTATTATGCGTAGTTAAAATTGATTCAGAAATTTTACTAAAATGTAAAAAAAGATCTCGCATGAGGATATTATCGACAGTTTATATGTGGAACATATTTTTGAAAAAAAATCTTTAAAGTAAATTTCCGTAGAAAGTTTGCCATAGAATAGATACATTTTTCTGTATGAATCATTGCTATTATAATATGTCCGGCTACTTTTTTGAGTTATTTAGGATTGTGAAAAGCATTACTTTATTTTCCTAAACCTCAGAAAACAATCGATATACGACGTTTAAAGAAGCATTTAAAATACAAAACTTTCTTATGTTGCCCATACAACAACAACAATAACAAAAAAAGGTGTAGTTTCTAAATTGCAATTAAATTATTTTATGGGTTAAATTGCAGTAATTAATAAGTTTTTTTAACAACCTTAATTGCAATACTAATATTAATGCTGTTATTTAACATATTTTTTGAATACGGAAAAGTTTACTTTAAAATTGATAGCATCTTACAAACCGATAATTCATACTAAGAAAACATTTTAATGCCCTGTAAAAATTACCTCCTAAACGTTTCGATCTTTTTATTTAAGTTTTTTTCTCGGGTACTAAAGAAAGTTTTGTTTGAGAAATGCTATTTTAAATCTCAGAAATCCATTGTTTCCTGAAATAATAAACGAGCGCATTTACGGAATACTGGATAACTCGGAAAACACAATCTTAATTATAACAGATTATATTATATTTTCCAAAAGTTTTGTTAATTGCAGAACAGCGTACTGTGCAATCATGAAATTGTAATACTCATGACAAGACACTACAAACCAAATTTATTTAAAAAAAAAAAAACAAAAAAAAAACTGAATAATACAGCTATGAGCATATAGTCCTAAGAATCTGAGTTAAAGACAATCAAGTCTGTGAAAGGAAGAATATTTTAATTCTTGAAATAAGATTGAATTTCTTTTCCAAAATCCCTGTCAGGTTTTTGACGCTAATGATTATGTCAATAATTAAGATTACTATTATCTGATAAGATCTTTGTACTTGTTTATTGTACTTCATATGTATCACTTTCTGAGTACTTAGGGGTTAAGGTAATATTTTTCCTTATCATGAAGTTCATAAGAGCTATTTTAGTTAGATAGTATTGTACGAACAAGATCCATTGTATCGATGGATTCCAATTTACCTTTTTATTCAAGAACGCATACCGCAGATTAGGAAACAAAGAAGTTACAGTGCTAGCTAGTGAATTGTGAAATTCCCTGCAGGAGGTAGCTTTTAGATAGGAAAAGGGGTCCCTGTACACAGGAGGAAATCTACGTATGCTCAGTTCGGAAGAGGTGAGACAGAGAGAAGTCAGTTCTGGCGTAGACCTCGTGGAAGGAAGTTATAGTTTTTTAGTTGAGTTTTCAGACGTTGAGTGTAGGGAGTTCCGGGAAAAGTTTGAGTCTGGTGGAAAGAAAGTAAGGACGCAACAGGACGTCCTAGAGGATCCTATGGTAAACCGAATGAGACATATAAGTGTGAGAAGGAAATAGTATATTTTAATAAGTGAACTTAGTACGTAGAAAGTAATGGATATATAATTTAGTGACTGGCCGCATCGTCTATATCCGAGACCTTAAATGTAAATAATGATGTGTTTTGTAAATAAATTGTTCTTTAGTGTTACTTGAATGAGTTTAGCATTTTTGATAATCCTTCTCACATCGTGTCCCATATCACATACTTATATCGGTGGTGGCTGCACATCACATAAAATAACATTTTTCCGAAGTCTGTACAAATAGTGATCGTGGATCTGGGAAAATGCATCAACGTGTGGACTAAGGAAGAGTGCAATAATCTGTATCTTCTGATTCAAGTTAAATCCGTTGAGTGAAATTCATCCTTAACTGAATAATGGCATTAAAAATGTCACAAATTTGTATTGATGATTTATATAATCTTTATCCTGAAAAGGCAGAAGCAACCCATATCATTTCCGAAATCGCAATGAAACGAGTCATTGGTAGGAAGAGTTAAACTTTGAAACATGCACTCCTACCCTATACTGTAGTCATGTGAGATTCATTACTTTATATGTGCTGTAATACTTGTTTCAAAACTTTGAATCTAGTCTTATATTCAAAGATATTTTTAACAACTCAATGCCAAAGTCATTTAAATTTGTTTTCGTATTCATAATAATTAAAAGCATTAAAAACATCGCAAAGCTGTATCGATGATTTATACAATCTTTTTCATAAAAAAAAAAAAAAAAAAAAAAAAAAAAAAAAACAGAAGGAACCAATATCTTTTATAAAATCGCAATCAAACGAGTCATTAATATACAGAGTTAAATTTTTCAACCTGCACTCCTTCTCCATACTATAACCATGTGAGATAAATTGTTTTACATTTGTTGTAATGCTTGTTTCAAACTTTAAATCTAATCTTATATTCAAAGATATTTTAACCACTCGATGCTAAAGTAATTTAAAGTTGTTTTTGTATTCACAATAATTAAAATCATAAAAAAATATCGCAAAGCTGTATAGATGTTTTATATAATCTTTATCGTAAAAAGACAGAAGGAACCCATATTTCTTTTTCGGAAATCGCAGTCAAAAGAGTGATTGGTATGCAGAGGTAAATTTTTCAACCTACACTCCTTCTCTATACTGTAGCCATGTGATATTAATGTGCTTTGTATGTGCCTTAATGTTTGCTTTAAAATTCTGAAACTAGCTATTCAAAGAAAATTTTAACTACTCGATGCCAAAATGATTTAACTTTTGTATTCATGGTTTGTTGGTTGCTTTATTTTTGACGGCCGATTACCTACTCTAGGGATATAGGCCCGAGGGGGGGGTGCCCTCCGTTGGGGTCTTTCTAAGGGAACCTAATCTGTATTTACGCATGGAAATCCGTGGCTTGAAGAAAACCACGAAAACTGCGAACGATTAGGCCGACGGGCGCGATTGGGTTCGAACCCAGCACCTCCTGTCTACCAGCTTCAAGAGCAGAACCTATCAGCCACTGGTGGGGCCTTGTATTCATAATAATCAAGTACTGTCAAACTTCCCTTTAACGAAGACCATATTTAACGAAGTTTTCTACTTAACGAGATTTTGTGGTGAACCTTGACTTTGAGCACTATTGGTATGCAAATTAATCTCCGTATTACGAAAAATATATTCTTTATAGCGAAGTTTGTCCCACTTTCAGTATGTAAACATTTAAACGGAGAGATTTGTGTTTCAGTTGGTTGTATGGAAATGAAATTATTTATATAAACATTTACATTTAAAAGAACAAATGCTAAAAGCTTTCGATACAATAAGAAGGGGGTCCAGTTTCACGAAAATGATACAGATGACTGTTCGTATACTGACAATAGTGCGAAAAGTTTTATGAACCGTGTATTTTTTATAAGAAATCTATGCAAAATAATATTACAGTTTTTTTTTTTTTTTAAAGCGAAGAATTTTAAATACTGAGAAAAAAGAGAAAAAAATATGTTACGCTTCAGTTTTTGTTTATCTCTGTTTATTATGTGTTTTTCTAGACATTATTCTAATTAATTGTTTTTCATATATCTACATTACATAAGACAAAAGTTACTGCTCGAATTGAAATATATTTTTCCAACATTTCCATTTTAGGTGTATTTTTTTTTATGCATATGTATTATTTTATACAAATTTCATGAATAAGAGTTGGTTACTATTTAACGAATTTTCTTTATAACGAAGTGTTTTTAAGTGGAGCGATGATACTTCGCTAAATGGAAGTTTCACTATACTTTGCAAATATCAAATAAATATTTTTATCTTTCATCAAAGAAACTTTACAGCGGAAAAAGCTCATTTTATTTCTTTTTAACTATTTTTTTTTAGAATTTTAATAGTTTACGGAAGCAAAAAAAAAAAAAAAAAAAAAAAAAAAAAAAAAAAAAAAAAGAGAAAACATAAGGAAAGCACATGATATTGAATTGTATTTTATAGAAACTCCTGAAGCGATTTCAATAATTTTTTAACAGCTTTGGTAGTAACTGAATTAAAAGTTGGTCGTTTGTCAAGAAAAAAAAAATGTAATACTTACTACTTACGGGTCTACGGGTTGAAAAACGGTTTAGAATCCAAAGATAAAATTAGAGGATGAATTCTTAGATGTGTTATAATCTCAATATGTGAACTACCACTCGAAGTATAATTTAAATATAAGAAATATCAGTAGACGTTGTTACTAATCAGTTAGTGCCATTCACAATTTTATTCGATGAATTGTAACACAGTTGGTAGATTTAATCACTTGCTTATGCATGACTATATATCAGAATCAGTTTTCCGTAGAATTTTACAAATGATGTTACCGTCTTAAAACAGCAGTTTTATGCATATTTAGGCTTTATTCCTTGTTATTCGGATGGAGATATGACATTGTAATTAAAAAATTGTTCGTCATCACATAAACCATTTCTTGTATGAAGTTTCTAACACATAGAATATATTTATACATTTTATGAAATACTTTTATTCTGCTCTTAGCAAATTTGTTAACTATGGTAAGCTCTCAGAAAACTTAACGTAAAAAAAAGAAAAATGTTTTACATCCTATAAGAATAGTAATTACTATATTTTGTTAGCTTAATTAGGATTAATGTATCATCCAGTTTACTCGAAGAAGTTTTAAAAGTTCTATTAAATATTTTATACAATTTTCTAAACGTAATAGAAAAAAAATAATTTCCTTGAAACTTTCAAATGATAAATCTACAACTTATTCTATCTTTATCTCTCTTTTTTTATTCCTTTCAAACAACTAAACTATTTGCTTAGATAAATGACATTTTTGGACGGGGGGGGGGGGGCATAATATTAGACTGCTTCAATTTAGTTTTTTTCCTAAAGTATTGAAAATAAAACATTTTAATTTTGATGTATGCATAATAACGTTAAATAGTCACAATATTAACTTAAAAGAAAAAAACCGATTTTGTTATTTCAGAAACTAAACAAGTAAGAAAAATCATGCGTTAAGCATAGATTATGAAACACTTTCCAACACTTCTTGAATGCTTTAACAAAACTTCGTTATTTAGGGAAATAAAGTATATAAGAAAACTAACTAAACATTTTAGAAAACGCATAAAACATTTAAAAAACTGATTTCAGCAGTTATCTTCCATAGCAAATATCTATTCCAATTATTTTGAACATCCCTGTATTTGATCTGTAGGTTGACATAGATACTGTATAATGGAGAAATTTAGTTTAGCAAGAAAACATATAACAGGTTGAAATTTCTCTTTCAGCAATTTATACTAATAGATGGAAACATACTTGTATACTTTTGTACAACCCTGTATTTAGCCTAGTACCTTTATTACACGCTCCTATTTATCTAAAGTTTAATTCAATGTAAAACGCTCTTAAAACTACTGGAATCACATTTCCAGAAATTAACATTTATACACGGTGATGTATCCAATTCTTTGCGTGACCCTGTATATCATTTTATGTATATTCTACAAACATTTCTTAGTAAACTAAATGAAGTTCAGCGTAAAAATGCATAACTCATTTAAAAACCACCTTTAAACAATTTGAAATCATACCCAGTAACCATTACGAATTATTTTGTGAGCCCTCTATATCAATTAGAGCATATTTGCACACCATATACAATGTATACATATAGTGAAATATAAAAGCACATACCATAATTAAAAATGCATTTCCAGCAATCATCGCTAATATACAGTACTTCGGATACAATGTAGTATCTGAAATCTTTTGTGTGTCCCTGTAAATAATTCTATGCACTTCGTATTATACATGAAATAACTTTTAGTAAACCTCAGTGACGTATATCAATTTCATTATACATGAAATAATTTAACATAATTGAAATACGCCGGAAAAAATTCCCTCCACCCCTATATAATTATGAAACGGAATCCGTTTGTGTGGCCATGTAAATGAATAATTATTTCTTGCGCCGCATATTCTACAGAATTCATATTTTAGCACACTTGATAAATGCATGTCAATTTTATTATGTTTGAAAGCATGTAACATAATTTAAAATAATTTCAAACGATTTTTTTCCAATAAGCCGTAATGTAACGGAAAACTTTTGACTGTCCCTGTAAATTAACTAAACGTGCTATAAACTTCATTTGAAATAGGGTTCGTGCTATGGTAGAGGTTACTAACATACAAAAATTATAGAACGATCCGAGTATATTTACGGGAGTTAGAGCGCGGAAAGTCGGCCAGACGGACAGACGGACAGACAAACCGAAGTCATAAACACTTTTCAACTTTGTTGGAAAGTGTTAAAAAGAGAGATTTTAATGGATGGAATCGAAAACATTTTTTCAGAATAGGCAAACGTTTCTCAGAATTTAAGTGGGTCAAATCGTAAAAGCTTCTCATTTAAAGAATTTTAGTTGTTCGAAAGATATTTTAAATGGTGTAATTGAAAATTTCTGTTTAAAAGATGAATACGAAGCTTTGTTTTCTAAAGAAGACATGTTTTAGCTGAATTTAAAAAGAAACATTAAAAAGCGAAGAACAAATCTCAAAAGATATTTTGTTATAGAATTTTGTTTGTTAAACGATGTTGGATTATGAGATGGCTTAAAAGGTGAACTAAAAAAGTAACATTAAAAGGAGATAAAATTTTTAATTTAAAGATGAAATCTAAAAATTTCTTTAAAAAGGCTAAACTGACAATTTTGTTTCTCAACAACACAGGTTTTTGTCTTTTTCTAAGAGGGACGAGTTTGAAAATTAAAGGACAAATGACAAAATCTGCTCATTTATGGAATTCCTTCAGTTGATGAATCAATTGCCATCCCAGAACATTCATCAGATAATGAGAACCTACGAAGTGTGATAAACAATATTCCTGAAGAATCATGAAGTGATATCAAATGAGCAAATTCTTCCTAAAAATCCATTTTAAAAAGAAATGATTAACGTTTCCAGAAACTATTCAAAGTGGTTACTGTACTTGTACGATGTTCATTAAAATGGCTTTTATGAATCACCAAAAAGTATAAATAAAAGTTCTTCTGTATCTCTATCATGATTCACAACTGACTTCATATTAATAGATTATTTTTGTTTAAGAATATTTTTATTCATGTAATGATGGGTTTTAACAACGATTTTACAATGCCATACAACAACGGTTCACAAAAGAAGACTGAAGCTCAATCTGTATCGAAAGCCATCTTCGAGTGGGACTGCAGGATGCTGAGAACGCTGCTTTTGCAGTCGTGTTGATGCCACAGACCTGCTATCAATATCAGTGGTTTTGCTCTGCGACGTAAATTGGGAAAGAGCTACATAGACGAAAATGTCCCTTATTCCAATTAATTTTTTAAAATGTAGAACGTATTAAAGGACGTATTTAAGAACTTTCAAAGCTATCGTCTCTGGTGCTGTTCCTTCACGAAAAAAGACTTATTATGAACAAAATAACATCGTTAACCGTAGAGTGTTCCCTCATTAATAGAATGCATCTTCCAATGTTTTTTCACACAACTTACTAAGTATGTTTTTTTAAGTAAAATAATTGAAATTTTTGCAGAATATAGACTTAAGAAATGCTTTATTTTTTAAAATGTATGTTAAAATATAATAATCTAAGAGCTAGCAACTTTTTCGTCCCTTGATTTCAGCAAGGTTCATTTTTATATATCCCCTCCCTTTTTATGGTACATATGCGGACGGTCTGCCTTGCGGGAAACGTTGCGTTTACCAGTGCTAGAAGTGGTTAAGCAGATGAAAAAACTATAAAATTACCTCATTTTAGCATGTCTTTTGTTTGTAACATATGTTTCTGCTAACTATTCGTGATGTTAATCCATTATTGCCAGACGTTCCCGAAGTCATTAAGACTCTGGCAGATACCGATTTAGAGGTAAAAAAAAATGTCATTTTAGCAAGCTTGAAAAATTATAACATAATACTCTTTGGCTATCAGACTACCTATAAATAATTTGACAGATATAAATTCGGATGATAATTTAATGCCAGAGGGCTTTAAATCTGGCAGCGAAATTGCCAGTTTGAAGAGTCATTTATGGGTTAAAAAATATGTCACCTTCACGTCATTTTAGCAAACTTGAAAATTGCAATAAATTATTCTTTGTCTATCAGACAATCTATAATTCATTTACCTAACAGAAATTCGTTTGATAAGTTAACCCAAGGCGTCTTTAAATCTGGCAGCGAAAGAGCAAGTTAGAAGTGTACAGCTGAAAGTAAATTAGCGGCTAGAAAAGATTAAGGTAAAAAAATAGTGCATTTAATTGTATTAAATTACACTGTATTAAGCTATCAAGCGAATTTTTGACTGGAAACTTTATTATAGGCTTTCTGATAGCCGAAGTGTAATATATTACAATTTTCTTGTTTGCTAAAATGATGCGAAGATGACATTTTTTTTTTTAACCTATAAACCAATCTTCAAAAAGAGTCTTCTTCTGCCAGCTTTAAAGCTGTCTGGCATTAACTTCTCAATCGAATTTCTATCTGGCAAATTAATTATAGGTCATCTGGTAGCCAAAAAGTATTATGTTACAATTTTCAAGCTTTCTAAAATGACGTGGAGATGACATATGTTTTTAACCTGTAAGCAACCCTTGTAACAGAAACTTTCGCTGCCAGATTTAAGGTCGTCTGAATTAACTTATGAATCGAATTTCGGTCTGGCAAATTAATTATATGTTGTCTGGTAGCCAAGAGTAAAATGTTACAATTTTCAACCTTGTTAAAATAACGTGAAGATCACATATTTATTTAAACCTATAAACCACTCTTGTAACAGGCACCTTCACTGTCTATTGAAAGTCGTCTAACATTAACTTACCAAACGAATTTATGCCTGACAAAGTAATTATTGGTTATCAGATAGCCAAAGAGCAATATGTTACAATTTTCAAGATTGCTAAAATGACGGAAAGATGACATATATTTTTTAACCTTTTTAATCACTCATGTAAGAGGCAGTTTCGTTGCTAGATATATAGACGCCTGGCATTAACTGCTCAACCGAATTTCTGTCTGGCAAATTAATTATAGGTTGTCTTGTAGCCAAAGAGTAATATGTTACAATTTTCACGATTGATAAAATGACGTGAATGGGACATTTTTTTAAAACCAATAAACCACTTTTCTAACAGGCACTTTCGCTGCGAGATTTAAAGTCGTCTGTCGACTTTAAATCTCGCAGTCTGGAGCTTATCAACCGAATTTCTCTCAGGTAAAATAATTATAGGTTTTCTGGTAGCCAAAAAAGTAATATTTTACTATTTGAAAGCTTGCTAAAATGAGTTGAAGATGCCATATTTAAAAAAAAATCTATAATCCACTCTTGTAACAGGCACTTTGACTGCCAGATTTTATGCCGTCTAATATTAACTTATCAACCGAATTTCTGTCTGGCATATTAATTATTGGTTGTCGAATATAGCGAAAGAGTAAGAAATTACAATTTTCAAACTTGCTAAAATGACGTGAATACGACAGGTTTTTTTTCCTATAAATCTGGATTTGGCAGGGTCTTAATAACGTTGGAAATGCCTGATAATAATTAAATAATATCACGAATAGTTAGTAGAAACAGATGTTATAAACAAAAGTCATGCTAAAATGACATAATTTTGTAGTTTTTTCACCTGCATAACCCCTACTCTCACAGGTCTAAATAACGTCCCCCTCCCAGCCAGACCGCTCGCATACATACTACACTAATACAGTCGAACCAGGTTAAGACGCTCACGGTTAATACGCGATCCCGCTTATTACGCGGATTTTTATCCGGTCCGTTGAATATCGTTCATAAGACTAATGCAAAAATATCACGTTTAATACGCGAACGGCTATTACGCGATACATTTTTGGTCCTTTGAGGGAAAATAAATCACCCTTAAGACGCGAATTCACTGATCAAGATGTGAATTCCATCTCTCTTTTCAAATGTTGCAAACTTTGCTGATTATTTTTATTGAGATTAACTATCACTGTTTTGAATAGCATTGTTTACTTTATTTCGACTTCGATTTCTGACAGTAGATCGAGGAGCTTGGCACCGATGCCCCACATCACCAGATCCTAACAACTGGTGAAAAACTTGACAGCCATGAAACATAAGATTGTGAAACAAAGAATTCACTGTGAAGCTTCGTGGAATGGCCGTAAGTAGTAAAGTGCAAGGCTTATTTCCAATTGGTCGGAGCCTTATCCCCCCCGCAAGGAAAAGCTCAGCGATGGCAAAAACCCTAACCAAAAAAGGCCCATTTCAGGTACATACATTTTTTCTTTACATTTAAAATTAATACTTAATACTAAAAATATAATTACCATGATAAAAAATTTCTTTATAAAATAGAAGTATTTACAAAATTGTAAAATATCTTTATTTAATAACACATTAATTAACTCGAAAATAACTACTGATATCCAAAATTTGCATATTCCAATGTCACGTATTTGTGACGAAACAGTTTCCTGAGATAAAATCTAATCAGTGTTTCCGTTTTCGATTGATTGCAAAGATGCCTCGCAATGTGCAGTTTTCAAAAAAACAAATTAAGGAAATCTATCGTTTAACACTAGAACCGACGGAAATTTTACTCATGTGTTATAAAACTATTTTATACCACAATTTTTATTTAAAACTATTTAACTTATTTATTTGACTTACTTCTCCGTGGTACATATTTAACTTATTTTAGAAAAAAAATTCTGGTTCGAAACGAAATATTGTCATTTTTTACCGGTCAAAATGACCGCTATGGCTGTTCTAGTGTTAAAGGCTCGTGGATGAAAAGTTGTGGACAGAATTCTGTCAAAAGATAAAAATCTGAAGCAAGATCCTATTCTTGACAACCAAAGAAAACAACTAAATGGTAAGACAGAGAAATTTTGACATTAATTTCAACCCAGAACCTGTGTGTACGGTTAGTGTCTATAGAAGTAAACGTTTCAGTACCAATATCCATGGCCCATCGACGGCTGATAGCAAGTACATTTCTTAATTTTCGCAAAATGCGTCATTAGCCAAAGTTTACAAAACTAAATAAAGACACTCGTGTTCAGCGAACCTCAAATCACAGGAATTGGTCAGATGAATGGTTAAGTGCCCTTGTCAGTGATGAAAATAAATTCAATTTAGATGGCCCCGGTGGTTGGGCATATTAATGACACAATATTCGCAAGGATTCACGAACTTTTTTAGTAGATAACAAGGAGGGGGTTCCGACATGGCGTGCTCAGCATTTTCTTACAGTGGAACATCGACATTGCTTTTTTGAAAGGTTTTCAATGTTCCGAAGATTACCAGAAAAGGCTTTAAGTACAATCATTTTCATTTGAAAGTTGCTAGTTGGAGGGGGGGGGGTTGGAAAGGGTGTACCAACAAGGCCATTTCTCCATTCTCGTGTATAACTCTACAATGCACTGATTTAGAAAAAATCAAGTAACTGTAATGGACTGGATAGCCCTTAGTCATGACATGAACCCGATAGAGAGCCTCTGGGGAAGGTTAGCTAGAGGCGTATGTGCTAAAAGCCGTCAATTTGCAACGGTTAAAGATATAAAGCTGAAATTTGAACGAAGTTAATTTTCTATAAAGTCAGAACTTCTTCAAACTCTTGTTTTGAGTATGCCTGATAGAGTTTTTGAAGTGATAAGAACAAATACTTAAACAATTGAACGTTAAAGGGAAAGAATTAGTTGTCTATAAACTTTGGGACAGTCAAATTTAGGTTTTAATCTTTCTCACAAAGTCTATGGCTGTGTAATATTATTTGTATTATTATTGTCTTGCTATTATTTATATTTATATGTCGTTTGAAATTGTTCGTCTTCTTTTTGAATTGGGATATTAAAAAAAAAAAAAAAAAAAAAAAAAAAAAAAAAAAAAAAACGTTCTATAAACTTTTGGCACGCACTTTAAGAGAGATATAGGCGAATTCAGGTTACTCAGATACGTCATACAAATTATTATGATTAGAGATAATCACACCTGTGGTTAGTGCGATTTTAAATGTACAGTCGTGGAAAAAAAAAGTAAACACCCCCTACTAACTCCTCAACGAATTATCGTAGAAGAAAGTTACTGGTACCGAACGATTGGAAATAAAGTCTACTTTTAAATAATGTATATAAAATTTGCTTAGGGGCCATCTACATATTAAAACGAAACCAAACTTCATTTTTTTCAATGACAATACCCAATTTTAACAAGATATTTCAAATCTTCGGTTCAAATTATGCCTAGACACCGAATTTCAAATCATTAGAATGATAAGTTTTTGAATTATAAACATTCAAAATTGAGTGCTTCTAATGTTAAATTACATTTTCATATTTTTATTAATATCTCCAGAAATTATGCTCCTAATGTGCTAATTTTTTTTGCAGCAATAATACTAATATACCCAAACATAAATACGCTGAATTTGCAATTTTTATAAATTTATGATACGAATTATAAATTATGAAATTAATATTCGAAAAAAATATGAATTGCAACCTACAATTTTTTTGATGGATTTAGATTTATTAAGTCCTGCTTTATGTAAATCCTAAATTTCACATTTTTCTTCCAAGTAGTTTTCAAATTATGCTTAAAAAACGGCAAAATGATGGTTTAAGGGGACGTCTATAATGGAAGTGACTAGATATTTTGAAATTTCTCCTGCTGTATTGTAATGTAGCAGGCTTCATTGACTTCTTAAGATGCCTTGATCAAGATGGGGGCTCTCTCGGTTAATAATCGATTTCCGAACTTCAATTTGGATACAGCCCTTGAAATACGCTCGTTTTAAAATAATTAATTTCTCGGAAACTTATGGTACGAATTGCATAAAAATTCGTTTTTAGGCTAATTGGAGGACGTAGAGTTCATTTATGATGTCAGAATTGTGTACTGCTATTGAAAAAAACAAAGTTATGGTTCGTTTTAATATGTAGATGCCCCCCTAAGCAAATTTTATCTATATCATTTAAAAGTAGACTTTATTTCCAATCGTTCGGTACCGGTAACTTTCTTCTACGATAATTTGTTGAGGAGTTAGTGGGGGGTGTTTACTTTTTTTTTTCCATGACTGTACATGATATCACTACTACGTTTTATAATGCATTATAGACAACAAAAACTGAATCTCATAAAGATTAAACAAATACGACTGCGGTTCGATAATTCTTTTATGTTTTCATTACTTTTTGTTATGCCAACAATATTATGTACACAAAGGTTAATAAAAAGAGTTTTTTCTTACATTTAAAAGAAGGGCTTATTATAATGGTACTCATTAATACAAGTACTAAATATGATTTTAAAAACTGGGTTGTGCTTCAATATATAATGTTTATTTCTTTTTGATAAAAAAATAGTCCAGTAGTAGGGAAATTATTTTTGTTGTTTCATTTTTTGTTTTAACGTACAGATCGACATTAAAACCAATTGGAATCCGCATTTACTTTCTGTTTTTATTCCAGTCAGTTCTATATATATATAAAAAAACAATGAGTTAAAGTTGAATTAACTTTTAATCTAATTTGTATTGTATATGTAAAAGACACAATTTTCGACCATAAATATATAAAAGAAAGAGATAAAGTTCATTTTGACGTCTAGATGTGTAAATTAGCCCAGTTCCCAAAACATTATACAAATCACGTTTAATACACGATTCCACTTAATACGCGACTTTTGACCACTCCTTTGAAACGCATCTTAACCCTTTAAGACCGGCCTGCTTTTTGAGTTTTTTTTTTATTTATTTATTTTTTTTTAACAGTGATATAACTGAAATTTGTCACTGATAATTCACTATCTGTTGACAAAATCCATGTAATATAGTTTCTGTTAACCATCACAATAACTTGATTCTATGGAATAGATAACCCAGGAAGGTAGAATTTTAGTTTATGCCTAAAGCGCACGGGTGCGGTCTTAAAGGGTTACCAGGTTCCACTGTAATTGAAGGGCACATCGAAAAATGAGCCTTTCTAAAATCACGTGTTTTTTGACGTTCATGTTTTATTGACTCTTATGATTGTAACGCATATCCAACTTTTATCTGTTTAAAATATAGTATTTTTTTTAAAGACACGTTTATTACATGAACAAATATTACATTCGTGGGTACTAAAACTTTAATGAACATTAGATTTTAAAATATTTAAAAGTGGTTTAACTTGTTCAAAAGTTTGTTTATCTGATAAATATTATGTGAATAAATAATGCGTTCGCATGTAATTATATAATATGTATGGCTGTAAGATTCACTCATCTGTACATAAATATCTAAATTCAAAATTGCATGTTCATTTGTTACAATCAAGAAAGTATATTAAAACATCACATAATCTGAAAAGCGTATGTTTAGAAATGTATGCAAATCTCACATTTCAAGGATTATTGCTTCTAAAATTCAACTAGTAAATGTATAATACTAGAATGTGTCTTACAAAATGCAATTGCAGGCATTACAATGAAGATTTCGGGAAATATATTAGGTATGAGTATTATAATTATCAATTTGAACAGGAGTTGTATTGGATAAGTTAAAATATGTATCCTGCAGGCAGAATAATTTTAATAAAACTTATGTCTTAATTATATGACAAACACTCTTACAGGCTCCAATGCCTAATTTAGAGACACGCCACGTATTATTTGAATATATATGTGTTAACTTTATTTCTAACAATATCTGAAATTTAAGGAGTAAATCTTATGTTCAAAAACTAAGGATATTATAATAACAAAGGTTTAATTATGTTTTCCAAATATTTTTAATATTGTAAGTCTTATTTATAAATAAAGTTAATACATTTATTACATTTCAGTATATCTTTAGACTTTTTAAAAATGAACTCTTTATTTTTAACAACAACAAACATTTGATGCCGCTCGCAGATTATTTTTCGATTATAATATCTAAAGTAACTGTAAACCATTTTTTTGTTTTCTCTTGATAAAAATTAAATATTTCGCTACTAAAATAAATTTTATGTACCTTTATGGAAAGTTAAGTTACCTTTAAATGAATGTTTTAAATCTTATCACGCTAACTTGAAGTCATCGCTGAAAATATATTTGAACAAGAACTAAATGAATAGAAATTAATTATATAATCAGTAATTAAAAAAAGTGCTTTATTAACAGTTTTATGCATGTTTCAGCTGAACTATATTTTATTATCGTATTAGAAATTAAGCAATTTTTAGCGAAACAAAGTTATAGAGATTCTCTCAAGAGAAACTGAAAACATACATTTCATTGATGGTAATTACTGGGCATGAAACTTAACATTAGCTGTCAGTCATATTATAATACGAGGAATAATTGTGTGTCTATGTGTGTGTGTATGTAAATTTTATCTTAAAAACGACTCTAACGAATTTGACTAAATTTTGTATTTTACCATTTTCGGGCACGAGAAAATCATTGGGCTAGGTCATGTGCTCGAGAAAATTTGATTAGTGGGTCATTTTGGGTCATAATGGGTCAGAGTCAAGCTAATTATATCTAAAAAACCGTTCAACCGATTTTGACTAAATTTTATATCCGACCGATTTTCGGCACGAGAAAAGTATTCGGCTAGGTCACATGTTCAAGAAATGTCTATTAGTGGGTCATTTTTGGGTCCTTTTTGGTCAAGCTAATTTTATCTAAAAATCGGCTTTAACGATTTTAAATATATTTTGTAATCTATTGTTCTGGATTACGAGAAGGACAATGGGCTAAGTGACATGTTAGAGAAAATTTGATTAGTGGGTCATTCGTGGGTCACTGTTGGTCAAGGTAAATTTATCTAGAAAACAGCTCTAATGATTTTGACGAAATTTTGCTTTTTATCGTTTTCGGACACTAGAATATAATTGGGCTAGGTCGCATGTTCAAGAAAATTCGACTACTGGGTCATTTTGGGTCACAATCGATCAGACGTCAGGCTTATTGGATAAAAAAAGAGCGCAAAATATTTTATCAAAATTTGTAATATACCGCTGCTGGAAATGAGACGACCATTGGGCTAATTCACATATTCGAGAAAAATGGATTAGTGGGTCATTTTGGGTCACTGTGGGTCAAGGTAATTGTATCTAAATAACGAATGAAACGGTTTTGAGAAATTTTTCTATTATACCGTTTCTGGACAAAAAAATTCGATTTGTGGGTCACTGTCAGTCAAGCTAATTATATCTAAATAACGACTCAAACAATTATTAGAAAATTTTGTATCATGCCGTTTCTGCGCATGAGAAGACGTGTGAGATAAATCACATACATGTTCGAATAAATTCGATTACTGGGTCATTTTGGGGCACTGTGGGTCAAGCAAATTGTATCTAAAAAAAACGGCTCAAAACATTTTGACAAAATTTTGTAATATTATTTCTCAGCATGAGAAGACCATTGGGCTAAGTCATATGTTCTAGAAAATTCCATTAGTGAGTCATTTAGAGGTCACTGTGGGACAAGATATTTTGTATCTAAAAAGACTCAAATTATTTTGACAAAATTTTGTATTATACCGTTTCTGTGAATGAGAAGACTATTGGGTTAAGTCCCATGTTCGAGAAAGTTCGATTATTGGGTTAAGTCCCATGTTCGAGAAAGTTCGATTATTGGGTCATTTTTGGGTCACTGTAAGTCAAGCGAGTTGTATCTAAAAAAACGGCTCAAAACATTCTGACAAAATTTTGTATTATATTGTTTCTGAGCATGAGAAGAACATTGGGCTAAGTCATATGTTCCAGAAAATTCGATTAGTGGGTCATTTTGAGGTCATTGTGGGTCAATCTAACTGTATCTAAAAACGGCTCAAACGATTTTGTGATGTCTGGAGAACTTTTCTTTAACTTTTCTGTAACTTTTTTTTAGTTTCTGCTGGCGCCATTGGCACGTGATACGTGGGCGCGGAGAGGAAGGTGGGACACTGTTTTTCCAGTGTGGAAGGTAGAGGTAATGTTTTATGCCGGCTTGTGAGCGCGGCGGGATTTTTTTTTATGAGAAACAGAAAGATTTTAATAGAAAGTGTTTGGTAGGTGTTACGGGCACCGGGAAAATAAGAAATTTAATAATATAGTGAAGTGGAGGTTTAGGTGTATAATATGAAGGTGTTGTGCATCCATGTGAAACCTCTATAATTAATTGTATATAGTGTGTCGTCAAATGTGCTGTCATCTATAACGTCTTTATGTACTCTGTAAATAAACTACATATTCTGTGTTAAAAGAATCAGTGATCTATTAACCAAGGAATACACCTCTGACGATTAGCGGGATTCGAGCGTCACATGCTCTATTTATGAGAAAGAGAGCTGTTATAAAAAATAAGGTGCATGTTTATTTATTTTTAATTGAAGATAATCTGAATAAGAAATATTTGAAGATGATTTAAGTACGTAAGGAAATAGAATGTAATTTATTACTATCAGATTTATATAGATGGTTTAAGCATATCAAAGGAAAGAATGCAATTTATATTATGACATTTATTGCTTGATTTATTTATTTAAGATGAGAGTATGTGTCATATGTAGAAGTTATTATAAAAGTGTTTAAAAGGAAAAAGGAAAATGTTTAGCATTAAAGGCCTGAGAAAAGAGGATTTGGTTATAGTCGCGACTGAATTAGGCTGTAGAGGCTGAGCACAGAATTATAGATTTGAAAACACTCATTAAGGGAAGCGACCAATATGCTAAAGACACTGAATTTATAAAAGATTTTTTAAATACTGCGGTGTCAGACAGAATGGAAGCCGAAGAAAAACGTGAAGCCGAGATACTTAAAATTGAAAAAAAAAATGTGAAAACGGAACAAATCACTTTTGTTAGAGTTAGAGCGTACAAAATTAGAAGTCATAAAAACTCAGTTAGAAATGGCGAAGATTCAACCTGATGATAAAAATTCTAACCCTGAGGGGGGGGGGGGGGGGATGGGCAAAAATCCCATACTAATTCTTCAGAATCTCTAATTAAAAGTGTTAGAACTGTGGGCATGCCAGTCCCGACTAAACCGGAAACGTGGAATTTATTTTATATTTCGCTCGAAAAAGCATTCCAAATTAAAAATGTTGCGGAGGAGTTAAAAGTTGAAATTTTGCTAAATTTAGTAGGTGAACATTTATTAGTTTATGTAAATACAGATGAAATGAAGAGTTATCCGAAGGCTTTAATTTCCAAAGAATTTCAACCTACCACGGAAGCTTGTCTAGAAAATTTCCTTACGGCAAAAAGAATGAAAAATGAAAACCATTTACAATTTGCAAGCAGAATCCGAGAGAATTGGGATTTTTGTTGTAAGCTTAGGAAAGTAAATAATTTTGATACGCTTAATGAATTAATTGTTACCGATAGATTATTAAGTTCATTAGATTCAGAAACGCGGAGTTATGTTAAATTAAAGCAAATGGATGACCGGTTAAAACCACGAGAAATCGCTGAGTTATGCTATAATTGGTTTACTTCAAAAGGCAGAACATTTTCGGAATTATATGATAGACCTATAAAATCCCTTCGCAACTATGATGAACCCGGAAGTATGAATCATGGGAAATATATCCCACTTCATGTCAGAAATAATGTTCTTTCTCCCGATAGAAAAACTAATGACATTTGTAGGCTGTGTAAACAAATAAGTCATTTGCGTTTCTGTCCGAATAATAAAGATGAAAATAAAATGGGGAATTTCCACAATCAAACGAAAAAGGAATCGGGAATTGATAAAAATAAACATGATGAATAGTTAATTGCTAAAGTGACAGCTTTATGTGCTGAGAATGGGGCAATAAATACGCAAGCTTTGCAATACCAGGTTGTGTGGTTAGGAGGCGCGGAAAATGAGTAGACTAATTGATAATGCTTCCGAAATTCCAGTACTTAATTCAAATCAAATACCGGATACATTTAAAAATAATGAAAATTCAAAAATTTAGTTGATATTTGCTTTTGATGAAAAATAACCGCTGACCTTATAACTTTACCCATAGCTTTAGATTCCGGACAGTCAAATAGTGTAGTTAACAGTGTAGATGTTTTGTTCGTTGCAACAGATAAATTATATGGGTCATGTATTATCACGCCAACGATTGATGAGTTATTACGATCATCTCAGAGTGGAAGGGAAGAAAATAGATTGTGTGATGTGTCTATGGATGAGATGCAGTCAGCAATGGGGGAAGTAATTAAATATAAAAAAGCAGGGGGTAGCGAAATGGAACAATAAAGTATGAATGATGAGAATTTATGTTTATTAAGTCAAAATGAAACTGCAGAAATAGAGTTAATGATTAGTTGTATTCAAGGGAAAAATAATAGTGGAGATTTAAATGTGTGTCATCAATAAGATGCGAGTATTTACAGGGCGAAACAGAAAAGATGCGAATCGTTACAGGGAGCTTTCAAAGATGCAGAAAAAGAGAAAAATGGATTTGTTATGGTAGACAATTTGCTTTATCATAGGGAAAGAGTTCGAGAGATCAAGTTATGCAAGTAGTGGTACCAAAGGTGAGGATGGGGGAAATCTTAAAAAATTGCGCATTAATCGATTTTCGCTAATCATCTCGGCATGAAAAAAACAAAAGAGTGAATTCATTATTCATTTTTTTGGCCAGGTATGTCGCGGGATGTGGAAGAATATTGTGCATCGTGTAAGGATTGAGAACTACTAAGCAGGGAGAGAGCCAGATCCCCATTGTCCCAATTGAGAGACCAGAACATCCGCTCGATGTTGTAAATATTGACAGAAGTGGAAAAATTGAACCTCCTTCAGCGCGTAGGCATCAATACATACGTAATTTGGTAGACCAACATTCGAGAAGGCCAGAGGCAGTTCCGTTACGAAGAATTACGTCTAAAGCTACGTGCGATGCATTGTTAGAGATATTTATGCGAACAGGAATACCCCGCCTAATAGCGAGTGATCAGGGCAGAAATTTAGTATCAGGTTTAATACAAGAGTTTCATGCTAGGCTGTGGGCGGCTCCTAGATTTGCTACGCCGGGATACCCAAAGAGCTCGGGACTACATGAACGATATAATCAGGTATTCAAACGTATGTTACACCATATAATTCGAAGTGACCCTAAAATTGGGATACAAACTTCCCCTATCTATTATTTGCGTACAGAGAAATTCCGAATAGCTCTACGGGCGTATCGCCATTCAAATTAATGTACGGAAGGGAGGCCAAGGGGCCACTGGCAGTATTAAAATCTACATGGGCAGGCGAAATCCACTACACATAAATCTAGGAAAGAGTGCGACTGAATACCTCCAGGAGTTAAAAATTAATTTAGAAAGGGCGGCGGAACAAGCGGCGATAGTATCGGAGGTTAAGCAAAGCACGTATGCGAAGTACGCTAATCGAAGTGCGATTTACAAGGAATTTAAACCGGGGGACCAGGTATATGTATTAATTCCGGACTCCACGAAGCAAACTTTACGCGAGGTCAACCGGACCACCCGAAATAGTGGCGCGCTGTAACCCTGATTCTTACAGAGTGAAATTAATAAACGGTAATATCAGAAATATCCAGGTAAATAAGATAAGGAAGTTTACTCCTAGGGTACAGGCGGTGGGGGTGATCTTCGAAAATGAGGAAGAATTAGGGAAGGTCCATCGCACAGACTGTACGAAAGATAACTCCAACTTATTCAATATAAAAGAAATTGATCTAAGTCATTTAGGAAATGTGGAGAGGAAAAAAAAATTAGATTTATTATATAAATATAAAGAGTTACTTTCCGGAAAAGTGCAAATAGTTCAAGTAGGAGAGCATGAAATACGAATAAGTGACGCAGAAAATAAAAGGATGTACGTTTCAGAATCCCAGAGGCCTTAAAGCCGCAAGTAGACAAACAAATTGAGGAGCTATTAGAACTAGGTCTGATTGAAGAAAGTGAGGCAGATGCGCCACATCGAGTAGTGTGCGTGATGTAGAAGGATGGAGCCTTGCGCCTATGCGTAGATTTTCGAGCACTAAATGCTATCACGAAAACTGATGATTTCCCAATGGAAAATGCCACTGGTCTGTTATTCATTATTGACAGGGCCAATGTGGTAACCACCATAGACTTATTGAAAGGGTATTGGGCCATACCATTAGAAGAGAGTCAAAATGTAGCATGTTTTAAAACTCATAGGGCTCAGTATCGCTTTAAATTAATGGCCTTCGGGCTCAGGAACGCAGATGTGACTTTTCAAAGAAAAATGAATAAAGTACTGTCCGAATACAAGAAGTTCTCCTGAGCATATATAAACGACATAGCCGTTTTCTCTGAAACATTTCCTGAACACTTGATGCATTTAGAAAAGATATTTTCTATGTTATCACATTCTCAGTTAACTTGAAAAAGTATGAATTCGCAAAACTTCAGATTAAATAATTAGGACATATCATCAGGTCCGGCAGCCACGGACCGATCCCGGAAAACTGGATGTCATTCGAAGGCAAGCAGTGCCTCAAACGAAAAAACAGTTGAAAAGTGTTCTTGGTCTTATTAATTACTATAGAGATTACATTTCCAAATATGCTGAAGTAGCATATCCTCTAACTGAACTGACAAAAAAGAACTGTCCAGAGCAGTTGTGTTGGTCAGAAGATCATGACCGGACATTTAATGAGTTGAAAAGAGGTCTAATCGAAGCACTAGTTTACATACTCCCGTTATAGGCGTTATATTTGTCATAGAGGGCGACGCATCTGCAGTCGACATCCGCGCGTGTTTATCACAGCGAAAAGACGGAGCACTGTACTCGGTAAGCTATGCCAGTCAAAAGCTCTCCAAAACTCAACACGCTTGGCCGACTATTGAAAGGGAGACTGTACAGTCATCTGGTGTCTAAAGAAGTTCGAAACGTGGATTTTTGGTTTACCCGTGGAACTTATCACCGATCACAATCCATTAACATTCATCAAAAAAAATTCCCCTAAACTTCCAAACTGCAGCGATGGGCATTAGCACAGCAAAAGTATTACATTGTGATTTCGCACCGAACTGGTGCAAAGTTGATAAATGCAGATGCTTTGTCCAGGATTGAGACTATGGCATAAGAAAAAAAAACTTTCATAAACTGTTCGATAACTGGCTGTTTTTTTAGTGATTTTAAATTGGTATTCAAGATTAATTTAATGTGTTACTGCAGCTTTTGTTACCTTTTACATGTGTTTTATTTGTCATTGCATTCATTATTGTATATTATTAAGTATTGATTATTTTTGTTATATAAGTAGATAAGAAGATCTATCGGCGGTGTGTCCAGACTACTTCCAGCATTTAGTTTGTATTTTTTTGTATATATCTATCTATTTGTATTATTCATGTTGGTAGTTTGTTTAAAAAATGAAATATGAGGACGTCTCCAGACTAAATTTCAGATAGAAAATGTAAGACCCCCCTCCCCCATTTTCAATCATGAGTGGGGGATGTGATGTCTGGAGAACTTTTCTTTAACTTTTGATTTAGTCTCTGCTAGCACCATTGTCACGTGATACGTAGGCGCGGAGAGGAAGGGGGGACACTGTTTTTCCAGTGTGGAAGGTAGGGGTATTGTTTTATGCCGGCTTTTGAGAGCGGTGGGTTTTTTTTATGAGAAACCGAAAGATTGTTATAGAAAGTGTTTGGTAGGTGTTACGGGCACCGGGAAAATAAGAAATTTAATAATATAGTGAAGTGGAGGTTTTGGTGTGTAATATGAATTTGTCGTGCTTACATGTGAAACCTATAATTAATTGTGTATATTGTGTCGTCAAATGTACTGTCACCTATAACGTCTTTATGTACTCTGTAAATAAACTACATATTCTGTGTTAAAAGACTTAGTGATCTATTAACCAAGGAATACACCTCTGACGATTAGCGGGAATCGAACGTCACACTATCTAAAAACAGCTCAAACGATTTAGACAAAATATTTTTATTACATCGTTTCCCAGCACGAGAAGACCATTGAGATACGTCACATGATACGTCACAAGGCTAATTTTGATCCAGCTTAGCTCGGCCATCCCTGCTAGTTTAAATTACAATGTATAGTATAAGTACGTAGTACATATACAAGGCTTCAGAAAATAAATTGAATACTTTACCGACTGCATACTGTAATTACTGACATTGAGTTTTGAGATGCATTATGCGTTTGAAAATTGTTCATTTGGATATTTTTCATGTTTCAAAAGATGAAGCTTCATTAAAGCATTTTGTCAGGAATCGATGTTTATGCATGGCGCAGGATCTTATTTCTCGTTAACCCATTAATGCCGGTTGGTAAAAAACTCTACCAAACAGAATTAATTTTATTATTAATCATTAGATGGCACTATCTCTCAAACAATGATACATTTGACATCTTAAATAATCACAAATAAGTATAAAAATGGAATTCCCGCATTTTTGTGGAAAGTATGCGTAGTAGTAGGTGTAAAAACGGAGTGAATACGATATCAATCAGCATGCCTCTACTTCAAAAAGAAAAAGGTAAATTACGCATTTTTTTTTTTTTTGAAATTTTAATAATGTTTTTAAAAGGGAATCACAATTGTAATAGTTTACTTTATACAATTATGCTATTTAAAGTTAGTTTTACTTTTGTTTCGTTTTGTACATTCACTTTTCCTTTTAATGGTAGAAAATTGTACCAACCGGCATATACACTGCTCAAAACAATTAAAGGATATTGCAGTTTTAGGTGGATTTTGTATCTGGTAAACTGTTTAGCTGATTGATACATGGTCGACAGACATAGTAGGTTATATGAGAATACATTACACATGTTTGGCAGAAAAAAACGCATTTTATTGCGCATTTGTGTACTAAAGGAAAAAAACACAATTTGTGCATATGAGAAAAAAAGAATAAGAAAAGGTGTTTTCTTCAAAGAAAATCATTTTCAGTAGGGGGTATGGTTTCCACGGGCGGCCAGCAACGTTGAACACCTTTGAGGCATGGACTCAATGAGGCTATTAATGACGAGTTGGGGTATTCTGCCCCACTCTTCCAGAAGAGCTCTTTCCAGTTCTTGGAGAGTTTGTGGGGGTTGTTGGCGGCCAGAAACTCGTCTTCCTAGAGCGTCCCAAACGTGCTCGATTGGATTCATGTCTGGAGAACACGCTGGACATTCCATTCGAACGATTCCTTCCTCGAAAAGGAAATCCTCCACCAGGTTTGCACGATGTGGCCTGCAGTTTTCGTCCATTAAAATGAAGTTATCTCCGATTGCTGCAGCGTAAGGGACTACAATATGTCTGAGGATCTCATCCCTATATCGGCGACCAGTCAGAGCTCCATCTCGAATGATGTAGAGGTCAGTGCGCCCGTCAATGGAGATACCATTATACACCAACACTCCTCCCCCGCCAAATCTGACACTTTCGTGCACGAACGCAGGATTATTCCTACTGCCACGGTCCCTCCAGATGAAAATACGCCTATTATCCGGATGCACAGAAAAACGGGACTCGTCAGAAAACAGAATATTGCTCCATTCATTTCTCCTCCAGTTTACATGCTCGGTTGCCCACTCCCTGCGGTCGCGACTATGCCTTGATGTTAATCTAACACATACCATCGGTCGGCGAGCATACAGTCCTACAGCATGGAGCCGGTTTCGGACAGTCTGAGTTGAAATCGTGGTGCTTGTAGCCGAGCGAAGGTGTTGTTGGAGAAGAGTAGCGTTCATGGTTCGGTGTCTCCGAGCTGTTAATGCTAAATACCGATCTTCATTGGGCGTTGTTGCCCGTCTACGACCTTGCCCTCGTCTTCGGCCTGCACATCCACTCTCCAAAAAACGGTTCCAGATCCTGGAAATGACACTTTGTGACACTCCAATGGCTTGCGCTACTTCGGCTTGAATTTGCCCCCCTTCTAACCTACCAACAATTCTCAAAGCTTCTGAATCTGTCAAATGACTTCGCTGAGACATCGTACTCATCGAAACAAAGCAATCACTGAATGCCTATCATCCTTGTCTTCATTCTCTTTTATCCAGTTGAAAGTCAAATTTCATTCGCTGCCGCTGAAGCGACGTTTTTGACGTTGAACTCAAAATTTGCATATTCCACAGTTTGAAAACCAGAAAAATTTCCATTTGTGATTCTCTTCTTCTATTTTCGGCAAAAAACATTTCGTTTATATCTTATTTTATATAAAACTTCAAATATCCTTTAATTGTTTTGAGCAGTGTATGTAGTCTCAATCTTAGGCCGACGAGAAAAAAAAAAAAAAAAACCTTCATTTCACTGGCTCCACCCTGTACTGATTTTGAAAATTAATCAACAACATTCGTTTGTGCTAGTTTCTCCCGCAAAAATTTTCGTTTGTGCCACTTCTGTTCCATCGTTATAACGAACAAAATGGGGCGGGGTCAGTGAAACGACAACCCCACACCAAAATTTTGTTGCTGCATTCGTTTATGCTACGTTTGTGCTGGCTTGTGCCGCAAAAAGTTTCTTTTGTGTCACTTCCGTTCTATCTCGTTATAACGAATTTTTATAACTCAAGGACACTTGCCGAAAACCGCTTATAAAAATCGTAAATAAATACGTATCACGAAATGAAATACATAATTATTTAATGATATCTAAATGTCGGTTTGTGTCGTAAAAAATTTGTTTGTGCCATTCTGACTCCTTTGATATAACGAATTTTCCACTTTTTCAACACAGGGCCACCAATTCGGTGGACCCGCCCAATCAACGAAATCTAAATTTTATTCCGGCATTCATTTGTACTGGTTATTTCAGCAAAGTGATTAGTTTGCGCCACTTCCATTCCCTCGTTATAACGAATTTTTATAATTCAAGGGCTCATAATGAATAAATACGTGTTGCGAAATGAGACGCGTAATTTTTTAGTGCTATGTAAATGTCGGTTTGGACTCACAAAATTCTCACAAAAGAAAATATTCTTACCTTCATTGGCATTTTATTAGTGTCTGGATATAACAAACTACCTAACAGGAGACTCTATAGGGCTCTTTCAACTGACGTGCAGAACAATTTAATTTCACAGTCGGTGAGAAGAGACACTTTTGATGTGATTTTGAGATCAGTGCCTTTTGAAAATAACATGGAAATGGACGTTGATAGATTATATAAAGTCCGTCGCCTTTTTGAGCACTTCAACAGAGCATGCAAAGATTTAGACATCACAGAATATATCTTTGTAGATAACTCATAGTCTCTTATTATGGACTTAGACAATAAAGCATAAATCTAAAATTGAACAAAGATTTGACCAAAGAAACCATTGAATAGTCAAATCAGAGCAGAAACATGCCTGATGTAAAAAGTGTGGCGGAAGAAATGGTTATAAGTGCGAAAATTGTAATCAACCCCTGCATCCCGAATGCCATAAAAGTTATCCCGCTGATTCTAAAGCATTAATATTAATAAAAATATGTATATTTAACATTTATATGTATATTTATAAAATATGTATATTTAATAAAAATATGTTTCTATTTTTTAAAGGTAATTGCAATTTTTAAATCTTTTTTCAAAGTTTTAGAATTTGTAAATTATATATTTTACAAAATTTTCCTTTGCAACTTGAATTGCAATTAATTTTTTTAAATATAATTTTAATTTTTAAAAACCCTTATTATACAAGTATAAGTAATATTTTACTAATATATAAATCTAGAATCTATTATTATAATTATTATTATTGTTGTTGCAATCAAACAATAAATTCAAAATTTGCTTTAAAAAAGTGATTTCGTACTACGGAAACACCGGTTGGTACAAAAATCTACCATTTAAAAAAACTTAGTAAATACAACAGGAAAAACAAAATTTATTTACGATGTACTTAATAGACACAGAATGAACAAATATGATCAAAATTTTCAAAATTGATCGAATATTTTGAAGTCGGCATTAATAGGTTAATTTTAATCCGAATTTAAATACACACATAAGTACCGTTTTAATACGTCCGCGTCGATATTTACAGTCAGCGGTTACTCTTAATCCCACCACTTCGATGTAAGCTGGCATCTTGAAATTGTATTTCCTTCCTTTATTTTTTAAACAATTAATTTTAATATCTTGTTTAATCCTCGTTCCGAAACGTTTTATGTTAAAACTTTTCAGTGATTTTTCAATAAATTATTATGTGTTTGATATGCTTTAATGTGTTTTTTTCAGTTAAACCACAGAGCATATTTTTTTCGTTTGTATTCTTTTTCCGTGATATAAAAAATAACAATTAGCAACAAATAACAATTGATTTTTATGTGTTGTTTAATCCCCGTATTGAAACATTTTGTATTAAAACGTTTCAGTGATTTTTGAATAAATCATTTATGTGTTTAACATGCTTTAATGACTTCGTCAAATGACTTTTTATCAGTTAAAACACAATGCATACTTTTTCTTTTCTATATATTATTTTTCTAAATATATTTGTGCTTAAGATGCGCATACATTTTAACGTCTAAATTAAATGATTATTTAAACTAATTATGAAACACTTAATTAAAAACAAAAACATACAAATTAGACGCTTCGCTCTGTATCGTATAGCCGCATCAGTACTATCATCAACAATAACAGAATATAGAAAAAGTTCTTAACCCGGTTAAAGTTAAAATTAAAATTACTTTTTTTAAAAACAAGATATATTAATTAGGAATCGAAAGTGATACGTTCAAGGTATGTATGTGAAAAAGAACAATCGTATTTTAACTGCATTAGAGAATACCGTCATTTGCTTAGGGAAAAAAATAAAAAAAAATAAAAATAAATTGAATGCATTTAAATACATTTAAATCTAATATAATAAACCATAGCTTTTAGGTACACGTGAAATAACACTGCTTCAATTGATATTTTCTTCAAAACCTTTAAATTTCTATTTTATTCAGGAATTTAAAACAAACACATGAGCGTACACCAACGCTTTGCATTTTGTACTATTTCATTTTTTATAATCATTGCTTAGCATGATATAATGCACTATTTTATTTTTGTGGCAACACTGACTTGAGAAAACGTTTCATTTCATGCAGAAAAGCAATGATAGTAAAATTTTAATTAACTGTAATTTTTAATTAGAAGTATGATTTAACGAAATGTGATTGTACTTTATCAGAAGCCGGTTCAAAGACCTTCCGAATGATACCTCATTTATTGTTGTGTGTTGTGTAAAGACATAGAAAGATGGCTTTGGAGAACCCGAATAATATTTATAATGATAATTAAAGATGAAGAAAGTTTTTTTAAATTATAGATTTAATTATTTTTCTTCTTTTCAGTGTTGGCGATTCAAAATAGATTGTGGTTTTATCATACACTTAAGGAACTCTGTTCCACAAACCTCAGTATCGGATATTTGATACAAAAATTATGTTAGAAGGAAAAAATAATACTTTGACGTATATCGAATAACCTTCGGAATTCGTATAATCAACAAAATTTCAAAAATATAAAAAAATGAATATTTAATTATTCTCTATAGGATATAAAAACACATTTAAAAAAGTTTTAGGCAATTGAATCAGTATTCTAGAAGCCTTAGCATTATGATTATGTAGAGAATATATATATACTACGGGCGCTGCCGCCTGCAAGCTACGCTCGCCAACCCCCGTTCAGACACTGTAGAATCTAAAAGCACGCTAATCTGATCGGTTTTAAAAAGATTAGAGAAGATTGAATTATACTGAAAAAGACTGTAGCGATCTCCCTGTAAATGTGTTTCCATTCAATTCCATTTGATTGGAAAAATGTAAGGTAGAATAATTTGCTGTTAAGACATCCAATGTTTGTTTTCGTGTTTGGTTAAAGAAGATCAGTTAAGCATTTGAAAAGAAGCTAAAATAAAATGAATTAAGTAAACAGAGTCTTTGTCTCTAGGTATTTTTTAACAGCGTTATAAAACGATTGACATAATACAATTACTAAAATTTGCTGCTTCAACCCCTTCAAGGGCGGTGGTTCATTTTTTGACCACTTCATTTTAATTCTTAATTGCCACATTAGCATCAGAATAGCGGGATGAAAATTTCCCTTTTATTAAGTAAGTGAACAAAAGCATTTTTGTATTTCGAAATTTGTTTGTAAATTCTGGTGCCATTCACTGATTTCAAGATTTTACGAATAGAAGTGCCTTGTCCGTGAAAGGGTTAAACGCATTTTAGTGTATTTATTATTTTAAAGTTTCCTTTCCCTTTTAATATTCACGTGTAAATACAATTTTCAGGACATAATTTTCGATATTTTCCTGCCTTTAACACGTACTCATTTAATAGTAATTTTAAAGGGTTTTTTTTTTTTTCAGTTTTTAAAAGTCACGTGAAAATAAATTTTTAATCGTATTACGTTAGGAAATCTTATTCTTTGCGCTGTTTTTAAAATTGAAAACAATCTCTATAATAATAGCCTAAGCCATGTGACTATCATCAACAGCTCCAGGCGGATCCCTTCGCTTTTTATATTCCAGGCGGCCATTTCGGTACTTTAATGTTAGCCAGCCACAATTGTGATAAGTCGCCGAATATTATTCTATCGCCATTATTTCGTTTATATTATAATAGTCCATGTCATGTAACTGCCATAAACAACGGGCTGATTCCTTCGTTTTCATAAGAAAGTTTTCCATTTTGATTGATGAATCAAAATTATTTTTTCGAATAAAACTATATAAAAGTTGCCATGATCGCAAAGAATTCCTGGTACTTTTATGTTAGCGGTGAAAATCTCGCCAGTAGCTTTTTTTTTTTTTTTTTTAACTCGCCAGTTAACATTTTTTTTTATTTTCGAGTGGTAAATTAAATCGGTGCTATTTGGTTATCCCATCGACCAAAAATCTGTGGCCAAACTATAAGATTAAATGCCAATAATGGTTGATCGTAAAAGTCACATTCACTTGACTTTAAGGAAGTTACACATGTTCACGCCATCAAGTGATTTTTATTTAGGCGTTTTATTTGTATTTTAAATAATGTTATACTAATTTATTTGTTCTTTTGTTATTTAAAAAAAATGTCAATTTGTATAATTTGGCTATTTATATAATTTGGCGAAATTGGTCGACGGGAAAAGTAATAACATTAAAACGTTGCTTTGAAGTGGAAATTAAATCTTATGATTTGTTGCATTATCACTTACGCACCGGGTTTGGCGTGATTTTTGTTTACGGCAATACCGGGTTTGGCGTGATTTTTTTTTTTTTTTTTAACAATTTATAACATTTTGTGTAAATAAAAATAAAATAAATTCAAATAAACAAATTTTAATAAATAAACAACAATTGCCTGGTTACCATGTCAGGCATAATAACGCCATTTTGGCGCCAATTAGGTACCGCGTTGCGTATCTAAAGAATAAAGTAAAAGCCACTTATTTAGTTTTGTATTAAATAAAATGATAATGAAATACAAATTGAATTATGAATAAAAGTAACATGAGCATACATTTAAGGCATTTCTTATTCTTAGCATACATTTAAGGGATGCCAAACTTGTCGTCAAATTAATTTAAAATAACCTTTTCTAAAAAATGAAAAAATATCTGTTTGATTAAAATTTGAGTTGCCATCATTAGAAAAATGTATATAAAATCAGAAAAAAATTAATATTTCAGAAACTTATTCGAATTAAAAAATTATAATACCAGTTTTGAAATCTACGGATCAATATTGATTTTTGTATTAATTTCATCGCAAAGTATTCCATATTTTAGGAGAAATCGTCGTGAACCATAATCAGTTGTTTAATAAGTCGATTCATACTTTCGTTTCATAAATTGGTTTCATTAGGATTTTTTATGTATGTAGGGTATATATATATACCGGGTGTCCCAAAAAGGACTGACAGATTTTAAAATTCAATAACTTCCAAACGGTGACAGATATTAAAAAAATTCTTGCAGGAGGGTTATGCATAAAGTCAAAAGTTTTTTACAGTGATTTTCGATTTTAGTTCAAATTACAAACAATAGATGGCGCTGCGGTCAATAGCGGCTAAATTCGGGCTCGATTTTTGGTACTTCGTGGACCGGATAATACATTTCCATCTCCTTTTTCTGCATGGAACAACAGAAATGACCAAAAATCGAGCCTGTATTTAGCGACTATTGCTTACAGCGCCATCTATTGTTTGTAATTCGAACTAAAATCGAAAATCACTGTAATAAAACTTTTGACTTTATGCATTATGACCCTGCTGCAAGAATTTTTTTAATATCTGTCACCGTTTTGAAGTTATTGAATTTTAAAATCAGTCAGTCCTTTTTGGGACACCCGGTATATATATATATATATATATACATTATTTTCAAAAATTTAACGTTAAAAATTTTGTTATAAAATTTAAAATAGAGAATAAGGGGAAAAATAAATCGTGTGCAGGTAAAAAATTTAATTTTTGGAATATGGAAAATAAAAGAACATTTCTATTTTTATTTAAATTTCCCAATGATTGCTACATTCCAGAATTGAAGGTTGGGTAATAGCCATTGAGCTATTTACTCTTTTATTATTCCCTTGCGCGTTTTATTCTGGTATCTGAATTACTCTCTGTTCTACTTTTCGCTTCTGATCTATTCACATTGAATGGCTCCCACAGTTATCGTTTTATTATAAAATAGAATGGTGGTTCAATTGTAAATTGTGTGTCTGATATTTTTAATCAGAGGCTTGACAGGTTTATTTTGGAAGATGAACATTTGTGCTGTTCTAAAAAGTGGTAATTATTTCGATTTGTATTGCTATTCCGTATATAAAACGAGGTATATATGTGATATAGTGACACTAGCAATTCGCGAAAATCGTTGTTTATTTTGGTTTCCAATATTATCGCGCAGGCGTGTTGGCCGGCTGATTATTTAAGAAGAAAATAGATGAAAATCAGAAATGAAGAAGTCAGCTGAGCTATTTCTCAAACTTTATTTGCATATTTAGGAACAGTTTTTAGGAGAATTGATTGTTTACTCGATGATAAAAAGATTATTCACCTTAAGGTGCTAATCAGAATTTTGAAGAAAAACGGAACTTCGAATAAACTCGAAGTCTCAAAAACCTTTCCATCGCGAAGCTGACTCACAAACTCTAATTTCATCCTCTCTCCGTATTTGGCTGCGCGTCTGTTAACTTACTTAGGCTAAAAGTTACAATCAAGGTCATCTGACTTCTCTTTTCCAATCATAATCGCTTTAAGAGAGATTTGTGAATACTTCCGGTGGATTAATATTGAAGTGATTCTTCTAGAATTTTCTGTATTCTCCGACCAGGTGCACAAGGTATAAATAAAAATGAATGTTTGTGATCAAGAGTACGGGCTTAAAACAGATTTTAGCCTGTCAAACGATAATTTTAACAGAAAAGAAAATGAATTTATTGTCGCGGAATAAATTTTAAAATATTAAAGCATTGAAATATTATAATTGACACCTTGATATTTTAGTAAAAATATAATTTTAAATAAATCGGTTTTTTAGACGGTATAATGAAGGGGTTATGGATTATGATATTTTAACAACTAAATAAAGAATTTAGAAGGTTTGATATACCGGCAAATATTAGAAAATTTGAATAGAGGTTTAAATAATAAAAGTTTTTTATTTAAAGAAGTTATTATTTAAGTTTTTATTTAAAGGTTTTTATTTCGGGTTTTTTCGGGCAGGCCCACTTGAAAAAATCCATTGTGGATTTTTTTTCAAATTTTCTTATGTTTTCACAAATCTAACATTATTTAATCTAATGTATGAGAATGGGTGAAAACCGGAAAATTGGATTAGTAGTCAGTGGCTGTTAGACAGGGTTTGACCAAGTGGCCACTTGAAAAAAACCATTGTGTTTTTTTTTTTTCAAATTTTCTCATGTTTTCACAACTGAAACATTATTTAATCTGAGGGTTTTTTCAAGCAGGACCACTTGATAAAACTCATTGTGGGATTTTTCAAATTTTCTCATGTTTGCACAACTGTAACATTATTTAATCTAAGGAATGAGAATGGCTGAAAACTGGAAAATTGAGTTAATAGTTAGTGGCTGTTAGACAGGGTTTGCCAAAGTGGGCCCAGATCGAAAAAACCCGCCCAAGTTTTTCCGGGCATTGAAGAAACGCATTGTGTTTTTTTTTTTTTTCAAATTTTCTTGTACTTTCATATTTAATCTAAGGTATGAGAATGCAAAGATAAATGCCAATTTAAATATATTTCAAAAGAACCAGATTTAAAGGAATTTCTAAGCAGAGATAAAATAACCAAAAAAAAAAAAAAGAATGAAGATTTTCATGCCTGTAATCTAAAATGTATCCAAATGCTTTAAATGCATGCAAAAAGATAGCACTTGAACTCCATCCTGATTGTTTGCATTATTATAGCTTTTAAGATTAATCATCCCATTTATTATCCTGCTTCAGTGTTCAATGAAAGTGTTAGACAGGAGTTTTCCACACAAAAGTTGTTCAGATTATGGCAAAAGAAAGTGAAACATATAAGTTTCCTCCTGTATTTGGTGAGTTTTTCTTTTCTTTACATTCAGTACCAGTTACCTCTGCTTCAATCGATCAATACATTTCCACATTTGGTCTGGTTTGGAGCAAGTTACTTAATCATTTTGGAGTTGATAAAACAGCAAAGCTTGTAATAAGTCTATCGCCATTTGCAATATAAATTTACAAATATCACTGACTTCTATGACAATCTAATTTAACATTTAATACTATTGCAATATATATGTGGCAAATTTTGCTAACATTTTCAAATATATTATAGCAAATCCAATTTCTTTCAAAAGAAAAAAAAAGTCTTCAACTGATTTCTGATCTGAAGTAAATGAAAGAAACGATTTAAATTTAAAATGTTTAACTTAAGGCACGAATTATATAAAGAAATCCATTTGCGGTTCACTTAATATATGCTTAGTGCAGCAAACTACACTGTAAAAAAAAATCTGTAAAGTTACTAAAGTTTTTCTAGGAAACTGGGATTCCAAGAACTTTTTATGTAACGGCAACAACAAAAATTCCTGTAACAGACGCTGTTACAGGAATTTTTGCTGTTGCCGTTACATAAAAAGTTCTTGGAATCCCAGTTTCCTAGAAAAACTTTAGTAACTTTACAGATTTTTTTTTTACAGTGTAGTCCCATGAGATACAGATGTACCTTTTAAATTAATTTGATTTTTTTTTTCTTTTTATATGCTTTTTGTTAATTCATACTTAATTAATGCAAATTATGCCCAAGTTTCACTGATAAAGGGGGAATTCAGGTATTATGTATATGAAAATTAAATTTAAAGTGCTCTCCAAAAAAACTCAATAAAGACCGAAAATACCCAGGTTTTAAACTAGTGAGCCCAGTGGGCTGCGTTTTTTCGAAAAAAACCGGATTTTTCTAACCCTAACATTAATAAATAAGAAATAATACATTTAGTACATTTCCATTTACTTTATCAACAAGCGTAGTTTTACTTGCCTTTGTTTGCAAGTTACTAAAGTTTCAACTTCTTATTTAATTTGAATTTTTTTCTTTAAGTTCCAATAATTTAATCAGTTTCTAAGTACGTAACTGTGAGTAAGTAATCTCAGTACGTTCCAAAAATATTGATTCAGTACTTCTAAATAAAAGCCCAAAAAGTCTGCAATAAATAATTTTCTCAATTTTAGACGACTAGTCTGATATGTTTAAATTAATTCTTTACATTAGGAATAAAATTTTTCATTACTCCCTTTAAAATATAATAACGTTAAGTTATTTGTAGTCATTCTTTATTTGGTTTTGATAAATATAGATCATAATTATAGTAGTTTTCAATTTAATAAACAGATTTTTGGTAGATACTCAACTACCCTTAAGGTTTGTTTATCAAACTAATTTTTTTAGATGTATTTCCATTCTAGTTGCGACTCATCATCTTTAAATAAATTTTTCCAACTTTATGTAAGTAGTAAATATAAGACCTTTCAATTATAATTCATGTTTTCTTTCGAATAATAAATAATAAATCTCTCAAAAAATATAGCTAAATAATATAATGCTTCTCAATTCATAGTAATAATAATAAGATTCTCAATAGTATTCTTCAATAACAGAAATAATAATAACATAATAACAAGAGTATAATCTAAGAAAATATCACAATTTGTTTACTTATTGATAAGAAAAATACCGGTAGAAGATAAAAATAATTACATAGTAATTAAGTAAATTTCTTATTTTATAATTATATAACACAGTACATTTGGCAGTCGAAAGAAATAAAAAAATAATAATAATTCCAAAATACAAATAGAATTTAAATCTAAATATTTAGTATGTGAACTCTCTACCAGTAGTTCCTTACAATAATTTTTCTCTGAAATTCTTTAACAAATTCTTATAATTGGGTTACAAGTTTCCATATCCCAAATCTAGAATAATTAGTTTCTTTCCACATGCGTATTGACAAACTCAGAATAGTAAAAATAAAGAAAATAAAGAAAATAAATAAGAATAAAAAGATACTTTATTTGTATACTTAATTTCTATTATTAAAACAATCTTTACAAAATCACATCATAATTATAAAATTTAAATGCTTACATAATTTTTAGAAATATTTATAAAGTCTTACTATTTAAAAAAATAATTGGTTTAAGAAAAGTAAATAAATTAAATACAGTTAAGCAAATATAGTTTATTTTGATATGGAACTTGATATAGAACTAGAAAATTTTAATTTTATTTTTCCACATCAATTTGAATGCTCTTAAAATCAAAACACACATCTTACGCCTGCATAAAGTGTTTAATTTAACCCATAAAACTCCCCAAAACAAGAAATATTCGCGTTACGTACCAAGGACATACTTGATAATGTTGAAAACTATTGTAATAAAATAATTAAAATTTAAACTATTTTTTTTTATTTTAGTTTGATTTTGTGATTGTGATTGTGATGGTTGCTGTGATTTTGATTTTTTTTTTTTAATTCTTCACGAAACAGACTGAAATCCTATGATGAAAATATTGTCGTAATTTGAAACATGTACAGTAACTGAATTTAGTCCTGTCTTATAATTAAATTTATCTATTTCATAAGTTACTTCATAAAGCTTATTTATAATTTTGTATGGTCCTGAGAAGGTAGGTTCTAATTTTCGACTGTTAGGATATTTAAATTCTTCACAAATTAAAGAATCTTGTATTTGTAATGGATATTCAACAAAATTTTCGTCATACGGTCTTTTACTTTTAAGATGAAATTCACAAGTTCGCGCTTTTGCGATTTTGAGGGCTCTATTTACAGGTGCATCGCACGACTTATTTCCCTTTTGAAATTTCTGAATCAGAATTAATAACATCACCAAAATTTTGAGGAATTTTGAAATTTCTATAATCTGGTTGCACATTACAGTCATTGTTATTTTAAAACATAAAAATATTGCATTTTTAAGATTAATTTTTTACACTTATAAGTTTTCTTTACAATAATTGCACATAATATTTTGTTCAATAAATTTAACCAAACTTGTACAACCTTTAAAAATTTCTCGATTGTCCACAACTTTCTCATAAGCATCAAAATCAGATTTATCAAATACAACACCTTTCTTTACGTATGTGAAAACCTCCCGCTAACATAACACTATTTTTATAGATTTCGTCTACAGGGATTACCCTGAGATTCTTGCATGTTATTCTTCTTTTGGAACCATTGACCTCGAATTTATTAGCTAGCCGACCATTGTATTGGCGATTGGCTATAGAATTGATCACAATTTTATACCTATCAGAGATGAGGTTGAAATATTGTTTTTCAGTTTGGTCATAATTTTTCTCAGACTTAGATCTTATTTTCACTAAGGAATGTGCTTTCATCCAACGATACATATTTAAATTAATATTATTTTATACCTAATTTACTATATACACTATTATCATAACTTACTTTAATCTTAAACAAAAATAAGAAATTTCATACCATTCTACCAAAAATAATAATAAATATCTTTAAAACTAAAGGAATTTTCTTTTTTATAAATAACAACAAATAAATAAATAAGCCTCATGAATAAATAAATAAACCTCATAAATGAATAAATAATAAACAAATTTCATAAACAAATAATTAATTAAATAAATAAAATAATAACTCTCTATCACAAAATAAGAGATAATGTAAGATAATTCATTCCAGGATAGTTGTTTGCATCAGTAATGTAATTCTCACACACAGAGTTGAGACGTACACGTCAAGAAACTAAAGACTATGAGTAAACATGTGGTTCTCATCAGCACTGTAATTCTCACACACAGTTGAGACGTACACGTCAGGAAAATAAAGACTATGAGTAAACATGTAGTTTTCATCAGCACTATAATTCTCACACACAGTTGAGACGTACACATCAGGAAAATAAAGACAATGAGTAAACATGCTTCCCAGCAATCATCTTCTAGAACGATAACAAGCTTTTTCCGTATAACCCCCCTCAATATCTCAGATTACTAGTAAAAGAAAATATTTCAACTACATCCTGACGTTAGGAAATAACGAGACTCACATTTCTGTGAAAAAAATATTTCGAGAATTCGCTTCATTTCAAGCATAGCATGACCAACTCTAATCTCTTATCAACTTAAAATCCTGCTCGACTATACATTTATATTGTGGCGTAATGGCACTAGCAGTTGGGGAAAACGGTTGCTTATCTTGGTTTCCAATATTATCGCACAGGCGTGTTGGCTGGATGGTTATTTAAGAAGAAAATAGATGGAAATCATAAAAGAAGCAGTCGATCGACTGAGCTATTTCCCAAATTTTATTTACATATTCAGAAACAGTTCTTAAGAGAAATTCTCATTCAATCGATGATAAAAGGATTATTCATCTTAAGCTGGTAATGGAAATTTTGAAGAAAAACTGAGCTTCGAATGAACTCGGAGTCTCAAAAACCATTTAATGTCGAAACTGACTCTTAAATTCTAATCTCATTCTCTCTCCGTATTTGGCTGCGCGTCTGTTTATCACTTACTTCGTCTCAAAGTTACAATCAAGGTCACTTGACTTCTCTTTTCCAATCATAATCGATTTTATAGAGGATTTGTGAATACTTCTGGTGGATTAATATTGATGTGATTCAACTTCCTAGCGCGAAAAATTTCTTCTAGAATTTTCTATATCCTACGACCAGGTGTACAAGTTTTATATAAAAATTAATCTCTGTGATCAAGAGTAGAGACTAAAAATTGATTTTAGCCTGCCAAACGAAAATTTTATCTGAAACGAAAAATGAATTTATTGCCGCGGAATAAATTTAGAAATATTAAAGCATTGAAATATTATACTGAACACATTGACATTTTAATAAAAGAATGATAAACAGGCTTTTTAGTCGGGTTAAATTATGAATTACGATATATTGGCAATTAAATAAAGAACTTAGAGGGATTTGATATACCGGGTAATAATAGAGAATTTAACTAGTGATTTAAATAATAAAAGGGTTTTATTTAAGGAATATAAGTAGTTAACGCTATTTTTAAATTTAAGCAATTTGGAATAAATATTATTAGATGGATCAAGATCTTATACCTTTACCTATGGAGATTGATTGATTAGTTTAAGAATAGGTGTTAACTTAATAAGCCGAAATAATATATGGAATATTATTAAATGGAAAATTTATATAGAATAAAGTTAACCATATATATATATATATATATATATATATATATATATATATATATATATATATATATTTGTAGGAAGTTTATATGTAAAATGTTAAGTTACTGATGACTTGAATAACTAGACGTTTGAATATAGCACATACACTTTAACACATTTCTATGAAAATAATTTTACACCACTTCGTTGACAGCTTTTTCAAATACAGTATGTTTCTCACTTAAAATCTATAATATACTTTCTATCGAACAATCTGACTATTAGGACTAACATTGCCTTCCTTGGCATCTCATAAGCCGATGCTTCATGAACGAATTAATTTTATGGACTGTCTAGTTTCTAATTTTGAATATCTCCAAACCTTGTTCTCGTGATCGTGAATTTTCATAACTCATGCTTTCAAATCATGGATGATAAAAAGGAGAGTAAATTAATTTGCTGATCATGCACGTTATAAAGAAAATGAAGTATGTTTAAATTTAAATCCTACAAATCGGTCATTCTGACATGATGGCGTCTCGACATCAGTATCTTGGCTTACTAATTTTTTTATGCTTAAAGAGCTAAAATTTTGAGACTTTTAAATATTTTTTTTCACATAAAATTTTGATTACACGTTCAATACACATACACTTAATCTATCCGACTCGTCAAGGAGTTTAACTCATAGACTACGGCTTCATGTATTCAGCCACGGTTGACGTCTTTCCTGGACCTTCGTGATCTCCTACTTTCTCTATTTCATACCGATTATGATTCTTGGCTGCAGTTATCTCATATGGCCCCAAATATTTTTCTTTAAGTTTGATTGTACTGCCAAATTGTACCCTCTTTATGGCGACGATATCTCTTATTTTGTATTTTCGTGGCGGTTTTCTTTTCTTATCTAACTGCACCTTGTTTTCTTCTTGTATTTTGATTATATTTTTCTTTGCTTCTTCTCTCCTGGCTTCGCGTTCTTCCATCATACATTCGGTAAATTCTTCTTCCAAAATTTTTTTTCTGTTTTGCATGTCACCGCCCTTCATTTTATCTCCTATCATTAATTCAAAGGCACAATAATACATAGTGCTTCGTGTTACTGTGCTATTGATAATTATTTGTAATTTTGTTACATGCTTATACCACTTGGATTCGTCATCACTAGATAATTTTAACAAAACGGATATCATGACTCTGTGTATTCTTTCTACCTGTCCATTTCCTCTTGGCATCCCAGTTGTTATCTTTAGAGACTCAATTCCTTCTTTTGTACAATATTCCTTGAATTCGCTTTCATTAAAAGCTTCTCCTTTATCGGTTATAATTCTAATTGGGTTCCCGTAAGTTGTTAGTTGTAGTTCCAATTTGTCTATAACTTTCTTGGCTGACTTTGATTTCACTGGATAAAATCATGAGAACTTCGTAACTGCATCTACTACGGTGAAAATATATTGATATTTTTTATTTGCGATACTTTTAACGTCAAGCCTTCGACTGCTTTTCTACCTATTATTAAATCATAGTCAGTTTCTTGTACTACGTATAATTTATCCTGTATTTCTGTACCATCTACATAAACTTTATGCAAGAAAAAACCCGTTGTCTTAATTTCTTTTACACCTATGCCCGATGTAGATATATTGTCGCTGGTTAACTTTGGCGCGTTTATTGCTGTATGATATCTTGAATTGATGATTGAAATATCACTCCTTGTATCGATTATTATGTTTGTTTTTATTCCTTGAATATCCAGCATTCTTCCTTTCTTACCATTTAACGTGCCCATATTAAGTATTTTTCTTTGCGTGTTTTGGCTCCAATCTTGGTATTTCGTTTCTCGCCAATTTTGAGTGCGTTGCGGGTTATAATTTGAATAATCTTGTTGTGTTTTACTCCCCATGGTACACTTCCCACTCACGTGACCAGATCTCCCACAACGAAAACATATTATATGCGCGTCGTTTCTGCCGTGATTCACATTGTGCTTATTGTAAACTTGGTGCCTTTTCGAATTGGGGTAGTTAGCCACTCTCGATCGTTTATCCTCAAAACTCCCGCTTGTATTCTATACTGATAGTTTATTGCAAACCCTTCGAGACGCTTCGTAAATATAAAATTTGTTAACTAAGTCTCTATCTTTTTATTACTAACAATTCCTCTGCAAAATGTGTCTTTGTTTCTGCAGGTAAATTATGCCTAATTTGATTAACTACAATTAATTCCGAAAATTCCACAAAGTTATCTATTTGAAGACCGTCAATCCATTCTTTGAAGTACACATTGATCTCATAAGCGAAATCGAGCCAATCAGCCGATAGCTCTTTTTTGAGCGAGAAAAATTTCAGCCTAAACTCTTCTGGCGATAGTTTTTTGCGTTTTAAAAGAATACTTTTTATGTAATCACAATCTTGCATTTCGGGTTCACTCTCCCTGCTTATTATATTAATCACATCTAACGGCATTAGGTTAATTAAATAGTTGACCCATCTTTTTTAAAAATGTCCGTTTGCGCCATTTTCCTTTCATCCGTTGCCAAGTATAAACTAATATCATTCGTATTATCATATTTTGTTAATAATCTAAGCAATTCATATTGCTTACCTGGATTTGTCTTTGGGTTAACATCGATGTGTTGTCTTGAATTTTCCTGTAGTTGTATTTTCTTAATCTCAAACTCTCGTTCGCGATCTTTTTCTTCCAATTCTACTCTCCATTTTCTTTTTTCAATTTCCATTTCCATTTCCATTTTCAGTTTCTTTTCTTCGATCTCCGCTCGTAATTTCTTCTCTTCTATCTGCAATTGCAATTTCTTTACTTCAAGTTCCGATTGCGCTTGTGATTTTTGTTTCTTCTCTTCTCTTTCATCTTCTGATTTCTTTTTTCTAGCTGCCATAATTACTTCTAGGCGATCCTTTATAAAGTCTTCATCGTAATCATCCAAGCTTTTAATTAGTTTTATTAGGATAGGGTTTGTTGATTCTTATGGTGGTTCAATCACGCATTCCTCGCAGAGATTTATTAGATCAATTCTTTTAGCTTTATTCAAGGATCCCATGTCTTTCAAAGTTGTACTTGGATAAATATGATTACGGTTTTCACACTTGTCTAGTTCATTCACAATCCATCTTTTAACACTGGCGATTGACAACAATTTCTCTTCTATTAATATTTGACTATCTATTCCACTACTAGTTATTTTACCTTTTAAGATTCCGTTGCGTAGTATTGATTATTTATTCCACTGTTAGTTGCTTAATATCCCGGCACCGAGCCCCAAATTTGTAGGACGTTTATATGTAACATATTAACTTATTGATGACTTGAATAATTAGACGTTGGAATAACAACACATACACTTTAATAAAATTCTATGAAGATAATTTTACAACACTTCGTTGATAGCTTTTTCAAATACAGTACATTTGTCACTTAAAACTTATAATATACTTTCTTTCGAACAATCTGATTAGGTCTATCATTGCCTTCCTTGGCATCACATAAGCCAATGATTCATGAACAATATAATTTTATGGACTGACTCTTTTCTAATTTGAAATATCTCCAAACCTTGATCTCGTGATCATGAATTTTCGTAACTCATGATTTCAAATCATGGATAATAAAAATACCAAGAGTCAGTTAATTTGCTGATCATGCACGTTATATAGAAAATAAATTGTGTTTAAATTTAAATCTACACACACACACACACATATATATATATTCAAATATGGTATTTAAAAAATTGTATGATTCCATTGCTGAGTAGGTTTTTAACTCACGTGTTTCATTTTTATTTCTATTGTGCATGACATTTTCTGTCCGGTACTTACATATTGATTAATTATGTATTTCTTTCATTTTTATGTGGTAGCGGTTAATCGGTCAATGGAAGAACTAAGCATTTAAGTTGCAGCTTACTATTCCACCCTCAGAAATTAACCACTTTTTACTAATGATTTCGTAATATTGCCCTTGAAAATGAGTTACGAATCATTAGTTCCAATTTTATTTTTAATTGTTCTCTCATTTTAAGTTCATTTTGTAGTTTTCTTTTTTTAATTTATGAATTTTCAATTTGAGATCATACATTTAGTGCAAAGGATTTGTTGATACTGACAATGATTCATTATTTCAGGTCTTTTTTCTTTGATTAAATTGTTTTAACTACAAACTGTTTTACAAAATGTTTCAAATATTTATGATTTCCTACATATATTTCTTTATTTACTTGTTCATTTTATGAATACGCCTTCCTGTTGATTTTCCTTTCGCAAATTTTGAATGTTTTACTTTTTTAATGCTTCATATATTGGTGATTAGAATATAGATTTATTACAGTAGAAAATTCATTAATGATTAGTTAAATTAATAATGGTTTATTCAGATTTATTATGTATAATGTCAGCGTAATGTATTGATACTCAATTTATTAATTTTTATTCTTTAAAAAAATATGATGAAATGTTCTTTTATATAATGTTATATATATAGTTAAAAAATTCCTAAAATAATCTCAAACATTACCACTTTATGTAAAGTTTAAAGGAAGTAAAAATAGTCACTAAACCATACACTAAAATATTTAACAGAAATTAACTAACGCAAAGAAACACAACATAACAAACTTAAACTTGAACAAAATCACCCTAAGTTAGAAACAAGACAAAATAATTAAATAACTAAACATGGAGACAGGCTTCGTGGCTTATAACACGCCATGGATGGTTAAAACTGTTTTTAAGGGGTCTCAGGACTCTTAAAATTGGAAAAATCGAAAAAAAGACCGTTTTCAGCATATAATATCTTAAAATGTAATTGATTTTAAGACAAAATTTTATATTGGGATGAAATATATCAGTATGTTCTTTCATTTCATGTATTTAAAAAAATACAAGATGCAGAATTAGAATTTACGGTGGGCTCCAAAAAGTCAGAAATTTGACGAGCGGAAAATCGGCATAACAGATTATGCGCACGATTAAAAATTAAATTTTGCAAGTAGAAGGGAAATTTTGGGTCCTACTTATGCTTCATATTGTAATAATTACTCTGAACCTATATAAATTTGTATTTAAAGCATTTTTCTATTTTTAATACAAATTTGTATTTAGTTAATGCAAAATTTAGAAATTTTCAACAGTATAATCACCTATAAAGAATATATTTCTGAACAATAAGAAGGAAATTTTAGGTTCAGTTTATACAGACTAACATGAATACTATGTTTTGAAAATTTCATGAAAAAAAAATTCAGAAGTTTTTGAGATATCGTGCGCGTTATGCCCAAAAACATCATTTGGAGAAAATTGACTTCAAAGTTTCTGAAACGCCGCTTCAGCTATTGAGCGTGTATAAGTCTAAAAGCCATAACTTCTGTTCTAATAGAAATTTCAAGGAAACATTTATACCAAAATGTTCAGAAAAGATAGTAGTTTAATATCTAAAAAAATTAAAAAATTGAAAATTTTAAAGCTTTAAGAGTCCTGAGACCCCTTAAGCATGCAACATTCCCCAGAATTTACCTGTCGAAACCGTACAGAAAAACCTAAAGAAATAAGATCCGAACAAAATTGAACAAAATGAAACTGACCGACCAAAATAAATCATTTTCAAATGCGATCTGTTTTCACTTCACTTTCCGTAAACCGCATGTCTCGAATAACGGTATCTGTTCACTTCTGTTCCTGCATGTTCTTACATAGTTATAATTCATTTTTTCAACCAGATTCACGGGATAACCCTGTTTCACAGGAATGCTGTACCATTCAAGCCCCATTTCCAGCGTACCATTCCTCTTTCAAAATGTCCTATCTGATGTCGATCTGTTTAAACGGTTCAAACCGTTAATAAAAATATTTTTAAAGATCGATATATAAATATTAGATTTAAAATGCAGCATTGGAATCGTTTTAAAATTAAAGTCTTCTCTTTCATCAAATACCAGTAGCAATTAAATTTTATTTTCTAGTACTTGCAATACCGGGCGTTGCCCGGGTCAGAATATATTGCACGCTTTATGACAGGAGAACCAGTCTCCTTAAGCGACGTATTTTAGCAATTTCAGCAGTGTCGCAGTTCATTGCTTCGGCGTTGAATAAAGATATCACGGTGGATATATTTGTTATCCACAATTATCACTGCAACTTCATTGACTTGAGGTGCATTAAACCTTCTTTCATGCTCACCGGTTGGTCTTTTGTCGGCCAGAATGACGATCTTATAGTTGTCTGCAACCATTCGTTCTAATTTTTAACACATTGAACACTTGACTATGGTTATGGAATAGGCGTTGTAACCCCAGAATGTGAGTAATAATCTATTTCAGTTTTTCTAACTAACAAAATATATTTGTAGGAATTTCGGTGTTTCATTTGGTATGGGCATTAGCGAGCCTACTCAATGATAAATTTGCTCTTGGACTTTCTAACCTGGGATGTATTTTTCTACGTTGCATATTGATATAGCCCGGAACGAACTCATTTGAAAGCAAGAATTGTATCGACGTATATTTTGTATTTCCTAATATTTCTTTAAAAAAGTAATTTAGAAAGTTTTTAAAGTTTTTTTAAAACGCTTGTTGTTCCTGTCAAAACCGAACTGGTAGTGGCATCAGCTTAAAATGTAACCTGTGCAGTATCAGAAGCTGTCACCATTGATTCGCAACCACTACTTTCGGAATAGGCTCATTATTTTTTGAGATTGCATAGAAATCGTAATTTAGGACATTTTTAGGACATTACAATTTAGAATGTTTTATGCTCCTGCTACCTCCAGGTAACAGTAACGTCGACATAAATAGAGCCTATGTTAGAGTAATAGCTGTCACCATCAATTTCCAAAGTTTCCAACTATTACTTCTGAAATCGATTTGATACTTCCGGAGATTGCGTGGAAATCGCAATTTAGAACGCTTTTAGAATGCTTTTCGCCTATTTTTATCCTTTTTTAAAATTCGAGTTTTTCAGGGAATTTTCTTAAAGATTATTTATATCTTATAAATAACAACCATGCCTAAATTCAAGTTATGCTAGCCCTTGCGGTATCACAATAAAAACGCAATTTAGAACGTTTTTTGATCCAGCAATTCCAACTGGTAGCGACACCGACATAAAATAGAGCCAATGTTGGAGCAAGGGCTGCCACCATCAATTTCCAACCATTACGTTTGAAATTGGTTTGGTGATTCCTGAGAATTTCAATTTAGAACTTTCTTAGAACGGTTTTCGCGTATTTTCATCCCTTTTAAATTTCGATTATTTTTTATAAAATGTTCTTAGAGATCATTTATATCTTATCAGTAACTACAATGCCGAATTTCATGTTTATACGCCGTTCAGTAAAACAAAAATCGCATTTTTAGAGCTTTTTTGCTCCTGCACCATCTTTGGTGTAGTGCCACCGTTATAAAATATAGCTTATTTTTGAGTAAGGTCTGTTACTATCATTTTGACACCATTATTTTTTAAATCGGTTCGAAACTTCATGAGCTTGTGTAAAAATCGCAATTTAGAACGTTTTAGAAAGCTTTTGCCGCATTTTCACCTCTTTTAAACTTGATTTTTTTAGTAAATGTTCTAGAGATCATTTATATCTTATAAGTAACTACCATGCAAAATTTCATATTTATAGGCTCTTCAGTAACACAAAAATTGCCTTTTTAGAAAATGTTTTGCTCCAGCACCCCCTATGAGGTAATGCCACCGACATAAAATATAGCTTGTTTTGGAGAAAGGTCTGTTACTATCATATTGACACCATTATTTTTTAAGTCGGTTCGGAACTTCCTGAGATTTTGTAAAAATCACAATTTAGAACGTTTCGGAATTCTTTTGTGTGGCCCTGTAAATGAATAATAAATATTCTTTGCACCGCATATGCTACAGAATGTATATTTAAATGCATTTCATAAAAGCATTTCAATTTCAATATGGTCGAAAGGCTGTTACATTATTAAAAACCATCTCAAATGATTTTTCCCCATAGGCCGTATGTAATGTAATTCTTTTGAGTGTCCCCGTAATCTCCCACTTCCTCGCACCACGACCAAACTGCCTTACTAACAGTGGGAGGCCAAGGCCTATCTAACCACACAACCGCGTGTGGATGGCAGTACGTGTTCATGGAGAAAAGTCTGGCTTTACCCACACACAATTATATATATATATATAGATTTTTAGATTTGCATCCAAATAATTGATATTTTGATTATTGCGTCTACCTCGCAATAGGGATACCATGAATCTGCTTGTATATATTATTCCCCTCATATAAAAAATTTTCTTGATATACCAATATCTTATACTTATACCATAATGCGAGGAAAAATTGTGTGTGTGTGTGTGTGTGTGTAAATTTTATCTTAAAATCAGCTCTAACGATTTTGACGAAATTTTGTATTTTACCATTTTAGGGCACGATAAGACCGCTGGGCTAGGTCACGTGTTCGAGAAAATTGGATTAGTGGGTCATTTTGGGTCATAATGGGTCAAGGTCAAGCTAATTATATCTAAAAAACCGCTCAATCAATTTTGACTAAATTGTATATCAAACCGTTTGTCGGCAGGAGAAAACTATTGGGTTAGGTCACATGTTCGAGAAATTTTGATTAATGGGTCATTTTTGGGTCGCTATGGATCAAGCCAGTTTTATCTAAAAAACGGTCTAATGATTTTGACTAAATTTTGCATTTGGTCGTTTTTAATTACGAGAAGACCAATGGGATAAGTCACATATTAGAGAAAATTCGATTAGTCGGTCATTTTTTGGTCACTGTGGGTCAAGAAATGTTTATCTAGAAAAGGGCTCTAATGATTTTGACGGAATTTTGTATTCTATCGTTTTCGGGCGCGAGAACCATTGGTATTGGTCGAATGTTCAAGAAAATTCAATTAGTGGGTCATTTTGGTTCACAATGGGTCAGGGTCAAGCTAATTGAATCTAAAAAAAAGCCCGAAACATTTTGACAAAATTTTGTAATATACCGTTTTTGTGCATGAAATGACCATTGAGCTAAGTAACATGTTCGAGGAAAATCGATTAGTGGTTCATTTTTGGGTCACTGCGGGCCAAGCTATTTGTATCTAAAAAAAGATGACTCAAACGATTTTGTCAAAATTTTGTATTATAGAGTTTCTGGGTATGAGAAGACAATTGGTCTAAGTCATATGTTAGAGAAAATTCAATCAGCGGATCATTTTTGGGTCACTGTGGGACAAGCTAAGTTTATCTAAATTAACAGCTGAAAACATTATTTCAAAATTTTGTATTATATCGTTTCTGAGCATGAAAATGCCATTGAGCTAAGTCACATATTCGAGAAAATTCGATTAGTGGGTAATTTTTCGGTCACTGTAGGTCAAGCTAATTGTATCTTTAAAAAAAGGCTCTAACGATTTTGACGAAAGTTTGTATTATACTGTTTCCGGGTAAGAGAAAATTTCTGGGTTAGGTCACATGTTCGAGAAAATTAGATTTATGGCTCATATTTCGGTCAGTGTGGGTCAAATTAATTTTATCTAGAAAACAACTTTAATGATTTTGATTAAATTTTGTTATCTATCGTTTTTGGGTTCAAGAACATCATTGGTCTAGGTCGCATGCTCAAGAAAATTCTATTAACCAATAATTTTGGGTCACAATGGGTCAAGGTTTACCTAATTTCATCTAAACGATTTTGACAAAATTTCTTATTACAGCTTTTCCTAGCATAAGAAGACCGTTGGGATAGGTCACATGTTTGATAAATTTAGATTAGTAGGCCCTTTTTGGGTTACCGTGGGTCAAGCTAATTTTATCTGAAAAATGACTTTAGCGATTTTTACTAAATTTTGTATTCTACCGTTTTCGGGCTCGAGATGAGCATTGGTTACGTCATGTGTTCAAAAAATTTCGGTTAGTGGGTCCCTATGGCTTAGGATCATGCCAATTTTATCTAAACAGCAAGAATTATACAGTGAGAATGAAATATCAAATTGAACCGAGAATAGAATAATTTTGACCGAGTGTAGCTCGGTGATGCCCACTAGTCTATATATATATATATATGTGTGTGTGTGTGTGTGTGTGTGTGTACCGGGTATCCCAAAAATGACTGATGGATTTTACTTGGATTACTTGCAAAAGGTGAATATTAAAAGAAAATTCTTGCATGAGAGTTATGTATGATGTCAAGAGTTTTTTATAGTGATTCTTGATTTTAGTTCGAATTTCAAACAATAGATGGCGCTGAGACCAATAGGTGCTTAGTCCAGACCCGAGTTTTGGTACTTCGAGATCCATTCAATGCATTTTAATTTCCTTTTTCGCATGGAACAAGAGAGGCTGAAAAATTGACTTGGATTTAACTGCTATTGCGTGCAGCGCCATCTATCGATGTTATTTGTAACTAAAACGGATAATCACAGCATAAAAACTCCTGACATTTTACATAGCATTCCTGCAAGAATTTTTTAATATCTGTCAGCGTTTGCAAGTTATTGAATTTTAAAATCCATCAGTCATTTTTGGGAAAGCCGGTATATATATATATATATATATATGAACTATAATTTTCCATCTTTTTATCTAAATGCCGATGTTTTTATGTTTCCGGTAGCACTATCAATAAAAGGTTTCCTTCTAAACGGCTGAATATTTAAAATTTCAAAATGTGTTACATTTCATTTATTTTACCTATCATTTGCCGCCTTGTATAAGATTGGTAATTGTAGAAAAACGTTTGTATTTCTCTCTCTCTCTCTCTCTCTCTCTCTCTCTCTATATATATATATATATATGTATATACATATATATATATATATATATATATATATATATAGAGAGAGAGAGAGAGAGAGAGAGAGAGAGAAATAGGTTGACTGATTGCTAGATATAGATAAATATTACGTTATGTATAGAGCCATACCTCTAATAACAGTAATAATACTCCACTGAATCGCCATAACAATAATAAATAAATAAGAACCATACGCACCAAAGTATAAAATTCCTATTGGTTTCTATTTATTGGGATAGATATAATATACTGACATGGGGCATCATAAGTAAAACAAAATCTTGTTTGCCAAAATGTTCATTTCTTAAGAACGAGACATTTCGCTTTTGATTAATTTCCACTAAGTGTGAACATACAGTTCGCAAAAAGAAAGTCCTTCCGCACTGTACTGGGAGAATAGGGTTGATTTCCTTGTCTTTGGTTTTCAGAATTCAGCTAATCTACAAAAAAAAAATAAAAATAAAATAAAATAAATAAATAAAAGCACAAAAAATGCAATTTAACAAATTACAACGACCATTCGGAATATGATTTTTTCAAAGACTAAAATTTAAGACATAAAAATAGCACCGAGTTGATCATACATTACGCATGCTATTAATTAAACATTAATAGTGTTATTACACGTAAAAATTGCAAGCGAGGGAAATTGCCTGCGACTCGTATGTATTATCCACCTGAAACTTATGTATTATCCAAGCATTTCATTGGCTTTTCGGGAAAAGGCTTTTCCATCGTCAGATTTCAGAAATCTGACAACCCATTTTAAATGAAATTTCATTCGTAAACTTCTAAACATCCCACATTATTACTTTTTACACCGTCGTATAGAGAAAAATATGTACTTTTAAATTCAATTTGTTTGAAAGCTGTATCTATTTTGTTTCTGATTTATTAATTTTCTTTGTAGTTCTTATTATTTTTTTGTCATAGTGGCAACAGATCTCTGTTGAAAGTAAAACGAAATACATATTACTGTATAGGCCAATCAGAAAACGAATGAAATGCGGATTAAACCAACAAAAACCTTCAGATATGCTTTTGATTTCCCATCCTGATGAGAACAATAACCATTTTCCAAATGGTTAATAAGCACCCTTTTACCGACTAGTGACATCTAAACATGATATATAGATTATTAAGAATATTTCATTATTCTTAACAGTAATTTTAATAGAAACCTTTGATTTTTTTTGTTGCAGAACTTCGTCAATTTTATTAAATTAATTAGAGTTACTGGTAGAAGAAAGATTAAATATCACGTAAATATTTGCAATAATATTTAATGCGTTTATAATAAAGAAACAAAATAAAAGACCAAAACATTCCTTTATTTTCTCGGCACATATCCTAGAATATACTAATAAGAATTATCGGAGAAACCAATATATACTATATTACAAAAGGTGACAAAGAATATATCAACATAAAATCGTTTACAAAAGCAGTTTGATTGACTTAATAATTTACAAGCGCTGTACAGATACAGCAAGACCTATTTTATCCGAAACTCGTTTAACCGAACCTCTCGTTTAACCGAAATAAATTTTTAAACCTTTTTCTCTTTTATATAATACTATCATATTTCTTGCGTGCAAAATCCATTTTAAAAGCTTTCTTTTTTTTTTAACTATCATATTCCTTGTGTCCAAGCGGTCATTCCCGAACTACGAGTACACATAAATATTTTCGGACCCCTTTCTTAGAGTTCCTTTGAATTTAACTTGCACTCCCGTAAGCTGCGGAGTGGGAATAAGGAAACGAACAAATTAGGGATTCTGAAGCTTTTGAATGTTTTGCAAAAGGTTTGACGTGGTTGGAGCAGCAGAAATACTGCGATACTGTAAACATCTCCATAACAGAGCTTCAAAACAAAGACAATCGAAACTGCGACAAACAAAACATTTTTCCAAACCCTTGTGATGTATGTAAAAGTACTTATTTTCAAAATTAAAATTCAGGTAATTTATTCTTGTTTCTAGTTTGCTATTGCTGTACTTTTATGAAGTACTTGTTACCATAATAAGAAATTTTGCATATATTTCTCCTTAATCTTAAAACTGAAGCATACTCGATTATCAAATTTCGATTTTCCGAAACAGGACCGGTTCTAATTACTTCGGATAATTGAGGTTCTACTATATTAATGAGCAATTTCATCCGGTTTGCGTACGAACAACACAGAAAACATAATACATAATAAAGATAATCACCTACATGAAGAACAGATACAATATAGTCAGAAGGGGTAATTATGACCACTTTTTACATTTTAAACATTGTTATTATTATTTTTTTTTTTTTGCTTATTTCTATTCCGAAAAGTGGTATTTTTAGTACATAGGAAGTGACTTTTATCCTTTAGGAACACCTTTTAAAAATTTTAATTCTCATAGCTGTTTTTTTTTAAGTTAAAATGATGGTTATAATTACCCCCACCAAAAACTCTCAATCACATAAGTTTGGGGTAATTAAGACCAGTAGGGAGGCGGGGGAATTATGACCTCTATATCCTCTCTTTATACTTGCCAATACACATTTGTTTTGGGCAATTGTCAGCACTTTGAACTCTAAAGTGGCAAATCCGTTTATCAAAAATTTTATAGACTTAGTTTCAAATTGCTATTGGGATCTCAAAGAGGTTTTATACAAGTAATAAGGAATATCTAATATAAAACATACATTATAAGGTTAATATCTACGCTTGAAACAAAATTTTTCCATACACAGTTTTCTCCAATATGACAGGGGTCATAATTATCCCCTGGTCATAATTACCCCACCTGGCCCTACATGTGCAATCTCAAATATTAGTTACCTGTAATTAAGACGTTATAACTCATGCTTTAAAAATTCAGAGTTGATTAAAAGCAAGAACGGAAAATCATGCGTACAGCATAGATTATGAAATGCTTTGCAACACACTCTCAATACTATTACGAAACTTCGGAGTTTACTAAGGTGAAAAAATTTGTATAAATAAACAATTTTGAAAACGTATAACCATAACGTATTGGAAAACCAAATTTCTTTTAGTAACATAAAATAGTCGAGGAAACATACGATTTTCTTGTCCAGGTCCGTATATGATCTATTCATATGCATCTACTCTACACAGTCTATATTATAAAGGACAAACATATCTGTGCGTAACGCATACGTCATTCTGCGAATGGCAACACTTAGAAATTTGAAATGAAATTTCGATTTTGCAATTTTCGGTACTGCCAATTTTTAAACTTCTACACATTACACAGTTTCAATTTTTACACCGCCGTATAGAGAAAAAAATGTACTTTTAAATGCAATATGTCTGAAAGATCTTTTTTAATTATTTTTGAGATATTAATTTTTTTATAGTTTTTAGTACCTATTTTGTATTTGTGGAAACTGAAGTACTCCATTTCTATTAAAAGTAAAGATAAAACACCCATGGCTTATTTATTTCTATTAATTATATCCTTATTGATGCCATTTTAACACTAAAAATAAAAGTAACTTTTTCTAATTTTTGAACAGAAAATGACGTCAGTCATTGAACCTTAACCGGAAACGTACGTCTGTGAGATGTTTGCGTCTACATATCTGCCCTTAACGTTTTCTCTCTCCGACATTCCTAACTTATTTTTATACTGTTTTATTAAAAAAATTGTCCTGTTAATGCATTACTATTAAAGATTAAATGTTTAAGCTCACTATTTGGTAAATTACTAAGTGTTCTATTTGTGCGCGGGATTTTCACGTTTCCGGTTAAGGGATAAAAAAAGACACACATACTTCTTCATAAATCAAAAGATTGAAGAAGATATTTTAATATTTTTACATTACGCTGATACTGAGTTTGAGACGCTAGGCAAACAGATTCAGTGAGTAAAAATGATGTCATATTTAAAACAAAATGATGATTTTCTTTGATAAAACTAAATATTTGACCAATACTAATGACCAATACTATGGCAACTAAACGCAAATTTCTGATTGGTAAATTTTCGCGGGTACTGAGATTAGAGCTTAAAGTTTTTGCGAATGTTCACATGAAAAATTGTATCGGACAAACGTGACTTTAAGTTTGGAAATATATTAACTAATAATGTATTGCGCAATAAAATACTTTTAAATTGTGAATTTGAGTAGTGCGTATGTAAATTTTGAGAATGTGAAAATAACGTGCAGTTTATTTTTTATGGCGGGGGGGGGGGGGGGATTTTATGATTTGACAAAGCGACATTCTTTTTGCTGATTTTGCATCCCGTAAAAACAAACATAAGAGACTCAATCGATAACTTCAAACATAATTACTCATCTTGATTACGTATTCTAATACAGTTTAATATTTCAATATTTTAAGCAGTTGAAGATTGTGGAAATAATACATTGGTAATTTTAGGCTAAAAACGTTATTTGTTTTAAGAGTTGGGCAACCAATGCAAGATGAATTTTTTATTGTAATTATTTTTGTAGGTATATTATAAATTCTATCTAACAGTTCCATTCCAAACATTTTAATTCGTCGAATTTCGACGGGTTCCAATTCGTATGTGTAAAGGTCATAACGTATAGCACAGTTAAAAATTTCCATTCAAGAATTTTCGCCAATTAAAGGATCTTGTTGAGAAATTTTGAGCGGCCCTTTATATGATCTATTGAATTTATAAACACCAAGTAATATTTGAATAATATTTACATTTAAAAACACATACCACAAATGAAAATGCAATTCCAACAATTAATGTTCGTAGGTTGCAACAGTTCAAATGTTCATTTTCTTTTGTCGCCAAATTCTGTTGTGTGTCCTGAGTAAACGATAAATTCTATACACACAATATTCTCTAATAAGAACATTGTAGTACAACTCAGTGATATATATCAATTTCAATATGTTTAAAATAGTGTAATAGCATTAAAATACACCATGAACGATTTTCCCCATAAACAGCAATGTAACCGAATCCTTCTGAATGTCACCATAGATGAACTGTAAAATCAGTACACTTCTTTATCAATACCGAACATGCCGTATCAAATTCCAAATAAAATATATCAGTTTCATGGCAATGGGCTTTATTTATGGCAGTTAGAGCACAGACACACAAACATACAGACCGACGGGCGCACAAAACCCATTAATAAGCACTTTTCATCTATGTTGGAAAGTGTTAAAAAGAAAATACTTACAGGATTATTAACTCCTTAATTCTAGCTACCGTGATATTCACGGGCTGTGTCTTTTATTCAGATTGTTTGACTCCCACTAGTTTTATAAAATAGTGTAATTGGCTTTTTTATAGTATCATTTTACATGTAATTAAATAAGGTGAATATTTTTTAAAGGGGTGCCAATAAGCAATTTGATTTTTTAAACCGTAATTTAATGCGATCGTTAGGGGTTTAAATTGAAGAACTCGTTCAAAATATTATATATATTATATCCAAAATTAAAATTACACAAAAAATCAACGAATCATTTTTAAGATTTAAATGTGTAATATGTGGAAAAAGAATATGAAATATATGATATTAGAAATGTAAGTAAGTAGGAGTAATAAGCCTTAATTACATCCACTAATAACCATATCGCAATATATATCCCAAACGGAAAAGTCAAAACATATACTAAAATATTTATATGCTTAAAAGACGTTACTAAAAACACATTGAAAGTAATTAAAAACATATATTAACATGTTTCAACTTCTTCACCGAGTCGTAATCAGAATGTATAAAAGAAATTACAAATACAATGCATATGATAAATGGAAAAAAAAAACCCATCGAATACAAACAAGTAAACATATAACGCACCCTACATTTTCGCTATCGCTCGTGTTCCGTCAATGTCGCGACTCCCCAAGTTGTCCAAACACTCAGTCCATATGTTCGGGATGCGATGGACATAAGAGAGTCCATTGAAATTTATTTAAGAGGTTCAGGGGTCTGTAACGATACGTTATCATTTTTCATCCCAAATATATGGATTAAATGGTTGGACAACTTCCGGAGTCGCGACATAGAGGGAACACGTGCAATAGCGAAAATGTAGGGGGCGTCATATTTTTATTTGTTCGCATTTGATGGTTTTTTTCTTCATTTTTCATATGCATTGTATTTGTAATTTCTATTAAACATTCTGATGACAACTCAGTGAAGAAGTTAAAACATGTTAAAATAGGTTTTTAAATTACTTTTAATGTGTTTTTAGTAACGTCTTTTAAGCAAATAAATATTCTAATATATGTTTTGAATTTTCCGTTTGGAATATACACTGGTTATCAAAAATTAAGGAAAAGTCACAAAATGTTAATTTTCAAATACGCGAACACTCAAAAGGAAATAATATAATTCGAGTAATTACTATCTCTACAACACAGCTAGCCCATATAACATCTCATTCATGTCACACATGGTCACAAGTGTCACAATCACTACGGTGAAGCAAAAAATAGGAAATTCCATACATCTCATTATGAGTCTCAAATGATCACTATATGTGACTCCACTGAGAAGTCAATGTGACTGCTGCTTTGTGACAAGTCACCAGGTGACTTTACAATGCAGTTAGATTGTGACTCTAATGTGACTGCAATTTTGAGACTCAATTTCATAGTCATCATGAACGTTGCATTATGATAAGTCACCAAATAAAATCATATTATAGTCACATGGAGACTTTTCCCAAAAGAGCACAATGGTGACTTCACAGTAGTCTCTCTGTCACCTGAAAGTCATCATGTGACTTTAATGTGACATTATTTGGTAACTTATTACAATGCAGTGTTCACGATGACTTTGAAATCGAGACTACAAATGACAGTCACATGAGAGTCACAATGTAACTACACTGTAAAGTCTCATGGGGACTCGTCCCAAAGCAGCAGTAACAGTGACGTCTCAGTGGAGTCACATATAGTGATCATTTGAGACTCATAATGAGAGGTATGGAATTTCCTATTTTTTGTGTCACCGTAGTGACTGTGGCATTTGCGACAATGTGTGACATGAATGAGATGTTATATGGACTAGCTGTGTTGTAGAGATAGTAATTACTTGAATTATATTATTTCCTTTTGACTGTTCGCTATTTGAAAATTAGCATTTTGTGACTTTTCCTTAATTTTTGATAACCAGTGTATATTGTGATATGATATTAGGATATTCTGTAAAAGTAAACATTTCAAAAATAAATATTATATAAACTTATACTTGTTCAAATCGTAAAAGTCTGCGGTTAAATAAACGTAAATCATGAATAGTGGCAACCAAAAATTGTTGCAGTTGACAAATATGTAGAATTTAAGAGACATGATGAGGCATTATCACCAATCTGGGCAATCACCATGACCAAGGTAGGCCTAAAATATGTTCAATAAATGTGGTAAATCAGCCTATTTTTATAACATGAAAGTATCTTTCGTTAGCTTACTATAGTATAGGGAATTAATTTTTCTGAGAATAGACATTTTCTTCTGCGGAAGTGGACATGGAAAAGAGGATTAAATTTTTGGGAATAGGAATTTTTGAAACATAAATTACTGTACCTAAATTAAAACATAGAATTTATGGATATAAAAAATTCTATAAAAATAAAACAAATCTTATTTTACTGAACTTTTCTGATGAAATATTTAATAAAATAAAATAATACGTCAACAGTAATAAGTAAAATAATACGCTGTAAAAGCAAATTTACGATTTCCAATTATATTCTGCTATAGGTAAAATAATGCTACAATAATATCAGAGGGAATTAAATATTTTAATCTTAGAGGATGACGCTGAATAACAAGTAGATAGAAATAATTTGATTTTAATTAAAATTTCATTTCACTGAAGTATACTGCAGTTTACCAAAATATTTCATGTATTTAATTAATATATAATGCTGTGAATTCTAATTCAGTATAACTGCAATTAGCCAATTCATTTTTAATTAATGTCTTTTACTTTAGATGTTTACTCTGCTGATATCGCGAAAATACTCTTTAGTAACGAAACTTATATTTTATATTTAGATGTTTACTATATATTACACGGACAATTAGTTTCTCCATATTGTTTCATTTGGTATTTGTGACGCTGTGTAAAATTAATAACTTAATGTCTGAAATATTTTTCGTAAAATTTCAAATATTAATACAGTGTATTTTAATTGACATTTAGAATGAAATTGATATTTTAAAATGTTTAATAATAAATTTTGTATTACATGTCATGCATTAAATTAAGATTTTCTTTAAGCGTGTAACGTATTCGTAGTATATAGGGCGTGAAGTTATATTAAAAAATGAATGATTTAATACTTAATTTATGAAATTATAAAGTTAACTATTATAAAGCTAACTTCATTGTAAAATTAACAATTATAAGGTTTAATGCATTATGATGTTAAATATTGAAAAAAAAAATATAACATGTAATATAAATCTAACAAAAACATAGGTGTGAAAAAAGGGAGCCAAGTTCTGTAAAGACAATGGCAAGAAAAGAGGTGATATCTAAGTGGGTGCCAAGTTCAAATAAAATTCCCTCAAATTAACCTACTGAAGTATTATAGCATTTTTTAAATTGTTTAGAAGTAAAAATTATTGATAGCACATTAATAATAAATCTAGAACTTGGCAAGTTTTTACCTAGGAGTCATTTATTTTTATTAACGACATTATTATATCAAAACTTGTTACTTCATATTTGGAAGCCTTCATTTGAGTGAGCTCCTTCCCTTGAAGGGTGGTGGGATAAAATATATCCCACCTAATTTTAACTGCAAAATGTCACATTGACACTAGAACTCAGGACTAAAAAGTTTAATTTTATTAAATACCTGAAAAGTAGATTTTACCCATTTTGAAATAAATTCGTTTTTAAATTCTGTTGTAATTCAATCATTTCAGCATGTCACGAATAAAAGCTCTTTGCCCCTGAAGGGTTAAAGGGGTGCAGTCTCTAGAGGGATGACAAAGAACAAGCGTAAGATATCTGTCTGTTTCTCAGTCCTTTTAGTATGTTTGCATTGAGGTTTCCGAAGGGTGGGTGCTAGATTTATAACCAAAGACGAGCGAGAGTGTATTTGTGTATTCATTGGTTTATAAAATCTTTAACATGTGTCATTTGCTTATAATAATAAATATATTAATGTATTTATAATGACATTGTTGTTAATATTAACATCATCATTTTACTAAGACATGAAATTGATAGACATAACATTTATCAAAAGTTGCCAAGTTCTAGATTTATTATTAATATGCTATCAATAATTTTTATTTCTAAACAATTTAAAAAATGCTATAATAAGTTAAATGGTTAATGGTAAGTTTGAGTGAATTTTATTTGAATTTGGAACCCACTTAGATATCACTTCTTTTCTTGCCATTGTCTTTACAGAACATGGCTTCCTTTTTCCACACCTATGTTTTTGTTAGATATCATTACTTTTTGTAAAGATACAATATATTTAGACACTTTACTTAATGCTTTTTAATGTGTTTACATGTGACAATTTTATTCACTAAGAAACATTCAATTTTAATTTAATTTCCTACAACAAGCTATTTGGCTGTCAATTTGCGACAGAAATCTATATTTTAATACTGCTACACTGAATGCATGTTTTGAAACGAAATGCATTGATTCGAAATTCTTATTGTTTCTGAAACAACAATTCCTATTAAATTCCTATATTAAATTTTCCTATTAAATTTTCCAATTAAATATCCCATAGCTGGGCCTAATTTTTTGTACTGAAAGTGAAAAATAAAGTTATGTGCTTATGCCATACTATGTATGAATTCATCCATGAGTGTCGGCAAAGAGGCTGTGAAGAGGAAGGACATTGCCCCTCCCTGGATTTTCAAATTTAATTAGCTAAATATCCTTTTCTCTGATGATTTTCAAAATAACAAGTGGGTAAGTGTGATCACAGATCGCACAGGGGTTTTCGTTTAATATTCCTTTCAAAAAACTTTATCATTTTGAAAAATCTGTTAGTTTCGCATTTGGCAACCAGGGGCGCACTCTATTCTAAACAAACCTCTATCCGAACGAAACTCCATTTTACATACTATCCGTAGATATATTAGTCGAGGGGATTGAGCCCATAGCATCCGAGATAAGTAGGCGCCCCTGGCGGTAAAAAGTGGAACTAAAATATGTAAGGCTATGGTGCATAGTATGAAAGAATGGTCAAAGAGGTGTCGGCAAAAGTTGGAAAAGTGCTCCCCGGGTGAAAAGGGCGGAGGTTAGAAAAATTGCTTAAAATACACAACTTTGGGCCCGGTAGAGTAAATAATATAAGACTTTTTAAAAAATTTAAGATTTGTCGTGTGGTCTGAGGTATTCAGCTATGCGTATGCAAAAAGTCATGTCTCCAACATAATTAGGGGCTCCCTTAAAAAGAATTGCTTAAAATACATATGTGGTAGCTCAAAGAGCTACGCACAGAGCGTAAGACTTTTTCAAGATTTTATGATTTGTCGCCTGGCCTCAGGTATTCTGCAATAAGTATGCAAAATGTCAAATATGCAATTTAATAAGGGGCTCAGTTAGAAAGAATTGCTTAAAATACTCATGTAGAAGCCCAAATGGTTAAATGTACGATTTTTTCAAAATTTTGTGATTTGTCATTTGATGTGTGTTCAGCTATAAGTATGCAAATTTTCACGCCTCCAACCTAATTAGGGGCTCACTTAGAAAGAATTGTTTAAAATACACATGTGGGAGCCCAAAGGGTTAAATGTACGGCTTTTTCAAAATTTTATTATTTGTCGTTCGATGTGAGGTGTTCAGCTATAAGTATGCAAAATTTCACGCCTCCAGCATAATTAGAGACTCACTTTGAAAGAATTGTTTAAAATACACATGGCGGAGCCCATAGGGTTAAATGTACGGTATTTTCAAAATTTTATGATTTGTCGTTTGATGTGAGGTGTTCAGCTTTAAGTATGCAAAATTTCACGCCTCCAACATAATTAGAGGCTCACTTTGAAAGAATTGTTTAAAATACACATGGCAGAGCCCAAAGGGTTAAATGTACGACATTTTCAAAATTTTATGATTTCTCGTTTGATGTGAGGTGTTCAGCTATAAGTATGCAAAATTTCATGCCTCCAACATAATTAGAGGCTCACTTTGAAACAATTGTTTAAAATACACATGGGGGAACCCAAACGGCTAAATGTACGACTTTTTGAAAATTTTATGATTTCTCGTTTGATGTGAGGTGTTCAGCAATAAGTATGCGAAATGTCACGCCTCCAACCTAATTAGGGCTCACTTAGAACGAATTGTATAAAATACACATGTGAGACCCCAAAGTGTTAAATTTACAACTTTTTCAAAATTTTATAATTTGTCATTTGATGTGAGGTGTTCAGCTATAAGTATTCAAAATTCCATGCCTCCAACCTAATTAGTGCTTACTTAGAAAGTATTTTTTTAAAATACACATGTGGGAGCCCAAAGGGTTAAATATACTGCTTTTTCAAAATTTTAAAGATTTTCGTTTGATGTGAGATGTTCAGCTTTATGTATGCACAATTTGACGCCTCAAACCTAATTAGGGCTCACTTAAAAAGGATTGTTTAAAATACACATGTGAGACCCCAAAGGGTTAAATTTACAACTTTTTCAAAATTTTATAATTTGTCATTTGATGTGAGGTGTTCAGCTATAAGTATGCAAAATTCCTACCTCCGACCTAATTAGTGCTCACTTAGAAAGTATTTTTTAAAAATACACATGTGGGAGCCCAAAGGGTTAAATGGATGACTTTTTCAAAATTTTATGATTTGTCGTTTGATGTGAGGTTTTCAGCTATAAGTCTGTAAAATTTCACGCCTCCAACCTAATTCAGGAAACACTTAGAAAGACTTGTTTAAAATACACATGTGGGAGCCAAAGGGTTAAATGTACGACTTTTTCAAAATTTTATGTTTTGTCGTATGATGTGGGGGTGTTCAGCTATAAGTATGCAAAATTGCAAGTCTCCAACATGTACAGTTTCTGAGAATGGGCTGTGTGAAGGACAGAATATCTCAATTTGTTGATTTTCTGTAAGCAAGTAAACCCAGATAAACCCCCAGTAAGTAGATAGGTTTACAATGGAAGTCTATTTGAATATATAAGTCTATGGCGAAATATTAGAGATATCGCCAAGGTGGCGTTACTTTTGGCGACTAATTTTGGTAGCCAAATTTGGCGATATATCACCATATTGGCGAGAACCTTGCGGTATTTGGCGACAGAACAGAGTCCCGTTCTACGGCTAATTAAAATTTCGCCTAATAGACGTAATGTTAAAGTAAAAATGGACATTCCCAGGTGGGTAATTCATCGATTTTCACATTTTTTCCCCTAGTTTTACAGTGTAAACAAACTTCGCACCAAATTTGAAGTCTGTAGCTGCAGTAGATATACGAGATCTTTTTGATGAGTGAGTCAGTCAGTCAGTCAGTCAGTCAGTCAGTCAGTCAATGGTAAAATTATCGATTATCAGACAATTTCAAATGTCATTATCTCGGAAACTAATTATGCGTTATTTATAAAATTTTGGATTTTAGGTAATTAGGGTAGCCTTACTATACTTTTCGTATAACAAGTACGTAGGCCTCATAGATTTTTAGTAGTAGAGCATTGAAATTTGACGAAAACAGCTCGAAATGTTTCGTGTAAATAACACACGGCTATGTCAAACGAACTTGACTGAAACACTACCGTGTGTCTAGATATAGTGTTCATATTCAAAAATTGCAATTTTCCTAAAGAAAGCTGACAAGACCGAATATCAGAATACTTTGCCTTTAGTTTACATATACTATCTTGCGTTTTTTTTCTTTTATCGATTCTTATAAATAGAATAAAACAGGGATTCTTGATCTGTTTGTCACCATGAACAAATTTTATTATATCCTCAGTCTTCGTGGACCACCATGGTAAAATAATAAGATTTCTTAGAATATCAAATAGACGATATAGGAACTATGTGTACTATTTTTTTATGCCTTTCTTTTCTCTCCAAGATTTGCCTTATTTCAGATGAGGAAACACTTTTAAGGATACTTAAGTTATTATGATTTTCTCTTGAGTAAGCTGCAGGCCCCTTTGAGTTTGCAAAGCTTGTATTCGTATTACCAAACGGTCAGCATATTCTACAAATTTCGTAATACAGGGTGTCCACTCTCAACGATGTCTACTGGCTAATTTCTAAATATTTAGTCATACACATATAGTTACCAGTTAAAAAATGTTTCAAATCTAATAACAAATTACTTTAAAAGTATTTTTGATCAATGAAAACATTTCTTAAAAAGTTACGTAACTTAAAATTTTATATGTTTTCGAATATTCCCCAGGACGTTTTACTACAAGTGATTTTTATTAAAAAATTCCTATTACACTAACATATAAGACAAAAAAAAAGTCCCATTCAAATTACATAAAATTGACCGAGTTATGAAACACTGAATTGCATGACTTATGGCAATTTTCCGCAAGTATTTTTGATCAATGATAACATTTCTTAAAAAGTTACGTAACTTAAAATTTTATATGTTTTCGAATATTCCCCAGGACGTTTTACTACAAGTGATTTTTATTAAAAAATTCCTATTACACTAACATATAAGACAAAAAAAAAAGTCCCATTCAAATTACATAAAATTGACCGAGTTATGAAACACTGAATTGCATGACTTATGGCAATTTTCCGCATAAGAACCCGGATGATTTTGGCCAAGCTGCAAGTGTTCGTATGCAAAGTCCTTAATTTATTGGAAGTATTACTGCATTATAGCCAAAGGAAATCACTTCGAGTAAGTTTTAAGATAGCTTTAATTTTGAAAAGAATTGCACTTGTAGCTGTTCGCCATTTCATTTAAACACATATTTTAGTACAAGTTGTATAATTTTCTTTAAAGTATCAAAATGAAAAGAGATTTCAAATATACATTAAAATGTGAATGTTATTCTTTATTATTTCTTTTATATATGATGTGAATGACCCTATTTCGCAGCTAAGAAGATGCTTTGACTTTAAACAGCTATTAATCGGACAATTTTAATCGTAGATAAATGGGACTTTTTTTTTGTTATTTTTTAGTGCAATAGGATATTTTTACTAACTATAACTTATAGGACCGTTGACCGTATAAAAATTTAAAGTCCGTAATTTTTCAAGAAATGTTTTTGTTGACCCGAATCACTTTTAGAATACTTCTTTACCTCATTTAAAACATTTTAATAATTGGATTTATATGTCTATGCCTAACGGTTCCGAAATTAGCCATTGGACACTGTTGAGAGTGGACACTTTGTATAATGAAGTTCAGGTAGAATTAAAAGGTACATATAAAAGTAAATTATTATTAACTCATACAAACTGCCATTATAATGTTATCTATATCGCTTGAAAGTGTAGAATGTAATAACATAAAAATTTAGATGACAGTATTTAAATACTCGTGCACTTGAATAATATCTGCTGCCGCATACACTATACCTGTGCATACAACTTGCGAATTATAACGTGCTGTAAAAGCCTCCATTTTCTGAGCACATTTTTCAAATCAAAGCATTAAAGATATTAATGCATGACTCTTTCTTATTCATTTTCAGTCTTTTTTCCATATTATTCTTTGAAATGCGTTATTAACCCTTTATGTTCTGACTTATGAATTCATAGAAATTTTATCTTCTAAAGCATTTTTTGCGAATTGTTTTAACTACATTAGAATATTTATATAATCATTTAATACATTTTAGAATAATTTAGAAGGATTAATTGAATTTTAAATTATGCGGATTTTGTGCGATATTTATTATCGCAGTCAAATCTTTTATTTTAAATATTTTTCTTAGTATTTTGCAGAATTAGGAAATGTAGAAATATAATGTTCTTACAATAGAAATATAGAAATATTTTCTAATTGAAAAATCCCCCCCCCCCCCCAAACGCCAAAAAAGCTGAAAAGATGCAAAGTGAAAATAAATCATCCTTTTAAAAGTATTTTTGTTTTGTATAACCAATTATGCTTTTGGAACAACATAAAACAATTTATCTGTAACTCATTCTAAACTGACTACAGCTATTCGATGTATTAAATGAATTTTATAAGAAGATATTTTAATGGTACTTATAAGTACTATCAGTAGACAAAGGCTTAAAGAACAAAATTGGAATAAAGAATAAAAGTATTCTTTTTTATTATTCTTTGACAGATAAACAAAGGGTGATTTATTACGGTTAGCCAATTCATAAAGATAATAATTTGTATGAAAATTAATTTTATCTTTTGGTTTGACTTTAAAAAAAAATCTTTGAACTTTTAAAAATGGATTTCTCATTTTCTATAGCTTTTATACTGAATTTTTTTGATAAAAATTTCGAAAGAGATAAAAGTGAATACGATCCTCAGCGATATCGATTTTGATATTAGCGAACAAGGGTAGACTATACGCATAAAAAGAATGGCGTAGATTTTTATATGATAATTTTATTACAAGTATATATTTTTCATGTATTAAATCATTTGTAAATGTAAGAATATTTTTTTACATCAAGATAAAGTATCATTAAAGGAAATAAAAATAAAAGTTATGATCTTTCTTTTTTTTTCAATGTTAGTATCAAGGAAAATAAAAAAATTAAAATTTAGTGTTTTTTTACTGCATAGGACATGGTTCAAACATTGATAAGTATGTTAAAAATTAATGACATTTATTACATTTCTTGTGAAAGAAATAAAATTATTCTCAAAATGCGTCTCTAAACTTAATATGGCGATTTATTAAATTTAGTACTAGAGATATCTAATAAAACTACTAAAACTCGGTGGCGCTCGGATTTCTCGGGATCATGATCAACAAATGCCCAACTCTGTTTCTGAAAATAGGGACATGAGGAGTTCTACATCATACGACAGTTGGTTAACGTTAGGTGGGACTCTTAGTGTTTTGTTTTTATACAAGCACTGTACAGTTATCAACCCTGAAGGAATGAAAATTTAAGGGAATCTTGTCTAGAGCGGAGTCAAACTCCCGATCTTTAGCGTGATGGCACGTTCGCTGACAATTAGGAAGACACGATTTTTATCTAAGCGATATATATATGCAATAACTTGTTCTAAGAGGTGCACCAGATTAATGTAGATGGCTTTTAAAATATGATAAAAACTTATACAAGTAGTATTTGACGTTTGAAACTGTAAATCCTTCCACATACTTAGTAAACATTTTTATTAATCATTTTAAGATGATAAGCATATGTTTATGAATTTCATAAAAATATTGATGGAGATACAGTGAATATTTTAAATTTCAAAATGCTGTACCTACCATTTTTTAGCCCCTCGATAGGTATTTTCTTCGGATAGATCACTTTTTTACAAACTCCAGAAATAATTTAAATTAAGAGAATTTTAAAGTTATTTTACGTCAATTACAATATATGACATACTCCCCGATTAATATTATTGAGAACGTATTAAAATGAGTATGAAATGACGTTTATGAAATATAAAGCAGGACATTTATACGATAAAAGTGTTCATTTTATTTTTTTTTTAAATTATTGCAATAACATTGCATGTCTCTCGTGTATGTTTGGGTGTGTGATAAAATGAATTGATAAGAGATAATGCAATCGTACAAATACCTATTATATATAATAGAATAACGCTACAAAAATGGCATTTTAATGAATTTTTAACGGATGTTTTTGGATTGTTAAAAAAGTCTTATGGATTTTAAATAAAAATATTACCTATCACAAATTCCATATTAATAACTTTTTTAAATTACAAAAATTATTGACGGATATAACAGAAGTGTCATTTTAGTTTTACAAATGTTGTTTAAAAAAAATCTCTCTACCGAAAAGTGTCATTCGAGAGAAGATATTTTTTTCCGCATGATCCTCGAAATTGCAGCACATTTTGAGTCTGTTTTTTTTTAGAGAAGAGGTGAAAATTGCTTCTGCAAGTATATAAATGTATCTCTTTTATACAATCATAGCCATCGCCTTTCTCTTTGCTTTCTTCGGTCTGAGTTACATACTTGTTCCAAAGAAATGAAATGAGTTAAAGAAATTTATTGTTTCAGTCGTTGTTTACCTTGACATGCTGTACCGTTTAGAGATAAATTATCTGTGAGTACTTGCCAAGTCGTGTCTGGAATTCGACGTCTTTTATTAAAGTGACAGAAAAATATGAAAAGAAAACAATTTTTATTGACAGGAAAAGTTAAAATTATGGAAATACTTATGCTCATTTTCAACATCTAATTCAACCTAGAAAACCTCGGTAGAACGCTCTAATGAAATTCAGGATAAAACAGATTAGGCCTGGTCAAGGCGAAGTCCAATCAGATTGACGTTGAATACAATCTGAGCGTTCGACCTAGGTTTTCCTAAGTTGAGGTAGATGGTGAATACGAGCATTAGTGTTGAGGCAAGTACAGTCGTGGCCAAAAGTTTAGGACCACCGTTCAGAAACTAGTGTTTTGGCAATTGAAACCACTGCTAACGTCATAAATCAAATCGATTGCGTCAGATGACGTCATTCCGTCTGGCACTGGAGTACTGTATTCTCTTTTTGTTTGATCTTTGAGTAATAACCGTCGCAGACGGAATTGTTGCTTGTTTTACAAGTTTTGAAAACATATGAAAATGGGTCGAAAATCATCAGTTTCTGAAGCTCAGCTTGCACAAATTGTTATTCTTCATAATGAAGGATATTCTGAACAACTAATTAGTGAACTAGTAAGACGTAGTAAGAATGCAGTTCACAATGCGATCAAGAAAATTAAAGAAACAGGGACTTACGTTGAGGCCAAAAGGTGTGATCGACCTCGTAAAACCACACCTAGGGATGACCATGTCATTAGGAGAATAGCAGTTCGTCCTCCAATGAGTTCCGCAAGCAAGATACGATCAGTACTGCTTGCAAAAGGTGCGGATGTCAATCGTAGAACAATAAGTCGACGTTTGTTCGACGACTTTCATTTAAAATCCCATAAACCTGCGAAAAAAACCAGGTTAACAGCGGCCATGAGAGCTAAGCGCTTGGACTTTGTCAAGAAACATGCCAAATGGACAATTCGTCAGTGGCACCTAGTATTTTTTCGGACGAATCTACCATACAGCAGTTCTCTACACGCAAGCACTATGTCAATAGACCTCCTGGAAAGCGATTCGATGAACCTTACACTTTACAGACTGTTAAACACTCCCCAAATGTCATGATTTGGGTTGGAATGTCAGTGAACGGAACGGCTGCATAGTTCTTCCTACCACCAGGAATCACTATGAATGGAAAAAAATACGTGGATTTGTTGAAGGAAAAGTTAGAATTACACATGACCGTTCATAAATGCACAATTTTTATGCATGATGGTGCACCATGTCATCGCTCTAAAATTGTTACTCAGTTTTTGAAGACAAAGAAAATTCAAATCCTTGACTGACCTGGAAACAGCCCCGATTTGAATCCAATTGAAAACTTATAGACTCTCTTAAAGCACAAGATCTCTCAGAAATTTCCAACAAGTGTTAAGGAACTGGAAAAAGCAATTAAGGCAGTTTGGGTGAAAGAATTTCCAACTGCATACTGCCGAAGTCTGTTAGAGAGAATGCCAAAACGTTTGCAGGATGTAATAAAAGCTAACGGCAGACCAACAAAATATTGATTTTTCTGTAAAATTTGTGCTGAATGAATCTAATTTATATGCGTAGAAATGTAATATTCATGTAATAAACGAGTAATAATTTTACTAACGAGTGAGTATTCAATTTATTGTCTGGATCATAATTTTCAGTGCTGGTCCTAAACTTATGGCCACGACTGTAGATGTAACGATGAATTTGATATGGCTAGTACTACATTAGCTTCCATCTTAAAGGAAAAGGACGAAATTTAAAACTTTTTTGAGCGGTCTAATGTGTGTCCAGATAGGAAAATATTACGATTTGGAGACTATCAAGTCATTGATATAGCTGTATGCTCTTATTTGAAAGATATTAGATTTTAAAAAAACTTCTTGTTTCGGGACGAAAGTTACAAGGTAAAGGGAAAGAATTTTTAGAGACCGAAAAAAAAGTGTTTGATGCAAGTCGTATTTGTCTATTTCATTTCTGTAACAGGCATGGTAAAGCATGGAAATAAATTTCTGGAGAAGAAAAGAGAGCCATTGTGTCAGTTTTGCATGAATGGAAAGAAAAAAAATTATGGAAATATTAGAGAAATATCCACTAGAAAATATTTTTAATATCGATGGAACTGCTTTTTTTATCAGCTTCTACCGAATTGGACCATGGCAATAAAGGGTGAAAATTATAAAGAACGGGGGAATTATAAAATAAAATTTTCTATTTTGTTTTACTGTAATGCCTCGGGCACAGAAATGTAAAGGCCTTAGTCTTTGACATCTGAAAAACCAAATCGCTTTATATATGCGAAAAAACGTCCATTAGGGTGGAACGAATTTTTTTTTTTTTTTTTTTTTTTTTTTTTTTTTTTTTTTTTAATTTCGATATGTAATAGAGATAAAAAAGTTGTTTAATGCCTTTTTTAAGACAGTCTTAAAATATTTTAACAGACATAATATATTTAGAGGTGCCGCAAGAGACTTGAATATATGTATTTTTAAGTAGATTTTACGAATTTTGATAAATTTGGTTTAGTGAAAAAAAATATTTTAAAGACCAAATGCCTGTTTTCAATTTTAAAACAATACACATAATCTACTTTACAGTACACATTTATAGTTTTATTCTGCATACCTTTAATATTTATGCTACGAAATCTTGCATCGTTTAAATTAAATTTTTTTTAGATTTTAACAGTATTTCGTAATAGAAAGGTTTAACCTTACTTTTAACTTAAAAACGCGGCAAAACATTTTTCAGTTCTGAAAATTAATAGTCAAAAGGAGAACAGTACGTGGTTTGAAGTTACCTTGATTCAAGTGGCATATTATTGGCTGGCATAGGGTGGAGGTGGAAGAAGAGAAGCTTGTAGCTGTAGCAATGGTCTGGTCACATATTTCTGTCGTCAGTCGGTGCAGGCAAACGAATCTTTTGGGTAATAAATGATTTTATGCTGTTCTTTACTGGATTTGTTTTGTTTATGAATATGTCAGCTTGAATATTAGTACAATAATTTATTAGTTAATACTTTATCTTTAGTGTGATGGCAGTGTCAAGACCAGTTCAGACCAGACAAAAGTTAGAATTCCCAATATTTAGGTTCCCTAAACAATTAGGTGATTTAAGTCTTCCAACTTATTATGACATTATGAAATATTATCTTTATATTCGACATGAACTGAAACCAGACAAGACATCAAAAGAACCAACGGTGAGTGAAATACTTGATATTCATATTAAGAAAGTTGAATCTATTTGGTCGAAAGCATCTATTCCGGTAGTATCTCGCACTCGCATGTTATGAATGGGAAAACCTATCACCATAATTACAGAGGTAGTTTAAGATCAAGAAGTAGAAAAGGTACAGAAAAATATGATTGAATTGCAGCAAAGTTTTTAAATGAAAGCAAACGTCTTTTCGATGTAACAGCCCGTAATTGCAAAGAATTTTCTGTTTGTAAGTGCGAAAAAAGAAAAAAGAAAAAAATTTATCTAAACTTGTTTTTACTTGACCGAAGAACAGTGAGAAAAATGTATATAAGTGGAGTATATAAAGTTTTTTCCAAGATTTTAACACAAAGGGAAGAGAGGAAGCAACAGGTAATACAGCAACAATTAAAATACAAGTACAATCAGAAATTAGTAGTTAAGGCTACAAGAAAAGCTGAAAATGATGCCATTCAATCAGATCCTGAGCAGAAATTTAAAGGAAATGTAACATACAATCCCAAAAATTCCTCTACTTCTTTTTTGGATTCAACTACAAGTGAGCAAATGCGAGTAGAACTTCCAACAGTAGCAAATGCCTGTGACCGAACTGGAGTTTCAGACACAGTTGCTTCGACTATCGCAAGTGCTGTTCTTAAAGATTTTGGAATGATTACAGAGGAGAACAAAAGTAAGGCAATTGATAGGATGAAAATTCAAAGAGATAGAGCAAAGAATCAAATAAAAGAGATAGTAAGAAGCCTTAACCAAGTTATAGAAAATATAGGTTTGTTTTTCGATGGAAGAAAAGATAATCAATTTGCAAGATAAAAAAGGAAACAAAATTTACAAAAAGACGGTCATCGAAGAACATACTTCTTTAGTAAAAGAGCCCAATTCATCCTTTTTAGGGCATGTAACCCCTACTTTTGGAACAGACGAAGCTATAAAAACAGCATAATAGCGTACTTTAATGGTAACAATCATTTGAACATATCAACTGTAACTGCTATTGAGTGTGATGGGGCAGTCACAAACAATGTAGTTAATAAAGGTGTGGTTGCTTTAATAGAAAAAATATCTATATAGGACACTGCAGTGGTTAATTTGTTTGTTCCACTTAAATGAATTGCTTTTGCACCATCTGTTTATGGAAAAATAATGGGCCCTAATGCATCAGACGGGGTTTTAGGAAAACAACTTGAAAATTGTAACGAAATTCCAGTGGTTAAGTTCCTGCCTATGCAACACAACCTTTCTAATGTTAGAATAATTGAAGATTTGAGCACAGACCAAAAATATTTACTTGAAATGTGCACATCAATCTCAAGCGGTGCATGGTTTCCAGATCTGCCCTTAAAATAACCAGGAAAGTTGGCTCATTCTCGATGGCTTATGTTAGCAAGTCGCATTCTTCGGGTTTATGTTGGAACAGAGAATCCTTGAGATAACCTTAAAGCTTTAACAGAGTATGTTATGAAAGTGTATGTATTAAGGTTCCATATTAAGCTTAAACCATCACGCGTAAATGGTTCCAAACATTTTTGAAGACTAAAAAAAAAAATCACGCTTCTTTTGTGATCAACATCTAAAAATAATTGACCCAGTTATACAGAGATATATTTATTACGCTCACCCAGAAAACGTGCTTCTCTGTATGTTAAGTGATGAGGGAAAGCACACAAGAGAGTTGGGTCTTCGCCGACTTCTAAAAGCAAGATTGGAAGAAAAAAATGGCGTCAGAAAGTTTGTGGTAACCAAGCTCAATTTCCATACTGAAGATTACATTGATATGATTAAGTAGGCGGATATAGGAATCACAGAGCCTCCAATGACAAAATGCATAACTGGTGAGGATTTAAAAATGTATATAAGTGAAGCAAGAGAACCGAGTTGTCAATTGCCATCTATAGATTTCCGTCGTTTACTCTGTAATACACAAGCCGTAGAAAGAGTTATAAAGCTTGTGACAGAGTCATGAATAAGTGTCTTTGGTCCTAAAGAAAGAGAAGGCTTTATTAAAGCAAAAATTTCTTCGCAAAAGTTGATGCCAAAATTTGACAGCAAAACACATTTTATCTAATAATCAAGAAAATTTAATAACCAAATAAATGTGAAACTAATAATGTAATGGAATATTCTAATTATACTTTAATATTTGTTTTGTTTCAATAACACTGGTTATTAATTATGTCATGACATTTGTTCTATTTTCTTCAAATATAGTGACTTATTACTGTTTATGTTGCATGCTTGTGTTTAATCCCTTTCCAAAAAATTAAAAAAGAAAAAGGCCCTAACAACTCGTAAGTTTATTTTTATTAATAATTAGTTATTTTAAAAAGTTTTACATACTATTTTAAAAAGTGTGTTTGAACAACTATTTTTTAGCAAAATTGTAATTACAGCAGTTAAATTCAAACTAATATTACATCTTGATTTTTTTTTTTTTTTAAAAGCTCATTTATTTCACTTTTGCAGAAAATGAATGCATAAATTTAGATTAATAAAACTTAATATTATTGTTGTTACAGTAAAGAAGCATCTAGATTGCTATTAAAAATATTTGATTTATAAAATGTAAAAATAAAACAGTGAAGAAATTATAATTTTATGTTAAATTTGGACTTTTTGTAAAAAAATCCGTATTTTTAAGTCTCTTCCCAGCAAACACATACCTTTCGGCATACGATCGGACCGCAGATGGCAGTGTCGGTTAAGTGTCGGCATGGGCACAGTGGTTTCGGTGAAGTGTCGGCAACATGTCGGCAACTGAAACTCAAGAATGTGCTTTTTCGACTGCCGGTTACTGTAATCGGTCCCCTTATGGTTATATATCGGCAAGCGACTTACACCGGCAAGTGACTCAGGACCGGTATGTTATTTCTGATAGTGGCCCGATTAGATTTGCCAACATCGGTCCAAATTCGGAATTTTTAGTCGTAGCCGACATTTTTTTTTCTTTTTCTTAATTTTGTTTGAGTTTGAGTTTTGATAAGATTTGTATATTTCATGTATTTCGTATAAAATTCTAACAGTGATAAACAAAAAAAAAAGTCAAAAATAGCCTAAATTTATTTATTTTTAAAAAATTGTTTCTGAATTCATTTTATAAAGGACTTACAATTATTTGAATCACCAAAAGAGTTTTTTATATCGCTTATTAAAATTATTATTCATTTTAAACTTAATCGTAGAAAAAAAAAGCTATGTTTCTTTTTTTTTATTTAAAAATCAAATTATTAAAAAGTGTTTAAAATTATTTTACAAGCTATAAAAAATAAAAATAAAAACTACCCAAATTTTTAGCATTAAAATTTAAAAAGAAGATTCAGAAAATACTCGCTTCTAAAAAAAGATTTACCACAGGAAAAAAAAAAAGAAAGAAAGATAAATTAACATTTCTATGTTATTTGATGATTAAAAAATGTTGATAAGTAAATGAATCATTATTGCTAGATAATCACTAAAAATATATTCTACATGAAATCATTCAATGGCAAAAAATAAATTCTTATTCTAATTAAAGTGATTAATTAACAACTTATATTTTTATTAAAATTAGTTTTTCTATGTTACAAATATATATTTCTATAACAGAAAAAGCTCTGAAATTCGCTTATTTTATTTAGTAAGCATTCTTAAATTTATAAGAAATATTCAGAAATATCCCCCATTTAAAAATTATCTTCCAAAAGAAAAAAATATGTAAATTAATATTTATTTTATTTTTAAATTAAAAATATTGATAAGTAACAAATTAATATTGCAACATACTCATTAAATATATGTTCTACTTTAAATCATCAAAAAAGACTGATTGTTACTAAAATTAATTAATTACCAACTTTTTATTTATTAAAATAAATTTTTCCATGTTAAAAATATATATTTTATAAATTAACGCAACACAACGCACGTAATTACATTATAATTACTAATAAGAAAATTTGATTAACTGAACAAAGCTTCTAAAAATATTTTTTTATACTTAATTATTCTTAAATTTATAAGAAAAACCAATTCATTTGCTTTAACAAATTCGCTAAGATATTTATTTCATTCATTTAAATATTAAATTAACTTTTAAATACACGCGCCTAAGACAATTACAAATAAATAAATAAATAAATAAAATAAAAACACTTAAAAATTCTAATTTTCCCATCTACCAATTACCTTCAACGACAAACGATTACTTATTGATATGTCTTCCCCTTATTACCTCATATAATCCTCCCCTGATCGAGTCTCTCTGGCCAAGTGGTTAAGGCCTCTGATTCCTGTCCTTGGGTTCGTGGGATCAAATCCCGCCCCTTCTACCGCTGAAACACGTTCCTTTCAAATAAACTTCCACGATGGCTCGTAGATGGCGCCAGCAAAACAATTTTTTTTCAATTTATGCTGGTGTCGGGCTGCGGCCGGCATTCGTATAGATAGCTATCGGCGTGCTGTCGGCATAGTGTTCTGCCGATACCGGACCGGCTACGTGCCTCATGAATCGGGCCGCATTCGCGCGGCGTATCAAAAAAGATACGGAACCGGTAGCGGCAACCGGTATCGTGCCAGTACCGCCGGTAGTGGCAAGCGGCTGTCGCCCGATTGCTTACCGATAGCTCTGTGTTTGCTGGGTTGGGGCACCTCAAGATATAAATTTAGAACGAAAAAACTTCGTAGTTTTATTATTAACATACAAAGACAACTTTTTATTGCTATTAGAAAATTATTTGCTAAAAAGCATATTTTGCCCTATACTTGCGTTCCACCCTAACGTCCATGTGATTATGAAAGTAATAGTTGCGTCAGGATGATGAAGGATCTCTTTTTTTAAAAGGCTTATTAGATTGAATAATTAAATGAGCAAATTGGTAAGATAAAATATTTAGCTCGTAGATAATTGCGCTGCACATTTACTTGCAGCAAATTACAGATACCACTGAGCAAAAGCGCCCAATGTATGCTGCATTTGTGATACATTTCAGGATATTTTTGCCTAAGGTCATGATGTTCGCTCTCCATAACGCACGTTTTTATTTCTGTAAATTAATTGCTAAGAGGTCTGAGCGGTCTGGATTTGTTTGCATTGCCATACATTGATGATATCGCAGTATTTTCAAATACATAGGAGAGTCACATGAAGGATATCGCTGAGGTTCTAATGGGACAGTGTGAGGTTTATGTGTGACGAGGTAGGTTCTGGAAAGAAGTCCACCAGTGATGTAAAAGTGAAATCTTTTGAGGAATTTCCGACGTTCTCGACTGAGACTTAATTTCGATTCATTCTGGGAATGAAAGGCTACTATTAACGTTATATAAAGCATTATGCAGTGACAGCGGTTCCTCTAACTAATGTCTTGAAATAGAGATTGTAAAGAAAGAAAATATAGAGTGGAGTGAGGATTTTGAAGAGTGTTTTCAGGAATTAAAAGGGAAGTTGACCCAGAGTCCTGTTTTGTATGCCACTGATTATTTATTGTGCAGACTGACGCAAGTTTATAGTGTATTGGTACAGTTCTGTCACAGGTTCAAGATGGGGAAGAGTATAATATTTAAGTAGGACGTGTTTTGAGAACAGAGCAGAACTACAGAACTACTGAGCGAGAATTAGCGGCTATTATGTACGTTCTTAAACAGCTGAATTACTTCATGGATGGGCAGCGGCTAAATATCGAAACAGATCACAAACGTTTGACGTATTTTAAAAGATTGATGGGAGAAAATGCCAGATTTCTAGGTGGGCAATATCTTTATAGACATTCAACAGCTAGGTCAAACAAAGACTGGGAAAGCTTCACGGGAATACTGGCGGGTTGAGTAGAACTGAGTAACAGCGTTTAGTGACTATTATGTTCCAGTCACTTGATTCACGCATTGATATTTCTTTTATATATATATATATGTAATTGTATATATTTTGTGTATTATTCGGTATTGTATAGAATTTATTTTATATCACTTGTTTAAATATCACAATGTGTATTTTTTTAAACTGAAATAAAAAAAAATTATCAATTTTATTAAATCTAGTTATGAAAGCATTTTCATTATTTGTACTTAGAATTTAAAAGTGAAATCTAGGACACTGCTCAGTAATCCAAACTGAGTCCGCATACTTTAGTATGAACCTTGTAGAGTAGTACCATAGAAATTTAAACAGTATAATGCTATTCATGTATTAGAATTTCATGTGCACTTGGGGCATTCTTACAAACTTTTGACTTTTAAGTCCTAGAATAATAATTTTTATTTTAGTACATATTCTTGTGGGGTTTTTTTTATTTCATATACTGGGGGACATCCCACTGCATGATTTCACAACAATATTAACGAGATAAATAAGTTTTGGACATTTTTTGAGGTCCAAATGCCAGGAAAACTCCTATACACTCCCGTGTCCCTGATGCTGATTTTTAAGTTTGGTGCTGTCTGTATACAATTATTTCAATAAAAGTAATTGGATGTAATTTTTTCTCGAAACTGTGACAATTGTTTTATATAAATATCTTCAAAAAATCAACCTGCACACATTCTTACTGTTGATATTATTTTTTAACCCTGTCCCTGGGTTTTAGATTCTTTACCATCCCTCATGCTAAACTTATACAGAAAATCACTTCAGATGCAGCCAAAAATATTTTTAACTTTTTTCTCATGCAGAAGTATGCTAGAGAAAGTATGTCTAAAATTATTTGACAGGAAATTTACTGCAGAAATTAAATCAGCATTTAAATATCAATTTCAGTCATCGTGGCTTTAATAGTACCCTTACCGTCCCCAAGGTTTATTCCTGCACTTTTCGAGGTAAATTAGTATTTTTTTATTATTTAATCCAATGTAAATAACTTTTTCTAAGAATCAATTAACACTTAATCTTAACATGGTTTGCCTAAAAATAGTGGTAATTTTCTTTCTCGTCTAATTCTTACCATCCCCCTTTATTTCCCTTCCGTCCCTTCTTTAACACACATTTAAGACAATGTTATACAGAAATTTTGTACTAAAAATATCCCATTTTTAACACACCTTTAAGACAATTTTTATACAAAAATTTTGTACTAAAAATACTGCATTTCTATTATTTCTTATTTGAATAAATGGTACTATGCAAATATCATTATAAGTAAAAATTTAGAAAAAAATATAAAGTTATCGTGGTAAAATGGTAAGGAAAATTAAACTCGAAAGTTTAACTTAAACCCCAGTTAAATAAAAAAAAAATTTCGCTGCTGATTTTGAATTATTAAGGCATTCGTCTATCAGATTAAAATGTTATTTTAGCATGTTTAATTTCGTCAGATTTTTATTCCCAAAAGTCAAAATATTGTGTGAATATCCCACTTACAAGTAGCGCTTAGGTATTGTGACTTCTCAAATTTAGTGTTCTAACTGAAGTCGTAACATTTTCGTTAACTTTGAGGGGCATAATGGCATGTTCGAAATATACATTTGCGCGGTACGAAAATTCCTTAGGAGGGGCTGTATGTTTAACAGAAGAAAACACATTTGTATTGGCTAGTTCTTAGCGAAGTAGCCTTCTTCGCAGATAAGAGAATTCATTTCTTCTGAGACTGAAAATGGGGTCTACTTCCAACCCTTATGTATTAGAATTTTCAGAACAGAGAGGAGTTTGTTCCAGACCCCGCTATGGGAAATGGGGAGAAGAGCAGTCTGTGGTTCGAAAAGCTTCGTGAATATCGCTCAGTAAGAGCGCTGAGCTAACTGGTAGATAATATTTTCAATTGTGAGTATATGGAAAGAGCAACTTCATGAAAACTCAGGATTGTGGCTTTTGGAGTTCTCCTGTGGAGAACTGATTTAATTGATTTATTTGTACTTAATTTACTTTTTGTTTTTAATTAAATATATTTTGTTTTTAAAATTGAATTGAGTTTTCATTCAATTGTGTTGAGAGCTTTAGTGACATTTTCTGTAATCTTCGTTAACCAGTCGAGTGCCGATATTACAGATTTTTTCTATGTAGAACTCCTCTCCGTTCCACCCAGTAGCAGAAACAATAACTGAGAGTTTTAAAGGTGCGCCTTAACTATTAAGAAACGATGCTTTCCGGCCGATATTTGAGACTTTTTACATTTTAAGAATGTAAGCTTAAATCCAACTATGTAAAACAAATCAAACTATTGAGAGTTTTAATAAAAAAAGTCTAAATGAAATCCGCCGCAATGTACGTAATTGTAGTTAAAATTAAACCGTTGTGATTTACATAATGTTATTTTTTTTCGCACGTTTTTATCAACGAATTTATCGTTTATTAAACTTAATTATTTTTTAATCATAAATTTTGTGAACAACGTTACTTTTGTCACAGAAATTTATGTAAACTTAGAGAATTTTGGTTAATTTAAATATAATTATTAATTTGAATTCTGAAAAAGAAAAATACTGAATACTTAAACAAAGAAATATTTAAATATGAGATATGAGATATGTGTTTTTTAACATTGAAATTGCATCGATATTTAAATATGATATATGTATTTTTTTAACTATGGATTTGCATCGATTATTAAATTGCTTTTTTTTTACCTTGCCATAATATGTTTGCAAAAATTCTCATTTTTAAATAACAGTCATAAAAATAAGTCACTCTTGCAATTCTGATTTATATCTTGTGGGTTTTATTAATTATATATATGTATATATTAACAATTAGCTTATTCAATAAATTATAGGATCACAAAATAGAAAAAAAAATGTGAGTTTAATCATTATCACGAATATAGAATTTTGAAAGAAAAAAAAAATGATATTTTCTAAAGTAATTGCTTCGCAAATATACTTGTCTTTTCTTTTGTATTAATATCCTTCTCGAGAATTAAATAAACGAATAAAAGATAAAGAAAAATAATTACATTTTATTTTTACAGTTACAATTCTCTTATTTTCAAATTTGCTTGTCTATTATATACTTTTATTTAGAAACAATGCATTAAAATTCACAAAAATGAAATAAATCTAAAAAGGCAGATTAAAATTTTTATCTGTAAATAATTTAATTTTCTTTGATTTTGCTGAAAAGTCAAATACAAATAAAAAGCTGAAGATACTTCTTTTTCTGAATTTGCTTAGTTGTTAATTAACCAATCTTTAAACCGTATTTCTAAGCAGATGTTAACGCTCATTAATGAATTTATTTTCTGCTAAAATAAAAAGAATATAATAAACAAGAAAGATATACAAAAATATCAGCTAATTGCGGTCATGTCTAGAATTTTAAGTAGAATTGCAAAAAACTTATTTTTAAAGGAAACTAGCAGTTGAAAGTTCTTTTTGTTTCTTAAACTAATTGTTTTCCTTCTTTTATCTCTGCGTGAAATCCAGCTGGAATTAGAAATTACTAAAATGTTACGACTTTAGTTTTCTTTTAATCGCTTTTAAAGTTTCAACTTTTATTAGAAGAGTTAAGTAAGATATATTAAAAATAATAATGAAATTTTGAATAATTAGATTAAATAATATTTATAAACAGTTCTTAGGAATTATTATCTTTGCTACGGTTGTATTAAATGATAACAAAGCCCTACAATAAAAAAAAACCCTTTTTGATCTTTATAAAAGCTATTAATATATTTTTTAATGCTGAATTTAAATGTCACAATAAAACGATTTACCACGAATCATTTTGGCACAAACATACCATTTATCATATATACAAGGTATTGCAGAATTCCACCGAGAAATTTAAAGTGTTGATAGTAGGCACCAAGAGGATGTAAAATAGACATGGAACATGTGGTCTCAAATCATGTTTAGTGGCAGATAAATGCAAAAAATAATTATGAAGGTTGTGACGTCGAGTGGAACAAAAATGGCTAATAATAATTAGAAAAACCTTTATTTGACGTAAAACAGGATTATAATGCATTACAGTTCAACATGAGAATTAGACGACGAGATATTTTTATAGGAATTGTTCAAAGTTGTTTTTGAGAAGGCACAGCAGACACCGATGGACGATGGATTGACGGACGTATACGGGGAGGTTTCTACCAAAAAACAAAGACAATTGTTCTGGAATACCTATTTGGTGCGTAAAGAACACGTTTCGCATCTAATAGGTTTCAATATAAGCAGAGGTTATCAGGAACGACCAAAGATGTTAAAAGTTTCTTTGGAAGGACAAGGTTTCTTGCTGCATGCAGCGGGCTAGCAGAGCTCCCATTTGGAGTTACTGATGAAATTGTTTTAGCGATTATCAGATCTGCCCAATTTTGATTGGTTGGAGCAATCTCCGTCCAACCGAAACGTGAAGCACGGAACAGTTGAACATGGCAGAAGAAGGAGAAGGGCAGAGAATAAAGTTATTTTCAGACACCATACAATTTTCTTAACATTTATCAAATTATCAAAGATAAAGCAAGAATATAAATTTCCAAATATAAAGGAATAATTAAAATTAAAACTAAATTAATTAATTAAAATTGTCCCGTTTTCTGCTTTAGTAGCAGATGAGATTTTGGGTATACCGTTCATAAAATCTAATATCTTTCTAGCAATATATTTTCGCCTCTTCATATCCTCATAGAAATTTTCGAAATAGTTCGCGAGTTCCAGAAAAAAGTTACTTTCAATTCATTTTTTATTTTATGGGGAATTTCGGGGAAACGCGAGAAATAACCATTCATTTCTTTTTCGCTGTAGATCTGCTGCGGATTAGGTGGCGTCTTCTTGGACTCCTTCTACGCAACTTTGGGATTTTTTTTCGTGATTGATTTGAAGTTTTTCGCTTTTTTTAGCCATTTCGGTATATACGTTTTACGATACTGGGCTCCCAAGCGGAACTTTTCTTAACTCTTCAATGTTGAAATGTGGCTCCCGTTTCAGTTAGAATAAAGGGGGGTCGCTGTATCTTGATTAGATTGGATTTTAGTGGGCAAGATTTTGGCCACATCCAGCGCATTTGGTCGGGAGTAAGTAGGCCACTTGGGAAAAAATGACAATTTTAGCACTGAGCTGCTTTACGCGGAGATCTGTTCAACACAACATTCACTGTAATTTTGAAAAGGGGTGTCAGCTTGAATATTCTTTTTGAGATATCATTTTTGACAGGTGTAGAAGTAACAGCAGAAGGATAATTTCGTCCTTACTGCTAACTGCTTAAATAATTTTAATAATAACGAGTCCTTCTTCGGCTAGGAATTCTGGTGGATTTTTCCAAATTGCGTGTTTCTGGGTAATCCTCGAATAAGCACTTTAAATAGGGCTTCTAAGTCAGGAGTGATGTAAAAGTTACATTTTGTATCTTTTAAAAATTCAACGGTTTTTTCCTTTAACAGAAAAGGAATTTCGGAAGACTTTTATCCATATTCCGTTGATATAAATTCAATGATATCTTCAATTTCGTGGAAACAATCAGTTTTGCATTTAAGCTTTTAGCACTTTAATCAATAACATTGGGGGTCCTCCACCACAGGAGGTTATATATTCTTAACATTAGAATTTCTGATATTTTTTCGAAATAGGTTCACTATTATTCTCGACCGCGAAGACAATATGGAAATTTCACTCACTAGTTGTGGTGACGAAACAGACACCTCCATACAAGGTCACGCAACAGTGTAATGGTTAGTACAAATGATGGTAAATATTATCCCGTTCTGCGTTTTGAAAGAACATTATTAATTACTATGTTAGAAGGAGAGGATATTTTCTAAAAAGTAAAATCGTCGACAACACAGGAATGACTTCCAAACTGTAATTTAGGATTGGAAGGTTGTTAAAACAAATATCTAATTTAATAATTTCTAAATTTAAATTCTCAGTAATCATAAATCTAATTAGCATATGTAAAGAAAATAATAAATGAAAATTCAAAGAAAAGACATAGAGTACATACATACAATGAAATTTTATTTACAAACACATAATATTCATATTTCAAAAATTCATTGTGTTGGTTCAACGTTATTTTCAGATTAATATCAAGCCTATTAAATTTCATAATATAATTCTTTAAATGCACTATTCAGGTAAATTTTGATCTTAATTTTTATTTCGAATTAAAATACTCATAGCAAAATCAATGTAAAAATATAGGCTACTTAGCCAAAATATTAATAAATTCCAGTTTAATCCTTATTCTTCTTCTTATTATTCTCTAATACGTAATATCATTAACTATATATATACTTTAAAATTTTGGCATTAAGATTTTAGTAAATGAAATTAATAAATATACACATACTAATATACAAAATAAAATTATGGTAATTAAGATTATCTCACCAAATATTTCAGTCATATAGGGCTTCACGGTCCTCCTGGATTTAACTAATAGTTGATATAATGCACTGATTTATAGTCAAATGGCACATAAAAGTTTATAATTGTCTTTCTGGGGTTTGCACATTTAATCAGTCACAATTATAGCTATATCAGTTATCCTTTTGAAGTCGGTGTGTCTGTTCAATTCAGAGTTTGATATCAGTCACTAATTGGCAGTAGAAATGTTTTTTCACTCTTCAGTCTTTCCATGTCAATTCAACAAGACCTTGTAACCCGACCGACAGGGATTTGAATGAGACTTGGTGTATATACAGTTTCTATCAAGATATAAATACATCAGAAAATTTTCCTTCATAGACCTCCTTGAATGGTGCAATTTCTCAAAACAGGGCAACATTTTTACATAAGCTAGGAGAAATACTTCATTTTTATTAAATTGAAATAATCATTAATTAAATCTAATACATTAAATAAAATTGCTTATAAATATTTTAAAAATTTAGATTGTTGTAATTTTTTATGTAACAAATAAAGAATTTGTTAAATTATATGCAAATTTTTAAAGCTAAAAAATCAGAATAAACATTATATTTAAAAGATTGAAATTCAAAAATATAATAGAGCTAAATATAAATATAGAAATAAATGGCGTACTTTGCAGTATCACTTAGAGTTATTTTTCAACATTCTTTGTTTGTGCAATTTAAAATTTATATTTATTATGAATAAGCAATATCGAGAACCTTCTAATATATATTTCAACTTTCCTATCTTACTGCAACTTCAAACTTAATAACATAACAAAACATCGGTATATTAGGAAGATCTTCCTGATTTAGTATCTAAAATGTCTTTGTATTTCAAAATCGGCGGCTATCCCCCCTCCTTCCCCCCACCCACCAGAAAAAAAAGTTAAATATCTTAAGGGGAAATTCTCTTCATTTTGGTAAAGGTTTATGACAATTTGCAATTTTTATATTGCCAGAGCACCTATCACTAAAGTCAAAGACTTTCTTTACATCAGGAAATATCTATTTTACAATTGATATCACTTCCTTCTGTGTTAAACATACAAGAGTGACATCATGTTGCATATCATAAGATAAAATGTGAATATTGCTTGCTGATAATCTAATACTGAGAGATTGAGTGTACATAACAGTTGAATCAAGAGTGCAGCTTCTTTGGTCCAATGGTAACTTTAAACCTCATCTTGAATAAGAAAAGTAATTTTTTTGCTGAAATCCAACAAAACGATAGCTTTTTGAGGGCCAAAGTTTTGTTTAGTTTCTAAGATATTAAATTTAGCTTTCGTTATAAAAGAGTGGAATAACATTTTCCAAATATTTTACTTAGCTTGTCACAAATTCATTTAAAGGAACAGTGCTGCTAATACTGGATTGAATACATAGAGTTTTAATCCTCACGTTTTTTGGAAATTCCTGTTTAAAAAGAGAATACAACTCATATAGATATACATAATATCAATCGCTTTTGTGCATAGTACTTTCTTAGCAATGCTAACTACATTTTTTTTCAACCATGATTCTTAAATATTCATTACAATTATAAAACTTTTCAATTAGTTCAATTGTTTCTGGAGATGTGGCTGTGGTTTTAACTTTTCGTATTTCTGGCATAGACAAGATTCTTATTTCTCTCAGAAGTTTTCATGACGGTGTTGCAGCATAATTAGTTACTTCAAATTCATCTATTTTTTTTCTTTTTCAGCACAAGGAAAAATAGATCACCCTTCTATTATGAGAAACAGCAGACTAATAATAACTTGATTAAGAGATTCGAAAACACCTGTCTTTACTAAAAAAAAAATTATCCTGCCTTTGTCAGAATTTGTTTATACAAAGCAGGTGAAGAAATATGTTTCATTGTTATATGTTCCTGTAGAAATGAACTAGGCTTTGTTATATACAGTCAGTATATGGTCACCCATGTGGTCCTAAAAAGTATGACCTTATAAGCGGTGTGACCTTATAAGCGGGATGACCTTATATGCTGTGTAAGCAGGAAATTTATTTTAGAAAATAATAAGTTAGTTATATTAGTGCAATAATGCACAAAGAAGCTATGAACATATAATTTATAAAACAAGAGGTATAAACAAGAATTGCTTTACACTTAAAATTTCGAATTGGTGAGTATACTCGTAATAGTAAAAATAATCTTTTATGCAGGTTTGTTTGTATTTTATTGTAGTTGTTAAAACTACTTTTTCTTATTCACGAACAGTTTTAAATGTTCCTCTCTGCCTTTGGGATTGGCAAAAAAAAAAAAATAAATAAAAAATAAATAAAAAAAAAAAAAAAAAAAAAAAAAAAAAAAAAAATCTGAATGTATTTATTGCTTTGAGAACTTCTGTTCGCGTTGTCGGTTCAGCTTCGAATTTACTGTAATTATCATCATTTCCATCAGTGTTTATATTTAAAATTTCCGAAACTATTTCCAGTATAGAAGCTTCACCATGGACTTTACCGATGTCACGTCAGCTGCAGATATCTAGAAGAAGAACACCAATAGGCATAAAGAACATTTTAACACGATTTCCCCTTCGTCAAATAAGCAGTTTGTTCGGAAGGTACATACCCGCAAAGGCGTGACTGTTGCCACTCGTGGGTAGAGTCCATTAGTAGCGATCTCATTGTCAACAACTGCATATATCAGTTTGTCATGTATTGTGCAAACGGCATTCCGTAGTTCTTGTTCAACTTCAAATAGGGACACATTATCACCATCATCATCATTGTCGTTGTCTTCAAATGATAATTCTTCACATTCTGGAAGCCAAGGATGTTAAAAACAATTTTCAATGGCCTTCTTTTATACCTTATTTCAACTCTTGTCTAATGTAACACATGGCCTCTAACGCAGTCACGCGAAACTTCTTCTTTTGATCAATGGAAGCAATGACATATTTTAGAAGCAGCTTTGGATAATTTATCTTAATATTTTTAATAATCCCTTGATCTAATTGTTGTACCACACTGGTTCAATTTGGAGCAAGAAAAAAAGTTCAATCGGATTTAAATTGGGAATCATGCAATGGGCGCTACAATTGACTGCGATTATAGCCACTTGTTTGTGCAAATTTTATCGTAACGCCGAATTTCTTTTTCACAAATGCTTATTGTCATCAAGGCCTTTCGGTTAGCATCATAAGATACATGCAAAGATTTGCAGTTTTTCAAACAATGGAGCTTGAGAAATTTACCAATATCTAATGGAGTCAATTTCTCTGAGCCATCCATCCAGATTCGCTGCTAATAAAATGGCCAATCTTTTTTTGCTTACCTTCCCAACACTTCATTTTTCGTTTTTAAAAGTAACAATTTTATCTGGCAAAAAAAGAAAAAAAAAACAGTCCAAGTTTATCAAAATTAAAAACAACATATAAGGTCTGTACCTATTAAAAATGTCAGTTAAAACGTTAACAGCCATTCCTTCGATTCTTTGGCAGTAAAATTTGGTTTTCCTAGTTATGCAGCAATTTTTAGAGATTTTTCTTTTAAGATAATCCATGTTTTGGAATATTCTGCAATCTGGTACATTTTATCCAAGTAAAATGATCTTTCTCAACATTCTCAAATGTTGAAACATGTTTTCGCTTTCTATTTTGGTTGATCACATCTTCTGTTTAACAAGATTTGAACCATAAGACACGTTATTCCGTGTCGCTCTCTCTATTCCATTAGTCTTCGCGAAAGCTGCTTTCGATACATTTGATTTTTCAAAATTTTCTCCCATTTTTTTTTTCTCCCAATTGCCAAATTTTTCATTTGGCTGGCATCTTGTATTCACAAATGACAATTAACAAATGAACGAAGACTTTACACCCAGCGACAAGTAATGAAAAACACAAAAAAATAAAAATGCAAGATTTGACATATCTCTGCACGGAGGACAATTTTTATTCGGTCGCAAGTGGTGATGGCGTATTTTCCAAGAATCGGTATCTAATGCGACAGTTGAAAGAGAAATCTACAGAGCTTTGGAAACACTTACCGACAGGAAAGATTTTCTCTTATAGGCCTCAGCAGGGAAGAGGATATCCCCACCTCCCCCGAGTGTCGACGCGCATCGAGTCACGTGGTATACAATGTTATCGCGATCTCTAAGACTCCGTTTAAAAAGGAAAAGGTCTCCCTCTCATTCTAAAGCTATAAAAATGTCAACTGGGCTTTCTTTACCATAAGGTTACTTCTTACGTACTTGTAGATTTTATCAAAAGCACGGGAGATTCAGCAATATAAAAAGAGGAAGATTGAATAGAAGGAAAGAAGTTCCTCCTTCAGGATGTACATCCACTTCTTTTTAACGCTATTAAAAATGAAAAGCAGCGCGTGACCAATAAAAAGAAGCCGACAGTTGAAGATACTTGAATGATACGTCTATTCTGCACTTTACACTTTAAAAAAGGGAAGGAAAAAGCAAAAAACTATAAGATATTTTGCAATAAAAAGAGAGACAAAAGATGAACATATGACCATATATCCGATAGTTGCCATTGGAAAATGACCATAGGCGGTGCATTTTAACACGCAATACCTATTCAGTCAGTCCGGACTTGCGAAAAGTGACCTTATAAGCTGAGTGACCTTATAAGCGGGTGACCATATATCCGGTACTGTCTGTATAAGGTATTTAAACTATAAAAAACATATTTAAAATGGTTAAAGTTAAAAATGCTATAAAAAGTGATAGAAAATTTGTATTAAGATTGACGATCGTTTCGTTGCACAAACGGCAACATTTTCAAAATCATTCAACGATAGAAAATATTTTCACATAATTTAAAAACAATAAACATAGTAAACAATGTCACGCGACATGATGCATAATGAAAAATATTGTAAACATAAAATTAATTAAAAAGATTAGATCAGCTATTGGTGAGCGTGGATTAATTTTCAAAACAATAGCATGGTAAACAATGTCACGAGACAACATGCATAATGAAAAGCATTGCAAAATATAAAATGAAAATAAAATTATCTTGGCTATTTGCGAGTGTGGATTAATTTCTACTATTGTTACTAAAATTACATAGCATCTCTTTCCAAATTTTAGGTAATTCTATGAACACTGAATCATTACAAATATTCTTGTTGCGTAAAAATATCTCTATTGATTCTCGGATTATGGATGGTAAATAAAATCTTGATGTATAAATTAACTTGCTATTTTTAAAATCGATCTGTAAAGGTTCTTCGCTATATAATCTGGCCAAAGCTGTGGTTCTTCTGTTGTATTTGATGTCTGCTATATGTTCTTTGATACTAGTTTTAAGTTTTCTAGTTGTCATACCTATATAAAACTGCTTGGTTCCATCTTCTTTGGTGAAAGGTATTTCGTATACTCCCGATAACTGGTTTGACTCAATTGGATCTATTTTCTTGCATACTATATTTCTTAATTTCATAGAAAGTTTTGCGACTAGGGAGATAATATATTTGTTGAGTTTATATTTCAGACGTTCGAAGAAACCAGGAAAATATTGTAAAGTGGATAACATGGAATTTTACGGATTGAAATTTCTTTTCTTGTTATTCTTTAAGCTCTTAATTAATTTTTCTATGGTACTTTATGATATGGTATGGTATGGTAAGAAAGTACCATAGAAAAATTAATTAAGAGCTTAAAGAATAACAAGAAAAGAAATTTCAATCCGCAAAATTCCATGTTATCCACTTTACAATATTTTCCTGGTTTCTTCGAACGTCTGAAATATAAACTCAATAAATATAATATCTCCCTAGTCGCAAACCTTCTATGAAATTAAGAAATATAGTATGCAAGAAAATAGATCCAATGGAGTCAAACCAGTTATCGGGAGTATACGAAATACCTTTCACCAAAGAAGATGGAACCAAGCAGTTTTATATAGGTATGACAACTAGAAAAATTAAAACTAGAGTCAAAGAACATATATCAGACATCAAATACAACAGAAGAACCACAGCTTTGGCCCGATTATACAGCGAAGAACCTTTACAGATCGATTTTAAAAATAGCAAGTTAATTTATACATCAAGATTTTATTTACCATCCATAATCCGAGAATCAATAGAGATATTTTTACGCAACAAGAATATTTGCAATGATTCAGTGTCCATAGAATTACCTAAAATTTGGAAAGAGATGCTATGTAATTTTAGTAACAATAGTAGAAATTAATACACACTCGCAAATAGCCAAGATAATATTATTTTTATTTTATATTTTGCAATGTTTTTCATTATGCATGTTGTCTCGTGACATTGTTTACCATGTTATTGTTTTGAAAATTAATCCACGCTCACCAATAGCTAATCTAATCTTTTAAATTAATTTTATGTTTACAATGTTTTTCATTATGCATCATGTCGTGTGACATTGTTTAGTATGTTTATTGTTTTTAAATTATGTGAAAATATTTTCTATCGTTGAATGATTTTGAAAATGTTGCCGTTTGTGCAACGAAACGATCGTCAATCTTAATAAAGATTTTCTATCACTTTTTATAGCATTTTTAACTTTATCTGTTTATAAGTGATTATTATACATGTGTTTATATTTAAAATGATTAAAATTATCCAAGATAATAAGATAGGAAGTTTAAAAAAAAATGTTAAATAGAAATAAAGTATTTTAATTCAAACACACATACACACACAGAAAAAAAAACATTGAAAATGTGATGGGTTAAAAAGTCATTATTGCATTTTCTTATTCTATAGCGACAAAAGATTTTTTGTTTACAGTTATATTGTAAAAACAAAATTAAGGGATTGTTTAAATTTAAAACAAATACTTATAATAAAAGAAAATATATGAATGAATAAATAAAGGAAACATAAGGATTATGCACAAAATTTAATGGAGGGAGGATAGACTGCAGTCACAGACTTCCCCCCCCCCCCTTTTACTCGGAAGAAAAAAAAACAAAGAAAAAACTTTACTTTGAAAAATAAAGGAAGAACGAAACATTGAATAATATATTCAATAAGTCATAGGAACCATAGATGTTATTTAGGTGCCACAGCTAAAATTAGGCAGATTTTTTTTTTCTTGATTGGTGCAGTTTCCCAAAGCAGGGCAAAATTTGCATAAGTCACGAGAAAGACATCATTTTTATTTCATAACTAGAAAGCCCAAAGTGTAAACTGTTATTTAAAACAAAAAAGAAATAGGAAATTTACAACAATCTAAAATTTAAAAATATGTATAAGCAATTTTATTTAATGTATTAGATTTAATTAATGATTATTTCAATTTTAATAAAAATGAAGTCTTTCTCCTAGCTTATGTAAAAATTTTGCCCTGTTTTAGAAAATTGCAACATTCAAGAAAAAAATATATCTCTAATATGTCTAATTTAAACTGTGGTATCTAAATAATTACTGTGGTTCTTATGACTTGTTGAAGTTATTTAATATAAGTGCTTCTTTTATTTTATTTACAAAGTAAAGTTTTTGCTTTGTTTTTTCTGTGTAAAATGAGAAAAAAAAAATGTAGGATTTCAATATCCACACCCCCCCCTCCATTAAATATTGTACATATTTTTTACATACTACCATTGTAAAAGTGTTTATTGAAATACTATACCACTGAATCCAATGATAGATGTACATTTATGTGACAAACATATGCGATAAGATTGAGAACAACACAATTTCAGATAATGTGTGATAAATACCAATACTGTAAAAATTTTCTACTGTTATAAAAATAAATAAATCAGTCTGATTTTAAGGTTTCATTTTAGAAAATAAATCAAATTGATTAGTAAATTTAAATTTAAAATGTGCAGCAATTATTTAGGTACCATAAGCAAAGTTAAAGATTTTTATCTCTTGATAGGTACAGCATCACAAAATAAGTCAAAAGTTTTGCATAAGCCATGAGAAAGACATCATTTTTATTTCATAAATAGAAAGCCCAAAGTGTAAACTTTTACTTAAAACAAAAAGAAATTGGAAATTTCATTTGCCTTTTTGTGTAGAGCCTTTTTCGTAAAGTCACAAAAATTTGGAAAAATAACCATAACTTTCAACTTTAGTTTACGTTTTTGACCCTAAATATTTAAAATTAATTTTTTAAATATTTTTTTATTAAATTCTGCATCTTTTTATGTACTTACGGTGATATTTTTAAGATGATTTGCGTTTTAGATCCAGAGTTATAATTTGTTGAAAATGGAACTGCAGTCTAAAAATACAGACTCACAAATGTGCGATTTGAGAAAAATCCAAAAATTGGACCCCCCATATCTCACAAACTATGAGGTCTATTAAGGAAATTTTTCTGATGTATTCATAACATGATACAATATACACCAAGTTTTGTCTAAATCCCTGTCGGTTGGGTTAAAAACCATAAAACAATTGGTTGAATTGACATGGAATGACCCTTTTAGATACTTGTCGTTGATCACATGTGCGATTTCATCTTCTGGGATTACATTCCGAATCTTCATCAAAATTTCTGTCAATCTGTGTATTCCTTCAAGTAGTCATTCTTTTCAAATTTTCTGGTTCTTGAATCATTTGCGTAAATTTATTTTCATCTTAAATGAGCTTGATCTTCATGAATTCAGTACTATGAATTATACCAAATATGGTCTTCTTGAAGCATTATTGGAAAGTGTTGCGTAAATTTGTTGCCTTGTGTAGACTAGAATAGTTAGGAGAAGTTACGAGATTTATATAAAAACGTCACCTTCAGTAGGCAGAGCAAATAGAATCAATTATCTTTTCGAAAAACCTCTTCCTCAATATCGAAATGTGGGAGGACTTATTTTAAACAATATAAATTATCCCATTCGTCGCTTGATCTCTCTTTCTCATTGGTACCCTTCGTTTCTATAACCAAGTTCGTTTTTCGGCACCCTATGGGCGTCTTCTTACGTCCCCTTCCCATAAATAATTTTTGTTATGACTTCAGGGTTTTGGCTTGGCGTGGGTAGTTGCCACACACGTTGAAGCCCAATGAATTTACCCTTGTCATCACAAATTTCAAGCTAAAAGCATCATAAATTTTTGGTGACTGCCGTAATTCTGTTTTTGTCACAAACTGGCGTCCATGTTGCATTTTATTGACCCCAATTGACTTATTCTGTCTGGAGTATTTGGAAGTTCTTATTACTCTGTTTACATATATATGAAATACTATAAAAAATTTAATTATTCCTCTTATTACAAATTCAATATTCAATATTCGTAATCCTTATATTTTTACAAACAAAATGACACATTCAAACATATATTTATTTGTTTATATACCCATTACAAATTAATAATTTTAATATACAAATGTTATTAGGATTCTTTTCCAATTTAATTTAATTTATATATTTCGTAAAAAAATATTTTTTTTAATTCAATTTATTATTATTTTTTGAATAATAATGGTTCCTGCTGTTTTGTTTAATTATTTGAAATTAATTAACAAACTTTACCGTTTAATTTTCTGCACGACACTAGTGGCGCTATCTTAGGAGACCACAGCAAAATGATCAGCGTCCACAAACTTATCTTCTGAGAGAATTGCATAGAACATTTCACTCGTGACGGATATTTTATCTAAATCTTTAGCAGCTTTTTGCTTTCTAGAGCAGGAAGCAGTATTATTTGCGCTCTCGAGATGAGAGTTTTTATTTTTATTTTTTAATCGATTTTTCCCTTTTTTAGTATGATTTTTGTTCTCTACGGTTTTTTTAACTTGTAGGGGAGGAAATTGCCTTTTCTCTCAACTCAATCTGTCCGTCCTGAAGAACTTTAAGTATTCTCTGGGTGCGAATTCTACTACTTTCGTCAAAGCGTAAGCGATAAGTCTCGCTAAAATCTGCTAAATTGCATTTATTTTCAATTACATAATCTTCACGATTCGATTCTTCTGGAATAGGAGTGGAGGGATTGGACCTGTAATCATAGCCATGGCCATGCATTATTACCTTACAGTTGTGAATAACATGACAGTTTCTAAGAAATCGTACACACTGTACTCAGAAACAAGAGAGCCAGTCCGCATCAGGAGCTGGATGTAACATACTCGCTGTTCTGAAGGTTTCTTCTTCTCGACCGCAGTGCTTATAATCCTCGCATTTGTTTGGCCACTCTCCTCGCCAGGCTCACTGTCTTCTCGACGTCTATTTTTTTCAATTTTCACCGACTGCACGTGGTTTCCGCGCCCATGTTACTTAGTAATGTTTCATTCGTTTTATTCCTACTTACACCATACTGAATTTGCCGCACTGCAAAAAATAATTACTAAAGTTTTTCTAGGAAACTGGGATTCCTAGAACTTTTTGTGTAACAGAAACAACAAAAATTCATGTAACGCATACACTTTTGCATCGACAATCAAAAAATCTGTAAGGTTACTAAGATTTTTTTAGGAAAATGGGATGCCTAGAATTTTTCATGTAACTGCAACCAGGATTACAGATAAAATTTTGGTAAGATTACTGTAATTTTAGCAGATTCATTTGCAAAACTACAGTTTTCTGTATCTTTACAAAAACTAGTTTTGTAGATTTACAGCTTTTTTTTGTACTGTTACACATGAAAGTTTAGTAAGAATGTAAATTTACATCTGTAAAACTACAGATTTGTTTTACAGCGCGGTCGAATTCGGCAACGCTCTGTATAGTTATTTACATTAGAATCTGTTTGTTGTATTCAAAACAACTCCTGGTTTAAATTAATCTTAAAAACATGTTTTGAACAAGAAATTTTGTTCTTCAAAAAATAAACACATGAGCATTAAGCTCTTTTATTTCTTTTTCTTTTTTTTTTTTTTTTTTTTTTTTTTTTTTTGCTGTTTACATTCACTTATTAAAGCATGTAAAGTATTTATAAAACTGTGAATAAACATCTGATTTAAAATCATAAATTATTTTTAATCATGTAGAGGAAGAACTTTGAACATCGATTTCATTCTAATGCTATAAAGTTAACTTATTATCTTTTTTATCTTTGGTTATGACGCTTCAGTTTTGCTTTAAATCTTTATTAAATACAAATTTTGAAACTGTTTTTAAATCCGCTTACTCTGTTTACATTCGCTAACAAATTTGTAATTCTGCTCTTTAATAATGTAAAACAAATATTTCTGGGGTTGAATTTCATTAGTTCGTTTTATTACATTTCTCCTAATGCGTTTTATATTGTTTTAGTGATAAAATACGATTAATATATTTTTTTGTTCGTTTCTTTTACATATCTTCATTGTCTTCAAATATCTCAATTCCTGATTAATTAAACTCTCCTGAGAATATTTGTCACATTTCTAGAGCATCAATTAAAAAAAATTAAAAAATTACACTATTGTTAAATAGGAAATTACAAAAACGCTTTTCGCGTCACGTATTTTGGAGGGAGAATTCGAATTAAAGAAAAGCCATCGACTCAACACAAATCTTGTTTTGCTTGCGTAGAAAATTTAAGATGGTAGCTTAAAAGTAAAAAAAAAAGAACTGTTCCAATTCCATATCCAAATGATACTTGTTATTTCATTGCATTGGGTATAATAGGTGAAAAAAAAAAGAAAATCTTTCATGAGATTTACGACCTGTTCGGCACCTTCCCTAAATTCCCGATGTTCTTTTAGCAGAGACATTTGAAGATTAACAAAAGTCTCATTATGATGTTCGTAATTATGAATGTAATAAAGAAAATGATGGCGCTCTTAAAACAATCAATCTAAATATTTTAATTTAATCAGAAATGTAATATTATCTGTGAAATTTTATGAAATCCAGACTAAAAGAAAAGATTTCATTACTTTTGAAACAGCTACAATTTTATATAGTTACATGAAACAAGAGTTTATTTCTTACTTCATACAATATAGGCACCAACTCTACTGCATATAATCTAATAGATGCAGCAGCTTTGTGTTGACTATAAAGCCGATGAATGAAGATTTCTTATAGCTTGTTTGAAAGGCTTAATGTTTATTCATTTACATTTTGGGAACAAGCTTCTCTAACTGCTTGTAATCTATCCTATATATTATTAATTCCAGGAAGAATTTAAGTATGAATGCCGATTATTGTTTGATATTGCTCCATAAAAATAATCGGAATATAAGAAGGAAAAAACTGTATTACTAATAAGGGAAAATGGTAATAAAACATCTTTGAGCAAACTAAAATAAAAAAAAACCTTTTTTAATGCATTCTGTGTGTATACAAATACATTTAGAATTAGATTGTTCTTTTTAGAGTTCAGTACTTAAAAAGTAAAAACCTGAACCATTATAAGATCACTCCTATGTCACAGCCATTTTACTCGTACTATGGAACTATGGAACTATGGAACGTGGAAAATTCAAATTGGGGGAAGTAATACAGTCTATAGACCCACATATTTAAAAATTATTAAACATTCACAAATATATTTAGGAAAAATGTAGAGGGGCTAATTAATTTACTTCAGAAAAAATCCTTTCTTTCTATATCGTGTGAAAGCTTTTGTAACGCTAAACTTAAAAATACATTTCTTTTAAATTTAGGTATTAAAGTTGTAGATATATCGTCAAAAGTGTAGTTCATAAATATGTTCAAATATATATGTTAAAATATAATTAAGTTACTTCAAAAAAAAAAGAAATCTTTTCTTTCTATATCGTGTGGAGTTGCATAAATATGTTCAAATATATATGTTAAAATATAATTAAGTTACTTAAAAAAAATATATATATATATTTTCCTTCTATATCTTGTGGGGTACCGTGTGGAAGCTTTCGTAACGCTGAACTCAGAAATATTTCTTTTAAATTTAGGTATTACAGTTGTAGATATATCGTCCAAAATGTAGTGCATAAATACGTCCTCCCCCCCCCCCGCCCCCCCCCAATCTATTTCCGAATCTACTCAAACTAAAGTTATGAAAAATAGATGTAGTATATGTTAACTTAAAACTTGCAGGAAAATTATAGCGATTGTCCTAGGTCATATAGCTTTTGAGAAAAGCGCATTTTTCTGATACACACAAATTTCGATTTGCGGGCATTCAGCAAAGGTGTTAAGGAGCGCTGATGGTACCTTTCGTAGCAGAAGTATTAAAGCATTCTTGATAATGATTTTCGAAACAAATTGTCGGTAATTAGCTGAGATATTAACCCTTAAATACACGGACGGTTTGGACATACATAATGACAGGGGCGGTATACTCTATGTGCCATCGGCTTTTAAAGAATAGATAAGAATTTTTAATGATACATTTTTATTATGCAATGCCCAGTAGCAGTATAAATGCAATACACGTCAAATTGTTAATAATAGACTAATTTAATTAGAATTAGTCACATAAATTCTATGGAATTCACGGCTACAGTTTATTGAGTGAATATCTCTATACGCCTCCCTTGTCTTTAAAAGTTAATTAAAAACTTATCTGCAAAAGCGCGGCACGAACCATGGCGGCCTTTCAAATTGCGACCTCCTTTCGAAGTGTGCTTAGCCCAATGCCAAGTTTAAACTTTGAACAAGGGTTTAGTTTCAGATATACTGTAAAAAGAAAAGATTATTACTACGCTGAATTTAGTTTTATGAAATGACAAATGAAGGTTAAATATGCAATACTTTTACTGTCAGTAGCGAATTAAGTTCATAATAAACAGATTGGTATAAGATTTAAAAAACAGTTATACAGAATAGTAATAATTGATATTCTGTAGGCTCTATATTTCTTTGAAGTTTTATGGTATACCCATTCACACTTTTCTAGTATATACAGCTATACCCAACCCTACCTTGTATACTTTTTTACAAAGTCTTGTTATTCTTTTAGCAACGATATTTTTAATGCCACAGGTAATAATTGACATATTTGTAGTATGGAGTGCTCAAAGCGCTAGTAATACTCCTACTTGACCGTTTATTTTTTTTATTCAATATTGACATTCAACTTGCCATGTACACGAATGTAATAATGTAGTAAATGTGAAAAAATAAAATAATAAACCCGATTTAACTTTTTGAAAAGGAAACTGAAAAATGCTTAAATTCAGTAATAAAAAATATTTTTACAAATGTAAAATTTGCGGACCTGTTTAATTTTTTTAAATTATGCAAATGAAAAACATCTGTAAAATCACATAAAATAAAATATCTGACGTTGATGTGCAATTTTTTTTATATTATCAAACTGCTCTACTTTTTAAATTTACTTTGTCAATATACATAAACTATAAATTGATCGGTTGGCAAGACATAAAAAAAAAAAAATTAGTATAGTTGATTGAAAATCAAATTTATAAATAACATATAAAAGATTTGAAATTAACTTGAATTTTTTTATTATTTTTCGCAAATTAAATCGCCTTGTTCAAAATTTTCCATACTATTTTTTTGCAAATATTACAAATCTTAACGTATACAATAATTATAAAGATTGGATAATTATTCTGCACAAACTATTTTTATTTCTGTTTACGAGATTTAATTGCGATTAAAGTATTTAAATAGTTTCTGCAAAAGTGATTGTATTATTGGTATAAGAGTGAATTAACATTTTTCCATGTTTATAGTGAAACAAAACAAAAAAAGTTAGATTAAAAATTTCATTTCTTAAGAATTTTTAATTTGAAAATCCAAATTTTCTTCATTACTGTTATTTAAAAATGTTCTGGAATTTTCTACATATTGTACAGAATTCTACATTACAGAATCCTAATCCTTTAAAGAGTTTATTTCTTCATCACCTAAATGCCATAATATCAACTTCTTCAAATTCAAGAAATTAAATGTACTACATTTTTAAACAGCTTTAATTCCAACTTCAGATTTTATAAAGTACGTCAAAATTAATGCAGTTTTTGAATTCATTTAATGTTTTTTTCATGTGACGCTTCCCCCAACACTTTGAATTTCTCAAAAATAATATATATCGTTTATTTCATGAGTAGGTTGACGTATGCAGCGCGAATGTACCAAAAATACAGCATTTCAATGTTGAAACAATAAAGTCTACTCATACACAGGATCAACACATATACCGTGGAATACGGTATTTATATTAATTTGAAAAGAACTCGAATTACAATTTTTTTAAAACTGTTTTGATGTTAAAAACTTAACTTGTAATTTTGAATTTGTAATTTTATGTTCTATCCTTAACTGAACAAAGAATTTTCGGAAAGGTATTGTGCATTTAGAATTATCTTTATCTAAGAGAGATAATAAATATTACAGACATTCATGATATAAACATACGCGGAAATAAAGTATAGTCTGCCAAAAAAAAAAAAAAAAAAAAAAAAAAAAAAGGAACACCACGTACATTTTAATCTCCAAAATCTTTCAGAAAAAAACGAAAATAGCCATTCGACTAGAATATATATAAATATATTTCAATTTATGCTAAGAAAATAAGTTTAATGATCGTCTTCAGATTTAAATTGCACAGAAGACTGAAGATTTTAATACGAACAACCAATTTTGACGTTGTATTTGGCTATTTTGTTAAATTGAATTTTAGGCTACCGAAGGGGAAATATTTTAGTCAAGTTGTTTATAAAATATAACTTTTTAAAACTTTTAGTGTTAAATTAATTTTTAATCCCTGCTAAAAAATTGCACTTCGGGTAGTTCTTTATACGTAACTTGAAATCTACTCGGGTAATGACCTGTAGCTAAAATAAATGCACGATACTTTTTAAAAATTTAATAGTATAACATCATAATAGTTTTTGTTTTGTTGAGGGGGAAATCAAAATATATCTATATTTATATTTATCTATATATCTATAGGGGAAGTTCGGTATCATTTTATCGGTTACCATCGGATTCCATTTTATTTTTATTTGTAAGTCAACAGAAAAAAATTGAGATCTATCATAAATTAGTAAAGAACAAACGTTGACTATTTCTCAACGTTTTTTTTTAATGCATTTAAAGTAGATGAAAAACATGCAAATGAATATTTATCTTTAAAAAAAGTTACACTTTTCAGGTAACGGTAACCAGTCGGATAAACTGGAATATTGTCAAAAGTAATATTAAAATTTCAAGAAAAACCACGATTTAAAAGAATTATCGAAATTATTTAATAAACAAACTTTATAAAAAAAAATAAAGCCTTTGTATAAGAATATTAAAAAGCAGACAACCAATGTTTAAAAATACACATATAATACATAAAAAAGCCGCAAACAGTTTTTACGAATCTACTAGCCAGATTTTTCTTCAGTGCAATATAGAACAATGCACAGCGTGCTAGAAAAATCAAGGCAAAGCGTAGGTCCAGCCTTCATTTTTCTAGCACGCTGTACCTTGCTCTACCTTGCACTGAAGAAAAATCTCGCTAGTAGATTCGAAACATCTGTTTGCTGCTTTTTGTGTATTTTTAAAAGTTGGTTATCTGCTTTTTAAAAAACAAATTAGTACTTCATATATAAATCATCATTTTTATTGGAAAATTGTTAAAATTTTTAGTGTCGTCTTGAATAAGTTGACAATCTGATATTCCATATTAACCGAATTACACCATCTTAAAAAACATAACCTCTTCACGCATCAATAAGTTAGCATAGAGGAAAACTGGCTAACATAGTAATGAATATAATAGTTCAACTTTATACTGAACTCGGTTAACATCTCTGACAATAAGAATTTAAAATTAATATGCATTTTATAAAATTTACCTGAAAAAAAACAGCAAAAATTGAGAAGACTTTATTTCACTGCGTCGTTGCGACAACATTTATCAAAACAGTTGAGCACAGTGCCTCACGGGAGTACTAGGAAGTTCTTTGGCAGATTTACGGTTGTCTGCAACACCATATGTGCCAGATAATGAAGTGTTCCATATTGTCCGACCATTGCATAATACCCAAACTTCCTCTATATATGTATTATAACGGGGGAAAGGTTATGATATATTTTTGTCGATCATTTAGCTTGCGTAATAAACGTTAAGAATAACTACCTAAGAGAATCGTGTATAAACTTTGGCAATCAATTTTTGTTTCACAAATTAGTAAAACAAACTTTTAATTAATGATAAAAACATTGGCATATATTAAAAATATGAAACAGTATAGAAAATTTTATTAGCCTGTTACCGTTTGTTATGGTGAAAAGGGAAGCAGAAATTTTAAAACTGCGTAAAAAGTAAACTACATTGAAATCGAAATCAAAATGATTTTAAGGTGTTTCTAGATAATTTATCAAACGAAAATTTAAATCACATATTGACTTTATTGACTTTTCCATTAATTAGGGTTCTGTACTTAAAAAGTGGAAACGAAACCATTATAAGATCACTCCTGTGTCTGTCTGTCCATCTGTCAAAGCCATTTTACTCGTAAACTATGGAACGAGGAAAGTTCAAATTGGGGCAAGTAATAAAGACTACTGACCCACATATTTACAGATTATTAAACATTCACAAATATATTTAGGAAAAATGTACAGGGGATAATTATGTTGCTTGAAAAAAATATGTTTTCTTTGTATATCGTGTGGGATATCATGTAAAAACTTTCGTAGCGTTGAACAAAAAAATACATTTCTTTTAATTTTAGGTATTATATTTTCAGAGATATTGTCGAAAATGTAGTGCAAAAATACGTTCATTCCCCACCTCACTATTTCCGAACCTACTGAAACTAAAAATAAGAAACTATTAGAGGTAGCAGACCTTAATGTCCAATAACGTTCAATTTAAAAATACCTTGCTGGAAAATTAAAACAATTACCCTATATTTTTTGAGAAAAGCGCATTTTCTGTCAAACACAAATTTCGATATGCAGGCATTCAGCAAAGGTACTGAGGAGCGAATGAAGGTACCTACCGTAGCAGAAGTATAAAAGCATTGTTGGTAATGAGTTAAAAAAAAAAAACATCGGTAATTTGCCGATATATTAACCCATAAAGACAGGGATGGTTTGGACATACATTGTGACAGAGGCGACGTACTCTATGTACAATCGACTTTTAAAGCCCATATAACAACTTTTAATGACATATTTGTGTAATGCAATACCCGGCGCAGTATGGAAGCAGTAAACGTTAAATTGCTAGAATCAGACTACTTTAATTATAATTAATCACATGAATACTATAAGATTCGCGAATAGTTCGCATTGAATAGACCTCTCAATACGCCTCCCGTCTCTTTAACCCCTTGAGGGCGGTGAGATATATTATATCCCACTTACTATTAATAAAGATTGGCATCAGAAAAATTTTATTAAATTTTACTTTTCTAACTTTGGTGGAATAAAAGTCGTAAAATTGCTTTTCTATATTCTGCAATAAAATTGTTTAAAGATTCCTGTGTGCTTTCGATATTAGAGATACACAATAACTTGCCCCTGAAAGGGTTAAAGATTAATAAAAAAAACCTATCTGGAAATACACAGCACGGACCAAGGTGGCGTTGAGGCTTTGCAATCTCCTTTCGAAGAGCGCTTAGTACAATTCCAAGATTAAACTTTGAACAATGGTACGCTGAATTTAGTTTTATGAAAAGCCAAATGAAGTTTAAATATGTACTAATTTTATTGTCAATACCGAATTATGTTTATCATAAAAAAGATTAGGATAATAATACAAAGAAAAAAGAGTTTTACACAATAGCAATAATTAATATTATTAAGGCTTCATATCTCTTTGAAATGTTATAGTATACACATTAATACTTTTTCTAGTATATACAGCTGTACCTAACCCTACATTGTATTGTCTTTCACAAAGTCTTATTATTATTTTAGCAACGCTTTTTTTTTAGTAATAGAGCTAATAATTCATATAACTATTATATGGAACCCTCTGAGCGCGAGTAATACTCGCGCTTGACCGTTTATTTTATTTTTAATTTTTGTATTTCTTCAAATTACACCATACACGCAAATATAAGAAGCAAACATTTCATCAATCAGAATAAATAATCAATAGAGTCAAAACACTATTTTAAACACTAATGTCGTGAAGGAAATTTTCACCTTGTTATTAATAAACTTTATAGTATACTTATAACTACTTGAAAGGTGACAAAACATATAAAAATATTATTTAATGCAACCCGAGATCTTTCCAACACACACGCGTTCTTTTTCAAAGGGAAAAAAGATGACTGACTGAATACAAATATTAATATTTGAAAATTTTTCAAGAGAAAGACATTCACCTTGCATACAATATTTCAAATGAAAATCAAATTTCAAATTATTTGCTTAAAAGGTGCAAAGGCCAACCTAGTGAAAAAGATCCCATACCGGGACACGAACCCGGGCCATTAGTATAGCGCACTGACGCTCTACAGACTAAACCACATGGAACGATACCCAGCCGGGAACTTCTCACTATTACAGGTTGGCAAGGCTACAAACGCAGCACATAGAATATATTCCATCTTGTGCTGCGTTTGTAACCTTGCCAACCTGTAATAGTTAGAAGTTCCAGTCTGGGTACCGGTCCTTGAAATATGAATAGAAATACATTTTAAAATATTAATAATTGATTCACAGTAAAATTGATCCTATTCCCGAATATGAAAAAGCAAGAGTCTATATCACCCCATTCAGCACAGAACAACATAAGAGTTTATTTTGATATTCGTATGATATGTCGAAAATTTAAGGAAAGATTAAAAGAGCGCATTTCTGATATCAAGTTTAACAAACCATATACAGCTTTATCCAGATTGCATCAAAAAAAAAATATATTAAGATAAACTTCGAAAAAGCTAAAATTATCATGTCCTTTCCTATAATATTCCCGCAATTTGGTACAATATCCTAAATATTTCTAGACCTCCTGATAATATGAGCTGATCTTTTCACCCCTCTGCAAAGAAATGGACTGAACTCCGCTTGCGCATGCGTACTTTTTCTGTTTTTGTTTTTAAAATGTATTTCTATTCAGTCAGTCATCTTTTTTACCTTTGAAAATGAACGCGTGTGTGTTCGGAAGATCTTGGGTTGCATTAAATAATATCTTTATATGTTTCTGTCACCTTTTAAGTAGTTATAAGTATATTATAAAGTTTAAATCAGAATAAATGATAAAAAATTGATGTGAGACACAAAAATTCAAAAGCTTCTTATTGAGACCATAAGAATAAGAAATGCACATGACTTTTAGGAAAAAACTTTGTTATTTTTCATCACGCATATTATACCACCTACATGACATAATTAAATATTGTTGCTGCCTTCAAAGAGTCATTAATATTTTATTACGTAATTCTATTTTTAAAAATAGGAAAATCTCAAATAATATAACAGACAAATATATTTTTTAATTTAATTAAACTCAAAAAATGGTTTACACATAATTAAAAATGTCAAATCTTGTTACTATAAAATCAGTTACAAAACCATATCCTCATAACGTCTCTCATAAGAAATCAAAATTTATCCCTTAAAGCTGAATTTTTTAAATTTTATTTTGAGGATTTAAATTTAAATAAAATTCTGAAATGCATGTGATAATTACTTAGATGCAGAAGTCAAAAGAAAATACGAAACATCTTTACACTGAATCCTTAAGAAAATAAAAAATCAAAATTAGGATTTTATTGACATGGAATTACATTTGGACTTTGAAAAATCCAGTTTAAAATTGAGTTAACGTAATACTTTTCCTGAATTCAAAATTGAAATATATATTTCGTTTTAAAATTCAAAGAGAATACGCCAAATATCCTTTTCACTCAAATCCCGATGTAAGGAAATAATGTCATTTCACGTTTTAGATTAAATGTTACTTTATGAAAGTAGATTAAATTTTAACATTAAGTAATACTTAAAGTTTAATATAAAAAACGGAGTCAATCTGAAGAAATGAGTATAATCGGAATATGTTTTTATAACAAAACTTTTTATTTTGCCTTGTATTGTGTAAAAAAAAAAAAAAAAAAAAAAAAAAAATGCAAATTATAAAATATCGAGTATTACTTCATTTTAAAATTATAAAAAAAAATATAATCGATTCAAATTTTGAATAAATTGTACAAAATATCACACCTGAGGAGAATGGTGAGTGCAGTTTTTGAGAATATATAAACACAATCTTAAAATGAAGTTCGGCGATTGTCGTAAAATACAGAAAAGATTAAGACCAGAAATGATTCAAGGAAAATATTGCATATCCTCTTCCGAGTTATCCACGATTATGAAAACATATATTTTTCTTCATAAACTTCAGTAACCAATAGTTTACAGAGATTTCAAGAAGTATTTGTGAAACAAAGTCTTATTTTGCTTTACAAACAATAAATAAATAAACAGAAGATTTCTAGTTGTTTTTAAATTGTATTAATCCGTTTACTCAACTCGAAATAATGATTTTACTGATGCTATTAATTCTCAAATAAACATATTCAGTTGAACACTACAATTCGTACATGCAGGAGTGACCAGTAAAATTTTCATACTGATGTTAATAATGTTTATTTGGCATGCTTGTTGTCATGTACGAGGGCATTTCGAAAAGTAAAGATACACCGTACGCCGAAGGTTGTTGTTGGTTGTATTTATGTCGGCCAATTATCAACACGTGGGATATAGGCTCTAAGGAGGGGTGCCTTGCGTGGAGGTCTTTCTAAGGGAACCTAACCCGTATTAACGCTTGGAGAATCAAGGTTCGAAGAAAACCACGAAAACTCCGAACGATTAGGCCGACGGGCGCGATTGGGATCGAACCCAGCACCTCCCGTCTACCAGCTTCGAGAGCAGAACCTCTCGGCCATTGGTGGGGCCCGTACGCCGAAGGAAAAGAAAAGTTTTGGCAAGAAAGTTGGCAACACAGGTGTTAACCTTGAACAGTTAGCTTTCTCCTCGCGGTCGTTCGGCATTTCAACGTTGATTCTGGTTGGAGTAGGTCGTATTTAAAATGGTTCCGCCGATTCAGAATCCCGCCAAATGCGAAGTGCGCTCCGTCATACGTTTTCTTCATGCAAGAGGTCACCGGCCAGCAGATATTCATAAAGAAATTGTTTCTGTTTATGGGAACATTATCAATCGACAAAATGTAACGAAATGGTGTCGTCATTTCTCTGAAGGTAGGACCGATGTTCATGACGAACAAAGAACAGGTCGGCCATCTGTGATCTCTGATGCCCTTCTTCAGAGAACGAAGGAAGCAATTCGTGCGAATAGATGTCTCCTGTTACCTGAAGTCACATCTTGGAGGAAAATAATTACACGACGATGATCAGATCAAAGATGAAGTTGAAATGTGGTTCAGACAATAGGCGGAAACCTTCTATGACTGTGGGATACAAAAGCTTGTGCCTCGACTTAACAAATGTTTGGATAACGGGCATGATTATGTCGAAAAATAATAAATAATCCAGTTAATAAGATGTAACTTACGTTTTCTAAATAAATGTTTTTTTTTTTTTTTTTTTTTTTTTTTTTTTTTTTTTTTAAGGAATGCGAGCCATTGTATCTTTACTTTTCGAAATGCCCTCGTATAACGTCAAGTTTGTTATAATTTCAATACATACAAGAGCAACGAAGAATAACTTAAATATAACCTTAATCGGTAGACGTTATTACAAATGATTTAGTTCAATTCACATTTTTTTCCTATGACTTGTAACAGAGTTAGAACAGTATCAATTTCTTTTACATAACTGTATGACAGTATCAGTTGTTTTACTGAGGATTTCTCAAACGTCTTCCCCATATAAAAGAAGAATTTAAAATAAAACATTAAGAATAGATTATTCGGGATACCAAAATAAGGAGCAAATCGCAAAAGCTGCAGATTTAAAGAATTGTGATTGTTTGAAAGATATTTTAAATGACGTAATAAAAAAATTTGATTTAAAAGATAAAAACGAAATTGATTTCTAAAGAAGACACTTTTGTAGCTGTATTTAAGTGGGAATAGTCAAAAAGCAACCTTAAGAATAGATTAATAGGTAGAAGAATAATTTAAATATAACCTTAATCGGTAGGTGTTATTACTAATGATTTAGTTCCATTCACATTTTTTTCCTATGACTTCTAACAGAGATAGCACAGTATCAATTTCTTTTACACAACTGTATGACAGTATCAGTTGTTTTACTGAGGATTTCTCAAAAGTCTTCCCCATCTTAACGAAGAATTTAAAATATAACCTTAAGAATAGATTATTCGGGATACCAAAATAAGGAGCAAATCGCAAAAGCTGCAGATTTAAGGAATTGTGGTTGTTTGAAAGATATTTTAAATGACATAATAAAAAATTTTGGTTTAAAAGATAAAAACGAAATTGATTTCTAAAGGAGACACTTTTGTAGCTGTATTTAAGTGGGAATAGTCAAAAAGCAACCTTAAGAATAGATTAATAGGTAGAAGAATAATGTAAATATAACCTTAATCAATAGGCGTTATTACTAATGGTTTAGTTCCATTCACATTTTTTCCTATGACTTGTAACAGAGTTAGAACAGTATCAATTTCTTTTACACAACTGTATGACAGTATCAGTCGTTTTACTGAGGAATTTTCAAAAGTCTTTCCCATCTTAACACAAAAGTTTCATGATATTTTTGGATTTTATTCCTAGTTATCCTGGGGGAAAATCTGATATTCTGAAAAATCATAAAACTCTTCGTCATTACTTCATTCCATTTCACCCGGGGGATGTCTAAAAAGTAGAATTTAATCATGCTTCTTATAAAATAAATATTACTTCAAAGTTACCCAGATTTGTTGACTATATATAGACATGTGAAAAAATTAACGTTATAAAAAGTATATTGTGTATTATATACTATCAAAATTCTAAAATAAATTTAAAACATTAAAAAAACTTAAGTAGGATTATTTTTCATCTATTTCCTTCGTTCATTAAAGTTCTATTAAATATTTTATGAAACAATTATGTATATCTAATACAAAAAAATCATATCTGTAGAAACTTTTAAAAGTTAATCTAATATTTATTTTTTGTTTTGATTTTTTGTTATTTAAATCATTGAATCAGTAAACTCTATTAACTTAAATAAATAAAAATTTTTGAGGCGCATAGGAAAAGAATGTTCTCTTTCAGATTCATTTTCATACAATTTCAAACATACATTTATGATTTCGATGCACAAATAATGTTTCCAAAAAAATTTAAACATGCTTGTGAAATGGAATAATGTATTTCATCTTTTAAACAAATTTTTAAGATTTAATCGAAAATTAAATATTTACAAGATTAACTTCAAAGATTAAAAAAGATTTTGTTTATTCTAAAAAGATGGAAAAAAAACTTTTAAACGATGAAATCGAAAAATTTCATTCAGAGGTGTACCATTTTTCGCTGAATTTAAATAGAAGTAATATAAAAATAAGGAACAAATCGCAAAAGCTGCACATTTAAGGAATTGTGGTTGTTTGAAACATATTTTAAATGACGTTTTGGTTCAAAAGATGAAAACGAAATTGATTTCTAAAGAAGACCCTTTTGTAGCTGTATTTAAGTGGGAATAGTAAAAAAGTAATGGGCAAATCACAAAAGTTACTCATTTATGGAATTTTGGTTGTTAAAAGATTGTGGATTATCCAATGGTATAAATAAATAAATCAAAGATTTAGCTTGAAAAAATGAAATAGAAAAATTTTATTTAAAAGATGAAATCTAAAAATTTGATTTAAAAGATTAAACTGACATTATTCTTTTCGCATGAAGACACACGTTTAACTTAATTTAAGAGGAAAGAGCAAAAGATCTTCATTAAAAAAATTCTCTCAGTTTTTGACGATATAGCTACCCAAGAATATCCATCATATAATGAAATCATATGAAGTGTGTTAAAAAACTATTACAGAAGAAATTGACATATTATTTTTTTCACAGATTATTTTAAGAAGACATGTGTTTGGGTTAATCAGGAGGAAAGAGCAGAATATCATCATTTACAGGGTGCGGAAAAAATATTGATAATTCTGTCTTAATGTTTGTCTGTGGCTTTTAAATGTTGTAGAATTATTTTTTTTGCGTATATTTGCTCTTTATAATCTAAATATTGCATTATAAGTAAGTATTTTTGGGTTACTGTTTGCATTTCGTCTTCTGTGCCGAAAAACTGTTCACTATTGAATAAGCGGTTAACCATCAGAATGACTGCATATTAGCCAAAAACAGTAAAATTGCTAATTCAAGTGGTGGTATAGTAGCCAGAAAAACCTCATCCAGCCAGCGTGATGGTTTTTGGCTGCATCACAAACAATGGGAAATCCCCTTTGGTCTTTGATGATTCTGGTGTCAAGATTAATGAGATCAATTATCTCAACGATATTCTAAAGAATATTCTAAATTCTCATTTTGGAAACAATCCATATGTGTTCCAACAAGATTCAGTACCAGCCCATAAGTCTTGCCAAACGCAACGGTGGTGCCAAGCAAATCTTCGTGATTTCATTTCATCTCAAGACTGGTCTCCGAATACTCCTGATTTTAATCCACTTGATTACTCAGTATTGGAGTGTTGCAAGCAAGAACCTGTGCTAATCCTCACAAAGATATCACTTTTTTAAAAGCTACTCTGTCGCGTAAATGGAACGATCTCGATGCGCACTACTTGCGGCGCACAGTGGATGCCTTGCCGCACTTTCTCCGCGAGTGTATCAAAAGAAAAGAAGACGGAATCGAAAATGAATGATAGAATACCAATTGATGCTTAGTTGTTAATCTTACACAACAAAAATTATTGAAATAGTTGTATCTATGGCGTTGTAGTAGAGATTGATTTTACTATCAATACTTTCTCCGCCCCCAGTATAGAATTATTTCAGTTTGTGACAATATAGATACCGCCGAATATCCATCACATAATGAAATCCTATGAAGTGTAGTAAAACTATCACAGAAAAAATATGAAGCGGCAGAAAAAAGAGTAAATGTCTCCTGAAAATCAACGGTAAGTTAATAAAGCTTTCGAAGCAATTCGACGTAGTTTCGACACTTATAATAAGGTATTAAAAATGTGTTTTTTAAATCATGAAATACGTTAAATAGATGTTCACCAGTACATTCATCATTATTTGAAGAACGTGAAATCCTTTATATCACATAAAAGATTATTATTGTTTAACTAGCTCGCTGCCTTCTTTGAGAATACTCCTAATTACCAACTCAGTTTCCTTGCCAGCTGCGAGCTAACTCGGGTGTAGTTGTTTATCTAGTTATGATTTATCTCATAGTTGGGCAAATGGGGCAAAATTATTTCATATACCAGTAACAGATGAGTGAATTTATTTGTTTCTAAAAGTAATCTGTTATACATTAATATAAATAATAAAACAATAGGAAATATTTTAAAGCCATAAAAATGCAGATAAGATGTTGACGTTTGTAAACAGATTCACTATCACAGCTTCGGCAGTGAGCGTGTTAAGAACTTTTTCAGAACAAGTAACGGTGGATTTTGAAATGAGCATACCATGCTGCACAACAATGATTCATAAAAGAGTACTCAAGCTTAAGCAGCATCGGAATCAAGGTTCTTTTACAATAAGTGTGAAAAATACCAGAAGGATACATAACAGAAAGTTTCCGTTCTTTCGCACTGGGTAAAAGTTTTGGTTGTATATAAGTATACGACGTCTCTCGAGGTTCTGGTTTTCTTTTTCCAGAAAAAAAAAAAAAAAAAAAAAAAAAATCTTGGTCTTATTCGACAAACGAAACGACAACAGCAGTCGTGAAGTATGTCGTCATAAATCGAATTTACCTTCGAAATTTATTTCGCACCATTTACTAAGTATCTTTCTTTAACTGAAATAATAGAAATTATTGCAAAAAAATTAACTTAAAAATTGCTTTATTTTTGAAACTGTTTTTTTCTAAATATAATGCATATGCTATTTTTATCTGTTTAAATTATCGAATTCTTTTAAAGACATGCTTATCGGTAAATATTACATGAAGAATTCTTGTAATCATTGAATTCTTGTAAGTTAAAAAATTAATCATCATTAAACATTCAAATATGTAGAATTGCATTAACTTCTTCAAACATTTGTTTATTGGTTAAATATTAAATAATAAATAACGCGTTCACATATGATTAAAAATGTAACGATAACATGTGTATATTCTTAAGATGCACTGCTCGGTAAAAAAAAAAAATAATAATAAATAAATAAAAAAATTTCGCGTGGTATATGCTAAAATCAATACAATGTATTAAAATTTCACATAATCCAAAGAGCATATATTTAGAAATATATGCAAATACTATGTTTAATCGATTTTTGCTTCTGAAATTCTGCTAGTAGGCTATTTATGATTTTAGAATGTGTCTTTCAAAATGCAAATGTAGGTACTACAATGAATATTTCTGGAAACATTTTGGATATGAGTATTATAATTATCTTTTCAAACATAAGTTGTACTGGATTAATCGAGATATTCATCCATGGGGCAGAAATGTTTTAATGAAACTTATGTTTAATTATACGGCATAAACTATCCCAAAAGCTGCGATCCCTAATTTATCGACATATCAATCTTAGTATATATGTTCACTTTATTTAAAACAGTATCAGAATCTTAAGGAAAGATGAACTCCTTAATTTTATTAACAAATATTGGATAGTGATTCTTTTACTGAAAAATAAGTTGTTTTATAATAAACATTTTTTTATTCTCATCATCTTAACTTTAAGTCATTTTTAGCCCCCGACATACTATTTCTTTCAGACACCAATTAAAGAGTCGTCTCCAAAAAATAACGTTCCGTTGTATAAGCCAGTGGTAAAACAAAGCAGATGTATAATTGTACTGTTAAATACTCTACTGCAATTTTCTAAACTTCTAAGCATCGCACATTTTCATTGTATAGAAGAAAAATGTACTTTTAAATGCAATTTATTTGAAAACTGCATCTCAATTTATTTTGGCGATAATTATTTTCTGTAGTTTTTAGCAGCTTTTGTTTAATGTTGACAACACCCAGTACTCCATTTTTTGTAGAAAGTAAATGAAAAATAGTTGGAAAATAGTAATTGTATCTTTTTGTTGCCAATTTCCCATAACAACTGAAAAAAAATATAATTCAAATACGTACAATTTTGAAAAAAAAGTATAAATGAAGGATTTTGATAAAACATGGAGCTGTTATAAACTACGTTTATATTTAAGTATCTATATTAATATTACACACAAATCAAGGCACGTGAATCATTAGACAGCCGGTGTTTTTGGTCGAGTTTCTTGAATGACGACATCTCTTTTTTGGATTTGTGTATTAGTTAGCGATAGTGACGTCATATGCATACTTTACTGTAGATGATGTTTAAGACTAGATCGCAAATGAGGAATTCTTCCTCCGGATGCAAATGACCCCAATTTATATAAAATAAATGCATGTGATTTAAGTGTGAAAACTGAAATATATTTTCTACTATCTATATTTATATATATATATTTTTTTCATCTCTTGCGACACTAAATTCCTGTTTTTTTTCCGTAATGAAAAGTTTAAGCTGCTTAAAAATTTGTAATTACAATTCCACACTTCCAATTACTTATTTCTCACTTTTTTCTGGTATTAATCTGATTACAATATGCTTTTTAAGGTAAAGTAAAAATACAAAACAGCTGCTCCCATTACAATTATCCCTGATAGCAAGTATAACTAAAATTAGACATAGAAACATGCTTGAATACATTTGAGCTGTATGTGACACATGCACAAGACAGCCCAAAAGTGCAATTATTTACAATTTACACATTGGCCTCTTTCCTGCAGACAATAAAGGGAGAAAAGATAAAATTTTTCTGATTAGTTTTTGATTTTTAAATTTCATAATCAAAATTTGTAGGACAAATCGGATTTCTTTCTTAGCAAATGAATCTGACCGCATTTTCTAAGATTGCAAAACCATCTACGGCAAAAAAAAAAATAAAAAAAAAATAAAATAAATAAATAAATAAATAAATAAAAAGTTGCGTATATTTTACTGTAGAGTCCGAATCTGCAATAAAAAAATTGGGTCCTCTTTCACGATCTAAAATTAGTCCCTTCTGACGCCTAAGGGGTCGTAGTGAAGGGTCAACTTTGGTATCATAAATAGCGTTTTAAAAATACTTAACACATATTCTTCCGATTTACAATATGACGCGTAATTCTCGAGTTATTCGAGCATTTCCAAACATTTCAAACATCTTGCCTATATGTACATACATACATACATATTTTGGAAAACCTGTGAGGATTTTCAATTTCAATTTTTATTTGGTACCTGTTTTTTGACTCTTCCCACCCTCCGAAGAGCAAGGAGTTGTTTGTTTATTGTTTCTTGTTGTAAATGTTCATTACCTTTATTGTTGTGTTTTCCACCCTCTTTTTCATAAATTTCATAATTCACATACTTTTGATAGAGCTATACACACACACACACACACACACATATATATATATATATAAGAGTGAATATGTTTTTACAATCTATAGAATATTAAATAGCATTTTGACAATTAATATTTAATATATCCAGTGCAACGGATAATCTATAATCTATACTAATATTATAAAGAGGTAAAAATTGTTTATTTGTAGGAGGCTCTGGAACTACCAAACCGATAACAAAAGTAATGGTATCAAAATTATGGTGTTTGTCCCACTTAGAATATAGGCTATATCTTTTGTCCGTGCCACGGGCCAAAAGGGGGTGCAGGGCAAAAAAATGTTCAAAAAATGCAATTATTGCGTTACTGAAGGACCTAGAACAACCATACTCAACCTTTTTTTCCCGCGGGCCGCAAACATATGTTTAAGATGATAGGCGGGCTGCAAAAATAAAAATGTATAGAAATATAGACGTTGGTAATTGAAAAGTGTCCGGTAGCCGGGAGTGTCCATTATGGATGTTTTAATGTAGTAAGGTAATATAAGCATTATAACAAAGCAATATAAAGAATCCCTTCCGTCTCGACCTACAGGCGCAGGTAGATTTCAAAGTCAAGTACTAATTTCACCAACAAAAACTGAATCAAGATTAGAGATAAACTCAGTTTAACAATTTTATCTGACCGCTTTTAAGGAGTTTTTATTTTCATTTTTCTGCAAAAGCTGATTTTCATGTTAATACGATAATTTTTTTTTCAACCACTATGTATTTTAAATTTGTTTTTGCTGTAAGAATTGGTCCTATCAAAAACTTGTCAATATAAAAGTTATAGATAATATTAAAAAGATTTATAAAAATTTAAGCGGTTTTAATATCTTGTGAATTGGCGAAGTTATGAATTTTTTCTTCTTCAATTCCCCCCCCCCCCCCTACTTTTTCGTTTTTATTACTTTTTTTCTTTTTTGCGGTTTGAGGTGGTCCTATCGTAAACTTGTCGATATAAAAGTTGTAGATAAAATTAAGAAGATTTTTAATAAATTTAATTGGATTTGATATCTTGAGAATTCACGAAGTTAGAAATTTTTTTTCTCCCTAAAATCCCATTTTTCGCACCCCTTAAGCCCATTTTTAATTTTATCAAAAATCTATCATACGTAAATTTTTGGTCCTTTTTCTAGAAGTACAGAAAACTCTCTCTATTCTGAACACCCATGGGACCGACCAAAAATGTTCAGATTATGGGGGAGTTCATAATAGAAGGAGATTGGAAATGTATTACTAATACTACTATGTACTGATAGTCTAAGAGCTAGCAACGTTTTCGTCACCGGATTTTATCAAGGCTCATTTTTCTGTATGTTCTTCCCTTTTATGGTGTAATATGTTTGCGGACGGTCTGGCAGTCGGGAGACGTTCCGTTTACCTGTGGGAGAAGGGGTTTTATAGATACAAAACATCAAAATTACGTCATTTTAGCATGAGTTTTATTTATAACAAATGTTTCTACTATCTTTTTGTAATATTAATCCATTATTGCGTAACGTGACCAATGTCACTAAGACCCTGCCAGATCCACATTTATAGGTAACATATTACTCGTTGGCTATCAGACAATCTATAATTAATTTCCCAGACACAAATTCGGTTGCAAAGTTAATGCCAGACAGCATTAAATATGGCAACGAAAGTGCCTGTTTAATGAGTGGTTTACAGTTTAAAAATTATAAGTCATCTTTACGTCATTTTATCAAGCTTAAAAATTAAGAGATATTACTCTTTGGCTATCAGACAACCTATAATTAATTTGCCAGACACAAATTTGGTTGCAAAGTTAATGCCAGACGGCTTTATATATGGCAACGAAAGTGCCTGTTTCAAGAGAGGTTTATAGGTAAAAAATTATAACTCATCTATACGTCATTTTATCAAGCTTAAAAATTAAAAGATATTACTCTTTTGCTAACAGACAACCTATAATTAATTTGACAGACACAAATTCCAGACACTCGTAAAACAGGCACTTTCGTTGCCATATTTTAAGCCGTCTGGCATTAACTTTTCAACCGAATTTGTGTGTGGCAAATTAATTATAGGTTGTCTGATGGCCAAAGAGTAATATCTTGTAATTTTTAATCTTGATAAAATGACGTAAAAATGACTTATAATTTTTAAACTATAAACCACTCTTGAAACAGGCACTTTCGTTGCATATTTAAACCTGTCTGGCATTAACTTTGCAACCGAAATTGTGTCTTGCAAATTAATTATAGATTGTCTGATAGCCAAAGAGTAATATGCTACATATAAATGTGGAGCTAGCAGGGTCTTGGCAACATTGGCAACGTCTGGTAATAATGGATTATTATCACAAACAATTAGTAGAAAGAAATGTTATAAATAAAAATCATGCTAAAGTGACGTAATTTTGATGTTTTTTCACCTGCATAACCCCTTCTCCGGCAGGTAAACGCAACGTCTCCCGGCTGCCAGATCGTCCGCAAACGAACTACACCATAAAAGGGAAGAACATATAGAAAAATTACCCTTGATAAAATGACGTAATTTTGAAGTTTTTTGAACTGCATAACCTCATCTCCCACTGGTAAACGCAACGTCTCCCGGCTGCCAGACCGTCCGCAAACGAACTACACCATAAAAGGTAAGAACATATAGAAAAATGACCCTTGATAAAATGACGTAATTTTGAAGTTTTTTGAACTGCATAACCTCATCTCCCACTGGTAAACGCAACGTCTCCCGACTGCCAGACCGTCCGCAAACGTACTACACTATAAAAGTGAAGAACATATAGAAAAATGAGCCTTGATAAAATGACATGTTTTTGACGTTGCTAGCGCTTAGACTGTGAGTTTATATGCTGTTTAGAATACTTAACCTGGTTAGCCATGCCAGTTACCGAGATGGAGGTGGTGAATGGCGGCTAGTGCAATATCAAAGTAAACTCAATCCCACCTGTACCCTGCCAATTCATTTTTTTATTAAAAAAGTTTTTAAAAACATATAATTACATATGTACAATGCATTACTTGAAAAATAATCGTCGCATTACTTAAAAAAGTGAGTAGTTTTAGTTGTAGAGGGTTACTTCATTCCAAGGCCGTTGACATCCAATGGACAACATCCATTACGCTGACCTTCTTCGTTAGTTCGATTGCCGAATTTGCCTCCTCCATCACCAGGGACATTTTCAGCAGAAAATGGATTCGGGAGCTTAACCCCTTGGGGACGAGCGGCCGGTATTCGTGCCACATAAGTTGCCCAAAATCGGTGATTATTCTCATCAGTAATATTGTATTGTAAATTTTGCCTTATTTAATTCGAGCATTTCCCCGATTCAATTAGGCAAAAATTTCTGTTTTAAAAATCCGGTAACCAAAGAATAAAAATTCTGTAAAAGACGTTCGTCTCGAAGGGGTTAAAGATCTCGATTACTCCTCTAAAAAAAGTTTCGTCGGCATTGAAAATGTCAGTAGCGTCGAAATCCTTCGTTATATCTGGAAATTTTCTTTTCCATTCCTCCATAGTATCAATATTTACGTTTAAAGCTTCACCATTGATTATTTTGAATTCGATGTTATGCCGACTTTTGAAGCGAGTCAGTCATCCTTTCGATTCCCTGAATTCCGTGATTTTCTCCCTTTTTACAAAGCACAGAACAACCTGCTTTAGTAGGGGTCCAGTGACATGATGATTCCTTGTTCTTATTTTGTAAAAAAACTTCCGGACGTGATTGTTTATGTTCTCGATTCCTGTTTTCTTTTCGAAAGTTCTACACTTTGAGGAAGGTTCATTTGCTTCAAAAGCGGCTATAATTTCTTTCTCTTTCTTGCTGATGGAGTTGATTTGGCCTACTGAAATTCCAAACTTAGATGCAATTTTTCTTTGATTTACTTTTGATTTAAAATTTTGAACAAATTCGTATTTTTCCTGATGCTTCAGTTCTTTCCGCTTTTTCGTTTTCCTACTTATTTCTGGCATATCTGCATAAGTGCTATGCTTCTTTCCCTGCAACTCTAGTAAAATGGCGAAAAAATTTTACCTTTGCCGGGAAAAAGGAAGAAAGAAGCACATGTGTGAAAGAAGCACAAGAAAATGTTGTCCAATCAGCTGTGCGGAAAAGAAACCATAATGCTTTTTAGACCACACTGCGGAAAGGAAATCCTATCCTTTTTTCACCACTCTCTCTAACACCTGTTGTCTCTTATCTGTCACTGGCTGGGGAGAGGAGCATTTCTGTTGGGCAATATTTCAATTTTTATCTCAGCTCGAAAGAGAGGGAATCACGGGACATCGTTTTAGATTATTTTTGCCTTGTATCTCTTTGCATAAAAATTGTTTTTTCTTCATTTCATTTATTATTTTATTATCATGATTTACTTTTTGAGAAATGGCAACAGCTTTACATCTGGACTTTTTTGTTTATTAAAAATATAAAAATGTTCTAGTTAGTTGAGATGTAGAACACGTACGGTAAAGACGTTCCTGTTTGCAAAAATATTCTTTCGATTTTTTTTTTTTTTTTGGTTAACTGAAGATTTTATCAAAATTATTCAAACAAATTACAGCATAGGGTTGATTCTTAAAATCTAGCAATGATTTTGTCTATTTATGTTTAAATCGAGTTCGTTGAGCCTTTTTATTCTTCTGGAGAAATTTCTCCGAATGTCCATGACGGGTTAATTCCCTGAATTCCGATTTCAAACACACGTTCAGTTTAGAAAGAGGTGGGGTAGAATGGGAATCAAAAGTAGCGTTCATAATAGTGAGGTGTTCAGATTAGAGAGTGTTCAGAATACAGAGAGTTCATCTTTTGTTAAGACTATGAAGTTTCACCGGGATCGTTGAAATGTGTTCATAATACCGGGGTGTTCATATTAGAGAGTGTTCAGATAGAGAGAGCCCACTGTAATAATAACTTTAAACTGATTTCATATGCATTATAATTAAGAAGTTATGGTTTTTTTCGGTTTTTATAATCCCCTCCCCTACTTCCGTCCCCTTCGGCTGATGTTTCACATTTGCTATACGCTCTGAGATATTCGCCATTTGAATGTTTTTTGTGAGTTTGAAGACGATCCGTGCATAATTGGGATTTTTATCTACCTGGGGTCAAATAATGAAAAGTTATGAAGGAATTTTTCAAAAGTCGCACCATGGTTCTACAATAGGTAGTATTTCTTATGAAATCTGCCTAAAATGTTGACGTCATCAGCAGATTTTAAAGTTTGACACGGAAGAAATATTAGCAAAAGCTCTGAACACTACTATTTTAAAACTATAAACTTCGTCGCAACTTTTAATTGCAAATTTATACAGATATGCTAAGAAATTTGTTGTTTGGAAATAATGGTGTAAACATTTTTTAGTGCCGATATTTTCCACGTCAAATCTTCAACCTTAAAGAGCATTATTGCCGAAACGTCAGTGAAGGCTTACTGTGGAGACACGAAAAGTTTTGATTTCCGTTTGTCTGTCTGTCTGTCCGTCTGTTCCGCGATAACTGCCGCAAAAAGCATCCGATCGGCTTGAAATTAATGTGGCATGTTGATGAGGTACTCGGACTTAGCTGTATGGTTTTTGGTTAAATTTGGTTCATTCGTTCGGGAAATATAGAACATTTTATTTTGCTCTGTAATGCTTTTCAATGGCAAGTCAGACGATTTTCAAATTTTCATTTGTTGAAAGAAATGGCTCATATAAAAAATGGATTTAAATGGTAAATTTTTGATGCTGAAATTTTTAAATAAGAGTAGTAAATTATTCCTATTAGTTTGCAATTTTGTCAAAACATTTGTCAGAGCTTTTAAATTAGGTGTATAACTTATGATGGAATTTTATACATGTGTTCGAATAATATAAAACATTTTATTTTATGAATTTACTTATATTTCATTTTTTTCTTTTAACCGTTGCGTAGCAACTATATCTCATCTAAAAATATCATAAATGTGAAAGTATGTATGGTTTTTAAAGTCAAATCAAAGTTAAAAGGAATGAATTAATGAATGCCTTTGTATAGATATTTGCATATAGATTGATTTAAACGCAGAAATGAAAATAGTATTTATATACTATATAGAATAATATCTTTATTTATGTATTCAACTATTTTGATTATAAAGGAAAAAGTTCGTTATTTTCATACAGAATAAAGTGACATTATTCTATTAAACTTTATAAACTTTATTGTTGCCAAAAAAAAAAAAAAAAAAAAAAAAAAAAAAAAAAAAAAAAAAAGGGGGGAATAACAATTTCTCCCAAAGAGTTCATTTTAATTTGTAAGATTTTCACGTGCAAAGGGAAAATGCAGCAAATTACAAATAATAAAAAAGATAAATAGGACAGGAATGAATACATATAAACATTTCACACCAAATACCACCTAAATTAATTTTTGTATAGGTATTTTCCCACACTACGAAGAAAGATTCCTCGATTTACACGATTTTACTTGGCCTTCCTTTTCTCATTGGTTGCGATTTCATTTTCGCAATTGCGTATATTAATTGGCACAAAATTTTACATTTTTATGACTGAGGTATATGTAAGGCCATACAAATAAGAAATTCCGTATTGTTTCCTATAAAATGTGATAAAGTGTTGGTTAACTATATATGTTTCTATTAAGAGGAGCAGGGCTGTCAAGCCTCCGGCGTTCTGGATACCAGTATTTTAATACAAAAAATGTTACTTTATTTAATTGAAACATTTGCGCGATTTAAAAGAACAACATTTTCTGTAAGGTAATAGTGTTGTGCAAAAAGCCTGAGACTTGCCATGTCTGGTGGTGAGTGAAATGTTTTATTTAATGTATTTATCTCTATTTTAATGCTACGTGAACAACGTCCCGTGTAACAGCTTGTAGAGTGTAAAATAAATTATTAAAATAATCCCTATTACGAAAAATGAAACAAAATGCCCGGCTAAGGGAAATAAAAGGTTAGTTAACCTTTCGTAATTTGACCTGAACACAGGTGTGCATTAAATTTCAACGGTGTTTGTAACATCACGATTTTAAATTAAATGTGGATACTATTAAAAGGCTATCACAAAAAATACTTAACGGCGCCATATCACGTTTATCTATTTAGTCAATTGGAAGTGGACACGATGATGAATTATTAACCGTTAGGTTTAGAACTCCCCCTACTTTAGGGTGAATTTAGTAAGTTAATGCTATCGAGTACATTTTTAGATATTTAGATTAGATCTTAGATATAAATATTGCAGAATGGTAATCAAAATTATTATTAGATTTCTAAATTAGATGTCTCAGTTTACATTTCCAAAAGTTCTTTATCCATTAGATACAGATGTTTGTGGTTAGCAGGCAAGTAAATACTTCTGTATGGATATTAGGATAACGTAAAATGCTTGACCAAATTGTTGCTTATCCTTATAAATCGCAGTGTAAAAATGAATCTAAGATATAGGATAATCATTAACTCAATCAATAGAAAATTACAAATGCAAAATAAATTACACAACGGGGGGTTCAGGGGGGGCACCCCCTGAAGAAATTTGCTTTATTATATAAAAATTACTAGAATAAGTAGCTCGTGAGAATTTCAGAATATCATTACATAACAACGTGTTTAATTTAACGCTTCTAATGTCTGAAACCATCGAAATATTTTTTTCTCCTTCTATAAATGTTTGTGTAATTTAAAAGTTTAAATTTTGTTTTTGTAGAAAGATTAATATTAAGCAAAATTTGCTAAAAACAATAAGTTGCAGAGATGACGTTGAGGCTCTTGATCTGCAGATTTACTAGTTAGTTATATATGATGAGCATTAAATGTAATAATGTATCAAGGCAGGATTTCCAAGTTAAAAGGAAAACAGGAAATTTCCTCTATTAAATCAGTCTATTTTTCAATGCAAAATTTTTCATTATTTTTGTTAATTTTAAAAATATATATTTCAAATTTAATTAATTCAGAATCATGTTTGACTACTGTTTAAGACTAAGAAATGTATAAATCACTATAACACAGGAAAGACTATATGTAAAAGGAACTTTTGTCCAACGGCTTTTAATATGTTTTAACATAATTTTAAATGCATTTTAACAGGGCAGATTTTGTCTTCTCCTGAAAATACATGAAACAACAGCAAAAATCTGAAATACTTTTGATGCACATCTCAATTAATTTTAATAATATGGATTAATGATTATGTATGTGTCTCGGGCCGCACATGAAAGGTTGCCGGGCCGCAGTTTGCGTATGGCTGACCTAGAAACATGAAATTTGGAATGACAGTTACTTATAAGATACTAATGATCTCTAAGGACATTTCTTGAAAAAATCAAAATTAAAAAGTGGTGAAAATGTGCGAAAAGCGTACTAAAAAACCTTCTAAAAGGCGATTTTTACGCAATTTCAAGAAGTACCAAACCAATTTAAAAATAATGGTGTCAAAATGATGGTTACACTCCTTGCTTTAACATAGACTGCATTTTATGTCGGTGTCACTACCCCTAAAAGGGATGCAGGAGCAAAAAACGTTCGAAATTGCGATTTTTGTGTTACTGAAGGCTCCAGATACATTGAATTTGGCATGGTAGTTACTTATTAGATGATCTATAAGAATATTTCTTAAAAAAATCGAAATTTAAAAGAGGTGAAAATGCGCAAAAAGCGTTCTAAAAAATGTTCTAAATGGAAATTTTTACGGAATCTCCAAAAGTACAAAACCGATTAAAAAAAATAATGGTGTGAAAATAATGGTGACAACTCTTACTCCAATATAGGCTACATTTTATGTCGGTGCCACTACCCCTAAAGGGGGTGCAAGAGCAAACAAACGTTCGAAATTGCGAATTTTGTGTTACTGAAGGGCCCAGATACATGGAATTTGGAATGGTAGTTACTTATAAGCTATAAATGATCTCTAAGAACATTTCATTTAAAAAAATAGAAATTTAAAATAGGTGAAAATGCGCGAAAAGAGTTCTAAATAGCGTTTTCTACGCAATCTCAGAACGTACCCAAACTGTTTCAAAAGTAATGTTTGGGTACGTTGTGTAATTATCATGAGGACAGCACTTGCTCCAACATAGGCTCAATTTCATTACGGTTTCACTACCACCTAGGGGTTGCAACAGCAAAAAACGTTCTAAATTCCAATTTTTGTGTTACTGGCCCTAGAATCCTGAAATTAGTAAGGGCAGTTATTTATAAGATACAAATGATCACTAAGAACATTCCCTAAAATATCGAAATTTAAAAGGGGTGAAAATGAGAGAAAAGCGTTCAAAAAAACTTTCTAAATTGCATTTTCTACACAATCTCAGGAAGTAGAGAACCGATATAAAAAGTAATGGTGTGAAAACGATGGTGTCAGTCCTCGCTCCAACATAGGCTGTATTTTATGCCGGTGCCACTACCCCTAAGGGGTGAAGGAGCAAAAAACGATCTAAATTGCGTTTTTTGTAATACTGCAGAAGCTAGCAACTTGAAACTAGGCATGGTAGTTACTTATAATATATAAATGATCCTTAAGAACATTTCCTAAGTAATTCGAAATTTAAAAGGGGTGAAAAAGGACGAAAAACGTTCTAAAAATGTTCTAAATTGCGATTTCTACGCAATCTCAGAAAGTACCAAACCGATTTCAAACGTAATGGTTGGAAATTGATGATGACCGCCTTTGCTCCAATATGGGATCTATTTCATGTCGGCGTCACTACCACCTTGCGGTTGCATTTAAAAAAAACGTTCTAAATTGTGATTTTTGTGACACTGAAGGGGAGCAACTTGGAATATGGCATAGTAATTACTTATGAGATGTAAATAATCGTTGAGAAGAATTCTTTAAAAATTTGAAATTTAAAAGGGGTGAAAATGAACGAAAAGCGTTCTAATAAAGTTCTAAATGGCAATTTCTACACAATCTCAGGAAATATGAACCGATTTCAGAAGAAATGTTTTCAAATTGATGGTGACAGTCCCCGCTCCAACATATCCTATATTTTATGTTGTTGTCACTACCACCTGGGGGTTAGAAGAGCAAAGAATGTTCTAAATTGCGTGTCTTGTGTTACTGAGGGGTCTAACATTTTAAATATGGAATGGTAATTACTTCAAAGATGCAAATGCTTTCTAAGAATTGTCGAAAGAAAATTCCAAATTTTAAAGGAAGAATTGAGCTAAAAGCTTTCTATAATCGTTCTAAATTACGATTTTTATGAAATCGTATGAAATACGAAACCGATTTCAAACATAATTTTTGTAAATTGATGGTGATAGAATCTGCACAAACATAAGCTATATTTTATGTCGAGGGTTGCCGGAGCAAAAAACTTTCTAAATTGTGATTTCTGCGGTACTGAAGAGGCTAGAAACTTTAATTATAGCTCGGTAGTTACTTACAAAATATAAATGTCCTCTAAGAACAGTCGGAAATAAATTGGAAATTAAAAAGGGGTGAAATGAAGGGTAAGAGCGAAAAGCTTTATAAAAGAGTCCTAAATACGATTTCTATGGAATCTCAGAAAATAATAAACCAATTATATACGTTATTGGTTGCGAATTAAAGGTGATAGCCCCTGATTTTACGGTCTATATTTTATGCCGGAGTCACTACCACCTGGTTGACAGTAGCAACAAGAAACCCTTTAAAAACATCTAAATTCAGTTTTCTATAGAATATTAGGAAATTTCAACCGATTTCATTGTTATTGTTGGCAAATTAATGTTGGCAGTCTCTGTTTCAACATTTTTAGAGACATTCTATTTCAACTCTGTTTCAGCATTTGTTTGTGCCACTAACACCAGAGAGCTGTTAGACTGTTAGACATAAAGCTTGGAATTTGACATGACGATTAATTTTAGTATGTGATTGTGTTAAGGTGGTTTTCTAAAAAAAAGTCAAAACTTCAAATGGATACTGAAATGAGCGTATGAAATGAGCATAAAAGTCTTAAAATACTTTCTAAATTATCTTTTAATTGGAATTCGTTTTAGTTCTTCTTATTAATTAAAATCTTATTTCTGTCTATTGCACTTTTTTAATTAAGTTTAGTCAAACTGTGGCTTAATTTGTAATTTTTGAATTATTTCAAAAAGTGTTCTTCTAATAAAAAATAGTCATGCAAATATTACTTGGCCTATTTCAACTATTACACGAGCAAAGCGCGAGGTTTGATAGTTAATTATATTTAAGGGAATCTAAGTAAATTTAATTATGAATAAAAGTAACATGATACAATGCTTAGCATGCTTTCCCGAACATAAATTTTAAGGAAGTCGAAACTGGTCGCCAAGGGCGGCACGTAATAATTAAAAATATACTTTATTTTCTTACATTTAACGTTAAAAAATATAGTATAAATATAAAAAGAGAATAAGTACAAACAAAAATTTCCATGTACATGTGAAAAAAAATTAATATTTAGAATATGAAAAAGAAAGGAAAATTTCTATTTTTATTTAAATTTACTAACGTGCGCGGCTGCTCTGAATTGAAGGTTTGGCAATGCCCAATAAGATATCTATTATTTTATTATTCCCTCGTATATTTTATTTAGGTTCCTGAATTACTCTTTGTTCTGCTTTACGCTCCCACTCTTTCACATTGAATGACTCCAGTGTTTATCGTTTTATTATAAAATAGAATAAAGGTTCATTCGTAAATGTGTATGTCTTATATTTTTAATCAGATGATTCGCAGGTTTATTTTGGAAGATAGGTATTTGTGCTATTTTAAGAAGTGGTTAATTTTTCGATTTGAGAACGCAACTACTTATTGCTATTTCATATATAAAACTCTCTCTCTCTCTCTCTCTATATATATATATATATATACACACATACACACACAGACATATATATATATATATATATACAGCTTGATTCCAATTTCATGCAACAAACTTTAAGGGTTGGTACAGTACACTTTAACAATCATTTATTGTATAGAGATGTATGGGCGCAAGTGACGCGTTGAGATGCAAACACCAGGGGGCCATATTGGCCTTTTTTTTATTTCAAAATTTCTCATTTATACCAGAATATTCCTATACTATTACTTTTTGAATTTAAGACAGACATTTCATGATTACATAAAGAAAACAATTTTTCTGTAATTTCCGGACATTTTCAACGATGAAGGTGCTGAACGGGTTTCTTAGCTGATAACAGCTTAACACCCATACTAGTAATTGTAGTATATTATGTTTTTTGAGCCATTGGGAAAAATTCAATTGTAGTTTAAAACTACTTGGAAATTAAAATAAGAAATTAAAAGAGGAATTAAATAGTTAAGAATTTATAGAAATAAGTATAATATTAAGTTAAACCTTAAGATAAATAAATTGAAAATATGTTAAAAGACTATTTAAATTGGTCTAACTGTAGTTATAATACTACTATAAAAGTATTAAAAAGAAAGAAAGACTTAGCACTGTTCAGAGTTACGCTCGCCAAGCTTGGGAATGGAAAGCTGAAAGGATGTAGCAAAAAGCCACATTAACCAAAAAAAAAAAAAAAAAGACTTTTCAGGGCCATACGTTTTTTTCTCTTATATACCAATATTTTCTTTTGTATGAAAGAATATAAAAAGACATTAAAGAAGATAGAAAAAAGCAATCTTAGTGTGGTGTACCTAGAGATTACTAGGTGTCCATAATATGGAGAACCTAGGGCGTTTACGGTGGTGGGGCTCAAAGGCGTCATAATCAGGAAGCTCCGCCACTATTTCGTTTGTAAGGTCGAAGATTTTACTATAGAATTTTTTAGCCAAATCGCTGTTGCTCTTACGCGGGGTGATGGTTTTGAGGTCCCTACGGATAGTTAAATTACGTATGTAACGTGAAGCGTTACGAACTATGCGCAAGTGTCTGTTATGCAGGCGACTTAAGTTGTTCATGGAAGTCCTGCAGGTGAAGCCCCAGACCGGACTAGCATAAGTAATAATTGGAAGTATGCATCAGTTATAAAGACTGAGTTTATTATGAACTGTTAGGATTTTCCTATTGAGAAGAGGTTTAATTGAATGGAAAGCCCCAGCGGCTTCCCCTCTATTACCTCTAAGAACTTTCCTGTGCCTTTTGGCACCCCCTTTACCTAAACATTTTCCGCCTTTAACACGGACAGACATGTTTATTTCGATCTCAGATCGGGAATTTTATGTTCATGAGTTGTTTGTCATAAATAAAGAAATAATAATGTAGGAAGTGTGTGGTATGAATGAGAAATTTTGAAATAAAAAAAGGCCATATTGGCAACCTGGTGTTTGTACCTCAACGCGTCACTTACGCTCATATATTCCTATACAATATATGAATATTATAGCGTCCTGTACCAGCCCTTAAAATTTGAACTATGAATTTAGAGTCACCATGTATAGTAAGATATATATAGTAAGAAATATATAGGGGAGATGGGCGCACATGTGAACAGTTCGCATAAATATAGCTTTTTCTCATGACTGGATTAATTTCTATAAACAAAACCTACTCAATATAATAAATAGAACTTTCTTGTATGCATGATAATTTTTTTAAATCACCTGTATAGTTCTTCTTACATTTTTTAATAGTTTTATAAATTCGAAAAATTGTTCACATGTGCCCCATCAGCGGGGTAGTTGTGAACACACATAGGGTACATGTGAACACAAGGAAAAAATATCCTTTGACATGCTTTTTATTCTGTTATTCATTTGTCATCGTAATCCTTAGTTAATTACCTGTGAAATTCACCATAAAGAAATATATATATATATGTATATATTTCTCTAGTTTCTGGGTGATATGTTTAAGCAAAAGATTATAAAATGAAAATAAGTAGATTTTGGGGGTGGAAACTTAGATGATTCATTAAGTATTGCTGAAATAAAATTAAAAAAAATAAAGAAGCAATTTTAAAAAAAGAAATTAAAACTTTTAAATTTTGCTTAGGGGTTTTTGTTTGGGGAAAATTTTCGGGAGGGTGCGTTTACATACTATTTATCTCAAATCTGCCGAAATACGAAAGATTCCCAATGCTGTATTTGCCGTATTTACTTACAAATTATAGATAGAGAAGGGTTTTTTAATGATTAAAAAAAAATATCGACTTTAACCCCCCCCCCCTCCCTAACATCTATTGCTTTTGAAAGAAGTAGTGGGTTAGAATAGGGATTTTACGGTAGTTATCAGTTTAAAAATTTTACTTTCTTAAAATATTACTCATATCTATCTCCATTCAAAGCATCATATACAGAACTGTTTTAGATATAGATGTAAGCCATCATTGCAAATTTAGAACAAATATAATAGAAAAATTTGCAAAGTTGTTCAAGGTAATACTTTTGTATTAACAATGCATAAAAAATATTGTTGTAAACTATTTAGTAAAATAATATATAACACTTATTGCATTTTAGAAAACATTAAATTTATTTAAAGTACAATTGAATTTAAACGAGCTTGTTGCTCTTTATGTATTTGCTGAAAGATGTATTTGATGAAGTTTTAATGCAAAATCAAATTTGTCCAGGAAAATATCTTCTATTTAAGGAAAATTATAGATAATGGAACTGACATTATTTATCATTAAGTTAACTGAAAAGAACAGAATCACAGAATGATTATTGGGGCACTTCTGTTAAATTGATAAATCATTAACATTTCTCAATTTTAGAAGAAAAAGAACTTTATCAAAAATATTTATTAGTATTCATAGTATATGTTAAAACACTCAAATTCAAATAAATGAATAAATAAATAAAGTTATACGCTTATCAACTTGGAACAAAGATTTTACTTTTGAGATCTAAAAACAGTATTTTGGCTACAGAGGACAAACAAAATGTCAAAAAGCTTCAAAAATTTTTTACCATATGTCTACAGGTGCTGTCATCTTTATTAATTTTTTTTTTCAAATAAATAAACTTATAATAACTATTGAGAAATTGCGATGTTCACATCTGCCCCCTGTTCACATGTGCCCCCATCTCCCCTATATTTTTTTCTCTACATGTTAATGTTTTTGTGTTTCAAATGTTATTATCTATAACAGCTTTCTATCTAAAAAGGTGATTATTACAATTTTAAAACGTGTTGCATTTCATGAACTTTACGAATCATTTGCTGCATTTTCTAAGATTGTTAATTCTAAAAAATATGTTTAAAACTGTGGATAATGTGTATAAATGTGTAATATGAGGAAAAAATATATGAAATATGATATTAGGATGTTGCGTAAGAGAGTAACATTACAAAATAATATTACACAAAAAAAAAAATATATATATATATATATATATATATATACTTGTTCTAACCGGCAAACTCTGGGATTAAATAACTTAAATAATGAATAGTGGTAATCAAAAATTCGTTTTAGTTGGCAAATATTCAAGTGTTTAGAAAAATACCTCGTATTGGAGACATTTCAACGTGAAAGACATTGTGAGGCACTACCACCTATCTAGGTTATTGCACGACAAAAGTAGGCTTAAAAGCGTTCAACAAATTGTGTAGAAAGCCTATATTGATAAAGTAAAAGTATCTTTCAACGTTTATGTTAATAAGGTATAAAGTCTGTAAGAATGGACATTTTCTTATATGGAAGAGGACGTGGAAAAAAAAAAAAAAAAAAAAAAAAAAAGATTAAACTTTCTTGAATATGAAGTCACCAAACTCAAATTACTGTGTACAAATAAAAAGTACGTTTTATGCGTATAAAAAGACAGAAATAAAAATATATATTTTTTACTCTTTTTTCCTGAAAAAAAAAAAAAAAAAAAAAAAAAAAAAAAAAAAAAAAACTTAAATAATACGTCACTATGAATAAATGCAATAATAAGCTGTAAGGCCAATTTTTCATTTCCAGTTATATTCTACTATAGTTAAAATAATGCGAGAGAAACATCAGACAGAATTAAATGTTTTAATATTTGTGTATGACACAGAATAACAAGTGGAATGAAATAATTTGATTTTAATTAAAATTTCATTTAACTAAAATGTATTTAAATTTATCAAACTATTTCATGTATTTAATAAAGATACAATGGTGTTAATTATATTTCAGTATAACTGAAATTAGGCATTTCATTTTTAATTAAAATCATTAACTTTGGATGTTTACTCTGCTTATATCGTAAAATACTCTAGAGTAATGTAATTTATACTTAACATCAAGGTGTTTACTATATTGTACACGGAAAAATAGTTTCTCCATATTGTTTCATTTGGTATCTGTGACACAGTTTAAAATTAACAACTTAATGTCTAAAATGTTTTTCATAAAATTTCAAAAAAAGTTTATTTTAATTGAAATTTAGAATGAAGTTAATATTCGAAAATGTTAAATGATTAATTTAAACCATGTCATGCACTAAACTATGATTTTATAAAGTGATAAACGTGTTCGTAGTATGCTGTGTTAGGTATAATTAAAAATGATACATTAAAAATTAAATGGTTTAATTCGTGATTTATGAAATTTCAAAGTTAACTACTAGAAACTAACTACATTATACAGATAACTGTTGTAAATTTAGCTGCATTACTATTGACGTTAATTACTAGTTAAATGTTGAAGGCAAAAATCTATAAAATGTAACATAATATAATTATATTATTCTGCAATAAAAAATTGCGATTAAAATCAGGGGTTCTTGATCCCTTTGTTAACATGAACGACTTTTATTATTTCCCGTGTCTGCGTTGACCACCATAGGTTAAGTCTAAAATAGCAGATTTTTGAATATCAAAGAAAGGATATATAACAATGTATACTGTTTTATTTAGTTATGCTTTTCTATCACTTCAAGATTTGCCTCTAGTCTAGATAAAAACAAAAAGTCAAAAGATTACGCGAATTCTTATAACTTTTTCTTGACAAACTGCAAGGTCCTTTGGGGTCGCAAACCGTATAACCGTATTACCAAACGGACCGCATATTCTACACTATTTGTAATACATAATGAGTGCCCCAAATTTGCCTTTACAAATTTCATATTCTATAAAACCTAAATGAAATAAGATAGCCAAATTCGGTTTTCTGTTCGTATAACAGTAACTCATAAAGTTTTGTTTGCACTAAACATACTTTTTTTGCTTTCATGTACGGTCCAGTAAGATCAATAACTGTTGATGGATGCACCACAGGAAAAGGACCTGTGTCTGCCCTTGTTCGTAGAGACGAACTTTGATACATAAGTCAAAAGTATTTTCCGAACAACACATGGACGTCACCTGAGGACAGAGTTACTGCGGTTAGTGCTACAATTCCGGAGGACATGGTCCAAAGAATATGGCAGGCGGTTGAATACCGGTTCGACTTTGTTCGAGCAACCAATGTAGCTCATGTAGAGTTCTTATATAACATAAAACTTTGGAACATGCTGTTCATTATAAAATATACAGACTTATGTTATCTAATTTCGTTTCAATTTTATGGAGGATCAAAGTTGTAAAGAAAAATTTTAGGCACCCTGTATAATGAGCTTCAGGCACAATCAAAAAACAGAATAAATCTCAGGTAAAGGAACTCCAGAAATCACTGGATACGAAATTACACTAGATTAATATTAACACAATTATTCTAATTGGTAAACAAATCATATTAGATGTAAACTAATCTAATCTAGATTATCTAATCTAATTAAACCCTATCACCCTTTACATCTAATATGATTTGTTTACCAATTAGAATAATTGTGTTAATATTAATCTAGTGTAATTTCGTATCCAGCGATTTCTGGAGTTCCTTTACCTGACAATTAAAAAAGTACATTCAAAAATAAATAATTTCTAACTCATATGAATTTGCATTTTAAAGTTAAAATATTGGGTGAAGACGTAGATAATAATAATACAGAAACTGAGATATCAGTATTTAGATACTCGTGCACCTGAATATTATCTGCGCCCCTACATACATTTGCTTGTACATTAGGGTGGAACTAAAAAACGAAGTTTCGAATTTTATATTCTAATAGTGATTCTTTTTTTCCTTTTTAACTCCATAAAAAGAAAATATATTTCTTTTAATTTTAAAATGATATTTTCCGGTTCCTCAAAGCGCCTGATTTTCCTAAAAAACGAAAAAAAGCCAATAATTGCAGGAAAATTTTTTTAAGCTTATTGTTAAATTTATATTTCGCAAATTTAAATTAATTAAGTGTTAATGTCCTGTAATAAAGAGAATAATTTATTTTGAGTGCCTTAGAAAAGTTAGCCCCACTTTATTTGACTTTTGTAGAAGCCAGCGTAGTGGGCGTCGGCTTTCATTGTCTCTGATTTATTTGGCTGCGACACACAAAAAGTTTGTCCGATTTAATGTGTGTTAACAGTTTCTTTAAATATTTTTCAATAAACATTCAGTGTCAAAAGTGACAAATTCTGTTAACGTATCTAAATCTAGATAATTGTTGAAGTGTCCTGTATTTCGTGAACAAAAACAGTTAACATTAGACTGTCATCTTTGACGAACATATGAAGATGTTATGAAACATTATCTTTGGGTTCAATTTAACTTAAAATATGACAGCTGGAATCTGGTACACACTATTTCTAAAATATCTAAAGCTGTTGATGATACAATTAAAAGTGTATTGTTGAGACCTTCAATTCCAACGGTTTCTGATACACAAATCATAAAAAAATGATTAGAGACTAGCACGAGAAATGTCAAAATTTGAAGAAAAATATTAAGATTAGAAAGAATAATCCCACATCCAATATAAAATTGCAAAATGGTAGGTAATCCTGCAAAAAACGTTTCTTTCTGTAAAAGCACTAAATATTATCGAGTATCAGAACAAGAACGTCACTTTCTCAAAGAACAAAGAGAGATGGGGTGATGGCAATAGGATCAATAGATATAAAAACTACAAAAAAATGTGTAGCAAGACTAGAAAAGGAAATATCAAGAAAAAAAAAGTTATTTTAAAACAAAAAAATGGTGTTTTGATTGAATGATCGTCAAGTGTAAAAAATAGTTCGAAGGAAATAGTTCAATTGGTTATTTTTCTAAACCTGAATTTGATAATCAACAAGGTGAAAGAACCGGAGTATTAGACAGAACTGCAAATATTATTGCAAATGGCACCTTAGAAGATATGGGTATTTCTGATCATGATAAAGAAAAGATAACTGAAAGAAGGACTTGAAGACGACAAATAGAAAAGAAAAGAAAGAATTTGAAGGAACAAGAAAGACGAAATGAGTTAATTATAGAAAGTTAGTATTTTGATGGCAGAAAGGATAACACTATGATAACTGAAGCTGAGGGAAAAAAGTATAACGAAGAATCATTAAAGACGAACACCTGGTCTTAGTTCAAAAACCAGGATAAAAATATATTGGTCATATTTCATTGACATCTTCTTCTTATATTAATATAGCCACTGCAATTTTGGTGTATTTTCAAAATAATAATACAGACATTTCAAGTTTGAAAGTTATTGGGTGAAACAAAAACGCCTTTAATGCAGTATGCAAATCTGCAGTTGTTAAAACATCGGAATCAATACCCTAAAAACTTTATAATGGATAATTTGATTATTAGATGCAAATGAACTTTTTTCTTAGATACTTATTTCAACATCTTGCTGGAAAAACTACGGGTAAAAAAAGATTTTCTGGACCAGTAGGAAAGCGACTTGAAAAAATGCGAATATATTGAAATTATAGGCTATAAAAACATTGATCCTATCTTGACGGACTGATCGGATGAAGAACTTAAAAAAAGTACAAACAGGGGATACACCTGAATTTTAGATTTTCCCTGTCATACTCAAACAGTAAAAACGTGTGTCATAATTTTCCCGCGAGCTGCGTCAACCGTCTTTAAATATTAAGCAAAAGATGGCTTAATCTTGGGAAAGTTGAATTCCCACAATGTAATGACAAAGTTTGCCTAAAAAGACAGTAGGTTGAATATCCAATTGAATTAATCCATAACAAAGGGAGGTAAGGAGGGTGGAAGTCGATATTTAACCACCTCCTCGTGGTGACTTCTGGATAGTATTTGCTAAATAAAAGTAGATATGAGCTAACAGCTACGATGTTTACTTTAAGTTACTTTACACTGAAATTTCAAAACTTTGACCTCCTTGAGGAACCGGAAAACAACTTAATTAAAAAAAACCTTTTCAGCCAAAAGTTTAGATATCCAAAAAGGAAAAAAGTTTTCACTATTACACATTAAAACAAAAAAGTTTTTTTTTTTTTTACCCTATACTTAAGTTTCACCCTATTGTACATACAGCTTGCGAAATATAACATGTGATAAAAGCCTTCATTTTCTACGGACACTTTGGAAAGCATAGCATTATTGATATTAATGCATAGTTTATTCTTATCATTTTTTAGTAATTTTCCCCTATTGTTATCTGAATTGCGATATTAAAGGAATAATGTTGAAAAAAGTATAGAAGTATGTAGTTTTGTTAGTCATTAAAAATTATACAAAGGGTGATTTATTACGGTTAGCTAATTTTTAAAGATAATCATTTGTCTGTAAAGTTCTTTTATCTTTTGGTTTGATTTTTTTTTTTTTTTTTTTTTTACTTTGAACTTTTAAAAATGAGTTCCTCATTTTCTATAGCACTTATACTGTCTATTTCAGATTAAAATTTTTGAAAGAGATAAAAGGGAATGCGATTCTCAGTGACATCGATTTTGATATTTGCGGACAAGGGTAGACTATATGTATAAAAGGAATGTTATAGATTTTTGTATGATAATTTTAATTTAAATAAAAATATTTGATGTGTTAAACCATTATGAATGTGAGATTTTTTGAATCAAGATAAAGCATCATAAAATAAAATAAATATAAAAGGAGATGATCATTCTCTATTCTGTATTAGTATCAACAAAAATAAGCGTAGTTTTTTACTGCATAGTACAAGGTTTAAGAGTTGTTAATAGTAATGGAAATTAAGGGCATTTATTAAATATTTTTTGTGAAAGGAAATAAAATTATCCTGAATAGCGCGTCTCTACACATAATATGTTGATTTATTAAATATATGAAATATGATATTATGACTGCTGGATACGAGGGATCAATAAGTTTTTGCTCTCACATAGAAAAAATTGAGTGAAATTTATGAAATTGTTATATTTTATTATGCCTTTGTAGGTGCGTTCGTAATTATATAAATACGTAGCACCTATAGTCGTCGTTCAGTCCGTCTGTCCGTCCGTCCGTCTGTCCGTCCGTCTGTCTGTCCGTCCGTCCGCATATAATAGAGCAAAAACTTCCCAACCGAATGGTCTGAAATTTTAAATATATGATTGTTGTAAAATTTTGTCGAGCCATTTCAAATTTTATGAAAATCGGATATATAGTTAAATTACAGGGACAGTCAAAAGTTTTTCTTTACATTACGGCCAATGGGAAAAATTATGGCACGTGCATTTTAATGATGTTAAAGCTTTCCGAATGGTCTCAAATTTTAAACATATAATTATTGCGACATTTTTTTCGAGCCATTTTAAATTTTATGAAAATCGGATGTATAATTTAATTACAGGGACAGTCAAAAGTTTTTCTCTACATTAAAGCCAATGGGAAAAATTATTGCAAGTGCATTTTAATGATGTTAAGCTTTCCGAATGGGCTGAAATTTAAATATATAATTGCTGCAAAATTTTGTATAGCCATTTCAAATTTCATGAAAATCGGATGTATAGCTTAATTACAGGGACAGTCAAAAGTTTTCCGTTACATTAAGGGGAATGGGAAAAAAATTATTGCAAGTGCATTTTAATGATGTTACAGACTATGCACTTATGAATTGCAAATAAATACACATTCAGTACAATATCGGGTGCAAAAAATAATTATAAAACTAGTTATAGTACGAACGCACCTCATTTTCCACGTTTAACGAGCAATTTCCAACTTGTTAATATAGTCACCGTGTACAGCAACACATTTCTGCAAATAGTATTTCAATGATGGTGGGAAGGGTGTATTCCAGGGGACGCGATAATAGACACAAAGGGGGAAGTTTTCTAACTTTTGCCGACTCCCCCCCCCATGTGACACATATTATTGAAATGGCCTGTATACACTTATTCATGTTATGCACCTCTCGAGCCCCTCCCCCTGGGGACACTTTTCTAGATTTTGAGGATACCCCTAATGTGTCAAGGAGAGGGACATTAGAAGAAGAGCCTCGGGAGGGCATAACATGAATAAGTGGTCACAGTACTTTTCAACAGTATATAATAAGCGGTATAATGTATAATAACAGTAATAAGGGGGGTCGGCAAAAGTTTAAAAAACCCCTCATTTTGGGTCTACTATCGCGCCTCTTGGAATACACCCCATTCTCCCTGTTTGAAATACCGTTTCCAGAAAGGTGTTACTGTCGATGGTGTCTATAAAGAAAATGTCTAATAAAATGAAGCAATTTCATAAACTTCACTCAATTATTTCTATGCGAGGGCAGAAACTTATTTATACTCCCTCGTATATGTAATAAAATAACTAAAACTTTGTGGCGCTGAAGTTTCTAGGGATCATGACAACGGTGCTCAACTCTGCTTTCTTGACATTACTGACCTCAGTTGCCGTACAGCATACGACAGATAGTTAAACTAACTTGGGACGCCTGGCGTTTTTTCGCATGCAAGCATGATAGAGTTATCGGCCCTGAACGAATGAAAGTATAAGGCAATTTTCCCTAGGCTGGAGTCGGAATCTTAACCTACAACATGGTAGAGCGCGCACTAACCAATAAGCAGAGAGGCTTTGTATATGAGCAAAACATATATGACTTTTATAAGAATACTAGCAGGCTATGCCCGCTGCGCTGGTCAATATTTCCAAATGAACCTTGGATTAAAGTAAATGGTGAATTTGAACTTGTATTTTAAACAATATGGATCTTCAGCTTGACCTTGCACATTACTGAAAACGATGCGAACGCCATTGCGATATAATGTTATCTTAAGCGTTGGAAAAAATTTAGCAATTAAGAAGTAATTGTTTTAGTTGAATATAAACAGCGCACTTATGGTCGGGTAATGAGACCGTTATGACAACAGGAATTAATACATCTGTAATTAATCAACATATAATGAAATCGTATATACTAACACCATTCCTAAAAGTCATGCAACAGGGCCACTTGTAACAAAATATGTTCTGTAGATTTTTTTAAAAAGGCTAAACTTTCATAATCAGGTTCACTTAATTTTTGAACTTTTACTGTTGCTCTATAACTACATACCCTTGAACAATATGTATACACTAAAACCTTTCCAAAATTATTACCTAACTAATTGCGGTATATCCTACGAAAGTATTATAAACAATCGGAATGAAATACAAATTTCCGTTGTAAATATATAGTAGATGATGATGATGCGATTTTGTGTAATAGAATTCATAGTAAAGTTTTCGTTTCAAACATAAACGATGCTTTCAACATTAAAGCTAATACACCAATATGTGAAGTATCCGATTACGGAAGGTTAACTTGAATTCTCATGAGCAACTACTCAAAGAAAAGTGAATATGTGGCTTTTGTGATACTTTTATGTCAGCCGGGCGCAGGTAATAAATCAATAAAGATTGTTTTCATAGCATATTCTTATTTTATTATTTTCATTTGAAACACAAACCTTTCACTCATTTATTTAAAATGCATGCCTTATACTAATTTCATTTAAAAAACTGAAAAGATAAACAATAACAGGAAATAATGCCATAATTAAAAGCAAAAAAATATTTTTAATTTACATACGCAAAATGTAACTACTGCTACTGGGAATTTTTAAAATGCTATCAGCGAGATGTGTGCACGGTTGTTATAAATGTACCCCTTTTTTCTTCTTATCGAGGAGCAATTTATAAATCGCACAATATTATTCCAATTCCAATTTCTTTCATTGAGGAACCTATGACCGGTAAAAATGGAAAAAGACTCTTGTAGATTCTTCGGATGATGGCATCTGACGTCATAAACCGAGTTTATATATATGAAAATAATTTTTAAGTCGTTACAAACATTGCTTTCATACTTAAATATTTTCATTGGTACTACTTGTTATCCCGTCGACAAATTTTGCCAAATTATATAAGTCGCCAAACCATTCGCCAAATTATATAAATTGACATAATCTTTATTTTAAATAACGAAATAACAAATAAATTAGTAAAACATTAATAAAAATACAAATAAAACGTCGAAATTAAAATCACTTGATGACGTAAACACGTGTAGTTTGTTTAAATTCAAGTGAATTTGATATTTACGATCAACCATTATTGGCATTTAATCTTATAGTTTGACGATAGATTTTTGGTCGACGGAATATCTAAGTAGTACTTTTTTCATTTTTGTTTTATAACGCTAAATTCTCAGTAATTTTTTCCCTTTTATTTTACATAAAATCACCATTTTTTTAAAAAATTAAGATGCTTGCATTTTTATTTCAAACTCATAGAGCCGTTTTTAATTTTTAGCCAAAAGGGTTGATTTGAATTTTTTCCGTTGCTAGAGTAACGGATGTAATGATAGATATTTTGAGGTTTAGATGCCAAAGACACCGCCAAATTAGAAAAATATGAAATGTGTCATGAACTGTTGGACTTATAAAAATTTATTTGGTAGCATTCGATTCAGCATACAAAACTACATTAAAATATGCTATCATTTGACGCATAATTTTGATATTCGATTTTTTCCCCCACCCCGTGCAAAAACCATTAGGGGTGAAACTTTAGAAAATCCTTTCTTAGCAGAAGTTTATGTCATAAGAAGTATTTTTACCACGATTTTCAAGATTTTAGGTTCAGTAGTTTGCGCTTTGCGTTAATTAGTCCCCTAATCCAGACTTTATTTTATATACTATATTAGATATGCGATTTTGCGGTGAATCGATGATCAAAAATTAGTCCAATATCATTTGAAATGTTACATAACAGAGGAGAAAGTACGAAGAAAGACGAAGAAGAAATGACGAATTACAAAAGACTTGTAATTTTTTTTTCAAAATGTTGAATTTTTCCATAGTATAACGTATTAAAACATAAATTTCCTTAAAAATTATCTTTATTTCCTAGATTTCGAATCTGTGAATTTTCCTATAAATGAAATTGGCGATATGACTTGAGAAAAAATGAAATAAACAATAGATAATATTTGCTTAAATAAAATGGGTAATATTCGTTGATCTGAGTTCGAGTTTATAAATATCACATGCTTTCGGAATTACGGCGAAAAACATTTTAAAAAGTATGAAATTATTTTACAATATGTATGTGTGGCAGAAATTCACACTGAAATTTAAGTATTCGATTCCATTTTTAAAATATTAACTGATATCTATATAAGTTACAATTGAATATGAAAATGTACTCAAAAAATGATCTCTTTCACCTAAAAAAAAACACTATTTGTGAGAACATCCTCAAGCTAATGTCACGCTTATGCATTTTTGGCTTAAAATCACATTGTTTGGCGACAAAAGAAAAAAAAAAATTGTAAAGAAACAAATAGTAATTACACATGCGACTCACAATTACATCTGCTTGTTTCTTCTATAAGTCACGTGATGGGACAATTAGATATAAAAAAAAAGAAAAGAACAGAACAGAAAGAAAAGGTCGTTAAAATTTCATCTAATCAAATTTTCAGATTCGTTTCCATATCTAACGCAAGCGATAAAGAGCCAAATATTGCGTATCAAGTGTAATATATCTTATTAAATTAATTTTTAAGCATTACAAATATTTCTTCCAGGTTTTGATTAAATGTTTCCGTTTTTTTTAATATTATCACTCATTAAAACGGATTTTCTTCTTCTTTTTTTCATTTAAATAAAATTGGTTACAGTTTTTCTTTTATTTTTCGAGGTTTAATAGCCGTTTCATTTTTTTTTTTTTTTTTTTTTTTTTTTTTTTTTTTTTTTTTTAATCAACGATGAATTTCGCCAAGAAATAAAATGGTAACCTTATCGCCCAAAATAACAGAATTTTCCGTCATAATTCTAAAACTAATATAGGTAGAATAATGTGTTATAGCTTAAAACCTTCCCTGAAACAATACCTATCTAACGGTATATGTTCCGTAAAAATCCATGCAGTAGAACTCGAAATCTAGGCGTTCGGAACGAAATTTCCGTTTGGATTTTATATATATAATAGATAATAGAATAGATAATAGATTTTATATATATATAATAGAATAGATAATAGATTATGTGTTATGAACTATCTCAAAGTTTAAAACAGATCGCATTGTTAGATTTCCTAATTTTAACAATATCGCGTTATGTTAGTTCCACATTCCACCACCAGGGAGCGCATTCTATTCTTAACGGAAGCGTATCTGAACGAAACTCCTTCATGCAACCTTTCCGAAGATACATGAATCGGGAGGGTGGCGGTCTTAACCAATAATTTAAGATAATTGCTGAAATTACTACGAAAAATATTTTAAAGGGGCCCTACGCGGGCCCCTAATAGAGTTAGAGGAAATCGGAAGACGGCAAAATAATCGCGGGGAAAAGTTTGCTTGGGTGCTTCGGAGCTACTTTTGGCGCGAGATCTAAGCTCTACGACCAAAAGGAGACCAGATATTTAAGGAAATATGAAGTAACAAAGTCCAAAATAACAAAATTTTCCGTAATGATTCTATAACTAATCTAGGTAGAATGATGTGTTATAGCTTAAAACCTTCCCTGAAATGATACCTATCTAACGGTATAAGTTCTGTCAAAATCCATGCGGTAGAACTCGAAATCTCGGCGTTCGGAACGAAATTTCCATTTGGATTATATATATATAACTAGCAGGCTATGCCCGCTGCGCTGGTCAATATTTCCAAATGAACCTTGGATTAAACTAAATGGTGAAATTGAACTTGTATTTTAAACAATATGGATCTCCAGCTTGACCTTGTACATTACTGAAAACGATGCGAACGCCATTGCGATATAATGTTATCTTAAGCGTTGGACAAAATTTAGCAATTAAGAAGTAATTGTTTTAGTTGATTATAAACAGCGCATTTATGGTCGGATAATGAGACCGTTATGACAACAGGAATTAATACCTCTGTAACTAATCAACATATAATGAAATCGTATATACTAACACCATTCCTAAAAGTCATGCAACAGGGTCACTTGTAACAAAATATGTTCTGTAGATTTTTTTAAAAAGGCTAAACTTTCATAATCAGGTTCACTTAATTTTTGAACTTTTACTGTTGCTCTATAACTAAGTACCCTTGAACAATATGTATACACTAAAACCTTTCCAAAATTATTACCTAACTAATTGTGGTATATCCTACGAAAGTATTATAAACAATCGGAATGAAATACAAATTTCCGTTGTAAATATATAGTAGATGATGATGATGCGATTTTGTGTAATAGAATTCATAGTAAAGTTTTCGCTTCAAACAAAAACGATGCTTTCAACATTAAAGCTAATACACCAATATGTGAAGTATCCGATTACGGAAGGTTAACTTGAATTCTCATGAGCAACTACTCAAAGAAAGGTGAATATGTGGCTTTTGTGATACTTTTATGTCAGCCGGGCGCAGGTAATAAATTAATAAAGATTGTTTTCATAGCATATTCTTATTTTATTATTTTCATTTAAAACACAAACCTTTCACTCATTTAATTTAAAATGCATGCCTTATACTAATTTCATTTAAAAAACTGAAAAGAGAAACAATAACAAAAAATAATGCCATAATTAAAAGCAAAAAAATATTTTTAATTTACATACGCAAAATGTAACTACTGCTACTGGGAATTTTAAAAATGCTATCAGCGAGATGTGCGCACGTTTGTTATAAATGTACCCATTTTTTCTTCTTATCGAGGAGCAATTTATAAACCGCACAATATTATTCAAATTCCAATTTCTTTCAATGAGGAACCTATGACCGGAAAAAATGGAAAAACACTCTTGTAGATTCTTCGGATGACGGCATCTGACGCCATAAACCGAGTTGATATATATGAAAATAATTTTTAAGTCGTTACAAACATTGCTTTCATACTTAAATATTTTCATTGGTACTACTTGTTATCCCGTCGACCAATTTTGCCAAATTATATAAATCGCCAAACCATTCGCCAAATTATATAAATTGACATAATCTTTATTTTAAATAACGAAATAACAAATAAATTAGTATAAAATTAATAAAAATACAAATAAAACGTCGAAATTAAAATCACTTGATGACGTAAACACGTGTAGTTTGTTTAAATTCAAGTGAATTTGATATTTACGATCAACCATTATTGGCATTTAATCTTATAGTTTGACGATAGATTTTTGGTCGACGGAATATCTAAGTAGTACCTTTTCCATTTTTGTTTTATAACGCTAAATTCTCAGTAATTTTTTCCCTTTTATTTTACATAAAATCACTATTTTTTTTTTTTAAATTAAGATGCTTGCATTTTTATTTCAAACTCATAGAGCCGTTTTTATTTTTTAGCCAAAAGGGTTGATTTGCATTTTTTCCGTTGCTAGAGTAACGGATGTAATGATAGATATTTTGAGGTTTAGATGCCAAAGACACCGCCAAATTAGAAAAATATGAAATGTGTCATGAACTGTTGGACTTATAAACATTTATTTGGTAGCATTCGATTCAGCATACAAAACTACATTAAAATATGCTATCATTTGACGCATAATTTTGATATTCGATTTTTTTCCCTCCCCGTGCAAAAACCATTAGGGGTGACACTTTAGAAAATCCTTTCTTAGCAGAAGTTTATGTCATAAGAAGTACTTTTACCACGATTTTCAAGATTTTAGGTTCAGTAGTTTGCGCTGTGCGTTAATTAGTCCCCTAATCCAGACTTTATTTTATGTACTATATTAGATATGCGATTTTGCGGTGAATCGATGATCGAAAATTAGTCCAATATCATTTGAAATATTACATTTCAGAGGAGAAAGTACGAAGAAAGACGAAGAAGAAATGACGAATTACAAAAGACTTGTAATTTTTTTTTTTCAAAATGTTGAATTTTTCCATAGTAATAACGCATTAAAATATAAATTTCCTTAAAAATTATCTTTGTTTCCTAGATTTCGAATCTGTGAATTTTCCTATAAATGAAATTGCCGATATGACTTGAGAAAACAGATAATATTTGCTTAAATAAAATGGGTAATATTCGTTGATCTGAGTTCGAGTTTATAAATATCACATGCTTTCGGAATTACGGCGAAAAACATTTTAAAAAGTATGAAATTATTTTACAATATGTATGTGTGGCAGAAATTCACACTGAAATTTAAGTACTCGATTCCATTTTTATAATATTAACTGATATCTATATAAGTTACAATTGAATATGAAAATGTACTCAAAAAATGATCTCTTTCACCTAAAAAAACACCATTTGTGAGAACATCCTCAAGCTAATGTCACGCTTATGCATTTTTGGCTTAAAATCACATTGTTTGGCGGCAAAAGAAAAATAAAAAATTGTAAAGAAACAAATAGTAATTACACATGTGACTCACAATTACATCTGCTTGTTTCTTCTATAAGTCACGTGATGGGACAATTAGATATAAAAAAAAAAGAAAAGAACAGAACAGAAAGAAAATGTCGTTAAAATTTCATCTAATCAAATTTTCAGATTCGTTTCCATATCTAACGCAAGCGGTAAAGAGCCAAATATTGCGTATCAAGTGTAATATTTCTTATTAAATTAATTTTTAAGCATTACAAATATTTCTTTCAGGATTTGATTAAATGTTTCCGTTTTTTAATATTATCACTCATTAAAACGGACTTTCTTCTTCTTTTTTTCTTTTTTTTTTCATTTAAATAAAATTAGTAACAGTTTTTCTTTTATTTTTCGAGGTTTAATAGCCGTTTCAATTTTTTTTTTTATCAACGATGAATTTCGCCAAGAAATAAAATGGTAACCTTATCGCCCAAAATAACAGAATTTTCCGTCATAATTCTAAAACTAATATAGGTAGAATAATGTGTTATAGATTAAAACGTTCCCTGAAACAATACCTATCTAACGGTATAGGTTCCGTAAAAATCCATGCAGCAGAACTCGAAATCTTGGCGTTCGGAACGAAATTTCCGTTTGGATTTTATATATATAATAGATAATAGAATAGATAATAGATTTTATATATATATAATAGAATAGATAATAGATTATGTGTTATGAACTATCTCAAAGTTTAAAACAGATCGCATTGTTAGATTTCCTAATTTTAACAATATCGCGTTATGTTAGTTCCACATTCCACCACCAGGGAGCGCACTCTATTCTTAACGAAAGCGTATCTGAACGAAACTCCTTCATGCAATCTTTCCGTAGATACATGAATCGGGAGGGTGGCGGTCTTAACCAATAATTTAAGATAATTGCTGAAATTACTACGAAAAATATTTTAAAGGGGCTCTACGCGGGCATCTAATAGAGTTAGAGGAAATCGGAAGACGTCAAAATAATCGCGGGGAAAAGTTTGCTTGGGTGCTTCGGAGCTACTTTTGGCGCGAGATCTAAGCTCTACGACCAATAGGAGCCCAGATATTTAAGGAAATATGAAGTAACAAAGTCCAAAATAATAGAATTTTCCGTAATAATTCTTAACTAATCTAGGTAGAACGATGTGTTATAGCTTAAAACCTTCCCTGGAACGATATCTATCTAACGGTATAAGTTCCGTAAAAATCCATGCGGTAGAACTCGAAATCTCGGCGTTCGGAACGAAATTTCCGTTTGGATTATATATATATAATAGATAGATTAGTGGAGATACAGTAAATATTTAATTTTTAAAACGCTGTAGCTACCATTTCATAGCCCTTCGGTTTGTATTTTATTCCAATAGATCACTTTTTTACAGTCTCAAATATAAAACTCTAAATTAATTCTGTAGTTGCGCATCGCACAATTTCCACGGTAAACGTAAAAGTAACAAAATTTGCGCAACGCACGATTTCCAAGATCTTTTTTTTTTTTTATGATCTCATACTATATTAAAAAAAGCATTTTATAAAATCTTTTATAAGCTTTTATAAAATAAGTTTACAAATTTTATTCTAAAATATATGAATATTTGAAATATGTAATAAGAAATGCGGAATTTTTAGCCTATTTTAATTTGCAGAAAAAATTACGCAGGGAGAAAGTTAAGAGAATTTGAAATGTATTTTATTTCAGTTACAATATATGACATCCTGTATGATTAATCTTATTAAGAAAATATAAAAATTAAGAAGACCTTTCATTTTCAATACTAACCCGCAGCGGTAGAAGTTGGGCCATATATATATAATTGTTTTTCTCACAGTATCATATAAGTCGTACCTTTTTACTAGCAGTCGACTGATCACGGAAAAATTTAAAAGATAAATTCGAAAAGGTTTAAGAAATCGACAAGCGAGGGGTTAAGGAGTTTAATATTTCGGATTACCGCTGCGATATCTAGATCGTTATAGCTTTCGTTGATCGTTATAAAACGAATCAACCAAATTCAGTTTTACAGTTGTCTTTTTTTATTCACGCGTTCGAATGAACTTACATTATAAGATGGATTAACGGAAAAAAAAAAAAAAAAAAAAAAAAAAAAAAAAAAAAAAAAGATCGCATCAAATACATTTTAATTGAAATGATAAATGCTTTTTATCCTGCTCGGTTTGGAAGTATCACAGAGGATACTTCCGAACCGCCGAACCGAGGAGGATATAAACTAAACTATTTGATTTTTTTTTACATTTTTACTTTACTTCTATATAAATGAATGTTTTTTGGTTTTGGATAAAAACCAATAATTGGCTGCAGTGATGCTTATTTCCTCATAAAATAAGTGTTATTTTCATCTGAGTTTGCAAAATGCATTCCAGACTGTGTGTCCAAGAAAGTAAAAATTTTTCATGCTTACATAACTTAAACGATTTACAAAAAAAAAGTTTTGAGGATATGCAGATCATTCAATTAATTAAAGGCCTTAAATTTGTTACTGCGCGAATTTAGATTATTGATTATTAAATTGATATTATAAGGATGTTCTGTATTTGTGAACGTAAATTACCAGCCCCCTAAAGTATCAGTTTTAGAAAAAGGGGTCATTTTGTCCCCTGTTTGTTAATATTGGCAATTAAAGATTTTTTCGTAAAAAAAAAAAAAAAAAAAAAAAAAAAAAGATTTACAATTTTTTGGTATTTTTAGCGTTTTTTATTTATAGTTCTCAATGTTTTAAAATTAAAATTCTGAAGGGGTGAACTATTAACGAAAAAAAAAAAATTGAAAGCATTTTGTATAAAAAAAAAACAACATACATTATGCTTATTTTTTATATATCTTTATTCCTTTATTAGTAGTTTCGTTATTCTTTAGAAGAAAAAATAATTTTAAAATTAGCATCACAACAGTTAATTTTCGTAATTCACTTTAAATTCTCTAAAAACTTTTGTTTTCATAAAAATGTTAGTATTGTATAAAAATTAAAGTAAACATTTTCAAACTCATTTATAAAGATTAATATGGAAATATTCAGAGATAATTTATTTCTCCGTAAATTTACCAAAAAAATCAAAGGAGCATTTATATCACGAATATTTCTGTTTACTTTATTGTTAATTAACCCATCTGTAAAAAAAAAAAAATAAATAAAATAAAATAAAAATAAAAAATAAAATAAAAAATCGGAGCATTTGTTTACATCCATTTACTCGAATTTACTTTTTATTGTGTAAAAGAAAAGATAAAAAATATTCAAGAAATATTTGCAAATTTCTGTCACGTCTAGAATGTTAAATAGTCTTGTAAAAAATAATAAACTTTCAATAATACTGACAGATAAACGCTTTTCTTTTGGTTACACGGATTTTGTTTATTCTTATATGAAGCCTATAAAATGTATCTGAAATTAAATTTGATAAAATATTACAATTTCAGTTTCCTGTTGATCTATTAAAAAAAAAAAAAGGGATAGTTTTAATTTCAATAGCTAAGTACATATTATTTCTGAAGGAGTGAATACTTAACAAGAAATAAAATAATAATTGAAAGCATTTTACATAAAAAAACTATATCCTTATTTTTACTTAATTAATTTTATTTCTTTATTGTTGGTTTTTTATTCTAGAAAAGATTTACAAAAAAAAAAAAAAAAAAAAAAAAAAAAAAAAAAAAATTCAATATAAGCGTCTCACAAACTAGATATTTGGAATTCCCTTTAAATTTTCTAAGAACATTTTAAAATAATAATTGAAAGCTCATTCACACAATAAATAAATAAATAAATATAGTAAATATTCTCAAACTCATCTACAAAGACATTGAAATATTCTGAGTTAATTTAATTCCCCAGATCTTCACCGAAAAATCAAAGTGACGTTTACCTTACAAATATTTCTGTTTATTCCACTGTTAATTAACTCGTTTGTAAAAGTGTTTAAGAGCATTTGTTTACAGTAATTTCTGATCTTTTTATAATAAAAAAAAAGATGAAAAGGTGAAAAATATGCAAGAAATTGCTCCTAATTTCTGTCACGTCAAGAATGTTAAATAGTTTTGTAATAACAAAAATAATAAACTGAAGTAAATCTTTAATAATACAAACATACAAATGATTTTCTTTAGCTTAAACGGATTTTAAGCAAAAGCCGTGAAAACGCATCTGGAATTGAATTTTAATAAAGAGTTTAAACATTTACATCACGAATATTTCTGTTTACTTTATTGCTAATTATCACTAATTGCCAAAAGTTTTTAAGAGCATTCGTTTACAGTAATTTAAGATTCATTATTATGAAAAAAAAAGAGAAAAATATGAAAAATACAAGGTGCGTCTAAAAAGTTCGGTGACTGGAGGCATAAAACAAATAAAACAAAACATGGAAACAAAATACCTTTAATCACCCTAAAAGTAACATCTGTTGGCCACAATACACTTATGGCATCGTTGATAAAGCTGCTGGAGTGAGTAGCGAAGAGCGAAGTGAGATCGACATTTCTCTTAATTTTGGGTATTGCCTTTTCAAAGCTATCGTCGAAACTGTAGCGCAAAAATATGTCCCCCCCCCCCCCCCATCTAATTCTAATCTACTGAAACTAAAATTATGAAAAAATTAGATGTAGTAGACGTTAATTTAAACCTTGCAGGAAAATTATAGCGATTATCCTAGGTCACATAGTTTTTGAGAAAATCGCATTTTTCCGTTACACACAAATTTCGATTTACGCGCATTCAGCAAACGTTTTGAGCAGCGCTGAAGGTACCTATCGTAGCAGAAGTATAAAAGCATTGTTGATCATGATTTTGGAAAAAAATCGTCACTAATTAGCCGAGATATTAACCCTCAAAAATGCGGATTGGTTAGACATACATAATGACAAGGGCTATGTACCATCGGCTTTTAAAGCCCAGTTAACAACTTTTAATGATATATATGTGTAATGCAATAGCCAGTAACAGTATAAAAGCAATAAACGTCAAATTGTTCAAAGCCGAATAATTTAAGGGTTCTCAGTGCTCTTGAAACTTAAAAATAAATAAATAAATAAATAAAAATAAAAAATAAAAATATATTTTAATTCCTTTAGATGTTAATCTTCTATATTTTCTGAATATTTTAATATAATTGTTTCCTTCAAATTCTCATTAGAACAGAAGTTATGACTTTTAGAATTATACCTACTCAACAGCTGAAGCGGCGTTTCCGAATCTTTGAAGTCATTTTTCTCCAAGTGATGTTTTTTGGGCAAAACGCGCAGGATATCTCAAAAACTTCTGAATATTTTTTCTTGAAATTTTACGTTTCGTGTTAATCTGCTTAAACTGAACCTAAAATTTCCTTTTTTTTTTTTTTCTTTTGCTCAAAAAATATTTATTATATATAAGTGATTATGTTGTTGAAATTTTCAAAATTTTGTATTAGCAAAAAAACTTAGTATTAAAAATATAAAAATGCTTTAAATACAAATTTATTTTGATTCAGGGTAATTATTACAATCTGAAGTATAAGTAGGCGCCAAAATGTTTATTCTAGTTGCAATATTTATATTCTAACCCTGCGCGTAAGCTGTTATACCAGTTTTCTGCTTGTCAAATGTCTGACTGTTTGGAGCCCCCTGTAAATGCTAATTCTGCATCTTGCAATTTTTCAAATACTTAAACTGAAAGAACGTACTTATATCTTTCATAATAATAAAAATTGTGTATTAATATAATATACATTTTAAAATATTAAATGTTGAAAATGGTCTCTTTTTTAATTTTTCCAATTTTAAGAGCCCTGAGACCTCTTAATTAGAATGAATTACGTAAATACTATAGGATTCGCGACTAGTTTGCATTGAATGGACCTTTCAATACGCCTCGAGTGACTTTAAAAGTTAATTAAAAACTGTCTGGAAAAACGCGGCACGGACCAATGTGGCGTTGCATCTTTGTGACCTTATTTCGAAACGTGCTTCGCACAGCGCCAAAATTAAACTTTGAACGAATGTTTTATTTTAGCTACACTGCCGAAAGAAAGGTTATTACTACGAGTTTTATGAAATGCCAAATGAAGTTTAAATAGGCACTGCTTTTATTGTCAGTACAGAATTAAGTTCATCACAAACAGATAAAGATAATATTAAACTAGTTAGATGTGCCAATCCCAAAAATTTCTTCCATCTCATACATGTTAATACTCCCAGATAAATGCAGCACAGCAGTGCCAACTTTTACATGATTTACACCAAAATCTAACCAGGACAACTTACGTGAACTTCTAATTGAATTTGAAGTTTGAAGAAAATCCGTGCATTAGTTTTTGATATAAAGCTATTGCGGAAATCATGAAAAGTTCTGCATAGCAGTGGCACCTCTTGGGTAATTTACACGAAAAACTTATCAGGATCCATTTATATCAGAGACTAGCTGAATCTAAAGTTTGATGAAAATTCATGCATTAGTTCTTGACAAGCAGCTATTGCGATAATCATTAATAATGCCTCATAACAGCGTCGCCTATTGAGATATTTATACCAAAAAGTAATCAGCACCAATTTATATCAGGTATTTACTGAATCTAAAGTTTTATAAAATTTCGTTCAATAGTTCTTAAGATAGAGCACCCACAAAATTTGTGTCACACACAGATAGACATTTTGTAAAAACATGTCTTTCGGGATGTCTGTCCAGTAAAACCAATTAATCCGTCGAAAATTGGAATTCAAAAATTTTCACGAATCCAATACTTTTTTCTTGTATTGATAGAAGAAAGTAAAAATGAGTTATACAGATAAGCTATATTTGTTATTATTTAGGTTCCATATCTCTTTGAACTTCCATAGTATATCCATTTACATTTTATAGTATATACTGTTATACTCAACCCTACTTTTTATAGTTTTTTTACAAAGTCATAGTATTCTTTTAGCAACATTTTTTTTTTTGTTTGTTTTGTTTTGTTAATAACACAATGACTAATTCATATATTTATTCTACGGAACACTCTGTACCCTAGTAATACTCGAACTTGACCGTTTATTTTATGTTAAAACTTATTTATAATGTAAAAAAACTCATTTATAAAGAAAACTAAAAATAGAGATAGTAAAAGAGGTTTTGTGATTTTTAGATTTTCATACGTTGTATGTTGCATTGGCTTTTAGTTTTTATGAAACTTTAAGTATTATTATTATTATTATTGTTATTATTATTCAAGAATTATTATTAAAATCATAAAATTAGGGACAGAATGAAAACTTTTATTTATATATTAAAATTTATACATCAGACACAATTCAATTTGCATTTGAATTTCAAATTTATATTCTCATCAAAGAGAGAGAAATGGTATTAATTAGATTTTATCAAATTAAAAAAGCTGTGTAGTAATTCCAAAGTTAACATATTGAATATAATTTAGACGGCAAGTTTTTTTTTTATTATTATTTATTTATAGACTCGACATTATTATATAGAGAATATAGCTTTTAGAGACAATTATTCAGTTTACTTATATTAATTCCTTCCTTTTTAGGTGCGTTTTTAATTATATAAATACGTAGTACCTATAGTCGTCGTTCAATCCGTCCGTCTGTCAGTCCGCATATAACACAGCAAAACCTACCCAACCGAATGGTCTGAAATTTTAAATATATAATTGTTACAAAATTTTGTCGAGTCATTTCAAATTTTATGAAAATCGGATGTATGGTTTAAATACAGGGACTGTAAAAAGGTTTCCTTTACATTACGGCCAATGGAAAAAAAAATTATTGCAAGTGCATTTTAGTGATGTTACAGCCTTCTGAATGGTCTGAAATTTTAAATATATAATTTTTTCAAAATTTTGCAGATTTATTTCAAATTTTACGAAAATCGGATGTATAGTTTAATTACAGGGACAGTCTAAATTTTTCCTTTACATTACAGCCAATGGGAAAAAATTATTGCAAGTGCATTTAGCGATGTTACAGCCTTCCGAATGATTTGAAATGATAAATATATAACTGTTGTATGATTTTTTCGAGTAATTTCAAATTTTATGAAAATCGGATGTATAGTTTAATTACAGGTACAGTCAAAAGTTTTCTGTTACATTACGGCCAATGGGAAACAATTATTTAAAGTGCATTTTAACGATGTTACAGCCTTTTGAACAGAATGAAATTGATATGCACTTATGAAGTGCATTAAAATATACATTCATTACAATATGCGGTGCAAAAAATATTTATAAAACTAGTTATAGTATGAACGCACTTCATTTGTTACGTTTGACGAGCAATTTCCAACTTGTATTAATACAGCAATCCCTTAACATTCGCGAGAGTTCGATTCGCAGAGTCCTCCATGAATGTTGAGACTTTCTTCTCGTGCATGTAAGGGAGTTAGGTTTTAGGATGTTTTTGACTGAAAAAAAGCAACTAAAACGTAAAAATATATTTATTAATCATCAAAATGTACATTTTGTAAAGAAATTTGAATAATTATAAACATATTGTACAAAGTTTAATTGCTAGCTGATGGTTGAAAAAAATTATTGATATTCATCTTATGCCAATATTTCAGGCATTGTTATCGTAGTAGCGATTACAGTATAGACATATTTTTCTTATCTATTATTAAATTAATACATAAAAAAATTATGACATCTTATTTTTCATTTAAAATTTTTTTATCTTGCTTTGTTTACATATTAAAATCAATGTCCATAAAATACATTTTCTTTACTTTTTCATAAAAACTTTAAGACACACTTCCGTATTTTATTAAAAAAAAAAAAAAAAAAAAAAAAAAAAAAAAAAAAAAAAACATATATTTCAGCAGGCTTTAAAAATAAATGGCTACTAGGATAATAATGCCTGAAATATTGGTATAAGATGAATATAAGTATAATACAGGAATTAAAAAGACAGTGACTTCTGTCGATAAACATAAACTAAAAAAAAAATATTGATATACTATTGTTTGGGAGAACATATCTTTTGTTTATGAATTTCCATACAAGGAAAAGTTGCGGAGTAGTTTTCTGTTTTAAATTTAAGACTCCTCACCCGTGAAGGATCGCATTCGATTGATTTCTCAACAAGTTCTTGTTCAAGATTTAAAATTTCCCATATAATTTTTGTAGAACATTTTTCACTTGCAGTAAAAATTTTGAATTTCAGAAAATTTAGGATTTGTTTATTTTTGGCATCAGTCACATTTCGGGATTCTCCGAATGATTGATCTATATTTTGCCTCAATACAAGTGTTAAAATGCTCAGAACTTAGACTATACAATACAAAATGCAGTGTCAAATAGTATGTGAAATTTGTAAAACAAAGCGAGTTTACTCTGTAAAAAAATATTCGTTCTAAAACAAAGTTAGTGAATATCAAAGCTCATATTCGCGAATGTTAAAATGTTCCTCATATTTTATTTCGCAAATAATTAAAACTCGCAAATGTTATATCCGCAAATGTTAAGGAATTAGTGTACTTAAAAAGGATAAAAAGTACAAATAGCAAAATTTTATTACAAAATTAAGAATCTGATTACAAAATGCCCTAATATTACCTATAATGTAAAAATTTATAAAATATTTCCAATTTACAACATAATCTAGAGATTATTGCTCTTATCCACACAGGAAAAATTAATTTTTTAATACTTACATTTTACTGATGTAATTTTTAAAACAATTTAAAAATATTGGGATGGTTTTCCATAAGCTTCTGAGCATTAAAAGTGATAATTTTAAATTATGATGTCATCCTTTTAATTAACATGTCTTTCATAATTAATCCTTTAATTCTTTCGAAATATTTTAACCATTGATTTTAACCGAAAAAAAGGAAGATCGAAAAGAAAGAAAAACTGTTGAAAACACTTGAATAGTTTTATTCTACGTATTATCTATTTCATCTATGTAAAATAAAAGTTTTATTATACAAAATATCTGTTAATAAAATATTTAAGCGGGTTATAGTTCATGTATTTAGAAAGAATAGAAATACAGATTATTATAATGCGCTTAAATGAATATATGTTTCTTAAAAAGTAAAAAAAAAAGTTAAAGGGAATAAAAAAATATTTTTTTACGTGTCCAGATCAGCATAAAAATGTATACTTTTTGGTTTTAATTTATTTCCTTGAGTATAATAATATATGGAATTATGTTATTCTAACTCTATTTAAGAGCTTTAATGTATTTGAGCTTTAATGTAACATAGACGAAAAATTCTCTTCTCAAATCCAAAAGGGCAACATTATGACTTAACACTAGATTAATATTAACACAATTATTCTAATTGGTAAACAAATCATATTAGATGTAAATTTCCAACTGGGCGAAAAATGTCCGGACCAGGATTCGAACCCGGGACCTCCTGGCTGAAGCCGCCAGTGCTGTGCCATCTGAGCTATCCCGGACGATTCTGGTCGAACGTTTTCACCCAGCTAACCTTGATGATTACAGCATCTGGTCTGAAACCTGGTTCAGCTCAACAGAATAAATCACAGGTAATGGAACTCCAGAAATCGCTGGATACGAAATTACACTAGATTAATATTAACACAATTATTCTAATTGGTAAACAAATCATATTAGATGTAAATTTCCAACTGGGCGAAAAATGTCCGGACCAGGATTCGAACCCGGGACCTCCTGGCTGAAGCCGCCAGTGCTCTGCCATCTGAGCTATCCCGGACGATTCTGGTCGAACTTTTTCACCCAGCTAACCTTGATGATTACAGCATCTGGTCTGAAACCTGGTTCAGCTCAACAGAATAAATCACAGGTAATGGAACTCCTTTTTCGCCCAGTTGGAAATTTACATCTAATATGATTTGTTTACCAATTAGAATAATTGTGTTAATATTAATCTAGTGTAATTTCGTATCCAGCGATTTCTGGAGTTCCATTACCTGTGATTTATTCTGTTGAGCTGAACCAGGTTTCAGACCAGATGCTGTAATCATCAAGGTTAGCTGGGTGAAAAAGTTCGACCAGAATCGTCCGGGATAGCTCAGATGGCAGAGCACTGGCGGCTTCAGCCAGGAGGTCCCGGGTTCGAATCCTGGTCCGGACATTTTTCGCCCAGTTGGAAATTTACATCTAATATTATGACTTAAGTTTTAATTTATTATTGTTCGGAAATGCATGAAACTAACAGGTGTTATTGTTCAGAAACTATGTAATGGAACTGTTTTTTTTTTCTTTTTTTTTTTTGCAAATTCAATAGATCTTTCTGAAAATAGCGTCAAAGTCGCAGTTTTGAACCGATTTTCCGCGCGAAAGAAGAATAATCAATCAAGAAAGTTTTAAAAACGTGTTTGTCAAGTGATCAAAATTGCTTTTAACTCAATAGGTATTTTATTTATCCAAAATTGGAAAACACAGTTCGATTCCAAGTCGCCTCCATAGTCAGACCTTCCAATTTCACATCTTTCCGTTCAAAAATGAATTTTTAAATGTGTCAAAACATTTTGCGCTTGTTGAGCAGAGCAATTGAGAACAGCCTTAATGCACATATAAAGCGGTATTTAAATTCAGATAATAAGTATGATGGCTATTTTGGCACAGCCGTGTTTATTTCAGCTCATATTGTTAACAACACGAGATTAAAATATAAAAACATTTAATACTTTTTTATTAAATTGAAAATGTAAAAATTGTCAATTTTTTTATTCGTTATTCTTTTAACTACAGAGCAGTGAGAGTGAGGGCCGATAACCCGAGCGCATTTCTTTTCAAGTTATACGCGAGGCATAAATATTTGTATTAACGTAATTGTATCTGATTAACGAATACGATTGTCGCTTGCCAGGAAAGAAAATAAATGTTTGAAAACCTGATAAACAAAATGAAAAAAAAAATAATCTCTTGAAAATAGAAATGTAATCTTTGAAATTTGCTGTTCTAAGAATTCTAAAATCTTTTGGATGACCTACTTGTTTGAGAAACGCTTTATTTCTTTATTCCGCAAGTTTATCAGGATTTAAATATTTTCTAAATGGCGATTTTCCTGTAAAATTAATAGAAATTTAAAGATAAGCATTTAAAGAACAAGCCAAATTAAATTTTTCATTTGAAAACTGCTGATTGTATCAGAAACTATTAAAATGTTTTGTGTTCAGGTTATTGTCGAAGGAAAATAATGGGATACTTTCCCGAGTATTTAGTGTATTATGCGAATGGAATTAAATAGAAACGCTTCTTTTGAACAGTATAACTCATGCATATTTCTTTACACAAAAGAAAATACTTTAGTTTAAATGTACAAGATTTATAAAGATTTTAGATTTCCTAATATGAATATTTTCCAAAGATAGATATGGTAACGAGGGAAAAGAAATAGAAGAGGAAAGAAAATATATGTTTACTATCATTTAATTTGTATTCTAACTCGTTCCATTTATAGAAATATATATAATTATAATGTAGCGACATTAAAATTTATACTAGTAAATCTGCAGATCAACAGCCTCAACGTCATCTCTGCAACTAATTGTTTTTAGCAAACTTTGCGTAATATTAATCTTTCTACAAAAACAAAATTTAAACTTTTTAAATTGCACAAACATTTATAAAAGGATAAAAAAATATTTCGATGGTTTCAGACATTAGAAGCGTTAAATTAAACACGTTGTTATGTAATGATATTCTGAAATTCTCAGGAGCTACTTATTCTAGTAATTTTTATATAATAAAGCAAATTTCTTCAGGGGGCGCCCCCCTGAACCCCCCGTTGTGTAATTTTCTATTGATTGAGTAAATGACTATCCTAAATCTTAGATTCCTTTTTACACTGCGATCTATAAGGATAAGCAACAATTTGGTCAAGCATTTTACGTTATCCTAATATCCATACAGCAGTATTTACTTGCTTGCTAACCACAAACACCTGTATCTAATGAATAAAGAACTTTTGGAAATGTAAACTGAGACATCTAATTTAGAAATCTAATACCTTTATAATTTTTGTTTCCAAAATATAATTTTGATTACCATTCTGCAATATTTATATCTAAGATCTAATCTAAATATCTAAAAACGTACTCGATAGCATTAACTTACTAAAATCACCCTAAAGTAGGGGGACTTCTAAAACTAACGGTTAATAATTCATTATCGTGTCCACTTCCAATTGACTAAATAGATAAACGTGATCTAGCGCCGTTAAGTATTTTTTGTGATAGCCTTTTAATAGTATCCACATTTAATTTAAAATCGTGATGTTACACACAGCGTTGAAATTTGACGCACACCTGTGTTCAGGTCAAATTACAAAAGTTTAACTAACCTTTTATTTCCCTTAGCCGGGCATTTTATTTCATTTTTCGTAATAGGGATTATTTTAATATAATTTAATTTCTTTTACACTCTACAAGCTGTTACACGGGACGTTGTTCACGTAGCATTAAAATAGAGATAAATGCATTAAATGAAACATTTCACTCCCCACCAGACATGGCAAGTCTCAGGCTTTTTGAACAACACTATTATCTTACAGAAAACGTTGTTCTTTTAAATCGCGCAAATGTTTCAATTAAATAAAATAACATTTTTCGTATTAAAATACTGGTATCCAGAACGCCAGAGGCTTGGCAGCTCTGCTCCTTTTAATAGAAACATATATAGTTAACCAACACTTTATCACATTTTATAGGAGACAATACGGAATTTCTTATTTGTATGGCCTTACATATACCTCAGTCATAAAAATGTAAAATTTCGTGCCAATTAATGTACACAATTGCGAAAATGAAATCGCAACCAATGAGAAAAGGAAGGCCAAGTAAAATTGTGTAAATCGACGAATCTTTCTTCGTAGTGTTGGGAAAATACCACTACAAAAATTATTTTAGGTGGTATTTGGTGTGAAATGTTTATATGTATTCATTCCTGTCCTATTTATCGTTTTTATTATTTGTAATTTGCTTATTCCATTTTCCTTTTGCACGTGAAAAACTTACAAATTAAAATTAACTCTTTGGGATAAATTGTTATTCCCTTTTTTTTTTTTGGCAACCAACAATAAAGTTTATAAAGTTTAATAGAATAATGTCAGTTTATTCTGCATGAAAATAACGAACTTTTTCATTTATAATGAAAATAGTTGAATACATAAATAAAAATATTATTCTATCCTTCTATGTATAAAAAAAAGTTTTGATTTGAAAATGGACCAATTAAAATCTCCGTAGATATTCCGGGTAGATCCACATCCAATTTGAATGCTTAAGCATGGCCTTTCATCGTTAATATTAAGAAAAACTGTTGCATACAAAAATATGAAAATCGGTGGTATTATAGAGAAATGTTTGATAAACACGCTGACACCAAACAGTTTTCAAATCGAAGAACTATTTTAAGAGATATTTAATGCTAAAGTTGGACAAAATCGTTCCATTAAAAAAGTTTTATTGGAGCAAAAACTATACTTGAGAATTTAATCATTTTTAGATCATTTTATACGTTGTAAGTTCCCGGTGTGCAGATTGTGTTTATTTTTCTTATTCGACTCATTTTTTGAGGTTTTATTTCAATTTTAAATTCAAATTTTCAGAATTTCGAGAGATGTTTTTTAGAAATTTTAGAAAATGTTATTAATTTAAACTGTTGCCAGTTGTATAAACAGTGCAAACAATAACGTTTACTTCAAATTAAAAATTTATTTTACACGTGACTATTATAAACAGAAAATATAAAAAGCAGGAACTCATTGAATATTACGTCATAAAAATTATAATTACACGTGAATTTTAAAAGAGACAGAATATTTAAAATAATAAATTCATAAACATGCGTTAGAAGTCTTAAATAGGAGAACTTACGTCACATTTACGTCACTTTTCACTTATTATATAAAATGAACAAAAAATACTATTGTAAAACAGTTTAAATTTAAAAATTGCTCGAGACATTTATTCGATATTTTAAGATGATCATAATATTTCATTTCTAAGAAAAGTATTTTTACTTGAATATTAAAAAGAAACAGAAAGTTTTGGTGAAAATTACGTCAGATTATAATTCTCAGATTCAAATTATAATTCAATCTTCCGAAATCTTTTTAAAGCCGATTAAATTATTGTGCTGTTAGAGTCTGCGGTGTCTGAACGGGGGTTGACGAGCGTAGCTCGTAGGGAGCAGAGCCCCCTAGTATAGTATATAAATACTATTTTCATTTCTGCGTTTAAATCAATCTATATGCAAATATCTATACAAAGGCATTCATTAATTCATTCCTTTTAACTTTGATTTGATTTAAAAAACCATACATACTTTCACATTTATGGTATTTTTAGATGAGATATAGTTGCTACGCAACGCTTAAAAGAAAAAAAAATGAAATATAAGTAAATTCATAAAATAAATTTTTATATTATTCGAGCACATGTATAAAATTCCATCATAAGTTATACACCTAATTTAAAAGCTCTGACAAATGTTTTGACAATATTGCAAACTAAAAGGAATAATTTAATACTCTTATTTAAAAATTTCAGCATCCAAAATTTACCATTTAAATCTATTATTCATATGAGCGATTTCTTTCAAGAAATGAAAATTTGAAAATCGTCTGACTTCCCATAGAAAAGCATTATGTCACAAAATAAAATGTTCTATATATTCCGAACGAATGAACCAAATTTAACCCAAAAAACTATACAGCTAAATCCGGGGAGCTCACCAATATACATCCTTAATTTCAAGCTAACCGGATGCTTTTTATGGCAGTTATCACGGGACAGACAGACTAAATAACAAACAAACAAACAAACAGATGGAAACCAAAAAATGTCGGGTCTCCACAGTAAGCCTTCACTGACGTTTCGGCAATTAAAGAAATGGAGAAAAAATGAACGATGAGACCAATATTTGTTTCTAACGATAAATTATCCATAGATATCTATCTATCTATCTATATTATAAAGGACAAACATATCTGTGCGTAACGCATACGTCATTTTACGAATGGCAACACTTTGAATTTTGAAATAAAATTTCGGTTTTGCGATTTTCTCTACTGCAAATTTTTAAACTTCTAAACATCGCACATTTTAAATTTTTACACCGTCGTATGAGGGAAGAAATGCTCTTTTAAATGCAATTTGTTTGAAAGCTGTATCTCAATTTGTTTTTGAGATATTATATTTTGTAGTTTTTAATACCATTTTTATATTCGTGGCAACAAAAGTACTCCATTTCTATTGAAAGTAAAGGAAAAATAGTCAAAAATAGGAGATTACTGTATCTTTTTGTTGCCATTTTTCATAACACCTGAAAAAAAAGTTGAAATTAAAATACGAGGTATGTAAAGAATATTGTCTGTTATTCCGCGATAATTACGTCATATGCATATTTTTCTATAGATGAAGTTTAAGGCTGGATTGTAAAAAGGGATTGCTTTAGCGGATGCAAATGACGTCATTTTATAAAAAAGCGTGTATTTTAATTAAAACTGAATTATGGTTTGTAGGAGTACGTTATTTTCACTGCCCAGCTGTTTTGAAATTTTTCACAGGTGAAAACGCTTCACTTTTGAAAATAATGTAATTGAAATCACACACTGATGAAACGCAATGTTTTACAAAAATTTAAAGAGTCTCTATAAAAGAGAGGTGAAATGCAAGTAATAGTGATTTATATTACAGAAATGGATGATTCTTGCCTGGATGGATTTGTTTCGCCGAGTTAGACAAGCAAACATATAATTCGAGGTTTAAAATAATATCACGTTCCCCAAGCTTTTGTCCAAAATTCTCTCTACTAATAAAATTTTATTGCTATCCTTTAAATATGTTACTGCAATTTTATCAAAATAACATAATTTGCTTAATTTAATTTTTCACAATTTTATGTAATCTATATATTTAAAACAAAATTGTGTTTTTTAGTCATCTGCCCCGATCTTTCTGCTGAACCAATTTTACTAATATATATATATATATATATATTAACTGAAAGCTGTTCATTTGTAGATGTGATCGCACTATCTGTTTTTCCTTTTTTTAATATTTCCACATTTCTACTTTAATTTTAAAAGCATTTTATGAAATTTTCGAAATGGTGAAAATTAGACAGCTTTCATTGTTGCAGACAAGAGAGAAATAATGAAGTTTATTTCTCTTTATTCATGCCATTTTCTGATTAAAATTCAAAATCGTTGATAAAAATTGTTGTATAGGGTTTAGTGGCGCAAAATTCCATTGGAAGCAAAATATTATATTATGGGAATAATAACGGAAAATGACGTACTGCTTTTGAAAACACGCATTTTTCCTCATAAATGTTCTATATTATTTTTCCCTCTGCATGTGTACTGATACTAAGTTTCAGACACTGGGCGAAATGATTATTTAAGTGAAAATGAAGTCATATTTAAAAGAAGACGATAATTTTCTTAGATAAACCTAAACATTTTAAGACAAATGCATCTAAAAAACATAAATTACGGAAATTTTTACTCTCCGGAATTGAGATTAGAATCTCAAGTAAAGAGTGCGTCTGTTCACATAAAAGATGTTGCTGACAATCGTGACTTCAAGTTTTGAGTTAAAAAGATGTTAAAATGATCAAACAAAATGCAATTTTTAAAAAATGATGAATATTGATATGAGAAGTGCGTATGTAAATTTTGAAAAGGTAAAAATTGCTGCTTTTCATTCCGGAATACCAAGCATAAGAGTCTCAATTGATAACCACATTCTAAAAACTGATCTTTATTATATTTTACTGATTACGTATCTATATTACAAAGAACAAACGTATCTGTGCGCAATGCTGACGTCATTTTGCGAATGGCAACACTTCACGATCAAATTTCGGTCTTGAAATTTTCGCTACTGAAATTTTTTAATCTTCTGACCATCGTACATTGCAATTTTTGTCACATAGAGAAAAGATGTACTTTCAAATGTAACTTGTTTAAAAACTGTATCTTAATTGACTGATGTATTATGTTTTTAAAAATAGTTTTTGAAGCATGATTTTTTAAAAAGTTTATCTTATCACGTGCCGGTTTCAATACATAATAATAATAAACATTTAGCGCATAAGGCAACAAACATTGTTCAGCATTTGTTTTTGACTATTTTTTCGTAACAAAATTAATACTTTCGTTATAAACAAATAAAATAATAATATTAAAAAAAGACCAATATAAGATATTTGTGAAAGACAAATTAACGAAATTAATACTTCTTTTACGAAGAAATAAAAGAATAATATTAAAATAACACAAATATAACATATTTGTAATCGTACAATTTAAATTTTTAGCTCACCAAATAGGATTTTTTTATTTAAAATGAAATTTGCTTGCAAAGTTTCTCGCAGTTTACTGATTGTCTATGTTTTTTTATAAAAATTTAAAGCATGAAACATTTTTTTATTTATCTATATCATGTGGAGCTCGATTACGAAAGGTTAATCCGTTTGCCCTTAAAACAAAATAAAGAGTTCATCCTTTTCTTACGGTTAATATCCATAAAAAAAACCTTCCCTATGAATGAATAAATAAAATAATATAAATAAAACACAAATTTAACAGTCATGTATAAGCTCTGAAATTATCAGAATATGAAAAGATGCCGTAAGTAGCAAAATCGTGGTCAAATAACTCTTAGCATACGTCTAATAAGAAAATATCGCTTTTGATAAATTTCAAATTTTATTTGATTGTATGATTACATGAAAATGCTTTATTAATGTAAGTGGACAATCTAAAACATGTATTGCATATAAAAAATTATTAGTTTTCAATTTAAAAAAATGTTTTCACCTACATTCTGTAACCCGTGAAGCCCGGGTACGATCCTCTAGTATATATTAAAACCTTCTCTGAGTATATGTCCTTCATACAAATCTTCAATTTTTGACCAATTTGCCCGAAACTTCATGTACATTCGTTTTAGAACGTGGAAAAGACCGCTGTCTACTTTAAAAAAATCATCAGACGACTCTTTACCAATTTTTCAATCACCTTAAATAATTTAACATTATAGATATATCTCTTTTTAAATTTTCTAATTCAATCGTTTCTGTCCTGTTGCCACAGCATAACAAATTACACAATAATGTGAAAAAAAAAATAATGATAATGCGTGTAAATAATGTAATGAGTGTATAGTTTTATTTGCCAATAAAAATTCAGATTTTCTTGCTATATTTTTGCATTTTTAAAATTGACGTCATTCTAAACAGAAAATGAAATGCACATTCTGTTATATACATAAAATAAAAGTTAAGAATAATAGGTCAGAGCGGTAAATTGACGCAACACTTTAATTTCATTTTTTTTTAAATTAAAACATCAATTTTAATATAGACAATCAAATTTGATGAAAACAATCTCTCTATTCTAAAAAAAAAAAAAAAAAAAAAAAAAAAAAGTAACAACCGCTGTCACCGCCGCCGCCGCCGATTTTCAATTTTTTGTGACCAGAGGTCTTTCTTCGTTAATATTAAGAAATATAATCCATACAAAAATATGAAAATCGGTGGTATTATACAAAAATGTTTGATAAATACGCTGATGCAGACAGTTTTCAAATCGAAGAATTATTTAAAGAGATATTTAATGCTAAAGTTGGACGAAATCGTCCACTGAATTGATGAATCTTACGAATTGTTTCACTTTCAGGATCACCGCGCTTTGACAAAATTTGTTGCAGTACCCTTTTTCAACCGGTTCAGTCATCTTGAGAGAAATCAAAATCCGACGCACACGTATAACAGTAACTCACTCGGTGGAAGCAGGTAACGACTGTCTCACTTGAATTCGTGGAAAAAATTGAGGCATGCGCATTAAGTTGTCTCTTTCCAATGCGCACATTGCGCCGACTTCAAATCGCTATTGCACGCGGGAAAAATAAAAGTCTGATACTTATCAAACACACCTGCGACAAATTCAGATGATGAAAATGAGCAAAATTAATGATAGAATTACGAAAATACTATAATAATATAACATACACTATATACACTAATTATATAATATACGCAGTTTAAATAAATGGCAAAGCAATCCTATAAGACAGCCGTGCGTGGGTATAAAATTGGAAGTGCGCAATAGATTAAACGTATTAGAGAAAATAAAACACTGAAATATCTTATATCGGAATTGTTATCTAGTCAACCGATTTTACTTGTCACTCATGGCTAATATGGGTTTAAAACTTAACGTAATATTATATTGATTTAATAGCTTTTTTTTCTACATTTTAATGCTTATAGAACTTCTTTAGTTTAAAAGCAATACCTTCATTACCTGGAATATAATGTTAATTGTTTCCTATAACATAAATTAATTTAAAAGAACCGACATTAAGCTTGAGTGTTTCATAGATGGCGTCAGCTGTTCCGTAATTGACTATTCTCAGGCCTACACTTTTTATAAAATGGAATCGTCCAGTTCAAAGGTATAAATTGCCTATTGCTAATCAAACGCCGCGCCCTATCTTTTCTGTTCGTTTCTTTAAAGTTATCGTTATGATTTTAATATGTTTGAGTTTAAGTTACAGTAAGATATTTAGTTTGAGTTTACGATGTTTTTAAAGAAGGGTTTTAGTTATGATTTAAATTTAATCTGTTTTGAAAAGCTCCAGGTGTATTTAAGTTTAATCCTGTTTTAACCAAAGTTATTTTTAATGATTCACTTAGCTATTTTAAGCAAAGTTGGCTCTGAATATTTTTCAACTTAAAGCTGTGTTTTTATGAAGTATACATTGAATGAAATAGAATTTAAATAAAGAACTCTCGTCAACAATATTTGACTTTTCTATTGTTTATGAAGATTCAACACACAGTTTTATTGCAGGTATCTTCCACAGCACGATTATAGTTTCTCTGCTGATAGCAGTGTAAGTGTATATCAGACCTGTATTGACACAGGCAAAGAGAAAGGTTATGGGCAACCAATGCCATACCTGGAGAATGGAAACGTGTTGAATTTAAATAAGAAGAGTCATAAATTTTAGCCCCATTTCAAAGAATTTTGTGTTTGTTAAGAAGGGGGGGGGGGGGGGTAATACATTTTTTATTAAGATGGCGAGTATACAAGTACAGATCGATAAGCTTGGAACTTTAAACTACTCAAATTGGCAAATGGATATTAAATACCTTTTTTTTTGGAAAAGAATGCATGGGATATTGTCACTGGAGTTGAGAAGCAACCTGAAATTGATGCCGATAAGGGAGTTACAGCAAAGGATGTTAAAGATTTTCATACTAGGAAAAGGATTGCTTTATCCAATATCTATTTAAATATCGGAAAGGACTTTAGAAAAATCATAGAGAACAAAGACAATCCCAAAGATGTATGAGATATATTAAAGAAACATTTTGAGTTTAGTTTAATTACAGGGACAGTCAAAAGATTTCAAGTGCATTTTAATGATGTTAGAGCCTTTCGAACAGAATGAAATCTGTATGCATTGCCAGGTTTGACGTGCAATTTCCAACTTCTTTTTCCGAGCGATGGGAGTTTGAGATATTTTACATCACGGTATCGAATAAGAAAATATCGCTTCTGAAAACAATTCGAGATCAGTCCTTTTCTATATAAGATAAAACTATTTGTCTTATGATCAATTGATTTGTCTTATGATTATTAAAATTAAATAAGACTTACTTTACGTTCCATTAATAATCATTTTAATAATATCCGTATAATTTAGTCCTAAAATGGCGGACGTCCTTCTCTTATCTTAAAAAACGTTGTAGACTTAGTGTTCTGATTGGCTGATGGGTAATACCAATACTACGATACTCACTCCTTAGAGTGAATATTCACTCTAAGCAGTAGTGAATAGCCGCTCTAAGAAGGAGTGACTATTCACTCTTGAAAAGTAGTGCTTCTTAGTACCAAATGAGCGTCATTTCCAAGGTTACATTATGAAATGGAGTTTTGAAAATTAAAAAGTGACATATTTTGGTGCTTTTCATTATTTCACTCCATATATATGTAATAAATCGCGTTCCGGACCTGTAAGGGATCGCGACCCATGTACTTCCCGGCAGGTGAAAGTTCAGCCGGCTTTTCATATATAAGTCGACTTGGAGGTGATATCTTTTGTGGGATAAATAATTGGGGCTTGGTAGCTTGTTGGTAGATCGAACTCATTTATTTTGCTGTGCATTCTTTCAGTCAGATTTGCGAGTCCGATCAGAGGTCCCTCGAGCAACTTACGTCGCTGATTTTCGGAGTTAAATGGCCATGGGTTTAGCACGCTTCTCAAATATGCAAAATCTCCAGTTTTTGGCGCGGGTTTGAGCTAATATCTTGAGGCTTGTCATATTTTCCAGCAGAAGGCACAGTTGTAAACATGGGATAAACATTTCTTTAATTGGTTGATGAGTTTTTGTTTGATACGTTTTCAAGACCCGCACAATTCCCGGGTTCTGTGACGTGCAAGGCCTTATCCACAACTGCAGGTGGATTTTCAAAACATTAGCATTTTTAATCAATAGACCGAAAATGAAATCTAAAAGTAATAAGGTATATTGCTGGGAAACAAAGTTACAAAGGGTAAAACTGTTTTTAGAATGAGATTTAAAGTTAGAAGAAAGAAACTTCGCATTTTAATTAAATTTTTAAAATTTAAATTGAATTTTGAATTTTCAAAGTGTTTTTATCCTTTCATATATTGGCTCAAAGTTTATCAGAAAAATTTTAAAGTGTATAAAGACAGTCTTTCAGTCTCGTCAGCGGAGTGACATATTTCACTTTCGACAATGGAGTGAAATATTTCACTCCTTTCTAGGGAGTGGAAAATTCCACTCTTTAATGATTGTATTTTTATAAAATTTACTCCAAAAAGAATGAAAATGCCTGTCATTCTTTCAATGAGTGAACTTTTCACTCTTCCCAATTTTAGAGTGTAATAAGAAATATTGCATTTATTTCTCCTTAATCTTAAAATAGAAGCTTTCTCGATTATCCGAAAATTTTGATTTTCCGAAAGAGGACCGGTCCCAATTACTTCCGATATTCGAGGTTCTACTGTATAAGGTATTTAATTTGTTTCTTGAAAGTATAATACAATCAGTGTGTAATAAATGTTATTTTTGTCGGGGGGAATGTGAATGCATTTTTTTTCTGAATATAGCTACCGGGTGTCCTAAAAATGACTGACTGATTTTAAAATTCAATAACTTGCAAACGGTGACAGATATTTACAAAATTCTTGCAGAAGGGTTATGCATAAGGTCAAAAGTTTTCTAAAGTGATTTTCGATTTTAGATCGAATTACAAACAATAGATGACACTGCGATTAATAGACGCTAAATTCAAGCTCGAATTCTTGTTACTTTGGGACCCATTCAATACATTTTAACCTCAATATTCCGCATGGAAGAAGAGAAAGGCCAAAAAAATGGAGCGTGCATTTAGCTGATATTGCTTACAGCGCCATCTATTGTTTGTAATTCGAACTAAAATCAAAAATCGCTCTAAAAAAACTTTTGAACTTATGCATAACCCTCCGGCAAGAATTTTTTAAATATCTGTCACCGTTTGCAAGTTATTGAATTTTAAAATCAGTCAGTCCTTTTTAGGACACCCGGTAGATCAACAAAACATATAGAGAGAATTCTCGATAAGTCGAAGTCAGATAAGTGTAATAGTCGTTTAAGTCAAAGTTTACGCGAAGTCCCGTCCCCTTTATTTCAGTTTAATATCAAACTTTCTCGTTCTGTCGAAGTCTACATCTTTTTAGTCGATTTTTTCCGATAGAGTAAAAACAGTAATTTGACTAACTTCTTAATTTTTCAGCTGCAGCTCAAAAATACTGGCACCTTCTATTAGATAAAACTTTTCTGAATTCTTTCGCCGGCTTTGAAGGGCGCTATTTTTACTTCCTACATCGGTCAGTGTGGAGAATCTGCGAATTTGGAATTTGAGCTGAAACCACCTAACCCTACCCCACCCTATTCATTTCTCTTTTACGCATTACTTTTTCTCAACAGGTATTCTTTGGAAACAGAGCAGGTGGCTAATTGAATTCTAATTGGCCATATTTCACACGCTTTTATGTAAGGATTTTCTTTTTCGATTCTATTGAGAGTTTATTGAGTTCACTAGTTTAATGTTGAGTCTTGCCATTTTAGTGTTTGTTGCTTTCACATCGTGATACGTTTACAGTTCGGTCTTTCAAAATGTCGAAGCGGAGATTACAAATTTTTACTTTAGAACAAAAAGTAAATTTGATAAAATATATTGAAGACAATTCTAATTTAAAGATAAAATGATATATCCCTGAAATGTGGTATCCCTCCCAACAAGCTAACTACCATACTGAAAGATAAAAAAAGCATTTTCAAAAGACATAAGACAAGTATCAACCCAAAGTGTAAAAGGATGAAGACGCGTGCCTTCCCAGATATCGAAACACCCCTCGTAAAATGTTTTGCATAATACAGGACACAGAAGAATGTATTTCCTTTAAGTGGTACGATGTTACGGGAGAAAGCTTTGGATTTCGCAAAATTATTAAATGCGGAAGGCTTAACTGTAAGCACGGGGTGACTTGAAATGTTTAAAGCCAGACACAACATCGTGTTTCGGACATTACACGGTGAAGCAAAAGATATGTCTGATGCACTGTGTGATGAATGGAAGACGGTTTCATTACCCTAACTTCTTGTAGGTGATAGTGCGGACGACATTTTCAATATGGATGAAATTGGACTTTTTTACATATGTTTTTCTAACAAGACGATTATGTTTAATGGTATATCATGTTCCGGTAGAAATCTACGTAAAGAACTTTGAACTGTCCTTGTCGGAGCAAATGCTTCTGGAACAGAAAAATTACCTTTACTGGTCATCGGTAAATACAAAAATCCTCGCTGTTTCAAACATAAAAAGTCACTTCCCGGCTTTTCGTACAGTACAAATCTAATTCCAAAGCTTGGGTGACACTAATATTGTTCGAGGAATACATCAGAAATTTGGATGTAGTGATTCATGCAAAAAAGCGTAAAGTGATGACCTTCATTGATCAGTGCACAGCTCACAATCAACTTTTGAACTTGAAATCTGTCAAGTTAGAATTTCTCCCTTCTGACACAACTTCTAAGCTACAACCAGCAGACCAGGAATAATTAAATGTTTAAAGCATTCCCACAGAAAACGTCTAGTGCGGAAGGCAGTCGAGTATGACTAAAATGGAATAAATCAAAGTGTGATGTGTTAGAAGCTATTAGACTAATTTCGAGTGCCTGGAACAACGATGTGAATCAAATCACTATTAAAAAATTGCTTCAGTAGATGTGGCTTTTTTGCAAGGAATTCGGACTCGTGTGTTGTGAATGAAAATGTACGTTATCAAGTTATTTCTTAAGATGACGATACTGCGTTTTTGGATATTGACGAAAATGTTGCAATTTGCGGAGAACATAGTGATTCAAATATAGCTGAAGCAATAAAAAAGGTGGAGAAGTATCCTGAATCTGAAGAAGTTGACTAGGAAGTAAATTTCGTTTCACTACCAAATAATCCAGAAGCATATGCTGCAATGACGATACTACAGCAATATCTCGAAAGAAGAGGCGTTGTGAATGATTCTCTTTTCCTTTGTTTACAAAATGTAAGCAACTTTCTAACAAGTGAAAGACAAAAAATCTCCTTCAAGCAGTCATCATTAACAAGTTTTCTTCACAAAATTTGAGTTTGTAATTACCTTATGTACTACTTATTATGTACTATTAAACTGCATTTTTCTTTAGTGCTCATTTTGCCAGACTCCGTTATTATACTATAATTGCTATCCCTATCTATAATATTGAATTATTTTTTATATTTTTTCTGTATGTATTTTAGGATTTTCGATAAGTCGAATTTACGATAACTAGAATATTTTTTCCAGTCCCTTCGAATTCGACTTATCGAGAATTCACTCTAATAAACTAACTATATATTACTTTTAACACTCTATATTACTACCCTATATCTCTTTTAAAATATGATTAATTGGTTTTATGAAATCTAAAGGGACAAAAAACCTGCAAGTATACTACTTTATCATACTTTTAAGAAAACAAATTCTCATTCTAATGTGACGGTTTTTCAGCACATATTTTATTTCCGCAAATATTATTAGTGTTATATTAAAACGGCCGTTTAAACATGAAAACAGAGATTGTAATGTAAATGAAGATGTTCAATATTTAAATATAGCAGTCAATTCACTAAAATAAGACAAATATATATAAAAGATCGTCGCACTCTAAACAAAGTAGAGGTTAAAAAAAGCTATACATTAAATCGTATGGAAAAGTGATACATAAAAGAAAGAATAAAAGAAAAATAAAAACCAATTGAAATCTTTGAGATTTGTTCATTGGAAAATCTTGGAATCGTTTGAAAAACACATTTGTCTCAAAACCGCTTTATTTCTTTATTCTGAAAATTTAACAGAATACAAATTGTTTCTAAATGGAAGTTTTATTTTGAAGCTAATAGAATATTTATAGATAATCATTTAAAAACAAGACAAACTAAATCGTTCGAGTACAATTGCTGGCTTTATCAGGAATAAACTTTTCACAGAAAAAAAAAACCTTTTTAAATATTTGTTTTCTTGTCGCTGTCGGTGGTAAATACTAGAATCACTTTTGAAGTTTATAAATCACTTTGTTGATCATGATTGTCTATGTTTTAACTTTTAAAGTAACTTCTTAATGATTTGTTTTCTTGCGGCTGCCGGTGGTAAATACTGGAATCATTTTGAAGAATATGATTCACTATGTTTATGACAGTTTATCAGAAAACAAAATAAACTAAATCTCTCGAGTATAATTGCTTACTTTATCAGAAATAATCTTTTTACTGAAACATTTTTTTTTTTAATATTTGTTTTCTTGTCGCTGTCGGTTGTAAATACTGAATACTGTTTTGAAGTATATAATCCACTATGTTTATTGGGTTAAACATAAGCTTACCTTTGGAAATTAATTTTACGCTGCAGATAGCACTTGGGTTTCATGAATTATGAAACATAAATAATTTTACATATTCTTAAATGTGAAAATGAGTGCTTTTGTCTCTCAAAATTATGTTTTAAAGAAAATTAAATTTCTGGTTTTAGTCCATATATGTGATTAATCGTATTACTAAGTTTATTCCTAAAATTGAATACTATACATCATTACGTAAAATATGCATTAAATCATGCACTTAAAATAACGAATAAAGAAATGTATAAATTATTTAAAACTATTCTACAGATCCTCAACTTACAATAAAAAATATTTCAATGTAGTTTTGAACGATTTTCTGTCGAATTCAAAATATTCACTATTTTCAAAAATGTATACGTAGCACAATAATATTATATAAATAGTCAAAACTACTAATTGTATCAATATATTTTATTTTTTGCAAACTAAATGTAGAGAATACAGTAAACGATCTGTCAGGCGGACTCTGTGTAAGACGGAAATTTACCTAACTCGGAAAGATTTTCAATTCCCTGCGAATCCATAGACATAGAGTAAAATTTGTCTAAGGCGGAATATTTTTTACTGCGGAAAATTTCCTTGATCCCGATTGATTCTGCCTTAGACATACTTTAGTGTATTAGTAGTTAGGAAAGGGAAACAAACAAATTTATGACATAATTTAAATTAATCATGGTAAATTATTATTCCATGCTATAATGTTTAATGTAGGCGATTTAATAATGTGCTTTTTTTATTAAAAGAGAACCAAATAAAGATTAACACTGAAAATATACTTAATTTTTATATGACCCGCGTACGCAAAAAGTGCTTAATTAGATGGTTTTTTTCCAATGAGATATCTAAACAACACTATACACCTGATGTTTAAAATAAAATGATCTTAAATGAAGCCATAATGCAGAATTTTAGGAGAGGCCTAGGCTGATTATCACAAAAAACGTTAAAATGTATAATGCGTATCTATCGATCTATCTACCTATCTATCCTTCTATATATTTATATATTAATAAATATCAATTTAAAAAAGGTTGAAAAGAAGAAAAATCTTTAGTTATGTGCACCAGGCCGCTATACAGTTCTTACGAGCACACAAACAAATAAGGATTAAAAAAAAAAAAAAAAAAAAAAAAAAACATGCTATTTAATGAAATGTGGGTGCAATAGCGAGAAATCAACATCCTTGCTATTACTTGCTAACGCTTTGTAAATTCAAAATGCTTCTACGTAACATCTATTTATAAATTCGTCCAATGTCTTAAAAATTGTAATTTGTGCAATAACAATTAATGTATAATAATATATGTTCCAACTTCATTTAGTGATCTGTTATTATTGTTATACGAAACATGGCAGGTAATTTTTCATTCAGATGCAATATATATATATACAGGGTGATTCAGCTCGTCGGTGACAAACTTTAAGGATCGATAGAGCACACCTAGACGAACATTTTTGAATAGGGAATGTAGGGTCCCTGACGCGATGGTAAGGCGCTAGGCGCTTTCGAAAATTTGGGTGCCGAAATTCGAAACGTCATAAAAACTAGGGAAATGGTTAGATTTTCTTGCTTGTTGCGTCGAAATGATTCTGTTTGTTTAGACTTTCTTCAGTACCAATTTGATAAGCGTATCTCTTAAAACATGGATAGGGGGCGCTGCAGACTTTGGAGAGCTAGACAACAACTTTAAGCCCGTTATTTTGATAATTTAACACATGCTCGCCAAAGTTTATACTCTAACTTAAAGTTTGAACCCAAAAGTAGAGCCCTGCAAAAAGCGTAAGAGCCGGAATAAAATGTCAAAGTACAGGGTGGTCGAAACTCGAAGGCTCCTAAGAGATAAACAAACAGATTTCTTGACTTATGGCATGCATTTTCATGATTCTGTTTGCTGGGGCTCTCTGAAACTCAGTTGAACGGTACAAAAAGAAACATCGATAGGGGGCGCTTTGGGCAAAAAACATAATTCGTTGACATTTCGGACGCTAACTGGAAACGGGGCGCTACGATCAGTTAGTAATAATGAAAACACATTTTCTACCTCTGCTCAACACTTCTGAATAAATTTAGACCAAAAACATCAATAATACTGGAAATTTATTTACAAAAAATAACACTACAGAAGATGCTCGAAATTTCGACATTGGGCCATGATGCAGGCTTCGCACCTCCGTCGCATTGAGGAGTGTGTGTTTCCAACAATGCCAGGAGTATCTCTGATCTGCCCTGCAGCTGCCACAATGCGCGCCACAAGTTCTTCAGCACTGCTGACAGGTGTATGGTATACCTCGGCCTTCAGGTAACCCCAAAGGAAGAAATCCAAGCAGGTGAGGTCTGGTGATCGGGCAGGCCAGTGAACTGGACCCCCACGCCCGATCCACCGCTGGCCATACCTTGCGTTTAGATGGAGACGCACGTCGTTCGTGTAATGGGCCGGAGCTCCATCGTGCTGGAACCACATCTGGCGACGCGAACCTTCGGGTACGTGCGCCTCATCCAGAAGCTGCGGCAGCACTTGATCCAGGAAAATCAGGTAATTTCCACCTGTCAGCCGTTCAGGTAACAAATAAGGGCCAATGAGGCAATCCCCCAGAATGCCGGCCCACACATTTACTGAGAAACGCTCCTGGGCTGCTCGGCTTCTGGTTTCATGTGGATTTTCATCACACCACACATGACTGTTGTGGGCGTTCCACATTCCCTCCCGGCTGAAGGTGGACTCGTCCGTAAACAAAATGCTGTTTACAAAACGGGGATCCCTGGATCTCATCGCCAAGTACCATCTTGAGAATTCCACTCGAGGGCCAAAATCCTGCTCTCTGAGCAACTGCACCCGCTGGATGTGGTAGGGGTGCAGATTCCGGGAACGTAAGATGCGCCACGCAGTTGCTTGCGAAATGCCAACATGTCTGGCGATATCTCTCGTGCTAAGACCTGGGTTGTCCTCAACCAGGTTAAGCACAGCCTCTTCGTTGTCGGGGGTGCTCACTGATCGCTCCCGTTCAGGCCTGCCTCCGTCGAAAGATCCCGTTGTGGACAACCTCTGGTGTACTCGAGCGAAGAAGGCATGGCAGGGGATTTGCCTGTTGGGGTAACGCTCGGCGTACAACCGCTGAGCGGCTCGTCCATTACAACCAGCAGCGCCATACGCCAAATGCATGTCAGCCAATTCAGAGTTTGTGTACCGTTCCATCCTACTACCGATCTGCAGACAAGTAACCCGAAGCTTAAGTAGGTACCGCACGTTCAAAAGACGTGTCTGCGCATACAACTACGCCATCTCGCGTTGTCGTCTACGCATTACGTATCTTTTGCATATCGATATGGTACGATATCTTTTGCATAAATCAGCAAAAAGCACCTTATGTAAATTTTATTGCGCGCATTGTGCATGATTGAAACCAGCTATGTTTGTTAAAAAAAACAAACAAACTGCAGTTTTAATAGCTTCTTATGATAAGTAAATTACTCTCTTGTTTTGTTTCTAACTGATCGTAGCGCCCCGTTTCCAGTTAGCGTCCGAAATGTCAACGAATTATGTTTTTTGCCCAAAGCGCCCCCTATCGATGTTTCTTTTTGTACCGTTCAACTGAGTTTCAGAGAGCCCCAGCAAACAGAATCATGAAAATGCATGCCATAAGTCAAGAAATCTGTTTGTTTATCTCTTAGGAGCCTTCGAGTTTCGACCACCCTGTACTTTGACATTTTATTCCGGCTCTTACGCTTTTTGCAGGGCTCTACTTTTGGGTTCAAACTTTAAGTTAGAGTATAAACTTTGGCGAGCATGTGTTAAATTATCAAAATAACGGGCTTAAAGTTGTTGTCTAGCTCTCCAAAGTCTGCAGCGCCCCCTATCCATGTTTTAAGAGATACGCTTATCAAATTGGTACTGAAGAAAGTCTAAACAAACAGAATCATTTCGACGCAACAAGCAAGAAAATCTAACCATTTCCCTAGTTTTTATGACGTTTCGAATTTCGGCACCCAAATTTTCGAAAGCGCCTAGCGCCTTACCATCGCGTCAGGGACCCTACATTCCCTATTCAAAAATGTTCGTCTAGGTGTGCTCTATCGGTCCTTAAAGTTTGTCACCGACGAGCTGAATCACCCTGTATATGTGTGAGTGTGTGTGATAATAAAAAAATTCGCCCTTTTTTCTTAGTAAAACTATTCCAAATTATTAACATTTTACCTATATTTAATAATATCTTAATATCTTTTGTCTTTTATTTCATGCATTTAAACCTGCGTATTCTTTTATTAGTCTAAAAACCTTAATCCATTCGCCTCATCTTATAAAACCCATCAAATTACTTTTTTCATTTTATTCTAAAACGAAATTCTTTTTCTTTCGAATTTTTTATAGCATTGTTCTATGATGTTCTTTTTCCCATAATTGTTTGCAAGCTTCGCGACAGCCTTTGTTTGCGATAATTCTGAAACCAAGGCTAAAAAATCGCATCGTCGTCACGCGTGCCTTTCCCCCTTCCCCCTGGAGCTAGTCCTATCGTAGTCTGTTCTTATCGCGTCCTTCCGGCTGCTTGTACGGGATTTGTTATTTAACGTGTATTGTATTCATAGGCATTCAGTTTTCGCAAGTATATAACCCGTTGCATGTGCTAGGAGAGAGAGATTTTTATGATTATAGAGTTTCTTAATTAAACCACGCCACCTGGAGAGCTTTTTCTTGAATCTTCGTCATTTATTCTGATACGTAACATCTAGTGGTACATTTTACGACGTAGCAACTGCCCGCGCATGGATCACATATAACTAGTGGAAATTGGTATATTATATGGTCGAATAATAAACGTTTTGATGCATCTAAAGGCTTCGATTATTATGCTTCGGTAGACATTCCATTGGACGGCAGCCTGACATTCCCCTCTTCCATCACGATTTTACGTCTGCAAAAACCATGATTTCTTTATTGAGTTCATAATGTGGGTATGCTGTTGCTTAAGATCTACATGCTTATATGATACTAATGAAATCGTACCATATATATGCGTCTAGAATTTAAGCCGAAGTATAAAATTTTATGAAATTTGGGTGAAATAGCAAGAAAACAACATTTTAAAAAATCTTATAAAAAGCATCAAACAGGGGAATCAAGAAATGTTTACATGTATAATTTAAGCGAAAGTAAAGAATTTAATGAAAAGTGCGTGCAATAGCAAGAAAACAAACATTATAAGAAATCTTATAAAAAGCATCAAACATGGAAATCAAGAAATGTTTACATGTAGAATTTAAGCAAAAGTAAGGAATTTAATGAAAAGTGGGTGCAATAGCAAGAAAACAAACATGTTAAGAAATCTTTTAAAAAGCATCAAACATGGGAATGGAGAAATGTTTACATGTAGAATTTAAGCGAAAGTAAGGAATTTAATGAAAAGTGGGTGCAATAGTAAGAAAACAACATATAAAAAAATCTTATATAAAGCATCCAACATGAGAATCAAGAGATGTTTACATGTAGAATTTTAGCGAAAGTACGGAATTTGATGAAAAGTGGATGCAATAGCAAGAAAACAAGATTTTAAAAGGCATTATAAAATGCATCAAACATGGCAATCTAGAAATATAAACACAACTAAGAAAAAGAAGGTCCTAACTCATCGGAAGTTGCTAGGACCAATAAAGTATAAAAAATATACGTAGCTTCAGAAGTTTCGCAAGGTTAACAAGGCAAGCCCGAATACACCAAATGTGTAATAAATTTAAATTTTAATTAAAAAAATGATTCGAAATCATTAACAGAAAATTTATGGAAAACAAAATTCCAAATTTAAATAATTGAAACAAGTAACTCAACAACAAGAACTCGCGCAGAGCAAAGGTAAATATATAAAATACTTATGAATCAAAAAGTATTTCACAAAATTGTATAACAATAATAAGCAAATAACTAAATGAGTATGTCAAGTAATAATATTATACACGTTAATTGTTATTAGTACAAATATATGTTATATACAGGGTTGTTATAATTAAAGTTCGCCTATTCAGGAGGCTCTAGAGCCGGCTCTATGGCTCCAAACGAAACAAAATTTCACTAGTGCGTAGTTGAAGAGATGCGCTCTGCAAAAATCGAAAGAAAAATAGTTAAAATTTTTGTCAATAGGTGGCGTTGCGCCAACATTTAAGCCGATATTTGCAGATACCTTTATTTTGTAAAAAACAAAATACGGGAAATTTTACTTCTCAGTTAGTAAAAGTAAACTTTTTCAGATTCATTATATCAATTTTGGTCAATCCATATGAAACACACAAAATCACAAAATTTCACCCAACGCTTGAAAAAGATCACATTTTATTCAAATTTTCGACGAACGACTCAAAGTGACGTCGCAACTTCGAAAACTTGAAATACTCTTCTAACCACCTGACGATTTAAAACTTGCTGAGAAAGTGTGTCTGTGATTTTTTTGACACTGGAACAGTTGATTATTTCTAAAAAGCATTTGAATCTACGGTTTGTGGAGAATGGTAACTTTGAAAGAAAAGGCACTTCTTGAAAAGGCACTTCATCATTATTTTATCAAAATAACAGCAACGCAGCTGCAGCTCTTCGAGAATTCCGGAAACTAAAAGATGTTAGACGTGGATCAATGTCGGATCGTGGAGTTCACAAAATGATTACAAAGTTCGAGGAAACAGGAAAACTCGACATTCTTCCTGGCAGAGGACGACAAAAGATAGACATTTCTAGCATTGAAGATATTGCTACTGCTGCCGTGGATTTAGTAAGCCAGTCATCATTTGGTAATGCAAGTGTGCCAGCTATTGCGAATGAAGTCGATAGGCCGATTTCCACTGTGAGAAAAGTGATGCGTCAATTTTGCGCTACTATCCATACAAGATTCAGAGGGTGCAACAACTAATACTGGGTGATACCGAAAGTCGGCCATCATTTTCACTACAGTTTCTTGCACGAATGAATGTGGACAATCCTTGGCCCTGGAATATTCTATGGACTGATGAAGCACATTTTTATTTAAACGGACAATTGAACACACACAACTGTCGAATTTGGGCCAAAGAGAATCCTAATGTTGTCCAAGAAGTCCCACTGCATGGAGCTAAATTGACGGTGTGGTGCGGTTTCACAGCTATGTTTATGATAGGGCCATATTTGTTTGAGGAACTAACATCCACGGGACCGATTACATGTTCCGTAAATGGGAGAAGGTATGATGCCAAATTTTCTGATTTCCGAGCTGCAACAGCGAGGCTGCCTTCAAAATATCGTATTTATGCAAGACGGTGCACCACCGCACATTACTAGAGCAGATCGGACTTTCTTAACAAGCCATTTTACAGAAGACCGCATCATAAGTCGTTATTTTCAAACAGTTTGGCCACCACGATCGCCTGATCAACACCATGCGATTTTTGGTTATGGGGATTTTTGAAAGATTCTGTATCTAAAGACAGATGTCAGACAATTTCTGATCTGAAAGACAGTATTAGACTTCATATTCGCTGAATCTCACAGGACAGTTTACGCAATGCTGTAGAAAGCACAATTCTGAGAAAGGAATGCGTTATTAAAAATGGTGGAGGATTCATTGAGCATGCGTAATGTTATTCTTCGTAATTTCCTCGTTGCCGAGCGACATGTTTTACTTTTGTTGATGCAGATTACATCACATTAAATTATATTCATTTTTCTGTATTGTTTGGAGTCATGTGTCAGGCTCTAGAGCTGTCTGATTAGGTGAACTTAAATTATAACAATTCGCAGTTCCTCGAAGTTTGTTGAAACCTTTTTATTTGTGTGCTTCGTCTGGATTGACTGAAATTGATATAATGAATCCTCAAACATCGCCTTAAATATTGGCGCAGCGCCACCTACTGACGAAAAATGTAACTTTTTTTTCAATTTTCGCAATGCGCATCTCTTAAACTACGTACTAGTGAAATTTTGTTTCATTTGGAGCCATAGAACCGGCTCTAGAGCCTTCTGAATAGGCGAACTTTAATTATAACAACCCTGTATGTATATGTACGTTATAATAGAAGCATTGTGAATTTACAAACGAAAGGAAATGCTGCATTACTACCGAAAATAATAATAGTATTGCAAAATATGTATAAATATAAATAAATAAATAATTATATTAATATGGGGCATTCTCTCAATCTTTGACTTTTCAGGAATAAAAATCTGGTGAAATTAAACTCACTAAAATAACATTTTAAACTTATATACGAACGCCTTCATGCTTCAAAATAAAGAAAAAATCATCAGCAGCGAATTTTTTTTTTATTTAACTGAGGTTTAAGTTAAACTTGCGAGTTTAATTTTACTTACCATTTTACCGCTATACCTTTTTAGTTTCTTCTAAATGTTTACTTATAATAAATGATTTGCATAACAGCCACAGGATATTCAAATAAGAAATAATAACAATGTAGAACTTTTAGAACAAAACTTTGGGATAACATTGTCTTAAAGGGTTGTTAAAGAACGGACAGTAAGAAAAAAAAAGGACGGTATAAGAAAAAAAGACGGTAAGGAAAAATAAGGGATGGTAAGAATGGGATGGTGAGGCAAATTAAAACCTATTTTTAGGCAAATCATATTAAGACTAAGTGATAGCCGCAAAGTTAGTTGATTTTTAGATTGATTATTTACATTGACTGATTATTTACATTGGAATAATTTTTTTTAAAAAGTTTAATTTATCTCGAAATGTGCAAGAATAAACTTTGGGGACAGTAAGACTACCAGTTCCCTCCAAAACACTTAACATAGGTTTCAAAAACATATTAAAAAACAGCAGAAATTGAATAACAGAAATGGAATGATGGTAATTTGTAGAACTTAGACGAAATCATCGGGCCCCAAATGCCTTAAGTTCCACAAATAAAATGTCTGGTTTTATCTTCATATTAGTTATAACTTAGCTAAAGAATATGAATTTGGGACTACCACACACATGAAACAGAGAAATAAACGATTGAGCACCTATTAAGTTCAAAATGAAACTACCTTAAAAAGATAGAGGATAAATAAAAGAACAAATTACCAGATTAAAATCCATACTGTCATAGCATTAGGTATATCAAATACACGCATTATGCACTTTATTCTCATTAAAGATCGTATACTATTAGAAATTAATATGATATTACCCTGAGTACAAGGTAATCGTTAACGTTATTAAATATTAATGAATATGAATATAATTAATATGAATTGATAAATATATAAATATAACTACACCATTATACATAAAAAATTATCGAATCCTCATGCATTATAAAATGTGTATTAGCAACTTAGTTATAAATCAAATCCCCCCTTATTTTTTAAATAAATTAACCATTGCGTATTATCCAGACAACGCCACTCTCCTCCGCACTCTAACATCTATCCACCTGACCATTCTATAATAATTTATTATTATTATATATATATGTGTGTGTTTGTGTGTTAGTGTTACAATATTAGATCTATCCCCGTGATTTCCCCTGTACTATTCTAAATTACTACTCTGTATTCACTAAATCCTTATTCTGAAATAATCTCTATCATTAATTCTGTTAAATTCCCTTTTATTTAACGTCTCACTTGTGTAATTCACTTAATTATTACGCTTCTAGTATTCTTACATTAATTGTTCCATTTCCGATCTTTCGCATTTTAGAATGTTCTTTGGTAGCCATTTTTTTTTTTCAACCAAGGTTTACCTTCCCGCGCTTTATTCCGGTGTTCCTTTTTGCTTTATTATCCCTTCACTCGCTCTGTCACAACTCTTTACGTGGCGTGATATCTTTACATCTTAATTGGTTTAGCACACGTACTTGGTCAAAATTGTATTCCTGCGCTAAGAAAGTAAAAATCAGTTACGCACGATTCTCCAGGAGATTTTGCTGAGTTTTTTTAATGTAAACTGCCCCCTGGCTGTGTGTCTGACAAAATGACGTTCGTACTAAATTTTTACCCTTTTTATGTAATCAAATGATTACTATTGATTATGGATGTTTCTACATCGAAGTTATTGGTGGCACTTTTCATCGTGAGTTGTGAGAACTACTGCCCGAGCTTATTGAATAAAATCCTATGGACAGAATTGCTTTCGTTACTCGTCTCCTCGAGAAAACCCAATCTTCATCTCCATTATTTTTTGTCATTAGCCACTTGACTGCCAATCATTTTTAATGAGAAATGATGTTCGTATAGAAAGATTAAGCTGTTCAATTAAATAGGTGAAGCTGTTGATCTATTTTCACTTACTACATACTCTTACATCTAAGCTCCAACTCCATGCTATATTCATCTTCTTCATCTACCTCGTTACTAGATCGACGAATGTGTTTTCCAGTAAACCGATATCTTTACGCACACACACACACACACATATAGATATAGATATAGATATAGATATAGATATAGGTATATATAAGCATTAAATAAACATTACCGACCACCTAAAAACCGTGAAATTATGAATAAAATGACATTAACAAATTGACTACATATATATATTGCATGTTGCTATTGACTTTTGGGACATTCCGGAGATACTCGTATATATCGAAGTAAATGTAGTATAGTAATCAATGCCAACCCTCCGTTTTCATGAGATAACCGGAGTGCAGTCGTGGTGGCTCCATAAACATTGAAAGAATTTCCCATGTAATAATAGAGAGGCATCGTAATTTAAACATTGTTTATATTTAGACACATATCGTAACATTCCCAGTAGCTTATCCATCAACTATCGAATAATTCGTGCTCCAGTTCATAATAAACTTAAGATGTTAAAAGTAAGTATTAAAATCTACACATTAAAAGTCCTTCACCCCAAGTGACGTGGATTTATTAAACAACCGAAAACGTAAAAATCTCTCGCTCCTCATGGATGCAACAGTATAAATACTCGAAGAAACAGAGCGAGGATGTATACAGTACTATTGAAAGAACTAACTAAAACTAAACTCTGTGGCTATGCAATCCAAGAAGGTTCTGGGCCGACACTGCCCATAACATTTTTCTTGACCCTGGGCCCGATGTGCTATACAGCATGCGTCCCGGCCAGGAGGTCAGTCTAACTCGAGATCCTCGGTGCTTAGTTGCCAAGCAAGCTTGGTGCTCATTTTATCGACCCCAGAGGGATGAAAGACTGAGTGAACCTTGGTCAGTCGGGAGTCGAACGCTCGACCTGCGGTGAAGCAGTCAGATGCACTGACCACTACACCACAGGACTTCTAGTGAAAGAACAAATCCAGTAAAAGTAGTCGGAAGGACGCGATAAGATGCAAAATACGATAGGACTTAGCTCCGAGGGAAGGGGGAAAGCACGGGTGATGACGATGTGAACTGTTTTGCCTCGGCGTCAGAATCATTACGCAAACAAATGTTGGCGGGAAGCTGTCCATTCGAATTATGGGGAATAGAATATCAGAGAACAAATGCTATTAAAAACATTCGAAAAAAAAGAATTTAGTTTTAGAATAAAATCAAAAAATAAATTAATGGGTTTTATAAGATTAGACGAATGGATTAAGGTTTTGAGATTAATAAATGAATCCGCATTTAAAGCATGGAAAAAGATAAATATATTTAAGATATTATTAAAGTCAAGTAAAAAAGGGGTAACTATTAAGTATTTGGAATAGTTTTACTAAGATAGAAGGACGAAACTTTTTATTGATACATATCCCCCTACCCCAAAAATGGATGAACCAGTAGGTCTTATAACCTGCATGTTCATAGAAGGGAAATGATTCATAGACTTGAATTACAATTTCGTCACTTGTAGTGAACCCTAAGGAATTAACTTTCTAGAACTATATAAATGCTATATTAAATTTAAAATTTAGAAGTTATAACGCTAACTACTGGAATTGTTAATTAAATTAAAATAACAAGATATTAATCTTGTTTACAATTTACAAAGATGTAAAATAAAAAGTTGCTATAAATATTGAGAATAAGTATTTAACATAGTTTTCTTATTTACATACTAACTTTATGGCCATTCATGGCTAATATTCATGCGTAAAGCATTCAGAAATTCAGTTGCAAAGTTTTGAACATAGCATTTTATAATATAAGTGTGCTAATGTAATTATTGAAAAATGCCTTCAAAATATAAGTTCAACATTAGATTCGCAAATATAATGTTCATTTGAATCTACTTAGCCTTAGATTAGCAACTCACTTTCTCCAATCTACGTTCACTTTCAGTTCAATAAATGAAATTAATATATTACAATAAATGAATAATAAAAAAATCATAATATTAATTTTAACAATTATTAATTTTAACAATTATTAATTTTAACAATTTTAACAACTTTTTAAACTACAATTTAAATAAACCCATTTACTGCATTTTTTAAGTGTATTCACATGCATACATCGATGGACCATCTCTTTGAGGGTACATTTTTAATATTTGTTATTATTTACCATTTAGCACGTGGTATTTACCTATTACAGTCATCATAGGATTTTCAGAAAACTCATTGGAATTATTCTAAGTTGAAAAATTTTAATAATCTAAATTTCTAATCTCTGAAATTTCTAACTCATAAATTAATTACACATAACTAATAAACTCTCTAACTCATAATAATTAAAACCATTTAAATCTGAAATTCTCATAAAGTAACAAAAACTCTTAAAATCTGTATCTTCATAAGAATTTTTTTTTAATCTTATGTTCTGTCCATTAGTTAGCTACACGGTAATTCTGTTCCAATTACCTAATAATAGGCATATTATATCTTATACTATCAATTTCTAGGACTAACTTACAATGAGTAATTGAAATTCATACTAATCGGGTTATCACAACTCATACCATAAATACTCTCTCAAGTAATATCCCATGCTAAGTATTATACATTTTATTTATTACAGTAATTAATAATATTGTTCATTATGGTCTTTTCCTGTCAATATCAAATAATGCATAGTGTAATAAATAATAATAATAACAACTACATTCAACAACACAGTCAGTAATATTCAAAAGTATCAAACAAATTTCTTTAAATAATCCTTAATGTTTCTAATTATCTCATCAGTATGACAGCGAATGAGGTATGACAATATACTCAAATATTAGGTATAACATAAAGTAACAAAAATAAATAAGAAATGTTGTGAAACAACTATCAATTCAGCATAATTATGAAACGATCTTGTTTTCATTCAAACAAGAAACTATAGAAAAATAGCAATTAAAGCCTTCGTGCAAGAATAATTAAAAGCAGAAACACAACGTTTAAAAATGCACAAATAATACGTAAATAGCAGCAAAGGGCTGTTTCGAATCTGTCTTCGAATCTACCTTGCTTTTTCTGGCACGCTGTGCCTTGCTCATCTTGCACTGAAGAAGAATCTCGCTAGTAGATTCGAAACAGCTGTTTGCAGATTTTTACATATTATTTGTGCACTTTTAAACGTCGTTTTTCTGCTGTTTAAGAAAACTATAGTGTCTAAATGAAAATGAAACTTCGCAGAATACTTAAGATAGGTTGAAAAAAGATCCAGATTATTCAATTATAATAATTAACTTTAATCATAGATTCAAATTCAATTTAATTCTAATCCAGTTAATTTTATTTATTTAGTTAATTTAGTTTAAGCTATTAATTGAATTAATTTCAATACAAGAAATTCTCAACTTAAATCAATCAATTTACGCCAGCATAAACAGTTAACTCAAGTAGAAAAATCTCAGTAGTAAAATTCCTGTCCGGATTGAAGAACAAACTGTTATATAGAAAAGAATTGCTTATTAACTTATAAATGTATTTATTTAATTTAGTTAAATTTCTTATTATTCTAAAATTAAGACGCGGCTATGGATTTAACATTAGTTTGCTGATGTTTTTCATGGGATAACTTTGATTGATCTGGAGAATAATAATTTCGTAATTTACCTACATGGACAATCTCCGTATTTCGGTTTTGGATTTTCCTATCTATCTGAAAGTTAACATGATATAATTTAGTAAGAGTCCTATAAGGGAACAAATTTTTGTGGCCCTTAAGAATAATTTAAAATTATATACTTTCTAGTGCAAAACTTAAATTTAAAAACAATAAAACATTTTTCAGGAACAAAATAAAATGATAAATAATTCAATTTTCAATTTAGACGTTTTGGAGTAGTAATCTTTAAACACAACACAGCATAGCAATATCTCAACAAAAACATACAAAAACCTAAGCTTGTTTATAAGACAAGAACATTTTTACATATTTATCATCTGATATCATCAATCATCAAGGAAGTTTATTAAACTTGAATAAGTGCAATAGATCTTAGCATTAGAAATTTTATCAAAACATGGAGCAAACAAGGTCAAATTTACTATATTTAATCAAAACAATTTTTTAAACATTTGGGAAAATGGTTATTGTCCTCGTCAGGGTAGGAAATCAAAAGCATATCAGAAACTTTTTATTGGTTTAATACGAATTTTATTCGTTTTCTGATTGGTCTATACAGTAACCTGTATTTTCCTTTACTTTCAACAGAAATGGATATTTCTGTTGTCACTATGACAAAAAAGTAATAAAAACTACAAAAAAAAGTAATAACTCAGAATCAAATTATACAGCTTTCAAACAAATTGCATTTAAAAGTGCATTTTTTTCTCTATACGACGGTGTAAAAAATAATATTGTGGGATGTTTAGAAGTTTAAGAATGAAATTTCATTTAAAATTGGTCGTCAGATTTCATGGAAATCTGACGATGGAATATCCTTTTCCCGAATAGCCAATGAAATGCTTGGCTAATACATAAGCTTCAGGTGGATAATACGTACGAGTCGCAAGCTTTCAAACAAATTGCATTTAAAAGTACTTTTTTTTCTCTATACGACGGTGTAAAAAGTAATATTGTGGGATGTTTAGAAGTTTAAGAATGAAATTCCATTTAAAATTGGTCGTCAGATTTCTTGGAAATCCAACGATGGAAAAGCCTTCTCCCGAACAGCCAATGAAATGCTTGGATAATACATAAGTTTCAGGTGGATAATACGTACGAGTCGCAAGCAATTTTTGTCGCTTGCAATTTTTACATGTAATAACACTATTAATGTTTTATTCATGGCGTATGGAATGTATGACCAGCTCCGTAGAAGTTTAAAAATTTACAGTATCGAAAATTGTAAAACTGAAATTTCTTTTAAAATTCGTTCATGATGGGTCCAGGAATGTTAATGTTTAATTCATGGCGTACGTAATGTATGATCAACTCCGTGCGATTTTTTTTATCTCTTAAATTTTAGTCTTCAAAAAAATCATTTTCCAAATGGTCGTTATAATTTGTTAAATTGCTTTTTTTTAAACTATATTTTAATTGTCAAAATCCCAGTAAAAGTTTCACTCAATCCCATTTTTTCTCACTGAATTTATTTAAATTATAAGAAATTTTGGATAACTAACCTCAGTCAGAAATTCTACTCAATAAAAACATACTAACTTAAATATCACAGTTATAATTTTTTATATTTAATCTAATTTTTATAATTCATAAAGGAACAGATGCCATGTATTATTATTAGAAGATTGTTGTTGATAATTAGGAGCATATGATGGTAAATGGTTAACATTAACTGCACAATCTCTTTCCCAGTGATATGCGTTAAGTATTCTTAAGTAGTCCCTTGTTAAGACAAATCCTGCAAGGTCTAGTTGGGTTTCGTTCCGGGAAATGAGTATTTTGAATTCTAGGAGTTGTAAATTGAGGATTATTTGCATTTAAGTTAGGATTCTCCTGACGAATCCAATGTCTGGGTGGATTGTAGTGAGACTGAAAAAGCCTAACATATTGTGAATGATCCCTAACGGCATTTGCAGGAGAGGTTGGAATTATTACATGTTGTTTTGCCATCCGATGCCAGTCAGTGGTATCATTTTGAGGATTTACTATAAAAAATTCTGGTATTCGGGCTTTAGTCCATCTGTGAGTCCTTGGACAATTATTGTTTCACACAATTGTCACTTCGTACCCACTTCAACTCTTTTATGAAAATATCGCTATAATTTATTTATTTCATTTAACTTTAAAGCTGCTAATTCAGAAAATCTAGGAACATCTACACTAATAAATTTTTCAGTAAAAAGTTCTGAATTTTTTTCAAAACTAGTACACTCCAGACAATCATTTATATAAACCTTCAAGGCTTCTCCCTTCAAATATTTAAAAATCTTATTTAATTTCCAATTTTCATCTTTTTACTCGGTAATGCAATGTTTCTCAAAATGCATTAACAAAGGCTGTATTTTCATACCCGACTCTGGGTCAAAGGGAACAATATTAATTTCACTCATGGTACTACTCGCTTTTTTAACTATTCTAGATCTTAATTGTATAAAGTAGAAATAACTCATTTATATAGAAATGCAATTGTATAATCATAATTAAAAAATACATAACTTTAAATTAAATAAACAATGTAAATATATATATATATTTTTCTCAATAAATAATAACAACAACTAAAGTATAACTCATCTCAAACAACAACAATAATAATAACAATATTGTAAATTAAAAAAGTCCTTCCGGCCAGTGCCGGGAAAGAACAGGTAGCTTTCACATTCCTTATTTTTAAAAAGCTAGCTTATGTTATTCAAACACACGAAGTTCAATTTAGTCGAAACCGATTACAGAAGATTCAATACTAATTTTTATCAGTACTAAATCATTATGAAGGAGAATTTCGCGAAATTAGCCAGCTTTATCGAAGCTGCTTTTATTTAAAGCAACTTATATTTGGTTGCCAATTTCGGCGATATCTTGAAGTTCCTGCCATTTTAAGACAACATGGTGGATGAGGCTAACTGAACTTAGTCGAGACCTTAGTAATTCCTGTGCACATGCTCACTCCCATCGGAATCGGTTGATGTATACAAGTGCTGTCGCAGGCAAAAAATAAGATTTTTAAAAATATCACCCACAACTCAAACTGCTATATCTGAGCCATTTTTTAAGATAAAGACAAAACAAAAAATGTCCAGAATCCTTATATCAAGGTCAAATACTTAAGAAAGAAATCTTTTTCAATTTCTAATTTTTCTGCACTTCAATTTAAATATATATTTTATTAATTTAATGGCCGCCATTTTGAAACAAGATGGCGGATGAGGCTGGCCAGCGATCTTGGTCGAAATATTACTACAAACTATCCACATGCCTTCTTACATCCAAATAGGTTAATAAATATGTGTGTTATAGCGTGACAAATGTCAGATCGTTTCAAAATGTCAGCCATGCTAGAAATTCAAAGTGCTATAACTCAACCATTTTTTAAGATATAATCGAAACAAAAACTTCTCCGGAATCTTGGTAATAAGGTCAAACAAAAAAAAAATCTCTTTCATTTTCCAATTCTTTAATACCTCATTTTAAATTTTAAATTAAAAAAAAATAAATGTTCCCTTTTGAAACAAGATGGCGGAGGAAGCGGGCCAACGAAATCGGTCGAGACAATTGTATGTACTATGTACACACCAAGTTACATCAAAATCGGTTCATAAATACGCCTGTTATCGCATGACAAAAATCAGGTTGTTTCAAAATGTCAGCCAAAATAGAAATTCAAAGTGCTATAACTCAGCCTTTTTTTTAGATATATATAAACGAAACAAAAACTGTTCCGGAATCTTTGTATTAAGGTCAAACACATAAGAAAAAAATCTTTTTCATTTTCCAATTTTTTGGTACCTTATTTCAAAATTAATATTTTAAAATTTAAAATTTTTGAATTTGTTTATATGGCCGCCATTTTGAAAAAAAGATGCGGATGAAGCTGGCCAACGAACTCGGTCGAGACATTGCTATGTACTATGTACACACGAAGATACATCCATTACGGTTCATAAATACGCCTCTTATCGCGTGACAAAAATAAGGACGTTTCAAAATGTCAGCTACGCTAGAAATTCAAAGTGCTATAACTCAGCCATTTTTTAAGATATAGGCAAAAAAAAAACTGCTCCGGAATCTTTGTATCAAGGTCAAATACATAAGAAAAAAATATTTTTTCATTTTGAATTTCTTGAATCCACATTTCAAATTTTAAATAAAAAAAAAATTAAGCGGCCGCCATTTTGAAACAAGATGGCGGATGAAACTGGCCAACGAACTCGGTCGAGACATTGGTATGTACTATGTACACACCGAGTTACATCCAAATCGGTTCATAAATACGAGAGTTACAGTGTGATAAAGATCATATATATATATATATAGAGAGAGAGAGAGAGAGGGAGAGAGATCTCCCTGTAAATGGGTTTTCATTCAATTCCCTTTGATTGCAAAAATGTAAGGACGAATCAGTTGCTGTTAAGACATCCAATGGTTATTTTCGTATTTGATTAAAGAGGATAAGTTAAACATTTGAAAAGTAGCTAAAATAAAATGAATTAAGTATACAGAGTCTTTGTCTCCCGGTATTTTAAAACAATCTCTATAACAATAGCCTAAGTCATATGACTATCATCAAGAGTTCCGGGTGGACCACTTCGCTTTTTATACTCTAGGTGCCATTTTGGTACTTTGTTGTTAGCCATGCACATGTGATAAGTCGCCAAATGTTATTCTATCGCCATAATTCCATATATAATATAATAGTTCAAGTAATCAACAGTCATAAACAAATACGGTCTGATCCTTTCACCTTTCATATGAAAGTTTGGTACAGATTTCATATACGATGTTGGCGCGATTTTTTTCTTACGCCAATTTGGGGAACGCATCAACAGCATAAACAACAACATCCGGCTTACAATATCAAGCAAAATAACGATACTTTGGCGCCAGTTAAGTACCCGTTACGTATATGACACTGGCGTCAGAAAAAAAAAATGCGCCAATATGGGGCCGTATATAACATCTCTGCCGAAACTTTTCCAGTTTGATTAAAAAATCAATTTATTTTTTTCGAATAAAACTATATAAAAGTTTCCAAGGTCGCAAAGAATTCTTAGGTCTGTTACGCTAGCCGGGTGCAAATCTCGCCAATAGCTTTTTTTTCAAATTGCCAGTTAGCATTTTTTTTTATTTTTCGAGTGGTAAATTAAAAGATTGATTTGAAGTTGAAATTAAATGCCATGGTTTGTTGCATTATTGGAAAGAGTTCCATATTGTGTGCTGGTTGGCGCGATTGGTGAAGGAATCCAAAATGGCGCCACAAAGCCATTTTATCAACTTATAAAATTTTTCAGGATGGCAGAAAAACATGGTCTTTAAATATTTGTAAACACACACACATACATATATATAAAAGTTATATATGTTACATGTTAAAAAAATACTATGTTTATACAGATAGTTTTATATATATTACGTATAGAGATATACCTTATACATACATAATATATATACACCTATAAATAAATATTATGTACTTATATATAATTTTATGTATTTATTATATTTATTATACATGTCAAATTAAAACAAAAGTTATATATTTTTCGGAAAAATATAGGCCAAAAGTCATTTATGGTTTGGCGTGACTTTTTTTTTTTTTTTTTTTTTTACGAAAATTTGGTGAAAACCACGTTTTCGAATACCAGTTACATATGCATTTTTAGTATTACTTAGTTATCCCGTCGACCAAAATTCTATCGCCAAGCTATAAGATTAAATGTCAATAAAGGTTGATCGTAACTGTCACATTCACTTGCCTTTAAGTAAGTTACACATGTTTACGTCATCAAGTGATTTTTATTTCGACGTTTTATTTGTATATTTATTAATATTATACTAATTTATTTGTTCTTTCGTTATTTAAAATAAAAATTATGTCAATTTGTATAATTTGGTGAAATTGGTCGACAGAATAACTAAGTAGTACCGTATTTTTTAATTATTTTCTATTATTCACAAAAGGAAATAACAAACAAAAAAATTAATAACTATAGAACAAAATAATTTATATAATTTAAAAAAAAAAGAAATAAAAGTAAATAAACATTTATTATTAAATAAACAACAATAGCCGGGTTACCACGTCAATCAAAATAATGCCATTTTGGCGCTAATCAGAATTTTTCGATTTGGCAAAAGTTTCTTCACGTATTGAATTATGAATAAAAGTAGCATGATACATTTCTTAGCATATATTTAAGGGAGGCCAAACTGGTCGCCAGATTACTTTAGTAACCTTTTCTAAAATCTGAAAAAAAAATATCTGTTAAGATTAAAATTTCAGTTGCGATCATTAAAGAAAAGAATAGAAAAAAATTAATATTTCGAAAACTAATTCGAATTTAAAAATTCTAATACCAGTTTTGAGATCTGCAGATCAATACGGATTTTTGGTGCTAATTTCACCGCAAAGTATTCCCTATTTTAGGAGAAATCGCAGTGAAACATAATCAGTTGTTTAATTAGTCGTTTCATAGAATCGTTACATAAATTATTTTCATAATATCCGTTTCATTAGGATTATATATATATATATATATATATATATATATGTTTGATATATATGGATATATATATATATATATATATATATATATATATATCAACTTTTGAACGGAGGGTGGTTTCGGGGTCTGGGGGTCATGATCGATGAAAATATACCAAAATTTTTTGAAATAGCTTTCCTCAGAACGGCTGCAATAGGTAACTTTTTGCAATGAAAGCTACCTAAAGAGAAAGCTATAATGGATGAAAAATAGTGCTGTCATTTGACCAGATTAATGCCACTTTCGGACATATTTAGGAAAATAATGTGAGATCCAATACTGCCATTTGGAGGTTTCAGGAATTCGTGGATGTTTTTTTAATCATGCTAGATGCGAGTCGATGAAACATTCACATTCAATAGTCAGAATTTTACTGACAATGTGAAATTCAATCATGAAAAATATCACTCCACGCAGTCATACTTGTTGATAATCGATGAAATTAAATCACACAGGATAGTCAGAAATTTATGACATTCTGAAGTTTCGATGATTTTCCTCTCCTAACCATTGATTAACAGCTGATGTAATCCTGTGCGGTTTTGTTGCATGTTGTTGTCGACTTTTGTAACATACTCGTATATATCGAAGTAAATGTAGTATAGTAACCAATGCCAACCCTACGCTATCATGATACAAACGGAGTGCAGTCATGGTGGTGAATTAGAAAACAGGATCCATAAACATTTAAAGAATTTCCCATGGAATAATTAATAGAGAGGCATCGTAATTTAAACGTTGTTTATTTGGCAGACACATATCCTAACATTTCCAGCAGCTTCATAATAAACTTAGTTCATAATAAACTTAGCATGTTAAAAGTATTAGAATCTACACATTAAAAGTCATTCCTCCAAAGTGACGTATATTTATTAAAGAGCCGAAAAACGTAAAAATCTCCCGCTCCTCGTCGTTGCAACAGTATAAATATTAAAAAAAATAGAACGCGGACGGATACCGTAATTTCCGGCCTATAATCCGCGGATTCTCAGTTAAAAAACCTCAAAAATTTTAAGTGCGGATTATCTGCTGAAATTTTTTTGAAGGAGAATTTCAAGGCCGACATCCAGTTTCTACCGGCAGTCATAAAATAAAAATGTAAAAAGTTATCAAACGATTGCCCGCTATAGACCGTTCGTGGAGTTGTTTGTGATTGGTTCACATATGACGTGTCCGTGCTAGCGGGAGTGGATTCCGATTATGATTTTTTTAGCCTTTTGGCAACATGTTTCTATGAAGAACAAAACGTTTCTCAACTCATCTCTTTCAAAAATTACAATCTCAATCATTTAAGGCTCGTTTACACGGAGCTAGTTTACTAGCTACAAGCCAGCGAGAAAAGTAGCGATCGAATCAGCTAGCGAGATAGTGGTCGTTTACATACGAACTTGTTTACTCGCTCAGTAGCTAACTCGCTATTGCATATTTACTGCGTTCTAAAACTTTCTTTTAAGTTTTTTTTCTGTAAACAGTTTTTGTTTTTATAATAAGTGCTAGCTGAGTTTTTTTTCTCTTTTTTTGTGTGTGTTTGTGGAAAAATGGAGTGGAACCCAAATGATATTGCCGAGTTTTTAAATGTATGCCAAGAATACCCTGCGTTGTTATGGAAGATAAAACAAACAGATTACAGCAATACGAAATTAAAAGATGAAATTTGAATTTTATATTCTAACTAGCAGGCTATGCCCGCTGCGCTGGTCAATATTTCCAAATGAACCTTGGATTAAACTAAATGGTGAATTTGAACTTGTATTTTAAACAATATGGATCTTCAGCTTGACCTTGCTCATTACTGAAAACAATGCGAATGCCATTGCGATATAATGTTATCTTAAGCGTTGGACAAAATTTAGCAATTAAGAAGTAATTGTTTTAGTTGATTATAAACAGCGCACTTATGGTCGGGTAATGAGACCGTTATGACAACAGGAATTAATACCTCTGTAACTAATCAACATATAATGAAATCGTATATACTAACACCATTCCTAAAAGTCATGCAACAGGGCCACTTGTAACAAAATATGTTCTGTAGATTTTTTTAAAAAGGCTAAACTTTCATAATCAGGTTCATTTAATTTTGGAACTTTTACTGTTGCTCTATAACTAAGTACCCTTGAACAATATGTATTTACTAAAACCTTTCCAAAATGATTACCTAACTAATTGAGGTACATCCTACGAAAGTATTATAAACAATCGGAATGAAATACAAATTTCCGTTGTAAATATATAGTAGATGATGATGATGCGATTTTGTGTAATAGGATTCATAGTAAAGTTTTAGCTTCAAACATAAACGATGCTTTCAACATTAAAGCTAATACACCAATATGTGAAGTATCCGATTACGGAAGGTTAACTTGAATTCTCATGAGTAACTACTCAAAGAAAAGTGAATATGTGGCTTTTGTGATACTTTTATGTCAGCCGGGCGCAGGTAATAAATCAATAAAGATTGCTTTCATAGCATATTCTTATTTTATTCTTTTCATTTAAAACACAAACCTTTCACTCATTTAATTTAAAATGCATGCCTTATACTAATTTCATTTAAAAAACTGAAAAGATAAACAATAACAAAAAATAATGCCATAATTAAAAGTAAAAAATTATTTTTAATTTACATACGCTAAATGTAACTACTGCTACTGGGAATTTTAAAAATGCTATCAGCGAGATGTGCGCACGGTTGTTATAAATGTACCCATTTTTTCTTCTTATCGAGGAGCAATTTATAAATCGCACAATATTATTCCGAATCCAATTTCTTTCATTGAGGAACATATGACCGGAAAAAATGGAAAAAGACTCTTGTAGATTCTTCGGATGACGGCATCTGACGCCATAAACCGAGTTAATATATATCAAAATAATTTTTAAGTCGTTACAAACATTGCTTTCATACTTAAATATTTTCATTGGTACTACTTGTTATCCCGTCGACCCATTTCGCCAAATTATATAAATCGCCAAACCATTCGCCAAATTATATAAATTGACATAATCTTTATTTTAAATAACGAAATAACAAAAAAATTAGTATAAAATTAATAAAAATACAAATAAAACATCGAAATTAAAATCACTTGATGACGTAAACACGTGTAGTTTGTTTAAATTCAAGTGAATTTGATATTTACGATCAACCATTATTGGCATTTAATCTTATAGTTTGACGATAGATTTTTGGTCGACGGAATATCTAAGTAGTACCTTTTCCATTTTTGTTTTATAACTCTAAATTCTCAGTAATTTTTTCCCTTTTATTTTACATAAAATCACTATTTTAAAAAAAAATTAAGATGCTTGCATTTTTATTTCAAACTCATAGAGCCGTTTTTATTTTTAGCCAAAAGGGTTGATTTGAATTTTTTCCGTTGCTAGAATAACGGATGTAATGATAAATATTTTGAGGTTTAGATGCCAAAGACACCGCCAAATTAGAAAAATATGAAATGTGTCATGAACTGTTGGACTTATAAAAATTTATTTGGTAGCATTCGATTCAGCATACAAAACTACATTAAAATATGCTATCATTTGACGCATAATTTTGATATTCGATTTTTTTCCGCTCCCCGTGCAAAAACCATTAGGGGTGACACTTTAGAAAATCCTTTCTTAGCAGGAGTTTATGTCATAAGAAGTAATTTTACCACGATTTTCAAGATTTTAGGTTCAGTAGTTTGCGCTGTGCGTTAATTAGTCCCCTAATCCAGACTTTATTTTATATACTATATTAGATATGCGATTTTGCGGTGAATCGATGATCGAAAATTAGTCCAATATCATTTGAAATATTACATAACAGAGGAGAAAGTACGAAGAAAGACGAAGAAGAAATGACGAATTACAAAAGACTTGTAATTTTTTTTTTTCAAAATGTTGAATTTTTCCATAGTAATAACGTATTAAAACATAAAATTCCTTAAAAAATATCTTTATTTCCTAGATTTCGAATCTGTGAATTTTCTTATAAATGAAATTGGCGATATGACTTGAGAAAACAGATAATATTTGCTTAAATAAAATGGGCAATATTCGTTGATCTGAGTTCGAGTTTATAAATATCACATGCTTTCGGAACATTTTAAAAAGTATGAAATTATTTTACAATATGTATGTGTGGCAGAAATTCACACTGAAATTTAAGTATTCGATTCCATTTTTTAAATATTAACTGATATCTATATAAGTTACAATTGAATATGAAAATGTACTCAAAAAATGATCTCTTTCACCTAAAAAAACACCATTTGTGAGAACATCCTCAAGCTAATGTCACGCTTATGCATTTTTGGCTTAAAATCACATTGTTTGGCGGCAAAAGAAAAATAAAAAAATGTAAAGAAACAAATAGTAATTACACATGTGACTCACAATTACATCTGCTTGTTTCTTCTATAAGTCACGTGATGGGACAATTAGATATAAAAAAAAGAAAAGAACAGAACAGAAAGAAAATGTCGTTAAAATTTCCTCTAATCAAATTTTCATATTCGTTTCCATATCTAACGCAAGCGATAAAGAGCCAAATATTGCGTATCAAGTGTAATATTTCTTATTAAATTAATTTTTCAGCATTACAAATATTTCTTTCAGGTTTTGATTAAATGTTTCCGTTTTTTAATATTATCACTCATTAAAACGGATTTTCTTCTTCTTTTTTTCTTTTTTTTTTTCATTTAAATAAAATTAGTAACAGTTTTTCTTTTATTTTTCGAGGTTTAATAGCTGTTTCAATTTTTTTTTTATCAACGATGAATTTCGCCAAGAAATAAGATGGTAACCTTATCGCCCAAAATAACAGAATTTTCCGTCATAATTCTAAAACTAATATAGGTAGAATAATGTGTTATAGATTAAAATCTTCCCTGAAACAATACCTATCTAACGGTATAGGTTCCGTAAAAATCCATGCAGTAGAACTCGAAATCTAGGCGTTCGGAACGAAATTTCCGTTTGGATTTTATATATATAATAGATAATAGATAATAGAATAGATAATATATTTTATATATATATAATAGAATAGATAATAGATTATGTGTTATGAACTATCTCAAAGTTTAAAACAGATCGCATTGTTAGATTTCCTAATTTTAACAATATCGCGTTATGTTAGTTCCACATTCCACCACCAGGGAGCGCACTCTATTCTTAACGAAAGCGTATCTGAACGAAACTCCTTCATGCAACCTTTCCGTAGATACATGAATCGGGAGGGTGGCGGTCTTAACCAATAATTTAAGATAATTGCTGAAATTACTACGAAAAATATTTTAAAGGGGCTTCTACGCGGGCATCTAATAGAGTTAGAGGAAATCGGAAGACGGCAAAATAATCGAAGGGAAAAGTTTACTTGGGTGCTTCGGAGCTACTTTTGGCGTGAGATCTAAGCTCTACGACCAATAGGAGCCCAGATATTTAAGGAAATATGAAGTAACAAAGTCCAAAATAATAGAATTTTCCGTAATAATTCTTAACTAATCTAGGTAGAATGATGTGTTATAGCTTAAAACCTTCCCTGGAACGATACCTATCTAACGGTATAAGTTCCGTAAAAATCCATGCGGTAGAACTCGAAATCTCGGCGTTCGTAACGAAATTTCCGTTTGGATTATATATATGTAATAGATGGTCATTTATGAAATTTCATTAATTTTTAAGGTTTTAAGACCCGTGTCCAATATTGTAACATTTAATTAGTCTATTTTCATTAATGGACACCCCATGTAATCATTGCTAAAAATTTAATTTTAGCGATGTTTAATAGGGCATAAAATCTTTTAACTGAAAACCTAATTAATCACATCTAATTTTTAAATTGCACTTATTGGAATGTAATAACACCAGAATTTTAAAATAGAAACGCATTTAATTAATTTCATGTGGTTAATAAAATTTTCAATATTTTAATGACATAATTTTTTTATAACTCTGCCTTGTTTAGTTTATCTGCCAATCAATGAAACGAATCAGGAAACAGATTATATTGTGTAAGTGCATATGGAAAAGAGAGGCTCATAGGGCTCAACCCCTCCTCATATAAATAAAAACAAACTATTGTTTTAACACAATCAACTGATTGGTAAAGTTATCATACAAATTGAATATTTCTAACTGAGCTAAAAAATGCTCAGGCCGGGAATCGAACCCAGATCCTTGGTTTGCAGGGGCAATGCTCTACCGTTTAAGCTAACTGGGCCGACAACAGGTGAACATATCTGAGCGAAATATGCTCACCGGTTGTCGGCCCGGCTAGCTTAAACGGTAGAGCATTGGCCCTGTAAGGCAATGATCTGCGTTTGCTTTCCGGCTTGGGCATTTTTTCGTTCAGTTGGAAATATTAAATTCGTATACAAAAAAAAAAAAAAAAAAAAAAAAAAAATCAGTTACTGAAGTTGTTAAAAATCTATTTTCTGTCTTAAACATTTACTTATACATCTCTTCTACGGTAGTAATTAAACTAGTAAATCTGCAGATCAGTGGCCTCAAACGTCATCATAGTTCTGCAGTTTTATTTTCAAATTATTTTATTTAGCATTTAAAACATTCAACCCTCAGTATCATTCCTATCATATTTGTAATACTAATTACTAAAAGTAATTTCAGGTAGTTTAACTGTGAAAAATAGTGGAAAATATACGAATCTATGCCCCAATACACCAAAACATTTTTCAGAATTTTTTTTTCAGTTATTGCCCTCTAAACCCTGTACAGTCTCAATAATTTGATAACTTCAATTCCCCGACATTTGTATTTTAAACTATCTAAAATAATTAAAATATTCATCTTGTGATAATTACGGTAGTTATTTCAAACAGTGAATAATTTCCAAACATATTTTAAACCTCAAACATATCCTAATTGTTAAGTTTGTTCGAAAAAATCTATTTTGTTTTATTCACGCCGGCACGAACTACTTCAGTCGACATTGTTTACATACACAGAACCACGAACCACCAAATACTCGCAGCGATTTCACTAGCAACATCGTTTGCACACAGCTAGTTTACTAGCCAGGTAGCTAACACGCCAGCGAGTAGCGAGCAAAGTAGCAGAGCTTTCAAATTTTTTCGCACTCGCCGAGCTGCCAGATAGTTCGCTAGTCAACGTGTTTACACGGAGCGAGTTTACTAGCAGCTAGTGAATTCGCCAGCTTGTAGATAGTAAACTAGCTCCGTGTAAACGACGCTTCATGAAATAGCTCCTCCCAGAATTACGGCAATCTTACACGATTGATATTACGATGCAACCAATGGGAATCGATCACACATTAATCGAATGAATCATTATCGTATCGTAGTTTATTAATTTTACTACTGCCCTCTATGGATAGGATCATAAAATACAATTATGTCCTTGTAATTTATATTAAAAACCAAAACGTATTTGATGGTATATCACGTTTAAAGTTATAATAATGTCTAAGAGAAAGCCTGTTATTTAACACTGCAGAATTTAAACAGAACCTTATTTAAAAAGCGGAAGATGATTTAAAAACAGCAATAATTACAGAATTATCTGTATTCACAATACATTCAACGTTTTAGATATAAGATTCAATGAAAAAAAATATTTGTATTTTTTAACTTAAAATTATTTTTTTATTATTTTTTTTCAGTTATTTTATTGCAATTATCATTTAATAGAGCAACTAAATAAATACGGAGGTAGTTTATTAGTAGTACTTTGGAATGTTGAAAACAATGAGTAATTCTAGTATAGACTGGCGTATAATCCACGGATTAAACGCCGATGCGGATTATCTGCTGAAATTTTTTTATAAGGGCTAAAATTTGCGGTTGCGGATAATACGCCGATGCAGATTATAGGCCGGAAATTACGGTACATTGCTAGTGAAAGAGCAAATCCCGTAAAAGTAGCGGGAAGGACGCGATAAGATGCAGAATGCGATAGGACTTAGCTCCGGGAGGAAGGGAGAAAGCACGCGTGACGACTATGTGAACTCTTTAACCTCGGCGTCAGAATAATTACGCAAACAAATGTTGGCGGGAGGCTGTCCATGGAATTATGGGAAATAGAATATCAGAGAACAAATGCTATTAAAAACATTCGAAACAAAAAGAATTTAGTTTTAGAATAAAATGAAAAAAGTAATTTAATGGGATTTATAAGATTAGACGAATGGATTAAGGTTTTTAGAATAATAAAAGAATACGCATTTAAAGCATGGAAAAAGATAAAAGATATTTAAGATATTATTAAAGCTAAGTACAAAATGGATAAATTTTAAGAATTTGGAATAGTTTTGCTAAGATAAAAGGGCGAAAGTTTTTATTATTTCATATATATATGTGTGTGGGGGAAAAAATTAGGTTTCAGAGACACTTTCATTTCGACCAAATAAATGAATTATTTTTTATGTTGTTAAATACTCTGTTATTGAATCAATAATTAAACCGAATACTGAGCAAATAATACTACTAACAATAAGTAAGTTGATGTCTCCACAAAAAGAGTTTTCACGTATGATAAATATTAGGATAATCAATTAACCTGTTTGAAGGCTGTGTTACAATGCATGGTGTGAAGTAAAACAAACTACATTATTTTCAGCAGACGCTCGGTTCCTTTGATATGAACTTAGTTTTGTAAATAACATGAATAATCCAAAATCTTTTTATGAAAAATATCCTACACCCTTTAGGTATGTCATAATGAAAGAAAAATGAATTTCATTTGACCCAGTAATTTGAATTAATACTTTTTTTAATGAACTCCTACGGCGCTTTTACATTTTATTCTTTTTTTAAATTTCACTTATCTACAGTTTTATATTTTTCTGTATTTTACGTACACTCTGAACAATAATATATAAAGATAATATAATATTTAAATATAATATATGAACACGTAAAGAAAATTATCTTCATTTTTGCATGAAAAGAGTTTGTTTCAGAGACCCTTTTATTTATAAAAAAAGAAATTAATCATTTTTTTTTACATTATGTAATACTCTATTACTGAATAGATAATTCGAGCAAATGTAATGTTCTCCTCATGATTGTATTTATTTTCTTTCGTAATTCCAATAAAAGGGAAGATGGGATCAACACAGAGAATTTGCAATAAAGATGAAATCTAACAGTCTATTGATTCTACAGAATCTCGCAAAGACGCTGACCGTTGATAATAAAAGGTGCAGATTTATGATTAGGATTATTGTGTTACTATGCTCACACGTGACATGATAAGAAGATATAAAATATGCGCTGTGAAATTGTTCATAATGGAATAAATCTAATATAGTAATTATTCATTTTCAGGCAATATCCCTTTATGTATTTATAGAAACATTGCTCACCCACAAGAAAATTTTCACAACTCAGAAATATTGTTTCTCAGAGAAGACGCAAAAGAAGATTGGCATGTTTTTATTATAAGGTATAATTTATCGGACTACGCTCTGCATCCAGCTGCAAAAACTTTAAGAATAAAGATGTAGAATATTCCTCGATGATTGAATAAATGTATCCCCCACCCAATTCCCCCACTTTCTGTTGTGTCGAATGGGTATATAGCGTATTAAAGCGGTTTTCCGGATAACTATTCTTGTGACACTTTTTTTGTAGCAAGATGCTCTATGCCAGACTTATAAGTAATAATATCCAAAATATTTTTTTTTTTTTTTTTTTTTTTACTCGGACACTTCCTTTTGGGTGACCGATAGAATATATTATTACATAAGTATATGTTTTATTGGAAATATAAATTATATTATTGGTGGAATTGTAGACAGCTTTAACATGCTTAACATTTCTTATATTAACAGTTTAGGTTTACCCTTAATTGCTGAAATGCAATGATAGAAGAAAAGAGAAATAACCTCACAGAATTTGAATTAACGAAAAAAAGTATTAACACATGATAAAATAAATTTTAGGAACTATATTCTTTGGAATATGTACGTATTTGGTACGCTTCAAATTTTGAAATTCTATTTAAAATATCCAGATTATTAATATTTTTTAAGTGTCTATTTTTTTCTATTTATACTGTGCTCAACCATTTCATATTTTAGCAATATTCAAGTACATATTTTAAAATAATGGAAAATTTCTTAATTAAAATTTCTCCTTTTTAATGCTTGTAATAAATTAAAGTTTCAGATGCGCTTTTATTTAGAATAAAATAGGTGAAATATTTGTTATACTATCTAATAACATTTTACGGAATAAATAATTCTACAAAATGCAAAGTTGTTCTGGTGATTGTATTTGTTTTCTTATAGACATTCCGATAAATGGAACACCGGGAAAACACACAGACTTTGCAATCAAGATAAAAGCTAAAAGTTTATTGATTCCGCTGAATTCCACAAATATGCTGACCATTGTTAAAAAAAGATGCAAATTCATGAGTCTGAGAGGCTGATTCTTTGCTTTATTTTCATCGCATATAGCATCACGAAAAGAAATAAAATGTGTTATGTAGAATTTTTCATAATCGAATAAATATAATATAGTAAGTACATATTTTCAGGCAATACCAATTTATTTATTAAGAACATACAGTGTCTCCGCTCTCAACGGTGTCCAATGGCTAATTCCTAAACGAAATTAGCCATTAGACATAAAGTTCCAATTACAAAAATGTTTTAAATCAGCTATAAAAATATTTTAAAAGCGATTTGGGTCCATAAAAATATTTCTTAAAAAATTACAGAATTGTATTTTTATACCCCCCCCCCGATCATATAATTTATGTTTAGTGATTCCTATTACACTGGCAAGTCAAACAAAAAAAGTCCCATTCATATAACGCTAAAATTGAGCGAGTTATGAAACTTTAAAAATATAAGACTCATACCTCTTTTATGCTCTGAAAACAAATGGGTTCGGTTTGGCTTTGAGGGGTCACATACCAAGTGCTTAAAGTATTCGAAGATGTTATATCATGTGCATATGCGCTATGAAAAAAAGTTCAAGTATTACGATTAAGTTAACATTTACTAAATTTCAGATTGGCTAAAATAATACATGTTTTATTTTGTCAGAATTTGAGACTGTTTCTTTTATGATTTCTGTTAACAAAAATTATGTTATTTCATTGATCGTATGTATGTTTTTCCAATTCAAAATTGTACTCGAACTTTAACTCACGTTCAAATTTCCGATCGAGATTAAATTTTACATGCTGGCACAAAAACGATAACAATCTAATATTATTATAATTTTCGGTGGTTGCAATTTATACTTCTTTTACAGGATAACACAAAAAATTTCGGATAGATTACTGCAGGCCCGTAGCTAGGTAGGGGCCAGGTCGGGCAATCCCGACCTGGAAAAGTATTTGCCCGACCTAGCACAGTTGACTGGACACCCTGATTGACATATTAAATTTCCAACCTTTTCTTTGCCTCATTTAAAAAAATTGTTAGAATAGACCATACATATAGTAAAATAACATAGACCATAGTTATAGTAAAATAATAGTTATTTTACTATATCTATGGAGTAGACCATAACCTAACAGACACCCATCCCTAAAACTTCTCAGTTCGAACAAAACAATTTAGACAAACAATTCAATTGTAAAGACATATTTTTTCTTTCATTCCAAGAGCTGTAGGACATTTTCGTTTTGTTGCTTTGTAGAAATTTACCTTACCGGCTCCCCAAAGAGTCAAACTGCAAGAATAGTAGGTTTTAGAGATTATCCTCTTAAGGGTGTATTCGAAAAAATATTTTTCCACCCTCAACAGATCGAAATTTTCTGAGACATTTTCAAACTCATTTTTAAAAGTAAAAACATGAAACTTGCTGGGGTGATTTTTGAAGAGTTGTATAAGGTGCCGAGTGATTTCATTTTTCGCTCAATTAATTAGAATTTGATTTTTAAGCAATTATTTTCTCAGTATGACCATCTTTTCATCCCCAGATCTCCCGCTTCCGGAAATTTCGGTTCAAAACGCCGATTTTGACAGAATTTTTTACAATATTTTCTGCATTTATCAAAACATCGAGAAGCACGGCACATTATGTAGTTTCTAAATAAGAGAATTTCTTAGTTTGATGCGTTTGAGAGCAAAAAGGAATTTAAAAATGAATCAGAAAATAAGCAGTTTGGATCGGATTACACCCTTAACTCTTTTTCTCAAATTGATTCTGATGTCCGCGAAATTCGTTTTCTTTGTACAACTGTCATACGTGAAATTTATTGAAATCAGGTAACGTTGAGACTAAATGCTTGGATTTTCAGTTCCACAAAAGACAAGAGGCAACTATCATGTATTACAATCATGTGGTTTTGTCATTGTTAACTTCACTATATTGCTTTCGGGGGCTTTTGTGGGAAATGTTCTTTGGCAGCTTTCTTGATACTGTTGCACATCATAAAAGTCAAAATTTTTTAGAGTAAAGGGGATTTATAACCATTGCAAATGTCATATATGACTATTTGAATAATATTTTATGTTACTTAAATGATTTAAATGTAATTTAGCAATGAGAATATTACTGAATTAAATTATCCTTTTTATGAGTACAAAAAGTGTTTTTTTCCCTGGTGCTTCTCCCAACCCTTTATAGTTAGTTATTTAAGATATCACCTTATTTATTCTACTTTTTAGTTGTTTTCTTCCTTTCTTTCTGCCTATATATGTGATATAAATATCCAAATATCATATAGTTTCTGTATGAAAAAGGGGAAATAAATTTAAGACTGTGAAGCGGAAATATAAATTGAAAAATTAACAAAAATGCTAAACGAGGATTAATATTTTTAAGCTATGAAATACTCATTTTTATTTTGGTATATCCTTAATTTATAGCTGCAGTTTGCAAATAATAATCACGTACGTCTGTTCGATAAAAATATTTTTGTTCACTCGACTTTGCAAACTTGCTTGCGGACTTATCTTTAAATGTAAAGGCATGACAGTCGCAGTCAAGATTATTAAAGTAGTTTAGAACCGAAAAGCATTTTTCATTTTTTAACAAATGCATCGAATCTTGAGCTTTAAACGATAGTGTCTCAGATGACCTTTCCTAGCCTCAAAAATTGTCTTACAACACCATTTTGCATTTTTTTTCCGAAATATACTTTGTCTTTATAGAAAACAGAAAATGCTATTTGCTGTCGTGGGGTCAGAATCGAAATAATTGTAACTTTATGGTATTTAAGCATAAATATGTTTTCGTGATTGTGTTAGGGAATAGAGAGTCAGAATGGAAACCATAATAGTAAATTATATTGACATACATTATCATGATGGTTTTTATCTGTGTGATACTTGCTGACCAGCCCGTTGTCGCCCATGATGTGATGATATTAACCTTAAATTTGTATCAGTTTATATCTTTAATCCGATTTTTTTTTTTTTTTTTTTTTTTTTTTTTTTTTTTTTTTTTATACTGGAAAAAAAAAAAAAAAAATCAAAACGAACCTCGTATCGGTGGCCCCGCAATATTTATACCGAATGCGACATTTTAAAGTAAAATGTGCACTTTTTAAAGGATGTTATATATTTTTCCGTATTTCAACAAAAAATAGCGGATTCGAAATTTTAAACTGCGCGGATTTTTTTTTCTCATCAGACATTTAATATTTAAAAAAAATAGTTCTTATTGTCTTAACTCTTTGAAATATTTATGAGTCATAAAAATGATTTCAAAACCTATGCACAAGATTCGTGGAAAACTAGTATTGATATTTGCCACAGAAAGACTCTTGTAAGAAGACTTTTAGGTTAGGGATGCACAACCTGTGGTTCGCGGGCTAAAAGTTGCCCTCGATGGGTTAACTTGTGACCCGCAAATTTCGTCTATGTATAACTGGAAAAAAATAGTAATCTTCGTCCATAGGTCGCAGGAAAAAAAACGTGAATTTCGTCAATTTGTCGCGGGAAAAATTTTCAAATTTTGTCAGTCAATAAAAAATTCCGAACTTCTTTAATCGGCCGGCCAATACCATACATATCAGCATAGGAAATTCGCAAGTTGCATATTCCATCAGTCGCTACTCGAAAAATAACTCGAATTTCGCCAATCGGGCATGAAAAAACGGTGTATTTCGTGGATCAGGCATGGAAAAATCGAGTTTCGTCGATCGGGCACGGAAAAATTGCGACTTTCGTTGATCGAGATCACAAAACAGCAATTTTCGCCGATTGGGAATGGAAAAACCCAGAGTCTCGCCGATCGGGACTTGAAAAGTCACGAGTCTCGTCGTTCGGGAACGGAAAATCGCGAATTTTGCCGATCGGGAGTTGAATTTCGCAAATTTCATTGATAGGCACAGAAAAAGCGCGAATATCGTTGGTCGTATACGGAAAAAGCATGAATTTTGTCGATGAGGCGCAGAAAAATTTCAAATTTCGTCAATTTGCCGGGGAGAAATATTGCAAATTTTGTCAATTTGCCGCGGGAAAATATTGCAAATTTCGTCAGACAGTTAAGAATGGCGAATTTCGTTCATCGGGCGCAGAAAAATCTCAAATTTCAGCGATCGGCTGCGTAAAGTTTGGAAATTTTGCCAATTAACCGCGGAAAAAATTCTAAATTTCGTCAGATTCAGTTAAGAATCGCGAATTTCTTTAATCGGGGGGGGGGGGGGGTGTCATGGTAAAAATACGAATTTCGGCGAAAAAATAGGGTTTTAAAAAGAAAAAAATCCTAACTTCATCAATTCACAAGATATGAAATCCACTTAAATTTATTATAAATCTCCTTAATATTGTCTACAACTTTTATATTGACAAGTTTTAATAAAATCAACTCTTACAGCAAAAGAAAAAAAATGGAGGGGGAGGGGGGGGGTGAAGAAGAAAAAAAAATCATAATTTCGTCAGTTCACACGGTATCAAATCCGCTTAAATTTATTATAAATCTTCTTAATATTATCTACAACTTTTGTATTGACAAGTGTATGATAGGACCAACTCTTACACGCACAATAAATAAATAAATAAATGAAAAAATAAATTAAAATAAAAAAGGGAGGTGTTGTAGAAGAAAAAAAATCGCATATCCTCTAATCTACCACTAAGACAACAAAAAAAAATATCATTGGCGTGATGAAAATTTTTGGCAACTCTCAAAGATGCTGTATATAAGGTTGTATTATTAAACGTCCGCGTGCATCAATAAAAAGAACGTCAGAATTTAAAATTCAGTGTGCGGTTCATTTAATGAAACAATCACCACGCTGTTTAAATTTATTATATAAATCTTCTTCATATTATCTATAACTTTTGTGGTAACAAGTTTCTGATACGACAAACTCTACTAATGGATGATATTACTAAAAATATTCTCAAAGGGTGCAACAAAATAGGGGTTGAAGGAAAAATTATCGTATTAACATGATTCTGATAAAACCAACTCTTACAGAAAAATGAAATTAAAAACTCGTCAAAAGCGACCAGATAAAATTGTTTAACTGGATTTATCTCTCATCTTCATTTAGTTTTTGTTGGTGAAATTAGTACTTAACTTCGAAATCTACCTGTGTTTGCAGGCGTAGCCGGCAGTGACTTTTTCTCTATTGTCCAAACTGTTTGAAAATGTTATCAGTTATAAACACATATTATGGTTTTACAGTATGTGTAAAAAATCCGTGAAAATATATTAATATTTAGGTGTGAGAGTGTTACCTGTTTTGTAAATAACTGATGAATCTATCAACTCAATTACCAAGGCCTTCTTTACATTAAATTTTAAATCATATAAAATTCCATAAATACTGTAAAACTTGTGTAAATGGAACCTGTCTATAACAAAATCCTGCCTTACATGAGAGCATTTAATGGTCCCTTTGAAAGGAATATAATACAATAAATAATGGATTCAGGGGCTAACCCGGGAGGAGGGTTATTCCCTGAGCTTCGAAATGTCACTCCCGGAAGCTTTCTAATTTTGTGCTTATTAAAGTTGTAAAAGTGCAATTCCCACCTTAAAAGCTCCATACTGTCTAAGAAAAGTGCCTAAATTCAACATTGCAGTTATACCTCATAAGAGGGAAACTTGTCTGAAACGGAATATTTTTTCGATCCTTTGCGAATCCGTTTTTGCAGGTTTTACTTTAAATTAATTTCTTGGAATATTGTATTATTAGTTTATTATTAATAAAATATAAAAATGCAAGTGTCCAGATTTTTCTGCGGACAACGGTGGGGGAGGGGGTTGTCCACAGACAACTAGCTGGTGACGCTGTTGTAGCAATCCTCAACAAAATCCAACATTTTTGTCGAAATCCATATTGTCTTAACTATATTTACAAAAATTATTTTATGGATTGACAACATGGTGAAATAATATCTCTTTTCAACTACTTTGGGAAGAGCTATAAACTTATACTGAAACTGAATACGTAATACATATTTTTAAAGGATCGTAAAAGTCTAAAAAAATGAAAAAGTAATTTTGCCCCTCTTGGAAAAATATTTGCCCGACCTGGAAGCATCGTCTAGCTACGGGCCTGGATTACTGCCAAGAATTTTAATAAAAAAGTTTTAGATTATATAATACCAGAGTGCCATTGTTGGGTTTTTAACTTTTATGTATTTTTTAGCACTGAATCCGAAAATTATCTTAATTTTTAACCATCATGTCAGGATATTTCGTAAATCATAAATTGTCAAAGTTAAAGGATAAAAAAAAATCGGATACTATAAAGCAGAAGAGATGGCTGTGTTTTTTAACTTTTGATAATCGATTTGTACGTACTTTTTAGCACTGAATCTAAAAATGACCTTCATTTTTAACCAAGGCTAAAAATGAAGGTCAATTTCAGATTCAGCGGTACAGAATACATAAGAATCAATTACCAAAAGCTAAAAAAAATGACTTAACCCAACTTTTGCTGGCTAGTGCAATCTAATAATATTTTAAAATAAGTATCATTTTGTAAAGAATTGAGGCTGTTAATTTAGCATCATTTTATTTAACAAAAATTCTGTTTTTTCTTTCTTCTAAAATGTTTATTACAAGATGTACATTTTGCATTAATATGTCAGAATGATTAAAGATTTCAAATTTATATTTCAATGCTAATTTTACTCTTAACCATTCTTTTAATATATCTCACGAAATTATATCTCGACTAAATTTATGAATGACCCTCAATTTGTTGCAAAAAATATGCATCAACTTAAGTTAAAATAATGCTATAAAACATCCACGCATATAAAACATAAAATTAATCCACGCTCGCAAATAGCTAATTTAATTTTTATTTTATTTTATGGTTGCAATATTTTCATTATGCTTCATGTCTCGTGACATTGTTTACTATATTATTGTTTTTAAGTAATGTGAAAATATTTTCTATTATGATTGATTTTGAAAATGTCGCCGATTGTGCGATGAAACGATCGTAAGTCTTAATAAAGATATTCTATCACTTTTTATAGCATTATTTTAACTTAATTTGTTTATAAGTGATTATTATACATGTTTTTATATGCATCAACTTTAAACAGCATTACTCGGTCAATTTTAATCGTAGAATAACGGGACTTTTTTGTATGACTTTTCAGTTTAAAAGGAAAATTTTATTAAATATAACTTGTAGGACCGGGGGACCGTATAAGAATTTAAATTTCGTAATTTTTTAAGAAATGTTTTTATTGATCCAAATCGATTTTAAGATATTTCTTTACCTGATTGAAAACTTTTTTGTTATTGGAACTATACGTGTATGACTAACGGTTTAGGAATTAGCCATTGGACACCGTTGAGAGCGGACACGCTGTATAATGTGTTATTATATGAGAATGTGTAGTATAGGGAATATAAATGGATTTATTGATGAAACTATTGACAATTTTAACATGCTTGACTTTTTTTTTAATTAAAAGTTTATAATTTCCTTTAATTGCAAAAACTAACTGTGAACAAAAAGTAACCGAAATATAGCATACAATAAACAATATCAATTTATTGACATAAATTTATCGCAGTCCTTCGAAGTAATCTCTTTTGGCTACAATGCACTTCCTTGAACGTTTTTCCAATTATCAAAACATGCCTTAAAGTCGGTTTTTGAAACCTTTTAGAGTTCGTAGAGAATTAACTTTTATGGAATTAATGGACTGAAAACGATGACCGCGAAGAGGCAATTTCAACTTTGGAAATAAGACAAAGCCACGCGGTGCCATATCCAGTGAATATGTGGCTTTTGGAACGGTATTTGCTGAATGTTTGGATCAAAATTCACGAATAATAATTACACTCTGAGAAGGCGCATTACCGTGGTACAAAACCCATGAGTTTTCTCGCCACATTTCAGGCCGTTTTCGACCTATTGCTTCACACAAAACACACAAATAATAATTTTTTTTTTTTAGTTTCTGGCCAGTTGGTAGGAATTCATAGTGTACAATACCACGACAATAAAAGAAAAAGCCAACATTACCTTAATTTTTGAGCGACTTATATTTCCAGTCTGTCTTGCTTCACCTTTTAAGTGCCATTCTATTGATTATTGAGCTGTTTTTGTATGAAAAGCATGTTTCTAAGTTTCATCACTGGTAATTATGCATTTTAAAGGAATAACCGCAAAAAAATCATATCCCGAAACACATGAGTACGTTGATGTTTTTGGAACAAATTCGAAGTTCTTCGAACAGCTCGATAAGAGACAAGTCGCAGCCTTAAATTATCTTTTAAATTGGCTTGGCATAAACAAAATGATATGGGAAATTGTTCAATAGCGTCTCTTATTCTCAAATAAAGATCCCGACTTACCACTTTCATGCCTTATGAATATCTTAAACATTAACAGAATTGCATGGTCTACCAGATCGCTTATAATCAACGACGGATTTTCTACAGTCTTAAATCTTTTTATACCAATAAAATACTGTTGGGTTTTTTTATAAACAGTCGTCTTTAAAAATTTTTTTGCAACATTTAAAGTGCTTTTCTGGCAGAAATTACATTTCGAAAAAAAAATTAAAGCATTTTCTGATCATTCTATCGTATAAACTATGTATGCTGTACGTTTCAAATTATGAAATTACATTTTATTTTCAGATTAATTTATATTACAACTTGTTTCAGCTGTTAATTTTTATCATTTTTATTCTGTGATAAATTATTTCATAATTATGGAATATTTACATACATATTAAACAAAATACATAAATGTTTTTTTCCTTGTGCTTATTTAAAATTTGAATCCCTAATGCGCTTTTATTTAGGACACAAATGTCAAATATTTGTTATATTACATATTAATATGTTACCGAATCAATAATTTGAAAAAAGAAATAAAATGTTCCTCATGTGATTGTACTTGTTTTCTTATACTCATTCCAACAAATAGAAAGCCAGGAACAGCACAAAGAATGTGCATCCAAGAACTAAAACTAACAGTCTATTGATTCCACTGAATTCCACAAAGAGGCTAACCATCGAAAAAAATGCAGATTCATGATTCTGAGAATTACTTTATTGTGCTCTCATATAACATGATGAGAACAAATATATGATAGTGAAATGTTCATAATAGTACTGAATCTAATATAGTATGCTATATATTTTCAGGCAATACCAATTTTTTCATTTCTCAAAATAATACGATTTAATGTGTTATTATATGAGAATACGTTTCATTGGGAATATAAATAATTTTATTGATGAGACTGTTGACAAGTTTAATATGCTTGACTTTCTTTAAATTAAATGTTTATGTTTTCCATAAATTTTCATTACTTTTAAACATGATGACATGGAACTGGAAAAATAATTGAATTAACGGAAAGGAAATACGAAGACATTTAAAGCTAGGAAAAGTAAGTTTAAGGAAATATATCTTTTAAAATATTAATTTTTAACGTTTCGTATTAGAAAAATTAATTTTTAAAATCCAGATTAATTCATAATATTATTTGTTTCAATGGTTCATTTTTTCCTTTTATTCTGAGGTCAATTGTTTCATAGTTTTCTAGTCTTTAATTCATACTAAACAATAATTTATAAGTACGTAATAAAATTTCCCCTTTTTTGCCGGTAACAAATTCTAGATTTAGATTACTTTTATTTAGAAGAAAAGACTTTAAATATTTGTCATATCACGTGATAATCTTTTAAAGAAACAAGAATTCCAATATATGGAAAGTTGTCTTACATATTGTGTTTGTTTTCTTACAGTAATTCAAATAAATGCAATGCTGTTATAATACAATGGATTTGCAAACAGTCTATTTATTCTGTTAAATTCCTTAAGGACATAAAAAAAATCCCATTCATATTTATGAGACATGTTTTCATGTGCTCTCATATAACATGATGAAGAGAAATAAAATATATCACAACCAACCAAACATATGACAATCAAAATAAAACCTATAACAGCCTATTGATTCTGCTAAATTCCATAGGGTCATTCCATACAAAATAAGCAAATTAGCTCTAGCAGACATACTACAGATTTTAATGAAAATCAGTATATAAGTAGATAATATCTTTTTATAAGTAAATGTAAAATAATAGATTTCAGGCTTGTTTATTTAAGTATTAAAATTTACATTAAACGTGGATGCAAAATCGAGGTTTTGTCTACATCCTTAAAATTTCAATTTTGTATTATTAGTCTTAGGAATGGAAAGACTACATTAAAAATTATTTATAATTAGGAATGAATAATAAATAACAGAATTGCGTAAGTTAGTAATTGTATTTTTATTCTTTAATGAGAAAAAAAATATTTTTGAAATTTTTTGAGAGAAAAATGCAATATTTCTATTGCTCTTTTTAGCAAGAAGGACCGCTCTGACAAGTTTAAATTAATTGACGTTATAGCTAAAAGTATGTATTTTAAATATCGAAACTTTCATTCTTGCCTTTTTATTCCTTAATGAGAAAAAAATAAATAGAAAACAAATGTTGAGGGTAAAATGCAATATTTGAATCACTTCTTTGAAAGTGAAGGAAAGCTTTTTTAAACTTTTCAAATTTTTTAATATTATAGATAAAAATGTACATTTTAAATATAGAAACTTTTATTCTTGCTTTCGGTTTATTTTTGCCTCAAGAATATTTTTAATTAAAGTACAAACAAAAGATTCATTTGAACCAAAAATTACATATTAATTCTAAGACCAGATACAAAAAATAGATAGCAGCACTCATTATTTTCACCTTGAAATTGGGCAATATTTTAAGAAACGACCGCGAATTCAAAGAGGAATAGCTCATGGAATGTAACAGATATTACCTTTTTGAACCCATTTTTGCTATGTTAAGAATCAAAAGACAACCTTGACATTTTTTGAGCATATCATAGACTTATTGATCTTTATTTCTGTGCAATATTGTTAATTTCGGACCTTTCCTTAAGTTATATTTTTGCTCATACATAATAGGATAAGTTATCATTTTGTATTTTTTTTTTAAGTTTCTCAATTTTTTTTTATTTTTTTTTTTATTTATTTTTTTTTTAAGACGAAGGCAATAAATATCTGTTTTCAAACTTGGGGAATTTGATCTTCATATGTAATGCTATATCAGGCATCAATTTCACAGATCTTTTTGAATTCCTTTGATTTTTATAACGTTTCTAAATTTCTCAAAATTCACAAATTTTCAAATTTTGCAACCAATTAAAGATTAATCATGATGTTACGAGATTATTTTTACTCAAAAAATAGGACGATAATTTTTCAGAGGTTTCAATATTATAAAAAAAAATCATTTCTGTTAAATAGTTTTCAAGATACAGAACTTCAAATTTGCAACATTGGACGACTGTACACATGCCATTCTTTATTACAAGTTTTTTAAATGTCAAAAACTGATAAAATAATTCATTTTTTGTGAAGATATTTTGAGTGCTCAGTTTTAATATGAATTGAACCAGTGTATCAAATTTTATTATAATCAGTTACTATGTGGCCAGACTTTTTTTTTTTTTTGCTTATTTTAATTGGAATGGCACATAGAGACATAAACGAAAAGAATAATCATATTTGTGCGGCATACTTTCATGTGCTCACATGTAACATGCAGAAAAGAAATAAAATATATCACAACCAACCATATGACAATCAAAAGAAAACATAGAACTGTCTATTGATTCTGCTGAATTCCATAGACACATAAAAAGGAGCATATTCATGTTTGTGAGGCTTACTTTCATGTGCTCACATGTAACATGCAGAAAAGAAATAAAATATATCACAACCAACCATATGACAATCAAAAGAAAACATAGAACTGTCTATTGATTCTGCTGAATTCCATAGACACATAAAAAGGAGCATATTCATGTTTGTGAGGCTTACTTTCATGTGCTGACATATAACATGATGAAAAGAAACAAAATATATGACAAATGATTGTTTATAATGACAATAAATATATTATAATATGTATGTCACTGTGAAACCCGAAGTCTGGCAAATCTTTTACGGGAAATCCTAGTATTTAATAAAATCAGTTGCTAAAAGCCTATAGTACATTTTTAAACGCTTCCACTTCGAAGTTTTACAGAAACATTTTGGTAAATGCTAGGATTTACCGACTTTTTTTCATAAACGCCCGAAATCAATGTTAGACTTAGAATAAGATTCGATAAATATGTGGTTAATCTAGTGCAAATATTTTATAATTTGTTTATTTAAAGAAGATGCTAGTTGATTAGCTGATATTTATTTACTTTTTTTTTCTCGGGAAATACGGACGCTATTCCATTATATGTTTTAACAGTTTTGGCAATACCTAAAATAACCGCTCACCCCCAAAATAATAATTAAAAAAAAAATAGAATAGTTACAGAATTTTGAAATCAAGGAAAATCTATTTCTTCAGTTTCTATTTTTCTTCTTTTATTACCGAAAGATAAATTTACAGTTTATTTACTGCAAACAAAAATTGTAAAATCATTTCGGTGAACCTTGACACGAACCTGCATCAATGTAATTTATGCATTTGAATTTTACAACTGTTGCTGAAACTTTAGAATTATTTTATTTCAAAGTCGGCTCTTGACTTTCTTTGTTAAAGTTACAATAATATAATTTTTCATATCAAATTTAAACAAGGTCTTCAATAACAATAAATTTTAAATTTATATAACATGAAATTTATCTTTATATAACTTAACACTATATAACATGAAATGTAGATTTATGTAACTTTAAACTTAACATTTATATTTCGCTGAGTTTAACCCTCTAAGTGTTTGGGGCGTATTATTCCGTTCTCTAAGCTCCAGGTTTCACTGCAATACAAGCAATATTTAAGACAATATAATTCTATAAATTTAATGAATTTTAAAACACATTGAAGAATGATTGATACTCTCAAGGATTACATTCATATTTCTAATTGAGATTTTTTTATAATCTTGAAAGAATCATATTTTCTTAGCATTTAAAACAAAATGCAAAGAAAACAACATTACAATTTTACCCTTTTGCAAGACGCTCGGAGGGTTAACAAATTTATCAATATTCATTTTTAATTATTTCTTAGTAAATAATATTTTACAAATTTATATAATAATAAATTTATTTATTATAAAGAAAAATATAATGGAATATATTATACATTTATTTCTTATAAATTAAAATATAGATAAACAAAAAATATTAAATGCACTTTTATACATGAAAATATAAAATAGAAGAAATTACTTTATAAAACAATATAAAAATATAATAAATTTATTTATTACATATTTATTTAAAAATAAGAAAATTGATAGTAAGAATGTTATTTATTATTCGTAATTACCCGACTGAAAAGAATGGTTTTGTGTTTTACGCTTATCTGTGCATGTGGATTTCTTTATACCCTCGGAACATCCCAACGGCCGGATGGATTTCAATGAATGAGATATCTATCAATTCGTCTTAACGGCCAGGTGGTTATAGGCTAGGTTTTGTTTTTATTAATTAAAAATGGCGTCCGTAAAATACAAAATGGCGTAGAGACGAAAAAATTTACTCACCCTATTGAGCGGCATATCATTGGATAGGTCTTTCAAAATGAAGACGATGTTTCATGGGCTATTTTACAATCAGAAGCTGCGTTAAAATATCATACAACCTGGAAGTTGTGTATGTAGGATCTCTAGCTTTATTGCAACTCTAATCATCATAGACATCTATAGACCTCATCAAACAGTGTTTATAGATAGGAACTAACAAATAACACAACTTAAAAGTCATCCATACAAGTAAATAAAAGAAATAGGTAAGTAATATAAACAAGTAATATAAAAAAATATTTTAAGTCAATTCCTACTTAGGTCAAAGAGAGAATTTTTTTTCCACCAATTCTTCTTTCCTCTTGAGCGGCGCTTAAAATGCCTTGATTAAGAAGAGGGCCCTCTCGGTCTTAAAATACCTTGATCAAGAAGAGAGCTCTCTCGATTGTTGAAAATTAATTAATTAAATTTAATTAATGAATTAATATTTGAAAAAACTGGATTAACATGAAGTGTCATCCACTACAAGTTTCAAAAAATATATTTGAGCTTGATTGGATGAATAATAAGTAATTTATTAACTATTGAAAATTTGAACAAGATATTTATAGCGAGAATGTGAGCTAATAGTGGGAATTGAAAAAAAAAATAGCTTCACATTGATGAGAAATAATTAATTAGTTCACTTTTTACGCAGTCGGGTTTTTTATTTTTTAAATTTAATTGTTTATTTTTAAAACATTGTGATATCATAATTAAAACATTTGTTCCTCACTTGCAATGTTTTCTTACAGTAAAATTACTTGCATGTTTGACTGTTGTGTCATTTTGAATTTCAAAGTAGATTGGCATTATTTGTATATCTTTGGGTGGCACTTATTTAAACAGTTACATTTTCTAAGTCCTTGTTCTCCAACTAAACAAAGCACTCCATATATTTGACGCTCCAAATATTATGAAAATATCCAAAAGATGCTGTGCCACCTTATCAATGATTTAACTGAAAAGGGAAGGACAAATCGGCTAAGCAGAAATTTTGTAAAATGTTTATGATCCACTCATTTTAATTCTATATCAAGATCAGGATTCGACTGTACTCATGTCTATCAAATTGAATTAGCATGGAGAATTCATGTTAAATTAGCTCGATTACAAACCGTCATTTCAATTATTTTTGTTTTTCCTGACCTGGTTTACGTTGAATATAATTGCATGACGATAAATATTACAATTTCAATCTTTTATTATTCAGTTTTTTATTCATCTAAGTTTTTCAACTTAGTTTTTGACTACTGTGTAACTTAGTGATTGACGAGGAAGAATTCGTCAAAAGTAACACAATACAGTATTTCTATTTTTTCAGCAGATAATTGAGGTAAAAGGAGGTACATCCAATGTTCAGAATACCATAGCGTTTCATCCATCTATAATGAGCTGTTGATCTTTTTTTTCCACATTTAGCTTCTTTCACATCATTAAAAAAAACGCATCCTTCACTTGCTAAATACAAGATACAGAAATACCTACAAAAACTTTGAATTAATGTAAAGATTGGTTCTTTGGTTGTGTGAGGTTTTAAGGCGCAAAATTCCTTAAGGGACATGCTACGCCAAATTAATGTAAAGGAAATAGTAAAACGTAAAAGTCTAAATTTTCAGAATCATATCTTTTACAATATGTATTTTTTATATTTCAAATTTTAAAAATCAAATTTAAAAAATCAGATTATTTTTTAATATTATTTTTCCAACGATCCATTTTTTATTTTTTATTTTGTATTCTGCGATATCCGTTTCATATTTTTGCAATAGTTAAATGCCCACTAAAATATAATACATAGGTAAGTAATACAAATTAACCTATCTTGTTTTTGAAAAAAATAAAGTTCTAGATGCGCTTTCATTCAGAATAAAAGAGGTCATCTATTTGATAAGTTATGTAATAATCGGTTGCCAAATCAATAATTCGACCAAATGCAAAGTTCTAATGGTTATAGTGTTTTCTTAAAGTCATTCCAATAAATGGAATGTTTGAAACAACACAAAAAATTCGCAATCAAGATAAAAGCTACTAGTTTGTAGTTTCTATTGAAGTCTCTAACCGTCGATCAAAAATGATGCAGACTCATGCTTCTGAGAATTGTTTTATTGTGTTACCATCAAGGGCGTGCCTAGCAGGGGGTGTTGGGGCTGTAACACCCACCCCCACACTTATTTGGAAGAGTTGGTAAAATTTAGAATAGTCGGAAAGTTTGCATTTAAAAGATGAAGTCACGGACACAGAAGAAGAGCGATTTGCAAAAGTTTGTTTTTGTCGCATAATGGCGGATAATTCAGTGAAAATTTTATGCACACACTGTGATCGCGTACACACACATTTCACAGAAAAAAAAATTGTATCGCCATATAAAAAAAATTCATCCGAATGAAAACATCGACCTCCAGAAAGGAAAACTGATTCAATGTACAATATGTAGATATTTCTGCATTTCTATTAGAGACCTGCATAGTCATATTCAAACAGATCACCCGGATGTAAAATTATCTTTTGAAAAGGCTCCTGTATAGCCCCTCTACCCCCCCCCCCAAAAAAAAAGCCGGTTTTATTCTTCAAATTGTCATAGACACATGAATTTTGTAGACAGGTATATCTGGAATAGTAATCATGCTTAAGTACATGTTACTCTTTTTGTGAGTGGGTGGGCGACCATCTTTAAACCTCATTCGTTGAAAATTCCAAAATCAGAGCATTTAAGCATCACCACTCTTCAAGTTGGTTCTGTGTCCAAAATTTTTAGTGTCTATGACTATTTGAAGACTCAAAGAAAAATATTATTTTTTGTCGCAGGGAGGGGACGGGTGGGGGGGGGGTAGACAGTGTTCTCTTGAAATTGTCAATAAAAGAGTACTTAATCTTTCATGACTCTTTCAATCTAGCAATACCTATATGCAGGAGGAATCACAAGATGGGTGCACTCCAGACTTTTCCAACACAATGCACGTCATTAGCATCACCTGCTGTCCCAAGACCGCGTTCCCCGTCTGCAGCTGTACCCACTGGAATTGCAGATGATAATGTCAGCATTGAAGAGGATCTTCCGGATACACAACAGCAAGTTACAAATGACTGAATCCATGTCAAAGCCAAATATCAAATGCCATTTTGATACCAAAGAAAATTTTGTTGCTTTGGCAGGGAAGTTAGGACAAATTCTGCAGCTCATAGAAGAGGGTTCAGAGCTTCGTAAAAATGTTTCTGAAACATCATTTTCATCACAAAATTTTACTGCGAATGTTAAGGCTTTTGCAAACCGGGTTCGGCACTACAGCGAAAGTTTGATTGAGGAATGCGATAAAATCCTAACAAGCAATTCTATGGAAAATGTCAATATTTCTGAAAAGGAAGATACATCGACTTTTCTAAGTTGTGATCCAGCCGATCGTATTGGAAAGAATTTAACCGAAAACCAGAAACTTTTCATCCTGTCTCGTGGACCTTATCAACCTCAGAAATCATCGTACCCTGCGAATTATGATATAGATCCTAAGAAACAGAATAAGTTTAGCTCCTGCTGGTATAAAGAATATCCATAATTAGAATACAGCGACCAACTGGATTCCGCATTTTGTTTTGCTTGTTCCCTTTGCTCTGATGGCCCGGGGACTGAAAACGCAGAAGAAGTTTGGATCAGTGTTGGTATTCGTGTATGGCATAAGATGAAATGCCGAGGAAAAACCGTCAAGTCAAGTTAATGGCTCATTTTACGAGCAATGCTCATAGAGCTGCAGTGTATTCATTAGATGATTTGGCCTAAAAAAAAATAAGCACGTTGACAACTTTCTATCTAGTCAAAGTAGAGAGGCAGCAGCTAACGCAGAGCAAATTCGTCTAAGAAACAGAACGATTATTAATATACTTCTAGACTGCACCAGATATTTAAGCCGTCAAGTACTTGCATTTCGGGGACGAAAATGTGACAACGTTAACTACATTCAGCTCATTAGATTAATGTCCAGGTGGATTCCAACTTTAAAGAACTGGATTGATGATAATCATCTTCGCCGATACCATGCCAACAATCTTAGTAATAAGTCGCAAAACGACTTTATTGAGATTCTTGGATCATGTTTCCGTGAAAAAATTGTTGCAAATGTCAAAAATTGTGGGTTTTTTAACGTTATGGGTGATAACACACCCGATCTTTCTCATCTTGACCAGCTCTCAGTTGTAATCCGATACGTGACCCCAAAGTTTTAGCCAGAAGAAAGGTTGTTAAAACTAAAAGATTATCTGGATAAAACAGGCAAAGGAATGGCTAATCTTATTTTTGAAATTCTACAGTCAGTTGGAATATCGGTTTCCCAAGCTCGTGCACAGTCTTACGACAGCACGTCATCTATGTCCGGCAGCATTTTAGGCTGTCAATGAAAATTTTCAGAAATAACTGGTAGATCTATTTTATACATACCCTGCCTCGCGCATAAAATGAATGAATGTGTTGAACATGCGTGCGAAGAAAGCCATATAATAAAATTGTTCTACGACAGTATTCAGGATCTCTATAACTTATTTTCACTGAGTACAAAGCGATTCGGCATACTGAGAGAGAAAATGGAAGTTCTTCAGAAGAGTCTTACCTTGAAATCTTTGTCGAAGACAAGATGGACTATGCGAGCGGATTCAGTCAGAGCTATTTTACCGTCCTATGATGCCCTCATCCATACTCTGCAAATTATTTCTGAAGACATGAAGGTTGACAAGGATGCTTGAGCTAAGGCGGCAGGGTTAAGAAGCAAAATGATGTCATACGATTTCATTGTTTCTTTACTTGCAATGAAAACAATTATGTTTAGGACCAAGTTAGCAACAGAGCAATTGCAACGTGAAGACCTGAGCATTTTAGAGGGAAGCGACATAATGCAGAAAACTACGAAAGCATTCAGAAACTTCGGAATGATGACGCGGCGGCAATAATGAACATCATTAAGAAAGCTGACAACATCTGCGAGACACATGGAATAAATCAAGATTATGAGTTCAATTTGCGGCGCAGGCGACGGAGGCCGCCATCGAAGATCGACGAAAATCTTGAAACCGCAGTTCTATTTAGACGAGAGAATTATTTTAAAGCAGAAATTTCTAAGGTGGTATATCGGCTTACAACTGAATTTGGAGACATTCATAAGTTAGTATTTGAGAAAGTTAAACCACTGGCCTGTCTCTTTCCATCTAGGATCATGTATAGCTCTACCGAGGACATTTCTAAACTATGTCAATTATTCCCTGATGATCTCAAAGATGTAGATAACTTGGAATGTGAAATTGATCACATGTCCTCAGAAATAACTAGTTCTGAATCGGATACTATTGGCGCAGCAGTGCAAAAACTTGTGGGGAAGGCTCATTTGTATCCTAACCTTTCTTTGACCTACAAGTTTGCCTTAATTATTCCAGTAACTGTGGCAAGTAATAAAAGAAGTTTCAGCAGGTTAAAGTTAGTAAAAAATTACTTGCGTACCACCATGTCGGAAGAGCGACTGGACGAACTAATGCTATTAACCTGTGAAACAGACATAACTGACATGTTGGATTTAGACAGTGTCGCTGGAAAATGGGCTATTCTGAAGGACAGGTGGGTGATAATTTAAAAATGTAGAAGGATAATTTTTAGTCTCTTATACTAATATATATCTTATTTTTAGCAAGCAAGATTTGTCTTTCTTATGTATTTTAAAATTTATACACTTACATTACACAACAGCATGCGGTTTTATTTATAGAAACATTTACACATAAATTCCGAAGTACTTCAACATTCTTAAATTGTTACTTTTGAGAACTGGTTAATGTACAGTACATCCATACACAATTCCTTTTAAATCGTAAGCAGAATCCTAATTAATAACAGGATTCTCAACTCTACTTATATAGTAAAATAATTTTAAAAAAAATTACACATACTGAATAACAGCATTTAATTTCGACTGTGTTTAACAATGCAGGGGAATGCAGGTGAACACTTAAGACTTTTAGTCATTTTTATAAATTCACAGTATTGTAGAACACTTGATTCCGTCCCTGAGGGGTGAGGGGGCTATCACAAAGCCTTTCTCATCACCGATCTTGCAGTCGGCAAAATTCAGTTCACCCCCCCCCCCACTAAAACAGCCTTCGGCACGCCCCTGGTTACCATATAACACGACAAGGTGAAATTGTTCATCCTGGTATTGAATGTAATATAGTACATATATTTTTTTTTCAGACAACATCCAATTTGTTTATTTCTCAAATAAATGTTTAACTTATTATTAAAATGTGAAAATGTGCTGTTGGGAATATAAATGAATTTATAGTTGGAGCTGTTGGCATATTTATAATACATAATCCTCGATTTATGTTTGTATTTTCTGAAATTTTCATACTTTTATACAATGATAGTGAACGGGCGAAAATGTTTTCAAATAATTTAATTAACGGAAAGTTAATATGATTCTGTTTCATTCACTTTTTATTCTCTAAACAACCATTTTTATATTTTTACAACATTTAAATGCATACTAAAGAATAATATATCAATACGTATATTTTTTTTTTTTTTTTTTTTTTTTTTTTTTTTTTTTTTGCCATAAAACATTTATGTTACAGATTCACTTTTATTTTAAACAAAACAAGACAAATATTTCTTATACTAATAATTTGTTACCGAATCAAGACTTCGAACAAATGCAAAGTGCTCCTATTGATTGCATTTGTTTTCTTATATTTATTCCAATAATCGCAAAACCGGCAACAACACAAAGAATTTGCAATCAAGATAAAAGCTAACAGTCTATTGATTTTGCAGAATTCCACAAAGACAGTGACCATCGATCAAAAAAGATGCAGATTCATGATTCTGTGAATTGCTTTATTGTATTCACGTACAGCATGATGGGAAGAAACAAATTACATGACAGAGAACAATTCGTAAAGCAATAGAAATAATGTGTGCATATATTTTCAGAAATATAATTTACTTTATTATAAAAGTCTACTGTCTGTTTTAAGTAAATATGTAATTGTTGTTATAGGTTGACATTTATTGATAGAAAAATTAACAATTTTAATTTCATTATTTTCTGTAGAAGAAGTTTCTGTATTATGGAATAACTTTTCCATTTCGATTGTAATATAACATATAATATTGACATACATTAAATGCTTGTAAAGTACAAATATTGACTATTTTTAGCAGCTTTTTAAGGCTTTTTAAGTAGAAGAAAAAATACATATTTAGGTTTTAAAAAAGAATTATAGTTTTCAGGCAAAATGAACCAGTCGGGTAATGTGGAGTAGAGTTATAAGAGATGTTAACATTTTATGTACTGAATTATCAATTAATGAAAATTTTATCTTCTAAAGAATTTTTCGTGAATTTTGGAAACGTTTTTGGAATTTACATAATCCTTTAATAAACTTTAGAAGGATTTTAGAAGGACTGAAGGATTTAGAAGGATTAATTAAATTTGAATTTATAGCGATTTTGTGCAATATTTATAACCCCATTCAAATCTTTTATTTTAAATCTTTTTCTTAATATTTTGTAGAATTAGGAAATGTAAAAACATAACATTCAAATATAGAAATATTTCCGAATTGAAAAATTCTACCCCTCCCCCTCACAACGCCAAGAAATCTGAAAAGATGCAAAGGCAAAATAAATCATCTTTTTAAAAATATTTTTGTTTTGTGTAACCAATAATGCTTTTGGAACAAGATAAAGTAAAGCATCTATATTCATTCTAAACTGTATTACTACTAATCGATGTATTGAATGAATTTTATAACAAGTTGTTTTAATGGTTCTTATAATTAACGTCAGTAGATAAAGGACTAAAATTGCAATAAAAGCCTAAGCCCATCAGAACATTATCTACCAATAATAAGATTTATGTAAATTGTTTTAATTTTTGCAAAAATCATACATTTTGTTTTAGGTCCTCCAGAGTCCACATGAACCCACATCTATCATATCAGGCATTTTATCCACTCCTCCTCACTTTTATTCTCTAAATATTTTCCACTGGTACACTGCATTTTCTTAATCTGCTTTGAAATCAGGTAATCAGACCAATCCAGATGATACGTCCGAATGGAATGATTCTTCTTCTTCCCTATGTTAAAATAAATTATGTGTACTTTACAAATAAAAATTAAAAAATAATAGGCTTAAAAAAGTTTAATTGATTATATTATTACATTTGCAGACAAGACATGTGTGCTCAAAACGCTAACTTTCATAGCACTTTCTCAACAATCTGCATGAAGACGAACTTTAAGATCGAAGCCCCGGTCTTCCGATAGCCCCGGGTCAAACCCTTTTATCTATTCGATGTCTTTCAATTGAAACATTTTTCTTTTAAATTTGCTCGATTTTAATTTTCACTTTTTTCCTTCCTGGTTCAGGTTAGAGTCTCGGCACAAGGGACGTAGGTAGGACCCGCGTAAACGCCGCTCTCTTCGAATTCTGGGGCGGTCACTCCCCATAATCAAGCCCCTTCGCTTTTATCTTCTGAATATTTGCCACTGGTATACTGCATTTTCTTTATCTACTGTGAAATCAGGTTAAAAGACCATCTCAGATGATACGTCGGAGTGGAATGATTATTCTTATTCACTATGTTTAAAATAAGTCATGTGTAATTTAAAAATAAGTTTAAAAAATAATATGCTTAAAAAAGTTTAATTGATTACATTCTTACATTTGCAGACTGGAAATGCAGCTGAAAGCTCTAACTTTCACATCACTTTCTGAACAATCTGCATGAAGACGAACATTAAGCTCGATGCCACGGTCTTCCGATAGCCCCGAGTCACACCCTTTCAACAATTCGATGTCTTTCAATTGAAACATTTTCCTTATAAATTTGTTCGATTTTAATTAGCCCCCGGTATGCTATTTTTTTTCTCCCAGCTTATTTTGTGTCATATTAAAAAAATAACGTTACGTTATATAAGCCAGCAATAAAACAAAACAGATATGTAATCGTACTGTTAAATTGTCTACTGCAATTTTTTAAACTTCTAAGTATCGCAAATTTTCAATTTTTATATCATCGTATTGGGTGGGGGGGGGGGGGAGTACTTTTAAATGAACTTCATCTCCATTTATTTTTTAGATATAAATTTTTTGTAGTTTTTAGCGTCAGTTGTTTAATTTTGACAATTCAAGTACACCATTTCTATAGGAAGTAAAGAGAAAATAGCAAATATATCTTTTTCTTGCCATTTTCCCTTAAAAACAAAAACAAAAAAAATGTAATTAAAATACATGCTATTTTAAAAATATATAAATGAATGATTTCTAATAAAACATGGAGCTATTATAAACAATATTTAATTTAATTTTCTATATTAACATTACAAACAAATGAAGTCATATGAATCATTAAATATCCGAATTATTGTAAAGATTCTGTAAGGACGAAATGCCTTTCGTTGGATTTGTGTATTATTCAGCGATAGTGACGTCCTAAGCGTACTTTTCTGTACTCTTTAATACTGGATCGCAAATGAGGAATTCTTTAGCGAATGTGAATAACGAAATTTTATATATAATAAAATTGAGTGTTTTAAGTCTTTAAACTGAACTACAGTAGAGTCCAGATTATTCGAGTCCCGCTTAAGTGAGTTTCCGCTTTAACCGAGTTACTTTCTTCTGATAGACTGATGGCTTCTATTATTATGAAACAGCCATTATAAATGAAGTGTTAGATTAAGATGAAAGAGCAGTCTTAAAAAGTTAGAACTCTGATTTTCTGGTCAGATGGGAAAAAAAATGGCCATAATTTTTTCCCCATTCCAGATGTACATTTATCATCAACTGAAAAACAAAATATGTTTCATAAATTAGTAATTAATAAAACACTTGTATTAACAAGGTTTTTCCTAAAGTACAAATTTAACTTTTTGTTAATTTTTAGGGTTCCGTACTTAAAAAGTAAAAACGGAACCATTATAAGATCACTCATGTGTCTGTCTGTCTGTCACAGCCTTTTTACTCGTAAACTGTGGAACGTGGAAAGTTCAAATTGGGGGAAGTAATAAAGACTATTGACCCACATATTTTTAGATTATTAAAAATTCATAAATATATTTCGTAAAAATGTAGAGGGTAATGTATGTAAATGTATTAAGCTACTTGAAAATAAAATATTTTCTTTGTATAACGTGTGGAGTATCGTGTGAAATCTTTTGCAACGCTGAACTCAAAAATACAATCCTTTTAATTTTGGGTATTATATTCTTCAAAGATATCGACGAAAATGTAGCGTAAAAATATGCACCGCCCCCCCCCCCCCCTCTAATTCCGAATCTACTGCAACTAAAAGTATGAAAAAATTAGAGGTTGTAGACGTTAATTTAAACCCTGAGGGAAAATTATAGCGATTACCCTAGGTCACATAGTTTTTGAGAGAATCGTATTTTTACGTTACGCACAAATTTCGATTTATGGGCGTTCAGCAAAAGTGTTGAGCAGCGCTGGAGGTATCTATCATAGCAGAAGTATAAAAACATTGTTGATCATGATTTTCGAAAAACATCCTCAGTAATTAGCCGAGATATTAACCCTTAAAGATGCTGGAACTTGAGGCGTCCAGACATACTGCCAGTCAACTGGCTCCAAAACGTCCTTTCCCGCACCCTCCTACTCAACAAATTAAAACACATTCACAATTTCCTTACATACTTAACAAACTTATCTTAAACCCTGGTTCTGCTTATCCAGTCTCACTGTCACCATATCAATCTTCAAACAGCACCAGAATCCAGTCCTCTTTGTAGGCTCCAATTAAATTCTCTTACTCATCAATGTGTGGTTTCCTACGATCGCAAGAGCCTCTGTTCGTGCTTCTGACCATTCTATCAAGAGATACATCTCCAATGGACGCTTGAGTATCTGCTCGTGCCATCTTACTTGTGCCACACAAAGCATTACATCTCCAATGGACGCTGAGTATTTGCTCGTGCCGTCTTATTTGTGCCACGCAAATCATTACATCTCCAATGGACGCTTGAGTATTTGCTCGTGCCATCTTACTTGTGCCACGCATTCCATTCTTTTCCCTTCCTGCCGCCCCTTGTCGCGAGAGGGGTTCCTACCCCGGCGGCCAGGATCAGTGATGTCTATTATTATTATTATTATTATTTATTTTATTTTATTTTTACTTTAAATGTTCTCATACTCCCGCCCTCTGTCGCGAGTAGGCGTTTTCCTGGCGGGAAGGCATTCGTCTAATTTTTGTAATCCCACTTTGTTCTTTTTAAAATAAATTCTGGGTTCTGTGGTCGGTGGTGCATAGACGCCCTTAGCGGGTGAGCGTCGCCCCTTGAGCATTTTGTGTTTGTCCGTCTGCATACGGCCGGACAGGGCTGTACTCACTAACGAGCCTCAACGTGTCGGGGAACATACCGGGAGAGACGTTAAGCTCTAAGGGGCAGGCCTAGCCGGCCCTGAGCAGTCTCTCTTAGGCTGCCTAACCCTTAAAGATACAGACGGTTTGGAAATACATAATGACAGGGGCGACGTACTCTATGTACCACCGGCTTTTAAAGCCCAGTTAACAACTTTCAATGTATGTATATATGTGTAATGCAATATCCAGTAGCAGTATAAAAGCGATAAACTTCAAGCATACACGTACAGTAACAATACCGTCATTTTGTGAATGGCAACAGCAGATTATCACATTTCGATTTTACTGCAATTAAAAAAATTAATTTTAAACAATGCAAATTTTCAATTTTTACACTGTCGAATAGGAAAATAATGTACTTTCAAATGCGATTTGTTTGAAAACTATTCACAAATTTTGCACTGCAATGTAAAAAAAAAAAAAAAAAAAAAAAAAAAAAAAAAATGTTAAGTTAGTAAAATTTTTCTAAGAAACTGGGATTACTAGATTTTTTTATGTAACGGCAACAACGAAAATTCATGTAGCAGATACACTTTTGAGCTGTAAATCAAAAAATCTGTAAGGTTACTAAGAATATTTTAGGAAACTGAGATGCCTAGAACTTTTTATGTAACTGCAGCCCGGGTTACAGATAAAATTTTAGTAAGGTTACTGTAATTTTAGTAGATTCTTTTGTAAAGCTACATATTTCTGGAGCTTTACAAGAACTTAGATTTACAACTTCTTTTGTATAGTGTACAGATAAAATTTTAGTAAGTATACAAATTTCTGTTACTTTACATCTGTAGAGTTGCAGATTGTTATTTACATTGTGCCGAATAGGGGAAAATGTACCTTCAAATGCAATTTGTTTAAAACCAGTATCCCTGTATCACCGTTTACTAAATTTTTAATCTTTAAAAAATAATACTCAAGCAGGGTTTTTTTCATATCTCCTCGTGAGCAGGCAATTGCGAAATATAAATTAATTTGCTCTTAAATTAATATAAATAGCTCATAATTTGTTTCCAGCTTATATTCTAAAACGAAATTAAAATATCCATTAATCATTAAGTAAAACAATATAATACAAATAAAACACGAATTTAATACATGTAATCGAATTTCTTGCTTAAACCACTGAAATGAACCGAATCAAAAAGGCTGATATATCAGACAGCGTCAGAATTTTACAGATTAAATTCTGACGCGAAACCAATAGGAAAATATCGCTTTTAATACATTTCAAAACTTTATTTGTAGGCATTATTGTTGTTTTTCATATAAATATGACTTTTAGTATTGTTAATGTATTTTCTAAAAAAATATATGAAATGAAAAAAAATCTATTAGAGCTAACATTTTGTTTTTTAAAGCACTTCATCCGTGCGACGCTTTCGCACCGTTATAATTGAGATTGTTTGTTAATACGTTTATTTCATTAGATGCTATTTTTTATTTAAACAACGCGTTTTAACGATATGTAAATATACTATATCAAAAAGTTCTTGCAGAACCTTTGGAAAAATACCTCATTCATCGCTGTGTTTTTATTATACGCAGAAGGAAAATATATTGTTATCGGAAATCCTTCTATATATATAGTAAAGCGAGGAGAGTTCGCGCGGTAGGGGAGATTGCGCACAAAGAGATTCGACGGGAAGGACTAGAGTGCGTGCGCAGCGACTCCAGGTAGTTGTACAGCAGCATTAGTGCAATGTCTACATGAATGTGCATATTGATTGTTCCAAGCGTCTTGCATAAAGCAGTGCTATTTTGTTTTATTTTTCCAAAGTAAGTGCTTGAATTTTCATAACTGTTCGTTAGAATTTTATAGAACGTCAGTAATACAAAATATTTTGAACTTAAGCGATTTCTTATAAACTACTAACCTGGACTAAGTATGCGAACATTAACAATTCGTTTTAGAAGTGGTCATATTTAAATAAAAGGCCGCGCAATCTCTCCCACCAAAATAGGAGAGTTTACGCATCCGCTACTTAGGAGAGATGGCGCATTTTCCTATAAGTTTAAGTGCTAGGTGATATTACACAGCTTATTGATAAATTTGTATGAATTGCAAATTACGTGTAAAACGTATGAATGAATCAATTTTGAAATAATTTCGGAAAAACACATAATTATCAAAACTAAATTTGGCAACAAATTAATTTGCAAAAATATACTTTTGCAGATAAAAATTTTATTAATAAATTAATAATACAGTTGCTATTAAATTAATTTTATGTCATTATTTTTGTTAATAGATTAATAATATATTTGTTAATAATTTAATTAAATATTTATATATATATTTTTTAATTTATGGACAATTAATTTGCTAATAAATTAATTTTGTTTATTAAAATAAATTTTCTAATACAATGTTTTGGAAAAGCTTTCACCCATCCCAAGTAGTGTCATGCCATCGAAATCAAGAGGAAACAGAGTTCAACTAATGTTACTGATACACAAAATATACATTCAAAAATACTTAAGAAGGATGCCGCTACAAAAAGAAAAGAAAAAAAAACTGCTGAAAATAAGGTGTTTCCACAAAAAGTGGGATAAAAAAACTAAAGGGAAAAAAAAACGAAGGACAGTGGGGATGAGTGCACTGAATGTCTGGAACTGTACCAGGGCACAACTTCGACAACTGACTGGATTCAATGTATTACTTGTTGCTGGTGATTACACGAAAGATGCACGATTAACCACAATAAGTGCATCGATTGTGAACGACGACATCTTCGTTTAGCAAACAAAATACAATGAAACTGTGGATATGGAAATGAAGTAATTTTCAAGTTAAACATGTTATCAACTAGAGTAATGTTATTTGGAAATCTTAGTAGGGCTTGCTTTTTCTGATATATTAATCTTCTTAAATTAAACTTTTTAACTGTTGTTAAAATTATTTCTTTAATTTATTATTTAAACATTTGGTTGAAATATTCACTCCTAATATAATAATATTTACTTACAAAAACCTTTCAATAATGTCGATTAAGTGTAATTATTATAGTTAACAATTTAATTGTAGTTATTATTAATAAGAATCGCTTCTACCTATGTGCGCAATCTCTCCTACCCATGTGTGCATTATCTTCTGCCCTGTAAGGAGAGATTGCGGAAAATACAGAATAACAAAAAAATAACAATGGAAATGCATAAAAAACAAATGAAGTCAAAATTATTCATGCATAGTTTAGCAAAATATTAATATTTAGATTTTTATTATTATTCTTTTGAAATGTGCGCAGACTCTCCTCGCTTTACCTTAAATAATGTTTTGATTTGGAAATGGACCAATGAAAATCTGCGTAGATATTACCGGCAGATCGGCATCAAATTTGCATGCTTAAGCATGGCCTTTCTTCGTTAATATTAAAATACTTTTGCATACAAAAATATGAAAATCGGTAATATTATAGAGAAATGTTTGATGAACACGCTGATGCAGACAGGTTTCAAATTGAAGAATTATTTAAAGAGATATTTAATGCAAAAGTTCGACAAAATCGTTCCATTAAAAAAGTTTTACAGGAGCAAAATCTGTACATAGGAATTTAATAATTTTTAGATTATTTTATGCGTTAGAATTTTCCGGTGCGCAGCTGCATTTAGTTTTTTATTTTGACTCATTTTTTGAGGTTTTATTTCTATTTTAAATTCAAATTTTCAGCATTTTGAGAGATATTTTTTACATTTTATATTTTTTAGAACATTGTATTAATTTAAACTGTTGCCAACTGTATAAACAGCGCAAACTATAATGTTTGCTTCAAATTAAAAATTGATTTACACGTGACTATTATAAACAGAAAATATAAAAAGCAGGAATTCATTGAATATTACGTCATAAAAACTATATTTACACGTGAATTTTAAAAGAGAAAGAATATTGTAAAACAATAAATTCATTAACATGCGTTAGAAGTCTTAAATAGGAGAACTTACGTCACATTTACGTCACATTACACTTATTTCGTAAAATGAACAAAAAATAATATTGCAAAACTGTTTAAATTTAAAAATTGCGAGAGATTTTATTTGATTTTTATTTGATATTTTAAGATGATCATAATATTTCATTTCTAACAAAAGTATTTTTACGTGAATATTAAAAAGAGAAAGGAAAGTTTGGTGAAAATTACGTCAGATTATAATTGACAGATTCAAATTATAATTCAATCTTCCAAAATCTTTTAAAAGTCGATCAAATTGGCGTGCTGTTAGAGTCTGCGGTGTCTGAACGGGGGTTGACGAGGGTAGCTCGTAGGAGGCAGAGCCCCCTAGTAATATATATGATAGTTTTCACCTGTATTCTGTTACCCGGGAAACCCAGGTTTATCCCCTAGTTACTTTAATATGAAACCAATTTTAATTTTTTTTCTTTAAAATGCCATAATATTACAAACCCAAGAGAGTATTCTATTGCGCACAGTTGATTAAAAGTAAGATTTACTTTTATAACTTTTATTTTATGTATTACAGAAAAAAAATTTATAACTTTTATAAACTTAAGCATTGAAAAACAAAATAATGTAATGGATAATGAATACAAGGCAATTTATTTATCTGTTTTGATTCTGACTTCATCCAAACATTTCACATTTATTATATTATTACGTTTAGGATACTTTTAGGTAGCTTTCATGAAAGCGATTTCAAAAAATTATGGTATATTTTCATCGATCATGATCCCCAGACCCCGAAACCACCCTCCGTTCAAAATTGATATATATATCTATCTATATATATATATATATACATATATATATATATATCTGACATTTGTCACACTGTAACTCTCGTATTTATGAACCGATTTGGATGTAATTCGGTGTGCACATAGTACATACCAGTGTTTCGATCGAGTTCGCTGGCCAGCTTCATCCGCCATTTTCTTTGAAAATGGCGGCCATTTAAAATTTTTAAAAACATTTAAAATTTGAAATGTGGTACCAAAAAATTGCAATTGGAAAAATATTTTTTTCTTATGTATTTGACCTTTATACAAAGATTCCGGAGCAGTTTTTGTTTTGTCTATATCTTAAAAAATGGCTGAGTTATAGCATTTTGAATTTTTAGCGTGGCTGATATTTTGAAATGTCCTGAATTTTGTCACGCGATAAAAGGCGTATTTATGAACCGATTTGGATGTAACTTCGTTTATACATAGTACATACCAATGTCTCGACCAAGTTCGTTGGCTAGCTTCATCCGCCATCTTGTTTAAAAATGGCGGCCATTTGAATTAAAAAAAAAATTTTAAATTTGAAATGTGGTACCAAAAAATTGTAAATTGAAAAAAATATTTTTTCTTATGTGTTTGACCTTGATAAAAAGATTCGGGAGCAGTTTTTTTTTCGTCTATATCTTAAAAAATGACTGAGTTATAGCATTTTGAATTTGTAGCGTGGCTGACATTTTCAAACGTCCTGATATTTATCACGTGATAACAGGCGTATTTATGAACCGATTTGGATATACCTTGGTGTGTACATAGTACATACAAATATCTCGTCCGAGTTCGTTGTCCAGCTTCATCCGCCATCTTGTTTCAAAATGGCGGCCATTTAAAAAATTAAAAAAAAAATTAAATTTAAAATGAGATACCAAAAAATTGGAAAATGAAAAAGATTTTTTTCTTATGTGTTTTACCTTAATACAAAGATTCCGGAACAGTTTTTGTTTCGTCTATATCTAAAAAAATGGCTTAGTTATAGCATTTTGAATTTCTATTGTGACTAACATTTTAAATCGACCTGATATTTGTCACGCGATATCAGGCGTATTTATGAACCGATTTGGATGTAACATGGTCTGTACATAGTACATACCATTGTCTCGACCGAGTTCGTTGGCCAGCTTCATTCGACATCTTGTTTCAAAAGAGTTGCCATTTACAAAAAAATAAATCTAAAATTTAAAATGAGGTATTAAAAAATTGGAAAATGAAAAAGATTTTTTTTATGTGTTTGGCCTTGATACAAAGACTCCGAAGCCGTTATTGTTTCTGAAAATTTGTTCTTTTGTTTAGATCTTAAAAAATGATTGATTTATAGCACTTTGAATTTCTAGCATGGCTAACATTTTGAAACGATCTTGTATTTGTCACGCGATAACACACGTATTCGCCTATTTCGATGTAAGAAGGCATGTGGATAGTATACATCAATATCTCGACCAAGTTCGCTGGCCAGCTTCATCTGCCATCTTGTTTCAAAATGGCGGCCATTAAATTAAAAAAAATTATATTTAAAGTGAGGTGCAAAAAAAATTAGAAATTGAAAAAGGTTTCTTTCTTAAGTATTTGACCTTGATATAATTCAATTCATTGGATTCAGGAGCATTTTTTGTTTCTCTTTATCTTAAAAAATGTCTCAGATATAGCAATTTCATTATCTAATATTTGTGACATTTTGAAAAATCTGATTTTCTGCCTGCGAAAGCAGTCGTATATATCAATCGATTCCGATGTGAGTGAGCACGTGCACAACAATTACTAAGGCCTCGACCAAGTTCAATGGTTAGCCTCATCCACCATGTTGTCTTAAAATGGCAGGCACTGTAAGAAATCGCCGAATTTGGCAGCCAAATATAAGTTAATTTAAATAAAAGCAGCTTGGCTTAAATAAAGCTGACTAATTTCACGAAATTCTCTTTCATAATGATTTAGTATTGGTAAAAATTATTATTGAATCTCCTATATTCGGTTTCCACTAAATTGAGCTTCGTGTGTTTCAATATTATAAGTTTTTTTTTTTTTTTTTTTTTTTTTTTTTTTTTTTTTTTTAATAAGGAATATGAAAGCTACCTCTTCCTCCCGGCTCTGGCCGGAAGGACTTTCATTAATACATGAAGATAATAACAAAAATAAGTGTCTTAAAATAATAAGCATTTTATACCATAAAAGTATACTGTGAAATACCTGTGTCGAATTTTAACCCAGTAGGTATCGTGTGTATGTATGCGGCTCCGTGTATGAGCATTAGGGTGGAGCGAAAAATCTTTTTCTCGAAATTAATATTGCCTGAGTCATTATATGGTGCTAAACTGCCTGAAACAAATTGTCACCAAAATTCAGCTCAAAATATTGACACCTTGAGGTTTCACACCTCAAGTGAATATCTGTATAGCCCTTTAAAAATGATTTAAATGCATTTTTAACAAATTATAATAATTAATTAATTGTATAAATAATTAATTTGTAAATTAATATTAATTACTTACGTTTTCATTAGTAAATGTCTTTATTAAAACGTTATTGTCAGATATCATGCTAGAAAGGGCATTTCGTTCATAAATAGCAAATTAAACTTTAAAATCTAATATATGGCAGCACGTATTCTAATCTAAAAACTATGATTGACACGTGGCTTTTATTATGTGGAATGATTCGTTTTTGTGAAAGTTGCCTTTGTTTAAAGCCACTAATGTGCAGACACTATTTTTTTTTACTATGGGGGCAGAGCCCCCCTGCTCGCTACTCTCACCAACCCCCCACGTAATCACTTCGTGAGTCCATTCGGTATCGCGAAACAATCCCTGTTTTATAGCCAATCACAGAAGTAATTGTTTGGCGTTTCCATTCTGGATCGCTTCGCGATCCCTTATTTTCTATGCATTCAATTTTTAGATTCCACGTTATAAAAATGCACTACTCCCCAACTCCTGACCTTTTTATTTCCTTACCTCCGAGACGTAATCATTACAGCTTACAGAGTTTCATAATTATAAGAATTATTAAATTTAAAATTATACATATAGTATTACGAATATTGTAAATAGTTAGTGTTTGTACTTAAAAATAATGTAAATAGTTCAATTAACCTCCATTCATGAGTTAATATTAGTTTTCTTGCATTAGAATATCCCAATTTGTTGATTTTCTGCAAGCAAGTAAACTCTATTGAATTTCAATGAGAGTCTATGGGAATTTGGCGAAATACTGGAAATAGCGCCAAGTTGGCGTCACTTTTGGTGACTTATTTTGGTCGCCAAATTCGGCGATATATCGTCAAGTTGGGGACAAACTTGGCGACGTTTTGCGACAGACCCGTGTCCCCCTCCTTTTGTAACCCCATTATAGCATCAGAAAACTTTGACCAATCAGATGCGTTTCGCAGAATCTACGCAGATTTTCATTGGTCCATTTCCAAAGCGTTACTTTTTTTTATATATAGAAGGACAAGAGAATACGAAAGTTTAATTTAAACATGACCTCAAATGAAAATGAAACTTTTTGTTGTGTTTTTGAATCTCCAGTACAATTGAAAGAGACTGTGTATTGATCGAGTATTCCTCGTATGCTGATTTAATGAAGCATTTCCTACAGATAAAAAATGATCATGGAACGAAATTGTTTAGCTTACCAACGGTATGAGGGAAAAATAGGATCAATTAACATTTCTGCAACTCGAAAATTGAAGCGTTTTAGAGAAAGGCAATGTAGAAAAGAAAATCAGGAATCTACAGCAGAGGATCTGCTGTTATGCTTATAAAATATAATATATATAACAGTGCTTATAAAAATATCAAGGATTTAGAAGATAATGCCGTTTTAGAATCTGATTCAGAATTGGAAGATTAAGACGATTACGTTTATCATGAAGCCAAATGTCTGAAATCAATATCTATGATACTCCCTCACCCTGCAAGACAGGCCAAATGAGAATATCACTGCCAAATCTAGCCGTTTCTTGTGATAGAACGAGAGTATCGGGTAGGGCTATCATTGCATCATTTATGCTTCGTGATATAGGGATTGTATGCAAAGGTACTCCATCCATAGTTATTGTATGCATTAATATAAAGCGAGAACGTCGATTACCCTTTCGGAACAGGTTGCCGTTGGCTGTGAGGGAATGAAAGTCAATATTGGGCCAAAAAATGGCGCACTTCTACAGCTTGAAATCTTTGTTGCCCACAAATTACACTTATTGCTTATTTCATAATATTCAAGTACCTCTACGCCGCCTTTCTCAGAAGATCGACGGAATTGCATTTTGGCAACACCAGTTTTCTGGAACAGTAGGAAAATCTCTGGAAACATGCGAATCCCTTGCTGTGATAAGTTTTGTTTATATGGCAGACAAAATGACGCCATTTTGGTACCAATTAGGTACAACGTTGCGTATATGACATCTGTGCCTAAGGTTTTTCGTTTCGTTTTAAAAAAAAGTAAAAAGTGAAAGCTATTTATTTTAAATGTTTCAGTTTTAAATGAAAATTTTGTATTTATTAAAAAGATAATAAAATACAAATTGAATTATGAATAAAAGCAATATGATACATTTCTTATCATACATTTAAGGAAGACCAAACAGGTCACCAAATTAGTTTAAAATAATAACCTTTTCTAAAATATGAAGAAAAAAATCTGTTATGATTAAAATTTGAGTTGCCATCATTAAAGAAAAGTATATAAAAATAGAAAAAAAGTAATATTTCGAAAACTAATTCGAATTTAAAAATTTTAATACCAGTTTTGAGATCTGCGGATCAAAACGGATTTTTGGTGTTCATTTCATCGCAAAGTATTGCGTATTTTAGGAGAAATCGCCGAGAAACATAATCAGTTGTTTAATTAGTCGTTTCATAGAACCGTTTCATAAATTTGTTACATTTCAGTGGTTTCATGCAATCCGTTTCATAAATTCGTTTCATTAGGATTATATATATTGGATAGAAATATAAATATCTACAGTCGTGGCCGAAAGTTTAGGACCGCCGTTCAGAAACTAGTGTTTTAGGTAGCTTTCTTTACAAAAAAGCTACCTATTGCAGCCGTTCGGAGGAAAGCGATTTCAAAAAATTTTGGTATATTTTCATCGATCATGACCCCCAGACCCCGAAACCACCCTCCGTTCAAAATTGATATATATATATATATATATATATATATATCTGACCTATGTCACACTGTAACTCCCGTAATTATGAACCGATTTCGATGTAATTCGGTGTGTACATAGTACATACCAATGTCTCGACCGAGTTCGTTGGCCAACTTCATCCGCCGTTTTGTTTCAAAATGGCGGCCATTTAAAATTTTTAAAAAAATTAAAACTTGAAATGTGGTACCAAAAAATTAAAAATGGAAAAATATTTTTTTCTTATGTATTTGACCTTTATACAAAGATTCCGGAGCAGTTTTTGTTTCGTCTATATCTTAAAAAATGGCTGAGTTATAGCATTTTGAATTTCTAGCGTGGCTGACATTTTGAAACGTCCTGAATTTTGTCACGCGATAAAAGGCGTATTTATGAACCGATTTGGATGTAATTCGGTGTGTACATAGTACATACCAATCTCTCGACCGAGTTCGTTGGCCAGCTTCATCCGCCATTTTGTTTCAAAATGGCGGCTATTTAAATTTTTTTTTTAATTTAAAATTTGAAATGTGGTACCAAAAAATTGAAAATGGAAAAATATTTTTTTCTTATGTATTTGACCTTTATAAAAAGATTTCGGAGCAGTTTTTGTTTCGTCTATATCTTAAAAAATGGCTGAGTTATAGCATTTTGAATTTCTAGCGTGGCTGACATTTTGAAACGTCCTGAATTTTGTCACGCGATAAAAGGCGTATTTATGAACCGATTTGGATGTAACTTCGGTTATACATAGTACATACCAATGTCTCGACCGGGTTCGTTGGTCAGCTTCACCCGCCATCTTGTTTAAAAATGGCGGCCATTTAAATTTTTAAGAAAAATTTAAATTTGAAATGTGGTACCAAAAATTGAAAATTGAAAATGTATTTTCTTCTTATGTGTTTGACCTTGATAAAAAAGATTCGAGAGCAGTTTTTGTTTCGTCTATATCTTAAGAAATGGCTGAGTTATAGCATTTTGAATTTCTAGCGTGGCTGACATTTTGAAACGTCCTGATTTTTCTCACGTAATAACAGGCGTATTTATGAACCGACTTGGATGTACCTTGGTGTGTACATAGTACATACAAATATCTCGAACGAGTTCGTTGGCCAGCTTCATCCGCCATCTTGTTTCAAAATGGCGGCCATTTAAAAAAATTAAAAAATAAAAAAAATTTAAATGAGATACCAAAAAATTGGAAAATGAAAAAGATTTTTTTTGTATGTGTTTGACCTTAATACAAAGATTCCGGAACAGTTTTTCTTTCGTCTATATTTAAAAAAAATGGCTGAGTAATAGCATTTTGAATTTCTCTTGTGGCTGACATTTTAAAACGACCTGATTTTTGTCACGCGATAACAGGCGTATTTATGAACCTATTTGGATGTAACTTGGTCTGTACATAGTACATACCAATGTCTCGACCGAGTTCGTTGGCCAGCTTCATTCGCCATCTTGTTTCAAAAGGGTTGCCATTTAAAAAAAATTAAATTTAAAATTCAAAATGAGGTATTAAAAAAAATTGGAAAATGAAAAAGATTTTTTTTATGTGTTTGGCCTTGATACAAAGATTCCGGAGCAGTTTTTGTTTCTGAAAATTTGTTCTTTTGTTGATATCTTAAAAAATGGTTGATTTATAGCACTTTGAATTTCTAGCATGACTAAAATTTTGAAACGATCTTGTATTTGTCACGCGATAACACACGTATTCGCCTATTTCGATGTAAGAAGGCATGTGGATAGTATACATCAACACCTCGACCAAGTTCGCTGGCCAGATTCATCAGCAATCTTGTTTCAAAATGGCGTCCATTAAATTAAAAAATATATATATATTTAAAGTGAGGTGCAAAAAAATTAGAAATTGAAAAAGGTTTCTTTCTTAAGTATTTGATCTTGATATAAGGATTCAGGAGCATTTTTTGTTTGTCTTTACCTTAAAAAATGGCTCAGATATAGCAGTTTCAATTTCTATTGTGGTGACATTTTGAAAAATCTGATTTTTTGCATGCGACAGCATTCCTATATATTAACCGATTCCGATGTGAGTGAGCATGTGCACAGCAATTACTAAGGTCTCGACCAAGTTTACTGCTTAGCCTCATCCACCATGTTGTCTTAAAATGACAGGCACTTTAAGAAATTGCCGAATTTGGCAGCCAAATATAAGTTACTTTAAAGAAAAGTAGCTTGGATAAAGCTGACTAATTTCGCGAAACTCTCATTCATTATATTGATAAAAATTAGTATTGAATCTCCTATATTCGGTTTCCACTAAATTGAGCTTCGTGTGTTTGCATGATATAAATTGGCTTTTTTTAAATAAGGATTATGAAAGCTACCTCTTCCTCCCGGCACTGGCCGGAAGGACTTTTGACAATTGAAACCACTTCTAACGTCATAAATCAAATCGATTGCGTCAGATGACATCATTCCGTCTGGCAGTGGAGTACTGTATTCTCTTTTTGTTTGATCTGTGAGTAATAAGCGTCGCAGACGGAATTGTTGATTGTTTTACAAGTTTTGAAAACCTATGAAAATGGGTCGAAAATCATCAGTTTCTGAAGCTCAGCTTGCACAAATTGTTATTCTTCATAATGAAGGTTATTCTGAACAACTAATTAGTGAACTAGTAAGACGTAGTAAGAATGCAGTTCACAATGCGATCAAGAAAATTAAAGAAACAGGGACTTATGTTGAGGTCAAAAGGTGTGGTCGACCTCGTAAAACCACACCATGTCATTAGGAGAGTAGCAGTTCGTAATCTAATGAGTTCCGCAAGCAAAATACGGTCAGCACTGCTTGCAAAAGGTGCGGACGTCAATCGTAGAACAATAAGTCGACGTTTGTTCGACGACTTTCATTTAAAATCCCATAAACCTGCGAAAAAACCCAGGTTAACAGCGGCGATGAGAGCTAAGCGCATGGACATTGCCAAGAAACATGCCAAATGGACAATTCGTCAGTGGCACCTGGTATTTTTTCGGACGAATCTACAATGCAGCAGTTCTCTACACACACGTACTATGTCCATAGACCTCCTGGAAAGCGATTCGATGAACCTTACACTTTACAGACTGTTAAACACTCCCCAAGTGTCATGATTTGGGTTGGAATGTAAATAAACGGAACGGCTGCATTGTTCTTCTTACCACCAGGAATCACTATGAATGGAAAAAAAATACTTGGATTTGTTGAAGGAAAAGTTAGAATTACACATTACCGTTCATAAATGCACAATTTTTATGCATGATGGTGCACCATGTCATCGCTCTAAAATTGTTACTCAGTTCTTGAAGACAAAGAAAATTCAAATCCTTGACTGACCTGGAAACAGTCCCGATTTGAATCCAATTGGAAACTTATAGACCCTCTTAAAGCACAAGGTCTCTGAGAAACTGCCAACAAGTGTTAAGGAACTGGAAAAAGCAATTAAGGAAGTTTGGGTGAAAGAATTACCAACTCCATAGTGCCGAAGTCTGTTAGAGAGCATGCCAAAACGTTTGCAGGATGTAATAAAAGCTAACGGCAGACCAACAAAATATTGATTTTTCTGTAAAATTTGTGTTTAATGAATCTAATTTATATGCGTAGAAATGTAATATTCATGTAATAAACGGAGTTTATAATTTTACGAACGAGTGAGTATTCAATTTATTGTCTGGATCATAATTTTCAGTGGTGGTCCTAAACTTACGGCCACGACTGTATATTGATATTTTTGCACTGTCTCCATGAGAGCAATTGCGCTATCAGGCACGTGGTTAGTTATACTAAAGAATCCGTTGAAACCCGAATCTATTTTTCAGTAAAATGTTACGTTATTACAACCATGAAAATACTTTTTCAGATTTCACGAAGTTGCTTTCTGTGTCCGAAAAATACCAATCATTGTATCAATTACTAAGCATCATATGCTAAATTTTAGAGTAAATGCCCCCACTGTGAATTGTGAAATTGTAGCTTTAAAAAAAAAAAAAAAAAATCCCTGCCGCCTCGGGCCTACAGGCGAAGATAGATTTTGAAGTTGAGTACTAAATTCACCAACAAAACTTAAATCAAAGTTAGAGATAAACCCAGTTCCTTCAATCAGAATGAGCTCAAGGGAGCTAAACATTATGTGAAAATTCGCACGCATGTACATTAGGGTGGGTCGAAAAAACCGAAATATTTATAATCGAAATGTAATAAAGCGGAAAAGTTGCCTTTTGTAATAAAAAATAAATTCTTAAAATATTACACCGATCGGTTAATATATTTTACCGCCACAAAGGGGCTAAAATTTCCAAAAACCGCAAAATGTTTTTTTTCAGTTTTTTTTTTTAAATTATCCAAACGTACGAATGCAATTTCTAATAGGACGCAATAGCTACATGAAGATATAAGAAATGTCCCGGTAAATGTTCATTATGATGATGTTATATCTTTTACTGCCGCAAAAAGACCATATTAAAAAAAAAAAAGTAAAAATTTCAAATATTTATTTTTTTTTTAAATTTTTAAAATTTTTATAATATGTCTAGAATATTTTACGAATTTATTCTTGATTACAAAAGGCAACTTTTCCGCTCTATTACATTTCGATTGTAAAAATTTCCGTTTTTTCGACCCACCCTTATGTACATGGATTAGGTTTAAAAAATAGCTAAAGCAAATTCAGAGAACCTCAAAGGGTTAAAATAAGTTAATATTTCCATAGTCGGGTTTTTATCAGGTTTTAATATGTTTCTTCAAACTCACATGACGTTACATATTCACCTGCTGAGATACATTTTATTTCCAATATGGCGCAATATATATATATATATATATATTTTAATTCGTCAAACTATTTATTTCATTTTGAGTTTTCATGCGGAAATCTTGCTCTAGAAAACTTATGACGTAATATTCAATTTGTTTTCAATTTGTCAAACTATTTATTTAATTTAATTTTCACGTGAAAATCTTACAACTGAAAAGCAATTGTTGTGGTGAGAATTTTATTGCTTTTTTTTAAATTGTTGGCAACTGCTAGAACGAAAAATATTTATTTTTTCCTGTCATTGTTGTGTAAGAGCTGGTTTTATCAGAATCATGTTAAGATGGTATTCAAAATTTTAAACCCTCCCCATTTCCATTCCCTTGGGCCGATTTTGCCTATTTTCAATCCCCGCCGAGATATTATCCATTTCAAAGTTGTTGGCCAGTTTGAAGACGATCCGTGCATAATTGCGACTTTTATCGTGCGGACAAAATTTAGTACATATATATATATATATATATATATATATATATATATATATATATATATACATATATAAACTTTTTAGGTGGGGGTGGTTTTGGGTTCCTGGGGTCATATAATGAAGAGTTATGAAAGAATTTTTCAAAAGTCGCACCATGGTAACGACTGCAATAGGTAGTATTTCTTACGAAATCTACCTAAAAATCCATATATTGTTAATCTAGAATCTTGAGAGAATATACAATTCAAAGCTAGAAGTACAGAAAACTAAAGAACATCAGTAAATTTAGTTTTCAATTCTGGGGTTCGACGGTAACTAAAATATTAAAACTATTATTCTAAATATTTCGATTTTCACTCGTGTTAACATGACAATTTCTATTCCTTTTCAATCATGTATTTTAAATTACCCTAAAATAAGTAAAATACATATTTGAGCATTATAATATGTGCAACATTAGTTTAGAGGAAACCACTGAAAAATAACTCCAATTTGACTTAATTTTTTAATACATTAGAGTCTGAGCAGTATAAATATTCGCATTACTTATATAGCTGCCTATAACCACAAAAATAACAGTGCAGGGATTTATTTCATTTTGTAAATTTTCGTTAAAATACTGTGCGTGAAAGTCTCCGTCGTAAAAGCATATCAACTTCTATGAGTAAAAAAATGGATTAGAATTTTTCACTGAAATGAAATATTATACTTTGACATATACAAATAATATAAATATAATACCTAATTAACGGATCCTATATACCAATATAAGTGGCGGTCAAATGTTTCCGGCCAAATTAAAATTTTTGGTGAATTTGTAAGTATACCCACTATGAAGAAGAATCGCAAAGTGATACTTATACATTTTATTGACATAATATTTAGGAACTTATTTATGGAATAACAAATAAATATCAATAAATTTAAGTGACGAAATTAATTGCGAAGGAAAACGCATGTTCTCAAAAGTTTCCGGCCATCTTGGTAAGTTTCGCAAAAAATGCTGTTGTAATAGAAAATAATAGTGATGAACGTGACATTTACAATTAGTATTTTGCCGCCATATTTTTAGCAAAAAGTACCACGGCGCAGCAACTTGGCATCTATTCAATGAACGGTTGAAGTTCGTGTATGGTAAGTTTTGCCCCTCTTCTTGCAATTTTTGGGAAAATTCTGCTGAATTGGAATATTTATAATTTCGCACACGTTTCTCATGTTCGTTCCAAATATTTTCTATTGGATTCAGATCGGGTGATTGGGCTGTCCATTTCAAAACTGTTTTTTTTTTTTTTTTTTTTTTTTTTTTTTGTGCGAAAGCCACTGCTTGATGAGCTTGTATGCATGATTTGGGTTGTTATCATGGCAAAACAAATAGTTGCGATCCCAATATTTTTCCTCCAATAAGGCAGCAAATGATCCTGCAAGATAACCTTATACATTGCATCATTCTTCTTGAGTCGGATTTCAACTAACCGACCGGCATCTTTTCGGGAAAATGCTCCGCACAGCCTAACATGTCCTCCGCCATGTTCTATTATAGGAACTAGTTGCGTAGCAACCCGTTGTGTTGCTTTTGAATTGCATGAGACAATCGATCTTTTTGCGAAAAATGAAATCTTAACTTTATTGTAAATTTAGAAAGCCACTGCAATATTAATTTTAGTCAATACAATATTTCAAATAATAAGTTATATTTACAATTTAAGTCAAAACTCCCCCCCCCCCCCCAAAAAAAAATGCACATATTCTATAATTTTATTTGCCTAGAGTTTTTCGCTCTTCCAAGATTTTGCTTCGAATTTTGGAGTTCGTAGAAATGATGTCATTTGGTCAACTTATACAAAAATAAATTTGTTTGGACGGATTTATTCAGATGCATTTTATATTTATGAATTAAAATAAATATTTAAAGAATTATTTTTTTTTTTTTATCGCTAAAATTTTCTCTTTTTTTCTCTCGCTTTTTCCATTTTTAATGTCCGCTTCTGAAATGTTTTATTAGCCATCTTAAGGCAATGGTTGAAAATCTACTTTACGACTTTAAATTAAATGAAATTAACGTACGATGTTTTTTTTTTTTTTTTTTTTTTTTTAAATCTTTTGACGTCAAAAAAATTATCTCAATGTTCCAATCCAGAGTCGAATTTGTGTTTCTAAAATAAACGGATTCCTGAAGCTTGAATATGTGTGATTTCGTACTTCATGAAATTTTCTTGAAAACTACAGTCATTTTTTCAATATTTATTCAAATATACGTTAATTTCAATTTAAAAATGATTTCAAACAATGACCTAATAATCCTTGTCATTTTCCCTTTTCTCTCTTTTATCTACAAAAATGGAGCAATTTTAGTTTCCATCATTACAGAAATGTCATCAAAAATAACGTAAAAATTTCTATCTCGAAAACTAAATAAATTTTTAAATTCTACGACCACGTTTAACATCCTCGGACCCATGCCAATAACTGGCGTTAATTGGATCCCCCAACATTCCATATTCTAAGAGGAATAGCTGTGAAATACAAATGGGCAGTCAATTTTTAATATAATAGATCAATGAAGTTTTAATTTCGCTAAAAAAAATAGTCAGGGACAAATGCTGAATTATTTATATTATTTTAAGTGCAAATGGCTTTTTCCGTAATGGAGCCTGTACGCAATGGATAGAGATTAAAAAACATTATTTTTGAAAATTATTTGAAAAGACAATAAATAAATCAATTAAGATAAAGTTTTCAAGAAAATTGCTTTTGAAAGTAGATTTTTCCCCCTATATAACGGGTGTAAAATTTGAAGATGCGCGATGTTTAGAAATTCAAAAAATTGCAGTAGCAAAGATTGCAAATCCGACATTTAATCGTCAAGCGTTGCCATTCTCAAAATGACGTCAGTCGTACGCACGGACATATTTTTCCTTTATAATATAGATAGATTTTCAAACGTAAAGTTCCGTTTGTTAGCTAAAACTTTGCATGTGAAAATGTATTATTTTGGCTTGAGGGTCTAATTTCAGTACCGCGAAGTACAAATTCCAGAAACTGATGTATTTCAGATGTATTCGTGTAAAAATATATAGTTTTATCAAAGAAAAGGATTTTTTCTTTTAAATATGGCACTTACGCCAAGTGTCTCAAATTCGTTATCAGCCGAATGAAAATATATTGTAACATTAGCTGTATGAGCGAAAATGTTTTTTAAATAGTGACGTCATTTTCTGTTCAGACTTAAAATAAAGTTATTTTTAATTGTAATGAGTAAATGGTATCAATAAGTATAAATAAACCCCAATATTGCTTTTTTTCTGCAACAGTGGAAATAATACGATTGCTACCATTTTAATGAAATTTCAAAAAATCTTTTCAAATTAAATTAAAAATATAAAATTGAAAATATTTAAAAAAATAGCTAGTGCGAGGACATCTACAACCGAACAGCTTTCATTTAAAAAAAGAATTATTATCAAAATTGGTACAGTAAAAAGTTCAAGGAAGATGTTTAAAAAAGCTATCTTGTGTTTTCAATATATAGATTATTTTTTTCTCTTTTACTTTAACAGCTGGCTAGCAACTCTATTTCATACAAATTACATTTTAAAGCACATATATTTTTCCCTATTCGGGTCAAAAATTTTAAATTGTTCGACTACATATATGTTAAATTCGTGCTTTTTTATGTATTGTTCTTTTATTTATTTATTGATGAAGCTTTAATTTCGCTGTAGAAAATTAGCGGGAGAGAAATTCTGACCTTTTTTTATGTACAAATTGTTTATTAATATTTCGCAATGGAGCCGGCACGGCAAAATCATTTAATTGATAAATAACAACGAAATAACGCCCAAACTCACTGGGTTTTATTAACAGACGATATTCTTGATATAGCACGTTTTTAATTTTAATTTTTTTAGGGTTTTATGAACAAAATGGCAACAAAAAGATACAGCAATCTACTATTTTCATTTCTCCCTCCCTCCCTTTCGTTTCAACAGAAATGGAGTACTTCAGCTGCCACGATTACAAAAAAAGTAATAAAAACTACAAAAAAATTAATATCATAAAATTAAAATGAGATACAGTTTTCAAACAAATTGCATTTAAAAGAGAATTTTTTTCTAGATATGATACCGCATACGGCGGTGTAAAAATTTAAAATGTGCGATGTTTAGAAGTATAAAAATTTGCAGGAGAGAAAATTACAAAACCAAAATTTTATTTCAAACTTCAAAGTGTTGCCATCGCAAAATGACGTATGCGTTACGCACAGATATGTTTTCCCTTTATAATATAGATAGATAACATATCTCCAGTCATATATTTTGTTTTTAGGTCGTCGGACGTAGTGTCTGCAATTAATCCAAAAAAGGTTGAACTTTTATTAATCGGAAAATAGTACTTTTTTCAATTTTCCCTGTAGTTTTTGTGTTTCTTGGCAAACGCCAGTCGGACACGCTGATTTTTTTTTTCTTTTTTTTTTAACACTGACTCTTCCATAAAGTCATACGTCACGTAAGCTTATTAACACGGTAGACCGACTTATTTCGGAAATATTTCCACTCCATAACTCGAGGGATATTGCAGTGGCATTTTTATGCGGACCATGAACTGCTTTTCTTTTGATAATTCTGTCCACGCGAATAGTCGTTTTCCTGTGTCTCCCGGACCGAGTCAAGTTCTGAAGGCCATGGCCATCTTTGTATCTTTTAAAATATCATTCAGAGTAGATTGTTCGATCGATAACTTTGTCGCAGGGTCACAACAGGATTGGTCCTTTAGCGAAGAACAAATCACTCGTTTACGAACAATGATTGATGAACTTTTCATTTTTGAATTTCAACGTTATTCACGTTGATTAATTAACAAATACGGCAAAAACAAGGACTTTAATGATAGCAAAAACTAACGAGTGAAGAATGTCGGAAACGTTTGCACACGCGAGTTTCGAATTCTTCTCTTTTGCATCAAGTATCTTCAATATCCAATAAAAAGGATCACGTGGTCAGAGGTAATTTGCATATTCCTAACTTTTGGGACAAATGCGCTTCTTCTTCACTGAAGAGTTCTGGCAAACAAATCAAATAAACTAACTGGCATGGAACATTTGACCTTCACTGTGTATTTTCAAAACCGATTTTAGTTGTAAAGAAAAAGTTTCAATTGCAAACGTTCTAAATGCCGTTTTAAACAAACGGGTATCTTTTAAAAAATTATTACATTAATTTTCTGAGCGAAGCGAAGGCTAATACTCATCGACACATACAGCTACGATGGATATTAACGTCATGTCCTACTAAATAAAAAGCCTAATAAAAATCTTTCGTCAAGCATAACTCAAAAAATATTTGTCGCATTTCGTTTCTGTTTGCACCAGAAGGTACCTATGAGGGTCGCCTACTGAATGCACCTACTATGAAAAATAAGTTCCAAATCGTTTAAAAATTATATATATATATATATATATATACATATAAACTGATAAAAAAGTACAATTTATCTGCATACGTCACACGAATTTGGTGTGCGTCACTTTCAGCGGTTGATGTTTTCGTAGACAACTGGTTTGAACACATGGAGCAAATAAAAAAAAATACGCACGCAGTAATATTCAAGTGACATAAAACATATTTAAATTTCATCAAATAGGGAAATAAATCTGTTTTTTGTTTTCCCATTTAAAAGAAAAAAAGGCATAAAAACTTTGATTTGAGATTTTGCGATAATCTCTCAATAGCATTTTTTAATCGCCAAAAGCATATTCATATTTCGCGTTAAAATTAGAAACAATTATATGATGTGTAATAAAATATTTTGCTTTATAGCATCATTTCTTCTTATTTTCTGTATTTCTTTTTTTTTTTTTTTAACTTACAACTATATTTGTCTGTGGCACTCAAATCTTGTGATTCATTTTTCAACCACTTCCTGTTAACATAGAGTTTTGAAATTTGGAATATATATGTATTCCTGAGGACAATATATGAATTGGACATTGATTTTTTAAAATTCGAACCCTAAGGGGGCAACGATGGGGGGGGGGGGGTGAATTACTGAATGGTTACTTTTGATTTTCTATAGAGTAATCAGCATTAGCTGCAACATTGAGTATTTGTTGAAAAGTAAAAATGACAGGTTTACCACGATATCGCCAAAGTTTGGCCAACTTGGCGAAATATCGCCAAATTTGGCGACCAAAAAGTTTCTATATAGGAAGCCAACTTGGAGATAGCTGGCTAACTTGGCAAAATTCCCATTTTAATCCATTTATTATCCATAATTGAAATCACCGAATTAAATTTAAACTCCGTGCATTTAAGGATTTTTTCAAGACTTTTCTAATATTTAGTGCATTTAAAAAACATATATATTTTCTAAATTGTTGTGAATTTTAATGAAAGCATGATTTAAAAAAACAATTTGCATTTATATTAATTTCTTTTTAGTCTTTAAAAATGAAATTTGTACTTTTCCTGTATAAGGGCCTTGGCGAGGTAGAGAAAATGGTTTTGGTGAGACGAGTAAGCATTTTATGCATATTTTCGTGCAACATATTCGTTGTTTTATGTACTCAAGCAATTTTTTAAAGATTTATTTTGTGTTAACAAGCCACTTACCGATTATTATATACAAACAAAAGTAAATTGTATTTAAAAAGCAACGATATTATATATATATATATACCCTATATATATAATGAATCGAATTGAAACGAATTTATGTAACGATTCTATGAAACGACTGACTAAACAACTGATTACGTTTCACGGCGATTTCTCCTAAAATATGGAATGCTTTGCGATGAAATTAACACCAAACATCCGTATTGATACACAGATCGCAAAACTGGTATTAGAATTTTAAAATTAGAATTAGTTTTCGAAATATTAATTGTTTTTCTAATTTTAAATACTTTTTTTTTCTAATGATGGCAACTCAAATTTTAATCATAACAGACATTTGTTTTCATATTTTAGAAAAGGTTATTTTAAATTAATTTGGCGACAAGTTTGGCATCCCTTAAATGTATGCATAAAATGCATCATGTTACTTTTATTCAGAATTCAATTTGAATTTCTTTATCATTTTATTTAATACAAAACTTTCATTTAAAATTGAAACTTTTAATATAAATGACTTTTACTTCATTCTTTTTTTTAAACGAAACTAAACGAAAAGAAAAATATTAGACACAGATGCCATATACGCAACGGGGTACCTAATTGGCGCCAAAACGGTGTTATTTTGCTTGACATTGTAACCCGGCTATTGTTGCTTATTTATTAATAAATGTTTATTTGAATTTATTTTCTTTTCATTTACAAAAAATGTTATAAATTGTTCTGTTCTATAGTTAATTATTTTTTTTATTTATTGTTATTTCATTTTAAAAATAACAGAAAATAATTTGAAATACATATGTAACAGGTATTTGAAAACGAAGTTTTCGCCAAATTGTCGTAAAAAAAATCACGCCAAACCCGGTGCGTATGTGACAATGCAAAAAATCATGAGATTTAATTTCCACTTCAAAACAATGTTTTAATGTTATTACGTCGACCAATTTCGCCAAATTATATAAATGGCCAAATTATACAAATTGACATATATATTTTTTTTTTATTTTAAATAACAAAAGAACAAATAAATTAGCATAACATTAATCAAAATACAAATAAAACGTCGAAATAAAAACCACTTGATGGCGTGAACATGTTTAACTTCCTTAAAGTCAAGTGAATGTAATATTTACGATCAACCATTATTGGCATTTAATCTTATAGTTTGGCGACAGGTTTTTGGTCGATGGGATAACCAAGTAGTACCGTTTTAATTTACCACTCGAAAAATAATAATGCTAACTGGTGAGTTAAAAAAACTATTGGCGAGATTTTCACCCGGCTAACATAAAAGTACCAGGAATTCTTTGTGATCATGGCAACTTTTATATAGTTTTATTTGAAAAAATAATTTTGATTCTTTAATCCAAACGGAAACCTTTCTTATGAAAAGCGAAGGAATCAATGGCCACCTGGAATATAAAAAGCGAAGGTATCCGCCTGGAGCTGTTGATGATAGTCACATGACTTAGGCTATTATTATAGAGATTGTTTTCAATTTTAAAAAAACAGCGCAAATAATATTTCCTAACGATTAAAAAATTTTCACTTGACTATTAAAAACAGAAAAAAAAAACTTTAAAATTACTATTAAATGAGTACGTGTTAAAGGCTGGAAAATATTGAAAATTATATCCTGAAAATTGTATCTAACAAAAACATAGCTGTGAAAAAAGGGAGCCAAGTTCTGTAAAGACAATGGCAAGAAAAGAAGTGATATCTAAGTGGGTGCCAAGTTCAAATAAAATTCACTCAAACTTACCTACTGAAGTATTATAGCATTTTTTAAATTGTTTAGAAATAAAAATTATTGATAGCATATTAATAATGAATCTAGAACTTGGCAAGTTTTTACCTACAAGTCATTTATTTTTATTAATGACATTATTATATCTAAACTTGTTATTTCATGTTTGAAAGCCTTCATTTGAGTGAGCTCCTTCCCCTTGAAGGATAGTGTGATAAAATATATCCCACCTAATTTTAACTGCAAAATGCCACATTGACACTAGAATTCAGGACTAAAAAGTTAATTTTATTAAATACGTGAAAAGAAGCTTTTATCCATTTTGAAATAAATTTGTTTTTAAATTCTGGTGTGATTGAATCATTTCAGCATGTCACGAACAAAAGCTCTTTGCCCTTGAAGGGTTAAAAAGGGGTGCAGTCTCTAGACCAAGAACCAAGAACAAGCGTAAAGGTAACTGCCTCTTTCTCAGGCCTTGCCTGAGGCCCTCAGGCTTTGCCATCTCAGGCCTCTTTCTCAGGCCTAGTCTGTTTGCATTGAGGTTTCCGAAGGGTGGGTGCTAGAATGATAACCAAAGACGAGCGGGAATGTATTTGTGTATTTATTGGTTTATCAAATCTTTAACATGAGTCATTTGTTTATAATAATAACTAAATAAATTTTTTTATAATGACATTGTTGTTAATCATCATCATTTTATTAAGACATGAAATTGATAGGCATAGCATTTATCAAAAACTTGCCAAGTTCTAGATTTATTATTAATATGCTATCAATAATTTTTATTTCTAAACAATTTAAAAAATGCTATAATACTTCAGTAGGTAAGTTTGAGTGAATTTTATTTGAACTTGGCACCCACTTAGATATCACTTCTTTTCTTGCCATTGTCTTTACAGAACTTGGCTCCCTTTTTTCACAGCTATGTTTTTGTTAGATATCATTACTTTTTGTAAAGTTACAACATATTTAGACACTTTACTTAATGTTTTTTAATGTGTTTACATGAGACTATTTTATTCACCAAGCAACATTCAATTTTAATTTAAATTTCCTACAACAAACTATTTGGCTGTCAATTTGCGGCAGAAATCTATATTTTAATACTGCTACACCGAATGCATGTTTTGAAACGAAATGTATTGATTCGAAATTTTTATTGTTTCTGAAACAACAATTCCTATTAAATTCCTATATTAAATTTTCCTATTAAATTTTCCAATTAAATATCCTATAGCTGGGCCTGCTTTTTTGTACTGGAAGTGAAAAATAAAGTTATGTGCTTATGCCACACTGACTATGTATCATTCATCCTTGGGTGCGGGCAAAGAGGCAGTGCAGAGGAAGGACATTGTCCCTCCCTGGATTTTTAAATTTAATTAACTAAATAAACTTTTCTCTGATGATTTTGAAAATAACAAGAGGGTAAGTGTGATCACAGATCGCACAGAGGGTTTTGTTTAATATTCTTTTCAAAACACTTTATCCTTTTGAAAAATCTGTTAGTTCCACATTTCGCAACCAGGGGCGCACTCTATTCTAAACAAACCTCTATTCGAACGAAACTCCGTTTTACATACTATCCGTAGATATATTAGTCGAGTGAATTGAGCCCATAGTACCCGAGATAAGTAGGTGCACCTGGCGATAAAAAGTGGAACTAAAATATGTAAGACTATGGTGCATAATATGAAAGAATGGTCAAAGGGGTGTCAGCAAAAGTTGGAAAAGTGCTCCCCGGGTGAAAAGGGCGGATGTTAGAAAAATTGCTTAAAATACACAAGTTAGAGCCCGGAGAAGTAAATAATATAAGACTTTTTGAAAGTTTTATGATTTGTCGTGTGCTCTGACGTATTCAGCTATACGTATGCAAAAAGTCATGTCTAACTTAATTAGGGACTCCCTTAGAAAGAATTGCTTAAAATACATATGTGGTAGCTCAAAGGGTTAAGCGTAAGACTTTTTCAAGATTTTATGATTTGTCGCCTAGCCTTAGGTGTTCTGCTTTAAGTATGCAAAATTTCAAATCTGCAATTTAATAAGGGGCTCAGTTAGAAAGAATTGCTTAAAATACGCATGTGGAAGCCCAAAGGTTAAATGTACGACTTTTTCAAAATTTTATGATTTCCCGTTTGATGTGAGGTGTTCAGCTATAAGTATGCAAAATTTCACGCCTCCAACCTAATTAGAGGCTCACTTTGAAAGAATTGTTTAAAATACACATGGGGGAGCCCAAAGGGTTAAATGTACGACTTTTTCAAAATTTTATGATGTCTCGTTTGATGTGAGGTGTTTAGCTATAAGTATGCAAAATTTCACGCCTCCAACCTAATTAGGGTTCACTTAGAAAGAATTGTTTAAAATACACATGTGGGAGCGCAAAGGGTTAAATGTACAACTTTTTCAAAATTTTATGATTTGTCGTTTGATGTGAGGTGTTCAGCTAATTTTATGTACAATTTCACGCCTCCAACCTAATTAGGGGCTCACTTAGAAAGGATTGTTTAAAATACACATGTGAGACCCCAAAGGGTTAAATTTACAACTTTTTCAAAATTTTATGATTTGTCATTTGATGTGAGGTGTTCAGCTGTAAATATGCAAAATTTCACGCCTCCAACATGTATAGTTTCTGAGAACGGGCTCTGTGACGGACAGAATATCTCAATTTGTTGATTTTCTGTAAGCAAGTAAACCCAGATAAACCCCCAGTAAGTAGATAGGTTTACAATGGAAGTCTATGTGAATTTGGTGAAATATCAGAGATATCGCCAAGGTGGTGTCACTTTTGGCGACTAATTTTGGTCGCCAAATTTGGCGACATATCGCCATGTTGGCGAGAAACTTGGCGGTATTTGGCGACAGAACAGCGTCCCATCCTACGGCAAATTAAAATTTCGCCTAATAGACGCAATGGTAAAGTAAAAATGGGCACCCCCAGGTGGGTAATTAATCGATTTTCACAATTTTTTTATTTTTTTCCTTAGTTTTATAGTGTAAACGAACTTCGCACCAAATTTGAAGTCTGTAGCTGCAGTAGATATACGAGATCTTTTTGATGAGTGAGTCAGTCAGTCAGTCAGTCAGTGGTAAAATTATCGGATATCAGACATTTTCAAATGTCATTATCTCGGAAACTAATCATGCGTTATTTATAAAATTTTGGATTTTAGGTAATTAGGGTGGCCTTACTACACATTTCGTATAACAAGTACGTAGGTCTCATAGATTTTCAGTTGTAGAGCATTGAAATTAGACGAAAACAGCTCGAAATGGTTCGTGTAAATAACACACGGCTATGTCAGGCGAACTTGGCTGACACACTGCCGTGTGTCTAGATTTGCACATGAATATTAAAAGGGAAAGGAAACTTAAATAATAAATACATTAATATGCGTTTAACCCTTTCACTGACAAGGCACTTCTATTCGTAAAATCTTGAAATCAGTGAATGGCACTAGAATTTACAAGCACATTTCGAAATACAAAAATGCTTTTTTTCACTTACTTAATAAAAGGGAAATTTTCATCCGAATATTCTGGTGCACCAGAATTTACAAACAAATTTACCCAATATTCTGATGCTAATGTGGCATTTAAGAATTAAAATTAAGTGGTCCAAAAATGAATCACCAATTAAAGTATCAAGTGGGGGGGGGGGGGGTTAAAGCAGCAAATTTTAGTAATTGTATTATGTGAATCGTTTTATAACGCTGTTAAAGTATACCGAGAGACAAAGACTGTTTATTTAATTCATTTTTTTTAGCTTCATTTCAAATGTTTAACTGATCTTCTTTAACCAAACACGAAAACAACTATTGGATGTCTTAACAGTAACTGATTCTACCTTAAATTTTTGCAATCACAGGGAATTGAATGGAAACACGTTTACAGGGAGATCGCTACAGGTTTTTTCAGTATAATTCAATCTTCTCTAATCTTTTTAAAACCGATCAGATTAGCGTGCTTTTAGATTCTACAGTGTCTGAACGGGGGTTGGCGAGCGTAGCTTGCAGGTGGCAGAGCCCCCTAGTATATATATAAATAAAATGTTTATATTTATGGCACAGATGCCATAAACGCACCGGGTTTGGCGTGATTTTTTTATGCCAATTTGGCGAAAACGCCGTTTTCGAATACCAGTTACATATAGCGTGCTATAATAGTACATTATTTTTTATTTCAATGTGAAAACAAAATAAAGTGATAAACAAAACATTTTCTGGAAATAACAATAAATAAATGATATAATTATAGAATAAAACAATGTATAATATCGTTATATATGGTTACATCAGTGGTGGCTCGTGACTGGCATTTTGAGGGACACTAAATCCATAGCTCCAAATTTATTCTTCTCTTACCACTATTGCTTTAAAAGAAATATTTGCCATATTTGTTGGCAGAATATTCGACCATTAAACAAGATAATCTTTTTCATTCAAAAAATAATGGTACGAAAAGAATAATAATGCCCGCCATGCATTTAGTGCTCCAAAATATAACAGTCACGAGCCGCCACTGGTTACCATGTCAAGCAAAGTAACACCACTTTGACGCCAATTAGGTACATCGGTGCGTATATGACATCTGTGCCATATTTACTTGTAAAAATAAGCATAAACGTTCATCAGGTTTGTTTTCATAGCTATTTATATCTTTTTGCAACAAATCTCACTTTTTGAGGCGAAACTGCACAAATATTAAAAAAAAAAAAAACTAGAAAACGGGAAGTCTGTTTTATCAGAATTTAGTGGCACCCTCGAGGAAAATAAAATATATAAATATGGATAGTACAAAACATATTTCAGTTTTAAGACTTAAAAAACACGCTTTTATTTTGTGCAGAATGACGTCATCCGCATCCGCTGAAGAATTCTTCCTTTACGATAAAGTCTTAAACAATTTCTACAGTAAAGTACGCATAGGACGTCACTATCGCTGAATAATACACAAATCCAAAAAAGAAAAAAAAAAAAAAAAGAGATGTCGTCATTCAAGAAACTCTACAAAAAAGTCGGCTATCTCATGATTCATATGCCCTCATTTGTTTGCAATATTAATGTAGTTACTTAAAATTAAATTTTGAAACAGAAATCATTCATTTATATCTTTTCAAAATAGCACGTATTTTAATTACATTTTTTAAACAGTTGTTAAGGGAAAAGGGCAACAAAAAGGTATAATTACTATTTTCTAACTATTTCCCCCCTACTTCCTACAGAAATGGAGTACTTGAGTTGCCAGAATTAAACAAATGCTGCTAAAAACTACAAAAAAAAAATAATATTTCAAAATTAAATTGAGATGCAGTTTTCAAACAAATTGCAATTAATAGTACATTTTCTCCCCAATACGACGATATAAAAATTGAAAATGTGCGATGTTTAGAAGTTAAAAATCTTAAAATAGTAGAATGGAGAATATTAAGTTAAATTGAAGTTAAATTGCAGTACAGTATTTCGTAGTACTTAGTTATCCCGTCGACCAAAAATCTATCGCCAAACTATAAGATTGAATGCCAATAATGGTTGATCGTAAATGTCGCATTCTAAGTACCTTATTACCATGCATTTAATGCTTTCCATGGTACTTCGCTGTTATATGGACTTTGGCGTTTTTGTAAAAAGCGCGCAATTAGGGGTTAAGAAAGTGAGATTTTTTGCCAGATCACTATGAAAATAAAACAGAATAAGTATTATACGGGTTTATATATATATATATATATATATATATATATATATATATATATATATATATATATATACATATATATATATATATATATATACTAGTATTAAAAAATGCTCTAACGAGCAGCAAAAAAGGCTAATATGTTTTTAAGTATGGAAAAGGGTTTGACAAGTGCTTCTAATTGAGCATGAAAAAGGACAAGGGGTCCCTTCTTGGCTGCAGCTCACTGTCAATGCCAACTTTGAAAAAATCATATTTGCGCTTATTCCATATAAAATAAATTCGCAGTACTTTAGTAAAACTTTCCGTCGTGCTTTACATGTTAACTGCACTGTTCCACTATTGTACTGCGCATGCGTCTGCAATGCAACTTTGTACAGTGCACTGTGTACCAATATTTCTCTACAAATTATACTACACTGTACACTCCTATTATGCTTTTAAACCTCAGCGCACACTCGCACTGTGCTTTTGTACCTCCGTATTAAAGGTGTATGCGTCTAATGTTCGTTTATAATTTACATATGCACTGTTGCACTGCATAGTACATCTTACAGCCACAGCCACTTCGATATAATTACAACAATCAATGAATGCATTATACTGTTATGCGTGCACGTGTGGAATTGTTCCTGTGCAGAGTGCTGCAACAGTCTGCACTGCACTACAAATCAGTTTTCTGTACAGTTCTACACTGCGGGCGTGCTTGGTGGCACAGCATGAGTGTGATATGCTGCAGGAACTAAGATTTTTGGTACTATGTCGCCTTACATTCATATTTAATCAGGCTACGTCTTTACTGGCTGTGTCTTTACACTACATATTTTTATCGTAACTGTGGCTGATTTTTTTTTTTTTTTTTTATATGGAAAAAGCGCAAATATGATTTTTTCAAAGTTGGCATTGACAGTGAGCTGCAGCCAAGAAGGGACCCCTTGTCTTTTTTCATGCTCGATTAGAAGCACTTGTCAAACCCTTTTTCATACTTAAAAACATATTAGCCTTTTTTGCTGCTCGTTAGAGCATTTTTTAATACTAGTCATTTAAATTTTTTGATAATTATATATTGAATATAAATAAACCTGTGTTGCTTTTAAATATTCCCAATACTTTTTTTCTTATTTCGCACAATAATGCACTATTTAACCAAGTAATGCACACTGTTTGAAGAGATTCAAAGTTTTTAAATCAAATTCACGTTATTTTTATTCATAATTTAATTTACTTGGGCTCCCTTAAATATAATAATTATAATTCCTTAAACTTATATTATTTTTTGTTGCATTAAAATATCTCAATTTTTTGATTCTCTTAAAACAAGTAAACCCTGTTGGTTTACAATGGAAGTCTATAGGTATTTGGCGATATATCGCCAAGTTGGCGACAAACTAGGCTGTATTTGGCGACAGAACAGGGTCCAGCCTATGGTAACTCCCCTTATAGGTATGGAGATGCATTAAATGCTGTTCTATAAACAATGAGATGCGTTTCATTCGAGCGTTGCCATTAAACAATTAACAAATAACCGCGATTTCTGTGACACATACAATAGCGTAATATATATATATATATATAGATTATCGTGGAAATCGAAGGCTGAGGCCACATCGCATTGTTTAGCTAAACCGGTTATACTAACATCGTTCTCATGTTTTGCTACAATTTCTTTTATTGAACAATAATTCGCTTAAGCTTCTTACTACTGCTATCACTAAGCACTTTTTCATTCTTAGAAGCCATAATGAGAGGTTATATTAGCGCAAACCTGAGTAAAAGTAAAACAAAAAGTTATTTTTTTTTTTACAGTAACAAAAGTACACAAAGCACTCTGATATGCACACCTTACTCCAAACTTGACTAATAACAATAGTTATGTGAGGGTTGCCAACTGAGCTATTCGGCAGCCTTGGTCGTGAGCCGAGATATTGCACGCCCACCGAGTCAAATTTTGATCACCGAAGTTGGACATAAACCGAACTGGTCATAAACAGAGGTGGTTGTGAACAGAGGTTCCACTTATATTTTGACCTATAAGTTTGCAAATATGGCATTATTTATATATTCGATGGCGATGATCATTAAGCATCTTGGCGATTTTGGCGCTGAAACTCACCGATTTCAAAGTAACGTTCCGAAGTGTACTTGAATCGCCACAGACGTCATAGGAACATCACGTTGACTCGATTTTTTTCTGACGCCAGTGTAATATACGCACAGGGGTACTACTTACTGGCGCCAAAGTGTTGTTATTTTGCTTGATATGGTAACCCGAATGTTGTTGTTTATTTATTAATAAATTGTTTATTTACTTTTATTTTCTTTTTTAAATTTATATAAATGGTTTTGTTAATTGTTATTAATTAAACTTTTTTAAATTTATAGTTAATCCCTTTTTAAAAATATATGTGTAACTGGTATTCGAAAACGAGGTTTTCGCCAAATTGGCGTCGGAAAAAATATCTCGCGAACGTGGTGCGTATATGACATCTGTGCCATACTTGGTACAACTTGATTATAATGTCGACCAATAAATTATCGCCAAACTATAAGATTAAATGACAATAATGGATCATAGTAAATGTTACTTTCACTTGACATTAAACACGATACACGTGTTTGTTACGTCATCAAGTGATTTTTAATTCAAGTATTGGCGCAGATGTCATATTGGTGCGATTTTTTTGACGCCGCCAATGTCATATACGCACCGGGTACTTAACTGACGTCAAACTGTCGTTATTTTACTTTATATGGTAACCCGGATATAGATGATATATTAACGAGGTTTTCGCCCAATTGGCGTCGGAAAAAATCGTGCCAATATGGAGGGTAAATGACATTTGTGCCCAAGTTTTTATTAGTATATTTATTAATGTATTACTAATTTATTTATTCTTCCGCTATTTAAAATAAAAATTATGTCAATTTGTATCATTTGGCGAATAGTTTGGCGAAATTGATCGACGGGACAATCAAGTAGTACCGTATATTTTTGCACTACATTTTCGACAATATCTCAAGCAAGGGTCTCTGTTTCTGAACGGTCAAAGCACCGGTCTGCTAATCGCTTGCGAGCGTAAGAGATTGTGGGTTCGATTCCCGCTGGTTCCATTGCACACATTCTTTGTGTGGAACCCCCAGGATGTATTTCTCTTGTGTTGTAATATTTCCTTGTGCTATGTTGTCTCCGACTTATAAGCGGGCTTTCATGTCAAGCACACAAGTCGTATGTTTGTTGTTCAATAAATAAATAAATAAATCTCAAGCAAAAGTACCTAAAGTTAAACGAAACCCTAATTATTTAAGACACAGATGTCATATACACAACGGGTTTCGCGCGGGGTTTTTTTCTGACGCCAATTTAACGAAAACCTCGTTTTCGAATAGCAGTTACAGATATATTTTTAAATTACTTTCTGTTATTTAAAAAATGAAATAACAATAAATAATGAAAAGTTTAATTAATAACTATAGAACCAAACAATTTATATACTTTTGAAAAATAAAATAAAAATAAATAAAAAAATAATGGATAAATAAACAACAATAGCTCAGTTACCGTATCAGGCAAAATAACTCCATTATCGCGCCAGTTATGTACTCTGGTGCGTATAAGACATCTCTTCCTTATTTAAAATAGATGGAATGGTATTTTTTAAGGTATGTTTAGTATGTGAAGTATTTATATTACTGCATACCTATCGCTTGTGTAAGTCAGGTTGTTATGATGATAATTAAAAAAAAAAACTTGCATTTAGCTTCTGAACAGAAGGTTGGGATTTACTCTGTTTTTTTTTTTTTGTTTTTTTTCCTATCAACTCGTTTGTGCTCCATTGTGTCTATTACTCCACTTCAAAATATTAATCAAGAAAGTTTATATATATATTTATGAAAATTATGCATTATCTGCTTAAGTTGACGTCGGTTTCAAAAATACAAAAATCTGTCAGTTGAATTTCAATATTTATTGACTTATAAAAACAAATGTACACGTGTTATCCTTTTTTTTATTATTGTACTGCGTTTTAGGGAGTGGCAACACGAAAAAATTATTGAATTAGAAAATGAAAAGGAGAGATTTCTATAATTTTATGGATACATTATAAAAGACAAATTCGATTTTCTCAGCGACCGTCAAACATACAAAGATGGAAAAAAAACCTATTCTAAGTTTTAACAAGAGGATCAAAATAAAACAAAAACAAAATTAATCCACCCACTAGAACGTTAGCTACACTTTGTTGAATTCTGTGTCTTCATTTTTTCGTTTAAGGTTAAATAAAAAACTACTGAAAGCTACAGTAATTTTTTAAATGCTATCAGTTTATTCGTCTCGCCGATTTCTATCTTTCAAAAGAAAAATCATTGTCGTACGCCAACTGGTTCGACAGAAATTTAAGAAAGTCGTTTGCATTTTCTATTTCTTAATCATATTATAGCTTAACGCTGCCGCGTTTGCTATGATTTAAAAATGCATATCCTAACACGTATTAGATAAGTCAAATATGTTTGTATGTAATCAAATATATAAAAATGAAAATTTGTCTATATGTCTGAAAAATGTCGCTATATAAAACACTGCAGAAACAAAAAACTTTCGAAAATTTTCTATTTCTGTGTTACTGCTGAGCCCAAAAATTTGAAATTTTGCTTCGGGTTAGTTTTAAAATATAAAATTGTGTCTATGAATAGTTTCTAAAAAGTTTAAAATTTAAAAAGATGAAATGAACGGAAAGCGATCGCAGTTACCATTAATTTGGAATTATTAGGAATAGCAACTATAAATATTTCATAATGCTGCATTTCCTCCACAAAATAAGCAATTTAATTGCAACAAAACTGATAGATACCGACCTAGCATTAAATAAATTGTGTAAATATTGAATAAAGACCTGTATGAAACAGTGAGTAGGTTGCCCGAAAGTACTTGTTAAAGTGTTCCTTCTCTAGGTTTTTCTCTCTCACGCCAAGGCCACTAGCAGAGGGAAGTGCCGTTTTAAATGTGATATGAATTCTTTTTCTGATTCATTTTTCTAGACATTTTTTCATAAGGTCATATTCTCAATTGTCATTAGATTTTTTATATATTAACTTATTCTGGTGAAATTTCATAATCGGGTTCATATTGGCGGATTTTACCTTGCATGATTTGCTGAAAAAATATGTATGGATTTGTAAATTACTTCAAGAGACACTTTCACAGCTCAAAGGTTATGCAGACGATATATTCAGATCTTGTGTCATACATTATGTTACATTTATTGCCGATTTCCTTTATTTAATACATGTTAAATACAGCTCAACTTGTGCAGAATATGTTTGAAAACAAAACAATACAGCGTATGTAGTGGACAGCATATACTCATCATTTAAATCCGATCGAGCATATCTAAAACACACTTTAACGCCGCATTGCATACCACTGTTGATGTGTTTGGTATTTTGATACTATATCCGATTTTGAAGAGAAAATTCCTTATCTCTTATCGACAACCTCATTGCATCCGTGGAAAACAGATATATTACATTATTAACTATTCCGGGGGAGCACACAGCATATTAAGTATAGTCCATTCGTTTTAAACATCATATATTTGTCATTTAAAGTTACTCAAATTGGTGCGGAGCGTCTGATTATGCTCTTGTCATCATTTTATACAGTTAAAATTTCGATATAAGATAATTTAGTGTTTCATTTTCTATTTTGCATTTAATATATTGCGTACTTTCAATTTTATATCTATGCATGGCTATCTTGCATGGTTTGCTTTCCCATTTTTTAAACAGTGTACACGAATTTATATGTAAGATTTTTCAATTCTACGATTCGTTTATTTTCATCATTTCAATTTATCGCAGTATTTGGAAAATTAAAGATAATATCTCATTTTCTTTGCTTCCACATTTTATTATTAAATTATGTTCTCAGCAATATCGCTCAGACTAATCCCTCTGAGGGAAGTCCTAATATTTTATAACGCCCATTTGCCCTATAAGTTACAAATAAAACTTTATCCGTGCCTTTACAAGCAACGCAGTAAACATTGCAATCTTCGACAATCAGAACCTCTTGATATATGATACATTTAAAATTGTATTTTTTCGGCTACTTCTGGCAATCAAAACTGAATAACCCATTATCAATACCTGAAAACACTGAAAACATATTAAATTCAAAAATGAAAATTTGTTGCGAAATGAAATTTCTACTGTTTTAGTTATTAGGGCACGGTAAAAATTTTTGGTATATAAGCATGTAGATTCATAATACCAAATAAAAAAATAATTTCGCAACTTAAAAGAAAGCTACTTTCACATAAATTGATTTTCATGAGATGTAGAGGAGTGACTCCCTATCAATATATTAACCAACCCTCTCATCGTCTCGAAAATCATGATGCTCTTCACCCGACTAAACAATATTATTTCTATAGCTTAAGGGGTCTCGGGAGACATAAAATTGGAAAAAAAGAAAAAAAAAGGATCTTTTCAATGTTTAATACCTTAAAATGTATATAAATTTAAAACATTATTTTTACTAGAAATGAAAGATATAAGTATTACATTCATTTCATGTATTTAAAAATAGAAAGATACAGAATTAGCATTCCAAAGTGTCAGAATTTTGACGAGCAAAAAATTTATATATTAGTTTACGTGCATGATTACAAAATAAATTTTAAAACTAGAATGAAAATTTTGTGGCATACTTAAACATCAGACAGTAATAATTACCTTTAACCTAAATAAATTTCTATTTAAAGCATTATTATACTATTTATGCAAATTCGTACTTATCTATTAGAAAATTTTGAAAATTGTAACATTATAATCACATAAAAATATTTTTTTAGCTATAAAAAGGAAATTTTATGTTCAGATTATTATGACTTACATGAAACATATGTTTTGAAAATTTCCTTAAAAATTATTCAGAAGTTTTTGAGATATCCTGCGAGTTATGCCCAAAAATGTCATTTGAAGAAAAAAAAAAAAAAAAAAAAAGACTTCAAAATTTCCGAAACACCGCTGCAGCTCTTGAGCAGGTGTAATTCTAAAAGTCATAACTGTTGTTCTAATGGGAATTTCAAGGAAACAATTATATCAAAATGTTCAGAAAAGATAGGAGTTATCTAAAAGGACATCTAAAAAAAAAAAAATGAAAATTTTGAAGCTTTAAGATTCCTGAGACCTCTTAGGGAATTCATACTTGCACGGGGATTGCTTAAATGCAGGCCTCATTCAATAAATACAAATTGGAAAAGTTGTATAAACATTTCTAAGCTGTATTTTGAAATTTTGTAAAAGAACTTTTTTTGAAACTTGAATACTATTTTTTTTCATTTTATTCTAAATACCCACGTGTATTGGTTTCATTTTTTCTCCGAACATAAATTAAAAAAAATAACTGACAAGGAAAGTGTTGATGTCACATCTCGAATTGAAACCGTTAATTATCAAATAATGTAGAGCAACATTAAAAACATTTCTGCAATTGGAATTATAACTCTTAAACAAACGGCTTGGGAATTAGATCGTGTGAAGCCTTTGTAAATTAAAATATTTATTATAAGAATTACACAATTCATAACATTAGGAGATTGCTCGAATTCTGGTGCATTGTGTTTCAATGTGTACCCAAGTTATTTTAAATGGCGAAACACAGCAGAATTGTAAACATTTTGTCTCTAAGCAATCCCCTCAGCAGTAATCCGGAAATTATTATTCTCAAATCACGGATAAAATAAGTAATCATTACTTAACTACAGAAAATTTTGACAAGAGTGGAGTGGGCTCAGCTTCCGATTTCCCCTTACTAATGTAAAGTCAATGGGCATTGGATGCATTCGTCTATTTAAAATATCTCCTCGGGAAATGAATATTTTTAACTTCTATTTTTTGTGTACATTTTCTAAAAGGTGTCTCTTTTTTTCCTAGTTCTCAAAATATTTCTGAAGTATAGACTTAATTTTATAGGAAGTGTTAAAATCTTACTCACAGTTCGCCCGCTTTTATCACATAAAATATTAAATTCAGCATAGATTTTCGAAATATTTGGGAAACTAAGAAAAAAAGAGACGTCCTTTAAGAAGAGTAAACAGAAAAAAAGATGTTAAAAATATGAATTTCCCGGGAAGATACTTTAAATATACGAATGCGTCAAAAGTCCATAGACTTAACATTACGGAGGAGAATTCCAAAGTTGAGTGACCAGCCCCCTTAAGTCATTAGAAATGCTAGAAGGTCGCCTATGGCGAATTTTACCATTTAGATGACAATCACCATTTCGAAATCTGCAAAACCACTTGTAACTATCCTAAGAGGGTTAGCATGATCCAGATAAACGTCTTGATTTTTTTTTCTTTTTTTGTAGCACGTCCAACACTCACTTTTTTAAAAAACTCATATAATATAACATGACGAAAATGTAACTTTTAATTTTCCATTTTGAATATTAACATTGTTCAGAAATATTCTAAAAACTTTTTTTAACGTTATGCTCACTCATGACACATAATAGTCAGTTAATAATATGGTTATAAAAGAAACATCAGCACAGTCAAAATAGAAAGTTTCTGTCATCTATGAAATGGAATACGAACTTTTGCAATCACCCAATATTATTCTCACATCTATTTATATATATCACCATTTTTGCTCTTCCAAAAATATTTAACAAACGGGAATGAACCTTTACGAAAGAAAATTACTAAATGATTCTTATTCAATTCCTGAAAATTGTATTTTCATGCTTCATAGAAGATCAAATCAATGAGCAGCAGAAAAAAACAATTCGGAAGTAATGTTCAGAAGAAGTAATTACGCCAGCAGTACAATGAAATATCAAAATGTGTTAGATTAATTTTCTTTACATTGAGTGATAAAAGTGTATATTAGGAAATTCTTTCGACCGTGTATAAAATTGTTTTTGATTAACCCCACTCTTGTCAAAAGTTTCTGTAGTTAAGGAATGATTACTTATTTTATATTTTCACTCCTATATCTCTATTGAATATAAGTTATCATTTATTCTAATAAATATAACGTAAGTTATATTTAAATTACTTGAAGTGGAATGCAATTAAAAATTAATAATTGTAACAGTAACAAGCATCTTAACATCTCGACAAATAATCTAAAAATCTACGAAAGTACTATTAACGAATGTCCAATCAATAAAAAAATATATAAAAAGGTACTTCGTCAGGAACAACCATCTACAATTTTCAATTCTTAAAATGGGATAAGTATTTTTTGTACTGTAAAAAATTGATTTTGAAATACATTTTTCTCTCACGGGGAGCTTGTTTGCTTCTCAAAACTAGTATATGAACAAACATATGTATATACAGTCGAACCTCGTTATCACGACACTCTAAGGACCAGAACAAGGTGCCGTCATAAGCGGGGTGTCGCGGTAACCGGAGTTGTAGAATTTTTTTTTATAAAAAGCTGAATTTTTAAGTAATTTAAGAGAATTTCAAATTCATAACTGTTTTTGCAGTTTTAAGCAATAAAACATTATTATTAAACAAAATAAACACAAAAACAAAACTGAAAAGAATAAAAATCAGATTTATGGTGACATGTTTTTTATTGTTACATGAAATATTGATGAATTAAGGTTTGCTTATCCCTTAGATGTGCTTCCTACAATTCTTTTTTCAATATTATAGAATGAATTGTAACCAATATTCGTTGTTTCAGAAATGGATGTTAGATAATTTCTGATAGTTTCAATGTAATGCAATGCTTCGGTTTTAGTCGGATGAAAAATGCCTTGTAACCAAAAGAAAGCGCCGCCCGACCAGAACAAAAAGACCGCGAATAGACTGATACGTCTATCTGGAGCTTAAGTGGGTCATTCATAGAGTTTGGGTTTATTTATTCAGATAAAGGATTGAAGTAAAATTTCTGATTTATCTCAATGGGTATTTTAGTCACTTTTGTGAAAAGTTTGGCTCAGACATTTCTTACCGCTTAATTTCTGTGCTTATAAGATGGATTATGAAAAATAGATAATTTTCTTAAACCGTCGGGATATCCGGAGTTCAAAATTATACAACGACGTGAAATACGGAGTTTATTTACATTAAAGTCATATACAGAAAATCGGGACTTTGAAAAACTGACGTGATAAGCGGAGTGACGTGAAAACCGGGTGTTGGGATAATGAGGTCCGACTATATATATATAGGGGAAGTTGGCCTAAAATGATCCCCTTAAGGGAAAAACTTGTGTAAAATAACATAACTGTTTTTAAAAAAACTTTTGACCTTTGTTTGTATGTTTTACACTATATTTTGCATTAGAAACATACTTTAATAATATTTTAAACCCAAATTGAGTAGTGAAAAAAATACATTTTAGAAAAAGTGTCCTAAGGATCATTTTACCCGCACCCAAGGGCAAAATGATCCTTCATTTAAAAATAATTATAAATCGTTTTTTATAGGCAAAATAAAAGATGTAAAATTAATTATGACAATACATAAATAAATAAAATAAGTTTTACAATCAAGTAGCATACATAATTTATTTTATGCAAATTTTAAAATAAAAAAGTGTCAAATAATTTCGAAAAAGAATAAAATGAATATTTCAAAATTATGATCCAAAAATAATTGTCAACAAAAAACGCAGAAATAAGTTAAATAATACCTATTTCCTCCCCATCCGAAAACTCCGTATATTTGAACACATATCGCAAAGATACACATCATCGTCATTTTCATCTATCCATGCGCATGCATCATGCGCCCACTTACGGCAATTGTGACACTGGATCCAACCTTCACCTGCTGCAGAGGAGGAAAATAGTTCATCGCAATAAATACACTAGTATTCATCTTCTGATTATGTTTCACTATATTCCATATATTGGATTTTAGGCACCCTTTTCTTCTTTATGGAAATACGTCTTTGCTTTGACTTCATACTTTTTTATTTGCTTGTTCTGGCTATTTTGTTTTCAGCTTTAGCATTTTTTAATTGAATTTTCTTAGCTGCAGCCTGTTTTGTTATCTCTTTCTGTTCTCTGTTTTTCGTTTCCAAGCTCAGATTATTCTTATAAGGACTGCTTGTTAAGATGGCACTTCCCATCGATTTTCTTTTTCTCGGAGTGCGTGATTCCGTTTTCCTTGGAAAGGGTATGATATCAAGTGGACATATGATATCAAGAGAAAGATTTGGGAAAGTCACATATTTTCAGAGCGGTTGAAGGGCTCCTATGATGGCCCCAGTACCGTATTTTCTTCAGACGATGTAGTAGCAGCTAGCTGCAGTTCTTGAGAAATGCCTCCCTGTTCAACATTTCTCTCTTGTTCTTGACAGTAACCTGGTGTGACTGGATGTGGCTTATTTGTAACTTCTGCAGCAACAAAATCGATTTCAGAGAATACATCCGGGTTAAAAGGTACAATTACGGTTTCCTTAAAACCATTGATGGCGTTTAATGGTACACAAGCATGCAAGTAAGCTTCACCAAAAATTTTTGCGATTTCATTTATTCCAACTCCCTCATTTTTGTTACTGTTGGTCAGCCATTTTTTTAGCGATTTATCGTGCCAGGTGTTTAGTGCAAACATAACTCCCACATCCAAGGGTTGGAGTTTGTGAGTACAGTGGGGAGGTAAACATAATATAGTGACAAAGTAAGAACCAATCTTGGTCAATTTTATACAAATTACATGGGATTGAAAGACTACCAAATAATCTAAGCTTAAGGATAATTAACATGGGAGTTGCCGCATATAGAATTCCAAAAATGTGCACCTACTTAAACGGGTTTAAAAACAAACGATACTTTTTTCATTTTCGGCTATTTGGGCCGCTCAAAGGGATAATTAAGAAATGTGATGTAAATAATACTGTTTTAATTAGATGATTATATATTTAATTTTTTGTTTGGACATAATTTGAATAAAATGTGCATCTTTCATGTGATTATCAGAACTTCTTAAACCCCCTTAACAATGTGCATAAAATTAGAACAGATGGTTTCGATTGTATACATGATAGTAATAGGCACGATATTTAATATGTCTAGGTTAATAACCAAAATTAACCTATTAAATACAAAATATTTGCAATTTGGAAAACACTACTTATTAAAGGATTTTTGAAATCATTTAAACATTTAATAAGGGCAAAATGATCCTCTGCGGGTAAAACAATCCACATAATGGATCATTTTGCCCGGAAACATGGCCGACCATTTTAGGTCATATTACTGGATGACGCCGTGAAACATAACAAATTTATAAAGTGTAATTCACAGCTAACAACATACTCCATTAAGTAAACCAAGTCATATTTCTGCACATGAAAGATTATATATATAAATAAATATGAAAGTTAGTGCTTACCTTATAACAGATGTTAGGAAAACCACTTTTTCAAAGACTTTTCTTCAGGAGCGTGATAATGCGATCTCTTGAATATCGCCATTGCTTCTCCTTGAGTTAGCAGATCTAGTTTATGTGTTACTCGGTAGATAGCGCGACCTGTCTGGCTGAAAACATATGCGGATCGTTTTGCCCGCTATTATCATTTTAAGCTAACTTCCCCTATATGCATAAACCGTTGCGAAAAAATAAATAAATTTGAAAAAAAAAATATTTATAACGAAGGAACAGTTGAAACATACATCCACCTGTCTCTTTTGTGATCATATATATACATTTATATATGACAGGATAAAACATAAATCTTTCTTTTAATTAACAATTTAATTAAAACTCATTTTCCTAAGTTAAACTAACGTGTAAAGCTTATTTAGGTGTAAGCCAGTTTAAACATCTTTGAGATTGAGTGGAGTTAAAAAAATGTATATGAGAACTTAAAATAATAAATCATAATAAACTTCATCTAAAATAAATAATAAAATATTCTTAAACATATAAATAGCAATTAATCCTTCTTAAGCTTGACAGTCATTAGATTTAGAGCATATAGTAAATAAAACTAAATCATTATGTTGAAAGCTAAATTTGCATTAGTGTCAAAATAAGTAACGTATTTACTCGTGTATAATGCGCATGTATAACACGCACCCCTTACTTTACAAGAAAAAAATGCCATTTTTTAAAAATCTCGTATATAACGCGCACCATAAATTTGAGAAGGTCATTTATGGCTGGGTGAGACGCTTTATAATCCGCAACAGTCTCTCTACCAGAAGAAAAACACTGCTATTGCAGAAACTTCCGGAAGAATACGAAGAACAGCTTTACCAAGTTCTTCCAGCCCGTTATAAAGCTAAAAAAACAAAAGAGATATCAGATGTGGGAAATTGGAAATGCAGATCAAACTCCATTGTTGTTTGATATGCGGAAAGCCACAACCGTTCATCCCGTAGGAGATAGAAGCGAGTGCGCAGAACAGGAGCAAAGCACCGATGCATCGTTATGCTGGCCATTGCAGCTGACGGCCGCAAGCTGACACCATATGTGATTTTTAAATGTAAAACTATCACAAAAGAATCGTTTACAGTCGGCATAATTGAAGAGATAAGTGGAAGAACATGTTAAGTAACAAAAATTTCATTTGAAGAAATTTAAAATGAAAGTTTTTGCTGTAAATTTTAATGATTTATTTTCTGTTTGGTACCATGAGTTTTAAATATTAACAGGTATGGTACTAAACTCTCTCAGTATAACTTATTCATATTTAATTCTCAAATATTAAAAATTATAAATATTATTGACATTATTAAATATTAAAATATTAAATATTAAGGAAAATGTCTTAAATCTTCAAGACTAAATAGAATCTTAGTATTTTATATTCACTATGTGATAGGATACCTCATAACGCTTTCATCCAAATTTTAAAAAAATTCTTAGAAAATGTAGCATAATATGTTCATTCACTCAGCTCTTCAATTGTATGAGCACAGGAAAAAGGCGGATGACAGATGAGCTCGTGAAAGATTGGATAACGTTGTGTGGTAACTTCTGCTAGGTACTTTACGTCAGCCATCGATTCTGGTCCTGGACAGCTTCCATGAACACTCGACGCCTGGAGTAAAAGTAAAAATTCGCCGCCCAGGTGATTTGGTTGTGATACCAGGTGGAATGATGAAAGTGCTCCAGCCCTTAGATTTTGTCATCCACTAGCCATTTGAAGTTGCGTTTCGGCATGCCTACAATCGGTGGATGAAAACAACAGTTCACAACTTCACTCCAAGCGGAAGAATGAAGCGTGTGCCACTCCCAGCTATATGTGAGTTGATATGTAAAGCTTGGAATTCCATCTCCTTCGAGAAGATAATAAAGAGCTTCCAAGTGACTGGAATTTCCAATCAGATAGATGGAACTGAAGACGACATGATTAACTAGGATATTGACTGTGCCAGTGATGACGAGGACAACAGCAGTAGCGGCAACGGGAATTACTAATTACCGTTTAAATAATGTTACTAGCACTGTTGTATAAAAAAGGTCCAAGGAGTGAAATAAAGATGCAGCAATACTTCTATTAAGTGAGGCTTTTCCAGTTTTAATTTCTTCTTTAAATATATTTCTTGATTCATATATATATCTTATGATTACATCTAGCAAAAAAAGAATATTCCGTGTATAACGCGCACCTAGGGTTTTTGCTCTAAATTTTTGAAAAAAAGTGAGCGTTATACACGAGAAATTACTATTTGATATAGAAAAAATACTAATTGCAGTTTTACTAGCTGGCATTTATTAAATCATAAATAACCATTAAAGCAAAAATTGAAATTAGAATAAGTGTTGCAATGAAGCTGTACAAGACTTGTGGCATCTCACAAAACCCATCGTTCAAAATAGTTTTAGCCAACAAGCCTTGTACAGCTTTATTTCAACACTTATTCTAATTTCCACTAGTGTCATCTCACAAAACCCATCATGAAAAATAGTTTTAACAAACAAATATTGAAAAAAACGCCCACTTTAACACTAAGGCATCCCAGTGGGAATAATCTAAATTACTCCATTACATACTAGGACTGAAGGAAAATTTAGGAGGTTGTTTAGTTTGTTACCCCCCATGATGTGCTAGACAAATTACCGTCCCTCGGAAGAGTGTTTTGGATAATATAATGACAACACAACATGCCTCAAGATGCCTCCTCTCTCTTGCCGATAGGATCTGATTTCAAACAGGAAATTGTGTAGTAAACAGAACGAATAAAAGTCAGATCTCTTACGTACTGGTATCTGAGTCCTCATTATTTACAAAAAAGACAGACTACAGCCAAAACCTTATTTTCCACAATATCACCAAAGAAAAAAAGTCGTAGAACGAACGGTTCTTTACATATTTAACATTGAGTGGAGAGTTTATTATAGTGTAAGAGCTAGCAATGTTTTCGTCACCTGATTTTATCAAGACTAATTTTTCTATATGTTCTTCCATTTTATAATGTAGTACGTTTTCGGACGGTCTGGCTGGCGTGAGAAGTTGCGTTTACCTGTGGGAGAAGAGGTTATACCAGTCAAAAAACTTCAAAATTACGTCATTTTATCAAGGCTCAATTTTCTCTATGTTCTTCCTATCTATAGTGTAGTACGTTTGCAGACGGTCTGGCTGTCGGGAGACGTAGCGTTTACCTGCAGAAGAAGGGGCTATACAGGTCAAAAAAGCTTTAAAATTACGTCATTTTATCAAGGCTCATTTTTCTATATGTTCTTCCGTTTTATGGTGTAGTACGTATGAGGACGGTCTGGCTGTCGGGAGACTTTGCGTTTACCTGCGGGAAAGGTATTATGCAGGCCAAAAACTTCAAAATTACATCATTTTAGCTTGATTTTTGTTTATAACATCTGTTTCTACTAACTATTTGTGATATTAATCCATTATTCCTGGGCCTTGCCAATGTTGCTAAGACCCTACCAGCTCCACATTTATTGGTAACATATTACTCTTTGGCTAACGGACAATATATAATTAACTTACCAGACACAAATTCGGTTTCAAAGTTAATGCCAGACGGCTGTAAATCTGGCAACGAACGTGCCTGTTTCAAGAGTATTTTATCGTTTGAAAATTATAAGTCATCTTTACGTCATTTTATCAAGCTTAAAAATAACAAGATATTACTCTTTGGCTGTCAGACAACCTATAAATATTTGCCAGATACAGATTCGGTTGCAAAGTTAATGCCAGACGGTTTTAGATATGGCAACGAAAGAGCCTGTTTCAAGAAATGCCATCTTTTAAAGAGATTTGACTTCATTTAATAATAGTCAACTCTTAATTGTTACCATAGCAACATTAATTACACAAAATTAAACATTTTTTTCGACAAACTCTCTCTCTCTCTCTCTCTCTCTATATATATATATATATATATATATATATTTACAAAGAAACGATTTTTGCTGTAGTAACACTTGGGGTTGACTGTCTTTAAATGAAGCCAAATCCCTACAGAAGATGCCATTTCTTGAAACAGGCACTTTCGTTGCCATATTTAAAGCCGTCTGGCATTAACTTTGCAACCAAATTTGTGTCTGGTAAATTAATTATAGATTGTCTGTTAGCCAAAGAGTAATATCTTGTTATTTTTAAGCCTACTAAAATAACATAAAGCTATAATTTTTTAACCATAAATCACTCTGGAAACAGGCACTTTCGTTGTCATATTTAAAGCCGTCTGGCATTAACTTTTCAGCCGAATTTGTGTCCTGCAAATTAATTGTAAATTGTCTGATAGCCAAAGAGTAATATGTAACCTATAAATGTGGATCTGGCAGTGTCTTAATGACATTGGCAACTTCTGACAATAATGGATTAATCTCACAAATAGTTAGTAGAAACAGATGTTATAAACCAAAATCATGCTAATATGACGTAGTTTTGAAGTTTTTTGACCTGCATAGCCATTTATCCCGCAGGTAAACGCAACGTCGCTCGACAGCCACACCATCCGCAAACGTACTAAACCATAAAATGGAAGAACATATAGAAAAATGAGCCTTGATAAAATGACGTAATTTTGAAGTTTTTTGACATGCATAACCACTTCTCCAGCAGGTAAACGCAGCGTCTACCGCCAGCCAGACCTTCCGCAAAGGTACTACACCATAAAATGGAAGAACATATAGAAAAATGAGCTTTGATAAAATGACGCAATTTTGAAGTTTTTTGATAGCATAAGCCCTTCTCCCACAGGTAAACGCAACGTCTTCCGACAGCCAGACCGTCCGCATACGTACTACACCATAAAATTGAAGAACATATAGAAAAATGAGCCTTGCTAAAATGATATGTTTTTTGACGTTGCTTGCTCTTAATACTATTATGACCACTTATCACTGAAACTTCGATTCATCCACGCAGCATGTGCGCTGATGCAATGAATTGGATAAAATATTTAACCAAAATATTAAGATCAATTCTGACTGAAACTACTACTCGTCCATGTAGCTTGTGAATTGATACAATGATTTGGATAAAATGTTTATCGTTTGCCTGAATCAAAAGTGATCATTGCATTTTGCCATTGATATGAAGAAAATAATATATTTGAGCTACTTTGACGGAGACATGATTGTATGCGCTAGAAATGCCGATTCCCAATTTATCAGAAATCGCAAACTTTCTGGCCTTTTCTCGTACAAGAATGTCTCGAGTCTTCGAGGAACTGCATCTAGGTCAAAAAACGTCTATCGAAGCGACGAATTGTGTAAATTAGAGGAGCAGACAACTGGCACAAATTGTTTACAGTGACAGAATGGCTAAAACACAACATATTTAGCATAGTGCAACTCAGAGTCATCTAAAAGCATATCTGTAAACTGATCTTAAGAACACTTGCTGTCATCAAAGGTAGGGGAAACACGATATTAGTACGGCATAGCAAGTGGACATAATATTTCGGCAAGTAAGTGTATATATATATATTATTTATTTATATGTATGAGTGTATATGTATGTGTGTGTAATACATCACAATAAAGAACGCATTTCAATATTTTATTTTATTTTTATTTAACTGAAATACAAATTTGTAATAAAAATAAATCATCTAGCAATTGCAGTTTTGATCTGACACAGAAAACACATTAGATAAAGGGGGAAATCCCTACAGAAGGAAAATAATTAATAAAATGTTATTAACTTTCGAAGAATGATATTTTTTTGCTTATTAAAAGAATAAATAAATAAGCAGATGAAAATAAAGAACAATGGAAGTAATGGCCAGAAGAAGAAATTATGCCCGAAATACAATGAAACATCAAAATGTGACGAAAGGAATTTTTCTTATAGGGAGTGATAAAGAGTATATCAACAAAATCTTCTCCCCGTGTACAAACTTGTTTTTGATTAATTTTTCTCTTATGCAAATTTTCTGTAGGTAAGGGATGTTCCGTTATCTCTTTATCTAAGTTAATAAATCTATGCTTGAATATATGTAGTGAAGAAAGATTACTAATAATTGTAATAATTGCAACTTATGTAATATTTAGAATATTAAAAACATTATTTTTGATTTAAAATGGAAGTAAAATGTGTAAAAAACACATTGCTATAAAACAAAAATCATATAGAGAAACAAATGTTTGTCTAATGCAAAAAAAACTATAGAGTTTTTGAAATTTGTTTGCTTGAAAATGAAACTTATTACATACAGGAGATATGTTCTTATAGTTTACCAAGAGCTAATTTCCAATCTTTTAGTTTTATAGCTATATTTTCTATTGGAAAAAAGTTTGAAAATGTTATTTTTCAAATTTCAAAAATCTAAAGTCAAAATTGTAAATTTTCAGAAATTTACTAATTTTAATTTTTTATGCAGTCGCTGTCATTATGAAATAGTTAAAAAATAACCCACCCTCTAACAAATAAAATATTAAACTCCCATGTTTCTATGACCAAAATTAAGTTGCAATACAATACATTGTATGGATTTTCGGTGTGTCCTGACACTCAAAACAAAAAATCTATTTTGGGGGGCACGAAAAAACTGAAATAAAGATACTAGATTATTATTTCTTTTAATCACACGCTACTTGTTCATTGAAAAAATAGAGGTATTTTTTATGAATAACTGAAATGAACACTGTTTTTTTAATTTTAATAATATGTCCTTTATACAAATGCTTTTGACAAACTTATTTTATGTCGAAAAAGTGTATTAACAGCAAAAAGAAAATACAATATAAATGGATTTCAAAAACAAATATCCTGGGAGCTGTTATTGATACTTTTGTTGATTTTGTGAAAAATCTTTTTTAACTCGTAATGTTGGAGTTTCATGAAACGATCATTTAACATACACTTCCTATTTATAGAAGTAAAAAATTTTCTTCTTTTTAAATGAAGCAAAACGTGCACAAAAAATTACAATTTTAAAACGTTGATTTGTAAGTCAGTTTTAGAATACCATTCTAATATTAACACGACCAATATTAATATTATATCGAAAACCTGACAACATTTGAGACATTTAAAAAAATTAAAACTATCAGTCTAACTGTAGGTTTTGAACTACCTATTAACAGTCAAAACGAGTTAGACATTGCTCGCCGAACGCGGCAAATGACGTTCGTACTATAACTAGTTTTATAAATATCTTTTGCACTGCATAGTGTACTCAATGTATATTTTAGTGCACTTCATAAGTGCATATCAAGTTCATTCTGTTCAAAAGGCTGTAACATCATTAAAATGCACTTGCAATATTTTTTTTTCCATTGGCCGTAATGTAACGGAAAAATTTGACTGTCCCTGTAATTAACCCATACTTAGGGTTTTCATAAAATTTGAAATGACTCGACAAAGTTTTGCAACAATTATATATTTAAAATTTCAGACCATTCGAAAGGCTGTAACATCATTAAAATGCTCTTGCAATATTTTTTTCCCATTGGCCGTAATGTAACGAAAAAAAATTGACTATCCCTGTAATTAAACTATACATCCGATTTTCATGGAATTTGAAATGACTCAACAAAATTTTGCAACAACTATATATTTAAAATTTCAAACCATTAGTTAGATAGTTTTTGTTCTGTTATATGCGGACAGACGGACAGACGAACAGAGGGACAAGCAGACAGACGGAGCGAGCGACGACTATAGGTGCAACGTATTTATATAATTACGAACGCACCTAAAAAGAGAAACCCTGTGACTGGGGAGGATTTTGACTCATCCACTTTAAAAAAATGATTTTTTATTTTTTACATATTGAACTTAGAATAAAGTTTCATATATAATTTTATTCGTTATACAATCAGTTATCAAAATAAAATGGCGACATAAGTGTATTATATATGAAACTTGAAAAATTATTGATTTTAAACATAAGAAAATAATGGGTCAAGGGTTCCCACATCTAGATGGCTTGACCCACGTTATTTTATATTCATATATTTGTTAATAATTCTTATAATTTATAAAGGGACCTTTCCGATAAAACATATAGAGTGCGGATGGTCTATAAATATTGTTGCCTAAAGGTGAAAAAGAATAAATAAAAAAAAATAATTGTTTGGAATTAACAACTGAAAAATGTTAAAGCGATTACTTTTTCCAAAAGTTGTAACTTCAGGGGTTTCTGAAAACAAAGAACGGAGTAATGTGCCGACTATGTGGCTGAGAGTAAATGTATACATCAAGATGACATTTCTACCACGTCTCCTCCATTTAATAGCGTAAGAAAACTCAAATGCGGCGAATGGACGAGTCGATTTTTAAAAATTATCCCCTTCAAGGATCAGGCTTTAAGAGTAATAGAATTTTCCGTTTTCCCTTTGTTAAATAGTTAAGCTAAATAACATCAGGTTAAAAAAAGGAAGAATAACTTTATGCTACAAAGTTTAATTATTATTTAAAATTATTTGTGAAATATGATATTTCAACAAACCTTCTTAGAAGAAAATCAAGGCACAGGAGAAAAATTCCGTTTTAAACACCCACTTTTTTTACACTCGACCTGGCAACAGTAGTTTCCACAAAGTTTGTCTTCAATCCATTGTGTTGATCTTGGTTAAATTTGTATACCATATCCTCCTAAAGTGTTTCGGTCAATGTTATGTTGAATTGCAGCGGAATAAATACCTAACATTTCTCAAGGCTGCTGCTTTCATCCTTTTTAGTCTTTTCAATTGTTTCTATTTACCTACTATGGATCCTATTTAACTGAAATAAAAGTTCTTATATACTTTCGAATTTGTATTTACTTCAATTTTTTCTTGCTTCTTATAGCAATTTTTCTCATCTATATTTAATGCGTTTTAAAACTTTTTCTTTCAATCACCTCTTTTTACTGTAGCTTTACAGAAAAAGTTGACATTATTTTAGAAATATAACCATTAAACTTTTGATATGTACAGTGTTTAATATATTTAATAAAAAGATTTCCAAAAGCACTTCATATAAGGACTTTTGTCCCTATGGTCAAGCCTCCCCATATAAAGTGGGTCAAGACTCCCCACATAGCCTTTTTTAAAGTAAAGCACGTGGTTATATTTAGCCTAATTTATTGTGAAATCTTTATACCGGTAATGAAAGTTGAATATATCTACTTTACTTAAAACCTACTTACATAAATTTCCATGATATATTTTATCTGGGAAAATCTTACAAAGTGCTTCTAAAAAATAGACTTTTTAAACTGAGAACACTTCACAATTGATGTTTCCACACATGCTTCAGTTATCTTCATGAAACAAAGACTATTGTTAGAGAATTTCAGTAGCTTTGGTTGCTACCTATTGGCAAAACTCTGAAATTCTTTCTAATATGAAAACAGAAGGGAGAGTCAAACTACCCCCATGGTCAACACTCCACTGTCTCTGCTATATATATATATATATATATATATGTGTGTGTGTGTGTGTGTGTGTGTGTGTGTGTGTGTTTGTATATAAATGTGTATGTATGTGTTTGTGGGGATATTTTAAAACATGATAGAAAGCATATATTTTATATCAATTGTATTACGTATTTTTTTAAATGTTATGTGATACGCGAAAAGTGTTAAACCGAGACAAAGAAATTTCTTTTGAGACTGGCAAATACTTATAAAATATTATGGAAATATTCATCAATATCTTGCATGTTAATACTTCAAAATACGCTATCACTCTACCAAAATTAAATGTTAATCTATGGCCATCATGAGGATTCTAAAGATATGAAATTCCGTGCATATGTTCTTGAGATATGAATATCGCTAAAATCGTGTGCATCCTGGTAAATGCAGCATACCTGCGCCAAATACTGGGTGATTTATGCACAAAACCTAATCAACAACAACTTATGTCAAGGTCTAACTGAAGTGGAAGTTTGATTAAAATCCCTGCATCCGTTTTTTCTGGTAGAGCTTTTGCGGAAATCGTGAAAAATTCTGCATAGCCGCACCATCTGTTGGGCGATTTAAACCAAAAACCAATCAGCACGAATTTGTATCAGGGAATAACTAAATCGAAATTTTGACGAAAATTCGTCATCAGAATTTTTTCAATCCCATACTTTCTTCTTGTAATGATAGAAGAATGTGCAAAAAAATGTATGCCCTTTATGAGTATAACATTTCCTCAGATTGACGATCAACCTAAGAAAGTCTCTGGCTGAGCTTGAATAAATGCTATTGCGAAGTTTGACTTCCAAGAGTGGATATCGATATACAATCATTAAAAACCATATTTTAGTCTTTAAAAAAGTTTGTTTTCGTTTCTAATAACACATTGCTCAGCTATCTGAAAAAACATTTAAGTACGTTTTTCTCATAATGGATTTTTTATTTGGCGGACGTTGTTATTGAACAAGTGTATAACACAGTTTAGTAGTACTTTAGAAAAATTACGTTCTTATACATTTTGCGAAATGTAAATGCAATAACACGTTTCTCATTTTCATAGTAAAATATTTAAAATAATTGGATATAAATAACGAATAAATATTTTAAATAATCAGACCTTATTTAAAAATTTACTTAACGTTATTATGTTGTTGAAATTAAAATGAAGATAATATTTTAAATTAAAATGTTGTTATTATGTTTCTTAAGCGATAACATAAAAAGAAAAAAGAAAAGAGCCCAGCTAAACTGATGGCATTGAGCTCACAGACTATTCACACTAATTGCATATTATACTCTTATTTTAAAGGATAATGCCCCTCAAAAAAATAAGTGAAGAGGAATTAGCCCCCGTTTCCCCCTTTATACTTAACCAGTGAACCTCCAAATCTAATCAGGGAAGCTCCTTATCATAATAAACCGGTATACCAAACTTGGAGCAAATCGAATAATCTTGCAAAAAAAAAAAAAAAAAAAAAAACATTTATCTAAATTAAAGGGGTGGATTAACCCCCCTTTATCCTTAACCAATAAATCGCCAAAACGAATCAGGGAAGCTCCTTAACATAATAAACAGGTATACCAACTTCGGAGCAAATCGAATCATTCTGTATGAAAAACCCATTTATCTAAATTAAGAGGGGCGGGCTAACCTCCCTTTTCTCCCTTTACCCTTAACCAATGAACCCCCAAAACTAATCAGGGAAGTTCCTTAACATAATAAACCGCTATACCAAATTCGGAGCAAATCGAATCATTCTGCATGAAAAACCCATTTATCTGAATTAAGGGGGGTGGACTAACCCCGTTTTTCCCCCTTTACCCTTAACCAATGAACCCCCAAAACTAATCAGGGAAGTTCCTTAACATAATAAACCGCTATACCAAATTCGGAGCAAATCCAATCATTCTGCATGAAAAACACATTTATCTGAATTAAGGGGGGTGGACTAACCCCGTTTTCCCCCCTTTATCCTTAACCAATGAACTCCCAAATCTAATCAGGGAAGTTCCTTAACATAATAAACCGGTATACCAAATTCGGAGCAAATTGAATGATTCTGCATGAAAAACCCATTTATCTGAATTAAGGGGGGTAGACTAACCCCGTTTTTCCCCCTTTACCCTTAACCAATGAACCCCCAAAACTAATCAGGGAAGTTCCTTAACATAATAAACCGCTATACCAAATTCGGAGCAAATCGAATCATTCTGCATGAAAAACACATTTATATGAATTAAGGGGGTGGGGTGTGGACTAACCCCGTTTTCCCCCCTTTATCCTTAACCAATGAACTGCAAAAACTAATCAGGGAAGCGACTTATCACGGTGAACCTAGGAAAAAATTTTGAAGCAAATCGGATGTTTCTATCAAGATTTATCGCGTTACGTACATACGTACGTACGTACATACATACATACACACATACATACATACAGAACGGGCGGGCACATTAGCTCTCAGGCTTTGATAGCCTGTAAGCTAAAAAGAAAAGTGCCCAGCTAAACTGATGGCATTGAGCTCACAGACTATTCACACTAATTGTATATTATACTCTTATTTTAAAGGATAATGCCCCTCAAAAAAATAAGTGAAGAGGAATTAGCCCCCGTTTCCCCCTTTATACTTAACCAGTGAACCTCCAAATCTAATCAGGGAAGCTCCTTATCATAATAAACCGGTATACCAAACTTCGAGAAAATCGAATAATCTTGCAAAAAAAAAAACATTTATCTAAATTAAGGGGGTGGGCTAACCCCCCTTTATCCTTAACCAATTAATCGCCAAAACGAATCAGGGAAGCTCCTTAACATAATAAACAGGTATACCAACTTCGGAGCAAATCGAATCATTCTGCATGAAAAACCCATTTATCTAAATTAAGAGGGGCGGGCTAACCTCCCTTTCCCCCCTTTACCCTTAACCAATGAACCCCCAAAACTAATCAGGGAAGTTCCTTAACATAATAAACCGCTATACCAAATTCGGAGCAAATCGAATCATTCTGCATGAAAAACACATTTATCTGAATTAAGGGGGGGTGGACTAACCCCGTTTTTCCCCCTTTACCCTTAACCAATGAACCCCAAAACTAATCAGGGAAGTTCCTTAACATAATAAACCGCTATACCAAATTCGGAGCAAATCGAATCATTCTGCATGAAAAACCCATTTATCTGAATTAAGGGGGGTGGACTAACCCCGTTTTCCCCCCTTTACCCTTAACCAATGAACCCCCAAAACTAATCAGGGAAGTTCCTTAACATAATAAACCGCTATGCCAAATTCGGAGCAAATCGAATCATTCTGCATGAAAAACACATTTATCTGAATTAAGGGGGGTGGACTAACCCCGTTTTCCCCCTTTTATCCTTAACCAATGAACTCCCAAAACTAATCAGGGAAGTTTCTTAACATAATAAACCGGTATACCAAATTCGGAGCAAATTGAATGATTCTGCATGAAAAACCCATTTATCTGAATTAAGGGGGGTGGACTAACCCCGTTTTTCCCCCTTTACCCTTAACCAATGAACCCCCAAAACTAATCAGGGAAGTTCCTTAACATAATAAACCGCTATACCAAATTCGGAGCAAATCGAGTCATTCTGCATGAAAAACACATTTATCTGAATTATGGGGGGTGGACTAACCCCGTTTTTCCCCATTTATCCTTAACCAATGAACTCCCAAAACTAATCAGGGATGTTCCTTAACATAATAAACCGGTATATCAAATTCGGAGGAAATCGAATCATTCTGCATGAAAAACCCATTTATCTGAATTAAGGGGGTGGGGTGTGGACTAACCCCGTTTTCCCCCCTTTATCCTTAACCAATGAACTCCAAAAACTACTCAGGGAAGCGCCTTACCACGGTGAACCTAGGAAAAAATTTTGAAGCAAATCGGATGTTTCTATCAAGAGTTATCGCGTTACGTACATACGTACGTACGTACATACATACATACATACATACATACATACATACATACAGAACGGGCGGGCACATTAGCTCTCAGGCTTTGATAGCCTGTGAGCTAAAAAGTATTAATACGCCTATTATATATCAAAGAAAGTTTTCTGAAGTTGTAGACCTGAAAATGTAAAACAAAACTGTTTCCACCCATATATGTTTATATATTGGGCAATTTACCTTTCAATATAGGAATAAAATTATTACGTATATTTTGTTTTAGTTTGGATTTGAGATTTAAAATTATTTCTTTCTCTAAGGAAAATAGTTTACTGTATAAAAATGCAAATGTAGAAACCTCTCAGAAAAGAACTGGAATGCATATTTTGCCTCGGGATGTTTTCAAATCCTTTTAAGGATACATAAAAATACTTTATCGGACCATTTTCTTTAGCTTTGAAACCCTCTAGGACCTAAAAAGGGATTTTGTAAAATATACTTTAGGAATTGAAACGGATACCACGATATTTTGTGTCAGGAAACAAAAAAATGTATTTACAGACAAAATATGAAACTATACACTTTAGTTTAAATGCACTACATTTACGAATTAAAAACAATAGTTATTTTTTTTTTAAATTTAAAATGATAAAGGATAACATTTTTGTATTATAAAATAAAACATAAGCGTTAAAAAAAGGTGGTATACGTGTAGTTTTACTTAACGAGTCGCCCTTGGCGACCAGTTTGGTCTCCCTTAAAATTCATATTTGGGAAAGCATGCTAAGCATTGTATCATGCTACTTTATTCAGAACTTAATTTACTTGGACTCCCTTAAATATAATTAATAGAATCCCTTAATCTAATATTAGATTTTGTTGCATTAAAATATCTCAATTTGTCAATTTTCTGAAAGCAAGTAAACCCTACAATGAAACAATTTACAATGGAAGTTCATGGCAATCATGCGAAATATTAGAGATAGAACAGATATATTAGAGAAACACAACAAGTCCCCCCCCCTACAGTAACCCCTCTTATAGGTATGGAAATTCATTAAATGCTGTTCAATAAACAATGAGATGCGTTTTATTCGGGCGTTGTCATTAAACAATTAACAAAAAATCGCGATGACTGTGCTACGTACGATAGCATAATATATATTTATGGATTTTAAAATGACAGTATTCGACAATATTCGTCGCTTTGTAAGTTGGGGGGAAGCAGTACTATAAATCACGTCTTATTTTTTGCAATTCGTTTAATACATATTGATCATCCTACAGAATTACTAAAATTTTAATTTTATCATACTTTATATACATAAAAAATCTAATCGAAATGAAATGAAATCCCTTCGTAAAATATTTCTACGGTATTTTTTCTTTAACTAGAGGATGTTAAAAAATGTAATTTTGTACATTTTTACAAAATTAAACGTTTATAAAATTTTTCATATTTCTGATTTAATAGATTTCCAAGAAATTCAAAAAGATCATAAACCAACACAATTTTTGTGGAAATTCCAATTAAATGAGTGCGTTAAATTATAATGAAATATTAGTCATAATGTCAAATTTTGATACGTTATTACTACTTCCAAACACGTTCAGAATAAAGGAGTATAGCAACACACTTCCCTCCGTATTATAAGAATTTAAAATGTGAAAAACTTCCAAATGAGCATATTTGACAAGATGAACTTAAAAGTGAGACATGGGAGGAATGAGCAAGGAATGAGATCTCTATGTCTTTATTATTTCTATAATACGCTAGTTTCATTCTGTTATCAAACTGGTCAAAGAGGCATACTGTGCTAAAATTGGAGAAAGGACAACAATTCATGAAGGTAGCATTGAAAAAGTATAGATGGTATTAGATTGTGACAAAAGTTTCTTCTTTCTTCTTTAAATGAACCATGAGAGATTTTGAAAACGGGGAGATTTAATGAAGTACATATCTGCCATTCCGTTCAACTACCTTCTTCAAATTTTCTAAACGTCTGATAATTGTTTCTTTCTGAAACGTTTGAGATTTGCTGGCAGAATTACATATTGAGGTGGTTTTTGTCATTCAAAGAGTTTTTTTTTTTTTTTTTTTTTTTTTTTTTCAGAGAGAGAGAAAGAAAGAAATAATACTGGACCTAGCGTGGTCAAAGTCTAGTCAGAAAAATTAAGCGCGATCTCGATGGAAGTATAATGAGAAGAAATCGGGCCACTACGGTCATGCGGACCAGAACAGCAATATTTTCTTAAGCTACTGGATCGTTAAAGGCAAAAGAGAAATCATTGCTGCATCATTTTTCCTGGCACCAGAAGAGAAGAAAAATATGTCTGCCGTAAGGTAGCAGACGAAATTACTTGAAAAAGAGAATATCGCTCCAGTTGTAATAACAACTAGCGAAAAAGAGATTAATACAGCAACCAAATCAGAGAAATTCATTCGCGTCATTGAAATGCATACGCTTTGACAATCATTTGCAATATTTATCTGGTATCACGGCAGTGGGTCCGCCAAGTTCGCACAAGCCGTAAGCTACCTTTTCCTGAACCATTTTGGTATACTTTTCACCCTCTCATAACGTCGTTCTAGGGAGAGATATAGAATTTTTTCTTTTATACACGTGGCCGTATGGTCAAACTGAACTCAGATTCCACGATTCCATGTTTCTATATTTAGTAGTTTGCGAAATATTAAATTCCGAAAAACGCTTTTTTGTCACTGACTCACTTCGCATCATCAAATAACTAAGGTAGTTCTAAAAGTCGTAGAATCATGAAATTTCACAAGTAAGTCGGGTTTGTAGCACAATTAACCAGAAAAATCTGAAAACACAGAATTTCCGCCTCTAAACCCTTCAGACAGGGGGTGTTCATTTGGCCGTAAACAGTTCCTTAACACATTCAATTGTGCCAATGTTGGTCGCCAAAACTCGACTACAAAGTTTTGAAGGGAGTCACGTGATTTCAAGCAGAATAACATTTTATATATATGCTTTTCCAAAGATGTTTGTTAATTAGAAAAATTGAATATACCTAAAAATTTTAATCAGTGTACATTATGATATATTTACGATATTAAAACAATAAAACATTTAACAAAATATAACCGCAATTCGGTACGTTTCAAGCCTTGGCGAAATACAGAAAACAGCCTTCAGGAGAAAAGAAATTTGATAATAACGTATTTTCTGGCAATTTATTTACTGTGTCATATACACAAGCAATTTTTTCCATGCGTATACAATTTATTTAATGTAAGGAACCCGTTTATTTATTTTTATATACCAACATAAATAATTTGTATATAAAAAATAATATTTTATGCATGTATAAATAAAATGTTTATGTGTATATAAGTACATATGTAAATAACATAAAAGTTCATCATGTTTGTTTTCGTAGTTGTTTATACCATTTGGCAACATATCACAGTTTCTGAAGTCCGAATTGCGCTAAGATTTTTAAAAAATGCCAAGGGCCCTATAGTGGAAAATATCCTAATTCCATATGAAAGTTTAAAAATCTCCTTTTAATTAAATGAAATGTGTAATTAATAAACTGTCTTTAACGATGTGCGACAGATGCGGCGTCCGAAGTCCGCTGCTAATCTATTCTATTTATATAAAATCCAAGTCTCTGTGTGTCCCTCACTATTCCGGTAGGACCGCCTCATTGAAATGAGTAATTGTTGAAAAATATTAATGCAGGGTTACACAGTAGCGCCAAATGTTAGCCAACTTGGCGATAGCTGACTAATTTGGCAAAATTCTCATTTAAAACCATTAATCTTTCATAATGGAGGTCACCGAAATTTAATTTAAACTGCACTCTTTTAAGATATTTTTTCGAAATCTATGGGTGAGAATTTAAAGTACATCTTTACATCTTCCTCCCGATGCTACTAATAAAATAACCGCCAATAGACAACGGTGTACTGTGTGAGCTCATAACTGCGCGATTTTAATGTGCTTTAGGTACTTTTCCAGTATAGGTGCCTTGGCGAAAAAGGAAATTTGGTAACATATTTTCCGGGAACCTATTCACTGTTTCATTTTATATACACACGCATTTTTTTCGATATTTATACGATTTAATTAACATAAAAATGCCGTTTCTCTAATTTTATACAGAAACAGATGCAATTTGTACATAAAAACATCAATAATATGCATATAAATCGCACAAAAACGCTCATCAATTTTGTTTTCATAGCTGTTTATATGATTTGACAACAAATCTAGATATTTTTCCGTTATACGAACACTATGCCAAAATGTATGCTAATGCGCCAATTATTTCAAAATGCTAAAAGATATTTGTAATTTTATGCCAGTAGTTTAATATGAGTTTTATTTTATTGCTTTATTTTATAGCAGTTATTTGTTCACTTATTTTAAGTATATATTTGTGATTTGATGAAATAGTTCGTAAAAGTCTGGAATTTTGAAATGTTATATTTTTTAAATGCTCACTTTAGTATTGACAATGGTTTTTCTTTTATTTTTCAAATGCTTCAATTCACGATTTTGTGCCAACTATTACGCTTGGCGACAATGGTGTCCGCATAACGGAAAAGGACCCAAATCTCACTTTCTGATGCCCAAATTACACCAAGATTTTTTAAAAAAATGCCAAAGCCCCTACAGTGGAAAAGTACCAAACTGTCTATTATTTTGCGCTATCCGTGTTATAGTTTGTACTATATGCAAGGGGAGTGGAGCGAAGAGTTTAAACATTAGATATTAAAGTTTCGGCACAGATGTCATATATTGGCGCGATTTTTTTCTGACGCCAATGTCATATACACAACGGGTACTTAACTGGCGCCAAAGTGTCGTAATTTTGCATGATATGGTAATCCGGATGTTGTTGTTTATGCTGTTGATGTTTTCGCCAAATTGGCGTCGGAAAAAAAGTTGCGCCAATATATGATAACGTATATGACAACTGTGCCAAAGTTTCTATAAGGTTTCTATAAGTTTTTATAAAGCAGTATAAGCAATATAATTAAGAATAAAATAAATGCAAAATAAGACTAAAGAAGAATGAAAAATCATGCGTTAAGCATAGAATATGAAACATTTTCCAACACATCCTGAATGCTTTAACAAAACTTCGTTATTTAGGGAAATAAGGTAAATAAGATAACGTTACTTCTTAGATATCCCGTCGACCAGTTTCGCCAAATTATATAAATCACCAAATCAATAGTAAAACATTAATAAAAATACAAATAAAACGTCGAATTAGTGGTTTTATTGGCCATTATTGGCATTTAATTAATTAATTAATGGCAACCATTATTGGCAATTAATCTTACAATTTGGCGACAGTTATTTGGTCGACGGGATAACTAAGAAGTACCAAGATAACTAAGTAAACATTTTAGAAAACGCATAAAAAATTTTTAAAATTGAATTCAGCAGTTACCGTCTATAGCCAATAGTACCGTTATTACATGCAACTATTTAGCTAAAATTTAATTTAAACTACTCTTGAAACTACTGAAATCACATTTCCAGATATTATCATCCATAGACGGTTACGTATCCAATTCTTTGCGTGACCCTGTATATCATTTTATCTATATTCCACAAACATTTCTTAGGAAACTAAATGCAGTTCAGCGTAAAAATGCATAACTCCTTTAAAAACCACCTTTAAGCAATTTACTCTCATACTCAGTAACCCTTACGAATTCTTTTGTGTAGCCCTGCATATGAACTGTAGCATTTATGCACACAATATAATATGCATAAATGTAGTGAAACATAAAAGCGCATATCATAATTAAAAATGCATTATAGCAATCATTGCTTATGTACAATACTTCGGATAAAAGTTTCTTGGCAAGAAAGAAGTTTGCCAACGTATTTTCTGACAACCTATTTACTGCTCATACTCACAAACAATTTTTTCCATATGTATACAATTTGGCACAGATGTCATATGCCCCATATTGGCGCGATTTTTTTCCGACGCCAATTTGGCGAAAACATCAACAGCATAAACAACATTCGGGTTACCATTACAAGCAAAATAACGACACTTTGGCGCCAGTTAAGTACCCGGTGCGTATATAACATCGGCGTCAAAAAAAAAAAAAAAAAAATCTGTGCCGACAATTTAATATAAAAAAAGCTATTTACCCATTTTTATAAAGAAACAGGGAACAGATGTCATATTCGCCCCATATTGGCGCGCTTTTTTTCGGTTGCCAATTTGGCGAAAACATCAACAGCATAAACACATAATCCGGGTTACCACATCAAGCAAAATAAAGACATTTTGGCGCAAGTTAAGTACGTGTTGCCTATATGATATTGGCGACAGAAAAAAATCGCGCCAATATGGGGCGAATATGACATATGTACCAGAAACAGAAGTAAATTTTGCACAGATGTCATATACGCAAGGGAGTTTGCGTGATTTTTCTATGACGCCAATTTGGCAGAAATCTCGCTTTCGAATACCAGTTACTTATATATTTTTGAATTGTTTGCTATCATTTTGAAAAATAAATAACTATAAATAAATAAAAGTTTGAATAATAACTATAGAACAAAGCAGTTTATATAATTAAAAAACAGAAAAAAAAGTAAATAAAATTTTTATTAATGAATAAAAAACAATAGCCGGGTTACCATAGCAGGCAAAATAACACCATTTTGGCGCCAGTTAGGTATCCCGGTTCATATATGAAATTTGTGCCTTGATTTGTATATAAAAAAATTATATATATTTAGAAACGATTTTTTATGCATATAAGTGCATATATAAACAAAGATAAAAGTTCATTAGATTTGTTTTCATAGCTGTTTATATATTTTCGCAACATATCTCACTTTCTGATGCCCGAATCGCGCCAAGCTTTTTTTAAAAATGCGCTATATTGGAAAAGTACTTAAACAAATAATTAACAGAAATAACAAATTATACAAACTAAAACTTTTTATTTCGAGATCAAAGCATTGTTTTTAATTTCGATTAAAAATACATATATCATTGGATAACTTGAATTGAAATTAGTTTCACAGCTTAATATCTCATTCCATATACCTAAACAAACACAAGTGATTCATTCATCGTGAAACGTCAAAAATATGAAATCATTGAGGTAATCATTCACAAAGTAAGTTCTCCAACAATCAATGGGCAATAATCTAATGACGTCATAGTAGGTAAAGTGGTGGCGGTATCGTTTGTTTATGGTTTGTAATCACAAAGATTTAATTTTGCAATCTCTCTTAGTTACATTATTTTATTGTCATATTTATGAGCTCAAAACAAAAGCCTATTTTTTCATTATTTAGTTATTAAAGACGGAAATAAATCATAAATGCATGATTTGAAAATTTTAAATAATTTTCTTTCTTAATACTAAAAAATAACATCGGGAAGTAACAGCGGGTTTAAGTTAAATAAGTTTAACTGTTTAATTCTGTTGTAATATTCAAAATAACTGTATTTATTAGATTTCAGTACTCTACATCAAAGCCCGATTAAACTTTGAAGTTAGAGGAATTACAATGTCATTTCAGGACCTTTCCTTTGGAGAGGCTTTTCTAAATTCCATATATACATGGAAAATCTTCAGTGTTAGAAATATTATTCCTAGGACTGACATAACACGAGAATGGCCTGCAATTTAAACAAGTTTTTGAAAGCTACTTTATATCAGAAATTTTACTAAAAACTGGTTACTTTTTTGTTATAGCGGCCCACACTATTAGGATTATGACAAGTTGCAGCCAATTTCGCCAACGTCGTAACCAAGATCGTGAAGCACACACATATAATACCATATAATACCATTTCATGAAATCGTATACGATAATTTAATAGTTTTTAACCTTACTTCAAGTGTGTTATTTATTTATTTTTAAGGCTCAACAATCTAAATTGTCCAATATATGAATTTAAAAAATGTAAACAAATATTGAATAGACATGACCGCAAAAAGCCTCAAATCTGCATAACACTTGGAACCAAACTGTACAGATTACTGTACACAGTTTTTCGTAAATGTGTTTCGTTCTTAAAATGTGTTATTTTCATCTATCACTGCGGAACAAGCGAGAAAACTCATATTCTTTCACATGAGTTGTATATATCTTTATATCTAAATTTCCGTCATTTTTGACGGGCTACCTTTCTAGTGTTATTATATTCTTTTATTAACCTACTTACTGTTAATTTATTCTTAATTTTAAATCTGTAAAAGAAAGATTATAGTTATAGATAAGATATGTTGGTCGCCAAAACCCGATTACAAAAAATTAGCCCGAGTTATAAAGGTGTTACATGTTTTCAAGCTGAATGAATTTTTATATTCTTTTACAAAAATCTTAATAAGGCAAATCTTTCTGTTTATCTGTCCATCTTACTATCTTTTACTTCCTTAAAACAAATTTTATTAAAGACCGGGAGGCGTCTGCACAGATCATCACCTCATCGAGTTGACGGCTGAAATTTTAGGATTAGTTAAATATCGATTAGCGTATTGAAATGTAACTGGTCTGCCAAGTCATATCTTTGTAGAAACCACCTACAGACCCGAATTTACGGGTTAATTGGTGGATTTTCCATTGTGTTTTCCTGCACCCATTCCTCCATGTTTTCAAACTTTTGTATGCAGGAAAATAGAATAGTAAACCTATCAGTTAACCACTAAAATTAGGTCTTCCGGTGGTTTATATCAAGGTATGACTTAATAGACTAGATGCATTTAAATATGCTAATCTAGTTTTAACTAATCCTAAAGTTTAAGCTGTAAACTCGATGAGGTGATGGTGTGTACAGACGCCTCCCGGTCTATTATAAATGTCGGAATTCTAATCTCAATAGCACTCTGGTCAATCTGGCAAATATCCCTACTATTTATGGAACACTATTCCTTTAAGTGCGTTTTAGTGATGTTAATGAACTAATGCATATGCATCATACATATTATACATATGCATATAATGCGTAATACATTTGCATCATACATATTATAGGTATGGGTATAATACATAATACATATGCATCATTATGACGTCAGGATAAACAAAACATTTTTGTCGCCAAATTTGAGAATTGACATGATATATTACAAAATTTGTCAAAACTTTGCTAAATGTCGCCAAGCTTGGCGAATATTTGACGCTAGTGGCTATTTTTCAGTGAGTTAATTATTAATGCGAGCCATCTATTTTTGTTTTTCCGCATATCATCTGAATAGTTAAATGATATAACATACTAATATTTCCAAAGTGCTAATAGTTTCGTCACTGCCCAAAACCTCTACTATTGTTATTATATTGTACTGTTATTATACTTACTGTGACTATGTTGTTAATCTTTACGCCGCTAAAACTTCTGTATTATATAAAGAGAATTTACGAAAACTATTAAAGCATTGAAACTGCCAATTCTCCTTATGATTATTATAATTCTATAATATGTAGTCTGTTAATCGATATGTACGTTAGAATGAATCTTCTATAATCCGGTTCTTCGCATTTTAGTTTTCAGGTTTCGAATAAAATTAGCTAAAATCTTAAAGCCATAGCACATTGACTAATTCTTCAACACTCTCAAATGAGAAGAATGATAGATTTTCAAATGGATCATAGCAGTGAGCCGGTAGACCTTCTATTCGTCCGTAATCGAGTCTATATAAAAGGTTAACGTCAAACAAAAAGATATTAGCATAAATATGGTTTAATGCAAATTCAGATATTGTCAAAGGATTTTATAAGAACCATTTCACTTGTACCCAGTCGTATCAGTTAAAATACAACAATTGGCTGTGAGCCCAATTAGAAAAGATTACTTAATAGGATTAAAAATTTCCGAATTAGAAAACGAATCGTAACTGCTAAAGAAACAAGCATAAGTGAGTTAAGAGATATTTGTCACGAAAGATGAAATACATAACAACACAAAATATATGATGTGCTTCCATGATCGTAAAGAGTTCTTGATTTCTCTATCAAAAGCTTCCGACTTGGCAAAAGAATGGGCAAGTAAATTAAATTATGAATAACAGTAACATGATGCAACGTTTAACATGGAATTAATACGGTAAATACTGCTTGCTAGAGGCGGCTAGTACTTTAATATAAAAAGAAATAAAGTATAAATGTGTAAGGCTCAATAAAATAAATTTAGGAATTTTTATGGCAGCCGGGCGCAGGTGGCAAATCGACAAATACTGTTACCAACTCCATTGTTCATATTGCATTCGTTTCATTTAAAGATATATACTTTTCAATCATCTCATTTAAAATAGATGCATTTCCCTCATTTTATTTAATAGAATATTTATCATAGAAATAAATAAATAAATAAATAAGAAATAATAACATAAACAAAAATATTTTATTTGAAAATCAAAGCATTGTTTCTAATTTACACATGTGAAAAATGAAAACTGCTATTGGCGAAAAAACAAAAGGCTAATGAGGAGATTTACTCCCGGCTAACATAAAAGTGCCGAAATTTAAGTTTTTTCATATTAATATAGTTTAGAATAACCATCTTGAAAAAAACGTACAAAAGGTAGTGATATCCCAACAGAAAGTTTTCGATTAAAAAAAAAAGCGCCAAGTTCTCTTTAATGTTTCGGCCAGAAAAAGTAGTGATATCCGAAGTTCGCATAAGTTGAAAGTCAAACATCCCAAATCTTTCATTGAAAATGGCTTCCTGCGACTTGGCATTTAATGCCTTCCAGAGAGTTTTTCAAATTTCGAAATATGTACAAATGAGCTACATGCCAACTACATTTTTTGATTATTTTATGCATTTTGTGGCACAGGGTACAGAAATAAAATACACATTTGAAAAAAAAGCATTTAAACAATTTCAATCTATTTAAATGCTTAGAAGTTAAAAATAACAAAATACTTGTATTCAGGAGATAATATCCCTAATTGCTAAAACATAATTAGTATCAGCTTTTAACAGTTTATAAATCGAATACCACTTAATGTATGCAAACAGACTATAATAAATGTTCAAACGAAAAAAATCTCTTTCGTCTATACACAAGATTTCAATATTATAGAATAAAATATAATGTAACATATTGTGAGATTTGAAGTAAGTAATTTGTTTTTTATTGCTTGGGTTTTACGTTAATGAATTTAGCTTTAGACCGTACAAAATGGCAATTAAACCACAAGTGGACTAAATGATCTGTAATCAAAACTAATGGTAGTTATCAGAAATCTTTTACTTATAATGTCTTTATGTGAATTTGCCTCTTTACATTCTAATATTTGTTTTAATATTTAAATAATTCATAAATGCGTAATTTCCAATCATTAATTTTGAAATGCTGTAGAAGGCATTAACGGCCAAGTCGCAGGAAACCATTTTCAATGAAAGATTTGGGATGTTTGGCTTTTAAATTATGCGAACTTCAAATATCACTACTTTTTCTGGCCGAAACATTATAGAGAACTTGGCGCGAAGAATACTAAGCAGAAATTGTGGTAGCCTAGATCCCACCTTTCGTGCTCTACTGATTCTACAACTATATTTATTTGCACAAATTAATTTTCGTTTGAAGCACTTAGAGCATCTGCAACGCATTTCCCACTACTTTAATATGCCGGAATATTGCATTTTATCTAAATTTGAAATTAATTTTAGTGAATATATAACTATTACAATAAGACTGAACAATTTTCTTCAATTTTCCGTGAGTTTTATGTAACTAGAGGGTTCGGCCCCCTACGAGCTACGCTCGCCAACACCCGTTCAGACACCGCAGTCTCTAAAAGCATGCTAATTTGATCGGCATTAAAAAGACATTGGAAGATTGAATTATAATTTAAAAAACAATGGCAATCTCCCTATAGACGGGTTTCTATTCATTTTTCTTTGATTGGGGAATTTGAAGGAAAATTCAGCGGCTGTTAAAAGATACAATGGCTGTTTTCGTCTTTAATTAAATAAAATCAGTTAAACATTTCAAAATAAACTAATATAAAAAGAATTAAGTAAACAGAGTATTTGTCTCCCGGTATTATTTAATAAAGCGAAAAGAAAGTTCTTTTAAATAAGATATTTAAATGTATCGTTTTTAATCTGACATAATTTTCATCAAACTTTTCTTTCTCTTTTTAATATTCACGTGAAACTACTTTTGTTAGATATGAAATATTATTTGAGCACAATTTTTAAATTTAAACTATTTCGCAATATTATTTTTTGTTCATTTTATGTAATATGTGAAATCTGACGTAAATGTGACGTAATTTCTCCTATTTAAGACTTCTAACGCATGTTAATCAATTTATTATTTTACAATATATTTTCTCTTTTAAAATTCACGTGTAAATATAGATTTTATGAAATAATTTTCAATAAGTTCCTGCTTTTTACACGTAATTATTTAATTCCAATTTGACAGTTTTTTTTCTGTTTATAATAGTCACCTGTAAATAAATTTTTAATTTGAAGCAAACATTATTGTTTGCGCTGTTTATACAGTTGGCAACAGTTTAAATTAATACAATTTTCTAAAATAAGTAAAATATATCTCTCAAAAGGCTGAAAATTGGAATTTAAAATAGAAATAAAACTTTAAAAAAAAATGAGTCAAATTAAAAAAAAATAAATGAAGTCTGCACACCGGGAAATTCTAACGTATAAAAAGATTTAAAAATGAATTAATTCCCATGCCCCATTTTTGCTCCAATAAAACTTTTTTTAATGGAACGATTTTATCCAACTTTAGCATTAAATATCTCTTAAAATAATTATTCGATTTGAAAACTGTCATGCATCAATGTGTTTATCAAACGTTTCTCTATATTACCGCCGATTTTCATATTTTTCTATGCAATATTTTTCTTAATATTAACGGAGAAAGACCTCCGGTCACAAAAAATTCAAAACCGACAGCGTAAGTTACTTTTCTTTTAGTATAGAGAGAGACCAACAACTATTGAAAACAAACCCACGTCAAAGCAAAATAATTTAACACTTGTTTAGTAAAATATTTCTGTGTTTGCTCTAACTCGCCTAAAATACTCAGGCAGCTATGTAATTGATATGTGTAATTAAATTTATCATGGATTGGTAGATATTAAAAATGAGGCTTTTAGCGTTTATTGTTCGTTTACAGGAACACTCAAAACAAATTCGTTACATTACGGTTTATGAGGAAAAGTCGAGGAAAAGTCTTACCCTATTTCAAACATATTAAAATTAATATATATCACCGATGTGCGCTAGAAGATGATTACTATAAAATATGGTGTGCATAGCATTTATTATTCATTTTCAAGAGTACACAAAATAGTTCTTTTACACCACTGTTTGTGAGCAGTAATTGCTAAAGTATGTTTCCATTTGCGGTATACCTCTAATTTTTTGCATATAACTTGGTGAGTGGATTCTATAGGTCATATATAAGACTGCACAAAAGAATTCGTGTACGTTTCCGATTGGAAATTGATAAAAAAGGATTTTTAACTGTCATGTGCGTTTACTAACGGAATTGAATTTTTGCTTACTGTGTACGTGTAGTATATACTATATGGCAAAAGGTGACCACCCACTTGCGATTTTAGACGTTTTCTTAAGTATCTAGAAAAATACATGAGGAATTATCCTGAAACTCCAGCTGTGTAAACAGAATAGTACAGGTCATATATTTCCGTAAAGATTTTTTCCCGTAACCCCATAGAGGATCTTCAACAAATTGAGAAAATCTAATATCTTTTCGATGACCCTGTAAAACCTAATGTAGCAAAAGCGTTCAAACTATATATTATGATTAGGTGCCTTATTGTAATAAACTGTGTTCATTTTTATGAGAATAGCATGTATATTCGTAGAGCAATTAAAGTTTTTATAAAAAGAATCCCAAATTTCGCCAAGTCTTTTGCTTATAATTTGTAGAATTCTTAATATAAAAAAAGTTATTTTAAGAAAATATGATAAACGACATTGTACACAATACCCTGCAATCAGAACGAAAAAAATTATAAAAGTTGTATGGAAAATGGGCAGGTTTACTAAATAACGATTCACAGCGCATGCCCGAATGTAATCAAAATATAATTTGCCTAATGTGTTAGCTAAATGCATATTGCAGCTTTTGTGAATGTCTCAAAAGCATAGTTTGAAAAGACTGAAAATTATCGTTTATAGAATAAGCTCAAAATCCGTTATCCCCGAAAGGAAGCAAAAACATGAGGGGCTGTATCCAATTACAGTAGTACTTGCAATATTGTGTATGCTATATTGGCAGTAATCAATGGATATATGGATATAGCCCCTCTTCTTTTTTGCTTCATTTTTGGGGCAAGTGATTTTGAGCTTATTCTGTCAACGATAATTTTCGGAGTTTTATGGCTATATTTTTAAGACTTTTATAAAAGTTGCTCTATACATTTAACTAACACATTATGTACATTAAATTTTGATTGCATTCGGGCATGCGCAAAGAAACTAGTAAATCTGCTCAATTTTCATGCAATTTTTAATATATTTTAATTCTGATTGCAGGGAATTGCGTACAATGCTGTTTGTATTATTTTTAGAAAATAACTTTTTTTTTATATTAAGAACTCTGCAAAGTATAAGAAAAAAACTTGGCAAAATTTGAGACTGTTTTTATGAAAACCTGAATTTTTCTAAGAATATATATTTTATTCTCAAAAAAATGAATACAAACTATTACAATAAGACAATCATAATCTACAGTTTGAACTCTTTTGCTACATTGGTTTTGACAGGATTATCCAAAAGGTATTCGTTATTTTTCAATTTTTTGACAGCCCCCTATGGAGTTTAGGAAAAAATCTTCGAGGAAATATATGACCTATACTATACTGTTTACACACCTGAAGTTTCAGGTTAATTCCTCATGTATGTTTCTGGATATTTAACAAAACGTCCAAAATCGCAAGTGGCTGGTCAACTTTGGCCATATAGTGAATATATTTTTTTAAATTGCCAATACATATTGCTTTTTGCCATTTCTAAAGATGAAAAATGCTTTTTGGAATGATTAGGATGTCATAGTATATTTTAGTTCCTGGTTTATATGATATTTTCGTAGACTAAGTAATAACATTTTTTTTACCATATTCTAAGGTAAACGCACCAGTAGTTGGGCCACTTAAGGACATTTATCTCATTATTATTTAACAGTAAGTGAATTCCAAAAGATATATGTGTATATTTTAGCCTAGTACTAACCTTCATCTACCAAATAAAAGATTTAAAGTACCAAAATATATTCTTTGGGGGAAAAAAAATTACCTTCCTCAGTAGGAGGCATAAGTAAATTTCTGATGCATAGAGTTTTAAGTTTCCGGCTTATCTATATCAACAGTAGTTTAATTCAAAACATAACATTATGAATCAATGTTTTAAATAAAAACTTATCAACGAAATCTCTAAGAATTTGTTATTTAAGACACTCTAGAAAATAAACAAATGTACCAGCAGAAAAAAAAAATCATTCCGAAAAGTTTATGGAAAGTTAACGTTTAAGAATTTTAGCCAATTAGATTTCTTTCAGCCATTTCTCAAAAATGCATTTTGGGATTTTTCTAACTTTAAAAGTGTGTATCCCACTACTGGTACATGCACTAAAGAAGCACCTTATATTAAGTCTAAGCATAATTAATAATGAAAATGATCAGCTCTTTTAGGTACTGATTTTACATATTTGAACTATGAGATATAGAAAACCGAAAATACTTCAAATAGTTTAGAAAAAACATAGGACAAATATTTCATTTATTATATCAATTTATTTTGTGAAACTTTTATTGAAATAAAATATGTGTTTCCTAAAGTAACTAAAATGTATCTCTAACAAGTTGGAAATTGCTCGTCAAACGAGGCGAACGTGGTGCGTTCGTACTATAACTAGTTTTATATTTTTTGCACCGCATATTGTACTGAATGTATTCATGTACAATAGTAATTCTAAGTGCATATCAATTTCATTCTGTTCGAAAGACTGTAACATTATTAGAATGCACTTGAAATAATTTTTTCCCATTGGCCTTAATGTAACGGAAAATTTTGACTGTCCCTGTAATTAAACTATACATCAGATTTTCATAAAATCTGAAATGACTCGACAAAATTTTGCAACGATTATATACATAAAATTTCAGACCATTCGGAATTCTGCAACATCATTAAAATGCACTTGAAATAATCTTTTTCCATTTGCCGTAATGTAACGGAAAACTTTTGACTGTCCCTGTAATTAAACTATGCATCCGATTTTTATAAAATATGAAATAGTTCGACAAAAGTTTGAAGCAATTATATATTTAAAATTTAAGACCATTCGGAAGACTGTAACATCATTAAAATGCACTTGCAATAATCTTTTTCCATTTGCCGTAATGTAACGGAAAACTTTTGACTGTCCCTGTAATTAAACTATACATCCGATTTTCATAAAATTTGAAATGTCTCGACAAAATTTTGCAACAATCTTATATTTAAAATTCCAGACCATTCGGTTGGGTAGTTTTTGCTCTGTTATATGCGGGCGGACAGACGGACAGACAGACGGACTGAACGACGACTATAGGTGCTAAGTACTTATATAATTGCGAACTCACCTAAAAAGGCATAATATTAAATTTGAACATGAAGTAAAAACAAACTGAAATTCCTTGCTTTACGGAAATAAAGGAAAAATGAAAACGGGACACTTTAATTAACCTTTTTGTCTAAATTAATTTCAAATAATCTAACAAAAATAATAAGAAATTGGAAAATCTGTAGATACATTTTCATAAATATGGCAATTCTTACTCAGAATTTAACTCACCAAGTTTTCTTTCTATTATTAATATAATAGAATAATTATTATAAAATATATCTCAACTATGCATAAAGACTCATTACATGATATTTATTTCGTTAAATCATATTCAATGCATTTCGATAAAGTTTGTCTCTAAGGAATGTATCACATTTCGTTTACATGAACGAATAAAAGGAAAGTTTATGCAATTAATTAAAATTTCGATGAAAGATAATTAAGAAATATAGTGAATAGTTAGAGTGAACAATAAATAATAAAATAAAATTGAATTTTATTAATATTGTTAGCAAATATTATCTCTACGTTTTGAAAAGTTTATTAACTATAAGTTTGTATTTGACGGGAAAGCAATTTAATGAAACAGAAAACAAATTCAAGCTGTTGATAAGAGTTAAGACATGTAAACAATTTTTTTAATCAAAATATATTTGAACCTGAGAATATAATGATGTCTTAATTGTAAATAAATGTAGTTTGTATATTCCTTATCATAGCAAACGCGGTAGCGTTAAGCTATAATATGATTAAGAAATAGAAAATGCAAACGACTTTCTTAAATTTCTGGCGAACCAGTTGACGTGCGACAATGATTTTTCTTTTGAAAGATAGAACTCGACGAGACGAATAAACTGATAGCATTTAAAAAATTACTGTAGCTTTCAGTAGTTTTTTATTTAACCTTAAACGAAAAAATGAAGACACAAAATTCAACAAAGTGTAGCTAACGTTCCAGTGGGTGGATTAACTTCGTTTTTGTTTTATTTTGATCCTCTTGTTAAAACTTAGAATAGGTTTTTTTTTCATCTTTGTATGTTTGACGGTCGCTGAGAAAATCGAATTTGTCTTTTATAATGTCTCCATAAAATTATAGAAATCTCTCCTTTTCATTTTCTAATTCAATAACTTATTTCGTGTTGCCACTCCCTAAAAAGCAGTACAATAATTTAAAAAAAAAGGGATAACACGTGTACTTTTGTTTTCATAAGTCAATAAAAATTGAAATTCAACTGACAGATTTTTGTACTTTTGAAACCGACGTCAACCTAAGCAGATAATGCATAATTTTCATAAATATTTATATAAACTTTCTTGATTAATATTTTGAACTGGAGTAATAGACACAATGGAGTACAAACGAGTTGATAGGAAAATAAAAAACAGGGTAAATCCCAAGCTTCTGTTCAGAAGCTAAATGTAAGTTTTTTAGGTAGCTTTCTTTACAAAAAAGCTACCTATTGCAGCCGTTCGGAGGAAAGCGATTTCAAAAAATTCTGGTATATTTTCATCGATCATAACCCCCAGACCCCGAAACCACCCTCCGTTCAAAATTGATATATATATATATATATATATCTGACCTATGTCACACTGTAACTCCCGTAATTATGAACCGATTTCGATGTAATTCGGTGTGTACATAGTACATACAAATGTCTCGACCGAGTTCGTTGGCCAGCTTCATCCGCCGTTTTGTTTCAAAATGGCGGCCATTTAAAATTTTTAAAAAAACTTAAAACTTGAAATGTGGTACCAAAAAATTAAAAATGGAAAAATATTTTTTTCTTATGTATTTGACCTTTATACAAAGATTCCGGAGCAGTTTTTGTTTCGTCTATATCTTAAAAAATGGCTGAGTTATAGCATTTTGAATTTCTAGCGTGGCTGACATTTTGAAACGTCCTGAAATTTGTCACGCGATAAAAGGCGTATTTATGAACCGATTTGGATGTAACTTCGTTTATACATAGTACATACCAATGTGACCGGGTTCGTTGGCCAGCTTCACCCGCCATCTTGTTTAAAAATGGCGGCCATTTAAATTTTTAAGAAAAATATAAATTTGAAATGTCGTACCAAAAATTGAAAATTGAAAAAAATATTTTCTTCTTATGTGTTTCACCTTGATAAAAAGATTCGGGAGCAGTTTTTGTTTCGTCTATATCTTAAGAAATGGCTGAGTTATAGCATTTTGAATTTCTAGCGTGGCTGACATTTTGAAACGTCCTGATTTTTCTCACGTAATAACAGGCGTATTTATGAACCGACTTGGATGTACCTTGGTGTGTACATAGTACATACAAATATCTCGACCGAGTTCGTTGGCCAGCTTCATCCGCCATCTTGTTTCAAAATGGCGGCCATTTAAAAAAATTAAAAAATAAAAAAATTTAAATGAGATACCAAAAAATTGGAAAATGAAAAAGATTTTTTTGTATGTGTTTGACCTTAATACAAAGATTCCGGAACAGTTTTTCTTTCGTCTATATCTAAAAAAAAATGGCTGAGTAATAGCATTTTGAATTTCTCTTGTGGCTGACATTTTAAAACGACCTGATTTTTGTCACGCGATAACAGGCGTATTTATGAACCTATTTGGATGTAACTTGGTCTGTACATAGTACATACCAATGTCTCGACCGAGTTCGTTGGCCAGCTTCATTCGCCATCTTGTTTCAAAAGGGTTGCCATTTAAAAAAAAATTAAATTTAAAATTCAAAATGAGGTATTAAAAAATTGGAAAATGAAAAAGATTTTTTTTATGTGCTTGGTCTTGATACAAAGATTCCGGAGCAGTTTTTGTTTCTGAAAATTTGTTCTTTTGTGGATATCTTAAAAAATGGTTGATTTATAGCTCTTTGAATTTTTAGCATGGCTAACATTTTGAAGCGATCTTGTATTTGTCACGCGATAACACGCGTATTCGCCTATTTCGATGTAAGAAGGCATGTGGATAGTATACATCAACACCTCGACCAAGTTCGCTGGCCGGATTCATCAGCCATCTTGTTTCAAAATGGCGGCCATTAAATTAAAAAATATATATATATTTAAAGTGAGGTGCAAAAAAATTAGAAATTGAAAAAGGTTTCTTTCTTAAGTATTTGATCTTGATATAAGGATTCAGGAGCATTTTTTGTTCGTCTTTACCTTAAAAAATGGCTCAGATATAGCAGTTTCAATTTCTATTGTGGGTGACATTTTGAAAAATCTGATTTTTTGCATGCGACAGCACTCCTATATATTAACCGATTCCGATGTGAGTGAGCATGTGCACAGCAATTACTAAGGTCTCGACCAAGTTCACTGCTTAGGCTCATCCACCATGTTGTCTTAAAATGACAGGCACTTTAAGAAATTGCCGAATTTGGCAGCCAAATATAAGTTACTTTAAAGAAAAGCAGCTTGGATAAAGCTGACTAATTTCGCGAAATTCTCATTCATTATATTGATAAAAATTAGTATTGAATCTCCTATACTCGGTTTCCACTAAATTGAGCTGGGTGTGTTTGCATGATATAAGTTGGCTTTTTTTAAATAAGGATTATGAAAGCTACCTCTTCCTCCCGGCACTGGCCGGAAGGACTTTTTTAATTATCACCATAACATCCTGACAAGCGATAGGTATGCAGTAATATATATACTTCACATACTAAGCCTACCTTAAAAAATACCATTCCATCTATTTTAGATAAGGAAGATATGTCATATACGCACCAGAGTACATAACTGGCGCGATAATGCATTATTTTGCTTGATACGGTAACCGAGCTATTGTTGTTTATTTATCAATTATTTTTTTATTTACTTTTATTTTATTTATTAAAAGTATATAAATTGTTTGGTTCTATAGTTATTAATTAAACTTTTCATTATTTATAGTTATTTCTTTTTTAAAAGAATAGAAAGTAATTTAAAAATATATCTGTAACTGCTATTCGAAAACGAGGTTTTCATTAAATTGGCGTCAGAAAAAATCCCCGCGCCAAACCCGTTGTGTATATGACATCTGTGCCTTAAATAATTAGGGTTTCGTTTAACTTTAGGTACTTTTGCTTGAGATATTGTCGAAAATGTACAGCAAAAAGATACGGTACTACTTGATTATCCCGTCGACCAGTTTCGCCAAACTATTCGTCAAATGATACAAACTGACGTAATTTTTATTTTAACTAACGGAAGAAAAAACAATTTAGTAAAACATTAATAAAAATACTAATAAAAACTTGGGCACAGATTTCATATACGCTCCATATTGGCACGATTTTTTCCGACGCCAATTTGGCGAAAACATCGTTCATATATCATCTATATCCGGGTTACCATATTCAGTAAAATAAAAACACTTTGGCGCCAGTTAAGTACCTAGTGCGTATATGACATTGGCGGCGTCAAAAAAATCGCGCCAATATGGGGCGTATATGATATCTGTGCCAAAACTTGAATTAAAAATCACTTGATGACGTAACAAACACGTGTATCGTGTTTAATGTCAAGTGAATGTTACATTTGCTATGATCCATTATTGTCATTTAATCTTATAGTTTGGCGATAATTTTTTGGTCGACAGGATAATCAAATTGTAACAAGTATGGTACAGATGTCATATACGCACCACGTTCGCGCGATATTTTTTCTGACACCAATTTCGCCAAAACCTCGTTTTCGAATACCAGTTACATATATATTTTTAAAAAGGAATTAACAATAAATTTGAAAAAGTTTAATTAATAATAATATAACAAAACAATTTATATAAATTTAAAAAAGAAAATAAAAGTAAATAAACAATTTATTAATAAATAAACAACAACATTCGGGTTACCATATCAAGCAAAATAATAAAACTTTGGCGATAGTAAGTACCACTGTGCATATATGACATTGGCGTCAGAAAAAAATCGCGTCAAGGTGATGTTCATATGACGTCTGTGGCGATTCAAGTACACTTCGGAACGTTACTTTGAAATCGGTGAGTTTCATCGCCAAAATCGCCAAGATGCTTAATGATCATCGCCATCGAATATATAAATAATGCCACATTTGCAAACTTATAGGTCAAAATATAAGGGGAACCTCGGTTCACAACCACCTCTGTTTATGACCAGTTCGGTTTATGTCCAACTTCGATGATCAAAATTTGACTTGGTGGGCGTGCAAAATCTCGGTTCACGACCAAGGCTGCCGAATAGTTCAGTTGGCAACCCTCACATAACTGTTGTTATTAGTCAAGTTTGGAGTAAGGTGTGCATATCAGAGAGCTTTGTGTACCTTTATTAATGTAAAAAAATTAACTTTTTGTTTTACTTTTACTCAGGTTTGCGCTAATATTAGCTCTCATTATGGCTTCTAAGAATGAAAAAGTGCTTTGTGATAGCAGTAATAGAAGCTTAAGCGAATCACTGTTCAATAAAAGAAATTGTAGCAAAACATGAGAAAGAAGTTAGTATAACCGGTCTAGCTAAATGATACGATGTGGACTCAGCCTTCGATTTCCACGATAATCTATGTATATATTACGCTATCGTATGTGTCACGTGTGTATGGTATGCGATTATTTGTTAATTGTTTAATGGCAACGCTCGGATGAAACGCATCTCATTATTTATAGAACAGCATTTAATGCATCTCCATACCTATAAAGGGGGGGGGGGTTACCATAGGCTGGACCCTTTTCTATCGCCAAACACAGCCAAATTTGTCGCCAACTTGGCGATATATAGCCAAATACCTGTAGACTTCCATTGTAAACCAACAGGGTTTACTTGTTTAGAGAGAATCAACAAATTGAGATATTTTAATGCAACAAAAAATAATATCAGTTTAAGGAATTATATTAATTATATTTAAGGGAGCCCAAGTAAATTAAATTATGAATAAAAATAACGTGAATTTGATTTAAAAATACTGAACCTCTTAAAACAGTGTGCATTACTTGGTTAAATAGTGCATTATTGTGCGGAATAAGAAAAAAGTATTGGTAATATTTAAAAGCAACTCAGGTTTATTTATATTCAATACATAATTATCAAAAAATTTAAATGACTAGTATTAAAAAATGCTCTGACGAGCACCAAAAAAGGCTAATATGTTTTTAAGTATGAAAAAGGGTTTGACAAGTGCTTCTAATTGAGTATGAAAAAGGACAAGGGGTCCCTTCTTGGCTGCAGCTCACTGTCAATGCCAACTTTGAAAAAATCATATTTGCGCTTTTTCCATATAAAAAAAAATCAGCCACAGTTAGATAAAAATGTGTTGTGTAAAGACACAGCCAGTAAAGACGCAGCCTGGTTAAATATGAACGTAAGGCAACTTAGTACCAAAAATCTTAGTTCCAACAGCATATAACACTCATGCAGTGCCACCAAGCACGCCCGCAGTGTAGAACTGTACAGAAAACTGATTTGTAGTGCAGTGCAGACTGTTGCAGTACTCTGCACAGGAACAATTCTACATGTGCACGCATAACAGTATAATGGATTCATTGATTGTTGAAATTATATCCAAGTGGCTGCGGCTGTAAGATGTACTATGCAGTACAACAGTGCATATGTAAATTATAAACGAACATTAGACGCATACACCTTTAATACGGAAGTACAAAAGCACAATGTGAGTGTGTGCTGAGGTTCAAAAGCATAATAGGAATGTACAGTGTAGTATAATTTGTAGAGAAAAAATGGTACACAGTGCACCGTACAAAGTTGCATTGCACACGTATGCGCAGTACAATAGTAGGACAGTGGAGTTAAGATGTAAAGCACGGCGGAAAGTTTTACTAAAGTACTGCGAATTTATTTTATATGTTATAAGCGCAAATATGATTTTTTCAAAGTTGGCATTGACAGTGAGCTGCAGCCAAGAAGGGACCCCTTGTCCTTTTTCATACTCAATTAGAAGCACTTGTCAAACCCTTTTTCATACTTAAAAACATATTAGCCTTTTTTGGTGCTCGTCAGAGCATTTTTTAATACTATATTTTTATGTATTTTAGTAATTTGGATTTTAACAACTTCATTTTTTGGTAAATGTTTGAAATTATTTTTCTTTTGAAAAAACAAACCTGGGCCTTCTGAATGTATTATATTGCAACTATTACGTGCATTAATTATGGTATTTTGACACATTTACTTATTAAATTTGTATAAATTTCCGAAGTATGAATGGAACTTTAGGATATAGGTATATAAATAAATATTTGACTTCAAATACAATAATTAGTTAGATGTCATAGAATAAAATTCGAATGAATAGGAAATTATACTTATAACCACATGTTTATTAAACAACATATATAATTTTAAATAGTAAAAACATGTACTTAAAAACAAGTAAGAATAATTAAACTAGTTTTAAGTGCATTAAGATCTTTTTTTTTTTTTTTTTTTTTTTTTTTTAATATTGGCTATTTGAAATCGAATATAAACAAAATAATGTTTTGAATATAGGGCTTTTCTTAATGCATATAATAATTATATCGCATAACTTGCTCCATTTTACTTGTTCCATTATCATTGATAGTTTTATTTTAAAATTTTACAAACATATTTTAATAGGTCATGTTTCCAAACCACTTTTTTTTGTCCTCATGTTTGTTTAGACCGTTTTTTTTTCTTTGGGGGGGGGGGACACTTCAGTGTTTTCCCCAGTTATTGTATGTTAATTTTATAAGTAATCGAAGTTCATTGGAAGTATATTGTAATCGAGAGATTGCATAAAAAATGCTATAAATGGAAGGAGGGATCGTAAGTAAGGTTTGTTTACTCTAAATTCTCGCCTACTATCTGTTTTGCACTAATTTATTCCGAATAATTATATACGAGATTTTAAAACAGCGAATGGAATAATAAGAAATAAAAACAACAATTTTTGTTCTTATTAAATAAAATCTGTTTCATAGTTTGAATCGGAAACATTTCTAGACTTTATTAGTAGTTAGTAAAAAATTAAAATATAGCATTTTTTATTTCATTTTACAGTAATCATGCAGTTATTCAATTTGAACTTATAGCTCAAAACATAATAGTATTTTTCTTTTACATATATCGATGGAAACAATATTTTATTTATTTTATTATTATTATTTTTTTTTTTTTTTAGAAAAGTTGTTTTTCATTTTCAAAGCAAGATTGGTTGAATACTCCTTGATTATTTTTTTTAATTTTAAACTTTTTTAAGCTGTCTCGGGAGGCATCGATTTTACTCGAAATGGTGAAATTACACATCGATTAGACAAGAATAGGCTTAAAAGTGGCTTAACAGTGTTTGCACTTTGAGGAGCTTCCTAGTTGTTTTCAACTTTACGCCCAGTCTATGGATGATTGTCTTATAATGAATGAGCCATTGGGGTTAAAAAGTCTAACTGTAGTTTTAGAAACTACTATAAAATTTTATAAAAATAAAGATATTAGAGATGAAAAAATTACTTTTAAAGAAAAGTGGTATTTAAAGCTAAATAGTAAGACCGTACTAGATCTTACTGGTAAGAAATAAAAATTTTTTAAGATATAGACGAAACAAAAACTGCTCCGAAATCTTTGTATAAAGGTCAAATACATAAGGAAATTTTTTTTTTCTATTTTCAATTTTTTGGTACCATATTTCAAATTTAAATTTTTCTTAAAAATTTAAATGGCCGCCATTTTTAAAGAAAATGAAGGATGTAGCTGGCCAACGAACTCGGTCGAGACATTGGTATGTACTATGTATAAACGAAATTACATCCAAATCGGTTCATAAATACGCCTTTTATCGCGTGACAAATTTCAGGACGTTTCAAAATGTCAGCCACGCTAGAAATTCAAAATGCTATAACTCAGCCATTTTTTAAGATATAGACAAAACAAAAACTGCTCCGGAATCTTTGTATAAAGGTCAAATACGTAAGAAAAAAATATTTTTCCATTTTCAATTTTTTGGTACCACTTTTCAAATTTTAATTTTTTTTAAAAACTTTAAATGGCCGCCATTTTGAAACAAAATGGTGGATGAAGCTGGCCAACGAACTCGGTCGAGACATTGATATGTACTATGTACACACCGAATTACATCGAAATCGGTTCATAAATACGAGAGTTACAGTGTGACATAGGTCATATATATATATATATATATATATGGATATATATATATATATATATATATATATATATATATATATATATGGATATATATATATATATATATATATATATATATATATATATATATATATATATATATATCAATTTTGAACGGAGGGTGGTTTCGGGGTCTGGGGGTCATGATCGATGAAAATATACCAAATTTTTTTGAAATCGCTTTCCTCCGAACGGCGGCAATAGGTAGCTTTTTGTAATGAAAGCTACCTAAAAACTCGACATAAAAATGGCTATCGAAAGATTCACAGCCCTTCATTTGTTTGTATTATTAATATAGATATTTAAAATTAAATTTACTTTAAAATAGCTCCCTGTTTTATCAGAAATCATTCATTTATATTTTTTTCAAAATAGCACGCATTTTAATTTTTTTTTCAGTTTTTATGAGGAAATGACAACAAAAAGATATAATTGTTATTTTTTTTTTTTCACTTTCTACAGAATGGGTTTTCTTCGGTTCCTGCAGAATTAAATGGAGTTCTTCCGTTGCCAATATTAAGCAAGTGGTGCTAAAAACTACCAAAAACATTAATGTCTCAAAAATAAATAGAGATGCAGCTTTCAAACAAATTGCATTAAAAAGTGTTTTTTTTTCCCAATATGACGGTATAAAAATTGAAAATATGCGATGCTTAGAAGTTTAAAAATATGCTATAGTGTATTTAAACATTACTGCTTTGATTTACAGCTTGCTTCAGTAAGGTAACGTTATTTTTTGGAGACGACACAAAATAAGCTGGGAGAAAGAAATAACATACCGTACCGGGGGCTAAAAAGTCAAATATTTCTTTGTCTAAGAAAATATAATACAACCGCGAACGAAAATATACAATAACTACTTCCAATTTATCCACGTTTCCGAAAAAAATTATTTTATCTCCAGAAACCTATATATTTTCGAAAGAATCACTTAGAAAAACAAAGTTTCTTTTTCTTCCGCTGTTTTTTGGAAACTTTGAGAGTGTCTTTTCAACCAAAGTTACAATATTATATTTTTATTCTTGCATGTAAACATTCAGTTACGCGGTTGAAAATGTTTAATTGAGAACTAGTAGCATCTTGAAACTAACTTTTGAGCTTCAGCAATCTGAATAATGCGTTATGAAAACTAATAGATTCTGAAGTTGATATTACCATGTTCAACATATATGCTTTACATACAAACATGATAAATTAACAGCATTAATATTATAATTAAAATGAATATTATTTTGTTGTTTTTGCATGTAAAAATACTGTTATGCATCTGAAAATATTTACTTGAGAACTGATAGCATTGTGAAACTTGGATTTGAGCTACGGAAGGCTGAATAATACGTTATAAAATCTAATCTATTCTGAAGCTAATATTTCTATGATCAACTGACACGTTTTACAGACACACGCGGTAAATTAACAGGACTTCTATTACATTAAAATTAATATCATTTTGTAAACTCTTGTATGTAAAAATTCATTTATGCAGCTTAAAATGTTTAATTAAGAATTGATAGCATCCTGAAAATTATATTCTAGTTTCAGAAAGCTGAATACTACAATATTAAAATTAAAGGAAATATTTCGAAAATTAGGGCAGCGAAATAAACTTTATTTTAAAAAATTCGTCTTTAAGTCGTGAAAATATATATATTTAAAGCAAAGAACACTTTTCTGATATACAACTTTTCTGATATGAAAATATATTGATAAAGGTAAAGAAGACTTTTCTGAATCGTGGATAATTTCACAGAAGTTATTGTATATAGTAATTTGTTATGTTATATTTTGCTGGTTTAAGAAAAAAATTGTCTTTTTTTTACAGTGTTTGAAAAACAATTATCTTTCAAAATTAAACATTATATGTATGTATTTTGTAAATAAAATGGATTGCTGTGACATTGGATACAGTTTTGTTATTTTTTAATCGCAGTCTTTAAACGAAGATTATTTTATAATCAAAATTATAACTAGTATATTTATATAATGAATGTTTTTCCAAAAAACATGTAAAATTATGCTAATAATATTGATAGAAAGTAATTTATATAGAACCTTCTTTTTATTATTATTCAAGCAACGTGAAATATGTATTAAAGGACTGAAATGGCGAAGTGTGAATTTATTTTTGTTTATCATTCAAGCGTGGCATCATTAGATCATTTTTAAAGGGTTTTTTTTTTTTTTTTTTTTCGTATAAAATGTTTATAAAATCTTTGTAATTAAATAAAAATCTATATTTTAGGGATATGTGAGATGCTTTTTTGTTTATTGCAAACATGTAGATGTACAGCATTTTGTAATAAATATAAAAAAAAATTATGCCTAAATAAACTTCTTTTGTTTGGTTATTTTAAAGGGACCAGGTAAACGAAATTTGAAAAAAAAAAATCGATTTATTCTTTTTTATATCATTAGTTTAACTTTTATATTTTCAACGATGTATAACGCATGTTCATATATTAAAAAAAGAATTGTTGGAATTATTCATTCTTTCTAAGAGTACTTCACAGCTTAATGGGCATTTAAATCTTTAATTGACTTTTTATCACAACTTGGATTTTTCATGTTTGTGTTCCTTGTTTTCATTATCTATTAAACTTAAGAACTCAATTTTTTAATACTTTTATAATGTTATATAGTATACACAATGATTTAATGATTTGTTGAGAATTATTTATTTTATGCAGTGAAATCTTACCAAAAATGCTAATTTAAAAATGCCTTTCAATAAATAATTAATAATTAATTTTCAGATTTACTTAGAAAGAAAACGGACTGTTAAAATGCATAAAGCATATTACTCAAACTACTCTAAAAATTCTAGACCTCTATATTTTACCATTTCTGAGAAAATGGTACATAAAGTTGGTGTATTTTAACATGGCGGAGATAGAGCTTACCCGGTTCCTTAAGTGATAATTATGTTTTTACCGTACTCATTCTTAATTTTATCTACCTAAATTCTTATTTAATATAATTAACTTTTTAAAATCCCCTACAAATTAACAAGTATCTTCATTTTATTAGAGAAAAACGGTTTTGTACTGTTGACATGAGTTTTATATCTTAAATTGGTAACCCTTTGATTTTAATATTTTTTAAACATATAAAAAAATATTCAACCAACTATGGTTAAAAATATCGGGGTTTTTTATCCAAAAAATATAAAAGTTGTAATAAGGTTACATTAATGATGTTAAATGTTCAGTTCTTTTTAAACATAGTCTTTCAGTAAAGAGTAATTTAATTCGAAATTTAGAGAAGTTTATTCCGTGTGCCCAAGATCGACATTTTACTGAGTTTGCTAAATAAGAGTAAATTTTTAACTTTTTTAACTACTCTGCATTTCAACAAAAATCTATTAAATTTCCTAAGTAACGAATTTCCTTAAATATATACTACAACGTTTTTTGTTTCAATATCTTAATTATGCAATTTAAATATAGGTTGTTAAATGTGTCTTTGAACTCGCAATTTTTGTTGTTATTTACAAAAATAATTTTATATCTTAAGAGACTAAAAAAAAAAAAAAAAAAGATAAAATAAATAAATATAAGTAGTACTAGAAGTAACACGTTTTTATAGTTAACATTAAAGAAACTATCAAATAAATATGAACATTCTAGTTAACTCTTTCTTACTCTTTGTGTAAAAAGGTAAAATAATAACAGATTTCCCATGCAGTGTATCTACGCATCTGAATTGGAAATTATAAACGGTTAAATTCGGATTCCTTCTATTCCACAAATGAATGGTGTTCATCAGATGGAGCAAAAAATTATGCTCCTGTCATATTTAATATAACTGCAATATTATGAATGCTATGGTAGAGTGATCTGGATTTTTATTCTGGATTTATGTCATTTTATTGTAATGAGATACTCTAGGTCAATGTGAACAAATATAAAGATATTGAATAAATTATATATTTTTAAATTAATTTTCGTTTGTAAAACAACGATACATTTCAATAAAATAAAACAAGTTCGAAATTGCCCGTCAAACGTGGCAAATAAGGGGCGTTGGTACTATAACTTGTTTTATAAATATATTTATCGCCGCATATAATACTGAATGTATATTTTAGTGCACTTCATAAGTGCATATCAATTTCACTCTATTCGAAAGGCTGTAACATCATTAAAATGAACTTGAAATATTAGTTTTTCGTTGGCCGTAATGTCATGGAGAACTTTTTACTATCCCTGTAAATAAACTATATATACAATTTTCATAAAATTCGAAATGAATCTACAAAATTTTGCAAAAATTATATATTTAAAATTTCAGACCATTCGGTTGGGTAGTTTTGGCTCTGTTATAGGCGAACGGACGGACTGACAGACAGACTGACCGAACGACGACTATAGGTGCTACGTATTTATATAATTATGAACCCACCTAAAAACAAGTTGGAAATTGCTGGTCAAACGTGGCAAATGAGGTGCGTTCGTACTATAACTAGTTTTATAATTATTTTTTGCACACCATATTGTACTGAATGTATATTTTTTTGCGCTTCATAAGTGCATAGTCTGTAACATCATTAAAACGCACTTACAATAATTGTTTCCCCATTCCCCGTAATGTAACGGAAAACTTTTGACTGTCCCTGTAATTAAACTATACATTCGATTTTCATAAAATTTGAAATGGCTCGACAACATTTTGCAGCAATTATATATTTAAAATTTCAGACCATTCGGAAGGCTGTAAAATCATTAAAATGCATTTGCAATAATTTTTTCCCATTGGCCATAATGTAACGGAAAACTTTTGGGTGTCCCTGTAATTAAATTATACATCCGATTTTCATAAAATTGGAAATGGTTCAACAAAATTTTGCAGCAATTATATATTAAAAATTTCAGACCATTCGGAAGGCTGTAAAATCATTAAAATGCACTCGCTATAATTTTTTCCCATTGGCCGTAATGTAACGGAAAAATTTTGGGTGTCCCTGTTATTAAACTATACATCCGATTTTCATAAAATTGGAAATGGCTCGACAAAATTTTGCAGCAATTATATATTAAAAATTTCAGATCATTCGGTCGGGTAGTTTTTGCTCTGTTATATGCGGACGGACGGACGGACAGACAGACGGACGGACAGACGGACGGACAGACAGACGGACTGAACGACGACTATAGGTGCTACGTATTTATATAATTACGAACGCACCTAAAAAGTACAATTTTGAGTTGAGAGATAACATAGAAAGAAAGATTGAATTATTTCATTCTTGAAAGACGAGTGCAGTAATGCTAAAATAAAAAGTGACTAAAGTGACTAAAAGTAATCAATAAACGCGAAAAAAGTTTTCTTAATAAAATGTTCACTATGAATAAAGTTCAGTAAATTATTTAACATGGTTAATCTGAATCCACGCACTAGAGTTCAGGATTAGGTAGTTATTACAGTTCGGAAATTGAAATTCGCCTGTAATATATCAAAACGACAATAAATAAATGAATCATGGACAAAATTGGTTGTAATATTGTTTTTCACACTGACAAAATTTTTGGAATATCGAGGTAGATTCCTTACCTGATGCTATTCAACATGGGTTAAATGTGGGTTAGATAGCCTATCGGGTTAGTTGCCTCATTTGTTCTGTTTCAGCTATTGGACATGCGACGGAGCTAGTGACGTTCGTCAGACGATATACAAAAACTTAGTAGACCATGTTTCTCCGATTTATTTATTCACATATAAGTTATATTCCCCGAAAAAGGTAAATTTGGCTTTTCTTTTTTTTTTTTTTTGTATGTTCTTATATGTTAGAAATAGTAGCAAAAATGAAATAAGAAATTTTTCATGAAGTATCTAGCGTTTGTTGTTGAAACAGAAATAGAATACATGTTAGTTTCTCAGTTTATGACATTTTTCTTCCTACTTCTAGAGCTATTGTTGGAGCATCCATTCCGATAAAATGGAGCGTCTAGCCCTGAGGTCCGGAATAGATGACCGCGGTATGTAGAAGATTTTTGAAAAAAATCCAATTTTATGTGGTATTTATTTGCAGTAATATGTTTTATCAATTTCTCTATAAAATTTGGAGTAGATAATATAATTGTTCTCTACGAAAATCATTACTATACAAAGAATAAATATGGATGGGGCATAAGGGAGGCAACTATCTCTTACTCGCACTATATTACTAATATAAAGACTAGGGTATGCAACTCGGTCATCCCGGGTTACAAAACATATGTGGAAACCATTTCTTTAATGGAAAATTCGATAATTTCACTGTAAAAAAAAATGGTAACTTTCCATGTAAAATCCAGGAACGTTTCGCCTTTTATCAGGTTTTCAGAATAATTTAGCTCTTTCCTGTGAAATTCTGGTTTTCTTATCTGAAACGTTCCTGAACAAAAGTTGGAAACAGCAAAACGCTGCGGCCGCCATTTATTATTATTTTTTCCTATAATCCGTTGCTCGCGCGCGAGTGTCGAAAACGAATTCCTTAAATGAATGTAAAAAAATCAATATGGAATGCAAATAAATCAATAGACGACATAATCCTTTACGTCTCTATTGTCAAGATAATTCAATGAAAATACAATACCTCTGTGACATCACTAAGAGATTATCTCTCGTACTTGTCTGTGAAATCTTTAACGAGCAGACTGTGTAAAAAAAAAAAAAAAAAAATACACCTATTATTTGGATCTGCATTAACCAGGGGACAATCAAATATGATTCTCAGCTATTTTGATTAATTTAAAGTATGTTTTAGAGTTCTTATCTCTAATTATTCTTGTGAAAGGATTTCTTCAAATGGGCCTTAGATTTTCAGAAATTAGATGCCGAGTTTTAGCATACGTTTCAAATACCCATTAGTTTGCAGCTCTCAACGTAACATTCGTGGTGTGGACGCAGAAAGCTTGCACGCCACCCGTACGGCTCGGGTTCGATGCTACCTCTTGACTTTTTTTTTTCTTTTTTAATTAATTTTATATTTTAACACTTTATTACGATTTGATTTAAATTTGACATATATTTGACACTTTGAATTGCTGCAAATTTGAATTTTTTTTTTATTTTCGAAAAAAATATACAATTACGTTTAGGTTTTTTTTTCATGAAAATTTATATGTATTTTATCTAACTTGTAAACTAACATGATCACTGACGAAAATCCAAAATATTTTATGTCTAGATTTTTTTTCTAATTATTATTTACATTTATATATTTTTATATTTTAAGCAAAGTTCAGAAACAATATGTCACATATATATTTACTTTATTGAATTTTAACTGAAAATTTATTTTTTCGTGTAAATTATAAATATTAATTTTGATGTCAATTTCAAAATATTTTTTCATTCTAACAAATAATGATAATAAAGCGAAAATTGTCAACTGGAAATGTAAAAATCGTCTGCGGATCCCGCATGCTGTGAAATGTCAGTAATGTCATAATGAAGGGAACGAACATCCAGAGTGAATTATGTCGACCAGGTATCGGTCCGGATAGCCTAACAGGTAAGGCATTGGCACGGCACGCCAAGTATCCAGGTTCGATCCCTGGTCTGGACATTTTTAGCTCTTGTGCTACACCAGCCTTGAACATGTCAGTAATGTTTTGCTGTCAACAGAAATATTCCCGGTATTTCGCAGGAAACTTACTGGCATTTCTGTAGAAAGTTTTTAACATATACAGTAAAGTACCAGTCATTTTCAAGAAATGTTTCTTGGAAATAATGGGCAACTCAGCTGCCCATTTTTTCCCAGGAACGTTGCGGAATTTTTTTTACAGTGTTGTTAATTTTTTTTTTTTTTTTAGATAACCTACTCTCAACAACAAAAAACGATTTTTATCTGAAAAATATCAATGCATAAAAACAAAGTTTTGAAATTTGTTAAAAGAGACACTTTCGCATTTGCCGTATGTCAAAGAATAATACACAAAGAAATCTCCAAAGATTTCTTTACTTAAAGCAGATTTTTAAATTACGATAGTTTTAGCGGTTTAAGTTCATCGTTGTGCATTCATATTGCTTTATTATTTTATTTATTTATTAAAGAACTTTCAATTTCATTATGGAATATTAGCTAAAATGAATGATGAACTATTTACATTGTTTTAAGTGCAAATGTGTTAATGTTTCTTAATCGAGGTGTGTGCGATACACTCATTACAAAAAATATGCTTGAAAATTATTTTAATGTCATACAAAATAAGTGAATTGAGATTGTTTTCAGACAAATTGCGATTGAGAGAAATTTTTTATTAATATTCGATGGCTTTAGATGTCTAGAAATTAAAATAATTGCAGCGAAAAGCGACATTTATTGATCAGGTGTTGCCACCGATAATATGGCTTTACTCATAGATATGTTTTTGTTTTATATAAATTTCTATCTACCCTATTAAAATCTGTGCGCGTATCTTTGTAACCTAAAAAACTCGGAAACCACAAGGCGCAGGGCTACGAAATTTGGCACACGGGTTAATTGTAGGGGGCCAATGAACGATTGGGTCAATAAATTCGAAAATTTTAAATAGATTTTTTATTTTATGTTTTTGACGAATTGCCTTTTTTTTAATGTTCAACCCGTAATCGCGCAATTTCTAACCAATGTGAGATATACATATTACGTACGCCATGCTGCGTTACTAATAGTGTTATTACACCTAAAAATTCCAAGCGACAAAAATCGCTTGGCACTCATCCTATTTCCCGATTTTGAAAGCAATTTTTTTTTCGTTTACAAAACATTTCATTGGCTGTTCAACAAAAGGCTTTGCCATCGTCAGATTTCCAAGCATTTGATTGGCTGTTACTGGCGACTCGCTTCGTTTAAGGCGTCAAAGACAGAAGAAAGTTGCTTGTTTTCGAAGCGACTCTCCTAGAACCATAGGAGTAACATGGAGACGCCTGGAATTTGAAGCGACTTTGACCCCTCGTGTAATGGCACTTTAAGAAGCTGAAGCGGGTATTACGATAATTCTTTTACCTCATATGCAAATAATTAGGAATTATTTAATTGTGCTTAATTATTACCTTTTTTTAAAAAAATAAAGTAAAATATTTTATCACAAACATCAACAAAACTTTTGATTCTATTTATTCTCTTATCCCACAGTTTTATCGTGCTGCCATAGTAACATGATAAATTAAATTTCATTAAAAAAATGCACAGTAGTAGAAAAATATTTTTCTAAATCGAATAGTTATTTTTAATTTTGGTTTTAGAATTAAATTCATGAACACACCTGCGTAGAACGGATTAAACAGCTAGTTTTAAATATTTTATGAATTGCAAGTAAAAAAATATTACCATGTATTTACCATGTTTGAAGAGGAAATATTTCCGATATTTTATATAAATAAAATAAAACAATATCTTACTTTTCATAATCTTATCTTTCAATTTCTCTCTGCAGTCTTATACACAAAAAACCAAATCATACGCATTTCTGTTTAAAATTACATATTGCCTGCAAGAGATTCAGAACTGTCTGGTCAAACAAACTATGATAATTTAGAGGACTTTTCGCACTGTGGTTAAATTTAGATTCTATGTATTCACATGATCGATTTTCCATGCCAAACGAAACAAGTAATTATGAAGTTGACACCTTTAATAGCACAGCACTGTTACAAATGGAACCGGTTGGATATTTTTAGATTTATATTCTTTAAGCCTATCATTTTATTTTAAGGAGATAGTGGATGACGGTTTAAGAATATATTTAAAGATACCGTGTTAATTTAATATATCTTAAATAAGGATCGTTCGTAAATCATCAATATTATTTATAAAATATGGTGAAGAAAAGTTTACCTTAAAAATAAGGTATTATTTAGATTCCGAAATTGGAATATTTTAATTCTTATAAATCGATAAAGACTGCGAAAGTAAAAGTTGTGGACTATCAATAAACGTGGAAGAAATGTATAAATTAACACCCCAGGACCAAGTTTAAAAATAAAGTTTTCACAATAAATGAATATCGGATAGTTTCATAATTTATTAAATATAAATCTGCAAACACAGGATTTGCATTAACTTCTTATTAACTGAGTTAAATCAAATTCATCGGTAATACATGAAAAGTAAATTAACATAATAGTACTAGATTCAAATTTAGCGTAATAATTGATTTTCAAACTTGTAAATTGCTTAAGGATTCGAGTACCTTTTTAAAGTGCGAAAATCAATTTTTTTAATAACTTTATATTGAAGTTTGGGAAAATCTCTATAATAATAGCCTAAGTCATGTGACTGTCATCAATAGTTCCGGGCTGACCGCTTCGCTTTTTATATGCCAGGTGACCATTTTTTACATTTTTTATTTTTCGCGTGGTACATTAAAACAATGCTTTGATATTGAAATTAAAAGTCATGTTTTTTGGTATTATTTATTTTTTTCTTTTCTTTTTCTTAAAAAAGGGAAAGAAAAAGTGAAAGTCATGAATTTAAAATAAAAATTATGTATTTTAAATAAAATAAGTGTAATTATTATATTTTAGATGAATTTAATGAAATATGAAAAAATGCGATTGGAAAGACATTGTTTGATGATTTATCACTTGCGCCTGGCTAGCATAAAAATGTACTACTTAGTTATACCGTCGAACCATTTCGCCAAATTATATAAATCGCCAAACCACTCGCCAAATTATACAAACTGACGTAATTTTTATTTTAAATAGCGAAAGAACAAATAAATTAGTATAACATTAATAAAAATACAAATAAAACGTCGAAATAAAAATAACTTGATGACGTAAACACGTATAACTTGCTTAAAAACAAGCGAATATGACATTTACGATCAACCATTATTGATATTTAATCTTATAGTTTGGCGATATATTTTTGGTCGACGGGATAACCAAGTAGTACCCATAAAAATACGGAGTTCTTGATTTCTCTACTAGAAACTTCTGATTTGGCGAAGTATTGAGAAAGTAAATAAAATTTTGGATAAAAGTAACATGGTACAATGCTTAGCACACATCTAACGGAGACCAAACTGGTCGCCAAGGGCGGCTAGTTTGAAAAGAAACATGCATTAATTTTCTATAGAAGGGAAAGTATGACCAAAGTTTTTGAACACTTTTATAATAATCATGGTCTAATTTCACACTTTCCAACGTATTTGAAAAGTGTTTATGAATTGGGTTTCTCTGTATGTCTGCCGTCTGTCTGTCCGTGCTTTAACTAGTTTAAATGTACTTCAATTTCCATGCATTTTATATACGTTAATGTGGTTTATTATAACATATTTGCTATTGAAAACGAAGTGCGTAGAATTAACATCTCATTTACAGGGACACTCTAGAAAATTCAGATACATTACGGTCAATGAGACAAAGTCTTCGTCGGTGCATTCGAATGATGTTACACTATTTTAAACATATTGAAATATATGTATATATCACAGAAGTGTACTACAAGCAGCTTACCGTGGAACATGGTGAACATAGCATTCATTGTTCATTTGCAGGTACACACAAAAGTATACGGTTGCAGAGCTGTCTATTATCAATACTTGCTGGAAGCGAGATTAAAGTTGCGGTACGCGTTTTTAAATTAAACTACTTTTTTGACCATTACTTCGCGTGCATAAATTCTACAGATCATAGACAAGGGAGTACAAAATATCTCGAGTACATTTACGTTTATTGACGGAGATTGCTGAAAAGGAAATTTACAACCGTGCTATGCGTTTCCATACTTATCGAAATTTTAGGATACAGGGCTATCATATACAGGGATGCCTAAAAGAATGTGGTTATTTTCCCGACTGTTTGTGGTAATTGCAGAAATTGAGTTATGACTATTTTATGCACTACTGTGTTGATTGTGTTATGACGCATCTAATTTACTTTATTAAACAGCAACATTTTCTTAAAGTATTCTGAAAGTGGTTGAAAGTGTTAATAATCTATGATTGTCACATGTTTTTTCGTTCTTGTTTTATATTTTTGAAAGTTTCATTTTACTATTGCCATGTTTGAATTGCATGTGCTTTTTCAGAAAATATAACGATACAATAAGAATAATTTTATTTTATTATTGAATACAAATGATCATTTATAGTATATCAGCATCATAAAATTATGAAAATTATTGAAGATCTAATCATCGTTTCAGAGGTCCATATATTAAACCAGAACGGGTTCTATAGGGTAGTCTGTTTTGAGTGAAATCCAGTCGGGATGGTAAATTTTCATTCTCGCGGTGGATTCCCGCAGTGGATTCAGAAACACTTATCCTAAAATTGAAAATTATCACAGATTATAAATTCATAATGTAAAAGTTAAACATGAATACTATCAAAATAAGTCTAACATTAGTTAAAACATTTTCTTCGCACACACAAAAAAAATAAATAAAATCATCATGCGTATTAAAACATTCACAATACATTAATAAAAAAAAAATAGATATAACCCAGCAAAGAAAGAAACAGTGGGCCATCAACTGGTAAAAAGATGGCAGCCAGCAGCGCCATCAGCGGTAAAGTGCAAGGGTGCCATTACTTAAACCTGTCGAAAAGTGTCTAAGCCGAATGCAGCAGGCCCATCAGTGATGGCCAACAGCAGGCCAGCATTGGTATGCCATCACATTACTTCAATCCAGCACTTTTCCTGCAGTACTAGCACTCATCCCACTGCTATTCCTTTGCTGGTCCAGCACTTTCCTTTACAAAAATTTCTTTTAGAATTCTATAAAAAAAACAAAGTATTATATAATTATGGCTCTTTTTTTCTATAAGCTACTTTCACCAAGAGCTATAGCAATATCTGTTCAAGTGTGTATGATAGAAATGTCTATAGAAATGTTTGAACTGCATGTGTTCACCCGCCTAAGTACTGACCGTGGTCGATGCTGCTTTGTTTTCGTGATCGGACAGGAACAAGTTCTTTCAGCGTAAGCTACGACTGCTCGTAGCTTTCAAGCTCTCATTACACTATTTCAAGTTTGTTTCTTTTGTGATTTACCTTCCCAATCATTAAACTGGTATAGAAATCCTATGTATTTTATACGCTTTTTTAACACTTTCCATCAAAGTTGAAAAGTGTTTATGCATTCGGTTTGTCTGGCCGTCTGGCCGTCAGTCCGTTTGTCCACGCTCTAACTCCCGTAAATATACTCGAATTTTCATGAAATTGATAAGGTTATTTAAGGTCACCAAAACATGTTTGGTATTGTATATGAAGTATGTAGGATTAATTGTTCATTTACTGGGGCACTCAAAAGTATCCCATTACATTATGGTATATGTGGAATAACTCCCGTAAATATATTCGGATTTTCATGAAATTGATAAAGGTTATTTAGGGTCACCAAAGCATGTTTGGTATTTTATAAGAAGTATGTAGGATTAGTCGTTCATTTACAGGGGCACTCAAAAGTATTACATTATATTATGGTATATGGGGAAAAACCGTTTACAGAGAATTTTAATGACATTATGCTATTTTAAATGTGTTGAAACTGATATAAACCACTGAATTTCACTACGATCATGTTAGAACAGGACATTCGTAGCATTTTTTATTCATTTACAGGGACACACAAAAGAAATCGGTTACAGTACAGTACTATCTTTGAGTAATAATTGCTGGAGTGCACGGTTTAAAATTCGGTATGCGCTTTTAAATTTAATTAATCTTTTGCATCTTACCCGTTATATATAAATCCTTTACCTCAAATACAGGGCTGCACAAAAGTATTCACGTACCGTTCTCCTTATTAGAGGGAATTGCTGAAGGTAAATTTTCAACTGAATATATGTAGCTCTTAAGTGATAAATTGGTTTGCATGTAGCTAATAGATTCAAATCTATAAATCATATACAGGGCTGCAATTTGCATAATTTTCCGATTGTGGATGTGAACAGCTGAAATTGGGTTCTGAAATGTATTATGCGTTTCCATATGGTTGAATTAGACTTAATATTTTAATTTTTTAAACAGTGCAGTTTTGTTACATTATTCTGAATGTGTTGGAAAGTGTTTCATAATCTAGGCTTGACGCATGATATTTTTCGAACTTGTTTTATTGTTGATTCTGAACTGCGTAAATTATGAAAACCGAAATCCTTTGTAACCTAGAAAAACCAGATTTAAAGAGAAAAAAAAATGCGTTGAAATAAAGAATTTATTTATGTATTCATTTACTTATTTATTTTGTTGATGGCAGTGGTGCTATATTTTGTACAGTTTCAAAACAAAATTAGCTTCACAGCTTAAATTGTGTTAAGATATTCATTTCAGATTTGTGTTCAAATACTCAATGTCTTCGATATTCGCAGCGCCACCTAGCGTAAGGGTTCCTAGCAATGATACTGCAAAAGTTCCTGCACTTCCATGTAGTGGTGGGCCAGCGCATGAGATAAAATGGATGCCCACCAGAATTTTATCTGATGATTTCCAACAGCAAAGTTTACTGAAGCTATCCAGCAGTGGTCATGCAGTGGTAGACCATCAGCCAGCACTTCTCCAACATTGCCAGCACCTATCTTGCTGCTGGCCAGCAATTTCCTCTTTGCTGGGAAGTATTGCATATTTAATTAGATAATGTTATTGATTGATTGAATTGGGTGTAGTAATTCAATTTTAAAATAGTGTTATAAAAATAATTTTAAGCGTCAGGGTTTGTACGGGTCCCATTATTCTCCATTTGAAATATCAGTATTTTTTAAATAAAAAATAAATCTAGTTCAAAGTCTCGACATTTAGTCTTATATAAGCAGATATTTTCTATAAGAAAATACTGGTATCGAAAAATTTCCTGATCAGGAAATTCCAGGACCCATACGAACCCTAAGCATTAGGAAATGTTAAAAGTGAAAAAATCCTTTCGGCAAAGCAAAGGTGTCTATTGTAAAAATTCTACATGGTGAATTAAAAAATATATATATAAGTTGTATATACTACGTTGAGAATGGGTTATCGATTTGACGAGAAAAACATATTTTACAATTTTGTTGACAGAGGGGAGCTTTAATATTTATTCCATAATATTTTAGAAAAACACATGAAACGTTCTATTTCAGCTCTTTTGCTCCCAAAAAATGTTAAAAAACGTATGTTTGTGAAATTTTCTGAAAAGCACATGAAAAATCATTTTAAAAATCAATTTAACTTGTACTGTATAACGTTACACTAGGTTTATATATCATTGATATCAAGTACATTAGTTTCATAGAACGGTATTAGTTGTCCATGGTAAAATATAAAGTCGTCTCCTGTTTAAAGTTGTTAGTCAACAGTCTGCTTGTAATTATTTTAGGTTACATCCCCATATTTGCTTCCAGCCATGTAAAGCAAAATCCAGCGTAAGAATTGAGATAAAGTTGATGAATAACATGTGTATCTGCTTTTAGTGAAGAAAATAAAAATAAAAATAAAAAAATCCCTGCCGGCTCGGGCCTACAGGCGGAGGTAGATTTCGAAGTTAAGTACTAAATTCACCAACAAAACTTAAATCAAGATTAGAGATAAACCCAGTTCCTTCACTAAGAATGAGCTCTAGGGAGCTAAACATTTTGAGAAAATTATAATATACACGAATATACACACGCATGTATATGGAATAGGCTTAAAAATGGCTAATACAAATTCAGAGAACCTCAAAGTGTTAAAATATGTTAATATTTCCATAGTCGGGTTTTTATCATGTTTCAATACGTTTCTTCAAGCTCACATGATGTTACATATTAACCTGCTGAGGTCCTTTATATTTCCAGTATGACGCAATAGATATATATTTTTTAATTCGTCAAACTATTTATTTCATTTTGAGTTTTCATGCGGAAATCTTGCTCTAAAAAACTTATGACGTAATATTCAATTTGTTTTCAATTCGTCAAACTGTTTATTTAATTTAATTTTTCACGTGAAACCTTGCAATAGAAAAGCAATTGTTGTGGTGAGAATTTTACTGCTTTTTTTTTATTGTTGGCAGCTGCTATAACGAAAAATATTTATTTTTTCCTGTCATTGTTCTGTAAGAGCTGGTTTTATCAGAATCATGTTAAGACGGTCTTCAAAATTTTGACCCCTCCCCATTTCCATTCCCTTGGGCCTATTTTGCCCATTTTCAATCCCCGCCGAGATATTAACCATATCAAAGTTGTTGGCGAGTTTGAAGAAGATCCATGCATAATTGCGACTTTTATCGTGCGGACAAAATTTAGTACATACATACATACATACATATATATATATATATATATATATATATAAACTTTTTAGGTGGGGGTGGTTTTGGGTTCCTGGGGTCCTATAATGAAAAGTTATGAAGGAATTTTTCAAAAATCGCACCATGGTAACGGCTGCAATAGGTAGTATTTCTTACGAAATCTACCTAAAATCAATGTATCATAACTCCAGAGTTTTGATCATAGAAGATAGAAATCTATCTATATTAGAAGGACAAACAAATCTGTGCGTAACGCATACGTCATTCTGCGAATGGCAACACTTTCAAATTTGAAATGATTTATCCTTTAGCAATTTTCGCTACTGAAAAATTTTTAACTTCTACACATCGTGCATTTTCAGTTTTTATACCGTCGCATAAAGAAAAATGCAATTTGTTTGAAAGCTGTATCTCAATTTATTTTTGAGATATTAATTTTTTTTATAGTTTTTAGTACCAATTTTGTAATTGTGGCAACAGAAGTACTCCATTTCTATTAAAAGTAAAGGGAAAATTGTAGATTATTGTACTTTTTGTTGCCATTTCCTCATAAAAATTGAAATTAAAATACATGCTATGTCAAAAATACCGTCTGAATCAGGTGAATTTTGCTTTTATTTCGTTTCTGTTCATCAATTAAATGTTTAGTAAAAATATTTTGCGAACGATATAAAACTTTCTCTTTAAGAAAGCGTATTTTAAATAACTGTGTGACTTTCCTTCAAAATAGAGGTAGGAACAATAAAATTTTCCCTGTAGAATTCGACCCCTGGACAACTGAGTTTTAGGTTAAAATAATATATGTTTGAGAGTTAGACTAACCAATTTAAGATGATTTTTTATTGTAACTAATTTCGTAGATTTAATAAATCAATGAAACAGTTCCTTCTTAAACATTTTCCTTCGTCGAAGTTCGACGGGTTCTACCTCGTATATTTAAAAGACAAGGTTGTTTTTTTAGTCATCAGCTCATAGTTTTCTAGTGAACAAATTTTTAAAATGTTCTTTTAATGTAAGATGTTCATTTGCAGATGCGCCCACGGTAGTTATTTTTAAAAATATTTCCATTTTTAAATTGAATTTTAATTTATAATATTTTTTTATGAAATTTATTCAAAATGATGGCAAACGGGTTACTTCCGTTGTTGCAGAGCAATGAGAAATAATGGGGTTTATTTATTTTTATTGATAATATCCTTATTGATGCCATTTTCACATTGCAAATAAAAGTAACCTTTTTTTAAATTTTTTAACAGAGAATGATTTCAGACTTTAAATAAATTAGAAAATCTCTCAGTTAAACGGATGGCATCGAGCTCACAGGCTATTCACACTAATTGTATGTTATACTGTTATTTCAATAAATATTGCCCATCAAAAAATAAATGAAGAGATTAGACCCCGTCCCCCCCCCCTTTTTACTTAACCAAAGAACCTCCAAAACAAATCAGGAAGCTCTTTAACATAATAAACTGGCATACCAAATTTGAAGCAAATCAGATAATTCTGCATGAAAAAACCATTTTTCTAAATTAAGGGGTGGGGACACTTGCCCCCCTTTCCCCATTTTATACTTAACCAATGAATCTTCAAATCAAATGAAGAAGCTCTTTAACATAATAAACTGGTATATCAAATTTGAAGCAAATCGAATAATTCTGCAGGAAAAACCCATTTATCTAAATTAGAGAATGGACTAGCCCCCTTCCCTACTTTATACTTAACAAATTAACCTCCAAATCCAATCAAGGCAGCTCCGTAACGTCAGAAGCCGGTACACAAAATTTGGAGCAAATCGAATAATTCTGCATGAAAAACCCATTTATCTAAATTAAGGGGGGGGGGGTCTACACCCCCTTTCCTCCTTTTATACTTAACTAATGAACCTCCAAATCTAATCATGTAAGCTCCTTAACATAATAAACCACTATACCAAATTTGAAGCAAATCGAATAATTCTGCATGAAAAACCCATTTATCTAAATTAGAAGGTGGACTAGCACCCGTCCCCACGTTATACTTAAACAATTAACCTCCAAATCTAATCAAGGCAGCTCCGTAACTTGAGATGCCGGTACACAAAATTTGGAGCAAATCGAATAATTCTGCATGAAAAACCCTTTTAACTAAATTAAGGGGGGTCTACCCCACTTTCCGCCCTTTATACTTAACTAATTAACCTCCAAATCTAATCAGGGAAGCTCCTTAAAATAATAAACCGGTGTACCAAATTTGGAGCATATCGAATAACTCTGCATGTGAAACCCATGAATAAAAATTAAGGAGGGGTTTACCACTTCTTTCCTCCCTTTATACATAACTAATGAACCTATAAATCTAATCAGGTAAGCTCCTTAATAAATAAACCGCTATACCAAATTTGGAGCAAATCGAGTAATTCTGCATGAAAAACCCATTTATCTGAATTAAGAGGGAGGGGGTAGCCCCCCCCTTCCCCTTTATACTTAAGTAATGAGCTTCCAAATCTAATCAAGGATGCTCCTCAGCATAATAAACTGGTATACCAAATTTGGAACAAAGTGAATATTTCAGCATGAAAAACCCACTTATCTAAATAAAGGGGGGGGAGCTGCCCCCCCCCCTTTTCCCCCTTAAACCTTAACCAATGAACTCTAAAAACTAATCAGAGAAGCGCCTTATCAGAATGAACCTGTAAAAAAGAATTTGAAGCAAATCGGATATTTCTATCAAAAGTTATAGAGTTAAGTACGTACATACAGAACCGGCGGACACATAAGCTCTCAGGCTTGGATAGCCTGTGAGCTAAAAACATGCATTCTCCCTCATAAATCTTTTGCATTTCAATATTTTTTCATTACGCTTATATTGAGTTCGAGATGCCAGGGGAAATGGTTCAGTGATTGAAAATGATGACATATTTAAAGCAAAACGATTATTTTATTTGATAAAAGTAAATGCTCAACCACGAATTCATCTAAAAGACTAATTTCCGAACTTTTTATTCGCGGATTCTGAGATTAGAACCTCAAGTTTGTGTTGAAGTTAACATGAAAAGTTGTATTGGACAAATCCCGTAAGGCATGGTGACGACACGGCGACGTCGTTGTGAAGTCACACTGTGATTTTGTGACCGTCGATGTGACGTCATAGTGACTAGAATGCGAGGTCGTTATGGCCGTTTTAGAGGTCGTTTGTGACGTCACATTGTGACCACTCTGTGAAGTCACGGTGTGACAAATTTGTGAAAAGTGTGTCATTTGTGACTATTTTGGCATTAACTTTGTGACTAACCTGTGACGACAGCGACAATGCTTTGACGTCACACTGTGACTAATTTGTGAAATATGTGTCATTTGTGACGAACTTGTGATAAACAATGTGATGATTTCAAATGAAAATCAAATTTCAAATTAATTGCTTAAAAGGGCAAAGGCCAACATAGAGAAAAAGATTCCAAGCCGGGACTCGAATCCGGGCCATCAGTGTAGCGCACTGACATTCTACCGACTAAACCACATGGAACGAGACCCAGCCTGGAAAATTTCTTACTAGTACATGTTGGCAAGGCTACAAACGCAGCACAAGATGGAATATTTATCGTGAGCCGCCAACATCGGGTAAACACGAAACTTAATTAAATCCAGCATCGATTCAAACTATATAAATACTTGGAAATTTTTCCATAGAGAACCATTCGCCTTGCATACAATATTTCAAATAAAAATCAAATTTCAAATTAATTGCTTAAAATGCAATTTTAATTTGAAATTTGATTTTCATTTGAAATATTGTATGCAAGGCGAATGTTTCTCTCTGGAAAAATTTCCAAGTATTCATATAGTTTGAATCGCTGCTGGATTTAATTAAGTTTCGTGTTTGCCCCATGTCGGTGGCTCATGATAAATATTCCATCTTGTGCTGCGTTTGTAGCCTTGCCAACATGTACTAGTAAGAAATTTTCCAGGCTGGGTCTCGTTCCACGTGGTTTAGTCAGTAGAATGTCAGTGCGCTATACTGATGGTCCGTATTCAAGTACCGTTATGGAATTTTTTTCACTATGTTGGCTTTTGCGCCTTTTAAGCAATCAATTTGAAATTTGATTTTCGTTTGAAATATTGTTTGCAAGGCGAATGTTTCTCTCTGGAAAAATTTCCAGGCATTAATACTGTGATGATTCTTGTTATAAACACTGTGATGAATTTTAAAATAAAATTTTGTTTGAAATATACAATATTATCTTTTTACCGTACTTTTTAGCAATGTATCGCTATTTTGGAGTCCTATTCTTCTAAAATACTTTTAATTTTTACACTGAAAAAAACAATGCTTATCAACTGGCATCCTTTTTTATTAAGTTCTAAGCTTGATCTTGAGTTCAAGCTTTATATTAAGAATGTTTTGTGTGTTGTGATTTGTTATTATTTTATTAAATACGAACATGGAGTCTAACGGATATTAATACATTTCCTATTTAAAGAAGAATAAGATAAGCCATATTTATTTTAATTTTTTATTCTGGTGTATATTGTATTTTGTTAATATGAGCTAAATAGATTTGGTATGATTTATAGGAAATGACTGATCTGGGAAATAGAAAAAACAAGTAAGAAAAATCATGCGCTAGTAATCAAGTGCTTCTAATTGAGTATGAAAAAGGACAAGGGGTCCCTTCTTGGCTGCAGCTCACTGTCAATGCCAACTTTGAAAAAATCATATTTGCGCTTATAACATATAAAATAAATTCGCAGTACTTTAGTAAAACTTTCCGCCGTGCTTTACATCTTAACTCCACTGTCCTACTATGGTACTGCGCATACGTGTGCAATGCAACTTTGTACGGTGCACTGTGTACCATTTTTTCTCTACAAATTATACTACTCTGTACATTCCTATTATGCTTTTGAACCTCAGCGCACACTCACATTGTGCTTTTGTACTTCCGTATTAAAGGTGTATGCGTCTAATGTTCGTTTATAATTTACATATGCACTGTTGTACTGCATAGTACATCTTACAGCCGCAGCCACTTGGATATAATTTCAACAATCAATGAATCCATTATACTGTTATGCGTGCACATGTAGAATTGTTCCTGTGCAGAGTACTGCAACAGTCTGCACTGCACTACAAATCAGTTTTCTGTACAGTTCTACACTGCGGGCGTGCTTGGTGGCACTGCATGAGTGTTATATGCTGTTGGAACTAAGAGTTTTGGTACTAAGTTGCCTTACGTTCATATTTAACCAGGCTGCGTCTTTACTGGCTGTGTCTTTACACTACACATTTTTATCTAACTGTGGCTGATTTTTTTTTATATGGAAAAAGCGCAAATATGATTTTTTCAAAGTTGGCATTGACAGTGAGCTGCAGCCAAGAAGGGACCCCTTGTCCTTTTTCATACTCAATTAGAAGCACTTGTCAAACCCTTTTTCATACTTAAAAACATATTAGCCTTTTTTGGTGCTCGTCAGAGCATTTTTTAATACTAGTCATTTAAATTTTTTGATAATTATGTATTGAATATAAATAAACCTGAGTTGCTTTTAAATATTACCAATACTTTTTTCTTATTCCGCACAATAATGCACTATTTAACCAAGTAATGCACACTGTTTTAAGAGGTTCAGTATTTTTTAATCAAATTCACGTTATTTTTATTCATAATTTAATTTACTTGGGCTCCCTTAAATATAATTAATATAATTCCTTAAACTGATATTATTTTTTGTTGCATTAAAATATCTCAATTTGTTGATTCTCTCTAAACAAGTAAACCCTGTTGGTTTACAATGGAAGTCTACAGGTATTTGGCTACATATCGCCAAGTTGGCGACAAATTTGGCTGTGTTTGGCGATAGAAAAGGGTCCAGCCTATGGTAACCCCCCGCCCCCCCTTTATAGGTATGGAGATGCATTAAATGCTGTTCTATAAATAATGAGATGCGTTTCATCCGAGCGTTGCCATTAAACAATTAACAAATAATCGCATACCATACACACGTGACACATACGATAGCGTAATATATACATAGATTATCGTGGAAATCGAAGGCTGAGTCCACATCGTATCATTTAGCTAGACCGGTTATACTAACTTCTTTCTCATGTTTTGCTACAATTTCTTTTATTGAACAGTGATTCGCTTAAGCTTCTATTACTGCTATCACAAAGCACTTTTTCATTCTTAGAAGCCATAATGAGAGCTAATATTAGCGCAAACCTGAGTAAAAGTAAAACAAAAAGTTAATTTTTTTACATTAATAAAGGTACACAAAGCTCTCTGATATGCACACCTTACTCCAAACTTGACTAATAACAACAGTTATGTGAGGGTTGCCAACTGAACTATTCGGCAGCCTTGGTCGTGAACCGAGATTTTGCACGCCCACCAAGTCAAATTTTGATCATCGAAGTTGGACATAAACCGAACTGGTCATAAACAGAGGTGGTTGTGAACCGAGGTTCCCCTTATATTTTGACCTATAAGTTTGCAAATGTGGCATTATTTATATATTCGATGGCGATGATCATTAAGCATCTTGGCGATTTTGGCGATGAAACTCACCGATTTCAAAGTAACGTTCCGAAGTGTACTTGAATCGCCACAGACGTCATATGAACATCACCTTGACGCGATTTTTTTCTGACGCCAATGTCATATATGCACAGTGGTACTTACTATCGCCAAAGTTTTATTATTTTGCTTGATATGGTAACCCGAATGTTGTTGTTTATTTATTAATAAATTGTTTATTTACTTTTATTTTCTTTTTTAAATTTATATAAATTGTTTTGTTATATTGTTATTAATTAAACTTTTTCAAATTTATTGTTAATTCCTTTTTAAAAATATATATGTAACTGGTATTCGAAAACGAGGTTTTTGCCAAATTGGCGTCAGAAAAAATATCGCGCGAACGTGGTGCGTATATGACATCTGTACCATACTTGTTACAATTTGATTATCCTGTCGACCAAAAAATTATCGCCAAACTATAAGATTAAATGGCAATAATGGATCATAGCAAATGTAACATTCACTTGACATTAAACACGATACACGTGTTTGTTACGTCATCAAGTGATTTTTAATTCAAGTTTTGGCACAGATATCATATACGCCCCATATTGGCGCGATTTGTTTGACGCCGCCAATGTCATATACGCACTAGGTACTTAACTGGCGCCAAAGTGTTGTTATTTTACTTAATATGGTCACCCGGATATAGATGATATATGAACGATGTTTTCGCCAAATTGGCGTCGGAAAAAATCGTGCCAATATGGAGCGTATATGAAATCTGTGCCCAAGTTTTTATTAGTATTTTTATTAATGTTTTACTAAATTGTTTTTTCTTCCGTTAGTTAAAATAAAAATTACGTCAGTTTGTATCATTTGACGAATAGTTTGGCGAAACTGGTCGACGGGATAATCAAGTAGTACCGTATCTTTTTGCTGTACATTTTCGACAATATCTCAAGCAAAAGTACCTAAAGTTAAACGAAACCCTAATTATTTAAGGCACAGATGTCATATACACAACGGGTTTGGCGCGGGGATTTTTTCTGACGCCAATTTAATGAAAACCTCGTTTTCGAATAGCAGTTACAGATATATTTTTAAATTACTTTCTATTCTTTTAAAAAAGAAATAACTATAAATAATGAAAAGTTTAATTAATAACTATAGAACCAAACAATTTATATACTTTTAATAAATAAAATAAAAGTAAATAAAAAAATAATTGATAAATAAACAACAATAGCTCGGTTACCGTATCAAGCAAAATAATGCATTATCGCGCCAGTTATGTACTCTGGTGCGTATATGACATATCTTCCTTATCTAAAATAGATGGAATGGTATTTTTTAAGGTAGGCTTAGTATGTGAAGTATATATATTACTGCATACCTATCGCTTGTCAGGATGTTATGATGATAATTAAAAAAAACTTACATTTAGCTTCTGAACAGAAGCTTGGGATTTACCCTGTTTTTTATTTTCCTATCAACTCGTTTGTACTCCATTGTGTCTATTACTCCAGTTCAAAATATTAATCAAGAAAGTTTATATAAATATTTATGAAAATTATGCATTATCTGCTTAGGTTGACGTCGGTTTCAAAAGTACAAAAATCTGTCAGTTGAATTTCAATTTTTATTGACTTATGAAAACAAAAGTACACGTGTTATCCCTTTTTTAGGTGCGTTCGTAATTATATAAATACGTAGCACCTATAGTCGTCGTTCAGTCCGTCCGTCTGTCCGTCCGTCTGTCCGTCTGTCCGTCCGTCTGTCCGTCTGTCCGTCTGTCCGTCCGTCCGTCCGTCTGTCCGCATGTAACAGAGCAAAAACTACCCAACCGAATGGTCTGAAATTTCAAATATATGATTGTTGCAAAATTTTGTCGAGCCATTTCAAATTTTATGAAAATCGGATGTATAGTTTAATTACAGGGACAGTCAAAAGTTTTTCCTTACATTACGGCCAATGGGAAAAATTATTGCAAGTGCATTTTAATGATATTAGAGCCTTCCGAATGATCTGAAATTTTAAAGATATAACTGTTGCAAAATTTTGTCGAGCCCTTTCAAATTTTAGGAAAATCGAATGTATAGTTTAATTACAGGGACAGTCAAAAGTTTTTCTTTTCATTACGGCCAATGGGAAAAATTATTGCAAGTGGATTTTAATGATATTAGAGCCTTCCGAATGATCTGAAATTTTAAAGATATAACTGTTGCAAAATTTTGTCGAGCCCTTTCAAATTTTAGGAAAATCGGATGTATAGTTTAATTACAGGGACAGTCAAAAGTTTTTCTTTTCATTACGGCCAATGGGAAAAATTATTGCAAGTGGATTTTAATGATATTAGAGCCTTCCGAATGATCTGAAATTTTAAAGATATAACTGTTGCAAAATTTTGTCGAGCCCTTTCAAATTTTAGGAAAATCGGATGCATAGTTTAATTACAGGGACAGTCAAAAGTTTTTCTTTACATTACGGCCAATGGGAAAAATTATTGCAAGTGCATTTTAATGATATTACAGCCTTCCGAATGGTCTGAAATTTTAAATATATAATTGTTGCAAAATTTTGTTGAGCTATTTCAAATTTTAGGAAAGTCGGATGTATAGTTTAATTACAGGGACAGTCAAAATGTTCCGTTACATTACGGGGAATGGGAAAAAAATATTGGAAGTGCATTTTAATGATGTATCAGACTATGCGCTTTATGAAGTGCAAAAAATTATACATTCAGTACAATATGGGGTGCAAAGAATAATTATAAAACTAGTTATAGTACGAACGCACCTCATTTGCCACGTTTGACGAGCAATTTCCAACTTGTTTTAAATTATTGTACTGCTTTTTAGGGAGTGGCAACACGAAATAAGTTATTGAATTAGAAAATGAAAAGGAGAGATTTCTATAATTTTATGGAGACATTATAAAAGACAAATTCGATTTTCTCAGCGACCGTCAAACATACAAAGATGAAAAAAAAACCTATTCTAAGTTTTAACAAGAGGATCAAAATAAAACAAAAACGAAGTTAATCCACCCACTGGAACGTTAGCTACACTTTGTTGAATTTTGTGTCTTCATTTTTTCGTTTAAGGTTAAATAAAAAACTACTGAAAGCTACAGTAATTTTTTAAATGCTATCAGTTTATTCGTCTCGTCGAGTTCTATCTTTCAAAAGAAAAATCATTGTCGCACGTCAACTGGTTCGCCAGAAATTTAAGAAAGTCGTTTGCATTTTCTATTTCTTAATCATATTATAGCTTAACGCTACCGCGTTTGCTATGTATCAAACCCTTTTTCATACTTAAAAACATATTAGCCTTTTTTGGTGCTCGTCAGAGCATTTTTTAATACTATATTTTTATGTATTTTAGTAATTTGGATTTTAACAACTTCATTTTTTGGTAAATGTTTGAAATTATTTTTCTTTTGAAAAAACAAACCTGGGCCTTCTGAATGTATTATATTGCAACTATTACGTGCATTAATTATGGTATTTTGACACATTTACTTATTAAATTTGTATAAATTTCCGAAGTATGAATGGAACTTTAGGATATAGGTATATAAATAAATATTTGACTTCAAATACAATAATTAGTTAGATGTCATAGAATAAAATTCGAATGAATAGGAAATTATACTTATAACCACATGTTTATTAAACAACATATATAATTTTAAATAGTAAAAACATGTACTTAAAAACAAGTAAGAATAATTAAACTAGTTTTAAGTGCATTAAGATCTTTTTTTTTTTTTTTTTTTTTTAATATTGGCTATTTGAAATCGAATATAAACAAAATACTGTTTTGAATATAGGGCTTTTCTTAATGCATATAATAATTATATCGCATAACTTGCTCCATTTTACTTGCTCCATTATCATTGATAGTTTTATTTTAAAATTTTACAAACATATTTTAATAGGTCATGTTTCCAAACCACTTTTTTTTGTCCTCATGTTTGTTTAGACCGTTTTTTTTCTTTGGGGGGGGGGGGGACACTTCAGTGTTTTCCCCAGTTATTGTATGTTAATTTTATAAGTAATCGAAGTTCATTGGAAGTATATTGTAATCGAGAGATTGCATAAAAAATGCTATAAATGGAAGGAGGGATCGTAAGTAAGGTTTGTTTACTCTAAATTCTCGCCTACTATCTGTTTTGCACTAATTTATTCCGAATAATTATATACGAGATTTTAAAACAGCGAATGGAATAATAAGAAATAAAAACAACAATTTTTGTTCTTATTAAATAAAATCTGTTTCATAGTTTGAATCGGAAACATTTCTAGACTTTATTAGTAGTTAGTAAAAAATTAAAATATAGCATTTTTTATTTCATTTTACAGTAATCATGCAGTTATTCAATTTGAACTTATAGCTCAAAACATAATAGTAGTTTTCTTTTACATATATCGATGGAAACAATATTTTATTTATTTTATTATTATTATTTTTTTTTTTTTAGAAAAGTTGTTTTTCATTTTCAAAGCAAGATTGGTTGAATACTCCTTGATTATTTTTTTTAATTTTAAACTTTTTTAAGCTGTCTCGGGAGGCATCGATTTTACTCGAAATGGTGAAATTACACATCGATTAGACAAGAATAGGCTTAAAAGTGGCTTAACAGTTTTTGCACTTTGAGGAGCTTCCGAGTTGTTTTCAACTTTACGCCCAGTCTATGGATGATTGTCTTATAATGAATGAGCCATTGGGGTTAAAAAGTCTAACTGTAGTTTTAAAAACTACTATAAAATTTTATAAAAATAAAGATATTAGAGATGAAAAAATTACTTTTAAAGAAAAGTGGTATTTAAAGCTAAATAGTAAGACCGTACTAGATCTTACTGGTAAGAAATAAAAATTAGGAAATATCTTTTTGTTTAACAAAAGTATTTTACTTTATATTTTTTCTGGGGTGAATGGTAAAAGTTTTCTAGAAAATGACGTAATCAGTATGTGTCCGATCGTGAATATAGACGACGGAATTTTTTTAGAATATACACACACAGTTGCGCTCAAACTTAAGCAGTCACTTAAGAAATGCAGAAACATAATAATGAATAACAGATTAATTTTTTTATTTTATGATATCTGCTTCAACAGCATGTTAACAAAGTTTAATGTTATGTATTTTTCGAGAATAAAAATTTGTTCGATTCTTAAATTTTCTAATTTTCTTGAAAAATGCTCTGTCAGTTAAAAGATTATCATAAACTATTGAAATAAACTGCTATAAAAACAAGGTTGCAATCTTAAGATTATATGATATTAGAAATATCGATGCCTTTGAGAATGTTTTTCTATGTTGTTTGAAATATTTTGGATTTAGTTATGTTTCTAGAAAAATTATTTAGATAGATTTTTTTTTTAATATTCTACAACTTGCTGCACCTAAAAACGTGGATCTGATTAAACAGCTTGGCAAAATCTTTGAGATGCAATGAACGACGTTTAACTATGCCATCAATCACAACATAAGAAGGTCGACGATTTTTTTTAATTCAAAAAGATTCATATTATATTTTGAAATATGAAAATTTGAAATTTGAAATATTATATTACAAAACAGCCATGATTGTTTCCTAATAGTGGAAGCCAACAGTTCACCAGAAGAAAATAACTCGGTGCAAGCGGAAACTCCAATAATCGGGACTCTACTGTAGTTCAATTTTATGACATATAACACGCGATTTTATATTACATAAAGTGATGCCATCCACACCCGCTGAAGAATTCGTCATTTGCGATCCAGTGTTAAATAACATCTACAGTAAAGTATGCTTAGGACGTCACTATCGCTGAATAATACACAAAGCCAAAAAAAAGAGATTTCGTCATTCAAAAAGTCCTTCCGGCCAGTGCCGGGAGGAAGAGGTAGCTTTTATATTCCTTATTTTAAAAAAGCCAACTTATGTTATTCAAACACACGAAGCTCAATTTAGTGGAAACCGAATATAGGAGATTCAATACTAATTTTTATCAATACTAAATCATTATGAATGAGAATTTCGCGAAATTAGTTATTAATTTCGCGCTTAATTAGTAAGTTTATCCAAGCTGCTTTTATTTAAAGTAATTTATATTTGGCTGCCAAATTCGGCGATTTCTTAAAGTGCCCGCCATTTTAAGACAACATGGTGGATGAGGCTAACCAGTGAACTTGGTCGAGACCTTAGTAATTGCTGTGCACATGCTCACTCACATCGGAATCGGTTGATATATACAAGTGCTGTCGCAGGCAAAAAATCAGATTTTTCAAAATGTCACCCACATTAGCAATTGAAACTGCTATATCTGAGCCATTTTTTAAGATAAAGACAAACAAAAAATGTTCCTGAATCCTTATATCAAGGTCAAATACTTGAGAAAGAAACCTTTTTCAATTTCTAATTTTTTTGCACCTCACTTTAAATATAATTTTTTTAAATTTAATGGCCGCCATTTTGAAACAAGATGGCTGATGAAGCTGGCCAGCGAACTTGGTCGAGATATTGATGTATACTGTCCACATGCCTTCTTACATCGAAATAAGCGAATGCGTGTGTTATCGCGTGACAAATACAAGATCGTTTCAAAATGTTAGCCATGCTAGAAATTCAAAGTGCTATAATTCAACCATTTTTTAAGATATAAACAAAAGAACAAATTTTCAGAAACAAAAACTGCTCCGGAATCAAGGCCAAACACATAAAAAAATCTTTTTAATTTTCCAATTTTTTAATACCTCATTTTAAATTTTAAATTTAATTTTTTTTAATGGCAACCCTTTTGAAACAAGTTGGCGAATGAAGCTGGCCAACGAATTCGGTCGAGACATTGGTATGTACTATGTACAGACGAAGTTACATCCAAATCGGTTCATAAATACGCCTGTTATCGCGTGACAAATATCAGGTCGTTTTAAAATGTCAGCCACAATAGAAATTCAAAATGCTATAACTCAGCCATTTTTTAAGATATAGACGAAACAAAAACTGTTCCGGAATCTTTGTATTAAGGTCAAACACATACGAAAAAATCTTTTTCATTTTCCAATTTTTTGGTATCTCATTTTAAATTTTAAATTTTTTACTTTTTTTTAAATGGCCGCCATTTTGAAACAAGATGGCGGATGAAGCTGGCCTACGAACTCGGTCGAGACATTGGTATGTACTATGCATAAACGAAGTTACATCCAAATCGGTTGATAAATACGTCTTTTATTGCGTGACAAAATTCAGGACGTTTCAAAATGTCAGCCACGCTAGAAATTCAAAATGCTATAACTCAGCCATTTTTTAAGATATAGACGAAACAAAAACTGCTCCGAAATCTTTGTATAAAGGTCAAATACATAAGGAAATTTTTTTTTTCTATTTTCAATTTTTTGGTACCATATTTCAAATTTAAATTTTTCTTAAAAATTTAAATGGCCGCCATTTTTAAAGAAAATGAAGGATGTAGCTGGCCAACGAACTCGGTCGAGACATTGGTATGTACTATGTATAAACGAAATTACATCCAAATCGGTTCATAAATACGCCTTTTATCGCGTGACAAATTTCAGGACGTTTCAAAATGTCAGCCACGCTAGAAATTCAAAATGCTATAACTCAGCCATTTTTTAAGATATAGACAAAACAAAAACTGCTCCGGAATCTTTGTATAAAGGTCAAATACGTAAGAAAAAAATATTTTTCCATTTTCAATTTTTTGGTACCACTTTTCAAATTTTAATTTTTTTAAAAAACTTTAAATGGCCGCCATTTTGAAACAAAATGGTGGATGAAGCTGGCCAACGAACTCGGTCGAGACATTGATATGTACTATGTACACACCGAATTACATCGAAATCGGTTCATAATTACGGGAGTTACAGTGTGACATAGGTCAGATATATATATATATATAGAGATATATATATCAATTTTGAACGGAGGGTGGTTTCGGGGTCTGGGGGTCATGATCGATGAAAATATACCAAATTTTTTGAAATCGCTTTTCCTCCGAACGGCGGCAATAGGTAGCTTTTTGTAATGAAAGCTACCTAAAAATTCGACATAAAAATGGCTATCGAAAGATTCACAGCCCTTCATTTGTTTGTATTATTAATATAGATATTTAAAATTAAATTTACTTTAAAATAGCTCCCTGTTTTATCAGAAATCATTCATTTATATTTTTTTCAAAATAGCACGCATTTTAATTTTTTTTTTCAGTTTTTATGAGGAAATGACAACAAAAAGATATAATTGTTATTTTTTTTTTTTTTTCACTTTCTACAGAATGGGTTTTCTTCGGTTCCTGCAGAATTAAATGGAGTTCTTCCGTTGCCAATATTAAGCAAGTGGTGCTAAAAACTACCAAAAACATTAATGTCTCAAAAATAAATAGAGATGCAGTTTTCAAACAAATTGCATTAAAAAGTGTTTTTTTTTTCCCAATATGACGGTATAAAAATTGAAAATATGCGATGCTTAGAAGTTTAAAAATATGCTATAGTGTATTTAAACATTACTGCTTTGATTTACAGCTTGCTTCAGTAAGGTAACGTTATTTTTTGGAGACGACACAAAATAAGCTGGGAGAAAGAAATAACATACCGTACCGGGGGCTAAAAAGTCAAATATTTCTTTGTCTAAGAAAATATAATACAACCGCGAACGAAAATATACAATAACTACTTCCAATTTATCCACGTTTCCGAAAAAAATTATTTTATCTCCAGAAACCTATATATTTTCGAAAGAATCACTTAGAAAAACAAAGTTTCTTTTTCTTCCGCTGTTTTTTGGAAACTTTGAGAGTGTCTTTTCAACCAAAGTTACAATATTATATTTTTATTCTTGCATGTAAACATTCAGTTACGCGGTTGAAAATGTTTAATTGAGAACTAGTAGCATCTTGAAACTAACTTTTGAGCTTCAGCAATCTGAATAATGCGTTATGAAAACTAATAGATTCTGAAGTTGATATTACCATGTTCAACACATATGCTTTACATACAAACATGATAAATTAACAGCATTAATATTATAATTAAAATGAATATTATTTTGTTGTTTTTGCATGTAAAAATACTGTTATGCATCTGAAAATATTTACTTGAGAACTGATAGCATTGTGAAACTTGGATTTGAGCTTCGGAAGGCTGAATAATACGTTATAAAATCTAATCTATTCTGAAGCTAATATTTCTATGATCAACTGACACGTTTTACAGACACACGCGGTAAATTAACAGGACTTCTATTACATTAAAATTAATATCATTTTGTAAACTCTTGTATGTAAAAATTCATTTATGCAGCTTAAAATGTTTAATTAAGAATTGATAGCATCCTGAAAATTATATTCTAGTTTCAGAAAGCTGAATACTACAATATTAAAATTAAAGGAAATATTTCGAAAATTAGGGCAGCGAAATAAACTTTATTTTAAAAAATTCGTCTTTAAGTCGTGAAAATATATATATTTAAAGCAAAGAACACTTTTCTGATATACAACTTTTCTGATATGAAAATATATTGATAAAGGTAAAGAAGACTTTTCTGAATCGTGGATAATTTCACAGAAGTTATTGTATATAGTAATTTGTTATGTTATATTTTGCTGGTTTAAGAAAAAAATTGTCTTTTTTTTACAGTGTTTGAAAAACAATTATCTTTCAAAATTAAACATTATATGTATGTATTTTGTAAATAAAATGGATTGCTGTGACATTGGATACAGTTTTGTTATTTTTTAATCGCAGTCTTTAAACGAAGATTATTTTATAATCAAAATTATAACTAGTATATTTATATAATGAATGTTTTTCCAAAAAACATGTAAAATTATGCTAATAATATTGATAGAAAGTAATTTATATAGAACCTTCTTTTTATTATTATTCAAGCAACGTGAAATATGTATTAAAGGACTGAAATGGCGAAGTGTGAATTTATTTTTGTTTATCATTCAAGCGTGGCATCATTAGATCATTTTTAAAGGGTTTTTTTTTTTTTTTTCGTATAAAATGTTTATAAAATCTTTGTAATTAAATAAAAATCTATATTTTAGGGATATGTGAGATGCTTTTTTGTTTATTGCAAACATGTAGATGTACAGCATTTTGTAATAAATATAAAAAAAAAATTATGCCTAAATAAACTTCTTTTGTTTGGTTATTTTAAAGGGACCAGGTAAACGAAATTTGAAAAAAAAAATCGATTTATTCTTTTTTATATCATTAGTTTAACTTTTATATTTTCAACGATGTATAACGCATGTTCATATATTAAAAAAAGAATTGTTGGAATTATTCATTCTTTCTAAGAGTACTTCACAGCTTAATGGGCATTTAAATCTTTAATTGACTTTTTCTCACAACTTGGATTTTTCACGTTTGTGTTCCTTGTTTTCATTATCTATTAAACTTAAGAACTCAATTTTTTAATACTTTTATAATGTTATATAGTATACACAATGATTTAATGATTTGTTGAGAATTATTTATTTTATGCAGTGAAATCTTACCAAAAATGCTAATTTAAAAATGCCTTTCAATAAATAATTAATAATTAATTTTCAGATTTACTTAGAAAGAAAACGGACTGTTAAAATGCATAAAGCATATTACTCAAACTACTCTAAAAATTCTAGACCTCTATATTTTACCATTTCTGAGAAAATGGTACATAAAGTTGGTGTATTTTAACATGGCGGAGATAGAGCTTACCCGGTTCCTTAAGTGATAATTATGTTTTTACCGTACTCATTCTTAATTTTATCTACCTAAATTCTTATTTAATATAATTAACTTTTTAAAATCCCCTACAAATTAACAAGTATCTTCATTTTATTAGAGAAAAACGGTTTTGTACTGTTGACATGAGTTTTATATCTTAAATTGGTAACCCTTTGATTTTAATATTTTTTAAACATATAAAAAAATATTCAACCAACTATGGTTAAAAATATCGGGGTTTTTTATCCAAAAAATATAAAAGTTGTAATAAGGTTACATTAATGATGTTAAATGTTCAGTTCTTTTTAAACATAGTCTTTCAGTAAAGAGTAATTTAATTCGAAATTTAGAGAAGTTTATTCCGTGTGCCCAAGATCGACATTTTACTGAGTTTGCTAAATAAGAGTAAATTTTTAACTTTTTTAACTACTCTGCATTTCAACAAAAATCTATTAAATTTCCTAAGTAACGAATTTCCTTAAATATATACTACAACGTTTTTTGTTTCAATATCTTAATTATGCAATTTAAATATAGGTTGTTAAATGTGTCTTTGAACTCGCAATTTTTGTTGTTATTTACAAAAATAATTTTATATCTTAAGAGACTAAAAAAAAAAAAAAAAAAAAAAAAAGATAAAATAAATAAATATAAGTAGTACTAGAAGTAACACGTTTTTATAGTTAACATTAAAGAAACTATCAAATAAATATGAACATTCTAGTTAACTCTTTCTTACTCTTTGTGTAAAAAGGTAAAATAATAACAGATTTCCCATGCAGTGTATCTACGCATCTGAATTGGAAATTATAAACGGTTAAATTCGGATTCCTTCTATTCCACAAATGAATGGTGTTCATCAGATGGGGCAAAAAATTATGCTCCTGTCATATTTAATATAACTGCAATATTATGAATGCTATGGTAGAGTGATCTGGATTTTTATTCTGGATTTATGTCATTTTATTGTAATGAGATACTCTAGGTCAATGTGAACAAATATAAAGATATTGAATAAATTATATATTTTTAAATTAATTTTCGTTTGTAAAACAGCGATACATTTCAATAAAATAAAACAAGTTCGAAATTGCCCGTCAAACGTGGCAAATAAGGGGCGTTGGTACTATAACTTGTTTTATAAATATATTTATCGCCGCATATAATACTGAATGTATATTTTAGTGCACTTCATAAGTGCATATCAATTTCACTCTATTCGAAAGGCTGTAACATCATTAAAATGAACTTGAAATAATAGTTTTTCGTTGGCCGTAATGTCATGGAGAACTTTTTACTATCCTTGTAAATAAACTATATATACAATTTTCATAAAATTCGAAATGAATCTACAAAATTTTGCAAAAATTATATATTTAAAATTTCAGACCATTCGGTTGGGTAGTTTTGGCTCTGTTATAGGCGAACGGACGGACGGACAGACAGACTGACCGAACGACGACTATAGGTGCTACGTATTTATATAATTATGAACCCACCTAAAAACAAGTTGGAAATTGCTGGTCAAACGTGGCAAATGAGGTGCGTTCGTACTATAACTAGTTTTATAATTATTTTTTGCACACCATATTGTACTGAATGTATATTTTTTTGCGCTTCATAAGTGCATAGTCTGTAACATCATTAAAACGCACTTACAATAATTGTTTCCCCATTCCCCGTAATGTAACGGAAAACTTTTGAATGTCCCTGTAATTAAACTATACATTCGATTTTCATAAAATTTGAAATGGCTCGACAACATTTTGCAGCAATTATATATTTAAAATTTCAGACCATTCGGAAGGCTGTAAAATCATTAAAATGCATTTGCAATAATTTTTTCCCATTGGCCATAATGTAACGGAAAACTTTTGGGTGTCCCTGTAATTAAATTATACATCCGATTTTCATAAAATTGGAAATGGTTCAACAAAATTTTGCAGCAATTATATATTAAAAATTTCAGACCATTCGGAAGGCTGTAAAATCATTAAAATGCATTCGCTATAATTTTTTCCCATTGGCCGTAATGTAACGGAAAAATTTTGGGTGTCCCTGTTATTAAACTATACATCCGATTTTCATAAAATTGGAAATGGCTCGACAAAATTTTGCAGCAATTATATATTAAAAATTTCAGATCATTCGGTCGGGTAGTTTTTGCTCTGTTATATGCGGACGGACGGACGGACAGACAGACGGACGGACAGACGGACGGACAGACGGACGGACAGACAGACGGACTGAACGACGACTATAGGTGCTACGTATTTATATAATTACGAACGCACCTAAAAAGTACAATTTTGAGTTGAGAGATAACATAGAAAGAAAGATTGAATTATTTCATTCTTGAAAGACGAGTGCAGTAATGCTAAAATAAAAAGTGACTAAAGTGACTAAAAGTAATCAATAAACGCGAAAAAAGTTTTCTTAATAAAATGTTCACTATGAATAAAGTTCAGTAAATTATTTAACATGGTTAATCTGAATCCACGCACTAGAGTTCAGGATTAGGTAGTTATTACAGTTCGGAAATTGAAATTCGCCTGTAATATATCAAAACGACAATAAATAAATGAATCATGGACAAAATTGGTTGTAATATTGTTTTTCACACTGACAAAATTTTTGGAATATCGAGGTAGATTCCTTACCTGATGCTATTCAACATGGGTTAAATGTGGGTTAGATAGCCTATCGGGTTAGTTGCCTCATTTGTTCTGTTTCAGCTATTGGACATGCGACGGAGCTAGTGACGTTCGTCAGACGATATACAAAAACTTAGTAGACCATGTTTCTCCGATTTATTTATTCACATATAAGTTATATTCCCCGAAAAAGGTAAATTTGGCTTTTTTTTTTTTTTTTTTGTATGTTCTTATATGTTAGAAATAGTAGCAAAAATGAAATAAGAAATTTTTCATGAAGTATCTAGCGTTTGTTGTTGAAACAGAAATAGAATACATGTTAGTTTCTCAGTTTATGACATTTTTCTTCCTACTTCTAGAGCTATTGTTGGAGCATCCATTCCGATAAAATGGAGCGTCTAGCCCTGAGGTCCGGAATAGATGACCGCGGTATGTAGAAGATTTTTGAAAAAAATCCAATTTTATGTGGTATTTATTTGCAGTAATATGTTTTATCAATTTCTCTATAAAATTTGGAGTAGATAATATAATTGTTCTCTACGAAAATCATTACTATAAAAAGAATAAATATGGATGGGGCATAAGGGAGGCAACTATCTCTTACTCGCACTATATTACTAATATAAAGACTAGGGTATGCAACTCGGTCATCCCGGGTTACAAAACATATGTGGAAACCATTTCTTTAATGGAAAATTCGATAATTTGTTAATTTTTTTTTTTTTTTAGATAACCTACTCTCAACAACAAAAAACGATTTTTATCTGAAAAATATCAATGCATAAAAACAAAGTTTTGAAATTTGTTAAAAGAGACACTTTCGCATTTGCCGTATGTCAAAGAATAATACACAAATAAATCTCCAAAGATTTCTTTACTTAAAGCAGATTTTTAAATTACGATAGTTTTAGCGGTTTAAGTTCATCGTTGTGCATTCATATTGCTTTATTATTTTATTTATTTATTAAAGAACTTTCAATTTCATTATGGAATATTAGCTAAAATGAATGATGAACTATTTACATTGTTTTAAGTGCAAATGTGTTAATGTTTCTTAATCGAGGTGTGTGCGATACACTCATTACAAAAAATATGCTTGAAAATTATTTTAATGTCATACAAAATAAGTGAATTGAGATTGTTTTCAGACAAATTGCGATTGAGAGAAATTTTTTATTAATATTCGATGGCTTTAGATGTCTAGAAATTAAAATAATTGCAGCGAAAAGCGACATTTATTGATCAGGTGTTGCCACCGATAATATGGCTTTACTCATAGATATGTTTTTGTTTTATATAAATTTCTATCTACCCTATTAAAATCTGTGCGCGTATCTTTGTAACCTAAAAAACTCGGAAACCACAAGGCGCAGGGCTACGAAATTTGGCACACGGGTTAATTGTAGGGGGCCAATGAACGATTGGGTCAATAAATTCGAAAATTTTAAATAGATTTTTTATTTTATGTTTTTGACGAATTGCCTTTTTTTTAATGTTCAACCCGTAATCGCGCAATTTCTAACCAATGTGAGATATACATATTACGTACGCCATGCTGCGTTACTAATAGTGTTATTACACCTAAAAATTCCAAGCGACAAAAATCGCTTGGCACTCATCCTATTTCCCGATTTTGAAAGCAATTTTTTTTCGTTTACAAAACATTTCATTGGCTGTTCAACAAAAGGCTTTGCCATCGTCAGATTTCCAAGCATTTGATTGGCTGTTACTGGCGACTCGCTTCGTTTAAGGCGTCAAAGACAGAAGAAAGTTGCTTGTTTTCGAAGCGACTCCCCTAGAACCATAGGAGTAACATGGAGACGCCTGGAATTTGAAGCGACTTTGACCCCTCGTGTAATGGCACTTTAAGAAGCTGAAGCGGGTATTACGATAATTCTTTTACCTCATATGCAAATAATTAGGAATTATTTAATTGTGCTTAATTATTACCTTTTTTTAAAAAAAATAAAGTAAAATATTTTATCACAAACATCAACAAAACTTTTGATTCTATTTATTCTCTTATCCCACAGTTTTATCGTGCTGCCATAGCATGATAAATTAAATTTCATTAAAAAAATGCACAGTAGTAGAAAAATATTTTTCTAAATCGAATAGTTATTTTTAATTTTGGTTTTAGAATTAAATTCATGAACACACCTGCGTAGAACGGATTAAACAGCTAGTTTTAAATATTTTATGAATTGCAAGTAAAAAAATATTACCATGTATTTACCATGTTTGAAGAGGAAATATTTCCGATATTTTATATAAATAAAATAAAACAATATCTTACTTTTCATAATCTTATCTTTCAATTTCTCTCTGCAGTCTTATACACAAAAAACCAAATCATACGCATTTCTGTTTAAAATTACATATTGCCTGCAAGAGATTCAGAACTGTCTGGTCAAACAAACTATGATAATTTAGAGGACTTTTCGCACTGTGGTTAAATTTAGATTCTATGTATTCACATGATCGATTTTCCATGCCAAACGAAACAAGTAATTATGAAGTTGACACCTTTAATAGCACAGCACTGTTACAAATGGAACCGGTTGGATATTTTTAGATTTATATTCTTTAAGCCTATCATTTTATTTTAAGGAGATAGTGGATGACGGTTTAAGAATATATTTAAAGATACCGTGTTAATTTAATATATCTTAAATAAGGATCGTTCGTAAATCATCAATATTATTTATAAAATATGGTGAAGAAAAGTTTACCTTAAAAATAAGGTATTATTTAGATTCCGAAATTGGAATATTTTAATTCTTATAAATCGATAAAGACTGCGAAAGTAAAAGTTGTGGACTATCAATAAACGTGGAAGAAATGTATAAATTAACACCCCAGGACCAAGTTTAAAAATAAAGTTTTCACAATAAATGAATATCGGATAGTTTCATAATTTATTAAATATAAATCTGCAAACACAGGATTTGCATTAACTTCTTATTAACTGAGTTAAATCAAATTCATCGGTAATACATGAAAAGTAAATTAACATAATAGTACTAGATTCAAATTTAGCGTAATAATTGATTTTCAAACTTGTAAAGTGCTTAAGGATTCGAGTACCTTTTTAAAGTGCGAAAATCAATTTTTTTAATAACTTTATATTGAAGTTTGGGAAAATCTCTATAATAATAGCCTAAGTCATGTGACTGTCATCAATAGTTCCGGGCTGACCGCTTCGCTTTTTATATGCCAGGTGACCATTTTTTACATTTTTTATTTTTCGCGTGGTACATTAAAACAATGCTTTGATATTGAAATTAAAAGTCATGGTTTTTGGTATTATTTATTTCTTTTCTTTTCTTTTTCTTAAAAAAGGGAAAGAAAAAGTGAAAGTCATGAATTTAAAATAAAAATTATGTATTTTAAATAAAATAAGTGTAATTATTATATTTTAGATGAATTTAATGAAATATGAAAAAATGCGATTGGAAAGACATTGTTTGATGATTTATCACTTGCGCCTGGCTAGCATAAAAATGTACTACTTAGTTATACCGTCGAACCATTTCGCCAAATTATATAAATCGCCAAACCACACGCCAAATTATACAAACTGACGTAATTTTTATTTTAAATAGCAAAAGAACAAATAAATTAGTATAACATTAATAAAAATACAAATAAAACGTCGAAATAAAAATAACTTGATGACGTAAACACGTATAACTTGCTTAAAAACAAGCGAATATGACATTTACGATCAACCATTATTGATATTTAATCTTATAGTTTGGCGATATATTTTTGGTCGACGGGATAACCAAGTAGTACCCATAAAAATACGGAGTTCTTGATTTCTCTACTAGAAACTTCTGATTTGGCGAAGTATTGAGAAAGTAAATAAAATTTTGGATAAAAGTAACATGGTACAATGCTTAGCACACATCTAACGGAGACCAAACTGGTCGCCAAGGGCGGCTAGTTTGAAAAGAAACATGCATTAATTTTCTATAGAAGGGAAAGTATGACCAAAGTTTTTGAACACTTTTATAATAATCATGGTCTAATTTCACACTTTCCAACGTATTTGAAAAGTGTTTATGAATTGGGTTTCTCTGTATGTCTGCCGTCTGTCTGTCCGTGCTTTAACTAGTTTAAATGTACTTCAATTTCCATGCATTTTATATACGTTAATGTGGGTTATTATAACATATTTGCTATTGAAAACGAAGTGCGTAGAATTAACATCTCATTTACAGGGACACTCTAGAAAATTCAGATACATTACGGTCAATGAGACAAAGTCTTCGTCGGTGCATTCGAATGATGTTACACTATTTTAAACATATTGAAATATATGTATATATCACAGAAGTGTACTACAAGCAGCTTACCGTGGAACATGGTGAACATAGCATTCATTGTTCATTTGCAGGTACACACAAAAGTATACGGTTGCAGAGCTGTCTATTATCAATACTTGCTGGAAGCGAGATTAAAGTTGCGGTACGCGTTTTTAAATTAAACTACTTTTTTGACCATTACTTCGCGTGCATAAATTCTACAGATCATAGACAAGGGAGTACAAAATATCTCGAGTACATTTACGTTTATTGACGGAGATTGCTGAAAAGGAAATTTACAACCGTGCTATGCGTTTCCATACTTATCGAAATTTTAGGATACAGGGCTATCATATACAGGGATGCCTAAAAGAATGTGGTTATTTTCCCGACTGTTTGTGGTAATTGCAGAAATTGAGTTATGACTATTTTATGCACTACTGTGTTGATTGTGTTATGACGCATCTAATTTACTTTATTAAACAGCAACATTTTCTTAAAGTATTCTGAAAGTGGTTGAAAGTGTTAATAATCTATGATTGTCACATGTTTTTTCGTTCTTGTTTTATATTTTTGAAAGTTTCATTTTACTATTGCCATGTTTGAATTGCATGTGCTTTTTCAGAAAATATAACGATACAATAAGAATAATTTTATTTTATTATTGAATACAAATGATCATTTATAGTATATCAGCATCATAAAATTATGAAAATTATTGAAGATCTAATCATCGTTTCAGAGGTCCATATATTAAACCAGAACGGGTTCTATAGGGTAGTCTGTTTTGAGTGAAATCCAGTCGGGATGGTAAATTTTCATTCTCGCGGTGGATTCCCGCAGTGGATTCAGAAACACTTATCCTAAAATTGAAAATTATCACAGATTATAAATTCATAATGTAAAAGTTAAACATGAATACTATCAAAATAAGTCTAACATTAGTTAAAACATTTTCTTCGCACACACAAAAAAAATAAATAAAATCATCATGCGTATTAAAACATTCACAATACATTAATTAAAAAAAAATAGATATAACCCAGCAAAGAAAGAAACAGTGGGCCATCAACTGGTAAAAAGATGGCAGCCAGCAGCGCCATCAGCGGTAAAGTGCAAGGGTGCCATTACTTAAACCTGTCGAAAAGTGTCTAAGCCGAATGCAGCAGGCCCATCAGTGATGGCCAACAGCAGGCCAGCATTGGTATGCCATCACATTACTTCAATCCAGCACTTTTCCTGCAGTACTAGCACTCATCCCACTGCTATTCCTTTGCTGGTCCAGCACTTTCCTTTACAAAAATTTCTTTTAGAATTCTATAAAAAAAACAAAGTATTATATAATTATGGCTCTTTTTTTCTATAAGCTACTTTCACCAAGAGCTATAGCAATATCTGTTCAAGTGTGTATGATAGAAATGTCTATAGAAATGTTTGAACTGCATGTGTTCACCCGCCTAAGTACTGACCGTGGTCGATGCTGCTTTGTTTTCGTGATCGGACAGGAACAAGTTCTTTCAGCGTAAGCTACGACTGCTCGTAGCTTTCAAGCTCTCATTACACTATTTCAAGTTTGTTTCTTTTGTGATTTACCTTCCCAATCATTAAACTGGTATAGAAATCCTATGTATTTTATACGCTTTTTTAACACTTTCCATCAAAGTTGAAAAGTGTTTATGCATTCGGTTTGTCTGGCCGTCTGGCCGTCAGTTCGTTTGTCCACGCTCTAACTCCCGTAAATATACTCGAATTTTCATGAAATTGATAAGGTTATTTAAGGTCACCAAAACATGTTTGGTATTGTATATGAAGTATGTAGGATTAATTGTTCATTTACTGGGGCACTCAAAAGTATCCCATTACATTATGGTATATGTGGAATAACTCCCGTAAATATATTCGGATTTTCATGAAATTGATAAAGGTTATTTAGGGTCACCAAAGCATGTTTGGTATTGTATAAGAAGTATGTAGGATTAGTCGTTCATTTACAGGGGCACTCAAAAGTATTACATTATATTATGGTATATGGGGAAAAACCGTTTACAGAGAATTTTAATGACATTATGCTATTTTAAATGTGTTGAAACTGATATAAACCACTGAATTTCACTACGATCATGTTAGAACAGGACATTCGTAGCATTTTTTATTCATTTACAGGGACACACAAAAGAAATCGGTTACAGTACAGTACTATCTTTGAGTAATAATTGCTGGAGTGCACGGTTTAAAATTCGGTATGCGCTTTTAAATTTAATTAATCTTTTGCATCTTACCCGTTATATATAAATCCTTTACCTCAAATACAGGGCTGCACAAAAGTATTCACGTACCGTTCTCCTTATTAGAGGGAATTGCTGAAGGTAAATTTTCAACTGAATATATGTAGCTCTTAAGTGATAAATTGGTTTGCATGTAGCTAATAGATTCAAATCTATAAATCATATACAGGGCTGCAATTTGCATAATTTTCCGATTGTGGATGTGAACAGCTGAAATTGGGTTCTGAAATGTATTATGCGTTTCCATATGGTTGAATTAGACTTAATATTTTAATTTTTTAAACAGTGCAGTTTTGTTACATTATTCTGAATGTGTTGGAAAGTGTTTCATAATCTAGGCTTGACGCATGATTTTTTTCGAACTTGTTTTATTGTTGATTCTGAACTGCGTAAATTATGAAAACCGAAATCCTTTGTAACCTAGAAAAACCAGATTTAAAGAGAAAAAAAAATGCGTTGAAATAAAGAATTTATTTATGTATTCATTTACTTATTTATTTTGTTGATGGCAGTGGTGCTATATTTTGTACAGTTTCAAAACAAAATTAGCTTCACAGCTTAAATTGTGTTAAGATATTCATTTCAGATTTGTGTTCAAATACTCAATGTCTTCGATATTCGCAGCGCCACCTAGCGTAAGGGTTCCTAGCAATGATACTGCAAAAGTTCCTGCACTTCCATGTAGTGGTGGGCCAGCGCATGAGATAAAATGGATGCCCACCAGAATTTTATCTGATGATTTCCAACAGCAAAGTTTACTGAAGCTATCCAGCAGTGGTCATGCAGTGGTAGACCATCAGCCAGCACTTCTCCAACATTGCCAGCACCTATCTTGCTGCTGGCCAGCAATTTCCTCTTTGCTGGGAAGTATTGCATATTTAATTAGATAATGTTATTGATTGATTGAATTGGGTGTAGTAATTCAATTTTAAAATAGTGTTATAAAAATAATTTTAAGCGTCAGGGTTTGTACGGGTCCCATTATTCTCCATTTGAAATATCAGTATTTTTTAAATAAAAAATAAATCTAGTTCAAAGTCTCGACATTTAGTCTTATATAAGCAGATATTTTCTATAAGAAAATACTGGTATCGAAAAATTTCCTGATCAGGAAATTCCAGGACCCATACGAACCCTAAGCATTAGGAAATGTTAAAAGTGAAAAATCCTTTCGGCAAAGCAAAGGTGTCTATTGTAAAAATTCTACATGGTGAATTAAAAAATATATATATAAGTTGTATATACTACGTTGAGAATGGGTTATCGATTTGACGAGAAAAACATATTTTACAATTTTGTTGACAGAGGGGAGCTTTAATATTTATTCCATAATATTTTAGAAAAACACATGAAACGTTCTATTTCAGCTCTTTTGCTCCCAAAAAATGTTAAAAAACGTATGTTTGTGAAATTTTCTGAAAAGCACATGAAAAATCATTTTAAAAATCAATTTAACTTGTACTGTATAACGTTACACTAGGTTTATATATCATTGATATCAAGTACATTAGTTTCATAGAACGGTATTAGTTGTCCATGGTAAAATATAAAGTCGTCTCCTGTTTAAAGTTGTTAGTCAACAGTCTGCTTGTAATTATTTTAGGTTACATCCCCATATTTGCTTCCAGCCATGTAAAGCAAAATCCAGCGTAAGAATTGAGATAAAGTTGATGAATAACATGTGTATCTGCTTTTAGTGAAGAAAATAAAAATAAAAATAAAAAATCAATGTATCATAACTCCAGAGTTTTGATCATAGAAGATAGAAATCTATCTATATTAGAAGGACAAACAAATCTGTGCGTAACGCATACGTCATTCTGCGAATGGCAACACTTTCAAATTTGAAATGATTTATCCTTTAGCAATTTTCGCTACTGAAAAATTTTTAACTTCTACACATCGTGCATTTTCAGTTTTTATACCGTCGCATAAAGAAAAATGCAATTTGTTTGAAAGCTGTATCTCAATTTATTTTTGAGATATTAATTTTTTTTATAGTTTTTAGTACCAATTTTGTAATTGTGGCAACAGAAGTACTCCATTTCTATTAAAAGTAAAGGGAAAATTGTAGATTATTGTACTTTTTGTTGCCATTTCCTCATAAAAATTGAAATTAAAATACATGCTATGTCAAAAATACCGTCTGAATCAGGTGAATTTTGCTTTTATTTCGTTTCTGTTCATCAATTAAATGTTTAGTAAAAATATTTTGCGAACGATATAAAACTTTCTCTTTAAGAAAGCGTATTTTAAATAACTGTGTGACTTTCCTTCAAAATAGAGGTAGGAACAATAAAATTTTCCCTGTAGAATTTGACCCCTGGACAACTGAGTTTTAGGTTAAAATAATATATGTTTGAGAGTTAGACTAACCAATTTAAGATGATTTTTTATTGTAACTAATTTCGTAGATTTAATAAATCAATGAAACAGTTCCTTCTTAAACATTTTCCTTCGTCGAAGTTCGACGGGTTCTACCTCGTATATTTAAAAGACATAGTTGTTTTTTTAGTCATCAGCTCATAGTTTTCTAGTGAACAAATTTTTAAAATGTTCTTTTAATGTAAGATGTTCATTTGCAGATGCGCCCACGGTAGTTATTTTTAAAAATATTTCCATTTTTAAATTGAATTTTAATTTATAATATTTTTTTTATGAAATTTATTCAAAATGATGGCAAACGGGTTACTTCCGTTGTTGCAGAGCAATGAGAAATAATGGGGTTTATTTATTTTTATTGATAATATCCTTATTGATGCCATTTTCACATTGCAAATAAAAGTAACCTTTTTTTAAATTTTTTAACAGAGAATGATTTCAGACTTTAAATAAAAAAGAAAATCTCTCAGTTAAACAGATGGCATCGAGCTCACAGGCTATTTACACTAATTGTATGTTATACTGTTATTTCAATAAATATTGCCCATCAAAAAATAAATGAAGAGATTAGACCCCGTCCCCCCCCCCTTTTTACTTAACCAAACAACCTCCAAAACAAATCAGGAAGCTCTTTAACATAATAAACTGGCATACCAAATTTGAAGCAAATCAGATAATTCTTCAAGAAAAAACCATTTTTCTAAATTAAGGGGTGGGGACACTTGCCCCCCTTTCCCCATTTTATACTTAACCAATGAATCTTCAAATCAAATGAAGAAGCTCTTTAACATAATAAACTGGTATATCAAATTTGAAGCAAATCGAATAATTCTGCAGGAAAAACCCATTTATCTAAATTAGAGAATGGACTAGCCCCCTTCCCTACTTTATACTTAACAAATTAACCTCCAAATCCAATCAAGGCAGCTCCGTAACGTCAGACGCCGGTACACAAAATTTGGAGCAAATCGAATAATTCTGCATGAAAAACCCATTTATCTAAATTAAGGGGGGGGGGTCTACACCCCCTTTCCTCCTTTTATACTTAACTAATGAACCTCCAAATCTAATCATGTAAGCTCCTTAACATAATAAACCACTATACCAAATTTGAAGCAAATCGAATAATTCTGCATGAAAAACCCATTTATCTAAATTAGAAGGTGGACTAGCACCCGTCCCCACGTTATACTTAAACAATTAACCTCCAAATCTAATCAAGGCAGCTCCGTAACTTGAGATGCCGGTACACAAAATTTGGAGCAAATCGAATAATTCTGCATGAAAAACCCTTTTAACTAAATTAAGGGGGGTCTACCCCACTTTCCGCCCTTTATACTTAACTAATTAACCTCCAAATCTAATCAGGGAAGCTCCTTAAAATAATAAACCGGTGTACCAAATTTGGAGCATATCGAATAACTCTGCATGTGAAACCCATGAATAAAAATTAAGGAGGGGTTTACCACTCCTTTCCTCCCTTTATACATAACTAATGAACCTATAAATCTAATCAGGTAAGCTCCTTAATAAATAAACCGCTATACCAAATTTGGAGCAAATCGAGTAATTCTGCATGAAAAACCCATTTATCTGAATTAAGAGGGGGGGGTAGCCCCCCCCCCTTCCCCTTTATACTTAAGTAATGAGCTTCCAAATCTAATCAAGGATGCTCCTCAGCATAATAAACTGGTATACCAAATTTGGAACAAAGTGAATATTTCAGCATGAAAAACCCACTTATCTAAATAAAGGGGGGGGAGCTGCCCCCCCCCCCTTTTCCCCCTTAAACCTTAACCAATGAACTCTAAAAACTAATCAGAGAAGCGCCTTATCAGAATGAACCTGTAAAAAAGAATTTGAAGCAAATCGGATATTTCTATCAAAAGTTATAGAGTTAAGTACGTACATACAGAACCGGCGGACACATAAGCTCTCAGGCTTGGATAGCCTGTGAGCTAAAAACATGCATTCTCCCTCATAAATCTTTTGCATTTCAATATTTTTTCATTACGCTTATACGCATTTACGTTCGAGATGCCAGGGGAAATGGTTCAGTGATTGAAAATGATGACATATTTAAAGCAAAACGATTATTTTATTTGATAAAAGTAAATGCTCAACCACGAATTCATCTAAAAGACTAATTTCCGAACTTTTTATTCGCGGATTCTGAGATTAGAACCTCAAGTTTGTGTTGAAGTTAACATGAAAAGTTGTATTGGACAAATCCCGTAAGGCATGGTGACGTCACGGCGACGTCGTTGTGAAGTCACACTGTGATTTTGTGACCGTCGATGTGACGTCACGTGACGTCGATGTGACGTCATAGTGACTAGAATGCGAGGTCGTTATGGCCGTTTTAGAGGTCGTTTGTGACGTCACATTGTGACCACTCTGTGAAGTCACGGTGTGACAAATTTGTGAAAAGTGTGTCATTTGTGACTATTTTGGCATTAACTTTGTGACTAACCTGTGACGACAGCGACAATGCTTTGACGTCACACTGTGACTAATTTGTGAAATATGTGTCATTTGTGACGAACTTGTGATAAACAATGTGATGATTTCAAATGAAAATCAAATTTCAAATTAATTGCTTAGAACGCCCGCCACCATTTTCCCCCTAGAACGCCCGCGGGAGTCGCTTCGACTCCTGTCTGTTTTAAAAGAGAAAAAATAAACGAAACGCATAGAAATGAATAGAAGAATGTAAATATAATATTTATATTTGAATTTAAGATTCATATATATATATTACAATTGAAAGAACAATATTTATATACGCATTTTTAAGAAATTGGAAAATATATTCAAAGGAAATACTTACAGAATCGTTTCGAATTTTCAATCTGAAATACAGTTTTTGCGAGTGTAGTCAGTTTTGGCCAAACATTTTCCACAAACCATTTTCTTGCATGTTATGCAAACATTGAAAGTCATGTTGCTTTTACATAGTTTTACTTCGCATTTTCTTCTCTTTAGGGATTTTGTTTCAGATAATGTATCAGCGAGTCTTTTTCTTGTTGGTTTATTTTTAGCAGATGTATAATTTTGACGCAATTCATCTTCTAATAAATGAATAAATACTTGTCTGCTTATTTTTGTTTCTCCGGTAACTTCTCTATAAATGATCCTGGCATTTATTGCTGCTAAATCTAAGAGATTGTAAAAAGTATGCACAGGCCATCTTCTGGAGGGCGCCTTCACTGAATATTTCCTTGCCATTTGATCAATAACGTCAACACCACACTTAGTTTCATTATAAAATCTAACAGTTTCTGGGGTTTTCTTTTCATTGTTTTCAATATCAATGAATGGGTGGAGATTGATAAGAATAATAACATTTTTCTTTCTCTTTCCTTGATACACGGTTAGAGTAGTACCGGTTCCTTCGTGTTTTAGAAATTTTGTTTCGTATAATTTATCTTTCGAATCTTTCAAAGTTTTTGGAATTACTCTCCTAGTTTTTCTCATAGTGTCTACTAAACTAGTACCTTTCTTTTTCAGTTGTTTAGCCAAACGCAGTGACGTGAAATGATTATCAACCGTGACGTTAATGCCTTTGTTTAGAAATGGCTGCATCAATCGCATAACTACATATTCTGATAAAGTTTGATCTGAAGGCCGTTCTTCACATTTGCCTAAATAAGGGAACGCATTCAGAAAGTACTTTATTCGAAGGTCTACTGCAAGCCAAAACTTTTGTCCGTATTTATCCGCTTTTGAAGGTATGAATTGCGTGAAAGGACAACGCGTTTTGCTTGGAAATAACTGTTCATCTATTGTTATATTTTCACCAGGCTTGAAACAGGCAATACAGTTTTCAGTGAATCTATTCCATATATCAGATATCATTCCAAATTTATCTGTTTTTAAGCGTATAGATCTGGTAGATTTCAAATCGAATCCCAAAACCGTAAAATTTCACAAAACCTATTTCTTCCCATAGTTTCAGTGCAAAAATTCAAACCCTATGAGTTTGACCACAAAGAATGAATATCAATTCCATTTGCACCACATGCACCTCGGGCATACAAAATTCCAATAAAGGCATATAGCTCGTCTAACGTAACTGTCCAGTTATCGGTTTCAAGAACGCGTCTTGCCTCTGTTTCTGTGCATCTTTGTATTGGTTCCAGTATTTTTTTTTATCTACAAATAACAGCCATGCACTCAAAATGCTTTCAGATTTCACGAATTTCTTAGCATAAATAGTTGATCCAGTAGTCTGACACATGATATCTTCCAGAAATTTTCTTATTTGCACAAATTTTCCATTGTGTGCCATCTGGAGCGACATGAATTCCATCTCTTTCAGATGCAATAATTAGCGCATCTTCATTTGTATCGGAATTTGATGAAGAATTATTTCCAATACTAATTTCTTGAATTTCGTTTTCATTTTCTGATAACTCACCACCTTCAGATTCATTATCTGAAAGCTCTCGTAATAGAGCAGTTATTTCGTCCGCTGTTAGAATATTTTTACGTGACATTATGTTTTATTTCTAATAAAAAGGAAGAACGGAGTTGCTTAGTTATGCTGAAACACAAGACTGATAAAAATTGAAACAAAAATTCAATTCGAATGATACAAAGAATTTCGCAAGCAGTACGCAATCATTTCAGCAGGTGCATGGAACTAACCATTTTTCTCAACAAAAGGGGTGTAGAGAAAAGAAGAGTAAAAACATTTACTTTCCTCATAACAGATAAAAATATTATGAATCCCAAGGTCATGTTACGCAAAAATAATGAAAGCATTTTACAAATCTTACTTTGGAGTCGATTCGACTCCGTTGGGCGTTCTAGGGGTAATGCCTCATTATCAATTTATTAAATGTGCAAATAATTTATAAATTTCAGAATAAATAGAGATTATAAAAATAATAAAAGTCAAGGAAGTGGGAGAAAAAAAATCAAAATTTCTCAGAGATATGGGTGTTTTAGGAGCATTTGGAGTCGAAACGACTCCATCGGGCGTTCTAGTGTTAAGCAATCAATTTGAAATTTGATTTTCGTTTGAAATATTGTTTGCAAGGCGAATGTTTCTCTCTGGAAAAATTTCCAGGCATTAATACTGTGATGATTCTTGTTATAAACACTGTGATGAATTTTAAAATAAAATTTTGTTTGAAATATACAATATTATCTTTTTACCGTACTTTTTAGCAATGTATCGCTATTTTGGAGTCCTATTCTTCTAAAATACTTTTAATTTTTACACTGAAAAAAACAATGCTTATCAACTGGCATCCTTTTTTATTAAGTTCTAAGCTTGATCTTGAGTTCAAGCTTTATATTAAGAATGTTTTGTGTGTTGTGATTTGTTATTATTTTATTAAATACGAACATGGAGTCTAACGGATATTAATACATTTCCTATTTAAAGAAGAATAAGATAAGCCATATTTATTTTAATTTTTTATTCCCGTGTATATTGTATTTTGTTAATATGAGCTAAATAGATTTGGTATGATTTATAGGAAATGACTGATCTGGGAAATAGAAAAAACAAGTAAGAAAAATCATGCGTTAAGCATAGATTATAAAGCACTTTCCAACGCTCCCTGAATGCTTTAACTAGACATCGTAATTTAAGGAAATGACGTAAATAAGATAACTAAGCAAATATTTTAGAAAACGCATAAAACATTTGAAAAACTGATTTCAGCAGTTACCGTTCATAGCCAAATATGTTTTCCAATTCTTTTGAATAGCCCTGTATTTAATCTGTAGGTTGATATATACTAGTATATAATGTGAAAATTTAGTTTAGCAAGAAAATGCATAACAGGTTGAAATTCTCATTCAAAAATTTATACTAATATATAAAAACATATTTGAATACTTTTGTACAACCCCGTAGTTTACCTAGAATCTTTATTACACGCCACTATTTAGTTAAAATTTAATTCAAATTAAAACACTCTTAAAACTGCTTAAATCACATTTCCAGAAATTATAATTTATAGACGGCCATATATCAATTTCCTTGCGTGACCCTGTGTATCATTTTATCCATATTCTACAAACATTTCTTAGTAAATTAAATGCAGTTCAACATAAAAATCCATAACTCATCTAAAAAACACCTTTAAGCAATTTGCGCCCATACCCCTTAACTCTTACGTATACTTTTGTGTAGCCTTGTATATGAATTATAGCTTTTATATACACCATATACTATGCATAAATATAGTGGATCATAAAAGCGCATATTATAATTAAAAATGCATTTCCAGCAATTATCGTAATGAACAGTACAATATCAACTTTTATAAATATCATAAATTATAAATATTTTTTTATAAATATTATAAATATCAAATTTTAAAAAGTATAGTAAAGCAGTTTAATCTATAAACTTGTTATCAGGCATGAAAAACACTTTATTTCAATGCTTAATTGTCATATTTTATTTTTTAATGCGAAGTATCGAACGTGTATCGAAAACGTAGAAAATGAGTTTACAATCGAAGAAAATTTAATAACTGATTCTGAATGTCTACAATTAAATGTTTGATTAAAATCACGAACAGCAAAAACGTGCTTACATACAATTTAAAACTAGTATGTTGTGGCCATCACAAAACTTTCTTCTATATAAATCACGTCAATTAAATCGTTTAAATAGTACCAATTCATATCACAATATATCTGAATTTGAAGTTTGGTGAAAATTCGTGCATTAGTTCTTGTATAGAGCTATAGCGGAAATTCTGAAAAATGTAGTATAGCAGCGCCACCTGTTGAGCGATTTACACCAAAAAATAAACAGCACTAATTGATATCAAGGTATACCTGAATCTGAAGTTTGATGAAAATTCATGCATTAGTTATTGAGATACAGCTGTGGCGGAAATTCTGAAAAATGCAGCATAGCAGCGCCACCTGTTCAGCGATTTGCACCAAAACATAAACAGCACTAATTCATATCATGGTATACCTGAATCTGAAGTTTGTTGAAAATCCAAGAATTAGTTCTTGAGATAGAGATATTGCGGAAATTGCAAAAAATGCCCAATAGCAGCGCCACCTGTGGAGCGATTTACACCAAAATATATAAAATGTCTATTCATGTCAAGGACTAACTGAATCTGAAGTTTCATGAAAATCCGTGCATTAGTTCTTGAGATAGAGCCATTGCGGAAATCGTAAAAAATCCAGCATAGCAGCGCCACCTGTTGAGCGATTTACACCAACACGTAATCAGCATCAAGTCATATCAAGGACTAACAGAATCTGAAGTTTCATGAAAATCCGTGCATTAGTTCTTGAGATAGAGCCATTGCGGAAATCGTAAAAAAGGCAGCATAGCAGCGCCACCTGTTGAGCGATTAGCACCAAAATCTAATCAGCATCAATTTGTATCAGGGGCTAACTGAATATGAATTTTTGTTAAATTCCGTGCATTAGTTCTTGAGATAGAGCGCCCACAAAATTTGTGCCACATACACACAGACAGACAGACACAGACAGACAGACAGACAGACTCACAGAGTCACAGACAGACATTTTGTAAAAACATGTTTTTTGGAATCTCTGACCCCTAAAACGTGTAAATCCGTCGAAAACCGGAATTCGAAAATTTTCATGAATCCAATACTTTCTTCTTGTAAAGATAGAAGAAAGTAAAAATAAATATACCAATTTGAAAAACACTATATAATTAGTATTTGTAATTGTACTATTAAACAACAACAAAGTACAATAGATGAATTAAATGTATTATTAAATTTAACAATTTCTCAAAAATCTCTCCATATGTTACAAGGAATTCCTATTATTTTATAATTTTGGCAAATGTTAAATCTGAAAACATTGATATGAAGATTTGGGATTTTAAATAATAATTTAAAATATTATTAGCAATGAAAAAAAGTCTTTCAAAAGTTTCACTACTATAGTATGTAAAACGGCATTTCCCATTCAGTATAATGTTAATTTCTAATCTGAAAAACAATCCCAGAACGGTCTCTTTCTATAGGTATAATATAAAACTATTTAACTCATCTCACCAAATATACAAAACAGGAACAAACAATTTAAATTAAATAAGACTTACTTTTTGAGCTCCATAAATTAATTATTAATATCCGTGTGTATCCGAAAATGGCGACGTCTTTTTCTTCCATTAAAAAAAGCACACGCAAAAGCTTACATTTTAGACTAGTAACTTACCGCATCTGTTAGAACAAAAAGTTCTCTGTTTACCCTGCGGTATCGTGGCAGACGATTTGGGGCAGGTGTGAGTTTATTTCCTTTTATATAAACAGATATGGAACTTATATGTGCAATCATTTTATGAGACTGTCTGTATTTAAATTTTTGTATTTGAAGAATTTTCCAATGTGGAATTTTCCACCTTTTCATTTTATCAGTTTTAACCCCCCCCCCCCCCCGCTCTCCCTTTTTCTAAGTAAAGATTGTTTCACACAAATACAAAATATCTTCCTAAAAAATAAAAAGATATAAATGAATATCGAGGATAAAAAAAAAATTCTTTGTCAATCGTCATTCATTTCATGTTAATTTCCTGTAAAATAAAACAATTCGTAAAATAACTTTTTTTTAGAGTCATATCTCTAAAACACAAATTTGAAATACGAATAATAAATTATATCATGGGTTTTGCATAAATTTTGTATTATTTTTATTTATTCGGAAAATGCTAATTTTATTTTAAAAGTCTGAAAGAAGTAGAATTTTTTTAAAAAATAGTTACTTAAAATAGGTACACTAACGGGAAAAAATATGACTTGAATGCAAATTATAAAGCAAGAAATGTATGTATGACTAAACTCTGAAGACTCTTTCTACGTGCTCATTAAAAGCTGCAGACTTAACTGTAATAGAAATTTTTTAGTTTGAAGCCACAAAGTGTTTCGAATACCAGTGGTCGGTAAAAATAAATTAAAAATTTTCCTTCCTGCAAACTAAATATGTTAAGTGTATATATTTAATATTCCTAATTCTAAATATGTTATCCAAATTGCTCCAGCACGTACCATGTTTCCGAGAAACACTTTTATAATAATAAGAATAAGAGAAGGATTATTATATTAAATTGCAATACTAGATAAAATTGAAATCAGGAAAAAAGTATACTTTCACACTCTTAGATATCAAATTGATAAAATATAGCATGGAAATCTAGTTTGTTGATACTTGTACCGTGCATTTTCCTTTATATGCCCCCCCCCCCCCCACACCATCTTTTCGTGTCTGAATTTACTACTTGCTACCCACTAATATATTTTCATTCCTTATGCCGCTGTAACGCGGGCCTTTTTAAAACATTTCTCTTCATTTTCAAAGATTTTTGAAGTTCATATTTTTCTCACACTGTGACTTACAATATGGGTTACAATTTTTTACAATTTATTACAATTTTTTTTTTGTGAGTGTGTCGTGACCTACGTTACATGCAGTGATATAACAATTCTTTTTTATTGCCAGAAAAATAAAATTTTACAGTAACAACATGTTTTGAAGATTTTTTGTAATTTTTTAAAGTTTTCTATGAAGTTCACATCTCATTCACAATGTGACATCACTGAGTGGTGGCATTTCGGTCACAGATGTGACGTGACCACAGTGACTCACAGTGACGTCACAACGACGTCACTGTGACCATGCATGCTATGAGGGATGTGACTTTAAGTTTGGAAATATATTCATTAATAATCTATTGCGCGTTAAAATACTTTTAAATGGCGAAAACGGATTTGAGTAGTGCGTATGTAAATTTTGATAATGTGAAAATGAAGTAAGGTTTAAAGTCAAAATGTCTATTATGTGACATATCGAAATCCTTTTTGCTGATTTTTCATCCCGTAATAAACAAGTAATATAAAAATTTTGTTTTTAAAGTCAATTCCTACTTAGGTCATGAAAGAAAAATTTAATATAATCCCTTAAGCTAATAATAGTTTCTGTTGCATTAAAATATCTCAATTTGTTGATTTTCTACAAGCAAGTAGGTGGTTTACAATGGAAGTCTATGGGGATTTGGCGAAAAATAGAGATATCGCCAAGTTGGCGTCACTTTTAGCGATTCATTTTGGCGGCCAAATTTGGCGGTATATCGCCAAGTTGGCGACAGAACAGGGACCCCCCCCCTATGGCTACCTCCCTTATAGATATGAAAATACATTATATGCTTCAATAACCAATGGCCGCATTTTTGTCTCCCATGCAAAACTAAAATTAATTAATTAAAATTTAATTAATTAATTAATATTTGAAAAAACTGTATTAACATCAATTGTTATTCAGTACAAGTTTTAAAAAAATTATTTCCACTAGATAGGATGAATAATAAGTGTTTTATTATCGATTGGAAATTTAAACAAGATATATAAATAAATATACGCTGCTCAAAACAATTAAAGGATATTTGAAGTTTTATATAAAATAAAGATATAAACGAAATTTTTTTGCCGAAAATAGAAGAAGAGAATCGTAAATGCAAATTTTTCTGGTTTTCAAACTGTGGAGTATGCAAATTTTGAGTTCGACGTCAAAAACGTCGCTTCAGCGGCAGCGAATGAAATTTGACTTTCAACTGGATAAAAGAGAATGAAGACAAGGACGATCGGCATTCAGTGATTGCTTTCTTTCGATGAGTACGATGTCTCAGCGAAGTCATTTGACAGATTCAGAAGCTTTGAGAATTGTTGGTAGGTTAGAAGGGGGCCAAACTCGAGCCGAAGTAGCGCAAGCCATTGGAGTGTCACAAAGTGTCATTTTTATGATCTGGAACCGTTTTTTGGAGAGTGGATGTACAGGCCGAAGACCAGGGCAAGGTCGTAGACGGGCAACAACGCCCAATGAAGATCGGTATTTAGCGTTAACAGCTCGGAGACACCGAACCATGAACGCTACTCTTCTCCAACAACACCTTCGCTCGGCTACAGGCACCACGATTTCAACTCAGACTGTCCGAAACTGGCTCCATTCTGTAGGTCTGTATGCTTGCCGACCGATGGTATGTGTTAGATTAACATCAAGGCATCGTCGCGACCGCAGGGAGTGGGCAACCGAGCATGTCAACTGGAGGAGAAATGAATGGAGCAATTTTCTGTTTTCTGACGAGTCCCGTTTTTCTGTGCATCCGGATAATAGGCGTATTTACATCTGGAGGGACCGTGGCAGTAGGAATAATCCTGCGTTCGTGCACGAAAGTGTCAGATTTGGCGGTGGAGGAGTGTTGGTGTATGGTGGCATCTCCATTGACGGGTGCACTGACCTCTACATCATTCGAGATGGAGCTCTGACTGGTCGCCGATATAGGGATGAGATCCTCAGACCTATTGTAGTCCCTTACGCTGCAGCAATCGGAGATTCATTTTAATGGACGATAACTGCAGGCCACATCGTGCAAACCTGGTGGAGGATTTCCTTTTCGAGGAAGGAATCGTTCGAATGGAATGGCCAGCGTGTTCTCCAGACATGAATCCAATCGAGCACGTTTGGGACGCTCTAGGAAGACGAGTTTCTGGCCGCCAACAACCCCCACAAACTCTCCAAGAACTGGAAAGAGCTCTTCTGGAAGAGTGGGGCAGAATACCCCAACTCGTCATTAATAGCCTCATTGAGTCCATGCCTCAAAGGTGTTCAACGTTGCTGGCCACCCGTGGAAACCATACCCCCTACTGAAAGTGATTTTCTTTGAAGAAAACACCTTTTCTTATTCTTTTTTTCTCATATGCACAAATTGTGTTTTTTTCCTTTAGTACACAAATGCGCAATAAAATGCATTTTTTTCTGCCAAACATGTGTAAATTATTCTCATATAACCTACTATGTCTGTCGACCATGTATCAATCAGCTAAACAGTTTACCAGATACAAAATCCACCTAAAACTGCAATATCCTTTAATTGTTTTGAGCAGTGTATATGGGGAAAGTGTGAACTAATAGTAGGAATTCAAAAAAAAACATAAGTGCCTCAATCGATAACTTAATCATGATAACTCATCTTGATTACGTACTCTTGTATAGTTTAATTTTTCAATAATTTAAGTAGTTGTTTGTGGAAATAATATATTGGTAACTTTTGGTTCAAAATATTATTTGTTTTAAGAGTTAGACAATCAATGTAAGATGAATTTTTTATTGTAATCATTTTTTGTATTTTTGTTATACATTCGATCTAACAGGGCTTTTCTAAACCTTTTCTTTCATCAAATTTCGACAAGTTCGAACTCGCTGGTAATCATCAGAGCAAATAGAAATATATTTAAACTATAAATTACAAGATCCTAGAAGCGTTTAAGTATTTAAAAGTGTCATATGTAAAATATAATGGTATAACTATTTCATCAATATAATCCTATCAATATATCGTATCAATGCGTCAATCATCATGCTTATAATATCTCAAGATATGCGCATATTGATCATGCATATTTGTACATTTTAATTATAAGGATGCAAGTACATAAATTTCGAAAAATGAAAACGTTAATTCCACCTAATTCTGCGGTTATTTAATACCTTTTCTTTAGGAAAAGATATTACTTTTATATTTTTCTTTTCATCAAAATGCAAAAGTCTCTATGTTCTTTGAGTCAGCGAAAGAAAAAGTTTTACTTAAAACTTAAATTAAAAATAATTTAAACTAGTATGTTGTGGCCATCACAAAACTTTCTTCTATATAAATCACATCAATTAAATCATTTAAATAGTATAAGAAATTACATCAATTTAGAACCAATTCGTATCAAAGTATACCTGAATTCGAAGTTTGATGAAAATTCGTGCATTACTTATTGAGATAGAGCTGTAGGGGAAATTCTGAAAAATGCAGCATAGCAGCGCCACATATTGAGCGATTTGCACCAAAACACAAACAGCACTAATTCATATTAAGGTACACCGGAATCTGAAGTTTGATGAAAATCGGTGCATTAGTTCTGGAGCTAGAGCTATTGTGGAATTCACAAAAAATGCAGCACATCAGCGCCACCTGTTGAGAGATTTACACGAAAAGGTACAAAACATCATGTCAAGGACTAACTGAATCTGAAGTTTGATGAAAATCCGTGCATTAGTTCTGGACATTGAGCTATTGTGGAAATCGTGAAAAATGCTGCATACCAGCGCCACCTGTTGAGCGATTTACACCAAAACATAAACGGCACTAATTCATATCCAGGTATACCTGAATCTGAAGTTTGTTGAAAACCCAAGTATTAGTTCTTGAGATAGAGCTATTGCGGTAATCTCAAAAAATGCAGCATAGCAGCGCCACCTGTTGAGCGATTTACACCACAAGGGGCAAAACGTCAATTCATGTCAAGCACTAACAGAATCTGAAGTTTGATGAAAATCCGTGCATTATTTCTTGAGATTAAGCAATTACGAAAATCGTGTAAATGCTGTAAAAAGCTGCATAGCAGCGCCATCTGTTGGGCGATTTGCACCAAAACGTTACCAGCACCAATTCATATGAAGTATTAACGGAATCTGAAGTTTTATAAAAATCCGTGCATCAGTTCTTGAGATAGAGGTTTTGCGGAAATCCTGCAAAATGCTACATAGCAGCGTCACCTGCAGGGCGATTTACACCAAAACCTAATCAGCACCAATCTATATCAGGGACTCACTGAATGTAATCTTTTATTAAATTCCGTGCATTAGTTCTTGAGATAGAGCGTCCACAAAATTTGTGTCACATACAGACAGACAGACGGACGGACATACAGACAGACAGGCAGACAGACAGACTCACAGACAGATATTTTGTAAAACATGTTTTTTTGGAATCTCTGACCCATAAAAGTATAAATACGTTGAAAACTGGAATTCGAAAATTTTCATGAAACCAATACTTTCTTCTTGTCAAGATAGAAGAAAGTAAAAAGATAAATATACATATTTTGTGTTTAGTTAGCATATGATTTTGACAATATGATACATAATTTTTGCTGAATATAATGTCTGAAATTCTTTTCAGCTATAAATAATTGCTATATCAAGAGAAGTTTAAAAGTTCAAAATATGTTTAAGCGCAAAATTACATTGCGCTTTAAGATAAAGGTTTATATACGTTTTGGGATCAATACATTATAAAGACGAAATAAGCGCTTTTATTCGTAATAAAATATTGATTAGAAATATAATGAATGAAATATTCATCGTACATAAACGTGTGTTTACTGTAAAAAAAGACAAATGTTTCTTAGTCTACGAAAATGTAAAATAATCACGAGCGCAAATATAAGTATAACTGCAAAACAAGATGTCCGCTTTTTCAGAATTTAGTGTCGCCCCCGATGAAAAAAAATACATATGTATATAAATATAGATAGTTCAGTTTTAAGACTTAAAACACACGCGTTTATTTTAGATAAAATGACGTCATCCGCATCCTCTGAAGGATTCCTTTCGTCATTTAAGAAATTCGACCAAACAAATCTTGTATCTCATGATTCATATGTCTTCATTTGTTTGTAATATTAATATAGATACATAAAATTGAGTTCAGTTTATAAAAGCTTCATGTTTTATCAGAAATCACTCATTTGTATTTCTCAAAATAGTACGTTTTTAATTACATTTTTTCACTTTCTTCTATCTTGACAAGAAGAAAGTATTGGTTTCATGAAAATTTTCGAATTCCAGTTTTCGACGGATTTATACGTTTTATGGGTCAGAGATTCTAAAAAACATGTTTTTACAAAATGTCTGTCTGTGAGTCTGTCTGTCTGTCTGTCTGTTTGCCTATCCGTCCGTCTGTCTGTCTGTATGTGACACAAATTTTGTGGGCGCTCTATCTCAAGAACTAATACACGGAATTTAATAAAAATTTATATTAAGGTAATCCCTGATATAGATTAGTGCTGATTAGTTTTTGGTGTAAATCGCCCAGCAGGTGGCGCTGCTATGTAGCATTTTTTAGGATTTCCGCAAAAGCTATATCTCAAGAACTAATGCACGGATTTTTATAAAACTTCAGATTCCGTTAATCCTTGATATGAATTGGTGCTGGTAACATTTTGGTGCAAATCGCCCAACAGATGGCGCTGCTATGCTGCATTTTGTAGAATTTACACGATTTTCGTAATAGCTCAATCTCAAGAAATAATGCACGGATTTTCATCAAACTTCAGATTCAGTTAGTGCTTGACATGAGTTGACGTTTTGCCTCTTGTGATGTAAATCGCTCAAAAGGCGGCGCTGCTATGCTGCATTTTTTGAGATTTCCGCAATAGCTCTACCTCAAGAACTAATAATTGGGATTTCAACAAACTTCAGAATCGGGTATACCTGGATATGAATTAGTGCTGTTTATGTTTTGGAGTAAATCGCTCAACAGGTGGCGCTGCTATGCAGCATTTTTCACGATTTCCACAACAGCTCAATGTCCAGAACTAATGCACGGATTTTCATCAAACTTCAGATTGAGTTAGTCCTTGACATGAAATGATGTTTTGTACCTTTTCGTGTAAATCGCTCAACAGGTGGCGCTGCTGTGCTTCATTTTTTGTGATTTTTACAATAACTCTAGCTCCAGAACTAATGCACCGATTTTCATCAAACTTCAGATTCCGGTATACCTTAATATGAATTAGTGCTGTTTGTGTTTTGCTGCAAATCGCTCAACAGGTGGCATTGCTATGCCGAATTTCTCAGAATTTCCCCTACAGCTCTATCTCAATAACTAATGCACGAATTTTCATCAAGCTTCGAATTCAGGTATACTTTGATACGAATTGGTTCTAAATTGATGTAATTTCTTATACTATTTAAATGATTTAATTAACGTGATTTATATAGAAGAAAGTTTTGTGATGGCCACAACATACTAGTTTTCAGTACTTGCGGGAAAATGGTAACAAAAAGATATAATTACTATTTTCCAACTAGTTTTTCTTTACTTTCTGCAGAAATGGAGTACTTGAGTGGACAAAAACAAATGTCGTTAAAAACCACAAAAAAATTAGTATCTCAAAAATAAATGGAGATGCAGTCTTCAAACAAATTGTATCAAAAAGTACTTTTTTTCTAATGCGACGATATAAAAATTGAAATTGTGCGACACTTCGAAGTTTAAACAATTGTAGTAAAGTATATAAATGTACAATGATACATCTGCTTTGTTTGACGGCTGTCTTATACAAGGTAACGTTATTTTTGGGAGACGATACTTTATTAGCTAGGAGAAAGAAATACAATACCGGGTGCTAATAACATATTCCCAGTCGCCCAAGATTCCGATGTTTCGTTATCTTTAGAAAGCCCGGAAAGCAATTTATTTTCCAAATTTTAAGAATAATTTATAAATATAAATTTTTATTAGCTGCTCGTAACTTTTGGAAACGTTTCCTAGTAGCTTTTACAGTACATTAATCAGTTCTCTATACCCGGAAAACCGGTTTTTCAGATCCTATCAATCGCCAAGTAAACACTTTCAGCTGCATGACTGAATTTGAGCATGCAATTGTAACAAAATAAACTTAATTTTCATATTAATGTTAATGCTGTTAATTTAGTACGTTTCTCAGTTAAACATATTTTCTGAACACCAAACTATTTACCTGAGAATTCATAGCATCTGAAAAACTGACATTCCGATTTGAGAAAACTGATTATAGCACTGTAAAATCTACTAGCAAAACGTTTCTGAAAATGACGGGCAGCTAATAAAAATTTATTTTTATAAATTTTTCTTTAAATTTCGAAAATACATATTTTTATGAGGTTTTTAAAGCTATAACAATGCTTTTCGGAATCTTCGGTGACTCACAAGAGGTTATTGCATATTTTCAGTCTGGATTATAGTACATTTTTGTAGATTAAGTAACATTCGTCTTCTATTACAGTGCGTCTAAGCATAAATTGTTTGAGTCTGACGATTAAAATCACATATAATGAGCAAAATTATGCACTTCGTTGCATGCGTATCATAATTATAGTCTCAATAAACATTTCTAAGATACATACTTAAGCAAGATGATCAGAGTTGAGAAAATACAATACCAGCATCCCTGAGACAGTGCATCACAGAAGTCGTTAGTAAATAAAAATTCAACTGACATGCAATTGTTATTACACATGCAATTCATACGAAAATTCAATTGATATTACATATGGTTAACAAAAACTATTTTCAACTATGGTTTGAAAGGATTGAAATATTTAACATACCAGAATTAAAATAAAAAACAGCAAATTTCTGTTAGATTTCAGCATAGTTTACAAATGCACTAAAAATTTTTATTTTCTAAAGGAAAAAAAATAAGACAATTATTTGTATATAATTAATACGATCATACAATTTACTCACCTTTTTTGTTCCTTCCTAGTGCTGCGAATTTTTACATCTGCTGTGACTGTTCTTTTTGAGACTTTTTCTCCTTCATCCAGTTCTTTAGTTGCAGTTAAATAAGGTTGTTTAAATTGACTAATACGGATTTCTTTCTTCTGTTCAGGCGAAGTTTGCCTTGTTTCTTGATAATTTGAATCATTTTGAAGACCACCTGCATATTCCCTACTTCTTCCTCCTAACTTTCTGATATAACTCAGCTTAGGTACACCTGGTATTTCTTCAGTGCCGTGTGACTGTTGTGAGGGGTACGGATAATACATTGCGAAGATGGATGATATGCTTTCTTGTTGTCGAGATGTCAACTGTTTTTGAACTGGTGTAACTGACTCTGTTAATTGTCTTAACTCTCTATGTTGCGAACTTCGACTTAAGGGCAAGTGGTCTTCCGTTCCTTGAAATCCTTTTGCATCCAAAGGAGGTAGTATCCTTATGCCTGAAAAGTATTGAAATGAAACTGGAGAATCGCTACTCGCCTGGGTCCGTTCTCCGTCAGGTATTCTTGCACCAGGGGGACGAATTTCTAACTGATATGCTGAAGGTTCTGTACTTTCTTCCGAATATCTATTCACGATTGGCAGGGCCTCTGTGCTGTTAAATATTCCTGTATCAGGAAGACTGATTGGAGTTGTACCCGCAGAATACACAGATGAAATATGTGCTCTGGTGAAACATTTAAAATATGAATTTTTCACAAATTCTATGAAGCCCTGAAACATAAACCGTAATCCATTTCCTGTAAATTTCAACACTGACAAAGTTGACGGAAAATTAAGAAATACGATAACATAGGCTGAGAACCAGGGATAAAAACTTCCTGAAAAGAAGTATGTTGTTAGAAGAAATAGACGCCAAAAGACTTGTGTAGCTGCAGAAATGGAAATCACCTGAAATGAAAAGTGTTTTATTATGATATTGAATTTAGTTTGTTATCAACATTCAACAAAATATTTGATAATTTACTTAAATCTATTGCACCAATAAAAACTTAATATTTCCATAATTATAAACGATTTTAACCAAGAAGAAAACGATTTCGATTTTTTGATAGCTTTTTTCTACCTTAGAAACAAAACAACCGTATAAAAGCGGAGGAAAATCGCCGGGTAGTGACTTTTTTGTCAAACAGATAGCGCTAAGTCATTTGATGAAAATCGTTATAAATGAAGAAATTTACAGATGTTTATATTAATTATATATGTTTCAAGTGCTGAAACAATTTTGTTGTAATTTAAACATCACCAAATCGGGACCATCCTTAAAAAATACTCTTTTGTATAGTTTCGGAATAATTGATGAACATGTATCAAAAAATTTAAAAGGCAACTTTCATAGTGCTGTTGTAGACCGACTGCTCGTGCAGCAACGGACTCTTATCTTCTAGCTGATCCAACAATTCTCAAACAGCTAAAGTACTGAACACATTTTGATGAAATTTAAATGAGAACAATTAGAGAGTATCCTCTTTTGTATTAAAAAATGAATCAGTCGAGTAGTTTCGGAGTTATGAGTGAAAATATATAAAAAGTACATACGCCTCGAAGTGATAACCTCCTCCTATTTTGAAGTTTTGATAAATCATTCTCTTTCATAAAAAACCCACCTACCTGTCTAGTGGTTACACCGTTAGGTAATAGCCAAGAAGTATGGGATTCGAATCCCAGTTCAGTTTTGTAAGCGCTATATTTATCAATAGCTTAAGTGCCATCCAAACAATAAAATTATTTATGTAAGAGAATTATGATAAATAGAGCAATGTTTAATTTACAGTAATGATAAAAAAATGATTTTTCTTCTTATCTAGATGCTAAAAACGATTATTAATAAAAAATCTCTGATTAATGAAGATTTTATATACCGGGTGTCCCAAAAAGGACTGACTGATTTTAAAATTCAATAAATACCAAACGGTGACAGATATTAAAAAAATTCTTGCAGGAGGGTTATGCATAAAGTCAAAAGTTTTTTTACAGTGATTTTCGATTTTAGTTCGAATTACAAACAATAGATGGCGCTGCGATCAATAGAGGCTAAATTCAGGCTCGATTTTTGGTACTTCGTGGCCCGGATAATACATTTCCATCTCCTTTTTATGCATGGAACAACAGAAAGGAGCAAAAATCGAGCCTGTAATTAGCGACTATTGCTTACAGCGCCATCTATTGTTTGTAATTCGAACTAAATTCGAAAATTACTGTAATAAAACTTTTGACTTTATGCATAATCCTCCTGCAAGAATTTTTTTAATATCTGTCACTGTTTGGAAGTTATTGAATTTTAAAATCAGTCAGTCCTTTTTGGGACACCCGGTACTTTTGTGAGTTAACTTCACCATGACAGCAGCTGACGCACCAGTATTTATGTATTTTCCCTTATGTTTCTATTAAAAAAGATTAAAATTTTTCCATTCAGGCCTATGGGAGTGAACTGTCTGGATTCAGTATATGTCCTTTTTAAATAATATTTTAACAATCTCTCAATTCTAGAAAAAAGTAACTACCGCTGTCACCGCCGCCGCCAGTTTTGAATTTTTTGTGACTTGAGGTCTTTCTTCGTTCATATTAAGAAAAATAATGCATACAAAAACATGAAAATCGGTAGTATTATACAGAAATGTTTGATAAACACGCTGATGCAGACAGTTTTCAAATCGAAGAATTATTTTAAGAGATATTTAATGCTAAAGTTGGACAAAATCGTTCCACTAAAAAAGGTTTACAGGAGCAAAAACTGTTTATGTGAATTTAATTATTCTTAGATCATTTTATACGTTTGAAGTTCCCGGTGTGCAGACCGTATTTTTTTTTTTTTTAATTTGACTCAGTTTTGAGGTTTTATTTCTATTTTAAATTCAAATTTTCAGCATTTCTAGATATATATTTTACATATTTTAGAAAGTGATTTAATTTAAACTGTTGCCAGCTGTAATCAGCGCAAACAATAATGTTTGCTTCAAATTAAAAAAAATATATATATACGTGTAAATAAATTAAAAATTTATTTACACGTGACTATTATAAACAGAAAAAAAAACATTTGGAATTAGAATTAAATAATTATGTACAAAAAGCAGGAACTTATTAAAAAATACGTCATAAAATCTATATTTACACTTGAATTTTAACAGAGAAAGGAAAATTTAAAATAATAAATTCATTAAAATGCGTTAGGAGTCATAAATAGGAGAAATTACGTCATGTTTACGTCACATTACAGTTATTACATAAAATGAACACAAAATAATATTGCAGAACAGTTTAAATTTAAAAATTGCGCTATACGTTTATTTGATATTTTGAGAGGATACTTTTCAACAATTTTTGTTAGGAAAGCGCAAATAATGTTTAATTTCTAACAAAAGTATTTTCACGTGAATATTAAAAAGAGAAAGAATTGTTTGGTCGAAATTACGTCAGATAAAAAACGATTAATTTAAAATGTCTTATTTAAAAGAACTTTCTTTTCGCTTTGTTCAAAAATACCGTTAGACAAGGACTCTGCTTACTCAATTCCTTTTATATTAGCTTATTTTGAAATGTTTAACTTATTTTACTTAATCAAAGACAAAAGCAGCGATTGTATCTTTGGTACTACTTAGTTATACCGTCGACCAAAAATCTATCATTCGCCAAAGTATAAGATTAAATGCCAGTAATGGTTGATCGTAAATGTCACATTAACTTCACTTTAAGCAAGTTACACCTGTCTACGTCATCGAATTATTTTTATTTCGACGTTTTATTTGTATTTTTATTAATGTTGCACTAATTTGTTTTTTCTTTCGTTATTTAAAATAAAAATTATGTCAATTTGTATAATTTGGCGAGTGGTTTGGCAATTTATATAATTTGGCGAAATTGGTCGACGGGATAATCAAGTAGTACCGCAGCGGATGTGGACTTAAAATTCCCTAATCAAAGAGAAATGAATAAAAATCCGTTTATAGGGAGATCGCCACTGTTTTTTAAATTATAATTCAATCTTCCGAAATCTTTTTAAAGCCGATCAAATTAGCGTACTTTTAGAGTCTGCGGTGTCTGAACGTGGGTTGAAGAGCGTAGCTCGTAGGGAGCAGAGCCCCCTAGTGGTGCAGTAAAAAGAATTACAGTTAGTTTGGTGCTACGCGCTGTGTAATTTCTACTTAGTTTTTCGCTCTCAGAATGCCTTGCTGTTTTTGTAAACAGAAAGCAACGGAACGTTGTTTTTGATATGGAATGATTTGTGATGATATAAAGATGTGACGTATTATCGTCAATAATTAAAATATGAATGTGGAACATTATGTCTCCCTCGGTTTTTAAGTTGTGTAAATGTGTATTATAGATTGTAAATAGTATTTCTACTTTAATTAAACTTATAGTTTAATGAAGGTCGGCGCAAAGACTCATACGTTTTGATTTGACACAGATGCGCAATTTCTACTTTTTTATTTATTCTCCACATCAGATAAATATTTTAGAATGCCTTTGATACATTATTAACCATTTGGAAAAATGGTTATTGTTCTCGTCAGGATTGGAAATTAAAAGCATATCTGAACGTTTCTATTGGTTTAATCCGCATTTTATTCGTTTTATGATTGGTCTATACAGTAATCTGTATTTCCCTTTAATTTCAACAACGATGGATACCTTCTGTTGCCACTATGACAAAAAAGTAAAAAAAACTACAAAAAAAAAATAATAATAACTCAGAAACAAATTGAGATACAGCTTTCAAACAAATTGCATTTAAAAGTACATTTTTTTCTCTATCCGACGGTGTAAAAAGTAATAGTGGCGGATGTTTAGAAGTTCCCTCTAAGTGTTTGGGGCGTATTATTCCGTTCACTAAGCTCCAGGTTTCACAGCAATACAAGCAATATTTAAGATAATATAATTCTATGGATTTAATGAATTGTAAATACATTGAAGAATGATTAATACTCTCAAGGATTACATTCGTATTTGTAATTGAGTTTTTTTTTTTATAATGTTGAAAGAATCATATTTTTTTAGCATTTAAAACAAAATGCAAAGAAAACAACATTGCAATTTTACCCTTTTGCAAGACGCTCGGAGGGTTAAGAATGAAATTTCATTTAAAATTGGCCGTCAGATTTCTTGGAAATTTGATTTCTTGAAAATCGTCAGATTTCTTGGAAATTTGATTTCTTGAAAATCGTCAGATTTCTTGGAAATTTGATTTCTTGAAAATCGTCAGATTTCTTAGAAATCTGACGATGGAAAAGCCTTTTCCCGAACAGCCAATGAAATGCTTGGATATTTACGTAAGTTTCAGGTGGATAATACTTAAGTTTCGTGAAATCTGACGGGTCGCAGGCGATATTTTTGGCTTGAAATTTTTACGTGTAATAACACTATTAATGTTTAATTCATGGCGTACGTAATGTAGGATCAACTCCGTGCGATTTTTATGTCTTAAATTTTAGTCTTAAAAAAAAAATTCGTTTTCCAAATGGTCGTTGTAATTTGGTAAATTGCTTTTTTTTTTTTTTTTTTTACTATTTGAATTCAAAGTATGGTAACAGATATGAATAAGATGTCAGATAAATTTTTGATTTCGAGCGTGATAGATAGATATTTTTTTTTTTTGCTAATGGTGCAGCGGGCGGGAATCAAATCCGAGCCGCCAACGTGGCAGGCGAGCATTCTACCATTGAACCACTGATATGAAGTTCATTATATGCCATACATAAAGAAAGTCCGTTAAATGTAAAAGAAATATATTGGAATGTAATTCACGTTTTAAAATTCTGAGACCTTTTTAATCATCTTTGGATCCATTCGGATAACTTGTTTTAATATCATCTCCATATTCTAGGAGGATTAGTTGTGAACTACAAACGTGCAGTAATATTTTAATATCAAAAATACATTTTTACTGATGTTTAAAAAATATAACGCAATTTTTAGAAGTAAAGATTTTTCTGATTATGGAAAATGGAATAACTCATGAGTTATTCCATTTCATGAGTTACTCCACTTCCATTTCATGAGTTACAATTCATGAGTTACTCCACCTGTGATGTAGTAATCACATTTATTTTTTTAATTGTAATGCAGCATATTTATCTAACGTTTTAAATGATTTATTTTCGATTAATCATCGTTCAAATCTTTTTTCTTTCCTTTTTTTCCCTAAAGTAACAGATAACTTTGATTTCAGCATTGCGCCTTTCTTCTGATATACTTTTAGAACCAGCGCGTATTGCAAGTGACGTTGCGCACGTCATATTAGAGGAGTGTCTTCGCTAGCCTATTGAACGTAATTTTGGTTTCTCCCTGCTGTTATTCGTTACACAATTCATACTTAATTTTTATTTAACTAATGGTTTTAAACTTTTCTTCGATGCACTTTTGTAAACCCTGTTTACATAGTATATATACCAAGTGCAACTAGTTTTTAACAGCTTTTTTACGAAAGTTTTGATACTGTACTTTTTGACAATGCGATTGTCTTTTGGATTTCGGGTTGTGAGCCTGAATTCAAAGAGAGATTTTTCGATCACAATGTTCTTCTAAGTTGATCATTTAATAACTAAAAGTTTGTCGTCAATCGTCGATGGAATTTAATTTAACGCATTTTTGATTTGGACATTTTATCATCAAGACATTCTCTAAGAAATGATTTTAACCAGCATCAGGCAGCATTCTTTATAGTCATGGAATTACTTAAGTTTTATAATGCTATGTGGAATGTTTTTATAATGTGTACGGTGACCAGTTGGATTGCTTCACTATACCTTCCTACATCGCCATGTGATTAATAAAGTTGGATTTATCGTAACTACTTGTCTTCCTTGAGCAAACCTCTTGTGTCAACTGTTTATCATTAAGTAAGAACGTTACATTTACTTATTTATCCTTCTTTTATTTTTATTTCTAGTGCAACAACATTTTGTTAACGGCAAAATATTTATTCTCGGCACTTAAGTCAATCTTATCATCGGCAGCTATACGATCTCCTACGGCACTCAAGATTGCTTATTTTATACAACAGCAATTAGTTCTTTTTATTTACAGTGCCACATTTAAGAATCCTCTTTTTATTTGTGCCACATTTGGTTTCCGTGTTTTTTAAAGAATTTCGCAAAATGTACTTTTACCACTTAACGATCTTTTTTATTATCGTCACACCACCAGTTTTTTATATCATTTCACACCTTTTTCCGATAATTTCAGGAACTTAATCAACCAACTTCAACTAACCAAACAACCGCCCAAACTAAACAACCAATGACCTCAATCAACCTGCGGAACCAATTGCCTCAATAAAAAATAAACAGAAACATTGGTTCACCAGTGTATTTCAAGAGCGCGGATGACCCCCATACTTATTGCTAACCGCCATATTGGGATATTGACCAATACTTTACTCAGGATTGGCTGCCAGACTAGTCCTTAGACTAAGTTTTATACATAGTGTGATCTCTTGAATTGTTCTGCTACATACCTACGCACATCTGGTTTAAGGGACTATGCAGTATCCTAGGTTAACCCTCAAATACACAAAAGCTAGTGTAAGAAACAGTCATACGAAATGAATTAAAACTGCGAAAAAACTATAAAAAGGGAAATTTTATATTTTTGACTTAATAGGAATTTAGAATTAAAAAAACTCTGAAAACAACTGATTGCAGAAAATTGATCATGAGTTATTGAAAATATTGTACAAAATACCTACCTGTAAATAATATCAGAAATATTGCTAATATTAAATATTTATAATAATATTTCGTATGTCAAACTAAAATACCGCGATAATGACTAACATATTTGCATATAACTGTAACCATTGATAAAAAATTAGGAAATTAGGAAAGTAGGTGTCCTTTGTATTTTATCTACACAACTATTTTTTTCAAGGTTTATACAATGTATTTATCATAAAGACGCCATTTATCTAATTTTGTATAGAAACAGAAGTAATTTATATATAAAAACATTATTAATAGACATATATTTGTACTACATATATAACTAAACAAAAAAGTCCATCAACTTTGTTTACATAACATTTTATATCATTTGGCAACAAATGGAAAGTTCTGACGCCCGAATTTTGCCCAGCGTTTTAAAAAAATGCAAGGCTCCAGTAGTTGAAAAGTACCATTTTTTTTTCTTTAACAAACCGCGCCAATCATTATGACTTGCTATTAACGCGAATCTCTTTTGGCTTTAATTATTATTTAATCGTAACAATGCAAAAAAATTTAATATATTGTTTTTTTAATGAAAATATTTTTTATTATTAAGAAAAATAAAGTTTTAACTTCATTTTTCGTTGATTCAAAAATGGCAATGTTTAGAGTACTGCTAAGAGTCCCGTACAATTTCATGTATGTAGTTTAAAATGCAAATTTGAAAATATATTTTTGGTATAACATTTATTTACGCTTTTAATTCTAGTATATTTGTATAGATTTCATGAAATAGTTCTCGAAACTCTGTGATTTTGAAAATTTTTATTCTTTAAATGAGCACTTTCGCCCCAACACTATTATTATTTTTAAAACTCTAGAAATTGAATTTCATTTGGCGTTATAATGACGTAATTATAGCAAAGTGTTTCAGCTGCGCATGTTTTCTTTGGCACGTGCAATAGGAGTAAACGATTTCTTTGACAATACGCAGAAAAATGCAATAAATACAACCAAAATTAACTAGCATTTACCGAAAATTTCTTTAGTATAACTTAAAAATAAATGTTTCACTTTATGGATGATAATAATAAGGATTAATTTCAGAATATCATGAGTCTCTCTTCAGAATAAAACACCATTACGAAGTTATGTCAGGTAAACGGAAATTGACGTCATACCTAGCAAACGATTTTTTTAATTATATCTTCTTAAATTGTTTTCTTGAAATTAAAACTGCTATGTTAAAATAGATTTTTTAACTTTAAAAACATTCAAACGCAGATACACTACTTAATTTTAACCCGTGTTTAGTTAAAGTTTTTACATATGTATAGTTTTTTTTTTTTTTTCATTTTCTGATTAGAATGACGTCGATTTCAAAAATGCAAAATTATAGCTAGAAAATCTGAATTTCTTTTGGCTCGTAAAACTAAATATACGTGCTCTCACTTTTTTTAATTATTGTGCTCCTTTTTAGATCTGGCAACAGGAAAGAAACGATTGAATTAGAAAATTTAAAAAGGAGATATTTCTATATTGTTAAATTATTGAAGCTATGGAGCTATGTAATGTTTAAATGGGTGCCATTCCTTTAATATTGGATATTTTTTTAACCGAACTTCAAAAGGCACATCACTAATATTAAAAGCTTTCAAACAAGCTATTACTCATCAATGAATGTTTACTGGTTTGGATTGTAATTGAATTGTTGTCTTTCCATCTTGTTTCAAAACGTTAAAGATGCGGCTGAGCTCTACTATACAGCACTATCGTGCTTTATTTCAGTATTGCGCGGCAGCACAATACTTATTTATTTCCAGTGTCACTTCTCAATGTTAATTTAACATAGAAAAGCGTATGGAGATCATAACTTTTTCATTTTTTCTTCCCACCTTTTTGTCCCTGACACTGTAAAAAAAAATCTGTGAAGTTACTAAAGTTTTTCTAGGAAACTTGGATTCCTAGAACTTTTCATGTAACGGCAACAACAAAATTTCATGTATCAGACACACTTTAGCGCCGAAAATCAAAAAATCTGTAAGGTTACTAAGAATTTTTTTGGAAACTGGGATTCCGAGAACTTTTCATGTAACTGCAGCCATGGTTACAAATAAAAGTTTAGTAAGATTACTGAAATTTTAGCAGATTCATTTGTAAAGTTACAGATTTTTGTAGCTTTACAAAAACTAGTTTTGTAGATTTGCAGCTTTTTTCGTACAGTTACAGGTGAAAGTTTAGTAAGCATGTAACTTTACATCTGTAGAACTACAGATTTTTTTTTACAGTGTGATGCCACTCATTTTTAATTCTTTGCTAATTCTAATAATATTATAAATTCAAAGTGTAAAAACATTTGCCAAGCGTCAGGATCAAAACGGATTATAAAATGCCTTTGCATGTTGGTGGATTATAATCTAGAGAATAACATGGGCTAATTTTTATTTACATTATTCAAATATTTTTCTTAATAATTCCAAATTTCGCTTTTTTCATTGAGAATCAACGGACATTTTCTAATATAATTTAACATTTTCCCTTCATTGTTGTAATAATTCAAAAGACGTAATAATAATTTGCCTATTTTTAGTTGAATGATTTTCACGTGAAACATGAAACTAAAAAAACTGAAATAGTTTTTTTTTTTTTTTTAAGAATTAAAAAGAAGATGAATATGACGTCATAGTGGAAAAGAAAATGACATTTTCAAGCAGATTTTTTAAGTTCAGATTGTAATTTTTTGACCAAACTACAACAACTTGCATTACTGCACTGGTGACACATTTAGAATTATACATAGGTAAATTGCATCACAAACTGTGATGCGATATCGCACAAATCAAAGCCTGATGATGATGCCCTCCATTAATTTTGAAATGTGTTTGTCTGAATGCAGTAGTTATTAAAAAACTTGACATATTAAACAAAACCCTAATTTGCAGAACAAATTAAGAAAACAAAATTTATTTCCTAAATTGTTTAAGCCCGAGAAGGGCATATATTAAGATATTTCATTCAATTCGTTCTGCATTTAATGTTAAATTTTTGTAACAAATAAGCTAAACCAATTGAACATTAAAAAATAAAAATGAAATTCATACAATATAACGCTTTAAACACCTATATACTTAGATTCCGTTCAAATGAAATTGAAATAAATCTTAGAGGGCCATTCCATGGAAAATGGTAAATTGATGGTTACTTTTAAAAATTTGCGTAAATGGATAAGTTTGGTATTTACTGAATGACAACATGTCAAATTTTATGTTTTGAGTAAGAATTTAAAGTTTGTCTTTTTTGTGATGGCAACACAGCAGTTTAAAGATGGCTTCCATGTGCAAGCAAGTATGTTGAGATTTATAATACATTTTGAGTGAGCATTTTGAATAAAGAAAATCAACTAAAACTTTTGAAATCAACATTATAGGTAAGTCTAATATTCATTGTTTTTATTTTATTAAACTTTAAAATTTAGGATAATTCCTACTATATATTACAGGACATAAAAAAAACTTTGTTTTTGTGTCCCACACGTGACACAAAACATGAATTTTTTCAGTTAGGAGAAAAAAGAAAAGCATTTATTTTGTTTAATTGGCATTTCTAAAGCAGATTAGTGTAGTACACTTATCCTATGCTAGTTAAAAATTTAGGACAAATTTTTATTTGGAGAAAATTATAAAAACAAAACTGTCCCGCACGTGACACCTTATGAGCAGGACATATATTTCAGATGTCTGAATGTTAAATATAGCTTTATTTTAGCATAGTTTTAACAGTTTAATGATTATCTTGTCCTAAGAACACATTCTATATAACTAAAACGAAATTAAGGTTTTTTTTTTTTTTTTTTAAAGACTTCCATTTTTTTTGTGATGCTAATATTTTTTATTTCTAAATTTTTATAATTTTATTAGAACAAATTTTGAACACTCGGATGGTTATTTTTGTTTTAAGAACATATTGTTGTTTAGTAAGAATTGAGCTACAAGACGTATAGGGTTTTTAAAATTATTTTTCTATGTACTAAGAAGAGTCATATGTTTTAAGAACTTGTTATTATTTAAAAAAAAAAATTAATGAAACTGTGCTGATCTCTATTCTGCTTTTATAAGTTAAATTAAAATTAAAGTTTAATTTCTCTATGAAATAAGTAAATTTAGACAAAAGACTTTTATTTAAGCAAATTTAAAATATTTAGACTTTATAATTGATAAAATTTGTTATTTATTTAACAGAAATGAAAGGACCTAAGTCTACTAGTGCATAAAGAATGAAAAAGATGAGAAAATATCATTAGAAAATTCTAATTTCCAAACAGAAGAAAATAAAAGGATCAATGAACTTTAAAGAAAGAAGAAAAGCTGAGTGACTAATGCTGAAAAAAAAAAACTGAGGTTATATGAGCATGATAAAAAGAGATTGCAGCGTGGAAAAAAGAGATGCCTTTCGTCACTATCCTCAAAGCCAACTACAAGTTCTACGAATTCTCCTGAACCATCTCCATATCACTCAAAATAATCATTCAGCAAAGCTGTGCATAAAACATTAAGAGCACTACCACAGTCACCAAGGAAACGCTCTGCTGTTGTACAGTGTCTAATGAAAAGAGTTTGTTCTGCCTTGACGAATTCCTTCAGAAATGCACTGCCAGAGTCTGAAGATAATTTTTAAATTGCTAAAGATTTTTTTTTAGCCAGACATTTTTTATATCCGTCTTGGAATTAAAGATAAATTGACCACATGGGAAAATGGAAAAAAATCGATCCTAAAAAAATATATTGACTGTATCTACAAGAGGCATTTGTTATATTTAAAGCTGAAAATTCTGATTTCATTTTGGGATTTTCAAAATTCTGCTCATTAAGACCACATAATGTCTACCTAAAGACCACACACTCCCTAAAAATATGACAGCAGATCAATGCAAATGTAAGATCCAAGAAAATTTCAGATTACAGCCAAAAGGACTAAAACTTGTGTATGAAAACAACTTATGGAATAGCCTTATTATGTAGCATAACTCTCAACTCTAATTGCTGGCAGAATCAGTGCAATACATGCAATGATGGAAAACTGCTGAAATCACCAACAAATTGAAGAAAATATTATTTGGAAACAGTGAGAGAAAGATCAAGATGGTCACCTACATTTAACATTGAAAGAAGTGTGCTCAGATGAATTGCACAATCTTCTTTCAAGAAGCATGTCAAAAGTATTGCAACATGTCAATGTGAAGCGCATTCAAGCTGATGCATTTCAAACAGATACACGGACATCTGGAGTGAGAATTTTACAAATTGACTTTGCCATGTTGTTTTCTTGTGACTACCAATATATGAGATTCAAAGAGCTCTGACTACCAATATGAGATTCAAAGCGCTCTATGGTCAAGAGCCAGTGTAACATTGTTCAAAGCAGCATTCTTTATAAATGGCTGTTGCAATACCTTCCTTTTGTGTACAGATGTACAAAATAAGGATACAAATTTGGACAATTTGAACATTTACTTTGTACAACAAACAAGTTTAAAATAAATGTTTGTGTTATAAAATGTATACCATATATTTTCCTTTTTGCATTTCTTTATTTTCTGCCATTCTGAAAAAGTTACTTGAATAACATTTGCAAATGTCCCGCACGTGACGACCATGTCCTGCACGTGACACTATACTTTATATATTTTTTAAATAGTTTGAAATTTCATTTTTCAAAAAATGATGGGTGTTTCATGAACATTAGGCCTTTGGGTTCTAATATATATTTTTTGTTTTGAAATTGCAAAATTAATAGAGCAGAAATGTTACCTGGTTCATATAGCAAATTATAAGTGGTTGACTTTAGATGTCCTGCACGTGACATATGGAAATTAATTCATAAATAAATCAGAAAACCATTTAGGGGAAATCTACCCATGCCTGAAATATCTTTATACCAAATATAAGATTACAAAAATATGCTTATTCCTATTTCTAAAGAATCTTAAGGACTATAACACAATTTTGGTGAAATTATGGTGTCTGATTGTCCCGCACGTGACAGTGGAATGGCCCTAGACTTTTTCCATTTTTAAGTTGTAAATATTTGTACTGTAGATTTTGCATTACGTTTATGACGATTGTACATAATATGATAAGGTACATGCAAAATACAAAACTTTAAAAAAAGTCTAAGGTTTATTTTGATTTCTTTTGAACGGAATCTAAGTATATAGGTGTTTAAAGCATTATATTGTATGAATTTCATTTATATTTTTTAATTTTCAATTGGTTTAACTTATTTGTTACAAAAATTTAACATTAAATGTAGAACGAATTGAATGAAATATCTTAATATATGCCCTTCTCGGGCTTAAACAATTTAGGAAATAAATTTTGTTTTTTTTTTAATTTGTTCTGCAAATTAGGGTTTTGTTTAATGATAATAGTTCTCTTACGACGCTCTAAAATAAGACTGAATCTGTTGCTTGACATTTGGCAACAACCGCAGTAACACAATTAATTTGATTTATTACATTCCGCCAATAAGAAGCGTGATTTCACCCTAAAACTCGCGTCATATTTAAAAGAAAAATTGAAATAGATTTCATCAAATGTAAATATATTAAAATGATTCCGTTTATTTACGCACTAATCCCGTAAGAGCAGAACACAGACTATTTACTGAGAAATTATATTAAGTAACATGTGTAAATAAAATGACAGTGAATAAATAAATAAGCAATATGTAAAACGAAATGTTTCCGGTGAAGATAATGACGTCATTCGGAAAACACGAGACCCATCCAAATATTTTACTATAAGGGGCATTCTCACAATCTTTTGACTTTTGGGAAAAAAAAAAAAATCTGACAAAATTAAACTTGCTAAAATAACATTTTAAACTGATAGACGAATGCCTTAATGATTCAAAATAAAGAAAAAATCGTCAGCAGCGAAAAATGTTTCATTTAACTGTTTAAGTTAAACTTGAGAGTTTAATTTTCCTTACCATTTTACCCCTATAACTTTTTATTTTCTTCTAAATTTTTATTTATAATGAATTTGCATAGTACCCACAGGACATTCAAATAAGAAATAATAACAATGTAGTACTTTTAATACAGAATTTTTGTATAACATTGTCTTAAAAGGGTGTTAAAGAAGGGACGGTAAGATAAAACTAGTATGTTGTGCCATCACAAAACTTTCTTCTATATAAATCCCGTCAATTAAATCATTTAAATAGTAAAAGAAATTACATCAATTTAGAACCAATTTGTATCAAAGTATACCTGAATTTGAAGTTTGATGAAAATTCGTGCATTACTTATTGAGATAGAGCTGTAGGGGAAATTCTGAAAAATGCAGCATAGCAGCGCCACCTGTTGAGCGATTTGCACCAAAATACAAACAGCACTAATTCATATTAAGATATACCGGAATCTGAAGTTTGATGAAAATCGGTGCATTAGTTCTGGAGCTAGAGCTATTGTGGAATTCACAAAAAATGCAGCATAGCAGCGCCACCTGTTGAGTGATTTACACCACAAGAGGCAAAACGTCAATTCATGTCAAGCACTAACAGAATCTGAAGTTTGATGAAAATCCGTGCATTATTGCTTGAGATTAAGCAATTACGAAAATCGTGTAAAGGCTGTAAAAAGCTGCATAGCAGCGTCATCTGTTGGGCGATTTGCACCAAAACTTTACCAGCACCAATTCATGTCAAGGGTTAACGGAATCTGAAGTTTTATAAAAATCCGTGCATTAGTTCTTGAGATAGAGCTTTAGCGGAAATCCTGCAAAATGCTACATAGCAGCGTCACCTGCAGGGCGATTTACACCAAAAACTAATCAGCACCAATCTATATCAGGGATTCACTGAATATAATTTTTTATTAAATTCCGTGCATTAGTTCTTGAGATAGAGCTCCCGCAATATTTGTGTCACATAGAGACAGACAGAGGGACGGACAGACAGACAGACAGACTCACAGACAGACATTTTGTAAAAACATGTTTTTTGGAATCTCTGACCCATAAAATGTGTAAATCCGTCGAAAACTGGAATTCGAAAATTTTCATGAAACCAATACTTTCTTCTTGTCAAGATAGAAGAAAGTAAAAAGGGGATGGTATTGAAAAAAAGGGACGAAATAGTTAAAAAAAAAAGCGACGGTAAGATGGAACCGTAAGGAAAATTATCACCTATTTTTAGGAAAATCTTGTTAAGACTAAGTGATAGCCACAACGTTCATTGATTTTGAGAAACATTTGTTAACGTTGTATTAAATTATTATTATTTTTTTTTTTTATTTACCTCGAAAAGTGCAGGAATAAACCTTGGGGACGGTGAGACTACCAATAAAGCCACGATTCTTGAAATTGATATTTAAATGCTGATTTAAATTCTACAGTAAATTTCCTGCCAAAGAATTGTTGACAGTTATTGTGAAACATAATCTCCAAATCGAGGACATTAAAATAATGAAATTAAGTAAATTGCTTTTCATGTGTCAAATGTGATTTATAAAAGGAATTATGAAAGGTGGTTATTATCTGAAGCAAGGAAGTGAAAAGTGATTGCGCAATTGTAAATAAACATTCTATTATAAATATTTCATCATATTCAAGAACTAAAGACATTAAAAACATTAATAAACTTCTTTTAAATTGCTATAAGTAAAAAAAAAAATTGATATAAATAATTTAATATTAAGATAAATGGCACTAATTTCCTGTTTTTTATTGCCAATAATGTATTGTATATGTTTTTCTATTTTCACTTGTAACCCAGACTCCAGAGTGGAGAGATGTGATTTTTAATGCTGAATTAAATGTTAATTTTTCTTTTCTCTAAAAGTTACAACACATTTAAATCTTTACAAGTCACAAAACCATGTGTGTTTTTAATATCACGGAATACCACACGATCACATATGGACTAGAACAAACATACAATGAGAAGATGTAGATGGAATTACCCTTGCCAATGTCCGATACCAGACAGTATATGGATATACATAAATACAAGGTAAGCGCAATTTATCTTACCTATACTTTGTTTTCATTTTGAGAAAATAAATAATTTACCACTTGAGCAAAGAACTTCACACAGGTATTGTTTGCAAAGTTAAAATACTACTAACAAATTGATTATGAGAGTGAAAAAAAATCTCAATAAAAATCTGGTAATCCAAAAAGAGTAATTTATTAGATAAAAAATAAAACAAATCTTAGCAACATTATGGCTTCTACAAAAGACAGCACGACCATTGAAAAATTGAACGCCAACAATTAAAAAAAAATGGCGGTTCAAGGTCGAAATGTTATTGATTGGCGATGAATTAATTGAAGTTATTACGGAAGAGGCCCCCACTCCATTGACCGATGCTTGGACCAAGAAAGACAGAAAAGCAAGAGGTTTAATAAATTTATCCATTGACGACAGTCAAATAGTGCGTGTCAAAAATTTAAATTTAGCTAGGCAAACATGGGACGCACTTAAACAAATTCATGAGAGATCTAATCTCTCTAGTAAGCTGCACTTGCTTCAAAAATTGTACAGTACAAAGTTAATTGAAGGTGGCAACATGATAGCCCACATAACAAAAAATTTAGAGATAGTGGGCAAACTGTCAGCCATAGGTGAACACATAACTGACTCGCACATTTCAGCACTGCGGTTGTGCTCGTTGCCACCGTCCTACATTACTCTAGTTACTGCCCTGGAGACCAGAGATGAAGCTGAGTTAACTGTTCAATTTATCAAAAACAAGCTTACATGGGAATATACTCGCAGAATAGATAATTCTGAAAATTCCGAAAACATTAATAAAGCTTAAAAAGGACAAGGTAAATTTAATAATTCATAACAGATAAGAGGCAACAATAAGTACTGGTTACACTGTAAAAGGAAAAATCACCCGAATAAAGACTGCTGGTTTTTAAAAGCAAAAAACAACAACAGTCACGCTAACAACAGACACTATAAAAACAAAAACAATTCAACATCACTAGTTTATGAAGAAAATAACTTACATAAAAACGTGGAACCTGAAGAAAGAAAACACACAGTAAAGGAAAACAACAGTGTTGCTTTACTAACTGAAGAGTCCGAAAATAAAGGCACTTTTCTAGTGGACAGTGGCAGTTCTAGCCACATAGTAAACTCAAAAGAATTCTTTACTAAAATTACAAATAACACTGAAACGAACGTATCAGTTGCCAATGGTAACAAAATGATTTCATATGGATCTGGGGAGGTTATAATTCATACCGAAAATAAAAACAAACAAGTTATATTGCGAGACATTCTATACGTTCCTGACATAGAAACTAACCTGTTTCAGTGAGTAGGGTAACTAAAAACGGTTGCAAAGCCAAATTTGAAAAAGATAAATGTGATATAATACACGAAGGTAACATTATACTTCAAGGTAAACTAAAAAACAATCGGTATAAAATACATGTTAGTAAAGATGAAAATTACAAGTACTATGCAAATGTCACTTACAACTGCTCAAATGCAAATTGCAAAGATTTTTGGAATAGGCGGATGGGGCATAGGGATTACGACACAATAAAGTCCATGTTATCAAAGGACTTAGTTGAGGGAATTAAAATCAACAACTGCAAACATAACGAGAAATGTGAGATATGCATCAAGTCAAAAATCAGCGAGACCCCATTTCCTAAAGTAGGTGCCTATAGAGCTACAAAAAGGCTCGAGTTAGTTTACAGAACAATCCTCATTAGGAGATTAAGGGGGGAATTGTTGACAGTTATTGTTAAACATAATCTCCAAATCGAGAACATTAAAGTAATGAAACTAAGTAAATTGCTTTTCTTGTGTCAAATGTGATTTATAAAAGCAATTATGAAAGGTGGTTATTATCTGAAGCAAGGATGCGAAAAGTGATTGCGCAATTGTAAAAAAAAAAAAAAAAAAAAGCAATTTAACAAATTACAACGACCATTTGGAAAATGATTTTTTCAAAGACTAAAATTTAAGACATAAAAAATCGCACGGAGTTGATCATACATTTCGTACGCCATGAATTAAACATTAATAGTGTTATTACATGTAAAAATTCCAAGCGACAAAAATTGCTCTCGACTCGTATTTGGTGTGAAATATTTATATGTATTCATTCCTGTCCTGTTTTTTTTTTTTTTTTTTTTTTTTTTTTTTTTTTTTTTTTTTTTTTTTTTTTTTTTTTTAATTGGCTTATTCCATTTTTCTTTTGCACATGAAAATCTTACAAATTAAAATTAACCCTTTGGCAGAAATTGTTATTCATTTTCTTTCATTTTCATTAGTTATCCACCTGAAACTTACGTATTAGCCAAGCATTTCACTGGATGTTCGGGAAAAGGCATTTCCATCGTCAGATTATCAAGAAATCTGACTACCAATTTTAAATTAAATTTCATTCTTAAACTTCTAAACATCAGACAATATTACTTTTTACACCGTCGGATAGTGAAAAAAATCTACTTTTAAATGCAATTTGTTTGAAAGCTGTATCTCAATTTGTTTCTGAGTTATTAATCTTTTTGAAGTGAAAACTTCTTTAGGCGCGTTGAGCTTTTTTTGAGATGGGGAAAAACCACTGATTTCCAGACACTGTAACGTAACCGACATGCTAGCATTTTGACACATAGACACTAGCGCGCCAAGCGGTGAATGACAGGAACTTTTCCCTCTTCAGCTCAATCCGCCAAAGAAGAAGGAAGCTAAAACTCACTTTTTCTCCCGACGTATTGCTAAAACAAATTATTATTTTGTTTTTCGTCAGTTAAAATGAATTATACCGTATTCCTGACCTACCTATTTCGTGTAACTAAAAACCGATAACGCTGTATTTTATCGTGTTGATGGTCTGGTCAATGACCAACAGTATTGGCGGGAATTTCGCAGACAGCAAAATGGCGTTACTTTATTTTACAAGGTAACACGGCTGCTGTTGCTTATTTATTAATAAATTGTTCATTTACTTTTATTTTATTTTTTTAAATTGTACAATTGTTTTGTTCTATAGTTATTAATGAAATTACCGTTTATTTATTGTTGTTTACTTTTTAAAACAATAGAAAATAATTTAAAAATATATATTGTAACTTGTTCAGTGAACATACATTTTATCAACTTATATTTATGAGAACCCATTTACTTCAACTAAAATCACTTTAGAGTGATTTATTGTTATAACTTTTATTTATTTAAGAAAACCTTTATTGATATTATCTCTTTAGCAATTAACCATGAATCATCTGAAATGGTGTTATATCCAATTTTGTTTATTATATCAAGATACTTTCATCTCCTCAGTTGTTTAAAAATAATTATTGTGAGTTATGGTTTTTGATCAAGGAATCAAGGTCACTTCCTGGTTGCAGTGATTGTATATTTTGAAGAGGCAGTTGAACTCAAGCATTCGGACTGTACGCAACAGCTCATCTCTCTAGCTGTGATTTCGCAATTTTCGCAGCCGGGTAACAAAATCCCCGGTCCTTGTAACCTGCAAGCTCTCTTTACTGTGCACATGTAAGAAATTGTAACATGTTAAATCTCAATATAGTTTTATTTACATCTTGTGTTAATCTACTAATTCTATAAACACACACAGAAACATAAAAGCTGGAGGCACCGCTGCGAGATCTTGGATACTTTTTCAAGATTGGATTAATGTACACTCATCATATCAGTGTTCTAAATAGTGTTTTCACCAGTCTTATGTGGAATTGTAACAGACGACGGAGCACCTCGCATCACATTTATTACAGATAAGTACATTTTATCTTATTATTATTATCGGTTTGGCTTTTGTTTTTTACGTTATTCACATCATTATTTGAATAATGAATACCGACTTGGAAGACGCAAAAAAAGCTGCTGAAGAATTGGAAAAGGCAGCTATAAATTTACGTGGCAGAGCTAAATCTGCTCTAACAAGGATAAACAACTTCATTAACTCGGAGCAAGCTTTTCAAAAAAATGACTTGTACAATAAATTAGAAAAATTAGAGACGGTTTACTCCGATTTTGATAAATATGATGCTCAATTACCAACTGAAGCATCTGAAATTGAGGAATTTGAAAAGAAATATTATGAAACGAAAGCCAAACTGCAAACGGAACTTGAAAAAGTTACCGTAAATGTGCATGCACCTCAAATAATAAATGATCAGATTCCAGTTGTTAGTTCTACTATTTCTAACAATTTTAAATTGCCTAGGCTCAATATAGAGCAATTTAATGGTGATTTTAAAAACTGGCTATCATTTAAAGATTTATATTTATCATTATTTCATAAAAATGCCAGCATAACTAATATACAGAAGTTTCAGTATTTAAGAGGGTTACTAGGGGAAGAGCCAGCCTCTATTATAAAACATATTCCTATTTCTGAAAACAGTTATTCAGAAGCGTGGGAATAATTGCTGTCGAGATATGATAAGAAAAAACAAATTGTTTCCACTTTAGTTAAAATATTCTTGGCCATTCCCCCCATTACTCAAGTAAATGCATTTAGCTTACGCTGTTTATCAGATGTATCAGATGAAGTAATTAGAGGCCTTAAATCAATCGATGAAAAGGCATCTGGCCGTGACTTATGGCTAATTCATATTTTATTACAAAAGGTTGATTCTAAAACAAGGGAGGAATGGGCAAAATTGACCTCAAGCGAAGACTTTCCGTCTTTTGATCAATTTATTCAGTTTATAAATGATAGATGTTCATCTTTAGAATTGTTTAAAAGTGAAAATGAAAGTTCGCATAAACAAGAGAAACAGTATTACGTCAATAGATCTTTTTCCAGTGTCATTAGCAAATGTTTATTGTGTAAATTTAATCACTCACTTTACAAGTGTGTTAAATTTAAAGAATTAAGCATCAGGGATAGGAGACAGTTTGTTAAGAAAAACAAGTTATGCAGTAATTGCTTGTCTGACAAGCACACTACCTGGCAATGCAATTCCTCTTACTCTTGTCATAATTGCAAGCTGAAACATCATACTAGTTTATGCGAAAATAAGCTGCAAAATTACGCAATATCAACTTCTTGTTCAAATGAAAAACAGAGCCGCAAAAACAAACCTGATTCAGAAGCCGGTTCGATTCCGGATGAGAATAAAAAGGAAATTTCTCCTTCCATAAATGCAGTTCAAACATCTTTCGCACTTTTGCCCACTGCTAGTGTATATATTAATGATTGCATGGGTCAAAAGCACACTTTAAGAATCATGTGTGATAGTAGATCAGAGTCTACATTTGTTTCTGAATCCTGCATGAAAATGTTAGGAATTAAAAGGGAAAATGCTAGGTTCCCCGTAAAAGGTCTGTCTAACTCAAAGATCGCAGTAACTAAGGGTTACGTAATGTTTGATCTTACATCAATTTATAATGCAGACACCAAGTTGTCTGTTAAGGCATTTATTTTAGATGATTTAACTGCTCCGTTACCTGCGGAAAAAATACATGAGAAGCATTTTTCGCATTTAAAGAATATAAACTTAGTGGATCCACATTTCGGGACACCAAGTAAAATAGACATTATTCTAGGATCTGATTATTTCTTTTCTATTTTGCTTCCTGGTCAAGTAACAGATACTCAGAGCAATTTAATTGCTCAAAATTCAATTTTTGGCTTTCTGGTATCCGGGAAAATGCCACATTCTAGTACATCTCCAAATTCAATACATAATTTACACATTTATGAAGTTAATATTGATAAAGAGTTAAAGCGTTTTTGGGAAGTAGAAGAAGTATTTAATAAGAGTACTCAAATGTTGTCACCTGAAGAGCAATTTGTTGAATCACATTTTCAGGAAAATTATTCAATTAATTCCGAGGGTCGTTTTGTGGTAAAGTTACCTTTTATTCAATCTAAATCAGAATTAGGTAATTCTAAACCTGCCGCAATTTCTCGCTTGCTTGCTATGGAAAAGAAATTTAGAGAAAAACCAGAATTTGAAAATCAGTACAAAGAGTTTATGTACGAATATGAAGAATTAGATCACATGGAATTAGTTGCACAAAATGACATTAATAATTATGAAAACAAACACTACTTTCTTCCTCCTCATGCGGTTATTAAATCTTCTAGTATCACTACTAAATTAAGTGTAGTTTTTGACGCTTCATGCAAAACTTCAAGTGGTGTTTCCTTGAATTCTATTTTGGGTGTAGCCCCTAAGTTAAAACGGGACATTTTCGAAATCTTACTTAATTTTCGAGTTCCGAAAATAGTCTTTTTAGCGGATATAGAGAAAATGTACCGTCAGATTTTGGTTGCTGAAGAGGATCAAATTTATCAGCAAATAGTTTGGAGGTCTAATCCTAATGAGGAAATAAAAAATTACAAATTGAAAACTGTCACATATGGTTTAGCGCCAGCATCTTTTCTGGCAACTAGATGTATAAAACAAATCGCTCAGGATTATACAAAAAATCCTTGCATTTCGCGCATGTTAGAAGAGGATATGTACATGGATGACTTATTATCCGGTACGAATACTGTTAGGGAAGCAATAGAAACTTGCAAAGAAATTACAGATTGTTTAGACGCGCATGGTTTCCACTTGAGGAAGTGGAATTCAAATTCACAGGCATTTCTTAATGAATTTATAGATTCTTCTAGCACTGAATCAAATTTTGAAATTATTCCTAGTGACAACGGAAGCTCCAAAGTTCTAGGCTTAAGCTGGAACTCTTCATCAAATAGTTTTATTTTTATAACTGCATTAACACTCACTCCACCTCTTACAAAGAGGCACATTTTGGCCGAGTCTGCACGGATTTTCGACCCGCTAGGTCTAATTTCGCCCTGTACTGTGAATTTAAAGGTATTTTATCAGAAACTTTGGCTTACAAAAGGGGACTGGGACTCTGTTATACCGCAACATCTTACAGACGAATTGTTACAATTTCAAATTTCCTTTAACGGACTAAATCAATTGTCTGTTCCTAGATGTGTCACGCCAGTAACCCGTTTGAATTACACGGTTTTTCTGATGCCTCAACATTGGCATATGCTGCCGCAATTTATTGCCGACAAAGTTATAAGGGGAAAATAAACTCTTTTCTCTTAGTTTCTAAAACTAAAGTTGCTCCAATCAAACAGATTTCAGTGCCAAAATTAGAGCTTTGCGGTGCGCACCTACTAGCTAAGCTGTTCCGTTCCGTCATGGAAACATTAAAGAGTTACAAGTTCGATATTTTCGCCTGGACGGACTCCAAAGTCGTCCTTTCTTGGCTATCAGCACATCCGCGTAAATGGAAGACTTAAGTCGCGAATAGGACAGCTCAAATTACCGAAATTCTACCTACAAAGCACTGGAGACATGTACCATCCAAAGAGAACCCCGCAGATATCGCTTCACGCGGTATTGATCCAAAATGTCTTCCAGGTTGGGATTTGTCGTGGAAGGGGCCAAGTTGGCTAACTTTAGACCCATCCAATTGGCCCAAAGACGTCTCAAATGTTGAGGAATTTGATGATCAAATCAAAGCCGAACAAAGGTCTGATCCAATTTTTTCCTTTCACGCCCACACATCAAATGATCTATTTGATAATTCGTTTCAAAAGCACCCTTCACTTGCAAAAATTATTCGAATTTTGGCATATTGCCAAAGATTTATCAAAAAATGCAAGAAGTCTAACAAAACAGAAATTTTGTCACCACATCTTACTTACAAAGAAACAAAAGCTGCTGAAGAGAATATTGTTCGTTGGATTCAGAATTCTTACTTTCAGGAAGAATTTAAATGTATCCAAGAACAGAAAGTTTTGCCAAAGAAAAGTACGTTACAATCCCTCCACCCGTTTATTGATGATAAGGGTCTGTTACGGGTGGGAGGACGCTTACAACATTCACAATTATCCTTTAATCACAAACATCCTTTAATCTGCCCTCACAGCATAAAATGGCTGAGTTATTAATACAGCAACAACACATTGTCCATTTACATGCTGGGCCTTCACTGCTATCCCATATCATGAGACAATCTTATTGGATAGTTGGTGGAAGAAAGATCGTTAACAAATGCATCAATAGATGTTTAAAATGCTACAGATATAAAAGGTCCATTGCAACCCCTCAACTAATGGGGAATTTGCCACAGCATCGAGTAACCCTGGAACGTCCATTTTTTTCCAGCGGTGTCGATTACGCAGGCCCTATATCTATTAAATTTAGTAAGGGTCGGGGTGCAAAAACAACTAAGGGCAATATAGCTTTGTTTATTTGTTTGGCTACAAAAGCGGTGCATATTGAAGCTGTGAGTGATATGACAGCTGAGGCATTTATCGCCGCCCTTCGACGTTGTAGTGCAAGGCGAGGCACCCCACGGCATCTTTACAGCGACAATGGCACCAATTTTGTCGGTGCATCCAGAAAGTTGGACAAAATCTATGAATTGTGGCGTTCATTTACAGATAATGAAATTATGTCACATTATCAAGTTGAAAACTCTCTAGAATGGCATTTCATCCCTCCTTCTGCCCCTCATTTTGGCGGGATTTGGGAGGCCGAGATAAAATCAACAAAGTATCACATCAAGCGAGTCATAGGAGAGACATTGCTCACTTTCGAAGAGCTAACCACGTTACTCACCCAGATAGAAGCCTTGCTTAACTCGCGGCCGCTTATACATTTAAACGATAATGATACTGAATCAATAAATGTTCTCACTTCCTCACATTTTCTTACAGGGGATATTTTGCACTCTATGCCCGATGAGTCAGCAACCACTACAACCATTCTAAAGAAACGATGGGAGCTGCTCCAAGACATGAAAGCCGGCTTCTCCAAACGTTGGACCAGAGAATACTTGGCATCGCTGCAACCCAGAGCTAAGTGGAAGATCGCCACGCCTAACATCGAGGTGGGACAGGTAGTATTATTACTGGACGCAAATCAACCGCCTGGAACTTGGCCGTTGGGACGTATTACGGAGGCCCACCCAGGCAGTGATGGACTCAACCGAGTGGTGACTGTGCAAACGCGGGTCTTCTTTCTTCAAACGTCCAGTGCACAAGTTGGCATTACTCCCTCAGTATCAGGACTAAAGCCCTGATAGGGGGGGAGCATGTTCAGTGAACATACATTTTATCAACTTATATTTATGAGAACCCATTTACTTCAACTAAAATCATTTTAGAGTGATTTATTGTTATAACTTTTATTTATTTAAGAAAACCTTTATTGATATTATCTCTTTAGCAATTAACCATGAATCATCTGAAATGGTGTCATATCCAATTTTGTTTATTATATCAAGATACTTTCATCTCCTCAGTTGTTTAAAAATAATTATTGTGAGTTATGGTTTTTGATCAAGGAATCAAGGTCACTTCCTGGTTGCAGTGATTGTACATTTTGAAGAGGCAGTTGAACTCAAGCATTCGGACTGTACGCAACAGCTCATCTCTCTAGCTGTGATTTCGCAATTTTCGCAGCCGGGTAACAAAATCCCCGGTCCTTGTAACCTGCAAGCGTCCTTGTAAACTGCAAGCTCTCTTTACTGTGCACATGCAAGAAATTGTAACATGTTAAATCTCAATATAGTTTTATTTACATCTTGTGTTAATCTACTAATTCTATAAACACACACAGAAACATAACTGGTATTGGAAAACGGGCTTTCGCCAAATTGACGTTAAAAAATCGCGCCAAACCTGGTTCGTATATCACATCTCTGCCAAATTCTCGGTTTTTTGATTTTTCGACTTTTTATCAAAATTTTCCGGATTTTTTAAATTTTCCCTTTCATTTTACCCAAACACTACCTTCATACCAAATTTCAAGATTCTAGGGATACAGGACGTACCTCTGAGTTTTGATGATTGGTGAATCAGTGTCGAATAGGCGAAAGTTTAAGTTCATATATCTTCTGAAATAAAAAAGATAGAAACGTGAAATTTCAGCATTTAGTTAAATTTCCACATTACTTTAGATTTACGAAGTTTCAAGTTTCTGGGAATCACCAACACAAAGATATTGGGGGGGGGGGGGGAGGTCAAAAGTACCCTGAGTTGCTTCCAGAAAAAGATGCTTACGGCTGTGCTTTCAAGACTTGGTAGGGGCACTGTCGTGTCCCCAGATGCTTTCATTAGTGCTGCTACACAATTCAACGCATAAAACCTTTCCTGACGATTATAAAATCACACACGTAATTGTTGAAGTTTTCACTTCTATTGGCACTCCAGGAGTGCCACTTTTTTTTTTTTTTTTTTTAGTTTTTATTACTTTTTTGTCATAGTGGCAACAGAAAGTAACCATCTCTGTTAAAATAAAGAGAAATACAGATTACTGTACATACCAATCAGAAAACGAATAAAATGTGGATTAAACCAATAAAAACCTTCAGATATGCTTTTTATTTCCTACTCTGACGAGAACAATAACCATTTTTCCAAATGGTTAATAAACATTCTGTTATAAACATTTCATCATATTCAAGAACTAAAGACATTACAAACATTAATAAACTTCTTTTAAATTGCTATAAGTAAAAATATTGCTATAAATAATTTAATTTTAAGATAAATGGCACTAATTTCCTGTTTTTTATTGCCAATAATGTATTGTATATGTTTTTCTAATTTCACTTGTAACACAGACTCCAGAATGGAGAGATGTGATTTTTAATGCTGAATTAAATGTTAATTTTTCTTTTGTTTAAAAGTTCCAACATATTTAAATCTTTACAAGTCACAAAACCATGTGTGTTTTTAATAACACGGAGTACCACACGATAACATATAGACTAGAACAGACATACAATGAGAAGATGTAGATAGAATTACCCTTGCCAATGTCGGATACCAGACCGTATATGGATATACATAAATACAAGGTAAGCGCCATTTATCTTAACTATACTTTGTTTTTATATTGAGAAAATAAATAATTTACCACTTGAGGAAATGAACTTCACGCAGGTACTGCTGGCAAAGTTAAAATACTACTAACAAGAATTTTAGACATTATTTCTCTAGCATACTTCTGCATGAGAAAAAACTTGAAAAAAATTCTGTGGCTGCATCTGAAATGATTTTCTGTATAATTTTGAAGAGGGATGGTAAGGAATCTAAAACCCAGGGACAGAGTTTAAAAAATAATAACAACACTAAAAATGTGTGCAGGATAATTTTTAGCTACATATTTATATAAAATAATAGTTTCAGTTTCAGAAAAAATTACATCGAATTATTTTTTATTGAATCAATTTTATCCAGACAGCTCCAGACTTAAAAATCATCATCAGGGACACGGGACGATATAGGTGTTTTCCAGGTTTTTGAACCCCCAACGTCGGCGTCGTCCAAAACTTATTTATCTCGTTAATATTGTTGTGCAATCATGCAATGGGATGTTCCCCAGTATATGAAATATAAAAAACTCAAAAAAGTGTATTAAAATAAAAATTATTATTCAGGGACATGAAAGTCAAACGATTGTGAGAATGCCCCCATAACTGTGTGAGTGATGATGTCATATTCCTGATCCTTATGCCATATACATAGACTGGACTCCTGCTATTTATTTAAAGATTCTTGGTATACACAAAATAAAATATTTCTGAAAATTATATAATTTCCAATTAAATAAAATGAATATTAATGAAACTCAGGATTTTTTTTTTAATGCTTAAATGACGTTCTAATCTTGGAAGGGATGAATAGTTCTGATGACAGAATTGTTTAATTCTCATATGGACTCCAAAAGTATCTAGACATACGGTACAATTATTTCAAACAAACAGGTGATTTATGGGAAAGTTTACCATAGCGTGAAGCAATTACCTCCTGGAAAATAGCGTAGCAAAAGGCAGGAAACGCAAAGGAACGATTTGTTAGGAACTCCCAATGACGTCATGAGCTTTAGAGTTTATATAAAACTGAAACATTTTGGTACTATTTTGTCATTATGACGTCATATTCACTGGCCTTTACATCTCATTCAGCAAATTAAAATTCAGACCAGGAGCTGTTTTAAAACACGATACGATCTTCTGGCCGATGTAAGAATAGCAATGGCCGTTTGTTCGTTTTACGATTACGTGATCTATTCAGAAACTCAGCTTTTTAATCAAAAGTTTCTCTTAGAAACATCGGAAAATATGTTGTTTACGTTTCATTAACTTGCCAATTGTCCGAGAGATATTATATTTTCGAATGAACGTCGAATGATATTTAGATAGTGTTTGTTGATTTATATTGAACTATCTTGTTATCACGAGTCTTTTCCCAAGAGTTTTTCGAAATAAATTTATGCCGTGCTGCACAAGGGATCTAATATCACATCAGTGTAAAGCAAGTTACTACACTGCTGAAAACAATTAAAGGATATTTGAAGTTTTATATAAAATAAAGATATAAACGAAATTTTTTTTGCCGAAAATAGAAGAAGAGAATCACAAATGCAAATTTTTCTGGTTTTCAAACTGTGGAGTATGCAAATTTTGAGTTCGACGTCAAAAACGTCGCTTCAGCGGCAGCGAATGAAATTTGACTTTCAACTGGATAAAAGAGAATGAAGACAAGGATGATCGGCATTCAGTGATTGCTTTGTTTCGATGAGTACGATGTCTCAGCGAAGTCATTTGACAGATTCAGAAGCTTTGAGAATTGTTGGTAGGTTAGAAGAGGGCCAAACTCAAGCCGAAGTAGCGCAAGCCATTGGAGTGTCACAAAGTGTCATTTCCAGGATCTGGAACCTTTTTTTGGAGAGTGGATGTGCAGGCCGAAGACCAGGGCAAGGTCGTAGACGGGCAACAACGCCCAATGAAGATCGGTATTTAGCGTTAACAGCTTGGAGACACCGAACCATGAACGCTACTCTTCTCCAACAACACCTTCGCTCGGCTTCAGGCACCACGATTTCAACTCAGACTGTCCGAAACCGGCTCCATGCTGTAGGTCTGTATGCTCGCCGACCGATGGTATGTGTTAGATTAACATCAAGGCATCGTCGCGACCGCAGGGAGTGGGCAACCGAGCATGTCAACTGGAGGAGAAATGAATGGAGCAATATTCTGTTTTCTGACGAGCCCCGTTTTTCTGTGCATCCGGATAATAGGCGTATTTTCATCTGGAGGGACCGTGGCAGTAGGAATAATCCTGCGTTCGTGCACGAAAGTGTCAGATTTGGCGGTGGAGGAGTGTTGGTGTATGGTGGCATCTCCATTGATGGGCGCAATGACCTCTACATCATTCGAGATGGAGCTCTGACTGGTCGCCGATATAGGGATGAGATGCTCAGACCTATTGCAGTCCCTTACGCTGCAGCAATCGGAGATAACTTCATTTTAATGGACGATAACTGCAGGCCACATCGTGCAAACCTGGTGGAGGATTTCCTTTTCGAGGAAGGAATCGTTCGAATGGAATGGCCAGCGTGTTCTCCAGACATGAATCCAATCGAGCACGTTTGGGACGCTCTAGGAAGACGAGTTTCTGGCCGCCAACAACCCCCACAAACTCTCCAAGAACTGGAAAGAGCTCTTCTGGAAGAGTGGGGCAGAACACCCCAACTCGTCATTAATAGCTTCATTGAGTCCATGCCTCAAAGGTGTTCAACGTTGCTGGCGGTGGAAACCATACCCCCTACTGAAAGTGATTTTCTTTGAAGAAAACACCTTTTCTTATTCTTTTTTTCTCATATGCACAAATTGTGTTTTTTTCCTTTAGTACACAAATGCGCAATAAAATGCATTTTTTTCTGCCAAACATGTGTAATTTATTCTCATATAACTTACTATGTCTGTCGACCATGTATCAATCAGCTAAACAGTTTACCAGATACAAATCCACCTAAAACTGCAATATCCTTTAATTGTTTTGAGCAGTGTAGCTTAGAGTAACTGGCTTGGCCTTTTGCTCGACGCTAACGTTCTCGCCTCCTGAACATAAGATCCGGGGTTCATATCCCAGTGACGTCACACTTTCTAAAGTGAAGACCCGGACGCAGGCAAAATCGCAACCTTTAACAACAATCATCAACTCTCAAAACCAACAGATGGCAGCACCAAATAAATCATCTCCAGCAAGCTAAGCCTGTTAAAATCGCATAGCACATAAGTCTGGCTTACTGCGCATCACTCACGAGTGCATACCGCTCGTCAAACATCATCAAGATGTCTTTCTCATTTGGGGGGGGGGCGTGTGCAGCGATCTCATCTCACATCAGTATGAAGCGAGTTACTAGCTTAGAGTAACTTGCTTGGCATTTTGCTCGACGCTAACGTTGTCGCCTCTTGACCATAAGATCCGTGGTTCGTATCCCAGTGGCGCCATACTTTCGAAAGTTGTGACCCGGACGCACGCAAAATCGCAATTTTTAACAACAATCATCAACTCTCATAACCAACAGATGGCAGCACCAAATAAATCATCTCCAGCAAGCTACGCCTGTGAAACTCTCACAGCACATAAACCTGGCATACTGCGCATCACTCACGAGTGCATATCGCTCGTCAGACATCAACAAAATGTCTTTCTCATTGGGGAGGGAGTGTGTAGCGATCTCATCTCACATCTTTATAAAGCGAGTTACTAGCTTAGAGTAACTTGCTTGGGGTTTTGCTCGACGCTAAGGTTCTCACCTAATGATCATGAGATCCGTGGTTCGTATCCCAGCGGCGTCACATTCTCTAAAACGTTATTATGCGTAATGAGTTTTAAATTAATTGTGTTGCAAAGTAATTTTTTCATTTAATTGTTTTACATTTCAAAAATTGGTAAATTTCATAATGTTAAAGTGATTTATGCCTATTGGTAGCATTTTTAATTGTGATTTCAACGAAGTTTTCAATTGCTATTTTTTTTACCTTAACGGTTTTTGAAAATTTAATAAATTAAAAGGATTTATGATAGAACTCATTATGGTTAGAGTTGCTGCAAAAAGTGGCGAGCAAGCAAAGCGAGCTGGGGACGTGTAGCAGTCAACATTTGAATTGTGTTGCAATTCACGGGGGTTAGAGAGCGTTGGTGAGCAGGGGGCAGAGGCCTTCTAGTTAAATAAAAATCGCAACTCACTCTCACACAAAATACGAGTTTTAATTTCGTTTACTTTCGGTTGGTTGGTTGCATAATGCTTTTGCAGAAATAATTAAATAAACCGGGGTAGAAATAAATATACCAATTTGAGTGTTTGGTGTTTCAAAAGTGACGGTTAACTTATTTTACACGAACACATTTAAAAGATATTTTAATTAAAAATTTAAATGGAAAAAAAATCATATTGCTCAAAAAAAAAAAACTTATCGAAATAAAATAAAATATTCATATTTTACATCTAACGATCTACTTAAAAATATTTATAATTCATATTTTTATCCTATGTTAATACTTAAGTCTTAAAAACCAAGCCGCAGTCTCATTAAAGACGAAATATCACCGAAATTAACTTAACAAGTAATATAAAAATTTTGTTTTTTAAAGTCGATTCCTACTTAGGTCATCAAAGTAAAAAATAATATAATCCCTTAAGCTAATATTAGTTTTTGTTGTATTAAAATATCTTAATTTGTTGATTTCCTATAAGCAAGTAGGTTTATAATGGAAGTCTATGGGAAATTGGCGAAATGTCAGAGATATCGCCAAGTTGGCATCAATTTTGTTGACTCATTTTAGTTGCCAAAGTTGGTGATATATCGCCAAGTTGGCGACAAACTTGGCTGTATTTGGCGACAGAACAGGGTCCCCCCTTTTAAATATGAATATGCATTAATGCTGTTGAATAACCAATGGCCGTCATTTTGTCTCCCATATAAAACTAAAATTAATTAATTAAAATTTAATTAATGTATTAATATTTGAAAAATCTGTATTAACATCAATTGTCATCCAGTACAAGTATAAAAAAAATTTCAACTTGATAGGATGAATAATAAGTATTTTATTAACGATTGAAAATTTGAACAAGATATATAAATATAGAGACAGTGTGAACTAATAATAGGAATTGAAAAATTAAAGGCTTTTTAAAGAAATTGATCAAGCCATACCCATCTGAAACAAACGGAGAAAAAAAATATATTCGTCAATTGACGGAAAAATTCTCGGAAAATTGACGGAAAAGGCACTGCCGCCAGGAAATTTACGTGAATTCAGGAAAGTCTTTCTGAGAATTTACTTTATGCGCTGTAGTATATGCCAGAAGGGATAATGCCCTTTTCTAAGTGATCCTAGAGAGTGTTTATGCAATATAGGAAGAAAAATCCGACTGGTTAGACCGTTGTTCCCACAGAGCACCTATCGTCTACCAGCATTTGGAGATGAATGTCTCAGGCACTCGTAGGTAAATAATTATATTATTACTAGCCGCCTTTGGCGACCAGTTTGCTCTCACATAAATGTATGCTAAGTATTTCATCATGTTGCGTTCATTTTTAAACTAATTGACTTGCTCAATCCTTCCCGCATCCAAAGAATCTGATAGAGAATATCAAGAATTCTTTGCGAACTTGATAACATTTCATACATTTTTATTGTTATGTGTATTTCGTTTTTTTTTTTTTTTTTTTTTTTTTTTTTTTTTTAATAAATACCACTTAATTTCCGTAGCTGTAAAAATGAGTGAAATTTCAAGTGTTTAAACTGAGAGTTGTTCATAAATTATCTAAATTAACTTTATTTTACTTAAACGTGCTGTTACTTCAATATTACTTTTTTTGTATTAACTAGGGGGCTCTGCCCCCTACGAGCTAAGCTCGTCAACCCTCGTTCAGACACCGCAGACTCTAACAGCACGATAATTTGATCGGCTTTAAAAAGATTTCAGAGGATTGAATTATAATTTGAATCTGAGAATTATAATCTGACGTAATTTTCACCAAACTTTTCTTTTTCTTTTTAATATTCACGTAAAAATACTTTTGTTAGAAATGAAATATTATGATCATCTTAAAATATCAAATAAATGTCTCGAGCAATTTTTAAATTTATACTGTTTTGCAATATTATTTTTTGTTCATTTTTTACAATAAGTGTAATGTGACGTAAATGTGACGTAAATTCTCCTATTTAAGACTTCTAACGCCTGATGAATTTATTATTTTACAATATTCTGTCTCTTTTAAAATTCACGTGTAATTATAGTTTTTATGACGTAATTTTCAATGAGTTCCTGCTTTTTATATTTTCTGTTTATAATAATCACGTGTAAAATAAATTTTTAATTTGAAGTAAACATTATTGTTTGCGCTGTTTATACAACTTGGCAACAGTTTAAATTAATAACATTTTCTAAAATTTGTGAAAAATATCTCTCGAAATGCTGAAAATTTGAATTTAAAATTGAAATAAAACCTCAAAAAATGAGTCAAATAAGAAAAATAAATGCAATCTTAATAAATGGAAACTTATAACGTATAAAATGATCTAAAAATAACTAAATTCTCATGTATAGTTTTTGCTCCAATAAAACTTTTTTAATGGAACGATTTTGTCCAACTTTAGCATTAAATATCTCTTAAAATATTTCTTTGATTTGAAAACTGTCTGCATCAGCGTGTTTATCAAACATTTCTCTATAATTCCGCCGATTTTCATATTTTTGAATGCAACAGTTTTTTTTTTTTTAATATTAACGATGAAAGGCCATGCTTAAGCATTCAAATTGGATGTTGATCTTCCCGGAATATCTATAATTTTCATTGGTCCATTCCCAAATCAAAACTTTTTTTATATATAGAAGGATAACTTTATTTAAATTTTGCAAATCATGCAATTATTAAAAAAAAATCACTACTTACTAACTAAATGATGAATATATATACTTTTGTTTTTGTAGATTTGATATCTGAGTTCATAAATATGACAATATAGTAACGTAACTCAGATAAATATCAAAATAAAACCCTCGTGAATGTAAGCTATTAACAAACGTTAGCGCTGCCAATTTACCTAATATGACATCATAAGAATATTGTCCATTCATTGTTGGAGAACCTGCTTTGCGAATGATTACCTCCATAGTAGGGTGGTGCGAAAAAAGTCAAGTTGATATTTCCGATTCGCTATAGTGCGGAAAAGTTGTGATTAGTAAATACAAGAAAAACAAAAAAAAAATTTCTTCAAATCGGACTTTATCTTCCAATCCCGCAAACGGCCTAAAAATTCAAAAAAATTGAAAATTTTCGATTTTTTCAGAATTTTTTTTTTTTTTACGTTTATGTCTTTTTTATCGCTATAGTGAAAAATATTTGCAGATTGAATTGTTTAAGAATAATAATAAAAAATATTGTGCCTAGAGAATATCTTCCGATCGCGCAAGCTCAATAAAAATCGGTAAAAATTCAATTTTGATTGATTTTCATGCATTAAGAATATAATCAAAGGAGGTCAGTTTGCGGTCTCAGGGTAAGATTTAAATGTTAATTGATACTATTGAGCATATTAGGTCATTTTTAAACAACTAGAACTTACCACGATAAGTTCGTTCTATGTCTGAAAAGTATAGTATTGCACAAAACTGCCGTTAGCCACGTTGCAAAACAGCGCTGAAGTCGGCGTACGCGCTCCCGCCTAATCTCACCTAACTTCATAAAATTTACAGCAAAGTCAACTGGATTCAGATGAACTACATGGCATATATTTTGATAGAAGAAAGGATGATACCCTAGTTATAGAAAGGATTGGATCTAAACAGGTTCGTCGAACTTTTAAAAAGGAACACTATTCTGTCATAAAAGAACGTGGCTCAGTTTATTTAAGCCATGTGTCTCCAAACTCCGGATCTGCTAAGGACATTGTAGCTTTCATAGTATCATGTCTTACTGAACAAGGTGTTTCAGTAGAATATTTAGATTTGGTAGGCTGTGATGGTACAAATATTAATACTGGATGGAAAGGTGGTGCTATCAGACAGCTTGAAGTGTATCTTGGACGTCCACTGGCAGTGGATTGTTTGTATATTCCATTTTGTTGAATTACGTTTCCGCAATCTTTTTCAGCATTTGGATGGTGAAACAACTGACCCAAGATCATTTAATGGACCAATTGGGCAGAATCTCATTGTTGTGAAAAGATCTTGATGATAAATTTTCAATTGACTGATTGTAAAATTTCAGAAGTTGGCAGACAACTGTTGAGCAAGGAACAAAGATATCTTTTTGACGTAAGTCAAGGAATTAAAAGTGGAAAAATTTCCAAATGACTTATCAAACTATGACCCCGGCCCAAGTTCACATGCTAGATGGCTCACTTCTGCAAATAGATTCCTTCGACTTTACGCGAGCGTGGAAAACCCATCAGATGCCTTAAAAGCCATATTGACATTTATTTTAAAATCTTACTTGCCAGTTTGGTTTGAAATAAAATGGGGGTAAGTATATTAAAGACAGGCCTATTCATCTGTACAGATCAATAGAAACATTTCGATACTTGCGTGACAACCTGAAGAAAGTGTAGTTTCTGAAATTGCACGAAACTCGTTCTTTGCTCACCCGGAAAACCTACTGATGGCAATGGTATTTTATAAGAGGAGCACATAAGAGAGCTAGGCATAAGAAGAGTGTTAAAAGCCAGACAGACTGTTTCAAAAGGAAAAGGCATCAGAATCTTTATCACGCGTACTTTAAACTTCGATGCGGCAGACTATACAGAATTTATTGATTGAAATGTAGCAAAATTATCATCTCCACCTGTTTTTCGGTGAACAACCAATGAAGAAATACGTTTCTTCGTTCAATCAGGTGATATCTCAGGCTGGGATGATAAAAAGTTTCCCTGCCACACGCAAGCTGACAAGCGGTGCGTCAAATTTGTAACGGAAGTATCGTTTAAGGTATGTGGGACCCAATCAAGAGATAGATTCATCATGTCCACACTGAAATCAATGTCCAGGATACCAGACATTACCACGAAATCGCAGTACAAAGTTGCGTCTAAAAGTCAGACTTAAATTCGTGAAATATCAAATTATATATCTTATACTGTCACGACACTAGTTTTTTAATACAATGTTTTAACTCTATTATAACTTATAACAAATTAGGTAAGCTGTGCATAAGCCAAAAATTAATACCACCAGTGGTTGACTCGTAGGTTTATCATTGTGTTTGTCCTACAACTATCCTCCATGTTTTCATACCTTTGCTGGTAGGACAAACACAATGGTAAACCTACGAGTCAACCACTGGTGGTATTAATTTTTGGCTTATGCACCACTTTACTTCCGGCAGATATGGAACATTAGATTCCCTTACTTCTACTCTTCCATAAAATAAAGGTTTTTTCTTGTGCTTGATAACATAGGTTTTTGTGCTGTCGGCTTTTGGACTGAAAGAGCTATACAATTTATATGCAAATGGTAACATTGGAACTCAAACTGACCTCTGGGGATTATTTTCTTTATTCATCAAAATATCTGAAAATTGAATTTTTCTCGATTTTTATTGAGCTTGCGTGATCGGAAGACATTCTTTAAACGAAATTGTTTATTATTATTATTATTAAACATTGCAATCTGCAAATATTTTTCACTATAGCGATAAAAAATATATATGCGTATTTTTTTTTTTTTTTAATTCTGAAAAAATCGGAAATTTTCAATTTTTTTGAATTTTTAGGCAGTTTGCGGGATCGGAAGATAAAGTCCGATTAAATTTTTTTTTGTTTTGTTTTTCTTGTATTGACCAATCGCAACTTTTCCGCACTATAGCGACTCGAAAATATCATCTTGACTTTTTTCGCACCACCCTACTCCATAGTCTAATATTTTCTACCGTTTATGATGAATGAATCTCTTGTGTTTGATTGCTTTATGAAGTGAATTAGAAAGCTGCCAACTTAATTTCAATTGAAATTATCTTGGAATATATATTTATTTGAATGTAAATTAGAAACAATACTTTGATGTTGAAATGAAATATTTTAGTTTATGTTATTATTATTACGATTAATTGTTTATTTAGGTACTTTTCCATTACAGGGGCATTGTCAATTTTTTTAAAAGCTTGGCGCAACTCGGGCTTCTGAACGTGAAATACGTTGATAAAATATATAAATAACTATGAAAACAAACCTGGTGATCTTTTATTTTTATTTATATATATTTATTTGTATCTAAACATCTTATTTAAATTGCTTATGTATATGAAATAGGATATAGATTGCCGTAAAATACGATGCCAATTTTTTTTTCCTCGCCATGAAGCTATACTGGAAAAATATCTATTTATTTATTTATTGTATTTTAAATGAGGTAAATGAAATATGTGTGTTTAAAATTAAAGTTATGTATTTTAACTCAAATGAGAGATAGGTTTATGTTTTTAATGAAATGATGGCGATTTATCACCTGCGAACGAGTAACATAAAAGTAACGAAATGGCTGTTTGGCACATAAAAAGTGAAGCGGTCAGCCCGGAACTGTTGATGACAGTCACATGAGTTCGGCTTTTATTATATAGATTTATTGTATTTTAAATGAGGTAAATGAAAGATGTGTGTTTTAAATTAAAGTTATGTATTTTAAATGAAATGAGATATAGGTTTATGTTTTTAATGAAATGGTGCGATGCAAGAATATTTGAAGATGTATCATCTGCGCCCGAATAACATAAAAGTAACGAAATGGCCGTTTGGCATATGAAAAGTTAAGCGGTCAGCCCGGAACTGTTGATGATAGTCACATGACTTCGGCTTTTATTATATAGATATTGCAACACTGTTAAACACTGTAAGTGTATGCTAAAAAAAAAAAAAAAAAAAAAAAAAAAAAAAGGTACTTTTTCAGGACAGGGGCATTGACGGGATAGAGAAAATTACCTTGGCGAGATAATGAAATTTAACAACTTATTTTGATGCAACTGTTTCATTCTCACGCGCAATTTTTTTAAAATTATTATACAATTTATTTAACATAAAATAGCCGTTTATTGATTTTTATACATAGACATTCATATATATTTTTTATAAATAGCAATAACAGTATGTATATATGGTACTTCTTAGTTATCCCGTCGACCAAATTATTGTCGCCAAATTTTAAGATTAAATGCCAATAATGGTTGATCGTAAATGTCACATTCACTTGACAACACATGTTTACGTCATCAAGTGATTTTTATTTCGATGTTTTAGTTGTATTTTTATTAATGTTATACTACTTTATTTGTTCTTTCGTTATTTAACATAAATATTATGTCAATTTGTATAATTTGGAGAGTAGTTTGGCGATTTATATAATTTGGCGAAATGGGTCGACGGGATAACTAGCAAGTACCGTATATATAAAATAAATATTTATTCATATATATAAGTATGTGCATAAACAAGAATTAAAGTTCAATAGGCTTGTTTTCAAGTTTGTTTATATCAGTTTGGCAAAAAATATTTCTTTCTGACTCTGAACTGCGCCAAACTTTTTAACAGACACCAAGGACACAATACTGGAAAGTAACAAACAAAATATTTTTATTTTGAAGTAATTACAAACTTTATACAAAATTTATGAAAATTAATAATATTCGGTAATTACAGGTTTCTCGGGTCCTTTCCTATCCATTGTGCAAACAATGGCACCAGAAATATTAATGACAGTAACGCTTATCTATTTATTTATTTATTGCTTCTTTATTCTATCTGAATAGATAATACTATATAGCTGACATATTAAAGGTAATGACAGAAGTATGATTCTTTCCCAAAACGCACGAAAATGTCATTGTCGTAAACGATCCCCAGTCTGAAACTAAGAGGTAAACAAACCAACGTTATGGCCACTTTCAAAATTAAAGCGTTTTTATCAGCATATAAAAATAACTAAAATTAAAGAAATATGGTATTTTTTCGTTATACGGATACCACTGTCGCCAAGCGTAATGCATTACATGCATTAGCATACAATTATATGCTAATGTATGTACACAGTATCATACATTAATACATAATTCCCATTATTATGCTTAATACATACACATACACGTACATATACATACACATACATACACATACACATACATATACATACACATACATTCACATTATCATACATAATACACATTATTATGCGTTACATACATTAGCATACATTTTGGCATGGTGTCTGTATTACGGAAAAGTACCAGAAATATTAAAAATTAAAAAAATAAGTTTTGATTTTAATATATTTATCATCTAAATATTGGAAATCAGATCATATAATTCAGTAAATAATAAAAAATACAGAAATATTACTTACATTATGCATACATATTTTCGCTAAGATGCTGTATATTCCCTCGGCCGCCATCTTGGATTTGTTGGCGATTTTTCGTTGGCGTTGTTTATCGATAAGATCTAACTTAACTGACCGTTAAGCCTAACTTGTGCATAAATCGCTGTTTGGCGACATTTAATACTTGTCGGAAAGGGGTTTTCACGCCAAGAAAAAATCCAAGATGGCGGCCGATGGATTATACAGCATCTGTTCCCATATTTTAAAAGTAAGTTATGATTATCAGTTTTTTTAAAGCGTAATAATTCTGATTTTTAAAAAAGTAAAATGTAAAAATATTTGAATCAAATGTCATATACGCAAAGGGGTACTTAACTGGCGCCAAAATAGCGTTATTTTCCTTTACATGGTAACCCGGATATTGTTGTTTAATTTCTTTTAAAATTATATAATTTGCTTTGATCTGAAGTTATTAATGAAACTTTTTTTTTTTTTGTCATTTCCTTTTTAAAATAATAAAAAATAATTTCAAAATATGCATCTAACTGGTATTCGACAACGATATTTTGCCAAATTGGCGTCAAACAAAGATCATTCCAAACCCGGTGCGTATATGACATCTGCGCCTAATATTTATATACTGGATGAATAAAAGAACATGTACGAAACGGGATTAAAAATAGACTTAAAAGTGTATAAAAAGAAATTGTTTCAATAAATCTGAATTGCCACAAATAACGTTTATCGACAGCAATTTTGCCCTTTTTTTTTTTTTTTTTTTTTTTTTTTTTTTTTTTTTTTTTTTGCCAAGATCAATCTGCGGACCTCTAACATTTACGTTCCCTCATTTTAAACGATGTTTTGCATTTATTTATGTGACATTAAATGGCACAGATGTCATATACGCTCCATATTGCACGATTTTTTTCCGACGCCAATTTGGCGAAAACATCAACAGCATAACAACAACATCCGGGTTACCATATCAAGTAAAATTACGAAACTTTGGCGCCAGTTAAATACCCGTTGCGTACTTGACATTGGCGTCAGAAAAAAATCGCTCCAATCAGGGGCATATATGACATCTGTGCCCATTAAATTACCATTAAGCGGACTCTCATGTCAAGCACGCAAGTCATATGTTTGTTGTTCAATAAATAAAATAAATTACCATTTTGAACACGATTTACAACTAACAACCATTTTTAACGATCTATCTACCTGACCTGGATAATACCTAAAAATCAAATTAAGAAATACTCACATAAAGTAAAAACCTGCTGTGCGTCAAGTTTCTCAAATATTTTAATGAGTACTGCACAAAACAATATATGAAGGCTGCATAAACAATAAAGTACGAGCCATTATTTATCAGAAGTTTAATGCTTCTTGTGACTTGTAATCCGCAAAAATCCCATTTATACGGAAGCGTTGTTCTTAAATAATAATGTAGAAATACTATTATGTAAAATATCATCTCACTAAGCATAATTTAAAAATGTGAAAATTTTCAGAATTATGCAGAAATTTTTTCATAGAAGTGGTAGTTATTCCTTTCGGAAAATTAATTTAAATTAAATAAGGCGCAGTGTAAAGATTCCGGTGCGAACCCGTTTGCACAAGCACGGGAATTCGCTCTAATATAGGCCGGATCCAGATAAATTTTTCACTGTTAGCGAAACGAGATTGACCAATCTGGAGCCTGCATTTTTGCAAAGAGCGAAAAGCTTCTGATTGATCAATCTCGTTTCGCTAACAGCGAGAAATGTACCTTGATCTCAGCCATAAATTTGATATAATTTTATCATTGTTTATTTTTGTTTTAATTGTGCTGTTTAGCAAAAATGAATTTAATTTATTTAACTTTTATAATCCTGTAGAAATGAAGAGTTTGTTCAATAACGGCCTTGAGAGGTCATTATTTTTGTGTGTAAAATAAAATGCAATTTATTGTATTTTCGAAGTGTAATCTGCTTGAAATCCGTATTTGAATTTACTGACATTGTGTGATTTTTAAACCAAACACCGATGCAGCTAGAGATTTAACTTCTGTTTGGAGTGATTCTGTTTGGTCGTGCAGCAATTTTTGAATTTTTAGCGAATTTTTTATGCAATTATTGAACAGCATGTAATGCATCTCCATACCTATAACAGGGGTTACTGTAGGGGGATCCAGTTCTGTCGCCAAATAACGCCAAGTTTGTAGCCAACTTGGCGATATATCGCCAAATTTGGCGACCAAAATTAGTCGCCAAAAGTGACGCCAACTTGGCGATATCTTTAATATTTCGCCAAATGCCCATAGACTTCCACTGTGAAACAATAGAGCTTACTTGCTTACAGAAAATCAACAAATTGAGATATTTTAATGCAACAAAAACTAATATTAACTTAAGGGATTATGTTAATTATATTTAAGGGAATCCAAGTAAATTAATTACGAATAAAAGTAACATGATCTAATGCTTAGCATGATTTTCAAAGCATAAATTTTAAGAGAGCCCACAGGTCAAAGGAATTAGATTTGAAACTTTTATCCAATTACAGTAAATTTTGACTTTCGTGATTTTTGAAATTTTTGTGATTTTTAATGCGATTTTTACGTTTCTTCGCGATCTGCTGCAATTTTTTGACATTCCATTTTTGACCTAAAGTACATTCTGCCCTCATTTCAATAAAGTTTATTCGGATTTCGTATAGCAATTTTCGAATTTTTCGGGAATTTTGTATGTGATTTTTAGTGTATTTTAGCGATTTGCTACTATTTTTAGGTGCGTTCGTAATTATATAAATACGTAGCACCTATAGTCGTCGTTCAGTCCGTCCGTCTGTCCGTCTGTCTGTCCGTCCGTCTGTCCGTCTGTCCGTCCGTCTGTCTGTCCGCATACAACAGAGCAAAAACTACCCAACCGAATGGTCTGAAATTTTTAATATATGATTGTTGCAAAATTTTGTCGAGCAATTTCAAATTTTATGAAAATCGGATGTATAGTTTAATTACAGGGACAGTCAAAAGTTTTTCTTTACATTACGGCCAATGGGAAAAATTATTACAAGTGCATTTTAATGATGTTACAGCCTTCCGAATGGTCTGAAATTTTAAAGATATAATTGTTGCAAAATTTTGTCGAGCCATTTCAAATTTTAGGAAAATCGGATGTATAGTTTAATTACAGGACAGTCAAAAGTGTTCCGTTACATTACGGGGAATGGGAAGAAAATTATTGGAAGTGCATTTTTATGATGTTACAGACTATGCACTTTATGAAGTACAAAAAAATATACATTCAGTACAATATGGGGTGCAAAAAATAATTATAAAACTAGTTATAGAACGAACGCACCTCATTTGCCACGTTTGACGAGCAATTTCCAACTTGTTTCATTAGTGAAAGGAATCAACTTTCAATCTAGAAACACAATATATATATATATATATATATATTTTTTTTCTCTTTTCAAAATTTGAGAACAGATTTAAAATTTTTTCGCGATATCTTATTGTGATTTTCAGAGCTTTTTCGTAATTCCTGCTGTTTTTTGACGTACCCGGGAACGCCGGGCAAGTTCTCTAGTTTTATAATATATTTTTTTGTAAAGTCTTATAGGATGCATACACATATAAATTTTATTAAATAAAATACCAGCTAAAATACAGTTTTGTAGTAGAGTTCTCCCATCATTGTTTTTCGTTTTACGAAGAGAGATATGTCGATTTTAACGATTTTACTTGGTCCACCATTTTAACACTTTTCAACAAAGTTGAAAAGTATTTATGACTTCGGTTTGACTGGCCGTCTGTCCGTCTGTCCGCGCTCTAACTCCCGTAAATGTACTCTGATCGTTCTGAAATTTTTGGATGTTAGTAACCTCTACCATATCAGGAACCCTATTTCAAATGAAGCTTGTAGCATGTTTAGTTCATTTACAGGGGCAGCCAAAAGTATTCCGTTAGATTACGGCCTATAGGAAAAAATCGTTTAAAATGATTTTTAATGATGTTATATGCTTTCAAACATAATAAAATTGATATGCAGTTATCAAGTGCACTATAATATGCATTCTGTAGAAAATGCCGCGCAAGGAATAGTTATTATTCATTTACAGGGCCACACAAAAGGATTCCGTTACATAATGATATAGGGGTGGGGGGGGGGGTTTCCCGGCGTATTTCAATCATGTTAAATTATTTCATGTATAATGAAATTGATATACGTCGCTGAGGATTACTATAAGTTGTTTCATGTATAATAAGAAGGGCATAGCATTTTTTACAGGGACACACAAAAGATTTCAGATACAATATTGTATCCGATGTACTGTACATTAGCAATGATTGCTGGAAATGCATTTTAACTTATGGTATGTGCTTTTATGTTTCACTATATGTATGCATTGTATATGGTGTGTATAAATGCTCTAATTGATATACAAAGCTACACAAAATAATTCGTAATGGTTACTGGGTATGATTGCAAATTGCTTAAAGGTGGTTTTATATGAGTTATGCATTTTTACGCTGAACTTAATTTAGTTTACAAAGAAATGTTTGTAGAATATACATAAAATGATATACAGGGTCACGCAAAGAATTGGATACAAGGGATAAATGATGAATCCGCATTTTATTAGTTTTCTGATTTGCCTATAGAGTAATCTGTATTTTCCCTTTTCTTTCAACAGAGATGGATACTTTTTTTGCCACTATGGCAAAAAAGAAATAAAAACTACAAAAAACTACAAAAAAAATTAATAACTCAGAAATAAATTGACATACAGCTTTCAAACAAATTAAATTTAAAAGTACATTTTTTTTTTCTCTATACGACGCATAGTGGAGTAATTTTCCAATTTAGCCCGCCAAAAGTCAATTTTTCGAAACTCAGTTGAGGAGAGAAAAATGTAGCTAATTATGAAGATAAATAGATGGGGATTCCCCGTACAGTTATATTTTTTTTTCTGTTGTGCGAGAAAATTGGTACTAGGAAAGGTCAAATTGTTTATTGCAGTAAGTTTTTTATTTGTACTTTAAAGTTTCATTTTGTGCCTGTTTATTTCACTGTGATTTTCCCCCATTAACTTTTGCTTACACCATATAGTTCTGGATTCTGAAAACCCATGTATATATGTTTACGTTTCACATGAATATATTTATATTTGTTAATTTAACACATATGATAAAACGACATAAAATGTGCCATATATTTTTTAAATTCGTGTTGTTAATTTCAATATTCTATAAAACATCAGGGTGGATCCGGATGATCATTTTTACTCTAAATGACAGTTCAAGGTATGTAGCTAATTTTGAAAACTGTAGCTGCGAAAAACTGCGATTTTAGAAGAATTCCTTTCAAACACAGAACTGTATGTTCCTGTAAATGACAATTTTTGCATTTTCCTTTCGATTTGAAAAGTATTCTACGATAGACAAATTGAAATTATTGTCAGAATGTATCGTCTGCAGACATAAAAAAGTTCCAATTTACATATCTGACACATAATTTTTTTTAAATATCGTCTGCGCCTGTTTCTGAAGTTCTATGTTACTTTTTTATGTTCTAAATTTAAAAATGATATATGTATTCTTAGAAAATGTTGCGCTGTTTTAGTTTACAACTTATAAATGCTGTTTCGTAAATACATCTAGTATTATGGATTGTGAATGTCCAGGTAAATATATTTATGTATTCCACATGAATATGTTTATATTTATTTATTTAGAAGATTTTATAAAGAAGCAAAAAATCTATCGAACATGTTTGAAATTAGTGTTTTTAATTTCAATATTCTATAAAAAAATTCGTTAAACTTCTCGATGAGTCAAAATGATTTTTTTATACTTTAAATGAGATCTAGATATTTAATAACGTTGAAAACAATATCTACAAATAATCGGTAATTTGGAATACTTTATTTTAAATACTTAATGGTTACAGGTATTAAATTTTTTTTTTAACTTAGTTTAGAAGTTTGATGAAAAATGCGCTCTCAGGAATTATTTTTCTACTAAAACTTTTTTGAAGTGAGCAGAAAAAAAACGAAATTTGTTTAATTTTTTTCAAAGAAATTGGTCGCTCATGGAGGGAGTTCAACTGGGGAGGTCTCTGAATGGAGGTAAAATTAGTATTGTGCCTACGGAATAAATTGCGCTCCATGAAAAAAATGGTCGTTCAGGGAGGTGGTCGTACAGGGAGGTTTCACTGTATATGAAAAAATACATTTGTATTGATGGATAGAATACAATATATTCACTAATATTCTGTAGCATTAAAGTCAATTTTACATATTACATTGCTTCCATATACCTTGTATATATATATCTATCCTATATATATAAAATCCTAATGAAACAAATTTATGAAACGGAAGTATGGATCGACTGATTAAACAACTGATTATGTTTCAAGTGATTTCTCCTAAAATATGGAATACTTTGCGAAGAAATTAACACCAAAAATCAGCATTGATCCGCAGATCTCAAAACTGATATTAAAATTTTTAAATTCGAATTAGTTTTCGAAATATTAATTTTTTTTTCTAATTTTATATACATTTTTCTAATGATGGTAACTCAAATTTTAATCAAACATATATTTTTTTTCCATATTTCTGAAAAGGTTGACATGGTTACCCGGCTATCGTTGTTTATTTGATAATAAATATTTATTTACTTTTATTTCTTTTTATAAATTATGTATAAATTATTTTGTTCTATGATTATTAATTATTTTGTTTATATTTCCTTTAGAAAATAATAGAAAATTATTAAAAAATACGGTACTACTTAGTTATTCCGTCGACCAATTTCGCCAAATTATATAAATCGCCAAATTATACAAATTGACATAATTTTTATTTTAAATAACGAAAGAACAAATACAGTCAATCAGGGTAACCTTGAACCACGGGGTGTAACTTTGCACCACCACCTATTTTTCAATATTTTTGACTCTAAAAGACTAAATAAACTCCAGAACTGTGCTCTGTTGGCACGGTTCTAAACTGGGATTTCTACTCTTTATTTTAGAAAATAAATTAGCAACATTATGCGCAATTAATTGCATCATCTAACTGTTTTTCTGAAGTACTGTTTTCAAATTAATTTTGAATGGTGTTTTGAAGTTGTTGTAATCCAATTCATAGTAAGTAACAGTATACTCATTTATCAGACATATTATTATCTAAATGTTGTAAATGTGTTAATATTTTGTGATTATTTATTTATTAATAGTTAATAAAATGTAAAATAAAAAGGCATAGCATTTTACCGCATTTTCAGGGTAACTTTGAGCCGGCTCAAAGTTACACTGATGCTTATAATTTACTGATTATAGGTGCTACTGTCGAAAATTTCCCATATTTGCACGTATATTTTGTATTAATGCCGAAAGTGTGCATTAGATATGACATGTAAATATTTTTACAAATATGTGTAAAATACATAAAATTCATTTAGAGGAGTGATTAGGGGCAGAGATGCTCAAATTTGACATTTCATACGTTCGACGTTTTTTAATCTTGTTTGAATAATACTAGTACTTGTATGTATTACTGTAACTATGAATATTATAGAGTTAAAACATTGAAAATTGTTTTTCCCTGTATTTTTATGTTTTATATGAACAATAAACAGGTTTTTTTTTATTTCTAAATGTTCATGGCTCTCTTCTTCCACTTTTCTTATGCCTGATATTTTTGTAATATCATAAATCATACAAATCATGTGATGTTGGGAAATGTAAATTCGCAGTCTTTACATATCTGAAAACATTTTTTGGTGTTTAAAGTTGTCCTGACTACAATACTTTTTTTTATAATTAATTATTTTGTATAAAAATTTATCATATGGTGCAAAGTTACCCTAAATGGCTGGGTAACTTTGAACCAGGCTAAAAATCCATTTTTTATTGCTTTTATCCTTATTATTCCTTAATTTTTTATTGTCAAACAATAATCTGGACAATTTCTTCACTTTTATGCCCCTAGTTGCGACAATATTCTTCAAATAAGAGTGTGGCATATGAAAATAGAGAAAATGCGGATCAAAGATACCCTGATTGACTGTAAATTAGTATAACATTAATAAATATACAAATAAAACGTCGAAATAAAAATCAGTTGATGACGTAAACACGTGTAACTTGCTTACAGTCAAGTGAATGTGACATTTACGATCAACCATTATAGTTTATATATATATCAACCATTATAATATATATCAACCATTGAATTTTATTGTTGGGCGATAGATTTTTGGTCGACGTCATATCTAAGGATTACCGAAAATGCATATGTAACTGGTATTTGAAAACGAGGATTTCGCCAAATTTTCGTTAAAAAATAAAAATCACGCCAAACCTGCGTTGCGAATCTGGCCAAATATTACCAATCGAAAAAAAAATGCTAACTGGCGAGTTGAAAAAAAGCTATTGGCGAGATTTGCACCCGGCTAGCGTAACAGTACCTAGATTTCTTTGCGACCATGGCAAATTTTATGTAGTTTTATTCGAAAAAAATTTTTTGACTTTTTTAATGAAAATGGAAAACTTACGATCATAATTGGCGCGATTTTTTTTTTTCTGACGCCAATGTCATATACGGAACGGGCACATAACTGGCGCCAAAGTATCGTTATTTTGCTTGATATGGTAAGCCGGATGTTACTGTTTATTCTGTTGATGCGTTCCCCAAATTGGCGTCGTTAAAAAATCGCGCCTGTATGGGACGTATATGACATCTTTGCCAAACTTTCATATGAACGGCGAAGGGATCAGACCGTATTTGTTTATGGCAGTTGGTGACTTGAACTATTATAATATAGATGACATGATGGCGATAAAATAATATTTGCCGACTTATCACCTGTGCCTGGCTAACATTAAAGTACCAAAATGGCACCTAGAGTATAAAAAGCGAAATGGTCCGCCTGGAACTGTTGATGATAGTCACATGACTTAGGGTATTGTTATAGAGATTGTTTTTAAATACCGGGAAAAAAAGACTCTGTATACTTAATTTATTTTACTATAGCTTCTTTTCAAATGCCTAACTGATCCTCTTTAATCAAAAACGAAAACAACCATTGGATGTTTTAACAGCGACTGATTCGCCTTTAAATTTTTGCAATCAAAGGGAATTGAATGGAAACCCGTTTACAGGAAGATCTGTACAGCTTTTTTCAGTATAATTCAATCTTCTCTAATATTTTTACAGGGTGTTCCAAAACGGACCACCTATTTTTAAAAATGAATAATTAACAAACTAATAGAGTTATTAAAAAATTCTTGCAGGAAACGGAAGTGTTAATTCTGTAATTTTGTTTAGAACTTTTTATTATAATAGTTCACAATATGACCGGCAGATGGCGCTATAGCACATTTTGGTAGCTATATCGCCAACGAATACACCATTTTGAAGAATTTACGCAACGACAACTACTGTTTCGCTTGAAATGGTTACTACTGAACTTTCATTGACCATGTCTACTTTTGTCTGGTCTTCACGCATGCTCTTCTTGTTCATATAGCCATCAAAATGTGCTGTAGCGCCATATGTCGGTCAGATTTTGAACTATTATAATAAAGATTTCTAAACAAAATTACAGACTTCACATATTCGTTTCCTGCAAGAATTTTTTTAATTACTCTATTCGTTTGTTAATTATTCATTTTTAGAAATAGGTGGTCCTTTTTGGGACACCCTGTAAAACCTATCAGATTAGCGTGTTTGTAGATTCTGCGGTGTCTGAACGGGGGTTGGCGAGCTTAGCTTGCAGGGGAGCAGAGGGCCTTAGTATATATATATATATATATGTGTGTATATATATATAATGCATTATTCAAAGAAAACTACTAAAAAGTGATAGTAAAAAGATAAACTAATCAATAAGAAACTTTAGTCCAATTTTTCAGTCAGAAACATTTTTGGCCGGCTAAATTCACCAAATACTCCACTGTGCGACGGTGTAAAAAGTAATATTGTGGGATGTTTAGAAGTTTAAAAATGAAATTTCATTTGAAATTGGTCCAGGAATAATAATGTTTAATCCATGGCGTACGTAATGAATGACCAGCTCCGTAGAAGTTTAAAAATTTACAGTACCGAAAAATGTAATCCATGGCGCGGCGTACGTAATGCATGATGAACTCCGTGCGATTTTTTATGTCTTAAATTTTAGTCTTTGAAAAAATATTTTTCCAAATGGTCGTTGTAACTTGTTAAATTGCATTTTTTTTTCTTTTTAGTATTTTAAATAAAATTTGGGTACTTGTTTTAATTTGTGCTAAAATTAAACTTTAAACAAAACTTTTTGCGAATATTTTGGTTTTAAGATAGAAGTAGGTGTGTTATGATTTTATTTTGCTCAAAATTTGTTTTCTATATGCATAATTTAGAGCCTAATTCAAAAGGTCCTGAGCTCCCTTAATGATTTTATAAATTCAAAGTACGAAAATCTTTGCCTGGCGGTAGGGTCAAAACGAATGATAAAGTGCCTTTGCATTTGGGTGAATTATAATGCAGAGAGTAACATAGTCTAAGCTGTAATTATATTATTCAAATATTTTTCTTAATAATTCCAAATTTCGCTTTTTTTACTGAGAATCAATGGATATTTTTTCTTTAAAATTTAACTTTTTTTTTCTATTGTTGAAAAAAATTCAAAAGCCGTAAGAATAATTTTTCTACAGTAATTAATTTTCAGTTAAAATACTTTCACGTGAAAATTGAAATTTGAAATATTTTTTTGCGAATTAAAAAGAACGTGAATATGGCATCAGGAAATGAATCTGATATTTTCAAACATTTGTTAGTAATACAAGAAGCATTAATAAGCGTAAATATAGAAAGCAGCGACTATGACGTCAAAAATTTTCAACATATTTCACAGATAAGGGTTTTTTATGCATGAATATCAATTACATACAGATGTGCCCATTCAATTAAAAAGGTGTTAACATCGTGATTTATTATTAGTACGATATGCTATTTCTTTCTCCCAGCTTATTTTGTGTCGTCTCCAAAAGAAAACGTTACCTTACAGAAGCCGTAAGCAAAGCAGTGCGATTAAATTCTCTATAGCAAATTTTTAAACTTCTAAGCATCGTACATTTTCAATTTTTATACAGTCGTATTGAAAAAAAAGTACTTTTAAATGGAATTTGTTTGTAAACAGCCCCAGCAAAGAGGAAATTGCTGGCCAGCAGCAAGATAGGAGCTGGCAATGATGGAGAAGTTCTAGCTAATGGTCTACCACTGCATGGACACTGCTGGACAGCTTCAGTCAACTTTTGCTGTTGGAAATCTTCAGATAAAATTCTGGTGGGCTTCCGTTTTATCTCATGCGCTGGACCACCACTACATGGAAGTGCACGAACTTTTGCAGTACCCAGCAAAGAAAAAAACGGTAGGCAATCAGCTGGAAACTAGTTGGATGTGCCAATCTCAAAACTTTCTTCTATCTTATACATCTTAATATTTCAAAAACTAGTTACACATGTTAATACTTCAATATTATTAATTAATTACTATACCAACTTTGATTTTCATCTTAAATTCCTGCTTCAGTCAATTAAATGAACTAAAAACGAGTTAATCTATATCATGATATTTGTTAAAATTAATAGTTTATCCTTATTCTCTTGTTACCAGATGTTTGCGAATAGCCGGCTTAGCAGGAAGTGAGTTCCCGCCTTTGCACGAGCCGCCGATGGACAATAGAACTACAAAAAATCAAGAAAAGTATACAAAAATCACTATCACAGAGCCCCTTTACGCACGGTATTTCCAAATTCAAGGAGGACCTGTTGGCCAAAGCCAAAAACATTCACCAAAAAATTGGTTCAATTGTATGCATAATTTTATACACTTTTCGATTGTACAATAAAGAAAATGGTACAGACATCGTAATTATAGCGCCCCCTTCCAGCGGAATTTTTCCAAATTCAGGGAGGACCTTCATGCCACGACCAAAAAGGAACACAAAACATTTGGCTCAATTCTATGCATAACTTCATACACTTTTCGATGGTACCATATATGAAAATGGCACAAAAATTGCTATTAAAGCGCCCCCTACCAGCGAATTGTTTCCAAATTAATGAAGGACCTGTTTGCCGTAGCCAAGAACTTAAAATAAAAATTTGGTTCAATTCTATGCATAACTTCATACACTTTTCGATGGTACAATATGCAAAATCGCTATTACAGCACCCCCTACGGGCGAATTTTTTCAAAATTCAGGGAGGACCTGCTTGTCATAGCCATAAACTTAAAATAAAAATTTGGTTCAATTCTATGCATAACTTCATACACTTTTGGATGGTACGACATTCAAAATCGCACAAAAATCGCTGTTACAGCGCCCCCTACCGTCGAATGTTTTCCAAATTCAGGGATAATCTGCTTGCCAAAGCCAAAAACTTAAAATAAAAATTTCGTTCAATTCTATGCGTAACTTCATACACTTTTGGATGGTACAATATTCAAAATCGCACAAAAAACGCTGTTACAGCGCTCCCTACGGCGATTTTTTTTCAAATTCAGGGAGGACCTACCAGCCATATCCAAAAACTTAAAATAAAAATTTGGTTCAATTCTATGCGTAACTTCATAAACTTTTGGATGGTACAATATTCAAATTCGCACAAAAATTTCTATTACAGCGCCCCCTACCGGCGAATTTTTTTCCAAATTCAGGGAGAACCTACCTGCCATATCCAAAAATTTAAAATAAAAATTTGGTTGAATTCTATGCATAACTTCATATACTTTTGGATGGTATAATATTCAAAATCGCACAAAAATAGCTATTACAGCGCCCCTACCGGAGAATTTTTTCCAAATTCAGGGAGGATCTGCTTGCCATAGCCAAAAACTTAAAATAAAAATTTGGTTCAATTCTATGAATAACTTCATACATTTTTTGATGTTGCAATGGCGACAGACAGACAGACAGACGGACAGACGGACACACGGCCAAACAGACATTTTCTATAAACATGTTTTTTGTGATCTCTGACCCCTAAAACATGTAAATCCGTCGAAAACCGGAAGTCTAGAAAATTTTCGATTACAGTACTTTCTTCTATTGAAGATAGAAGAAAGTATAAAGATGGCAGCCAGCAGTGCTATCAGCGGTAAAGTGTAAGGGTGCCATTACATAAACCTGTCGAAAAGTGTCCAAGCCGAATGCAGCTGGCCCATCAGTGATGGCCAACAGCAGGCCAGCATCGGTATGCCATCACATTACTTCAATCCGGCACTTTTCCTGCAGTGCTAGCACCTATCCCACTGCTATTCCATTGCTGGCCCAGCACTTTCCCTTACAAAAATTTCTTATAGAATTCTATCAAAAAACAAAGTATTATATAATTATGGCTCTTTTTTCTATAAGCTAGTTTCACCAAGAGCTATAGAAACATTTGTAGAAGTATCTATAAAAGAAATGTCTATAGAAAAATTTGAACTTCCTGTGGTCACCCTCCCAAGTACTGACCGCGCTCGCGATGCTGCTTGGTTTTCGTGATCGGACATGAACACGTGCTTTCAGCGTACGCTACGATTGCTCGTTGTTTTTAAGCTCTCATTACACTATTTCAAGTTTGTTTCTTTTGTGATTTACGTTCCCAATCATTAAACTGGTATAGAAATTATTCTATTGTATAGAAATCCTATGTATTTTATACGCTTTTTTTTTAATTATTGATTCTGAACTGCGTAAATTATGAAAACCGAAATCCTTTGTAACCTAGTAAAACCAGATTTAAACAGAAAATAAAGTGCATTGTAATAAAGAATTTATTTATATATTCATTTACTTATTTATTTTGTTGGTGGCAGTGGTGCTATATTTTTTACAGTTAAAAAAATTAGCTTCACAACTTAAATTGTGTTAAGATATTCATTTTAGATTTATGTTCAAATACTTAATGTCTTTGATATTCGCAGCGCCACCTAGCGTAAGGGTTTTTAGCAATAATACTGCAAAAGTTCGTGCACTTCCATGTAGTGGTGGGCCAGCACATGAGATAAAATGGATGCCCACCAGAATTCTTTCTGATGATTTCCAACAGCAAAGTTGACTGAAGCTGTCCAGCGGTGGTCATGCAGTGGTAGACCATCAGCCAGCACTTTTCTATCATTGCCAGCACCTATCTTGCTGCTGGCCAGCAAATTGATCTTTGCTGGGTATTATTGCTGCGAACCCTTACGCTAGGTGGCGTTGCGAATATCGAAGTCATTGAGTATTTAAACACAAATCTGAAATGAATATCTTAACACAATTTAAGCTGTGAAGCTATTTTTTTTTATTGTAAATAATATAGCACCACTGCCACCGACAAAATAAATAAGTAACTGGATAAATAAATAAATTCTTTATTTCAACGCACTTTTTTTTTCTCTTCTTAAATCCTGTTTTACTAAGTTACAAAGGATTTCGGTTTTCATAATTTACACAGTTCAGAATCAATAATAAAATAAGCGTATAAAATGTATAGGATTTCTATACAATGCAATAATTTCTATACCAGTTTAATGATTGGAAACGTAAATCACAAAAGAAACAAACTTGAAATAGTGTAATGAGAGTTTGAAAAGTACGAGCGGTCGTAACATACGTTGAAAGTACTTGTTCATGTCCGATCACGAAAACCAAACAAGAATCAAGCGCGGTTAGTACTTGGGAGGGTGACCACATGGAAACCGCTGCAAGTTGAAATGTTTCTATAGACATTTCTATAAATCTTGGTGAAACTAGCTTATAGAAAAAAGAGCCATAATACTTTGTTTTTTTATAGAATTCTATAAGAAATTGTTGTAAGGGAAAGTGCTGGGCCAGCAAAGGAATAGCAGTGGGATAAGTGCTAGCACTGCAGGAAAAATGCCGGATTGAAGTAATGTGACGGCGTACCAATGCTGGTGGCCTGCTGTTGGTCATCACTCATGGGCCAGCTGCATTCCGCACGGACACTTTTTGACTGGCTTAAGTAATGGCACCATTGCACTTTACCGCCGATATCAGTGCTGGCTGCCATCCTTTTCCCAGCTGATGGCCCACTGTTTTTTCCTTTGCTGGGGCATCTCCATTTATTTTTGAAATTCTTTTTTGTAGTTTTTGGAGACATTTGCTTATTATTGGCAACGTAAGTACTCCATTTCTGTAGAAAGTAAAGGGAAAATAGTTGTAAAATATTAATTATATATTTTGTTGCCATTTTTTCATAACAACAGAAATAAAATGTAATTAAAATACTTGCTATTTTGGAAAAATATTAAACTTATGATTTCTGTTAAAACATGGAGCTATTATAAACTATATTTAATTTTAAGTCTCTATATTAATTTTACAAACAAATGAAGGCATATGAGTCATTAGACAGTCTTTTTTTTCAGCTTTTTTAATGACGGCATCCTTTTACTGCATTTGTGTATTATTTCGCGATAGTGACGTCCTATGCATACTTTTCTGTAGATATTTAAGAGTGGATCGTAAATGTGGAATTCTTAAGCGAATGCTAATGACATCACTTTACATAAAATAAAAGCGTGTGCTGGAAGTCTTAAAATTGAAATATGTTTTGTACTATTTATGTATACATATTTTTTTTTCATCGGGGCCGACACTAAAATTCTGAAAAAGCGGAATTCCTGTTTTCTAGTGATTTCCTTTTATTTATTTGTTGATGAAGTTTTAGTTTCGTTAAGGAATATTAGCCGGAAAGAAATACTGAACAATTTATATTGTTTTAAGACTGTGTAATAATTGAAATCACCCGATACCTAGAACTTAAAAAATTTGCAAATAACCGAAATTTATTTTACAGGTTTCTTCATCAATATGACATCAGCATTACACACAGGCATGTAATATACTATATATTGTTCATATGTAATTTCTTTTTGTGACATCAAGAAATAAAAAATAATTATTTGTAAATTTTAAAAAGATAGAGACTTTTAACGTTAAGTAAACTTAAGGACGCCACGTTAAGTAAATTTAACCTGGCTCGAAAACGATTGATGTTGATGCTAAATAAATATCCCAAGGTAAATTTAGGTATCAATTTTATCTTGGGTTTACATCACCCCTTGACAGGGAATCGGATGGCAAAATGTAAGTATTTTGTTTTTTCAGTGTTTTATTGTTTAACAGCTTTACTGTTGTTATAATATTGGAAGTCAAGATTTAAGGATATTTTTGCATTCATAGCGTACCAGAGCGGAAAATGAGGTAACTAAAATTAAGTATTTTTTATTAGCCTCCGGTACGGTATGCTATTTCTTTCTCCCAGCTTATTTTGTGTCGTCTTCAAAAAATAACGTTATCTTTCAGAAGCCAAACAGTACGAATAAATACTCTAATGCAATTTTTTTAACTTCAAAGCATCGCACATTTTCAATTTTTAGACCATCGTATTGGTATGAAAAAGTACTTTTATATGCAATTTGTTTGAAAACTACCTCTCCATTTATTTTTTAAACATTACTTTTTTTGTAGTTTTTGGAGCCATTTGCTTAATTGAGGCGACGCAAGTACTCCATTTCTGTAGAAAGTAACGAAAAAATAGTTGTAAAATATTAATTATATATTTTGTTGCCATTTTTCAATTCCTACTATTAGTTCACACTCTCCCCATATTTATTTATTTATTTATTTATATATATATCTTGTGAAAATTTTCAATCCTTAATAAAATACTTATTATTCATCCTATCAAGTTGAAATGATTTTTTAAAACTTGTACTGGATGACAATTGATGTTAATAATTTTTTTTTCGAATATTAATTCATTAATTCAATTTTAATTAATTAATTTTAGTTTTACATGGGAGACAAAACGGCGGCCATTGGTTATTGAAGCATTTAATGCATCTTCATATCTATAAGGGGGATTATCATAGGGGGACCCTGTTCTGTCGCCAAATACCGCTAATTTTGTCACCAACTTGGCGATATATCGCCAAATGTGACGCCAGCTTGGCGATATCTCTAATATTTCGCCAAATTCCCATACACTTCCATTACAATCCTATTTGCTTATAGAAAATCAACAAATTGATATATTTTAATGCAACAAAAACTAATATTAGCTTCAGGGATTATATTAAATTTTTCTTTGATGACCTAAGTAGGAATTGACTTTAAAAACAAAATTTTATATTACTTGCTTCATAACAACTGAAAGAAAATGTAATTAAAATACGTGGTATTTTGAAAAAAAATATATATATAAACGAATGATTTCTGTTAAAACATGGAGCTATTACAAACTACACTCATTGCCATAAAAATTTGCGCACCAAGAAATAATTGTGCGATCGTAACGAAACTTGGCATGAAGGTACATATCAGGCAGATATGCAAATGATTAGAAATGCAGCGTGATTGCGCCTTGCGTAATGCTACTAGAGGGCGTTGAACTTCGTCCTCCTTGGAGTATAAAACTGGTAAGCATAACTTGTCTGAGTGCAACTTTTCTTTTGCAAAGGAAACGCTGATGTAGACATGCCGTTACGCAGCCATCGAAGACAATATGAGCAGCTATCAGAGTTCGAGAAGGGCAGAATCATCGGGATGATAGAAGCTGGGTGGTCAGCTCGGAGAGTAGCTCGGAGAGTAGCTCGTCGAGTAGGTCGTTCTGATTTTACTATGAGAAGGTTTTGGGACCAGTTGACTGAAGAGACGTCATTTACACGGCGACCAGGCTCGGGACGCCCTCCATAGACCAGTCGTCGAGAAGACCGTCACATCATACGAAACGCACGCGTAGAGCCAACTTCCTAATTGGCCGCTATCCAGACAAAGGCAGCACCTTCACTACGGACTCCTGTGCCTTCCCGAACCATCGCAAGGCGCCTGGCAGAAAGACATCTGGTATCGCGGCGCCCATTACGTGTGCTGCCAATGACATCCACCCACTGACGCCTCCGTTTGGAGTGGAGTCGCGCACGACGGGATTGGACTGCAACGGAAAGGAACCAGGTTGTCTTCAGCGACGAGTCTAGATTCAATTTGAGCAGTGATGTCAATTGTGTTCGTGTGTGAAGGTTCCGTGGTGAACGCCTCAATCCTGCCTTCGCTTTACAGTGACACACCGCTCCCACAGCTGATGTTATGGTATGGGGTGCTGTTGCTTACGATACACGGTCAACCCTAATATTGATCAGTGCACAATGATAGCCCAGAGGTACGTCCAGGACATCATTCAGCCACATGCGTTGCCACTCGTCGCAGCGCTCCCAGGAGCCATTTTTCAGCAAGACAGTGCTCGGCCACATACAGCAAGGATGTCACATGCCTGCCTCCATCACATTACCACCCTTCCATGGCCTGCTCGATCACCAGATTTCTCACCAATCGAGCATATCTAGGATCATTTGGGACGGCAAGTTGGACACCCTACGAGTTTGGTTGAACTCGAGACGCGTTTACAGCAACTGTGGAATGAGATGTCTCAGGACATCATACGGAACCTGTATGCCTCAATGCCCGCTCGTATTGCATCGTGCATTCGCGCTAGAGGGGTCCAACAGAGTACTAAAATTTTCGATCATTTGTATTTTTTTCTGCAATAAATTATCCTTTTTCTTTGGTTTTCTACTCACTTACTTATATCACAATAGTTCTTACGCGTGTAAAATTTCGTTTCATTTGGACGTATTTTTCTTGGTGCGCAAATTTTTATGGCAATGAGTGTATATTTAATGTTATGTCTCTATATTAATGTTAGAAACAAATGAAGGCCTATAAATCATCAGACAGCCGGGATTTTTTTGGTCGAGTTTCTATAATGACGGGACCTTTCTGCTGCATTTGTGTATTATTTCACGATAGTGACGTCCTATGTCCACATTAATGTAAATGTTTAAGAGTGGATTGTAAATGTGGACAATAAAAATAATAACGAGTTTTTAGAAATTCATGGAAGCTACACACTTTTAAATTAAATAATGTACGTACCTATGAATCTCAAAAGAGAAAAAAAAACTTAAAAAGAAATAAATTATTGCATGACAAATGCTTTTAATAGTGGAAATTACGTCATATTTTAAAATGATACATTTAAAATGATTTTCATTCCTGAGAATTTAAATGTGACGTCACATGGAATAAAAGTAATATGGCTTGCAAATTTATTTGTATAATACATTACTTGAGGCAGAATAAATACAGGTAAATGTATTCGCAAAATACTTTGAATTAAAATTCGTTAAACACATATTAGAAAATTCGGATATTCTTATTAATCTTAAAAATTAATCTTAATATTCTTTAAAATATATGCAACGTAAAAAAAAAAAATAAAAATCTGCATGATTGTACATAAAAATCTGCATGATGGTGTATCAAAATACAGAAAAAGAATTCATGAATAAGCTATACTTACCTGTTTCTGAAAATATCCAAAACTCGATCAAAACATATAATATGAGCGCAAACATAATGGTTTTCAATACCGTGGTTTTTGACAGCTATTATGAAGCAGTCAGAGTTTTTAAACATCGAACCTAAAGGAAGAATATATTTTATAGCGTCTTTATAAAAGTCAGAAATTTAGCGACATTTTTAATGTACCATTTTCTATATGCTGATTTTCAGTGTGTAAATGATCTTACTTATCAACCTCACAGTCATCAGTTGTTACGACAATGATGGATGAGGCCATTGTAGAAGAAAAATGCCCTATTAAAACGGAGAAGCGTGGCAACGCAATTATAGAAGATTGCCGCCGATATGGTGATAACATCATTTAATCTTCCGTAATCTGGTAATATTTTTTAAATAGGGCACATTACCATATTTTCAGAGGCTGCGAAGTCTGAACGGGGGTTTGCGGGTGTAGCTCGCAGGGGACTGAGCCCCCTAGTAGTAATCTACAATTTTCCCTTCCGTTCTGCAGAAATGGAGTACATCAGTCAAAAATAACTTTCAAGACTACAAGAAAATCAATATCACAAATAAATTGAGATGCAGTTTCTAAACATTTCAAACATTTAAAATTACTTTTTTTCACCTTTATAAAGCGTCATAACGGTGTAAACAGTTAAAATGTGCAATGTTTAGAAGTTTAAAAAATTGCAGTAGAGAGTATCAGTATTTAACCGTACGATACATCTGCTTCGTTTCACGGCTGGCTTATGTAACGGAACATTATTTTTAAGGGCCAGCACTTTAATTGTTGCCCGAAAGAAATAGCATATCGTGAACTAATTAACATCGAATTTGACTTAACGAAATCGTTTACGTAACAAACATGTAATTCATGTCAGGACAGAAAAATATTGTTTAGCTCACAGACTTGAATCATCGTTCAAATATCGTCATCTCTTAAAACTCCGTCGTATCGTGCGCCAAGCAGTCGTTAATAATGCGGTTTACCCTCAAACATCTCCATTACGGATTGTTAACACGTTTTCCCTCAAAAAATATAAATAGTTCACAGTTTGTTTCCGGTCAATATACTATAACAAAATTAAGACTTTATATTAAAACACAAATTAAAACTATGTCTGCACATAAGAATAACTAGTATGTTGTGGCCATCGCAAAACTTTCTCCTACATAAATCACGACAATTGAATAATTTATACAGCACAAGAAATTACATCAATATAGCACAAATTCATATCAAATTATATTTGAATTTGAAGTTTCATAGAAATTCCTGCATTAGTTCTTGAGATAGAACTATAGCGGAAATTCTGAAAAATACAATATAGCAGCGCCACCTGTTGAGCTATTTGCACCAAAACTTAAACAGCACAATTCTCGTCTTAAGTGTGATTTTATCCATCAAAGGAACCAAAATTTATCGCGTATTAAGCGGGATCGCTTAATAACCGTTCAAACATGATATTTTTGCATTAGCGTTATGGGCGATGTTCGGGGGATCGGAAAAAATACGCGTAGTAAGCGGGATCATATATTAACCGTGAGCGTCTTAACCTTTTTCGACTGTACTTTTCCTGGCCGAAGCATTAAGGAAAACTTGGTGCTTTATTTATTTTTTTTTTTTTCAGGGAGATTTCAATTTTTACCTGTAGCACATTGCATTCACACATTTCTGTTAAAAGTTTATTTCAACAAATCTGGATATGTTTCTAAAAAGAAATTATGTTTTATACAGTTTTACACATTACTGTTAAATTTTTATTCAGATAGAATTTCTTTTAAGACTAAACAGATAATTGTGCGCCTGACATTCTTGATAGCACAACGCTATTTTAAATGAAACAGTCAACTAAAGTTGATTTCTAATCTTTAAAATTATCATCAGTTTAAAAAATGTATTAAAAATTCAGTAAAGGTATAATTTACATTTAGAGATTGAACATGTTTATTTCTGAAAATACTTCAAGGATTTGGAAATAGAATGTAGCTTGACTAAGACTATAACAAACACAAAACTTTAAAATAAATGCAATGCTAATACTAAATAATAAAAAAGCTTTGATTATTACTTAAAATCGAAGCTCATTTAGTATTGTTTAATATGAATCAAAACACCTGGCTTTAGAATTCACTTGTTATAAAATCTCGATAAATTAAATTTCTTGGAAATATATGAATAAGCCGATGAAATTTAATAATTTACAGGCAAACGAAATGTAAATTTTATTTTAAACTTGCGAAATATTTAAAATAGGGTATGGATTTCTTTCGGGGAGTTCATTAACACATATTAGTAACTAAAAATTTCTGTATCCCATTTTATTAAAATAAATCAAGTACTTGTATACAATCTAGATATATCGGCGGTATACCATGTCAAACTATCCAATGTGAAAACAGTGGGCTACTTTTTTTTCAATTCAGATCAATTGAGATTTCTTGATTGGCACCACTTTTCAGAAATAGTAAAATTCCCCTTGTTTTCACCTTAATTAATATGTCATTAAATAACGCGAATTTTGCTATTTCACAAAGTGGTGACAGTGAAGAAATCTGAATTTTAAGAAAGTCGCCCACTGTTTTTACTATGGATAGTTTGACATGGTACCGAAGTTATAAAAAAAAAAAATGTATCTGAAAATATGAAAAATTCTTATTTCAATTTTCACCCTAATTTTTAATACTAAAACACATTGCATCAACACATTTCCGTTACAAATTGCTTTCAACAGATCTAGACATGTTTTTCAAACGAACTATGATATTTTAGAGCATTTACACATTATGGTTAAATTTAGATTTCTTTAAAACGAAAGAAATAATTATCCATCTGACATTCTTAATAACACACCGAGATGCTGAATGGAACACGACTAAGCTTGATTTATAATCTTTAAAACTATCATTTCATTCTAATGAGACAGTCGATGACGATGTAAAACGAATTTTAAACATACAAAGTTAATTTCAGATTTTAAAATTAATGACCATTTGTAAAATAGGATTAATATACCAAATAATGCAACAAATAATTTAGAAATGAAATATAATTTAGATTCTAAACTTTATATATCCTGAAAGGCATATTACAATGTATAGTTAAATGTTGTAGCTTATTAGATGGAATAAATGAACATAAGATAAATCAAGATCAATAACATAAATATTTCACCAAGGCAAACAGGAAAAAATGTTTGAGTATGAATGAATTAAAAAGATAATTTAGAATATTGTGTTAAATTATTTTGAAAATTTATTTTAGATCCAAATACGAGGGTTTAACTTTTACTTGTCTCTGTACTTTAACCTCACAAAAATAACATGAAGTAGGAAAATATTAGCATTGTTCTTGCACAAAGTTATTTTATGAATGCCTACTTAATTATTTATTTGTTTGAAAAGATAGATGCATAATTACTGTAATTAGACGAGTTTTCACCAATCAAGTTTGAAAGCTTTATTTATATCATTTTAAATATTTAAATTATTAAATTATTTACGTAAAATAATGATAATGGAAATAAAATAAAAGGGTTTCTAATGAAATTAAATATTTCTGTGTACCTTCAATAGTAATGACAAAAGTTTCGACTAATTTATTTACTAAAAATTTCACAAAAATCCTACTCTGCGAACATTTGAAAGACTGAAAAGTTTCATTAATAAGAACAAACAAATTTCTTTACTGTAGACGGCAAGAATACTGATATAGAGACCGTGAAAATGAGATATAGCCATTTTGTTAATAAAATAGCCAGAAAAATGAAAAGTGAAAATTAATATTTTTCATTATCCGGGTATTAATCATTGCCAGCTACAGGTCATTCATTGAACAATTTATTTTTTGATTTTTATTGATTTTTAATTTGTTAATAACTACAATGAGGATTAATTATACAATGTTTTGCTTTATAATGTAAAACATGCAACAAAAAGCTAAGAGAAGAGTGTCTATCTTTAGTTTTAAAGGTTTTCCCTGTAGAATATTAATATGTCGAGGCACTATCGTTGAAAAAAGAGCTTCTTGATAAATTCTTTTATAGTAACTAGGGGATCGTACCCGGGCTTCCCGGGTTAGAGAATATAGGTTAAAACATTTTTTTTATGTGCAATAAATTTTTTAGATTGCCCACGTACATTAAAAAAACATTTCCGATATGGAAAATACGAATTATACAATCAAATAAATTTTTGAAATTTATCAAAAGCGATATTTTCTTATTAGCCGAATGCTAAGAGTTATTTGACAGAGATTTTGCTACTTATGGCATCCTTTTATATTCTGATAATTTCAGACCTTATACATGTCTGTTAAATTTGTGCTTTATTTATATTATTTTATTTATTCATAGGGAAGTTTTTTTTAAATGGATATCATCTGTAAGAAAATGATGAACTCTTTATTTTGTTTTAAGGGCAAACGGATTAATCTTTCGTAATCGAGCTCCGCGCGATAAGATTAATTAAAAAATATTTAATGCTTTAAAATTGATTTTAAAACCATAGACAATCAATAAACTGAGATGAAGTTTGCAAACAAATTCCATTTGAGAAAAAAAATCTATTTGGTGGTATAAAAGTTTTAATTGTACGATTCCAAATATGTTAGATTTGTGTTTTTACAATATTATTCTTTTATTTGTTATAAAAGAAGCATTAATTTCGTTAATTTGTCTTTCACAAATATGTTAGATTGGTGGTTTGTTTAATATTATTCTTTTATTTGTTTATAAAGGAAGTATTAATTTCGTTATGCAAATATAGTCAGCAACAAATGCTGAAAAATGTTTGTTGCTTTATGCGCAAAATGTTTATTGTTATTATGTATTGAAACCGGCACTTGATAAGATAAACTTAAAAAATTTTAGAAAATATAATACATCAGTCAATTACGATACAGTTTTTAAGCAAACTGCATTTCAAAGTAAATTTTTTCTCTATGCGACGAAAATTAAAATTGTACGATGGTCAGAAGATTAAAAAATTGCAGTAGCGAAAATTTCAAGACCGAAATTTGATCGTGAAGTGTTGCCATTCGCAAAATGACGTCAGCGTTACGCACAGATACGTTTTTTTCTTTATAATATAGATACTTAATCAGTAAAATATAATAAAGATCAGTTATTAGGATGTGGTTATCAATTGAGGCTCTTATTCTCGGTATTCCTGAATGATAAATAGCAATTTTCACCTTCTCAAAATTTGCATACGCACTTCTCAGATCCATATTCATCATTTACAAAAAAATTTATTTTGTTTGATCATTTAAAAATCATTTTAACTCAAAACTTGAAGTCACGATTGTCAGCAACATCTTTTATGCGAACAGACGCACTCTTTACTTGATATTCTAATTTCAATTCCGGAGAGTAAAAATTTCCGTAATTTATTTTTTTTAGACGCATTTGTGTCACATCTTTAGTTTTATCTAAAAAAATGATCGTTTTCTTGTAAATATGATTTCATTTTCGCTTAAATAAGCATTTCGCCTAGTGTCTGAAACTTAGTATCAGTACACATGCAGAAGGAAAAACAATACAGAAAATTTATGAGGAAAAATGCGTGTTTTCAAAAGCAGTATGTCATTTTCCGTTATTATGCTCCTAATATAATATTCTGCTCCTAAAGTGATTTTGCGACACTAAACCCTATACAAAAATTTTTTATCAACAATTTTGCATTTTTATTAGAAAATATTATGAACAAAGATAAAAATACCTCATTATTTCTCTCTTGTCTGCAATGTAAAATATTGCGTTTTATCAGTGTGTGATTTCGATTAAATTATTTTCAAAAGCGAAGCATTTTCACCTGTGTCGAATTTCAAAGCAGCTGGGCTGTGAAAATGACGGACTTCTACAAAACATAATTCAGGTTTAAGAATTAAAATACATGCTTTTTTATAAAATGACGTCATTTGCATCCGCTAAAGCAAACCACTTTTTCAATCCAGACATAAACTTCGTCTACAGAAAACTATGCATACGACGTCATTATCACGGAATAACAGACACTATTCTTAACATAGCCCATACTTTAATTTCAACTTTTTTTTTTCAGTTTTTATGAATAAATGGCAACAAAAAGATACAATATCTCCTATTTTTGACTATTTTCCGTTTACTTTCAATGACTTTCAATAGAAATAGGGTACTTTTGTTGCCACAATAAGAAAAATGGTATTAAAAACTACAAAAAAATTAATATCTCAAAAATAAATTGAGATACAGCTTTCAAACAAATTGTATCATGGAAGACGGTAGTATTCCGAGTGACGTAGCCTTAAGCCTAAAATCGTATCGTATCGTATCGCAGAATTCGTAGATGGCGGAACTCATATATACAGCTAACTCGACATCAAAGAAAATGCGAAAAGCCGCCTGTTAATAACTCATCAAATATAGGTCCTATTGTTCTGATTTTTTTAAAACAGTCTTATATCTGCAGTCTAATCCTATTCTGAATTTTTTACAATTCTACGTGCAGTATATTTTCAGATCTGTAAACCCATTTTGAAAGCAATTTCGATGGTGTAAGTTTGTCTTTTTTTTTTCTCCGAAACGGTCTAGATTTTTTAAAAAACATTAATATATAAAATGAATCTGTTTTTGACGAAGTGGATAAGACTAACCTAGTATCTAGGAAAACTCTTAATTTTTATATAATCCGCATGAAAAAATGGACTTCTTAGGATCGCGGATTACATGTTATTCTATGGGCTAGCAGACAGAACGTTGCACATCGGTTCTGCGCGGTTTAGGTCACAGTTAAAAATCTGAATATTGGCAATAAATCTTTTTTTAAACTACGAAAACAGTTTATTATGTGCTTTAAAATACTTAGACTGATTTTTTAAAATGGAGCAGTATTTTGTAATTATAGGTATTTTATTTCATTGTTATTCATAGTAAGTAAACATTTTTTAATGAGAAAATATTTCACATTAAAAAAAAAAATTATCGTATCGAAATTCGATATTTATCGAAAATTCTCGTATCGGAATGAAAATTCATCGCGTTCGCCATAAGACTTCGCCATGTATCACTACGCGATACGCGAAGTTGACTGAAGAAATAAGAAATATCAAAGATCTTGAAATGGTATTCCAAGGGGAGAAAGTGAGTACAATTTCTAATTATCCAGACAGCATTCTTTGCAACCGATCCTTTCTAATCAGTATAATGTTCTGAATTGTTTTTATTTTCAACAATACTTATAACTGTTTTCCTTACAAAATAACGTTCATGTGTGTCATAGGTATTTCTTGTGATATGTGAGTGTAATACAGATAGATTACTAATTTAATTTTGAGTTTTCTTTTAAAGAAATGAAACAAAATCTTTCATTTTTAAAGAACGCACAATTTAAATAAAAGGTATGACGAAATCAAAATTAAGATTTCCAATCCCGTTTATAAAATGATTCATTTGCGAATCGTTTCTAATAATATTATAAACGAAAATTGACTTAAAATGACATCTTTCGTTTATTTATTTATTTATTTTTTTTATAACTCTTTTCAGCTTCAAAAATTAAAGCATCGTAGTGTTTTATTTTTGTTAAATTTAACCTAAGGGGGAAGAAAATTCTTATTGCCGTTTATCTCTGTAACAAAAAAAAAAAAAAAAAAAAAAAAAAAAACAAACACCTGAAGCATTTCTTTTAGGCTAATTGATTACAGCCATGGGTGCAAGACCTTCAGTCTCAGGACTGATTTCAGTCTTGGACATATTTTTGACTGATAGTAAATTCTACTTTATATACTTAAATTATCACGATTAGCTCAAAATGAACCATTTTATCCTGACTGGTTGTTTTGAGCTCCTAAAAGTAAAAATTTTCATCATGATACTTTTCCTTATTTAGTAATTAAAGTTTATAGATAAATAAGATAAAACAGCTTTTTTGCAAAAGTAAGATACTTGTTTTTGTTTAATTTTAAAGTTAATATGCTTAAAAGAAAGCTTTAAATAATTTACTTTTAAAAAAATATAAAAGTAGCCAGCTCCCTTATATGGTATTTGTGGTAATGAAGTATTATTGTAAATAAGAACAATTCAGAACATGTTACTATTTTTAAAAAATTGGTTTCACAAAATTTCATTAGCAGCTGCATTGTAGCTGTCATGATAATTAGACTTTGTATAAACTAATAAAGTGATTACTCAGCAACCATTTCAATTAATATATTAATCTGACTCGCATCTTAAATTAAATATTAAGTTTTTATTCTGCTTTCATTAAACCATTCACTATTCTGTAACATTCCGCATATTCCGACTACAAAAACTCTTTTTATCAATTCCACCTGTACACTGGAGGGTTGCCGTGCCACTTACAGAGTAGCGCGTTTATCGCCTCGTTGTGCAATAACATTTGAAAGATCACCACACTAACATAACAAGTTGGAAATTGCTCGTCAAACGTGGCAAATGAGGTGCGTTCGTACTATAACTAGTTTTAAAATTATTTTTTGCACCCCATATTGTACTGAATGTATAATTTTTTGCACTTCATAACGTGCATAGTCTGATACATCATTAAAATGCACTTCCAATAATTTTTTCGGAACACTTTTGACTGTCCCTGTAATTAAACTATACATCCGATTTTCCTAAAATTTGAAATAGCTAAACAAAATTTTGCAACAATTATATCTTTAAAATTTCAGACCATTCGGAAAGCTGTAATGTCATTAAAATGCACTTGCAATAATTTTTCCCATTGGCCGTAATGTAAAGAAAAACTTTTGGCTGTCCCTGTAATTAAACTATACATCCGATTTTCCTAAAATTTGAAATGGCTCGACAAAATTTTGCAACAATTATATCTTTAAAATTTCAGATCATTCGGAAGGCTCTAATATCATTAAAATCCACTTGCAATAATTTTTCCCATTGGCCGTAATGTAAAGAAAAACTTTTGACTGTCCCTGTAATTAAACTATACATCCGATTTTCATAAAATTTGAAATGGCTCGACAAAATTTTGCAACAATCACATATTTGAAATTTCAGACTATTCGGTTGGGTAGTTTTTGCTCTGTTACATGCGGACAGACGGACGGACTGAACGACGACTATAGGTGCTACGTATTTATATAATTACGAACGCACCTAAAAAAGTAGCAATAAAAGAAAAACAAAATTAATCCGTTGATTGTAAAAAACCCTCTCCATTCTCGGTCGGGGGAGGAACATCACAAGAAAAAATAACCTCGCGAAATTTGACAGTATGTCATGAGGGGGGGGGGGGATCCAAAACTTCATGAAAATAGTTGTAACTTTTCTAATAAATATGTTTCATATAACATATGGTAGTAATAATCAGTATATCTGATGAAAATACAAGTAATTTTTTAAAATAAACTATTTAATGATTTTTTTTTTATCCCTATTACTGTATTTGATTAATAGTAGTTCAAGAGCCATAATTTTATATTGTAAGATCCTTAAAAGCACTCTGCAAGCAGTCCTTGTTCAATCACAAAAGACTGCCACTAAAAAAGTTTAATGCAGAAGATGTAATGTATTTCTCAGATATAAACAATGAATTTTTCAGCTAAGAAGCACATGTATTTTACAAATATTGCTATTTCTTGGAACACTAAATATGATACATTATCGCCTTTAACACATTATTTTGGAGTAATGAAAACACTGTTATTATATTAAAATTTTTTGTAAATGAGTGTTATAATCAGAGCAGCTCATGACAGGTTTTTCTTGCAGCACTAAAATGCATGCTTTCCAAAAGTTTTTAGTTTTTGCCTTATTTAATGGAAGAAAATTCTGCTAAAAATAAGGCAAAGATTTCATTATTAAAAATACTGAAAAAGAATAAATTGGCCAGCCATGCATTTAGTGTTCCCAAAACTGTCAGTCATGATTTACCACTGTTTATAATGAATTTGCCCAGGCATATTTGGATGTTATATTTCAAGGTAATATCTTTAAGGTAATTTAATAATGTGTGATCTATACCTATTATATAAAATATCATAATTTGAACATTTTCTGGTTCCAAGGAATGTAATTTAAAGCATGTATACGAAGTAAATTTAATGATGTATGAAATATGATCTATATAATGCAAAATTCTATAATACGCACAACTTCTCATACCAAGGTGTGCATTATAAAGATCTTCTACTGTATTCATATGTAGTTCACACATCAAAAACCTTAAAGATTTAGTATCTGTAACAAGAGGACATTATTACAACTTTATATTTTTACTTTCTTCTATCTTCAATAGAAGAAAGTATTGTAATCGAAATTTTTTTCGACTTCCGGTTTTCGACGGATTTGCATGTTTTAGGGGTCAGAGATTCCAAAAAACATGTTTATAGAAAATGTCTGTCTGTCTGTGTGTCCGTCTGTCCGTCTGTCCGTCCGTCCGTCTGTCCGTCTGTCCGTCTGTCTGTCGCCATTGTACCATGAAAAAGTGTATGAAGTTATGTATAGAATTAAACCAAAATTTTATTATAAGTTTTTGGCTATGGCAAGCAGGTCCTCCCGGAATTTGGAAAAAATTCGCCGGTAGGGGGCGCTGATATAACAATTTTTGTGCGATTTTGAATATTGTACCATCCAAAAGTGTATGGAGTTATGCATAGAATTGAACCAAATTTTTAGATTAAGTTTTTGGATATGACAAGCAGGTCCTCCCTGAATTTGGAAAAAATTCGCCGGTAGGGGGCGCTGTAAATGCGTTTTTTGTGCGATTTTGAATATTGTACCATCGAAAAGTGTATGAAGTTATACATAGAATTGAACCAAATTTTTATTTTAAGTTTTTGGCTATGGTAAGCAGGTCCTCCCTGAATTTGGAAAAAATTCGCCGGTAGGGGGCGCTATAATAGCGATTTTTGTGTGATTTTGAATATTGTACCGTCCAAAAGTGTATGAAGTTATGCATAGAATTAAACCAAATTTTTATTTTAAGTTTCTGGCTATAGCAAGCAGGTGCTCCCTGAATTTGGAAAAAATTCGCCGGTAGGGGGCGCTGTAATAGCGATTTTTGTGCGATTTTGAATATTGTACCGTCCAAAAGTGTATGAAGTTATGCATAGAATTAAACCAAATTTTTATTTTAAGTTTTTAGATATAGCAAGCAGGTTCTCCATGAATTTGCAAAAAGTTCGCCGTTAGGGGGCGCTGTAATAGCGATTTTTGTGCAATTTTGAATATTGCACCATCGAAAAGTGGATGAAGTTATGCATAGAATTGAACCAAAAAAAAAATTTAAGTTCTTGGCTATGGCAAGGTTGTCCTCCCTTAATTTGTAAAAAAATCGCTCGTAGAGGGCGCTGTAATAGCGATTTTTGTACAATTTTTGTGCCATTTTGAATATTGTACCGCCGAAAAGTGTATGATGTTATGCATAGAATTGAACCAAATTTTATGTGTTTATTTTTGGTCATGTCACGAAGGTCCTCCCTGAATTTGGAAAGATTCTGCCGGAAGGGGGCACTATAATTACGATGTCTGTACCATTTTCATTATTGTACCATCGAAAAGTGTATGAAGTTATCCATATAATTGAACCAAATTTTTTGTGCATGTTTCTGGCTATGGCAAACAAGTCCTCCCTGAACTCGAAAAAATTTCGAAAGAAGGGGGAGCTATAATTCCGACCTCTGAGCCATTTTCATTATTGTACCATCGAACAGCGTATAAAATTATGCATACAATTGAACCAAAATGTTTGTGCTTGTTTTTGGCTTTGGCCAACAGGTTCTCCTTGAATTTGGAAATATTACGCGGTAAAGGGGCTCCGTGCTAGTGATTTTTGTATACTTTTCTTGATTTTTCGTATTTCTATTGTGCATTGGCGGCTCATGCAGCGTCGGGAACTCGCTTCCTGCTATGCCGGCTATTCGCAAACAGCTGATAACGACAGAATAAGGAAAAATTAATAATTTTAACAATTATCATGATATAGATTAACACGTTTTTAGTCCGTTTAATTGACTTGAGCAGAAATTTAAGATGAAAATCAAAGTTGGTATAGTATTGAACTAATAATATTGAAGTATTAACATGTGTAACTAGGTTTTGAAATATTAAGATGTATAAGATAGAAGAAAGTTTTGGGATTGGCACATCCAACTAGTTTTCATTCTGTAGCACAAATTACTCAGCTTAGAATTTGCCAATCAAAACATTGCCATCTTGATTTTTTTCCACTGTCTTTATTTACCTCAGAAGTGATTAAGATTTTTTTATATTGTAAATCCTAAAGGTTATTTATAATAGCAAAAAAGCATCTTTAAGCCCTTGGGAATGAGAGACCGGTAAGGTGAGGTAAGGCGACCGTTAAGGTAACCACTTAAGGTGTTCAGAATCCTTCATTATTCTCACCACTTATTTTTAATTGTAAAGTTTACCTTCTTTAATGGGAGCATTTCTGTGATTCAATTACAGAAAATTTTCTGTTTTTAAAAACCTGTAGTAAAAGGTTAAAAATTAACCAAAGGGCTCTTGTCGTGAAGGGGTTAAACATCTTGAATTACAGTGAACTTTAATAACCCTTGGCTTTAATTGCCAGTACTCTTCAAATTGAGCTATCTGTACCCCAGATAGCTCAATAGTATCTGCTATCCCAGCCAACACAATATTCGCTCAGAACAACTATTATCATGACATCAATTGATTGTGTGAAAAATAATTAAAAGTGTACATGATTATATATTTTATTATTAAGCAAAAGACTTTGCAGATCCGATTTTCTAAAAAGCTTTAAAGATTGAAATCTCTAGGATGGAGTGGGAAAGTGGTAATTTTTGAGGAATAGGAGGATAATTTATATAGAAGAATTTTCTGTATAAAAATAAAGATTTAATTTTTTTTTAATGTTGGGGAGTAGGGGGAGGGAGAAGAGGTGAAATGTACAGTCGTGGGAAAAAAAAAAAGTAAACACCCTCTACTAACTCCTTAGCAAATTATTATCGTAGACAAAAGTTATTGGTACCGAACGATTGGAAATAAAGTTTATTTTTAAATGATGTATATAAAATTTGCTTAGGGTGCCATCTACATATTAAAACAAATCCAAACTTCATTTTTTTCAATGGCAATACCCAATATTAACGAGATATTTCAAATCTTCGGTTCAAACTATGCCTAGGCACCAAATTTCAAGTAATTTGAATAATAAGTTTTTGAATTATAAACATTCAAAATTTAGTGCTTCTAATGTTAAATTATATTTTCATATTTTTATTCATATCTCCTGAAATTATGCTTTTAATGTGCTAATTGTTTGTGTAGCAGTAATACTAACATACCCAAACATAAATACGTTGAATTTGCAATTTTTATAATTTTATGATATGAATTATGAAATTAATATTCGAAAAAATTATGAATTGTAACCTAAAATTTTTTTGATGGATTTAGATTTATTAAGTCCTGCTTTATGGAAATCCAAAATTTTTACATTTTTCTTCCAAATAGTTTTCAAATTATGCTTAAAAAACGGCAAAATTATGGTTTAAGGGGCAGTCTATGATAGAAGTGACTAGATATTTTGAAATGTCTTACGCTGTCCTGTAATCTAGCAGACTTCATTGACTGCTTAAGTGACGCTTAAGGTGCCTTGATCAAGAAGGGGGCTCTCTCGGTTAACAATCGAGTACCGAACTTCAATTTGGATACAGCCCTTAAAATAAGCTTGTTTTAAAATAATTAATTTCTCGGGAACTTATAGTACGAATTGCATAAAAATTTGTTTTTAGGCTAATTAAATGGTGTAGAATTCATTTCTGCTGTAAAAAATTGTGTACTGCTATTGAAAAAAACAAAGTTATGGTTCGTTTTAATATGTAGATAACACCTTAAGCAAATTTTATATACATTTAAAAGTAGACTTTATTTCCAATCGTTCGGTACCAGTAACTTTCTTCTACGGTAATTTGTTGAGGAGTTAGTAGGGGGTGTTTACTTTTTTATCCCATGACTGTACGTTAGGGAAGTTAGTGCTTATTTATTTATTTATGTTAGTGAGCAACAAATGTTGCAGATTTTTTTTTTTTTTTTTTTTTCAAACTAATTTTTGAAAGATTTTATTATTTAGGTAAGCTGGAGAGGTAGGTGCAAAAGCAGAAGTGGAATCTTCGGAGCTCAGGGGATTATTTTATATGATTTATTATTATTGTTAATAAAGAATTTTAAATAGGGATGGTGAAAGATTGTTTTATATAAAATTAAAGAATGTTTAATTTTTTTGCACTAGGAATGAGAAAAGGGAGAAGCAGAAATTTGTAGTTTTGGATTTAATATAAATGTATGGAATTACTTTTATAAGTGAGCGATGATTGTTATATATATATATATAAAGGTTTAAAGAGTAATATTTCTTGCTATTTTTCTTAACAAAGTGATTTTTTTATATAGTAAAATTTAACATAGCTTTTTATATCTCTGAAGCAAACCAACAGAAATACCCTCTAAACATGCATGTTGTACATTACTTCCATATCTTACCAAAGAGTTCTTATAAAAATCTCATTGCACGGTGCTCTTTAAAATTGAAGTATGGCCATCCTTTTTTGTGGGGAGGGAGGGGGAGAGATTGAAGGTGAATTGAAATCCTGACTATGAATTCTTTGTATTGGTCTTTAATTTTTTTTGTGTGTGTTTATTGTTTTATTTATTTTTTTCAATAACCTCAAAAAAGTAATGATATCAATACAAAAACCCTTAACGGGTTAAAAGTTTGTGACGCAGCACTTTATCTTATGCTCTAAGAATTTTAAATATGGAACTTAAAAATAATGATATCAAATTTTGAGTGACGCTATGCTATTAATTATAATCTCTCTATATATTATTTATTTCATCTTTTTATTTTTTTATAATCGCATGTGCAAAAATTATGTTCAATTTAAAAAAATGTATAAAAGTTTATTCATTGATGCTTTAACATTTACACCTCTCATAAATTCCAAGTATGAGTTTTAAAAGATATGATATCAAAATTTTAGTGACGCTTTGATGTGGCTTTAAACGATTTGTTTTAAAATTAAATTTAAATTATTTTTGTTTTGGCTAAGATATATTCACACATCTAAATAATAGTTTTAATTTTCCAATATACTTTAAATATGTCACTTTCACTGAATTTATATAATGCATTTAAATGTATTTATTTGAATAAATTGATTTATCCTTTGTCCAATGCTATTAAAAATTTAAAATAAGATTTGCGTAAATAATTTTTTTGCGTCATTGTATCCAAACTAAGGGAAATGTATTCAAATGGATACTATGAGGCAAAAAAATGATTTACGCAAATCTTATTTTAAATTTTTAATAGCATTGGACAAAGGATAAATCAATTTATTCAAATAAATACATTTAAATGCATTATATAAATTCAGTGAAAGTGACATATTTAAAGTATATTGGAAAATTAAAACTATTATTTAGATGTGTGAATATATCTTAGCCAAAACAAAAATAATTTAAATTTAATTTTAAAACAAATCGTTTAAAGCCACATCAAAGCGTCACTAAAATTTTGATATCATATCTTTTAAAACTCATACTTGGAATTTATGAGAGGTGTAAATGTTAAAGCATCAATGAATAAACTTTTATACATTTTTTTAAATTGAACATAATTTTTGCACATGCGATTATAAAAAAATAAAAAGATGAAATAAATAATATATAGAGAGATTATAATTAATAGCATAGCGTCACTCAAAATTTGATATCATTATTTTTAAGTTCCATATTTAAAATTCTTAGAGCATAAGATAAAGTGCTGCGTCACAAACTTTTAACCCGTTAAGGGTTTTTGTATTGATTTAAAAGTACATATTTTTCCTTATACGACGGGGTAAAAATTTAAAATGTGCGATGTTTAGAAGTTTAAAAATTTGCAGTAGCGAAAATTGAGAAACAAAATTTTATTTCAAATTTCAAAGTGTTGCCATTCGCAAAATGACGTATGCGTTACGCACAGATATGTTTGTCTTTTATAATATAGATATAGCCAAAATTGTCGGGTGCTTAACAACATGTTCCCGCCCCTTCCTAGCTTAATTTAATAGTTTCATTGATTACGCAAATAGTTTTCTTTTATTCAAATGAAAAAAAAAAAAAACTTTTATTAATGAGAAATATTTTTTTCAAAGTATAGAGAGGGAAAATGTCAAAATTTGTCAAATATTTATTTCGTAAATTCTGGAAATAAATAATAATGCACATTTATTTACATCAGTTGCAAAAACAATTGTTCTTAAACTTTCTTATAATGAAATAAAGGACTAAATTGCTCTTTATCCTATTACAACATTTGTTTTTATTCGATAATGAGATACTTTTACTTTAATCCGATTCTTACTTCATTCTGTTTATTGCAATTTAACTTTCTCCCTTTGATAGTAGAAGTTAATATATAATCATTTAAAAGCGATTACACAGAGAGCGTTTCTACTATCGGGAATCTATTTTCAGTTTTAGCTTCTGTTGTTTTAGTGGCAAGAAGAATAGATTTTAAAAGTTCGTATATATATATATATATATATATATATATATAGAGAGAGAGAGAGAGAGAGAGAGAGAGATAATAATGGAGAGTGAGTTTATTTTATTAAAAACACGAGTTTCCAAACGCTATTTCTATAAACAGAAAATAAAATTAAAAGTGTCACGGCAGTATGGCGTGTAAGTAAAAGTAGCTTTGATTTGTGATAACACGGAAAAATAAGTATTTTATAAGATATTTAAATTATCTTTCTTAAAACATATAAGTTACTGTATTGAACTCTCTTTAGCATACATTTCCTCTTTAATTTCTATTATTATTTAAAGTTAACTTTATATTTTTTAATACAGTAGAACCTCGATTACCCGAAGTAATTTAGACCGACCATCTTTCGGATAATCAAAATGTTCGGATAATCGAGAATGCTTCTATTTTAAGATTAAGGAGAAATATATGCAATATTTCTTATTATGGTAACAAGTGCTTAATAAAAATAAAGCAATAGCAAAAAAGAAACAAGTTGGAAATTGCTCGTCAAACGTGGCAAATGAGGTGCGTTCGTACTATAACTAGTTTTATAATTATTTTTTGCACCCCATATTGTACTGAATGTGTTTTTACTTGCAATTCATAAGTGCATAGTCTGTAACATCATTAAAATGAACTTGCAATAATTTTTTCCCATTCCCCTTAATGTAACGGAAAACTTTTGACTGTCCCTGTAATTAAGCTATACTTCCGATTTTCATGAAATTTGAAATGGCTCGACAAAATTTTGCAGCAATTATATATTTAAAATTTCAGCCCATTCGGAAAGCGGTAACATCATTAAAATACACTTGCAATAATTTTTCCCTTTGGCTTTAATGTAAAGAAAAACTTTTGACTGTCCCTGTAATTAAACTATACATCCGATTTTCATAAAATTTGAAATGGCTAGACAAAATGTCGCAATAATTATATGTTTAAAATTTGAGACCATTCGGAAAGCTTTAGCATCATTAAAATGCACGTGCAATAATTTTTCCCATTGGCCGTAATGTAAAGAAAAACTTTTGACTGTCCCTGTAATTTAACTATACATCCGATTTTCATAAAATTTGAAATGGCTCGACAAAATTTTACAACAATCATATATTTAAAATTTCAGACCATTCGGTTGGGTAGTTTTTGCTCTATTATATGCGGGCGGACGGACGGACAGACAGACGGACTGAACGACGACTATAGGTGCTACGTATTTATATAATTACGAACGCACCTATCAAGAATAAATTACCTGAATTTTAATTTTGAAATTAAGTACCTTTTACACATATCACAAGGGTTTGAAAAAATGTTTGTTTGTCGCAGTTTCAATTGCTTTTGCTTTGAAACTCTATCATTGAGTTTTCTAATATTATTAGTTCACTACAATCAGTCTTTCTGCTGCTCCAGCCGTTCCAAAACTTTTGAAAACTATTCAAAAGCTTCAGAATTGCTAATTTGTTTGTTTTCTTTCTTCCACTCCGCAGCTTACGGGAGCTCGAGTTAAATTCAAAGGAACTCTAAGAAAGGGGATCGAAAATATTTATATGTATTTGTAATTCGGAAAGGAACACTTGCACACAAGGAATATAACACACTACTCTTAAGCTAAAATTATTTCATTAACTCTATAAAAAAATATATTTTCGTAAAAAAATAAAAAAATTGAATTTTTAATGGATAAAAATAGTCATAACTAGAAATATTAACATTGTAAATGCTTAAAAGTAGATCATTTTAAACACACATATGTGTTTAGTATATTTACCAAATTCCTTGACAATCCATACATACTTTCTCAAGATATCATGCGCACAATGACTTATGGGGTAAAAAAAGAGCCATTTTGATTTCAACAATACACAAATTCTGTAAAGGGTTAATAAATTTCTAATGGTAGCATATTACAAAGCACAATCTGTTTAATCAATATCCAAAAGTTCATGTTTATACCTAAAAAAGGTTTCGAAGATAGACTAATTCAAACTTTTAAGTTTAAGTTTTGAAGTTTTTTGATAAGAAGTTGTTTGAAGTTGTTTGAAGTTTTTTGTTAACTTTCGACGCGTTTAAAAGGTACTAGACCCCTTAAATCTAATTTTATATTTTCTTATATTAGTCTTAATAATTTATATTAATATTAATGAAATTTTATGTTTTACAATTTTTTATCATTAAAAATTTATGAGAAGTTTCATAACTACGGTTATACCATTTCCAATGGCTCCATAAATTAGAAAGACGCCTATCTTTAGACCATCCGTAAAGATGAGGTCAGATAAGGAGCGCCTCAAAACAAACTGTCTTGGCTGTTTAGCTCTTTTTACTAAGGCGAAGAATTATGATTTATAAATTGTGGTATATTAGCTTAAATATGTATAAAAAACCGTCGTCCAAAAGAAAATATCATACAATGCAGGTTTAATGGCACATTTATGTTTTGGAAGAAAACAGGGGCAGCTGACAATTCTGTTCAAAAAGGACAGTTGAGGTCGAAAGGTGTGACATTGGAGAATGACGCGCGCAATGTCTCAGAATATTTTTTTTCTTTCTGATTCGAACAGCGAATAATGGGGTGCTCCTACACTATATCTTGTCTATACTTTACTGTACTTGTCTATACACTATATGATGGGCACCAATTCAATCTAATTCGAAATTACCATGGCGTTCGGGGTCATAGAATGTTTACCAATACCCCACTTTTTAAAAATATAAATGACAAATCAGCATTATGCCAAGAAATACAAGAATTATTATCAAAATTATTTGCATAGCGTTTCATTTACCTTCAACTGAAACCCTTTATTAATGAGTAAATTTACAAAATAATCTGTTTTGACCTTTAATTTGAAATATGCAAAGTGAATTTTAATAAGTCTACTTGATTCTGGTTTTAGTGTAAAAATAGAAAATGCTGTTCTTCAAACTTTATGCTTTAACACTTTATGTACTGAATTATGAATTCATGAAAATCTTTTCTTCTAAAACATTTTTCGTGAATTATTTAAACTACATTAGAAGATTCACATACATATTTAATAAATTTTAGAAGGATTTTAGAAGGATTAATTAAATTTTAATTTATAGAGATTTTGTACAATAATTATAACCTCACTCAAATCATTTATTTTAAATGTTTTTCTTAGTATTTTGTAGAATTAGGAAATGTATAAATACAAATGTTCTTACAATAGAAATATAGAAATATTTCCGAATTGAAAATCTCCCCCCCCCCTCCCAACGCCAAGAAAACTGAAAAGATGCAAAGGCAAAAGAAATGATCCTTTTAAAAATATTTTTGTTTTGTGTACCCAATAATGCTTTTGTAACAAGATAAAGTAATGCATCTATAACTCATTCTAAACTATATTACAACTAATCGATATATTAAATGAATTTTATGAGTAGTTATTTTAATGGTACTTATAAGTGCCGTCAGTAGATAAAGGGTTAAATGCTATTCATTCAACGGTATAGATAATTCTACTAGTTATATACGATACAGACATCATAACCTTAGAAAATATGATATTATTATTCAATATTTTATTTTCGTCTACGATAATAAATAAAACATGCAGTGCTCTTAGCAGGTTTTATTATTTAGTTGTGTGTGCCCGTTAGTTACTGGGAGTTGGGGGCAAGTAATATCCTTAAATTTGTAAGTATAATTCTGATAATTTATGTCTTTTTCTATTAAGTATTCAATTAAACTTAATCCTCTTTCTCTTTTGTAATACCCTATTCAGAATTTATTCAAAATTATTAATTCAATTTTTTCTTAAGTGAAATTTAAATTCTTCAAACCATTAAAAAAAATCTAAATTGTGCTACGAATTTCATTCGAATGTACATTTCCCCCTATTTATTGATGTAAAAGTTTAAATTATGCTATATTTAGAATTTTTGTATGGGACATAAAATAAGCAATCGTTTTTGTTAATAAAGAATGATATAGGACTTTGTCTCTAATAATAAAATAGTTTTCTGTGCAACATAAAATTAACTATAAAAATATATTTTTTAAAGGTTTGAGTGGCCTCATTATTTTTGTTCTTTTCTTTCTTTCTAACCGATGGCCAAGCCCCTACCTTCCCTGTTGCCCAGCTTAACGGGTTTAGTACCTGGCATCGGGGCGAGTGACCGCCTAATCGCCGCGAAGCGTCAATAAACCTGGCATCGTTGCCTCGATCATCATCCTATCTGCAACGCCTACTGCTCGTTTGTGTAAACTTTGTTTTGCCGGTTACTTAACGTTATATCCTATCGTTTGGCAACCGCACATTGCTACTTAAGTTGGTCTCGTAATTTAGAACTTTTATCAGATGACGAGACCTTCACCTGGCAAGGCACTTCCAGAGGTATAATTCACAGGTATCTTGGAGGACTTTGCACCCACGACGGATTTTACATGCACCAGGTGCCATTAGCGTACATGACGGAATTTTAGCCGGCAGATAGCCTGGGTCCTGCGACCAACGGCTACGAGTATGATGCTCTACCAGCTTGGCCGCCGCTGACCGATCTAATTGGGATAGCTTGGAATTTTTGAAGCCTAATTGTTGATGCATACTTGTCAAATGAAAATGATTATTATTATTTATTTATTTATTTATTTTATTTTTTTTTATTTTATTTTTTTTTTGGGGGGGGGGGGGGGTAGAGAAAACAATGAATGGGGCTCCGCAGATAGACAAATTGCACCAACTGTTAATTTTTTGAGCCGAATGGATAGGCAGACTTAACGTTGCAAGGGACATAAGACTATGCCTTTCTACCGTACCCCACCGGGTAAAAACTGGCTCTCTGGGCTTTGACATTGGAGCGGGTCCGGTAGCTCCTGCAGAAAGCGCATACATAAAAAGAGGCATTGTCAAAAAAAAAAAAAAAAAAAAAAAAAAAAAGACAAAAAATAATACTTTTTTTTCCGCATGAAGAGGATTCTTCATACGCTGCCCCGAAATACGTATCATAATGATAATTCAACATGAGCATTTTCCCCCTTTTTTAAATATTTATAACCTGAAACAGACAGATTGTTAGTATGAAGTGGGGTGTCCCGCTGAAAATCGATGTGTTTTTTTTTTTTTTTTTTTTTTTTCCACCTACTGTGATATTATGTCTATGTTTTCAATTAGCCATATTTCAGGACTAGGAGCCGACATACTTTTTATTCCAGTAATCGTTCCCTTTTGCTTAAAAGAAAATATTTCAGTCATGTTTTGTGCGCTTTTCGGTAATATACAAATAATTGATTTCGATTCAGTTCCGATTGGAAGACTTTATTTCAATAAAGTAGTCAAAAATGTACAGTGAAGCTGATACAAAATACTATGATACAAAAGTATGAAATTCATATAATTTTTATGTCCTAGCCGAATAATTATTGTTCTATGGCACTCATGTACAAACGAAAATTCCTCAGGAAAGCGTAAAATTAAAATTTCGTAGTCATTATACATATACAACTATTTTTTGTTTATTCGTTGTGATAAATAAAATAATGCCGAACGTGTATAGACTATTAAAAATACGAGGTGGAACCCGCCGAAATTCGAAGAAGGAAAATGTTTCAAAAGGAACTGTTTCATTGTTTTATCTAGACACACGGCAGTGTGTCAGCCAAGTTCGCCTGACATAGCCGTGTGTTATTTACACGAACCATTTCGAGCTGTTTTCATCTAATTTCAATGCTCTACAACTGAAAATCTATGAGACCTACGTACTTGTTATACGAAATGTGTAGTAAGGCCACCCTAATTACCTAAAATCCAAAATTTTATAAATAACGCATGATTAGTTTACGAGATAATGACATCTGAAAATGTCTGATATCCGATAATTTTACCACTGACTGACTGACTGACTGACTGACTCACTCATCAAAAAGATCTCGTATATCTACTGCAGCTACAGACTTCAAATTTGGTGCGAAGTCCGTTTACACTATAAAACTAAGGAAAAAAATAAAAAAATTGTGAAAATCGATTAATTACCCACCTGGGGGTGCCCATTTTTACTTTACCATTGCGTCTATTAGGCGAAATTTTAATTTGCCGTAGGAGGGGACGCTGTTCTGTCGCCAAATACCGCCAAGTTTCTCGCCAACATGGCGATATGTCGCCAAATTTGGCGACCAAAATTAGTTGCCAAAAGTGACGCCACCTTGGCGATATCTCTGATATTTCGCCAAATTCCCATAGACTTCCATTGTAAACCTATCTACTTACTGGGGGTTTATCTGGGTTTACTTGCTTACAGAAAATCAACAAATTGAGATATTCTGTCCGTCACAGAGCCCGTTCTCCGAAACTATACATGTTGGAGGCGCGAAATTTTGCATATTTACAGCTGAACACCTCACATCAAATTAGAAATCATAAAATTTTGAAAAAGTTGTAAATTTAACCCTTTCGGGTCTCACATGTGTATTTTAAACAATCCTTTCTAATTGAGTCCCTAATTAGGTTGGAGGCGTGAAATTGTACATAATTATAGCTGAACACCTCACATCAAACGACAAATCATAAAATTTTGAAAAAGTTGTACATTTAACCCTTTGCGCTCCCACATGTGTATTTTAAACAATTATTTCTAAGTGAACCCTAATTAGATTGGAGGCGTGAAATTTTGCATACTTATAGCTGAACACCTCACATCAAACAAGAAATCATAAAATTTTGAAAAAGTCGTACATTTAACCTTTGGGCTTCCACATGCGTATTTTAAGCAATTCTTTCTAACTGAGCACCTTACTAAATTGCAGATTTGAAATTTTGCATACTGATAGCAGAACACCTAAGGCTAGGCGACAAATCATAAAATCTTGAAAAAGTCTTACGCTTAACCCTTTGAGCTACCACATATCTAGACACACGGCAGTGTGTCAGCCAAGTTCGCCTGACCTAGCCGTGTGTTATTTACACGAACCATTTCGAGCTGTTTTCGTCAAATTTCGATGCTCTACTACTGAAAATCTATGAGACCTACGTACTTGTTATACGAAATGTGTAGTCAGGGTACCCTAATTACCTAAAATCCAAAATTTTATAAATAACGCATAATTAGTTTCCGAGATAATGACATATGAAAATGTCTGATAATCGATAATTTTACCACTGACTGACTCACTCACTCACTCATCAAAAAGATCTCGTATATCTACTGCAGCCACAGACTTCAAATTTGGTGCGAAGTTCGTTTACACTACAAAACTAAGGAAAAAAAAATGTGAAAATCGATGAATTACCCACCTGGGGGTGCCCATTTTTACTTTAACATTACGTCTATTAGGCGAAATTTTAATTTGCCGTAGGAGGGGATGCTGTTCTGTCGCCAAATACCGCCAAAAGTTTCTCGCCAACATGGCGATATATCGCCAAATTTGCGACCAAAATTAGTTGCCAAAAGTGACGCCACCTTGGCGATATCTCTAATATTTCGCCAAATTCCAATAGACTTCCATTGTAAACCTATCTACGTACTGGGGGTTTATCTGGGTTTACTTGCTTACAGAAAATCAACAAATTGAGATATTCTGTCCGTCACAGAGCACGTTCTCAGAAACTATGCATGTTGGAGACTTGAAATTTTGCATACTTATAGCTGAACATCACACATCATACGACAAATCATGAAATTTTAAAAAAGTCGTCCATTTAACCATTTGGGCTCCCACATGTTTATTTTAAACAATTCTTTCTATGTGAGCCGCTAATTAGGTTGGAAGCGTGAAATTTTGCATACTTATAGCTGAGCAACTCACATCAAACGACAAATCATAAAATTTTGAAAAAGTCGTACATTTAAACTTTTGGGCTCCTACGCGTGTATTTTAAACAATTCTTTCTAAGTGAGCCCCTAATTAGGTTGGAGGCGTGAAATTTTGCATACTTAAAGCTGAATACCATCGTGAGACAAATCATAAAATTTTGAAAAAGTCGTACATTTAACTCTTTGGGCTTCAACATGCGTATTTTAAGCAATTCTTTCTAACTGAGCCCCTTATTAAATTGCAGATTTGAAATTTTGCATACTGATACCAGAATACCTAAGGCCAGGCGACAAATCATAAAATCTTGAAAAAGTCTTACGCTTAACCCTTTGAGCTACCACATATGTATTTTAAGCAATTATTTCTAAGGGAGCCCTAATTAAGTTGGAGACATGACTTTTTGCATACGTATAGCTGAATACCTCAGACCACACGACAAATCATAAAATTTTCAAAAAGTCATATTATTTACTCCTCCGGGCTCTAACTTGTGTATTTTAAGCAATTTTTCTATCCTCCGCCCTTTTGACCCGGGGAGCACTTTTCCAACTTTTGCCGACACCCCTTTGACCATTCTTTCATATTCTGCACCATAACCTTACATATTTTAGTTCCACTTTTTACCGCCAGGGGCGCCTACTTATCTCGGGTGCTATGGGCACAATCCCCTCGACTAACATAACTACGGATAGTATGTAAAACGGAGTTTCGTTAGGATAGAAATTTGTTTACAATAGAGTGCGCCCCTGGTTGCGAAATGTGGAACTAACAGATTTTTCAAAAGGATAAAGTGTTTTGAAAGGAATATTAAACGAAACCCTCTGTGCGATCTGTGATCACACTTACCTACTTGTTATTTTCAAAATCATCAGAGAAATGGATATGTAGTTAATTAAATTTGAAAATGCTGGTAGGGACAATGTCCTTCCTCTGCACTGCCTCTTTGCCGGCACCCATGGATGAATGAAACATAGTGTGGCATAAGCACATAATTTTATTTTTCACTTTAATTCCAAAAAGGCAGGCCCAGCAATAGGATATTTAATTGGAAAATTTAATAGGAAAATTTAATATAGGAATTTAATAGGAATTGTTTCAGAAACAATAAAAATTTCGAATCAATAAATTTCGTTTCAAAACATGCATTGAATTTAGCAGTATTAAAATATAGATTTCTGCCACAAATTGACAGCCAAATAGTTTGTTGTAGGAAATTTAAATTAAAATTGAATGTTGCTTGGTGAATAAAATAGTCACATGTAAACACATTAAAAAGCATTAAGTAAAGTTTCTAAATATATTGTAACTTTACAAAAAGTAATGATATCTAACAAAAACATAGCTGTGAAAAAAGGGAGCCAAGTTCTGTAAAGACAATGGCAAGAAAAGAAGTGATATCTAAGTGGGTGCCAAGTTCAAATAAAATTCACTCAAACTTACCTACTGAAGTATTATACCATTTTTTAAATTGTTTAGAAATAAAAATTATTGATAGCATATTAATAATAAATCTAGAACTTGGCAAGTTTTTGATAAATTTTATGCCTATCAATTTCATGTCTTAATAAAATGGTGATGTTAATATTAATTTCAATGACATTACAAAAAAAAAAAATTAATATAGTTATTATTATAAACAAATAACTCATGTTAAAGATTTGATAAGCCAATAAATACACAGATACACTCCCGCTCGTCTTTGGTTATCACTCTAGCACCCACCCTCCAGAAACCTCAATGCAAACAGACTAAGATGCCTGACAAAGAGACAGATATACATACGCTTGTTCATGTTCATCACTCTAGAGACTGCACCCCTTTAACCCTTTCAGGGGCAAATAACTTTTATTAGTGACATGCTGAAATGATTGAATCACACCAGAATTTAAAAACAAATTTATTTCAAAATGGGTAAAAGCTTCTTTTCACGTGTTTAATAAAATTAAACTTTTTAGTCCTGAATTCTGGTGTCAATGTGGCATTTTGCAGTTAAATTAGGGGGGGGGGGGGGTATATTTTATCCCACCGCCCTTCAAGGGGAAAGAGCTCACTCAAATTAAGGCTTCCAATCATGAAATAACAAAATTTGATATAATAATGTCATTATTAAAAATAAATGACTCACAGGTAAAAACTTGCCAAGTTCTAGATTTATTATTAATGTGCTATCAATAATTTTTATTTCTAAACAATTTAAAAAATGCTATAATACTTCAGTAGGTAAGTTTGAGTGAATTTTATTTGAACTTGGCACCCACTTAGATATCACTTCTTTTCTTGCCATTGTCTTTACAGAACTTGGCTCCCTTTTTTCACAGCAATGTTTTTGTTAGATAATAAATCTACATAATTAGTTACAATGGAAAATTCCTTTTAAATTGGTTAGTCAAACTCTCAAACAAATATTATTTTAACTTAAAATTAACAAAATACTATTTCTATAAAACTCAGTTATCCAGGGGTCGCATTCTACAGGAAAATTTTATTGTTCTTACCATTATTTTGAAAATAATATCTTCATAGTACCTTTCTATAGCATATTTTAAATAATAAAAATATGAAGATTATTGATTAATAATTCTGCGAGGAACAATAAAATTTCCCCTATAGAATGAGACCCCTGTTTGTCTGAATTATTAAAATTAAACTTTAATGGCATATGTAATTAGTAAAATATAACCTCTCTATTTCTTTCTATTCTAAAAAAAAAGTAACTTACGCTGTCACCGCCGCCACTTGTTTTGATTTTTTTGTGACCGGAGGTCTTTCTCCGTTAATATTCAGAAAAATATTGCATACAAAAATATGAAAATCAGCGGTATTATAGAGAAATGTTTGATAAACACACTGATGAAGACAGTTTTCAAATCGAAGAATTGTTTTAAGAGATATTTAATGCTAAAGTTGGACAAACTCGTTCCATTAAAAAGGTTTTATAGCAGCAAAAACTGTACATTGGAATTTAATTATTTTTACATCATTTTATACGTTATAATTTCCCGGTGTGCAGAGTGCATTTATTTTTTAAATTTGACTCATTTTTGAGCTTTTATTTCTATTTTAAATTCAAATTTTCAGCATTTCGAGAGATATTTTTTACTTATTTTAGAAAATGGTACTAATTTAACCTGTTGCCAACTGTATAAACAGCGCAAACAATAATGTTTGCTTCAAATTAAAAAAATTATTTACACGCCACTATTATAAACAGAAAAAAAACTTTCAAATTAGAATTAAATAATTCCGTATAAAAAGCAGGAACTTATTGAAAGTTACTTCATAAAAGCTATATTTACACGTGAATTTTAACAGAGAAATGATATTGTAAAATAATAAATTCATTAACATGCGTTAGAAGTCTTAAATAGGAGAAATTACGTAACATTTACGTCACATTACACTTATTACGTAAAATGTACAAAAAATAATATTGCAAAACAGTTTAAATTTAAAAATTGCGCGAGATATTTATTTGATATTTCGAGAGGAACTTTTCAACTATTTTTGTTGGGACAGCGCGAATAATATTTCATTTCTAACAAAAGTATTTTCACGTGAATATTAAAAAGATAAATAAAAGTTTGGTGAAAAATGCGTGAGATTAAAAACGATACATTTAAAATGTCTTTCATTTAATGATTTATTTATTGAACAACAAACATACGACTTGTGTGCTTGACATGAGAGCCCGCTTAAAATGTCTTATTTAAAATAACTTTCTTTTCGCTTTGTTAAAAAATACCGGGAGACAAAGACTCTGTTTACTTTATTCATTTTATGTTAGCCTATTTTGAAATGCTTAATTGGTTTTATTTAATCAAAGTGGAAAACAGACGTAGTATCTTTTAACAGCAGCTGATTTTTCCTTAAAATTCCACAATCAAAGAGAAATGAATAGAAACCCGTTTATAGGGAGATTGCTACTGTTTTTTGAATTATAATTCAATCTTTCAAAATATTTTTAAAGCCGATCAAATCAGCGTGCTTTTAGAAACGGCGGTGTCTGAACGGGTGTTGGCGAGCGTAGTTCGTAGGGGGCCGAGCCACCTAGTCTCTCTATTCTAAAAAAAAAGTAACTATCGCTGTCACCGCCACCGCCGGTTTTGAATTTTTTGTGACCGTAGGTCTTTCTTTGTTAATATTAAGAAAAATAATGCATACAAAAGTATGAAAGTCGGTAGTATTATACAAAAAGGTTTGATAAACACGCTGATGCAGACAGTTTGCAAATCGAAGATTTATTTTAAGAGATATTTAATGCTAAAGTTGGACAGAATCATTCCTCTAAAAAAGTTTTATAGGAGCAAAAACTACTCATGGGAATAATGATTTTTAGATCATTTTATACGTTTGAAGTTCCCGGTGTGCTGATTGTATTTCTTTTTTTTAATGTAACTCATTTTTTGAGGTTTTATTTTTATTTTAAATTCAAATTTTCAGCATTTCTAGAGATACTCTTTACACATTTCAGAAAGTGATATTAATTTAAACTGTTGCCAACTGTATAAACAGCGCAAACAATAATGTTTGCTTCAAATAAAAAATATATATATTTATGCGTGTAAATAGATTAAAAATTTATTTACATGTGACTATTATAAACAGAAAAAAACATTTGAAGTTAGAATTAAATAATTATGTACAAAAAGCAGGAACTTATTAAAATTACGTCATGAAAACTATATTTACACGTGAATTTTAAGAGAGAAATGTAATTGTAAAATAATAAATTTTTTAACATGCGTTAAAAGTCTTAAATAGGAGAAACTACGTCATGTTTACGTAACATTACAGTTATTACATAAAAAGAACACAACATAATATTGCAAACAGTTTTAATTTAGAAACTGCGCTAGACATTTATTTGATATTTTGAGAGGGCTATTTTCAACTATTTTTGTTAGGAAAGCACAAATAATATTTCATTTCTAACAAAAGTATTTTCACGTGAATATTAAAAAGAGAAAGATTAGTTTGGTCAAAATTACGTCAGATTAAAAATGATTAATTTAAAATGTCTTATTTAAATGAACCTTCTTTTCGCTTTGTTAAAAAATACCGGGAGACATAGTCTCTGTTTACTTAATTCCTTTTATATTAGCTTATTTTGTAATGTTTAACATATTTTACTTAATCAAAGACGAAAACAGCGATTGTATCTTTGGTACTACTTACAAGGAAGGTTTCCTTACTGGCCATACTCAGAATATTTTGAAAAAAATACCAATTAAACTACTTATGTATGTTATAAAAGATCAGTCAAATTTAGCGGCGGAATTGCAGTAGAAAGTCTGTAAAGAAATAAAATACCGAGAGTATTTGGCGCGAAATGACGAAAGCGTCGCGCGATTTGGCGAGCAGTGTTTTTCCTCGCCAAAAGCAAACGATATTAATGCACCTGAAAATTGTTTGCTAATTGATTTTTAGAATGCGTGTAAAAAGTATTTAATGAATTTAAACATAAACAATGAGGAGTTATACATAAATACATTTTTTCGTATTACATATTAACGTTGCTTGTTATATAATTTTATTACTTTAAAAACAATTTCATACATAAAAAATACTTTCATATATTTAAGCTTATTCCAAAATAAAGGTAAGATTTATTTACCAGTTATTCATTTCAATATCAAAGAATTCGTCGTTTCCATAGCAACAAAATTGAATCGACAGTGCTCGATTGGACATATTGAAACAATTTTAATTTATTTTAATTTTGTATTCCCAAAATTTTATGTTTAACTTTAATTATAAATATATATAGATAGATATTTATGACAAAACTATAGTTAAATAAACTAAAACTGACAAAACGAAAGTTACTTACATTAAATTTATTTAAACAAGTTCAATATAAAACATTTTTATCTTAAAGAATGTTCGACATAAAAAAGTAATTTTCGTAATTTCATTTCTTAGCCAACCGATGATAAATCGCCAAATAAACGAAAATTTTATCATATTTTTACGAACGTTCTATCGAGGTTCCGCCATAAAATTTTTTATAAACATATATATGCACATGAGAAGAACACTCTGTAATTTTTTCAGATATTTCTGAATATGCCCGTATGGAGACCTTCCCTGTTAGTTATCCCGTCGACCAAAAATCTATCATTCGCCAAACTATAAGATTAAATGCCAATAATGGTTGATCCTAAATGACACATTAACTTGACTTTAAGCAAGTTACACGTGTCTACGTCATCAAGTTATTTTTATTTCGACGTTTTATTTGTATTTTTATAAATGTTGCACAAATTTATTTGTTTTTTCGTTATTTAAAATAAAATTTATGTCAATTTGTATAATTTGGAGAGTGGTTTGGCGATATATGTAATTTGGCGAAATTGGTCAACGGGATAATCAGGTAGTACCGCACCGGATTTGGCCTTAAAAATTCCGCAATCAAAGAGAAATGAATAGAAGTCCGTTTATAGGGAGATCGCCACTGTTTTTTAAATTATAATTCAATCTTCCGAAATCTTTTTAAAGCCGATCAAATTAGCGTACTTTTTGAGTCTGTGGTGTTTGAACGGGGGTTGACGAGCGTAGCTCGTAGGGGACAGAACCCCTTAGTAAATTCTAAAAAAAAAGTAACTTACGCTGTCACCGCCGCAGCCGGTTTTGAATTTTTTGTGACCGGAGTTATTTCTCCGCTATTATTAAAAAATTATTGCTTACAAAAATATGAAAATCGGCGGTGTTATAGAGAAATGTTTGATAAACACGCTGATGGAGACAGTTTTCAAATCGAAGTATAATTTTAAGAGATATTTAGTGCTAAAGTTGGACAAAGTCGTTCCATTAAAATAGTTTTATAGGAGCAAAAACTACCCAGCTAAAAATGAACTGCAGAAATTCTACAAAAAAACCGCAGTTGGAAAACTGCGGTGCTTTGGCCAATTCCACTACAGATTTTTTGCGGTCAATACAACTACAAAATTACTGCAGTTTATTAACTGCAGTAATTTCGCAGTTGAATTGACCACAAAAATTTTACAGAATATTTATAGTTATATCAATGTTAAAAATTCTGCAGTAATTTCGCAGTTCTATTGACCCCCAAAATTCTGTAGTGGAATAGGCCAAATCCCCGCAGTTTTCCAACTGCAGTTTTTTGTAGTTATATCGACCTCAAAAATGTTGTAGTTTTTTTACTGAATATCATTTCAAACCTGGTTTCTATAACATTATATGCTCTGGAGTGAAAAATTTGTTAAAATAGAAAAATTCTAAGTAAAAAATCTAAACATTTCTAAAATGCTTTAAGTTTATTGTGTGGCATATTCACTTTATGAAAGCAATTGTCGTTGGAACTGTGTAAGTAGCGAGTTGTCTGTCGAAAAGCACGCGTTGCGATTGGGGGAGAATTTCGAGGCTGCCAAATTCACGGTTGGCAAGCGTGGCTGCTTAGTAGGGCTGGGCAATGTCTAGAATTAAATATGATAAATCGGCATTTTTATATCATGAATCTACCGATATATCAATTTAGGAAAGTGCCCTGAGGGGGGGGGCAAAGTTGAGCGCGGAGCAGTGGTAAGTGCATAAAAGGATTAAGCTGTCACAGACCTTTGCAACGACATGTCACAAGACGTGTGGCGGAAAATGTAGGAAAGTGAGGAGGGGGCAAAGTTGTGGGTAGAGTACCGGAAGTGCATAAAATGATTAAGCGGTCACAGGCCTTTCCAACGACGTGTCACATGACAGGTGTCGGCAAAACTTAAGAAATTTACCCCCCAGGGGGGGCAAAGTGGTGGGCAGAGTACCGGAAGTGTATAAAATGATTAAGCGGTCACAGGCCTTTCCAACGATATGTCACATGACGGGTGTCCAGAAAATTTAGTAAATTGCCCCCCCCCAGGGGGCAATGTGGTGGGCGGGGTACCAGAAGTATATTAAATGATTAAGCGGTCACAGGCCTTTCCAACGATACATCACATGAAGGGTCTCGTCAAAATTTAGGAAAGTACTCCCCAGGGGGGAAAAGTGGTGGGTAGGGTACCGGAAGTGCATAAAATGATTAAGCGGTCACAGGCTTTTCCAACGAAATGTCACATGACGGGGGTCGAGAAAATTTAGTAAAGTGCCCCCCAGGGGGCAAATTGGTGGGCGGAGTATCAGAAATGCATTAAATGATTAAGCGGTCACAGCCCTTTCCAACGATATGCCACATGACGGGTGTCGGGAAAATTTAATAAAGTGCCCCCCAGGGGGCAAAATCGTGGGCGGAGTACCAGAAATGCATAAAATTATTAACGGGTCACAGGCGTTTCCAACGATATGCCACATGACGGGTGTCGGGGAAATTTTGTTAAGTGCCCCCCCCCCCCGGGAGACAAAGTGGTGGGCGGAGTACCAGAAATCCATAAAATGATTAAGCGGTCACAGGCCTTTCCAACGATACGTCACATGACGGATGTCGGCAAAATTTAGGAAAGTACCCCCCAGGGGGGCAAAGTGGTGGGCAGAGTACCGGAAGTGCATAAAATGATTAAGCGGTCACAGGCCTTTTCAACGATATGTCACATGAGGGGCGAACGCAAAATTTAGAAAAATGCCCTCCCGCGGGGAGGGGCAAGTGGGGAGAGGGGTACCTAAGTTGCTTAACATGAATAAATGGCAACAGACCTTTCCAATGACGGATGTCACATGACAGTCACATGACAGATGCTGGCAAAATTTAGAAAAGTTCCCCTGCCCTTAGGTGTGGAAGTGGGGGGATAGTCATCGGAGGTGCATAATATGAATAAGTGGTAAGAAATTTGCATATTACACGATCTTTTGAGAAAATTCACGTATTTCGCACGGTCTTTTGAAGAAATTCGCGTATTTCGCACGATCTTTTGAAGAAATTCGCTTGACACAATCCTTTGGCGAAAATCGTGCTTTTTCCACGACCTTTCAAAGAAATTCGCATATTACACGATCTTTCGACGAAATTTGCACGATCTTTTGAAGAAATTCGTATATTTTACACGCTCTTTCGACGAAATTCGCACGATCTTTCGAAGAAATTCACATATTTTACACGATCGTTTCACGAAATACGCATTTTTGTTCGCGACCATTTGTCAAAAATCACATTTTTTCGCGAATGTTTGATGAAATTCATGTTTTTTACCATGACCCTTCAAAGAAATTGGCATATTACGTGATCTTTCGACTAAATTTGCACGATCTTTTGAAGAAATTCGCATATTTTACACAATACTTTGGCAAAAATCACGTTTTTTCGCACGATCTTTCGAAGAAATAAACATATTTTACACAATATTTTAACGAAATTTGCATTTTTCCGCGACATACATCGGAATTTAATAATTTTTAGATCATTTTATACGTTATAATTTCCCGGTGTGCAAAATGTGTTTATTTTTTTAATTTGACTCATTTTTTGAGCTTTTATTTCTATTTTAAATTCAAATTTTCAGCATTTCGAGAGATAATTTTTTACTTATTTTAGAAAATTGTACTAATTTAACCTGTTGCCAACTGTATAAACAGCGCAAACAATAATGTTTGCTTCAAATTAAAAATTTATTTACACGTGACTATTATTAACAGAAAAAAAACTTTCAAATTAGAATTAAATAATTACGTATAAAAAGCAGGAACTTATTGAAAATTACTCCATAAAAACTATATTTACACGTGAATTTTAACAGAGAAAGGATATTGTAAAATAATAAGTTCATTAACATGGGTTAGAAGTCTTAAATAGGAGAAATTACATCACATTTACGTCACATTATACTTATTACGTAAAGGAAGAAACATAGTACTGCAAAACAGTTTAAATTTAAAATTAGCGCGATACATTTATTTGACGCGCCCTCTTTCAACGTTGACACTTTTGCCCTCTTTTCAACTATTTTTGTTGGGACAGCTCAAATAATATTTCATTTCTAACAAAAGTATTTTCACGTGAATATTAAAAAGAGAAATAAATGTTTGGTGAAAATTGCGTAAGATTAAAAACGATACATTTGAAATGTCTTTCATTTATTGATTTATTTATTGAACAACAAACATACGAATTGTGTGCTTGGCATGAGAGCCCGCTTAAAATGTCTTATTTAAAAGAACTTTCTTTTCGCTTTGTTAAAAAATACCGGGAGTCAAAGACTCTGTTTACTTAATTCCTTTTATATTAGCTTATTTTGTAATGTTTAACTTATTTTACTTAAAGACGAAAACAGCGATTGTATCTTTGGTACTACTTACAAGGAAGGTTTCCTTACTGGCCATACTCAGAATATTTTGAAAAAAATACCAATTAAACTACTTATGTATGTTATAAAGGATCAGTCAAATTTAGCGGTGGAATTCCAGTAGAAAGTCTGTAAAAAAGTCTGTGATGACATTATTTTAATTGCCAATGATCAAACTAAAATTTCTCAGTTTCCAGTAGATTATTCCACTAATTTAGAATTAACGGAAAACCTCTTATCTAACAATACAATTAACTTCTTAGATCTTAAAATTATAATAAAAGACAACAAAACAATAACAGATCTATATGATAAAAGTAAAGAATTTAAATTCAAAGTTAATACATTTACAAATTTTAAATCTTGTCTTCATCATTCTGTATATCGAAATATAAAACTTAATCATTTATATAGAATAAAATGCTTATGATCTTCTCATCTAATTAACAATAATATTAAAAAACTAATTTACGATGCATTAAATCATGGTTTTCCAAAAAAATTCATAAAAACAAATTAGCACACGCGTAAACGAAATTACAGAAAAATTTATAAAATAAGAAAATAATTATAAAAAATTATTATAAGACGGTTGGGTGGGTAGAAGTTAGAGTACGGAGGAGGGTGGTGTTGTCTGGATAATAATCAATGGTTAATATATCATAAAAAATGGACATTTGAATTATAACTACATTGCTAATACACATTTTAAAATGGATGTTGATTCGATATTTTATATGTATATGGTGAAGTTATATTTTTATTTCAATTCATATTAAATTTATTTATCTCCATTAATATTGAATCATGTTAACAATTAACTTGTTTTTAATTTTTAGCCCACTCAGGACAATATAACATTAATTTCTAATATACCATCTTTAAGAGTTTTAATAAGTTTATTTGATATAACTACAACTATTACAGTTTGTATTAAAATTGGGTTATTAGTTTTTTATTATTCTTCTATCCTTTTTAATCACGTTTAATTTTGAATTTACTGTTCAATGATAAATTATCGATTTTTGTATCTGTTAGTCCCAAATTCATATTCGTTAGCTTTTTTATGGCTGGTACGAATATAGACCACACACTTTGGTCATTTGGGCACTGAAGATTCTGACAAAGTTCTATAAACATCCATTTTTTTTTTACTGTTCATTTTATTAATTAATTATTTTTTTATATTTAATAGTAATTCTTAAAGTTTTTTTTATAATTTTATTATATATAATTTATTTTATGTTATAGCATATAGCTATATTATCAATGTTATAAAATTATTTAAATGCTCTGTAGAGATTAATTGGGTGTGGTAGTAGAAAATATTGTATGCATTATATTAACAATTGTATTTATTTAATAATTTTGTGAATAATGATATATAATATGGTATTATTTATTTATTAGGATTTTGGGGGTAAAGCAGTTGGTAAAATTTCAAAGCATTAGTTTCAATTTGGTTATAAATCTTAGACTTTTTCAATTTTTATGTTGTAAATATGTACTGCAGATTTTGCATTATGTTTATGACGATTTACATAATATTATAAGGTACATGCAAAATACAAAAAAAAAAAAAAAAAAAAAAAAAAAAAAAATTCTAAGATTTATTTCGATTTCATTTGAACGGAATCTAAGTATATAGGTGTTTAAATCATATATTGTATGAATTTCATTTTTATTTTTTAATGTTCAATTGGTTTAGCTTATTTATTACAAAAATTTAACATTAAATCTAGAACGAATTGTATGAAGTACCTTAATATCTGCCCCTTCTCGGGCTTAAACAATTTAGGAAATAAATTTTGTTTTTTTTAATTTGTTCTGCAAATTAGGTTTTTGTTTAATATATATATATATATTTATTTATTATTTAGAAATAAAATTTTATTTTTATTGTAGAGCGCAGGTAGTAGTACAAGTTTTTGAAAGTAATTAAAAGTAAAATTATTATCTAAAATGTGTGTACGGGTCAATATCTGTAAACCAAACAATTTCATTCCAAAGTTTTTATTTTTTTTTAATTAATGTACCAACTAGCACATACAATTATATACTGTGATGTATGTTTTTTCATTTAAATTCTGCAGTGTTTTGAGATCAAGGATGCATATTTTATGCGTAGGATAAACATTTATGGAAGAAAGTGTCTCTTAACATCATAATCACTGTCTAATAATTGGGACTGAGATGATGGGGACTGAGGCGATGTTTTTGTCTTAACAGCTGCACAGCCATTTTGTTGAATCATTTTGCACACGTGTAAATTATTAAATATGCCATGTTACATTTGTATCTTAAATAAATAAGGTTGCAAAAAGCTTTTTTTTTATAAATAAAAAGTTAAAATAGGGGACATGAATGATGCTACAAAAAGATACTCAAGCCTATTCAGAACAAAGACTAAATATTTCTAAACATTAAACAAGGCGAAAAACAATTTACCTTCATCCATGGTGGCTAGTTAAACTTTAGTTGCTGTTGCAATGGAAATAATTCTGCCAGCGACACATAGTATCCGTCAACCCTTTCCGGGGCAAAGCACTTTCATGGCTAACATATTGAAATAAATAAATGATGCCGGGATTTACAAACAAATTCATTTGAAAAAAAGCCAATTCAATTTTTTATATATATAATAAACAGAAAATTTTATAATCAAAATTCTGGTGACTTTGTGTCATTTGGGAATTATAATCAAGTGGTTTCATAAACATACCACCGCCCCTGAAAGGGTTAACCAAAATGTGTGTTTCGAGGGACTTAGACAATGATCAACCTCAGGGACAAATATATTTACTATAATATTTTACTATACAATCTAGACTAATAAAGGAGAAATATATTTCCCCATACTGTATATATATATAGATATAAATATATAATATCAGAAGTTAATAGCATTTACAGAATTTTTTACAGCATACATTTAATATTGAATATTAATACTTGACAACAGGGACTGAAATGATAATTTCATTTGTTTAAAGCTTAAAATTAATTATTTATACAATATTATATGTCCATTTATCATTGGAAAAATTGTTATAACAAATGTTGCAATATATTACATTTTTCAGCTTTTGGTTTTAATATAATTAATGAAATATTATTAGCAGTAGACGCAAATTGTCCAATTTTCAGATATTGACCCTTACGTAAATGTATAATATGTAAACAGTTTTATTTATAAAATTGTTTTTTCTATCATTAAAATACGAAATATTACTAAGGCATATAATTTTTTCAAACACTTAATATGTGCATTGTTTTACATATAGAATTAACATGGATTCTATCATTTATTGTTACCGGATAACTGAAAAAATGGAAAAGAATCGTATCATCGTATTTTCCCGTATCCAATTCCCATTAGACAGGATTATTTTTAGGGCAATTACTCTGATTGTAGTTTGCCTTTATTGGAAAAATTGCAGACAGACTTATATCCGTCGGATATTATAAGTGAACTTGTTGTATTAGTATCATTATCTATTGTATAATATACACACATGTATATAAATATAGATAGTACAAAACATATTTCAGTTTTAAGACTTGAACACGCACTTTCATTTTATATAAAAGACGTCATTCGCATCCGTTGAAGAATTCCACATTTACGATACAGTCTTAACAACATCTACAGAAAAGTATGCATATGACGTCACTACCGCAGAATAATACATAAATCCAGCAAAAAGCGATGTCTTCCTTCAAGAATCTTGGGGAAAAAAAACAATCGGCTATCTATTGATTATTATGCCTTCATTCGTTTGCAAAATTAATATACCCTATATATATGTATAAAATCCTAATGAAACGATTTTATGAAACGACTTTATGAAGCGATTTTATGAAACGACTGATTATGTTTCATGGCAATTTCTCCTAAAGTATGGAATATTATGCAGTGAAATTAACAACAAAAACCGTATTGATCTGAAGATTTCAAAACTGGTATTAGAATATCAAAATTTGAATTACAGTCGAGTCTCTATATAACGAAATCCATTTTTCGAGTAAAAAAATCGTTATATAGAGATATTCGTTATATAGCGAATGAATAAAAATTCCTATTTAATGTGTAAATTTTGAACAAAAATTATTTTTGAGGTGTTTAATTAAGAATTTGAAATGTTTAACTATAAATAACAACCTAATATTTTATTTCTTTATTTAAACAATTTCAAAAATGAGAATACACATTTATTTGAAAGCATAATAAAAATCACATAAGGAAAATTTCCATTAATTTTAGAGGAAGAAATCTGTAATATTTCATGTTTTTGATTTCAAAATTGTTACACTCTCGAAGAAATGTTCAGACTTTAGCAAGGAATGGAAAATTGTATCGAGAACATTTTCCTCCATTTGAAGTCCTCTCATTATAAGATCAAAACAACACATCATTTTTCTGTGCGATGTTTTTTTCTCTTGCTGTACGTTTTCGTTTTCATGCTCATTGTCACTCTCACCACCATTGTTCCTAATGCTGCTTAAAATATCACTATCAGTAGGATACTGCGCAATAGTGAGATTGTCATCCACTTCCAAAAAATCAGAGAGAGTAACATTTTCTTCGACATTTCCGCGTTCCTTAATTAATTTCCATTTCTCTTTTAAGTCTTCTAATGACACATCTTCTTCGTTCTCAAAATCCGCATTATTCTCCAGTTTAGAAAAGCCGACCTTTTTGAAGCAATTGTAAATTGTTTTTCAGTTACATCAAATCTCTAAGCTTTATAAAATTCCTCAATACACTTTCTAAGACTAATCATATCTTGTGTGGAATCTTTTTTTTTTTCTTTCAGCAGTAATTATCAGTTCTTTAAGAATTCTTTTCTTATAATGCACCTTTAGATTTTTTATTAATCCCAAGTCCACGGGCTGCAGTTTTCATGTGCAATTTCGTGGTAAGAAAATAACTTCAACATTTTGCAGTTTTTCTCCACAGTATTGTGAGTGAGCTGACAATTATCAATAAGCGAAGTAATTTTTTGGCGTTGTTTTCTCATTTGATTGTCAAGTGCTTTTAACTATTTGTCAAAAATTTCCGTGGTCATCCAGGACTTTTTATTAAATTCATAGTCCAATTCTACGGACTTCACGCCTTTAAAACACCGAGGAGATTTACTTTTCCCAATGAATATCATCCTTAATTTTTCTTTCCCTGCCACGTTAGTACACAACAGAATATTAATCCTTTGTCTGCTTTGTTTGCCGCCATAACATTTATCTTCTTTAAACGCCAGAGACTTATTAGGGAGACATTTGTACAAGAGACCTGTTTCATCAGCATTGGAAATGTTTTCAGGAACGAATTCTTTTAGAAATTCTGCTACTTTAAGACTCCAGCTCTTACATGCTGTCACCGAAGCATCCGCACTTTCACCGCAGATAGTTTTTTGGGATAACCCATGTCTCGTCTTGAAATTTCCTAGCCAAACAATGCTGGCTTGGAAGTAAGAGTGCTTAAACCCTTAATTCTGGCTCCCGTCATATTCACGGGCTGTGTCTTTTACTCAAATTGTTTAATTCCCACCAGTTTTATAAAATAGTGAAATTGGCTATATTTTAGTATCATTTTTCCTGTCATTAAATAAGCTGAATATTTCTTTTTCATGAAAGTGGTGCCAATAAGCAATTTGAATTTTTCAACCGTAATTTAATTCGAGCGTTAAGGGGTTAAAAGATGAAGCATATTCTAGAAGCCTTTTCTAAAATCATTGGCCCCGAAAGTAGTAGATTCCGGTCCATTATACCTTTAATCCACTTAACCATTGCTTCGTCTAAGTCCTCATATTGGCACGTCCTCATTATTTTTCGCTCCAAGATATAAAGAACAAGGAGATTCAAGGTGGAAAAGTAAGATACAAAACTCAACACTGAACGACAAATCAGAAACAGTGATGGAAAATTGATTCCATGTGATTTGGAAGCTTTTTTAAAACTGAACAAATAAAGAACATTTTATGAAAAAAATTATTATATGGAGATAGATATTTCGCTATATGGAGACATATATATGTTTTTAAAGAGATCGTGCGAAAAAGGGACCGTTCCTACAAAAACATTGTTCTAAAGAGAAATTTGATGCATGGAGTTTGATTATAGAGAGACTCGACTGTAGTTCATATTCATATTCAGAGCTGGAGTAGCACAGTTGAAGTTTATTCCGACAGCGCAAAAAAATTCCAGACCATGAATCGAACCTGGATACTTGTCGTGCCGTGCCAATGCTTTCCCTGTTAAGCTATCCGGACGACACCTGGCTGACATAATTCACACGTATTTGTTGAACATAGCTGAGAACTGCAGAGCTACTTTCATTCATCCAAGCAATAACTATAGCATTTACATGATGAAAGTGTGTTTTAACACGGAAAATCCTGTATATTGTATACAGGATCAGGTCATAATGAAATTTTTTTGAATTAGTTGTCTAGATATTAAATTTTTCTGATTTTAAACAATTTTCTCCACTGATAGCAACTCAGATTTTAATCATAACATATGTATTATTTTTTTTTCATTTTAGAAAAGGTTATTATTTTAAAATAATTTGGTGACCAGTTTGGTTTCCCTTAAATGTATTTTAAGAAATATATCATGCTTCTTTTATTCACAACTCAATTTACTTTAACAATCTTTCTTTTTATCGGAAGATTCTGATAGAGAAATCCAGAACTCGGTATTTTTATGTTAGCGGGAGAGCGGAGATAAATCGCCAAACATTTTTCCCGTCGTATTTTTTTTTAATATTTCATTAATTTCATTTAAAATATAATCGTTTCTTTTATTTTATTTAAAATACAAAACTTTCATTTAAAACTGAAACATTTTAAATTAATGGTTTTCATTTTTTTTTTTTTTTAACAAAACAAAAAGAAAAATTTTAGACACAGATGTCATATACGGGGGCACCTAATTGGCACCAAAATATTTTGCTTGACATGGTAATCCGGCTATTGTTGTTTATTTATTAATAAATGATTTTTTTATTTTTATTTTCTTTTTTAAAATTATATAAATTGTTTTGTTCCACTGTTATTATTTTTTTCATTTATTGTTATTTCACTTTAAAAACAATAGAAAATATTTTTTAAATACATACGTAACTGGTATTCGAAACGAGGTTTTTGCCAAATTGTCAAAAAAAAAAAAAAAAAAAAAAAAAAAAAAAAAATCACGCCAAACCCGGTGTGTATGTGATATATATGCCAAATATTACATAATGCAACAAACTATGACATTTAATTTCAACTTCAAAGCAATGTTTTTATTTACCACTCGAAAAAAAAAAAAAAATGTTGACTGCGAGTTAAAAAAATCTATTGGCGAGATTTGCACCCGCGTAACATAAAAGTACCAAGAATTCTTTGCATTCATGGCAACTTTTATGTAGCTTTATTTAATTTTGTTGTTGTTGTTTTCGTTTTCTTTTAATCAAAATGTAAACCTTTCATAAGAAAAGGAAAGAGATCAGGCCGTAATTGTTTATGGCAGATTCATGACTTGGACTATTACAATATAGATGAAATGATGGCGTAGAATAATATTTGGCGACTTATCACCTGTGCCTGCCTAACATAAAGTACCAAAATGAAACCTGGAATATAAAATGCGAAGCGACCCGCCCGGAACTATTGATGATAGTCACATAGCTTAGACTATTACTATATATATTGTTTTCAATTGTAAAAACAGCGCAAAGAATAATATTTCCTCACGATTAAAAATATTTTTACACGTGACTATTAAAAAGGCAAAAAAAAAAAAAAAAAAACTTTAAAATTACTATTAAATGAGTAAGTGTTAAAAAGCAGGAGAATATTGAAAATTATGTCATGAAAATTGTATTTGCATGCGAATATTAAAAGAGAAAGGAAACTTTAAAATAATAAATCCATTAATGTGCGTTTAAAACAGTAAATTGTAGTAATTACGTCACATTTAAAATGGCCAAATAATAATACTGCTAAACAATTTAAATATATCTATGCGGGACATTAATTTCATATTTTGAGATGATCTTTTTAACTAATGTTCCCAATTTTAAGACTCCGCGAATAATAATATTTCCTTTCTAAAAACATAAGTACTTTCACGTGAATGCTAGAAATAGAAAGAAAACTTTAGTGAAATTTAGGTCAGATTTAAAAAGATATACTTTAAATGTCTGTATTGTATTACGTTAATCGTTTGTAACGCTGTTAGAAAATACCGGAAGGCAAAGACTCTGTTTATTTAATTCATTTTATTTTATCTTCATTTCAAATATTTAACTGACCTTCTTTAATCAATCTCGAAAATAAGCATTGGATGTCTTAACAGAAACTGATTTGGCATAGAATTTTCGGGATAAATGGGAACTGAATGGAAACCCGTTTACAGGGTAACCACCACAAGGTTTTTTTATTGTAATTCAATCTTCTATAATATTTTTAAAGCCCATCAAATTAGCGTGTTTTTTAGATTCTGCGGTGTCTGAAGGGGGTTGGTGAGCTTAGCTTGCAGGGGGAAGAGCCCTCCAGTATAGATATATAAATTAAATATAGTTTATAATAGCTCTATGTTTTATCAGAAATCCTTCATTTGCATTTTTTCAAAATAGCACGTATTTTAATTACGTTTTTTTCAGTTGTTATGGGAAAATGGTAAATTATACACTTTGTCAAGAATAACAAAGTCAATAGAAACCGATTGCTTTAATTAGGTAAGATAAATAAAAGAAATTATGTTACGAACAATTTTTTTCACTAAATCATGTCTGTATCTTTTATAGAAAACAATTTATGTAATAGTCAAATATCTAGAAAAATAATTAGAATTTTTCTGATTATAAAATAAAGTTTTGGAAATTCTTTGCGTAATGTGATAATTACTAATTGGTTTTTACCATGTAGATTGTTTTTCATAATCATATAGACTAATATTTCTGAATAATCTTTGTAACACATACTTCAACGATGCAGGATTACAAATTATGTAAAATTTTATTCAATAATTCAAATTATACACCTCTCTCGAATTTGACCTAAGGGAATCTCGCTGATTTTATTTCTATAGATGAACAAAGCTAAAGTTTATTTCAAAATTTACCATGCAATTCTAAGATAATTAAATAATTTGGTGATTGTTAGAATGGAAGATAACTAACAAAAGAGAATCCAATTTCTCGTTCTAATATTCGAAATATTATCGCTACATATATAAAATCATTATACCCTTGAGATCTGAAGTTGAAATAATACTCCAAACAAACATCCGTTGCTTTTTCGCAAAGAATTCGATTTCATGGATGACAGAAAGTTTCTTTTCTATAAGGCTGATACTCTAGGGTATCGGTAATTTAGGTTAAACGAAATGTGGGTCTAAATTATTAGCCCCCTTAAAACATCAGTTTAACTACCAATAACTTAAATCACGCAATATTAAATTTAATATCTTTAAAAAAGTGTATGATCAACAAATCTTCATTTTTTACTTTCTTCTATCTTTACAAGAAGAAAGTATTGGATTCATGAAAATTTTCGAATTCCGGTTTTCGACGGATTTACACGTTTTAGAGGTCAGAGAACCCGAAAAACATGTTTTTACAAAATGTCTGTCTGTGACTCTGTGAGTCTGTCTGTCTGTCTGTCTGTCTGTGTGTATGTGACACAAATTTTGTGGGCGCTCTATCTCAAGAACTAATGCACGGAATTTAATAAAAATTGATATTCAGTTAGTCCCTAATACAAATTGATGCTGATTCGTTTTTGGTGCACATCGCTCAACAGATGGCGCTGCTATGCTGCATTTTGTATGATTTCCGAAATGGCTCTATCTCAAGAACTAATGCACGGATTTTCATAAAACTTCAGATTCTGTTAGTCCTTGATATGACTTGATGCTGATTACGTGTTGGTGCAAATCGCTCAACAGGTGGCGCTGCTATGCTGCATTTTTATGATTTCCGCAATGGCTCTATCTCAAGAACTAAAGCACGGATTTTCATGAAACCTCAGATTCAGTTAGTACTTGATAAGACTTGATGCTGATTACATGTTGGTGTAAATCGCTCAACAGGTGGCGCTGCTATGCTGCATTTTTTTACAATTCCCGCAGTGGCTCTATCTCAAGAATTAATACACGGATTTTCATCAAACTTCAGATTCAGTTAATCCTTGACATGAATTGAAGTTTTGTACAGTTTGGTGTAAATCGCTCAACAGGTGGCGCTGCTATACTGCATTTTTTACAATTTTCGCAATAGCTCTATCTCAACAACTAATGCTTGGATTTTCAACAAACTTCAGATTCATGTATACTTTGATATGAATTAGTGCTGTTTGTGTTTTGGTGCAAATCGCTCAACAGGTGGCGCTGCTATGCTGCACTTTTCAGAATTTCCATTATAGCGGTATCTGAAGAACTAATGCAACAATTTTCACTAAACTTCAGAATCAGTTAATCCTTGATATGAATTGACATTTTGTACATTTTGGTGTAAATCGCTCAACAGGTGGCGCTGATATACAGCATTTTTCACTATTTCTTCAATCGCTGTATCTCAAGAACTAATGGACATATTTTCATCAAACTTCAGATTCAGTTACTCTTTGATATGAAATGATGCTGACTACGTGTTGGTGAATATCGCCCAATAGGTGGCGCTGCTATGCTGCATTTTGCACTATTTCCTCAATAGCTCTATCTCAAGAACTAATGCACGAATTTTCATCAAACTTCAGATTCAAGTACACCTTGATAAATGTTGATACTGATTATGTGGTTTTGTAAATCGCTCAACAGGTGGCGCTGTTATGCTGCATTTGTCATGATTTGCGCAATAGCTCTATCTTAGAAACTAATGCACAGATTTTCCCCGAACTTCATATTCAGTTAGACATTGACACATGTGGATGATAATTAGGGTCTGGTGTAAATCACCCAATAGGTGGCGCTGCTATGCTGCATTTTGATGGATTTACACGATTTCATGGACAGTAATATCTCAAGAACTAATGCACGGAATTTCATCTTTTTAGAATCCTCATGATGAGCATAGATGCACTGTGATAATGAATTTTGAAGTATTGACAAGTATGAGATAGAAGAAAGTTTTGTGATGGCCACAACATACTAGTTTTTCTATTGGAAACGGTTTAAGTTGTAGGCCGAGAAGAGACTGCAGAAACTATCACCTCATCGAGTTAAAGGCTGAAATTCCGGAATTTGTTGAAACTCGTTTCACATATTAAAATGCAATGGTGTTCCAAGTCATATATTGGTGGGAAACGCCTGCAAACCAGATTTTAGTGTCAGATGCAAATTTCCAACCTGGGTAAGAAATGTCCGGACCAGGATTCGAACCAGGGATCTGTTGGCTTAAGCCGCCAATGCTTTACCCTCTGAGTTATCCCTGACGAATTTGGTGGATCTTTTTCACCCAGCTAATCTTACTGATTGAGCATTGGCGGCTTCAGCCAGGAGATCCCTGGTTCGCATCCTGGATCGGACATTTTTCACCCAGTTGGAAATTTACATCTGATATGATTTATTAACCAAATAGAATAATTGTGTTAAAATTAATCTAGTTTATTTATGTATCCAGCTATTTCTAGAGTTCCATAACCTGCGATTTATTCTCTTGAGCTGAACCAGTTTTCATACCAGAAGCTATAATCAAAAAGGTTAGCTGGGCGAAAAAGTTCTTCCAGATCCGTCCGGTATATCTCAGATGGTAGAGCATTGGCGGGATCAACCAAATGATCCTTGGTTCGAATCCTGATCCGGATATTTTTCGCCCAGTTTGAAATTTGCATTCAATAAGATTTATTTACCAATTAGAATAATTATTGTTAATATTAATCTAGTCCAATTTTAGTGGTTGACAGTTAGGCGTACCATTTTCTTTTCCATGTCCCAGTCTCTCCATGTTTTCAGACCTTTTGGTGTATGAAAACACAATGATAAACCTACCGATCAATCACTAAAATCAGGTCTGCAGGTGGTTTCATCCAAGATAAGATTTGACAGACCAGTTGCATTTTAATATGCGAATCGAGTTCAGTCTAATCGTGTATTTTATATTGTCAATTCGCTGAGGTGATTGTCTGTGTAGATGCCTCGCGGTATATATGAATGATTATGAAAATTACTTACTTTCTTTTCTTCAAACTCAGATGCAAATAACAAGTTTTCTGAGTTAATAATCATCCGTACTGTCATTTATTGGCTTTGTTTCGAAACAAGAAACATTCAACTATATAGATTAAGTAAAACTGTAAAAAAATCAAGCAGTTTAGTTTTATGCGAAAAAGGTTAGAGGTCCAAATTTATGTACTTCAGGTGCGAAAAGGTTAAGTTATCCATTTTTGTGTTAGACGTGTCCACACGTAATAGAAAACAGAACAACTGACATTGTAAACACAGAGATTTAATTTATATATATATATGCAAAAAACTAAGCTCAGTTTCACCAGCAGCCTGTAATTGTAAGCCTTCCAATTTCCCTAAGCAAACAAGCATATTTAAATTCTGTGATTATAAAAACTAAAGTTTGTATCAATACATGTCACGTAATTTTAATTAAAATCTTAGTAAATAGTTAAAATTAACTAGCAGATAAAAATAATTTTAATTCGTCATTCTAAAATTATTATTGAACTAAAAATATGTTTTCTTTAGAGAAACAAATGATTTGAAAAGATTAAGAAGTTTATGTTACGTTTATCTATGTATGACATTTCCCAATGTTAAATGAGAACAAAGAAATAAATAAAGCATATGTCAATATTTTGTTCTCAAATAAATAATAAATCACATTTCTAGAAATATACAGGGTGCAAAAATCTAAAGCTAAATACGGAGGAAACGTATTTTTAATCCTTTACACACACACGTATTTTTAAATACCATTCAAGAAAATTTACAATAAATTTTATTTAATATGTCTATTATAACTACCAGCCGATCGTACCGGGCTTCCCTGGTTAAAGAATATAGGTAAAAACATTTTTTTTAAATAGAAAACTAATAATCTTTTTTATATGCAATAAATTTCTTAGATTGACCACTTAGATTAAAAAAGCATTTTTCATATGGAAAATACGAATTATACAATCAAATGAAATTTTGAAATTTATCAAAAGCGATATTTTCTTATTAGCAGCATGCTAAGAGTTATTTGACCAAGATTTTGCTACTTACGGCATCCTTTTATATTCTGACAATTTCAGAGCTTATACATGTCTGTTAAATTTGTGTTTTATTTATATTATTTTATTTATTTATTCATAGGATAGTTTTTTTTTTAAATTGATATTAGCCGTAAGCAAATGATTTTGTTTTTGATGGGTGTAAATGATTTTGTATTTTATTTTAAGGGCAAACGGATTAATCTTTCGTAATCGAGCTCCGCGTGATATAGATAAATTAAAAAAATATTTCATGCCTTAAAATTGTTTTTTAAACCATAGACAATCAGCAAACTGAGATGAACTTTGCAAACAAATTCCATTTGAAAAAAAAAGAATATTGTATTTGGTGATCTAAAAATTTAAATTGGACGATTACAAATATGTTAGATTTGTGGTTTTTCAGTATTATTCTTTTATTTGTTTATAAAAGAAATAACAATTTCGTTAATTTTTCTTTCACAAATATGTTAGATTAGTGGGTTTTTATAATTATCCTTTTATTTGTTTATTGAGGAAGTTTAATTTTGTTATGCAAAAATAGTAAGAAACAAATGCTGAAAAATGTGTGTTGCTTTATGTACAAAATGTTTGTTATTATGTATTGAAACCGGCACGTGATAAGATAGATAGACTTTAAAAAATGTCATGCTTAAAAATTATTTTACAAAATATAATACATCAGTCAATTAAGATACAGTTTTTAAACAAATTGCATTTGAAAGTAAAATATTTCCCTATGAGATGAAAATTGAAAATGTACGATGGTCAGAAGATTAAAAAATTGCAGTACCGAAAATTTCAAGACCGAAATTTCTCGTGAAGTGATGCCATTCTCAAAATGACGTCAGCGTTACGCACAGATACGTTTTTTTATAATATAGATAATTAATCAGTAAAATATAATGAAGATAAGTTATTAGGATGGTGGTTATCAATTAAGGCTCTTATGCTTGGTATTCCGGAATGTAAAACAGCAATTTTCACCTTCTCAAAATTTGCATAAGCACTTTTCATATCCATATTTATTATTTAAAAAAAATATATATTTTTTGTTTGATCATTTAAAAATCATTTTAACTCAAAACTTGAAGTCACGATTGTCAGCAACATCTCTCATGTGAACAGACGCACTCTTTACTTGAGATTCTAATCTCAATTCCGGAGGGTAAAAATTTCCGTAATTTTTGTTTTTTAGACGCATTTGTGTTAAAATGTTTAATTTTATCTAAGAAAATGATCATTTTCTTTTAAATATGACTTCATTTTTACTTAAATAAGTATTTCGCCTAGTGTCTGAAACTTAATATCAGTACACATGTAGAAGGAAAACAATATAGAAAATTTATGAGAAAAAATGCGTGCTTCCAAAAGCAGTATGTCATTTTCCGTTATTATGCCCCTAATATAATATTCTGCTCCTAAACGGATTTACGCCACTAAACCCTAGACAAAAATTTTTATCAACAATTTTCAATTTTTTTCAGAAAATAGCATGAATAAAGATAAAAATACCACATTCTTTATCTCTTGTCTGCAATAATGAAAGCTATCTAATTTTCACCATTTTGAAGAAATGTCATGAAATGCTTTTAAAATTAAAATATAACAGTGGGGATATTAGAAAAAAAAACAGATAGTGTGATCACATCTACAAAGGAACAACTTTCAGTTAAATATATATATATATATATATTAGTAAAAATGGTTCAGTAGAAAGATCAGGGCAGATGACTAAAAAACACACTTGTATTTTAAATATAAAGATTATAGAAAATTAGGAAAAATTAAATTAAGCAAATTATGTTATTTTGATAAAATTATAGTAGAATGTCCTAAAGAATAGCACTAAAATTTTATTAGTCGAGAGGATTTTGGACAAAAACTTCAGGAACATGATATTATTTTAAACCACGAATTATTTGTTTGCTTGTCTAACTCGGCGAAACAAATGCATCCAGGCGAGAATCATCAATTTCTGTAATTTAATTCGCTATTATTGTCATCTCTCTTTTATAAAGACACTCTAAATTTTTGTAAAACATTGCGTTTTATCAGTGTGTGATTTCGATTACATTTTTGTCAAAAGTGAAGCATTTTTACCTGTGAAGAATTTCAAAGCAGCTGGTCTGTGAAAATGACGCACTTCTACAAAACATAATTCAGTTTTAAGAATTAAATTACACGCTTTTTCATAAAATGACATCATTTGCATCCGCTAAAGCAATCCACTTTTACAATCCAGTCTTAAACTTCGTCTTTAGAAAAGTATGCATATGACGTCATTATCACGGAATAACAGATAACATTCTTGACATGGAGACCATATTTTAATTTCAAATTTTTTTTCAGGTTTTATGAGAAAATGGCAACAAAAAGATACAGTATCTCGTATTTTCGACTATTTTCCGTTTACTTTCAATAGAAATGAGGCACTTTTGTTGCCAGGATTAGAAAAATTGTATTAAAAACTACACAAAAGTTAATATCTCAAAAATACATTGAGATACAGCTTTTAAACAAATTGCATTTAAAAGAGCATTTTTTTCCTTATACGACGGTGTAAAAATTTAAAATGTGCGATGTTTAGAAGTTTAAAAATTTGCAGTAGAAAAAATTGCAAAACCAAAATTTTATTTCAAATTTCAAAGTGTTGCCATTCGCAAAATGACGTATGCGTTACGCACAGATAGGTTTGTTCTTTATAATATAGATAGATTTTACTTTTCGTACAAAAGACTTTGGTCGGTCATATTTAGAAATTACAACTAAACTATCGAAGCTAAATGAGAGAAAGAGGATTGAGAGAAAGAGGATTGAAAGAGGAAAATTTCTAAACTATTTACCGGGTGTCCCAAAAAGGACTGACTGATTTTAAAATTCAATAACTTGAAAACGGTGACAGATATTTAAAAAATTCTTGCAGGAGGGTTATGCATAAGGTCAAAAGTTTTATTACAATGATTTTCAATTTTAGTTCGATTTACAAACAATAGATGGCGCTGTAAGCAATAGTCGCTAAATTCAGGCTCGATTTTTGGTACTTCGTGGCCCGGATAATACATTTCCATCTTTTTTTCTGCATGGAACAAGATAAAGGACCAAAAATCGAGCCTGTATTTAGCGACTATTGCTTACAGCGCCATCTATTGTTTGTAAATCGAACTAAAATTGAAAATCACTGTAATAAAACTTTTGACCTTATGCATAACCCTCCTGCAAGAATTTTTTTAATATCTGTCACCGTTTGCAAGTTATTGAATTTTAAAATCAGTCAGTCCTTTTTGGGACACCCGGTAGATACGTAAAGCTTTTTTATTATTAAAAATATTATGTGAAATGTTTGGAACTACAAAAACTTATCCATTTACCGGCAGGATCACAATACACTATTTACATTGTTTTTATAACAATTATAACGTTTTATATAACAGTTTTTTTGCTAATTAATTTAATTATTTTTTGTAAATACTTTAAGCCCAGTGGCGTATTCGTCAGGACGTCTAAATGCCTCACTGCAGGTCGAGAGAGTTAATCTTCCGACTGGACAAGTTTCACTCAACATTTCATCGTTTTGAGGTAGATAAAATGAGTACCAAGCTAGCATGGGAACTAAACACCCAGTGTCCTTCGTTAGACTAGCCATCTGTACGGAACATTTGCAGCACCTCGAAGACCAGGGTCAAGAAAGCAAGGTTGGTCATTGTAGGTCATGATGATTCAAGAATCGCATAGCCACAGCATAAGTTCAGTTCTGTAAATATTTTATGAAAAGTCCTTCCGGCTAGTGCCGGGAGGAAGAGGTAGCTTTCATATTCCTTATTTTAAAAAAGCCAACTTATATCATTAAAACACACGAGGCTCAATTTAGTGGGAACCGAATATAGGAGATTCAATACTAATTTTTATCAATATAATGAATGAGAATTTCGCGAAATTAGTCAGCTTTATCCAAGCTGCTTTTCTTTAAAGTAACTTATATTTGGCTGCCAAATTTGGCGATTTCTTAAAGTGCCTGCAATTTTAAGACAACATGGTGGGTGAGGCTAACCAGTGAACTTGCTCGAGACTTTAGTAATTGCTTTGCACATGCTCACTCACATCGGAATGGGTTGATATATACGAGTGCTGTCGCATGCAAAAAATCAGATTTTTCAAAATGTCACCCACAATAGAAATTGAAACTGCTATATCTGAGCCATTTTTTAAGGTAAAGACAAACAAAAAATGCTCCTGAATCCTTATATCAAGGTCAAATACTTAAGAAAGAAACCTTTTTCAATTTCTAATTTTTTTGCACCTCACTTTATATATATATATATATATATATTAATTTAATGACCACCATTTTGAAACAAGATGGCTGATGAATCTGGCCAGCGAACTTGGTCGAGGTATTGATGTATACTATCCACATGCCTTCTTACATCGAAATAGGCGAATACGTGTGTTATCGCGAGACAAATTCAAGATCGTTTCAAAATGTTAGCCATGCTAGAAATTCAAAGTGCTATAATTCAAACATTTTTTTAAGATATAAACAAAAGAACAAATTTTCAGACACAAAAACTGCTCCGGAATCTTTGTATCAAGGCCAAACACATAAAAAAAAATCTTTTTCATTTTCCAATTTTTTAATAACTCATTTTAAATTTAAAATTTAATTTATTTTTAAATGGCCGCCATTTTGAAACAAAATGGCGGATGAAGCTGGCCAACGAACTCGGTCGAGACATTGGTATGTACTATGTACACACCGAATTACATCGAAATCGGTTCATAAATACGCATTTTATCGCGTGACAAAATTCAGGACGTTACAAAATGCCAGCCACGCTAGAAATTCAAAATGCTATAACTCAGCCATTTTTTAAGATATAGACGAAAAAAAAACAGCTCCGGAATCTTTGTATACATAAGAAAAAAATATTTTTCCATTTTTAATTTTTTGGTACCACATTTCAAATTTTAACTCTTTTAAAATTTTTTAAAAGGCCGCCATTTTGAAACAAAACGGCGGATGAAGCTGGCACACGAACTCGGTCGAGACATTGGTATGTACTATGTACACGCCAAATTACATCGAAATAGGTTGATAATTACTAGAGTTAGAGTGTGACATAGGTCATATATATATATATATATACTAGCAGAACTACCCGGCTTCGCCCGTGTCAACTATAAGGAGCTTTCCAGTGAAAATGAATTAAAACAAAATAATACGGCAATCACAATAACTGAAATTTGTGCATTCCCATTCACAAATCGTTAAAAAGACAATCAGAAAACATGACATTATTGTCTCGTAACCACAGTAAAATCCCTGAGCTTTAATAACAGAATACGCGTTTTCTTTGGTGGGTTAAGAGAAAAATATGTGATTTTCATGACAATACGAAAAAAAAAAATCTACCAAATCGCGCAGCATTTAGCAAATTCTCGTTCGTATACACTGTTAAAAATTTGCAGCCTACTGTCCACTCATTCGACCGTTTTTTGAAAAAACGGTTTCATTTCCGTAATTTAACTATATTCTGACCATAAAATGGCCAAATAATATGATCAGAATAGTGTTAAATTACGGTTGTGTAACCATTTTTCGAAAAAAACGGTCAAATGACTGGACAGAATGCTGTAAATTTTTAACAATGTAGTATATATCTACATTATAAAGTAAGAACACTATGTCCGTGACCATAAATTGTGCATTTACTGCCATTTTTCAAACTTTTAAACATCACACAATTTCATTTTTTACCAAGTCGAATTGAAAAAAACTCTTTCAAATAAAATTTGTTTGAAAATTGTATCTAAATTTTCTGATTTTAATGGATTTTATAGTAATTTTCAAGCATTTATATTTTTAAAGGTGTGTGCAACTCGATTACGAAAGATGAATCCGTTTACTCTTAACGCAATAGTATAAAGAAAACACATGTCTATGAGTAACGCTGGTATCATATGTTCGGTGACAACAACCTGAAACAACGATAAATGTCCCTTTTACTGCAATTTAACCTCTAAACATCGCACATTCGATTGTTCCCCCGTCTTATAGAAAACAAAAGTACTTTCAGTATATTTGTGTAATGTTTATCTCAATTTACAGATTTTTATGGATTTTAAAGTAATTTCCAAGCATGAATAATTTTTAGATGTGCTTGCAACCCAATTACAAAACGTTAACTCAATTGTTCAAAAACATTCTAAATAATTCAAAATTTGTTTGTTTTCGTGTAATATTCAATAACCAAATTGGCAAACGAAAATAAAATAAAATAAAATACGAATTTAACAGACATCAAATCAAACTACTTAAAATAATCTAATAAGTATATAAAATGCAAATGGGGATTTCGTTCAGGGTGCATCTAACTTGAATTCTTCAGAACGTATTTCCATGCGACTTGTACTATTAGTATTTCAGGGAAGATTTTAGTGCATGACATATTGTTTTCCGTTGCTTAGTCATAGAATTATAAGGGGACGTTATATAATCATGTGAATTAAATTATGAAAGATTAGTCTTTTTACCTGAATGAAAAATACAGAGCAATTTTTATATCTTTAAGTACTGACGGGTTAGTTATTAGTAATCCGGCTCTGCGCTATTGGCGTATTTGTATTTTAATGAGTATGCCTCACACCCATTGTGACATGCACTTTTGTTTAAAACAATATAGAATGACATGTTTTAAGCGAATAACTGGCATACAACTCGATTAAAAATACTAACCTGCGATAATGCTTAAGGTGGTTCTCCAGTTCCCTGCTCAACGACGCGAAACTTTCTGACTCATTAAACGTAAAGGCTTAAAATTTGTAGACCTGACTATTAAAGCGATTTGGAATTGAAATGAGTTTTTCATTTTCCGATAAATAAATTACTTATCGAATTATGAGTAATTGCGGTCACGTGACGACCGGTTTTTCTCCTTTATCGCGGTGTTTCGTCCGAAATTCAGTTCAAAACACCAACTGTAAGATCTTATACCTTTACCAAAAAAATGGAAAGTATATTTCGATTACATAGTTTTTAAGTAAGAACTCCTGCCAATTTCATGCCTTTCCGAACAAAAATGAATTTAAAAATATGTCAGAAAGTTGCTCCTTTGTATTTGAGAAGAGCCTTAACTTGACGTTTATGAAAAACTCACTTTTTTAGTTTTAATTTGGAACTCGCGAAATTTAAATTCCGAAAAAGTATGTTCTTTTGACACATTGTGGTAATTCTTTTAACTTTTAAAATTAAAATACATATTTTCATTGTCATGCGCAACGGAAATATACGATTCCTCACAATACGGGGAAAAATATAATAAATGCATCCAAATGAGGTAGCAGCTACTGAAATTTTATTTGGAAAATATGAAATTTTATTTTCTTAAAACTAAAACATTCACTTTACGTGTAATTATAAGCTTAAATTAAAGTATTAGATCAAGAGGGTTTAAACTCTACATAAAACATCACTCTTAAACGTAAACTTAAATTTCTCATTAATCGAAATTAAATCTACAGTGATTAGATTAAATGATGTCATTTTCCATAAATTTTAAATCGTGACATCAGTGAAGAATTTTTTTGAAAAGGGAAATAACTTCTCTTTTTTTACTATAAATCACAGAAAATGTAACCACTGAATCTAAACCAATACAACACTTAGCTATAACGTATAGCTATAAGATATGGTTGTAGTATACAATCGAAGTAGTAAACAAAATATAACAGCCATTTATTTACAATGAGTTTGACTACACGTTGAAAAGATTTGATAGAATGTGACGTCATATCTAGCCTTATTTTTCTTTTTCCTAAATTGTTAACATGAAATTTGATTGTCTGTATTAAAGTAGATGTTTTAATTTTTAAAAAAAATATTCAAATTAAGGTTCTACGTTACTTTACCGCTCTTATAGTTAAAGTTTTTATTTTATATAAAAAAAAATGCACTTTCTATTTAGAATGACGTCAAATTCAAAAATGCAAAAATATAGCAAGAAAATCTGAATTTTTATTGGCTTATAAAACAAAGTACTCGAGATATCAATTTTTCTTTTAATTATTGAGCAGTTTTTTAGATATGTGGAAACAGCAAAGAAACTATTGAACTTGAAAATTTAAAAAAAGATATTTCTATAATGTTAAATTATGGAAGTGGTAGAAAAAAGGATAAATATTGGTCTGATGATTTTTAAAAGCAGACAGTGATCTTTTCCACGTTCTAAAGCGTATGTACAGCAAGTTTCGTGCAAATCGGTCAAAAATTGAAAATTTGTATAAAGTACATACACACAGAGAACGGCTTTTATATATAGAGATATACTAGGGGGCTCTGCCCCCTACGAGCTTCGCTCGCCAACCCCCGTTCAGGCACACCAAAAAAAAGAAGCACGCTAATTTGATCAGCTTTAAAAATATTGAATTAAAATTTAAAAAAAAACAAAACAGTAGCGATCTCTCCGTAAACGGGTTCCCATTCGTTTTCCTTGGATTGGGGATTTTTAAGACCAAATCTGCTTCTGTTAAGAGATACAATGGCTGTTTTCGTATTTAATTTAAAAATTAGTTAAACATTTGAAAATAAGCTAATGTAAAATGAATTAAGTAAACAGTGCCATTGTCTCCCGGTATTTTTTTAACAGCGCTGTAAGATAGTTCTTTTAAATAATTCCTTTTAAATGTATCGTTTCGAATCTGACGTAATTTACACCAAAGTTTTATTTCTCTTATTAATATTCACGTGAAAATACTTTTGTTGTTAGAAGAAAATATTATTTGCGCTGTCTTCGAATTCACGATAATAGTTGAAAAGATTATCTCAAAAAATCTCGCGCAAATATATTTTTCAATTTAAATTTTTTTGCCATATTTTTTGGCCATTTTAAGTATGACGTAATTTCCTCCATTTACAAGTTTTAACGCATAATAATGATTTTTTTATTTTAAGATTTTGTTTCTCTTTTAAAATTCAAGTGTGGTTCTTATGACGTAATTTTCCTGCTTTTAACATGTAATCATTTAATTCTATTTTTTTTTTTTTTAAATTCTGTTTATAATAGTCACGTGCAAATAAATTTTTAATTTGAAGTAAACATTGTTTGCGCTGTTTATACACTTGGCAACAGTTTAAATAAATAACATTTTCTAAAATTTGTAAAAAATATCTCTCGAATTGCTGAAAATTTGAATTTCGAATAGAAATAAAACCTAAAAAAATGAGTCAAATAAGAAAAATAAATGCAATCTGTACACCGGGAACTTATAACGCATAAAATGATCTAAAAATGATTAAATTTTCATGTATAGTTTTTGCTCTAATAAAACTTTTTTAATGGAACGATTTTGTCCAGCTTTAGCATTAAATATCTCTTAAAATAATTATTCGATTTGAAAACTGTCTGCATCAGCGTGTTTATCAAACATTTCTCTATAATACCACTGATTTTCATATTTTTGTATGTAACAGTTTTTTTAATATTAACGATGAAAGGCCATGCTTAAGCATTCAAATTGGATGCCGATCTACCCGGAATATCTACGCAGATTTTCATTGGTCTATTTCCAAATCAAAACTTTTTTATATATATAGAAGGATATCAATTTTGAACGGAGGGTGGGGGGTCTGGGGGTCATGATACATGAAAATATACCAAAATTTTTTGAAATCGCTTCCTCCGAACGGCTGCAATCTGTAGCTTTTTGTAATGAAAGCTACCTAAAAGTGCAATAACTAATTATTTATTAAATAGGTTTGTAAAAAAGGGTATATAAATTTTGCATTATTCTTATATACATTTTTTAATATATTTTCAGAGATTAAAAAATATAATTATTGAGCTGGATCTCTTTTCTTGATTTATATTTTGGTACATAACAGGTTAAACATTGATCAGAAAGCCCCTGTAAAAGATCATTTTAAAAATTAATTGTTATATTTTTATCTTTTTTATTAATTTATAATGCTTTTAAAATATTTCTAAGCAAATTTAGTATTATAAACAGCATTTTTAAATTTTATGGTGCAAATAGAATGCGTATTTACATATAGAACTTTGCAATGCGCACCACATTATATACTTAAGAATGTCTTACAATGTCTGCAAGCTACGTACATATTTACATAAAGAACATACCTTGATTCGAATTTGCATAAACTATGGTACCGCTATTTGATATTTTAAAAAATATATTTCAATGTACTGGGAATTATCCAGGCAATGTCATATTTCCTGTGCTAACAATGGTCCCGGAACATTAATTAAACTAACACCTAGATTTCTTTTTCTAGATTTTAACTCCACAGATATAATATTATATATTATATCTTCAATATTCAAGGCAGTGATAGAAAAATATATGAACACATAACTATATAATATGATATAACATATATACAGAAAAAATATATTATATTCATTCATGCAATATATTTATATTATATAATATTTAAAATTACATTCATTCTGATGGGCAGAGCCGACCACTGGAAATAAAACTACCATCATTAACATCGTTTATTGCTAAAAGTCATTAATTACTGTTAAGTATTTAATAAATGTATACTCAATTCTTGTTTTGGGGGTTCCTTACTTAAAAGTAAAAACGGAAGTATTATAAGATCACTCCTGTGTCTGTCTGTCCGGCTGTCACAGCCATTTTACTCGTAAATTATGGAACGGGGAAATTTCAAATTGGGAGAAGTAATAAAAACATTTAACTCACATCTTTACAGATTATTAAAACTTTATAAATTTATTTAGGAAAAATGTAAGGGGGGGAGCAATTATGTTACTTGAAAAAAATTCTGTGTATATCGTGAAGCTTTCGTAACGATTAACTTAAAAATACATTTCTTTTAATTTTAGGAGTTATACTTTCAGAAATATTGTTGAAAATGTAGTGCAAAAATACGTCCCTATTCCTCTATTTCCGAATCTAGTGAAAGTAAAATTATGAAAAAATTAGGAATTATACGATAAATTAAACCTTGCAGGAAAATTACAAAGGTCCCCTAGGTCCCCTAGGTCACATATTTTTTGAGAAAAGATATTTTTCTGTAATACACAAATTTCGATTTGCGTTTTGAGGAACGCTCGAGGTACCTATCGTAGCAGAAGTATAAAAGAATTGTTGATAATGATTTTCGAAAAAAAGTGTCGGTAGTTTGCCAAGAAGGAAACCCTTAAAGACACGGGCGGTTTGGACATACATAATGACAGGGGCGGAGCACTCTATGAACCATCGGCTTTTAACGCCTAGATACGCCTAGACATTTAATGATATATTTGTATAATGCAATGCCCGGGATGGCCACCCAGGGAAACCCAGCAAATGCTTAGTAGCAGTATAAAAGCAATAAATGTCAAATTGTTAAAATCAGCCTAATTTAATTACAATTAATCACATAAATACTATGGAACTCGCGACTTGTTTGCATTGAGTGGATCTCTGAATACGTCTCCAGTGTCTTTAAAAGTTAACTAGCAGGCTATTCTCGCTGCGCTGGTCAATTTTTCCAAATGAACATTGGTGAATTTGAATTTGCATTTTAAACAATATGGACCTTCAGCTGGACCTTACTCATTGCTGAAAACGATGCGAATGCCATTGTGATATAATATTACCTAAAGCGTTGGTAAAAATTTAGCTATTAAGAAGTAATTCTTTTAGTTGATTACTAACAATGCACTTTTGGTAGGGCAATGAGACCGTTATGACAACAGGAGTTAATAGCTCTATAACTAATCAACATATAATGAAATGTTATATACTAACACCATTCCTGAAACGTTATGTAACAGTGTCACTTGTATCAAAATACATTCTGTAGAGTTTCAAAGAAAAAAAGGCTAAACTTTCATAATCAGGTTCACTTAATTTTTTAACTTTTTTTTTTTTATCTATGACTAAGTAGCGTTGAACAAGATGTATACACTAAAACCTTTCCAAAATTATTACCTAACCACTTGGGCACAGATGTCATACATACCCCATATAGGCGCGATTTTTTTTTTGACGCCAATGTCAGAAGCATTGCAATACGCAACAATACTTAACTGGCCCCAAAGTGTCGTTATTTTGCTTGATATGGTAACCCGGAAGTTGTTGTTAGTGTTGTTTATGTTTTCGCCAAATTGGCGTCGGTAAAAAATCGCGCCAATATGGGGTGTATATGACATCTGTACCACCTAATATCATATATAGGCATAGCTGCCAACTTGTACGGATTTTTGCTACCACTAAAATTTTACAGAATTTTTTTCCTTATTTAATTATCAACATTCACTGCAATTCGGCGATTTAATTAGGCAAAATTTTCTATTAAATTTTAGTGGTGGCAAAAATCCGTACAAGTTGGCAGCTATGTATAGGCAACAGTTACTTAACTTGCGCCAAAGTGTCATTATTTTGCTTGATGTGGTAAGCCGGATTATGTTGTTTATGCTGTTGATGTTTTCGCCAAATTGGCAACCGAAAATAATCGCGCCAATATGGGGCGAATATGACATCTGTACCAAGAGAATATGTTGCTTTTGTGATACTTTTACGTTAGCCGGGCGCAGGTAATGAATCAACAAAGATTGTGTTCATACCATATTCTTATCTTTATTGTTTTCATTTAAGATACAAACCTTTCACTCATTGCATTTTAAAATGCATGCCTTACACTAATTTATTTAAAAATCTGAAAAGATAAACAATAACAGGAAATAATTCCTTAATTAAAAACAAAGAATTATTTTTAATTTACATACGCAAAATGTAACTACTGCTACTGGATATTTTAAAAATGCTATTGGCGAGATCTGAGCACGGCTGTTATAAATGTACCCATTTTTTCTTCTTATCGAGGAGCAAATTATAAATCACCAAATATTATTCCAATTCCAATTTCTTTCTTTGAAAATAATTTTTAAGTCGTTACAAACAGTGCTTTCATATTTAAATATTTTCCTTGGCACTACTTAGTTATCCCGTCGACCAATTTCGCCAAATTATACAAATTGACATAATTTTTATTTTAAATAACGAAAGAACAAATAAATTATTAAAACATTAATAAAAATACAAATAAAACGTCGAAATAAAAATCACTTTGTGACGTAAACACGTGTAACTTGCTTAAAGTCAGGTGAATTTGACATTTACGACCAACCATTATAGGTATTTAATCTTATAGTTTGGCAATAGATTTTTGGTCGACGAAATATCTAAGTAGTACCCTTTCGTTCTATAACGCTAATTTCTTAGTAAAATTGTTCCTTTTATTTTGCATAAAATCACTATTTTTTTTTGGTAATACTTAGTTATCCCTTCGACCAAAAATCTACCGCCAAATTATAAGATTAAATGCCAATAACGGTTGATCGTAAATGTCACATTCACTTGACTTCAACGAAGTTACACGTGCTTACGTCATCAAGTTATTCTTATTTCGACGTTTTATTTGTATTTTTATTAATGTTATACTAATTTATTTGTTATTTCATTATTAAAATACAACTTATGTCAATTAATGTAATTTGGCGAGTGGTTTGGCGATTTATATAATTTGGCGAAATTGGTCAACGGGATAACTAAGTAGTACCATTTTTTTTATTAAGATGTTCGTATTTTATTTTTTCAAACTCATAGAGCCGTTTTTATTCTTTATCCAAAAGAGTTAATTTGAATTTTTTTCGTTGCTAGAGTAACGGATGTAATGTTAGATATTTTGAGGTTTAGACGCCAAAGACACCGCCAAATTAGAAAAATATGAAAAATGTCATGAACTGTTGGAGTTATAAGAATTTACTTGGCACCAATCGATTCAGCATACAAAAATAGATTAAATTGTGCTATCATCTGACGCATAATTATAATATCCAATTTTTAAGGAATTTTTTTCCCTCTCCTTGCAAAAACGCCGTTAGGGGTGATACTTTAGAAAATCCTTTCTTAGCGATACTATATAGATATGTCATTTGGCGGTGACTCGATGATCGAAAATTAGTCCAATATCATTTGAAATATTACATAACAGAGGAGAAATTACGAAGAAAGACGAAGAAGAAATGACGAATTACAAAAGACTTGCATTTTTTTTTTTTTTTAAATGTTGAAATTTTCGATAATAATAACGCATGATTGTATAAATTTCCTTAAAAACTATCTTCATTTCCTAGATTTCGAAGGAATGAATTTTCCTATAAATGATATTGGTGATATGTTTTAAGAAAAAATGAAATAAACAATAGATAATATTTGCTTAAAAAAATGGATAATAGTCATTGATCTGAGTTCGAGTTTATAAATATCACATGCTTTCGGAATTACGGTGAAAAACATTTTAAAAAATTATGAAATTATTTTACAATATGTATGTGTGGCAGAAATTCACACTAAAATTTAAGTATTTGATTCCATTTTTAAAATATTAACTGATATCTATATAAGTTACAATTGAATATAAAAATGTACTCAAAAAAAGATCTCGTTCACTTGAAAAAACACCATTTATGAGAATATCCTCAAGCTAGTGTCACACTTATGCATTTTTGACTTAAAATCACATAGTTTGGCGACCAAAAGTAAAATAAAAAATTGTAAAGAAATAAATAATAATTACACATGTGACTCACAATTACATCTGCTTTTTTTTCTATGATTTACGTGATGGGGCAATTAGATAAAAATAAAAAGAAAAGAACAAAAAGAAAAAAAAGTCATTAAAAATTCATCTAATCAAATTTTCTGATTCATTTCTATAATCTAACGCAAGCGATAATGAGCCAAATATTGCGTATCAATTGTAATCTTTCTCACTAAATTAATTTTTAAGCATTACAAATATTTCTTTCAGGTTTAACTTAAATTACAAATATTTCTTTTAGGTTTAAATTAAATATATTCGTTTTTAACATAATCCCTCATTTAAATGTATTTTTCTTTCTTTTTTTACAATTAAATATCAGTAACTATTTTTTCATTTATTTTCTAACGGATACAGCGATTTCAATTCATTTGTCGCCAAAAAATAACCTCTGGCAACCTTTTCGTTCAAAATAACAATAAAATGCGAAATTTATTACCAAAAATCATAGTTATTTCTGTATATTTTACTCATAAATCACCACGTGAATATTCTCTATCGAATGACACTATTTGCAAAAAAATCCACCGTGTAGTTTTTGAAAACTTTCCGGCGGAACTTTTAGATCTTACTGCTATATGATTAGAAACCTATCTGGAAAACGCCGCACTGACCTAAGCTGACCTAAGCACCGATGAAGCTACCGAACGACTCCGAGCTACTTCTAGCTTATTATTAGCACACACACACATATATATATATATATATACTATAATGTAAAGAGAGTATAAGGAAAAATATATGTCTTTACTTTCCGTACACATACAGTGTAAGGAAAGTATCATAATCCCAAAATCAAAAACCCGATCATGGGAATATTGGTATATTTTTCCACTTTGAGGTTCCGTCAGTCCTATTTCAAAACATATTCTATATGTATGTGCATATGTATGCATATATACACTGCTAAAAAAAATAAGGGGGGCAAGCAAAAAAGTGAAGAGAACAGTGCAAAAGTGTATGGGCATAAAATGGATAGTACGCGTGTAGTTGTGTGTACGTTGTTGCAACTTTGAAGCCTCCTTTCGAAGAGGGCTTAGCACAATGCCAATTTTAAACTTTGAACAAATGTTTTGTTTTAGCTACACTGTAAAAAGAAAAGATTATTACTACGCTGAATTTAGTTTTATGAAATGCCAAATGAAGTTTGAATATGCACTACTTTTATTGTCAGTACCTAATTAAGTTCTAAATAAATAGATTAGGAATAGTCGGGTGTGGCATTCCCAAAATTTTCTTCTATATCATACATGATAATACTTCAAAATTCGGTACTACAGTGCCAAAATTAAATAACAATCTTGGTCCATCATAACGATTCTAAAGATATAAAATTCTTCGCATTAGTTCTTGAGATAGACTATCGTTAAAATTATGTACATCTTGAAAAATATAAAATAGCAACTCTATCTGTTGGCTGATTTACACCAAAATCTAATGCATCTTGCGATAGAAAGGTAATTGTTGTGGTAAGAATTTTATTGCGAATTTTTAATTGTTGGCAGCTGCTATAACGAAAAATGTTTAAATTTGATAGGAACTTTCTAAAAAATGGGTGATTTCTTATTAATTAAAAGTTAAATATAAATTATTTCGATGCCGGATTGCTTTAGCTGCCTCAACCGTGTATTAATACACATGTACGTAACATTTCACAATTCTTGCTTCCAAAATGTGGATTTGTACAACATTAAAGACAGACAGACAGACAAATATTCATTTTTATGTATTAGATTATTATATTTAAAGGATATTTCTATATTTTTTTTTGTAATTTTCACTTATAAACGTAAAAGTGTTATAAAATTTAAGTATTAGAATTAGAGTTGAAAAATGTTTTCTAATTAAAATTGATAAATAAACATAATAATTTTCATTTTGTTTCATTAATTGCACCTAATATTGTTCACATTTTTCACGATTTTGCCAAAACACGTAATTCAAACAACAGAAAAAATAAGAATTAAACTTAAGCAACTGATTCCAAACTTTTCTTTTAAAGTTGGTCTTTTCGGTTTATCTGTAATTAAATGACTTTGAAGCTGTTAGTAAGTTAAATCCCTGCGGACAAACAGTTCGTCCAAAATTAAAGTCTAAGCGCTTCTAAATTATTTATTTCGTTTCTAAAGTAAAGGAAATGGAAATTGAACTGTTAAATTTTTTAATGTCTTGTCCCCTTTTGGATATTTTTTAAAATGAAAGAAATATTTAATTTAATTTACGTAAAGTTACTATGTATAGTTTTAGGTATATTTCGTAAGAAATACTATCGGTATTGCAGTCGTTACCGTGCTGCGACTTTTCCTTCATAACATTTCATTATATGATCCCAGGTTCCCAAAACCACCTCCACCTAAAAAGTTTATCTATCTGCCCCATATATATAAAATCCTAATGAAACGGATATTATAAAACGAATTTTGTAACGATTATATGAAACGACTGATTAAACAACTGATTATGTTTCACGGCCATTTCTCCTAAAATAAGGAATACTTTGCGATAAAATTAACACCAAAAATCCGTATTGATATGCAGATCTCAAAACTGGTATTAGAATTTTTAAATTCGAATTAGTTTTCGAAATATAAATTTTTTTCTAATTTTATGTACTCTTCTCTAATGATGGCAACTCAAATTTTAATCATAACAGATTTTTTTTTTTTTTTCTGATTTTAGAAAAGGTTACTATTTTAAACAAATTGGCCTCCATTAACTGTATGATAAGAAATGTATCGTGTTACTTTTATTCATAATTCAATTTGTATTTCATTATCATTTTATTTAATACAAACTGAAACATTTAAAATAAATGGCTTTCATTTCTTTATTTTTTTTAAACGAAATGAAAAGAAAAATATTAGGCACAGATGTCATATACGCACCGGAGTACCTAATTGGCGCCGAAATGGTATTATTTTGGTTGTCATGGTAACCCGGCTATTGTTGTTTATTTAATAATAAATGTTATCTACATTATTTTCTTTTTTTAAATTACATAAATTGTTTTGTTCTATAGTTAATTATTTTTTTGGTTATTTTCCTTTAAAAATAAAAAATAATAGAAAATAATTTAAAAAATACGTTATTACTTAGTTATTCCATCGAACCATTTCGCCAAATTATATAAATCGCCAAACCACTCGCCAAATTATACAAATTGACATAATTTTTATTTTAAATAACGAAAGAACAAAGAAAATAATATAACATTCTACTACTTAGTTATTCCATCGACCCATTTCACCAAATTATATAAATCGCCAAATTATACAAATTGACATAATTTTTATTTTAAATAACGAAAGAACACAGAAAATAGTATAACATTAATAAATATACAAATAAAACGTCGAAATAAAAATCACTTGATGACGTAAAGACGTGTAACTTGCTTAAAGTTAAGTAAATGTGACATTTACGAGCAACCATTATTGGCATTAAATCTTATAGATTGATGATAGATTTTTGGTCGACGGGATAACTAAGTAGTACCGAAAATACATGTGTAACTGGTATTCGAAAACGAGGTTTTCGCCAAATTTTCGTTAAAAAAATCACGCTAAACCCGGTGCGTATAATACATCTGGCCAAATACGTATTAAATGGTGTAACAAACGATGACATTTATTTCAACTTCAAAGCAATGTTTTAAATTACCACTCGAAAAAAAAATGCTAACTGGCGAGTTGAAAAAAAATTATTGGCGAGATTTGCATCCAGCTAGAGTAACAGTACCAAGAATTCTTTGCGACCATGGAAACTTTTATGTAGTTTTATTCGAAAAATAAATTTGATTTTTTAATCAAAAGGGAAAACTTTCGGCACAGATGTCATATACGGACCCATATTGGAGCGATTTTTTTCTGACGCCAATGTCATATACGCAACGGTACTTAACTGGCGTCGTAGTATCGTTATTTTGCTTGATTTGATAAGCCGGATGTTGTTGTTTATGCTGTTGACGTTTTCCCCAAATTAGCGTCGGAAAAAAAATCGCGCCAATATGGGGCCGTATATGATATCTGGTCTAAACTTTCATATGAAAAGCGATGGGATCAGAGCGTATTTATTTATGAACGTTACATGACTTGTACTATTATAATATAGATGAAATGATGGCGATAGAATAATATTTGGCGACTTATCACCTGTACCTGGCTAACATTAAAGTACCAAAATGGCACCAGGAATATAAAAAGCGAAGTGGTTCGCCCGGAACTGTTGATGATAGTCACATGACTTAGGCTATTGTTATAGAAATTGTTTTAAAATACCGGGAGACAAAGACTCTGTACACTTAATTCATTTTATTTAGCTTCTTTTCAAACGTTTAACTGATCCTCATTAATCAAACACGAAAACAAACATTGGATGTTTTAACAGCAACTGATTCGGCCTTAAATTTTTGAAATCAAAAGGAAAATGAATAGAAACCCGTTTACAGGGAGATCTGCACAGCTTTTTTCAGTATAATTCAATCTTCTATAATATTTTTAAAACCGATCGGATTAGCGTGTTTTTAGATTCTGCGGTGTCTGAACGGGGGTTGGCGAGCGTAGCTTGCAGGGGGCAAAGCCCCCTAGTTATATATATAAAATCCAGACGGAATTTTCGTTCACAACATCTATATTTCGAATTCTACTGCTTGGATTTTGACAGAACTTATACTGTTAGATAGGTATCGTTTCAGGGAAGGTTTTTAGCTATAACACATCGTTCTACGTAGATTAGTTATAGAATTATGACTTAAAGTTCTGTTATTTTGATCGAGAGGGTTACCATTATTTTATTTGCGCTGAATTTTTTGATAAATGAATTGAAATGGCTGTACATCTCGGAAAAAACTGTTACTAATTTTATTTAAATGAAAAAAAAAAAAAAAAAAAACAAGAGAGAAAATGAAATACAGTTTTGACGAGTGGTAGTATTGGGAAACGAAATTATCGAATTTAAACATGAAAGGGAATGTTCGTAAAGCTTAAAAATTTATTTAACATGGAAATTTGCAGTTTTAAACTATATTTGGCAATTTAACTCTTGCGTCCGGTTATGAAAAATGCATTAGAAAATTTTATAAAATAATATCTGAGTGACAATTTTGTTTATGATTTTTTTTTATTTACTTATTTTTATTTATACTTTATTTTTGTTTAACTCGACCATTATGTGATTTACAGAAGAAATTAGCAGTTGTAATTAGAAAAATGACGGTACTTTTAAGTTACATATTGTATGTTTGTTTACGATTTCATTTTATCGCCAAACGATTTAATTTTAAGCTAAAAATACGTGAGTGTGCCATCGGTTTGAGCGACGTTCACAATATTGGTTATTTCTCAAGTAGACGACAGCATTGTTGGAAAAATCCAATTCTACTTCTATATATACACAATTCAAATGGAAATTGCTTTCCGGCTGTCTAAAACTCGAGCTCTACTGATCTTTTACTCTTAGATAGGTAATTTTTCGGGGAAGATTTAATACATAACACGTCATTCTACGTTGCTTGGTATTGAATTATGGTTTAATGTGCTTTAATGAGAAGAACCTGATAATGAAAAATTAGCCTTTTTAAAAGATTCTGCCGAATGTATTTCGATGGAACTTGGACTGCTAATTATTTAATTTTCAAGCGAAGGTTTCAGTATACAACATGTCCTTCTACGTTGCTTAGCCGTACAGATTTGGGGGAAATTCTGTAATCTGGTGAACTCAATTATCACAATTTAGCCTTCTAAAAAAGGTATAATAAAAGGTTTTTGATAGAATTTACATTGTTAGTTTGGAAATTTTCAGAGATAGTTTTAGTGTATAATATATTGTTCGATACTGTTTAGTCATAGAGCAATGGGGTAAATTCTGTAATTTTCCAATATAGTTGAGAGGCGGAAATAATGGGCTTGGCGAGAGAAGGAAATTTTTCATGCATATTTTCTATTCAATAATTATATAATTTATTTACTATAAAGAAGACATTTATCTCTTTTTTATATAAAAATAGAAGTAAATTGTATATAAATAACAAAAATATTAATGTTCATAAATCAAAATTTATATATAGAAATACATAATTATAAAGCCTAAAGTTCATTTTATTTGTTTTCATAGCTATTCATATCATTTGGCCATAAATCTCACTTTCTGAAGCGCGAATTGCGCCAAGCTTTTAAACATCTAACAGTACCCATTGATCCTAAAATCAGGAAAATTGGAAAGTAGGTGTAGTTTGAAAAGTATTCATTAATTAAGGAGATAAATTACGTAATTGTTTCCACAGACAGTTGGCATATGTGGTACCGATAAATTACACAATTGAGTCTACTGACAATTGTCGTATGTTACCTAGCGTGGTTTGGCGCACAATTAACTTAGGAAAAGTTATATACTGGTTCTGTGTTTTTAAAGCGAACCTATTCTATAACCGAATTAACACAGAATTAGCGTGATTTGAAAGAAACATGTTTGGCGACCTTTTCCTACATTTACGTTATACCAACACCATACCAAAATGTATGCTATTGCGCCATTTATTTCAATCCTAAACGTGCGAAATTTTTTGGTACTTTTCCAGTATAGGGATCTTTGCAAAACCGAGAAAATAGTCTTGGCGGAGAAGGAAATTTGGAAACATATTTTGACGTGACCTATTCACTATTTCATTTCATATACACAAGCATTTTTTTCTATGTTTATACAATTTATTAAACATAAAGATGCTATTTATCTAATTTTAATTAGAAACGGAAGTAATTTGTATATAAAAAAAACATTGATAATATACATATATAAAAAAACGGAAAATTTCATCAAGTTTGTTTTCTTAATTGTTTATATCAATTGGCAACAAATCTCACTTTCTGACGCCCGAATAGCGCCAAGCTTTTTAAAACAACGCCAAATTTACATTAAAAAAAGTACCAAATTTAATTGCAAACTATGTCAAACATTGTGGCTTGGTATTTATTGAACACGAATTTCTTTTGGCTTTAATTATTATTTAATCGTAACACTGTAAAAAATTTTAATTTACTATTTTTAGAAATTGAAAGTATTTTTTATCATTAAGTAAAATTAAGTTATAACTTCACTTTTCACTGAATAAAAAATCGAAATGTTTACTGCAGTGCCAAGAGAAATTTAAAATGTCATATGCGAAGTTTAAATGGCGATTTTGAAAATATATATATATCTTATAATATCGGAACCCACAGCAAATTGGCGCATTTTATCGAGAATGTTTTGGTACAAAATGAAATACATTTCTTGTAGACATAATAGTAAATCTCAATCTCGCCGACTGAAAAGTCTTTAAAGTTATTCAGCAGAGACAACGAGAAATAACTTGCAGTTTCATGAATTTTAATAATCAATATTCTTATCTATCTATTTACGTCTGCTTTTACTATATATACTAGGGTAAAATGGAAATGGGAAATTCGTCCCAGCTGCATATAACTTGAGCTCCCCTGAATGGATTTTGATCAGAATGATAATTCCTTATGGAAGATTTTAGTATATAACATATTGTTCTACGTAGCTTATACATAGAATTATGTTTCAAAGTTATAATCAGACGAACCCGATCATGAAAGATTTGCCTTTTTAAAAAATTCAGCCGAATTGATCACGATTGAATTTTCACTGTTAGTTAGATAATTTTTCAGGCAGGGTTTTAGTATATACTAGCTTTTTTTGCACCCGGGGCAAACATGGATTTTGGCGCACCCCCCCCCCCCTCTTCCACAAAGTATATTTACAAAGAGAATTTTACTAATTTTATAATAGAAGACTTATTTTAAAATTTAAAATATGTAATCATAAAATATGTAACACTGAACTACGTAATCTACAGTGGCGGATCCAAGGGGGAGGTCCCTCTGAACATCAACAAAAATATTCTAAAGATCATTTTTAAAATGACATATTCAGTAGAGTCCCGATTATCCGAGCCCGCCTAACCGAGCTTCCGCTTTCACCGAGTTATTTACTTCTGAAGGACTGATGGCTTCCATTATTATGAAACAGCCATTATAAATGAAGTGTTAGGTGAAGATGAAAGAGCAGTCGTAAAAAGTTAGAACTCTGATTTTCTAGTCCGAATAGGGGAAAAAAATGGCCATAATTTTTTTTTTTTTGAAAAAAAAATGGCCATTCCCCCCCCCCCCCCATTCGGACCAGAAAATCAGAGTTCTAACTTTTTACTGGCCAATTTTTTTTCCCATTGGGGCCAGAAAATCAGAGTTCTAACTTTTTACGACTGCTCTTTCATCTTCACCTAACACTTCATTTATAATGGCTGTTTCATAATAATGGAAGCCATCAGTCCTTCAGAAGAAAATTATCCTTTCAAAGGTATAAACCTTCATTTGGCGGCCCTTTGTTCTGGCGCCCGGGGCATGTGCTCCCTCTGCCCCCCCCCCCTTAGTTTCGGCCCTGATGTGGTCTCTCTTTGACGCCTGCACGTATTATGAATTCGGAGCCTTACGCACGTCCCACACTAAGGCGACACATAAGACTTGTCGCTTGAATTCGCTGGAAAAACTGGTTTAAAACAGGTTTGAAAGAACTTCGTTCTTTGTTTCGACCGGTTTTTGCGCTACATGTTGCGGCTTCATGTCGCTTGTCGCCTCAGTGTGGGATACGCCTTACGCGGAGCCTGGTGTTTCGGGAGGCGTGTTTGTTTGTCGATCGCCAGAGCAAATTAAAATTAATCTTTTTAAATGTATTTTTTCGGATTTGCTTATTAAGATATTGGCTAATATTTTAATTATTAGCCAACGTAAGTCTTTACGTTCTGATACTTTTGTCGGCCCCTTTACTTACTATAAATTAAAAATTTCGTTAAATCAAATTCAGAATATGTTTGTTATTGAAGCTGTCATGATTTAGTTTTTGTTTTAAGAATAGCAGGGCCGCTGGCCCAGCCTGCCTTCCTACTGATGTGAGTCCGGCGAAAGGTATTCGAAAAAGATGTCTACGTTTTTTCTAAAAAATAACTTTTATAAATTTATTTCCTGATGGCCTGAAAAAGTTTTAATTGAAGTTTTCATAAATAGAACATAGACTTTGTGCTGCATTTTACTTCGATGAGGCTCTTAAATGTATTTCTTCAAGTGGAATGAATCATTTTATCGGCCAAAGAATTAATTTAAAATGGTGACCATTGGGTGAAGACCTTCTCTTCTTTTCTAAAGTAATGAAGAATAAAAGCATTGATTTACCATTGGAAGTCTTCTCATAATTTTATTATAGCAGACACCATTCAAGTAAGAACTTTCTTATTATTTTTATTCTTACAACTGCTTGACCGCAAAGAACAAAAATGGGCCATGCACACACAACGTAAAATATTGTTCTACAACACAATAGTTATTGCATTAGTTATTATCAACACCTAAATAAGTTTATACCACTATAAACTTACTAATTACACCACTCAGACAGTAACTACAGTAAACTCTGTCTAAGGCGGAATCGATCGGGACCGAGAAAATTTTCCGTAGCAGACAATATCCGCCTTAGACAAATTTTTCTCTATGTCTATGGATTCGCAGGGACTTGAAAATCTTTCCGAGTTAGACAGATTTCCGTCTTACACAGAGTCCGCCTTAGACAGAATTTACTGTACTGGAATCTGGTTCTCGAATGTGTTATGCGTTTTCTAAAATGTTTCTTGTGTAACTCTTTTGTTTTATTAGCAAAATTTTATTAAAGTACCCATGAAGTGTTGGAAAGTTTTTCATAATCAATGATTTACGCAAGATTATTTTATTTATTTATTTATTTTATTTTTTACAACACCACAATCTATATTTCACTTCCGGAATGAAAGTTTCTTTTCTTTTTCTTTTTTACAACTTGTAAGTAAAACATATTTCAATGAGTTGCTCCACTTATGAAATAAGTGTGCGATAAAATATATAAGAGAACGTCCACTGTTACTCTTGTAACCATTCGTGCTGTTTTTTACAAATACTTGCAATTATTTTACTATAAAATATAATTAAGATAAAAAGTGATATAACCAGTAAAATACTATTGTGCTCCACTCATTTAATATACAGGGTGTCCGGTCTCAACGGTGTCCAATGGCTAATTCCTAAACCGTTAGTCATAGACATATAGTTCCAATTACAAAAATTTTTTAAATCAGGTAAAGAAACATTTTAAAAGCGATTTGGGTCAATAAAAACATTTCTTAAAAAATTACGAAATTTAAATTTTTATACGGTCCCTCGGTCCTATAAGTTATATTTAGTAATTTTTTCCTATTACACTGACAAGTATGACAAAAAAAGTCCCATTCAAATAACGCTAAAATTGAGCGAGTTACGAAACTTTAAAAATGCATGACTTATGCCACTTTTCTACTCTGAAAACAAATGAGTTCGGCTTGGCTTCGAGGGATCATATACCAAGTGTTTAAAGAATTCGAAGATCTTACTTCATGTGCATCTGCGCTTTGAAAAAAAAATCCTACAAGTATTATGATTAAGTCTCAAATTGGCTAAAATAACATATGTTTTATTTTGTCAGGATTTGAGACTGTTTCTCTTGTGATTTCTTTTAACAAAAATTATGTTTTTTATAAGTTTTTATGTTACTTCAACAATCGTATGTACGTTTTTCCAGTTCAAAATTTGTACTCGAACTTTAACCCACTTTTAAATATCCGATCGAGATTGCATTTTACATACTGGCGCAAATCCAATAACAATCTAATATTATTAAGATTTTCGGAGGTTACCATTTATACCTTTTTTACAGGATAACACAAAAAATTTCGGATAGATTTCTGCCAAGGAGTTTAAGAAAAAGTTTTAGATTAGATAATACAAGACTGCGATTGTTGGGTTTTTTAAATTTTATGTATTTTTTAGCACTGAATCCGAAAATTACCTTAATTTTTAACCATCATGTCAGGATTTTTCGCAAATCATAAATTTTCAAATTTAAAGAATAATAAAAATCGAATACTATAAAGTAGAAGAGATATAGTTGTGTTTTTTAACTTTTGATAATTTATTTTTACGCACTTTTTAGCACTGAATCTGAAAACGACCTTCAGTTTTAACAATCACGTTAGAAATTTTTTCCAAATCGCAAATGCGTAAGTTAAAATATAGCGAAAATTTCATACTATAAAACATATGTAAAATATTTTTTTATTTTATTTTATTTTATTTGATTAAAAAAGTTATTCGATATTTTTGCTTATCCTGGGATTCTTACAGATAAACAGCTGAGTGGTCCGATGAGATGGGGGAGGAAATTCAATTTTAACATTGAACTTCCTAACTTTGAAATTTGCAATTTGCGAAAAATCCCGATATGATAGTTAAAAATGAAGGTCAATTTCGGATTCAGCGGTGCAGAATATATAAGAATCAATTATCAAAAGCTAAAAAACATGACATAAACCAACTTTTGCAAGCTTGTGCAATCTAATAATATTTTAAAATACGTATCATTTTGTAAAGAATTGAGGTTGTTAATTTAGAATCATTTTATTTAACAAAAATTCTGTTTTTTCTTTCTTCTTAAATGTTTATTACAAATTGTATATTTTCCATTAATACGCCAGAATGGTTAAAGATTTCAAATTTATATTGCAATATTAATTTTACTCCCAAACATTTTTTATATCTGACGAAACTATATTTCGACTAAATTTGTGAATGACCCCCAATTTGCAGCAAAAAATATGCTCCAAATTTAAACATCTATCACTCGGTCAATTTTAATCGTAGAGTAACGGGACTTTTTTTGTATTACTTGTCAGTGTAAAAGGAAAATTTCACTAAATATAACTTATAGGACCGGGGGACCGTATAAAAATTTAAATTTCGTAATTTTTTAAGAAATGTTTTTATTGACCCAAATCGCTTTTAAAATGTTTCTTTACCTGATTTAAAACATTTTTGTAATTGGAACTATATGTCTATGGCTAACATTTTAGGAATTAGCCATTGGATACCGTTGAGACCGGACACCCTGTGTATCTAATTTGTAACAAAAAGCATTCCCCTTGTGTATATAATCAATCAAAATTTTGTTACTCTTGTGACCAGAGTGTCACAAGAATCATTTAATATATACATAAGTAATTTTTTAGGGTATCGTTCATCTGACGAAACCCTATTCGCCTCGCTCCTCTGTCTGTCTGTCCGTCACAGAGCCCGTTCTCAGAAACTATACATGTTGGAGACTTGAAATTTTGCATACTTATAGGTGGACACCTCAGATCAAACGACAAATCATAAAATTTTGAAAAAGTCGTACACTTAAACCTTTGGGCTCCCACATGTGTATTTTAAATAATTCTTTCTATGTAAACTCTAATTAGGTTGGAGGCGTGGAATTTCGCATACTTATAGCTGAACACCTCACATCAAACGACAAATCATAAAATTTTGAAAAAATTGTAAATTTAACCCTTTGGGGTCTCACATGTGTATTTTAAACTATCCTTTCTAAGTGAGCCCCTAATTAGGTTGGAGGCGTGAAATTTTACATACTTATAGCTGAACACCTCACATCAAACGAAAAACTATAAAATTTTGAAAAAGTCGTACATTTAACCCTTTGGGCTCCCACATGTGAATTTTAAACAATTCTTTCTAAGTGAGCCCCTAATTAGGTTGGAGGACTGAAATTTTGCATACTTATAGCTGAACACCTCACATCAAACGACAAATCATAAAATTTTGAGAAAGTCGTACATTTAATCCTTTGGGCTCCCCCATGTGTATTTTAAACAATTGTGTCAAAGTGAGCCCCTAATTCGGTTGGAGGAGTGAAATTTTGCATACTTATAGCTGAACACCTCACATAAAACGACAAATCATAAAATTTTGAAAAAGTTGTACATTTAACCCTTTGGGCTCCCACATGTGTATTTTAAACAATTCTTTCTATGTAAGACTCTAATTATGTTGGAGGCGTGAAATTTCACATACTTATAGCTGAGTACCTCACATCAAACGAAAAACTATAAAATTTTAAAAAAGTCGTGCATTTAACCCTTTGGGCTCTTACATGTGTATTTTAAACAATTCTTTCAAAGTGAGCCCCTAATTAGGTTGGAGGCGTGAAATTTTGCATACTTATAGCTGAACACTTCACATCAAACGACAAATCATAAAATTTTGAAAAAGTTGTACATTTAACCCTTTGGGGTCTCACATGTGTATTTTAAACTATCCTTTCTAAGTGAGCCCCTAATTAGGTTGGAGGCGTGAAATTTTACATACTTATAGCTGAACACCTCACATCAAACGAAAAACTATAAAATTTTGAAAAAGTCGTACATTTAACCCTTTGGGCTCCCACATGCGTATTTTAAGCAATTCTTTCTAACTGAGCCACTTATTAAATTGGAGATTTGAAATTTTGTATACTTATAGCAGAACACCTGAGGCCAGGCCACAAATCATAAAATCTTGAAAAAGTCTTACGTTTAACCCTTTGAGCTACCACATATGTATTTTAAGCAATTCTTTCTAAGAGAGTCCCTAATTAAGTTGGACACATGAATTTTTGCATACGTATAGCTGAATACCTCAGACCGCACAACAAATCATAAACTTTTCTAAAAGTCTTATATTATTTACTCTTCCGGGCTCTAACTTGCGTATTTTAAGCAATTTTTCTAACCTCCGCCCTTTTTCACCCAGGGAGCACTTTTCCAACTTTTGCCGACACCCCTTTGACCATTCTTTCATATTATGCACCATAGCCTTACATATTTTAGTTCCACTTTTCACCGCCAGGGCCGCCTACTTATCTCGGGTGCTATGGGCCCAATCCCCTCGACTAATATATCTACGGATAGTATGTAAAACGGAGTTAGTTTCATTCGGATAAATGTTTGTTTAGAATAGAGTGCGCCCCTGGTTGCGAAATGTGGAACTAACAGATTTTTCAAAAGGATAAAGTGTTTTGAAAGGAATATTAAACGAAACCCTCTGTGCGATCTGTGACCACACTTACCCACTTGTTTTTGTTATAGATTAGATATATGTTTGTGTGTGCAACACAGTGGTATTTAGCTGGTTATAAGAATTTTTATCTTACTTATATTTTGTAATAAAGTAATTGGAATTATATACGAAAATTTGCTCTAATTATCACAAGAGTAACGAATGGGCGTTCCCATAAATCTACCCTATATATATATATATATATATATATATATATATAAGAAAGTCTGGATTTTGTATTAATTAACGCACAGTCAAAACTACTGAACCTAAAATCTTGAGAATTGGGGTAAAAATACTTCTTATGATATAGAGTGCCGCTAAGAAAGGATTTTCCAAAATTCCACCCCTAAGAGGGGTAAAAAAGAGAACGAACGTTAAAAAAATTCCTTAATAATCTGATTTTATAGTTATTTTTCAACTGATAGCATATTTTGGTGTATTTTTGTATGCTGAATCGAAAGGTACTAACTAAATTCTTTTAAACCCAATAGTTCCAGAGATATTTCATATTCTTCGAATTTGGCACTATCTTTGGCGCCAAATTCTGAATTTTTCAAGTGATTATTTCTAAAAACTAATTATTTTCATTCTGTTATTATAGTAAGGGAAAAACTTCAAATTGAATAATTTTTTAACCAATGCTTTTGGTTAAATAAAAACAACTTCGCAATGCAATAAAAAAAAAAAAAAAATTTCAAACGCCTCAAAAACTAAAACTAAAACTAAAAAAAAAAAAAAAAAAAAAACCTGTGGTACTTTTTCGTTCTAATTTTCGTCGCGATACTATGCCAAAATGTATGGTATCGCGCCTTTTATTTCAACCCTAATCGTGCAAACGATTTTTGTTGCAAACTGTGCCACACATTAACATTTGCTAATTATTGAACGTGAATATTTTTATGCAGGAATTTTTAATGATGGAATTTATTTTATTCCATCATAATCTCGCGAAACTTTTTAATTTGTTATTTTTTGAATAGAAAATATTTATTACTGATACTGATGTAGATTTTACCATTTCGCAGTTATGTGATGATGAGGAAGCTACAATAAAATTATTTCAGAATTTAGAAATTATACATATAAAAATGTTTCTCTCTATTCTAAAAAAAAGTAACTACCGCTGTCACCGCCGTCGCCACCGGTTTTGAATTTTTTGTGACAGGAGGTCTTTCTTCGTTAATATTAAGAAAAATAATGCATACAAAAATATGAAAATTGGTAGTATTATACAGAAATGTTTGATAAACACGCTGCTGCAGACAGTTTTCAAATCGAGGAATTATTTTAAGAGATATTTAATGCTAAAGTTGGACAAAATCGATCCACTAAATAAGTTTTATAGGAGCAAAAACTATACATCGGAATTTAATAATTTTTAGATCATTTTATACGTTATAATTTCCCGGTGTGCAGAACTAATTTAATTTTTTAATTTGATTCATTTTTCGAGGTTTCATTTCTATTTTAAATTCAAATTTTCAGCATTTCGAGAGATATTTTTTACTTATTTCAGATAATTGTACTAATCTAATCTGTTGCCAACTGTACGGAAACAATAATGTTTGCTGCAAATTAAAAATTTATTTACACTTGACTATTATAAACAGAAAAAAAAAACCTTTCAAATTAGAATTAAATAATTACGTATAAAAAGCAGGAACTTATTGAAAATTACTTCATCTATAATTACACGTGAATTTTAACAGAGAAAGGATATTGTAAAATAATAAATTCATTAACATGCGTTAGAAGTCTTAAATAGGAGAAATAACACCACACATTTACGTCACATTACACTTATTACGTAAAATGAACAAAAAATAATATTGCAAAACAGTTTAAATTTAAAAATAGCGCTAGACATTTACTTGATATTTTAAGATGAACTTTTCAACTTTTTTTTTTTTTTTTTGGACAGCCGAAATAATATTTCATTTCTAATAAAAGTATTTTCACGTGAATATTAAAAAGGGAAAGAAAAGTTTGGTGAAAATTACGTCAGATTAAAACGATATATTTAAAATGTCTTATTTAAAAGGACTTTCTTTTCGCTTTGTTAAAAAATACCGGGAGACAAAGACTCTGTTTACCTAATTCATTTTATATTAGATGATTTTGAAATGCCATTGTATCTTTTAACAGCAGCTGATTTTTCCGTAAAATTCCCCAATCAAAGAGAAATGAATAGAAACCAGTTTATAGGGAGATCGCCTTTGTTTTTTTTAATTATAATTCAATCTTCCAAAATCTTTTTAAAGCCGGTCAAATTAGCGTGCTTTTAGAGACTGCAGTGTCTGAACGTGGGGTTGGCGAGCGTAGCTCGTAGGGGGCCGAGCCCCCTAGTTGTTTAAAAAACTATGAATGTCTTCATTGAAAGAATGAAATGTTTACTGCAGTGTGAGACATACGTATTACGTACGCCATGCTTCATGAGTAAAAGACATTTACAATTTCAAGACGGCAGTTTATTGATTATATTTTATTACTTGCAAATTATTTATTTATTCTTATATTTTAAGTATTTATTTTAGAACCCGTCGACGAATTTCGCCAAATTATACAAATTGACATAATTTTTATTTTAAATAACGAAAGAACAAATAAATTAGTATATCATTAATAAAAATACATTTAAAATGTCGAAATAAAAATCACCTGGTGACGTAAATACGTGTAACTTACTTAAAATCAAGTGAATGTGACATTTACGATCAGCCATTATTCGCATTTAATCTTATAGTTTGGCAATAGATTTTTGGTCGACGGGATAACCAAGTAGTACCATTATTTTTATTGATTTAAAAAAATGGTAGGTCAAAGTCTGTAATTTTCAAAAGGTATATTTTCTAGATGCTCATTTTTTTATCAACATATTTTTTTTTTTTTTTTCAAATGTATCATTTAATTTTTGTGCCAACTATTACGCTTGGTGACAATGGTGTTGGCATAACAGGGAAATACCAAAACAGTTACTGATTTTATTTCAAATGTAAAGAAAAATGTTTAATGAGCAATAAATATTGTAAATATGGCTATAACGCAGATTCTACTGAACAGAATTTTGTAGAACTTACTCTGTTAAATAGTAAATTTGGTTTATAAATGGTTTAATGTAAAAACCATCATTCTAAGTTGCTACGGGAGTTCTAAAGTTAGGTGAACTCGATTATGAAAGATTTCAAGTAAACTAATTAAATGCACAGTAAGTTAGATAACATTTCAGGGATTTTTTCAATATTTATCATATCATTCTGTGTTGTTTAGTTACGGAGCGATGCGGAAAAAGTTCTCAGTGGTACAGTAAAGAAAATTGGAAGATATACGCTACAGGGATAGGGTATACTAGAGAGTATATATGCTATAGTTATGGAAGTTGAGCTGAGTTCCTTAAAAAATTCAGAAGTGATGCGGTATATACCTACCCCTACCTCCCAGCGAGTTCTATAATCAGGTTAACGCGATTATGAAAGTTATATTTAACTATCTCAATATATATATAAGGCAAAGAGAAATTTATTTCCGGCCACTTATGTCTTGAGTTCTGCTGAATAGATTTACATTGTTAGTTAGATAATTTTTCAGAAAAGATGTTAGTATAAAACATAACGTTCTACGTTGGTTAGTTATATAATTATGGGGAAAGTTCTAAATCAGATGAACCCAATTTTGAAAGATTTGCTTTTTTTAAAGGTTCCACTGAATGAATTGTTAAGGGATTTAAACTGTTAATTAGATCATTTTTAGGGAAGGTTTCGGTATGTTTTCCAGTTTCAAAGGTTCTGCTAAGTGGATTTCGATGCAAATTGATCGGTTAGTTAATTTTTCAGTGAATATTTTAGTATAAAGCACATATCATTTGCTGTTGCTTGGTTGTTAGGTTGCTTGATTGTAGAATTATAGATGAAAGTTCTAGAATCAGGCAAACCCAATTATTATGAACGATCAGCCTTTTCAATAAGTTCAATTAACAGATTCTGATAAGACTTGCATTGATAATTTTTCATGAACGCTTTTAGTATATTACATATTGTTCTATTGTTCTTTATCGAATCCTACACTAACAGATCAACTAAAGAAATTGGTCCTTAACAGTCTAAATTTTGTATGACTCAATAAAAGATATAATAGCGTAATGACATTCATATTGCTTTCAGCAATTTGGTTGGATACACCAGGTAAATGTCCATATTTCTTTAAAACGCATGATCAAATTCACAGATATATTTTGTTTCATTCAAGATTTCTTTAGAAAAACCGACCAGCGTAGCGGGCAAAGGCGGCTAGTATATATATAAAATCATAATGAAACGGATATTATGAAACGAATTTATGTAACGATTCTATGAAACGACTGATTAAACAACTGATTATGTTTCACGGCGATTTCTCCTAAAATACGGAATACTTTGCGATGAAATTAACACCAAAAATCCGTATTGATCAGCAGATTTCAAAACTGGTATTAGAATTTTTAAATTCGAATTAGTTTTCGAAATATTAATTTTTTTTCTAATTTTATATACTTTTCTCTAATGATGGCAACTCAAATTTTAATCATAATGTTAAGTGAGGTGCTGGGTATGTGAATTCCGAGAATATGAAATGAATTTAAGATAATTAATTCATATATAATTACCCCAAGTTCACATTTGAAATCTCAAAACCCACACACCCAACATCCCACTTTGGCAGTACATCGCGCCATGAAAAGTTAATTAAAAGTTATTAAATTAATATTAATCCCCTTATATTTTTAATTTAAATCCCATTAACAGTTTAATTAATATTTAAAATTAATCTATTTATTTAATCTGAAAATCGAGCTGAAATAAAGAAAGTTAAGATAATTAATCTCACCCTTCAACGATCTTCAGGATATACCTGAAATAACAATCTTTAAACAAATATACACAAACACAATAAACACATCAAAGCATGAAAATTTAATGTAAATTTATTTATTATTGCTTATAATTAAATATATATATATAGGAAGAAAGGATCTGCGCAGATCAAAAACAACATTTCACGGCAGTAACATAATGCTCACCTATCGTTCAATGATAGTAAAATTTAAGATTACTAAACGTACAATTCATGGATTCCAATAAACACATCAATTAAGAATACAGGATAAATAAGATTTTTGATCATATTTAAATTATGATTATCTGTTAAAATTATACTAATCAGTATTTGAAGCACTACAAAGTTCCGGGTCCATTAAAAGTCAGGTATTAGAAACTAATCAGTTCTAAGCTAAAGGCAGTTTGCCTTTTTCAGAGGATCAAAATTAATAATTCTGTTTCACTCAGTCAATTGTGAATCAAGGCCAAATTACGATTGTTTAATAATTTTCTTCTTCTTCCTTTCAATGTTCCAATTATGGAAAAAAACGAAGTTCAACGAAAATGAATACAAAAGATAAATTCTCACCTCCAAGCTTGGACTGATGATTTTAAATGTAGAACAATACCTCCTTCATTTTATATCTTGTTATATTCCAAGAGAAATATTCTTCTATTTCTTAACAAGAGGCCTGTTATTTCCATGACGACCGGCATCAAACGCTGACAATGCGAAAACGCTCATCTTTGTCAGAATCTCTCAGACTTGTTGTTGGCTTCAAATTACTGAGTTTAAATATTATGTGTTATAACATAGTTATTTTATCTCTTTATTATTACAAGACAAAGATGATTTAGGAAGACTCACCAACCGATGTGCCAATTTAATAACACGACACACCGGCTAGCCGCCTGTACGTCCTTCAATCTTCACAGCTGAATCATCACAGAGAGAAAATAGCGTCGCTTGGGAAAAACGAAGTTAGCGGCAAGCGCTGTGATTGGCTGGTTTGATAAAGTTTTCAAACGAACTCAAAAGGAATATTATTTGAAAAATGAATCAAAATAAATTGTTTTTGAATGAAAATTGAAGTGATAAATTTTATTATAAATTGGAAAAATTAATTTAAAATGTATATTTATTTTATAAATGAATTCAGATGATTATTTCAATTCTGATAGTTTATCTCTTATTTCCCAACGATCTTGATATTGAAAATAAATCTTTTATTGAATTTGGAAGAACATTGTTAATTTATAATATAAACTAGCGGCTTTGCTCGCGTAATATTTCAAATATGCCAAGTGATATTTATATGTCTAATTTTTATTAAAAGGTACTAACTAAATTTTTATTTTATTAAAAGGTAATATTTTATTTTATTAAAAGGTACTACTTTACTTTTAGGAATAATTAAAAAAATTACTATTTAAAACACAGTTTGATTAAACATCATTGTTACACTGTATAAGGCAGAAATGAGACTTAAATTAATAAAACTAAATAAATAATAATTTAGAAAATATTTTGAAACTTTTATGCTCAGTTAATACGCTCATTTCAGTATTCATTTGAAGTTTTGAATTTTTTAGAAACCATCTTCTTACATCTTAAAATTAACCCTTATGTCAAATTCCAAGTCCTACCACCTCTCTCAACATAAAGGGATATGTTGAAATAGGAACTGTCACCATTAATTTGCCAACATAATTTTGAAATTGGTTTGTTAGCCCCTAATATTCCACAGAAACGTAATTTAGAAAGCATTTAAAGACCTCTTTTAGAGCGTTTGTTGTTTCTGTGAATCCCAGGTGGTAGAATCATCGGCATAAAATATAGGCTGTGTAGGATCAGAGAGTGTTACCATTGATTCGCAACTATTATATTATATTTGGTTTATATTCCCTGAAATTGCGTAGAAATCGTAATTTAGGACTTTTTTAGAATTCTTTTCGCACCTCCCCTTCATTTCACCCCTTTTTAATTTGAATTTATTTTCGACAGTCCTTCGAGGGCATTTATAATTTATAAGTAACTACCATGCCATACTTAAAGTTTCTAGCCTTTTCAGTATCACAGAAATCGAAATTTAGAAAGTTTTTAGCTACTGCAACTCCCTGGTGGTAGTGGAAAAGACATAAAATATAGCTTATGTTTGAGCAGGTTCTATCACCAACAATTTGTTATCATTATTTTTTTAATCGGTTTGATATTTGATAAGATTACATAAAAATTGTAATTTATAACGGTTTTCGCTCACTTCATCTTTTTAAATTTGAAATTTTCTTTCGACAGTTCATAGAAAGCAGTTACATCTTGTAAGTAAATAACATGCCATACTTCAAAGTGTTAGACCCTTCAGTTATGCAAAAAACGCAAATTAGAACAAGTTTTGCTTTTGCAACCCTCAGATGGTAGTGACAGCAACATAAAATATAACCTATGTTATAGCAGGGACTGTCACCATAGATTTGCAACCATTACTTTTGAAATAGCTTTGGAATTTCCTGAGATTGAGTAGAAATCGCAATTTAGAACGTTTTTAGAACGCTTTTTGCGCATTTTCACCCCTTTTTAAATTTCCAATTTTTTTTAAACTGTTCTTAAAGATCATTTATATGTAATAAATATGTACCTTGTCTAATTTTAAGTTGCTAGCCCCTACCGATCACAAAAATCAAAATTAAGAACGCTTTTTTGCTCCTGCAACGTCTAGGTGATAGTGATACGGACATAAAATAGAGTGTATGTTAGAGCAGAGGCTGTCAGCATCAATTTCTTACCATTACTTTTGAAATCAGTTTGATTCTTCCTGAGATATTGGTGACAAATCGGCATTTAGAACGTTTTTAGAACGATTTTCGCCCATTTTGCTCCTGCATCTCCACTAGGATAGTGGAAACAGATATAAAATATAGCCTATCTTGGAGCAAGATCTGTCACCATCATTTTTACATCATTATATTTGAAATCGGTTCAGTATTTCCTGAGATTGCGTAAAAATTGCAATTTAGAACGCTTTTTACAACGCTTTTTGTGCATTTTGACCCCCTTTTTAAATTTCGCTTTTTTAAGGAAATGTCCTTAGAGATCATTGATATCTTATAATCAACTACCATTCTAAATTTCACGATTCAAGGCCGTTCCGTCACGCAAAAAACGCAATTTAGAAAGTTTTTCTCCTGCACCCCCTTTGGGGAAGTGGCACCGACATAAAACATAGCCTATGTTGGAGCAAGAATTTTCATCATCATTTTGGCGCCATTATTTTTTAAATCGGTTTGGTATTTCCTGAGATTGTGTAGAAATCACCATTTAGAACGTTTTTTAGAATGCTTTTCGCGCATTTTCACCCCTTTTAAATTTCGAATTATTTAAGAACTGTTCTTAGAAATCCTTTATATCTAATAAGTAGCTGATACTTCAAATTTCAGATTTCTACGCCCTTCAGTAACACATAAATCGCATTTTTAGAACGTTTTTTGCTTCTACACCCCCTTTGGGGTAGTGGCACCGACATAAAACATAGCCTATCTTGGAGCAAACGTTGTCACTATCATTTTGACACCGATATATTTTAAATCGGTTTGGAATTTCCTGAGATTATGTAGAAACTACCATTTAGAACGTTTTTTAGAACGCTTTTTGCGCATTTTCACCCCTTTCAAATTTCGAATTGTTTAAGAACTGTTCTTAGACATCATTTATATCTTATAAGTAACTAATATTCAAAATTTCATATTTCTAGGCCCTTCAGTAACGCAAAAATCGCATTTTTAGAACGTTTTTTGCTCCTACACCCCCTTTGGGGTAGTGGCACCGACATAAGTTATAGCTTATGTTCTAAGTTGGACTAACACCATCATTTTGATGCCGTTACTTTTGAAATCGGTTCGGTAGTTCCTGAGCTTACCTCCTACAAATAAACAATTTTTTCCTCTTTATAATATGACTAGACTAGAAAACCCCGCGGCTTTGCTCGCGTAATATTTGAAATATTCCAAGTGATATTTATATGTCTAAATTTTATTAAAAGGTACTAACTAAATTTTTATTTTATTAAAAGGTAATATTTTATTTTATTAAAAGTTTTTTTTTATTAAAAGGTACTTATTACTTTTAGGAATAATTCAAAAATTACTATTTAAAACACAGTTTGATTAAACATCATTATTACACTGCATTAAGCAGAAATGAGACTTAAATTAATAAAATGAAGTAAAACTAAATAAATGATAATTTAAAAAATATTTTGAAACTTTTATGCTCAATTAATACGCTCATTTCAGTATTCATTTGTAGTTTTGAATTTTTTAGAAACCATTTTCTTACATCTTAAAATTAACCATCATGTCAAATTCCAACTCCTACCTTCTCTCTCAACATAAAGGGCTATGTTGAAACAAGAACTGTCACCATTAATTTGCAACATTAATTTTGAAATCGGTTTGTTATTTCCTAATATTCCACAGAAACGTAATTTAAAAAGCTTTTAAAGCCTTTTTTAGAACGTTTGTTGTTCCTGTGAACCCCAGGTGGTCGAATCACTGGCATAAAATATAGCCTGTGTAGGATCAGAGACTGTTACCATTGATTCGCAACTATTACTTTTATAATCGGTTTATATTCCCTGAAATTGCATAGAATCGTAATTTAGAACTTTTTTAGAATGCTTTTCGCACCTCCCCTTCGCTTCACCCCTTTTTAATTCGAATTTATTTTCGATGTTCCTTCGAGGGCATTTATATTTTAAAAGTAACTACCATGTCATATTTAAAGTTTCTAGCCTTTTCAGTATCACAGGAATAGCAATTTAGAAAGTTTTTAGCTCCTGCAAACCTCTGATGGTAGTGGAACAGACATAAAATATAGCTTATGTTTGAGCAGATTCTATCACCAAAATTTGTCATCATTATTTTTTTAATCGGTTTGGTAATTTATAAGTTTGCTTAAAAAGTGTAATTTATAACGCTTTTCACTCACTTAGTTTTTTTTATTTGGAATTTTCTTTCGACTGTTCTTAGAAAGCAGTTGCATCTTGTAAGTAAATACCATGTCATACTTCAAAGTGTTAGGCCCCTCAGTTTTGCAAAAAACGCAAATTAGAACATGTTTTACTTTTGCAACCCTCAGCCTCAGATGGTAGTGACAGCAATATAAAATATAACCTATGTTATAGCAGGGACTGTCACCATTTATTTGCAACCATTACTTTTGAAATAGCTTTAGTATTTCCTTAGATTGATTAGAAATCGCAATTTAGACCGTTTTTAGGACGCTTTTCGCGCATTTTCACCCCTTTTTAAATTTCCAATTTTTTCGAAACTGTTCTTAAAGATCATTTATATCTAATAAATATGTACCTTGCCTAATTTTAAGTTGCTAGTCCCTACCGATCACAAAAATCGAAATTTAGAACGCTTTTTTTGCTCCTGCAATGTCTTGGTGATAGTGATAACGACATAAAATTGTGTCTATGTTAGAGAAGAGGCTGTCAGCATCAATTTCTTACTATTACGTTTGAAATCAGATTCATTCTTCCTGAGATATTGCCGACAAATCGGCATTTAGAACGTTTTTAGAACGCTTTTCGCGAATTTTGCCCCTGCATCTCCTCTGGGGTAGTGGAAACAGAAATAAAATATAGCCTATCTTGGAGCAAGATCTGTCACCATCATTTTTACACCATTATATTTGAAATCGGTTCAGTACTTCCTGAGATTGCATAGAAATCGCAATTTAGAAATTTTTTACAACGCTTTTTGCGCATTTTGACCCCCTTTTAAATTTCGATTTTTTTAGGAAATGTCCTTAGAGATCATTGATATCTTATAACTAACTACCATTCCAAATTTCACGATTCTAGGCCCTTCCGTAACGCAAAAGCCGCAATTTAGAACGTTTTCTCCTGCACTCCCTTTGGGGTAGTGGCACCGACATAAAACATCGCCTATGTTGGAGCAAGGGTTGTCACCGTCATTTTGATAGCATCATTTTGCGACATTATTTTTTAGATCGGTTTGGTATTTCCTGAGATTGTGTAGAAACCACCATTAGAACGTTTTTAGAACGCTTTTCGCGCATTTTCACCCTTTTTAAATTTCGAATTGTTTAAGAACTGTTCTTAGAAATCCTTTATATCTAATAAGTAGATAATATTTCAAATTTCATATTTCTAGGTCCTTCGGTAACGCAAAAATCGCATTTTTAGAACGTTTTTTGCTCCTGCACCACCTTTCAGGTAGTGGCACCGACATAAAACATAGCCTATGTTGGAGCAAGGTTTGTCACCGTCATTTTGATACCCTTATTTTGACACCATTATTTTTGAAATCGGTTTGGTATTTCCTGAGATTGTGTAGAAACCACCATTTAGAACGTTTTTTAGAACGATTTTCGCGCATTTTCACCCCTTTCAAATTTCGAATTGTTTAAGAACTGTTCTTAGAAATCCTTTATATCTAATAAGTAGCTAATATTTCAAATTTCATATTTCTAAGCCCTTCAGTAACACATAAATCGCATTTTTAGAACGTTTTTTGCTCCTGCACGCCCTTTGGGCTAGTGACACCGACATAAAACATAGCCTACCTTGGAGCAAGCGTTGTCACCATCATTTAGACACCAATATTTTTTAAATCGGTTTGGCATTTCCTGAGATTGTGTAGAAACTACCATTTAGAACGTTTTTTAGAACGCTTTTTGTGCATTTTCACCCCTTTTAAATTTCGAATTGTTTAAGAACTGTTCTTAGGCATCATTTATATCTTATAATTAACTAATATTTCAAATTTCATATTTCTAGTCCCTTCAGTAACACATAAATCGCATTTTTAGAACGTTTTTTGCTCCTGCACACCCTTTGGGGTAGTGACACCGACATAAGACATAGCCTATCTTGGAGCAAGCGTTGTCACCATCTTTTTGACACCAATATTTTTTAAATCGGTTTGGTATTTCCTGAGATTGTGTGGAAACTACCATTTAGAACGTTTTTTAGAACGCTTTTTGTGCATTTTCACCCCTTTTAAATTTCGAATTGTTTAAGAACTGTTCTTAGACATCATTTATATCTTATAAGTAACTAATACTCAAAATTTCATATTTCTAGGGCCTTCAGTAACGCTAAAATCGCATTTTTAGAACGTTTTTTGCTCCTACACCCCCTTTGGGGTAGTAGCACCGACATAAGATATAGCCTATGTTCTAAGTTGGACCCACACCATCATTTTGATACCATTACTTTTGGAATCGGTTCGGTAGTTCCAGAGCTTACCTCCGACAAATAAACAATTTTTTCCTCTTTATAATAGGAGTATAGATGAAGTATAGATTATACCCTTCTGCATTGCTTAATAATAGAGGTGTGGAGGAAAGTTCTATAATCAGTTGGACCCGATTATGAAAGTTTAGCTTTTTTAAAACGTTCTACAGAACGGATTTTGATGGGAATTCCATTATTAGTTAGATGCCTATTCAGACATGGTTTTAGTATTTTGCATATTGTTCTACGTTGCTTAGTCATAAGGTAATGGCGGAAAGTTCTACAATCATATGAATCCGATTATGAAAGATTATACTTTTCAAAAAGTTCTAAATGGCGGATATTGATAATACTTGTTTTGTTGATTAGACAATGTTTGCGGAGGTTTTAGTTTATTGCGTATCATTCTACGTTGCTTGGTTATAGAATTATGGGGGAAAGTTCTATAATCAGATGGACCCCAATTATATATGAAAGATCAGCCTTTAAAAAAAGTTTTACTGGATGGATTTTCTCAGTTTGTTTGTTTGCATTTTTAGTTATATAAATTTTCAGGGTTTGTTTTATTATATTGCATATTGTACGATCATTCTTTACCAAATCCTACTGTGATTGATCAACTAAAAGAATTAATACTTTAATAGCTGAAAATTTGTCTGCACATTAGAAAACATAATAGCACAATGGCGTTCATATCGTTTTCGGCAGTGCGAAAGAACATTCCAGATAAAGTTCCATATTGCTTTAAATCACAATGTCAAATTCACTGATACATTTTGTTTGATTCAAGGTTCATTTGGATAAGCAGACTAGCGTAGCGGGCATAGCCTGCTAGTATATACATATATACAGGGTGGTCATAAAAAACTTTTCCAATAAATGGACCTCTAGCGGCTGGTCCGTTCAAGCGATCGAGATCAGATTTCAGATATAGTTATTCAGAGGTATGAGCTCGATATTCTGTGAATGGCAACAATGTTGCGCTCACGGTTACGGTTATAGGTACAAAAACTCGAAATTTTCGAATGGCATCGCCCATTTGTTCTCGTCGCAAAATGTTCAGCGCATGTGAAAACCCTGATGAGCCTTGGAACGGTACGTGTATCACAAAAAACGGACGCGTTATGCTCGCACAAAAACAGCTCTGCCAGCGAGTAAAAAAAAACACAATTGGAGCGCACAGAGGAAATTTGCATATGGCAGAGGCAAGGCACTAATAACTCATTGCTACACAGATCGGAGGAAGGAAAATTCTTATTTGAATTCCACATTTTCCACATGGTAATCATCAGAAGTAATTAAGTCTTGCAAGCGGGAGACAATGTAGACAATGCAGCCTAACGTAACATAGCATGAGGGATGTTTGCAATTACACATTTCATAGAGTCTTTCAACCGGCGAAGTTTTGAGATTGCACATGTACACTCTAGATTTGAGATATCCTCAGAACCAGCAATCCATAGGAATCAGGTTTGGGGATCGCGGAGGCCGCGGAAATGGAAAATGGTGTAAGATAACGCGGTCGCCAAAATGCTGCTCCAGGACCCTGCGAACAGATTTCGGTATATGTGGAATCATTCAGTGCATTTCGCTTCAGCTATTCTGGTTTAACGTAATTTTGTAGCATAACTGTATAGCGAGAGCCTGTCACAGAGCACGTTGCAAAACCCGTTGGTGACGCTTCCTCAAAGAAGTAAGGATCGAAAACAATTGTGCCTGCAATGCTGCACCACACAATAACTTTGGCGTCGTATAAAGATAATGGCGCAACATTCACTTTCGGATTCGTTTCTGCCCAGTGCACTCAATTTTTGGTATTGACGTTCCCAGTAACAAATATATAATATATTCGTGCTCTCAGAATACAATTGAGTCTAAATACAAAACATCAAAATGTCCCAAGAAAATCGGCCCGAGATGAAGTCAAGTTAAAATAAGGAACAACATGGACTTAATCCAACAATAAATTTAACTAGAATCGATAGTGACAAAGTTAAAACAACAAGACAAAATAACATCTAATAACCTGCTTGAAGAGGCAAAAACAACTGGTAATGGCTCGGCATGTAACACAAGTCAGGCTATTGAGCAGATGTTAGAAGACGTTAAAGTGGTTTATCCACGCAGATATAAAGATTTTAAGGAACAACTAACATCACAACTTGATCATGCAAAAGCTGTCGAAAAGGGAGAATACAATAATAGCCCATACTATAATATAAATATAAAATACAACAGATACAGTATCATAGATCATATATTACAAATAGAAAAGGTTAATCTACACCATGCTACTGAACGAACAGCTGCTAAAGTAAGAATAAAAAAGAAAAGTGCCAGCTAAACTGATGGCATTGAGCTCACAGGCTATTCACACTAATTGTATATTATACACTTATTTTAAAGAATAATGCACCTCAAAAAAATAAGTGAAAGGGAATTAGCCCCCGTTTCCCCCTTTATACTTAACCAGTGAACCTCCAAATCTCATCAGGGAAGCCCCTTATCATAATAAATCGGTATACCAAATTTGGAGCAAATCGAATAATCCTGCAAAAAAAAAAAACATTTATCTAAATTAAGGGGGTGGACTAAACCCCCTTTATCTTTAACCAATGAATCGCCAAAACGAATCAGGGAAGCTCCTTAACATAATAAACCGGTATACCATATTTGGAGCAAAGCGAATAATTCTGCATGAAAAACCCGTTTATATAAATTAAGGGGGGTGGCCTAGCCCCCTTTTCCCCCTTTATTCTTAACTAATGAACCCCCAAAACTAATCAGGGAATTTCCTTAACATAATAAACCGGTATACCAAATTTGGAGCAAATCGAATAATCCTGCAAAAAAAAACATTTATCTAAATTAAGGGGGTGGACTAAACCCCCTTTATCTTTAACCAATGAATCGCCAAAACGAATCAGGGAAGCTCCTTAACATAATAAACCGGTATACCATATTTGGAGCAAAGCGAATAATTCTGCATGAAAAACCCGTTTATATAAATTAAGGGGGGGTGGCCTAGCCCCCTTTTCCCCCTTTATTCTTAACTAATGAACCCCCAAAACTAATCAGGGAATTTCCTTAACATAATAAACCGGTATACCAAATTTGGAGCAAATCGAATCCTTCTGCATGAAAAACCCAATTATCTGAATTAAGGAGGTGGAATAGCCCCCCTTTTCCCCTTTATTCTTAATCAATGATGTCCCAAAACTAATCAGGGAAGTTCTTTAACATAATAAACCAGTATACCAAATTCAGAGCAAATCGAATAATTCTGCATGAAATACCCATTTATCTGAATTAAAAGGGGTGGACTAGCCCCCTTTCCCCCCTTTATTCTTAACTAATGAACCTCCAAAACTAATCAGGGAAGTTCCTTAACATAATAAACTGGTATAACATATTCGGAGCAAATCGAATAATTCTGCATGAAAAACCCATTTCTCTGAATTAGAAGGGGTGAACGAACCCCGTTTTTCCCCCTTTATCCTTAACCAATGAACTCCCAAAACTAATCAGGAAAGTTCCTTAACATAATAAACCGGTATACCAAATTCGGAGCAAATCGAATGATTCTGCGTGAAAACCCCATTTATCTGAATTAAGGGGGTGGACTAACCCCCATTTCCCCCCTTTATCCTTAACCAATGAACTCCCAAAACTAATCAGGGAAGTTCCTTAACATAATAAACCGGTATACCAACTTCGGAGCAAATCGAATCATTCTGCAAGAAAAACCCATTTATCAAAATTAAGAGGGGCAGGCTAACCTCCCTTTTCCACCTTTATCCTTAACCAATGAACCCCCCAAACTAATCAGGGAAGTTCCTTAACATAATAAACCGGTATACCAAATTCGGAGCAAATCGAATTATTCTGCATGAAAAACCCATTTATCTGAATTAAGGGGTGGACTAGCCCCCTTTTCCCCCTTTATTCTTAACCAATGAACCCCAAAACTAATCTGGGAATTTCCTTAACATAATAAACCGGTATACCGAATTCGGAGCAAATCGAATGATTCTGCATGAAAAACCCATTTATCTGAATTAAGGGGGGTGGATTAACCCCGTTTTCCCCCTTGATACTTAACAAGTGAACCTCCAAATCTAATCAGGGAAGCTATTTATCATAATAAACCGGTATACCAAATTTGGAACAAATCGTATAATCTTGCAAAAAAAAACCATTTATCTAAATTAAGGGGGTGGACTAGTCCCCCTTTATCCTTAACCAGTGAATCGCCAAAACGAATGAGGGAAGCTCCTTAACATAATAAACCGGTATACAAACTTCGGAGCAAATCGAAACATTCTGCATGAAAAACCCATTTATCTAAATTAAGAGTGGCGGCTAACCTCCCTTTTCCCCCTTTACCCTTAACCAATGAACCCGCAAAACTAATCAGGGAAGTTCCTTAACATAATAAACCGGTATACCAAATTCGGAGCAAATGGAATCATTCTGCATGAAAAACACATTTATCTGAATTAAGGGGGGTGGACTAACCCCGTTTTTCCCCCTTTATCCTTATCCAATGATCTCCCAAAACTGATCAGAGAAGTTCCTTAACATAATCAACCGGTATACCAAATTCGGAGCAAATCGAATCATTCTGCATGAAAAACCAATTTATCTGAATTAAGGGGGTGTGGACTAACCCCGTTTTTCCACCTTTATCATTAACCAATGAACTCCCAAAACTAATCAGGGAAGTTCCTTAACATAATAAACCGGTATACCAAATTCGGAGCAAATCGAATGATTCTGCATGAAAAACCCAGTTATCTGAATTAAGGGGGTGGACTAACCCCCCTTTTCCCCCTTTATCCTTAACCAATGAATCCCCAAAATTAATCAGGGATGTTCCTTAACATAATAAACCGGTATACCAAATTCGGAGCAAATCGAATGATTCTGCGTGAAAAACCCATTTATCTGAATTAAGGGGGGTGGATTAACCCCGTTTTCCCCCTTGATACTTAACAAGTGAACCTCCAAATCTAATCAGGGAAGCTATTTATCATAATAAACCGGTATACCAAATTTGGAACAAATCGTATAATCTTGCAAAAAAAAACCATTTATCTAAATTAAGGGGGTGGACTAGTCCCCCTTTATCCTTAACCAGTGAATCGCCAAAACGAATGAGGGAAGCTCCTTAACATAATAAACCGGTATACAAACTTCGGAGCAAATCGAAACATTCTGCATGAAAAACCCATTTATCTAAATTAAGAGTGGCGGCTAACCTCCCTTTTCCCCCTTTACCCTTAACCAATGAACCCGCAAAACTAATCAGGGAAGTTCCTTAACATAATAAACCGGTATACCAAATTCGGAGCAAATCGAATCATTCTGCATGAAAAACACATTTATCTGAATTAAGGGGGGTGGACTAACCCCGTTTTAACCCCTTTATCCTTAACCAATGAACTCCCAAAACTGATCAGGGAAGTTCCTTAACATAATAAACCGGTATACCAAATTCGGAGCAAATGGAATCATTCTGCATGAAAAACACATTTATCTGAATTAAGGGGGGGTGGACTAACCCCGTTTTTCCCCCTTTATCCTTATCCAATGATCTCCCAAAACTGATCAGAGAAGTTCCTTAACATAATCAACCGGTATACCAAATTCGGAGCAAATCGAATCATTCTGCATGAAAAACCAATTTATCTGAATTAAGGGGGTGTGGACTAACCCCGTTTTTCCACCTTTATCATTAACCAATGAACTCCCAAAACTAATCAGGGAAGTTCCTTAACATAATAAACCGGTATACCAAATTCGGAGCAAATCGAATGATTCTGCATGAAAAACCCAGTTATCTGAATTAAGGGGGTGGACTAACCCCCCTTTTCCCCCTTTATCCTTAACCAACGAATCCCCAAAATTAATCAGGGATGTTCCTTAACATAATAAACCGGTATACCAAATTCGGAGCAAATCGAATGATTCTGCATGAAAAACCCATTTTTCTGAATTAAGGGGTGTGACTAACCCCGTTTTTCCCCCTTTATCCTTAACCAATGAACTCCCAAAACTAATCAGGGAAGCGCCTTATCACAATGAACCTGGGAAAAAATTTTGAAGCAAATCGGATGTTTCTATCAAGAGTTATCGCGTTACGTACATACGTACGTACGTACATACATACATACAGAACGGGCGGGCACGTTAGCTCTCAGGCTTTGATAGCCTGTGAGCTAAAAAGGAAAAAAATTCTTAGAATACGAACTACAACACGAAATAGCATTAACTTCAAAAAATTATGGCAACATCCCTTACTATCAAGTAAATAACGTCGAACTAAATAATTTGCTCAAGGAAATGACTGCTGATGAGTTATTCCAAATTGATGAAAGAATTCTGAAAGAATATCAACATAATGAAGATGAAATAACGTCTATTATAATCGACCATATCCAACTTCTGTTATTCCTAAAGGACGCAGAAGATACAAAACAAAAACGTGAAAAATTGAAGCTACAGAATACTGGAAAAAAGGACATTAGCTACAGGAAGCAATCAAATCTGGAAACAGCTAAAACTCTTACCAAAACCTTCATAAACTCACAATTTTCATAGAAAAAAGCTTACCAAACAGAAACAAGTAAGGAAAATGTTACATCAACACAAAAATTGGGAGAAGAACCCCTTCCGATCACACCGAAAACTACAAAATTGAACCCATTAGAAAACCGGTCCATTCAACAACTAATTCAAGAATACGAAATTAAATCAAAAAACAAATCCAAAGGAAGTTCAGAAGAAGTTAGAAGCTACCTTGAAATTATATTCTCTAAAGCAAAAAGAAATGAAAAGTTACTAATAAAAGATCGTAACAAAATAAACACAGACGTTACGGATAGAAGAGAAGAATTAGAGCAGAAGATTGAGGATCTAGGTAGACAAAATGCTGGGCTATCATCAAAGTTAAAAAAAGAGTTCAAATATAGAAATTCTACTAGAAAACAATTGTAAGAGAAACGAAGAGAAAACAAAGAATTAAGAGAGTCCTTAGCAAGACAACTAAAACAAAATAAAGACTATGAAATTGCAAAACTCAACGAAGAAGTGGAAAATCTAAAACGCCAATTAAGGCAACCTATACCACAAACAAAAAATAAAAATATACAGACAGGTGAAAAAGAAAAAATGGCAACATCTCAAAACGAAATGATACAACAAGATAAAACTAGAACAGAAGATATTGAGGTAACTCATATAGCTCACTTGTCACTTGTATAGCTCACTCAGCTTGTCATTAGTCTAAAGAAAATTAAAAAGCTAATAACAGAAAACCTGGAAATTAGAAGCAGAAGGTGCTCCTATAGGCTGCATGATGATGCAGATCAGGTCAGTAATGTCCCTTCCTACAGATTATCAAATTCAGCAATAACAATTAGACTTACCTCAAAACAAACTACAATTAACAACTTAAAGACAATATTGAATGACAAACTTACTAAAGAAGAGGATGTCCCACATATTCATTGCGGAAAAGCCAGACAACCTAAGACAATCATATTACAATCAGATACTGACCACAACACAAAACAAGTACTAAAAATTATAGAAAATTATCCAGAAATAATAGATAAAACAGAAATTACCATCAAGCTAACAAATTACAAAAGAATTATTATTACTGGGATACCATCCTCAATGTCATCAGATAATATAGTACAATACTTCAAAGAAAATTCAACAGATAAAAACCTTACAATAGTTAAAATACTGAAGAAACAAAAATCTAATAACTATCACATCATAATAAACCTGGAAATATCAGCAGCACAAGAACTCCTGGCTCGAAGGAGCTTACTGATAGGACTAAATAAGTCTAACATTCGTCCCTACCGTCCAATAATACGGTGTGCCAACTGCCAATTATATGGACATACCACGATGAACTGAAGAAGAGAGCCTATTTGTGCTAAGAGCTCACGATGTCACAGCACAACAGAGTGCCCTTCGGCAATGTCTCATCTCAGCATCGGTGCACGAACTGCTATAGTACGGACAACTACAGTAAACATACTGCGGATTCAACCATGTGTCCAATCTATCAGTCCCTGTTGGCTGACAGAATGAATCTCACTCGGACTGCTTAATGACAATAAATTACTCAAAAAAATAACTTTAATGACTCTATACTAGTTGTGGGTAACTGAGTTATTCCATCTTCTGTAAATAGACATTCTGCAAAAACTACTATAACTACTACATCCGTTGCGGGTTATCGACGGAGTCAGCGATAGACGAACTTTTCTCATTTGTAAATCTGCTCAAAGAGAATAACAATTATATTTCCCTAATATCGCTAGATTTCAAGAATGCATTTGACCGACTACTTCTCACATGACAAATATGTAGTGTTAAATCTTCGAAGACCACACACGGCTACAGGCTACTATCAGAAAATCAGACACAATACCTTTTGCTCCTGTCGGGAGCTTATAGAAAATCATCAGCGGCAGCTTTGAATGTATTGTGCTTGATTCAACCATGGCGATCCAAATAAATACATTAGCAATTTCAGGACAGATCCTACGTTTGGGAATTCCAATAGAGGACAACTTTCCAGTCTTCTATCAACCGAAAATATCCTCATCCATACCTTCCCCATATCAAGATTATCTTTTACTACAAGAAGGAATTCCATCCACTTCAACAATAAATATATACGGCTCAACACTGACGGCTCAAAATCAGATGCTGGCACATCGTATGCTTTCTGTGTTTATAAAGAAGGGAAATGCATCCATACACATCAAATAAAGTTACAAATATCAAATTCAATTTTTCAAGCTGAACAACTTGCCATATTAGATGCAATATTGTGGGCAGACTCCTCAGGGGACGGGAACTTCGTCATTTACACAGATAACCAGTCAAGTCTTGCATTATTGGAGAACGTTTTTAGTACAGATTTTATCACAACAAAAATTAAAATAGCCTTACAGAAAACATCTAAATCAATTAAATTTCAATGGTTACGGGGACACATACGGTACCACTGGCAGATTTACTTAAAAAGTATGTCCAAAAGTATCAACAGACTTCACGTTAGTACATAGAAACCTGTATATCTTCTCAACTAATCATGGACCCTTCCCGTCTTACTTATTCAAAATAGATAACACTCCGTCGCCACTGTGTACCTGCGGTGAAATTGGTAACTCCCCTCACTATGTGCTTAGCTGTCCATGAACATGAACCCTCCATATCCGTAAATCAGCCACAATAGAACGTCACCATTGGTTCAAATTTGTGCTGAAATCACCAGTGCTATATACTAAAATAATAGAATGTGTGCGGATACTAGAAAATAATGAACTATTTTTTCAAAACCCACAATTGCCAATAGATGAACAACATTAGCACTAATGAACAGAAACATGAATTTCAGGCCAACAGTGCCTAAATAAATCGCGAGTATAAAATTTACTAAACTCTTGTACATAGAACAGCCATACACTCATGTTAGCTATATCCTAAAAGTTATTTACTAATACTAATACTAATAATTACAAACTAATGCACCTGAGAGTATGTAGACTTAAGAACATTTTATTCATCTGCTGGTATTCATAATTAATCATCATATTTGTGTTGAAAATAATATACTTTTTCGTCTGTAAAGCGCTCAGCTCATCTGTTCTATTATTACTTTTATTATTACATTTATAATTACTTTTATTATTATTTTTACTATTACCTTTAATTCTTATTGTTAAATAATATTGTAATTTTTTTAATAAACTTGTAACGCGGGATCTGGAAGCCTATGCCAATGGTGGGTTATCCCGCGTTGTTGAAAGTGAAAATGAGGTAAAATGTGCATCGTCCGCCCATAATATGCGAAGAGGGCTGTCGTTATAGCCATCATATATGATAAGAAATTCCTTTCCAAAGTTCGTACTTTATTGATGGTCTCTCGCGTCCAACATCTAGACGCGATGGTACCGGCATGGAAACATTGGGATAACAGAGCGCAGTAGGCTTTAGAACCATGGTTTTCCGTATACCCAATACACGAGCTGCATCTGTTGCAGTTTGCGTACTTCCTGAAGTTACTATGTGTTGCACTTCCATAAAAGTGTCCTCAGGAACAGTTGGTTGTCCGAATCACGGTCTATCTCTGGAGTAGACAGTTTCATCGAATTTCTTTACTAAATCAAACAGAGCTCGCGGGGTAAGTGGGCCATGTATTTGGTGATGGTTTCGATGGTAAACACGCAAGACATCCGCGGTATTTATCCCATTTTGATAATACAGTTTTACCGATTCACCACGAACTTTCGATGGCAGAGTCATTTCATCGAAGTGTGCTGTTTCATATGAGTTTCTGACTGAAGAACCAACATTCCCACCCCGTTTTCTATCCGTTTTTCTACGCTGAATATCTGTCAAATGGCGTTCTGCGATTGGTGTACTGCCTCTATCAAATTTCCACTATGCGACCCGATCGTGTTTTTTAGGCCGTTCGCAGGGCTATTTTTGAGCGTGCATAACGCGCCAGTTTTTTGTGATACACGTACCGTTACAACGCTCTTTAAGGTTTTCCCATGCGCTGAGCATTTTGCGACGGGAAAATATGGGCGTTGTCATTTGAAAATTTGGAGATTCTGTACCTATAACCGTAACCATGAGCGCCACTTTGTTACCATTCGCAGAATCTCGAGCTCATACCTTTGAATAACTATATCTGAAATTTCACCACGATCGGTTGGGCGGACCCGAAGCTAGTGGTCCAAATATTGGCAAAGTTTTTTTTATGACCACCCTGTATATATGTATGTACTAAATATTGCCCGCCCGTCTTCAAATTCGCTAAAAACTTTGAGATGGCTAATGTCTCGGCGGGGATTGCAAATGGGCAAAATCAGCCCAAGGGTTTGGGAATGGGATAGGATTAAAAATTTTGAATACCGCCTTAACATAATTCTGAAAAAAAACAGCTCTTACACAAAAATTACAGGAAAAAAACATTTTTCGTTATAGCAGTTGCCAAAAATAACAAAAAAGCAATAAAATTCTCATCACAACAATTACTTTTCTATTGCAAGATTTCCACGTGAAAATTGAAAATGAAAAAAATAGTTTGACGAATGAAAAAAAAAAAAAAATAGAAATGTCATATTGAAAATATAATAGACGTAAGCAAGTAAGTAATATAACGTCATGTTAGCTTGAATAAACGTATTAAAATCTGATTTAAAAAAACCGGCTATGGAAATATTAACATATTTTAACATTTTGAGATTCTCTGAATTTGTTTTCGCCATTTCCAAACCTATTCCATATATATGCGTGTATGTATTCGTGCATATTACAATTTTCAAAAAAACTTTAGGTCCCTAGAGCTCATTCTTAGTGGAAAAACTGAGTTTATCTCTAATCTTGATTTTGTTTTTATTGATGAAATTAGTTTTTAACTTCGAAATCTACATCCATTTGCAGGCCGAATTGGAAGGAATTTTAATTTATTTTTTTTATTTCAGTACTATTTTGTAGACTCACCATTCATTGCACACAGGTATATAATGTCTAATAACGATAATAATAATAATAATAATAATAATAATTATTATTATTATTATTATTATTATTATTATTATTATTTTTATTATTTTCTTCTTTCCTTTTCTTCTTGTTCTTATTTTTATTATTAGCCCCCGATATGCTATTTCTTTCGGGAAACAATTAAAATCGTCGTCCAATAAGAATAACGTTTTGTTACATAAGCCAGTCGTAAAACGAAGCAGATGTATCATTGTACGGAGAAATACTGATAATCTCAACTACAATTTTTTTAATTTCTAAGCATCGCAAATTTTTATTTTTTACAGCTTTGTATAGCAAAAAAGTACTTTTAGCTGCAATTTGCTTGAAAACTGCATCTCCATTTTATTTTTCAGATATTATTTTTTTGGTAGATTTTAATGCAATTTCTTTAATGGTGGCAACTGCAGTACTCCATTTTTTGTGGAAAGTAATGTTAAAATAATTGGAAAATAATAGATTACTTTATCTTTTTGTTGTCATATTCTCATAAAAACTGAAAACAAATTGCAATTAAAATACATGCTATTTCTCAAAAAATATATAAATGATTGATTTCTCATAAAACATAAATTATATTTAATTTTAATTATCTATATTAATGTTACAAACAAATCAAGGCAAATGGGTCATTAGATAGCTGATTTTTTATTTATTAATTTATTTATTTATTTATTTTCAAGTTTATGAGATCGCTTTTTGCTGTGTTTGTGTATTTTTTCCGCGACAGCGACGTCATATGCACACTGCAAATAAGGGCGTCTTAAATTCAGACACATATGTGACTGAAAGAGTAATTCAGACACTTAAGTGTCTGAATATGGAATTTCAGACATCATAGGTGCCTGAAATTAAGACACTTAAGTGTCTAACTATATGATCATGGTATAAACACTGTAAACTGAAATGTCTGAAATTCAGACACATAAGTGTCTGAAACTGGAGTGTTCAATTTTCAGACATTTTAAAGTGTCTTAATTTTTAAGACACGTGTATATGTCTGAATTTAAGACGTTTAAAACATCTGAATCGCATCCATTTTTGATCACCCTGCAAGTTTTGCTATAGGCAATCAATTGTTCACTGTTTTTTGTAAGCTTTATACACTGTAAAAAATAACCATTACAATATGGAAATTATATTGCCAATTGGGACGCCAATTTACGTATTTTAATATAAATTTACTTCCGTAAATTCCAGAAAATTTTCCATTTTTTGCATATTTCTCCATTTAAAAGGTATAATATAATCTTTCAAGGACAAATCCACATATTTCGCAATCAGAATTTTCTAAACTCACGTATATTAAACATGATTTATTTATTTATATTGAAACTAGTGCATTGGCACACCTACTGGGGGAGTTAAGGGGGCTGAAGCCTCTCCCAGATTAGACTAGATATTATTTTTTTTAATTATGAAAGAATATAATTATTTTTTAATAGATCCTTAAAAAATCGGAATTTTTAAAAAGATATTAATTTTGTCGCACATTTTTTTTTTCTCTTTTTTAAATTTTATTATGAAATTCGAAATTATAGCATGTTTAAAATTTACTTAATTATAAACATTAATTACTTAATTATACTTAAGTAAACTAATTAATTGATGTTTTTAAGATTTACTTTAGAAAAAAAAAACTATTTACTTAATTATAAATTTAAGATCCAGTGCAAGTTTTTGCACACTTTAACCTTTATAATATTTTGATAATTTAATAATAAAACTTTAAATTGTTTGATTGCAAACACACTTTAAAATTATCCAAATACGGAAACACACAAAAAAAATCGCAAAAACAAAAGTATATATTAGTACAGTACAGTATTTCATTATTTAACATTTTAAAAGCATTCAGAATTACACCAACCAAAACTTTCCAGTTTGTTACGACGCTTGCATTTTTTTTACAACTATAACACTGCCTCTAAAATATGCTAGTCCCCTCCAAATCGCAATTCTGGATGCACCACTGAATCTGTGTGGTATCCAAAGTGTATGCTGATTCTATTTCCCTCTGAAATTTAAAGAAAATATCAAGTTTAATTACGAAATTTTCGCAAAAGAAAAATAACTGGAATATATCTCAAAACTGTGGCGCCATCTATACATTTCTTATTCAATATATTGAATAAGAAATATCGAACTTATTATTAATTTGCGCATTTAAGTGTTTGATGGTGCTTTGAGAAGTTATTTAAGTTCGTTATAACTATTATTTTGGAATTATATAGAATATTTCTGAAATTTTTTACTACATAACATTTTAGCTAATCATTGAGTATTGATTTAATTCAGGAATGATCTCATTTCACCATAAGAAAATTAGTCTCATCGAAAACTTTTAACCTGTATTTCGATCGAAAAAAAGGAAGATAAAAATTATTTGCGCAACTATAAAACACTGGTTTTTATTATTTTTGAAGAAAAATTATATACAATATTTATAACTGAGAAATTTTGTTCAGAATATATGGCATATGGAATATGGAATATATAGGGATTAATGAGTCCAATTAAAAAAAAAATGCCATATATTCAACCGATCTGAAAAAAGAAAGAAAGAAAGAAAAATCAAAAAATAGAACACTATATTTCTTCACACACTTTTATATACACATACCTTCGCATTAACATTAAACACAGGCTTTGGGCAAAAATATATGCATTTTTTTAATGAAAAAATGATTTTATTTTTAATGGGCGTTGAATTACGCCCCTCCCCCCCCCCAAACACACAACTGAAACGGGACAAGCCCGAATTAAATATATATAGATATTAATTAAATATATATGTAATATATATACATATGCACTGTTAAAACATTTTAAATATTTTAATATTTCAAAAATAACGTCTGTCATCTGTATTAACAATAATATTTCTGTTCTGAAAATTTCTTCGGTAGAAGTAGATAAACCTTCTGCTAATCTTACATTGCAGGAAAAGCAAAATATTCAAAATTCTAGAGAGAAGATGTGTGAAATCTTTCAAAATTATAAGCAGATAGACAAAATATTTACCGTTTCTGTAAAATAAATTGTGAGTCACAAGTAACTAACAATATTTGAACTTCCTAGCTGTGAAATCGTGGCCGAGAGGGATTATCGCATAGTCTACAGACCATAAGGTTGCGAGTTCGTATCCCGCGACGGATAGGTGCAATGCTGTTAAGGTATATGTTAAATACAATGTTGTTGTAAATTGAGTAAAAGTAGTTAATCATGTAAAATGTGCGAGACTGTATTGAAATACATGTGTACCCTTCTCTCTTTTTTTTTTTTTTTTAAATACAGAAATTTTCCAATAAATAAATAAATAATTTTTTCCAGAAATTGAAGAAAATTTTCATTAAAATACGTAAATTGTACTGGCGTCTTGATTGGCGGTACAATTTTTATATTTTGAAGGATTTTTTTTTCTGTGTATAAGACTTTCCGAAAAAATGGCTGCTTTTGCAGAGAAATTAAAGGTGGTCAAACATGGATGCATTTCAGACATTTGAAGTGTCTTAAATTTAGACACATACAAGCGTTTTAAAAATTTAGACACTTTAAAATGTCTGAAAATTGAACACTCCGTTTCAGACACTTATGTGTCTGAATTTCAGACATTTCAATTTACAGTGCATACTTTCCTAATCAATATAAGATGCATTTTCTATTGTAACTAATTTTTTAGGTTTATTACAAATTAATGAAACAGCTCCTTCTTAAACATTTTCTTTCTTTGAAATTCGACGGGTTTTACCTCGCAATAATAATATTTTTTCCTCATCGGGGGCGACACTAAATTCTGAAAAAGCAAAATTTTGGCTTATTTTTATTGTTATTATTCGCGGCGTTTTTAATGAATTATTGACAATATCAATTTTACTGCTTCCGCCTTGTACATTCAATGAAATTCCAAATAATCCTTTTATATAAAAATAAATTGTCAAGTGCGAGTATCAAGTGCGAGTATTACTCGCGCACAGAGGGTTCCGTAGAATAAATATATGAATTTGTAATTGTATTATTTAAAAAAAAACGTTGCTAAAAGAATACTATGACTTTGTAAAAAACTATACAACGTAGGCTTGGGTATAAATGTATATACTATAAAAGTGTAAATGATATACCATGAAAGTTCAAAGAGATATGGAACCTAAATAATATCAAATATAGCTATTCTGTATAACTCATAACACATTTTTTAATATTATCCTAAATGATGAACTTATTCTGCTCTGCCGTGCATATTTAAACTTCATTTGGCATTTCATAAAACTAAATTCAGCGTAGTAATAACCTTTATTTCTACAGTGTAGCTAAACCAAAACTTTTGTTCAAAGTTTAAATTTGGCATTGTTCTAAGCGCTCTTCGAAAGAAGTTTCGCAAAGTTGCAACGCAGCTTTGGTCCGTGTTTAATTAACCTTCAAAGTCAATTGAGGCGTTTTGAGATATCCACTCAATATAAACTAGTCGCGAAACCCACAGTAATTATGCGATTCGTTCTAATTAAACCTTCCGAGGGCAGTGTTCTTAACACTAGAACCGCGGGACTTTCGGTATACCTAGAACCGCGGAGCGGGTCAATTTGACCCTAGATATTAAAAAATATATAAATATGCCCAAATGTTTTAATTTAATTAACTAAAACATTATATTTTCGTATAATAATCAATATTTATCATAATTTATATAACATTTCAGAAATAATGCAAGAGAAATTTTAGAAAATGATAGTCAAATTCATATTTCCTTAAATATAATCACATATATTTTAACCAAAAATAAACTTAGACTTCATAACTTTAATTGAAAATAGAACAAAATAATAAAAATAGAATAAAAAAACAGTTACTTACTAGTTTTACAGGTTTATTTAATCCAATTTATTGTATGCATTGTATGCAAAACTTGCTAATACGGTTTGTACATTTACCACAAATGGGAGCATTATATTTTGAACAAATATCTTGAGTTTTATTTTCACATTTTGAAGTGTGACATCGGACTCGTTTGCGCTTAGGTTGTGGTTGTTCATCATTTTTAGTAGTTACTTCGCACTCAAACACCCTTTTTTGTCGGGGGCGAACAAACTGTTCTCGCAATTCTTCAATTAAATCTTGAATGAATTGCCGTCTACTAATAGCTTTCCCAGTTACGGCTTTGTATAAAACCCATGCATTGATTGCAGCAAGATCCAAAATATTATAGAATACGTGCACTGGCCATCTACGTGAAGCAGACTTGACAGTATACTTTCTTGTCATCTGGTCAATCACATCAGAACCGAATTTAGTTGCGTTGCAATAAGCAACTTTATCAGGTAATTTTTTAGAATTATCTAAAATTTCAACAGTTGGGTGTAGACTGCTGAGCAACAACACATTTTTATTTCTTTTTCCCTGGTAAACAGTTAAACTGATACCTTTATGAGCTAATGCCGTTGTCGCATGCAATTCTGATTTTGATATTTTTACAGAGGTTGGTATTTCTCTTCTTGATCTTTTTACAGTTCCTACAAGGCTGGTATTTTTAGATTTCAATGCCTCTGCTAGCTTCAACGTTGTAAAAAAGTTGTCTGTAGTAACATTCCTACCTTTGTTCTCATATGGACTTATTAGTCGCAGTACTACATGTTCAGAAAGAGAAACGTTAGATGGACATTGGTTATCTTTTCCAATGTATGGGAATCCATTAATCAGATATTTTGAATCAACATCTGCAGCCAACCAGAACTTTATACCGAATTTATCTGGTTTGTTAGGCATATATTGAGTAAACCTACACCTAGCTTTTGTAGGAAATAATTGCTCATCTACGATTATGTTGGGCCCTGGAGTATAGTTAGTCTTGCAATTTTCAATGAAACGATTGCAGATATCAGAAATGAGGGCACATTTGTCTGTCTCTAGACGACTGATTTTATATAGAAGCGCAAGAATCTCATTATTTCACGAAATTTGTCTCTTGGCATTGTATTTCGGAAAAATGGCGGTCCCCAGTTCACTGACCATAGGCTATCCAGTTCAAGCTTTTTTGCGCAATATATGCCCCGTGCATATAAAATTGATATAAATGCATCAATTTCATCCAAAGTAATAACCCAATCATGTTCATGAAGCTGTCGATGAGCTTCGTCTTCGGTACATTTCTTTATATGCTTCAATATCCATTCGTCTATAAGAAGTCTCCAGGCACTTGCCGGACTGTTATCCATAATATTACGTTTAGCATGTAGTGTTGGGCCCCCAACTTCCTTTAAAACATTATTCTGTGCCTTCCTTCCTTTGTTGCTAGTACCTATTTCTACAACATCCCAAACTGTCCCATCTTTACCAACTTCGTCATTTGCAAGTTTGAATTCGCACGTTACAGCTGATTTCTTTTTCAAATTTCTCTAAGTGTAAGTGCCTCTTGTACGAAATCTCAATTCTTCTTTTTTATCTGATAAATACGATGCACTTTTATTTAACACTGATAAATCATCATCATCATTGCGATGAGAAGGTCCAGCGATATTTAGGGCACTGGTAGAGTCGTCATCACTTTCATTTTCTTCATCAGAATTGGAATTTTCTTCATTTGGAGGCAGATATTCATCCTCGCTACTCAAAATTGAAAGACAGTCATCATTATTATCACTTTCTGAATCATTTTCAGATAACTGTTGCAAATATTCTAAAGCTTCTGTAACGGTAAGATTACGTCGTCGTGACATCTTATTTAAACTTAAAATAAATACCTAAAAAATGCAACTTCAAGAATTCTCCTAAATATCACTTCTAATTTTCGTCTGCATTCGACCTCTTTTCACACTGTGCATATATGACCTTGGCTTAAGACCTTCACTGTTTCCCCTACCAGATCTGTCCATTAGAGGAATTCGGGGGTGAGGGAGGTGTACTTTCTCGTTACTTCCGAGAAAATGTATCTCTTTTTCGTCTTTTATGCGTAAAACATACTGCGGGTCAAATTGACCCGCTTCGCGGTTCTAGGTATAACGATTTATAACAGGAAATGTATTTATGCTATCCGTTTTTAAATTCGTTAAGTTGTTGTTTACCTTAAAATATTAAAAGTCAGTAAAGGAAATGTTTTCTCAATTAATATTTTTCGCTCGGCAAGAAATTAAATATCGATTTGGGTCAAATTGACCCGCTCCGCGGTTCTAGTGTTATACGGCTAATTTTAATTTCAAAACTGACAAACGGCACCAAGAATATTTAATTAAAATTTTCTTTTTATAATATACGTGAAAGTAAGCAAGTTTGTATTTTCTAATAAATTCGTTTATAAATTCTGGTATCAATTCATTATTTCTTTAGTTTATAAACAGAATTACTCCGCACCGGGAAGGTTTGAGTGGTCGCAGTACTCTTAAAGCTTCAAAATTTTAGAAATTTAAATTTTTTTAGATGTTAAACTCCTGTTATTTCTGAACATTTTAATATAATAGTTTCCTTTAAATTCCCATTAAACAGAAGTTATGACTTTTAGAATTATACCAGCTCAATAACTGAAGTGCCTTTTACCGAAACTTTGAAGTCATTTTTCTCCAAATGACGTTTTGGTGCATAACGCGCAAGATACCTCAAAAACTTCTGAATATTTTTTCATGAAATTTTCAAAACATATGTATCATGTTCCTGTGTAAACTGAACCTAAAATTTCCGTTTATTGTTCAAAAAATACTTTTTTAGGTGATTATACTGTTGAAATTTCAAAATTTTGTATTAGCTAAATGCAACATTCCATTAAAAATATAAAAATGCTTTAAATACAAATTTATTTACGTTCAGGGTAATTATTGCAATCTGAAGTATAAGTAAGTACCAAAATTTTCATTCTAGTTGCATTATTTATTTTGTAATCCTGCGAGTAAACTGTTATGCCAATTTTCTGTTCGACAAGTATCTAACAGTTTCGAACCCCCTATAAATAATAATTCTCCATCTTGCAATTTTTTAAATGCATGAAATGAAAGAACTTACTTATATCTTTCATCCCAATTAAAATTGTGTTTTAAAATAATATAAATTTTAAAACATTAAATGTTGAAATAGTCTTTTATTTCCCCAATTTTAAGATTCCTGAGACCCTTAAATTAGTCTGTTTTTTACAATTTGACATATATTACTTTTATACTGCTACTGGACATTACATTACAATATATATCATTAAAAGTTGTTAACTAGGCATATAGTACGCCGCCCCAGTCATTATCTATGTCCAAACTGCTCGTATCTTTAACGGTTAATATCTCGGCTAATTACAGACGATTTTTTTTCAAAAATCATTATCAACAATACTATTTACTTCTGCTACGATAGGTACCTCCAGTGCTGCTCAACGCTTTTGCTGAATGCCCGCAAATTGAAATTTATGTGCAACAGAAAAATGCGATTTTTTCAAAAAATACGTGACCTCTGGGTAATCGCTATAATTTTCCTGCAAGATTTAAATTAACGTCTACTACCTCTAATTTTTTCATAATTTTAGTTTCAATAGATTTGGATTTAATGGGGAAGGGGGGGGGGGGCTTATTTTTGCGCTACATTTTCGGCAATATCTTTGAAAATATAATGCCTAAAATTAAAAGGAATGTATTTTTGAGTTCTGCGTTACGAAATCTTTCACATGATACCCCACATGATATACAAAGAAAAGTTTTTCTTTTTTCAAGTAGCATAAGTAGCCTCTTTACATTTTTACTAAATATATTTATGACTGTTTATTAATCTGAAAATATGTGGGTCAATAGTCTTTATTATTTCCCCGAATTTGAACTTTCCATGTTCCATAATTTACGAGTAAAATGGCTGTGACAGACAGACACAGGAGTGATCTTAGAATGGTTCCGTTTTTACTTTTTAAGTACGGAATCCTAAAAAGTGTCACGATTTTGAAATGGACCAATAAAAATCTGCGTAGATCTTCCCGGTACACTCCTAGATCGGCATCCATATTTCTTGTGATCTATGGGGGGGGGGGGGTCTTTCTTCGTTAATATTAAGAAAACTGTTTCATACAAAAATAGGAAAATTGATGCTATTATAGAGAAATGTTTGATAAACACACTGATGCAGCCAGTTCTTACATCGAATTATTATTTTAAGATATATTTAATGTTAAAGTTGGTCAAAATCGTTTCATTAAAAAAATTATATGAGCAAAAAATATACATCGAAATTTAAACATTTTTACATCATTTAATACGTTAGCAGTTCCCAGTGTGCCTACTGCATTTATGTTTTTAATTTGAATCATTTTTTGAGGATTTATCTCCATTTTAAATTCAAATTTTCAGCATTTCGAAAGATATTTTTTACATATTTTGGAAAAAGAGTATTATTTTTAAAAGTTGCCAATTTTAAAAACAGCGCAAAAAATATTTCCTTTAAATAAAAAAAAAAAAAAAAAAAAAAAAAAAAAAAATTATTTACACGTGAATATTACAATCAGAAAAAAACTTTCAAATGAGAGTTAAGTTATTCCGCGTTAAATAATCAGGAAAATATTTAAAATTACGTCATAAAAACTAAATTTTAAAAGAGAAAGACATTTTTTTAACAATAAATTCATTATTATGCGTTAAAGTCGCAAATGGAGGAAATTTACGTCATATTTATAAAAGCCAAATAATTGATAGTTGGCAAAACAGTTTAAATTAAAAAAATATATTTGCGCGAGACATGTATTTCATATTTTGAGATAATCGTTTCAACTATTATCGTGAATTCTAAGACAGCGCAAATAATATTTCCTTTCAAACAACAAAAGTATTTTCATGTGAATGTTAAAAAAAGAAAAACAACTTTGGTGAAAATTACGTCAGATTTAAAACGTTATATTTCAAACGTGTTATTTAAAAGAACTTTCTTATACATGTGTTAAAAAATCGAGAGAAAAAGACTTTGTTTACTTAATTAAATTTACATTAGCTTATTTTAAAATTTGTAACTAATTTTTTTTTAATTAAAGACGAAAAAAGCCTTAACAAACGCTGATTTCACTTTAAAAATCTCTAATCGATGGAATAGGAATGAAAACCCGTTTAGAGGGGGTTCGCACTGTTTTTTTAAATTATAATTCAATCTTTTTAAAGCCGATGAAATTAGCCTGCTTTTAGAATCTGGGGTGTCGGAACGGGGGTTGGCGAGCGTAGCTCGTAGGAGGCAGAACCCCCTAGTAATAAAAAAAAGCGCCACCAAGGATCAGGCAACGACAATATCTTGCCATGGGAGGAAATGCGATTATGCTAAAACAGCAAGATACTCACTGTAAAAGGAAATATACCACATTTTAAATTGAAAAGAAACGCATTTCTCATAAAAAATAAACTGTCAAGTGCGATTATTACTCTCCTTCAGAGGGTTCCGTACAAGAAATATATGAATTACTCACTGTACCATAAGGAAAATAAAATTGTTGCTAAAATAATACTAAGACTTTGTAAAAAACTATACAATGTAGGATTGGGTATAGCTGTATATAATAGACGAGTAGGAATTGGTATACCATAAATGTTCAAAGAGATATGAAGCCTAAATAATATGAAATGTTGATAGTCTGTATAACACTTTTTTAATCTTATCCTAATCTGTTTATGATGAACTTAAATCGGTAAAGACAATAAACGTAGGGCATATTTAATCTTCATTTGGCATTTCATAAAACTAAATTCAGCGTAGTACACTGTTAAAAATCTGCAGCATTCTGAAAGGTCATTTGACCGTTTTTTCCGAAAACGGTTACACAACCGTAATTTTAACACTATTCTGATGATATTATTGGCCATTTTATGGTCAGAATATAGTTAAATTATGGTTATGAAACCGTTTTTTCAAAAAACGGTCGAATGACCTGCCAGAATGCTGCAAAATTTTTAACAGTGTAATAATGTTATATTTTCACAGTGTATCTCAAACAAAACCCTTGTTCCAAGTTTAAACTTTAAATTCTTCTAAGAGTGGCTCGAAAAAGGAGGTCGAAAACTTGCTACGCCGCCATGGTCCGTGCTGTATTTTTCCAGGTAGATTTGTAATTAACTTTTAAAGACACGGGATGCGTATTGAGAGAGCTACTCAATCCAAACTAATCGCTCACCCAATAGTATTTATGTGATTAGTTCTAAGTAAATTAGTCTGTTTAACTTGACATTTATTGCATTTATACTTCTACTGGGAATTGCATTACACAAAAATATCATAAAAAATTGTTATCTGGGCTTTAAAACCCGATGGTACATAGAGTACAACACTCCTGTCATTATGTATGTCCAAACCTTGCGTGCCTTGAACAGTTAATATCTCGTCTAATTAGAGACGATTTTTTTCGAAAATCATTATCAACAATGCTTTTATACGTCTGCTACGATAGGTACCTGCAGCGCTCCTCAACACCTTTGCTGAATGTTCACAAATCAAAATTTGTGTGTAACGGAAAAATGCGCTTTTCTCAAAAACTATGTGAACTAGGGTAATCGCTATAATTTTCCTGCATCGTTTAATTTAACATCTGCTACGGGATATATTTTTGCACTGCATTTTCGGTAATAGCTCTGAAAATGTAATACCTAAAATTAAATGAAATATATTTTTCAGTTCAGCGTTTCGAAAGATTTCACACGATACCCAACACGATATACAAAGAAAAGATTCTTTTTAGGTAATTTAATTAGCCCCTGTACATTTTCCTTAAACATATTTCTAAATGTTTACTAATATGTAAATATGTGGGTCAATAGTCTTTATTACGTCCTCAAATTTGAGCTCTCCACGTTTCATAGTTTACGAGTGAAATGGCTGTGTCAGACGGACAGACAGACACAGGAGTGATCTTAAAATGGTTCCGTTTTTTACTTTTTAATTACGGAACACTAAAAAAATAAAAACCAGGACATACATTTTTCTTTCAATTTCTAAATGCAAACAAAAAAATCTTTATATAAATAGTTTTTCAGAGTGACTCAATATCGTACTCTCTATTAATCATCAAAGAAAAACAAATAAGATATAAAATAGTTTTTTATTATTTTCAGAAAAATCTTTAACAAAATCCTTTAACATAGATCACTTTAAACTAGTTGAGAGAACAATTGTACTTAAATTCTCTTATAAAGCTAGAAAGAATAAATACCTCTTTATCGTATTACAACATTTATTTTTAGTGGATAATGAAGTATCTTTACTCGAATCCGATTCTTACTTCATTTTGTGTATTGCAATTTAATTTTCTGCTCTTGAAGCGTTTAGGTTTACAAATAAACGTTTACAATAAAATTAAAGAAAGTATGCTTTCGATAATTTATATACTATTTTATCTTATTGCTAAATCATACAGAAAAAGCACTTCAGATAACTTTACTAAATATTTACTTATAACGGAGTATAATTGGGTGAAAAAAAATGTTTAAAAAAATTCATAACCCTGTATAAAAGACTAACCCACTTTGCTGGCATAATAGTTAAAATATGCCAAATGATATTTGTAGGTCTATTTTTTATTAGATGAAATTATATTTTTAGGTATAATTGAAAAATTACTAATATAGACATGGTTTGACTAAACCTCATTATTACACTGCATTAGGCAGAAATGAAACTTAAATTAATAAGAACTAAAACTAATTCTAAAATAATGGTAATTTAGAAAGAATTTTGAAGCTCTATTGGTAATTTCAGTTCAAGTTTTGAATATTTCAGAAACCGTTCTTAGTACGCATTTTCATCTTAAAATTAACAATCATGTCAAATTCCAAGCTTCTTGTCTAATAGTCTACCAATTCTCTGTGGAAGTAGTACCAACATAAAATGCCTATGTTGAAACAGAAACTACCACGATTAATTTTCCAACATTAATTTTGAAATCGGTTTGGTATTTCCTAAGATTCCATAGAAAACGTAATTTAGAAAGTTTTTAAAGGATAAGTAGAAAGTTTGTTGTTCCTGCCTACCCCAGGTGTACGTGGCACGAGCATAAAATATAGCCTGTGTGGAATGAGGGATTACCACCATTGATTCCCAACCATTACTATTTAATCGGTTCTTTATTTTCTGAGATTGTATAGAAATCGTAATTTAGGACTTTTTTAAAACACTCTTTGCTCCTTCCCTTCGGTTCACCCCTTTTAATTGTCGAATTTATTTTCGACAGTTCTTAGAGAGCCTTTATATTTCATAAGTAACTAAAATGCCGTATTTAAAGTTTCTAGTCTTTTAAGTATCACAGAAATTCAGAACATTTTTGGCTCCTGAACCCTCTTGTATTAGAGGTATCGACATAAAGTATAGCTTATGTTTTATCAAGTTCTATCCACCAATTTGCAACCATTATACTTGAAATCGGTTTGTTATTTCATAAAATTGTATAAAAATCGTAATTTAGAAGATTTTTAGTAAGCTTTTCGGTCACTTCATTCTTTTAAATTTGGAATTTGCATTCGACTGTTCGTAGAAAGCATTTCCATCTTTTAAGAATTTACCATGTCAAATTTCAAAATGTTAAACCTCTCAGTATCACAAAAAACGCAATTTAAAACATTTTTTGAAACCCCTAGGTGATTGTAACAACAACATAAAATATAGCCTATGTTGGAGAAGAGACTATCACCATCAATTTGCAACCATTACTTTTCAAATCTGGTTGATATTTCCTGAGACTGCGTTGAAATCGCAATTTAGAACGTTTTTAGAACACTTTTCGCGCATTTTCACCCTGTTTTAAATTTCGATTTTTTTAAAAATTGTTCTTAGAGAGCATTTATCTCTTATAAGTGACTACCAAATTTCAAGTTGCTAGCCCCTGCAGTATCACATAAATCACAATTTAGAAGTTTTTTTGCTCCTGCAACCCCTTGATTCTAGTATCACAGACATGAAATAGAGCCTATGTTAGAGCAAAGGCTGTCACCATCAGTTTCCGACCATTACGTTTGAAATCGGTTTGATACTTCCTGAGATTGCATAGATATCGCCATTTAGACAGTTTTAGAACGCTTTTCGCGCATTACCACCCCTTTTAAATTTCAATTTATTTTTAAATTTTCTTAGAGATAATAAATATCTAACATATAATTACCATGCCGAATTTAATCTTAATAGGCCCTTAGCCCTTCAGTAACACAACAATCGCATTTAAAAAACATGTTTGGCTTCTGCACCCACCCCCCTTGGCGTAGTGGCAACGACTTGAAATATAACCTATGTTGGAGCAAGGGCTGTCGAATCATTTTGACACAATTATTTTGAAATCGTTTAAGTACTTCCTGAGATTGCGTTGAAATCGTAATTTAGAACGTTTACTAGAACGCTTTTTGTGCATTTTCAACTCTTTTAAATTTCGATTATTTTAGGAGATGTTCTTACAGGTAATGTATATCTTATAAGTAACTACCATGCCAAATTTCACGTTTCTTGTTCCTTCAGTAATACAAAAATCGCAATTTATAACGTTTTTGCTCGTGCAAACGCAGGTGGTAGTGACACCGATAAAAAAAATAGAGCCTATGTTAATGTTAGAGCAAAGGCTTTCACCATGAATTTTCAACAGTGACTTTTGAAATAGGTTTGATAGTTCTGAGATTGCGTAGAAATCGCCATTTAGAACGTTTTTTAGAACGCTTTACACGGATTTTCACTCCTTCTAAATTCCGAATTCTTTAAGAAATGCTCTTAGAGATCATTTATATGTAATAAGTAACTACCATGCCAAATGTCATGTATCTAGGCACTTCAGTAACACAAACATTGCATTTTTAGAAAGTTTTTTGTTCATAATATTCCTTCGAGGTGTAGTGGCAATGATATAAATTTAGCCTATGTTGGAGTAGGGGCTTTCACCATCATTTTGACTTCTCTATATTTTAAATCGAGTCGGTATTTCCTAAGATTGCGTAGAAATCGCCATTTAGAACGTTTTTTAGAATACTTTTCGTGAATTTTCAGCCCTTTTAAATTTCGATTTTTTCATGAAATGTTCTTAGAAATAATTTATATGTAATAAATATCTACCATGACAAATTTCATGTTTCTAGACTCTACAGTAGCACAAAAATCGCATTTTGGGAAAGTTGTTTTGTTCTTGAACACCCTTTGGGTTGTGACATGGACATAAGATACGGACTATGTTGGAACAGGGACTAACACCATCATTTTGACACCATTACTTTTGAAATGGGTTCGGTAGTTCCATAGATTACCTCATACAAATAAATAAACAAAGAAATTTTACTTTTTATAATATTAGTTTGGATAACTAAAACAGAAAAAAAAGACATAAGAATCTATTTTTTTTTTAAATTTTATGTTAATTGCATTAGCGAAATAGTTGTCGATATTTGTAAAATGTGAATTCTAAAAAGAGTTTATTTTTCCTCAGACTATCACGAAAGACTACCTGTCGACTTGAATGGATGAGAATATACTGGATTACAATTTAAAAAACTGAACTAATATTTTACTCGTATATATATATATATATATATATATATGTCACATATATTGCTTAGCCAAAATATAAGATTGATGAATGCGTGGCTGCGCATCGTCTGAATACCTAAGTTCGTAGACCATCGGTGTGCTATGCCAATGAACCGGATTCGAGCCGTTACTTGGACACTTTTGCACTCTGGTGGCTCAACGCGTAGTTAGAAATGCAAAAATCCATGCCATGTAGTAAAGGGGAAAAAAGTCTAACGTTTTATTTTTCATTTAAGTATTTTCTAGATATTTTTTTCCTCTATGTATATTTTTCATTCCGAAGTATGGGAAAGAAAGAATCAGAATCTCAGAATCAAATTAGTCCATTTGTTAAGGTATTTAAACATGCAATGAATAAATGGTGGGGAAAAATTCAATGGCTCAATCCTATGCAATTTCAGGTATAGTGCTACATTTTCTCCTTCAGTTGCTAAATGTGCAAGATTTTTTGCCCTTCAGAATGTACATAAGCCTAATGTACCTTTTCTCCCCATAGTTTCGAACACTGGATCCTTACGACTCAATTAAATATCTTTGCATAACATTTGCTCTACTTCCCGCCTATATGCATGCTGTAAAATTTCCATCACCATTGATGACGTAATTCGAAATTTGCCCCTACTATATTTAATATACACTGTAAAATAAAGTTAAAAAAAATAAATAAATAAAAAAATCTCAAAAGAGCTAGGAAACTGGTATTCATTGATTTTTTTATGTAACGCAACAACAAAAAATCCTATAACAGATACACTTTTGCACTGTGAATTAAAAAAATCTGTAAGGTTACTAAGGATTTTTTGGAAATTGGGATGCCTAGAACATTTTTTGTAACTGCAACCCGAGTTATAGATAAAATTCTAGTAAGATTACTGTAATTTTAGTAGATTCTTTTGTAAAGCTATAGATTACAGTAGCTTTACAAAAACTAGTTTTGTAGATTTACATATTTTTTTGTACAGTATATAGATAAAATTTTAGTAAGCATACCGATTTCTGTAACTTTGCATCAACAGAATTACAGATTTTTTTTTTTTACAGTGTACACCCCAATCTTCCTCTCTTCCAATATTTGAATTTTTTTTTTTTTTACTTTCGTAAATCAGCTTTCCCATTTGTAAACTTTTTCAATTTAGTTTCAAAATAATTTTAACTCCTGCTAATAAAAATTATTCTCTCCAAACTGAAATATTTTTGGCGCAGCCTGTCCCTAAAGGGACCCCGTGACATAAAACCCCATTCAACCAGCCAACCAAACGGAAATACCATATTTATTTAATTAAACCATGGTGTACTAATAACTTTAATTTTCACTGCGGTCTTTTCTATATTGCAAAAATCAAAACGTGGTTTAAAATTTCTATTTAAAGGCCATTAACAATATATTAAAAAACAACAATTTACTAAATCTGCCTTTACAAAATATTGCTGGGAGATGAACCACACCTTAGACTTTATTTCAGATAAAGTGACCACTAAATCCACTTCTATACTTGAAATTAACGTTGTAGGAGCATTACTTATCGATACAAATCAAAACTAGTATGTTGTAGCCATCGCAAAACTTTCTTCTATATAAATCACATCAATTAAATCATTTAAATAGTACAAGAAATAACAATGATTTAGCACCAATTCATATCATAGTACATCTGAATTTGAAGTTGGATGAAAATTCATGCATTAGTTCTTGAGATAGAGCTATAGCGGAAATTCTGAAAAAAATGTAGCATAGCAGCGCCACCTGTTGAGCGATTTGCACCAAAAGTAAACAGCACTAAACGATATAAAGGTATACCTGAATCTGAAGTTTGTTGAAAATCCAAGCATTAGTTCTTGAGATAAAGCTATTGCGGATATCGCAAAAAATACGGGATAGCAGTGCCACCTGTTGAGCGATTTACACCAAACATTAAACAGCACTAATTTATACGTCAATTCATGTCAAGGACTAACTAAATATGAAGTTTGATGAAAATCGGTGCAATAGTTCTTGAGATACAGCTCTTGTGGAAATCGTGAAAAATGCAGCACAGCAGCGCACCCTGTTGGGAGATTTACACATAAAGTTAAACAGCACTAATTTATATCAGGGACTAACTGAATCTGAAGTTTGATGAAAATTCGTGCATATTTTCTTGCGTTAGAGCTATTGCGATAATCATGAACAATGCAGCATACCAGCGCCACCTGTTGGGCGATTTTCACAAAAAAATAATCAGAACCAAACTATATCATGCTCTAACTGAATCTGAAGTTTTATGAAGATCCGTGCAGTAGTTCTTGATATATAGATATTGCAGAAATCATGAAAAATGCCGCATAACAGCGCCACCTGTTGGGCGATTTTCAACAAAAACTAATCAGGTCCAGTTTATATCAAGGTCTAACTTAATATGAAGTTTTGTGAAATTCCGTGCATTAGTTCTTGAGATAGAGCGCTCACAAAATTTTTGTCACGTACAGACTCACAGAGTGACAGAGTGACAGACAGACTCACAGACAGACATTTTCTAAAAACCATCAAATCGTGTTCTGGGCGTTCTAGAACGCATAAATCCGTCGAAAACCGGAAGTCGAAATTTTTCACGAATCCAATATTTTTTTCTTGTAAAGATAGAAGAAAGTAAAAATATTGTTAGTGATGACTTCGTTATTCCCCTATAATCATATTTTGGAAATATTATGTAACCCTTTTTTCTTAATCCGTACTGGCACTTTCACATTATCTGTTCCATTCACTATACATTTTTCCAGTTTGCCGTTTCCCATAATTTCATGTAATTCTATTGGTCAGTAAACTAAAGAAACCCACAAATTCGCTTCTCTTCCTTAAGCATGAGCAAAATTTCAATTTCATCATTCATTACACTTTCGGCTAAGACATTAATTTCTCTATGTTTCATTTCTCTACTAGAAGTGAGGAATTATTCTCCAGGTACTTTGAATATTATCTCTTCCATGTTCCATGTTGTTCATTTCACTTATGACAATACGCTGATAGGTACGATAGGTAATGATACTGGTCTTCTCTAAGTTAAAAGGTCTTGCGCAAAATATGTTTTATCTACATAAATAGTTTTGAATTCTCTTTTATGATTTTTTACTCTACTAGGGGGCTCTGCCCCCTACGAGCTACGCTCGCCAACCTTCTTTCAGACACCCCGATCCTAAAAGCACGCTAATTTCATCGGCTTAACAAGATTGAAAAAAAAAACAATTGCGAGTATTTTATTAATTAAAACACAGAGTTGCTTAGCCGAAAAAGATTAAATAATCTTAAAATGAAGAAGTATTTAAAGTAAATGAATTTTATAATATGACTTGCTTCCAAATAAAGTCATTGTTCTCGAGAGGCCGAAATTGATCATATGTGATCCTCCCTCTGTTTTTGTCCACAAACTTTACTAGAACTTCAGAGACTAATTTCGCGCATTTTTCTACTGACTGAATACGACAAGGACAATTATAACAGCTGGTATGTTTAATCCAACATTCTAAACTCACCAGCGTTATTAGATTGTCAGTCGATAGACAAATCGTAACAGGTGGATTCGTTAGTTCACACTTTCGCCACTCGACTAAATCCATGCTATTTTAAGCTTCAAAGTTCAAGTCTGGAATGACGAAGTGACGGATAGCAGTATTCGTGTCCACAGAACTTCGGGCTTTGGCAATTTTCTTCATGGTCGGGGTCCTGATGTCATCTCCTTCATATGCTATCATGCCAATGAGGCTATTTTCAGGATTTGCGTAACAGCCATTTCGTGAAATTACACGAACCACAATCTTTCATAGATGATATGGCAAGTAACGGGGGTTACTAACTATATCCCACAGAATCTGAAAAATGCGATGGTTTCATTTTAATTGTGAACCAACGCATTCAGTACACTTTCCTCATTGCGTACACCCTGAAAGTGTACTGTGTCAGCCTACTGCCAAAATTAAAAATTGCCAAAGCACGAAGTTCTGTGGACACGAATAGTGCCATCCATCATTTCGTCATTCCATACTTGAACTTTGAAGATTAAAATTATATGGATTTAGTCGAGTGGCAAAACTGTAAACCAACGAAACCACCTGTTACGGTTTGTCTATGGACTGACGATCTAACAACGCTTGTGAATTTAGAATGATCCATTAAATATATTAGCTATTATAACTTTCCTTGTCCGACTCAATCAGTAGAAAGATGCGTGAAATTAGTCACTGAAGTGCTGGTAAAATGTGTGGACCAGAACAGAGTTAGGATCACATATGATGAATTTCGGCCTCTCGAGGAACAATGGCTTTATTTGAAAGCAAGTCATATTATAAAATTCATTTACTTTAAATACTTCTTCATTTTAAGTTTATTTATTCCGTTTCGGTTAAACATCTCTGTATTTTAATTAATAAAATACTAAAATATTTTGATCATTTTACATGGTTTTTGTCATTTGTGGTATATGAACTACTCATTTGCAATAAAACAGCAATAGATGAAGCGAACGTCAAGAAAAATGAATGATTACTGTTTTTATTTTGCAGTCTGTGACAAATAGTTAACAACATTTATGACATATTAATAGATATAAAGTAAATTTATTTACTTCAAGCAGTGGCGTGGCGTGAAAATTTTCGGTGGCCATCGCAATTATTTAAGTTTGTGGTGAAAAATTATTAACTCTAAAATACAATGGTTGAATGTTCAAAAAAGAAACTTTAAATCTTACCTTCACTTATACATGAACTCCAAATGTTCTGCTAAAACTGGATCGTAGAGTTTTAAAAGCTTATTAAGAGTTTTAAAATATTGCTTGGTCATCGCCGCATCCAGCGATGACCGGACGCCACGCCACTGACTTCAAGATACATTATAGAAATTATAAAAATTTAGAAAAGATGAAAATTTTTAAGTTTTACATTTTTTTTTTAAATATGGTCACTTTGCGGCAGTAAAAGATATGATTTTATCATAATGTACATTTACCGGGGCATTTCTTATATCTCCATGTAGCTATTGCGTCCTATTAGAAATTGTATTAGCGCGTTTGGATAAGTAAAAAAAAAATATATATATATATATATATATATATATATATATATATATAAACATGTTTTTGTTGCGATTTTTTGAAACTTTGGCCTCCTTGCGGCGGTAAAAGATATTAACCGATCGGTACAATATTTTATGAATTTATTATTTATTACAAAAGGCAACTTTCCCGTTCTATTACATTTCGATTATAAATATTTCGGTTTTTTCGACCCGCCCTACTGTACATTTCGATGTAAATGAGTATATATAATGAAGTATTTGAATTTATGTAGTTCAATTTATTCCACTTATGACGCACGAATCAAGTGAACCAACGCTCTCATAATTATTATTGTCTAAGATTTGACAGCATGAGATTACTAAGCGAACTTCATGGATCCCGAGCACAAGTACATTAGACTTTAAAAATTTAAAAAGAGTCTTTTTTCCATCATTCATGACGCATTGACATCGGACATATCAATAAAGCAAATGGCTATATTAGCCTAATTAGAATATTCTACACTTTATATGTTTAAAGTGCAAACACTAGTATGTTTGAAGAAACTAGTTATAAATCGTTGTAAAACTATCTTTAAGGAAATAAATCAAAGTTTTTTTTTTTTCAGCATTCTGATTCTATTTGAATATTTCAATAAATTAGCGTTTTGCATATTTCCTTCCTAGATCTGTATGTTTCTTTTACACAAAAGATAAAACTATTATGATAGATATAATTCGAATTTATCAATATTAGCATGAAAATATTAGGAATTTTCTTATTTTCGGTTTTCGGGTAAGCTTCGGTTAGTCATTTGGATTTCAGATTGATTTTAAAAAACATTTTTGGTTCGAGATTAGATGTAACCTTACCCACGTATGAGTGTAATCTGATGATTAATAAAGAGATGGCACAAAACACGGAGATAAGAAACGATCTAATGAAGTCGGTTTTATTTTATATTATTATCTTTATTTTTATTTTGAAACATATATATATATATGTATAAATATAAAAAGAGAAGTAAAAACAACGTTCATGCAATAGTAATAGTTATGGCGAATTATGGGCCAGTCCAACTGATATTACTGAACATGAATGCATGCAGTTAAAAAAGCTCCTTCAACAAGTAACTGTAAGAATTGCGTAGATTAACTTTCATATGTTTAAATTATATATTTAATGGGTGAAATGACGCAAAAAAATTCAAGAATTTCAATATCCTTATCATTGCAATTCTTTAGTTTATCATAACTATATTAATAATAACAAAATAAACAAAGTAATTATCTGATATTACGGTAAAAATAACTTCATTGCTTACTTCAAGTACTGTAGGTGTTCGATTGCAATAAGAACATTTTTCTGAAAACGTAATTAGTTCTTCTTAATTAAGTACTCAAAGTTTTATCTAATATCCTAAATCATACTGTACTATATTACATAAAAATATCCTCAGCTTGAAAGAAAAAAAATAATGATACCGTAAATATATGATATAAATGAAAATTATATCTTTGTTATATTGAGAAAGATAAATGAGGAAAGATAAATATTTTTTCTCCTCCTGGATAAAATACCTAACAACCTAAATGGTATATTCTTAAGATGATTTGTAATAGAAGACAGGTTTTAATTAAATATCTTCAACAACATATTTTTATACACAACAATTTCTGCTTTTCTTTGTAATTGATATCGATTGAAGAAGCTTATATACTTTGTATATATTATAAATTTTACTATGCTTGTGATGACATGCTGAAGCATAGCTTTTGAGTAGCTGCCAGACTTTATTTATTTATTTATTTTTATTTCCTTTAGACGTGCCGATTTCTTTTGCTGATCCCGTTTTATTCCACTTATATAAACGGACATATTTGCCTGTCTGTCTGTTTTCTTGTTCTCATTTCGTTTGTAACATTTCACTTTAGTTCACAGAATGGTATATTACGTTTCTAATGTCGTTGTACTTGTTTAGTTTATTTATTTATTTTTGTTACCGGTAAACGTCAAATATATCATTTTCTACTGTATATCAAAATTAGCAGCCAATGGAATATAAAATAAATTTTTATTAAAGACATTCAAGGGAGTCATTTCAGGGGTCAGCAGGTACGGGTTTATTTTCTTTCTTTTCGGATTGGGTTTGGATAAACTTAAAAATTATTTTTCTTTGCCGGGTCAAGTATAACTTGATTTATGAGGGATTGTAATCCTGATAACAATAAACTGCTGTCATAAGAACGCGAAGATAAGAAACACAAACAATGAGGTCTGTTTTATCATTAACTAGCTGTACCCAGTCACGCGTTCCAGTGGCTCAGTCTGGCTAAATGGGAAAGAAGGAAAAAAGAAAGAGCATGTTTCTAACATGTTTAATTTCACAGTGCTTGTAGGTATACAACATTTTTTGCTATGCTATTTTGTTTGCAAATATAGAGATTGTCTGGTTTGTCTATTCTAGAAGACATAACATGTAATTGTCCATGTGAGAAGCAAGCAAGCTGTGTCTAGATCTAAACAGCAAAATTCTAAAGATTGGCCTTGAGTTTTGTTGATGGTGATTGCAAACGCCAATCAAATTGGGAATTGCAATATCTTATACTGAAACGGCATATCGGTTGGAATAATGGGATTGAGGGAGAGAGGACATCTTCACCTTTGAAAGGTCACGTAAAGATTGTTACTTCTACGACGTTGATTTTTTTTTTTTTTTTTACTGCAAGCTGCGTGCCGTTGCAGAGCTTTAGCTGGTGTATAAATATTAATTGGCACGCCGATTATAAATTACAGTACGCACGGCGGCAGGCAGATTGAGTGAATTAAACAATTATGTTGGCTAATTAACCACTTCATCTGATTCCACAACAGTAGCAACGGACTTGTATGTGACTGCCTCCCACTGAATGCTAAACTCAATGTTGTTAAGTTCGTACACTGTTAAAAATTTTGTAGCGGGTTGAATCTTAAGTGTTTCTGTTACATTAAAGTATACTGGTAAAGTTAATATCAAATGAATTTGAATGATGTTACACAATTTCAAACATATTCAAATTAGTATATAGCACTCAGGTGCACCTCAAGATGATTACTGTAAAGTATATTGTACTTAGCATTTATCGTTCATTAACAGGGACATGCGAAAGAATTCAGTTAAATTATAAAAGAGAATAATGTACACTTTCACTAAATCTAAACACAAATGGACTTAGTGAACTAATTTGTAGTTTTCAAGGCTTCTGAAGTCTTTTTAAAGATTGGTTATATTTTACACTGAGGACTTTTCTAATGATTTCGACAATAGAATAGTACTCAAAGTTAAAAGATTATCCTTAAGTACAATGAAGATAAAAAATTACTGTCAATGAAAACTCATTATTGTAGCTCATTTCACTTGTTTTACAAATGTCAGTGAAAGTTTTTACATCCTAATCAACGATATAACACTTATTTTAGGGAATAATGCATATTTAAAACTTAAAATATTTGAAAAAAAACCTCTTAGATTCCCGTGTTAGCTTAATGACTCAAAAATTATCATTACGTGAATGAACCGTGATTCAAATTACAGAAACTCTTGCTATTAACGTTGTTATCTATTATACTAGACTTATTTATTATTATTTGCAGCTGTCACTGCACGTGTGAGAGCAATCGATTGCAAAGAAAAATAAAATCAATCTAATGGTTTTTAAGTTATAAAATTAGATTAATTTGAAATCCATAAAAGTGCGTATTGATGTCAGACTTCTTTGGTAGCCATTATGCTTTGCTCATTTGCAATCTATGTTACGTCACAGAGTTGTGCGCACAAATGTCTGCGCTATTACAAATTCCACAAAAAATAAGTGATGTAACAAATGTTTCTTACGTTATTTTTTCACTGTTTATCACATGTTTTCTTCTTTGAAATAAAACTTTTTCAGTATATTATATGACTAATGATAACAAATAATTTTAGTTATATGAAATATGGGAATTCATTACATATTTTTATTGACTTTAATGAATAAATATAATCTACTAATAACAGAAAGAAATAGAATAAAAATAACCGTACAAAGAGTACCTGTATCAATACGATAAAATAACGGTAATAATCGTAACTGATAAGATAAAAATAAAAGCTTCTAAATGTAATAAATGCAAAATTTTCTAATGAGATTTTTATAAAAAATATTAAAATTACACAATTATATAGATATATTTTTCAGTTTTGGAAAAAATAACTAATCTTCGTTCGAAATATGTAAAAGAAAATTAATTCTGGTGCTGAATCTTAACATCTATCGACTTTAATGAATAAATATAATCTACTAATAACAGAAAGAAATCGAATAAAAATAACCGTACAAAGAGTGCCTGTATCAATACGATAAAATAACGGTAATAATTGTAACTGATACGATAAAAATAAAAGTTTCTAAATTTGATAAATGCTAAATTTTCTAATGAGATTTTTATAAAAAATATTAAAATTACACAATTATATAGATATATTTTTCAGTTTTAGAAAAAGTAACTAAACTTCATTCGAAAGATGTAAAAGAAAATTAATTCTAGTGCTGAATCTTAACGTCTCGACAAACTGCTAATTGTTCTTATTAATAACAAAATGTAACTTATTAACAATAGGAAAATATAATTACATTAATAATTAACGTAAATAATAACTGCACTTTATTTCTCTTTACGACAGAGATAATAAGATAATAATAGCTGGAAAGAATTAAAACTAGTAATTAACGGTTTTGAATAAAGTCTTTTATTCCGCTAGATCGTTGTATGTATTGTATAAAAACATATTGATGAACAAAAGATGTGATTGTTTATTATTTATATTTAACTTTCTTTTTTATTACACGCTTTATGAAAAAAGAAATCTTAGAATTCTGTATGCATTGTTTTATTTATTCACAATTTGAAAAATGGATTTGTAGTAGATGGCATAGATTCATAAATATAAGACAAAAAAAATCTTCATTAAACAGAAGAATGGTATGCGAAGTAACGGAGTAGCATTCCATTATCTAATATGTAAAAATGCAAACTAGTCTGTCTGTCTGTAATTGCATACAAATCCACAGTTTCGAATCAGAATTGCGAAATGTTACGTACACGAATATTAAAACACGACAGAGGCAACTAAAGTCATTCGGAATCGAAGTAATTTTTAATTAATAAAGAACTACCAATTTAAACGCAATTTTCTATCAAATTTAAACATTTTTCGTTATACCAGTTGTCAACAATTAAAAATCCGCAATATAATTCTTACCACAAAAATTCCTTTTCTATTGCAAGATTTCCCCGCGAAAAAATCAAAATGAAATACTGTGTAACCTCTGAATAACGTTTACCAATGGGACCAGTATAAAGTAACCGCTCTTCAGAGGTGGTTGTTATTCAGAAATTTCATGTAAAAAATATTAAAATTACATACATTTAAAACAATACTCATTCATTTAAATTAATCCCCATTTTTGGATACATTAAAAGAATCAGTGAGTTGCAGCTGCTTTGTTTTTTAGCTGCAAATATGTTTCTCCAAAGGAATAATAATATGTTTTGTTTTGCAATACAACACATCATCATTATTATTTAATACAGAATTTTGGATTTCATGAAGGTTCTTCAAATCTTAGGTATATGTGTTAATACTGGAAATTTTGGGTGATTCTATAATCTCTTCGATTACCTCTTCCTCTCTCTTATATTTCACCATTTGCTGTATGGAATCAAATGTGAGCAGTAACAGCCAAATCTGTATCCGGGCATACAAACGCGTTGGCCTTCATGCTAGTTATGCCTGCTGCTCTATAAGAGTATTATCTACGTACGCCCAATAATTATTAATGTATTCATTTCTGTTTGTTGACATTTGAGGTAAATTTTGTTTGATCTTCTTCATATTTTGGTTTGCAAATAAATATGAAATTGTACTAGGAGCCGCAAATTTTTTTTTCTCGTGACTTTTGAGCGTCCGTTGTTCAGAATTCCTTATTTAGAGGTCCGTACTAATGTTAATGCTATGGAACGTGTTTGGTTCCATCAAGATGTGGCCGGTATTCGGAGGTTGTCGTTGTTTAGAGGTGACCGTTGAAGAAGGTTTCACTGTAAATAGTTTGACGAATATAAAAAATGAATATTACGTCATAACTTTTCTATTGCAAGATTTCTACGTGAAAAATGAAAATGAAATATATAGTAATTTAATAAAAAGTGAATATTGCTTCATATTGGAAATATGATGAACGTCAGCCGGTGAATATATAACGTCATATGAGTTTGAAAAAACGTATTGAAACATGATAAAAACCTGATTTTACTGCTTTTTTATTGTTGTTTTTATACCGTTTGTTTAATTTTGAAATTGACTTAACAAAACAAACATTCTTAAAATACCGGGCAACGTCGGGTACTTTAACTAATATTATAATATTCTGATTTGACCTTTAAAATAAATTATTCAGCAAAACATCACCCGAAAGAATTATGTTTAACTGTAAAAAATAATATGCTTAACTATATTAAACTATATAAATTTATATGTGAAGAAGAATATTTTGAAGTTAGAATTATATAAAAGTAGAACATCCTAAAACACAATTCCCAATAGCAAAAATGTTTCTTAATTTTATACAATTTTAATTAAAAAATATCAACTTTCAGTTATTTTTACACGTCCAACGATAAACTGAAACCGCTGAATATACCGAAAGTCGCATGTGATCTTTTCGGTTGGTTGGTTGGTTGGTTGTATTTATGACGGCCAATTATCTGCACGAGGGATATAGGCCCAGGGGGGGGGAGTGCCCTTCGTGGGGGTCTTTCTAAGGGAACCTAACCCGTATTAACCCTTGGAAATCCAAGGTTCGAAGAAAACCACGAAAACTCCGAACGATTAGGCCGACGGGCGCGATTGGGATTGAACCCAGCACTTCCCGTCTACCAGATTCGAGAGCAGAACCTGTCAGCCACTGGTGGGGCGTGATCTTTTCGAAATACATGTTTTTAAATTGAGGACTAAAAAGGGAAAACTCTGATAGCTCAAAAGAGGAAATTTTTCAAGAGAGAGAATAAAAGAAAAATTACCTACTTCTGGTACTTGCAGCGTTTTCCACTTCACGCCTTTTGGGCTTTTAGTTCAACACTTAAAAATGTAGGTACCTACCTTCCCTTCATTTAGTGTTTAAATACCTAATATTATCATTTGTAAACATTTCTATAATTTAATTCTTTAATATTTTGTACCTTGCTTAAAAATATTCCATTGATGTAAACTGTAACAAAATGATCCAGTTTTGCAATGGCCACCAGAAGCAGAGCAACATATCTCTGGCACGTTCAGTGTTCTCCACTTTACTTCGCATTGCACATCCAGCGTTTTCCACATCACTCCGTGTGGCACATTTAACCAGCGACATTTTTCTACTCTTTTTTGAGGTATTTCTACTAGGGTTGGCAGTTTAAGGGTTCTTCTGTTTGTTAAGCTTGGCTTTTAAAACATATTTTAGAAAAAAAAAAATTATTTTCGATTTTTCCTATGCTCTCAGCGATTTCCATTTTTAGTCCTCAATTATCAGTAGTCCCATTTCATAGAAATAAATTGTTTTTAATGAAAATGTTGATGGTATCCGTATTTCTGTGCTATGGCGCCCCGCGAAATTTTTATTTCAGGCATATTTGTGTGTCATGCCAGTAAATGAGTTAAGGTTTAAAACTACTTTCCCAAATTAAAGTCACTATCTTTCAAAAAAGACTACATAGGAATTAAAATTGTTTTAAATGTATTTATTCTATCATTCTTTAACATTGTTGTCTTTTTTACACTTTCCAACCAACTTGAAAAGTGTTTATGAATTCGGTTTGTCTGTCCTTCTGTCAACGCTCTAATTCACATAGATATACTTTGATTTTCATGCAATTGAAGATTGTTAAACGTTCTTAGCATGGCATGTTCAGTATTGCATATGAAGTGTTTAGAATTAATAGTTTATTTACAGGGGCTCACAAAAGAATTCCATTACATTACAGTATATGGGGAAAAATTGTGTGGAGAGTATTTTAATGACATTACGCTTTTTAAATGTATTAAAACTGATATAAATCACTGAATTTCTCTACAAAATGATTACTATAGAATAGGGCATTCATAGAATTTGTCGTGTATTTACTTGCCCACAAAAAACAAATTGTTGCAGTACTGTATTCGAGCAATAATTTCTGGAAGTTAGTTTTCAATTTCGGTATATGCTTTTAAATTTGAGTAATATTTTGCATTTTACTCGTTGTATACAAATTCTAAACCTCTTATACAGAGCTACACAAATAAATTCGCGTACCATACTCCTTATTACCTGAAATGGCTGAAGGGTAATTTTCAACTGAGGTAAGTATTTACTAACTGAGCTAATTTTTTTCATGCATATAATTAACAGATAAAAATCTCTGTTTCATATAAACTGCTGCTCCAAGAACTCAGATAATTTTCCGACTGCAGATGGAAACAGCTGAAATTGGGTTTTATAATGTGTTATACCTTTCCATAAGGTTGAAGTAGACATATTTTAACATTTTAAACGGGGTGATTTTGTTACATTATTGTAAATGCGTTGGAAAGTTTTTCGGATTGGAGAGCAGTTTCCATATTGAAGCATCGATAAACTAAACTTTTTTGAATGCCAACACGAAGAAGTAATTTTGAACTAATATTTAAATTTTTGGAACAAACGAGAAGTCAGTCGCTAGAGACGTTCACGAAATATGCAGATTAGAAATCAGTAATGTTTTGAAATACAATAATTAAATTCATGGCTTTTTTCGAGTACAGTTGTTCTGGAGTTTTCAAAAAACAACACTTCGTGTTTTCAGAAATTGAGATTTGTTGGAAAACTATAAAAAAAAACTTACCAAATTTCGCATATTTTTATAAGTTTGCAAACTTATTTTTAGCTCCATTCAGGGGCAACGTACTTATGTTACTATAATGTTAAAATGATTGAATGACACAGGGAGATATGAACAGGTTTATATGAAAGTATGCAAAAGCTTTTCTTCGCGTACGTTATACAAGGGAAAATTTTATTCCTAAATTCTGGTGTCAATGTGGCATTTGGGAATTGAAGGTAAGTGGTATATATAATATACCGGTGCCCTCCAATGGGGTTAAATTTATTATTAATAGTTATATAGGGTTATTGTTCTACTATACGATTTACTCCTGTTTGCTTATAAAAATATATAATAATTTGTTTATATTAAATATATTTTTTTAAATATTGAAAAAAATGCTTGTGTATATGAAACAGTTAATAGATTGCCAGAAAATATGATGAAAAATTTCCTTCTTTCGGCAATCTTTTTTCCCTATTTCGCCAAGTCTCCTGTATCAGAAAAAGTCCAAATTCATCATATATAGTTGCAAAACATGTTGCAATGAGAGCAACTCTATAAGCACAACCCAAAACTACTTCACGAAATCAGATACTATTTTGGATCTCGATAGATCGATATTCCAAGCTTTTAAATTACTATTTCAGTTAAAATTTGCATATGTTACGACATGTATTTTTTCATAAATGAATTTCATGTGTAAATTTCTTAATTTTTTAAATATCTACCAGCTACATAATCTTGAAAGCCCCATATGTGATTTATTCCTTGCTAATGTGATTCAATGTGATACAAAACTAATATGATTAAGTTTAACCCCCGTTTGAAAATGCTTTGATTCGTATTTCACGTTTACGTAAATGGAAATCTTAAGACTATAATATATGTTATTAAGTTTGTGAAAAATTTATAAAAGTATAATAATTCTATTTAATAAGTCACAAAGTATGACGTAATATTTATATAAAATTTCGACAACTGCCTTAAATATGAATGAATTATTTAAAAATATTTTGTTTCTGTCTTAAGGGAACAAACGTCAGAAAATAAGCAGCAAAATATTGAATTGAAATTTTACTGAATTTAATTGTAACTGAAGAACATAAAAGTAAAATGTTTCATATAATAAACTTACTTTATTACGCACTTTTATTACACGTAACGTGTTTCTTGTACTTAAAGATGAAAATTTATAGTCGATCCTTAACTTAATTCCTGATAGGCTAGAATTATACAATATACGTTCACATGTGTGTTTCTGATGACAATACAACATTTTAATATTTCTAGAATTTTATTATAAATTAAATGATTAATTTTATGGCATGTTTTCGTTAGTCTAGAACAGGTGAAAAATCGCCAAATGTCATCTGTCACTCGTACAATTGTATGCGAGTTGAATCACAAATGGATTTAATTTTGTTCCAATAGACGCTCGTCAAAATATACAAAATGGCTATGAATCAGTTTAATATTAAAAAGTAGTAAAAAAAAATTTAAAAAAATCAATTTAACAAATTACAACGACCATTTGGATAATGATTTTTTCAAAGACTAAAATTTAAGACATAAAAAATCGCACGGATTTGATCATACATTACGTACGTTATGGATTAAGCAGGGATATTCCTGAACCCATCATGGACAAATTTTAAAATAAATTTCAGTTTTACAATTTTCGGTACTGTAAATTTTTAAACTTCTACGGAGCTGGTCATGCATTACGTACGCCATGGATTAAACATTAATCTTCCTGGACCAATTTTAAATGAAATTTCATTTTTAAAATTCTAAACATCCCACAATATTACTTTTTACACGGTCGTATAGAGAAAAAAATTTACTTTTAAATGCAATTTCTTTGAAAGCTGTATCTCAATTTGTTTCTGAGTTATTAATTTTTTTGTAGTTTTTATTATTTTTGTCATAGTGGCAACAGAAGTATCCATCTCTGTTGAAAGTAAAGGGAAAATACAGATTACTGTATTGACCAATCAGAAAAGAATACAATGCGGGATTCAACTAGTAAAACGCTTCAGATATGTTTTTGAATTCCTTCCCTGACCGAGGACAATAACCATTTTTCCAAATGGTTAATAAAAAATTAAGTGTTTTGTGCCCGATTAGTGTATTGTAAAGGGAATTGTTGGGAAAAACAGGAATTGCAGTTAAAAGATTAGGCGTAATATTCAAGAAGAACATTGGATGCTTATAAAAAAGTATTTTGTAAAAACTATTTATGCTTTCATACTTATTTTTTCCATATTTACTCACATAAATCGCATTATTCCGCATGCTTACTAATAATCATTGAAACACCAGCTTGTCTCTATCGATTAGGGATGAAAATACTATGTGACGAATAAACTATTGGTTTCCGTTTAGGTATTGTGCTTGTCCATATCCTTCTATAAATACGGCTAAGACAAATTATATTATGTATTTATAACGAATTATATCAATAGAAAACATTTTTGATGTTTTAATAAAGGCATACAGGAAATTTTTCGGAAAAACATAAATTACAGTCAAAAGATTACGCGTGAGATTCACGGTTTACATTGCATGCTGATTAAAAAAAAAAACTTCTTTTTTTTGCTTTTATATTTCTTTTATCTTATATTTATTTAACTAAATCACATTATTCCGCATGCATACTAATAATCATTGAAACATCAGCTTGTCAATATCCATTAGTGGAGTAAACGCAATGTGACAAACAAACTATTGGTTTCCGTTTAGCTATTGTGCTTGTCCATATCGTTATAAATAGGGATAAGCCAAACTATATTATGTATTTACAGCATATTTTATCAATAAAAAACTTTTTGATATTTTAATAAAGATATAAATTGAGAGTTTCTGTAAAGGATATGTTGCATAACTAAATCTACGTTTCTAGTATATTTTTCCACTGTAAAAAAGGCAAATATATTTTCATTTATAAAAATGTAACATGAAAATAAAAGAAAAATATGTAATAACTTCTTCCGAGTTACACAAGATTCCAAAAATTATTTATATATAAAAAGAAGTAGAAACTAATATATATTTCAAGATTTAAAGTGCATTTATAAATACAAAGTTTCTTTTGCTGCTATCGATTTTCTTAAACGTTTCCGAATAGTTTTAATAGTGCAATAATCAATTTTATCTACTTGGAATATAGATTTTTCAAATGCTATCAATTCTTAAGTACAAGTTTTTACGTTCAACAAGTGTATTTCACAGTCAAACCTATTAAATTAAAAGCACGAACCCTAGAACTACAGGAAATGTTACTCATGTTTTATAAAAATATCCTACACCAGTATATTTATATAAAAATTATTTAAGTTATTGTTAATATATATATTATCACCCTGATTAGTGCCTTTTGTTTGTTAAAGTAGCGGCCTTGCTGCTTCCCTTACCGCTTTTCCTGCTGAAGCTAAGCGAGTGTTACTTCAGAAGTAGCGCTAACTTTTATTCTTTTTTCACATTTTTTTATCTTTTCTTTAGTAGTTCTAGTAACTACAGTTATACCTATATTTAATATAATTCTTATCTCTTCATCTATGATTTAAAATTAACTTAATTTTTATCTCTTATAATTAAGTTCGTAATTTTAGTTTCTATCCTTAATATTTTTTTTTCAATTTTTATGTAGTTTAACAACTACACCTTTACTTTTACCCAATGGCTCATTACTTAGTAAGACATCATATCTTCAGTCTGGGTGTTAAGCTGCTAACAGCTAGGAAACACCTCAACGCTGCTCTACTGATCAGCACTGTTCAGTACCTTCAAACCTCTACAGTCTTCTTCTCCAGAAAATTTATCTCCTAATAGACTGACCATCAATAATATCACCTTTCTCTGGTGTAATTCTGGTAAGTACCTGGAGGTTAACCTCTGCTCAAGACTAACCTAGGACAAACAATTTCGATCTATCAAAGGGGAAGTCACTGAGGCCTCTCAGGCACATAATCTGCTGTTAAACAATTCTACGATTCCTATTTATACAAAATATATCATATATAATTCCTGTATTTTAACTACTATGACATGCGCCTGACTCATTTGGGGGTTTAACTGTAATTCTTCTATACATAACAAACATCTCCGGGTAGTTCGTAATACTTCCCGTTATTTATGCAACACTACTTTCCGTAGAGACCTTAATGCTCTCATCAGAATTCCTGTTTTCTAGTTATATCTCTGCATACTTACTTTACTTTTATATATATGCATATATATATATAACAGTTACGTATAACAACTCGTTTCCAGCTTTGTTCGAAGTTTTTCTTTTTCTGTGAGCTGTGCTTATATATTTTAAATGTTTTAGCATTTTTTATAATACTAGGGGGGTCGGCTCCATACGAGCTACGCTCGCCAACCCCCGTTCAGTCACCGCATTTTCTTAAAGCACGCTAATTTAATCGGCTTTAAAAAGATTTTGAAAGATTGCATTATAATTTTAAAAACAGTGGCGATCTCCCTATAAACGAGTTTCTATTCATTTCTCTTTGATTGGGGAATTTTAAGGAAAAATCAGCTGTGTTAAAAGATACAATGGCTGTTTTCGTCTTTGATTAAATAAAATCAGTTAAACATTTCTAAATAAGCTAATGTAAAATGAATTAAGTATACAGAGTATTTGTTTCCCTGTATTTTTTTAACAAAGTGAAAAGAAAGTGCTTTCTGACGTCATTTTCACCAAACATTACTTTCTCTATTTTATTCACGTGAAAATACTTTTCTTAGAAATGAAATATTATTTGAGCTGTCCCAACAAAGATAGTTGGAAAGATCATCTCGAAATATCAAATAAATGTCTCGCGCAATTTTTAAATTTAAACTGTTTTGCGATATTATTTTTTGTTTATTTTACGTAATAAGTATAATGTGGCGTAAATGTGACGTAATTTCTCCGATTTAAGACTTCTAACGCATGTTAAGGAATTTATTATTTTGCAATATCCTTTCTCTGTTAAAATTCACGCGTAAATATAGTTCTTATGAAGTAATTTTCAGCAAGTTCCTGCTTTTTATACGTAATTAGTTAATTCTAATTTGAAAGTTTTTTTTCTGTTTATAATAGTCACGTGTAAATAAATTTTTAATTTGAAGCAAACATTATTTTTTTGTTTGCGCTGTTTATATAGTTGGCAACAGTTTAAATTAGTACAATTTTCTAAAATAAGTAAAAATTATCTCTCGAAATGCTGAAAATTTGAATTTAAATTAGAAATAAAACCTAAAAAAATTAGTCAAATTAAAAAAATAATTGCATTCTGCACACCGGGAAATAATAACGTATAAAATGATCTAAAAACTATTAAATTACGATGTATAGTTTTTGCTCGTATAAAACTTTTTAATGGAACGATTTTGTCCAACTTTAGCATTAAATATCTCTTTAAATAAGTCTTCGATTTGAAAACTGTCTGCATCAGCGTGTTTATCAAACATTTGTCTATAATACCACCAATTTTCATATTTTTGTATGCAATATTTTTCTTAATATTAACGGAGAAAGATCTCCCGTCACAAAAAATTTAAAACCGGGGGCGGCGGCGGCGGCAGTGACAGCGTAAGTTAACTTTTTTTTTAGAATTGAGAGATACTGTTCAACTTACTTTATATATATATATATATATATATTTATTTATTTTTTAACTTGTAATTTTAATTAAATTTACTTTAATACTAACTGTTTTTTTATAAAGTAATTATTTAATATTATTTTTTATTTTACAATAAAACTTATTACATTGTTTAAATACTACAGCTAGAATTTTATCTCCCAGTGGCTCATTAATTATGAGACAATCATCAATGGTTTGACAAGTTGATGTCAATAGACAATTTGCTACACTGTTGAGCACAGTTAAGCACTAATCTGCATTATATATTTAGTTTTTTTTTATGTCGTTTAACACTAGAACGGCGGTAGGGGTCATTTTGACACCTGAGTACTTTCGTCCGTTGATTACTTTTGTTTGCTTGGGCGAAATCGTTTGAAATTTTTTGACTTTTCCTAAATAGATAACATATATTTCTAAAAAAAAATTTAGCTTTCGACATTTGTTAGTTTTTGAAATATGGGCTTGTATTCCTAGAACGGCGGAGGGGGGTCATTTTGACCCCTTTAGTAAAATACTCTTTGTACTCGAAGCTACTTTTGTTGCTATACTATATGTTCGAGGAGCAATAAAAAAAGGGTTTAGATTTATATTCATTGTCGTCCAAGGCATGAGGAATACTATTTTGTAAATAAACTATCTCAAGAGATAGATTCAAAGAAAGAAAAAGATTTTTCAGGTTTGATGAAAAGACACAAGATCTAGCAGATTACAGACTGATAAATTTGCTCTTGCATCTAAAATGTGGAATAAATTTATTGAAAATTGCAAAACATGCTACCGACCAGGACAAAATATTACAGTTGATGAACAATTGTTCCCATCTCAGGATAGATATAAATTTACGCAATATATGCCAAATAAATCGGATAAATTTGGAATAAAATTTTGGTGATCTGTTGGCGTTGATACTAAATACCTCTTAAATGAATTTATTTATCTAGAAAAGGATGAAACAGTCAATCCTTAATTACGTTTATCGCAAAATGTTGTCATGAAATTAACAGATCACCATCTAAACGAAGGTAGGAATATTACGACAGTTGGCTATTTTACTAACATCAAATTAGAAGAAATGTTAAAAGCTAAAAATTCAACTTTGGTTGCACAATGAAAAAGAACAGAAGAGAAATTCCTATATCATTGAAAAATATGCGCTGTACTCTTTATTCGTCGAAGATAGTGGAATGTGATAATATGACACTTACCATCTATCAAGCCGAAAGAAAAAAAAGTGTTTTTCTACTGAGCTTATTACATTCTACTGTAAAAACTGAAGACGTTCTCAAGAAGTTGCCCGATTGAATAGAATATTACAACGCAACGAAGTATGGTGTGGATATCCATGATCAGATGTGCCGAAAATACTCCGTGAAATCGGCTTTTAGACGATGGCCTGTACATATCTTTTTCAATATTTTCGATCATGCAGGTTTAAACGCCTGGATAATTTATAAAAGCGTAACAGGCAAGCCTATCAGTAGAAGAGATTTTCTATTAAATTTAGGAGATGTGTTCAGAATGGATCTTATGGTTTCAAATCTCCCAAAGATCTTTCCTGAGTCTTCAGAAAAAAAAAAAAAAAAAAAAAAAAAAAAAAAAAAAAAAACACGAAAATAAAATAGATATCAAGAGAAAAAATGTCAAGTACAGTCATGCAATGGAAACAAATCTCAAGAATTTTGCGCACCATGTTTCAAAGTTGTGTGCGGAAAATGTACTGGAAAAATTGTTTTTTTTTTTTTTTTTTAACAACTGAATTAATTCCTAATACGTGTGTACAGTTTGGAGTACCATAAGCATTAAATAAAATTGAAACAGAATGCTTAACATATTAAACATTCAGCTACACTTATAATGAAATAACGGAAACAACAGAACATATTTCTCATTTATGGATTTAGAGAGTAAATCATTCGGCGAGTAAGTAGATGAAAATTAAATATATATTATTTTATAAATTGAGTTTTATTTTAGTTAACATTAGTTTTAATTTGTGAAAACAATAATTTTAAATTGATTTTTATGTCAAATTAATGAGTTTTTTGAGTAGTCGTAGTATGATCCAATTACTCAACAGGCGTTACTTATACAGTACTTTACAAATTCAATAAATTATCGAGTAATATTAAATATAAGTTATAAATATACGTAAATTACATATTTTTACCAATGTATGGCATTTAAAATTGTTTTAGCGTTGTTATTTCAGTAGTTTCATCGGGCGGTCAAAATGACCCCTTCCCGCCGTTCCAGTAGGTAAGATTTTCCCGCCGTTCTAGTGTTAAATAAATATTTTGAATGTACCTGTCGGATCCATTGGAACTGTCTGGTAGGCGGAGGATTAAAGGCATACTTTAAGCGTAATATTATTTTATTCTCTTTAATGTATAAATTCCGTTACCCAAGTAAAATTGCTTACTTGAGGGCTGATATCATCCTAAAGGCCTACTTTCCATGTAAAGTAAATAAGTACCTGGTAGACCGAACCCCGCTTGGTAGTTTTTTGAACATTTTTTTTTCTTTACTCAATCTGATTTTTGTATGTAAAGTGGAATTTTATAATCTATTTTTAACACACTTCTTGATAGGTTAGAATTATGAAAATTACATTCGCTGGCATTTTTCCGAAGACAGCACAACTTTATTATTTTTAGAACTTAATTATAAATTAATACATAAATGTTTAGGTATTTTTCGATTATCCCGCCACAGGTGATAATTCGCCAAATATTCCATATGACTCCCACTGTTGTATGGGAGTTTAAACAACAATGGATTTAATTATGTGTCAACAAATGCAAGCCAAAATATTTCAACTGCTTTCCATAAACTGCAACAATAATTGATTTTAAGGGCTAAAAGTAGAAAATAAATTATAAATAAAATATAAAGATTACAATACTAATAAGTATAAAATCAAAAATAGTTTTTCTTGAAAAAATCTTTTTCTTAAACATTCAATGTTCATCTTGAAAATCACGTCAATTTGTTTCTCTACAATTCATGATTTTTTGGGGGTTTTTTTCAAAAATTTCTCTTACAATACATTTATTTGGCGTAGGCACCGAACTCGATTATGAAAAATTCACGGGTTTTTTTGCGATTAAAATAAAAATTAAGCAAATGGATTTATTAAAAACTACATAATTTTTTTATGTGTTTCTTTTTCAAGATAAGGAAACGGGGAGGATAAAAATCAACATTATTTAAACTATCCTTTTAGGATTTCTAAATTGATTGCTTAACGTATAATCGTAAATTAATTAAGTTATTAACTGTTAATCGATAAAAGCATGCTCTTTTTTTAAATATTGCACTTTTTATTTTTATTTATAATTTAATTTTAATCTTCAGCCTTTAAAATGTTTCAGTGTTGCAGTTTCACAACCATTTCACCTATTTTAGAGAGCGTTTGTTGGCGGATAATTAAATCCATCGTTGTTTTAACTCTCGCAGAACTGTAAGTATTAAAGTATTAAAGAGTAAGTATTAAAGAGACAATATATTGATATAATCGACAACATATTGGTTTCTGAAGCTTCTAATCATGATAAATGCTTTTTGAAATCTTGGGTAATTCGGAAATGGTTTGCGCAAATTTTCGCTCGTGGTTATGTTATATTTTCCACAATTAAAAAGCATTTCACTTTTATTGTTAATTAATTATGTATTTATTGTTTACATATTATTTATATATTTTTTATCTATTTTTTATTATAAATGCACCAATTTATGATAATAACATAATTATTTACAGAAAAACCCTATTAGAAATTTCAATTTGCAAAAATTTATTTTAGCGTGTGTGTATATGCTCAATAATAATACTTTTTATTTGGTTATAGAATTTTACAAAATATAATATAAAATTATATATGTGCCAAATGTTTATTCTAGCCTTATTTCACTTTTTAAATTCCATTATATCTTTACAAATTTTCATCAATTTGACAAAAGTTGAGATGGAATAAGAAATCAAAAAGAAAATTTTTATATAATTTATCTTATAGCATGCGTTTAAAAATGTTTAATTCTTGTTTTCATATGTCATATTTTTCTATAGCAATGAAATAATGATATAAATTTTAGTTAAGTAATGCAATTGGCTTAGATATTATAAAACTTTTCTCGTTACCGTAATGCATATATATAAACATTAAACTATAACTGCTGCATTTGTGATTTCACATCTGCCTCTTGTTTAAAATTTAAAACGCCAGGTGTTCCTTTGGAATAAAATATTAGTTAAAGCATGTTATTATTATAAGAGACATTTGCATAAAATATTTCAATATTTAATAAATTACATGTAAATCCTTTCTTTAATTTTCTTAAAAAGAATTTTCTAATGAAGAAAGACATTTTTGATTTAAAGATTTGAAAGATTTGAAAAGAATTTCAAATGAAGGAAGTTATATATATATATAAGTCTCTTTATAAATAACATTTACAATTTTTTATTCTATAAATTGGTTTGAGAATATTCTAATCAAAATTAATAACATTAAAATCTTATTTTTTTCTTTTGCCCGACCACAAATAAATAATAATAACAATAATAATAACTGAAAAATATGTTAATTTATCATTTCTAAAAAAATCCTAAAATTAATAACAACATAAAGGTAATAAATATCTCATTAAAAGTACATAATTAAGTAATTAATAAAACTCATTTTTAGATATGAATAAAAATGAAATGATTGAGGTTCGAATAAACGTTTTTGAAACGCTGTTTAAAACAGGAAATGTAACAGTGAATTTGTTAATGTATACTACTCACATAAATAATCTTCCTGAATTCTTTGCGAAAGAAAATGCATTTAGTTTAAAAGTTAATATAATATACATTTGTAGCTTATATTTCTTCCAGCATGAAAAATAACTGTATCCTTGACAAGTAATTATACAGGATCTTGCAGTCAATGTCTTGGAGTATTAAATTTACTTCTGAAAATGTAACATTTTGACATATTGTTTAATAATTATAGAATGTGATTTTCTTTTATTAACCTATGTAAAATTGCTCTAAAATATAAATTGCACATTTGTTTACTCCAGCAATGGTCTAGTTATGTTACTGTTACTGATCCAAAAACAATGTTTACCTACATGATTACTTTTGGGAACTTTGAAACATTCTCAAACTTAATATATTTAGGAATATATTTTTGAATGCACGTGATGTTAAGAAATACGAATTTATGTGTATGGCTACGTGTATGCGCATATTTATCTTTCATTTAAAAAATACGAGTAATGGTGTTTCCATGACGGATATTGACACCTAATGCATTATATACTGTTCGTATAAGCAATCTTTATGAATGTTTTGCGAAAGAAAATGCATTTAGTTTAAAAGTTAATATGATATACATTTGTATCTTATATTTCTTCCAGTGAGAAAAATACCTGAATCATTGACAAATGAGTATCCAAGATCTTAAAGTCAGTGTGTCGGAGGGTTAAATTTACTTCTGAAAATATAATATATTAACATATTTTTTAATAATTATAGAATTTAATTTACTTTTATTTACTTATGTAAAAATTCTCTAAAATGCAAATTGTACATTTGTGTACTCCAGCAAAGGTCTATTTATGTTACTGTTACTGAACCAAAAACAATGTTTACCTACACGCTTACTTCTAGGAACTTTGAAACATGCTCAAACTTACAAATTCCTAGAACTTATAAATATTTAATTCTACTTTACATGTCAAAAGCAAAACATGATTTTATTTCTGTTACTGATGAAATTCAGTTCCATAACAAAGATGGGAATATATTTTTGAATACACGTGATGTTAAGATATACGAATTTACGTATATGGCCGTAAATTATGTATATGTGTATGCGCATATTTATCTTTCATAAAAAAATAAGAGTAATGGTGTTTCAATGACGTATTTTGACACCTAATGCAGTAATAAAGATTGATTATCTTAATAGAATTTATGTTAATAAATTTATGTATAAGAAATGCTAGTGAAAGCTGCTTTATATAGAGCGTTTTTATATACAACAGTGAGCCATGATTAAAAATGGTTTTAATTTGTATCTTACTAACGCACTTATTTATTTATACACCAATTATTTATCCACATATGTTATATTTTAACTTCATACTGACGTAATATTTATACACATATGCATAACTTAAAATTTAAATTTTATAATAAGTAGAAAACAAATAGCAACTTACATACGCCATATTTACAACCCATACATAAGTGGAATATCCCTTTAAATACTTTTAAATATTATATTACCACCATAATAATTTATCCATATGGAGTTCGTTGGAGTAAGTGGAACCACTTTTTGGAATACTTCATTTTTGAAACCTTATACATAAATTTTCAAACAGTTTAATTTGAACTCATCAACGTATTTTATTTAAAACTATATTGATAAACAAAAGTTCATCATTAGTTTCTAAAAGAATGCTTTAAATGTTTTTTAACTGATTTTCTTTTAAAAATTCAGGTGGGTATCCCACTTACCCCATAAGATGTGGTAAGTGGGCCCACGTTTTTATTTAAATTTAAAGTAAGCATAACTAAAGAAGACGTAAGCGGGTGTTACTTGATAAAGCATAGAAATTTTCAATATGAAATATTTTATCGTAAATGTACCCATATATGAGATATCAACTTACATTAAAATCAGTATGAAAAGTAATTATAAAATGAAGAACAAAACATCTATGAAAATTGTTTAAAAGCCTAAAGGCATATGTTTTACTTTAAAGTATAAAACAGTGTTGATGAAAATATAATAAGGTTGATAAAGATTGATTTTGGCACATTAGGAAACCCTGTAAGTTGAAAAAAAAAATTGGAAACACTAAATGGCAGTGTCTATTTAAAGTTGAATAAGGAAGAATCATTATTTCTTCATCCTCAGTAATAATTCTAACATCATTTGCATCCAGCCAATAAAAAGTGTCATTATTTCTATCCTTACTTGAAAATTTAGCAGATATTTTTTTCATTTGTATCATCAACTTCTAAAACTGAAGCTATATAGTACTCTATGTTGTTTTTTTATGCAAGTTACACAAATACATACTCATCAGCTTTAGCAGTTTTTAACAAAACTATTAATTCCTTCTAGGTGTTCATAATTGTCTTTTAATTTATCCATAGAAATCTCTTCATCAGAAATGATTTTCAGTTCAAAATCGTCACTGTCGTTAGATTATTCTACATATTCTTTTCTCTCTCTTTTTTAATTTCCAGCATTTTTTCCCCTTCATAGTTGCATGTATTTTTCATTTATAATGATTTCAACACCTGGAGATGCTTTCGATCTCTTTGTTGGAAGTGTGTTTGCGTGCCCTCTATATTCGATTCGAAAAATAAACAGAACCATAATTACTATGGCTATTGAACGCAACGTGTTTAAACGGTAATACAGAAATGTATTCACATTTACTTAGTGTGATAAGTGGATCACCCTATGCTCACTTATCTCATAACAAGTGGTCCCACTTATCCTATAACAATGTGTTCGACTTAACCCTAGTAGGCTAAAATTACGAGGTAAGTGGAACCCCTCCTCTTAAACTCTTCTTAACAACAGTTTTTGTAAAAATTCAAAGTGCAGTTTGTGTTTTAGGTTAAGCTTTGCACAACAGTTTAATAAACATTAAAAAATAATGAAAACTAACCTAGAAACACCTCTTGGGAAAATGTAGCTTGAACTCTCTAAAGAAACTATTTATGGACGTCTATTTTACATAAGTTCTAAAACCTCAAAAATGCACGAAACAAAGCTCAAATATATGCAAAACCAATCTGTGTGATGAAATGTGGCATGATTAATGCAACTAAGTGTGAAATACCTGTACATATTTTAGTTTGAGGGTGATGACCCACTTATCCCAGTGGCTCATTTACCCCAATCAAACCTACCCATCATTTATTCATATATATTACATTTTAACTTCATACTGACATACCATTCATACACATACGTACGACTTAAAAATTAAATTTTATAATTGGTGAAACACAAATAGCAACTTACATATGACATATTTAAAATCCATACATAAATGGAATATTTCACATTTCTGTATCAATTAAAACTTAAAAATAATTACTATATATATTTTTGTTATTACTTAATGAATATACATTTAATTTGTCGAAAACTTCGGTTTTCATGGTAGTCTACAACTTTTTTTATGAATGGCTTCTACAAGTTAAATAACAGTTACTCTGTCATAAAAAATGACAAAAGTCAGAAACTGATCGCTAATATATAAATTAACTCATATAGGATATATAGTTATTTATTTACAAATAGAAAAAATACATCTATGAAAGTGTATCCTTAATTTGTACACGAATTCTAATATTACGTTTAAATTTTTTGATTGTGTTATCTGGATTGTGTTCCAGGTACAAGTTTACTATTAAGGACTCAAAAATCACTCGAACCTTTTTAACAAAAACTGTTTTAACCATTTCAGGGGCAAAATAATTCTGTTGCTAAAATGATAAAATGATTGGATGACACCAGGATTTACAAATTTACATGTAAGTAAATAACAGATTTTTCTTCCCGTACATTATACAAAGAAAATTTAATTCCTAAAATATGCTTCCAGTGCCGAATTTGAAATAAAAATTAAGTGGTATATATGATATGCCAGTGCCCTTCAAGGGTTAAATGTGGAAAAACATTTGTCTGGAAATACTCAAGATTAAAAATTATTATTAACCATTTGGAAATATGGTTATTGTTCTCGTCAGGGTAGGAAATCAAAAGCATATCTGAACGTTTTCATTGGTTTAATCCACAATTTATTCGTTATCTGATTGGTATATACAGTAATATGTATTTCCCTTTGGTTTGAACAACGATGGACAACAGAGTGTTGCCACTATGACAAAAAGTAATAAAAACAACAAAAAAGATTAATAAATCAGAAACAAATCGAGATATAGATTTCAAACAAATTGCATTTAAAAGTGCATTTTTTTCTCTATCCGACGGTATAAAAAGTAATATTGTCGGATGTTTAGAAGTTTAAGAATGAAATTTTATTCAAAATTGGTCGTGAGATTCTTTGGAAATCTGATGATAGAAAAGCCTTTTCCGGAACAGCCAATGAAATGCCTGGCTATTACGGCGATTTTTCTTGCTTGCAATTTTTACGTGTAATAACACTATTAATCTTTAATTCATGGCGTACGTAATGCATGACCAGCTCCGTAGAAGTTTAAAAATTTACAGTACAGAAAATTGTAAAACTAAAATTTCTTTTAAAATATAAAATCCATGGCGTACGTAATGTAGGATCAACTCCGTTCGATTTTTTATGTCTTAAATTTTAGTCTTTGAAAAAATCATTTTCTAAATGGTCGTTGTAATTTGTTAAATTGCTTTTTTTTTTTTTTTTTTTTTTTTTTTTTTACTTTATAATCTATCAGATAATATTGTTTTCATAATTACTTTCCTGAAAAACTTCCATAAATCATTCTGGCAATAATGGTCTCACTTTGAGTTAAACAATTGTTCACAACAATGATCTGTGTTCCAAAAATGTTTCATCAAAGAGACGTTTACTCAGTTTCCAACTGCAACATATAAATAAATGACTGTATTATTTTATATATTCAAATGGAATTAGAAAGTCATATTATGATTTTACTGTTCCGATCAAAATTATTGCTAGATTACAAACTCAATTTTTCATTATCGAATAAATTTAAAATCTTAATTAATAACAACTATACCTTATACCAAAGAAATAATTTTTCTATTCCGGTTAAAATCAAGTCTACAGTGAAACCTCCTTGTGCGACCACCTCCATTAAGAGACCACCTCCCTGAACGACCCTTTTTTCATGCCACGAAATTTATTCCCATAGGCTCAATACTAATTTTACCTATTCAGAGACCATCCCAGTTGAACTTCCTCCATGAGCAACCCATTTCTTTGAAGAAAATGAAACAAATTCCGTTTTTTCCTGGTCGCTTGAAGAAGGTTTTATTAGAAAAATAATTCTGCAGAGCACATTATTCATCAAACTTCTAAACTCAGTTTAGAATCTTTATCTATCCCTGTAACTTTTAAGTGCATAAACCCCTTTGCGCCTTTTTAGGCAATGAATTTAACTCTAATGACAAATTAGGGATGGCGGCCAATAAATTCCCATGCCCTATTCTGTCAAGAAACTGTCAAAGAAATCAACGAGATTGTCTATTTGTTCCCAAATGATTGTCCAAAAAAAATTTGCATTTATTTACTGAACATTGAAAGGACATGGAAATAAAAGTTATAAAAGATAAAACTGTAAAAACAAAGCAAACGCAAATGTATTATTTTTTTTAATTCTCCAGTAATTAACTTATGCAATTAACTTTTGTTTTGATGCTTAAATTTTTAAAATTTTTCCTAAAGTGAAAATAAATTTTAGTAACATTAATTGTTACCTTTCTTCAACCATTAAAATCAAGATTTAAACATGACCTCAATTAAGAGACCACCTCTCGGCGCGACCAATTTTTATTGGAAGGGAACGTGGTCGCTCTAGGGAGGTTTTACTGTATTTCCAAACACAACTTTTCATTCTCGAATGAATTTAAAATTTTAATTAAGAATATCTATAAATTATACAAAAGAAACGATTTTGCTATTCAGATTAAAATAAAGGCTATTTTACAAACGCAATTTTTTATTCTCGAATAAATTTAAAATTTAATTAAGAATAACTATATCTTATAACAAAGAAATTATTCTGCTATTCTGAGTAAAATCAAGGCTATTTACAAACGCAATTTTTCATTCTCGAATGAATTTAAAAATTTTAATTAAGAATAACTATACCTTACACAAAAGAAATGTTCAAAGACGGAAAATTTGAATTATGTAAATGTATTAGCTAATATAAAAACGTACAACTAACTTCCAATTATAAATAATTAAAGGTTTATCCAAATTCAAAATATAAAGAAGTTTTCATCTTCCTGGAGCATTTTACTTTATATGCAAAAAAATATGTTTTTAAAGTTTGAATCTAACTAAATTGCCTTTAAATGCTATTGCGTATTAACTTAATTCTACGTCCTGTACTTGAAGTATCATACTTTATCTAATCTAAAATGCTGTAATTATTTCTCTTCATTTTAATGCTCGGCAGTGCTCAAGTAAATAAAAAATAAATAAATAAATAAAAATTAAAAATAAATAAATAAATAAATAAATAAATAGATAAATAAATAATGTTTTCAAAAATAAATAAAAAGGGAATTCTGCTTTTTCAGAATTTAGTGTCGCCCCCGGCATTTCCATTACTTCATTTTCTTCTGGTGGACTGGTGGCTTAAAAAAAAAAAAAAAAAAAAAAAAAAAAAAAAAAAAAAAAAAAATGGCCATTTTTTTTTTCCATTCTGACCAGAAAATCAGAGTTCTAACTTTTTACGGCTGCTCCTTCATCTTCACCTAACGCTTCATTTATAATGGCTGTTTCATAATAATAGAAGCCACCAGTCCATCAGAAGAAAATAACTCGGCTAAGCGTCACTCGGATAATCGGGACACTACTGCACAACATATTTCAATTTTAAGATTTAAAGCACACGTTTTTATTTTATGCAAAATGACGTCATTTGCATTAATATAGAAACTTAAAATTAAACTATAGTTTATAATTGCTCCCTGTTTTATCATAAATCCTTCCTTTATATTTTTCTCAAAGTAGCACGTATTTTAATTAAGTTTTTTTTTTTTTCAATATTTATGAGAAAATGGCAACAAAAAGATAAAATTGCTATTTTTCAACTATTTTTTCTTTACTTTCTACAGTAATGGAGTACTTGAGTTGCCAAAATGAAACAAATGTCTCTAAAAACTACAAAAAAATTAATATTTCAAAAACAAATGGAGATGCAGTTTTCAAACAAATTGCATTAAAAAGTACATTTTTCCCCCAATACGATGGTATAAAAACTGAAAATGTGCGATGTTTAGAAATTTTTAAAAAATGCTATAGAGCATTTAATTGTACAATGATACATCTACTTTATTTATTGCTAGCGTCTGTAAGCTAACGTTATTTTTTGGACACAAAATAAGCTGGGAGAAAGAAATAGCATACCGTTCCGGGGGCTAAAAAAAAAAAAAAAAAAAGCTTATAAAATGTTACTCAATTATCAGAATCATGTCCCATTTAACTATAAAATCACTTTAAATACGTTAGACAATTTTAATCCAAAATAGATGAAAAGAAACATTTCTTTTTTTTTTTTTTTTTTTTAGGAAATTCCCTCCGGTAATATAAAACATTTTGTTTTAATGAGAAATTTTTTTACAAGCAGAAGAAAAAATGTTCTGCAAATTAGTTGCGATTAATGTAAAATATTTTTTAAAGATCAAAAAAGGAAATAAATGTATGTATATGTTGTGGTATCAGAAAAACAGAAAAATAACTGAATATTAATTAATATTTTTTCTTTTGAATAAAGTGATAATTAATTATCAAAATAAAATTGAAACTGTCCAAACTTTTTTATTTGACGTTGTATTCGCTACCTATTGTTTTACACCTTTTTTCTTGTGTTCTGAAAACAGATGCTGTGCACACTGTAAAAAATACTTATTTTTTTTAGTCTACAAAAAAATACTATGTCTACGAACGAAAAAATACAATGCATTCTCAGAGTTACATACGATTCCGAAAAGCATTCACATCTTTAGAAACCTATCAAACGAATATATATATATTTTATTCTACAAAAAAAATAATATGTCTACGAACGAAAAAATACAATGCATTCTCAGAGTTACACACGATTCCGAAAAGCATTCATATCTTTAGAAACCTATCAAACGAATATATATTTTTTTATTCTACAAAAAAAAAAAAATAATAATATGTCTACGAACGAAACAATACAATGTATTCTCAGAGTTACATACGATTCCGAAAAGCATTCACATCTTTAGAAACTTATCAAACAAATATATATATATTTTTATTCTACAAAAAAAAAATAATAATAATAATAATAATAATGATAATAACATGTCTACGAACGAAAAAATACAATGCATTCTATGAGTTACATACGATTCCGAAAAGCATTCACATCTTTAGAAACCTATGAAACCAATATATTTTCGAGATTTAAAGCATCATTAAGGAGAAGAAAAATTTCTTCTGTTTCCACTGATTTTTGGAAATGTTCTCGTGTCTTTTATAGTGCATTAATTAGTTTTGTAAAATAGGAATATTGCTTTTAAGGCACCATGAATTCCTTTTTAAACATTTTCTGCTGCTTGATTAAATTTATACATGCATGGGTAACAAAATAGTATTAACATTAATTTTGACTTTAAAGCTGTAAATTGAACATACCTATAATGCATGTTTCTGGAACATGAAAATGTTTAAATCACCAAAAATCAATATTTAAACGCACATTAAAATACATAAGGTAATGTGAACAGACGTATACATTACGTGAGTTTATGGACTCACATAATCAGTGTATAAAATCTATAAAGACAATATCCCCCAGCATAATTATAGCAGCCAGTATAATTTAACTAGCTACCATTATCAAGAAATGCATTACTCCTCTAGATTTTGACATTTTTGAAGATGTTCATATCCATAAATTTAAAAACTCCTTTGCTAATGATTTGTCTAGTATACCTTAAAACTCAACTTTCTGTGTGGATTTGTTGTGTCATGACTATTCACTTCTGTTTGATTTCATTGACTATTGGATCTTGATGGTCTTTTGGTATTGTGTTTTCTGACATTTGGGTTTTCGCCGTGTATGTAGTAGGGGGAATATTGTTTTTATAGATTTTATACACTGATCACGTGAGTCCTGGAACTCACGAAACGCATACGTCTGTTCACATTACCTTATGTATTTTATTGTGTGTTTAAATGTTGATTTTTGGTGATTTATATGTCCACACAAGTTTTTATTTACTATGAAAATGTTTGCTTCAAATGTGATAGTGTAAATAAATATATATATATATAGTCCAGCATGAAAAAACAGTTTAATAAAGTACGAAAACTACTCAAAAACATTTCCGAGAATTAGTGACAGAAAAAAAATCATAAATGTTTTTTTTTTTTTTTTTTTTTTTTTTAAATCTCAAACATCTACTAGTTTTTGAAGTTTCTAAAGATGAAGAAAGTTTCTAAAGATGAAGAAAGTTTCTTGGAATCATAGTTAATTCGGCAGAGGTTATTGTACATTTTAATAAATTTTAAATTATATTCTTTTTGAATAAGAAATTTTTTTCTACAGTGCATTAGGAAAAATTAAGTATATTATGATATAGTGATTGTATTCTATTATTAATTGATGTATAATCGTTCGATATTTTCAATTAAAAAAAAACTTGCAGTACAGAAAGTTAGCAATAGAATTCGGGAGATTCTTTAATGAATCCAAGAGATACTTTAACAAAAAGTAAGGCCGACTCTGATATATTGTTCCTGAAATCATATCCCTGAGTAACGTTTGTGAAGACCACTTAATTTTATCGAAATTATCATTATGACCATTATACGAATATACCTAAGAAGATGTATAACGCAGATAATATTCGCTAAGGTATGTTCGTCCATTGTTATGACCACTGCTGAGGTTCGACGCATAATAGTCAAACATACATTATTTTGCTTTATTTTACCTGCCGTAACAGTTATACGATTCAGTGATTTTTTTAAAATGTAAACTACTGGTGTTTTCATTAACTGCCTGTTCATAAATCATAGTGACTGACTTTTTAAAAAGAAAGCTGGAGTCTAGATAGAGAAAAAAAGCACCATGCTTATATTAAAAAAATATATATATATACGATACCAACGTCAAAACAAATCCTTTTCAACAAAAGAAGAGTGACAAAAATTGAAGTTACTATTTAAACATGCAGTTTAATGATCTCGTAATGTATTAATACTAATATATATTAGGTTTTATGAAATAGACCTAAATTTTGAAACATTTAAAATTGGATGGATTTTTTTGCCAAAATATTTACCCTTTATATATATGTATGTAAGCAAAGGTTAAAATTATCAAATAAATCAATTTTCGATTAATTAATTATTAAATCATACAACTACTAACGCTTCCTTTTTTACAAAACATTTAATGAAATTAAGATAAGTTGCTTGAAATAAGTCGGGTTTGTTAATTGACAGTTATTTTACTTCTATTAAATTAAAGAGAATGACATTATAATCTAGAATTAATGACTGAATTTTAGATAATTTGGTGTTTGAAGAGTTATTTATTTCTTAATAAATTTTTCAGCATTTAAAAATATGCTTAATGTTATAAAGTATGTTTAAAGTCATTAAATGCTTTCGGTGTATACTGCAAAAAAAAATCGGAAAAATAGTTGCCCTTATCGTACCGGAAAATTTTCCGACCCAGCTCTGAATAAAATCCGTAAAATCGGACTAAAATCCGTATAATACCGTTTTATTGACTATTTCCCTTTTTTACGGATTTTATTCTGAGCTGGGTCGGAAAATTTTTCCAGTACGATAAGGGCAACTATTTTTCCGATTCCTACAGGAAAACTGGTCAGATTTTTTTTTTTTTTTTTTTTTTTTGTGTGTGTGTAAGTTCTCTTTTTGTAGATTTTTTTATTATTATTTCACATAAAATGTTCGAAAGAAATGTTTACAAAAGTTAATAATGTGAGATAAATGGTGAAGAAAGTTTTATACTGCATAACACAGTGATTATACTTTTTTCTATGAAAGGTTTTCCTCTAATCCCGTTTATATCAAATATTTAAAACCAGAAATTGTGTTGTTTATAAAACAAATCAGATCAAGTTTTTTTTAAACGAATATTAATAAGTGTTTCATAAATTACTACTTTTGAAATTTATTTAACTACATAAAGAATAGCAAAAGGTTCTAGGATGCAAATTACATAATGAATTGTAGAAGCATGGTTAACCTCGTCCCAAAATATTCTAAAACTCAACTGTAAAAGAGAATATTGTAAAATTATTTTATTATGAAATTATATTTACGTAGAAGACGCTTTTTAACATCTGGTAACAACACACTTTATATTTAAGGACATTTTTCCTTCTACGAGGTATACGCCGCCTTCTACGCCGCCTTTAATATTAAAACTATCCCTCATAGACCGGGAGCCGGCAGCACAGACAATAACCTCATCGAGTTCAGGGATTAAATTCTAGGATTAATTAAATCTTGATTCGCATATTAAAACGCAATCGGTCTGCCAAGTCCTACCTTGGTGGAAAACACCTAAGAATCCGATTTTAGCGGCTGACTTGTACACTATAAAAAAATCCGACAAGTTTTCCTGTAGGAATCGGAAAAATAGTTGCCCTTATCGTACCAGAAAATTTTCCGACCCAGCTCAGAATAAAATCCATAACAAAAAAGAAATAGTCAATAAAACGGTATTTTACAGATTTTATTCCAATTTTACGGATTTTATTCCGAGCTGGATCGGAAAATTTTCCGCTACGATAAGGGCAACTATTTTTCCGATTCCTACAAGAAAACTGGTCGTATTTTTTTTACAGTGTAGGTTTACCACTGTGCTTTCCTCACCAAAATGAATGAAAACATGGAGGACTGGGAGCAGGATAACACAATGGTAAACCTATGAATCAGCCACTAAAGTTGGGTTTTCAAGTGTTTTCCACCAAGATATGACTTGACAGACCGATTGCGTTTTAATATGCGAATCAAAATTTAACTAATCCTAGAATTTCATCCGTCAACTCGATGAGGTGATGGTCTGTGCTGCCGGCTCTCGGTCTATCAAGCACACGACGAAAATTCTCTCGGTTGCGATAACCCAGGTTGCAAATCAAATTGCATCTAGAGTTGCAAATACCAGGAAAAAAACTGGTTTACCCGGCAACAAATCGCTTTATTTCAACTCAATTTTCGTCGACCATTACGTCACTTTGAAAGTTTATTATTCGTGATAAATTATACAAAACATACAACAAAATAATTTTAACGTTCATACTAACTCTCTAAAGATAGAATATTATATGACCTATTTTAATTTTTTAATACTGTTTTTCAGCAAATATTTGAGAAAGACTCTAGAACACAACATAAAAAAGACAAATGTCTTACGATAAAGCAAAAAGGACAAAGAAAATAAAATGTGTAACCTTTTCCGAGTTACCCACGATTTTAAGAAGCATTCTGTTATTTTCGTTAAAAATAGAAAATAATAGATTTCTCAGATTGAAAGAACGATTTTTTAAACAAAATTCTTATTTCTTATGACCGTATTTACTGCAAAATTACGATAACTTCTGTAATATATTTTTCTTTTTTTTTTGTTCCCGGTATCAACACAAATATCGGTTTCTCGTGAATACATTGAATTCTCAAATAAACATTTTCAGCTGCATAACAAAAATTATTCCTGCAATAAAAACAAAATAAATTTGACTGTTTGATTAGCATTTTTGTAAAATACGAAAATGTTATATGAGAATTAACAGCTTCTGAAATAACGGTACATTTTTTAAATCTTCAAGTTGAAAAAACTGATTAATACACTTACTTATTTTTTGTACTATTTGTCAAAATCTCCGTTTTCATAATTTTGATTAACATTTATACAAATCTATTCCTAATTCATGTTTAATTTGAATACATTAGACAGCGTTTTAGTATATGCTTCAGTGACGTAGTCTAGATGCCGGTAGCAGAATATTCCTGTGAAATATACGAAAAAAACACGAATTTACACTTTACTCTAAGAACAGATACAGAGGAGCACATTCAATATTAGTGTTTTTTGATCGTGCACCAAAAATTTATAAAGATTGGTTAATTTGTTTCCTAGATCTAGACTTTTTTTCTTTTAACAGTCCCTAAATTGAATAAATCCTTGTGATATTCAATCCGAGTGAATTGGTTTTTACTTCTAAAAATAATTTAAATTTTTAATTACTTAATTTACGCAAATCTACTCTTTAGCATTTCTATCTTCAGTAAGCTATATTTCTCCTACTTAAAATCAGTAGTTAAATGCATCACTTTAATTATATTTTTTTGTCTTTAAGAGCTCTTAGACAGTTGATAGTTTTGAGGTAGTTTCAAAGACAAGTAAACTTTTTGAGTCCTTTCAATTAACAATAAGTTTAATAGCTAAAAGCAAATAAATATTTTTTATTGCAAATGCTTCCATCATATAATAATAATAATAATAATAATAATAATAATAATAATAACATGTACGTATAATTTAAAGAATTATAAATTATAAAACAAATTGAATATTTGCATTATAAATATTCCAATTTTGCTCTAAAAAATAAAACTATTAAATGAATTCTTACAAATTTAGATTTAATTTGTTTTTCAATTTTATTTCGATAATAACACAAAACATTCACGGTTCCCTATTTTACTTTTTAAATTGCTAGCAAATGATTCTAATCCGTAATACTTTATGAATAGTTTATATTATCGTTAAACTGAGTATCTATCCAGTAAGATGAATGATATTCCTCTTTCGAAAGAACAAATAATTATGTGTCCGTCCCTGTTAATAGCAGAGCAGTGTTATAAATGATGAATTAGATATTGATTTATATTCTTTAAATCTATCATTTAATTTTGTGGCATACAGGATGACAATGTAACTCAAAAGATTAAATGTGCAGAGTAAATTTCATACTCATAATTTAAAGTCTTTGTAAAATATCTTTTTTCGCCAAATTAACATGAAGAAGCATAATTTGGAAAAACATAAACTGTTTGATTCATGAAAGAGTAGAATTCTTATTTTCCTCAGAAACCTTATTAGAATATAAATGACAAAACTTTTAAGACAAGAGTGATAAATGAGGTGCGTTCGTACTGAAACCAGTTTTATAAATATTTAGCTTTTGGAGCAATAGCTGTTGCTCCCTTATGCAAAAATGGATGAATACAAAGTTTATTTCGATTATATATGTAAATTCAGTAATACGGAAATTAATATGACTCAATATTAAATAAGACGTAATCGACATGACAACCTAGAATCATTAACTATCATGGGATATCATTGAACTAATTACGTATGAGAGGATTTAATGGAATCAAGAAAACTGTTATTAATGTCTTTTAAGTTTTGATTAGATTTTTATTAAATTTGAAATGACTCGGAGAAAGTATGAAACGATTATATATACTAAATTTAAAACCATTCGGTTGGGTAGTTTTTGCGCTTACATATGCGGTATGGCGATCTGCCAGACGGACGAACCAGACGACGACTATAGGTGCTATGTATTTATATAATTACTAACATTTCAAAAACATAGTGTAGACTTTCAGTAAATAAATAGAAAATTATTAACTTAATTTGACATTAATATGAATTTCTAAATCTTTATGAAAACGTATAAAGTTAAACATAAGTGTTTTACCTACAAGGTATAGCAATAAAGTTCTTTGATTGTGCTGATAAACAATACAAATTTTACACAAATCAAGAAAAATGCTTTATTTTACCTCAAAATGTAATTAAGCGAAATAGCAATGACTGAAACTCTTTTGTTATTACTAAATTCCATATTAACCTTTTTTTATTTTAATTTACCCTTTTGTTCTTAAACAAAGTTGTTTATAAATTTTGTTTATCATAAAATTGTTTTTAAACTACACGTCTTAAATGACTCTAATCTTATTCATTTATTTATTAATGACTATAACAACGTTAAAGTCCCTCTACATTAATTACTAACTAATGCCATTTACGTAAAGAAAAAAAAATACTGTAAGCATTCAATATACAGTAAAACCCCGATAATTCGGATTAATTGGGACCAGACCCAATCCGGATTATCGAAATTCCGGATTATCCGGAGAATGAGAAAAAATGAAATAAAATAAAACATACTTACAGAAAATCATATTAAACATACTGAACATATATTAAACATATTGAATATTTACAGACAGTAAAAAATGTTTACTTTGTAATTATAAAGTTTGCAATCTTCTGCTGTGCCAGTTTTGTATACTTTTTGCGGGCCACAGGGTCACGCATCCACCTGAAGCATAAGTAGTTCGTTGGGTGTAGTCTCCACCTGACATTCAAAAGAAACCATTAATTGTTCTAAAAGAGATGTTGCTTCATTATGGCTAATAACTTTTGGTTGATCATCATTGATAATGATGTTTTCATCTGTTTCATTTTCATTTTCTTCAGTTGTGCACAAAGCGATTATTTCGTCATCTATAGGTGAGGCGTAACCTTCATTATTTTCTGCTTCTAACCAATTGCTAATGTCGCTGATATCAACATCTGAGCAACCATCAACTTTTTTTAACATGCTCACAAAATCTTCAGGTGTAATTTCTCTTTCATTCTCGCTTATTCTTCCTTCTGTTTCAAGCTTATTATTCGAGAAGTCACAATTTGCAGGTCATAAATTCTTCAACGACTTTCGGAGAGTACTCTCAGCCTCCTGATCCCAAGATTCAGCAATCATATAGATTACTTTCTTGATATTGATTGATTTGAGAATCTCTACCACTCCATGTTCTCCATCATCTTCTAAAAGTTCATTCAGCATTTGTCGTTTATAAACTTTCTTAATGTTCTGAAGAACCCCTTGATCCATTGGCTGTACCAGCGCTGTCACATTAGGTGGTAAAAACTTTACCGTTATGTTTCCTTTTGTCAGTTGACTTTCTTCGGGATGTGTCGGGACATTATCAATTAGGAAGACAGCTTTGATGGGTAAGTTGCACGATTTTAAATATTTTGTAACACCCGGAACCATAAAATTGCCAAACTTGAAGTGATACATTGTTGTATCTTTGAAGGATAACATCGAAGAATTTAAATAAGAATGCTTAAAGTATTCTTCTGAAGATTTCACAAAAGACTTTTTTATTCAGAATACGTGGATGAAATAAATGAATATTATGGAAATTTGCCGATCGCGTCTCAAATTTGAAAAAAAAAATCGACCAGACCAATCCGGCTTATCCGGAGATCCGAATTAACGGGGTCCGAATTAGTGGGGTTCCACTGTACCTCTAAATTCAGTGTTCTTTGTTAGATTACGCATATCGATACACAAATAAATAAATGCATAACATAATTTAAAGCAAAATTTTAAATAGCATTAATACATTTTCGTGTTAAATAATCTTAAATACTTCTTTTAGCTATTTAATATAGTATTCATTCTCTCAATTGCTTGACATTTTATTACTAATAAAATTATCAAATATTTCATATGTAATAATTTCAAACTGATTTGACAAATTTGAAATAGAAATTTGTATTATTAATGCAAAATAGTAGCTTTATTTTAAATTAGAAGACATTTTTCTGTTCAAGAATGAAACTTAAAAAAAAATTCAAAGAAAATTCTATCGTGACATTGATAGTCTGTCATGTTTCTCGATGAGGAATCTTTGACACAGGAGAGGCATTCTCACAATCATTTGACTTTTCAGTAATAAAAATCTGGTGAAATTTAACTTACTAAAATAACATTTTAAACTTATAGACGAATGCCTTAATGACTCAAAATAAAGAAAAAATGGTCTATAGCAATTTTTTTAAATTTAACTGAGGTTATTATTATTTAATTTAAACTTGCGAGTTTAATTTTCCTTACCATTTTATCACTATAACTTTTTATTTTCTTTTAATTTTTTACTTATAATCAGTGGTGTAGTCGTAAAAAAAGCAGAGGACATACGCTCTAAGCAGTGGGTATACGCTCAAGACAGAAAGTATACCCTACAGTGTATATACCGTAGCTTTTTTGAGAAACAGGGGGTATACAATGTTCCTTAAAAAAATCCAGAAGGTATACGGCGTATACGTTCCGCTACATCCCTGCTTATAATGAATTTGCATAGTACCCACAGGATATTCAAATACATAATAATAACGTAGTATTTTTAGTACAAAATTTTGGTATAACATTGTGTTAAAGGGGCGTTAAAGAGCGGTAACGGAAAAAAGCGGGACGGTATAGGAAAAAAGGGATGGTAAGGGAAAGAAAAGGGATTATAAGGATAGGACGGTAAGGAAAATTACCACCTATTTTTAGGCAATATCATGTTAAGACTAAGCGATAGCACAATGTTCATTAATTTTTAGAAAATGTTATTTACGTTTCATTAAATATATATATATATATATATATCGAAAAGTACAGTAATAAACCTTGGGGACGGTAAGACTACCAATAAAGACACGGTGCTTGAAATTGGCCAGTGTAGAACGGGAATGGTAAGTAAGGGACGGTAAGGATGGGACGATAAGGAAAATTACCACATATTTTTAGGCAAATCATGTTAAGACTATGTGATAGACACAATGTTTATTGATTTTTAGCAACAGTTATCTGATTATTATATAACAGTTATTATTATTGAATAAAAATATAATTTACCCCGTAAAGTGCAGGAATAAACCTAGGGGACGGAAAGACTCCCAATAAATCCACAATGCTTGAAATTGATATTTAAATTGTGCGGTAAATTTCCTGTCAAAGAATTTTAGCTATTGTTTCTCTAGCATACTTCTGCATGAAACAAAAATCGAAAAAAATTCTGCGATTGCATCTGAAGGGAATTTTTGTATAATTTTAGCAAGAGGGACGGTAAGGAATCTAAAACCCATGGACAGAGTTAAAAAAATAATAACAACTGTAAAAATCTGTGCAGGTTAATTTTTTGCTACATATATATGTAAAATAATAGTTTCAGTTTCGGAAAAAAGTTATATCGAATTAGTTTCATTGAAACAATTTTATACAGACAGCTCCAAACTTTAAAATCAGCATCGGGGTATGGGACGGTATATAGGAATTTCGTGGCATATTTGGATCCCCAAGATCGTCCAAAACATATTTATCTCTTTAATATTGTTATCCAGTCATTCAATGGGATGTTTTACAATCTAAGAAATAATAATAAAAAAAAAAACAATAATTTGTACCAAAATAAAAATTATTATTGAGAGACATAAAAATATAATAAAGTCAAAAGATTGTGAGAATGCCTCAGAAACACTAACTAAATGAAAAATAAATTCTTTTTTTTTTTCGGAATTGAGTAATGCATATCTCTAACAGCATTAATATTGACATTGATTTATGTTATATCTTTACATACTTTGATGTTCAAAGCTATGTCGTACGCGTCAGTTTAGATTTTTTTGTGATTTAGAAAAAGAGGGATAAAGCTGTTCACAGTAAATCAGTTGTAACAGTCATAATACGAGCAATTTCATCATTTTAGAGAATATTGATGCAACAAAAGTGCGTTTCTTAGGTAATTTTCGGATTTTAATGATTTAACTGAATTCTAATGTCTTACAATAAAAAAAAAAAAAAAATTACCTTTTTAAACAGTTAATTATCTTATTAAGGGTGACATTTCAAATAATTTGAACATCGTAGAAATTTATTTGTGTGTGTGTGTGAATGTGCAAATGTATGTGTGTATATCTTTTCTTAACTTTACACAACAACGAGTTTGGATATAACGTAAAATAGCTGTCTTATGTTTAAAAAAATCATGTTGAGAATCCTGTACAAGCATTTTCTGTTTATTTATAACACTAGCTTATCCACCCGGCGTTGCCCGGGCCCATGATAATCACCTTAACTAACGTAAAATTTCTATTATTTTTCACCTTTAACTCCATTTTGTTTGATTTATAGTCTTCAATGAAAAAATCGAAAAAAAAAAAAGATTTTTAAAAGCGCTTGTTAGAAGACATTATCTTGTTTTTTCAGGTGTTTCATAATATAAATAAATAGTTCTTATTGAAATTATTGATAAGAATGTTGAAATTATTATAAAACTTATTGAATTTCTTTTAGTTCTCTTTAAAATTTTTATTGGTTATAATAAATATAATGGTTTTGTAGAATGTCTAGAAATTTCGTAAAAGAAAAGATTGAAAATTTTGGCAAGGTGGTTTAAAGAGGTTATTCTTAATAAATGTTTGGTGCGATTTTCTGTTACAAGATTTCGCCTTCGTTACTTTTTTTACCCGGCTGCCAAGAAGGGTTACGTGTTTCACGCGTGGGTTTCTTTATACCCTCAAAACATCCCAATGGCTTGATGGATTTTAATGAATAAGGTCTCTATCGACTTGTCTTAATCGTCCGGTGGTTATAGGCTAAATTTTGTTTTTATAAATCCAAAATAACGGCCGCAAAATACAAAATAGCTGTAGAAACGAAAAAAAAAAACTTTTTACGCACCATATTGAGTGACATATCTTTGGATAGGTCTTTCAAAACGAAGACGATGTTTCATTGACTATTTTACAGTCAGATGCTCCTTTAAATATTACAAAACCTGGAAGTTGTGTAGGTAGGATCTCTAGCTTTACTTTAATACTAACCTCCATAGACATCTATAGGCCTCATCAAAACAGTGTTTATATATAGGAACTAACAATTAAACACAGCTTGAAAGTCATCAATACAAGTAAATTAAAAAATAGGTAAGATATAATAAATAGCTTCACAATGATGAGAAATAATTAATTAGTTCGCTTCTTACGCAGTCGGGTTTTTTGATTTTTTTTTTAAATTTAATTTTTACTTTACATTTAATATTTACAAAAATATAATACATTTCACAATCTATAATTGTACAAATGGTTAAAGATGTGTTATATAAAATTCGTATTTGCTGACTGTGTGAAAAATCGATTAAAAAATCAATTTATATTTATCGTTAAATGGAGTCCAAATAACTGGAACGGGAACCGGTGGGATTCAATGTCAAACTAGTTGGATGTGCCAATCCCAAAACTTTCTTCTATCTTATACATCTTAATATTTCAAAACCTATTTACACATGTTAATACTTCAATATTATTAGTTCAATACTATACCAATTTTGATTTTCATCTTAAATTTCTGCTCAAGTCAATTAAACGGACTAAAAACGAGTTAATCTATATCATGATATTTGTTAAAATTATTATTTTTTCCTTATTCTGTCGTTATCAGCTGTTTGCGAATAGCCGGCTTAGCAGGAAGCGAGTTCCCGCCGCTGCATGAGCCGCCGATGCACAATAGAACTACGAAAAATCAAGAAAAGTATACAAAAATCGGTAGCACGGAGTCCCTTTACCGCGCAATATTTCCAAATTCAAGGAGAACCTGTTGGCCAAAGCCAAAAACAAGCACAAACATTTTGGTTCAATAGTATGCATATTTTTATACGCTGTTCGATGGTACAATAATGAAAATGGCACAGAGATCGGAATTATAGCGCCCCCTTCTTTCGGAATTTTTTCAAGTTCAGGGAGGACTTGTTTGCCATAGTCAGAGACATGCACAAAAAATTTGGTTCAATTCTATGCATAACTTCATACACTTTTCGGCGGTACAATATTCAAAATGGCACAAAAATTGTACAAAAATCGCTATTACAGCGCCCTCTACGAGCGATTTTTTTACAAATTAAGGGAGGACCTCCTTGCCATAGCCAAGAACTTAATTTATTTTTTGGTTCAATTCTATGCATAACTTCATACACTTTTCGATGGTGCAATATTCAAAATCGCACAAAAATCGCTATTACAGCGCCCCCTAACGGCAATTTTTTTGCAAATTCAAGGAGGACCTGCTTGCCATATCCAAAAACTTAAAATAAAAATTTGGTTTAATTCTATGCATAACTTCATACACTTTTGGACGGTACAATATGCAAAATCGCACAAAAATCGTTATTACAGCACCCCCTGCCGGCGAATTTTTTCCAAATTGAGGAGGACGTGCTTGCCATAGCCAAAAACTTAAAATAAAAATTTGGTTCAATTCTATGCATAACTTCATACACGTTTCGATGGTACAATATTCAAAATCGCACAAAAAACGCATTTACAGCGCCCCCTACCGGCGAATTTTTTCCAAATTCAGGGAGGACCTGCTTGTCATATCCAAAAACTTAAACTAAAAATTTGGTTCAATTCTATGCATAACTCCATACACTTTTGGATGGTACAATATTCAAAATCGAACAAAAATTGTTATATCAGCGCCCTTTACCGGCGAATTTTTTCCAGATTCCGGGAGGACCTGCTTGCCATAACCAAAAACTTATAATAAAATTTTGGTTTAATTCTATACATAACTTCATACACTTTTTGATGGTACAATGGCGACAGACAGACGGACAGACGGACAGACGGACGGACGGACAGACGGACGGACGGACAGACGGACAGACGGACACACAGACAGACAGACATTTTCTATAAACATGTTTTTTGGAATCTCTGACCCCTAAAACATGCAAATCCGTCGAAAACCGGAAGTCGAAAAAAATTTCGATTACAATACTTTCTTCTATTGAAGATAGAAGAAAGTAAAAAGTACATTTCTTGATGTCCAAATACCGTGTATAATTTTCATACTAAGATATTCATAATGAATTGTAAAAAAAAATAATAATAATAATAATAAATAAATAAATAAATAATTGCAATTTAATAGATTACAACGACCATTTGGAATTTAATTCGTCCACTAAATTCCGTCGCATCCTCTTCAGCAAAAGACCGCAAAGATCAAACTTCAGACGACCAAAAACGTCAACGATAAACTCTCCAAGTCCCGTTTCGAGAAGAAAAACAGTTTACAAATCTAAAGCAGTTCCACCGAATCATCCACAGATTGCGACAAATTACCTACGTTGAACTCAATTTTTCCCGGTTAGAATCGACCGATTGTAAAACGCCGTGGCTAGTGGATTGGAGCCCCTCGAGATATGGCCTTTTACTATCAATCGATTAAATATTAGATTGTTTCCTTTTTCGCGTTCGTCTTTTATTCTGTAATTGATTTTCATGGTCTACATAATCAGTTGAAGACCCAGATTTTCATGGGCTAAATAATCAGTTGAAGACCTCGATTTTCATGGGCTACATAATCAGTTGAAGACCTCGATTTTCATGGCCTACATAATGAGTTGAAGACCTCGAGTTTTGCTTTGCAAGACGATTTTTATTTCGGCGTCGCTCTTTCGCTTTGGATTTTTCCATATCTGATATTTGCGCCTACCCATTTTGTAACTTTTTCAATTTTAATGTAATTCAGATCTGTGGCTATTGATCGATGTTTTGGTTTATCTTATATCAATAATTTAATTTCTCATAGTCTTAATAAATGTCTTAATAATCTTGATTCTCCTGTTACTGCGGTTTCCATCTCTAACCTTATCATTTTACCATTTTATAATAGAATTAGATTTAAGATGGCTAATATCTTGAGACATTATGATTTTAATGTGGTTTTTAAACCGGTTAATAAAATAACTTTTTCGCAACTTAAAGATCAAATTCCTCCTCATAATTATTGGGGAGTTTACAACATTCAATGCCAGTGTGGTTTGTCCTACATTGGACAAACTAAACGAAAAATTCGTTACAGAGTCAATGAGCACAGAAACTCTGTAAAGAAAAAAGAATTACAGAAATCCTATATCGCCTCTCATTGCCGGAGGGAGGGACATAATTTTAATTTTGACTCAGCTACCATTATCAAGAAATGCATTACTCCTCTGGATTTAGACTTTTTTGAGGTTCTTCATATCCATAAATTTAAAGACTCCTTGGTTAATGATTTATCTAGTACACCATACATCTGAACTTTCTGGGTGGATTTGTTGTGTCACGACACTTCACTTCCGCATTAATTTCATTGGCTGTTAGAACTTGATAGTCTTTTGGTATTTTGTTTCGACATTTGGGTTTTCACCGTTCATGTAGTTGGGGGGATATTGTTTTTAAAGTTTTTTTACACTGAGGATGTGAATCCTAGTACTCACGAAACGTATACGTATGATCATATCAACTTGTTTTATTGTGTGTTTAAACATTGTTTTTAAATAATTTATATTTCCACACAAGTTCTGTATTTACTATATAGTAATATAATAAAAATAATGTACACGATGTACTGTAAAATTATCTTTCATATCACTCTAACTTTTTGGCCTTTGATATCAAAACTAGGCATTACCTTTCGTGATTTGATTTTTGTTCGCATACATCCGTCCCTTGCTTCTTCTTCTACAACCATTAATGATGGTTCAGTAACTAATTTCACGCATCTTGCAACTGCTTGAATGTGACACGGAATCTTGGGGAATAGAAAAGATGGGACTTCCTATCTTTTTATGAGAACTTTCAGCTTCTGTCTTGATACTCTATTAAGAATGCGGGGTGATGTGATTTCACATTCTTGCCAGTTAATAATGTTCAAACATCTAAACACAGGGAACCAGCCGCAAACTTTTTTACAAAAAACAATTAAACATTCAATAATACTGTCTATTCGCATGGTATTGCAAAGATTGATTCAAAGTAAACCTTCCCTGTCTCGAGAACCAACCTTCCAGAAAAATTCTTCCGTGAAAATTATCAAAACGGGGTGCAACAATTACTACGGAAGAATTTTCTGGAAGGTTGGTTCTCGCGATAGAAAAATTTTACATTGAATGAATCTTGTGCAATACTGTGCGAATACACATTATTGTTGAATGCTTAACTGTTTTTTCTAACCTTTCTTGTCTCTGGTTCTCTGTATTTTTTCTGTGTCGATTGTCGGCAGATGTTTGAATTGAGGAGGTGATACTGTTTGCCACGAAACGTCTTTATATTTTATTGCAATTTAAATTCTTATTATGTAGTTATTTTATTTAATTGCATATAAAAGTGTGTTTTTAAAATTTCGGTCTTTACATATTTAGTCACTGGAAACTAAACTCAATTATTTTAATACTTAATTATGTTGGAGAATTTAATACATATATTACGCTAGCTTTAAATAGCCTTTCCATATAATGTCTTAATGTTATTTTCTTTCTTTTACTGAAGGAATTGCTGATTAAATGACCTGCCAGATAAGCATTATTCTACTATTTGAATTCGGTCATACCCTTATCATTCTTTGAATATTTACTGCAGTATCAATAAAAATAATGTAGTTCAGACAGAATAGAGAAGATTTAAATTTAATTATAATACAGAAATTTTTGTAAAACTTTATATCATGATTGTATATTACATATTTTTACTACAAAAAGAAAACAGAATGACAGAGAATGCAAATACAGTAATTAAAATACAAATTTTGTAATTAAATAAATCTGCAGAGGTTAATATGAAGTAGAACTGCCCAATCTGCGATTTTACTTCCAAAATGTTTCAAATTCAAAGACCAGATATCCCGTTGACTATATTTGATATAAAGAAACAACACGTTTAAATAGAAATAATTTATAAAGAATCAACACCATTAATAACTAAAAAAATGGAACTCCGAATGTGTCTCAGTCAGTGGGTCAGTCATATACAAACCATACTCTTCTTATGAATTCCTACAGGTTTCGAAGGCATGACAGGCTTGTATACTCTCACAATATTAGTCAAAGTCATGGTGGAAATATATTTGCATTTTTGAAGCTTGATTTCAAAGGCTATAAATTGCTAAATATAGTAAAATAAATAAAACAAAATGTACGAAAATAAATCGTTTATGCATATTGAAATAAAAATTAACCATAATGTGCTTTATTACTTAAAAGGGGATTAAAAACTTTAAAATATGTTAAACTACATCATCCAATTACTAGCAATGTCAACGATATACATAGTCATCTTCAAAGACAAAATACAAAAATTGGTGTTACTAATGTCTTATTATTCAAATTGTCTTATCTTTGAAATTCGAAAAATAAGAAGTTAATAATACCAGTTTTCGTATGTGTCCTTGTGGGTGACTATGAGTAAAGGAGTGTGGACCGAAAAAACCCCAAGTGAATATTCGTATTGCCTTTGTTTATAGTTTTTAATACCTTTTATTAAAAAAAAATAATTATTATTTGATATAGCAATTAATTAATTTGCAAATTATTATTACTAATTAGTTACGTTTTCATTAATAAATTGCTTTATTAAAACGTTATTGCCAGATGACAGTGCTAGAAAGGGCATTTCGTACATAAATAGCAAAATTATACTCCAAAATGTAATAGATGGCAGCACGTATGCTAATCCGATAATTATTTTATCATGGCTTAAGCATAGAAGTGACTTTTATTGTGATGAATTATTCGATTTTTAGACTGTTGTCTTTGTTTGATGCTTGCCTGTATTTAAAACACTAATTTGTAGATATTACTTTATTTACTTATTTATTTATTTATTTTATTTTATTTATTTATTTATTTATTTATTTATTTATTTATTTATTTATTTTGGACAGGGCAATACGGACTTTTTTATTTAAACAAGACCTTGATTAGAAGTGAAAATCATTGTAGTATTTTTCGAACTCCAGTACAACTGAAAGACACAGCGTTAACCACGTATGCTGATTTAATGAAGCATTTTCTATGGATAAAAAACCATACATTGTAGAATCCGGAAAAGAAATAAGATCTTTCAGTAAAATATATCTAACAAAAACATAACTGTGAAAAAAGGGAACCAAGTTCTGTAAAGACAATGGCAAGAAAAGAAGTGATATTTAAGTGGATGCCAAGTTCAAATAAAATTCAATCAAACTTACCTACATATAGCATTTTATAGCCTACATATGGTATTATAGCATTTTTAAAATTGTTTAGAAATAAAAATTATTGATAGCATATTAATAATAAATCTAGAACTTGGCAAATTTTTACCTACGAGTCATTTATTTTTATTAATGACATTATTATATCAAAACATGTTATTTCATGTTTCGAAGCCTTCATTTGAATGAGCTCCTTCCCCTTGAAGGGCGGTGGGATAAAATATATACCACCTAATTTTAACTGAAAAATGCCACATAGACACCAAAATTCAGGACTAAAAAGTTTAATTTTATTAAATATGTGAAAAGAAACTTTTACCCATTTTGAAATAAATTTGTTTTTAAACTCTGGTGTGATTCAATCATTTCAGCATGTCACGAATAAATGTTCTTTGCCCCTGAAGGGTTAAAGGGGTGCAGTCTCTAGAGTGATGACCAAGAACAAGTGTAAATGTATCTGTTTCTTTGTCAGGCCATTTAGTCTGTTTGCATTGAGGTTTCCAAAGGGTGGGTGCTAGAGTGATAACCAAAGACGAGCGGGAGTGTATCTGTGTATTTATTGGTTTATCAAATCTTTAACATGAGTCCTTTGTTTACAATAATAACTATATTAATTTCTTTATAATGACATTATTATTAATATTAACATCATCATTTTATTAAGATATGAAATTGATAGGCATAGCATTTATCAAAAACTTGCCAATTTCTAGATTTATTATTAATATGCTATCAATATTTTTTAATTCTAAACAATTTTAAAAATGCTATAATACTTCAGTAGGTAAGTTTGAGTGAATTTTCTTTCAACTTGACATCCACTTAGATATCACTTCTTTTATTGCCATTGTCTTTACAGAACTTGGCTCCCTTTTTTCAAAGTTATGTTTTTGTTAGATATCATTACTTTTCGAAAAGTTACAATATATTTAGACACTTTACTTAATGATTTTTAATGTGTTTACATGTGTCTATTTTATTCACCAAGCAACATTAAATTTAAATTTATATTTCCCTCAACAAAGTATTTGGCTGACAATTTACGGCAGAAATCTATATTTTAATACTTCTGTACTGAATGCATGTTTTGAAATGAAATGTATTGATTCGAAATTTTTATTGCTTCTGAAAAAACAATTCCTATCAAATTCCTATATTAAATTTTCCTATTAAATATTTCAATTAAATTTCCTATAGCTGGGCTTGATTTTTTGTACTGAAAGTGAAAAATAAAATTATGTGCTTATGCCCCACTATGTATCTTTCATGTATGGACACCGGCAAAGAGGCAGTGCAGAGGAAGGACATTGTCCCTCCCTAGATTTTCAAATTTAATTAACTAAAATATTCTTTTTCTCTGATGATTTTGAAAATAAAAATGAACTTTATTCATCTCAAGTGATTTAAAATAATTAAGACACTGAGAAAAAAAGGAATTTTTTTTTTTTCTTATAGCCGAAATTTTTTACTACAATTAACTGGATATTTCGCTCGCAAACTGGGTTTTTCTCAAGTTTATACCGTACTATCGCATTTGAGAGTTCTAATTTTTTATAAAATTTCCTGTTTTAGAAATGAACACTCGGGTTTTTGATAAATAAGACCGCAACTGTTCATTGAAAATTTGATAAGGTTCGGAGAAAAAAGTGTTTTCTGTATTTCACCTTTTTTTTTTTTTTTTCAGTTCTCAAACAAGAAGTTTTTATTTAAAAAACGGATATGTAAGTTTAGTTAACCTAAATAAAAATAATGTCTTTCAATATTGAAATTAAGGAAGGTACAACTTATAAATCGAGAAATTTTTGAGGAAGTTGAATATTTCTAACTGAATTTTATCCTAACCCTTTTTTAAATAATCCAGAATGTTCTATTGAACAAAAATTCGCATTTTTTCGACATTTTATATAAAAAAGACAAGTATAATCGGACATATGTTTAGAAAATGAAAATAGAAATATGTGTTTTTAACCCTTTATGAACAGAATTATGAAATCATGGAAACTTTATCTTCTAAAGCATTTTTCGTGATACTTATAACGTCACTCAAATCTTTTGTTGTAGATATTTTTCTTAGTATTTTGTAGAATTAGGAAATGTACAAATATATATATATATATTACAATACCCCCCCCCCCCCCCCAACGCCGAGAAAGCTGAAAAGATGCAAAGACAAAATAAATCATCCTTTTAAAAATATTTTTGTTTTGTGTAACCAATAATTATTTTGGAACAAGATAAGGTAATGTATCTAAAACTTATTTGTAACTGTATTACAACGAATTGATGTATTAAATGAATTTTATGACAAATTATTTTAATGGTTCTTATAAGTACCGTCAGTAGGTAAAGGGTTAATCAATTTTTTACGTCCATGCACTTTTAAAACTTTATAGAAAATATAGTAAACATATGCGATGGCACTGGACATACATATATACGATTGAATATAAGCAGAAATGTAGTTATATACTCAAAGTCTTTACATAGAAAAATCTGTCTGGTTAATTTTAATGAAATACAAAATCAAATTAAATGTGTTTAACCTTGTGGAACAGATTTTCAATAATGAATAACAATCCTTAATTGTTTTAGGCATTAAGTATACATTAACAAATGTAAATAAAGTATTCAAAAACAATAAGTAGAATAAAATTCAAAATGTTATTAAGAATCAGCATGGGTTTTACCCACATTCAGAAATAAGCAATAAATGATGGTTTATCACTGAAATCAGATTTTTTTTTTTTTTTTTTTTCAGAAATAAAATAGCTTATCACTAATATCCAACGTTTACTAAAATATATTAAACAATAAGAAATATGTAGTTCTAAAGTAACGATTTCCGAATCTTTAAATATACAGGGTACCTAGTAAGGTCACTTTATTTAAGATATTTCAAAATGTGTGTAGGACAGATCTACAATTATGAAAGGGCAATAAAGGTACTGCAAACTGTCTTCCGCCTCCAAGTGGCGAACTTTGGAAAATATTTGTTAAAAATTAAGAATGAAAAGAGATACAGCAAGATGACCAATAAAACTTTTTAGACTTTTTTTTTTATTTCTGCGAAACAAAAATTTATGCAAATAATATTAAGTTTAACTTCTATACTCGAAAATGTCTGGCATATATGCCCTCCATTTCGTATCAACACTCGAAGCAAAACGTAAAAACGTAATAAGTATAAACAAATTTATACAATTAAATAAATGAATATGCATTTAGGTTAATACACAATAATAACATTTATAAAAAACAGAAAATGACGAAATAACTTACAGTGATAATAAGTTAAGAAGATTATGCTCATGAGATTGCTATTTGCATGTTCGAGAAAGTATGCCAGCATATACACTATTGCAAATATCTGCAATAAAGATACAGCAGACTTATACGTTGTGTTGCATACATCCAATTTTTTATGCCATCTCAGAAGAAAAAATCCTAAGAAATTTGAACAATATCGTCAAGGCCATTTAAAAGCACATCATATCCGTTACTTTTTAAACCAATGTGTGAAAATGCATGACACTACTGATGTATGTTGTGCAGGGGTGCTGCTATGTACTAACAAGATAGAATGTAATTTGGACAGGGGCATGTAATCTAAAAAGTCAGGTATCCTTCAATAGTTTAAAGCATGTTTGTTCATCTATTGTGCCACCGTTAAACTGGGCTCCCATTAAGTATTTCTTCGGAGAACGACACGAAACGTTTATGGACAAGAGCAATTAATATCTAGGGGGTTAATGTCATCTTCAAAATTATTCAACGCCAGTTGCATAAAAAAATAAACGCTCATTATCCCATCGGAACAGTACTTATTGGGTAGTGATGCCATATGAATAACCATTTGACAACGAAGTATTTGTAATGCAGGACCAAGTGTTAACCCAATTGCCTTGCTGATATCTTGTGGATTGCTTTGTGTGTGGGTTGCAGTACATTGTAAAAGAAAAAACTACATTTTTCCGGATAGATTTAATTGTTAGTAACCGGAACGAAATTACTGTTAATGCATAAAAAAGTACTATCTCGAAATAGTGCGAGTTCTTAACGCACGCCACGTATATTCCTAACACTTATTTTTTCGTATTACATTATTCATTAGTAACGGCTAGTCAGAACTCTTACTGGTTGTCAGTATACACATATAATCTGGAATTTTTCCTAGTGAGCTAAAGAAAATAAAATAGAACATATTTATGATTATAAACCTAAAATATTAAAAATAATTTTCACAACGTATAAAACACGTTTATTTTTCTTTAATAAAAAATTTACATATAATTTCAAATTGAAATAAAGTATTTTTGTAAAATAACGAGTATATATTTACATTTAATTAAAACATATATTTTATGATACAGTAAGAAATTTCTTTTAAATTTTTAATTTAAACTTTTTTATTATTTTATTATAAAATAAAATTATAACAAAGCAAAGTATACAAACAAGTGTTTTTAATCTCGTAACTTCTACATTCATTTAATTTTATATACAATAAATTATAGTTTCCTTAAAAAAAAAAAAAAAAAAAAAAAAAAAAAAAACATGAATTTATGTTGCCACTACGAATGTCATAAGGAATGTATGATAACTATTTGTTATTTATTTTTTATGTTATTTCGTATTTTGCCATTTAATTTTGGAAATATTTTCAATTTTTTTAATATTTATTTAATAAAGTAGTTCTTAGAATACTCTAACTTGACGATTCAAAAGAGAGCGAAAATTTCATTATTTTTCTTATAATCTGAAAAATATTTAAATTGCATTTTGTTTTGATGGAACATCGCCGATTGTTGTTTTGAAATGCAAAAACAAAAAGTAAATTATTATAATTCTTGTTTTACTTTTCCTACATACAATTAAATAATGTAAAATAAAATTTACCAGTATAAATAAACAAAACTGAATGGTATTTTGTTTACAGACAGAGTTTCTTAAGTGAAATAAAGTATAATATAAATATTTGAGAATTATTTTGTTTAATTTTATTTTCCATTTAAAACATGATCTTGAACAGTGCTGTTTAAGCCATTCTACAAAATAGATTTTATTTCAAATTTAAGATTTAAAACAGTAAAAAAAAATTTTTCTTGAAATGTTACAAGCATTTTAATTCCATTTCCGTACCTATAATTTCTTAAATTATTTTATATTTATATTTCGAATACTACCAGTTTCTCCCTCCCTCTCATTCGTTTTTAAAATACTTTAAAATATTATCGAATCAAATAAAATATTTCAAAAATGTGCGTGTATTTCAATTTAAAAATAAATAATTATGATGAACTAATTTTCAATGTTGAGATTTTTTTTAAATATATTCCACTCCACAAACATTTTTGTTTGTTTTTTCTTAGTTGTAATCTTGCTGTTATTGTAGTCTTTATAGGATCTATAGTATAGTTTACCGGATAGTTCAATGCTTATACTTAAAATATAAAAAAAAACTAAACAATTTTAAAGGAAATATTATAATTAATTGTATTAATTCTGCTATGTTTTGTATTTCAAATATAATTATACACATTCGTCAATTATACTACACTGTATTTTTAAACTAGTTATAAATATTTATAAGTATTTAACCAAGAGAACTTTTCAACAATATCCTCGGCAGAAAATTTTTAAAAATACAGACGCTTACATAAATTAAATAACAAATACTTTCATATTTTTTTAAATTACGATGATACAGATTCCGTATCTACTTTTACTTATAATTAAAAAAAAAAAAAAAAAAAAAAAAAAAAGAAAATCATTATTTTTTCTATTTCTAAAAATATATCAGTATTTAGAATATGCTGCTAAAAGTGTTTTTGAATCCATTTTTAATTTTGTTGCTATCAAAGGTAATGTGATTCTGATAAATTTACAAAACTGTGCAAATTGCTACCGTCAACTATTAAAATATATTATATATGATTTTTCAACGTTTAAATGGAGTTGTATACAATTAACATGAAACAATGAAGCGAACTGTATGGTTTTAAAGAGGGATTTTTTTATTTTTTTATTTTTCAACTATTTTAAAAATTTTGGAACAAAGTAGGCCCTTCTGGGGGTTTCTTTGGTCCATTCACTTAGTTTCTTTTTAAATGAATGAATTTCATATGTAAATGAATACATTTTAATTGAAACACCCTTGCACTTATTAACAAAACTTATTACCTAAATTAGCACTTATTAACTAAATTAGCACTTATTAACTAAATTAACACTGCAAACTCGATAAACACACACATATATATATTAACATTTAAACATAATAAACCATTTCTTAATATTAAAGAAACGAGAAACAGTTTTCGTCGTGTTATCCTCAGAAACTGGAACAAAAACAATGCTACTTAAAACATGTTTTAAGAGATTTGGTTGTATAAAAGACATTTCTAAGTAATTGGGAATATTTTTGGACCAAAAAAGGCCTGGCACAAATTAGCCCAGAAATACTTATTTTCATGTTAGCTTTCTGAAAACGTAAACATTTCCTGTCAAAATAAAAAGTTTAAGGAAGAACTATGATCACACATGGGTTACAGGTTACTAAAGGCAATATTTTGACTCTTACCTTACTTGTAGATCTTATCCGATTGCTTCACTATAGAAATTTTGGAAAGTTAAAATTTACACACGAAAGCAGTTGTTTACAAACACATCCAATGTTGCCACTAAAAAAATTTAAATTACCCCCAAACTATTCAAATACACTACAGTACGGTATAAAATATTTTACAAAGCCAAATACTCCAAATTATCAAGTATTTTTTGTTCAATACAATGAATAAAACCTTTTTTTATAGGATGTACCAAAGTAACCCCGCAAGGACCAAAGTAGACTCGATTAACGGTACATATTTAACTGCAAATTTATTTTTAAAAAAATATTCTCTTTATTAAGAATGATGAACGTTTTAGTAATTGATGTTTGTCTGGAATCGAAGAGTTACGACTTCAATGCCGATGAGTTTAGTGCTGTAAAAAGGGCTTTCATTTCTAGAGGAGAACAACAAGTCGCCGTTAAGCAACGTGCGTGTTCAAAAGATTATCTTTTAATTTTTATAATTATTTTTTATCATTTATGCTAGTAATGATATAAAGCAAATATTCTAAAAAATGTTTACAAAAGTTCCTTACATATTAAGTATAAAAAAGAGAGGTTTTGCCGTACTCCCGACACTGCACTTCAAGAAAGAAAAATTTCTGCATGTAGCAAAACGTAACCAAAAATTATATATCCCCAATCGGCATATAGCGATGCCGATTGGGGGAACGACAGAATAGACAGGAAATCAACCACTGGAAACTTGTTTAAATTAGGAAATAATATATTGGCATGGTCATCGAGGAAGCAGAGTTGCACAGCACTCTCGTCCACGGAGGCTGAATATATCGCTGCCTCTAATGCAGGTCAAGAGATCTCGTGGTTGTTAGACCTGTTAAATGACCTCGAACTATGTCAACAACCACCCGTAACATTGTACGAAGATAACTTATCAGCCATAAGATTGACCGAAAACGAAAAGGCACAAGCAAGAACTCAACACGCGGAAGTTAAGTATCACCACATCAGACATCTATGCCAGAATGGTATAATCAAAATAACTTATTGCCCATCGAAGTTAATGCTGGCAGACGTGCTCACCAAGCCGTTGCCTAAGCCTCATTTCGAGTGTTTGAGAAACAAGTTAAACATTCTACGCTCGTCGGTTTGGCATAAAAAGCGGGTGTGTTGGAAAACGTCCCAGTGTAAGTGATTTTATGTCCAACATCACCTCGCTTGTGAAATGACAATTTCCTCGTGACATAAGCAACGCGATTTTTAGTTGTGAAATATGTTCCAAGATGGCGACACTTCCCTGAGCTATGGTGGCGTAAGATCACCGACTAGCGAACAATTGTGTAAAAGACTTTTGTTTCGAAAAGGCGACAACAGATCGCAGCACTACAGAACTTTTCTGATAGACTCATTTTAAATAGAACCTTTTTTTGCTTGTTAAGCAGTTTTTATTGTTTCAGGCTTTTTTACTCTGTTTTAATTCTTGTGGGCCCCTTTTTACTTCTCACTCGAATGGCCGATGTTGTCGAGCCAACAACGCACGATTTTCTGTGCGTTGTTCTATTGTTAAAAACTTGTATCTCCGTGGATACAATGTCATGATTCAAATTATATCACTAATCTTATTTTATTCTTCTTTTATAGTGTGAGTGTTCGACCTTATGTAACCAAGATATAGCATTAGATTAAACAGTTTTATTCTGCACTTCTGCGCATCAATGAATACCACTTACACATTTTTTCAAATAAAATTAATCGAGTGTTTCTAGGTGATCAACGAAGTCAAGCACTCTGTGTTCACTTACCAGAAAGGTAAGAAAAAACTTTCTATCTTTCATTGTTGATATAAATACTTTTGGTATAATAATTTTATATTTATACTGGGTCCTTAGCTTCAAGCTAATCGCGAACTCACCCCTTCTAGATATTTCAAAAAATACAAAAACCGTTGCTTCTATGTTATTTATTAATATTAAATTTGAAATGCAGTAGATGTAGATAATTCCAATTAGGTGTTGATAAAGGTTGTGGAATACTTGGAATCTAATACTATTTGACAAAATAAACTTTTTGTTAATACCTTTGAAAATGGGACGTTAAAGATTAATTCTACATTTAATTAACATCGAACAGTATTTTGTTATTTCTTTCAAAATGGTCAATAAGTGAATGCTGCCCTTAAGATTGCAAAGATAAACATTATTAAAAGAAAAAAAATTGAATTTCCATTTGATTTAGGAATTAAATCGGTAAAACGTGCGCAACTTATTATTATTACAGGATGAGCGTCGGGACTCGTAAGCCAATAGATATTTTTCTTAACAAATCTCAAAAAAATAAAAAATACACTTGCTACACAGAAATCATTTGTTGTACAAAAACAGAGTTTATAAAATATTAGGGGGTATGCACCGCTTTGCGCCCTTACCCCTGAAACAATAAGAATTTCACAGTCTTGCGCAATCTTACGCCGATTTGTTCATTTTCGTGTTATGATAGTATTTTATTTTTTTATATTATACCAACACACTTTAAAACCCATGCTAATGTATTTTTTAAAAAATATACTTACAATGCATCTTTCCAGACGCATTTCTAACAGCTCGTAGAATTTTTATGGTTTTAAAATCTCAGTTCCTTATTTATGACGCATTGGCGTTTAACGCACGTTTATGGCACGTTATGCACGTTATGGTGATTATGGCACGACGTTTAAGGCATTGGCTCGCGTTTCAATATAAATCAAAATATGAGTTTAAAAAAATCCTATTTTGCTCAGATGCATTCTGAGTTTTTGATATAAAAATATCGCTACTAAATATTACACCCTTTTCTCCTGCGGTGATTTTTTTTTTTACTTATCAATATTCAATCGCCATGCATCATTTCATAAATATTTTACTGTGAAATAAATGAGTTTCTGCTTATGTCACCCCTACATGTACGTCTACTGGCGAATATGGCGACGGCTTCTCACGAATTCAATTTTCACAGAATAACTCCAAAAATTTCTAAGTTTTAAGAATTTAAATAGTAGTTATTATAATATGAATTTCTTAAACACAACAGCGGCAGCAAATTTTTTTCATTACTGTGGATGAGAGAGGAAATAGGAAAATATCACATTTTATCATTATTAATGTTATTTTCTCATTGAGATCAATATAAAAATCAAGGTGTAAATTTTATTCTCTTTGCATTTAAAACTTAAACAGCATAATATGTCATATATTCGAATTAGTCGATTCATTAAACAGTTTCATAAATTCGTTTAATTACGGTTTCATACATATAGTGTAGATAAAAAATAATTTTACAATACATACCGCATTGAACACTCTATATTTTAAAAAGTTATTTAAAGTTGCTAAATGTCTCATAACTTGACTTAATTTTTAACTTTAATATTTCTAAATTTGTCACCTTCATTTTTTCTTTAACTTTCTTAACTTTTATTTTAAGTAGTTTTAAAGTACAGTTATACTTATCCCAATGGCTCACACAAACATAAGACAATTCATTTATAGACTGGAGATTAAGCCGATCCCAGCAAGAAACCCCCCCCCAATGCTGCTCACCTGTTTAGCACCTGTCTCATGCGTCTGGGTGCCTGTTTTCTATGAAAATAAAACATAAAAAGTATTGAAAATACCTATGGTTAGCAAACGAATGACCTAAATGCAACTACTGCGATGCTGGAATTTTTTCACCAAGATACTTTTGTATCCTACCATGTTACATTTCACCAATAAGTAGATTTACACATGTCTCTTTTTACTTTCTTCTATCTTTACAAGAAGAAAGTATTGGATTCATGAAAATTTTCGAATTCCAGTTTTCGACGGATTTACACGTTTTAGGGGTCAGAGATTCCAAAAAACATGTTTTTACAAAATGTCTGTCTGTGACTCTGTGAGTCTGTCTGTCTGTCTGTGTGTATGTGACACAAATTTTGTGGGCGCTCTATCTCAAGAACTAATGCACGGAATTTAATAAAAATTCATATTCAGTGAGTCCCTAATACAAATTGATGCTGATTTGTTTTTGGTGTAAATCGCTCAACAGGTGGCGCTGCTATGCTGCATTTTTCACGATTTTCACAATACCTCTATCTCAAGAACTAATGCACGGATTTTGATCAAACTTCAGATTTAGTTAGTCCTTGATATGAATGGATGCTGATTACGTTTTGGTGTAAATCGCTCAACACGTGGCGCTGCTATGCTGCATTTTTCACGATTGTCGCAATACCTCTATCTCAAGAACTAATGCACGGATTTTGATCAAACTTCAGATTTAGTTAGTCCTTGATATGAATTGATGCTGATTACGTTTTGGTGTAAATCGCCCAACAAGTGGCGCTGTTATGATGAATTTTGTAGGATTTACACGATTTCCCCAATAGCTCTATCTTAAGAACTAACGCACGGATTTTCATCAAACTTCCGATTCAGTTAGTCCTTGTTATGACTTGCTACTGATTATGTGTTGGTGTAAATCGCCCAGCAGGTGGCGCTTCTGTGCTGCCTTTTTCACGATTGCCTCAATAGCTCTATCTATAGAACTAATGGACGAATTTTCATCTAACTTCAGATTTAGTTGTATGTTGACACAAGCTGTTGTTAATTAGGTTTTGGTGTTAATCACCCAATAGGTGGCGCTGCTATGCAGGAATTTTCACGATTTTTGCTATAGCTCTATCTCAAAAACTAATGCACGGATTTTCTCCAAACTTCAGATTCAGTCAGACGCTGACATAAATTGTTGCTGATTAGGATTTGGTATAAATCATCTAATAGATGGCGCTGCTAGGCAGAATTTTGCTGGATTTAGACGATTTCAGCGATAGTCATATCTCAAGAACTAATGCACGGAATTTCATATCTTTAGAATCCTCATGAGATGCATAGATTGCCATTTAATTTTGGCAGTGTGATAGCGAATTTTGAAGTATTAACATGCATGAGATAGAAGAAAGTTTTGGGATTGGTACATCCGACTAGTTTTCAATTGGTTCGTTGTCAAGACAGAAACAAACATGATTCCGTTCTCATGCATATAAATACACACAAGTATGCACTCACACAGGTGTTCAAAAATTCGTTGAAAATATATTTAAATTTGACAAAGAAGATTATTTACAGAATGTAATGAAGTCAGATAAATACTTTATGTATATATGGAAATGTCGTCAGCAGAAGCTCCAAAAAATTCGATAATATAGTTTTCAAAATCTGTTTCTGAAATCAATTACGCTGAAACAAATCCGCGAATTCCACTTTAGTTTATTTCTCTTTATGTTTCTGTGATTAAACTTCATTAATAAATCGATTAGCACATCTTTCTGTTTTCATTTGTAACTTTAGTAAAACAAAAACAAGCGCGATTTTGCGCACATACACATAAATATGCACAAGTATACACTCAAGGTAGACGTTTAAAAATTCGGGGTAAATACATCTGTATGAGTCAAGCCATCGAATTTCCTGCATATAAAGTAATGAAGCACAAGAAATACACTATGAATTAATGGAAATGCGGTCCACATAAATTCCAAAATATTTGATAATATAGATTTCAAAATCTGTTACTAAAAATCAATCACGCGTAAAAACACCTGAGCCTTCCATTTGAATTCGTTTCTGTTTACGCTTTCGAGATTTCAAAGTCCATAAATATTTTATTTGTTGTCTGAAAGTTCAATTTTCAATTGGAAAGAAAAACAATTTTCAGAAATACTGTTGGAACATGCCTATTTATTTGCAATACATTTTGAAGCAAAAGAAGTAAAAATGTATTACTTTTAAATAAATAATTATAACTTTAAAACCAAATGTTGAAATAAAAAATAGGAATATTTATTGATATAAAATGTGTTTCTTCCAAAAATTGAAATGAAAAATATACACGAAATTCGTCGCATTATCGAATGATCAATGTAGCTTAAAATTAAATTGTTTGCATACGTAAGAAATAGTAAATAAATTTAAACATTTAAATCAATAAAAAAGCTATACAAGTTAATCGCAAAGAGATTTTATTAAAGTTATATACGTTTTTAAGGTATAAAATTAAGTAAAAGTTAATGATGCAGTTAATTGAACATACATGGTAATTAGTTAGGTAAACATAACCGTAGAAACCGAGGCTAACGAGAAAGACAGACTACCGCGGGCCATCCCACGTGTCTTTTTTTACAGACAACTAGAGTGATGTGATTATCTTTTCGCACACCTTCATTGGTGCATTCGAGCATCACGTCACTCCAGCAGTCTGAAAAAAAAAAAAAAAAAAAAAAAAAAAAAAAACACGTGGAATGCACCGCGGTAGCCTGTTTTTCTCGTTAGCCTCGCGTAGTAGCACGTTAGCGTAGTCAAATGATTGCATTACTTTTTTGAGTACTTAGAATCATTGAATGAATTTTATTGATTAAATGATAAAAATTAAATTATTAAATATTAAAAAACAATAAATGATAAAATTTTATTTAAATAACCTATTTGATGTTGAGAATAATTTTACATTAGTAATAGATTAACAAATAATTCCGACTAATTCTTAATTTCATTCACTTCTTGTCGGATAACTGAATTGTAAAAGAAATACACAAATAAATTTTACGCATATTATGGAGGAGCAGTATGAAATGTTTGCTATAGAATATGACGTGCATAACATTTATCGTTCATTTGCACAGAGGCAGAAAATTTTCAGTTACAGTACTCTTTATTAATTAACTGCAAATTCTGGAAACGCGTTTTAATCTGCAGCATGCATTTTAGATGTAACTAATGTTTTGTATACTATGCGGTATATATGATTTCTGCACATCACATACAGGGCTTCTCAAAATAATATAGGGTAAAAGCGCCAATAGTCGGCCACTTAAGCGCTTTCTTTAGTATATAGCTCAAAGCGAAATTTTAAATAGCAATACAACATTTTTAAAAGTGACACACGTTAATGTATAATTTTCTTTTACTGTATCAGTAATTCTTAAAAAAAAAAAAAAAAAAAAAAAAAAAAAAAAAAAAAAAAAAAAAAAAAAACCTGATTATAGATTACGTTTATAAAAAGTTAAACTTAAAAGTAGCAAAGTCGCTATAGTCGGCCACTCAATTCTAGTGTTCGGCCATCACTGGACCAGTTGTCGGACACTTATATGCTTTGTTATTGCAAATAACTTAAATACAATTTAAGTATAACTTAAGTATATTTTTTATAAACAGAACAACATTTAAACAATAAAATGTGTTAATTTGTACTTTTCTTATAATGTTCCAGTAATAATTTAAAATATTATAATAGTTTTTCATGCTGTCCAACATAGTTTAAAAGTGTTTGCGAATTTGGATTGTCTCCAGTCTGTCTGTTCTCTAATACTCGTAAATATGCTCGAATCTCCCAGAATACTTTGTATGCTATTAACGTTAACAATAGCACGATCGCTATTGAAAATAAAGTTTGTAGAATTTATAGTTCATCTACAGGGACAGTCAAAAGTATACCGATGCATTACGCTCAATGCGAAAAAACTTACTTTAAGTTTATTTTAATGATGTTGGTCATTTCAAACATAATGAAATTGAAATGCATTTATGAAGTGCACTAAACTATGCCTTCTAGACAATATGCGGCCCAAAGTACTTATTATTCATTTATAGAGCCTCGCAAAAGAATTCGTTTACATAATAGTGTCAGGGGAAAAACGGTTTGCAGCATATTTTAGTTCTGTTACACTATCTATCTATTATCTATATTATAAAGGACAAACATATCTGTGCGTAACGCATACGTCATTTTGCGAATGGCAACACTTTGAAATTTGAAATGAAATTTTGGTTTTGCAATTTTCTTTACTGCAAAATTTTAAACTTCTAAACATCGCACATTTTAAATTTTTACACCGTCGTATAAGGAAAAAAATGTTCTTTTTAATGCAATTTGTTTGAAAGCTGTATCTCAATTTAATTTTGAGATATTAATATTTTTGTAGTTTTTAATACATTTTTTGTAATTGTGGCAACTGAAGTACTACATTTCTGTTGAAAGTCATGGACTCCATGTTTGAAAGTAGAGGGGAAAATAATCACGGAAGAGAAAAAAATAATATATTACTGTACCTTTTGTTGCCATTTTCTTATAAAAACTGAAAAAAAAAATTAAAATTATAATGCGTGCTACATCAGCGATTTTTTAAGTTTCCAAATGTCGCACAACCGTCAAATACAGAAAAAATCTGCTTTCAAATGCAATTTGTTTGAAAATTATATCTTAATTGAGTGAGTTATTGCGGATTTAAAAATAACTAGCCACCGTGGCGACCAGTTTGGTCTCCCTTAAATGTATGCTAGGCATTGTATCATGTTACTTTTATTCATAATTTAATTTACTTGCTCAATCCTTCGCCAAATCAGAAGATTCTGATAGAGAAATTAAGAACTCCGTTTTTATGTTAGTCGGGAACAGGTGATAAATCGCTAAACATTGTACGCGTCGCATTATTTCACATTTCATTAATTTAGATTAAAATATAATCCCTTCACTAATTTTAAAATGGATAACTTTAATTTAAAACTGAAACATTTCAAATTCATGAATTTCACTTTAAAAAAAAAAAAAAATCTTTAAAAAAAGAAACAGAAAAGAAAAGAATAAATACCATAAATCATTTCATTTCAACATCAAAGCATTGTTTTCATTTACCCCTCGAAAAATAAAAAATGCTGCTGGCGAGTTAAAAAATGCTATTCGCGAAAATTGCGCCCAGCTAACGTAAAAGTACGAACTTTCTGCGATCATTGCAACTTTTATGTAGTTTTATTAGAAAAAAATATTTTGATGAAATAGGTTGCCAGAAAATACGTTGCTAGATTTTTTTTTCTCGCCATGGACCTTTTCTCTATTTCGCCAAGTACCTATACCGGAAAAATACCTTTATTTATTTATTGTATTTTAAATGAGATGAATAAAAGACGACACAGATGTCATATATACGCCCATTTTGGCACGATTTTTTTCTGATGCCAATGTCATATGCGCACCGGGATACTTAACTGGCGCCAAAGTGTCGTTATTTTGCTTGATGTGGTAACCCGGATATTGTTGTTTATTTATTAATAAATTGTTTATTTACTTTTATTTTATTTTTTTAAATTATATAAATTGTTTTATTTAAACTTTCTTTTATTTATTGTTATTCCCTTTTTAAAAATATTACACAATAACCAATGATATGCGTTTCATTCAGGTGTTGCCACTAAATAATTAACCAATAATCTGGATTTCTGTGCCACGTACGATAGCATAATATATATAGATTTTCAAACATGAATTATTTTTAAATTTATCTATCACGTGTAGCTCGATTACGAAAGATTAATCCGCTTGCCGTTAAAACAATGTAAAAAGTTCAGCATTTGTTTCGGTCTAATGTTCCATAACAAAACTAAAACTTCCTCTATAGAAAAATAAATAAAATAATGTAAATAAGATACAAGTTCAAGAGACATGTCATTGAATCACGCGCTTAAAGCACTGAAATGATCGGACAGACTGCAGTAAGTCGCAAAATCGTGGGCTAATAACTCCTGTCGTGCGGTGACATGTGAAAGTATCACTTTTAATAAATTTTAAAACTTTATTTGATTGTATAATTGATATTTTTCAGACAGAAATTCTTTTTTATGTTAGTGGGCAATCTAAAATATATACTAAATGTAAAAAAAATAATTACAATAAAAAAAAGAATGGTTTTCACCTATACTCTGTAACCCGAGGAGCTCGGGTTCGATCCCCTAGTCTATATTATAAAGGACAAACATATCTGTGCGTAACGCATACGTTATTTTGCGAATGGCAACACTTTGAAATTTGAAATAAAATGTTGGTTTTGCAATTTTCTCTACTGCTAATTTTTAAACTTCTAAACATCGCACATTTCAAATTTTTACACCGTCGAATAAAGAAAAAAATGCTCTTTTAAATGCAATTTGTATGAAAGCTGTATCACAATTTATTTTTGAGATATTAATTTTTTTGTAGTTTTTAATACCATTTTTCTTATCGTGGAAACACAAGTACCTCATTTCTATTGAAAGTCATTGAAAGTAAACGGAAAATAGTCGAAAATAGGAGATACTGTATATTTTTGTTGCCATTTTCTCATAAAAACTGAAACAAAAGTTGAAAATAAAATATGGGCTATGCCAAGAATATTATATGTTATTCTGTGATAAATGACGTCATATGCACACTTTTCTATAGGCGAAGTTTAAAACTGGAATGTAAAAGTGGATTGCTTTAGAGGATGATAATGACGTCATTTTATTAAAAAGCGTGTATTTTAATCCTTAAACCTGAATTATCACCAAATAGGATTTTATTTTTTCAAATGGAATTTGTTTGCAAAGTTCATCTCAGTTTACTGATTGTCTATGGTTTTAAAAACAATTTTAAAGCATGAAATATTTTTTAATTTATCTATATCGCGCGGAGCTCGATCGTGAAAGATTAATCCATTTGCCCATAAACCAAAATAAAGAGTTCATCATTTTCTTACGGCTAATATCCATTAAAAAAAGAACTTCCCTATGAATAAATAAATAAAATAATATAAATAAAACACAAATTTACCAGACATGTATGAGCTCTGAAATTATCAGAATATAAAAGGTTGCCATAAGTAGCAAAATCTTGGCAAATAACTCTTAGCATGTGGCTAATAAGAAAATATCGCTATTGATAAATTTAAAAAATTTATTTGATTGTATAATTCATATTTTCCATATGAAAAATGCTTTTTAATGTAAGTGGTCAATCTGAAAAATTTATTGCATATAAAAAAATTATTAGTTTTAAATTACAAAAATGTTTTCACCTATATTCTTTATCCCGGGAAGCCCGGGTACGATCCCCTAGTCTATATTATAAAGGACAAACATATATGTGCGTAACGCATACGTCATTTTGAGAATGGCAACACTTTGAAATTTAAAATAAAATTTTGGCTTTGCAATTTTCTCTACGGCAATTTTTTTAACTTTCTAAACATCGCCCATTTTAAATTTTAACACAGTCGTATAAGGAAAAAATATGCCCTTTTAAATGCAATTTATTTGAAAGCTGTATCTCAATTTATTTTTGAGATATTAATTTTTTTATAGTTTTTAATACCATTTTTCCTATAGTGGCAACAAAAGTATCCCATTTCTATTAAAAGTAAACTGAGAATAGTAAAAAATAAGAGATACTGTATCTTTTTTGTTGCCATCTTCTCATAAAACCTGAAAAATGTTTTTAATTAAAATATGGGCTATGTCAAGAATATTGTCTGTTATTCCGTGATATTGACGTCATATGCATACTTTTCTATAGACGAAGTTTAAGATTGTATTGCAAAAGTGGATTGCTTTAGGCGATGCAAATGACGTCATTTTATAAAAAAGCGTGTATCTTAATTTTTAAACCTGAATTATGTTTTGTAGAAGTGCGTCATTTTCACAGCCCAGCTGCTTTGAAATTCTTCACAGGTGTAATTGCTTCACTTTCGAGAATAATGTAATCGAAATCACACACTGATAAAACGCAATGTTTTACAAAAATTTAGAGTATCTATATTATAAAGGACAAACATATCTGTGCGTAACGCATACGTCATTTTGCGAATGGCAACATTTGAAATTTGAAATGAAATTTTGGTTTTGCAATTTTCTCTACTGCAAATTTTTAAACTTTTAAACATCGCACATTTAAAATTTTTACACCGTCGTATAAGGAAAAAAATGCTATTTTAAATGCAGATTGTTTGAAAGTTGTATCACAATTTATTTTTGAGATATTAATTTTTTTGTAGTTTTAAATACCATTTTTCTTATCGTGGCAACAAAAGTACCCCATTTCTATGGAAATTAAATGTAAACGGAAAATAATCAAAAATAGGAGATACTGTATCTTTTTGTTGCCATTTTCTCATAAAACCGGAAAAAAAAGTTGAAATTAAAATATGGGCTTTGTTAAGAATATTGTCTGTTATTCTGTGATAATGACGTCATATGCATACATTTCTATAGACAAAGTTTAAAACTGGATTGCAAAAGTGAATTGCTTTAGCGGATGCAAGTGACGTCATTTTATAAAAAAGCGTCTATTTTAATTCTTAAACCTGAATTATGTTTTGTAGAAGTGCGTCATTTTCACATCCCAGCTGCTTTAAAATTCTTCGCCAGGTGAAAGTGCTTCACTTTTGAAAATAATGTAATCGAAATCACACACTGATAAAACGCAATGTTTTACAAAAATTTAGAGCGTCTTTATAAAAGAGAGGTGACATGCAAATAATAGCGATTTATATTAAAAAAATTCATGATTCTCGCCTGGATGGATTTGTTTCGCCGAGTTAGACAAGCAAACAAATAATTCGTAGTTTAAAATAATATCATGTTCCTGAAGTTTTTGTTCAAAATTCTCTTGAATAATAAAATTTTAATGTTATTCTTTAGGACATTCTACTATAATTTTACAAAAATAACATAATTTGATTAATTTAATTTTTCCTAATTTTACATAATCTATCTATATTATAAAGGACAAACATATCTGTGCGTAACGCATACGTCATTTTGCGAATGGCAACACTTTGAAATTTGAAATAAAATTTTGGTTTTGCAATTTTCTCTACTTAAATTTTTTAAACTTCTAAACATCGCACATTTTAAATTTTTACACCGTCATATAAGGAAAAAAATGCTCTTTTAAATGCAGTTTGTTTGAAAGCTGTATCTCAATTTATTTTTGAGTTATTAATTTTTTTGTAGTTTTTAATACCATTTTTCTTATCGTGGCAACAAAAGTACCCCATTTCTATTGAAAGTGATTGAAAGTAAACGGGAAATAGTTGAAAATAGGAGATACTGTATCTTTTTGTTGCCATTTTTTTCATAAAACCTGAAAAAAAAGTTGAAATTAAAATAGGGGTTATGTCAAGAATATTGTCTGTTATTCCGTGATAATGACGTCATATGCATATTTTTCTATTGACGAAGTTTAAGAGTTGATTGTAAAAGTGGGTTGCTTTAGCGGGTGCAAATGACGTCATTTTATAAAAAAGCGTGTATTTTAATTCTTAAACCTGAATTATGTTTTGTAGAAGTGCGTCATTTTCATCAAAATATCATATTTTGCTTAATTTAATTTTTCCTAATTTTATATAATCTATATATTTAAAACACAAGTGTGTTTTTTATTCATCTGCCCTGATCTTTTTGCTGAACCAATTTTACTAATATTTTTTATTAATCTGAAAGCTCATTTGTAGATTCGGACGCACTATCTGTTTTTTTTTTTTTTTTTTTTTTTAATCCCTACTTTTATATTTTAATTTTAAAAGCATTTTATGAAATTTCTACAAAATGATGAAAATTAGATAGCTTTTATTATTGCAGACAGACAAGAGAGAAATAATGAGATATTTTTATCTTTATTCATGCTATTTTCTGATAAAAATTCAAAGTTGATGATAAAAATTGTTGTATAGAGTTTAGTGTGGCAAAATCCCATTAGGAGCAGCATATTATATTATAGGCATAATAACGGAAAATGACATAATGCTTTTGAAAGCACGCATTTTTCCTCATAAATTTTCTATATTGCTTTCCCTTCTGCATGTGTACTAAGTTTCAGGCACTAGGCAAATGCTTATTTAAGTGAAAATGAAGTCGTATTTAAAAGAAAACGATCATTTTCTTTGATAAAACAAAACATTTTAACACAAATGCATCTAAAAAACATAAATTACGGAAATTTTCTCTCTCCGGAATTGAGATTGGAATCTCGAGTAAAGAGTGCATCTGTTCACATAAAAGATGTTGCTGATAATCATGATTTCAAGTTTTGAGTTAAAATGGTTTTTAAATGATCAAAGTACAATTTTTTTTTAATGATAAATATGGATATGAGAAGTGCGTATGCAAATTTTGAGAAGGTGAAAATTGCTGTTTTTCATTCCGGAATACCAAGCATAAGAGCCTCAATTGATAACCACACCCTAATAATTGATCTTTATTATATTTTACTGATTAAGTATCTATATTATAAAGAACAAACGTATCTGTGCGTAACGCTGACGCCATTTTGCGAATGGCAACACTTCACGATCAGATTTCGGTCTTGAAATTTCCGCTATTGCATTTTTTTAATCTTCTGACCATCCTACATTTTCAATTTTCGTCGCATAGGGAAAAATTTACTCTCAAATGCAATTTGTTTAAGAACTGTATCTTAATTGACTGATGTATTATATTTTCTAAAATAATTTTTAAACATGATTTTTTAAAGTTTATCTTATCACGTACCGGTTTCAATACACAACAAAAATAAACATTTTGCACATAAAGCAACAAACATTTTTCAGCATTTGTTTCCGACTATTTTGACATAACGAAATTTATACTTCCTTTATAAACAAATAAAAGAATAATATTAAAAAAAACCACCAATCTAACATATTTGTCAAAGACAAATTAACGAAATTAATACTTATTTTATAAACAAATAAAAGAATAATATTGTAAAAACACAAATCTAACATATTTGTAATCGTACAATTTAATTTTTTAGATCACCAAATAGGATTTTTTTTTTCAAATGTAATTTGTTTGCAAAGTTCGTCTTAGTTTACTGATTGTCTATGGTTTTAAAAACAATTTTAAAGCATGAAATACTTTTTAATTTATCTATATCGCGCAGAGCTCGATTACGAAATATTAATCCCGTTGCCCTTAAAACAAAATAAAGAGTTCATCATTTTCTTACGTCTAATATTCATTTAAAAAAACTTCCCTATGAATAAATAAATAAAATAATATAAATGAAACACAAATTTAAACAGACACATATAAGCTCTGAAATTATCAGAATATAAAAGGATGCCATAAGTAGCAAAATCTTGCTCAAATAACACTTAGCATGCGGCTAATAAGAAAATATCGCTTTTGATAAATTTCAAAAATTTATTTGATAGTATAATTCGTATTTTCCATATGAAAAATGATTTTTTAAGGTAAATGGGTAATCTAAAAAAATTACTGCATATAAAAAAAGTTATTAGTTTTCAATTAAAAAAATATTTTCACCTATATTCTTGAACCCGGGAAGCCCAGGTACGATCCCCTAGTCTATATTATAAAGGACAAACATATCTGTGCGTAACGCATACGTCATTTTGCGAATGGCAGCACTTTGAAATTTGAAATGAAATTTCGGTTTTGCAATTTTCTCTACTGCAAATTTTTAAACTTCTAAACATCGTACATTTTCAATTTTTACACCTTCGTTCAGAGAAAAAAATGTGCTTTTAAATGCAATTTGTTTGAAATCTGTATCTTAATTTGTTCTTGAGATATTAATTTTTTTGTAGTTTTTAATACAAATTTTGTAATCGTGGCAACTGAAGTACTCCATTTATATTGAAAGTAAAGGGAAAATATTCATGGTTTATTATTTTTATTCATTATATCTTTATTGATGCCATTTTCACATTACAAATAAAAGTAACTTTTTTATAATTTTTGAACAGAAAATGATGTCAGACATTTAAAAAAAAAACACGCATTCTTCTTCATAAATCAGCTACATTTTAATATTTTTAGATTACGCTGATAAATGAGTATGAGGCGCTCGGCAAAATGATTCAGTGAGTAAAAATGATATTTTTAAAACAAAACGATCATTTTTTTTTTGATAAAACTAAATATTTGACCAATACTATAAATGGCCAATACTATGACAACTAAAGGCAAATTTCTGATTATTTTTTTTTTTTCGCGGGTACTAAGATTAGAACTTAAAGTTTGTGCGAATGTTCACATGAAAAGTTACATCGGACGTCGTGACTTTAAGTTTGGAAATACATTCATTAATAATCTGTTGCGCGTTAAAATACTTTCAAACTGTGTATTTGAGTGGCGCGTATCTAAATTATGAGATTGTGAAAATAACGTACAGTTTAGATTTTATGGGAGAAAATTTTATGATGTGACAAAGTGAAATCCTTTTTACTGATTTTTCATCCCGTAAAAACAAACAGAAGAGCTCCATCGATAACTTCATCATAATTACTGATCTTCATTACGTAATCTAATACAGTTTAATTTTTCAATAATTTAAGCAGTTGAAGTTTGAAGAAATAATATTTTGGTAATTTTAGGTAAAAAATATTATTTGTTTTAAGAGTTGGGCAACCAATGTAAGATGATTTTTTTTATTGTAATTATTTTTGTAGGTTTATTATAAATTCGATCTGACAGTTCCTTTCAAACATTTTAGTACGTCGAATTTCGACGGGTTCCAACTCGTATATATAAAATCCAAACAGAAATTTCGATACGAACGCCAAGATTTCGAGTTCTACCGCATGGATTTTTACAGAACTTATACCGTTAGATAGGTGTCGTTCCAGGGAAGGTTTTAAGCTATAACACATCATTCTACCTAGATTAGTTATAGAATTATTACGGAAAATTCTATTATTTTGGACTTTGTTACTTCATACTTCCTTAAATATCTGGCCTCCTATAGGTCGTAGAGCTTAGATCTCGCGCCAAAAGTAGCTCCAAAGCACCCAAGCAAACTTTTCCCCGCGATTATTTTGCCCTCTTCCGATTTCGTCTAACTCTATTAGGGGCCCGCGTAGAGCCCCTTTAAAATATTTTTCGTAGTAATTTCAGCAATTATCTTAAATTATCGGTTAAGACCGCCACCCTCCTGATTCATGTATCTATGGAAAGGTTGCATGAAGGAGTTTCGTTCAGATACGCTTTCGTTAAGAATAGAGTGCGCTCCCTGGTGGTGGAATGTGGAACTAACATAACGCGATATTGTTAAAATTAGGAAATCTAACAATGCGATCTGTTTTAAACTTTGACATAGTTCATAACACATAATCTATTATCTATTCTATTATATACATATAAAATCTATTATCTATTCTATTATCTATTATATATATAAAATCCAAACGGAAATTTCGTTCCGAACGCCTAGATTTCGAGTTCTACTGCATGGACTTTTACGGAACTTATGCCGTTAGATAGGTATCGTTTCAGGGAAGGTTTTAAGCTATAACACATCGTTCTACATAGATTAGTTACAGAAGTGTGACGGAAAGTTCTGTTATTTTGGACGATAAGGTCAGCATTTTATTTCTTGGCGAAGTTTTTTGTTGTTAAAAAATTGAAACGGCTATTACACCTTGAAAAATAAAAGACAAAAAACTGTTACTAATTTTATTTAAAATCTTTAAAAAAGAAAAAAAATAAAATCCATTTTAATGAGTGATAATATTAAAAAACGAATATATTTAATTTAAACATGAAAGAGAATGTTCGTAATACTTAAAGAATTACTCAGTTGAAATATTGCAATTGAAGTAATATTTGGCGATTTATCTTTTGCATCAGGTTAAGAAAAATGCATCTGAAAATTGATAAAATGATATCAAGGAAGTTCCCCATAAGCGCATGCTCAGCATTATTTGAAAAAAATTATAGAATATTCTTCTCATAAATATATATATATATCCATAAAAAAATCCGCAGAACCTCTATTAAGCATTCCTAAAAAAATAATGAAAATTTCATTTTTTGCGTTTTAGCGCTGGATGGCGACACGATAAAATTTTGAATAATACTATGATAAATATTCTTTAAGAAAAACTTTTTCAACTCTCGATACGAAGTTAGTTTAAGTAAGTTTAACTTAAATAAATGCATATTTATAACTGCAGTTTTGTCATATACATTTATATATGTAACAATGAAATTTAACGATCGTATTTATGCCGTTTACAATGAAATTTAAATGGATTAAAAGTGTTTCAAACTCAAATTAAGGTCCGATTCTGAGCATTGGCAATTTGACTTCGATATTGTTAGTGTCAGAGACAACAAGAGAGTTTTATTGCCATGGAAACAACAATTTAATATCGAAATGTTTAATGATAGCATTCTTAATTAAAATACCCTTAAAACTTATCCAGCCGGTGACACCGTATAAAATTAAATAGCTCAATACAAGTAACACGCAATTTGCATATATTATATAAGCTTACAGCAAAAATAGTAAACTAATCCACAGTTTAAGTTTAAATTCATTGAGCATTAGGCATTTAATTACTTATTTAACAAGGAATTTATAAATGCATTTCAATCTCTTGCATTTGGCGAAGAAACTTATTGGTTCGCCAAAGAGTGTCGAGCGTTCGTCTGTTTGCGCCAAATACTCGAAAAAATATTTTTTTACAGATTTTCTACTGCGATTCGACCGCTATATTTTTACCGATCTTTTTTACATACATGAGTCATTTTATTAGCATTTCCTTTTTCAAAATATTTTGAGTATGCGTTTTAAGGAGACCTTCCTTGTGAGTAACAATTTTTATTATTATTATTATTATTATTATATATCTCTTACAGAAAAAACTACCAGATGTAATTATAAAAATAATGATATTACATAAATAGCAGTTAATATTATAAAAGTGGAGTCAACTATTTAAATTTTAATGCAAACGTTTGCCCCCCCCCCCCCCACACACACATATTATAAATAATTTAATTTCAGATATTTAAAATATTTTTCGCGTACTTTACTACGGATACATGCTATTTTGTTTTACCCCAAACTTATGACTTTTATAACCTCGAACTCAGATCAACAAATATTGTCCACTCTCTTTCTTTTCTTTTTTTTTTTTTTTTTTTTTTTAAACATATATCGCCAATTTTTCTTTTAGAAAAGACTACTGTTTCAAATGTTAAGTACTAAAGATTATTCTTAAGAAAATTTATGCAATTTTGCGTTATTAATAACATAAAAGAAAATATTTTGCAATAAAAATTGCTTACTGAAATACATTTTCGATTGTCTTTTTAATTCGTCATCCCATTTTCAGTTTTTTTTAAGGTTTTTGATATTGCATGAATCTTCCGTAATCAGGTTACCTGCTAATTAGTGTATTTACTGAACTATTTAGCTGTTTCTTTTATATTTGAAAGAGTCAGATCAGTGATCAGACAGTGATCGCGATTGTAGAAGATTACAGGAAATTTGTACTTAGCTATTAGTAAATTTATGTTTTTTCATTATGAAGCAAACGGAGAACAGAAGATTTAGTTTTATATATTTTTTTATTTGCAGTTATTTTACTGTCACTAAAAAATAAATACTTGGGGAAAAAATTTGAAATTCCAATGGTGGCTGGTGGAACAATATTTGTTGATTTATCATTTTAGCCTAGATAAGAAAAAAAGTACCTGAAATGCGGATAAAATTGAAAATAGAAATCATTATAAAGCAAGTTCTTCTGACGCACAATCCTATTCGCTAAACTGAGGAAAAAATTAACGATTTTAGGTTTATTTAGGCAGCAGACTGAAGAATAATGTAATTTTGAAAATAAAAAGTGTATTTATTTCTCCATGTTATTGCACACTTTAGAGATATGAAAAAAGGTTTCGGTGCATCAAAAAGATTATTTCGTTATATTATAACCTGTTTGGTTATTAAGTTTTGTATAACTGACTTTATTTGTCATTTACAAAGAGTAGTTTTGGCGAAAGATCTATAATTCAGCCAACAGCAATTTGACTTTATTTAATGGGATGTAGTCTGGCGCATAATTACGTATGTTTTACGTGTGTTAACTCTGGTAAATTTGTAACCATATAGTTTGCAAACACTTCTAATGTTTGCCGTAAAACTTAGCTGTGCACCCGATTATGGACGATTGGGAAGATTTTGATTGGATGAAAACAAGAGGTTTATTTTTCTATCATAATGAGTTATCGAGTTTTATTTCATGTTAACAGTTACATAATTGCAAGTGGTATATATATAAAAAGGAAATGGTAATGAAAATGACATTATTTTAATTTTATTCAAACACTTCATTTTTGAAAATCCACTTTTATGTGATTCACATTTCTTTTAATGAAAGAAGACTTTTTGTGTGCAAACAATTTATTACATTTTTTTTTACCGTATTTACTCTGCTGTAATCCGAAGATAGAAAACTGCAGTAGACCTGCTAGAAGACGTGTATTACAAAATATAATGCAACGTAGAGAGAAATTGTATTTAAGCTACCAGAACCACACATAGCACCAAGCTGAGAAGCCCGGAGTTCAAGAACTATCAAACGAAAGTGAATAATCCGAACATAAGTAATGTTCTGTGGTCACTCTCTGCAATCATTGTAATTATCTCTCCTTTTAGTGGTGTAGTGACTAGAGAACATTTTAACATTTCTGATTATCACAACTGCCGTATTTTCTTCCAAACCTCTACTTTAAATATATACTGTAAAAAGAATTTCTTCTGAATAGTCCGAATTTTGCTTAACCCATAAGATATTATAATAGCTAAATAGCGTTCGCATAGTATTCAGCAAATGCGGAAAGATTTTCCCGGTGAAGGTCCATATTAATTTAAAATACAAGGTCGAATTCATAATTTTGTTTGATCAATTATCATTTGGAAAATGGACCAGCGAAGCGGGTGTAGCCTGCTAGTCTATTATATATATATAATCCAAACGGAAATTTCGTTCCGAACGCCGAGATTTCGAGTTCTACCGCATGGATTTTTACGGAACTTATACCGTTAGATAGGTATCGTTGCAGGGAAGGTTTTAAGCTATAACACATCATTCTACCTAGATTAGTTATAGAATTGTTACGGAAAATTCTATTATTTTGGACTTTGTTACTTCATATTTCCTTAAATATCTGGGCTCCTATTGGTCGTAGAGCTTAGATCTCGCGCCAAAAGTAGCTCCGAAGCACCCAAGCAAACTTTTCCCCGCGATTATTTTGCCGTCTTCCGATTTCCTCTAACTCTATTAGGGGCCCGCGTAGAGCCCCTTTAAAATATTTTTCGTAGTAATTTCAGCAATTATCTTAAATTATTGCTTAAGACCGCCACCCTCCCGATTCATGTATCTACGGAAAGGTTGCATGAAGGAGTTTCGTTCAGATACGCTTTCGTTAAGAATAGAGTGCGCTCCCTGGTGGTGGAATGTGGAACTAACATAACGCGATATTGTTAAAATTAGGAAATCTAACAATGCGATCTGTTTTAAACTTTGAGATAGTTCATAACACATAATCTATTATCTATTCTATTATATATATATATAATCTATTATCTATTCTATTATCTATTATATATATAAAATCCAAACGGAAATTTCGTTCCGAATGCCTAGATTTCGAGTTCTACTGCATGGATTTTTACGGAACCTATACCGTTAGATAGGTATTGTTTCAGGGAAGGTTTTAATCTATAACACATTATTCTACCTATATTAGTTTTAGAATTATGACGGAAAATTCTGTTATTTTGGGCGATAAGGTTACCATTTTATTTCTTGGCGAAATTCATCGTTGATAAAAAAAAATTGAAACGGCTATTAAACCTCGAAAAATAAAAGAAAAACTGTTATTAATTTTATTTAAATAAAAAAAAAGAAAAAAAAAAGAAGAAAATCCGTTTTAATGAGTGATAATATTAAAAAACGGAAACATTTAATCAAAACCTGAAAGAAATATTTGTAATGCTTAAAAATTAATTTAATAAGAAATATTACACTTGATACGCAATATTTGGCTCTTTATCGCCTGCGTTAGATATGGAAACGAATCTGAAAATTTGATTAGATGAAATTTCAACGACATTTTCTTTCTGTTCTGTTCTTTTCTTTTTTTTTATATCTAATTGTCCCATCACGTGACTTATAGAAGAAACAAGCAGATGTAATTGTGAGTCACATGTGTAATTACTATTTGTTTCTTTACAATTTTTTATTTTTCTTTTGTCGCCAAACAATGTGATTTTAAGCCAAAAATGCATAAGCGTGACATTAGCTTGAGGATGTTCTCACAAATGGTGTTCTTTTAGGTGAAAGAGATCATTTTTTGAGTACATTTTCATATTCAATTGTAACTTATATAGATATCAGTTAATATTTTAAAAATGGAATCGAATACTTAAATTTCAGTGTGAATTTCTGCCACACATACATATTGTAAAATAATTTCATACTTTTTAAAATGTTTTTCGCCGTAATTCCGAAAGCATGTGATATTTATAAACTCGAACTCAGATCAACGAATATTACCCATTTTATTTAAGCAAATATTATCTATTTTCTCAAGTCATATCGCCAATTTCATTTATAGGAAAATTCACAGATTCGAAATCTAGGAAATAAAGATAATTTTTAAGGAAATTTATGATTTAATACGTTATTACTATGGAAAAATTCAACATTTTGAAAAAAAAAAATTACAAATCTTTTGTAATTCGTCATTTCCTCTTAGTCTTTATTCGTACTTTCTCCTCTGTTATGTAATATTTCAAATGATATTGGCGTAATTTTCGATCATCGATTCACCGCAAAATCGCATATCTAATATAGTATATAAAATAAAGTCTGGATTAGGGGACTAATTAACGCACAGCGCAAACTACTGAACCTAAAATCTTGAAAATCGTGGTAAAAATACTTCTTATGACATAAACTTCTGCTAAGAAAGGATTTTCTAAAGTGTCACCCCTAATGGTTTTTGCACGGGGAGGAGGAAAAAATCGAATATCAAAATTATGCGTCAAATGATAGCATATGTTAATGTAGTTTTGTATGCTGAATCGAATAGTACCAAGTAAATTTTTATAAGTCCAACAGTTCATGACACATTTCATATTTTTCTAATTTGGCGGTGTCTTTGGCATCTAAACCTCAAAATATCTATCATTACATCCGTTACTCTAGCAACGGAAAAAATTCAAATCAACCCTTTTGGCTAAAAAATAAAAACGGCTCTATGAGTTTGAAATAAAAATGCAAGCATCTTAATTTTTTAAAAAAAATAGTGATTTTATGTAAAATAAAAGGGAAAAAATTACTGAGAATTTAGCGTTATAAAACAAAAATGGAAAAGGTACTACTTAGATATTCCGTCGACCAAAAATCTATCGTCAAACTATAAGATTAAATGCCAATAATGGTTGATCGTAAATATCAAATTCACTTGAATTTAAACAAACTACACGTGTTTACGTCATCAAGTGATTTTAATTTCGACGTTTTATTTGTATTTTTATTAATGTTATACGAATTTATTTGTTATTTCGTTATTTAAAATAAAGATTATGTCAATTTATATAATTTGGCGAAATTGGTCGACGGGATAACAAGTAGTACCAATGAAAATATTTAAGTATGAAAGCAATGTTTGTAACGACTTAAAAATTATTTTCATATATATAAACTCGGTTTATGGCGTCAGATGCCGTCATCCGAAGAATCTACAAGAGTCTTTTTCCTTTTTTTCCGGTCATAGGTTTCTCAATGAAAGAAATTGGAATTGGAATAATATTGAGCGATTTATAAATTGCTCCTCGATAAGAAGGAAAAATGGGTACATTGATAACAACAGTGCGCACATCTCGCTGATAGCATTTTTAAAATTCCCAGTAGCAGTAGTTACATTTTGCGTATGTAAATTAAAAATATTTTTTTGCTTTTAATTATGGCATTATTTCCTGTTATTGTTTATCTTTTCAGTTTTTTAAATGAAATTAGTATAAGGCATGCATTTTAAATTAAATGAGTGAAAGGTTTGTGTTTTAAATGAAAATAATAAAATAAGAATATGCTATGAAAACAATCTTTATTGATTTATTACCTGCGCCCGGCTGACATAAAAGTATCACAAAAGCCACATATTCACTTTTCTTTGAGTAGTTGCTCATGAGAATTCAAGTTAACCTTCCGTAATCGGATACTTCACATATTGGTGTATTCGCTTTAATGTTGAAAGCATCGTTTTTGTTTAAAGCGAAAACTTTACTATGAATTCTATTACACAAAATCGCATCATCATCATCTACTATATATTTACAACGGAAATTTGTATTTCATTCCGATTGTTTATAATACTTTCGTAGGATATACCACAATTAGTTAGGTAATAATTTTGGAAAGGTTTTAGTGTATACATATTGCTCAAGGGTACTTAGTTATAGAGCAACAGTAAAAGTTCAAAAATTAAGTGAACCTGATTATGAAATTTTAGCCTTTTTAAAAAAATCTACAGAACATATTTTGTTACAAGTGGCCATGTCGCATGACTTTTAGGAATGGTGTTAGTATATACGATTTCATTATATGTTGATTAGTTACAGAGGTATTAATTACTGTTCTCATAACGGTCTCATTACCCGACCATAAGTGCGCTGTTTATAATCAACTAAAACAATTACTTCTTAATTGCTAAATTTTGTCCAACGCTTAAGATAACATTATATCGCAATGGCGTTCGCATCGTTTTCAGTAATGTGCAAGGTCAAGCTGAAGATCCATATTGTTTAAAATACAAGTTCAAATTCACCATTTAGTTTAATCCAAGGTTCATTTGGAAATATTGACCAGCGCAGCGGGCATAGCCTGCTAGTTACATATATAAAATCCAAACGGAAATTTCTTTCCGAACGCCTAGATTTCGAGTTTTACTTCATGGATTTTTACGAAACTTATACCGTTAGATAAGTATCGTTTCAGGGAAGGTTTTAAGCTATAACACATCATTCTACCTATATTAGTTATAGAATTATGACGGAAAGTTCTGTTATTTTGGACGATAAGGTTTACCATTTTATTTCTTGGCGAAATTTATCGTTGTTAAAAAAATTGAAACAGCTATTACACCTCGAAACGTAAAAGAAAAAACTTACTAATTTTAATTTAAAAAAAAAAAAGAAGGAAGAAAAAAATAAGAAAAAAAATTTTAAGAAGTGATAATATTAAAAAACGAAAATATTTAATTTAAACATGAAAAGAAAAGTTCGTAATGCTTAAAAAAATACCCAGTTAAAATATTGTAATTGAAATAAGATTTGGCTCTTTATCTTTTGCGTCAGGTTAAGAAAAATGCATCTGAAAAATTGATAGGATGATCTCAAGTAAGTTTCGACAAGTGCATGCTCAGAAATATTTGAAAAAAATATATAATATTCTTCTCATGAGGAATATATAGAATATTCTTCTTGTGACATATATGCTTATAAAAAAAATCCGCAGAACCTCGATTTAGCGTTTGTAAAAAAATAATGAAAATTTATTTTTTTTGTCGATTTAATGCTGGTTGGTGGCACAATAAAATTTGGAATAATACTTTTTTTATCATAAATAATTTTTAAGTAACTCTTCAAACGAAGATAGTTAAATTAAGTTTAGCTTAAATAAATACATTATTTTTATTACTACAGTTTTGTCATACACCTTTATATGTGTATATATTAAAATTTTATTATCGTAATTATACGGTTTAAAACAAAATTTCAGTTTATTAAATTTTTTTCAAATTCAAAATTAATGTCCGATTCGGAACATTGGTAATTTGAATTCGATATTGTTAGTGTCAGAAACAAGAAATTAAGGTTATTGTTGCCATGGAAACAAGTATTTAATATAAAATGTTTAATGGTGGCATTTTTAATTAGCCAGCTACTTTTAAAACAAACTTAAAACGGTAATACTTTATTAACCCGTCGACAAAATAACTATCGCTAAACTATACGATTAAATGCCAATGATAGCTTTTCTGGCCGCTGCCGGAGGCAGCGGCCAGTTATCATGGTAGTTATTCTGCTGGGCGGGGCTTGTTGAGCTAAAACCATATTGGTAGGCCTCCCCGCCTGGCCTGAAACCTGAAACCTGAAACTGAAACTGATAGCTGATCGTAAATTTTACATTCACTTGACATTAAACATGGTGCACGTGTTTGTTGCGTCATCAAGTGAATTTTAATTTCACTTCTATTTGTAATTTTATTAATGTTTACAAATTTATTTATTCTTTCGTTGTTTAAAATAAAAAAATTGTCAATTTGTATAATTTGGCGAGTAGTTTGGCAATTTATATAATTTGGTGAATAGTTTGGCAATTTATATAACTTGGCGAATAGTTCGGCAATTTATATAATTTGGCGAAATTGGTTGAATGAATAATCAAATAGTACCCTTAAAACATTTCCAGCCAGTGAAGCTGTGTAAAATTAAATAACTGCTTCAATACGCATTTTGTATTTATTATATACGTTTAAAGATAAAAAATAATACGCTAATCCTTCGTTTAAGTTTAAATTCATTGCGTTTTAGGCATTTAAACACTTATTTAATAAGCAATTTTCAAATGCATTTAAATATCTTGCATTTGGGATAGAAATGTGTTGGCTAGCCAAATAGCGTGGAACGTTCGTCTTTTTTGCGCCAAATACGCGAATATATATAGATTTTTTTCAGATTTTTACTGGGATTCCGCCGCCAAATTCGACTGATGTTTTACTAATACATGAGTAGTTTTAAAAGCATTTTTCTTTTCAAAATAATTTGAGTATGCTGTTTAAGGAGACCTTCCTTGTGGTAACAATTTTGTTTTTGATTTGTTCTTTTTTATTTCTAACTCATCCATCATGTGACTTACAGGCGAAACTACCAGATGTAATTGTAAAAATGACGGTAAATATGATTTACATGTTATATGTTTATTTGTGATTTTTGAGTTCACTTTTGTCGCCAAACAATTTGGTTTTAAGCCAAAAAGACGTAAGCGTGAATTGGGTTCAAGTGATGTTTACAATAAAGTTGATTTTGCAAGTGTACGAAAGCATTTTTTGAGTATTTTTTAAAACTCAAATGTACAATATATAAACAGCAATTAATATTTTAAAAATGGAGACAAATATTTTAATTTTAGTATAAATGTCTCCCACACACGCACATACATATTGTAAAATAATTTAATTTTAGACATTTAAAAAATTTCTCATCATACTTTAATACGAAAGCATGTCGGTTTGTTTTCCCCAAATTTGTGGCTTTTATAACCTCGAAGCCAGATTAGCTAATATTGTCCATTCTTTTTTTTAATAAAAAACATATCGCCAATTTCCCTTATACAAACGTTCAATAATTGCAATGTTAGGTAGTGAAGATTATTCTTAAGAAAATTTAAGCAATTATGCGTTATTTCTATTACGAAAAAGACATTTTGCAATACAAATTGCTTTCTGAAATCACTTTTCGATATTCCATTCCATTCGTCATTTCTTTTTCTTTTTTTTCCTTTTTTTTTTTTTTCATATCTTCCCTTCTTTTAGAAATGTTATAAAAAGATATTGGATGAATATACCATAATCAGCTACTTTACAATTGGCGAATTTACTATATAGTGTTGGAAGATTCTTTTATATTTGAAAGGAACCATGGACGGTAAATCCGATTTCGGAGGATTACGCGAAATTTGTACTTTTAGTAATTAGCGATTAGTAAATTTATGTTTTTATTATGGAGCAAACGGACAAAAGAAGATTTACTAATAGATATTTTTCATGTGCAGTTATTTTACTAAAATAAAATTTTGGCTGATGCACAGCCCGAGAAGCTGATCGAAGTGACACATTTTAGGTTTATTTTACTATCACTAAAAAAGCATTACTTTGAATGTATTAAAAAAAAAATAAACTTTCAAATGCTAAAGGTGGCCAATGGAACAATACTTGTTCATTTACCCTAGGTTTTTTAAAAAAGTACCTCAGATTCAAATAAAATTTCAATCCTTATAAAGAAATTTTGGCTGATGCACAGCCCGAGCAGCTGATCATAGTCACAAATTAACGTTTTTAGTTTTATTTAGGCAACAAAGTGATGAACAATGACGTCTTGAAAATAAAATCATGTTTATTTCTCCGTCTTATTACGCTTATTAGAGAAATGCGAAAAACATCTTCCGTTTACCAAAAAAGATCACAACTAAAAATTTTGCATAACTAACTTTATCTTTTGCAAAGAGTTTTGATAGTGAAAGATCTAAAATTCAATCAACAGCAATTTGACATTATTTAATGGAATGTAATTTGGAACGTAATTAACTCTATTTTATAGATAACTCCGGTACATTTTTAGCCATACCGTTACGAACATTTCTAACGTTTCACATCAAACTTGGTTGTGGATCCGATTACGGATGATTGGGAAGATTTTATCGAATGGAAACTAGAGGTTTAGTTTTCTATTTCAAATAGTTATCGAAGTTATTTTCCTAGGTTAATAGTTGCATGATTAAAACTGGCATGTAAAAAGAAACGGCAGTTAAGATGACATTATTTTAATTTTATTCACACAATTCCACTTTAAATATCCACTTTTACACGATTCACATATTTTAAAATATAAAAGTTAAATACTGTTTTGATTGTATTTACTCTACTGGAAATCGAAAATAAGAAACTATAGAGAAAACCTGGCAAACGAAGAGGTATATTACCAAATATAATGTAACGTAGAGAGAGATTGTATTTATGTTATCAAATCCGCACAAAGTACCAAGCTGAGAAGCCCGGAGTAAAAGAACTAACAAACGAAAGTGAATTCCCCGAACATTCTTTAAGTTAAATGGTCAATCTCTGCAGTCATTGTAATTCTTTCTTTTTTAGTAGTGTGGTGATATGATCGTAATGGCCGCATTTCCCTCCCAAACTCTACCTGTGTACTAAAGAGTTGCTTCTGAATTGCCCGTATTTCGTCTAACGCATCAGATAATATAATAGCGCAATGGCGTCCGATGCGTATTCAGAAAATGCGGAAGGACCTGCCAGGTGAAGGTCCATATTAATTTAAAATACATTGTCGGATTTCCCATTTCGTTTGATTGAAGGTTTATTTGAAAAATCGTCCAGCGCAGCGGGATCAGCCTGCTAGTAACAAATATAATGAAATTGATATACTACATTAATGAGGCTTACTATAATATACTTGTTGTATAATATGATATGCATAGCATTTATCGTTCATTTACAGAGACACACAAAATATTCAAATACAGTACTGTATCTTTCTATTAGCGATAATTGCTGGAAGTGTGATTTATTTTATGACATGCGTTTTTAAGTTTAATTAAATCTTTGCCGTGTGGATAACTTATATGAAATGAAAAATCCATTATACATACCAAACTGCATTTTGTTTTTCGACATAATCTCCTTTCATAATAATACAATTTTTCCAGCGAAGTTCTAACTTTTTTAATCCTTCCAAAAAATAAGATTTCTCAAACTCTTGAAAACAGGCATTCGTGGCATTAATGATCTCATAATTTGAAGAAAATCTCTTTTCACCAAGCAGTTTTTTTAAATTTGGAAAAAGAAAAATGTCACTGAGAGCCACGTCAGGCGAGTAGGGTGGATGAGGGAGCAAATCGTATCATAATTCAACTAATTTAGCGGCTGCAATTGGAGAAGAGTCCGCTTGCGCATTGTCTTGATGAAAAAGCACTATTTTCTTGAACAAATGGGGCCAATTTTTTTTTTCAATTTTGCATTAAAGCGGTGTAATAAATCAGCATAATACTATCCGGTGATAGTTTTTCTTTTTTCCAGATAGTCAATGAGGATTACGCCCTTTGAATCCCAGAAAACTGTGGCCATAATCTTTCCGGCCGATGGAACTTTTTCTGCCTTTTTTGGAGCGCGTTCATTAAAAGATGTCCACTGTTTAGACTGTTCTTTCATTTCTGGCGTGTAGTAATGTATCTATGTTTCATCAGCTGTAACATAATGCCCCAAAAATTCGCTTGAATAGCGCTCGAACGTGTCCAAACATTGCTTTGAAATGGTTACACGAGTCCGCTTTTGATACACTGTCAGCAATCGCGGCACCCATCTTGTTGATAACTTTTTCATGCCCAAATTTTCATGCGAGATATTGAATACATGTTCATTTGAAATGTTTACCTTCTTAGCTATCTCACGTGCTTTAACACCGCGGTCTTTTCACACGATATCATGGATTTTGTTGACCATTTCTTCAGTCGTGATCTCAATTGGACGTCCAGAACGTTCTGCATTTGTTGCGCTCGTACGGACGCAGCGAAATTCCGCAAATCACTTGTGAACCATACCATGTAATGGAGCAGAGATCCCATAATATATTTTCAACTTTTTCTTCAGTTTAGGTAATTGTTTTCCGCGCAAAAAATAGTGTTTTATCAAAAGACGAATTTTTTTTTTTTTTCCATAATCAAGACAAACACGCCAATCGTTTGCTTTTGAATCCAATAGAACACAATGTATTTAAAATATCGCCTTCAAATTGGACGAATGTTGTCGCAGATAATAATAAATTGAAAACATAATAATAAGAGTGCAATCAGACCGCCACCTTTTTTAAAGTCACGGAGATATCAAACTGCCCTCGCAGATAATATACAAGGCTACTCAAAAGCGTTTTTAAGCTTTGCGGAGAATCAGTGAGAATGGCTTAAAAGAGACTTTTATTTGAGTTATGCTCTATCAAGCTGAACTATATTTAGTATACTAAGAGATGCTTGTATAATATAAATAAAATCATACACAGGGCCACGCAAAGAACTGAATACATTCCCTCCCAGGGATAATAATGTGTGGAATTCAGTAGTTTTAACCACGTTTTAGCTAGAATTAAATTTTAGCTTATTATGTGCGGCATATAAAAATCTGTTGGTAATATACAGGTCTGTACAAAATAATTCAAGTTTCCGTATAGTGGTAGAAATTAATGAAGGTGAATTTTCAATCTGTTATGCATTTTCTTACTATATTAAGTTTTATCATACTATGTATAGAATAATGTCAAATCTTTATATTAAATACTGGACTGCACAAAAGAATTGAACTACTTTTCCGGTTAGGGACCGTAATCTGGTATTCAAAAGTATTATGCCTTTTCTAAAATGTTTGCTTTTTTTTACAGTATTAAGCAGCTAAATTTCGTTAAAGAATTCTGCAAGTCATGGGAAGTGCTTTTGTAATCTATTCTTGATACATGATTTTCATTCTTGTTTCTTATGGAAAATAAAGTTAAAAGTACCACATTATCTAGTAGTCCACATTTCAATTTTTGTTTCTTTTTTTTGTTTAGATATCGTAGACTAAGCTGCCAGCAGAGAAAAAAAGTATTACGTCATCTTGTTTCAAAATGAAATTATGATGTAGCACAAGATTATTACAGAACATAAATAACTGATATGTCGATGCATATCCTGGTATGATATTATCAGCAGGGAGCGCCAAATCGTCATTTTAGTGTTACTACCATATCATCGAGCTTCGGGATGAAATTTTAATATGTTGCATATCTCGACTAGTACAATACAAATATTTCAGTTTATTTTGGGATTTCGTGGTTAGATATAAGCAAAACGCGGCGCCAGTTCTTCATTTTTGCGGTACTATCTCGTCATCGACTTTCGAAATGTAACTTTAATAAGTTGCATATCTCAAATAGTACATTACAAATATTACAGTCTGCCTCATAATTTCTTTGAACGATATGAGCAGTATGAGGCAACAATTCTTATTTTTGCGGTAGTATCTGGTCATCGAATTTCGAAATTAAATTTCAGTATGTCTCTTTCGATTAATACGATTTAAGTATTTCAGTGTGTTCGTGGTATCTGTGTACTATACAAGCATAACGCGCCGCCAACTCATTATTTTAGCCGTAATATTTCGTTTTCAATTTTAAGGATAAAATGTTACTGATTAATGTTACAAATTTGTATACTACAAATGCTTCAGTCTGTTTCGTGATATGTCTTTAAGATATGAGAAAAACGGGGCGTCAATTCCTCATTTTAGTTGTACTATCGCATCATCGAATTTCGGAATGAAATTTTAATTTGTGGCATATTTAGATTAGTACAGTAAATATATTACAATCTGCTTCGTAATATCTTGGTACGATACGATCAGAATAGGGCGTCAATTCGTCATTCTGGCAGTACTAAGAGATCGAGTTTCGATGTGAAATTTTAACATGTCATAGACAGCGATTATTGATATTCTGTGTAATGTATATTTTAAAGTGCCAGTTCCTTTGAAAATGAACAAGGTTAGCTTCATTTTTTAAAATTTAAGTTCTATAGAAGCAGAAGATCGGATATTAAAACTCAATAGTTAGCCTCGAATTAATATTATTGCTGACTATTGAGTTAATCAACCAGATAATAAGTTTTACTTTATATTATTGAAAAGTTATCACAATCCGTGGCTTTGTGGTTATAGAAATATTGCAAATGATATTTGTGTGCTTATTAACATCAGGGAGAAATTATATTTGTGTGCCTATTAAAATTAGGAAGAAGTTATATTTCTGCAGAAAATTTAAATATTATTAATTAAAACGCAATTTGTTGAAATTTCATCCTAATAACCCATTAGATGATTGTGAAAAACATTTCACTCCCTTAAATTCCGAATATCTTATAACCTAATTTGTGAGAGCATTTATATCTTAAATGTAAAACCCATGTAAAATTTAAAGTTTCAAACAATAGCCCTCGCAATTCTCAAATGAATCATCGTTTTAAGCATGATTTCAGTACATTTCACACTTTAAAATCCAATATTTAAATTACGTACTTTTACTTCTATCCCTAACAAGTATAACGTTTTTTGATTAATTTATCTTTTTACATTTCACTTTTATCATAACTATTATGCACAAACATTTACGTTTTATAAATAACTATCATTTAATATTTCATGTCTTTATCCTTAACATTTTGATATTAATAATAAATTTCAACGTTTTTAGAATCTTTTCTACTCATTTCAGCCTTTTATATTTCGCTTTTTTTTAATGAACCGTTTTCAGTGGGCATTTATTTCTTTAAAAAACACCATGTCAAGTTTTAAATATGTAACACCCCAATATTACAAAAAAAGGGATATTTTAGAACGTGTTTTGCTTCTGCAGAGACTGTCAGCATCATTTTTTAACTTTTACTTTTTAAAGTGATTCGGCAGTTCCAAAGATTTCCTCCTTCAAAAGTAACAAACAAACGTTTCTTTTTTATAACATTAGTACTGTTCGTTTTCGAAAGCAGCGCCTGGCACTCTGGGACGATTCTACTAACCAAAGATGTGTTACGCTGAGCTGGGTATTTTCCGGAGTTGTTCATTTGTTGGTTGTCACTAAGATTGGCACTCAGCAAAACGCTGCTAAACAAACGCCAATTGCCCCTATATTGACAAAATCAAAGAAGACCTGACGCATGCGCAAAAGCACGGAGGGTTTTGCTATCCGAAAACAAACAGTATATTAGAAGGCTTCATGATGGTCGATTTTCCCAAACGAAATATATCGGTGAATTTAACCTTGTAAATACAAGATTAAATTCACAGTTTACATATTTTCTATCGCCGTCATTACAAATTTTAGAGCAAAATGAGCCTTTGGCTGACATGTCATTGCGAATTGAAGTAAAATATACGAATACCATTGCACTATTATATGTTTAATTTGTCAGACAAAATTTTCGCTGATAAGAATCATTGAACAATCATTGAGTTGATCATTTACTGTAGGATTTGTAAATATCGGTAGAACGGTATAGTGCACTATGCTGAAACATCTTTAAAACATCATCTAATTAACAATGAAAATCTCATAAAAATCGTCAAGTGTTTTTTTTTAATGCTAATACTTCATAAATCGAGCTCACCTGATTATAGAACTTCGCCCTTAATGATATAATTAACCAAAGTAAAATTATATACAATAATATACAATAAACTAAAACATTTCTTGAAAAATTATCTAACTAACGATGCAATCTATTCAGCAAAACTAAATTTATAAGCGGCAGGAACAAAATTTCAATTTCCATTTTATATCAGGTGACCTGGAGTATAAACGCCAGGGTGGGTAATAACGCCAAGTGCTAATATTAGGCTTAGTTATGAAGGAATACAGGAAAATGGCACTTCGGCTTCTGCGCTCAAAGTCATCTGAACCACAAACAACAGTTAAAAGTTAACTTGTTACATTTATAGAACTTATCACTGGAATGAGCTCGTAAGCGTCAACAGCCGATCTAAAGTTTGCTAGGTAAGTTCTGTGATGTGAAGACTATATCGCTCACACGTAAGAAAAGTGACACATCTTCCAAAAATTCATTTTGCGTTTTATTCCCCTAATATGTCTGTCGTAGGTGCGTCTAGCTACATTAAAAATTTCGTAAGTGCAGTTATACGAAAAATCACATTTTACACTATATGTCCATTTGTGACCACAGAAGAGGGATGTATTGAGTGGAGAGGTAAAATTACGCAACCCTCCAAACCTTATCTTTTGTCTTCATTCTTAAGGGTTTTATGCATTTATGCACGTTTTTATTCCTGCAGGCAGAGCAAGTACTATGATTTCACGTTACAGTAAAATCATGCAAATTTTCTTTTGCCCCTCCTGTATTAATTACTTTTTTCGAGATGTGTCACTTTTCGAGCGATATGTTTTTCAGGAAATATTTTGTTTATTACATAAACTTGTAGTTTATTTCATGTAGTTTCTGAATGTTGTGGGAGATTTTAAATGTATTTGTGAGGTAGCTTGTAGTTTAAGATAAACTGCGCAAAATGCATACCCGGACAATAACGCCATCCACTAGTGTTATTACCCCGTTTGATTCTTTTCAGTGGCCGAACTACATTTTTTTTTATACACGAGAGACCATTATTGCCATTTTTAAAAACTAAAAAAGATAAAGAGGAATTTGTACGTCCTAAATGCTGCTAATTTGTTCATGTCAGAAGAATAAAATATCATATGATTATTACTGCATCCTGGTATCTCAATTAACGGTAAGTAAAAGCAATTTATCAATTTCTAAATGTGTGGAGTTTGTATCTTTAGAATTGGACAATTAGCATGCCATTATTCCATCTTATTTTATAGTTTTGCTTGCATGGTGTTATTACACAACAGGTGGGTAATAACGCTTAATAGCATTGGTCAAGAAATCATGGCACTGCATTTTATGAATAGATATCTGCTAAAATAGTCTTTCTTGTATACATAATCAATAAGTTGCTGCATCAAATGCTATATTTGTTTGGGAAAAATATTGTAAAACTAAGCCGTAAAAATTGGTAGAACCTTAACGTTGCGAAATTACTTCAGGACACCTTACATATAGTGTGCATGAAGTAAAATGCAAGTAAAAGGTCATATAAATCTCAAATTGCGCAAAAAATCAAATTTTTAAAAATTGACTCAAAAAAGTGAAATGGCTTTTTAGCCAGTAGTCAACCATGGTGGTCGATTACTGAACATGTAAGTAAATATAATACCCAATAATCGGCCACATTAAAATTAATTAATACAAACACACTTATTTAATTTTGATTCTGAAAAACATTATTTTATTAAACTTTTTAATAGTACTGTCTTATGATTTTATAAAATAATAAAAAGTAAATTAATACTAGTCTTTTAAAAATTCTGTCATCGGTTAACTTAAAAAAATAGCAAAAACGGTTATTTGACCACAACCAAATAAAAAATGGCTGATTCCTAATGCAATAAAAATAGCCATAGTTCTTTACTGGTGGCTTATAACGTGTAAAGGATACCTACATATACGGGGGTTCTAATATTTCAACTGAAACCAAAAATAAGCTATTCATAACTTATTTTACCTCAAAGTGGCCGGCTACTGGGGGGTGGCCGACTACTGGTGCACTTACCCTATAAAGGTTGCTGTGTATGAGCGTGATCTCCATAAAGTTGTTTATAATTGAGTTGTGCATTTTCCAGCTTAACTATTAGTACATCAGTGAGGTAGGTACACTAAGATATTCTAATTATAAAATGAGTGTCTATAGAATTTATCGTTCATTTACAGGGCACATAAAAATCGGTTACAATACTATCTATGCGTAATGATTGGTGGACGCGCATTTTCAATTGTAGAATGTGTTTTTAAATTGAATTATTATTTTGCATATTATTTCGAGTGTATAAATTCTTAAAACATTTGCAGTGCTAAACAAGTGGATTCTAGTATATTTTCTTTCATTTAGGGATATTGCATAAGGGATAATTTCAACTGCGTTGTGCACTTCCTAACTGAAACTAATTTTAACATACTGTGTCGTATATATATACGCATCTATTGATCATGCTAAAAGCTGAACAAAAGAATTCAGATTTTTGCAATCGCAGATGATAATTGTTAAATTTGTGTTTTCAATTATCTGCATTTTCAGAATTGTAGATGTATTTTACTTTTAAAAAATTCTGATAAATTTTCTGGTGTTTTACTTTTATTTATCAGTGAATAACTTCGAATTTTTTTTTTTTTTTTTTTTTTTTTTTTTTTTTTTTTTTTTTAAGACTGCATTCTGTATCTACAAATTTCATTCTGTGCGATGGTATTAAAATAAATTTGCTTTTTTTGTAATGTGACTGTCTACCATAATTAGCACACGTACTTTGTCGATCGTTCGTAAATGAGTTTGAAAGGCCTACTATAAGGAACCGATTTTAAACAATTAAAAAAAAAGCGAATTTATTTTAAGCTAAATTTCTACGTAAACACTTTAAGTTGCGAAAAAAAAAAATACCAATTAAGACTTTCCTAATGTCAGTAAGAGAATTGTGCTAGAATTTCAGTTTATAATTCGGTGAAAGTATGTTTTTGTATCATTATAATAGTTATACGTTTAGTTGCTGGAAAATTAATTCAAATATTTTTGCTGAATATATTTTTATCAGCCTTACCACAAAATGTTTTAAGTGGCTTTTTTCCTGATACTGGTGGTCTTTTAGGGGATTGTTTTATAAATGTCAAAACCTGTCATATAATCATTGTATTAGCCTTATTTTACAATTTGATCTCCTCTATACCTTTCAAATTCTTCGAATACTTTATGATGGATCAGTATAAATAAAAATCATTATGAAGCATAGACCGAATTTAAATTTAATTCATTATATAGAAATTATTTTCTAACATTATATCATATTTTTATATAATATTTTTTTACTTCAATGTAATAGAAAGTGTTAGAGAATACAGATACTGTATTAAGATGCAAATTTTGTCAATAACTAAATTACATGGGTTAAAATAAAGTAGAAATACTACATTTGTGATTTTGCTTCAGTAATATTTCATATTCAAAAACCAGAAGTTGCTTTATGTATAATTTTAATTAAGGTATGTTTTCATGGTAATACTTCCAATATTTATTAAACAGTAACAGTATTCAGAACAGTTTTCAATATTTATTAAACTGTATTTTCTTCCATTTTCCAAATAAATATTAAAATTTAACCCTTTAACCGTCTGGCCCGGATTTTTCCCTTCCTAGAAATCATGTTAAAATGGCTGTTGACTAAAATATTTTAAACAGAATTTTATTTTTAACCTTATATAGAAAGTAATGATATTAAAGATATTATAGCATCAAACTGAGATTTAAAAATATATATCCTGGGATTTACAAGCATTCTTATAAAATTACTGCAAAACCTTCGGACGGTGACAGGGTTAATAAATTTCATAGCATGCATATAGAAAAGTATCAGAGAAAATTATTTAAATAATAGGCGTTAAGATATAAACTTCTGTAACACAATAACAAAATTTTTTTAATAAAACTGCAAAAATCTTTAAAAAAAAAATAAATAAATAAAACTGAAAATAAAATAACGAACGCTCAAACCTTCTCAGTCAGTGGGCTCAGCATTATACAAATCATACTCTTGTAATAAATTCCTGCAGGCTTGCGTATCCCCAAAAATGCATAAAACATATGGCACAGTCAGATTTGGTATTTTGTGACTTGATTTTGAAGGAAGGCCTTTTTTTTTTTTTTTTTTTTTTTTTTTTTTTTTTGTATTTTCCAATTTAGTATGATTAAAAATAAAAATGTATGAATTAAAATTACAAATCATACAATAAAATGAAAGTAAAAAAAAAAAAATATTTAACTAATATATAATTTAAACAATATTAATTAAAGAAGTGAAACTGAAGTGAAGCTGAAGGACGTGCAAGGTATCATGCCTTTACACAAATATGCAATGCCGGAATAAGAGAAGTTATGTTGTAGAAATCAAATTATTCATTCTTTTGAAATTACTCACTCCCAAAATAGGAAAAAAAAATAATCGTCATGCTTAATTGAGATGCATTGCTCTTTAAATAGCAGCTTGTCTTTCGGTGATCCCTGAGACGATACCACATCTTTACATTCAAACACAAAACCCAGTCAATCCTGTTCCAAATGGTGTACTTTAAAAACAGATCGTCAGGCAGCTGTTACCAATCTGAGAGTGGACATTTGGATCCTCTTATCCATTCAATCCTTCAATAACACGGACTTTACAAAAAAACTTTTATATTGTTTCCTTTTGAAAGCTTTTATCCCAAGGAGGCTCTTCAGCCAATTCACTGCACCGATCACAAAAGGTGATTTTGAAGACACAAATAAAAAATTACTTTTATATATTTTAAAATATTTGAGTTTGATTACAATGTAGCATCTTGAAGATATAGTGTGGCAACAGGCTATTTCAGAAATGCTTTAAAAAGTGCTAAAAAATGTAATCACTATAAATGTTGATCGATGTGGAACGTCAAATGTCTATCGCAGCGATATGGTAGGGTGATGCAAGAGTGAATGCGAGGTATACAAGAGTACGCAGGCGATTATCCAATTCCAAAACAAAGTTTTCCTTTTATCTACATTTGTAAACGATGTAATGATATGATAAGTTAATGATGAAAAACAATGGTGAATTTTGAGGAATTTTTTTAAGAATTATAGAATAGTTATTTTGTGTTTCTCGTTAAAATATTTATGGTTTCTGAAAACAGAATATGACTAAAGATGAAAAATTTAATTTTGTCTTTGTTTAGTTTTTTTTTTCAATTACGTTTCTATTGGATTACCTGTCACTTAAGTGATTTAGATTTGCTTATCAATAAATAGCATTTCTGACGTTTCAACGTTATTTAATGACGATAGTGCGAGAGTGCACAGTGCCCAAGTGTGCAAGAGTGCGCTCCCACACTCGTCCAACATATATGTTCTCTATTTTATTTGTCAATCATATATGTAAAAGAGATACATTTATATACTTACAGTTTGGTACATACAGTTTGATACTTACCACATATGTCAGTAGAAACACAGAACTCTAAAAATGAGGAGGAAAGGGGATTACTTTAAATAGAAATTGATATTTCAGAAGAGTCAGAAATTTTCTGTAAAGCTAGACGCAAGCTCACTGTGAAAAAAACAAAACAAAACTTTCGTTTTCTCAAGGTATAACTTCGACTTCAACAACTCCATCTTACGCCAAATTAAAAGAGTTTTCACCATATTGACAGTTACCTGTGTTGCCATAATCTAATAAGGGGAGCAGAATTTCTGAAATTTTAAGCACTTCAACACACACACGGCAGCTTGAAGAGGATGCTGTTGAAAAAAGCCAAAAGCCTTTACCAGAAAAGAGTATAAGTAAACCCAAGAACAAGCACCAAAGATAATAATGTGGATATGTCCTTGCTGTTCAGAAATATAGACAGAACCAATCGTATAGAATTGGATCGAGTGCTTTTCTTGCAGAGACTGGTAGTGCGAAATGTGCACAGACTATGTAGTCGTGTCCGCATCAAATGCGACGTTTGTTAGTGAAGCGCTGCATTCTTTTTAATTGAGTACTCTTGCACAATTGATTGCCTACTCTTGCCATCAGTGTTTGTACAAGAGTGCGACTTCAGGAGGGTAATCTTTTTTAAAATAATTCTGAAAGTGTTTCTTATAATTATATTAATGCATCTTTTGTTAGCTTATTAATCTAAGATTATAAATAAAATGTAACATCGCCCCTTAAATGTTTTCAATTATTGTAATTTATGGAAATAGCTAAAGTGCGCATTCCTAGACCACCTTACCCTGACTGCTTGCGTTTACTTAACACAGGATTACACATGCAGGGTATGACATACCCAAGGACACGCTTATTACAGTTCTCACCTCTAATTTTCGAAAAGTAATTTTTAAATTATTTTATCACAGATTTCGTGAAAAATATCAAAATTAAATAAAATGGCGATTTTTGTTTGCATTTATTGGTGGCAAAGTATAAATCGTACATACCCTGGATATGCGCGAGCATTCCGGGGTTAAAATGAATTTGTCAATTACAGGAGAAAATAAAATGCTTTTTTAAAATATGTTCAACATTATTAAGAAAATTATTAAAATTTCAACATGTTTAATCTAAACGCTTAACATATATTTTATATTTAAAATATGTCACATTCTAAAAAAAGTAACTCAATAAAAATTTCGAAAATTAATTGAAGATGATTCTTTAACAGATAAATGACATTTATAAGTTACTCATTAAATGATTTCAAATATGTCTTTTCTCATTATAATCACGTGGATGTATTCTAAATATCGTATTTTTACAAATGTACCATATTCAATTTAAACTACAAAGTTATATTTTAAAATACTACGACACCCACTTTCCAAAAGTAGGCGCCACAATTTTGATAATGGACACATAGCTTCAAGTAGTCACGGCACTCTAGAATTTCATTTTATAACTTTTAATATAGGATGATAAAGATACATAATTCGATCATTTAACACATCTATGTGCAATTATATAATACATCTGTACAAATTTAGAAATAGGAGAAGAAAACATGACAATACACATACATTTTTTTTTCTAAAAACCACCACCTTCCGACGTCACATGAAAAACTCCGCTTGGGGAAAAACCGCAGGTAATAGTGGGAAATTGGGGAGTGCCGGTTTGTGTTGTCACCTATCGCAATGGTCTTTAAATGTAATATATTCGTTACAATACGTATATTATACACTAATGTAGCAGTTTATAACATAATTTTTACACCAAATATTTGACACCAGATTTTTATTTAAAATTATTTGACTGATTTATTTAACGTAAATCTCCGAGGCTCAACACTAAAACGCCTGGAAGGAATCGATTCGACTCCGACCATATGATTAAATTTCAATTGGAACCAGAAATTCTTTCACAGAATAAGTTAAATTTTAAAAACGCAGATTTACGTTAAATAAATCAGTCAAGTAATTTTAAATAAAAATTCTGGTGTGAAATATTTTTATGAAACTTGAGTAAAGTTTCTGGTCGTTCTAGTGTTAATTTTAACTTATTTTGTAACAGAATTTCTGGTTCCATTTGACATTTAATCATATGATCGGAGTCGAATCGACTCTTTCCGGGCGTTCTAGTGTTAATAATAAATTATAAACTTGGAAACAAATTATAAAATACGAAAACCCAACTTATGGTTTAAAAAGGTGAATTATAATGATATTTAATTTTTTTATAAATATGATTTTTCCTTTAAAAATACTCGTCAAATTCGTTTGAATTCAAGCGATGCCTTTATTCACACATTCCGTTGCGATGATTTTTTTTTACTATTTACTTTACGATTTGTATCTTCAGATAAAATAAATAATAAGATTATGAAGAGTTAACTGTAAAAAAATATATCTTTTATCTTTTTCACTATGAAGGAACACATGTAAATATGCATGAATTATTGGAAAATTATTTCACAAGCAAGTGCCAATAACAGGTATGTGTTAAAACTATGAAATTCACTGCAAACTTCATTGTGTTAGATAATATTTTTTTTTCAAATGTTTAAATGAAGAAAGTTAAATAAATATATTAGCGGTTTCTTTGAACACAGTAAAATCTATACTTTCAATAGCATATGTAAATTCAATTAAGGTCAGTCTGCCTAAATGAGACACGATTCCCCGTAGTTTTGTCGCATTTAGCATATATTTGGGATTTTATTATATAAATGTATATTTTATTAAGCAACAAATTACTGAATACTGTACCTTTAGTTAAAAACTAAATTATTTTGTAGAAATTTAATAATTATCTGTAGTATAAAACCACAATATAGGATTGTCGCATTTAGGTCATTTTTGTCGCATTTATGGCAGCTAAAACCTATAAATGCGACGTTCATAGTCCTAAATGTGATAATGCATTTTATATATCACAATTCATCAGAAAAAGTTCATTTAACGATTAACTGCTGTGACAAAAATTTGCTACATTACAACGGTGAGCGATCTGCGAAACCCTTTAATTGAATGATGAATAAAATGCGCGATTAACTCGTAAAATACTGTTTTTACACTATACTGTTTGTACAATACTATTTCTAATAAAATTTCGATTTTTCAAACATTTCAAACAATAGTAGTAGGCTCCAAATGAAGCAAAATTTCGCTGTATCTATAGTTAAACTGGAAATTAAACGTTAAACTGTGAAAATTTTAAAAAAGCAGCTCTAACAGCAGTTAAGGATTAACTGTAATTATTTTTTGATTTAATTAACCCTTAACTGCTGTGTCAAGAATTGTTGCATAATTAGTGTGAGAGGTCCCCGAGATCACTTGATTAGAAGATGAAAGAAAGTCTCTATTAACTCACAGACTACTGTTTTTGTACTAAAATTTAAATGCAGGACTATTATAATTAAACTTTTCAATATTATTCTTGAAATATTTATAACGGCGCAGCACCGTGCTGTGTGTCAATTTTACACTGTTAATTTGCAAATGTTATTTGAATGCTGCGTATAATGCCTAATATAAATAACCCTCAAATAAATAAATGCGCTCCTAATATAAAAAGTTCTCATCCCTCTTTGCCAAAGAGCTATGGCCATAACTACAATTAAATGATTGTCCTAGAAAACATTGTTTAAAATTCGCGAAATTCGGGCGTCAATATTAACCCATAATTTATACACCAATGCGATTTGGGTTTCCGTAACTTCAACACCGCATAATTTTGCTGGCAGTCTGGTGATAATGAAATATAACTACATGATCCATATACGAAATTTAATAAGGAATATAAATGAAATATTTGATTTTATCAAAATTCTTACTTTGTGAATGAAAAATGCGAATTAATTAAAGACGCCAACATTTCGGTCGGTGCGAATTCACTGCGTGGAGATTACGAGTTAACCTTTAACTGATGTTACCGGTCTTTCAGACCGCGGCTTTTTTCATTTTTTTTTAGTTTAACTTGCAATTTTCAGTTTAACTACAAACACTACCGAGATTTTGTTCCGTTTGAAACTTTAGTACTATCACCAGAGACTTTGAATAGGTGAATTTTAATTATAACAGTCCTGTGCAAAAAGTTTAGCAAAAAAACACCATCTTATGAGTTAATCGTGCCTTTTTTTCATCTTTCAATGTAGCGGTCTCACAAACCGCTTCACACTAGTTATATGACAAATTCTGTGACATCAGTTAAAGGTTAATTTTACCAACATTATGCCATTCGGTAGCTTAAATGCTGTCTCCGAAAAAACGTGATGCAATTGAGTTATTCCCTGGTTTAGGAGTCATAATTTTTAATTTTAGGAGTCATAAACCGACGTTTCGGTCGGTGCGAATTGAGAGTGTGGAGCTTACGGGTTAAAAGAGTAGGGGAGATGGGGGCACATGTGAACACGGGGCACATGTGAACATCGCAATTTTTCGATAGTTATTATAAGTTTTTTTATTTGAAAAAAATTACTAAAGATGACAGCACCTGTAGGCCTATGGTAAAAATTTTTTGAAGCTCTGGGACAATTTGTTTGTCTTCTGTAGCCAAAACACTGTTTTTAGATCTCAAAAGTAAAATCTTTGTTCCAAGTTGATAAGCGAATAACTTTATTTATTTATTCATTTATTTGAATTTGAGTGTTTTAACATATACTATGAGCACTAATGAACATTTTTGATAAAGTTCTTTTTCTTCTAAAATTGAGAAATGTTAATGATTTATCAATTTAACAGAAGCAGCAATGTGGGGCACTTGTGAACAGACTAGTTGGGGCAGATATGAACAGTTCATAAGTGCCCCAATAATCATTCTGTGATTCTGTTTATTTCAGTTAATTTAATGAGAAATAATGTCAGTTCCAATATCTACAATTTTCCTGAAATAGAAGATATTTTCCTCACACAAAACTGATTTTGTATTGAAACTTCCGCAAAAATATCTTTCAGCAAATACATAAAGAGCAACAAGCTCATTTACGTTCAATTGTACTTTAAATATATTTAATGTTTTCTAAAATGCAATAAGTGTTATATATTTACTAAACAACAACATTTTTTATGCATTGTCAATACAAAAGTATTACCTTGAACAACTTTGCAAATTTTTCTATTGCATTTGTTCTAACCTTGCAATGATGGCTTACTTCCATCTCTAAAACAGTTATGTATATGATGCTTTGAATCGAGATAGATACCAGTAATATTTTAAGAAAGTAAAATTTTTAAACTGATAACTACCGTAAAATTCCGACTGTACCCCCCCCCCTCTTTCAAAAGCAAAAGAAGTTGGGGGGGGGGGTTATAGTCGAGATTTTTTTAATCATTAAAAAACCCTTCTTTATCTATCAATTACAAGTAAATAAGACAAATACAGGAGTGAGAATCTTTCGTATTTCGGCAGATTTCCGATAAATAGTACGTAAATGCCCCCTCCCTAAAATTTCCCCCAAACAAAAACCCTTAAGCAAAATTTAAAAGTTTTAATTTCTCTTTTAAAAATGCTTCTTTATTTTTTTTTATTTTATTGCAACAATACTTAATGAATCATCTAAGCCTTTCTCCCCCAAATCTACTGATTTTCATTTTATAATATTTTGTTTAAACATATCACCCAGAAACTAGAGAAATATATATATATATTTTTTCTTTATGGTGAATTTAAAAGGTAATATAACTTATGATTACGATGACAAATGAATAAGAGAATAAAAAGGATGTTAAAGAATATTTTTTGCTTGTGTTCACATGTGCCCCACGTGTGTTCACAACTACCCCGCTGATGGGGCACATGTGAACAATTTTTTGAATTTATAAAGCTATTAAAAAATGTAAGAAGAACTATACAGATGATTTTTAAAAAATTACCATGTATAAAAGAAAGTTCTGTTTACTATATTAAGTAGTTTTTGTTTATAGAAATCAATCCCGTTTTGAGAAAAAGCTATATTTATGCGAACTGTTCACATGTGCCCCCATCTCCCCTATTTAAAAGATATTTATAATATTGTTAACTAGACTATTTATTGCATATAACTTTATTATAAAATGTTACATGATAAATATATCAGCCTTAGAAATAGATAAAATCGTACAATATTTCTTATAATTTGGATTAAGCCAAAGAGAAGCTCTGTCCCTGATATTCTGTTGCATCCCCCCCCCTTCCTCTCTTCATTTTTCCTGCACTTTCTCAAAAAAATTAACATTTTCTGTACTTAAAAATACGTATATGAAAACAAATATTCATTTAGATAAACATGGTTTTATTTATTTTTTATCTATTACGAATTTAAAAGTAGAAAATGTCGATTTTATCGAATAAAAGATAAAAAGAGAATTAAAATATCAGATTTTATAAAAGTGCTAACAAAAATTATGACTCCTAAACCAGGGAATAACTCAGTTGCATCAAGTTTTAATCGGAGACAGCATTTAAGCTGCCGAATGGTATAATATTGGTAAAACTAACTTTCTTAACCGCATTAAAATAAATATAAATTGTTTTCAATCTACACAAGATTTTCTAGAAATTTCATTATGTAAAATTATTGCAAATTCCTTAATCATATGTCCAAATTATGTTACTGGAATAGACAATGCGTTTCTTACACCTTTTTTTTTATTAAAAATTTTAAAGAAGCGTATATTTCTTTTTTGATCGTCTTAAACACATATTTAAACAGCTGGTTAAAGAAAAACGTTAACGGAGGATTATGCAGGCTCAACACAGCTTAATTAAACATAAAACATGATTTAAATATCATTTTAACACAATATATACAAAATCCCATACAAAGTTGTACGTTAATCTTCTAAATGTTTCGCCGCATTTACAACAATATGTATGTCGCTATTAGGCACAGGCTGAAAAGAAACTTTCCTAAATGCGTAGTCAACTTCAAATTCTAAACCGGAAACTGGTCGACTTTTCTTTAGTTTAACTGATCAGGTAACTGAAACAGACAATGTAGCTCTTGACGTTTATTTGGTTATTTCATCTTCAAAGTTAAAAAATAAAAACCGTGAGCCACTTTTGGGAATTTTTGTCGCATTTATGAAACATGGGGGGCGATGTAAAATGAAAGATGTGTATTTGATTGGAAATTTCTTTAAAAAAACCGTTTTGCATGCATAAACATGTTTCGGGTTTGTTTATGAAGTTCGTTTGCTTCCTTATATAGCATTTATTTACGATTCTTGCATTAAGATTTTATGTAAAAGAACATTGTCGCATTTATAGGTTATCACATTTAGGCAGACTGACCTTAATATTGAAACATAGGTTAGAAACTTTTTTTTATATAATATCAACAGTTTTCAATAACCAAAAAAAAAAGAAATTACAGTAAAAGAAATTAACTATTCTTAAGAGAACAATAAACATAATATTCCCTTTCCAAGATGTGCTAAAGGTACAGTTTTCATAGCGCTTAATAAAAAATTTAATTAATCACTCTGGAATCCTGAAACTTTACATCTGTACGGACCCTCTGTACGCGAGTAACACTCATTCTTGACCGTTTATTTTTTAATTTTCTAAACGCAGCACATTTAAAATTTTACACCTTCGAATAGGAAACAAAATGTACCTTACCCGTGGCCCTAATTTTTAGCGCATTAGTTTAAGGATGTTTTTTTGACAATAAAAGTAAAAAATATTTTATGTAAATTATTTTTAATGAAAAGGGATATATTTCGCTATTCCATAGTGATATTTAATAAAATATAACAAATGACACAAACTTTGTGGCGAATGAAATCCATTTCCTCCCAAGGTTTTTATGTCGCTAATGATTTGCGCATGTTCAAGTGAGACGAAATTAGTAAGTCTTACCACTTCATTGGTCCTCCTTTGGCAGCGTAAACATCTCTCGTACTTCTCGAAATAGGTGAAACAAACATTGCCATTCAGAAATTGATTTTTTTGCCACTTTTCAAGAATAATTCTTTTCAACTGCTGATTGTCACTGTAGCTTTTTTGTGGTGGCCTTTTTCGAACTTCTTTCTTTAAGTATCGCCACAAATCCTCGATAGAATTGATGTACGAGTAATTCGAAACCTAATCTAGCACAGGGTACCATTTTGTTGAAGACAGGCTTTTGTTGTACTAGCTGAATTCGGTTTGTCTAAGTCTTGTTGAAAAAGATAACCCTATTGAAAGATATGTTTTTGAATTAAAGGCAACAACAGATTACTCAAAATGTCCCGATAACGTTGTGCATTGGTAATCCTGTAATATGGCACCAATTGGTCGACGCCACAATAACCAAAACCATCCCAAATTTAAACATTTGATGGAAACTCGCATTCTTGTTTGACGTATTTGGGGTTTAAAGCTTTATTTCTTTTCCGCACGTCCCGACAACCGATATTTCCATGCAAAATTGAAAATGGGGATTGATCCGACCTTATAACATTTTGTCATTGCTGATCTGTCCATTTTAATTTGTACACAGCCCACATAAAACGTTTCCTTTTTTTGAGCAGGAGTTAACATCGGCTTACGTTTGCTTTTGTAAGATTTGAAGCCCATTTTATGCTATCTTTTTGTAACCATTTTACGGGTCGCTGGTCGCTCTATGCTGTCTTGCCATACAGATGCGGTTGCTGTCATCGTTCCTGGTCTGCTGTTCATTACCACTCGACTCAGAATTCAATCTTCTCGAGCCGTTGTTTTTGATGATCGACAGGTACTTTTTCTTTACTGTATATCTCCAGTGGCAACGAAAGTTTTCATGACATATTGCACTATTGATCCATGAATCATCAGATCACTGCCAATTTCTCTCATTAGACATCCACTACTTAGTTTTTAGATTATCTTTTCACGCAAGTCTATCGATAATCCTTTTCCACCCATTTCCTTCTTATTAATTGATTTGAAACCGCACTTCTTTTAAAGAACACATGTCATCAGTTCCGGATGCGATAATTTGCATAGTTGGAAAAAAAAGCCAATCGTAATTGTCGAAAACCTTCTTTAAATGCTCATACGAAAAACAATAGGCCTTTCTATTTTTAAGAGGGAAAATGTTTTAAATACCCAAATCTAAGTGTGCGACTTTTTTTTTTATTCTTTTATTCAACATTTTTAATTCATTTTAGACAGCTGATATTTGAAGAATTTGATTGTTTATTTAGACAAAATTAAGTTTGCGTTTTCTTTCTTTGAAAAACTTCACTTTTAAACTGGTGCGCAAAGAATTAGGGCCACGGTTAAGTTACTTCAAATGCAATTTGTTTGAAAACTATATCATTGCATGTACTATAACACTGATTGCATTTTATAGAATGTGATATCAAAGTAATATTTAAAACTAGGTTAAAATCTGTCTTTTATAATATCAAGAGTTTTCAATAACAAAAAAAAATCACAGTAAAAGAAATTAAATATTCTTAAGAGAACTATAAACATAACATTCCCTTTCCAAGATGTGCGAAGGTACAATTTTCATAGCGCTTAATAAAAAAATTAAAAAATCGATCTAGAATCCTGAAACTTTACAATAGATTGAAAAAAATACTGAAATTTGAAACCGGAAACAATATAAACTATGATTTTAAATAAAATCAATTTTGAAATAGCATATACATTGAACATAATTCTGATAGAAAAATCGGGAAATCTAACCATGCCTTTGAGTTGGTTAGTATATTAGTAAAGAAGTTTTCAGTATTTAATAAAATTATTTAACGAATTTAATCAACAATTCATTTGTCCCTCAGTCATTTTATTGAATTTATGACAATCCTTTGAAGTTTGAAGTATGCCTTTGAAAACTGTAAAATTCCCAGTTCCCAGTTTTAAAGATTTTGGATGTGTGCAAACAAACTAAAATACAGAAATCACAGAAATCACCCACTCGTGGACAGCCAACTTTGCGGTATAGGAGCTAAATGTCCACGAGGGGAAAAAACCCATATCCCCCATCCCACGAAAGCCCCAGACACCGGAGCGGGCCCAGAGGCCTCAGCAGGATGGAAGACCCCTCTTTTTTGAAATTTCACTTAGGGTGTAGTACAATCTTCTCACAAGAGATACACAATGTTGCATAAGCTGGGCGAGCCCAAATTAAACAATGTTTTGAAACTTTGGATCTTTTATGTATGGATATTACAGATCATCAATCTGTTATTGTGAAAACTACTTGTGAGTAGAAATAATATGATTTATTTAAAGTTTAATAGAAATAGCTTAAAAGCTTGAAATCTTGAAGCCTGAAATTTAAGATTTGAAATTTAAAAAACTAATTCATCAAGGAGATTAGCATTATATCTTAAAAAGTCGTAGAAGTTTTGATAAATCTTAATAAATTCTTAATACAACTAAATAAGTAATCCATTTAGGATAAAACAGATAATTAAATCAATGCAAGAATTTGAAAATTTGAATAATATTTAAATTAGATATTAAACTTGCTGAATTTAATTATGTTCCTGAGTGATGACCTGTTAAACAAATTTGAGATATAGATCATTGATTATTATTAATTTTAGAGTTCTAAATTCGAAAGTCTTTGTATTTCACAGTTCATAAATTTTGTTTCACAATTTTGAATTATTATATTTTACAGATCTAAGGATTATATTTCATAGTTCGTAGGCATTATTTTACAATCCACTATAAATTTGAAGATTTAATTCACAGTTTGAGGATTTAGATCACAGTTTGAAGATTTAGTCATATATTTCACTATTTTGGATCAAAGATATTATATTTCTTTGTTCTTGGGCATTATTTTACTGAGCAAGGCACTACAGCTTTCTGTTTGAAGACATATTTTACAATTTGAAGACATATTTCACAGTTTGAAGATTTGAAAACATATTTCACAGTTTTTAGACATACTTCATTTTTTACAGTTTTAAAATTTAAAGATTTGACGATTTTGTCAAAGTTCAGAAATTTAGTCTTTTTGCAAATCAAGATATTACTTAACTATTTTCTGAATAATCTTGGAAAAACTAAAATACAGGAGAAAATCAAACAACAAAATCATGTCACACCTGGATGTTTTTGAAATGAGGTTGTCATAAAAAAAAAAACCCACTCGAAATGTCTTCGCTAATAAACCTTTCTGTTCTTTTTTCCAAAAACCAATATTTACCATGAATATTTTCTAGTGAACCACCATGTGTACGAAAGTACTTGAAGTTCAGAAATGACACTATGAATAGTGGTTGTCAGGTTTCTGACGTTAGTGAGCGTGGACTAATTAATCTTATTGTTAATTACTATTATTTTAATTAATTTATTGTATTTTACATGCAAATCACGTTCTACGTACTTAGGTTAGAAAAACATTTTTCTAATATGAAATGAGCTATTATACTCATATCTTATTGTATGAAAGGATCCATTGTGTAAACGATCTATCGAGTTTACACAAGTGTTACACTTTGTTTACAAGAATATGGTCACCGAAAAAATTAGATAAAGAATCAAAAGAAGTCCTATGATATCTCTACTGAAGGATTGAAGGAGGAAGCGAAGTGCAATGGGAGATAATTTGATTCGGTGATTTTACAGGGGAAGCTCCTAGTTTTTTGCGCTAGAGGTAGAAGCTGTGAGATAAAGTGTTTTGTAGTTTTGGCTGGAGTCTGGTGGAGAGAGGCTGGAGGTTTTAGTGGTGGATTTGCCTGTGGAAGTGTTCCTGAGAAAAGACTCCTGCGGGAAGAAACGTGTATGCGAAGGAGGATACCTGGTTTATTTAATCCCTTAAATACTCGATTTTTTATTTTGTTTCGAAAAAATTACATATAATACTCTAAAAGGTTTATTACACAGGAAAAATAATGAAAAAAATCAGAGACACATTTTTTATATAATACGTCAATCTTTTCTTCGGTTGCACATCTGTAATACAAGTAAAAACTACTGTTGTGTGGCTGTTTTACGCTAAAATAATGTAAATTAGTAAATACTTTAATAAGTATGTCTCCAAATATCTTATTTTATATAATTATTTGTTATATAATACTTAATTTTTAACCCTTTAATTCACATGATATAATACGTTCTAGAAATTACGTAGTTCAGAGTTTCTGACTTTACACCAGAAGGTTTCAATGGTTCATTTCACTTTATTTAAATACGGAATGTCTGTTTTTTAATTAAAGTGAGTATTGCTATTTTAATTTTCTGGTTTGAATTAGGTATATACGAATGAAAAAAAAAAATCTATTAAATTCAAAACAGTGTTGTTTGCATATATGCAAAGCTGCGCACTAAAAGGTTAAGTTAAGCCTTGTTCAGTTTCATAAATTGAAAAGGGAATAGCGCATAGTTGAATAATACTGCCATTACGTAAGCAGTATTTCAACGTATAATTTAGTGCTGGGCAGGATCTCCTATATCCGAGCCTATAACTGTAAATAATGTTTTTTTTTTATGTAAATAAAGTGTAAATGAATTATTCTTTAATTTTAACGGATTAGTTTAGTATTTAATTATTATTCTGCTCACGTTTCACATGGTGTCCGATATTACTCATATATCGGTGGTGGTAGTGTATCAACGAAAAATAATTTATTCAAAGTCTTTACGAGTGGTTGACTTGTGTTTGCGTAATCATCATCATCGTATTGACAACGGAAGAAGCGTAACAGAAATATTTAGCAAGGAATAGATGAAACAATCGGAAAAAATAGTTGATAAAAACTGCGTGTTGTATATGACAAATATAAATATATCATTTCTATCAATAGATCTAAGCACGAAAAGAATTGGCAAAAGAAATAATAATATTCAGTAATTATTATCTGCATAATCTTGAAAACTAAATCGTTTTGATGACCAGGTTTTATTAATATTCTTTACCTTATATCTGAACAAATTTCAAAACTTTATGAACAAATAAAGAAAACTCTTTCTTGAGTAAAAGATTTTTCTCTGTTTTCGCTAGTGTGATTAGTAATTGATTAGGAAACATATTTTACCTCATATGTAGACATTGGGACAAATATTAATGATATAAGATGTATAAAAAGTCACGAGAAAAACTGGAAGGCTATATAAAATGCATTTTACACAGCTGTGAATTCTTATATTCTCTAAAATGTTATTCGCAATGATACTTTCTGCACCAACCTAGTAACTAGATGTTATATATAAATTTAAGGTCTGTTAAGTCTTGAAATTAACTTCACATATAAAAATATTTACTAAAAGACGTATATTACACATAAAAGGTAAAACTTTCAAAACATTAAATAAAATTTTAAAAGTATATTACCGACAAGTTTCAAACATTCTGTGGCCAGCATCAGGGCCTTATTTCAATCCAAGAGAGACAAATATTTATTAATTCGTAAAAGTCAAAAGTAAACATACTGTGTTGAACACGTCACCATAACAGCGCCATCTGTACAGCTGCAGTCCAACCATCCAAAATAAGCAAAACCTGAAGAAACCAGATTATTAATGTCAAAAACTGCGTCAGGCCTCCTTAACTCTTAGTTAATATCTGTTTTAAAAAATTATCTCAAACCTATGTATACAGCTAGAAAATCATTCATTACAAACATTTCCAATTCTCAATTCGATTTCTATGAATTCTCTAATTATACTTTTTTTGCGGATAAGTGCACGGCCAAATATTTTTTGGATTTTCATAATCTATTGCTTTAATCTGATTTTTCGAACAAAATCTTGCAAGAGCTGTGGATTGTCCATAATAATTTATATCTGCTTTATGTTCTTTTAAAATTTTTTTAATTCTCTTTTTCTCATAACTATATACTTCCTCAGTGAGTGATAAAATATATTATAGGGTAAGGTACATTATTTTCGTCCCCTAGTCACTTTTAGGACCTTGGAAGTTTTAATTTTCAGTGAACACCTACCAAATTTGGATTTTATGTAGACAAACTACCCACGCACATAGAAACGTAGACAAATGTCATACAAAAAAATTTTAACAATGCGAAAAAATGTTTTTTCAAAAGCATCTATGTAGGGCAAATGAAAAAAGAAAAAGCTCTCAGTTTCGTCCCCCTCAAAAAATCCAATACGCCGAGGCTTAACTTATAACTAAATATATGATGAGTAAATTAATTGAGTGATGAATGAGTAATTAATTTAATTTACATTAAATTAAGGCACAAAGAAATGTGCTAATTATCAGTGGAAGAATAACATAATGAAACATTAGCCATCCACACATGAGGAATATATAAATTTTGTATTTTTTTTCCTTCCTGAGCAGATTTCACGTGACCAAGTGCAGCATTGAATGCACGGACCACATTGTTCTTGATGTTTAAAACCAGAAAAACGCTTCAAGCAGATAGGGCAATCTGCATCATTGCCACCAATTTTATCGCTTGTATTATCACCATAAGGAATGTCACCAGAAGATATTCTCAAAGTCATCAGAGTCACTGGATAGGTCCCGTTAGAACATTTTACATGGTTGATTCTCCCGCTTTCCCTTGAGAATGGTGGGTGGTATATATATATATATATATATATATCACCCACCAATAATCCACCAATAATATATATATCACCCACCAGTATATATATATATATATATATATACTTTTTTTTTTTTTTTTAACGATCTCATAAATATTCCCATTTGGTAGGAAAACTTTTATAACCGATGGTTTATTAATTTAATGAAGCTTTATGTATTAAACAATCGTTACAATAATCTTTTAAAATTTACGCAGATTAACTTTATCACAGATAAAATAAAAAAGATTGTTTTTAATGTGAATAACGTACAACCAGTTCAATAATATTTATAATATTACTATACAAGATATAAACATAAAATTACAGATAAGGGAAAATAAAAAAGAGATACTGGTATTACACATGATAAAATTTTATATTATTAACCCCCGGTATGCCATTTCTTTTTCCCACCTATTAATGTGTCATCTCTAAAAAATAACGTTACGTTGTATAAGCCAGCCGTAAAACAAACAGATGTATCATTGTACGGAAACATCTTTACTGCAATTTTTTGAACTTCTAAGCATCGCACATTTTCATTTTTTATACCATCGTATTGAAATAAAAAGTACTTTTAAATGCAATTTCTTTGAAAACTGCACCTCCATTTATTTCTGAGATATTAATTTCTTTGAGTTTTTAGCACCATTTGTTTAATTATGGCAACTGAAGTACTCCATTTCTGTAGAAAGTAAAGGGGAAGTAGTTTGAAAATAGCAATTATATCTTTTTGTTGCCATTTTCTCATAAAAACTGGGGGGAAAATGCAATTAAAATACATGCTATTTTGAAAAAAATGTTAAATGAATGATTTCTGATAAAACATAGAGCTATTATAAACTAAATTTAATTTTAAGTATATATATTAATATTACAAACAAATGAAGGCATATGAATCATGAGATAGCCGATTTTATTATTTTTTTTGTCAAGTTTCTTGAATGACGAAATCTCTTTTTTTTTTTTTTTTTTTTTTTTTTTGTGCATATTAATGCACAAGCTGTATATTTGGATTGTTATTTTTCAGTTGTGCCTGCAGACATTCATATACTCCACTCATATTTGCTGCACCATCAAAATAAGTGCCAATTATTTGTGAAGACAGAAGTTTAAATTTTTAAGTTCTTTTACTTCGAGATAGAGGGATGCCCCTGTTGTTTTGGTGTCATCAACCAATTTTAAAACCTAATGCTTCATCATGCTGTACACAATGAATACAAAGTGCCAACTGCTCCATTACCGATATATCTTGTGCGAAATCTACTTCAATACTGAATGAACCTGACTGTTTTACCTCATCGGCAATGTTTATTTGGATCTGAATGGAGAGATGAGCAATTAACTTATTTATAAATGACTTGGACGGGAATGTAATCAACGAACTTCTTCCATGACGTTTAGGATGTTCATTTTGCTATCCTTTCTGCTCTATTCTAGCTTTTTTCATACTTTCTGAAACTTTTTCGTGGCTCCTCTTGATAGCCTTTGCTACATAACAGTGCAAAATTCGATCATATTTATATAGCAGCATTACCAATTCTAAAAAATTGCCGTGTTTAACGTCTCTATTATTCAAATTTGTCGCCACATCCTCTCGTTTTTCTGTATAAGCTAATACATGCCTCCCAAGATCCTTGATCTGTAGATCATCCCTAGATACAGGGTGTCCTAAAAAGGACTGACTGATTTTAAAATTCAATAACTTGCACACGGTGACAGATATTTAAAAAATTTTTGCAGGAGGGTTATGCATAAGGTTAAAAATTTTTATTTTACAGTGATTTTTGATTTTAGTTCGAATTACAAACAATAGATGGCGCTGTAAACAATAGGCGCTAAATACAGGCTCGATTATTTGGCCTCTCTCTTCTTCCTTGCGGAAATAGGAGGTTAAAATGTATTGTGTGGGTTCCGAAGTACCAAAAATCGAGTCTGAATTTAGCGTCTATTGATCGCAGCCCCATCTATTGTTTGTAATTCGAACTAAAATCGAAAATCACTGTAAAAAAAAAAAACTTTTGACCTTATGCATAACCCTCCTGCAAGAATTTATTAAATATCTGTCACCGTTTGCAAGTTATTGAATTTTAAAATCAGTCAGTCTTTTAAGGACACTCGGTATGTAAACTAATCCTTGTTGCCACGCAAATGTCCGCAGGCAGACCCTTCCGACCCTTCACTGACCATATGTGCTTTTTAATTTAACCCATCTCTATCGGTACCATATGAGTAATTTCCACAGATCTTCCAAAGATTGCTGATGGGAAAGGGAAATGGAAAGGAGAAATTGGGACTTACTCGATCGAAAAAGAAAACCGCTCCAACGCTTCACGAAAAAAAAAAAAAAAAAAAGGAAATAAAATTTTAGTTTAATATTTTCTTTAAAGTTTTATTGAAAAAAAAATACTCAAAAATGTTTTTTTTTTTTTTTTTTTTTTTTTTTTTTTTTTGCCCACAACACCAGTTTGGCCCACACCGCGATCGCGGGGTAGCGGGGTGGGCCTGTCCGCCCCTGCAGGCTGACACGTGTAGATGAAATTCACATGCTTTCCTATACGTTGCTACTCAAAATTGTGGTTTAGGATCATATTTAGGAAATAGTGCTTTAAAAATACTTGATATATGGCACCCAATACTCTATTCTTAATGTGAATACTTAACAATTGACACAGTTGTTTCTTGCATTGGAGTATTTTGCACAACATTTGAGGATGTAAAATGTAATAAGCTCGTTACAAATGAGCATATTTAGAATTTGCCTTTTCTAAGTGTTTCTTATAATAATGTTTTGTGCAGTTATTCCATGTAATATAAAATTAAACGCTTAAAACATGAATTTAATATTGTAGAAATTATTAAATGTATATAGTGACAAAACACACTACCCGGGAAGAATTGCTGTGCACGTTTGTGCGAGTATTTGAGGGTTAAAATAAAGACGAAAATGATTTATGTATATTTTCTCAAATATCTAAAAAAATTTTTCATTAATATTTTTTGTAACGCATTCAGGGCATTTAGTATTATTGAATGCAAAAATTACACATGTCCAAAGCTTGTTAAAAGTGTTTCTTTTTAGGTGCGTTCGAAATTATATAAATACGTAGCACCTATAGTCGTCGTTCAGTCTGTCCGTCTGTCCGTCCGCATATAACAGAGCAAAAATTGCTCAACCGAATGGTCTAAAATTTTAAATATATAATTCTTGCAAAACTTTGTCGAATCATTTCAAATTTCATGAAAATCGGATGTATAGTTTAATTACAGGGACATTCAAAAATTTTCCGTTACATTACGGCCAATAGGGAAAAAATATTGCAAATGCATTTTAATGATGTTACGGCCTTCCGAATGATCTGAAATTTCAAATATATAATTGGTGCAGCCTTTTGTCGACTCATGTCAAATTTTATGAAAATCGGATGTATAGTTTACTTACAGGGGTAGTCATTTTTTTTCTTAACATTACGGCCAATGGAAAAAAAATATTGCTAGTGCATTTTAATAACGTTACAACATTCCGAATGGTCTGAAATTTTAAATACATAATTATTGTAATATTTTGTCGACACATTTCAAATTTTATGAAAATCAGATGTATAGTTTAATTACAGGGACAGTCAAAAGTTTTCCGTTACATTATGGCCAATGGGAAAAAATACTCCCAGTGCATTTTAATGATGTTACAGCCTTTCGAACAGAATGAAATTGATATGCACTTTTGAAGTGCACTAAAATACATATTCAGTGCAACATGCGGTGCAAAAAATTATTATAAAACTAGTTATAGTACGAATGCACCTCATTTGCCAAGTTTGCTGAGCAATTTCCAACTTGTTATTATTTTTAGAAATTGACGAAAATATTTAGAGATTTATATTTAAAGATAATTTAAAGATAGTGGCCCTAAAACAGTACTTATAATGTCTAGTATGTGTATGCAGCAAAGTAGTACATCTAGTTTGCTAAAAGCATTTTCCTTTGAAATGCTTTTGTAAATCACTGATTCAGACGCGAAGTATCGTTTGAAATTACTGAGGAACAAGTTAATGATATTTCCTAATTTACATTTAAGAAAATTATTTGAATTGTGGTTTATCGTAATTATTAGTAAAGTAAGCTGCAATATTCTTCTGAACAGAAACTGACATTTTTTCTTCATAAATTCTGTATCAAAACAAGACCATCTATATAATAATAGCCTATGTCATGTGACTGTCATCAAGTTCCGGGCTGACCGCTTCGCTTTTTATGTACCAGGTAACCATTTTTTACATTTTTTATTTTTCGCGTGGTATATTAAAACAATGCTTTGATATTGAAATTAAAAGTCATGGTTTTTGGTATTATTTATTATTTTTCTTTTCTTTTTCTTAAAAAAGGGAAAGAAAAAGTGAAATTCGTGAACTTCAAATTAAAATTATGTATTTCAAATAAAATGAGTGAAATTATTATATTTTAGATGGATTTAATGAAATATGAAAAAATGCGATTGGAAAGACAATGATTGATGATTTATCACTTTCGCCTGGCTAGCATAAAAAGGTACTACTTAATTATACCGTCGACCAATTTCGCCAAATTATATAAATCGCCAAACCACTCGCCAAATTACACAAATTGACATAATTTTTATTTTAAGTTGCGAAAGAACAAATAAATTAGTATAACATTAATAAAAATACAAATAAAACATCGAAATAAAAATAACTTGATGACGTAAACACGTGTAACTTGCTTAAAAACAAGCGAATATGACATTTACGATCAACCATTATTAATATTTAAACTTATAGTTTGGCGATATAACGGGGTCGATGGGATAACCAAGTAGTACCCATAAAAATACGGAGTTCTTGATTTCTCTACTAGAAACTTCCAATTTGACGAAGTATTGAGAAAGCAAATTAAATTTTGGATAAAAGTAACATGGTTCAATGCTTAGCCCACGTCTAACGGAGACCAAACTGATCGCCAAGGGAGGCTAGTAATTATATTTATGTCGTAGGCTAAGTGAGAAATCCGGCTCTTTGCAAACAGCCTAGGCTCTTTGCAAAGAGCCGGGCTAATTGGAGAATCCATCTCCCTTTTTCTAATTAACCTGATATTTTATCAGGCTTATTGCAAAGAGCCTAGAAAGCGTTACGCTAATTGAAAAAAAATGAACACTGATTATCCGATCAGGGTGATATTTTTAGCTCACAGGCTATCAAAGCCTGAGAGCTTATGTACCCGCCGATTCTGTATGTACGTGTGTACATACGTATGTACTTACCGCGATAACTCTTGATAGAAAAATTCGATTTGCTTCAATTTTTTTTTCTATGTTCATTCTGATGAGGTGCTTCCCTCATTAGTTTTTGGGATTCATTGGTTAAGGATAAAGGGGGAAAAGGGGGGCTAGTCCCCCCCCCTTAATTTATATAAAAGGGTTTTTCATGCAGAAATATTCGATTTGCTCAAAATTTGGTATACCGGTTTATTGTGTTAAGGAGCTTCCCTGATTAGATTTGGAAGCTCATTATTTAAGTATAAAGGGAGGAAAGGGGGGTTATCCCCCGCACTTTAGATAAATGGGTTTTTCATGCAGAAATATGCGATTTGCTATACATTTGGTATACCGGTTAATTATGTTAATCAGCTTCCCTGATTACATTTGGAAGATCATTATTATGTATAAAGGGGAGAAAGGAGGGCAATTGCCTCTCCCCTTAATTTAGACAAATGCGTTTTTCATGTAGAATTATTCGATTAGCTCAAATTTGGTATACTGATTTATTATGTTAAGGAGATGGCTTGATTAGATTTGGAGGTTCATTAGTTAAGTATAAAGGGAGGAAAGGGGGGGGGTGTAGCCCACCCCCTTAATTTAGGTAAATGCGATTTTAATGCAAATTTATTCGATTTGCTACAAATTTGGTATACTGGTTTATTATGTTAAGGAGCTTCCGTGATTAGATTTGGAGGTTCATTAGTTAAGTATAAGGGGAGGAAAGGGGGGTTACCCCCTTAATTTAGATAAATGGGTTTTTTATGCATAGTTTTTCGATTTGCTCCAAATTTCGTGTACCGGTTTATTATGTTAAGGAGCTTCCCTGATTAGATTTGGAGGTTCATTAGTTAAGTATAAAGGGAGGAAAGGGGTGCAAGCCCCGCCCCCCCTTAATTTAGATAAATGGGTTTTTCATGCAGAGTTATTCGATTTGCTCCAAATTTCGTATACCGGTTTATTATGTTATAGAGCTGTCTTGGTTAGATTTGGAGGTTTATTGGCTAAGTATAAAGGAGGGACAGGGGCTAGTGTCCCCTTAATTTAGATAAATGGGTTTTTCATACAGAATTATTCCATTTGATTCAAATTTGATATACCAGTTTATTACGATATGGCTTCCTTCATTTGATTTGGAGGTTCATTGGTTAAGTATAAAAGAGGGGAAAGGAGGCAATTGCACATCCCCTTAATTTAGACAAATGTGTTTTCATGCAGAATTATCTAATTTTTTTTCTAGGTTCATTCTAATAAGGAGCTTTTCTGATTAGATTTGAAAGTTCATTGGTTCAGCATAAAGTGAGAAATGGGGGAGCTAATACTCCCCCTTAATTTAGTGAAATGGTTTTTTCATGCAGAATCATCTGATTTGCTTCAAATTTGGTATACCAGTTTATTATGTTAAGTAGCTTCCCTGATTAGATTTGGAGGTTCTTTGGTTAAGTAGAAAGGGGGGCAACGGGGACTAATTCCTTCATTTATTTTTCGAGGGGCATTATTCTTTGAAATAAGAGTATAATATACAATTAGTGTGATAGCCTGTGAGCTCAATGCCATCAGTTTAACTGGGCAATTTTCTTTTTATTAGGCTTATTAACGCATAACCCAACTCAAACCCGAAAAATAAATTACAACAGACCGTACCCCGATCCGAGCAAGACAAAATAATTTCAGTCAACATGCAACCCGACCCGAACCTGAGAGTTCCATTTGAAACACCCGAAATCCCGAACCAAATCTGATAACCAACAAAAACATTCCAAAGATCCAAAACCGGATGAGAACAAGACAAATTAGTTTCCGTGGACACGCATCGCTACCAGAACCGAAAAGTTCCATTCGAAGTCAACCTGAAACCCGTCCCGAACCAAATCTTAATCGACAAAAATATTCCAAAGAACTATAACCTGATGCAAGCCAGACAAAATAATCTCCGTCCACCGGCAACCCGATCCGAACCTGAAAGTTCTAACTGAACTCAATCCGAAACCTGGTTGTGGTCGGTTTTCGGGTTGACTTCAAATGGAACCTTGAAGTTCGGATCCGGTTGAAAAAAAAATAAACTAAATTAGATAATTCTGTATGAAAACCCATTTATCTAAATTAAGGGGAGGGACAATTGCCCCCCTTTCCCCCTTTTATACTTAAATAATGAGCTTCCAAATCTAACCAGGGAAGCTCCTTAACACAATAAACCGGTATACCAAATTTGGAGCAAATTGAATATTTCTGCATGAAAAACCCATTTATATAAATTAAATGGGGGGGGGACTAGCCCACCTTTTCCTCCTTTATCTTAACCAATGAACCCCAAAAAATAATGAGGGAAGCATCTTATCAGAATGAACCTAGAAAAAAAATTGAAGCAAATCGGATTTTTCTATCAAGAGTTATCGCGTTACGTACACACGTACATACAGAATCGGCGGACACATAAGCACTCAGGCTTTGATAGCCTGTGAGCTAAAAATATCACCCTGATCGTATAATAAGTGGTCATTTTACAATTAGCCTAACGCTTTCTAGGCTCTTTGCAATAAGCCTGAAAAATTTCAGGCTAATTGGAAAAAGGGAGATGGATTCTCCAATTAGCCTGGCACTTTGGAAAGAGCCTAGGCTGTTTGCAAAGAGCCAGATTTCTCCATTACCCTACGACCTATATATAAAATAAATAAATAAACAAATAAACAAAAGAAATATGTGTCAAAATCACAAAATACGAAAATTGCAGTCCGCACAATTAAATTTCTATTTAATGTTATATAATGCAATTTTCTTTTTTACATTCTAATAAAAAATATTCTTAGACGTATTTTCAAGACATATTATATTCATAATAACACAAAAATAAAGCAATTAAAAGAATTAATTTTTCAGATTGTCATTTTGACACTGTGCAAAGTAAAAGATTTTCTGCTATCATGTACAAATATCTTTTTCAAGTTATTTTAAATTTCTAATTAATAATTATACCTTATATAACACATATGTGGAAGGTAACAAGTTCTGTATTTTGGAAATAATTTTCCATAATTAAGTATGATTGTCACTTAAAATGAATGTCATTGTCCTGGCCTACGCATTTTAGTTCTTTATGATGCATAAAGATGGTATTGCAGAGTAATTCTTGTTCTTGACATTGTTCAAGGTCAGAAGTAGTAAAATCATTGCTACCAGTAAGATCTTTTAGATTTTTCTTTGAAAATAATGTGTTTGGAGGCGTTGTAAAAATTAATAGACTTCTATTACGTCATTTTCCTGGCTTCTATAAAATACAAATAAAACAGAACATTACACTGAATTTGAGGTACTATAGAGAAAACATGTTCTTTTAAACAAAATTAAAATGTTAGAACTAAAAATAAAAAAAACGTTTTAGAATGAAATTGCCATTATCTTGGCGGTCATTAACCTGGCATATATATGCCAAGAAAATGACATATCTATTTTGTAAAGGACAAACATATTTGTGCGTAACGGATATGTCATTTTGCGAATGGTAACACTTTGAAATTTGAAATAAAATTTTGGTTTTGCAATTTTCTCTACTGCAAATTTTTAAACATCTAAGCATCGCACATTTTAAAATTTTACACCGTCGTATAAGGAAAAACACGCTCTTTTAAATGCAATCTGTTTGAAAGCTCTATCTCAATTTGTTTTTGAGATATTAATTTATTTTGTAGTTTTTAATAACATTTTTCTTATCTTGGCAACAAAAGGACCCCATTTCTATTGGAAGTAAACTGAAAATAGTTGAAAATAGGAGATACTGTATCTTTTTGTTGCCATTTTCTCATAAAACCAGAAAAAAAATTGAAATTAAAATATAGTCTATGTCAAGAATATTGTCTGTTATTCCGTGATAATGACGTCATATGCATATTTTTCTATAGACGAAGTTTGAGACTGTATTGTAAAAGTGGATTGCTTTAGCTGATGCAAATGACGTCATTTTATAAAAAAGCGTGTATTTTAATTCTTAAACCTGAATTATGTTTTGTAGAAGTGTGTCATTTTCACAGCCCAGCTGCTTTGAAATTCTTCACGGTTGAAATGCTTCTGTTTTGATAATAATGTAATCGAAATCACACACTGATAGAACGCAATGTTTTACAAAAATTTACAGTGTCTTTATAAAAGAGAGATGACATGCAGATAATAGCGATTTATGTTACAGATATTGATTATTCTCACTTGGATGGATTTGCTTCGCCGAGTTAGACAAGCAAATTCGGGGTTTAAAATACTATCACATTCCTGAAGTTTTTGTCCAAAATTATCTCAAATAATAAAATGCTATTCTTTAGGACAATCTAATATAATTTTAACAAAATAACATAATTTGCTTAATTTAATTTTGCCTAATTTTATATAAGCTATATATTTACAACACAAGTTTGTTTTTTAGTCATGTGCCCTAATCTTTCTGCTGAACCAATTTTACTAATGTTTTTTTAGAACTAAAAGCTCTTCATTTGTAGATGTGATCGCACTATCTGTTTTTTTTAAATATCCCCAATTTTATATTTTAATTTTAAAAGCATTTTATGAAATTTCTTCAAAATGATGAAAAATTATAGCTTTCATTATTGCAGACAATGGAGAAAAGTAGCAGAGGCTCATTCCATCATTCTATTCAGTTAATGCAGTGCGATGGCGACGCCGCAACAAAAGGCTCAGTGTGTTATCTGGATTATAGAAACTGGATGTGTTACCATTGTATAATGGAACTTTCGGCGCGATTATGGTGGTCATGCGCCTAAAGACAAAACCATTTGCCTGTGGAAGAAACGAGAATTGGATCTGACTCCATTAGGCTTCTTTCCTTAGGACATGTCATGAATGTTATTTACGCTTAGAAAATTCAAGATTTAAACCATCTCGGGCAAAGGAGAATCAATTGTGTGGCAATCATCACTCCAGACTATGTATTTATATAATTAAAAACGCATTTATAAATCAAATTTCTCGTAATTATTGGCATATGATTCATAATTAATTATAATTAGTCTAATGTCAGACGGACGTCTTTTTGCACGCTTTTTTCCTTGCATATTATCCCTACACAATGCCGCTAGCATTGTGTAGGGATAATATGTAAGGAAAAAAGCGTGCAGAAATATGTTCGTCAGACACTAATCTTAGGGGCATCAACTGAAACAGTAATTATTCTGTTCAATAATCTGACAGTACTAACTTTTTTATTTCTGTGAGGTCTTATAATACATTTCTTTTTTTTTTTTTTTGAAATATTACGAATAAATAAATAATTTTAAAAAAAATCCATGAAAATATGTAAAACAATATTGAATCAGGTCAGATTTTTATGATTTTTGCAAAAGGTTCAATTTTTTTCAGAAACCTATTTATTAAATACAATGATAATTACATTAATAAGTAACACAAAAGATTGCTACACTTCATAATTTTTGTGATACAGTTAATTATATTAACAGCTGGGAAGAATGAAAACTAGTAATTAAGTATGTTGACTGAAAGACCACTTTTTTATTGAAACGTCCATTGTAATTACAAAATATTTTACAGGACAAAAGCTGCTTCGAATAAACTGTTGTGCATTATATGTAATTAACTTTTACTCAAGAAGCATACAAATCCCTAAAAGATTAATATTTTTAAAAATTAAGTATTTTATTTAGCGAATGTCAGAAAATTAGTTTTCACGTTACCCTTAATTAATAAGAATACTCAAATAAATATAAACTTTTTGGAAGTTAAAACTTTATAACTAACTTCAAAACATTTGAAGTTAAAACTTTATAACTTTTTTTAAAAAACTGGTTTCACCAAGTTGAAAAATCAAAAATATAAAATTTAAATGCATATTTATATGAATTCATTTAAAATAACAAGCTTAAATATAGAGATTTAAAAAAAATCAGGTCTATTAAGCTGAAAGAAAATATTATTAACTTTATATTTTAATATGGTAAGATTCGTCAATTGCATTTATAAACAAGTGGGTAAGTGTGATCACAGATCGCACAGAGGGTTTCTTTTAATATTCCTTTCAAAACACTTTATCTTTTTGAAAAATCTATTACTTCCACATTTCGCAACCAGGGGGCGCACTCGATTCTAAACAAACATATATCCGAACGAAATCCCGTTTTACATACTATCCGCAGATATATTAGTGGAGGGGATTGGGCCCATAGCACCTGAGATCAGTAGGCGCACCTGGCGGTAAAAAATGGAACTAAAATATGTAAGGCTATAGTGCACAATATGAAAGAAGGGGCAAAGGGGTGTCGGCAAAAGTTGGAAAATTTCTCCCCTGGTTAAAAGGGCGGATGTTAGACAAATTACTTAAAATACACAAGCTAGAGCCCGGAGAGGTAAATAATATAAGACTTTTTGAAGATTTTATGATTTGTCGTGTGGTCTGAGGTATTCAGCTATACGTATGCAAAATTTCATGTCTCCAACTTAATTAGGGGCTCTCTTAGAAAGAATTGCTTCAAATACATATGTGGTAGCTCAAAGGGTTAAACGTAAGACATTTTCAAGATTTTATGATTTCTCGCTTGGCCTCAGGTGTTCTGCTATAAGTATGCAAAATTTAAAATCTCCAATTTAATTAGGGGCTCAGTTAGAACGAATTGCTTAAAATACACGAGCTGTAGTTGAAAGGGACACATAACATAATACTTTGAAACATAAATTTTTTCAAAATTTATTATTTGACGTGTAATCTGGTATGTTGAGCTATAAGTATGCAAAATTTCACGCCTCCAACCTAAATAGGGGCTCACTTAGAAAGAATTGTTTAAAATACACATGTGGGAGCCCAAAGGTTTAAACATACGACATTTTCAAAATTTTATGATTTGTCGTTTGATGTGAGGTGTTCAGCTATAAGAATGCAAAATTTCACGCTTCCAACTTAATTAGAGGCTCACTTAGAAATAATTGTTTAAAATACACATGCAGGAGCCCAAAGGGTTAAATGTACGACTTTTTCAAAATTTTATCATTTGTCGTATGATGTGTGGTGTTCAGCTATAAGTATGCAGAATTTCACGCCTCCAAACTAATTAGGAGCTCACCTTAGAAAGAATTGTTTAAAATGCACATGCGGGACCCCAAGGGGTTAAATGTACGACTTTTTCAAACTTTTATCACTTGTTGTTTGATGTGAGGTGTCCAGCTATAAGTATTCTAAATTTCACGCCTCCAACATAATTAGGAGCTCACTTAGAAAGAATTGTTTAAAATACACATGTGGGAGACCAAAGGGTTAAATGTACGACTTTTTCAAAATTTTATGATTTGTCGTATGATGTGAGGTGTTCAGCTACAAGTACCAAAAATTTCATGTCTCCAACATAATTAGGGGCTCACTTAGAAAGAATTGTTTAAAATACACATGTGGGAGTCCAAAGGGTTAAATGTACGACTTTTACAAAATTTTATGATTTATAGTATGATGTGAGGTGTTCAGCTATAAGTACCGAAAATTTCATGTCTCCAACTTAATTAGGGGCTCACTTATAAAGAATTGTTTAAAATACACATGTGGGAGCCCAAATGGGTTAAATGTACGACTTTTTCCAAAATTTTATCACTTGTTGTTTGATGTGAGGTGTCCAGCTATAAGTACCCGAAATTTCATGTCTCCAACATAATTAGGGGCTCACTTAGAAAGAATTGTTTAAAATACACATGTGGGAGTTACCGACATTTATTCTTCTGCGAGTTAAACCGATTAATTAAATAATAATTAATATTTCAGATTGTAATTAAGATAGGACTTAGAAATAGATATCAATAAAATCAGCGAGAAATTTGACTTCGGGATGCCATAAAATTTAATCAAAAAATTTAATATTTAAAAAGTTAAAATTCCGTATTAAAATATGCTATTAAGAAAAACCGCAGCGCCGTCATGTCTACCTGCTTTGAAATCTTTTGAATTGAAATCTTTTTTCTTTGTCTTTCCAATTAAAGAAAATAAATTTTTATCGATTGATTTTTAGTGGATATTTTAACTTATACACATCGCAGAAATGTGAACTTTATACCAAATGAAAGTAGATTTTTTTCTGCGTCTGTCTCTTCCATTTACAAATTTCTGAGACCAATATTTGCTGATATGCGATTTCGATTTATAATGCCCACTTCATTTTTCGGCTTAATTTTCTCCGTGGTAACCATGCATTGGCTGATTTTACTGGCAACCCTTAGGAGAAACACGGATGATTTGGAGAAAGATCATTTGAATCTGCGTTAAAAAGGTGGATTGGTTAATTTTATAAGTTAATTAGCCCGTAATTCAGTTAATTTCTAACTTTTTCAAAATTTTATGATTTGTTGTTCAATGTGAGGTGTTCAGCTATAAGTGCCCAAAATTTCAAATCTCTAACATGTATAGTTTCTGAGAACGGGCTCTGTGACGGACAGACGGACAGACAGACAGACAAAGGAGTGAGACGAATAGGGTTTCGTCAGATGAACGAAACCCTAAAAACAATATTTTATGCTTGTTTAGATGTCTTCAGTGCACTGGTACTAATTATGTGACCCATGATCAATTTAATTTTATATGCCCCCGCAAGTTACTCACATAATAATAAAAAAAAAAAAAAATCGTCAAAAAATTTCTTTTAAAAAATCTCACAATTGTTTTAAAATTAATGTATGATAAAAATAAACATAAGATTTCTGTATTTTCCCTTTTAATTACTCTAATACCCTAGTAGAGTATTGCAAATCTGATCACCAGCGTTTCATCTAGCTTTCTGGATTCCCCCTATTGCTATTTGACCTTATATATCATGTGGTTAATATTAAATTGTTAATTTTGCTTAAGACTAATATTTGCCTTTTAATAATCAGTATACAAGAGTATTTCATTATATTATGTACTTCCATGACGTCGAAAACGGAAGTTCGGCCTTCTAGTTGACATTTTGAAAATTTAGTGGGTGTAATTTCATTAATAATCAAATTTAGCAGGTGGTGATTTGATACATTTTTTTTGGTGAGTCAATGGATTTTAGAATGTCCAAGGAGAAACACTTTAATGTAAAAATACAGTTTTGTCTAGGGCAAGATCTGCGAAAAATTGAATTCTGTCTACGGCTAAAGTTCTGGTAAATCCATAGAACTGCAGAAAACCCTTGCTAAGACGAAATACTGAATGACAGCAATTTCTCTCTGTCCGATCTATTCTGCATTACAGAAAGTTTACTGTATTCTTATCCTCAGTGAAGTACTAAATTTACAAATAAGTTTCAATGTATGTGTTCGTTCGATCTTTTCTCTGATAAAATCTAACAAATTGAATATGGGCTTATTACAAAATGTAAGCATAAATCAAACACTTTGTGTGGATTTCAATACATAAGTTCAATCATTTACGTACAAGCATGACACAAAACATCACATACGATCGTTTCGAGGATTTCTGGATCCCCTTCCTCAGTGCGAGAAAAAATAGGATTAAAATGAGTTCGAAGAACCCCTCGGTTATAGCCCCGAGTACTGGCTAATAGACTGATTCAAAAGGCGAAATCAAAAGTTTATTTATCTTAAAGAAATGACGTAATTGAGCTGAACTAACTGGTAAAAAGAGTCACTGCGCAGTATTCATCCACACTAGCGAGAGAAAAGGGGCCTTGGTCATATCATTCACTAAGAGAGCAGTATGTTTATGAACATAGTCAGCTTCGAAAAAGTCTAGGTCCAAAACTGAATTACATTTTTGAATAATTTTAACATCTTGATAATTAAACTGGTGGTTGGAATTGCAGCAACGCTTACCTATTGACTATTTCTCACATTCCTACCTTCTAACGTAATTCTGCTGTTCTTTCAGCCTAATTCGACAAGCACTTTTTTTCTGCTGAATATAAAAGAGGCCGCCCTAACAACAACAACAAAAAAAAGTCTCAGCTATTATGGTCATCAATTGGATCTTCGGGAATCCTCGAAACGATCGTGAGTGATTTTTTGTGTCATGATTGTACGTATTTGTATGTTAAATCGTTGTTAAAATTTTAGCTTATGTTTATTACAAAATGGTTAATATTTGTTAAAAAAAATAGAATAATAAAAAAAGGAAAAATATTTGCTTAACTGTCCTTTTTACATATTCACAATCATAGAAATTATCTCTTAAGCCTTATTATTCTATTGGATAAAAATATTAATTTTCTTTTCAAATATTCACTTCAAATTGTTCAGTATTATATTTTTTAGAATAATTGAAGAGCTAAGTGGATGAACATGTTAAGTAGCAAAATTTACATTTGATGGAATTTGAAGTGAAAGTTTTTGCTGTAAATTTTAATGATTTATTTTCTGTTTGATACCATGTATTTAAAATATTAACAGGTATGGTACTAAGCTCCCTCACAAAAACTTATTCATATTTAATTTTCAAATATTAAAAATTATTAATATTATTGACATTATTAAATATTAAAATATTAAATATTAATGAATAATGTGTTAAATCTTCAAGACTAAATAGAATCTTAGTATTTTAGCTTCACCCTGTGATAGGATACCTCATAACGCTTTCATCCAAAAGGTAAAAAAAAAAATGTTTAGAAAATGTAGCATAACATGTTCATCCACTCAGCTCTTCAATTGTTTCTTTGCTAAACAACGAAGGTAGGAGATTTACCATCAAAAATGAAATAAATATTTGTAGTATTTAAAATATTATACGTTTCAATGCATTTAACGAATAAGGTAATAGCAAACGTTGATGATTACTAATCATTGTATTAAATATATCTCAAATTTAGTAATTTTCTGGATGAAAAGTATACATATTTCTGAATTAAAATGCACTTATTAACCAGTGTTGGATATTTTCTTCGCTATTTCATATCATTCCGTTTTCTAGATTCGAATTTTAACTGAACGAGCTCTCAAAATATTTCATTTATTATGATAAGACATCAAAAGTCAATTATTATTATTACATTTATCTTCAAACACTAAATTTTACTATGTTAGGATAACAAAGGAAAAGCCGGTTATCAATTTATAGCTTTAAAGATTTATCTTATATTAATTTTCAAAGTAATACATAATTAGTTTTAGAAAAAAAATATCTTTCCATTATCTCTTGTACTTTCGACGATCCTCTAACGATTTATATCATACGCGAAATTTTTATTTATTGTACCCAACTTTTATCTTTCCATTCTTAAAAAAAAAAAAAAATCAGCATAATGCTATCAAAAGTTTATCCTTCCTCGATCATTACGAATAATGGAAAGTGTTTATAAACCGCATATATAATTTTTAGTTAACAAATAATTTATTATTTCGAGAAATGAATTCAGATAAAAAATGAATTATTGTTTAGACAATATTTATTCGTAAATTTCTGAAAGGTAATTTGATAAATTTTAAATTAGAAATACTGTATGTGGAACTGGAAAACAAAACGAAAATCAAATAGCGAAATATTAAATCTTCAATTATGATTTACAATTAATGAGAATGTATAATGGATTTTTGTTTAAATGCGTTGACTACTCATTTTAAAATTATTTTTTTACATTCCTTCTAAATATAATACACTTGAAATTAAATACATAAAGTAAAATTACTATCAATATTTAAATAACAAAAACGAATTATTGAAATTCGATTTTAAGACTTCAAGTTTAACTTTAGAGTTTTTAGTACCTTTCCAAACACATTATAGTTTTTGATAATTGTCTCAATTTGCACTCTCAGCAGCTTAAATAAGAAAAAAAATGATTATACCTCCTGAGTTCAATATTTTAAAAGTAATTGAATTTATATTTGTTTATAAAATTTAATTTGACATAATCTTTAAAAAAATCTCCACCAAAATCTTGTAAATGTTAATAAAAACAAACAAAACAAAGTATATTTATTAATATTATTATTACTTTTTAATGGAAAAAAAACTTCTGGACATTATATCATTTATCTTCAGAAAATTGTCTCATGTCGCGTTTCCAAAAGCGAAAAAGAAAAAGTTAAAATATGAAAACATAAAATTAAATTCTATATAGAAATGATATATGCTAAAATTCCCTAAATTTTTCAAATTGCTATTTTACTTTTAATACAGAATCGATTGGGAAGACAGTCTTTTGATAGTTTTATTTCACATGGAGGCTGAGCGAGTCGAGAAGGCCCAATGATCTAAAACAAAAGAAAATAAATGAAAACGTTAGTTTCAAAACTCACCTTTTTTTATAAAAAAAAGGAGTGTCCTATTCATTTATTCCGTTAACAAACTTCACCGAATAAACTACAATCTGCAAAAAATTAATTTTATAGAGTATTTCTGGCAGTGCAAAGTCTTGGTTTGATTTCAAAATTTCGACTTACATTCTAGGATATCTGGAATAAAACTTTGTCTACCAAAATTGGCCTGGATTTTACCTGGATCAGCCAAGGTTTGAAACTCACGTAGAAAAAAAAATGGTATAAATGGATTAAAAAGTTAAAATTTCAACAAGAAAATGTATAGAAAAACAGTCCTTATTGGAAGTGGTCATTTTTCAAAAGCAGCCGAGTATCGAAGAAAAAAATATATAGCAGCGTATTAGTGGTATTATATTTTATGTATTTTTTTTTTTTGTAACCTCGGCTGCTTCCGAAATATGAACCAGTGCCAATGAGGCCGGAGCCTGTTTTTTTTTTTTTTTTTTTTTTTTTTTTTTCTATATTTTCTTATCATAATATTAAAATATTTATTTTCTTAAAAGACGTTATAAAAACACATTAAAAGTAAATTAAAAACTCTTTATTTTAATTTAATTTACTTTTAATGTGTTTTTATAACGTCTTTTAAGCAAATAAATATTTTAATATTACGATATGATTAGAAGTGGACGTAATTTTGACATCGCACTTATTTACTTCTATATTTTCTTGTTGAAATTTTAACTTTTTTTATACAGTTACATCGTTTTTTTTTCTTGTTCTGTGACGGAGTGTGCTGGTTCAGGTTAAATATATTATTTTGCTGTATATTATTGAATTTGTGTGTTTTACTGCAGCAGTTTGCCGCATTTCACACAAATGATTTTTTTTTTTTTTATTACAGTTATTGTTTATATATATATATAGAGAGAGAGAGATAGATAGATAGATAGATAGATAGAGAGGGAGAGAGATAACAACTGTAGTACCACATATAATTATTGTAAAACAGTTAAATTTTATATTTGAGAAAACAAAGGTAACAAAATTTTAAATTTCAAAATTTACTTCTTAGTGAATTCTTTAAGAAAAAAGAAACTTGTAATTCTTTTTTGGTTATGAAAACTGAATTTACCATCTAACATTCTATTGTTTGTATTAATGTAATGGCAGTTCATATACATTCGTTCCCCATTCAGAATATATAATGAAAGTTTTACCTTTTTTTTTTATATTGCTAAGAAATGTGTGTAAAAACTCCTGAGATTTTAGTAATGTTATGAACATTTTTTAGTGAAACCTTTGAGCTGATTACCATCAAGTTTTGACGAACACCGTCTAGTGAGTTTGGTTGCAAATGAATGCTAACTTGCATCCATGTAAATCATTTTTATATAAAAATTAAATTTGATTGATATTTAGAGTGAACACGCACTTAATCTCTTCAGTTCCAAAGCTAAAATAGTAACACAAAGGCTTATTCTTTTGTTTTTTCTAAACAGTATGACATCGTAAATGACAGAAAAAATATATTTTATGAAATTGATCCTTTAGGCGTTTAGTAATTTTGGCTCAAAAATATGGATCTTATACTACAAATCCCTTAAAACCATCAATTTAATAACCATTAAATTAAATTAACACAATCAGAAATTTAAGAGCTTTAAACAAGTAAATAATCTACAAATCCTCAACATTTTTTATCGAAAAAGATTCAAGTTAAATACTTATGAAAATTTCTCACTTTCTTGGTCACACTATCTTTCGGGCATTTTTAGGCATTTTGCAAACTCAGATGAAAATAACTTTTATTTTAATTGGGAATAGGCTTAGATGCTGCCATTTATTCGTTCGCTTTGAGCGCAAAAACATTCAGCTTATGAAGTGATGTGAAAATGTAAAAAAAAAAAAAAAGAAAAAAAAAAAAGACGCATTTTACTTTTTATAAGGAAAAGATCAGAGCTCCCGTTCTGGATTAATACGGGTTGAGTTCCCTTAGAAAGACCCTCACGAAGGGCACTCCCCCCTATAGGGCCTATATCCCTCGTGTTGATAATTGGCCGTTATAAACACAATCAACCAACCAACCCCATTCGGGAACCCAGGGACCGAAGAGGTTAAACATATGACTGTTTCTTGCAATAAGCAGTCTTCGGAGAATAAAAAATGAACTAATTACTATAAATATTGCTTAGGTTTTATATAAAAAAATACAGGTTGATTCAAAAGATGCCGAGATAATTCAAGATTACGTGGATTTAACATTTGCCATGTACATTTCTTAAATCATAAGTAAATCACAGTTGAAAATGGAATGAATTTAAACGTACATGGTGAACAAATAATTCAAATCACCTACTTTATCATATACCGAATCATAAAATTAACGTTATTCTTTTAAGGAACATCAATACGATACTGATTAATAAGTAGTAATAAAATTTAATGGCGAATTATTTTTTAAAAGAATAACAGAAATAAAAAACAAATATCTTCAATATACAACATTTCAAAACAATACTTCAGATAAGCCTCAAGGATGTGTTTTTAGGAACTTAGCAAAGGTTTTATTAGTTGCTTTTAAGTAATTTTAAAACTGTTGCATAATATGAGAACATTTAGAGCGAATTAATTTTACTTTTTTTGTCTTTTTTTATTTATAAAATTCATATCGTGAACAAAAAAACAGTAACACTAGTATTAAGAAACAATATAAAAGGTATCATGAATGATACCTATCTTTTTGCACGAGTTGCCATAAATATACGAAAAATATTTTGTGCAAGAGTTTTGTAAAACGAATAGGCTGAGCATTTTGATTTTTTATTCGAAGGATTTGTGAATTTTCTGAAGTTATAATAACATTTCTAAGAGACGTTACATGATGTCTAAAAATAATTTCAAAATTGCTAAGTGACATTTTTTAATAAAGCATGCAAATCTCCATAAATATGTGTATATATAATATATATAATATAATGAATGTATGCATAAAATTATAAAATTTCTTAGATATGTATTGTATTAGTATTATACGAAATTTTTTCGAGAATGGCATCGTCAGCATAAATTTTTTGAAGATATTACATGAAATACTTTCTTAAAAAAATCAATGGTGTTCTAAGATTCAACCAGTAAATCAATCGAATAATCTTTAATATATTTCGAAAAAAGATACATTTATGCTTCTATTTTTTCTAATATAAGTGAAGCACATATATATATATACTTATAATGAAATGCGCCTGTTTCAGCTAGTTCCAAATTTGGAAATCAAGCCTCTAGAAAAATGAATATCGTAATAAAAAATATGCTTACTCAACAGCAAGATATTCCGAATGCGGTAATTAAATTACTAGATTTTTCTCCTCTGAACATTTTGTTTTTCTTCCAAAACACAAAGAGAATCTTTTCATTATTAATATTTTTTAATGAAACACATATTTCTTATTAAGGGAAAAATAAATCATATAAATTTTTAATCTTTGTAGATTAGAATATTTTGAATTGTTCTTGTAAAAAAAAAAAAAAAAAAAAAAAAAAAAACTTTTGAAATCGTGTAAAAAAGAATAAGAAGAAATGTGATAAACATTTCTAACATTTTATAATTTTCTGTTCTTAATTATTTTCCAGACTGAATGCTTCTGAATTTATAACCAATTTAAATTTTCTTTACCGAAATAGTATACAGTTATTTATAATTTAATTAAAAGCAAATACAGGTTATAGGGTAAGGAAGGAGCATAGTTGTATCTTTCATTCCAATAAAAATTGTGTTTTAAAATTATATACATTTTAAGATATTAAATGTTGAAAATGGTTTTCTTTTATCATTTTTTTTTACATTATTAAGGGGACAAGGGAACTTAAAATATTTTTTTTTTATTTTTTTGTAAATTTCACCTTAAATATTATTCAAGGGTACATTATATGCATTATAACATGCATTTATCACAAAAAAAATTAAAAAAAAATTATTTTTGAGAAAAAAATGGAATTTTACGCGAAATCTTAGAAATCTTCGAAATGCCCCCTGCGCGTCCCATATCAATGAAAATCCCTTATATTTTTTATAAACGTTTAATTTATATATATAAATAAAATAGAGCATCGAATTTTATATATTTGAATTTAAAGGTAAAAATAAATAAAGAAATGAATAAAAAAATAAAATAAAAATAAAAATTTTGAAATTTTTTCGAAAAAAATTTAAAAAGTTTTCATTTTTTTTTTTAATTTTTTGTAAATTTTATCTTAAATATTATTCAGGGGTACATTATATGCATTATGGCATGCATTTATCACAAAAAAAAATATTTTTGAGGAAAAATGGAATTTTACGCATCGTTTTAGAAATCTTCGAAATGCCCCCTGCGTCTTCCATATCAATGAAGATCCCCAATATTTTTTATAAAAGTTTGCTTTATATATATAAATAAAATAGAGCATCAAATTTTATATATTTGAATTTAAAAGTTAAAAAAAATGAAAATTTGAAAATTTTTGAAATTTTTTCGAAAAAATTTCAAAATATTTGATTTTGTAGTTTTTTTCCCTTTAAATTCAAATATTTAAAATTCGATGCTCTATTTTAATTATATATATAAAACAAACTTTTATAAAAAATATTGGGGATCTTCATTGATATGGAAGACACAGGGGGCATTTCGAAGATTTCTAAAACGATGCGTAAAATTCCATTTTTTCTCAATTTTTTTTTTTTTTTTTTTTTTTTTTTTTTTTTTTTTTTGTGATAAATGCATGCCATAATGCATATAATGTACCCTTGAATAATATTTAGATGAAATTTACAAAAAATAAAAAAATATATTTTTAAGGATTTTAAGGTCCCTTGTTCCCTTAAGAGTCCCGAGGCCTACCAAATCGTATTAACTTTAAATTTTCCTTTAATTTTTACACATTTTCTTTTCGTATCTAAAGTGTACTTACTTTCTGCAATGTATTTATCTATTCTTGTTTTAACTATTATTAGAGATTGTTTTTACGTTGGTAGCATCCCCATAGGCAATTGCATAACTATTATTTTAAAATGTATGATGTTTTGTTCTCATATGTGAACTATATTTCGAATTAAAATTAAATACGGTAATTTTAAGACAACTTTCTTTCACGCCGATTGCGCCCTCTAAAGAGGAACATGTTACCTTTTTAACCATTTGGAAAAATGGTTATTGTCCTCGTCAGGGTAGGAAGTCAAAAGCATATCTGAAGCTTTTTATTGTTTTAATCCGCATTTTATTCGTTTTCTGATTGGTCTACACAGTAATCTGTAATTTCTCTTTACTTTCAAAAGAGATGGATACTTCTGCTTCCACTATGACAAAAAATTAATAAAAACTACAAAAAAAAGTTAATAACTCAGAAACAAACCAAGATACAGCTTCCAAACAAATTGCATTTAAAAGTAAATTTTTTTTCTATACGACGGTGTAGAAAATGATATTGTGGGATGTTTAGAAGTTTAAGAATGAAATTTCATTTAAAATTGGTCGTCAGATTTCTTGGACGTTGGAAAAGCCTTTTCCCGAACAGCCAATGAAATTCTTGGATAATACGTAAGCTTCAGGTGGATAATATGTAATTTTCAGGAAATCTGACGAGTCACAGGCGATTTTTGTAGCTTGCAATTTTTACGAGAAATAACACTATTAATGTTTAATTCATGGCGTACGTAATGTATGATCCGTGCAATTTTTTAAGTCTTAAATTTTAGTCTTTGGAAAAATCATTTTCTAAATGGTCGTTGTAATTTGTTAAATTGCTTTTTATTTTTATTTATTTATTTATTTATTCTTCTTCTTATTATTATTATTACTTACTGTATGTCAGCCATACTCAAGATAAAAGTAGTTAATGCACACCGAACACAATTTTCTTTTGAGTTTATAACGCCAACTGAGAAGGAAATGAGGTAGCGAATTTTGAGTAACATTGAATTTTTTGTTTACCTAGAACAGATTCAACACATGTCTTGATTGAGTTTATCTCGTCCCATGGGGGGAAATAATGTAACTGAATTTAAGTAGCATTGAATTTTAAAGATTTTCAATATATCTTTGAAAAAAGCTTTCATCGTCTGCTAAAACTTTTCACATAAATGAGTTTTTATGACGATACAGCCCCGGGTGGGAAATTAAGAGGGAAAAAATGGAATTGTTATGGTTTTATTTATATAACAAACATATTTTATGTTAACAGTAGATAATATAGATTCAACTTTATTTTTTGCTGAAACGTTACCTAGCAAAATGATGATAAACCAAATTTAAATAAAATTGATATTCTTATGTACCGCTGTGGGACAACAATAAACAAGATGTAAATAGATGTCATCAAGTGATTTTTATTTAGACGTTTTATTTGTATATTTATTAATGTTATACTATTTTCTTTGTTCTTTCGTTATTTAAAATAAAAATTATGTCAATTTGTATAATTTGGCGAGTGGTTTGGCGATTTATAAAATTTGGCGAGTGGTTTGGCGATTTATAAAATTTGGCGAAATAGGTCGATGGAATAACTAAGTAGTACCGTATTTTTTAATTATTTTCTATTATTTTTTTATTTTTAAAGGACAATAACAAAAAAAATAATTAACTATAGAACAAAACAATTTATGTAATCTCTCTATTCTAAAAAAAAGTAACTGACGCTGTCACCGCCGCCGCCATCGCCGGTTTTGAATTTTTTGTGACCGGATGTCTTTTTCCGTTAATATTAAGAAAACTGCTGCATGCAAAAATATGAAAATCGGCGGTATTATAGAGAAATGTTTGATAAACACGCTGGTGCAGACAGTTTTCAAATCGAATAATTATTTTAAGAGATATTTAATGCTAAAGTTGGACAAAATCGTTCCATTAAAAAAGTTTTATAGGAGCAAAAACTATATATGGAAATTAATTCATTTTTAGATCATTTTATACGTTAGAATTTCCCAGTGTGCAGACTGCATTCACTTTTTTAATTTGACTCATTTTTTGAGGTTTTATTTCTATTTTAAATTCAAATTTTCAGCATTTCGAGAGATATTTTTTACTTATTTTAGAAATTGGTATTAATTTAAACTGTTGCCAACTGTATAAACAGCGCAAATAATAACGTTTGCTTCAATTTAAATATTTATTTTACACGTGACTATTATTAACAGAAAAAAACTTTCAAATTAGGATTGAATAATTACGTATGAAAAGCAGGAACTTATTGAAAATACTTCATAAAAACTATACTTACACGTGAATTTTAAAAGAGAAAGGATATTGTAAAATGATAAATTCATTAACATGCATTAGAAGTTTTAAATAGGAGAAATTACGTCACATTTACGTCACATTTACGTCACATTACACTTATTACGTAAAATGAACAAAAACTAATATAGCAAAACACTTTAAATTTAAAAATTGCGCCTGACATTATTTTGATATTTTGAGATTGCATCAATAAGATTAATATTAATTTTATTGAACGCGTTTAGATTGCTTTCGAGCGACTATTTAGTAATTTAATGAAAAAAAAAAAAAAAAAGATTACAAGCTGAAAATGAAGTGTCATCGACAAAAAATATGATTTGAAAGACAAAAATGAGCGAAGCGGAAAATAAAGAAATTGCTTAAATCGTTCAGTTAAGATTCGTTAACCTTCTGTGTCGTTTCCGTCAAAAGAAGGCATTTGTATTTGGGAAATATATTTGCATTTTGATGCAGATTTGCTTATTATATTAGCTTATTTTGAAATGTTCAACTGTTTTTATTTAATCAAAGACGAAAACAGCCATTGTATCTTTTAACAGCAGCTGATTTTTCCTTAAAATTTCCCAATCGAAGAGAAATGAATAGAAACCCGTTTATAGGGAGATCACCACTATTTTTTAAATTATAATTCAATCCTTCAAAATCTGTTTAAAGCCGTTCCAATTAGCGTGCTTTTAGAGACTGCGGTGTCTGAACGGGGGCTGACGAGCGTAGCTCGTAGGGGGACGAGCCCCCTAGTCTAAAAAAAGAAAATAAAGTAAATAAATATTTATTATTAAATAAATAACAATAGCTTGGTTACCATGCCAACCAGAAATAATAATTTGGGCGCCAATTAGGTACCCCGGTGCGTGTATGACATCTGTGCCTAATATTTTTCTTTTCATTTCGTTTAAAAAAAATAAAGATGTCCAAGCCATTTACTTTAAATGTTTCAGTTTGTATTAAATAAAATGATAATGAAATACAAATTGAATTATGAATAAAAGTAACATGGTACATTTCTTAGCATACATTTAAAGGAGGCCAAACTCCTCGCCAAATTAGTTTAAAATAGTAACCTTTTCTAAAATCTGAAGAAAAAAAAAATTCTGTTATGATTAAAATTTGAGTTGCCATCATTATAGAAAAGTATATAAAATTAGAAAAAAATTAATATTTCAAAAACTAATTCGAATTTAAAAATTCTAATATCAGTTTTGAGATCTGCAGATGAATACGGATTTTTGGTGTTAATTTCATCGCAAAGTATTCCGTATTTTAGGAGAAATCGCCGTGAAACATAATCAGTTGTTTAATCAGTAGTTTCATAGAATCGTTACATAAATTCGTTTCATAATATCCGTTTCATCAGGATTTTATATATACAAGTTGGAACACGTCGAAATCTCATGAATTAAAATGTTTAGAATGGAACTGTTAGATCGAATTTATAATAAAACTATAAAAATAATTACAATAAAAATATCATCTTGCATTGGTTGTCTAACACTTAAAACAAATAATGTTTTTACTAAAATTACCAAAATATTATTTCCACAAACTTCAACCGCTTAAATTATTTAAAAATTAAACTGTATTAGAATACGTAATCAAGATGAGCAATTATGCTGAAGTTATCGATTGAGGCTCTTATGTTTGTTTTTACGGGGTGAAAAATCAGTAAAAAGGATTGCGCTTTGTCACACCATAAAATTTTCCCCCATAAAATCTAAACTATACGTTATTTTCCCATTCTCAAAATTTACATACGTACCACTCAAATTCGCAATTTAAAAGTATTTTAACGCGCAATAGATTATTAATGAATGTATTTCCAAACTTAAAGTCACGTTTGTCCGATACAACTTTTCATGTGAAAATTCGCACAAACTTTAACTTCTAATCTCAGTACCCGCGAAAATTTGCCATTCAGAAATTTGCCTTTAGTTACCATAGTTTTGGCCGTTTAGGTTTGCTCAAATATTTAGTTTTATCAAAGAAAATTATCGTTTTGTTTTAAATATGATTTCATTTTTACTCACTGAATCATTTTGCCTAGCGTCTCAAACTCAGTATCAGTGTAATGTAAAAATTTTGAAATATCTTCTTCAGTCTTTTGATTTATGAAGAAGATTGCGTGTTTTTTTTAATCGCTGATCCAATTTTCTGTTCAAAAATTAGAAAAAAGTTACTTTTCTTTGCAATGTGAAAATGGCATCAATAAGGATAAAATCAATAAAAATAAATAAACTATGGCAATTTTTCCTTTACTTTTAATAGAAATGGAGTACTTCAGTTGCCACTATTACAAAATTGGTACTAAAAACAATAAAAATAATATCTCAAAAATAAATTGAGTTAGATCTTTCAAACAAATTGCATTTAAAAGTACATTTTTTTTCCTATACGATGGTGTAAAAATTGAAACTGTGCGATGTTTAGCAGTTTAAAAAATTTGCAGCAGTGAAAATTGCAAAACCGACGCACAGATATGTTTGTCCTTTATAATATAGATAGGGTAGATATATACATTTTTGATAATAAAGTCATTGTAAACTTCTGTGAGTGAAGTTATATAATTTTAAATATATCTAGGTTTTGAGACATTTAAAAGTGTATACAAAACAAATTTAGTTTTTCAAAAATTTCCAATCATTCTTAAATAAATAAATTTAATTTCTGTAAACAATGAAATGAAAAAAGCTAAAATAAATATTTAAATTACATTACATTAAATACATCATTTTAAAGCTTAGATTGTTGTTTGTAATTAAATAAATAAAATCTTTCAGGATACAAAAAAAAAAAAAAAAAAAAAAAAAAAAAAAAAAAAACATTAGCAGTTAATTCACATTTTTTTCTGATTTAAAGAGAAAGATATATAACCTTAAACAATTAACTTGAGTTTATTAACTGCAGTTTGTAAAGACGTTTCTTCAGAGAACAAAATAAAACGATGAATATTGCGCTTCGGATATAAAAAAATCGATCGTCAAGAAATGTCTAGTAAAGAAAAATTGCACTGTGGAAAAATTTTTCTTTCTAATTTTATTAATTGATGTACAATATTCATACTTCAAATATATGTAACATTTTTAAACTTTATCTAATTAAAGAAAGTTTTTGTCGCATTACCTATAGCTCTACTATTGTTTGATTTGATTTGATATCCTAAGAGGGACTGCTCAGACGAGGAAACCATGTCTGTAAAGCATATTGTCCCAACAGGTTTCCTTTAGACTTAAGAAAAAGGTTTAGTCGGAGCTGAACCTGCCATCCACCGAAGACTGGGCGGAATGAAAAAAAGGTAACACCTGCACTGGGGAGAACCCAAACGCTAACACATTGTCTGGAAAAGGATTTCCCCGCAGACACTGGACAGTCAGATTACTCAAATCGCCACACCGGGCATCACCTCTATGAATGAACAGGTAGGGGGTGGGGGGGGGGGGGAGTAGCCTAGGTGATTAGTGAGTTAAGTTGGAAAGCTCACGGAAGAAGAAGTGAATGTTTTAAGTTTTGTTGTAGCGTTGGGCGTGTGAGGGTGTTGGATAGAACTCTTGGGGAACGTGGAACGGCGAATGATGTGCCAGCGCTGCGTGAGGTTGTGTATGGTGTGAGTATTAGCAATTTATAAGTGGTTTTGGAGATTATGTCATATGTGTGCCTACCATTGCCTGATGTATCTCAATACTACTGCCATTCGTTTAGTACCCTAGCCTTCGAGAACTTCTTAATAAAGGAGTTAGGTTATGAAATCAGTTGATCAACTGTGGTGTTGCTTGTAGTGTTGCAGCTTGTGGTGTTGCTACTGCCAGATTATCCGCGCACTCCTTTCAATGTACGCCATCGTACCTTGAGACATGATCAAGACTGACTTTGTATAGTAGCTGGTTTTTTTTAGGTTTTATATGTAGTGCTAAGACGGTTTATTCTAGGTTCATCTATAGCCTGTAGGCGAGACATACTGTCACTGTACATATAGACAAGGAAGTTAAGATGATAAATGACCCAATCTAGAGCAGTCAGGCTGTCAAATAACTCTGCCTGGAAGACAGTTTTATTGTAATTTAGCGTACAGGCCCGCTGGTAGGTCATTATATCTCCTTCCGTAACGCAGAAAGCTGCAGCCACGCCGGTATCAGTACGGGAACCATCAATGAAGATTGACAGACGTTCGGCAGGGGTGAAACTGTTCAGTGTGAGGCTGACCTGGAAGTGAGGTGTCTGATCTGCAGTATGGTCTGCCAGCTGTGGACCTTGTTTTGGATAACCATATTAGAGAACTGACTGTTAATAAAAAGTTCTTGTTTTAGTTGAAGAATGTTGCTTTTAGTGTATTCATATTTGAGTGTTATCGCTTTTGGTGGTATGTCTGTGATGATATTGAGTACATCAGTAGATATTGTTCTATAACCCCTTGACATTTGTAATAGAGAGATCCGTTGAATAGATATTAATGATGTTGTAGCTTGTTTTGTCAGATCCCCCCCCCCCCCCCCCCGAAATATCTGCCGCATATGTGAATATCCTTTCTATTATTGTTTTGTTCCACATTTTTTAAAGTTTGTTATTTATTTTGGATGTTAAAAAGAGTGGGTCAAGGTGATATTAGTTTATTAATATGTGGAATCCAGTTTAAGTGTTCTACTATAGTAAGGCCCAGAAGCTTTAGATGTGGTTCATGCTGTACAATAGTACCGTTGATACGTATGATCGGATCACGGCCTGTAAGCGGGCATGGTTTATTAAATGTGAGGCCTTGCGATTTGCGAGAGGAGAATTAGGGAAAATGCGTTCAAAAGTTGACAGAAAATGGGAAGGACTACAGCAGCTATTTGTTCTAGAAGTCGGCGGATGTGGCCCGAAAAAAAAAAACCTGGATAACAAAAGCATGAAGAATAAACCACAACCGATTCAGCTCATTGTATTTATTCAGAATTGTATTACAGTAAAATGATTTACATTTTTTTTTTTTTTTTTTTTACTTAGAAGGGGATCATATTTCGCGTTTTTTAAGCCGAATATAAATTTAAAAAATAATTTTTCTTAAAAGATAAAATCAAATGGAACAGCAAAGAATCAGCAGGCATGCTATTTAATATATTTCCTGAAAAAATTCTGTCTATATGTCCCTGTTTATTTATTTTATATATATATATATTAAGAAAACGATTGACATGTTAACCTAAAGAAAAAAAACACGCGTTATCGAAAGAAATCAGATATGCAATAATGTTTTCTTCGTTCATACTTGAATGATAAAATTAGGCAACGTGGTTTTAACGAGATAAAAATAAGAAATGCGACTTTATATGGGTATCAGGAAACGTGTTAAAAGTTATTCAATTTAAGATTGTACTAAATGTATGTTGTCAAAGAGAATATTAATTATAAGCTTTCATGGAAAATCTTTTTTTTTTTTTTTTTTTTTTTTTTTTTAACAAACGTAAGATAAAACTTACTAGTTAAGTGATAAATTGAATTTTCAAAACTGTTTTAATGTAAATTAATGCTTTTTTTAACCCAAATAACATCATAAAGAAATCATAGCCCAATATATTTTAGTTTTATTAATCTAATGTTATTTCATTAAAAGATTGGAGTGAAACATATTATTTAGTAGGTAAATTAATAAATTCAAGCGTATTTTAAATAAAAGATCTGATACATCTCTCTATTCTAAAAAAAAGTAACTACCGCTGTCACCGCCGCCGCCGCCGCCGGTTTTGAATTTTTTGCGACCGGAGGTCTTTCTTCGTTAATATTAAGAAAAATAATGCATACAAAAATATGAAAATCGGTGGTTTTATACAGAAATGTTTGATAAACACGCTGATGCAGACGGTTTTCAAATCGAAGAATTATTTTAAGAGATATTTAATGCTAAAGTTGGACAAAATCGTTCCACTAAAGAAGTTTTATAGGAGCAAAAACTATTCATGAGAATTTAATGATTTTTAGATCATTTTATACGTTTGAAGTTCCCGGAGTGCTGATTGTATTTCTTTTTTTAATTTGACTAATTTTTTGAGGTTTTATTTCTATTTTAAATTCAAATTTTCAGCATTTCTAGAGATATTACTTACAGATTTTAGAAAGTGATATTAATTTAAACTGTTGCCAACTGTATAAAGAGCGGAAACAATAATGTTTGCTTCAAAACAAAAAAAAATATTTATACGTGTAATAAATTAAACATTTCTTTACACGTGACTATTATAAACAGAAAAAAACATTTGGAATTAGAATTAAATAATTATGTACAAAAAGCAGGAACTTATTAAAAATTACGTCATAAAAACTATAATTACACGTGAATTTTAAGAGAGAAAGGAATTTGTAAAATAATAAATTTATTAACATGCGTTAGAAGTCTTAAATAGGAGAAATTACGTGATATTTACGTCACATTACAGTTATTACATAAAATGAACACAAAATAATATTGCAAAACGGTTTAAATTTAGAAATTGCGCTAGACATTTATTTGATAATTTGAGCGGATACTTTACAACTATTTTTCGTAGGAAAGCGCAAATAATATTTCATTTCTAACACAAGTATTTTACGTGAATATTAAAAACAGAAAGAATAGTTTGGTCAAAATTACGTCAGTTTAAAAATGATTAATTTAAAATGTCTCATTTAAAAGAACTTACTTTTCGCTTTGTTAAAAAATGCCGGGAGACAAAGATTCTGTTTACTTAATTCCTTCTATATTAGCTTATTTTGAAATGTTGTTACACGTGTCTAGGTCATCAAGTTATTTTTATTTCGATGTTTTATTTGTATTTTTATTAATGTTGTACTAATTTATTTGTTCTTTCGTTATTTGAAATAAAAATTATGTCAATTTGTATAATTTGGCGAGTGGTTTGGCGATTTATATAATTTGGCGAAATTAGTCGACGGGATAATCAAGTAGTACCGCAACGGATTTGGCGTTAAAATTTCCCCAATCAAAGACAAATGAATAGAAATCCGTTTATAGGGAGATCGCCACTGTTTTTTAAATTATAATTCAATCTTTCGAAATCTTTTTAAAGCCGATCACATTAGCGTGCGTTTAGAGTCTGCGGTGTATGGACGGGGGTTGGCGAGCGTAGCTCGTAGGGGGCCGAGCCCCCTAGTTTTTTAAAAAATATGTTACAATATAAATATAGAAACTTAATAAACATTTCAAAAACACATTGAAGAATATTTTTCAACATATGAATAACATATTAAAAGCGTAAAAAATAGCAACGTTAAGCACCAAAAGTTTAAATTCTAAGCATACCGATTTCGGTAGCATATAGCATACCTTTCTCAGTGCTAAGGATGGCGGAAATTTGCTCACATATATAGGGGAGATGGGAATTCCAGTTAAAGGGTTGGGATTGATGGGAATTCATAATTTTAAAATGCAGTATTTCTAGCTCGTTCTTCGTCAAAAAGGCTTTATACAGATCCTACTTCGCCATTCTTCGTGCCGTTATTAACCCGTAAGGCATGGTGACGTCACGACGACCGCGTTGTGAAGTCACACTGTGATTTTGTGACAGTCGATGTGACATCACGTGACGTCGATGTGACGTCATATGACTAGAATGCGAGGTCGTTATGGCCGTTTTAGAGGTCGTTTGTGACGTCACATTGTGACCACTCTGTGAAGTCACAGTGTGACAAATTTGTGAAAAGTGTGTCATTTGTGACTATTTTGGCATTAACATTGTGACGAACCTGTGACGAAAGCGACAATGCTTTGAAATCACACTGTGACCAATTTGTGAAATATGTGTCATTTGTGACGAACTTGTCATAAACACTGTGATTTCAAATGAAAATCAAATTTCAAATTAATTGCTTAAAAGACGCAAATAGTGAAAAAGATTCCATGCTGGGACTCGAACCCGGGCCATCAGTACAGCGCACTGACATTCTACAGACTAAATCACATGGAACATGGAACAATACCCGGGCTGGAAATTTTCTCACTATTACATGTTGGCAAGGCTACAAACACAGCACAAGATGGAATATTTAGCGTCAGCCACCAACATGATGCAAACACGAAACTTAATTAAATCCAGCATCGATTGAAATTATATTAGTACTTGGAAATTTTTCCAGAGAGAACCATTCGCCTTGCATACAATATTTCAAATGAAAATCAAATTTCAAATTAATTGCTTAAAATGCAATTTTAATTTGAAATGTTGTATGTAAGGCGAATGTTTCTCCGTGGAAAAATTTCCAATTATTAATATAGTTTCAATCGATGCTGGATTTAATTAAGTTTCGTGCTTACCCCATATCGGTGGCTCACGATAAATATTCCATCTTGTGCTGCGCCTTTTAAGCAATTAATTTGATATTTGATTTTCATTTGAAATATTGTATATAAGGCGAATGATTCTCTCTGGAAAAATTTCTAAGTATTAATACAGCGATGAATTTTAAAATAAACTTTTGCTGTAAACATAAAATCTTATCTTTTTACCGTACTTTTTAGCAAAATATCGCTATTTTGGAGTCCTATTCTCCTAAAACATTTAAAATTTTTCCACTTAAAAAAAAAAAATACTTATCAACTGACATATTTTTTTATTAAGTTCTATGCTTGATATTGAGTTCAAGCTTGATATTTAGAATGTGTAAGTTTTTTAATTTGTTGTGATTTGGCATTGTTTTATTAAATATGAACATGGAGACTAACGGATATTAATACAACTATTATTTATAGAGCGGCATGATAAGCTATATTTACTTAAATTTTTTATTTCCGTGTATATTGTATTTTGTGAATATGGGCTAAATAGATTTGGTATGTTTTATAGGAAAAGACTGATCTGGAAAATAGAAACAAAAACGAGTAAGAAAAATCATGCGTTAAGCATAGATTATAAAATACTTTCCAACACTTTCTGAATGCTTTAACAAGACATCGTAATTTAGGGAAATGACGTAAATAAGATAACTAAGTAAACATTTTAGAAAACGCATAAAACATTTGAAAAACTGATTTCAGCAGTTATCGTCCATAGCCAAATATGTTTTCCAATTCTTTTGAACAGCCCTGTATTTGATCTGTAGGTTGATACACTGAAAAAATGAAGTACTCAAAAATGAGTAAACCGACGTACTCATATCGAATTGAATATTTTTGGATCAAAAAAGAACCTATGTTTTCTCTATTTTGAAACATCACATGTTATCAAACCCAAACAAATGAATAGTTTTGTACCCTGTAATGGTTCATTTCATTCATAGCGGCATAAATTATGTTTATTAATGTAAATATTAAATTATGCACAGCATTTTAAAAATAATTTAAAAGTGCTTGGAAATAATGCTCTGAGTATCTTATTAAGAATTTTGCCATTTTTCTTAATAAATAATCAATTAAACGTTTCTTGTTAAGAACTTTGAACGGGAAATAAATGTCAGTACAATTGTACTTTAAATTTTAGGGATTTTTTTTTTTTTTTTGGGGGGGGGGGCCGTACATAACGATTCATATTTGATCACAACCATGGAATAAAAAATGAGTACATGTGTTTCTCAACTTTGAGTACATTTGGATCGGATATATTTTGAGTATGTGACGCATTTAAAATTGAGTACGTTTCACTCAATTTCGAGTACCCATTTTTTTAAGTGTATATATACTAAATAATGGGAAAATTTAGTTTAACAAGAAAACGCCTAACAGGTTGAAATTCTTTTTCAGCAATTTATACTAATGTATGGAAACATACTTGAATACTTTTGTACAACCCTGTAGTTTACCTAGAATCTTTATTACACGCCACTATTTAGTTAAAATTTAATTCAAACTAAGACACTCTTAAAACTGCTGAAATCACATTTCCAGAAATTATAATATATAGACGGCCATGTATCCAATTCTTTACGTGACCCTGTATATAATTTTATCTGTATTCTACAAACATTTCTTGGTAAATAAAATGCAGTTCAGTGAAAAAAAGCATAACTCATTTAAAAACAACCTTTAAGCAATTTGCGCTCATACCCAGTAATCCTTACGAATACTTTTGTGTAGCCTTGTATAGGAATTATAGCATTTATATACACCATATACTATGCATAAATATAGTGAATCATAAAAGCACATATCATAATTAAAAATACATTTCCAGCAATCATCGCTAATGAACAGTACTTCGGATACAATATAGTATCTGAAATATTTTGTGTGTCCCTGTAAATGCTATATACGTATTATTCGTATTATACATGAAATAATTTATAGAATGTAAACCTCAGAGACATATATCAATTTCATTATATGTGAAATAGATTAACATAATTAAAGTATGCCGCAAACAATTCCCTCCACCCCTATATCATTATGTATTTGAATTCCTTTTTTAGCCCTGTAAATGAACAATAACTATTCTGTGCATCGCATAGTCAGCAGAATGCATATTTTAGTGCACTTCATAAATGCATATAAATTTTATTATGTTTGAAAGCGTGCGTAAAGTCATTAAAAATCATTTGAAACGATTTTTCCCATAGGCCGTAATGTAACGGGAAACTTTTGGCTGGCCCTGTAAATGAACAAAGCATGCTACAAACTTCATTACAAATAGGTACCGTGCTATGGTAAACGTCAATAACATCCAAAAATTTCAGGGCAATCCGAGTATATTTTCGAGAGTTAGAGTGCGGACAGACTGCTAGACGGACAGACGGAGAGACAAATCTAAGTCATAAGCACTTTTCAACTTGTGTCCTATATTATGTATCCTGTATTATATGAACTTTTAAAAAATATATACTAAAGCAGTTTAATCTATAACTTCCTATCAGGCATGAAAAACACTTTATTACAATGCTTAAATATCATATTTTACTTTTTAGTGCCGATAATTACGCGTATCATAAACGTAGAAAATGAATTTACAATAGAAGAAAATTTAATAACCGATTCAGAATGTCTATAATTAAATGTTTGATTAAAATCACAAGCAGAAAAAATGCTTACATACAATTTAAAAAAATAAATATTCCAATTTGAAAAACACTAAAAATAATAATTAGTATTTATAATTGCACTATTAAATAACAGCAAACTACAATAGATAAATTAAATGCATTATTAGATTTAACAATATCTCAAAAATATTTCCATATGGTATAAGGAATTCCTATTATTTTATAATCTTGGCAAATGTTAAATCTGGAAACATTGGTTTGAAGATTTAGGATTTTAAAAGATAATTTAAAATATTATTATTTAAAATATTATTAGCTCTAAAAGAACATTCTTTCAAATGTTTCACTACTGTAATATGTAAAAATACATTTTCCCAGTATAATGTTAATTTCTAATCTGAAACAGATTCGTAATCTCATGATAATCGAACATCATATTTAACCCCAAAATAATAATAACTATAAGCCTTAGTAATCAAAAAATAGTAAGAAGCCGATAAAATAATTCCAAATCATTGTCGTTCCATACATTTTCAATCTCTAGTAAGAGTAAATTAATGTTTATATTAATTCCAGTATGAAAGTAGGCATGAATCGGTCTCTGCGCAGTTTTTTTTTTTTTTTTTTTTTTTTTTTTTTTTTTTTTAAGTGATGGCAGATTAAGATATTTTTCTTTACAGTCATCGAATTGGAAAATATCGCTTCTGACAGTAAAAGATCAGTCTCTTACAAATATAACATAAAACTATTTAACTCATAATATACAAATCAGGAACAAAATATTTAAATTAAATAACACTTACATATACGTTCCATTAATATCCGTGTATCCTAAAATGGTGATTTCCTTATCTTAAAGTGTTGTAGACGTGGTGATGTTCTATAAACAGTGAACTATTTCCCGCTTCTTCTCATATTTATTTTTCTGTGGGCAGACGTTTTTCAAGCAGATGGTCTGTTACAGATTATTTGTTTTTGTATACAAGAAATATAGAACTTGAATGCGCAGTAATTTTCTGAAAGTATCGTTAATTAAAATTTTGTATTTGAAGAAATGTCCAATGTATTTAACCTTTTTTTTTTAGCCATACCAAATAATTCAAGTTAAAATGTGCTGTAAAGTTCCTTTTTTCTAAATAATTATAATAATAATATTCATAATTAGAGTTTATTAGATAAAACATTGTTTAAATTTTTAAAAGATGCAAAAATAAATTTAATGGTAATAACGACCCCCCCCCCTTTTTTTTCTTTTTTTTTTTAAAGTAAAGTTTGTTTTGCACAAATTTTGTATATTTCTTTTATTTTCGGAAAATGCTAATTTTATTTAAAAGTCTGAAAGAAGTAGAATTTATGACTTGAATACAAATTATAAAAATATTCTAAAGCAAGAAATGCATAGATGACTAAACTCTCAAGACTCTTTCTACGTGCTCATTAAAAGGTGCAGATTTAACTGTAATAGAAAATTTTTAGTTTGAAACCACAGAAGTGTTTCGAATAATCCTGGTCGGTAAAAAAAGAAAGAAATAAATAAATTTCCTCCCAGCAAACTAAATATGTAAAGTGTATAAATTTAATATTCCTAATTCTAAATATATTATCCAAATGCTAGATAAAATTGAAATCATGAAAAAGTATACATTCACTGTCTTAGATATCAAATTGTAAAATATAGCCTGAAAATTTAGTTTATTAATGCTTGTATCGTACACCTTATTTATTATGCCCCCCCCCCTCCCCTTTAGTGACAGAATTTACCATTTGCTATCCACTAATATATTTTCATTCCTTATGCCGCTGTAACTCGTGACTGTTTAAAATATTTCTCTTCATTTTCAAAGATTTTTGAAGTTCATATTTTTGTCACACTGTGACTTACAATATAGTGGTTTTTTTGTCACATATGTGACGTGACGTACGGTACATAGCAGTGACATAACAGTGACGTCACAATTTTTTTTTTTTTAATTGCCAGAAAATTATAATTTTACAGTAAATAACATGTTTTAAAGAATTTTCGTAATTTTTTAAAGTTTTCTAAGAAGTTCACATCTCAGTCACAATGTGACATCACTGAGTGGTGGCATTTTGGTCACAGATGCGACGTGACCACAGTGACTTACAGTGACGTCACAACAACGTCACCGTGACCATGCATGCTATGAGGGAAAGATACTCGTCTCTCCATTTCCAAAATAGAAAAGGAATTATTTGATCTACATTTAAATTTGGCAGCTAATCTTTCTAATTTCAAGTCCATAGATATAAATTCATGGCATCTTGCTGAAAAGCTTTCCAGCAAACACTCGCACAAACTCAATGCTAAATTTGCCCGCCTGCTTGATTCATCAGTTTCCTTGCCACCCGCTGATCTTCCTATTGTCAATCAGAATGCTGTCATCAACCTTTCTAATACAGATATTTCGGAAACACAATATTCAGTTCTTAAGCTTAATTCTAATTTTGCAATTTCTAAAAAAGCTTCTTTCCCTGAGCAAATTGCTCCGGTTGAAAAAGCATTCAAAAATAGTCGTCTAACTGAAATACAAAAGAAAATTTATGTCATCTCATTATGGCCAATGCTAATTTTAATTCCAATATTAAATCTAATCTTACCTCTCTTGAATAGACTGCCTTGAAAGATCTTAAATCAAATGAGAATATTGTAATTACGAAAGCTGATAAGGGTGGCCAGATTGTCATCCTTGATAAAAAGCAATATATTGACGGAGTGGAAAATCTTATTAAAAACGGTCCATATAAACTTTTATCTCGGGACCCTTCCGATTAAGAATTATCACAAATTAAATCCATTGTTAAGTCTTGTCCTCTTCTACCTAAATCTACACATACCTATATTTGCCCTTCAATCGCTAACTGCGCAAGATTTTATGCTCTTCCAAAAGTTCATAAGCCCAATATACCTTTTCGTCCCATAGTTTCAAATATTGGCACGGCCTCTTACCGCCTAACGAAATAACTACCAACTATATTTTCTCCCCTCCTGTCCGAAAATTTATACACTGTAAAGAATTCCATCACCTTTGCTAAAATGATTCAGAATTTATCCCCAACTAAATTTACTATGGTCCCCTTTGACGTCAAATCTCTATTCACGAATGTCCCGAAAAGTTGCGCCCTCTCTTGTCTTGAACAGAGACTTCGTGAATTTCATTATTCATATTTTGAAATCCAAGAACTTATATCCCTTACTCGCATATGTCTATCTCAAACTACATTTTCATTCCAAGGAAATTTTTACAAACAATCTGACGGTCTAGCCATGGGCTCTCCCCTGTCACCCATCCTCGCTGATATCTATATGCATTATTTTGAATGCTCCCTTTTCAATATATTTTCTTTCCCTTTATGGATTTTTTATGTTGATGACACATTAATCTTAATTGACACCTCCCTTCACAATATTGATAATATCCTTAACATTATGAACTCTATTGATAGCAATATTCAATTCACTTATGAAACTGAAAATAATAGTTCTCTCCCATTTTTGGATACCCTTGTCACTCGCACTGTAAACGGTTTCACTACTTCCGTCTATCGCAAAAGCTTCGCTGTTTCTTTGCCATCCTATGCTCGTTCTTGTCATCCCCCAAGCCAAAAAATGTCCGCCTTTTATGCCTTTATAATTCGTGCCATACATGTTTGCTCTGATTCTCAGTCATTTAATAGTGAAATTCAATACATTAAATCCATTGCGATTGACAGAGGACACAACCCTTCTATAATTGATACTGCTCTATTTAAACTTCAGCATCCTCGTTCCTTAAACTCTCCTCAGTCTTCTACTCTTTCCAATATTAGCATTGTGTTACCCTTCTTTTCTAAATCAAGCTTTCAGATTGCTAAAATTCTTGGACAATATGACTTCAATATAATTTTTGCCCCTACCAATAAACTCACCCTCTCCAAACTCAAAGATCCTATTGAATTATCCAATTCATGGGGTATCTATCGTATTAATTGCCAGTGTGGCCTTTCCTATATTGGGCAAACCAAACGCTGCTTAAAACTTCGTATCAAAGAACATCAACAATATATTAAAAAACAAGAAATCAATAAATCATCTATTGCAAAACATTGCTGGGAGATAAATCATACTTTTAACTTCAATTCGGTTAAAATAATCTCTAAACCTACTTCTATACACGAACTTAACTTCCTTGAAGCATTTCATATTTATAAAAAAAAATAAAAAAATATTGTTAATTGTGAATTCTCTATTCTTCCATTATCAGACTGTTGGAAATATTACATAAAAACTTCTTTCTCTTAATTCCCCCCCCCCCCCCCTCACTACTTCGGTTCCATTTCCCATCTTTTTTCCTATTGGCTGTTGCCTGCAATCCTCTGTTTTCCTATTGGTCAATAAACCTTTAACTGGAATTCCCATCTCCCCTATATATGTGAGCAAATTTCCGCCATCCTTAGCACTGAGGAAGGTATGCTATATGCTACCGAAACCGGTATGCTTAGAATTTAAAATTTTGGTGCTTTTAACGTTGCTATTTTTTACGCTTTTATTATACTGCACCAAGTCCTACTTGATAATTATTATATGAATAACATTTATAATTTACGAATATGATGTTTTAAAATATGTATTTTTCTTTATAATCACAGTTGCATATATTCAAAATTATTTTTCAAATGAAGGATATTTAATTCGAACTATAAAATTATGCTGTAGAGTACTTATATTTTTGGCCACTTTATTTAATCATAACATACATTTTTTATAATAAACTACCAACATAGAAACTAATTGGAAAATACAAAAACAAAACGTGTTTTTAAATTATTATGAATGTAGAATTTTACAATTACTTGTTAAATTTATTCTGGTTCGAACTCATGCGATATTTTTATTTACACATTCTATTGATCGTATATTTTCTTACTATTTAATTTATATTTGTGTTTTAAAATAGAATAATCAATACGAATCGCTCGTGTTAAATCTATAAAAAGATTCCTTGTATCCTTTTTACTTTGAAATAACATGTGGTAGAATGCATACATTATTGGAAAACTATTTCAGAAAACAAGTGGCAATAACATACAAGTGTTCAAAATAACAAACTCATTTCAAAATTCATTGTATTATATATTTTTTTCCTCCAAGGTGCAAAGAGTAAAGATACATAACCGCATTTCATTAGCGATTTCTTTCAGCACAGTAAAATCTATATTTTCTATAGCGTATAGAAATACAATAATAGCTCAACTAAAATTAGGCGTGGCTAGATAAACATGCAGGTTGCCAATTTACTCCTGGAAGTTACAATTTTACGCTTTCTTTCTTATAATAAGCCCATTCAAAACAATAAATAATTAGATATTTGTTTTAAATAAAACAAATTTATAAAAAAACATTGGATAACTTTTAAATGTTTAAAACTTAACTATTCGAATCAATGTTTACATTTATTTAATGGGCACATTTAATAACACAAATTATTCCTTTATTTAGATTTTTTTAACTTTTAAATAAAAAGTTATTTTTAAGAAACGATCCTTCAAAGTATTGCTAAAATGCAATATTTTTTTGTATTTAGTACGGCTTAATGTTTATTTTATTATTCATTTTTCACTTTGTAATCTATAGGATGTACATAATTAAATTTCACCTAATCGGATCTGTCTATATTTAAAACTATTCATTAGAAATGTATGAAATTTAGTACACGTCTAAATGAAGGGATGAGAAAGAAATTCAGCAGAAAAATAATTATTAAAAATGGCTACTAGATGACATATTATTGATTTTTCAATAATTTAATAAGAAATAAGCAGATGCATTGTAGAAGTGCACTATTATTTTTAACTCAATCATACTGTTCGATAAAGTTATCATAAGAATTAAATTTTCCACCTGAGAGAAGAAATGTCCCATCAGGGGCTCGAATACAGAAACTTCGACTTAGATTGTGAATTCTTTAACGGTAGAGCATTGACGTTAAAGCTAAACTGTAGAGCACGCACAATGTAAGTCAAACGTTCTAAATTCCAGACACGGCTCGAGATTTTTTTTTTTTTTTTTGCTCAGTTAGAAAATTGAATTCGTAATGTAGAAGTAGTTTGTTAAAACATATACTGTTAAATATGCAGACCATTATTGTCAAGTACCGTTTAAAATTGCAAAATAACATGTTCGAATGCACAAATTCTTCGAAATGGTGATTGCTTGACACCCAATATGGACAGTGCCCTCAATATGAACATCCCTAATATCTTTAAAAGTAACAATTTTGATCGAGAGATGGCGCTACATGTCCATGAAGAAAAGAAGTTGAAAAGATAATTAAGCCTAGAAAGTGCAAAAAAGCGCGCCGTTCGCCATTTGGAAGGAAACATGTTGTTTCGTGGTGTGCTGATCGTAATTACAGGTAAGTTTATATTCTTATTAGATATGGTAAAATTACTTTAAATATTGAAAGTGGAGAGTTTAGAAAGCTGATAAAACATATTTTCGATTGCTATTGCATATATTGCTTAAAAATGTTTTCTTTGTTTATTTTTTAACAGATTTAGTAAAATTATGCCCGATTCCCAATATGGACAAATTATGTCCCCATTGGAAATACAGCAATCAAAGTGGTAAAATCCTTGTTCAACAAGATGCCATCTGAACAATCCTAAAAGTTACCTCCACCAAGAAAAAAATACTCCAAAAAGCCCTTGCAGAGAAATCAAAAGAAGCCTCCCCTCGGTAGGGTATCTGTTGGTGAAATCGCAGATACTAGCGGTATGACTTCCTCAACAAAGGAGAGTCGGTACTGCTTCTTATGCAGTATTGATGCTGTTGCAGACATGCGGCTGTGCATCGCATGCGGTAGATATGTACATGAGGACTATGTGGGACTTACCGCCCATGATGAAGAAGTTTTTATTTGTCCATCTTGTGAGGACTGAGTAATAACTTATGTGAATTCTGCAGGCAGATGCAATAAAGCTAAGCAAAACCAACTATATTATTTCATAATATTTTGTGGTAACTAAGGTGCTTTGTATGGGTCTTCGAAGAGCCACAATCAGAAATGACCCCCCACCTTTCTAAAGTGCATGTTCTGAAGATATATAATGTCCCCATCCCTCCCCCGCAATACTTTAATATATATTTCTTTTATCCCTACTCCCCTAAAATCCTTTAGAAGAGTGGCTCTTCCATACACCCTAGTAGATCAAAAAGGAGCCACCTGTCCCTAACATAGACATGCATGTCCATAATAGGGACAGGTTGTTCCTTATAGGGACACTTGTAAACATTTTTTGCTTTTATCATTAAACTTAAACCAGAATAATTACAAGGTCGCTAATTTTAATAATGATAGTCAAAAGTCCAGGGATAGTGGTCATATATTTTTGGAGTCCTATGACGTGTACACGGAGGTGAAAAAAAATGAATTTTCCTTAAGGTGTCCATATTGGGTACTGGTACCTTACTGTCCTTCAGTTCTGATAATGTTTCTTCTGTAGTTATTGCACCTCTGACAATGTTTTTCAGAGCTCTAAATATCCGGAAAGCTTCTGGTATGGAATCATCATTAAAAAAACAGTTTTGCTAATAAAGTATAATCCTGTACACTGCACGGAATTTTCCGTGTAAAAGACATTAGACTGACAGGATATTCATTGCCTATTCTTACTTTGATTTTCATTTTGATAAAGCTTTCAACAGATACATTGCGGTGGTTGCTAAAATTTCCATATATGCGAAACTTTTATCAAAAAACACCCTCTTCTGGTCATTTTATTTATTTAATTATTTATTTATGTTTGGTAACAGATATTTGCACCTCATCATTTAGACGCATTCGAAATTTCATATTTTTCTGATGAATAGATTCGACTACAGACAGATGTATGTATGTGAACTTTAATTACGTACATAGTGTATTTTAAACCGGCATCTCTCATACGAATTTTTTTCTGTTGGCACCACTTTTTTTTTAAATTAAGAGCTTAATAGAACTTTCATTTTAATTTTTTAAATATCTTCTTAAACTCGATTCCGAAAATAATTTACTTTAAAATGTCATTCAGAAATCTCTATATAAAGCTTTACAGTTATTATATGCGATTAGTTGTATATGTATTACTAGAATTCGACTTACATACCTAATATAGAAATTTCGAAACATGCGTGGAAATATGCATACATTTAGAATATTCACGATAAATGTGTACATATAACTTTTCTTTTATACTTCACTCCCATACGTTATAACATTTTTTATGTGCATAAACATGTATGATACCAACAATGACACTTAATAATACGGTCAAAGCTCGTTAATGCGAACACTCACAGGGAATTTTTTATGTTTTATTATTTTTGTACTTTGTTAGTGTTAAAAGTAGTGCGCGTTATCCACACTTTATTAATATTTCGAGAGTTATTCGGAAAATAAAGCCCGATGTTTTATAAACCATAAAACAGAACTGCTGTTTAAAAAAAAAAACTTTTCTTTTTAATTCCTTCTAGGTTTCTCTGTTTTTCTACATATTTTCCACATTTGTTTAAAAATTTATTATAAAGTTCCACAAGCTTTTGTATTCCTAAGTCATAGATATCTGCCGCCTGTGAGGATAACCAGTTTCTTTAACTGCTTCTTTCACCTCTTCATCTGTGGCGAAGCGCTTGCTGCTGAGAAACACCTTTATGAAGCGGAACAAGTATGGACTGTACGGTGAGTAGTAAATTTGTTCCCATCCAAAAGATCTTATCAGATTTGAGGTGTGGATGGCAGAATGGGGCCTGGTTTTGTCATGGAACAAGAAAACTCCAGACGCCAGATGGCCAAGTCGCTTATTCTGTATTGCACGTCTATGTTTATCCTCTTCAGACCCCAGTGTTTATTATTATATTTTTTTAACTTCAGTCATGAATTTATATTAACAAACCGATAACTAAGAAAGATTGAGAAGCGAAAAAAAATTAAAATGTATTTTTTGTACATAAAATTCGATGATACATGGGGACCCAATAAGTACATTTTTTGACAGTTTGTTAGGATTTTTTATTTTACTTTTTTTGCATTGCATTGAAAAAACAATGCAAAATGTGAAATAATTATACATTTAATAATTTTTTATTTCTAAAGGACTCTACAAATGGTATTTTAACGTACTGAAAAACTGTTTACATTTTCGTTTTTGTAAATTTCGTGCATTTTTGCTGCAAGCCATTTTGATATAACACGCATCTCGCTAAAAAAGCACTATAAGAAAGAAATTGCTATTTTATTTAGTTCTGCTATCTGTAAGGCTCCATACACACCAATTTCCTTTTTGTTAAATTTTATTTATATACATGAAAAAAAATTGCAAAGATATGTATCCTATAGGATACATCAGGTCTGAGAAGGTTATTCTGGGTAGCCGAGGATCCTTGCTGTCAAAAACCGTATAACTGACTGTATTTCACAGTTCGCTGGCTGGTAAATTGTTTTAAACATTTCAACGCTTAATCTACTGACGGTGCTTATAAGTACCATTAACATAACTTAAAAAAAAAAATCATTTAATACATCGATTAGTAGTAATACAGTTTAAAAAGAATTATATATACATTATTTTATCTTCTTCCAAAAGCAGTATTGGTTACACAAAACTAAAATACTTTTAAAAGTATAATTTATTTTGCCTTTGCATCTTTTCAGCTTTCTTGGCTTTGTGGGGTGGAGGATTTTTCGATTCGGAAATATTTCTATATTACTATTGTAAGAACATTATATTTGTACATTTCCTAATTCTACAAAATACTGAGAAAATATTTAAAATAAAACATTTGAGTGGGATTATAAATATTGCACAAAATACCTATAATTTGAAATTTAATTAATCCTTCTAAATCCTTCAAAAAATCCTTCTAAAATGTTTTAAATGGTTAAGTAAATCTTCTAATGTAGTTTCAAAAATTCACAAAAAATGCTTTCGAAGATAAAATTTTCATGAAGCCGTATATCAGTACATAAAGGGTTCAACAGCGCACTGCAACAATACCAATGCAAATGGCGTCATTTCACAAGCAACGCATACGGTAGGTCGGTGCGCATGCGCGTTAAAATGTTAGCGGGACACTCGATTAGCTACGGCGATTCGGACCTTAGTTCCAGAATAACCCTCGTATAGTTTTCATGTAACAGGAATGCATATAAATCGTATCTTCAAAATGTACTATATTGCTGGTTTTGATTTTGTTACCTAAGATCGATCCGTCAAGAATATAGACCTACACGTAGAATATCTCTTTGTCGAAGTCTTTTTCAAGGAGAACTGGCCGGTATTTTGGCTGCATCCAAAGAAATTCTTCAAAGTTCCATTCGCGTTTCAATATTAGCGCGACATGCGGTTAGCTTCGGCGATGCGGGCCTTAGTTTCAGAATAACCCTCGTATATTTTCCATGTAACAGGAATACATATACATCGTATCTTGAAAATCTAATATATTGCTGGTGTTGATTTTATTACCTAATATCAATCCGTCAAGAATATAGACCTACACGTGGGATATCTTGCTGTGGAAGTCTTTTCAAGGAGAACTGGCAGATATTTACTTTGCATCCGAAGAAATCCACCAAAGCTCCATGCGCGTTTCAATGTTAGCGCGACATACGATTAGCTTCGGCGATTCAGACCTTGTATACTTATATAAATTAAAAATAGCATATACTTTCAGTTCAACATTTTTTCATTTAAAAATTTAAATTTCTATAAAGTGGAGTTGAGGATGTACCGGGCGGGTCAGCTAGTAATATATAAAGTAAACGACCTTTTACAAAAATAAGCGCTTTTCACAAAAAAAAAAAAAAAAAAAAAAAAAAAAAAAAAAAAAAAAACTAATGAAAAATTTTTACAAAACATGAAAATTACAAAATTAAAATTAAATTATAAAGCAGGAAATTTCTGTTAATTTGACAGAAATCTGTTGGATTTTTGAAAAACCTTTTCGTGTAATTATCTTTTTTTGCAATATTACGAATTCTATGAAAAAATTATCCCCTATTAAAATATACAAAACACCTGAAAAGAAAGTCAAATTTTATCATTTTCGCAAAAAGTTGAACTTTTTTTCAATAACAATGTATAACTTAGTTGTTAAACAGAATGATAATTGCATTATCTAACAAAAAAGACTACTATACTTCATGACATCTGCGACATAATTAATTATATTAACAGTTGGAATGAATGAAAAATAGTAATTAAGTATCTTGAGTGAAGGGTATTTATATTATTAAAAGTCCATTGTTGTTAACAAACAATTTGCAGAACAAAAGATATTTATAATTAAATATCGTGCATTATATGTAATTAACTTCCTTTCAAGCCACATACTTTATACGAAAATAATTCTTTTTATTAAACATTAAATGTTTTATTTAAAGAATGCAAAAAATAAAGTTTTCACTTTATACATTTGGTGGAAAATTGCCCCAAAACGCGTTAGGTTATAAATATGGGCTGCATGCTGAAAGTAGGAGTAGGGTGTTGTGCATGGTCATAGGAATGGGGCGAACGCGGTCGGAAGATGTTACGAATGAGTAGCGAGAATATGGCCTTGGTTCTTGACCAACATGGTTGGTACGAATTGTTTTTATGAGAATACCTAGATTTTAAAATTCCAAATCTTTACAAGCAATATGAAATTTGATTTTATTCCCTTTCTTGGTTCTTCAGAAAAACTAGTAACTTTAATCTCATCTCAAATTAAATGCCTTGAACTCTTCGTAGAGCACCTTTTCAGATGGATTTTCAATTTTTTTTTTTTATAATGGGTAATCAAACTATCATCTCTAAATACTGGATGGTTTTAAAACGGACTACCATACCGACGGCCGTGACGATAACGAGTTGGCAGTTCCTCTGGAAGACAAACCTGGTGTCGATAATGCAGCATGCATTTTATGCAATAGACTCTTTCAGAGATGTTAGAGGTGAAGTTCGGATTTAGTGCTGCAAGTGTGGATGTTGGGCTAATTTCGAAAACGATGGAATGAAAAAGAGATATCCATCTGTATCTTCTGGAAGTTATGAAGAAAATGCCATTTTTTTTTACATAAATTTTCAAGACAGTAGTTTAAAAGGTTTTTAAGCAAAAGTTGGTGTTTTTTTATTTACTACGAGCTAAATTACTAAGTATCCCATTTTTGGACAATCCCTTGGAAAACAATAATCTTTATTCTTTTGGAATAAATTTGTTTTGGAAAACTGAAAATGGTAATCATCGTTTTGAACCCTCATATCACCTTAAGGAACGTTTTTAGAAGTATGTGACACCAAAATTATCCATTTTCAGTGAGCCGGTAAATATTTGCTATCAAAATGAAAGTGGTAGATCTTTTTTGGAGCATTTCAATAGACTTTTTTGGACCATAAACAAACTAAAATAAAAAAAAAATGGCGAAATTATCGAACTTTCACCAACTTAGCGATATAGCGCCAAATTTGGTGACCAAAATTAGTCGCCAAAAATGGCGTCAACTTGGCGCTATTTCCAATATTTCGACAAATTTCCATAGACTCACATTGAAATTCAATAGGATTTACTTGCTTGCAGAAAATCAACAAACTGAAATATTTCAATGCAAAAAAAACTAAGATTATGAATAGAGCTTAATTGAACTATTTACATTATTTTTAAGCACAAACACTAATTACAATATTCGTAACACTATATATGTAGGATTTATTCTGAAAATTATTTAAAGATTCACATGGCTTATAACTATAAATAAATGCATCTATTAGTACATCAATTTGATACGACATTTATTATTCACTCGAACACATATTATGCTTGGAAGATCACAACAGTTCATTCACATCAATAATATAATACATTTGTAAACATAAATACTGTAATTCACCTGGAATTCTTACTCAAATCTTTTATTTTTTATTTAACGAATCTTCAACCTTCATGTTGAGATAAAAACTATCGAACTTCTAAAAACATAAAACATCTCTTGAATTTACTTATTTTCCAATCAAACCGTTACCACACATTTTTAGCTTTTTTCCACGCTCCTCGTGTTGTACTTTTTATTTCATATAAGATTGAGTATCGATTCAATAAACCCTTGAGTTAGTCAAGTTGCATTGTTGAGAATATTTACAACCCCACATATATATAATTTAATACTTAATAATTCTTATAATTATGAAACTTTGTAATCTCTAATGATTATGTGCTTGGAGATAAGGGAATAACATTGTCAGGAGTTGGGGAGGGCATTGTTTTTACCAAGCGCAATCTAAAAATTGAATGCATAGAAAATAAGGGATCGCGAAGCGATTCAGTATGGAAACGCAAAACAATTACGTCTAGGGTTAGCTAGAAAATAGGGATTGCTTCGTGATACCGAATGGAATCGCGAAGCTATTACGTGGGAGTCGGTGAGCGTAGCGAGTAGGGGAGCGGAGTCCACCTAGTCAATTAAAAATTAAATTAATATACATATATGTGGAAGTGTACTTAAAATAACAGTATTTAACCACTTCACCGTTTGTCCCAAGATAAATCGGGGGTAAAAGCACTTTTCCCCCATACCTGTCGACGGTAAAAACTCTAAAAAATTAGCTGCTAAAAAAAATCTTATGCTGTCATCTCTCGGTAATAGATAAAGACATCTATAGACAATTACTTGATACAAGTTTCATGTTGTAAAGAAGAAGAAAATTATAAAAAATTATTAAAATTCGAAATGTCCCAGAAGTGGGATGCTAAGCATAAAAGGGTTAAATCTGAAATTTTTAATAAATTTAAAAACTGTAAAAATTTGCGGAGCAATAATGAACAATCGTATAAAATAATTCAAATGGAGTACTTCTATCTATTTAGATGGTATCGAAAATATAGAATTTAATAAAATTCATACCAGAAAGACATTTATTTCTTTTTGCACAATCATACTGATTAATAAAGAAGTCATGTGTGTTCTGGATTTGCCCAGTAAAGCTTAGTTGGAGGAGCACAGGCAGCTGAAGATACGATCCTGGATTCAAATCTTTTCTTAGACCATTTCGTTCTCGATAAACTTACAAAGCCTAACAGAAAGTTTTTACTTTAATAGAACACGATAGCAGTTAATAAAAAGTAATACAATTTAATGATTTAAAAAATCATCTGCATAGGAAGAGAATCAGAAATGAAAAATGTCCGCACTAAAGAAAAATTAAAACACAATTTTCGGATATTTAAAAAAAAAAAAAAAAAAAAGCTTTGTAGATTGGATATAAACTTGTATTTATAAACCGTTTAAATCAGGTATGCGTTTTCAGGAATTAGGCAAAGATTTTTTTAAATTGCTATTATATTACAATTAAACATTTAGATAATATAAGGTATATAGGAACGGACGAATTTTGTTTCCTTTAAATTTATTAAAAAAAAAAAAATGAAAAAAAAATTGAAAAAACTTAATTTGAAAAAAAGGTTTGCACATATCGCTTTTTCCTACTAGGCCCACTCTGAATTGCACCTGCGGTTATAGCTAAATTTTTAAAACATGTTACTTACCTTCTCTAAAGCAATTTCTTAATTACGATAAAAAAAATGGGAAGAAAAAGAAAACAAACTAGACGAATATCTTAAGTTTTATGTAATAAAATTTGAGCATCTCCATAATCGATTTTCGAAATATATTAAGCATATTCATAAAATTACAAAATATGGGCGAAAATTAATAACATTTCATTAGTATAATACAAAACAAATATCGTCAATCATATTCCTCTTATAAAATTTCTCAAGATATTACATCAAATATTTTCTTAAAAAATCAATTCAATTTTCATTAACGCATTTAGAAAAGAAGTTACTTTTTTTCCCGAGAAGTATGTATCTATTTTTTTAGTTATAATTAAATGAACCACTTTCAGATAGATCCAAATTTGGAAATAAAGCCTCTCGAAAAAATATATAATAATAAAAAGAATATGCTTACTCAACATCAAGATATTCCGAATGTCATAATTAAATTACTAGATTTGCTTTACTGAATAATTTTTTTTTTCTTTCAAAACACGATGAAAAATTTGTTTCATTATATTTTTTTTTCAGTTCAAAGATTTATTTTATGAAATATGGATTATTCAGACAAAAATAAATAATTTGAAGTTTTAATTTTGATAGCTTAAAATATTTTGAGCTGTGTGTGTAGCAAAATTACACCTGAATGCTTGTAAAAAAAAGAGAAGAATTTGTTAAAAGATTATATTTTTATTTTAGACCTATATTTTCTCGACTTTAAATTTTGGAGGGGCATAATTTTCAAGTAAAATGTTTTTAGCTTTAATAAACCTATGATTGTTTATAAAAAACTCTTCTTTTTAAAAAAATATTAATTTTTTTGTTAAAAAATGTATATTTATGATGAATAATATCCATTCAAAAGATTTAAGCAAATACATGTTGTTATAGAAAAATGAGATTAATTTAGTTATCGACAAATGTTGCACATATACATGTCTTTAAATTTTAGATTAAAAAAAAAAAAAAAAAAAAAAAAAAAAAAAAAAAAACTATATCAGTAGTCTTCATTTTTATCCAGAATTGATAACGTATTCTCAAAAAAAAAAGATTTTGTTTTCTATATTTATCTGTCAATGGAAATTCTAAATGATATGGGTATTATTCTTTGATGCATGATGAAATTATGTTTATTAAAAATTAAGAGAGTAGGTATTCGAAATTGATGCATTTCACATCATGTTACAGTTAATTGCTTCATGTCGTTTCATGACGCATGCTTGTCTTCAGACCACGAAGGAAAAAAAACTGAACATGGTTAAAAAGGATGGAAATCATTTAACAAAAAGTTTATTAGTTTTCAACTTATGTTTTTAGTATTGTTGTATATTTTAATTAAATATGTCAGAAGGAAAATAGATCTAAAATTTATATTGCAATGTTAATCTTACTCTGAACTAGTATTTTCTTTTTTTTAACCCATTTGTGCCTGAATTATGGTTTTCTCAAATATTTGGGTAAAATCACTTTAAAATATTGCAAAATGAACTGGTAAAATACTAAAAAGAATTACACTTAATTTTTTTGTATTTATTTAATGTAATGTAAAAAACTACATATGAGTATTTCTAGTAGAATAATATGCATAATTATATGTTTTGTCTATATTTATATTTAAAAAGTTTTTAAATTGTACATTATGTACTTTAATTAGTATTTTTATGAACTACAAAAACAATATATTTATTTATTTACAGAGACTAATAACATTATAACCATTATTAATAATAAAATAAGAATAATCGTATTGCTGACTTAAAAACAATTTATTTCATAAATATCTTCAAAAGGAGATTACATAAATAACTGTCTTTTAAATGTCCAACAATAATATGTGCCCATTTGTGCCTAGAACCCTATATTTGGGACGTTACAAAAATGCATAAAAAATAGGATTGAACATTTAATTTCGCAATTTAAAAAAATACGTATTTAAAAATGTCTACAAGCTAAGATTATGACTTGCGATTTTGGATCCTTCATTTAAAAAATACAAATAAACTTACTTTTTACATTTCGCCATCTTGAAAAATTAAAAATTTATAAACACCGAAAAAAGCCTTCATTTAAACAAATAATTATCCAACTTATGCTGTCATCTCTCGGTAATAGATAAAGACATTTATAAATAATTATTTCATACAATTTTCATGTTATAAAGGAGAAGAAAAATATATTTATTCATGAAAATTTGAAACGTCCCAAAAATCGGACGCTAGGCACAAATGGGTTAATATCTGCCGATTATTTATATTTCGAGTAAATTGTGAATGGTCGCTATTTCGAAACTAAAAATATGCTTCAACTTTAACGCTTTCAGGGCAAAGTACTTCCATTGCTAAAATGTTGAAATCAATGAAGGAATGACACAGGAATTTACGAACTAATTTATTTGAAAATGAGAAAAAGACTATATTTCAAGTACATGATAAATGGGAAAAATTTGTACCAAAATTCTAGTGTCATTGTGGCATTTGTATATTAAAATTAAGCGGTTTTATAAACATACCACAGTCCCACAAGGGGTCAAAAACTGTTATTTGGTCAGTTTTAATCATTGAAGAATTGTACTTTTTGTGTCTTTGTTCTTACTGTAATAGAATATTTTCACTAAATATAACTTACCGTATAAAAAATTTAAATTTTGTAAATTTTTAAGAAATGTTTTTATTGATCCAAATTGCTTTTGAAATACATCTTTACGTCATTTAAAACATTGTTTGTAATTGGAACTTATGTCTATGCCTAACGGTTTATTAGCACCTGGACACCCTTGAGAATGGACACCTTGTATTAAATATTGCGAATGATGACGAAAAGTTATAATATTAAGTTGATACAAACACTTTCATTTTGAGGAAATATATTGTTGTCGACCAAAGCACTTACTTCCACAAAATAATTACTCAACATCAGCTGTAGGTTAGTATTTAGCTGACATCTTGAATCGGATCACAATAGTGCCTACAAATTCATAAAAAAATTATGTTAAGACGTGAATATACATCTTTTTCTTTAAACGCATAATTTTTTAAACACTGTGAATATTGATTTTTTATACTGTTTGTTTACATTAAGAAATCAGATAAGAAAAACTTCGAAGAAAATAAGTGATGTTTCATATGTCGTTTCATTCGAATTTTGAATATAAAATGAATATAGTTATAAGTTTTATAATTATATAATATATACATATCATGCAATAAAATTTATATAAAAAATATCTAATGCATTATGAAATACTTTTCACGCATGTTACGTATTTTTAAAATATTCCTATATGCATTATTTAGAAAAGCTTTCTGAATTTACAAATTATTTAATCTTTAATGCGTTTCAGCTGCATATAATTTGAATAAAGCTTAAAGGAGGTATAAACAAGAACATATTTTGTAAGTTTCATTTTAAGCAGAATTTTTTCTTTCGGAATACATTAGAAATTCTTATAAGACGCTTTTTAATATGCGTCTGAGTTCTGGATTTACAGCTGCTCACAATAGATGTGGAATTGTATGAAGCATATAGAAACGTAGTTTTAAAAGAGGTGGGTATTAAATTATTTGTTAAAGTGATAATATTGTACAAAATGTTTTCTTGTGTTTTCAACGCAATTGGTTTATTACTTTCTTCTATCTTTACAAGAAGAAATTATTGGATTCGTAAAAATTTTTGATTTCCGGTTTTCGACGGATTTACAAGTTTTAGAGGTCAGAGTCTGTGAGTGAGTCTGCGAGTCTGTCTGTCTGTCTGTATTTGACACAAATTTAGTGGGCACTCTATCTCAAGAATTGATCGCACAGAATTTAATTAAAATTTATATTCAAGTAGTCCCTAATATAAATTGGTGCAGACTGGTGTTTGGTGTAAATAGCCTGATAGGTGGCACTGCTATGCTGCATTTTTCGCGATTTCTGCAGTATCTCTATCTCAAGAACTAATGCACGGATTTTCATCAAACTTCAGATTCAGCTATTCCTTGATATGAATTGGTGCTGGTAACGTTTTGGTGTAAATCGCCTAACAGATGCTATGCTATAATGCTATACTGCATTTTGCAGCATTTACATGATTTTCTTAATAGCTCTATCTCAAGAAATAATGCACGGCTTTTCATCAAACTTCAGATTCATTTAGTCCTTGACATAATTTGACGTTTTGCACCTTTTGGTGTAAATCGCACAACAGGTGGCGGAGCTATGCTGCATTTTTTTTGATTTCCGCAATAGCTCTATCTTAAAAATTAATTTGGTGTTTTCAATAAACTCTAGATTCAGGTATACCTGGATATGAATTAGTGCTGTTTATAGTTTGGTGTAAATTGCTCAACAGGTGGTGCTGCTATACAGCATTTTACACGATTTCCACAATACCTCAGTCTCCAAACCTAATGCACGGATTTTCAACAAACTTAAGATTCAGTTAGTCCTTGACATGAATTGACGTTTTATACATTTTGGTGTAAATCACTCAAGAGGTGGCGCCGCTATGATGCATTTTTCAGAACTTCCCCTATAGCTCTATCTCAATAACTAATGCACGAATTTTCATCAAAATTCAAATTCAGATATACTTTGATGTGAATTAGTGCTAAATTGATGTAATTTCTAGTATACTAGTTAAATGATTTAATTGATGTGATTTATGTAGAAGAAAGTTTTGTAATGGTCACAACATACTACTTTTTCTAAATATTTTTAAAATCTAAAATAACAAGTATTATTATTGCATATCTTGATTAATTAAAGTTTTTGATTTTGAATTGAAAATAAATTGTGCTGTAATTTTATTAATAAATCTTCAAAAGCTGTAATTTTAGAAATACTGGATACAATAGTTAATCTTATTAGGTAATATTTTTTTACGGATGTAAATTTTGATTTGCTATTTTTTCCCTATATTTTTTTATGCAATGTTTCGAAAAGCTTTCCCATTTTACAAAACATGTTATCATTAATGCATTTCTGATGTCTGAAATTTGAATAAATCTCAAAATACCGGTAAACAATATAGATATTGGGTAAAAGTAATTTTATCTGGAACAATCTTTTTTAATAAATTTAAAATACTTCGAATACACTTTTTAATTTAGCGTATAGTAAAGTGAGGACAGACGCCGCTGTGGGACAGATGCCGCAGAGATTGTATTGGCGACACTAGCGCTCCCTGGGCCAAATTAAGAATTTCGTTGTGTGTCTAAGTGATGTCTGCTGTGTTGTATGCGTTTCCATAGCTTAACTATTAGTATTTAAATATTTCTGTCAGCTTTTATGCTTCAAACCTGCGTGGTAAGTTTATAAAATTATTCTAATAAAGTTTTATGACATATTTTAAGCCGAATAAAGAGAGATTTCTTTCCAAAACCGATTGTAACTTAAGACTAGATTCTCGTAGAATACAGACATGTACTTGCCTTTTTCTCGCGTCATTCACATGACACAAAATGGTTGTGCGGCATCTCACCCGCCACTGTGGGACAGATGCCGCAAAATATATTTTTGTTTTTTTGGTTCAATAAATTCATCATTACAATTTCAGTTGAACTTACATATAAATGAATGTATATTCAGCACATTTCTTTATTTAGCTATATTTGTTTAAACCTTTATGTACTGAATTATGAATTCTTGAAAAATTTTATCTTCTAAAGCATTTTTCGTGAATTGGTTAAACTGCATTAGAAGATTTGCATAATCATTTAATAAATTTTAGAAGGATTTTAGAAGGATTGAAGGACTTAGAAGGATTAATTAAATTTGAATTTAGAGGGACTTTGTGCAATATTTTATAACCCGACTCAAATCTTTTATTTTAAATATTTTTCTGAGTATTTTCTGGAATTAAGAAATGCATAAAGATATGTTCTTACAATAAAAATATAGAAATATTTCCTAATTAAAAAATCCCCCCCCCCCCCAATGCCAAGAATGATGAAAAGATGCAAAGGCAAAAGAAAGTATCCTTTTAAAAAGATTTTTGTTTTTTGTAACCAATAATGCTTTTGGAAAAAGATAAAGTAATGTATCTATAACTCTTTCTAAACTGTATTACAACTAATCGATGTATTAAATGAATTTTATAACAAGTTATTTTAATGGTACTTATAAGTGCCATCAGTAGATAAAGAGTTAAAAAACGCAGAATAAGATGGGATTGCTATGAGTGCCACTAGAAAAATTGTAAGAATGCAATTTGGTGAACTACTTTCTAAAGCTTGGGGGCAAGCTGCGACGTCTCGAAACTCTATCTCAGGTTTTAAAGCTACTGGAATTTTGCCATTAGATTAGACAGCAATTCCAAACGATGCTTTCATAACTTATAACAACATAGATGAACCACAACAAAATGAATCAGTTCAAATCCATTCAGACAATTTGGCTATGCAACAAAATGAAGAAGACCCATTAGAAAGAACTTCTACTTATCAAAATATTATGAGCAACAATTTGGTTCGCCATGTGTGAATAAGGTAAACGTAGACCTTCTACAATTGTCACCATCTAAGCTGTTAAACAAAATTTCTCCTATTCCAGTGCTCAAAAGACTTATACAGACAAGTAAGAGAAAGCAAAAGGCTGCAAATATTACAAGCACAGATTTTATAAACAATAAAAAAAAAGAAGGAAATAAAAAGCAAACGAAGCAAGAAAGCGTCAAAGAACGACAGCTTGGCGGAAGTAAAATGTGTGGAAAAAGGAAGGGAATGATCAACTTGAAAACACCTCACTTGAGGAAGAAACTAAAATATGATTCTTCTTCGGACAGTGACGAAAGTATTCCTCTTATGGATTCTGAAGGAAGTATTGGATTGGAATTTGATGACTGATGTGCTGAGTGTTTGGAGTCATATCAAGAAACAAAGTCTAAAGCGAAATGGATTCAATGCATAATATGTAATCGGGTGGCTGCATGAAACATGCTCACTTTACTCTTCCAACGGAAAGTGTGGTGATTGTGGGCGAATAGAAATACAAAATAAAAAAAATGAAACGCCAAAAATAAAAAGACTACGGCCTAAAATGAATGGAACTAATACTTAAGAGCAAACTACAATGGTCGCCTGGATATAAACAAGTGGTTTATATCTTTTTTGTAATTATTCTGTCTATTGTTTTCAGTCAAATGTTTTTTTTCTTTTTTTTTCCCATAAGTTTTATTTTTTGAACTTGCACTTTTGCAATTTCGTTAAACTTTTCACAATTTAGTGATATATGTAATTTATGTAAGTTTACTGTTATTTATTTTCATTTTAAGTAGTTTGAGGAAATAAAAATGTGATTTAGTTGAAAAAAAAAAAACAGCATAGCTTTTTTCTCCATGCGGCATCTGTACCACACCCCATGCGGCATCTTACACACCACGTAAAAAATGATGTTAAAAAAGGACGTTTGGGAAAATAATTATACCTGCTTTATTATGGGGGCTTTAACTTGTTTAACATAGAAATTTCATTTTAAAGGGTTTGATTAATGATTTCTGGTACTTAGTTTCCTGTTTTTTCCTTTATTGTACATTTTAAAAGAAGAATAGTAAAAGTGCGGCATATGTCCCCACTTTACTATATTTACTTGCGGAATTCATATTTTTCTCATCATGTACTTTTTAATGTTTTTTTTTTTTTTTTTAAACCAATATTCTCGTACTTTGGCACATACTGAATGAGATAATTTAAATTAATAAAATGATTTACCCTACCGGATTTATCGCAACATTGTTTATATTTCACAATATTTTACAATATTTTAGTTAGGTTTCTTTATTTTTTCCGTGACATTTCCTTCTGATGGTATTGAAACTATAATGAGGTTTCACTAGTCCTGTAATAAATTTGTGCTGATGGGTTTATATTCACAATGTTTTAAAAAAAATAAGAATTAATCGGAAGATTATCTATCTTATGCAGCTATATTATAGATAAATAAATAAACTGTAAAAGGACAGATGGAAGAAAATTCCATGAAGGAAGCGCTAATTTGGATATTGCCTCAAAATACATATGCTTCAAATAAGTCGATTAAAGGTATATGAATATTATCTGGTACAGAATCTGGGAAATACATTTCAGCAACATGTTCTAATATGTTTTAATTCTTAAAACAGCAAACTATTTATTAAACGATTCTATTAGTCCCATAAGTATTTTTCGTGTGTTTGCTTGCTAATATATAAATGATTTTCATACAGATTTTAGACTGCTCACACTATTTTTTTATTCCTGTTCGAAAACTATTTACGAACAAATTGAACATTCTGAACACTCGTGGGAAAAGTAAACTTCTCCAACTAAATCTGCGAAATGAATGGAAATAAAGTCTACTTTTAAATTATGTTTATAAAATTGGTTTAGAGGGCCAGCTTCATATCAAAAGTAGTGCAAACTTTGTTTTTTTCAAAGACAAAACTCAATTCTGACACCATAAGGAAGTTTGACAGGCTTCAGTTAGGCTAAGCAAAAACTTTCATGAAATTCTTACTATTAGTTTTAGAGAAATTAATTATTTTAAAATGAGCATACCTTAGGCGGTGTATTCAAGTTCGGTACTAGATAGTTGGAATGCTGCTGAATAGCTAAGTCACTTATATTAATGTATTATTTCATGTCAATATGACCATTTCATTTACGTAAAAGATATAAGCTACTCTTACATACGGTAAAATCCTTTTCAATATTCATTTTGGAATGTTTACGAGTGTTGAATAATCGGATTTTTATTCTATAAAATAAGTTATCTGTTATTAATCGTTAGCTCTGAAATAGAGCTAACGCCTGGTAGACAAGCGCCACGTATACGTGATGCATAACGTTCTCCGAATCAGTGATTATTCCCACCAGTTATTTTTTATTGTAAATTTTGATATTTTAACTAGAGCATTTTCCCTATTTAATTTAATGCAAAAATTTTGTTTTGAAAAAGCGGTGATAAAGAATAAAAAATTCTATAAAAGGCGCTCGTCGCAAAGGTATTAACAATATTCTTTTATTAAACTTTTTCTCTTATTTCATTTGAAATTAGCTAACGTTCAAGTTAGCATATGATCGCGAGGCAAATACAGTTTAAGCTTTTTTTACATAGTGACACAGACTTTTGTTCTAAGTTGATTTTAAATGAAAACCTGATCTGTTTATCCTAGCCCAAATGTTTCAATAAAATGAGGAAAATATTTTTTTAACTATGTTTTTTTGCACATCTTGACGTTTTTAAAGCATAACTTCAGAAATACAGGAAATAAAACAAATATATTTTTTTATATATACGCATAAAGCAGGACATAAAAAAAGAAACACGTAAAAAATTATAAGTTGCAATTCTCATTTTTTTTAATACTAATTTTATTATTCATAGCTCATAATATAAAATTTAAAAATATATAAATTCTATGTATTTATGTTTTTTTTTTTTTTTTTTTTTTTTTTTTTTTTCTATTTTCAATAGAAGAAAGAATTGCAATCGAAATTTATTTCGACTTCCGGTTTTTGACGGATTTACAAGTTTTAGTGGTCAGAGATCCCAAAAAACATGTTTATAGAAACTGTTTGTATGTCTATGTGTCCGTGTGTCCTTGTGTCTGCTGCCATTGTACCATCAAAATGTGTATGAAGATATGCATAGAATTGAACATAACATTTTTTTTACGTTTTTGGCTATGGCAAGCAGGTTCTGCCTTAATTTGCAAAAAAAAAAATACGACGGAAGGAGGCATTGTAATAGCGATTTTTGTGCCATTTTGAATATTATACCATAGAAAAGTGTATGAAGTTATGCATAGAATTGAAACAAAATTTTTGTGTATGTTTTTGGCCATTGCTAGAAGGTCCTCTCTGAATTTGAAAAAAATCCGCCTATAATAGCGATTTTTGTGTGATTTTCATTATTGTACCATCGAAAAGTCTATGAAGTTACACATAGAATTTAATAAAATTTTTATGTACGTTTTTGTCCAAAGCAAGAAGATCTTCCCTGAATTTGGAAATATTTCGCAGAAAGAGGGCATTATAATATCGATTTTTGTGTAATTGTCTTGATTTTTCGTAATTCTATTGTCTACCGGCGGCTCGTGAGTAGACAGTAACATCCCATCCCGATAAGACAAGTATTCGCGAACAGCTGATATACAACAGGATAACGAAACACTATTGACTTTTATAAATATCATGATCAAGATTAACTCGTTTTTACCCGAATGCGAAGAAGGGTTATGTGTTTCACGCGTATCTGGGTATGTGGATTTCTTTATACCCTCGAAACATCGCAGCGGGTGGATGGATTTTAATGAATGATGTCTCTATCGTTTCGTCTTAACCGTCCGATGGTTATAGACTAGGTTTTGTTTTTATAAATTCAAAATGTTGCGTAAAATACAAAATGGCGGTAGAGACGAAGAACATTTTTTACGCACCATATTGAGTGGCATATCGTTGGATAAGTCTTTCAAAATAAAGACAAAGTTTCATTGACTATTTTACAGTCAGAAGCTCCGTTTAAATATTACACAACCTGAAAGTTGTATAGGTAGAATCTCTAGCTTTACTGCAACTTTAACCATCATAGACATCTTTAGGCCTCATCAGAACTGCGTTTATAGATATGAACTAACAATTATACACAACTTAAAAGTCATCAATGCAAGTAAATAAAAAAAAAATATATAGGTAAGGGATTTAAAAAATAGTTTCACATTGATGAGAAATAATTAATTACGCAGTCGGTTTTTTGATTTTATTAATTTAATTTTTATTATTACTCTGATTAATTAACTGAAGCAGAATTAAGATTAAAGTCAAAGTTGATATAGTATTGAGCTAATAAAAATGAAATATTCGCATTTGTAACAAATTTTGGAATATTAAAATATTTAAGATAGAAGGAATTTTTGGGATTAACACGTCCAAATAGTTTAGTATTATAACCATACAAAAACTTAGCACATTAGGATTATAATTTCAGGTGATATTAATAAAAATATGAAAATGTAATTTAACATTGAGGGCTACCACAGGCGACTATTTTTCTATTCTATCCGCACCACTATTTTAAGAAAATAAATTTTGCAGTATATTTCTCTTGTAAAGGTTGTCAAACGGTATATTAAATATTTTTGTTTTAAAAGAAGTGGTGCGATATTCCATTCAAAACAGTAGCCTGTGGCAGCCCTGAACATTAGAAGCAGTAAATTTTGAATGCTTATAATTCGAAAACTCATCATTCAAATGACTTGAAATTCGCTTTCTGGACATAGTTTCCACCGAAGAAGTGAGGAGATCTTATTAAAATTGGGTATTGGAATTGCTAATATAATTGTGATCATTTTAATACGTAGAGGGACCATAAGCAAATTTTATATACATCATATTCAAGTATACATTATTTCCAATCTTTTGGTACCAGTAACTTTCTTCTACGATAATTTGTTGAGGAGTTATTAGGGGTGTTTTCTTCTTTTCCAGCACTGTACATTTTATTTAATTTTAATTATTCATTCATTAAAATGTTACATAGTTCATTTTATAGATAGTAATTTATTTTTATTTCTCTTGCACTTTTTCTAGTGTATTTGAAAAACGTATAATGAAATGAAAAATGATTAAGTAATGGAGTGTTTTCAGATTGCTACTTTTATAAAATTCGGATTGCTTATTTGCTACCACGTTTTTGAAATAGAAATTTTCTCCTTATTTAATAAAAAATTAAATGCTTCAAAAACAAGGCGAATTTTACTATTTTCAAAATGTGGATGAAATCAAATAAAATGAATATAGAAAAATTACCGGATTGGTAACACTGAAGTAATACCATATTTGATATTTTTTAAGTCTATTAATTGCGACATGTAATATACTGAAAAATAAAATTAATCAAATAATAAAATGTTTTGTATTTTACACTTACGTGAATTTTCATTTAAATCTCTTACGATAGTTCCAAATGATAACTAAATTAAAACAACGTAGATATCTGCACATTTCAAGTGTCGTTTCAATTAATATATAAATATCTAATATTTTTGATTAAAAATTTACGATATTAATTTCACTCCGAATAAAATATTATATATATATATATTTTAATAAATTGTAAATATTTTTTTATAAAATTATTCTGGAAATAGCATGTAAAATCGCTCTTTTTTGGTTTCTTTTGTTTTTTTAGTTTCGTTCGTCTGACGAAACTCTATTCGTTTCACTTCTCTGTCTGTCTGTCACAGAGCCCGTTCTCAGCGACTGTATATGTTGGAGACTTGAAATTTTAGATACTTATAACTGAACACCTCACATCAAACGACAAATCATAAAATTTTGAAAAAGTCTTATATTTACCCGTCTGGGCTCTAACTTGTGTATTTTAAGCTTTTTTAGGGTTTCGTTCATCTGACGAAACCCTATTCGTCTCACTTCTCTGTCTGTCTGTTTGTCTGCCTGTTTGTCTGTCCGTCTGTCACAGAGCCCGTTCTCAGAAACTATATATGCTGGAGACTTGAAATTTTGCACACAGATGAACACCTCACATCAAACCACAAATCATAAAATTTTGAAAAAATCGTAATTAACGGACGTTATTAATTAAAAAAACCCAATTAGAAGATCGGAAAGTCCTGCATAATTCAACAAAAGCATGGAATTTTTATCAAATTACAAAAACGATCTCTTCCAAGGATTAAAACAGGTGTCATATTAACAGTAGATAAGGACTGGGGAATCCTTTAAGGGCGAGTACATTTTTTTTTCTACGCATCCCAGAAATTCGAAATCAGTACCGCAAGATGGGAAAAAATTGCTTTCAGAAATTCTAAAAATTACCTCGATCGCACCATAAAAACTCGAAAATAGGTTAAAAATCGAAAAAAAAAATCTTTTATTTTCCTTCATTTGTGAAGGCGACAGATGTCTGATCACATTTAATTTTCCATGGCAAACCACATAATTATAAAACAGGTGCCTCTTGTTGTCTGAAACGAACACAGAACTTTTATACAGGACCAATTTTTTTTTTTTTTAAATAACGATTTTTGAGCTAGGCTTTTTACGCTATCCGATATAAAATTTCATTCTCTATCAGAATATGTCTTTATTTTTGAATTCTGACAATCGTAAGCTAAGAGAATTAATTTTTTGGTAATTAATTCCAGAATTGCATTTTTTGCACAGCAGGCTACATGACAGGGACAGAAAGACATATTTTTATACCACGGTTTGATAATGAAAGTACAAAATTTTTAACTACTGATTTAACAAATTTGGTTCTTTCGCAACCGGATATTATTTCATACGCTGATTCATAAAATCTAAATGAATAATAATAAAAAAAAAAATTGTTAAAATTAGGAAAACTAAAGAACCGATCGCTTTTAAAGCATTGTTCAGAACGCTGTCACATTTGTAAAAATACAGCATAGATTTTACTTATTTAATATAAATATTTCATAAGTGTTGATACCACTGTTTTAAAATAATAATTTAGCAAATATCTTAAATACTTGTTTAAGACCATTTTTAAATTGTAGCTTTGTCTACAGTTTTTTTTTTTCTTTTGACGGCGTGATGAGATAAATATTACTTATTCAATATAAAAAATTTCATAAGTGGTGATACTGCTATTTTAGAATAGTAATTTCAGCAAATATCTTAAATTGATGTTTAAAACCGCCACCCCCTCGACTAATGTGTCTACGGATAAGTTGCAGAAAGAAGTAGTTTCGTTCAGATACACTTTTGTTAAGAATAAAGTGGAACTAACAGACATCGATTTCATTTATATTATGAAGTATAACAAGGCGATCTGTTTGAAACTTTAAGATAGTTTATAAATCATAATAAAAAGTTTTAAAAGCAATGTCGCGAGAAATTTCGGGTGCGGGGGAGGAGGGCTTTATTTTAAAAAAAAAAACATTAGCGTTTTTTACCGTTTTATTTTTTTTTTAATTTATTTATTTTTTTTTTATTTATTTATTTATTTTTTTTTTTTTTGACGGAGTCTTGAGATAAAAGCTACTTGTTCAATATAAAAAAATTATAAGTGTTGATACCACTATTTTAGAATAGTAATTTCAGTAGATATCTTAAATTGGTGTTTAGAGCCGCCATCCCTCGACTAAGGTATCTACGGATGAGTTGTAGAAAGGAGTTTCGTTCAGATATATTTTATTAAGAATAGAGTGCGCTCCCTGGTGATGGAATGGTGAATTAAAAGAACGCTATTTTATTTAAATTAGGAAATCTAACACGGTGATATGTTTGAAACTTTAAGACAGTTTATAACACACAATAAAAAGTTTAAAAAAGAATAGCCCGGGAAATGTCGTCGAGGGACGGGAGGGGGCACAATTTTTTTTTAACCTAACCGTTTTTTACTGCTTTATATATGGTTTTAAATGATTTAATAATTATAAATTATTTATCAATTTGGCTTTATTAATTTAAAGAATAAGGTGTTTTGAAAGGAATATTAAACGAAACCCTCTGTGCGATCTGCGATCACACTTACCCACTTGTTTTTATAGCTGAGCCCCTAATTAAGTTGAAGACTTGAAATTGTAAATACTTACAGCTAAACACTTATGACCACATGTCAAATTATAAAAAATTCAAAAAGTCTTATATTTACCCGTCCGGTCTCTAACTTGTGTATTTTAAGCAATTTTTCTAACTCCCACCTTTTTACCCGGGGGGCACTTTTCTAACTTTTGCCAACATAACTTTGACCACACTTTCATATCATGCACCATAGCCTTACGTATTTTAGTTCCATTTTTACCGCCAGGGAGCGCCTAACTATCTCGGGTGCTATAGGTCTGATCTCCTCGACTAATATATCGACAGATAGGATGTAAAACGGAGTTTTGTTCAGATAGAGGTTTGTTTAGAATAGAGTGCGTCCCCTCGTTACGAAATGTGGAACTAACAGATTTTGCAAAGTATAAAGTGTTTTGAAAGGAATATTAAACGAAACCCTCTGTGCGATCTGTGATCACGTTTATCCACTTGTTTCTTATTTATTTACAAGGGACATACAATCTTTGGAAACTCCAATAAGACTGACATCACTGTTTGAAATCAGATATTTTGTATTTAACATTCAATATCAAATTAGGAATTATTAATTGTTGTCATTGTTATATCCGTTAATTGCCTTGTTTAATTTCATAATTTGTAGAGCTATTCTGTGATATAAAAAAGAGAGATTTTTTTTCTTTTGTGTGTTATACCTGGTTGCTTTCTCCATTTGTTTTCTCACATAGCATTAAATGTAATTTTGCATATGATAATTTATAATTTGTTTAAAAAAATACTCACGTAAGGAAATGGATTTTCTCCCATTTAAAAGATGGAGATTAAGTAGAAAAAAAAAACATTTTTTTTTTTTTTTATTTACGCATTTAAATAATAAAATGTGTGTAATTTTTCAAGATTTCTTTCCCAACGCCTTATAGCTTTTTGAAATAATTTTCTTTCCTCTTCTTTCTTAATACATTTGGAAGGTTATAAATTCCGTTTCTTCATTGCCAGCAATTTTTGAATTTTTTGAAAACTTCTTAACCTTAAGCTTATATACTAATTTCAATGCGATGCCAGGTGTTATTCTTAGTCGCATATAAAAAAAATGTTCAGCATACGTAAATGAAAGTCTTCGAAGAATTTTCAATTTAAATAAATTGGACGTTATCTCTCTAAATAGAAAGATAACGTTATTTTCAAATTGAATTTTGAATAATATTTTACATTTTTATAGAATTTCCGAGTTATATTTAATTTATATGTAGCTCAAAAATGCATTTAGAAATAAATAATTCCTGAAATAAAAAATCTGTGTAAAATATTTTATTTTAAATCATTTAAAAGTTATGTAACTTATCAAAATAAGTAAGAATAGAAAATATTATACGATAATAGGGGGCTGTACATATATAACGTTATCATTTTATGGAGGAGTGGGGGTCTAGCACTTGATATTGTAAAATATCTCTATGAGGAAGTGGGAATTTGTCATATGATAACTTTATCATTTTTGATCAGCCAAATTTTTCTTTTTTCTCTGCCCCCTAAGAGCTACACTCGTCAACCCCAGTTCAGGGACACCAAAATACAAAAAGCACGCTAATTTGATCGGCTTTAAAAATATTGAATTAAAATAATAATAATAATAATAATAATAATAAAAAAAAAAAAAAAAAAAAAAAAAAAAAAAAAAAAAAAACAGTAGCGATTTCTCTGTAAACGAGTTTCCATTCGTTTTTCTTGGATTGGGGATTTTTAAGACCATATCTGCTGCTGTTGAAAGATACGATGGCTGTTTTCGTATTTAATTAAAAAAATTAGTTAAACATTCGAAAATAAGCTAATGTAAAATGAATTAAGTAAACAGTGTCATTGTCTCCCGGTATTTTTTAACAGTGCTATAGGATAGTTCTTTTAAATAATTCATTTTAAATGTATCGTTTCAAATCTGACGTAATTTACATCAAAGTTTTATTTTTCATTAATATTCACGTGAAAATACTTTTGTTGTTAGAAGGAAATAATATTTGCGCTGTCTTCGAATTCCCAATAATAGTTGAAAATATTATCTCAAAATATCAAGTAAATGTCTCGCGCAGATATATTTTTAAATTTAAATTGTTTTGCCATATTTTTTGGCCATTTTAAATATGACGTAATTTCCTCCATTTACAGGTTTTAACGCATAGTAATGATTTTTTTATTTTAACATTTTGTTTCTCTTTTCAAATTCCAGTGTAAATATGGTTCTTATGACGCAATTTTCCTGCTTTTAACATGTAATCATTTAATTCTAATTAAATTTTTTTTTCTGTTTACAATAGTCCCGTGTAATTAAATTTTTAATTTGAAGTAAACATTATTGTTTGCGCTGTTTATATAGTTGGCAACAGTTTAAATTAATAACATTTTTTAAATTTGTAAAAAATATCTCTCGAAATACTGAAAATTTGAATTTAAAATAGAAATAAAACCTCAAAAAATAGTAAAAAAAAAAAATGCAATCTGCACACCGGGAACTTATAACCTATAAAATGATCTTAAAATGATTAAATTCTCATGTTAGTTTTTGCTCCAATAAAACTTTTTTAATGGAACGATTTTGTCCAACTTTAGCATTAAATATCTCTGAAGGTAATTCTTCGATTTGAAAACTGTCTGCATCAGCGTGTTTATCAAATATTTCTTTATAATACCACCGATTTCCATATTTTTGTATACGACAGTTTTTTTAATATTAACGAAGAAAGGCCATGCTCAAGGCATACTTAGATACTACTACAGGCAGACTGATTTGCATTTAATGTATGAAGTCGCTCGCCAGAGGACTCTGATACCCTTCCCAAAATTGAAATTTGACTCTGACCGTAACTGAAACAACCTGGGAAGGGTAGATATGTAAACAAACACCAAAATTACGTCATGTCACCATGGTTACGTTTACAATTCTGCTGACATTCCAATCAAGCTTAGAAATGACAGCTAATTCGAATACAGCTGTTAAGGGTTATTATAAACTGTCCATATCAATGTAAATATAAAGTTCTATTTATTTAAGTGACTAATATAATGTGTTTCTCTTTAAAACTGTTAAACCAACACACATAAAAATATATAAATAAAAAAAACACATGCTTAGTCTAAAACATCAATGTCACAAATTTATTTGGTACCACTTAGTTATCCCGTCGACCAATTTCGCCAAATTATATAAATCGCTAAAACACTCGCCAAATTATACAAATTGATATAATTTTTATTTTAAATAATGAAAGAACAAATAAATTAGTGTAACATTAATAAATAAACAAATAAAACGTCGAAATAAAAATCACTTGATGACATAAACACGTGTAATTTGCTTACAATCAAGTGAATGTGACATTTACGATCAAGCATTATTGTCATTTAATCTTATAGTTTGGCGATAGATTTTTGGCCGACGGGATAACTAAGTACCATTTATTTACTATTTTCACTGCTGAAACAATAAAACTGATGGAATTTTTTTTTAATATATTGAAATACTCATAAAATTTCTTGTAATAATTAATAAATGTAATTTATTAAGTATCAAATACCCTTACACGATTTAATCAAAATTGCTTGGATAACATAGAATATTGCAACGATATTTAAATCCGTGATCACAATTTCTTTCTCTGATTAAAAATAAGAATATTTAATGTTTAAGGAAGATCGGCTTTTTTTTTTCTTCTTCTTCTTGGTTCGGGCGATATTAAAAACAAATATTTTACCGGTAACAGTAAATTAATCAAAAATAGCTGCTTCAAGTCAGTTATAAGAACTGTAGTTTGATAAAAATCAAATTTTAATTTTAAAACGTGTATATGAAACCAAGCTATTTTTACATAAATACGGGACATTCAAAAAAGAATAACAGAACCGGCATTTTTCATGAATGAACCAAACGATCAAGGTAAACAATAAATAATTTAGCTAATCTTAAAAGTATGTGTAACACTAAAATGCTACAATTTGTGTAAAATAGCCTTTTAAATCGAAGGAAATTGAAGAATATAAATATTTAATTTATTACATGAAAATACGATCAATGATTCTGAAACCTCGACGATGAGAAACAAGCTTCTATCTGGGAAGGGTATAAATGTAAACAAAGAGCACGCTGTGAAGTTTTGGTTCAGGGTTTGAAGTTGGATCAGATTTCACTTTTTCGGCGAAATGCGCGGGCCGTTATATATCATAGTAGGCTATGGCCATGCTTAAGCCAAGACTCCCTTATCATAAAACAGACTTGACAATCCGGAGAAAGTCTATGGGTGAAAATGTCCCCGATAATTGCCAACTTATTAGCTGACTTTGTCCCGTAAGTTACGCCACCTGGTGTATACTCCTGGTAATACTCCATAAACAAATGCATAGTAGAAAATTGAAAATGTTGTGTTACTGGCAAAATTGTATAAAATATTTTTCGAATTCCAGTAAAATAAAGGCGTAAAAAAAATATTTCGCACAATTATGTTCTGGCTTTAAAAAATAAAACATATCAAAAATGAAGATTTAAATATAAGATTTATTGATATTTTTTCAGGGTACTTGTTAGTTATCCCGTCGACCAATTTTGCCAAATTATATAAATCGCCAAACTACTCGCCAAGTTCTACAAATTGACACAATTTTTTATTTTAAATAACGAAAAAACAAATAAATTAGTATAACATTAATAAAAATACAAATAAAACGTCGAGATGTTGGTTTTATTGGCCATTATTGGCATTTAATCTTAAAATTAATTAATTTATGGCAAACCATTATTGGCATTTAATCTTACAATTTGGCGACAGTAATTTGGTCGACGGGATAACTAACAAGCACCATTTTCAGTATATAGGACTTTGCGGTTATTTTTTTTTAAATCTTGGCACATTTTGGGCTTCGGAAAGAGCGATTTGTTGCCGATTGGTATAAACAGTTATGAAAACAAAACTTATGAACTGTCAGCTTGTTTTATAAGAATTAACGACACAGATGTCATACATATTGGTGCGATTTTCTTTCCGACACCAATTTTGCGAAAACCTCGTTACCATATCATCTATATCCGGATAACCATATCAAGCAAAATAACGACACTTTGGTGCCAGTTAAGTATCCGGTGTGTATATGACATTGGCGCCAGAAACAAATCGCGCCAATATGACATCTGTGCCGAATTTACATGTATAAATTTAGTTTCTAGATATTATTATTGTTTTTTGTATACGATTTGTTTATATTTGTATATAAAATAGATAAATGCCTTTTTTATATTAAATAAATTGTACAAATATTGGAAAATATTGCTTCTTTATGTGAAACAGTGAATATGCTTCCAGAAATTATGTTGCCAAATTTTCTTCTCTCGCCAAGGTCCCTATACTTGAAAAATACCGATTTATTATTATATAATGTAGTATTAGCTAATGTTCTGTAATCTGCTCCACAGTCAAAGTTGACTGCAAAAACGCGATGCTGGAATAATGTGGTATCAAGTATACGGTTTAAAAATAAAATTAATTTTGCGCCAAACTACACTTACGCCAATTGGTTCCAAGTCTGATTAAGAAAGAATACTCAAATTAAGATTTACAAACACCAAAATCATAGCATGACAAGAATACGGTATTTGCGGAAAGTTGAGGGACATGTATAAATTTAAGTGATTATTAAACTTTATTTTTCCAATTTTTTAAGTGTTTATGACTTCAGTCTGGTTTTTTGTGTATCTATACGTGTTTTAACTTTCCTAAAATACTTTGATACATTTTAATAAAACTTACATAACATATGTGAGTTAAAACAAGGAAATTAATTACGCACCAAACTATGCCCGCCAAGATATGCCAATTGGCTGTGGAGCCAATTATGAAACTTTCCATAGATTAATACATACAAACTTTCTATGAAAAAACAGTGAAGCTTTCATCTAAAGTATGTTAAACTGAAATGATCCCCCATACCTTGAAAAATAAAACTAATGATAGGCCAATAAATAAATAAATGAGACTGTGCATTGAAACAAATTGAAGGAGCGATGTTAAATTAATACTGTAAGGTGAAATTAATTGTGAAAAGAAAAGAAATAGAAGAAATAAAATAAATCACATATTTGAAAATATAAAAGAGAAAATGAAATAGTTTACATTTTCCGGATCTAGATGCTATCCATTTATTTCAATAACTAATATCACAGAAATTCATGGTAAAATAATTTTCTTTCCTGATTATTATTATTATTATTATCATCATTTATTTACATAACGGAATACAGCAGTAAACATTTTTTGTTTAACAGTAAAATAAGTTCATTTTTTAAATAAAATGTCTAGAACATATGAAAATTTTAAGATTAACAACTATCATTTGCAAACTACAAAGCACATCGTAAAGAAAATGGTAAAAGACCAATGGAAAACAAATTAAAAAATATTTCTGTTTATCGCGTTAGATGGCGCTAGTCACGGGAAACCATGTGGTTTCTAACCACGTGTACAGCGGACAAAGGAAACTTAGCGATTGCGAGGCCTGTTATTTCGATAAGGAGGCCTTGGCTTAAGCATTTAAATTGGATGAGTTCTACCCGGAATATCTACGCAGATTTTCATTGGTCCATTTCCAAATCAAAACTTTTTTTATATATATAGAAGGATTTACTTTATCTAAAAGTAGTCTGTTATTTATTTTTATGAAAATACAAAGTTACTATTAAAACCATTAATCAATTACATTGGTTTCGAAAAATTAAGAAAAAATCCCAAAAAGTGCGATGGCTCGTTCAAAAAGAAACCTATACTTTAGAAATTTGCATATGTTGTTAACTAAAAGATGCTGAATAAAATTACAAAATGCAATTTAATGGCGATGCAATCGAATTGCGTGATCATAAAGGAACATAAAAATGCATGCTAGAGTGTGCGGCTGCAAGTGCCGCTGTGATTATGAAATAAGAAAATTGAGATACACAATTCATTAGTACGACCTCGAGGTGTGTCGAGATTTGTCCACAGAACTGCAATATAGTGCTATTTGAAGATTGGAGCCAGGTCAAAGTCAGACAGATGTGGCAGTGTGACAGATGGCTAAATGTGAGTCCTTCTGTAGTTCACAGTCTTTGGCAAAAACTTCAAACCACCGGTTCGGCCTCCAGAATGTTCAGCGAAGGACAGGCAGGAGCCACGACAAACACTGATGTCCGATATTTGCGATTATGTGTAAGAAGGAACAGAACTGCACCCCCCCCCCTCATCTCAGAGCCTCCCTTGCTGTAGCCACTGGAAGGTTGGTATCAACGTATACTGTGCGTAGAAAGCTTCATAGTGGTATTTACGCGAGGCGACCAGCCATTTGTGTGCCACTCACCTCACGTCACCGGAGGGAAGGCTTAAGGGGTGGACGGCTTATCAACAGCGGCGTATTCTCTTCACGGATGTGTTCAGGTTTAGCCTCAAAAGCGATAGTAGACATTTTTTTTATTTGGAGAGAACAGGGAATACACTATCATCCATCAAGCATCCGTGAAAGAGATTCTTGTTTTGGTGATAAGAAGTGCTATTTACCCCTTTCCCTACTGTGGCTAGTGCAAGAAGAAAATGGAGAAAAATGGACTAGCGCCGCGGGCATAGCCTGCTATTATATTGTAAAGCAGTAAGCTCTAAAAGTCCCGCTCGAGTGTTTTCAAAAACTACCCGGTAGATTTCTTTGCAAATTGTATCATTCGATGGAGAATATTCCCCCGGTGGTTTATGAGTCATATATACCGGGGTAACTATAATTTTTGATAATAATTTTCGTACTTCATTGATATTTTCGACGAAATGGTTGCCAGCAGTCATTGTTTGGCGAAAAGTTTGTTGAGTAAAGAATTGAAATGGCTATATCCGTTAGAAAATAATACATATACATCGCAAATAAATGAAAAAAAGATACTGATAATAAATTTAAAAAAGTTTCAATGCGACATAATATTATAAAACGAAAATATTTAATTTAAACATGAAATAAATATTTGCAATGCTTAAAATATAATTTATTGCGAAATTTTACAATTGATACAATATTTGGCAAATTATCTCTCGCGTTAGGTAAAAAAAAATGAATCTGAAAATTTGGTTAGGCTAAATTTGAATGACTTTTTTTTCTTTTTAGTTCTTTTCTTTTTCTTTTTATCTAACTGCCACATCATCCAACTTCTGGTAACGTCTAAATTCCAATTTTATATTATTATTATTGGCACAGATGTCATATACGAACCGGGGTACGTAACTGGCGCCAAAATGGCGTTATATTTACTGATATGGTAATACAAGTATTGTTGTTTATATAATAATTAATTTTTTATTTACTTTTCTTTTCTTTTTTAAATTATATAAACAGTTTTGTTCTATAGCTATTAATAAAGCTTTTTTATTTATTGTTATTTATTTTTTTAATTATAAAAAGGAATTTAATATATATATATATATATAACTGTTATTCAAAAGAAGGTTTTCGCCGAATTGACGTTACAAGGCTGCCACTGCCGAATGGCATCAAAAATAGTATCTTTACTAGCCTACAATGAAAAAAGTAGTAGCCAAAATAGTAGCAATTGTACAAAAATAGTAGCCAAAATAGTTGCATGCTTACTTAAAAAAAAACAACGTAGATATCTGCACATTTCAAGTGTCGTTTCAATTAATATATAAATATCTAATATTTTTGATTAAAAATTTACGATATTAATTTCACTCCGAATAAAATATTATATATATATATATTTTAATAAATTGTAAATATTTTTTTATAAAATTATTCTGGAAATAGCATGTAAAATCGCTCTTTTTTGGTTTCTTTTGTTTTTTTAGTTTCGTTCGTCTGACGAAACTCTATTCGTTTCACTTCTCTGTCTGTCTGTCACAGAGCCCGTTCTCAGCGACTGTATATGTTGGAGACTTGAAATTTTAGATACTTATAACTGAACACCTCACATCAAACGACAAATCATAAAATTTTGAAAAAGTCTTATATTTACCCGTCTGGGCTCTAACTTGTGTATTTTAAGCTTTTTTAGGGTTTCGTTCATCTGACGAAACCCTATTCGTCTCACTTCTCTGTCTGTCTGTTTGTCTGCCTGTTTGTCTGTCCGTCTGTCACAGAGCCCGTTCTCAGAAACTATATATGCTGGAGACTTGAAATTTTGCACACAGATGAACACCTCACATCAAACCACAAATCATAAAATTTTGAAAAAATCGTAATTAACGGACGTTATTAATTAAAAAAACCCAATTAGAAGATCGGAAAGTCCTGCATAATTCAACAAAAGCATGGAATTTTTATCAAATTACAAAAACGATCTCTTCCAAGGATTAAAACAGGTGTCATATTAACAGTAGATAAGGACTGGGGAATCCTTTAAGGGCGAGTACATTTTTTTTTCTACGCATCCCAGAAATTCGAAATCAGTACCGCAAGATGGGAAAAAATTGCTTTCAGAAATTCTAAAAATTACCTCGATCGCACCATAAAAACTCGAAAATAGGTTAAAAATCGAAAAAAAAATCTTTTATTTTCCTTCATTTGTGAAGGCGACAGATGTCTGATCACATTTAATTTTCCATGGCAAACCACATAATTATAAAACAGGTGCCTCTTGTTGTCTGAAACGAACACAGAACTTTTATACAGGACCAATTTTTTTTTTTTTTTAAATAACGATTTTTGAGCTAGGCTTTTTACGCTATCCGATATAAAATTTCATTCTCTATCAGAATATGTCTTTATTTTTGAATTCTGACAATCGTAAGCTAAGAGAATTAATTTTTTGGTAATTAATTCCAGAATTGCATTTTTTGCACAGCAGGCTACATGACAGGGACAGAAAGAGATATTTTTATACCACGGTTTGATAATGAAAGTACAAAATTTTTAACTACTGATTTAACAAATTTGGTTCTTTCGCAACCGGATATTATTTCATACGCTGATTCATAAAATCTAAATGAATAATAATAAAAAAAAAAATTGTTAAAATTAGGAAAACTAAAGAACCGATCGCTTTTAAAGCATTGTTCAGAACGCTGTCACATTTGTAAAAATACAGCATAGATTTTACTTATTTAATATAAATATTTCATAAGTGTTGATACCACTGTTTTAAAATAATAATTTAGCAAATATCTTAAATACTTGTTTAAGACCATTTTTAAATTGTAGCTTTGTCTACAGTTTTTTTTTTCTTTTGACGGCGTGATGAGATAAATATTACTTATTCAATATAAAAAATTTCATAAGTGGTGATACTGCTATTTTAGAATAGTAATTTCAGCAAATATCTTAAATTGATGTTTAAAACCGCCACCCCCTCGACTAATGTGTCTACGGATAAGTTGCAGAAAGAAGTAGTTTCGTTCAGATACACTTTTGTTAAGAATAAAGTGGAACTAACAGACATCGATTTCATTTATATTATGAAGTATAACAAGGCGATCTGTTTGAAACTTTAAGATAGTTTATAAATCATAATAAAAAGTTTTAAAAGCAATGTCGCGAGAAATTTCGGGTGCGGGGGAGGAGGGCTTTATTTTAAAAAAAAAAAACATTAGCGTTTTTTACCGTTTTATTTTTTTTTTAATTTATTTATTTTTTTTTTATTTATTTATTTATTTTTTTTTTTTTTTTGACGGAGTCTTGAGATAAAAGCTACTTGTTCAATATAAAAAAATTATAAGTGTTGATACCACTATTTTAGAATAGTAATTTCAGTAGATATCTTAAATTGGTGTTTAGAGCCGCCATCCCTCGACTAAGGTATCTACGGATGAGTTGTAGAAAGGAGTTTCGTTCAGATATATTTTATTAAGAATAGAGTGCGCTCCCTGGTGATGGAATGGTGAATTAAAAGAACGCTATTTTATTTAAATTAGGAAATCTAACACGGTGATATGTTTGAAACTTTAAGACAGTTTATAACACACAATAAAAAGTTTAAAAAAGAATAGCCCGGGAAATGTCGTCGAGGGACGGGAGGGGGCACAATTTTTTTTTAACCTAACCGTTTTTTACTGCTTTATATATGGTTTTAAATGATTTAATAATTATAAATTATTTATCAATTTGGCTTTATTAATTTAAAGAATAAGGTGTTTTGAAAGGAATATTAAACGAAACCCTCTGTGCGATCTGCGATCACACTTACCCACTTGTTTTTATAGCTGAGCCCCTAATTAAGTTGAAGACTTGAAATTGTAAATACTTACAGCTAAACACTTATGACCACATGTCAAATTATAAAAAATTCAAAAAGTCTTATATTTACCCGTCCGGTCTCTAACTTGTGTATTTTAAGCAATTTTTCTAACTCCCACCTTTTTACCCGGGGGGCACTTTTCTAACTTTTGCCAACATAACTTTGACCACACTTTCATATCATGCACCATAGCCTTACGTATTTTAGTTCCATTTTTACCGCCAGGGAGCGCCTAACTATCTCGGGTGCTATAGGTCTGATCTCCTCGACTAATATATCGACAGATAGGATGTAAAACGGAGTTTTGTTCAGATAGAGGTTTGTTTAGAATAGAGTGCGTCCCCTCGTTACGAAATGTGGAACTAACAGATTTTGCAAAGTATAAAGTGTTTTGAAAGGAATATTAAACGAAACCCTCTGTGCGATCTGTGATCACGTTTATCCACTTGTTTCTTATTTATTTACAAGGGACATACAATCTTTGGAAACTCCAATAAGACTGACTTCACTGTTTGAAATCAGATATTTTGTATTTAACATTCAATATCAAATTAGGAATTATTAATTGTTGTCATTGTTATATCCGTTAATTGCCTTGTTTAATTTCATAATTTGTAGAGCTATTCTGTGATATAAAAAAGAGAGATTTTTTTTCTTTTGTGTGTTATACCTGGTTGCTTTCTCCATTTGTTTTCTCACATAGCATTAAATGTAATTTTGCATATGATAATTTATAATTTGTTTAAAAAAATACTCACGTAAGGAAATGGATTTTCTCCCATTTAAAAGATGGAGATTAAGTAGAAAAAAAAACATTTTTTTTTTTTTTTTATTTACGCATTTAAATAATAAAATGTGTGTAATTTTTCAAGATTTCTTTCCCAACGCCTTATAGCTTTTTGAAATAATTTTCTTTCCTCTTCTTTCTTAATACATTTGGAAGGTTATAAATTCCGTTTCTTCATTGCCAGCAATTTTTGAATTTTTTGAAAACTTCTTAACCTTAAGCTTATATACTAATTTCAATGCGATGCCAGGTGTTATTCTTAGTCGCATATAAAAAAAATGTTCAGCATACGTAAATGAAAGTCTTCGAAGAATTTTCAATTTAAATAAATTGGACGTTACCTCTCTAAATAGAAAGATAACGTTATTTTCAAATTGAATTTTGAATAATATTTTACATTTTTATAGAATTTCCGAGTTATATTTAATTTATATGTAGCTCAAAAATGCATTTAGAAATAAATAATTCCTGAAATAAAAAATCTGTGTAAAATATTTTATTTTAAATCATTTAAAAGTTATGTAACTTATCAAAATAAGTAAGAATAGAAAATATTATACGATAATAGGGGGCTGTACATATATAACGTTATCATTTTATGGAGGAGTGGGGGTCTAGCACTTGATATTGTAAAATATCTCTATGAGGAAGTGGGAATTTGTCATATGATAACTTTATCATTTTTGATCAGCCAAATTTTTCTTTTTTCTCTGCCCCCTAAGAGCTACACTCGTCAACCCCAGTTCAGGGACACCAAAATACAAAAAGCACGCTAATTTGATCGGCTTTAAAAATATTGAATTAAAATAATAATAATAATAATAATAATAATAATAATAAAAAAAAAAAAAAAAAAAAAAAAAAAAAAAAAAAAAAAAAACAGTAGCGATTTCTCTGTAAACGAGTTTCCATTCGTTTTTCTTGGATTGGGGATTTTTAAGACCATATCTGCTGCTGTTGAAAGATACGATGGCTGTTTTCGTATTTAATTAAAAAAATTAGTTAAACATTCGAAAATAAGCTAATGTAAAATGAATTAAGTAAACAGTGTCATTGTCTCCCGGTATTTTTTAACAGTGCTATAGGATAGTTCTTTTAAATAATTCATTTTAAATGTATCGTTTCAAATCTGACGTAATTTACATCAAAGTTTTATTTTTCATTAATATTCACGTGAAAATACTTTTGTTGTTAGAAGGAAATAATATTTGCGCTGTCTTCGAATTCCCAATAATAGTTGAAAATATTATCTCAAAATATCAAGTAAATGTCTCGCGCAGATATATTTTTAAATTTAAATTGTTTTGCCATATTATTTGGCCATTTTAAATATGACGTAATTTCCTCCATTTACAGGTTTTAACGCATAGTAATGATTTTTTTATTTTAACATTTTGTTTCTCTTTTCAAATTCCAGTGTAAATATGGTTCTTATGACGCAATTTTCCTGCTTTTAACATGTAATCATTTAATTCTAATTAATTTTTTTTTTCTGTTTACAATAGTCCCGTGTAATTAAATTTTTAATTTGAAGTAAACATTATTGTTTGCGCTGTTTATATAGTTGGCAACAGTTTAAATTAATAACATTTTTTAAATTTGTAAAAAATATCTCTCGAAATACTGAAAATTTGAATTTAAAATAGAAATAAAACCTCAAAAAATAGTAAAAAAAAAAATGCAATCTGCACACCGGGAACTTATAACCTATAAAATGATCTTAAAATGATTAAATTCTCATGTTAGTTTTTGCTCCAATAAAACTTTTTTAATGGAACGATTTTGTCCAACTTTAGCATTAAATATCTCTGAAGGTAATTCTTCGATTTGAAAACTGTCTGCATCAGCGTGTTTATCAAATATTTCTTTATAATACCACCGATTTCCATATTTTTGTATACGACAGTTTTTTTAATATTAACGAAGAAAGGCCATGCTCAAGGCATACTTAGATACTACTACAGGCAGACTGATTTGCATTTAATGTATGAAGTCGCTCGCCAGAGGACTCTGATACCCTTCCCAAAATTGAAATTTGACTCTGACCGTAACTGAAACAACCTGGGAAGGGTAGATATGTAAACAAACACCAAAATTACGTCATGTCACCATGGTTACGTTTACAATTCTGCTGACATTCCAATCAAGCTTAGAAATGACAGCTAATTCGAATACAGCTGTTAAGGGTTATTATAAACTGTCCATATCAATGTAAATATAAAGTTCTATTTATTTAAGTGACTAATATAATGTGTTTCTCTTTAAAACTGTTAAACCAACACACATAAAAATATATAAATAAAAAAAACACATGCTTAGTCTAAAACATCAATGTCACAAATTTATTTGGTACCACTTAGTTATCCCGTCGACCAATTTCGCCAAATTATATAAATCGCTAAAACACTCGCCAAATTATACAAATTGATATAATTTTTATTTTAAATAATGAAAGAACAAATAAATTAGTGTAACATTAATAAATAAACAAATAAAACGTCGAAATAAAAATCACTTGATGACATAAACACGTGTAATTTGCTTACAATCAAGTGAATGTGACATTTACGATCAAGCATTATTGTCATTTAATCTTATAGTTTGGCGATAGATTTTTGGCCGACGGGATAACTAAGTACCATTTATTTACTATTTTCACTGCTGAAACAATAAAACTGATGGAATTTTTTTTTAATATATTGAAATACTCATAAAATTTCTTGTAATAATTAATAAATGTAATTTATTAAGTATCAAATACCCTTACACGATTTAATCAAAATTGCTTGGATAACATAGAATATTGCAACGATATTTAAATCCGTGATCACAATTTCTTTCTCTGATTAAAAATAAGAATATTTAATGTTTAAGGAAGATCGGCTTTTTTTTTTCTTCTTCTTCTTGGTTCGGGCGATATTAAAAACAAATATTTTACCGGTAACAGTAAATTAATCAAAAATAGCTGCTTCAAGTCAGTTATAAGAACTGTAGTTTGATAAAAATCAAATTTTAATTTTAAAACGTGTATATGAAACCAAGCTATTTTTACATAAATACGGGACATTCAAAAAAGAATAACAGAACCGGCATTTTTCATGAATGAACCAAACGATCAAGGTAAACAATAAATAATTTAGCTAATCTTAAAAGTATGTGTAACACTAAAATGCTACAATTTGTGTAAAATAGCCTTTTAAATCGAAGGAAATTGAAGAATATAAATATTTAATTTATTACATGAAAATACGATCAATGATTCTGAAACCTCGACGATGAGAAACAAGCTTCTATCTGGGAAGGGTATAAATGTAAACAAAGAGCACGCTGTGAAGTTTTGGTTCAGGGTTTGAAGTTGGATCAGATTTCACTTTTTCGGCGAAATGCGCGGGCCGTTATATATCATAGTAGGCTATGGCCATGCTTAAGCCAAGACTCCCTTATCATAAAACAGACTTGACAATCCGGAGAAAGTCTATGGGTGAAAATGTCCCCGATAATTGCCAACTTATTAGCTGACTTTGTCCCGTAAGTTACGCCACCTGGTGTATACTCCTGGTAATACTCCATAAACAAATGCATAGTAGAAAATTGAAAATGTTGTGTTACTGGCAAAATTGTATAAAATATTTTTCGAATTCCAGTAAAATAAAGGCGTAAAAAAAATATTTCGCACAATTATGTTCTGGCTTTAAAAAATAAAACATATCAAAAATGAAGATTTAAATATAAGATTTATTGATATTTTTTCAGGGTACTTGTTAGTTATCCCGTCGACCAATTTTGCCAAATTATATAAATCGCCAAACTACTCGCCAAGTTCTACAAATTGACACAATTTTTTATTTTAAATAACGAAAAAACAAATAAATTAGTATAACATTAATAAAAATACAAATAAAACGTCGAGATGTTGGTTTTATTGGCCATTATTGGCATTTAATCTTAAAATTAATTAATTTATGGCAAACCATTATTGGCATTTAATCTTACAATTTGGCGACAGTAATTTGGTCGACGGGATAACTAACAAGCACCATTTTCAGTATATAGGACTTTGCGGTTATTTTTTTTTAAATCTTGGCACATTTTGGGCTTCGGAAAGAGCGATTTGTTGCCGATTGGTATAAACAGTTATGAAAACAAAACTTATGAACTGTCAGCTTGTTTTATAAGAATTAACGACACAGATGTCATACATATTGGTGCGATTTTCTTTCCGACACCAATTTTGCGAAAACCTCGTTACCATATCATCTATATCCGGATAACCATATCAAGCAAAATAACGACACTTTGGTGCCAGTTAAGTATCCGGTGTGTATATGACATTGGCGCCAGAAACAAATCGCGCCAATATGACATCTGTGCCGAATTTACATGTATAAATTTAGTTTCTAGATATTATTATTGTTTTTTGTATACGATTTGTTTATATTTGTATATAAAATAGATAAATGCCTTTTTTATATTAAATAAATTGTACAAATATTGGAAAATATTGCTTCTTTATGTGAAACAGTGAATATGCTTCCAGAAATTATGTTGCCAAATTTTCTTCTCTCGCCAAGGTCCCTATACTTGAAAAATACCGATTTATTATTATATAATGTAGTATTAGCTAATGTTCTGTAATCTGCTCCACAGTCAAAGTTGACTGCAAAAACGCGATGCTGGAATAATGTGGTATCAAGTATACGGTTTAAAAATAAAATTAATTTTGCGCCAAACTACACTTACGCCAATTGGTTCCAAGTCTGATTAAGAAAGAATACTCAAATTAAGATTTACAAACACCAAAATCATAGCATGACAAGAATACGGTATTTGCGGAAAGTTGAGGGACATGTATAAATTTAAGTGATTATTAAACTTTATTTTTCCAATTTTTTAAGTGTTTATGACTTCAGTCTGGTTTTTTGTGTATCTATACGTGTTTTAACTTTCCTAAAATACTTTGATACATTTTAATAAAACTTACATAACATATGTGAGTTAAAACAAGGAAATTAATTACGCACCAAACTATGCCCGCCAAGATATGCCAATTGGCTGTGGAGCCAATTATGAAACTTTCCATAGATTAATACATACAAACTTTCTATGAAAAAACAGTGAAGCTTTCATCTAAAGTATGTTAAACTGAAATGATCCCCCATACCTTGAAAAATAAAACTAATGATAGGCCAATAAATAAATAAATGAGACTGTGCATTGAAACAAATTGAAGGAGCGATGTTAAATTAATACTGTAAGGTGAAATTAATTGTGAAAAGAAAAGAAATAGAAGAAATAAAATAAATCACATATTTGAAAATATAAAAGAGAAAATGAAATAGTTTACATTTTCCGGATCTAGATGCTATCCATTTATTTCAATAACTAATATCACAGAAATTCATGGTAAAATAATTTTCTTTCCTGATTATTATTATTATTATTATCATCATTTATTTACATAACGGAATACAGCAGTAAACATTTTTTGTTTAACAGTAAAATAAGTTCATTTTTTAAATAAAATGTCTAGAACATATGAAAATTTTAAGATTAACAACTATCATTTGCAAACTACAAAGCACATCGTAAAGAAAATGGTAAAAGACCAATGGAAAACAAATTAAAAAATATTTCTGTTTATCGCGTTAGATGGCGCTAGTCACGGGAAACCATGTGGTTTCTAACCACGTGTACAGCGGACAAAGGAAACTTAGCGATTGCGAGGCCTGTTATTTCGATAAGGAGGCCTTGGCTTAAGCATTTAAATTGGATGAGTTCTACCCGGAATATCTACGCAGATTTTCATTGGTCCATTTCCAAATCAAAACTTTTTTTATATATATAGAAGGATTTACTTTATCTAAAAGTAGTCTGTTATTTATTTTTATGAAAATACAAAGTTACTATTAAAACCATTAATCAATTACATTGGTTTCGAAAAATTAAGAAAAAATCCCAAAAAGTGCGATGGCTCGTTCAAAAAGAAACCTATACTTTAGAAATTTGCATATGTTGTTAACTAAAAGATGCTGAATAAAATTACAAAATGCAATTTAATGGCGATGCAATCGAATTGCGTGATCATAAAGGAACATAAAAATGCATGCTAGAGTGTGCGGCTGCAAGTGCCGCTGTGATTATGAAATAAGAAAATTGAGATACACAATTCATTAGTACGACCTCGAGGTGTGTCGAGATTTGTCCACAGAACTGCAATATAGTGCTATTTGAAGATTGGAGCCAGGTCAAAGTCAGACAGATGTGGCAGTGTGACAGATGGTTAAATGTGAGTCCTTCTGTAGTTCACAGTCTTTGGCAAAAACTTCAAACCACCGGTTCGGCCTCCAGAATGTTCAGCGAAGGACAGGCAGGAGCCACGACAAACACTGATGTCCGATATTTGCGATTATGTGTAAGAAGGAACAGAACTGCACCCCCCCCCCCCTCATCTCAGAGCCTCCCTTGCTGTAGCCACTGGAAGGTTGGTATCAACGTATACTGTGCGTAGAAAGCTTCATAGTGGTATTTACGCGAGGCGACCAGCCATTTGTGTGCCACTCACCTCACGTCACCGGAGGGAAGGCTTAAGGGGTGGACGGCTTATCAACAGCGGCGTATTCTCTTCACGGATGTGTTCAGGTTTAGCCTCAAAAGCGATAGTAGACATTTTTTTTATTTGGAGAGAACAGGGAATACACTATCATCCATCAAGCATCCGTGAAAGAGATTCTTGTTTTGGTGATAAGAAGTGCTATTTACCCCTTTCCCTACTGTGGCTAGTGCAAGAAGAAAATGGAGAAAAATGGACTAGCGCCGCGGGCATAGCCTGCTATTATATTGTAAAGCAGTAAGCTCTAAAAGTCCCGCTCGAGTGTTTTCAAAAACTACCCGGTAGATTTCTTTGCAAATTGTATCATTCGATGGAGAATATTCCCCCGGTGGTTTATGAGTCATATATACCGGGGTAACTATAATTTTTGATAATAATTTTCGTACTTCATTGATATTTTCGACGAAATGGTTGCCAGCAGTCATTGTTTGGCGAAAAGTTTGTTGAGTAAAGAATTGAAATGGCTATATCCGTTAGAAAATAATACATATACATCGCAAATAAATGAAAAAAAGATACTGATAATAAATTTAAAAAAGTTTCAATGCGACATAATATTATAAAACGAAAATATTTAATTTAAACATGAAATAAATATTTGCAATGCTTAAAATATAATTTATTGCGAAATTTTACAATTGATACAATATTTGGCAAATTATCTCTCGCGTTAGGTAAAAAAAAAATGAATCTGAAAATTTGGTTAGGCTAAATTTGAATGACTTTTTTTTCTTTTTAGTTCTTTTCTTTTTCTTTTTATCTAACTGCCACATCATCCAACTTCTGGTAACGTCTAAATTCCAATTTTATATTATTATTATTGGCACAGATGTCATATACGAACCGGGGTACGTAACTGGCGCCAAAATGGCGTTATATTTACTGATATGGTAATACAAGTATTGTTGTTTATATAATAATTAATTTTTTATTTACTTTTCTTTTCTTTTTTAAATTATATAAACAGTTTTGTTCTATAGCTATTAATAAAGCTTTTTTATTTATTGTTATTTATTTTTTTAATTATAAAAAGGAATTTAATATATATATATATATATAACTGTTATTCAAAAGAAGGTTTTCGCCGAATTGACGTTACAAGGCTGCCACTGCCGAATGGCATCAAAAATAGTATCTTTACTAGCCTACAATGAAAAAAGTAGTAGCCAAAATAGTAGCAATTGTACAAAAATAGTAGCCAAAATAGTTGCATGCTTACTTAAAAAAGGGGGGGAGAGGGTAAGGGAAGAATCCTTATTTGCTATTGAAATAATACTACAATTTTGATTAATTAAAGCAGGAAATCTGTCTATAAAAAATAACTATCAGAAAAGATGCATTTGATAAAGAACAGGCATATCAACTTTTGTGTGTAAAACTGATCTAACCTTTACAAGAAATTTATGTAAAATAGCAAAAATGGCATAAAGCTGGATTTTATAGCCACTAATGGGTTAAACAAGAAATAACCAATATTCTAAATTGTTATTATCGTCATTTTAAATCTATTATTAAATTTAAAAACTCGGTTAAAAAACAATTTTCTTTTATTATCAAAGGCTGATTAATGAAACACAAGCCAAAATAGATCAAAGGTTCTGAGTCCATTGATTTCTGGGAATACCTTTTTTTTTATGTATCTTTTAATCCGTTTTTGATCGTGTAATGATCAATATTTTAGACTTTAAATCTGGGAAGAGGTTAAAAACAAAAAAGAGATGTATATCGATATTTATCTAACTATGCATCTATATGTTCCCACTTTTTTTCCCTTTAAAGTTTGGTGATTGTATAAAAAGGTCCTAAAGAATACTAGATTGTCATTTTGTCTTAATCAATCTCCCATGGATGTTGACATTTGATTTTTGTTGTGATCAGAGAAAGATTGAACACAACAAATTATGCCATGCCAATCAGCACGGTGTAGATCATTGGCAAAAATTAAAATGATGGCCACCATAATGTTTAAAATTTTTACATCCCTGAGCGCTAAGTTACATTTAGTTATCAATTCAGTACCAATTTTTGATAATTTTAAAATCCTCCATTTCATATGCTATAAATTCATATGCTATGCCTCACTAACTAGAAATTTAGATAGGAAAAGAACAGCAACAAATTCAATAAATCTAACATCTTTTTGACCTTTTCAATAATACATTTAAAAGAAAAACATTTGCTACGTAAAAATTATAGAACAAAAATGATATGTTTAAAGTATTGTGTGCTTTTATTTATTTTTGGTCTTAAGATTTTAATGAAGTAACTATCACATGGACGTTGACATTTATATTGTGATCAGATAAAGACTGATCACAGCGAATTATGCCATGTTGATCAGCACAGCGGTAGATCTCTGGCGAAGATTAATATACTGACCACCAGAATGTTCCAAAATTTGAGAACCCTGAGTTTTGCTAAATTACATTTTGTTATCAATTCAGTATCAATTTTTGATAACTTGCAAGTCTTCCGCTTCATAAGCCAATTTTAACTAGAAATTTTATTTAATAAAATGTATCTTATTCTTAAGTGGCATTTATTTCAGATTGGTTACTAAATTTCAGGTATGAAATATATTTAAGCTATGAATAAAGAGACTAGGAACAAATCAAATGCACACACCACAGTGAACAAATCTAGAATGAATCGCATAAAATTCATATGACAGTTAAAAATTAAATATTTTTAAAAGCAACAAAAATTTCGGAGAAATACACTGTAAAACATATGAGTGGGAGTCAACCAGAAAATCAATAGTTTCGCACCGAAATTTGGATGATTGGCATCTTTGAGTTACATTTACAGATTGAAAAGCGTAATTTATCCATTTCAAATGGAAGTTTTTGTCGGGAAAAAAAAAAAAAAACAGATACTGAAATGATAACTAACTGTAAATCTATACTACTAAAAGAAAGTTTCACTCTGTGTGTTTGTTTGTCTGTCTGTCTGCAATGGCTAGCGAAATCTACCACATGTAACAAAGCTGAAAATTTTTGCGAGGGTAGTCGAAGGCCTCTCCTGGTGCACCTGACTCAGAATTTTAAATTTCTAATAATTAGCCGAGTTATTAATTAAAAACCATAATGAAAAGAATAGAAAAGTATTCATAATTCAACTAAAGCACGGATTTCACTCAGACCGCAAAGAAAATTCTTTTTCAAAGTGCACAAGAGGAGGAAAGGTTGGCAAGGTTATAAAAAACACAGATGATTTTTATACTGGGATTGTTTTGCTGGATATAAAAATTTCCCAAATACAACATTTATAGATTTGAAATTTATGCATCTGTGCGTATTTTATTATGCTGATTCTAAGTATGTAATTTTTTAAAAATCGGTTAATTATAAAATTTATTTTAAAAAAATCTTTTTTTTTTAAATGAAAAATAAATGCTTTCAATTTCTTATCAGCAATAAAGGAGAGACAGTCTGTCTGGGGTAAAAAAAAACAACGATAATTTTCATAGTGGGATTGTTTCGTGGTACATAACATTTTTACAAATGCATTTATAGATTTGAAATTTATGCATCATTGTGTATTTTTAATCGCTGAATCCAAATATGTAATTTTTGTAAAAATCTATCAAGAACGTTTTATTTGATCAATGAAATAAATTTCTTAAAGTTAAAAAGAAATGCTTTCCCACCGCACTTTATTTAAATCTTAGTGTTTCTTTACTAGTTATCATGAATTTTAAGTCAAATTTTTCATTATAGGATATATAAAAATATTTAAAATATATCATAACTAGGGGGCTCTGCCCCCTGCAAACTACGCTCGCCAACCCCCGTTCAGACACCACAGAATCTGAAAATCTAAATATCTAATGGGTTTTTTAAATATTAGAGAAGAATAAATTATACTGAAAAAGCTGTGCAGATCTCCCTGTAAACGGGTTTCCATTCAATTCCCTTTGATTGCAAAAATTTAACGGAGAATCAGTTGCTGTTAAGACATCCAATGGTTGTTTTCGTTTTTGATTAAAGAGGATCAGTTAAACATTTGAATAGAAGCTCAAATAAAATGAATTAAGCATTCAGAGTCTTTGTCAACCGATAATTTAAAACAATCTCTATAACAATAGCCTAAATCATGTGACTATTATCAACAGTTCCGGGCGGAACACTTTGCTTTTTTATACTCTAGGTGCCATTTTGATACTTTAATGTTACCCAGGCACAGGTGATAAGTCGCCAAGTATTATTCTATCCCCACCATTTCATCTATATTATAATAGTTCAAGTCATCAAATGCCATAAACAAATGCGATCTGATCCCTTCGCCTTTCATATGAAAGTTTAGAACAAATGTCATATTGGCGCGATTTTTTTCCAACGCCAATTTGGGGAACGCATCAACAGCATAAACAACAACATCCGGCTTACCATATCAAGCAAAATAACGATACTTTGGCACCAGTTAAGTACCCGTTGCGTATATGACACTGGCGTCAGAAAAAAATCGCGCCAATATGGGGCCGTATATGACATCTGTGCCGAAAGAAAAAAAGCCGGGTGCAAATCTCGCCAATAACTTTTTTTTCAACTCGCCAGTTACCATTTTTTTATTGTTCGAGTGGTAAATTAAAACATTGATTTGAAGTTGAAATCAAATCGATTGAATCTTTGGCGAAAGCCTCGTTTTCGAATACCAGTTACATATGTAACACTTGATAACCTATCTGAGCGAAATATGCTGGTTGGATGTTGGCCCAGTTAGCTTAAACGGAAAAGCATTGGCCTTGTAAGCCAAGGATCTGGGTTCGATTCCCAGCCTGGGCATTTTTTCGCTCAGTTGGAAATACTCAATTCGTATGATAACTTTACCAGTCAGTTTGATTGTGTTAAAAAAATAGTTCATCTACGTATCCATCGTTTATAATAAGGTCCTTTACCTGCGGTTTATTCTGTTGAGCTTTCTACATGACAGATCAGATGTTCTTACCAATATGGTTATCTGAGCGAAATATGCTGGCTGGATGTTGGCCCAGTTAGCTTAAACGGAAAAGCATTGGCCTTGTAAGCCAAGGATCTGGGTTCGATTCCCAGCCTGGGCGTTTTTTTGCTCAGTTGGAAATATTCAATTGGTATGATAACTTTACCAGTCAGTTTGATTGTGTTAAAAAAAATAGTTCGTCTACGTATCCATCGTTTATATGGCGGTCCTTTACCTGCGGTTTATTCTGTTGAGCTGTCTACATGACAGACCAGATGTTCTTACCAATATCGTTATCTGAGCGAAATATGCTGACTGGATGTTGGCCCATTTAGCTTAAACGGAAAAGCATTGGCCTTGTAAGCCAAGGATCTGGGTTCCATTCCCAGCCTGGGCATTATTTCGCTCAGTTGGAAATATTCAATTCGTATGATAACTTTACCAGTCAGTTTGATTGTGTTAAAAAAATAGTTTATTTTTTAAACTATTACCGAGAGATCTTGTGTTGGAATTTAAAAAAACCCATGATGATGTTTTTAAAGTACAAGATATCATTTCATTTTTAAATAAACAATTAACATCCCGAGAAAAAATGTTTGCGTCAACATCAAATGAAATGAATGATCGACCCACGCAAAGTAATTATATTACGCAACCACTTAAGAGAAATACTCCCCCCTTCTCGCGTCAATAAATTTGATTATCAGAATAGAAAGTTGCCATCAGCGAGTGATTTATTAGTTCAAGATAAAAATGAAAATACTTGTTCCTTCTGTTCGGGTTTACACCCTAGTAATAAATGTTTTAGTGCGCGTAATTTACCGTTTGAGAAAAGACTTGATTTATTGCGAAAAAGAGGCATATGTGGCCTTTGTTTACAACACGGTCATATAAGAAAATATTGTTTGTCAAAAGAATTCTGTCCTAATTGCCACGACAAGCATTCAGAAATATTTTGTAATAAATCAATAAATTTAAAACGGAAACCTCTAAATACAGAGAATAATGATGTTGATGTTACGAAACAGATGCTCTCAAATCATAATATCATTTCCAATGTTTATTTGCAGACATTGATAGTTGTAGTCCCTAATAATAATCAATCAACTGAATTTATTAGAGTAATTATAGATTCAGGGAGCCTCATAGTTATATAACTCGTTATGCTGCCAATAAATTAAAATTAAGAAAGATAAAAACGGAGATAATTAATCACGGACTTTTCGGAGGCACAGAAAGAACAAGTAAACATAATCGCTAAGAATTTACAATTGGCAGTTTAGATCAAAATTTTCAATGCAAGATACAAGCTTTAGATGAAGAAAAAAATCTGTACAGGAGTGAATTTATGTCGCGATAATAAATTATTGAGAATCTTAGAAAAGGAAGGGGTGTTTTTGTCAGATGTACATAGAAACAATAGATTATGTTTGTATCAAAATAACCTCGAAGAAATACACATTTTAATCGGCGCTGATGCAGCCGCGAAACTATTTATCGATAATCTATCTATACTTCATATTATAAAGAGGAAAAAATTGTTTATTTGTCGGAGATAAGCTCAGGAACTACTGAACCGATTCCAAAAGTAATGGTATCAAAATGATGGTGTTCGCCCAACTTAGAACATAGGCTATATCTTATGTTGGTGCCACTACCCCAAAGGGCGTGCAGGAGCAAAAAACGTTCTAAAAATGCGATTTTTGCGTTATTGAAGGGCCTAGAAATATGAAATTTGGAATATTAGTTACTTATAAGATATAAATTATGTCTAAGAACAGTTCTTAAACAATTCGAAATTTAAATGGGGTGAAAATGTACAAAAAGCGTTCTAAAAAACGTTCTAAATGGTAGTTTCTACGTAATCGCAGGAAATACCGAACCGATTCCAAAAGTAATGGTATCAAAATGATGGTGTTAGTCCAACATAGAACATAGGTTATATTTTATGTCGGTGCCACTACACCAAAGGGGGAGCAGGAGCAAAAAACGTTCTAAAAATGCAATTTTTGCGTTACTGAAGGGCCTAGAAATATGAAATTTGGAATATTAGTTACTTATAAGATATAAATTATGTCTAAGAACAGTTCTTAAACAATTCGAAATTTAAAAGGGGTGCAAATGTACAAAAAGCGTTCTAAAAAACGTTCTAAATGGTAGTTTCTACGTAATCGCAGGAAATACCGAACCGATTCCAAAAGTAATGGTATCAAAATGATGGTGTTAGTCCAACATAGAACATAGGTTATATTTTATATCGGTGCCACTACACCAAAGGGGGAGCAGGAGCAAAAAACGTTCTAAAAATGCAATTTTTGCGTTACTGAAGGGCCTAGAAATATGAAATTTGGAATATTAGTTACTTATAAGATATAAATTATGTCTAAGAACAGTTCTTAAACAATTCGAAATTTAAAAGGCGTGGAAATGTACAAAAAGCGTTCTAAAAAACGTTCTAAATGGTAGTTTCTACGTAATCGCAGGAAATACCGAACCGATTCCAAAAGTAATGCTATCAAAATGATTGTGTTAGTCCAACATAGAACATAGGTTATATTTTATGTCGGTGCCACTACACCAAAGGGGGAGCAGGAGCAAAAAACGTTCTAAAAATGCAATTTTTGCGTTACTGAAGGGCCTAGAAATATGAAATTTGGAATATTAGTTACTTATAAGATATAAATGATGTCTAAGAACAGTTCTTAAACAATTCGAAATTTAAAAGGGGTGAAAATGCACAAAAAGCGTTCTAAAAACGTTCTAAATGGGAGTTTCTACATAATCTCAGGAAATACCAAACCGATTTCAAAAGTAATGGTATCAAAATGATGGTGTTAGTCCAACTTAGAACATAGGCTATATTTTATGTCGGTGCCGCTACCCCAAAGGGGGTGCAGGAGCAAAAAACGTTCTAAAAATGCGATTTTTGCGATACTGAAGGGCCTAGAAATATGAAATTTGGAATATTAGTTACTTATAAGATATAAATGGTGTCCAAGAACAGTTCTTAAACAATTCAAAATTTAAAAGGGGTGAAAATGCACAAAAAGCGTTCTAAAAAACGTTCTAAATGGTAGTTTCTACATAATCTCGGGAAATACCAAACCGATTTAAAAAATATTGGTGTCAAAAGGATAGTGACAACGTTTGCTCCAAGATAGGCTATGTTTTATGTCGGTGCCACTCACCAAAGGGGGTGTAGGAGCAAAAAACGTTCTAAAAATGCGATTTATGTGATACTGAAGGGCCTAGAAATATGAAATTTGAAGTATCAGCTACTTATTAGATATAAAGGATTTCTAAGAACAGTTCTTAAACAATTCGAAATTTAAAAGGGGTGAAAATGCGCGAAAAGCGTTCTTAAAAACGTTCTAAATGGTAGCTTCTACACAATCTCAGGAAATACCAAACCGATTTAAAAAATAATGGCGTCAAAATGATGGTGAAAATCCTTGCTCCAACATAGGCTATGTTTTATGTCGGTGCCACTACCCCAAAGGGTGTGCAGGAGAAAAACGTTCTAAATTGCGGTTTTTGCGTGACGGAAGGGCCTTGAATCGTGAAATTTAGAATGGTAGTTAGTTATAAGATATCAATGATCTCTAAGGACATTTCCTAAAAAAATCAAACTTTAAAAGGGGGGGGGGTCAAAATGCACAAAAAGCGTTGTAAAAAACGTTCTAAATTGCAATTTCTATGCAATCTCAGGAAATACTGAACCGATTTCAAATATAATGGTTAGGGTGGTGCGAAAAAAGTCAAGTTTATATTTCCGATTCGCTATAGTGCGGAAAAGTTGTGATTGGTAAATACAAGGAAAAAAAAAATTCTCCAAATAGGACTTTATCTTCCGATCCCGCAAACCGCCTAAAAATTCAAAAAAAATGAAAATTTTCGATTTTTTCAGAATTAACTTTTTTTTACGTTTATGTATTTTTTATCGCTATAGTGAAAAATATTTGCAGATTGAATTGTTTAAGAATAATAATAAAAAAATATTGTGCCTATAGAATATCTTCCGATCGCGCAAGCTCAATAAAAATCGGTAAAAATTCAATTTTGAGTGATTTTCATGCATTAAGAATATAATCAAAGGAGGTCAGTTTGCGGTCTCAGAGTAAGATTTAAATGTTAATTGATACAATTGAGCATATTAGGTCATTTTTAAACAACTAGAACTTGCCAGGATAAGTTCGTTCTAGGCCTGAAAAGTATAGTAGTGCACAAAACTGCCGTTAGCCACGTTGCAAAACAGCGCTGAAGTCGGCGTACGCGCTCCCGCCTAATCTCACCTAACTTCATAAAATTTACAGTAAAGTCAACTGGATTCAGATGAACTACATTGCATATATTTTGATAGAAGAAAGGATGATACCCTAGTTATAGAAAGGATTGGATCTAAACAGGTTCGTCGAACTTTTAAAAGGGAACACTATTCTGTCATAAAAGAACGTGGCTCAGTTTATTTAAGCCATGTGTCTCCAAACTCCAGATCTGCTAAGGACATTGTAGCTTTCATAGTATCATGTCTTACTGAACAAGGGGTTTCAGTAGAATATTTAGATTTGGTAGGCTGTGATGGTACAAATACCAATACTGGATGGAAAGGTGGTGCTATCAGACAGCTTGAAGTGTATCTCGGACGTCCACTGGCAGTGGATTGTTTGTATATTCCATTTGGTTGAATTACGTTTCCGCAATCTTTTTCAACATTTGGACGGTGAAACAACTGACCCAAGATCATTTAGTGGACCAATTGGGCAGAATCTCATTGTTGTGAAAAGATCTTGATGATAATTTTTCAATTGACTGATTGTGAAATTCTAGAAGTTGGCAGACAACTGTTGAGCCAGGAACAAAGATATCTTTTTGACGTAAGTCAAGCAATTAAAAGTGGAAAACTTTCCAAATGACTTATCAAACTATGACCCCGGCCCAAGTTCACGTGCCAGGTGACTCACTTCTGCAAATAGATTCCTTCGGCATTACGCGAGCGTGGAAAACCCATCGAATGCCTTAAAAGCCTTATTGACATTTATTTTAAAATCTTACTTGCCAGTTTGGTTTGAAATAAAATGGGGGTAAGTATATTAAAGACAGGCCTATTCATCTGTACAGAACAATAGAAACATTTCGATACTTTCGTGACAACCTGAAAAAAGTGTAGTTTCTGAAATTGCACGAAACTCGTTCTTTGCTCACCCGGAAAACCTACTGATGGCAATGGTATTTTATAAGAGGAGCACATAAGAGAGCTAGGGATAAGAAGAGCGTTAAAAGCCAGGCAGACTGTTTCAAAAGGAAAAGGCATCAGAATCTTTATCACGCGTACTTTAAACTTCGATGCGGCAGACTATACAGAATTTATTGATTGAAATGTAGCAAAATTATCATCTCCACCTGTTTTTCGGTGAACAACCAATGAAGAAATACATTTCTTCGTTCAATCAGGTGATATCTCAGGCTGGGATGATAAAAAGTTTCCCTGCCACACGCAAGCTGACAAGAGGTGCGTCAAATTTGTAACGGAAGCATCGTTTAAGGTATGTGGGACCCAATCAAGAGATAGATTCATCATGTACACACTGAAATCAATGGCCATGATACCAGACATTACCACGAAATCGCAGTACAAAGTTGCGTCTAAAAGTCAGACTTAAACACGTGAAATATCAAATTATATATCTTATACTGTCACGACACTAGTTTTTTAATACAATGTTTTAACTCTATTATAATTTATAACAAATTAGGTAAGCTGTGCATAAGCCAAAAATTAATACCACCAGTGGTTGACTCGTAGGTTTATCATTGTGTTTGTCCTACAACTATCCTCCATGTTTTCATACCTTTGCTGGTAGGACAAACACAATGGTAAACCTACGAGTCAACCACTGGTGGTATTAATTTTTGGCTTATGCACCACTTCACTTCCGGCAGACATGGAACATTACATTCCCTTACTTCCACTCTTCCATAAAATAAAGGTTTTTTTCTTGTGTTTGATAACATAGGTTTTTGTGCTGTCGGCTTTTGGACTAAAAGAGCAATACAATTAATATGCAAATGGTAACATTGGAACTCAAACTGACCTCTGGGGATTATTTTCTTTATTCATCAAAATCACTGAAAATTGATTTTTTCCCGATTTTTATTGAGCTTGCGCGATCGGAAGATATTCTTTAAACGAAATTGTTTATTATTATTATTATTAAACATTGCAATCTGCAAATATTTTTCACTATAGCGATAAAAAATATATATGCGTAATTTTTTAAAAAAATTCTGAAAAAATCGGAAATTTTCAATTTTTTTTTGAATTTTTAGGCGGTTTGCGGGATCGGAAGATAAAGTTCGATTAAAAATTTTTTTTTGTTGTTTTTTTTTTGTATTGACCAATCGCAACTTTTCCGCACTGTAGCGACTCGGAAATATCAACTTGACTTTTTTCGCACCACCCTAATAATGGTGTTAAAATGATGGTGACAGATCTTGCTCCAAGATAGGCTATATTTTATGTATGTTTCCACTAACCCAGAGGAGATTCAGGAGTAAAATGAGCGAAAAGCGTTCTAAAAACGTTCTAAATGCCGATTTGTCACCAATATCTCAGGAAGAATCCAACTGATTTCAAAAGTAATGTTAAGAAATTGATGCTGACAGCCTCTGCTCTAACATAGACGCTATTTTAAGTCAGTATCACTATCACCTAGACGTTGCAGGAGCAAAAAAGCATTCCAAATTTTGATTTTTGTGATCGTTAGGGGCTAGCAACATAAAATTAGGCAAGGTACATATGTATTACATATAAATGATGTTTAAGAACAGTTTCGAAAAAATTGGAAATTTAAAAAGGGGTGAAAATGCGCGAAAAGCGTTCTAAAAACGTTCTAAATTGCGATTTCTACTCAATCTCAGGAAATTCCAAAGCTATTTCAAAAGTAATGGTTGCCAATCAATGGTGACAATCCTTGCTATAACATAGGTTATATTTTATGTTGCTGTCACTACCATCTGAGGGTTGCAAAAGCAAAACATGTTCTAATTTGCGTTTTTTGCATAACTGAAGGGTCTAACACTTTGAAGTATGGCATGTTATTTACTTACAAGATGCAACTGCTTTCTGTGAACTGTCGAAAGAAAATTTCAAATTTAAAAACATGAAGTGAGCCTAAAGCGTTATAAATTACAATTTTTATGTAATCTTTTCAAATACCAAACCGATTAAAAAAATAATGATAACAAATTGTTGGTGATAGAACCTGCTCAAACATAAGCTATATTTTATGTCTGTGCCACTACCACCAGAGGGTTGCAGTAGCTAAAAACTTTCTAAATTGCGATTTCTGTGATACTGAAAAGACCAGAAACTTTAAATATGGCATGTAGTTACTTATAAAATATAAATGCCCTCGAAGGACTGTCGAAAATAAATTCGAATTAAAAAGGGGTGAAGTGAAGGGGAGGTGCGAAAAGCATTCTAAAAAAGTCCTAAATTACGATTTCTACGCTATTTCAGGAAATATAAACCAAATATAAAAGTAATAGTCGCGAATCAATGGTAACAGTCTCTGATCTTACACAGGCTATATTTTATGCCGATGATTCTTCCACCTGGTATTCACAGGAAATACAAACGCTCTAAAAAAGGCCTTTAAAAGCTTTCTAAATTATGTTTCTGTGGAATATTAGGAAATAACAAACCAACTTCAAAATTAATGTTGGCAAATTAATGGTGACAGTTCCTATTTCAACATAGCCCTTTATGTTGAGAGAGGTGGTATGACTTGGAATTTGAAATGATGGTTAATTTTAAGATTTAAGAAGATGGTTTCTAAAAAATTCAAAACGTCAAATGAATACTGAAATGAGCGTATTAATTGAGCATAAAAGTTTCAAAATATTTTCTAAATTATTATTTATTTAGTTTTATTTCATTTTATTAATTTAAGTCTCATTTCTGCCTTATGCAGTGTAACAATGATGTTTAATCAAACTGTGTTTTAAATAGTAATTTTTTTTAATTATTCCTAAAAGTAATAACTACCTTTTAATAAAATAAAAATTTAGTTAGTACCTTTTAATAAAAATTAGACATATAACTTGGCATATTTCAAATATTACGCGAGCAAAGCCGCGGGGTTTGCTAGTATAAGATATTTCGCTGATCTGGGTTTAGCAGCTTTTGAAACGAAGTTAGGATGGACAATTATGGGGAAAATAGAGGGTAACCAAATTGGTTTCGAAAGTTCGTTATCAGTTCTATCACTGTCTTTTCTTACATCAAATGCTAATTTGCCTAATTTATGGCGATTAGAAGCCTTGGGTATAAGTAATGAAGATGCCAAAACGAAAGAAGATTTGACCGAAGAAACAAAAAAGCATTTTTTAGAAAATGTCAAACGCGATGAAAGTGGTCGTTACGAAGTCGCATTACCGTGGACTGTGGACAATTCCGTCTTTAACAGATAATCGGTCATTAGCAGAAAAACACCTTTACAAGACCGAAAGCACACTTATCAAACCGAATAAAAGAATGGAATATGAAGAAATCTTTAATTTATTAGAAGATAGCCAGATTATAGAAGAAGTAGCCGATGAAAAGGAAGATAAGATTCATTATTTACCGCATAGACAAGTAATTAAAGAAAACAGTGAAACGACGAAAATACGCCCCGTTTTTAACACCTCGGCACACACTAGAGACTGTCCTTCTTTGAATGAATGCCTCACCGAAGGTCCTAATTTAATTGAAATAATCCCACGTATTTTAACCAGATTTCGGAAATACCGAATAGGAATTTCATGAGATATCGAAAAGGCTTTTTTGCAAATTAAAATAAAAGAAAAAGACCGAGATTTTCTTAGATTTCTTTGGTTCGATTCCGATCGAAATTTGAAAATTTATAGACATTATCACGTAGTCTTCGGACTCACTTCAAGCCCCATTTTACTAATGGCTACATTAAATCACCTTTTGAGCGAAGTCCCCGAACTTTGGCAAGATACAGTTCAAATTTTGAGAAATTCATTTTATATAGACAATTCTCTCACTAGTTTAGATTCAATTCCTAATACCGAAAAATTTATTACAGAATCTCAAATCATATTAGCTTCAGCTCACTTTAATTTGAGGTGTTGGCGATCAAATTTCTCTTAGGCTATGATGGATGAATCCGGAGATAAACCCAAAGTTGCACTCATTTTGGGATTGATATGGTACTTAGAGCAAGACAATTTAATGTGCAAATTAGAAGAACCAATTGACATAGATGAACCAATCACAAAAAGTAAACTATTGTCTATTATGCAGCAAATTTTCGATCCCATCCGATTCACCGCTCCATCAATTCTTGTATCAAAATTAATTCTTCAAGAGACCTGGAAACAGAAATTAAAATGGGATGAAGAACTACCTAGAAATTTAAAGAAACAACTTACTAATTGGTTGAACAAAATAGGTTTTTTGAAAGAAATTTATGTCCCTCGATGGTTAAACATAATTCCCGCTAATGAAAACGAAATTTCGTTACACATTTTTTCTGATGCTAGTAAACATGTCTATGCCACCTGTGTTTATCTTAGGTGTCAAACGCAAGGGAAAATTAGAGTTCAGTTAGTAAATGCTAGAAGCAGAGTAGCGCCCATCAAAGAATTCACGATACCGAGGTTGGAATTGCTCGCATGTCTTATTGGGGCTAGACTCGCCAAATCTGTAACGGATGACTTAAAATTAAAACCAGAAAAGACTACATTTTGGAGCGATTCATCAACAGCTTTAGGGTGGATACGAAGGGAACAAACCTGGGGTATCTTTGTACATAATCGAGTTTTAGAAATAAGAGATCTTACCAAAATAGAAGATTGGAGACATATACCTGGACATTTAAATCCGGCTGACCTCTCATCCAGAGGGTGTTCTTTTGAACAATTGAAAAAATCAAGATGGTGGGAGGGTCCCGATTGGTTATATTTTTCAGAAGACCAGTGGCCACAACCAGAAGAATATCCCGATGAAAAAGTCATGAATCAAGAGAAAAAGAAGACAATTCTTACTCTTTTAGATAAAGAAGAAACTGATTTTAATCGCTATTACCGATATTTTTCCTCTTATCGAAAAAATGTCAGAATTATTGCTTGTATATATCGATTCTTCAACAACTCGAAAATGAAAGAAAAAGTTTCAGTTCCTAATATTTCTGTAGATGAGTTTGAAAAGGCTGAAACCATATTGCTACGTTTAATACAAAGAAAATCCTTTTCGGGCAGAACCGTCCCAAAATTGAAACCTTTAAGACCACTGGAAGATAAACACGGTCTCCTAAGAGCCAAAACCAGCATAATTTTTGAAAACGATAAAGAAAATTTTCGTTATCCTATAATCCTTCCCTCTAAACATCCAGTTGTTTTAAGATTAATTTATGAAAAACATATAGAAAGACATCATGCTGGAGTTAGCAATCTAATGGCTCAACTTAGAGAAAATTTTTGAATATTAAAATCAAGAAAATGTATCAGAAATGTTCTTAGGCAATGTGTTAAGTGTCAAAGATTCCAAACACCCAGAACAGAGGTCGAATCAGGAATCCCACCTGAAGACATAATCAGAGATGCAGCTATATTTGAAGTGGTGGTAGTCGATTTAGCCGGTCCTCTATACATTGCCGATGGTTCAAAGGTGTGGATAGCTTTATTCACCTGTGCTGTCTATCGAGCGGTACACTTGGATTTGATAACATCTTTATCAACTGAATGCTTTATGCAGTCCCTAAGAAGATTCATCTCCCGGCGAGGAAGACCTTACATAATTTACTCCGATGATGGGAAAAATTTTGTTGGCACTAGCAGAGCACTTTCCAGTGTAGATTGGGAAGCCATAAAAGCCTTAGCCTCTATACAGAAGATAAGATGGACGTTTAATCCCCCTGCAGCACCATGGTGGGGAGGATGGTGGGAGCGCCTTGTGCGGATGGTAAAGGAAATTTTAAGAAAAGTTTTGGGTCGCGCCTCATTAAATTACGAAGAACTGAGCACAATACTCTGTGATTGTGAACAAATTATCAATTCGAGACCGATCACATACATCTCCGAAGATAATCGAGATCCTGAACACTTAACACCATTGATGTTCCTTCAAGAACTGCCTACATCCGGCGTCCCGGATATCGATACATTAGACTCCCAAGATCTTAACCGACGCGCAGGATATCGTCAAAGAGTAAGAAATGATCTGCGAAACCGATTTAAAACGGAGTACTCAGGACAGCTGCAGCAACAGTCTATGAAGAAGGAGAATTCCCAACCTTTGCAAATAGGAGACATCGTTCTTCTGGAAGATACCAACAATAGACGTCTTCACTGGTCTTTAGCCAAAATAATACATATATTTCCCGGAAAAGACAAAATAGCAAGATTGGCTGAAGTCCAAACAGAAAATGGAATTTTCCTCCGTCCTTTCCAACGCATGTTTCCTTTGGAAATTGATGCAGCTAGCGATTCCCCATTAGATAATATAATCCAGCAGAAAGTGAACTTTAATATCCATAATGAACAACGAAAGACTACTCCAGAAATCGATCAGGCTAGAATCAGTATAGAAAAGAGCCGACCCAGTGACAGAGATATCTCTCCTGTGGTTACCAGAAGTGGACGATTAGTGAAACCTCCTGAGAGACTCCAACTAGGACTTTTAGACTTTTGAGTTCCTCTCCACGATCGAGAAACTCAAGGTGGGAGGATGTTGCTAAATACGCAGCATTCATTTCCCTTCCGTTAACAATTATTCTGATTGCGCAATTAAGAAACCTTTTTTTTATTACATGCCAGCGCAACACCCACTCAGGGCAGAACTGAATTAGAAATAGAAGAAGGTGCTTTTAGTAGCGCCTCTGTTGTCCAGATGAGACAGTAGAACTTAAATATAACACTAATTTTAAGACTTAAAGAATTGCTAAATCTTTTACTGTAAATAGTTTAATTTTAATGCATAATCTTTTGTGTTTCACCTATATATTCAGGAAAATAGATTAATTACTTAAGAAGAATGCGTTAGGATTTTTTTTAGAATTTTGTTATGATTTTAACAAAAATAGACCCAGAAAGCAGACGACCGCTCAGCGGCATTTGGATTCAGAATTCCAACATAACAGGTATGATAATTTTGATTTGATTTAAGAATTTTTATTGATTGACTAAGATAGAACTAACAATAACATTGAAGTAAAATTATGAGTAGCACATATCACTATTTTCGAATAAAAATTTAAGATATTTTTAAATTTCATTTTAAAGTATCTCGGGTTTTATGGGTCAGATGACGTTGAGGTTTTGTTCATTCGACTTGATATCGATAGCCTTACATATTTTAGTTCTTTTTTCCCACTAGGAGCGCTTTCCTATCTCGGGTCCTATGGGCCCAATCACAAAAGTGTTTGGTTCATTCAATTTGGTTTTCAATGGCTTCGTTCTGAAGATGGTTTGTTTAAAACATAGTTCACTCCCTAGCAATAGAATTTGGAACTAACAGATTTGACAGAGCGTGTGCAACATTCCTACTATACGGTGGCACAAGCAGCTGAACACGTGTCAGCGTTTAGTTCTGATAGTGGTTTGTTTAGAACCCCTGAAATTTGGGTCTAACAGATTTTACACAGTACGCCAGTGGAGACCAGTGTCGGATGCTCATATAGGACATATTGCTCCCCCTGGTAGTGGAAATACAAGATTTTACAGCAATAATCAGTTTAAAAATCAAAGAATTTCACTCTGGATTTCGATGTGAAAAAAAAAATTGTTAAGCATAAGTCACTGATTTTTACAGTTACATCAGCATTTTAACACAAAAATTAAACATACTGCCCCCCCTCCCCTTTTGTTTGCGGTGGCAGTTATCTCCATCCTTTTTACTGCTAAATATAAGGTTTTTTATTATTTATTTTATTTATATATTTTTAAACCAATTTTTCCCACAGTCAGCAGCCACGTATTTGAGACAAAATCAATTTCGAGTTAAAGATATAAAATACAAATTTAACCCTTAAATACTGGAAGGTTTTTGGTAGAAATGAAAAGTTTTGGTGGTTTTGCCTAATAGCCTAATTAATGGGATCATATTTGATGGAGAAAAAATATTTAAGAAAATATCCCATGTCAGGTTATGCCAAGAAAGGATCTGCACAATTCTGTAGGCTTGACTGTTAATCGTACAAAAAAGAAGAAAATGTTTTTCATTTTCTTTAGGATCACTTACACAATTGTGTATGTCAGGTATTAAAGGGCTATTGTTCATTTAAGAATATTATCACGGACCCGGACAAAGCCAAGCATGTCAGCTAGTCTATGATAAATTGTAACAGGGTATTGGGTTAAAGAAAAAAATGAAAAGGGAAGAGTCAGCAGATCTGTGTTAATGAAAAATCAGTTTTCTCCCAAAATTAGTAGCTGGAATTGGAAAATAGTCTCCCTTTTTCTGATTTTCCTCCAAAATAGTCGCTATTGACGGATTTGGGGCTAAAATAGTAGCCATAGTAGCCTGATGCTGAAAATAGTCGCTTTTAGTAGCATTTTAGTAGCACGTGGTAGCCCTGCGTTTGAAAAACATTGCGCCAAACCAAGGTGCATAGATGACATCTGAGCCTTATTATTATTTATTAAGTTTTATTATTTTTATTATTATTATTTATTTTATAATCTTCGATAATCAAGTCACCGGCAAATTTAATATTTACTAATTTATTGGAAGTTTTGTCGGCACAGATATCATATCCGCACCAAACCGGTACCTAATTATCTCTAAAATGGCGTTAATTTGCCTGACATGGTAACCCGGCTATTATTATTTATTTATTAATAAATTATTTATTAACCATTTGGGTAAATGGTTGTTGTCCTCTTCAGGGTAGCAAATTAAAAGCATATCTGAAGCTTTTTATTGGTTTAATCCGCATTTTATTCTTTTTCTGATTGGTCTATACAGTAATCTGTATTTCCCTTTACTTTCAACAGACATGGATACATGGATACATCTGTTGCCACTATGACAAAAAATAATAAAAACTACAAAAAAAATTAATAATTCAGAATCAGATTGAGATACAGCTTTCAAACAAATTGCATTTAAAAATACATTTTTTTTCTCTATACGACGGTGTAAAAAGTAATATTGTGAGATGTTTATAAGTTTAAGAATGAAATTTCATTTAAAATGGGTCGTCAGATTTCTTGGAAATTTGACGATGGAAAAGCATTTTCCCGACCAGCCAATGAAATGCTTGGATAATACGTAAGTTTCAGGTGGATAATACGTAAGTTTCAGGAAATTTGACGAGTCGCAGGCGATTTTTGTCGCTTGCAATTTTTACGTGTAATAACACTATTAGTGTTATTCATGGCGTACGTAATGTATGATAAACTCCGTGCGATTTTTTATGTCTTAAATTTTAGTCTTTGAAAATATCATTTTCCAAATGGTAGTTATAATTTGTTAAATTGCTTTTTTTTTTTTAAAACTCAATCTGATTTTTGTGTGTAAAGATGGAATTTTATAATCGATTTTTTACTTTTATTTTCTTTTTTACAATTATATAAATTGTTCTTTTTTTGGTACTACTTAGTTATTCCGTCTATCAATTTCACCAAATTATATAAATCGCCAAACCACACGCCAAGTTATATAAATTGATATAATTTTTATTTTAAATAACGAAAGAACAAATAAATTAGTATAACATTAACAAAAATACAAATAAAACATCGAAATAAAAATCATTTGATGACGTAAACACGCGTAACTTGCTTAAAGTCAAGTGAATGTGACATTTACGATCAACCATTATTGGCATTTAATCTCATAGTTTTGCGATGGATTTTTTGTCGACGGGATATCTAAGTAGTACCTTTTTTATAGTTATTAATTTTTTTATTAATTGTTATTTCCTTTTAAAATAATAGAAAATTATTTAACTACACACATAAATATATATTATATATAACTGGTTTTCGAAAACGAAGTTTTCGCCAAATTGGCGTGAAAAAAATCTGTGCCTAACAGATAGGGAAGAGTTCCATATCCTGTACTGGATTTTTTGGTTATAAATGTTTCAGTGTGGTTGTTGTGATTTTCAGCATTTGGGGTTGCTTTTTTTTAATACTACTCGTGGATAAGGAATAATTTTGCGTACATATTTTTTATAATAATGTTTTTTAATTTATAATGTTCCGGGTTTTTTTTTCTTATTTAAGCAATATTTTTCTGTAAATGTAGATGTTCTTCAATGTAAAAAATTCTTTATATAAATATATTTTTCGTGGGGTACTACTTGATTATCCCGTTGACCAATTTTGCCAAACTATTCGCCAAAGACAAATTATACAAATTAACATAATTTTGTTTTTTAAATAACGAAAAAACAAATAAATTAGTAAAACCTTAATAAAAATAAAAGTTAAAAGTCTAATTAAAATTCATTTGATGACGTTACAAACACGTATAAGGTATTTAATGTCAAGTGAATGTGACATTTACGATCGTCCATTATTGGCATTTAATCTTATAGTTTAGCTATAGTTTTTCCGTCGACAGGATAATCAAGTAGTACCTTTTAATTTTATTGAAACAATTCAGGTTTAAAAATCCACTTTTTTTTTTTGCTTCACTGTTCTAATAAATATATAAGTTAAACACTCATTATTTTTTACAAATAATTCTTTACACTTTTTATTCTATTTACTCTGCTGGAACAAATAGATGGAAAACAGTAGTAGACCTGCCAGAAGAAGACGCTTATTAAAAAATGTAATGTAACATGTAATGAGATTGAATTAAAGCTACCAGAACCACATGTAGCGCAAGTTGAGGGGCCGGGAGTTCAAGAGCAAACAAAGGAAAATGATCGATCCAAATGCTCTTAAAGTCCAATTATCAATCTCTGCAATCATTGCAATGCTCTCCAATTTAATTGTGTGATGATTAGAGAACATTTTAATTTCTGTTGTCATAACTGTCACATTTTCATACCAAACTCTAATTTAAATGATGAACTGAAAGTGTTGTTCCTTAATTGCCCAAATTTTGCCCAAGGCATAAGATAGTATTCTATCGCAATGGCGTTCGCTTCGTTTCAGCAATGTGGAAGGACATTCCAGCTGATCGTCTTTAATGCTTTAAAATAGAAGGTTAAGTTTACCATTTCGTTTGATTCAAGGTTCGTTTGGAAAAAGGCACCAGCGCAGCGGACATAGCCTGCTAGTCTATTTATATAAAATCCAAGTCTCTGTGTGTCCCTCACTATTCCGGTAGGACCGCCTCATTGAAATGAGTAATTGTTGAAAAATATTAATGCAGGGTTACCACAGTAGCGCCAAATGTTAGCCAACTTAGCGATAGCTGGCTAATTTGGCGACATTCTCATTTAAAACCATTAATCTTTCATAATGGAGGTCACCGAAATTTAATTTAAACTCCACTCTTTTAAGATATTTTTTCGAAATCTATGGGTGAGAATTTAAAGTACATCTTTACATCTTCCTCCCGATGCTACTAATAAAATAACCGCCAACAGACAACGGTGTACTGTGTGAGCTCCTAACTGCGCGATTTTAATGTGCTTTAGGTACTTTTCCAGTATAGGTGCCTTGGCGAAAAAGGAAATTTGGTAACATATTTTCCGGGAACCTATTCACTGTTTCATTTTATATACACACGCATTTTTTTTCGATATTTATACGATTTATTTAACATAAAAAAGCCGTTTCTCTAATTTTATACAGAAACAGATGTAATTTGTACATAAAAGCATCAATAATATACATATAAAACAAACAAAAACGCTCATCAAATTTGTTTTCATAGCTCTTTATATGATTTGACAACAAATCTCGATATTGTTCCGTTATACGGACACTATGCCAAAATGTATGCTAATGCGCCAATTATTTCAAAATGCTAAAAGATATTTGTAATTTTATGCCAGCAGTTTAATATGAGTTTTATTTTATTGCTTTATTTTATAGCAGTTATTTGTTCACTTATTTTAAGTATATATTTATGATTTGATGAAATAGTTCGTAAAAGTCTGGAATTTTCAAATGTTATATTTTTTAAATGCTCACTTTAGTATCGACAATGGTTTTTCTTTTATTTTTCAAATGCTTCAATTCACGATTTTGCTCCAACTATTACGCTTGGCCACAATGGTGTCCGCATAACGAAAAAGTACCCAAATCTCACTTTCTGATGTCCAAATTACACCAAGCTTTTTTAAAAAAAATGCCAAAGCCCCTATAGTTGAAAAGTACCAAACTGTCTATTATTTTGCGCTATCCGTGTTATAATTTGTACTATATGCAAGGGGAGGGCACAGATGTCATATACGCCCCATACAGGCGCGATTTTTTTCTGACGCCAATGTCATATACACAACGGGTACTTAACTGGCACCAAAGTGTCGTAATTTTGCTTGATATGGTAATCTGGATGTTGTTGTTTATGCTGTTGATGTTTTCGCCAAATTGGCGTCGGAAAAAAATCGCGCCAATATATGATAACGTATATGACAACTGTGCCAAAGTTTCTGTAAAGCAGTATAAGACTAAAAAATTAAGAATAAAATAAATGCAAAATAAGACTAAAGAAGAAAGAAAAAACATGCGTTAAGCATAGAATATGAAACACTTTCCAACACATCCTGAATGCTTTAACAAAACTTCGTTATTTAGGGAAATAAGGTAAATAAGATAACGTTACTTCTTAGATATCCCGTCGACCAATTTCGCCAAATTATATAAATCGCCAAATAAATAGTAAAACATTAATAAAAATACAAATAAAACGTCGAATTAATGGTTTTATTGACCATTATTGGCATTTAATTAATTAATTAATGGCAACCATTATAGGCAATTAATCTTACAATTTGGCGACAGTAATTTGGTCGACGGGATAACTAAGAAGTACCAAGATAACTAAGTAAACATTTTAGAAAACGTGTAAAAAAACTTAAAAATTGATTTCAGCAGTTACCGTTCATAGCCAATAGTACCGTTATTACATGCCACTATTTAGCTAAAATTTAATTTAAACTACTCTTAAAACTACTGAAATCACATTTCCAGATATTATCATCCATAGACGGTTATGTATCCAATTCTTTGCGTGACCATGTATATCATTTTATCTATATTCCAGAAACATTTCTTAGGAAACTAAATGCAGTTCAGCGTAAAAATGCATAACTCCTTCAAAAACCACCTTTAAGCAATTTACTCTCATACTCACTAACCCTTACGAATTCTTTTGTGTAGCCCTGCATATGAACTGTAGCATTTATACACACAGTATAGTATGCATAAATATAGTGAAACATAAAAGCGCATATCATAATTAAAAATGCATTTCTAGCAATCATTGCTTATGTACAATACTTCGGAGAAAAGTTTCTTGGCGAGAAAGAAGTTTGCCAACGTATTTTCTGGCAACCTATTTACTGCTTCATACTCACAAGCAATTTTTTCCATATGTATACAATTTGGCACAGATGTCATATATTGGCGCGATTTATTTCCGACGCCAATTTGGCGAAAACATCAATAGCATAAACAACATTCGGGTTACCATTACAAGCAAAATAACGACACTTTGGCGCCACTTAAGTACCCGGTGCGTATATGACATCGGCGTCAAAAAAAAAAAAAAATCGCGCCAATATGGGCGTATATGACATCTGTGCCGACAATTTAATATAAAAAAAGCTATTTACGCATTTTTATAAAGAAACAGAAGTAATTTTTGCGCAGATGTCATATACGCATGGGGGTTGGCGTGATTTTTCTATGACGCCAATTTGGCAGAAATCTCGCTTTCGAATACCAGTTACTTATATATTTTTCAATTATTTGCTATCATTTTGAAAAGGAAATAACTATAAAAAATCTCGCTTTCGAATACCAGTTACTTATGTATTTTTCAATTATTTGCTATCATTTTGAAAAGGAAATAACTATAAATAAATAAAAGTTTGAATAATAACTATAGAACAAAGCAGTTTATATAATTAAAAAACAGAAAATAAAAGTAAATAAACAATTTATTAATAAATAAAAAACAATAGTCGGGTTACCATAGCAGGCAAAATAACACCATTTTGGCGCCAGTTAGGTAACCCGGTTCATATCTGAAATCTGTGCCGTAATTTGTATATAAAAATTTTATATATATATAGAAACGATTTTTTATGCATATAAGTGCATATATAAACAAAGATAAAAGTTCATTAGATTTGTTTTCATAGCTGTTTATATATTTTCGCAACATATCTCACTTTCTGATGCTCGAATCGCGCCAAGCTTTTCTTAAAAATACGCTATAATGGAAAAGTACTTAAATAAATAATTAACAGAAATAACAGATTATACAAACTAAAACTTTTTATCTCGATATCAAAGCATTGTTTTTAATTTCGATTAAAAATACATATATCCTTGGATTACTTCAATTGAAATTAGTTTCACAGCTTAATATCTCATTTCATAAACCTAAACAAACACAAGTGATTCATTCATCGTGAAACGTCAAAAATATTAAATCATTGAGGTAATCATTCACAAAGTAAGGTCTCCAACAATCAATGGGCAATATTCTAATGACGTCATAGTAGGTAAAATGGTAGCGGTATCGTTTGTTTATGGTTTGTAATCACAAAGATTTAATTTTGCACTGTCTCTTAGTTACATTATTTTATTGTCATTTTTATGAGCTCAGAACAAAAGCCTATTTTTTCATTATTTAGTTATTAAAGACGGAAAAAAATCATAAATGCATGATTTTAAAATTTTAAATAATTTTCTTTCTTAATACTAAAAAATAACATCGGGAAGTAACAGCGAGTTAAGTTAAATAAGTTTAACTGTTTAATTCTGTTGTAATGTTCAAAACAACTGTATTTATTAGATTTCAGTACTCAACATCAGGACCCGATTAAACTTTGAAGTTAGAGGAATTACAATGTCATTTCAGGACCTTTCTTTTGGAGAAGCTTTTCTAAATTCCATATATACATGAAAAATCTTCAGTGTTAGAAATATTATTCCTAGGACTGACATAACACGAGAACGGCCTGCAATTTTACACAAGTTTTTGAAAGCTACTTTATATCAGAAATTTTACTAAAAACTGGTTACTTTTTTGTTATAGCGGCCCACACTATTAGGATTATGACAAGTTGCAGCCAATTTCGCGAACTTCGTAACCAAGATCGTGAAGCACACACACATAATACCATATAATACCATTTCATGAAATCGTATACGATAATTTAATAGTTTTTAACCTTACTTCATGTGTGTTATTTATTTATTTTTAAGGCTCAACAATCTAAATTGTCCAATATATGAATTAAAAAAAATGTAAACAAAGATTGAATAGACATGACCGCAAAAAGCCTCAAATCTGCATAACACTTGGAACCAAACTGTGCAGATTAGTGGTCTTCTACTGTACACAGTTTTTCATAAATGTGTTTCGTTCTTAAAATGTGTTATTTTCATCTATCACTGCGGAACAAGCGAGAAAACTCATATTCTTGCACATGAGTTGTATATATCTTTATCTCTAAATTTCCGTCATTTTTGACGGACTACCTTTCTAGTTCTTATATAAAACTTAATCGTATGGTAAAAAATAATCGGAATTTTTTGCAGAAATTTATACTGGCCGTGCAGTGCAGTGCCGTGCCGTGCCGTGCCTCATTTAATTTGTTTTTGCACGGCCGCTCTTGTTTCCAATGACTTTCGAATGGGCTGGTACGGGCCAGGGCTGAACTTTTATTTTTTACACCGGGACATGCCGGAAATTTCAGGCTGTTCAGGGCAGACCACTAGTATATCAGACGTAAACAAACGGGATTGAATAACTATATGGTCTTCATTGTCATAAAAACGATTGTAATGCCTCAGTATAAAAGGAAAAAAAATTAAGTATCTAAAAAGTTTTGGAAATCCCTATATCGATAAAAGAAAAAATGAAGATTTTTCGGAATACCGTCCTCTTATATGCATATATTTTAGTCATTTCTGTCTGAGCAGAATAGATCGTCTTTGAGAACGGGAATTTTAAATCTTTTTTCCTTAGACAGATTTTCGTATTGCAGACAGTCCGCCTTAGACAGATTTTCGATTTACACAGAGTCCGCCTTAGACAGAGCTTGCTGAAAATATATAAAATATGTTAGAGGATTTTATCAATTACAGAGAAACAGATAGAATAGAATGCATAAGTTAAAAATACCTATATATTTATCCTAATACCCTAATAAATACCTAAATATATGCCTATATATTTACCCTAATACCCTAATAAATACCTAAATATATACCTGTATATTTATACCTATATACCTATATTTTATTATTGTATCACTCAAAGGTAAGATCTCGTGCAATTTGGATGACATGAAAACTTTTCATTCATTATTTTTTTTAGAGAAAAAATCAAATGTAAAGGAAATTTCTAATCTGTACATAAAAACATTAAAATAAATGTTAAATCTACTGACTATTTTATTTTCCAATTAAATATAAAATGCAAAAAAAGTTGTTTTTTTTTTTTAAATAAACAAATCTATTAAAACACGAAGCATTTCGTGAAAGAAAAATTTGCTAAAATTATTTTAAAATACCTAAAAAATACAAAGTAGAGACATAAAACCATAATTATTGCAATGAATAAATTTTAGATACTTATTAATTAATTTTCGTAAGGCTTTTAAACGTATTTCACTTATTGCAACATTACGCATAAAAGAAAAAACTTAACTTCAAAAAATTGTATAAAACAACATAAATGAATGACTTAGATTTTTGTCATATTTATTGAAGTTTAAATTATTACAATTAACAAAGTATAAATTATTAATTAAAGAAAATGATAATTATAGTTATAAGCAACACAAAGAACGGCTATATGTCCTTCTTTCTATTTTGATACAGTTATTTATGTCAACAGCTGGAGGGAATTAAAAGTAGTAATTAAGTATCATAAATGAAACGCTTTTATGTTATTAAAATGTCGATTATAGCTTAAAATGAACAGAACAAAAGATGCTTAGAATTAACCCGTTTGCATTATTTGTAATTATCTTACTTTTCATCAACACACTTCATGCGAAAACAATTCATCTTATTAAACCTGAAGTGTTTTAGTTAGAAAATGCACGAAAATTTGTTTCCACTTCTTACTATTATTGATAATTGAAATTAATATTTTTCAGGCAACGCTCTTTACGCCTGAAATGTTCTTCCTAATACACATAAAGTGTTTAATTTAGACAATGAACGAACAAGTAATTTCACTAGATAATCCTATTCATGACACTCTTAATAGCAATTGTTTGTGAAGTTAAAACGATGTGCATGAAAAAAATGGTTTTCTTTAGTGAAAAGACCCCTTGAAACAAAGCAAAATTGTATATTATTCTAGAAATATGTTCTAAAAAGTATCTTAAAATATATTGTTAAATACAGATATACTAATTTTGAAACTTGCAGATTTAAGAATCATAAGAAGTATATTTAATTTATATTTAACGTACAGTTATTCAATTCTCTTCAGCCAACTTTTAGACTTTTATTGTGGGCAAGTTTAGAATGTTTGTGTTTTCAGATGTTTTAGGGAAAGGTATCTTCTCGAAGTTATCTAAGAATATCTTCTGAAAAATTTCATAACATATCCAAAATGTTTGTGATGTGCAATAATTTGTTTCTTTTTATCCGACTATTGGTAATAATTAAATGGACTTGGAAATTTTATGAACAAGTGAAATTCCTGGGCATGCATTATAATATAATATATATAAATGGAAATTTGTCTGTGTGTTTGTAATTCTATACAAATTCACAATTTGGAAGCCAGATTTGTGAAATGTAACGCAAATGTGTATTAAAACACGGCTGAGGCAACTAAAGTAATCCGGAATCGAAATAATTTATACTTAATTTTTAATTAATAAAAATCAAACAATTTAACATAAATTTCCTATCAAATTTACTGATTTTTCGTTATAGCAGTTGCAAACAAATAAAAATCAGAATAAAATTCTTACCACAACGATTACTTTTCTATTGCAACATTTCCAAGTGAAAAATAAAAATGAAATAAACAGTTTGATGTTTTTTTTTTTTTTTTAAGTGGCTATTACGTCAAATTGGAAATATAAAGAACGTCAGCAGAGGAATATATAACGTCATATTAGTTTGAAATAACGTATTGAAACATAATATAAACCCTGGAATATTTTAACGCTTAATTATAGAATATTGGCATATTTTAACACATTGAAGTTCACTGAATTTGTTTTCGCCATATTTAAATCTATTTCTAATATGATATGTATAGAAAATATTTTATTATACGGCAATTCCACAAAAAAAATATTTTTTTTTCGGGGTGGGGGGGAGGGGGGGGGGGAATAAAATTTATATGTTTAATTTAAGGATATGATTAGAAAGTTTGATATTTTTATATTCGATAATAAAATCCTAATAAAAAGGCAATGTAAGCTACTGTTTACAAACTGAGTTACGTGTCATTATTCTCTTTGTAAAGTCATAATATTACATCAGTTACACAATAAAAGTTACTTCAGTTACACGTGTAAATGCCATTTTTTTATGTTTTATTATTCAGAAATTAATTAAACAGGTTACTGTTATAATTTGGTATTACTTAGTGTTTTTAACATTAAATAACTTTTTTTTTAAACTGGATAATTTGATAATTTTTACATTTCAATGAAGACAAAAAAATAATAAAATCCTAATAAAAAGGCAATGTAAGCTACTGTTTACAAACTGAGTTACGTCTGATTATTCTCTTTGTAAAGTCATAATATTACATCAGTTACACAATAAAAGTTACTTCAGTTACACGTGTAAATGCCATTTTTTAATTTTTTATTATTCAGAAATTAATTAAACAGGTTACTGTTATAATTTGGTATTACTTAGTGTTTTTAGCATTAAATCACTTTTTTTTAACTGGATAATTTGATAATTTTTACATTTCAATGAAGACAAAAAAATTGTTTGTATATTTTATATTACGTCAGTTATAGAACTTTTGAAATGCAATTTTTGGTTCGAAAAGAGAGATTGAAATAATCTGCAGGTAATTGGATATTAAGTTCTTAGCAAGAAATATTTTAAATTGTAAAAATTTCTTCTAGCTTTATTAGTAAATTTATACATAGTTTTGAAAACAAAATTCGATTATCAAATGTTACGTCAGATACGACGGAATCGCCTATACTTCTATTCCAATGTCAAATACATAGTTTAACAAACATTCTTACTCTTTATAAATTGCAAGTTTTACAAGTTAAATAAAAATATGTTTCTGATTATGCTCTTCGAACTGACGTTTCGCTGAAAATATCATTCAAAATGATCTAATTTATGATTAGTATATAGTTAATGTACCATACATATATATATTGCTTTGTTTGATTATAAATTTGTAAACACCAGTTTTAATGTATTTATTAATATATATAGGCTATAAGTGTAAACATAGTGTGACGTATGAAGTACAGGTTTCAGTTTAGATATTGCACTTGTCAATAACAAACAGTTAAGACAAATGTTTTTACGTATCTAAAGTTCTATTTTATTTACATCCCGTATAAGAGGATATTTATAAAAATTAATTTTTTTTTTTTTACTTTACACAAATATTTTGTTATTCCATAAATAATTGTGTTTTGATATGTACAAAATATATTTCAATTAAATGACTCCTTATTTTAGTTTATTTAGTTTTATCAAATATCTCACCTATTTTACTGTTTTCTGGGTGATGACATCTGATTCACTTAATTTATTCCTCATGCTCCCATCTGTGGCTTCGCATAGATCCTTCTTGCGGCGGTAGGCTTCCAGTTGGCTAGAAAATTATTATTAGTTAATTAAAGTAATTACCGAGAAGACATTGGAGAAGTCGATTCAATAATGCATAATAAAGCTTGTATTGCTGAACATATGCTTGATGACTTGATAAACAAATAATACACGAACTATTTCTCATCTAAAATATTTAAGTTTTAGCTTAAAATCCTATTCTAAGAAAGTTTAAATAAAAAGATTCTTTAATGTATGCTACCTGTTTTCCTGGAAGATTCCAGTCGTTTATTCCCATTTCAATCTATTCTGATGTGTTCTGATTCTGTTTTATTTAGACAATTTCGCTCGCGGTGAGAGGTGGCCTAGTTCCGGTTAGTCAATGTCTAAAAGAATGCGAGTTCATAATATCTTCCCATCTTTGAGCCTCGACCTTTAGGAGAAATCAAAAGTCTTCTTTGGAGTCACTGAGGGGCTTTCAGCACTCATCCAGCTTTGGTAACTACAAAAGACACGGAGACATTAGTAACTAGGTTGTGTTTTTTTCTCTATGCATGTAGGCTTAGTTATTCCTGGAACATTTTTAATGTTGCAAATTCTGAAATTAGCGGAATTGAATTGTCCTTATAATTTAGAAACCTAAGAACGTAATCCTAACAACTTAAATAATCTTCAATTGTTTTGCAATACTTAACTTTAATCATTTTTTTCATGCCCTTTAAAGATTTATCTTATGATTAAATTTCGATTAAATAAAATGAAGATTAGTATGAAAATTTGAGGTATTCTGCGCGCCACAGTTTGACACCCCTTACTTATAATTTTGTCATAATGAATAGCTATGTCCTGTTAATAAATAAAAACTTTGTGATCATTGTTATACAAATGTATTTATATTCTTCAAAAATCTTCGTAGTAGACGACGAAATTTAAAGTTATGAATCTTGTTGTTTGTCTGATCGAAAAGACTGTTGACCGCTGGTGTTTAATATAAGCTCTAAAAAGAATTTTTGAAATTAGAATTTTTAGAAAACATGCAGCGACAAATATGCGTTTGCGAATAGACCTAAAAAACATGAGAAAAAAAACGTTGCATTATGCAGACCATATTTGTATAAAATGGTCATTTTAATAGAGCTTTCCAAAAATCATCAATGATACAAAATTTGCAGCGACAAATATGTGTTCGCGAATAGACCTAAAAAGCATGACAAAAAAGACGTTGCACAGTGCAGACCGTATTTGTATAAAATGGTCGTTTTAATAGAACTTTCAAAAAATCTTCAATGAAAAAACAAATTGTAAGATTTTAAACAAACTTTTTCAAAAAGATTTTTTTTTATAAAAAATGTAATACAAAATTTCAGCATAAATTGTCTGTGGAGCTATAGAAGATTCCTTTTATATTTTTATTTTGTTTGATTTTAACAAGCATTTTAAAGGCCTTTCTATAGTGCAATTTTTTTTTTGCTTTTGTTTTTGAAAACGCGGCAATTTTATGAAACATTCCAATTTTGAAAACTGTTGCGATTACGTTATGCTATAGTCAACAAGCTAAACCTTAACTAATAGAATTAATAATTCACGTATTAGCAGAGAAGTTTTTTATTTTATTTTTATTTAGATGTTTTATTTTTATTTCGATGTTTCAGGGATTTTGAGTGCGAACAAAGTCCCCCTACTGAATTTGCAGTACCACGTTTAAATGGATGCCATGGGCGAAGTAAGATTTTCTTTTCTGAAAACATTACGAAATAATGTCCAAACATATCTTAATGCATTGTAACATTTGACGCCAACAGATTAACTTATTATAGAAACTGACAAAAATGCCTTTTTTAACGTTTCCGATTAAAACTTTTATTTTTATGCACATCTTTACTTTACTTTTTAAAAAATGCAAAGTACTGTTAAAAAAATCAGCGAAAATATAATATAACCATGAACGCAAGTATAAAACAACGAAATTTATATACTTTTGAGATTTAAAGAAGCATTCATAAAAAAAAAAAAATGTTTTTTTTTGCTGTGAAGAATTTTGCAAAGATTTTCGAGTAGATTTGATACTGTATTATTCAGTCTTCAAAAATTGGTATATCATTCTCTAGGATGCTATCAATTCTCAATCTATTTCATCTGCATAATATAATTTACAGATGCAGGATTAACAAAATAATATTAATTTAAATATTAATGTTAAAGCTGCTAAGTTATCGTGCTTGTGTGTAAAACATGTTTGTTCAACATGAAAGTATTTATTTGGGAATTGATAGCAGCCGAAAAACTTTTATTATATGTGGATAAAAGTGATTAATACTGTATAAAAAAATACTCGAAAACGACTCTCAAAATCAATGTCAGAAAAAGAAACTTTGTTTTTATAATTGATTCTTTCAATCTAGAAAATGAGAGGGCTGTTGTTTAAGTAAGGTCTGTTTTGTTGTATGCACTAATAGGTAGCGCGCTATCCGCAACGAGTGCTTATGCTGTGCCCCGGCATTCCTTGGGAACAACTGTGCTCAGTTGCAACAGTGTAGGTAGCATGTACATTCTTTTCTGTGTCTTTAAAATTTTCAAAATTATCAAATGGCTTGCCCCGTGCAGGTACGGTCAGTGATACGTTTTTTGTCTCAAAGCGATTAAAAACAAAAGGCTTAGCATGCTGACAGAGAGAATTTTGCTGCTCCATGACAACGCAAGATCTCACAGACCCGAGCTTTGTTGGACTCATTAGGCTGGACAGTTTTGGACCCCCACCCCCGTCCTCACTACATCTCCGACCATGTGCCGAGCGTTTTCCATCTATTCCTTTATCTCAAACATCATCTCGGTGGACACCACCACAAGGATTACGAGGGGTGAAAATGGCTGTGACCTACTGGTCGGAGCAGGCGGCAAGTTTCTATGAAGAGGGTTTTCTAAATCTAGTTATAAGGTATAATAAGTGTTTAAACGAACTTGACATCGATGCTAAAATATAGAAAAATGTACGTAGAATCTGAAAATAAATTTGGTTTTTGAAAATGATCTTTCGATAGTTTTTTTTTTTATTTTCAAACAGGCCTTACTTACAAAATAACCTCGTGCAGGGTATGTTCACAAAGTTTCAAGACTGGTTTCAGAATACAATATTTATTAGACATTTTTGTACAACGAGCTAAAATTTTTTCGAAACATGACCCTTAGTATCAACACACCGCTGCCAGGGTTTTTCCCATTATTCATAGAGTCCCTGGGAGTCTTCGCACGCAAGGCTGTTAAGGGACCTCGTCAAAGCTGCTTGGATCCCTGAAATCGTGTCAAATCGCTTTCTTTTCAGATTTTTCCTGATCCGGGGGAACAGAATAGTCGCTAGGAGAAAGAGCGGGGCTGTAGGGGCTTGCGACAGTATTGCCACGTTAATATTAGCCAAACATTCGGCAGTGGCGAGCGGCGTGTGAAAGGGCTCAATGTCGTGGCGAATAACTCAATCTTCTCTGAAGCCTGGGTGGGCGCACTGGACTCTATCCTTCAAATAGTGGTGCATTTCAGCGTAAAACCGACGTGACCCCCGGCGCGTCCGGCCAGACACCAGAGAAGATTAGATTGTTCACCACGACAATGCGCCCTCACACACGTTGCTCGCAGACGCCAAAGTTTTGGCTAAGTTTAACATGGCAATACTGCTATAAGCCTCCCTGCAGCCCCTACCTCGCTCCAAGAGACTCTTTTTTATTCCTTCGGATCAAAAAAGACCTGAAAGGGAATCGATTTGACACGATTCCAGCTTCGGCGCGGTCACTTAACAACCTTCAGCGTGAAGACACCCAGGGAGACTATGAATAATGAAAAAAAAAAAAACCACTGGCAGCGGTGTGTTGATACCCAAGAGTCATATTTCGAAGAATTTTAGTTCTGCGTACAAAAAAGTTTAATAACTTTTGATTTCTGGGACCAGTCTTGAAACTTTGTGAACGCACCATGTATGTTTGTTTCTGAGGTTTTTAAAGATATCCATCTCTTTTCGAATTCCTGGATAACTCGGAAGATGCCCTTTTTTACAATATGCACTAAAAAATAAATTTTAGCAGTACAACTGTTTAGTTAATTTTAGACTAAAGTTTTTAAATTACAATTATTTGATCCTCTAAAATGAACCTGTAAAAAGTCTTTTGAGGACACTAGTAAATATTCTGTTGACACTTGAACAGATTCGCAAATATTTATTCATCGGATTTGAAATTAAAAATAATTAAATAATTTCTAAAATATCCAATATTCTTTATCTATGAAAATACATACAAGGTTTAGGAACAACACCATTGCTCTATAATATATCCCACTACAAATAATTAACAAAATTTTCTTCCATGAGGAACATTACAAACACGAAATATCTTGTTTTTAAATACTGTTTGAACTTCCAATGAGTTGAAAACGATTTTTTTAATCAGTATAAATGCAATGCTTATTTATAAGCATACATACTATACTTATTTTATAAACTAAGGTTCTGTGAATATTTTACTTATGCAGAAAATAACTTTATTATAAATAATCGTTTTATTTACCATACATATATGAATTATTCATATTTGCTATCAACTATTGAAACATCAGCTCGTATGTATTAATTTGGGGTGCAAACAGAACGTGGCGTATAAAGTATTGGTTTCCGTTTAGCTATTGTGCCTGTTAATAAATTCCTATAAACATAGTTAAGACAAATGATTCTACATATACATGTATTATATCTATATTTTCGTTAGAAATTAGTCCCTCCTTTTTACATTGGAAAAACCACGCTATTGCGTTCACGTTCACAGATTTTGTTTACATAACTGCGTTACTTGATTTATTTCAATTTATGTCAAGCAGATAAACATTATATTTATAAGCTTGATAACTTAATTTTCTGAAATAATATAAATATCAGTAAATGTTGAAAATTTGTACTCCAATTCCCGATGATGATGTTTCATAGCAGATGATTCGTATATTTTATACAAAATACAGTTTAAAATACAAACGAAAAGTATATTTAATATATATATAATTTATAATCACATAGTTCAGAATGTAAAACAAAATTATCAAACTTTCATTTTCGCAAATATTTTTCAGAATGGTCAACTATTAAAAACGAAATTCTAAACTCTTATTATCTGATATTGCATGGTAGCCTTAAATTATATTTATATAATCCGAAACAGCGTAGTATTGATAATGAATTTTAATGTATTTAAGTCTGTCTAGTGTTTCATAGTTAGTTTAAATTGATAAAGTAATTAAACAAAAACCTAAAACGTATCAGAAAGTGAAGTTACAAAGTGTTGAACGATTAAAATTGGATGCTATTTTTTGTTGTTTCTAAAATAAGCAATATTTTTTAAAAAATAAGTTACTTCCTCATTGAGTACATAAAATATTTACTTTTTACTTAAAACACATTTGTACAATAATAAAAATTCTACTTAATACAGTGGACGAAGAAGATTTGAAATGACGAGAAATGAATAAAGTTTAATCGCGGATTAGGACAGCTTAATTAATTTACACTATTACTTATTTTTCATTTATTTATATATTTTTTTAATTGTTGCTAAATTGTAAAACAAAAGATAATCAAAAATTTATTACCCTACAACAAAATTAATCTTTCAAATTTAGATTTGAGAAGATTTTGAAGTTTATGTTCCTCAATAATTTTTTAGTCGTCATTTACATATTATACTGCTTATAACGTTGTCTCTTTGTACTGCAAAAATAAATTAAAATAAAATAAATACAACTTTAGTAACAAATTCAATATCAGTAGAAAAATTAGACATTCTAGATAGAAAATAACTGACTTTTTTTAGAATAAATAACTTGAAAACCAGTTGTTTGTTGTTTTGTTTTAGGTATATTCCATAAATGACGCAATAAGCAGTATCAGCAAGGAATTATCATACAAAAATGTGAAATTTGGATCTTAAAACAGCGGTAAAACTAGTTTTGATACATTAATTTTGTCGTAAAATACCAAAATTTCAATTATTTTTTTTTAGCTCACAGGCTATGAAAAGCCTGAGATCTACTGTGCCCGCAGGTTCTGTATGTATGTAGGTACGTATGTACATAGGTACGTATGTACGAATGTAATGCTTGATAGAAATATCTGATTTGCTTCAATATTTTTTTCTAGGTTCATTCTGATAAGGCGATTCCCTGATTATTTTTGGGGGGTTTGTTGGTTAAGTATAAAAGGGGGGGATTATGGCGGCTATCCCCCCTTTAATTTAGATAAATGTGTTTTTCTTGCAGAAATATCAGATTTGCTTCCATTTTGGTATACCGGTTAATTCTGATAAGGCGCTTCCCTGATTAGATTTGGAGGTTCATTGTTTAAGGTTAGGATCGGGTGTAATACCCACTTAATTTAGATAAATGGGTTTTTTTATCCGATTTGCTTCTGATAAGCCACTTCCCTGATTAGATTTATAGGTTCTTTGGCTAAGTATAAAGGGGGGGGGGGATCGGGGTAATACCCCTTAATTTAGATAAATGGGTTCTCTTATCCGATTTGCTTCAAATTTGGTATACCGGTTTATTCTGATAAGGAGCTTCCCTGATGAGCTTTGGAGGCTCATTGGTTTAGTTTAAAGATGTGATACAGAGGGGGTAATCTCCCCCTTAATTTATTTTTCGAAAGGCACTACTCTTTGAAATAAAAGTATAATATTCAATTAGTGTGAATAGACTGTGAGCTCATCCGTTTAACTGGGCACATTTATTTTTTATTTAAATTGTAACTAATGAAGCGTAGAGAACCGAAGGGCATGAACCTCCTAGAAGTGATTTCGAGAAATTTCTTTCCAAGCTTATACAAATTCATGTTAAACTCTTTAACCCTTTACACTTCGACGGTACTTTAATGTAACATTAAAATAACTTGTTATAAACTTCATTTAATACATCAATTAGTAGTATTACTGTTTAGAAATCGTTATATATACTTCACCTTATCTTGTTCTAAAAGAATTATTGGTTTCACAAAACACAAGCCTTTGCATCTTTTCAGCTTTCGTGACGTTGAAAGTTTGAGGAAAAGGGGGAAGGGCGGATTGAGCTCGGAAATATTGCTCTATTTATATTGTAAGAACTTTATAATTGCACACGTCCTGATTCTACAAAATACCGAAAAAATATTTTAAATAAAAGATTTCAGTGAAGTTATAAAAAATGAACAAAATTCCTATAAATTCAAATATGATTAACTAATTTTAATTCGCAAAATCCTTCTAAAATTTATTAAATGATTTTGAATATCTTCTAACGTAGTTTCAAAAATTCACGAAAATGCCATAGAACATGATATTTTCATGAATTCATAATTTGAGAATAAAGGATTAAGCCAGTTTTTAAAGTGTCTTATTGCATTTCTGTCTTATTAAGGAAAGGACGGACAAATATTTAAAATATAAATTTGAAACAGAACCACTTGCACTAGTAACTTGGCACCCATGTTGAGTTGGACCAACTCTTAAACTGCCTGTGACACTTTCAAATTTTCGAATCTAATAAAATACATTACGCAACAAATATATGTCATAATATACATTGCTTTGGTACTTAAAAACTCAATTTTCACGAAAATGTGGAATAGCCCACTCGCATACCGAACGCCTCAAATATATATTTTTTATTCTGTAAACCATCCATAAATTAATGCAAAAATAAGTAATAGCCTAAATCAGCCATACTCAATCTGCCGCCGGCCGGCCACATATGGCGCGGCAAATGACGCAAAATCAGATATTCATGTTTATATGAGTTTGAGCTGTCCACAGGATTTATTTAAGACTTTCATTATTGTTCTATATATTTTTGTAGGAAGACAAAATTCTGTCTTGTTATTTACAAAAAAAAAAAAAAAAAAAAAAAAAAAAGTAAAAGTAAATATCTTCCTAAATGTCATTTGCTTAGTCTAAGGTATTTTATTTTATTAGCCCCCGGTATGCTATTAAAATGCCATCTCTAAAAAATAACTTTCCGTTATTTAAACCAGCTTTAATACAAAGCAAATGTATCATTGTACGGGATAATCTGCACTGGAATTTATTTTTAATTCTAAGCATTGCACATATTTAGTTTTTATACCGTCATATAGGGGGAACATGTACTTTTAAATGCAATTTGTAAGAAAACTGCATTTCAATTTATTTTTGAGATATTAATTTTTTCGTAGTTTTTAAAGATTTTTTTATCTTATGTTGGCAACTGAAGTACTCCATTTCTGTAGAAAGTGAAGGACAAATAGTTGCAAAATGTTATATGATTATATCTTTCCATTGCCATTTTCCCATAACAACTAAAAAAAAGCATTGTAACTAATATACGTGCTATGTTGAAAAAATATAAATTTCTGATAAAACATGGCAGCTATTATAAACTATATTGAATTTTATGTATCCATATTAATGTTACCAGAATTGGGCAAATTCGCAATCTGATTACAATGTAATGGCATGTAAGGGATTATAATTTCAATTAGATGTTAGTTATAATCTGAATTTTAGATTCAATTAGCATTTTAATGATAACTATAAATGTTATGATTATCATTATATGTTTTTAATTATAATTGAGAAAATTTAAATTAAGGATTATGTGTAATTATAATCTGAATTTTAAATTTAATTGGCATTGTAACCGTAACTATAAATGCTATGATTATCATTATCTAATTATAATTATAATTGAGAAAATTATAACTACGATTATTTGTAATTATAATCTGAATTTGATATTCAATTAGCATTGTAATCGTAACTATAAATGCTATGATTATCATTATATCATTCTAATTATAATTGAGGAAATTAAAATTACGTTTACGTTTAATTATAATTTAAATTTGAAATTTAATTAGCATTGTTATTGTAACTATAAATGCTATGATTATCATTACATAATTTTAATTATAATGGAGAACATATAATTGCAATTACGTGTAATTTCAATGGCAAAATTTTTATTAAGATGTGATTGTAACTGTAATGCAGAAGGTTATGATTTTCATTATTGTGCGATAATGCTGTAATTGTAAAATTTCAATTACAATTACGTGTAATGTGAATGGTAAATTTAGGTTACTGATTTGTTTTCAAATGTACTTGAGATGATTATAATTATCATTACGTTGTTGTAATGGTAAATGAGAAGTTTTTCTTACAACTACGTGTAATAGAAACAGTAAATTTTTTAATTAGATTATATTCCAATTGTACTTGAGACTGTATTTACTTATAATTATATTATTTTGTTGAGAATTAAGAAATTTGAGTTACAATGACATTATAATGAGGACGATGTTTGATGTTATAATTTACAGTTAGTATTTTAACGATAGCAGAGGATTTTAAACTAGGGTAATCTACCAATTGTTTACTGAAGCCCCACCACCACCCCCACCTCAGTATTTTAGTGTATCATAAATAAAACACGCTGGTAACTCAAAACACATATAACTCACTTAAAACACTTATAACACATACACCTCCACCCCCACCTCAAAATTTTACTGTATCATAAATAAAAGAAGCTGGTAACTTAAAACACTTATAACTCAAACTGTAAATATCGTAGGACACTCATATTTTGTATGGTAAAAGTAAATCTTTATGAAAGGTTGGGGGGGGGGGGAGGGGCATTTTTTTTACCGGAGGCCAGTAAATTTTAGTAGAGCGCAAATACAAGGCCCTAATAACCAAAAATTCTTGGAACTTGGAAATAAATTGTCGTAACTTATTGTCCGTATTAAAATTGTCGTTCGTATGTTAAACACAATCATTTTAAAGGGTAGGGGGTTTCCCGATCTATTATAGAAGCACAACATATTTTAGTTTATTTTAAATACGTGCTGACAAATTAAAACAGTTATAACTCGAACTGTAATTATAGTAGAACACTCATATTTTGTAAGGTGAACTTAATCTTTATAAAGGGGAACATTGCGGGCGTTTTTAACGCAAGATTCTTAAATTTTAGTACAGTGCGAATATTAGGTCTCGATAACGAGAAATACAAGTAATTCAAATTCAACTTGTCGCATCGCATCTCACACAAATTGCGTATGGTAATCTTAATCGTTTTAAAAGGTGAGGGGTGGTGGTATTTTCTATAGAAGTTCCTTCCTATTTTTGTGTATAAGGTGCTGACAACATAAAACAGTTATAGCTGGAGCTGTAATTTTTGTAGAGCACTCATATTTTGTAAGTTAAACATAATATTTAGAAATAGGAGACATTTATCTTTATTATTACTATTATTATTTCTCAGTTTAATGTTCATTGCCCGTTTAAAGTTTAATACTTAAAATCCAAATTTATCGCATTTTAATTTATATGGTAAAGCATTGTTTAATGAAAAATTAATTTTCCATGAAACTAATGCATAAAAAGGTAAACTAAAACTCGATGAATTATGATTTTAAATACAGAACTTTTAGTTTTGTTTTTCAATTATAAACATGGAATCAATTTCAAGAAATGATTCTCAGTTGCAAACATTGCAAAAAAAAAAAAAAAAAAAAAAAAAAAAAGACTTCTTCCGCCTTTTTAAAATAATTGCTTTTACCATGTTAAATTTGTATGTTCTGCGACAATATGGATTCGAGTTTATGTTTAACGGGTTCTTCTATTTGTTTTTGAAAATGTTTGAACAAAAAATAAACGTATTTATAGAAAACGAGTAATTACATAAAAATAACTAGATAATTAATAAATATGCAATTCTATTTTTTTTTAAATCTATTATTTTCTATAACATTATAAATTAATACATTTTGACATATAATTAGTTACTTAGAAATTTAGTTACCTACTTTTAAACGCAACTGGGATTAACTTGCAATGAGTTACAACTAATTTTCATATAAATTTTTTGAATACAATTAGAATTAGCCCGTAATTGATTGCAATTTAATTTAAATACATTTCATAGAATGTAATTTAGATTTAGTTATGTTACACTATACGTTAACCAAATTCTATTCTGAGCAAACGTAATTGACATTAACTTGTAATACATTAGAATTTTCTCTAAATTATATTTTCAAAATGCAATTAGAATTAGCTAGTAATTGATTGCAATTCAAGTTAAATACATTTCAAAGGATGTAATTAAGATTTACTTGTATTACACACGTTAGCCAAATTGGATTCTGAACAAACGTAATTGACATTAACTTGTAATACATTAGAATTTAATCTAAATTATATTTTTAAACATGTAATTAGAATTGACCTATAATCCATTACAAGTAAAGTGGATTCTATAAATCAAAAAGTAATCGGGGTCATCTTGTAATCGATTACATGTTAATTGTATTATATAATTAAAAATCGAATCTGAATCATTTTGTAATCGATTACAGGTTATTTGAATTATACAATTAAAAATGTAATCTTAATTAGAGGTCTGCACGGGACCGGGCTTGGCCCGTACCCAGCCCGGCCCGCGGGCCGTGTCGGGCCGGCGGAATGAAGGCGAATTTTCAAACGGGCCGGGCCGGCAGAATTAGGACAATTTTTTCAACGGACCGGGCCGGGCCGACAGACAAAATAAACGGGCCGGGCCGGGCCGGCAAAAAAATTAATCGGGCCTGTCGGCCCGATATAAGAATTTAAGCGAAAAAGATAAAATACGAGCCATTTTCAATGAATATGATTTTCTCGAGAAGTATAAATGTGCGTCACGAGCCGATGCGAGTTGAACAACATCAATACAGAAATGTAACATGTCCATCGTAGAGATCGGCATCGTACAGTTACAAGATGTCTGATTCCGGGTTTAATTTTTTTTTCAGCAGACTCGTGCCGGGGCGGAACTGGTCTTAATCGATCTCAGGATGGGTAGAACAGTCATCGTGTTTCGTAGTATTAATAGTAATAATGAACTTCTCTTAACAGTATCTTTGGAAATATACCTTAAGGTGGTTCTCATATTCACTGCTCAGCAATGCGAAGCTTTCAGACACATTTTCTGACAAAATTTTTAACTATAAAGGCATAAAATTCACAGGCCTGCATATTGAAGGTATTTGGAAACGAATAGCTTTTTACATATTTGATAAATTACTTACAGAGATAACAGAGATTCCTGTCACGTGACTGTACGTTTTTCTCCTTTCCTGTGCTATCTCTTCCAGAAATTCGATTCAAAACGCTAACTTTGACAGTATTTTCAGAAAGATATATTGCTTTTATCTATGAAAAAAACGACATTTACATAGCTTCTGAATAAGAATACCTGCCAATCTTGCGCGTTTCGAAAAAGAAAAGAATTCATAAATGTGTCAAAATGTAGCTCCTTTGGATTTGAGAAAAACCTTAAAAATGAGAGAAATATTTTCACAAATCTACTTTTTATTATACAGCTTCAAAAGTTATCATGTTTTTAATTCTTTATTCTGAACTACATTAATCTTTTAATGAATCCTTATTTCCATTTTGAAATGTCTGTAGACACGATGACTAAAAAACTATAAGTAATCGTTAATGTTTACTATTGTGTGTTTTCTGTTTTGCGAACATCATAGTAATGTAAAATATACTGTAAAATGTCCCCATAAATATCTATGTAGTATTCATTAAAAGAATCTTAATTGTATGTTGAGAAAAAAAAAGGATTTTTTTTAATAGAAATTGTGTCGGGCCGGGCCGGGCCTGTTTTCACTGATTTTTTGTACGGGCCGGGCCGAGAACTGTAAAAATGCAAACGGGCCTGGCCGGGCTCAGGCCGAACTTCCAATTTTTACACCGGGCCGGGCCAAGATAGCTTTCGTTCGGGCCGGGCCCGGGCCGATAATCAGATTATACATTTCAAAAGCGTAATTTCATTATTTTGTAATCAGGTTCTACCCAACAGTGAATGTTACAAACATATGAATCATTAGATCATTTTTTGTCGAGTTTCTTAAATGATGACATCGCTTTTTTGTTCGATTTGTATATTATTCTGCGATAGTGACGTCATATGCATACTTTTCTAGAGATATTGTATAAGACTGGATTGTAAATATTGAATTCTTCAGCGGATGCAAATGACGTCCTTTCATATAAAATAAAAGCGTGTGTTTTATGTCTTTAAATTGAAATAAGCTTTGTACTATCTACATTTATATATAAACCTAGTAAAAGATTATATTTAGCCTGAACTAGCGCACCCCCCCCCCCTCACAGAATACGAAGAATATAACTATTTGTAAAAAAAATAAAACTAGGAAAAAACAGGCTACGGCCTCATCGGCAGTGGGTTATATTTCAAAAGCCGAGCATTCAAAATATATATATATAAAATATGTATTAGTGGCAGTGGTTTTCGGCCAGAACAGTGAGTAGCAAAATCAAATGTTAAACATTCGATGGCTATTATCACATGCTCCCCCACCGGACCCAACACCACATTATTAAATGAATGCCTCACCTGGAACACAGTAAAAGATGCTAAAAATATGTTCGTTGAAAAAAAACACATTTAACCAACTCAGCCATCCTGCCACAACCAAAAATATAAAATATAAAAGTTTGTTTTATGTTTTATGTTTTTGATATACATACCACTAATACATATTTTATATATATTTTTTTGAATGCTCGGCAGCTTTTGAAATATAACCCACTGCCGATGAGGCCGCAGCCTGTTTTTTCCTAGTTTTATTTTTTTACAAATAGTTATATTCTTCGTGTTCTGTGAGGGGGGAGCGCTCTAGTTCAGGCTAAATATAGTCTTTTACTAGGTTTATATTGAATTTATGTATTCTACTGCAACTTTTTGGCGCAATTCACATGAATATAATATGTTTATTGTTGGTGACTACTTTGCTTTATTTATATATATATATATATATATATATTCATTTCGTCGGGGCGACACTAAATTCTGAAAAAAACAGAATTAAAATCAGTACAATTAAAATATTATTTAAAGTATACTTAAATTCGAATAAATATTTTTACATTTTAAACAGGTAAAGTGTCTACTTTTTAAAGAAGAACAGTTATTTTTTATTTTTAAATCTTAGAAATTCTGCAGTATTTTATTATTATTTGTTATACTTATTATATAGCTAATACGGATAATAATAATTTTGTTAAACTACTTTGTTCTGCTACTTTTGTTATCTTGCTGATTTAATCAACCCCTTTTTACATCATTATATGAGTAAGTGTATTGCGGCTCATCTAACTTCGCAAATGTATGTTTGCGGCTCGTGAAAGAGAATGGTTGAGAACTAAATAATTTATAATCTTACCAATCGCCTTTCAAACATAAGTTTAAAATATAAATTAAAACAGAAATTAAAAAAATCAATTTCAGCAAAGATGGGAAAATGAAGACACAGGCCACTACCCACATAATTTATTACAAAGTGTTCGCATTCTGTTTACCGTAAATAATAGCTACCTTTTTTATTTTACTCACAAATCACGGCCCTTTCCAGAAATATCTTTATGACATAGATAAACGTGACCCCCTCTTTGTGTATGTGGTCTCCCCTCCACCACACTGGGCTACATACTAGATTGTCCTCTGACATCATATTACCACCTTAAAAAACACAGAAGTATGGTGATTCCGGATTGTATTAATTATATTAGCGAAAGTCCTGCTATCATGAACAGAATATCAGCACTAATGAGATTTATAGAGAAAATTGAACTAATTTTTAGAAATAATTATCCACACCTCTCGGACACTTCTTCAGACGATGATTTGTGATTTTTTTCTTCGTTTCCTTTTTGTTTCCATTGTAAATAGTTTTCATGTGTATTCATTAATTATTATTATTATTATTATTATTGGTATTATAATTGCCGAAACGTCAGTGAAGGCTTACTGTGGAGACACGAAAAGTTTTGGTTTCCGTTAGTCTGTCTGTCTGTTAGTCTGTCTGTCTGTTCCGCGATAACTGCCGTAAAAAGCATCCGATTACCTTAAAATTAAGGATGCATGTTGGTGAAATCCCCGGATTTAGCTGTATAGTTTTTGGTTAAATTTGGTTCATTCGTTCGAAATATATAGAACATTTTATTTTGCGACTTAATGCTTTCCTATAGCAATTCAGACGATTCTTCCATTTTTATTTGCTGAAAAGAAATGGCTTATATGATTGAAGAATTTAAATGCTAAATTAAGGATGATGAAGTTTCCTAATTAGAACCATACATTATTCATATTAGTTTGAAATTTTATGTGTACATTTGTCAGAGTTTTTAAATTCGGTGTATAACTTTTATGGAGATATATTATATATGTGTTTCAATAATATAAAATATATTTTTTAATATAAATTTTCTTTTTAAGCACATATTTAATTGTTTTTATTATATTTTAACTGTTACCTAGCAGCGAACTACACCTAAAAATATCGTAAATGTGAAAGTATGTGTAATTGTTTGAAGTTAAATCAAAGTCAAAAGGGTCGAATTAATGCCTTTGAGTCTTTACATATAGATGGAATTTACCACAGAACTAAAGAAAGACTATGTTCTATTTATTTTCTTCAAATATTTTTCTTTTAAATTAAAAAGTTCATTATTTTCATAAGGAATAAATCGACATTTTGCTATGAAATTTAACAATCATTTTTTTTTTTTTTTTTTTTTTTTTTTTGCCGTTGCCACGAAAATTCAATCCCGGAATAAAAATTTATCCTAAACAGTTAATTTTGATTTGAAAGAATTTTATGTGCGAGAGGAAGATGAAATAAAAAATACACATGAATGCGCCTTCATATTAGAAATAAAGTGAAAATACGAAAAGAAGGTGAATTTGATCTCATATATCAAAAATAAAATGAATACGCTTTGAGGTTGAAATAAAAGGGGCTTGTGTTATGATATTAATTCTTATTATTAAAAAAAAAAAATGTTACTAATATCTCATGGTTTATCGTCTGCACACAGCTAACAGAAATGTTAATTCTCAATCGAAAATTCCAATGAGAAAAAAAAAAAAAAACTTTTGAAAAGCAAATATATAGTAAATATCAAAATTATGCACCGCAAAATTATCGCTGTCGAAAATGACGTCATTGTATCGACAAATAAATATTTTCATCCTTAAAAACCAAGCATTAACTAGATTGCCTGAAAAAATGTTTTTTGACGAGTGTTACTTCTTAATGCCGCCTCATTTCAGAAAATAGGAATGAAAATTATTTTATTTTTAAAGGAAATTACATTTTCATTCATAAAATATAAACGTTTAATATAATTGCGTCAATGTAAATCATTTTCTGTGTTAGCAGTATTGAAAAATAAGGCTCGGAAGTGTAAAAAGAAATCTAAGATTTGCGCTAACCATTAGCGCAATCAATAAAAAGTTACGTATGTAAATTATTAAGAACACGGGGGGTTCAGGGGGGCTCCGCCCCCCTGAAGAAATCTACTTTATTATTTAAAAAATATACCAGAATTAACAGCTCATGAAAATTTCGAAATATCCTTCCATAACGTTTTTAATTTAATGCTTCTAATGTCTGAAAACTTCGTATTTTTTATTCTTATAAATAATTACATAATTTGAAAACTTTAAATTGCGGTTTGTAGGAAACTGAATATTACCAAAGTGAGTCTAAAAACAATGAATTGCAGAGCTGACGTTGAGGCTCCTGATCTGCAGATTTACTAGTTATTAATAGTAAGGTTTTTAACACTTTCCAACAAAGTTGATCTGCAGATTTACTAGTATATGCATTCTGTTGAATATGCGGTGCAAAGAATAGTTGCCGAAACGTCAGTGAAGGCTTACTGTGGAGACGCGAAAAGTTTTCGTTCCCGTTAGTCTGTCTGTTAGTCTGTCTGTTCCGCGATAACTGCCGCAAAAAGCATCCGATTAACTTGAAATTAAGTGGGTATGTAGGTGAGATACCCGGAATTAGCTGTATAGTTTTTTGTTATATTTGGTTCATTCGTTCGGAAAATATCGAATATTTTATTTTTCACAATAATGCTTTTCTATGGCAATTCAGACGATTTTATTTGTTAAAAGGAAATGGCTCATATGATTGAAGGATTTAAATGGTAAATTATGGATGATGAAATTTCCTAATTGGAATCATACATTATTCATATTAGTTTGAAATTTTCTCTATGCATTTGACAGAGTTTTTAAATTCGGTGTATAACTTATGGAGGGATTTTATATATGCGTTCAATAATATAAAATATTTTCTTTTATAAATTTACTTCTTTAGAATGTACACATTTCATTGTTTTAATTTTCTTTTAACTGTTGCCTAGCAACGAAACTACACCTAAAAATATCGTAGATGTGAAAGTATGTGTAATTGTTTGAAGTCAAATGAACGTCAAAAAGGGATGAATTAATGCCTTTTTGTCTTTACAAAATATAGATGGATTTTATCCCAGAAATAAAGGCAGGCTATATTCTATTTATTTTGTTCAAATATATTTCTTATAAATTAAAAAGTTCACTCTTTTCATAAGGAATGAATTGACATTTTTCTATAAAATTTCAACAATTTTTTTTTCCGTTGCCAAGAAAATTAGATCCCGGAATAATAATTTACCTTAACCAGTTAATTTTGATTTGAAAGATCTTCATGTGCAAGAGGAAAATGAAATAAACAATAGACATGAACAGAATATACGTCTTCATATTGGAAATAAAACGAAAATACGAAAAGAAGAAGAATTTGACCTCATATATCAAAAACAAAACGAATATGCTTTGAGATTGAAATAAAATGGCCTTGTGTTATGGTATTAATTCGTAATTTTAAAAAAATATAAACCAATATCACACGATTTATAGTCTGCACACGAATAACAGAGCTGTTTAATTTTTAATCGAAAATTTCAATAAGAAAAAAACTTTTGAAAAGCAAATAGATAGTAAATGTTAAAATTATGCACCGAAAAATTATCTGCGAAAATGACGTCATTGTATCGGGAAATGAATATTTTCATTCTTAAAAGCCAAACATAAACTAGATTGCCTGAAAAAATATTTTTTGACGAGTGTTAGTGACGACTTCCCAATGCAGCCTCATTTCAGAAAATATAAATGGAAATTATTTTATTTTTAAAAGGAAATTACTTTTTCGTTCATAAAACCTAAACTTTTAATATAATTGCATCAATGTAAATTAACTTCTGTTCACCGGTATTGAAAAATAAGGCTCGGAAGTGTAAAAAGAAATCTAAGATTTACGATAACCACTAGCACAATGAATAAAAAGTTACATATAGAAATTTAATGAGACTACGGGGGGTTCAGAAGGGGGGGGGGGGGCTCTGCCCCCCCTGAAGAAATCTGCTTTTTTACCTAAAAAAATACCAGAATTAGCAGCTCATGAAAATTTCAGAATATCCTTACATAACGTCTTTAAATTAACGTCTCTAATGCCTGAAAACTTCGTATTTTTTATTCTTATAAATAATTACACAATTTGAAAACTGTAAATTGCGGTTTGCAGGGAGTTCAATATTACCCAAAAGTTTGTTTAAAAATAATAACTTGCAGAGCTGACGTTGAGGCTCCTAATCTGCAGATTTACTAGTTGCCGAAACGTCAGTGAAGGCTTACTGTGGAGACACGAAAAGTTTTGATTTCCGTTTGTCTGTCTGTCTGTCTGTCCGTCTGTTCCGCGATAACTGCCGCAAAAAGCATCCGATCGGCTTGAAATTAATGTGGCTTATTGATGAGGTACTCGGACTTAGCTGTATGGTTTTTGGTTAAATTTGGTTCATTTGTTCGGGAAATATAGAACATTTTATTTTGCTCTGTAATGCTTTTCAATGGCAAGTCAGACGATTTTCAAATTTTCATTTGTTGAAAGAAATGGCTCATATAAAAAATGGATTTAAATGGTAAATTTTTGATGCTGAAATTTTTAAATAAGAGTAGTAAATTATTCCTATTAGTTTGCAATTTTGTCAAAACATTTGTCAGAGCTTTTAAATTAGGTGTATAACTTATGATGGAATTTTATACATGTGTTCGAATAATATAAAACATTTTATTTTATGACTTTACTTATATTTCATTTTTTTTCTTTTAACCGTTGCGTAGCAACTATATCTCATCTAAAAATATCATAAATGTGAAAGTATGTATGGTTTTTAAAGTCAAATCGAAGTTAAAAGGAATGAATTAATGAATGCCTTTGTATAGATATTTGCATATAGATTGATTTAAACGCAGAAATGAAAATAGTATTTATATACTATATAGAATAATATCTTTATTTATGTATTCAACTATTTTGATTATAAAGGAAAAAGTTCGTTATTTTCATACAGAATAAACTGACATTATTCTATTAAACTTTATAAACTTTATTGTTGCCAAAAAAAAAAAAAAAAAAAAAAAAAGGGAATAACAATTTCTCCCAAAGAGTTCATTTTAATTTGTAAGATTTTCACGTGCAAAGGGAAAATGCAGCAAATTACAAATAATAAAAAAGATAAATAGGACAGGAATGAATACATATAAACATTTCACACCAAATACCACCTAAATTAATTTTTGTAGTGGTATTTTCCCACACTACGAAGAAAGATTCCTCGATTTACACGATTTTACTTGGCCTTCCTTTTCTCATTGGTTGCGATATCATTTTCGCAATTGCGTATATTAATTGGCACAAAATTTTACATTTTTATGACTGAGGTATATGTAAGGCCATACAAATAAGAAATTCCGTATTGTTTCCTATAAAATGTGATAAAGTGTTGGTTAACTATATATGTTTCTATTAAGAGGAGCAGGGCTGCCAAGCCTCCGGCGTTCTGGATACCAGTATTTTAATACAAAAAATGTTACTTTATTTAATTGAAACATTTGCGCGATTTAAAAGAACAACATTTTCTGTAAGGTAATAGTGTTGTGCAAAAAGCCTGAGACTTGCCATGTCTGGTGGTGAGTGAAATGTTTTATTTAATGCATTTATCTCTATTTTAATGCTACGTGAACAACGTCCCGTGTAACAGCTTGTAGAGTGTAAAATAAATTATTAAAATAATCCCTATTACGAAAAATGAAACAAAATGCCCGGCTAAGGGAAATAAAAGGTTAGTTAACCTTTCGTAATTTGACCTGAACACAGGTGTGCATCAAATTTCAACGGTGTTTGTAACATCACGATTTTAAATTAAATGTGGATACTATTAAAAGGCTATCTCAAAAAATACTTAATGGCGCCAAATCACGGTTATCTATTTAGTCAATTGGAAGTGGACACGATGATGAATTATTAACCGTTAGGTTTAGAACTCCCCCTACTTTAGGGTGATTTTAGTAAGTTAATGCTATCGAGTACATTTTTAGATATTTAGATTAGATCTTAGATATAAATATTGCAGAATGGTAATCAAAATTATTATTAGATTTCTAAATTAGATGTCTCAGTTTACATTTCCAAAAGTTCTTTATCCATTAGATACAGATGTTTGTGGTTAGCAGGCAAGTAAATACTGCTGTATGGATATTAGGATAACGTAAAATGCTTGACCAAATTGTTGCTTATCCTTATAAATCGCAGTGTAAAAATGAATCTAAGATATAGGATAATCATTAACTCAATCAATAGAAAATTACAAATGCAAAATAAATTACACAACGGGGGGTTCAGGGGGGGGGACCCCCCTGAAGAAATTTGCTTTATTATATAAAAATTACTAGAATAAGTAGCTCGTGAGAATTTCAGAATATCATTACATAACAACGTGTTTAATTTAACGCTTCTAATGTCTGAAACCATCGAAATATTTTTTTCTCCTTCTATAAATGTTTGTGTAATTTAAAAGTTTAAATTTTGTTTTTGTAGAAAGATTAATATTAAGCAAAATTTGCTAAAAACAATAAGTTGCAGAGATGACGTTGAGGCTCTTGATCTGCATATTTACTAGTAATATTTACTATTGATACCAAGAAATAATTGCCGAAACGTCAGTGAAGGCTTACAGTGGAGACCCGAAAAGTTTTTGGTTTCTGTCTGTTAGTCTGTCTGTCCCGCGATAACTGTCGTAAAAAGCATCCGATTAGCTTGAAATTAAGGAGGTATGTTGGTGATGTCACTGGATTTAGCTGTATAGTTTTTGGTTAAATTTGGTTCATTCGTTCGGAATATATAGAACATTTTATTTTCCGCCTTAATGCTTTCCTATAGCAATTCAGACGATTTTTCCATTTTTATTTGTTGAAAATAAATGGCTCATATGATTGAAAGATTTAAATGATAAATTAAGGATGATGGAATTTCCTAATTAGAACCATACATTATTCATATTAGTTTGAAATTTTTTTTATACATGTGTCAGAGTTTTTAATTTCGGTGTATATTTTATGGAGGGATTTTATATGTGTGTTCCAATAATATAAAATAGTTTCTTTTTTTTAATTTACTTTTTTTCAATCACATATTTCATTGTCTTAATTTTATTTTAACTGTATCCTAGCAACAGAAAGGTGAATTTGATCTCATATATCAAAAATAATACAAGTACGCTTTGAGATTGAAATAAAAGGGGCTTGTGTTATGATAGTAATTCTTATTATTAAAAAAACGTTACTAATATCTCACGGTTTATCGTCTGGACGCAGCTAACAGAAATATTTAATTTTTAATCGAAAATTTCAATGAGAAAAAAAAAAAACTTTTGAAAAGCAAATTGATAGTAAATGTCAAAATTATGCATCGCAAAATTATCGCTGTCGAAAAGGACGTCATTGCATCGGGAAATAAATATTTTCATTCTTAAAAACAAACATTAACTAGATTGCCTGAAAAAATATTTTTTGACGAGTGTTAGTTCTTAATGCCGCCTCATTTCAGAAAATATGAATGAAAATTTTTTTATCTTTAAAAGGAAATTACATTTTCGTTCGTAAAACCTAAACTTTTAATATAATTGCGTCAATGTAAATCCTTTTCTGCCCACAAGTATTGAAGAATAAAGCTCGGAAGTGTAAAAAGATTTACCATAATCATTAGCGCAATCAATAAAAAGTTACATATGTAAATTAATGACACCACGGGGGGTATTCAGGGGGTATTCAGGGGGGCGGAGCCCCCTGAATACTGTATTATTTACAAAAAATACCAGAATTAGTAGCTCATGAAAACTCAAAATATCCTTCCATAACAACGTTTTTAATTTAATGCTTCTAATGTCTGAAAACTTCGTATTTTTTATTCTTATAAATAATTACGTAATTTGAAAACTTTAAATTGCGGTTTGCAGGAAATTGAATATTATTAGAGTGTGTCTAAAAACAATGAATTGCAGATCTGACGTTGAGGCTCCTGATCTGCAGATTTACTAGTCTATTGTTTTTAATGAACGGAAAAATGTTAAAACCCTTATAATGATGAATTTTGTGATTGAAATTAGACTGTTAAATGTATCACGCACAGGATACAGAGGAAAGCCCCAGAAATATTCTATCATTGGAAGCGATAAAATTCTTACACATATTAAAGTTTATTGATTCACCAGCAGAGACAAAATATATCTTTTAATGAAAGAATTAGTATGTATTTATTAGCATTAATAACCAAGGCGGATAAAGGGAATCGTTTAATAAAGTAGTTTTCTTATAAATTATTTTCTTAAGATGTAATTACTTTTATTAAAAATGCATATTGTTATGTCACAAAACTATCAAATAAATATATATTTTTATTTGTTATAATTACTGCACATTTTATATGTAATATACGTTTAAAAATGCACACGTGAAATAAATAAGTTATATGATCTTCGTAAAATTCCAATTACAAAGAATTGGGGATTTCCAATTATATTATTATTATTTAAAATAATAAAATGCCATTTCAGTAAAAGTTTTAGGACTTTTTAGTGAATATCTCTTCAAATTAACATATAACAATCGTAGCACCTTTTACGTTTGGTAGTACTGTTAAAGGCCTGAGATAGGAGATGTTCTTTAATTTTCTTTTTTCATAAATTAAAGATTTGTGGAGTATTATTTTTGAATTAAGATGTTGTAGGGAAAATCATGTAAATCAATGAAACGCGAATGATCGTAAGAAATGTAGGTAATGAAGTACGATATTTGTTACGATATTGCAAAGCTGAAGTTAACAGCTTTATTTCTTGAGGAGAAGAAAGTTATACTGGATTGCTGGATTGATACATACAAAAACAAATTACTTTAATTATATTAATTTGCTGTATAATGTTTCTGGTGTCTATTTTTAAATTGAAAGTAACATAATTATTATTTTTTAACAAACATAATTCTTTAAATTATTTCATTTATTTCAAAATAATGTGCTGTTAAAAAAACTTCATTCAAAAGTTTCGACTCCACAATGTTACTTTTTTTTTTTTTTTACTTTTCTTTCTGGAAGCTTTTTGAAGAAAAAAATCGTCACTGCAAACAATTTATGAATTTTTCAAAGATAACTTGTTATACTCAGGACACGATAAACTTCTGTATAGATCTTGTTTATGCGATGACAGAAGCTATTTCGATTCGAATCAAAAACATCAATTTTGCATACATGAAAGAGCGACCTCGAAGATTTTTGTGTTTTGGGGGAAAATCTGCTTAAAGCGAAATGTACATATTTGTTTTGTTTATTTTAGAGATATTTTCAAACTAAACGGAGCTCAAATGTCAACAAGAAATAAGGCATTTTTAAAAATATTTAATTTTAAAAGGTTTTAAAAAGAAAACGAGATGTATCGAAATACACACAAGTCAAAATAATCGACTGAAATGTACTTTTCCCCCAGCTGTTTTTTTTTTTTAATGTAAGTTCGATATTTTAGAAAATGATAATTATATTTTTTTAATCAGGAGAATAAACTTGACTAATTCAAAGTATGCAGTCCAAGTTTTTAATGTACGTATTTTTTGTTTTGTTTTGTATGTATATCTTTTTCAAAAAAATAAATGAATTATTAAATAAAACAAATGAAAGATATAAATATCTCCTTTCTACACTGACAAAAATTTATACATTTTACTAATTAACTTGTGATATTCAAGTCTTAATAAACATAAGTTAGTATGTTATTTATGCGATGGCGTTTTCTAAGCTGATCGACGGCATGTGCATCAATTGTATGTATATAAAATTTTGCATAATTTTCAATTGATTCAGACATTAAATCTTCTGCTTAAAAAAAGATTTGGATAATATATAATATATAGTAATACATAATATATAATATATATAGATTATGGAATGGATTTTGGATTATGGATTATTATGGATTATGGAATATATGGATAATATATAATATATAATACTTTTTTGTTTATACCATTTCGGGTTAACATTAAAATTGTACATTAACCAGAATGCTTTATACTAATAAGTGTATAAAAAAAGGAAAAAAATATGTGAAAGCTTTTTTAAAATATAAAGGAATTCTGATTTATAAATTAATAATTTAAGAAGGATAATTATAAATTCTTCCGTTCAGAGATAAATATTATACAAGACAGCAAAATAAATTTAAAAATGACTGCAAAAAAATTCAAATCTACTTCAGTGAACAAATCAATGTTTATAATATGTTCTGAAGTCGATAAGTAATTTCAATAAACCTAGAAAAAATTAAATGAAACAATCTTATTTAACGTCTCCCAAAAGGACGCCATGACTCAGCATGCTAAATAGTTATTAACTGATAATAAAATTTAATAATTCCAATAATAATTTCAAGAATTTTTTATATAATAAGAAAATTTGATTACTTAAAAGGAAGTAATAATTTGAGATAGTAATTGTAAAAAAAAATAGCTTTAAATGCTCAATATATTACGATAACGATCTTAGAGGTTTTGTCCACAATAACACATCGGCTTATAAGTTCCCGGTCTAATGAAGAAAACCCAACTTTTTTGTTCAAATTTGATTTATTCATCAACTTAGTCTCTTTTAAGAGCGATACAATCATCCCAACGCCTGTCTAATTTCAATGCCTTTCTCGAAGAACGAATTATCTTTGGCCTCAAAATAGGCGTTTGTTTCGGCGATCACCTCCTCATCCGAGCCAAATCTCTTGGCGGCGAGCACTTTTTTCAGGTCTGCGAACAGGTAAAAGTCGTTGGGAGCCAAATATGGAGAATAGGGTGGATACAGAAGCAATTCGAAATTTAATTCATGCAATTTTGCTGTCGTAGCCAAAAACCTGTGAAAGGTGCAGGAATGGGGGGGGGGGGGGGGTGACGCGGAACCCACTTCGAAAACCGCTTTCTAATAGACAAATGTCCTCGCAAAATAAAGACTACACGTTCTTTTGATATGTTTTGAGTGTAAGCTGTCACCTAAAACTTCACTTTACTGTTTTCTAAAACAATTTTTTGGACTTTTTTTATGTTTTTCGGTATAACCACCTTTTTTGGGCGACCAGAGCGATGCGTATCATCGATGTTTGTTCGACCCCATTTAAATTCAGCAAACTAGTCAATAGTGGTCAATTTTACTGGTGCAGAGTCCTAATAACATTTATCAAGCCAAGCTTCTGTTTCCACGGTGTTTTTCTCCGTCAAATAGCAATATTTTACCAAAACATGAAATTCTTTTTTTCCATTGTTTTGAAAATACAAAAAGCTGTTTCACTAAAACCACTGTATCTTTTGAAGCAACTGTCAGATCGTCATAAAATGTTTACAGCTACCTTTTAAAGGTTACTACTTACTAAACAGAATATTCATTCTGTATTTGTGGCGCCATCTGAGTGTCAGACGGGAACTTATCAGCCGATGTGTTACATTGCCGCAATAACAGAGCGCAATTTCCTTAGTTCATTATTAAGAATTTTGATTTTTAGAACTTCACAAGTATTTCATATCCTATAAAAAATAACCAAGTATATTCAAGAAAACATGCAGAACAAATACATAAGATAGAATATTTTAAAAATATGTATAATTTAATAAATTCTTGATTAAGTCCATTTAATTAACTTAAAAACACTAGAAATATTACTGAAATTAATAAAGCATTAATATGCATGGTAGGTTTTGAAAGTGAACTGATGTACCACAGTAATACCATAGAATTTTTAAATAATTCTGTAATAACACGTGCGCACTACATTTTGCATTTTGAGTAGTGTCTAAAAAAAATAACAATAAAATTTAATATTACTTTTAAATTTTAATTAAATATTACTTTTTCAATATTTAATTGCCGATCCCCTTACGCTTGCTTATTCAGATAGGTTTGCAGAACAAAAGCACAAGCTATTACGGACTAATAAACTTTATCCTTTTAAATCAACTAAAATAGAGGGAATTTTCGCACAGTGATCTATCTCTTCGTTAGATCGACAAAGATCTTCATTAAGTAAACTTATTGTTTAACATCACGGTCCACATTGCCTTCACACTTGCTTGTACTTGTACTATAGTTGAAAAATGAATATCTAATTAGCTTATATTTCTATGGTAATAAAGAGAGAAGGTTGTCTGTGTGTTTGTGCGCTGCGATATGAAGAGACCTCTGTGCGGAGAGATAAAGGATTTGGCGTATAGGAACTTGCGTGTCTGAAGTTAAGTAAGTCGAATCCTGTTTTTTTTTTTTTTTTTTTTTTTTTTTTAATGATTGGCAGCGATATTATATGAAATCTCATTAAATATATATATATATATATATATATTTCTCAAAATGGCCAGCCGCCTATGGATATGTACCGTCATGGGTTCCCGTGGAGCTCCTGTGGAAAGATTAAAGAAGGAAAGCGTGAAAAAATATTTTGAAACGGCAGTATTCACTTCAGTATCGAAAGAAACAATGGAACAACGTAGTCATTTTCTGGATTCCCCAATTGCCATGCAACTTTACACCCGGTGTAAAGGTAATGCGTTTTTCAATACAATGGGAGCCATGAAGAATGTTTAGATGCGGCTGGTAACCGCATAAAATTAAAGTTTAAAAGTAAGTAAGAAACTTACACTAGAAATGTTAGTATAGCAACATAAGAGAAAAAAAATTCCATTAGTTCTTAACATACTTGAACAGTCCGTAAACAGGCGAAAAAGCTACCATAGGGATGCCCCAGTGTAAAAAAAAAGACTGTGTTCAGAGACCATTAAATATAGTGACCACCGCTCAAAACTGCGAAAATATCATCATACGTTACGAAGAAGAAAAACACGTCTTTCCCGGACCTGCATAATCCACCGAATGATACCTCGGAAGAAATAACAAAATAATAATATTAATAACAATATTAGTAAGTAAAATTTCTGGTATATAAGTGGGATTTGTTTGTTCGTTTGGAAATATTTTTGTCTCATCAATATAAAATCATACAAATTAGAGGTTCAAATACGAAAACAGAAAAAAAAACTGCCAAAAGCACTGTGGTCCCAAATCTAAGTTCTTTTATAGATTTTCTTTTTAAAATATAAAACGACAATTCGTCTAAAAATATAAGATGATGACGGAGACCTCTTCTGAAAGAAGATGCGCGAACAAAGTATGTTCGTTTTGAAAGAATTTCGTTCAAAAATATAAAATAAAAACAGACCGGAGTGTGCATATCATGCCCGGTCTACACTGCTGAAAGGAATAGGATCCTCAACTCTGTCTTTGTTTGGAAAGATCTTTATTTTAAAACATATAATGATACAAATGCGAGGGTGTACGCCGCCGAAGGCAGTGGCGCTAACAGCATTCAGTTCGTTTGGAGATATTTTTGTTTAAAAATATAAAACATTCAACCCAGATTTTAAATATACTTAATTTTATTATTTTGTTTCGTTTGATAAGATTTTTGAAACTGATTCATTTCTTATATGATTAACATGTTCGCGTTGCTTTACCCCATCGGTGGCGTAGGTGTGAATTTCGTTTTAAAATTTTAGATTATTTTCTGATATTTTTTCATGTACTATCACATGGTATGTGTCTCATTTCATTTTAATCATTTTCTATATTGAAACAACCACCTGCACAAATTCACGCATTCATGTAATGGAAAAATGTCTGATGAGACTTTTAGAAGTACAATATATAAAGTATGGAAGCAAAAAAAAAAAAAAAAAAAAAAAAAAAAAAACCTATAAATGAAAATTGAAAAAAAGTTTTATTTTACCACAGAAGAAATTTCTTATTACTGAAGGAGGATTTTTTTTAATTCACTGTCTCTGAAAATCGGCTACGGGTAAAGCCACCTCCGTTTCCCGTTTAAGGTCACACAATACCTTCTGTATATACAGGGTGATCACGCCAGTACTTGATACTCCTCCATTAGTTGATCAAATTTTTGAAATATTGCGCTATTTCAGGTGGTAATAAGTTTTACACGTGGTATTAGACATAATATTTTTGTCTGAATGTTGGAGCACCTGTTATCACATTGATGTCAGCTGCCTGCTGTAAGGGAAGCAATTTTTTCAAATTTTTTTATTAGAAAATGTAAAAATTTAATTTTTGATTAGTTGGAGATAATTATGGTGAGCTGTAACCCATTTACAAATTGCTTATTTCAAATAATCTTTTTATATGAATTATTGTTAATCACAGTTTGAGCATGATATTTTAAATATTATTTTTAGAATTTTCGACTGATTTCTTCGAACAACTGGGGAAATGACAATTAAAGAAACTATTTACTTTTAATTTTGTTGCTATTTGATTTCAACAGATTTCATTTTTGCCATTGTAGGACATTCATTAAGGGTTGTAGCAATCATATTAGTTTACTTCTAAAGCTTAAAAGGAAAGAAATATAACAAAAACACCGTAACACCGACCTTATTTGATCAACTACTAGTTCGGTCACCCTACATATATACATCTGGACAGATATCGATGTATATATTGAGTTTGAATCATCTATAAATGATCCATTTCCTGCTTTTTCTTCATAATCTAATTCGCAATTCAAAATAATGTAAATTTTCAGAACTCCATAGAGATTATTAATTCGTTTACATAAAATGCTGATTTTTTACATATTGTAACGAATATCTTATATTTAAAGATTATTACAATATGCGGCAGCACTCCTTAATTTCTCTTCATTAACCGCGGTTATTTTTTCCATGCGGAGTTGTTCATGAGACGCGGGAAGGAGGAGGTGGTGAAAACGTACGCGTGTCAATATTTTCCCAGAGAGGATTTCTTCTAATATTACTAAATTATGTAAATATGTACATCATATAATAGGTATGTGGCGTGTAGTGTTAAAGTAAATAGACATTCTTTTCTAACTACATCTCAGAGTGGCGCTTAATATTGAAGTCATGCGTCCCTTATTTAAATTGTGGAGCATACTTTTGGAGAGTAAGCTGCTATAACACTTAGAACTACCGGAAATTTGAGTCAAGTTTTATAAAAATATTTCACACCAGAATTATGATTTAAAACAGTTTAATTTTATTATTTAACGTTTTCTTCTTTGTATCTTTCAAACTTACTTCATAATCAAATTTCTGGTTTGAACCGAAACATATTCATACGGTAGTCGTCAAAATGACGGCTCACGGTAGTTCTAGTGTTAATATAAATAATGCGCATGTGCAGATAAAAATTTTTCTGATAACAATAGCGGTTAATACAATATGTGCTTTATAGAAACAATGGAATATACTTTAAAGGAATATGTTATTACATAAAGGGCGTTTTGTTCAATAAACAGGAAATTGCAGTGTCAGAATATTACAAATCGAATGTGGATTTTTATTTTTAATATTAAAAGTTTTTAATAAAATAAACAAACAAATTCACAGAAAATTACATATCATAAAGTTAAAATTGGCGATTTTATGCATAATCCTTTTAATTATTCTCTTGATTGATAAGCGAATCATATTAAAATACACTTTAGAATCTTCATGCATGCATTTACTGAATTTTTTTCTTTAATTTGGGAATTAAATTTTAAAGTCTAAATATAACTTTAAATGTATGTATCAACCTGTAAAGTTACTAAAGCATCTTAAATGTATCCAACTTAAATACATATTATGCTTTGAAAAGGTACAAATATTAACATTTTTAAAACTCATGCATTTTACTTTCATTCACCCGAATCACTTCGCAATATAAAGAAATAATTAATTAGCATATGGTTAGTTTAGCGAAAAAATAAAGTTCATTAATTTTCGAAAAAGTATTTCAGACCTTTTGGGATTTTAAAATTTTCCGATTTTTATGCGACTTGGTTACAATAAATGTCCTTGAAATTTAGTTATATTTTCAATATAAAAAATTTAATGCCCTCATAATACACTTAAATTTTAGAAAATTACACTTTTTAAAAATGCATAATAGAGCTAAAAAGTTCAAAATTCGACTTGAAAAAAAAATTGCATATTTTATGAAAATGTTTTGATGCTTAGAAACTAAATAGAAATGATTAAAAGTTTAGCAATATGTTGTAAAATAACATCCTGTAATAATATACTAACTTAAAATGCTAAAAGGTGTAAATTAAAGCTTTAAAGCCAGTTAAAATACGTTTATTTCAATTGTTTACATGTTTCGACTCACCCCTAGTCATTTTCAAAACAAATAAATAAAACTATTCTAGATTTGCACGGTCTATGAAACGCCATCATTCAGTTTTCCTCGTATTCTTTCTTAATATGCACGTTACTTTTTTTTATTATTATTTTACTTGGATGTTTATTTTATTTTTATTTTCATAACCATTGAGTAGCTCAATCCATATTTTTGGTAAGTGAAATGATGGTGCATCGTCACGTATTGTTTTTTTGCGTTTTACAATCTCTATGGTTTCTCTTATAATTTATGGATAGTATAGACTGGAAGGGAAATTAATTTCACTTTCATTGAAATTTATTTGGATGGATTCTTCTTGATAAAATCTTGCTAGGACTGTGGTTTTTCTATTATATTTAATATCAGCTATTGGCTCCTTTTTTCTATACTTAAATCTCCTGCTAGTTATACCGATATAGTAATTATTTGATCCGTCTGCTCTAATAAATTGTATGACATACCCCCTTGAGTAACTCTCAAAATTAATTGGGTCAATTTTAGCGCAAACCATATTATTCAATTTCGAGGTAGTTTGGCTACTAAGCAGATATTAAACGCTTAAAACTATATTTTAATTTCTCAAAAAAGCTTGAAATTACTAAACTAAACTAAAAAAAAAAAAAAAAAAAAAAAACATGTATACAAAAACTACTCATTTTTCTGCTTTTATTTGCTTGTATTCGGTATTATTTTTTTTTTCTAAAACTATTGCTATTAAGAGAAAATCAAATCTTTGAATTTCATTCAAAATATAATAAAAGGCGCGATTTTAATAAATCAGATGAAAAATTCATTAAATAAAACACTTTTTTTTTTTTTTTTTTTTTCCTTTTGCATGAAAAAAATGACTTTTAAAGTTCTAAAAAATAATCAATGATTTGTACATAACATTCACATAATAATATCTAAAAATGTCTTTTTTTATGTTGATAATGTATTTTTTTTTATTCCGAGCACCCTTAAAATGTGTAAAATACTTAATTTCTTTCCGAGTTTTACTAAAATCTATGCAATTCTTGAAATAGTGGTTTATAACGTATTCGCCAACTGAGCGATAAACCGAAAGTACCTTTTTTGAGTTGCACTGTAAAGAAAGGAAAAAAAAAAAAAAAAACAGCAATTTAACAAATTACAACGACCATTTGGAAAATGATTTTTTCAAAGACTAAAATTTAAGATATAAAAAATCGCACGGAGTTGATCCTGCATTACGTACGCCATGGATTAAACGATAACATTCTAGGACACATCAGGAAAAAATTTTAAAATAAATTTCAGTTTTATAATTTTCGGTACTGTAAATTTTTAAACTTCTACGGAGCTAGCTGGTCATACATTACGTACGCCATGAATTAAAGATTAATAGTGTTATTACACGTAAAAATTGCAAGCAAGAAAAATCGCCTGCGACTCGTCAGATTTCCTATGAAGCTTACGTAATAGCCAAGCATTTCATTGGCTGTTCGGGAAAAGGCTTTTCTATCAGCAGATTTCCAAAAAATCTCACGACCAATTTGAAATAAAATTTTATTCCTAAACTTCTAAACATCCGACAATATTACTTTTTATACCGTCGGATAGAAAAAAAATGTACTTTTAAATGCAATTTGTTTGAAAGCTGTATCTCAATTTGTTTCTGATTTATTTTATTTTTTTTTTGTAGTTTTTATTACTTTTTTGTCACAGTGGCAACACTCTGTTGTCCATCGTTGTTGAAACCAAAGGGAAACACAGATTACTGTATATACCAATCAGATAACGAATAAATTGCGGATTAAACCAATGAAAACGTTCAGATATGCTTTTGATTTCCTACTCTGACGTGAACAATAACCATTTTTCCAAATGGTTAAAAAAGACTGAAACACTTAAATATTCTTGGCAATGGAGACGCCACTACTATTTCCGTATTTTATCTGAACTTTTTCCCGGTAAATTAGAGAAAATTTTCCGTTTTTAGGTGCGTTCGTAATTATATAAATACGTAGCCCCTATAGTCGTCGTTCAGCCCGTCCGTCCGTCTGTCCGCCCGTCTGTCTGTCCGCATATAAAAGAGCAAAAACTACCCAACCGAATGGTCTGAAATTTTAAATATATGATTGCTGCAAGATTTTGTCGAGCCATTTCAAATTTTATGAAAATCGGATGTATAGTTTAATTACAGGACAGTCAATTTTTTTCTTTACATTACGGCCAATGGGAAAAATTATTGCAAGTGCATTTTAATGATGTTACAGCCTTCTGAATGGTCTGAAATTTTAAATATGTAATTTTTGCTAAATGTGGGCGAGCCATTTGCAATTTTATGAAAACCGGATGTATAGTTTAATTACAGGGTCAGTCAAAAGTTTTCCGTTACATTACGGTGAATGGAAAAATAAAATATTGCAAGTGTATTTTAATGTTGTTACAGACTATGCACTTATGAAGTTAAAAAATATATACATTCAGTACAATATGGGTTGAAAAAAAAAATTACAAAACTAGTTATAGTACGAACGCATCTCATTTGCCACGTTTGACGATCAATTTCCAACTTGTTTTAATTTACGGGGGAAAACTTCCGTTAAAATATGGAAATAGTACTGGCGTCTCGATTGCCAGTAGTATTTCCGTATTTTAGTCCGTTTTTTTTTTTTTTTTTTTTTTTTTTTTTTTTTTTTTTTTTCTGTGATACTTTATCACCCTCCTCTCCTGATACCCACATAAATCATGATTACAATATTTCTCTTACATTAAGTTTTCGTGATCTAAAATTAAAATGTTTAAATATATACCTAAGTGTTTAGTTTTCGACCGATGGGATAGTTTTAAAATTATATGTTTAACAAAATGACAGACCATCGCACTCAATGCAACCGTTTTAAACAAGTTAGAAATTGCACGTTAAATGTGGCAAATGAGGTGCGTTCGTACTATAACTAGTTTAATTTTTTTTTACCGCATATTGAAATGAATGTATATTTTAGTACACTTCATAAGTGCATATCAATTTCATTCTGTTCGAAATGCTGTAACATCATTAAAATGAGCTTGAAATATTTTTTCCCATTGGCCGTAATGTAACGGAAAAATTTTGTCTGTCCCTGTAATTAAACTATACATCCGATTTTCCTGAAATTTTAAATGGCTCGACAAAATTACGCAACAATTATATATTTTAAATTTCAAACGATTCGTTTCGGTAGTTTTTGCTGTGTTATGTGCAGAGAGACAGACGGGCTGAACGACGACTATAGGTGCTACGTATTTATATAATTACGAACACACCTAGAAACTAATGAGATATGGTCTAAAATTTGATTAAAGACCTAATCCCTAGTTTAATTTTTTCTAAAATCTATTCAGATCTTGCCATAATGGTGCGATATATTAGCCAAGTGAGAACTCTATAGGGAGCGCCGTTTCATGGTTATCGTCTTCACTCCAGCACATACACACATACATATAAATTTTGATTAAAATACTTCCCTATTGCTATTTGACCGTGATGTAAAAACAACACGGTAAAATACCCGTAATTTTCTAGTCCCCTCCCAACATAAACATTTTTAAAATTCCATTTTTAAGAAAAAGACAGACTGTCAATTTCAATGCATTAGTTTTAAACAAAACTATGTGATTTTCAATTGTTATTAAAAATGAATTCTTGAGAAATTGAAATTCAAACACCGACACAAAAGACTAAGATACTGCATACATAAACTTTCATTTAAAAAAAGAAGGGAATTGATTCCTCTATTGTCAAGATATTGTAGAAATAGATTAAAGACACATTTGTTCGTTTCATCTCTAAATCGTGCACGGTGCGACTATATACGGTTGTACGTGTTTCAGGTTTAAAAAACGGTTTGAAAAATATATCTATGAAATATTAACCATTTAGAAAATGAAAATAAAAGCATTTATGAAGTGAAAAAACCTGCACAACCACACGAAGAGTACTAAATTTTCTCGTTTGAAGTATAATTCACTTTTGTAAACGCACATGCATTTCACACGGGAAGAATCGTCACGTTTTGCAATTTTATGAATATTTCACTCCATCGACTAATACAATAATAAAAAAATGGTATAAGTAAAAACACTGAAAATATATATGATAAAAAAATATTTTTTCGACACCAGAAATAATTTTTAGAGTCAATTTATTAAAAAATTAAATTAGTTATGACCAAGACATGACAACGTGCTTCTAACTCTGAATTGGCCCATGGAACTTCACCAGAGTTCTCAAAATTATACATTTTAGACCTTGCTTTGTTTCGAAATTCATCTTTATGTTTACAATCAATTTCGTTGCAGGTTACGTGCGGCGCACGGTGGGTGATTTAGCGATTCTAGTTGGCCAAAATTATTTTTGGCGTTAATATATTCGCATCGCCATGAAATTGAAAAATGTTATTGATATTCACAATTGAATATTAGGTATTGCAAAATGTAGCATGTAGCAGTCGTAATACAGGGACTTTCAAAAGTATTTCATAATATTACGGCCTATGGGGAAAAATGATTTTCGTTGGTTTTTAATGATGTTTCATAATTTCAAACACTTTGAAATTCATATACATATCTATGAAGTGCACTTCAAGATGATTGTTATATAATATGGTATGGATAGCATTTATCGATAATTTACAGGGACACTAAAAAGAAATATGTTATATTACGGTCTATGGAGAAAAATTGTTTGTGGTGTATTTTGTTCATGTTACACTATTTCAAAAGTATTTAAATATATATATATCTCAAAAGTGCTCTACAAGATGCTTACTATTTAATATGATGTGCATAGCATTCATCTTTGATATACAAGTGCACACAAAATATATTAGTTATACTTATCTCTATGAACAATAATATGCTGGAAGTGCGTTTTCAGTTGTGGAACGCAGTTTTAAATTAAAAATAATTGTATAGTAGGTAGTGTGTATAAATTCTATAAATCATATACAGGGCTGCACAAAACATCTGAAGTACATTTCCTTTTATGGACGGAAATTGCTGAAAAGGAATTTTCAATCGTGCTATGCGTTCTCTAGCTATTCTGAATTTTAGCATAATATGATAAATCTGTAGTTCATATACAGGGAAGTACAACATTTTCAGCTATATTTTTCGACTTTGGTTGTAATTGTGTTTTCAAACGTGTTATATGCTTTTCGAATTATTACTTAGACATCGTTTTTCACGTTATTTAGCTATGAAGTTATTTCCTTCAGTAGTCCAAGTGCGTAGAATTATTTTCCATAATCTGATTGACACATCATTTTACGTTCTTCTTGATAATTTTAATGATACTTTCTAAACGGTATGGAAGCTAAAGTGATAAAACTATTTTTATATTATTATAACAAATCAAGCTTTGATAAAAATTGTTCTGTTGTATATTTATATTTATCTCGGCATAGAAGAACCTTATGTAAAAAATGGGAATCATGAGGTATCATGAGAAAATGCCTACATTATGTTTTGCATTGTATCAAATCTGAATTTAGAGAATTTGTCTGGATCAATTTTGTAACCACTCGAAATTTGCAGTCTAGTAATATATTTTAAATCATTTTGCCCTGAGATATATGCATACAACTGGCAATTTTTGCCCAAATATGGTCATAAATTTAAACATTTTGCTCTTACAAAACTTTATGTGCTCTGCATTGTAATTTTCCGCTATAATAAAAATATTTTCAACCAAATTCACATTTTCGTTAAATTTTAAGTCTTGTTGCCGTTGCATAATGGTGGAAAAGTTTATTTATGCGACTAACTTAAATTCTGTTGTCTTTGATAAAAAGTAAATGGTACTTGAACTAAAATTTCAACAAAAATTATTTAGACTTAATAAGCTAAAAACAAATCTAAATGCTGGGGAGGCACCAAGGGGCATACAAATTAAATTGGAACGAAAAAGAAATAATCTAAACTATTTAATCATATCAAAAATTTAGCTTAATCGTGCTTTATCATATAAGTTTTTCTATATTAAATCTGAAGAATTGTAAAAAAAATACAGAATTTTTTGCGACGTTAAATATGTAATAACAGATGATATGTGCAAAATTTATGCACATAAATCTGATAAAATAAAGTCCATATTTTGTTTGGAGGCGTCCATAATCGGGCAGTATATTTTATTTCGCTTCAAGTACAAGATTAAAGAACTATACTAAAATTCACTGATTCATTCCCAACTAAGAAGCACCAAATTTGCGCTAGTCTGTGGACCATACAATTATATTTATATCAAAACCATTAGTAGGGTACAACACCCTAACTATTTAGCTATAACAGACAACAAATAAATTACGCTAGGATAAACTTTTAAAAATCGACTATTGGCCAACTAGAATCGGTAAGTCACACACCGTGCGGCGGTTCACGTCACGTTGGCACTACGTAAACACTGTGATGTCATTTCAAGATACGGGGCATTTTCACAATCTTTTGACTTTTATGTCCCTGAATAATAATTTTTATTTTAGTGCATATTTTTGTGTTTTTTTTTTTTCATATACTGGGGAACATCCCATTGCATGATTGCATAACATTAATAACGAGATAAATATGCTTTGGATGATGTTGGAGTGTCCAAATACCAGGAAAATTCCTATACCGTCCCGTGTCCCTGATGCTGATTTTTAAGTTTGGAGCTGTCTGTATGAAATTGTTTCAATAAAAGTAATTCGATGTAATTTTTTTTTCGAAACTGGGACAATTGTTTTATATAAATATGTAGCAAAAAATTAACCTGTACACATTTTTACGGTTTATGTTATTTTTTTAACCCTGTCCCTGGGTTTTAGTATCCCTCTTGCTAAACTTATACAGAAAATCACTTCAGATGCAGCCATAGAATTTTTTTCAAGTTTTTTCTCATGCAGAAGTATGCTAAAGTAAGAATGTCTAAATTCTGTGCTAGGAAATTTACTGCAGAATTTAAATCAGCATTTAAATATCAATTTCAAGCATCGTGGCTTTATTGGTAGTCTTACCGTCCGCAAGGTTTATTCCTGCACTTTTCGAGATAAATTAATTTTTTTTAAATTTAATCCAATGTAAATAACTGTTTCTAAGAATCAATGAGCATTGTGGCTATCACTTAGTCTTAACACGATTTGCCTAAAAATAGTGGTAATTTTCCTGATCGTCCCGCCCCACCAGTGGCTGAGAGGTTCTGCTCTCGAAGCTGGTAGACGGGAGGTGCTGGGTTCGAACCCAATCGCGCCCGTCGGCCTAATCGTTCGGAGTTTTCGTGGTTTTCTTCGAACCGTGGATTTCCATGCGTTAATACGGATTAGGTTCCCTTAGAAAGACCTCCACGGAAGGCACTCCCCCCAGGGCCCATATCCCTCGTGTAGATAATTGGCCGTCAACAATCAACCCAACCCTGATCGTCCCATCCTTACCACCCCTTTTTTTTTCCCATTACCGTCACTTTTTCCCTATACCACCCCCCTTTTTTCCCTTCCGACCCTTTTTATACCATCCCTTTAAGCAATGTTATACCAAAATTTTGTACTAAAAATTCTACATTTTTATTATTTCTTATTTGAATGTCCTGTGGGTACTATGCAAATTCATTAAAAATTTAGAAGAAAATAAAAAGTTGTAGTGATAAAATGGTAAGGAAAATTAAACTCGTACGTTTAATTTAAACCTCAGTTAAATAAAACAAAATTCGCAGATGACCATTTTTTCTTTATTTTAAATTATTAACGCATTCGTCTATCAGATTAAAATGTTATTTTAGCAAGTTAAATTTTAACAGATTTTTATTCCCGAAAATCAAAAGATTGTGAGAATGCCCCATATGTCTAAAGAGTTACAAAAAGTCCATTTTATTTTACAATTTAATGCAATTTTTAAAACCTTTTTATATAAAAGGGATACGAGTTTATTTACTTATGTTACAAATTTTCAGATATTTTAATATTTTGTGTGCATTAGTTTGAAGATTAAATAAATAATACAATATATGTTCATCTCAAAATGTGTTAGGCATTTTGTAAAAACAGATCATTAAAACCAAGTATTAATAACATATTTCTTGTGTATTTCTCGTGTTCAAGAAAATATTCAAATAAAACCCGGGTGGAAAAAAATCTATTAATTTAATTTCCAGATTTGGAATCTGTTTAATTTGACTAACAATATTTTTTTTGTTTTGTTATTTGTTTTCCCAGAGGCTTGATTTGCAAATGAGTACCTAATATGAAAAAGGAATATTTAATTATAAATGACGAAAAACCACCTTTCCCTCCTACAAAACGAGAAAAGTATAGGTAACGTAATTTCTGTAATAAATTAATTAAATTGAACCTGTTCTTTTTAGAGATTGGTTTTTGTAATAGATTGCATACTTTCTAATGAGGGCGAGTTTCCAAACTCGCTTTATCTAGAATATGAAACTTTGGGCAATCGCGAAAAATCTATCACTGCGTCTACTGGATTTCATTGTAAACCAAGATTTTACAGTGACAGAAATAGAGGATAAAATGAGTTTCTTCTTTGCAGATTGTAGGTTTTATTCGGTGTAGGTTTGCCAATAGATTAGTTTGGTAGAGAAAACACGATTTTTTCTTTTTCTTTCTTTCTTTCTTTTTTTTTTTTTAATTTTGGATAAGGCGAGTTTTGAAACTCATGTCCTCAAATATCAAATTCAATTCAAGATAATTCTTTTCTTACATATCACAAATATTCAGCATATATTGTATGACTTTAAAGATTTATTTCAAAATATTTTGATAACAGATAGTAATTTTCAGTACACGCTTCTTCATTTAAAAACTATATTTTTCTCCTTGTTTTTTTTTTTTTTTTTCAAATGAGATACTTCATTAGCAGCATTACGTGTATTTTTTTTGCAGAAGCAATTTATAATAGAAGGAAATAACGGATAATTTTTTTTTAATTTGAAGAAATGACATTTGACATTTGTTTTGCATGAAATATTGAATATTTTATTGTATTTCCCAAAAAAGTTTATATTTAATTTGTGATATTCGAAGCAAAAATGTAATCAATAACAGTTTTCATGTGGTATGATACTTAACATGATGGTATTTATCCCATTTTCAGTTATGCAATATTATTCAAGTTTGCAATTTGCAAAAATAAATATCAGTCGAAATAAAATAGTTTTTCGCATTCCTTTTTTATAATCAGAGAAACACTTTATACTTAGTTTGTATGATTGACAAAAAAAAAAAAAGTAATAATAATAATAATAAATAAATTTAAAGTGTTAAGCGATAGAATGCATGATTAAAATATAAATTATGCTTGTAAGTATTTTCTTTTTTCCATTTTTCCTGTTTGCAGTTTTTTTCCACTCATTATGAGATCGATTTATTTAAGATTCATATTTAATAAAGGTAAGCATCTTTTATTTTAATTCATTTTTAATTACAAAAATTGATTTAGATATTTTTTCACTCTTGTTTTTCTACGCTTTTTAAAAATGGGAAACAAATGTTTATTATTTAGATTTAAAAAGCATGCAGTTTTCCATAAAAGCTATTGAAATTCATTTTACTTTAATTAGAAAAATAGTGATATTTTTAATTTATTTAAAAATGCGGACAAATGAAACATATTCATTAAATTATTAAATTAATTTCGATTTGCTGAATTGTATTAAATTAAATTTAAAAATAATATAATAATGCCTGATTCTATAAAAATATTGTAAATATATTTTTCTGGTAGATTAAAGAAAAATAATACATGCGATTTTTTAAATTTTAGAATTAGGGTAAAATGGGTGAAGATGCCGTAGTTTTTGACTTTATTGTTTTAAAAATCGCCTTTTGTTATTATTTGTTATTTACTGATTTCTTGTTGAAGTTTGCACCCTTATGTATCATTTAAACCTTATTTCATTTTACAGATATTATATAAAGCCTCAAAAATTTTATTTTTGTAAACACTTGCATTTCAGCATCTTACCTATACCTATGGGTAGATGGCCAACTATCTAGGAGTAAGATGTCTTGTGGAGTTTCAATGTAAAAAATAATTTTTGTGAAGCAGTTAAAAACACAATGGGGCAAATAAAAGTAACTTTAATATTTTAAGCATACTAAAGTTGTTAACTTGCTTAATATTAAGAAATTACAAAAATATGAATGTAATAAACGTTGACAATTTAATAAAAGGACAAACTAATCTCTATATTCTAAAAAAAAGTAACTTAAGCTTTCGCCACCGCCACCACCGCGGTTTTGAATTTTTTGTGACCGGAGGTCTTTCTCCGTTAATATTAAGAAAAATATTGCATACAAATATATGAAAATCGGCGGTATTATAGAGAAATGTTTGATAAACACGCTGATGTAGACAGTTTTCAAATCGAAGAATTATTTTAAGAGATATTTAATGCTGAAGTTGGACAAAGTCGTTCCATTAAAAAAATTTTATAGGAGCAAAAACTATACATCGGAATTTAATCATTTTTAGATCATTTTATACATTATAATTTCCCGGTGTGGAGAATGCATTTATTTTTTTTAATTTGACACATTTTTTGAGCTTTTATTTCTAATTTAAATTCAAATTTTCAGCATTTCGAGAGATATTTTTTACTTACTTTAGAAAATTGTACTAATTTAACCTGTTGCCAACTGTATGAACAGCGCAAACAATAATGTTTGCATCAAATTAAAAATTTATTTACACATGACTATTATAAATAGTAAAAAAAAAAAACTTTCATATTAGAATTAAATAATTACGTATAAAAAGCAGGCACTTATTGGAAATTACTTCATAAAAACTATATTTACACGTGACATTTAACAGAGAAAGGATATTGTAAAACAATAATTTCATTAACATGCGTTAGAAGTCTTAAATAGGAGAAATTACGTCACATTTACGTCCCATTATACTTATTACGTAAAATGAACAAAAAATAATATTGCAAAACAGTTTAAATTTAAAAATTGCGCGAGACATTTATTTGATATTTCGAGATGAACTTTTGAACTATTGTTGTTGGGACAGCTGAAATAATATTTCATTTCTAACAAAAGTATTTTCACGTGAATATTAAAAAGAGAAATATAAGTTTGGTGAAAATTGCGTGAGATTAAAAACGACACATTTAAAATGTTTTTCATTTATTTATTTATTTATTGAATAACAAACATACGACTTGTGTGCTTGACATGAGAGCCCGCGTAAAATGTCTTATTTAAAATAACTTTCTTTTCGCTTTGTTAAAAAATACCAGGAAACAAAGACTCTGTTTACTTAATTCATTTTATATTAGATTATTTTGAAACGTTAAACTGGTTTTATTTAATCAAAGAAGAAAACAGCCATAGTATCTTTTAACAGCAGCTGATTTTTCCTTAAAATTCCCCTATCAAAGAGAAATGAGTAGAAACGCGTTTATAGGGAGATCGCTACTGTTTTTAAAATTATAATTTAATCTTTCAAAATCTTTTTAAAGCTGATCAAATTTGCGTGCTTTTAGAAACTGCGGTGTCTGAACGGGGGTTGGCGAGCGTAGCTCGTAGGGGGCCGAGCCTCCTAGTATTTGAAAAAAAAACCCGTTATGTTCTACTTAACATTTAAAAGAATTATGGCTTATAAGAATACCTATTTTTAAACATTATAATAAGTTTAAATACGATAAAGTCACTTTGATAATGTGCTTTAGAGTGCAGATTTTTTGTTGGTGTCTTTCATATGCCCCTTTGTTCTTTTCAGCTATAACTCAGATCTGCCACAGACTATCCATTTGTTTAGGAAATTTGAGCTATTTTTATATAGCCAACAGTTTCACTGAATTCATTTGATCCAGTCGCATTTTTCTGAGGTTTTATTGCTCTCTGCTAGACACTCTGAAAACTGATTCTTATTAACTTAAAATAATTCTCATCTTCTGAATTATGGTAGGAAATTTAATCCGTTATCTTTTCAAAGCAGATCAAATTAGCGTATTTTTAGAGTCTGCGTTGTCTTGGTGGATGTTGGGGAGCTTAGCTCGTAGGGGCAGAAGACCCTAGTTATCTGAAACTATATTATATACTACCAATATTTACATTTATTAAAATTATTTATAACTGCATTTAACATCAAATTTTTAACAATGGTTAAAATTAATATTTATTAACCAATCATTTATAAGGCCAATAAAGCTTATTTATAAGGCAGAATAAATATATAAACCTTTCAAATTATGTTCATCTTAGACTTTAATATTTCTTTATGTCATTTTAAACATTTAGAAAATTTATAATTTTAATCAATGAATATTTTTTAATCAGTTGATTCAAATCATGATTTAATCATTGATTTAAATTGTCTGATTAAAATACTTGACAAGCTAGTTAATAGACAAGAGTAATTTAAACAATGAAGAAGCAACCAAGCATATAACGGCCTCTTACCCCAAGGAAAAACAACCAGCATCTTACCTACAAAATTTTTCGCCGACTCAGCCCAAAGTATTGGACAAGACACCGGTACCCCCACTGACGTGAAGAAGCCGGAACCGACAGCCATTTATGATTTGCAGAAAGGCCAGGTACCAGTGCTCTCTAAAAACATCAGCTTTATTTCACAGGTGTTTAAACCAAGATTTATGTAGGCAAATAAAGAAGTCACGTAGAAGATTTTTGACACTTGCCAGAAGTATTAAGACAAAATAGCAATAAAAAAGTACCACTTAAATAATTTTTTAAAAGACCGCAAACGAAATTAAAGTATCACCAGGGAACCCTCTTCCTTACAACTGAGCAAAGTTTCCGTACAGTGCCTGCGCATATGAAAACCACGTGACTGGGCATCTTGTACAACACGGCATCTTAACTCAAGTTACTCTACTTGAAAAATTAACAGTGCTCTTAATAGTATTTCCGTAAAACGTTTTTTTAAAAGCAGTAGGGGGCTGTGCCCCGTACGAGCTACCCTCGTCAGCCCCCGTTCTGACACCGCAGACTCTAACAGCACGCTAATTTGATCGGTTTTAAAAAGATTTCGGAAGATTGAATTACTAGGACTTCCCTCAGAGGGATTAGTCTGAGCGATATTACTGAGAACATAGATTTAATAATAACATGTGGAAGCAAAGAAAATGAGATGTTATCTTTAATAGTCCATATACTGCGAAAAATTGAAATGATGAAAATAAACGAATCGTAGAATTACAAAATCTTATATATAAATTCGTATGCACTGTTTAAAAAAATGGGAAATCAAACCATTCAAGACAGCCATGCATGGATATAAAATTGAAAGTACGCAATATATTAAAAGTAAAATAGAAAATGAAACACTAATTTACATATATCAGAATTTTAACTGTATAAAATTATGTCAAGAGCATAATCAGACGCTCCGCACCAATTTGAGTAACTTTAAATGACAAATATATGATGTTTAAAAAGAATGGACTATACTTTATATGGTGTGTGCTCCCCCAGAATAGTTAATATTGTACAATATCTGTTTTCCACGGATGCAATGAGAGTTGGGTTGGGTTGATTGTTGACGGCCGATTATCTACACTAGGGATATAGGCCCTAGGGGGAGTGCCCTTCGTGGGGGTCTTTCTAAGGGAACCTAACCCGTATTTACGCATGGAAAATCCAAGGTTTCGAAGAAAATCACGAAAACTCCGAAACGGTTAGGCCGACGGGCGCGATTGGGTTCGAAACCAGCACCTCCCGTTTACCAGCTTCGAGAGCAGAACCTCTCACCCACTGGTGGGGCCGGATGCAATGAGGTTGTCGATAACATTTAAGGAATTCTCTTCTCAAAATCTAATATAGTATCAAAGTACCGAATACATCAAAAGTGGCATGCAATGCTTCGTTAGAGTGTGTTTTAGATATGCTCGATCGGATTTAAATGATGAGTGTATGCTGGCCACTACATACGCTGTATTGTTTTGTTTTCAAACATATTCTGCACAAGTTGAGCTGTATTTAGCATGTATTAAATAAAAGAAATCGGCAATGATTACAACATAAAGTATGACATAAGATCTGAATATATCGTCTGCATAACTTTTGAGCTGTCAAAGTGTCATTTGAAGTAATTTACAAATCCATACATATTTATTCAGCAAATCATGCAAGCTAACATACGTCAATATGAACCCGATTACAAAATTTCACCAGAATAAGTTAATATATAAAAAATCTACTAATGATAATTGAGAATATGAACTTACGATAAAATGTCTAGAAAAATGAATCAGATAAAAAATTCATTTAGTGGCCTTGGCGAGAGAGAGAAAAGCCTAGAGAAGGAACACTTTAACAAGTACTTTCGGGCAACCTACTCACTGTTTCATACAGGTCTTTATTCAATATTTACACAATTTATTTAATGCTAGGTGGGTATCTATCAGTTTTGTTGCATTTAAATCGCATGTTTTAAGGAGGAAATGCAGCATTATGAAATATTTAAAGTTGCTGTACCTAATAATTCCAAATTAATGGTAATTGAGATCGCTTTCCGTTAATTTCATCTTTTTAAATTTTAAATTTTTTAGAAACCATTCATAGAGACAATTGTATATTTTAAAACTAACCCGAAGCAAAATTTCAAGATTTTAGGTTCAGCAGTAACAGAGAAATAGAAAATTTTTGAAAGTTTTTTGTTTCTGCACTGTTTTATATAGCGACATTTTTAGAAATTGTTCTATTGCGAGAATTTACGTCATGATAAATACAGCCATGTCGATTTTCATGTTTATATTCCTAACAGTTCCATGTTCTTCGTTACTTAGATCATCTTTAGATCTTTTTTCCGCTTTGTTTAGTCTTTCTATTTTTTAGAATTCGTTCTACAACGAGCATTTACATCTTATTAATTACTACCATGCCAAAGTTCTAGTTTCTAACCGCAACAGTATCCCAAAAATTTCAGTATTCCAAATAAATCATAGTTTAGAACCTTTCTAGACATTTTTAATTTTATCCGTCAAATTGAACCGTTTAGAGAGCGTTCATTACGAGTATTTACATCTTAAAAGTAACTACCGCACCAAATTTAAAGTTTCTAACCCAATCAATATCGCAGAAATCACAATTTTAGAACTTTTTTGCTCCTGCAGCGATGTAGGTTCTTGCACTGACATAAAATAGTCTTTTTTCGGAGCAGAGATGGCCACCAACATTTTTTTTTAAGTTGGCTATGTAGTTTCAGAGATAACAACTCACAAACGTACAAGCATTAATAATATTATATACTTTATAATATTATAACGCTTTATAATATTAGCATTAGATGTACAGATACAAAAGCCATTTATCTGTTACAAACTAAAGTGCCGGCGTTGCCCAGAATTTGAAGGATGTTTGTTCTGAAAAATCAATTTCAAAATTTAACATACAACACAAAACAAACATTAAAAAAAGCAGTCGAAATGTTGTTGAATGAATCATATGAAAACGCTATATAAAAATGTATAAATGCATATAACAGACGCAAAAGAATACAGCTATAAATGAACTTATTTCTATTTATAATTGGAGCAATAATGTTAAAATACGTCAGTATTTCCCTAATCGGGTTTTTATCATGCTTCAATACATTTTTCACACTCATATGACTTATACTATGTCCACCATGCCCTTTATATTTCCAATATGACGTAATATTTTCCTCTTTCACGTGGAAACCTTTAAATAGAAAAGTTATGAAGTTATATTCACTTTCATTTAAGTTCGTCAAACCATTTATTTCATTTTCATATTTCACGTGAACATCTTGCAGTACAAAAGTTATGACGTAATATTCACCTTTTTTTTTTTTTTTTTTTTTTTTTTAAATTCGGCAAACTATTTATTTCATTTTCATTTTTCACGTGGAAATCTTGCAGTAGAAAATTAATTGTTGTAGTAATAATTTTATTGCGTTTTTTAATTGTTGGCAACTGCTATAACGAAAAATGTTTAAATTTGATAAGAAATTGCTGGTAAATTGGTGGTTTTTTATTAATTAAAAATTAACTATAAGTTATTTCGATTCCGGATTACTTTAGTTGTCTCGGCCATGTTTTAATACACATGTACGTATCTCTTCACAATTTTGGCTTCCAAATTGAGGATTTTTTATAGAATTACAAACAGACAGATAGACAAGTTTTCATTTTTATATATCTCTCTATTCTATAAAAAGTAACTAACGCTGTCACCGCCACCGCCGCCGCCGGTTTTGAATTTTTTGTGACCGGAGGTCTTTCTTCGTTAATATTAAGAAAAGTATTGCGTACAAATATATGAAAATCGGTGGTATTATAGCGAAATGTTTGATCAACACACTAATGAATACAGTTTTCAAATCGAAGAATTATTTTAAGAGATATTTAATGCTAAAGTTAGACAAAATCGTTCCATTAAAAAAAATTATCAGAGCAAAAGCTATACATGGGAATTTAATCATTTTTAGATCATTTTATTCAATAGAAGATCTCGGTCTGCAGATTTCATTAATTTTTTTAATTTGACTCATTTTGTGAGGTATTATTTCTATTTTAAATTCAAATAGTCAGCATTTTGACAAATATTTTTCACATATTTTAGAAAATGGTATTAATTTAAACTGTTGCCAACTGTATAAACAGCGCAAACAATAATGTTTGCTTCAAATAAAAAAAAATTATTTACACGTTACTATTATAAACAGAAAAACCTTCATATTAGAATTAAATAATTAAGTATAAAAAGCAGGCACTTATTGAAAATTACGCCATAAAAACTATATTTACATGTGTATTTTAAAAGAGAAATGATATTGTAAAATAAATTCATTAACATGCGTTAGAAATCTGAAATAGAACAAATTACATCACATTACACTTATTATGCAAAATGAACAAAAAATAGTATTGCAAAGCAGTTTAAATTTAAAAATTGCGCGAGATAAAACATTAGAGGTTAAATATTAGATTTTTTCAAAATTTTATTATTTGTCGTTTGATGTGAGGTGTTCAGCTATAAGTATGCAAATTTTTGTGTTTCCAACATAATTAGGGCTGAGTTAGAAAAATTACTTTAAATACACAAGTTAGAACCCAGAGGGTTAAATATTAGACTTTTTCAAAATTTTATTATTTGCTGTTTGATGTGAGGTGTTCAGCTATAAGTATGCAAAATTTCATGTCTCCAACTTAATTAGGGGCTGAGTTAGAAAAATTGCTTAAAATACACAAGTTAGAGCCCAGAGGGTTAAATAATAGACTTTTTCAAAATTTTATTATTTGTCGTTTGATGTGAGGTGTTCAGCTATAAGTATGCAAAATGTCATGTCTCCAACTTAATTAGGGGCTGAGTTAGAAAAATTGTTATAAATACACAAGTTAGAGCCCAAAGGGTTAAATATTAAGCCCTTTTCAAAATTTTATTATTTGTCATTTGATGTGAGATGTTCAGCTATAAGTATGCAAAATTTCATGTCTCCAACTTAATTAAATTAGGGGCTGAGTTAGAAAAATTGCTTAAAATACACAAGTTAGAGCCCAGAGGGTTAAATATTAGACTTTTTCAAAATTTTATTATTTGCCGTTCGATGTGTGGTGTTCAGCTATAAGTATGCAAATTATCAAGTCTCCGACATATATAGTTTCTGAGAACGGGCTCTGTGACAGACGGACAAACAGACAGACAAAGGAGTGAGACAGGTAGGGTTTCGTTAGATGAACGAAACTCTAAAACCATGCTGCGGATGATTGTAACAACATCCTAAAATTACATTACCATCAGCGATCTACCAATCCCGAATTTAGTTTATATTTGTTTCATATATTCTTATTCTTTTGTGCGGCTCTGTAAAATACTTATCACTATTATATACAGTAAAACCTCTGAATAGTGGACACCCCGAGAATGCAGAATTTGTCCTCTATTTAGAGGTATCCGCTACTGAGAGTAAAAAATGTACAGTTATTTAAGCGTTGGTAATCGAAAAAATGCCCGCTAAATAGAGGTGTCCACTAATCGGGTGTGTCCGTTATGGAGGTTTTACTGCATAATAATATCATCCTTTACAAGAAAATTGCATGCTGTATGATAGACAGACAGACATCCAGAGAAAGATAACCTCCCGGATCAATAAACACTCATGTCTTTTGTTTTAATCATCCACAATTGTATGTCATACAACATGCCAGATTTTATACAACAGGCTAAAAACGGTCACCGTGGTACGGAATACTGTATTATTATTTGTTTGCCCACCAATACTGGTTGCCACGGGTTGTTGCAAGGTTTGTGATCACGTGGTTGAAACTGATCTATTGAATATTACTGTGTGCGTATTTTTTTTTATTTGCTCCATGTGTTCAAACCAGTTGTCTACGAAAACGTCAACCGGGGAAAGTGACGCACACCAAATTTCTGTGACGTATGCAGATAAATTGTGCTTTTTTAAGAGTTTTTTCTATATAATTTTAAAACGGTTTGGAACTTATTTTTCATAGTAGGTGCATTCAGTAGGCGACCGTCATAGGTACCTTCTGGTGCAATCAGAAACGAAATCCGACAAATATTTTTTGAGTTATGCTTGACGAAAGGTTTTATTAGGCTTTTTTTTTAGTAGGACATGGCGTTAATATCCATCGTAGTAGTAAAGTGTCTGGACAGTAATATTTCGCTGAGTATTAGCCTTCGCTTCGCTCAGACAATAATTTGAATCTGACAATTATAATCTGGCGTAATTTTCACCAAACTTTTATTTCTCTTTTTAATATTTACGTAAAAATACTTTTGTTAGAAATGAAATATTATGATAATAATAAAATACCAAATAAATGACTCGCGTAATTTTTAAATTTAAACTGTTTTGTATAATTACTTTTTGTTCATTTTGCGCAATAAGTGTAATGTGACGTAAATTCTCCTATTTAAGATTTCTAACGCATGTTAATGTATTTATTATTTTACAATATTCTTTCTCTTTTAAAATTCACGTGTAATTATAGTTTTTATGACGTAATTTTCAATGAGTTCCTGCTTTTTATATTTTCTGTTTATAATACTCACGTGTAAAATATATTTTTAATTTGATGCAAACATTATTGTTTGCGCTGTTTATACAGTTGGCAACAGTTTAAATTCATACAATTTTCTAAAATATCTAAAAAATATCTCTCGAAATGGTGAAAATTTGAATTTAAAATAGAAATAAAACCTCAAAAAATGAGTCAAATTAAAAAACTAACTGCAATAGGCACACCGGGAAATTCTGATGCATAAAATGATCTAAAAATGATTAAATTCCTATGTACATTTTTGGCTCCTATAAAACGTTTTTAATGGAACGATTTTGTCTAACTTTGGCATTAAATACCTCTTAAAATTATTCTTCGATTTGAAAACTGTATGCATCAGCGTGTTTATGAAACATTTCTCTATAATACTACCGATTTTCATATTTTTCTATACAACAGTTTTTTTAATATTAACGAAAAAAGCCATGTTTAAGCATTCAAATTGGATGGCGATCTTCCGGGAATATCTACGCAGATTTTCATTGGTCCATTTCCAAATCAAAACTTTTTCTTATATATAGAAGGATATATAATTTAAAGAGAAGAGGGGCTTTTCTTTATAATTAAAATTCCTTTGAACTTTTACGGTATGTTTTAGTTTTAAAAATTACATTTTATTCTTATTTGAAATAGAAGTCTTTTTTATGTTGTTGTTTCTTAAATTCCTCAATATTTCAATAAAAAGTAAAGGGTTTATCAAAATAGGATGTAGATTTTAATTAATAAGTAAATGCTAATTATTAAATAATTTTCGAATTTGATTTTTGAAGTGGTTTGAAGTCGCATAACTTTTTTCATTACTCTGTCATAATCATAACAATGTTTTTTATAGAATTTTTGGAATTGAATTTTTTAATTAATGCGAAAATGTTAATTAATTCATAATATTTGATCTTTGAAATCTTTTTAACTCGGCATGCATTTTATTTTACACTTTTATTATCATCATTTTTTTTAAATAAAATCTTTAGTAAGATATTTTATTTATTATGTTAAAGTGCATTTAAAATTATAAGAAGGTTTTTTTTTTTAAATATGTAATTAATTACTTATTTATTTCGCTTTTTTTAGATACATAAATTATTCCATTTCTAGCGGTGAGTAATATTTTCGCACCCGCATTATTTAACTTCCTTTTTAAAGAACACGAAAATATGTTTCAAAGAACATGTTCCACACATAAACACTAATAATAATGAAACGAAGAGAATTTCTAATTTTAAATAAGTGTTTAACTTTTCGTATTGTATTTTCATTTTACCACTTTTGCAATTTTCCTATTAAGCTATTATCTTTTAATATTTTTAAAAGCAAAAATTATAACTGCCAACTTTTATGGTTTTATATTGGGTCAAGGAAAAAGTTCGTGGTGTTTTCTCAATAGATGAAATTAGAGTCGTATAAGTTTGGTGACAGTAATCAAATTAAGCCATACTATAGCGCGTGTCAAATGTGATGGTCAGTAGATGATTTAAAAAACAACATTGTAACATTTGTTTATTTAATCAAAGTTATTACGTTTAAAAATGTGACAAGATTCTGAATAAAATGACTGTATTTTACAATATTGCTTCGAAAAAGATGATAACGCTTCGCAGGCTTGTGAATAAAATTGTGGTGTTTATGGTGAATATGCTTTATGAAATCAGCAGCATGCAAAAGTTATACTCGCTACCCTTCTGGAACTTTCTATGTTCGCTCTGGTCGAACAATCGTTGAAAAAGTCAACAAAGAATTAAGCAAAGAAGTAAGTTAATTAGAACAATTAGTCAACAAAATAAAATTAAAAAACAAATTGCGGAAGACCGATAAATTTCATCTTATGACATCTCTTCGGAACTACGCGTAGCCGAAAAAACAGTTTTTAACCATTTGCATAATGTTATGTACAAAAAGAAGCTCGATGTTTCGGTACAACAGGAATTAATAGTGAAAAATTTAATGAACTGAATTTCCCTCTGCTCATCTCTGCTGAAATGAAATGAAATCGAGCCTTTTTTCATGAGATTTGTAACAGGGCGATGACAAAAAGATCACATACGACAATAAATTACGGAAAAGAATAAATTACGGTGGTTCAAACTTCACAAACCGTGGCAAAACCCAGATTGACACCACGTAATGTAACGTCTTGTATTTGGTGGGATTGGAAGAGAATCGTGCATCATTAGGTGCTCCAACCTTCCCAGATGATTTATTCCTCTCTGCAATGTCAATAAATATTACGACGATTTACGACAACAACAAAGATTAAAGCGCACAATTGCGGTAAAGCGGCTACAACTACAATTGATCAATACGAAAGACGTTGTCTTCCATCACGACAAAGCTAGTATAAACACACTTTTTATTACATGGAAAAAATTCAGTGAGTTTGGAGAGGAAGTTTTGAAGCCTTCACCGTATAGTCAAGACCTTGCCCGTCTGACCACCATATGTTTCGCTCTCTACAGATCACTCTTACTGGTGTAAAACTGGCTACAAAAGAGCTTTGTGAAGATCACTTGATTCAATGTTTCGGACAGAAGTCCCAGAAGTTTTACGGTGATGGCATAATAGCTTTACAAGCAAAATGGCAAAACAAAATCTATCAAAAATTATTTGGTTTAATAAGGTTCATGTAAAATATAAGACAAAATTGTTGCAATTTAAGGAAAAAAAGGCCGCGAACTTTATAACGAACATTATATTACCGCCATCCCCGCCCCCCCCCCACACACACGCAAAAGAAATCTTCTTAAATCCTAATTGTTGTGATTTAATAATATATATATATATTTTCTATTTTTCATTTCCTTGTTTAGGCGCGTTCGTAATTATGTAAATACGTAGCACCTATAGTCGTTGTCCAGTTCGTCTGTTTGTCTGTCCGCATATAACAGAGCAAAATCTACACAATCGAATAGTCATAAATTTTAAATATATAATTGTTGTAAAATTTTGTAGAGTCATTTCAGATTATATGAAAATCGGATATATAGTTTAACCCTAGAACTACCGGAAATTTTACTCAAGTTTTATAAAAACATTCTACACCAGAATTTTTACTTAAAACTATTTAATTTGTTTATTTAACTTATCATTGTCTGATTTATACATTTAGTTTGTTTTGAAGAAATTTCTGGTTTCAATAAATATTTTGAATGTACATGTCGGGTCCAATGGACCCGTCTGGTAGACGGAAGGTTAATTACAGAGACAGTCAAATGTTTTCCGCTACATTACGGGCAATGGGAAAAAAATTATGTCCAGTGCATTTTAATGATGTTTGTTCCATGTAGCGAGACATGCCGCGTCACCTATAATTAAAATTACAGTGACTATATTCTGAAGTGAACTGAACTAAGCTTTGAGTATTGTGTTCAGATGTTAGTGTGGGAGAAAGCGGCGGTGCGCTGCTTCTGTGTTAAATAAATTCTTATATCAAGTAACCAGCGCCTTTAAATAATTTGTGTTATAGTGTGAGTTATTAAACATGGTCCGTCGACCCAACGGAGGAATATAATTAAAATAATTCGTGTGTTTTTGACAACAAGAACAAATTCGAACAGTATGTGATTTAGTTCTGTTTGTGCTTAAAGTTGTTTAGTTCACCTTTTTTTGTGAGAGTGTCGTGATCATTTGTGCCTAATAAGAGAAGTTTGTGACTAAGAAGAATTCAATGTTGAGATATTATCTTTTATAAATATGCCCGTGGATTTATGCAGCTATACTTCGTGATTGCCGCAGCGACTGAGGTAAGAGCAATTTTCCTAGTTTTGATTTAGTTAAATTATGTCTAATATTGATAATTTAAATAAAGACGAGCTTAAGCTTGTCGTTGAGGAATTAGGTTTAACTGCTCCCGAAAGCAGTAAAATTATAGAGTTGAGAGATATTATAGAGAAAACTGAGCATTACTCAAATGAGCAATTAATGAAAGATGTAGTCAATTCGGTTGTTGAGGAGTATAAGTCGCGAAAAGAAACTGAAAAATCTAAACTAGAATTAGAGAAAACTAAATTAGCGCAATTAGGAAAAGAGTTAGAAATAGCAAATATTCGCAAAGAACCTTCCCAAAATTCTGAATTTGAAAAAATTAAATTAGCTCAGATAGAGAAAGAACTAGAATTGGCCAAAGTGCGTAGAGGTTCCCGCGAAAATTTGTCGTCCTTAACAGAAAAATCGGAAACGGATATAGTGAGCAATAACCTAGAAAGTTTTATTAAAAGTGTTAAAACATTAACTATCTGTGTACCGACGAGAGCTGAGTCATTTAACCTTTTCTTTCAATCACTTGAAAAAGCGTTCAAAATTAAAAATGTACCCGAAGAGATTAAGGCAGAAATTCTTCTAAACATTTTCGGGAAAAAAGCGAGTAATTTAATGATTTATTTGTCAGAGGAGGAGTTGATTAGTTATGATAAATTGGAAACTATAGTCTTAAAGGAATTTCAACCTACAGCGCAAGAGTGTTTAAATAATTTCCGGAAAACGCAAAAATTACCGTCAGAAAATTACATTCAATTTGCATCTATGTTGAAATCAATTTTTCTATATTACTGTAGTCTGCGTGAAGTAAATGATTTTAAATCATTATGCGATCTGATTGTTTCAGACAGAATTTTCAATTCGTTAGATCGCGAATTAATGAATCATATTGCAATTAAGCAAGCAGAATCATACTTTAAACCACAGCAACTTGGCAGAGAATGCGATATTTTCTTATCGGTTAAAAATAAAAACAGAAATGAATCAAATTGGAGAAATTCCGTAAGTGAAAATAAACAAATAGCGGGAAATAAATTGCGAAATGCACGCCCTGAAAGGGGGGTCTCAAATGTTTTCCTTTCGGAAACAAAAAATAATAAATGTGTTTTGTGTAAAACTATTGCGTATCGTGCATTACATTCTTGTCCGCAATTCAAAAAACTTTCGATAAAAGAAAGAGTTGAAGTTGTGAAATTAAATAAAGCATGTTTCAAATGTTTAAATTATAATTGTTGCGTACAGAAATGTAATTATAAAAACTGCGATTGTGGACTGCCCCATAACAAACTCATTCATTTTCCGAGGGAAGAAAATGTTTTGAGTAATAATCAAAATAAATTTCGAGGTCATGTGTTTCAGGCAGGTGCAGAAATAAAAGCTTCAAGCGAAGAAAAATTTCCCTTCCCTCCGAGCCAGACTGTCGCCACTAGTTTCGAAAGAAATAAAACAAAAACTGTGTTATTGAGTACGGCTCGCCTTTTCATGAAAGATAAATTTTCGGAATGGCAGGAAGTTAGATGTTTATTGGATGTCGGCTTGCAATCGTGTTTGATAACTTCGCAGTGTGCTAATCGACTGCAACTTAAAATTAATAAAACAAACACTTTAATTTCGTGTTTAGATGATTCTTCTATCACAGTAAAGGGTTGCGTAAAGACAAAAATCGGGAATAGAGATAAAAGTTTTGAAAGGGAATTGAATATGCTAGTAGTAAAGAAAATTACAGATTTAATTCCGCAAAGAGTGATTAATGTAAATGTTGAGGTCCCAGATTTAAATATGTTAGCAAACTACCGATTTAACTGTCCTGATAAAATTGATTTGTTGATAGGTGCGGAAATATATTATGAATTATTAAGACCAGGACAAATATATTCTCAGAGTTCGAAATTACTTTTTCAAAATACTGTATTTGGATACGTGGCTAGTGGAAGCATAGAACAGGGATATGAGGTTGAAGTTCATTGTGGGCTAACTCAGGAGGAGGATTTAAACAAAACATTAAAAAAGTTTTGGGAAGTCGAAAACATTGAGGTAGAGTTACCAAAAAATAAGCAATTTGAGATATGCGAGAAACATTTTGCGCGTACGCATTCGAGAAATGCAGAAGGTAGATACGTAGTGAAAATGCCTTTAAAGGAAAATCCTTCGTGTTTAGGCCGATCTAGGGATCTTGCTCTCAAAAAACTCAGATCGCTGTGGACTCGCTTATCAAGGGATGAGCAATATTTTAAACTGTATAAAGAATTCTTGAAGGAATACGAAGATTTAGGGCATATGAAACAGGTGAAAGAAACACAAGAACCGGATATTGTGTACTATGCTCCACATCATGGTATATTTCGTCCAGAAAAATCGACAACTAAACTCAGAGTTGTTTTAATTGTTCTGCCGCGACAACAAATGGGACATCCCTAAATTCATTACAATATAATGGCGGAGTCATCCAAAACGACTTATTTACAATCATGATTAACTTCCGAGAACATGTTTATGCTTTAACTGCAGATGTCAAGATGATGTATAGAATGATTAATATTGACCCTAGTCAGCACTCATTGCAGAGAATTTTATGGAACGATAATTTTGAAGAGGAACCAAACATTTTCGAATTGCAAACGGTAACTTATGGAACGGTCAGCGCGCCCTATTTAGCTATGAAAACGCTCAATCAATTGTCAATTGATAAAGGAAATAATTTTCGAATGGTAGCACCAGTTCTTCGTGAAAATATGTATATGGATGATATTTTGTGTGGTGCACCTACGCTTGAGGAAGCCAAAGAGTGGCAGCGGTAACTCATAGCAATTATGCATATGGCAGGTATGCAACTTCATAAATGTTGCACAAGTGATAAAAATATTTCGCTGACACCTGGAGAAGGGTATAATTTTGAGAACAACTGTGACACTAAAACGTTAGGGGTTTCGTGGAACCCAAGGATGACTGTTTCTTATTTAGAGTTAAAATAGAAGTGGGCGATTCCTATACCAAGCGACAAGTATTGTCGACAATTGCTAGAATTTTTGATCCGCTAGAACTTCTTGACCCAGTTATAGCGAAAGCCAAAATATTTATGCAGCGATTGTGGAGAATTAATATTGACTGGAATGACGAGCTCCCTGAGTCAGAATATCACGAGTGGCACCAATTTCTTATATCGCTTAAAAGTGTTAATAATATATAAATAAGTCGACGTATTATAATATAATAATAAAACCCGGAAATTGTTGAAATACATGGTTTCGTAGATGCCTCTGAACGTTGTTATGGAGCAGCGGTTTACTGTAAATATTATGATTCTCTGGGAAATGTGATGGTGAATTTAATAGCTAGCAAATCACGTGTTACACCAGTAAAGAGTCTAACTATTCCCAGACTTGAACTATGCGCCACAGTTTTGCTAACCAAGCTGGTAAAAAGAGTCTTATCATCCATGAAAGTAATAGTTACTAATGTTTTCCTGTGGTCCGATTCAACTATTGTGTTAGCGTGGATTCAAAAGGAACCTATTGATCTCAAACAATTTGTGCAAAATAGGGTGGCTAAAATTCAAGAAAACTCTAGTCCTGAACAGTGGTGTCATATCTGCTCTGAACAAAATCCGGCTGATAAACTTTCACGAGGTATGGATCCAGATAAACTCATTGATTGTAACTTGTGGTGGCGTGGACAGATTTTTCTTAATAACACTAACTATCACCAAAATTCAGTAATAATACCAGAAGCTAATGAAGAGTTCAAAATAGAGCTCAAAACAAATTCAAATCCTTTTAATGAAGTGAATGTAATGAACTGTGATGTTACAGATAACTGTTTTGTTAATGACTTAATTAATCTTAGTAATAATTATATAACTATTTTACGTATTCTTAGTTATATTTTCAGGTTTGTCATGAATGCAAGAAACCCACTTTATAAGTGTGGTGGGCCTTTGTCAACCTCAGACTTGGAGCAGTCAGAGATTTATTTAATTAAATCTATCCAAAGGGCAGAATTCAATGCAGATATACGTAGTCTGCAGACCAAATATTCGGTAAGTCCAAGTAGTAAGCTAAAAAGCCTCAAACCATACTTAGATGAATTTGGAATTTTAAGAGTTCGAGGCCGGTTAGATAACAGTGATTTAGATTTTGCGAGAAAGCACCCAGCGATTTTGCCTAAGACTAATAATTTTACTGCAATTGTTATAAATTATTATCATAAAAAATACCTTCATGTCGGTGCTTCAACATTACTTTCTTTGGTAACAGAAAAATTTTTGCCAATAAATAGTCGTGCAACATGTCGAAAGGTAGTTCATCAGTGCATCCCATGTTTTAAAGCTAAACCAGTTATTGCAAATCAATTGATGGGCGATTTGCCCAGGGATAGAGTCCAATTGGACTACTGCTTTAATATTTCTGGAGTAGATCTGTGTGCCCATTTATGGTCAAAGTGGGGTAGGCACGTAGAACTATCTTGCAAAAAATTTCTATATGTATTTTTGTTTGTTTTGTATTTAAAGCTGTACATATAGAAATTGTTTCAGACTTAACCTCCGAATCATTTATTGCTGCATTGAAAAGATTCATTTCACGCAGAGGTAAATGTGCCAAATTGTATTCGGATAATGCGAAAAATTTTATTGGTGCAAATAAGGATCTTAAGGCTTCTTATGAGTTAGTAAAAAAACCTGATGAGAAATTAGCAGCATATTTATCCACGGAAGGCATTGAGTGGAAATTTATCCCTCCCAGGACACCTAATTTCGGGGGTCTTTGGGAGGTCGCTATAAAATCATTTAAGCATCACTTTAAGAGAGTTGTGGGAGGTGCTAATCTCACTTATGAAGAACTTCTTAGTGTAGTCATACAAATTGAGGGAATTCTAAATTCCAGGCCTTTGAGTCCATTATCAGATTATGAGAATGATTTTGGAGTCTTAACTCCGGCTCATTTTCTGATAAACAGGCCGTTAAATTCCATTATTGAGCCTGATCTAACCAATATAAGAGAAAATCGCCTCAAAAAATGGCAAAGAATAACTAAAATTCTACAACTTTTTTGGCGTAAATGGCATCATAATTATTTAAGTGAATTACAACAAAGGGGTAAATGGAGATTTGAAAAAGATCATGTAAAAATCGGAGATTTAGTGGTGTTAGTAGAAGAGAATTTACCGACAAATAAGTGGCCATTAGGCAGAATTATTGCGGTGTATTCCGGTCGCGATAACAAAATTCGAGTTGTTAAAGTAAACACTCAAAATGGAACCTTTGAAAGGTCGATAAGTAAATTATGTGTTTTACCCATGCCTGATGCCAATGACAGTTAAAAAAAAAAAAAAAAAAAAAAAAAAAAAAAAAAAAAAAAAAAAGTTTGTGTATATATGTGTGTTGTATTGATATTTTTTCAAAGGATTATATTTAAATTAACGTATATAGTGAATTTTTGTATTAATTTGTGTAATTTAGAGTACTTGGTAAAAATTGGTATTGAATGTTATAAACATGTCAATGGGGGCCGGTATGTTCCATGTAGCGAGACATGCCGCGCCACCTATAATTAAAATTACAGTGACTATAATCTGAAGTGAGCTGAACTAAGCTTTGAGTATTGTGTTGAGATGTGAGTGTGGGAGAAAGCGGCAGTGCGCTGCTTCTGTGTTAAATAATTTCTTATATCAAGTAACCAGCGCCTTTAAATAATTTGTGTTATAGTGTGAGTTATTAAACAATGTTAAATAATTTCGAACAGAATGAAATTGATATGCACTTATGAAGTAAACTAAAATATACATTCAGTGCATTATACGGTGCAAAAGATACTTATAAAACTAGTTATAGTACGAACGCACCTCATCTGCCACGTTTGACGTGTAATTTCCAACTTGTTTAAATAGTGAAAAGAAAACAGCGTAAAATTTGCTAGCTAAGAAAATTAATAAAATTTTAAATTCTATTCTGAAAACATGACTCTTATAAGAAATTAATAAAAGGTCAAGTGCGCGTATTACCGTCGCTCATAGGGTTCCGTACAGTAAGTATATGAATTATTAACTGTATTATTAAAAAATCATTGCTAAAAGAATAATAGGACTTTGCAAAAAAACTACACAACGTAGGACTGGAAAAGTATGAATGGGTATACCATAAAAGTTCAGAGATATTAGACCTAAAAAGTATCAAACATTGCTATTCTATATAACTCTTTTTTTATACGTTTTTGGCTATGGCAATCAGGTCCTCCCGGAATTTGGAAAAAATTCGCCGGTAGGGGGCGCTGATATAACAATTTTTGTGCGATTTTGAATATTGTACCATCCAAAAGTGCATGGAGTTATGCATAGAATTGAACCAAATTCGTAGTTCTAATGTGCATCGGCGGCTCATGCAGCGTCGGGAACTCGCTTCCTGCTATGCCGGCTATTCACAAACAGCTGGTAACGACAGAATAAGGAAAAATTAATAATTTTAACAAATATCATTATATAGATTAACTCGTTTTTAGTCCGTTATTGACTTGAGCAGAAATTTAAGATGAAAATGAAAGTTGGTATAGTATTGAACTAATAATATTGAAGTATTAACATGTGTAACTAGGTTTTGAAATATTAAGATGTATAAGATAGAAGAAAGTTTTGCGATTGGCACATCCAACTAGTTTTTTATCTTATCCTAATCTGTTGATGATAAACTTAATTTGTTACTGATAATAATACTAGTGCACATTTAAACTTCATTTGGCACTTCACAAAACTAAATTCAGCGTAGTAGCAATCGTTTCCTTTTGCAGTGTAGTTAAAAGAAAACTTTGTTCAAAGTTTAAACTTGGCATTCTGCTAAGCGCGCTTCGAAAGAAAGTCGCACAGTTGCAAAGCCGCCTTGTCCGTGCCGCGTTTTTCCAGATAGGTTTTTAATTAAATTTTAAAGACACGGGAGGCGAATTGAGAGATGCACTCAATGAAATCTAGTCACGAATATCACAGTATTTATGTGAATAATTCTAATTAAATTAGTCTGTTTTTAACAATTTGACGTTTGTTGTTTTTATATTGCTACTGGGCATCGCATTATACAAATATATCATTAAAAGTTGTTATCAAGGCTTTAAAAGCCGATGGTACACAGAGTACGCTTCCCTGTCATTATGTGTGCCCAAACCGTACTTGCTCTTAAGGGTTAATATATCGGCTAATTACTGACGATTTTTTTTCGAAAATAATTATCAACAATGCTTTTATACTTCTCCTACGATAGGTACTTACAGCGCTCCTCAACACCTTTGCTGAATGCCCACAAATGGAAATTTGTGTGTAACCGAAAAAAGCGCTTTTCTTAAAAACTATGTGACCATAGAGTAATCGCAATAATTTTCCTGCAAGGTTTAAATTAACGTACTAGTACCTGTAATGTTTTCATAATTTTAGTGTGAGTAGATTTAGAAATAGAAGTGGGGGGGGGGCGCATATTTTTGCACCACATTTTCGAAGATATCTCTGTAAATATAATACCTAAAATAAAAGAAGTTTTGAGTTCAGCGTTACGGATGATTTCACACGATACCCATACGATATACAATATATATATATATATATATTTTAAGTGACTTAATTAACTCCTGAACATTTTCCCTAAATATATTTTAGAATGTTTAATAATCTGTAAATATGTGGGTCAATAGTCTTTATTACTTCCCCGAATTTGAACTTTCCCCATTCCATATTTTACGAGTAAAATGAGTGTTACAAGCAGACAGACAGATACAGGAGTGATCTCATAATGGTTTAGTTTTTACTTTTTAAGTACGGAACCGTAATAAATGAAGTAAATGTTGCAAGTCCGTAATAAAAGAGGCTCAAAATAGTTTAAAAAAAACCCCGTAATATTACTAATTGAAAAAAATATGGACAACCTTTAACATATCGAAATGCAGTTTTTGACAAATACATGTAAAACTCGACGCATTACCCAATATTTTAATATTACTTTTAAGTTCACCATAAAATAAAAATATCCTTTGTTTAATAGATATTAGTTAATCACCAAAGTGTGGTATCTTGCGATGAATATTCTCTTACGGCTTTTAATTTTCGCTTTAAAATAATTTTCAAGCATGATTTTTTTTAACCTATCTCCATCAAGTGCCACTGCATTGCGATATAGCACATTTTTTTTTTTTTTTGAGGGCCCTCCAAACCGCCCGCCCCTTCGAGTGGAGGAGCCCCACATTCGGCCACTCACGGCAAGGCCTCTCCGTGAAAAAAAAAGACGACTGATATGGTCCTTACCCGACCCCCTCTCTCGGACGTGGGTTGCACGTTGTCATTTGCCGATGAAAGTGCCACGCGGCGACCCCCCCCCCCCAGCAAGACCCTCGAACTTACGACCTTGATATCTTTTTTTTTCATTACACCAAACGTCAACAGGTCGTTAACGGAGGCCGCCGAGAAGACACCGCGCAAGTTTATGGTGCAAGATGTAAATAACACTCCCCGGGGTCGGAGGGGCTGCAAACTGGCACGCAGGGCGCTTTCGTATTTGAGAGCTTTTTTTGTGAACTGTGTCGAGATGCAACTGGTCATTTACCACCTGAGCGTCGATGACGATGAATTGCTCAGGAGAGTAGGCTACAAGGTCCGGCTTAAAGACCACAGCCTCGACCCGATGCACCTGCTCCTTATGCACTGTGTAGCCTCTCTGCGACAATGACCGGCTGAGGTAGTTAACCACAGCGTCGTGCCGCTGGATTCTCCGGAAGTGTGTGGCGTGGCACTGCTGCAGGATGTGGTTGAGGGTCTCGGGGACCCCACAGCCTCTTGAGCAATATTTGTCCTTATTTTTGCCACGAGCTGCACGAGATTTGTTGAATAAACAACCATATCTCACATGGATGCCGCTGATGTAGTCTCGCCCAGAAAGAAAAGATGTTCCATCTGAGACCCAAGTATGGGCCTGCGGCACCTTGGCCGCCTGGTCGAGCCCTACCCCATCACACTTCCGGGACAGCTCCCTTCTCCACATTGACTGAATTTTAGCCTTAGAGTTTAGGACTTTGATATCGTACCTTAAGATTGACTCGGTACGTTGGGAGCTGTCTTTGAGACGTCTCCGCGCCCACATCGGAACCATCCACCTCAGAGATGGAATTCCCATGCCACCATCGCTCACCGAAGCGTGGATGGCGGAAGATGGTAAATCATGGGGGAGGTGGAGGCACTTTTTCACAAGCTTCCTCACCTTAATATCTAGGCACTTCAGATGGCCAGTGTGGAGGCGTCCCATGACCAGTTGGTGCATGCAAGATGGAATTACATGCATCCGCAAGATATACATCTTCTATTAGGGCTTTAGGCGACATCCATCAAGAAGCCGAAGCTTCTCAGAAAACTTAGATGGATCCGTGAACTTTCGACCCTCCGGCGTGAAACTGACACCCAGATATGTAAAGGACTCATTTATATGTAATGTTCAAAATGGTCTGTTGTAAACATGGAATTTTCTGCCACCATGATAGATGGTCTGCCCCTTCTTTCTATTTACCAGCCAGCACAATGTGAAAGCTTTTTCCGTGTTCAGCTTCAGACCAATGGTCGAAAGGGCCGCCTCGAGGGATTTTAACATCCCTCGAGACAAACAATATAAATAAAACAATATAAATAGTTCAGCCTTTGTCTCTGGGTCATTTTATTAATGAAATTAAAACTTCATGAATATTAAAATGTGACTGCCCGTTTGGATTTCACAGCTACTCCACATAGTACATAGAACATTGGGCAATCAAATTAACACCAGTTATCTGCATGGATTCAAGCATGTCAAAAGTGATCTTAGAATTATAAAATTTGAATTAGTTTTCGATATATTGATGTTTTCGTAATTTTTAATGATATTTCTGTAATGATGGTAACTAAATTTCTCCTTTTTGTGCATAAAAAGGAGAAATATAAAACCAATAGTGATTGTTAGATTTCTTGTCTTACAGCATTTTCAAATTGAAATTATCTTTTATTGGAAGAAATATCGAAAATAATATCGATTAAATTGTATTTTTAAAGAAACACAAATTTATATTCACATATTCAATCATAAAGAGTCGGTTTATTTCAGAAGTAAAAAAACAAAACAAAAAAAACATGTGTCTAATGGAGCATTGAGATAAATTCCATTGACGTAAAAAAAAAAGATAATAAATAAATAAATAAATAAATAAAAATTGCAGCTTTTTTAAAAATTTAATTTGAAGTAGAAAAACAGATTTTCATCTATTTCTTTAAGATGGCGATTAAAACTTTTCAGAAGAACGTTAAAAACAAAATGTTTTAGGGAGAAAAATATATTTCTCTAAGTATTTATTTTAATTCATAAATATAAAATGTTTTTGAATATATTCGCCAAAATAAAGTCATATTCGTATATGTTCACACAAATAACTTCATTTCTATCACATCCGAAATTAGAAGCTAAATCTTGAAAGAATGAAAAGCTCTATGCAAATAAAGTTACATAATATATGCATTTTTATTGCAAAATCATTTTTATTTGGGTCTTAAATTGGAAATATAAATTATTATTTGAAGCTTTATATATAATAAAATTAATACTAAAGTTGTCTTCTAAATTTACAATAAATTTAGATTTCATTTTCCCTAAAGAATCGAATGATCTCATGAAATTCAAAAGCAATTCAAAAGGTGTCCACGCAACTGGTTTATGTAATAGAATAAATAAAAATTATTGTTATGTCTTGTTTTATGTGATTATGTATATAACCACATGGAACGATATCCAGCTTGGAACTTCTCACTATTATAGATTGGCAAGGCTACAAACGCAGAACAAGATGGAGTATTTTTCCATGAGCAACCGACATGGGGCAAACACGAAACATAATTAAATCCAGCTTCGATAATAGGTTGGCCTTTGCGCATTTTAAACAATTAATTTGTAATTTGATTTTCATTAGAAATAGTGTATGCAAGGCGAATGTTTCTCTCCGGAAAAAAAAGTATAAGTATTAATATAGTTTCATTCGATGCTGGGTTTAATTATGTTTCGTGTTTGCCTCATGTCGGTGGCTCACGGAAAAAATGTTTCACTTTGTGCTGCGCCTTGCCAACATGTAACAGTGAGAAGTTTTAGGCTAGGTATCGTTCCATGTGATTTAGTCGGTAGAATGTCAGTGAGCTATACCGATGGCCCGGGTTCGAGTCCCGGAATGGAATCTTTTTCACAAGGTTGGCCTTTGCACCTTTTAAGCAATTAATTTGAAATTTGATTTTCATCTGAAATAATGTATGCTTGGCGAATGTTTCTCTCTGTAAAAATTTTCAAGTATTTATATTAATAATATTTAAGCATTGCGCGGCACTGCACGGTGCAAATGGCCACCATTAACAAGATGGCAGATGAAACTAGACCAAGGAACTCAGATGACACATTCATTTGTTCTATGCACATGTTTAATCATATCCAAATCGGTTTATAAATACCATAATTACAGCCTGACAAAAATCACTTTGTTTGAAAATGTTAGCCACCCTAGAAATTCAAACTGCTATATCTCAGCCATTATTTAAGATAAAGACGAAACAAAACGTGCTTCGGAATCCTTGTATTAAAGTCAAACTTATAAGGAAAAATATATTTTCCAGATTTGAATTTATTTGCACCGCTTTTTAATTTATTTTTTTTTTTAAATGGTCACCATTGTGAAAGAAGCTGGCGAACGAACCCGTCGAGACATTGGTATGCATTATGCATACAATTAATTTCATGCAAATCGGCTTATAAATACGAGAGTTATCGCATGCGAAAAATTATATATATATGTATATATATATATATATACCGGGTGTCCCAAAAAGGACTGGCTGATTTTAAAATTCAATAACTTACAAACGGTTACAAATATTTAAAAAATTCTTGCAGGAGTGTTATGCATAAGGTCAAAAGTTTTTTTACAGTGATTTTTGATTTTAGTTCGAATTACAAGCAATAGGTGGCACAGCGATCAATAGACGCTAAATTCAGGCTCGATTTTTGGTACTTCGGAACCTACACAATACATTTTAACCTCCTTTTGCGCATGGAAGAAGATATTGGACAAAAAATCGAGCCTGTATTTAGCGCCTATTACTTACTATTATAGTATATGCGCTAGACCAAGCGTATTATATATATATATATATATATATATATATATAACGATAAACGTTATATGGGTGAAAACAAGCAGTGTAGTAGGTAATATTTCAAATGATCCTAGGCTTCTCACACTAGTCGTTGTAGAAGATCGTTATGCCGATAAAAATAAGAACAACAATAACACCTTGACATTCGATGAACAGTAGCATTTGATTATTTATTGTAGATTGATGCAAGTAAGTAAAAGAATCTTAGCAGTCATCATCATACATTTCACACTTAAGATTATTGCAGTCAATTGGCAGATGGTCAGACCAATGGAGGTTTTTACTAGTAATTTCTCCCGTAGACAAGGAACGAAGCATTTTATGGTCACAGATTTTTTTATTAAACAACATCGATAAGCAGTTCTCAGCAGCATACTGGCAGTGCCACATATAAACTCGACGAGTTATCACTTTATATTCACATCATCCATCGAATCATTGGAGGTAAATCTTTTAGGTAAATCTTTAGAAACTTCACAGCGTCAGACACTCAGCCAGGAGACAGTTTAGATTTAGAAAATCGAGCAAATTCTACAAAATCTGACGGAGCATCACGTGTAGCCGCTTTTTTATCAGCGAGCGTAGGAATACAAATATGACGTAAGACGCATTCTGAACCAATTACGAATTAAGGATGACACGCCATTATACGTCATAGGAAAGAAGACTGGCAGATGAGTGGATTGATTTCATACTAAAAAAGAAACCCCGGAAAATAAGCGCGGGAACGAAAATTATCGGAAGGGGGAAAAAATGGCTACTAGAAAAAACATTCGAAACTCAGAAATGATCTGAACTGGAACATTTAATTTAAGAAAACTAAAAGCGTAACTAGATATTAAATTAAAGGGAATTTAACTGAGTTAACGATAGCGATTATTTAAGAATATGGAATTAATGAATATAGAGTAGTAATTTAGAATTGCATAGGAAAATCGCGAAGGAAGATCTAATAATGTAACATATATTATATATGTATATACATACACACACACATATATATATATAACCATTAATTAAACATTACCGGCCATCATCAAAAACCGCAATATTGTGAATGAATTGACAATAAAAATGGGTGCAACAAACCTATAATATAGAACTGTATGTGTAAAATAAAGTGCCTTATACTTAATTACAAGAATTATATGAAAGAAAAAAACAGAAGAATATGGATTCCGAAAAAATTGAAAAACTTATATTGAATTACGTTTTCAAGAGTACAGAATTCAATGATATAAGCAAATCGGTAGTTTTCTGTGAGAAGAAAAGCTAAAAGCTGAAAACGAATTTTCCTCCTGTACCCAAACAACCAATATAACCAAAAGAATACTTTCAAGATCAAAACAGAACATTATCAAATGGCATGAAATGGAAAAAAAAAACTACAACGCATTAAATATTTAATTTATAGCAATAGAAATCTTACACAGCATACCGAATAAATTCCCAGTTGATTTTACAAATATCTTTCCGCACATGGAATCCAAAAGCATGATAAGATTAAGGTGAATAAAACAGTTAACATAGAAATTAAAACCTATGGATTCAGTTAATTCATTTTGAAATAACGTGATAAATTCAATTAATATAATAAAATATAAATAGAAAACAATTACATTATTTAAAATACCTAAAAACAATTTTAAATTGTTTAATATCAATTTTACAGTATTGCCAATATTCAGCGTTCAATACCACCCGGTGTAAAAAATTAAAATTATTACTTTAATAGAAGCTTTAAAAAGACAAAATTTTTGGTGCTGCCATCTATTTTTTTTTTTAATTTAAAAACAAATATTATTATTCAAATTTCACAAAAAGAACCTAATAAAAGCTAATGAAATTAAAATATAACAACTGCATTACTACACAAATCCTAATATAAAAATAATACCATACTATATATCATTATTTAAAAAAAAAAAAATTAAATGTTAATAAAATACTTTCAATATATTCTATTATCAAACCCATTTAATCTACACTGAGAAATTAAATTTTTTTTTAACATTGATAATATATAGAATATTGCTATAAAATAAAATAAATTATATATAATAAAAATATAAAAAACTTTAATAATTACTATTACATATAAAAAATGAACAGAAAAAAAAAAGAAAATAAAAAATGGATGTTTATAGAAGATTGTCAGATTCTAAAATTCCCGATAACCTAAAGGTCACAAATATAGTGTATGAATTATCTTCATATTAGCCTTGAAAAAGCTAAAAAATATGATTGTGACAATATAACACATTAAACCAATAATTAATCATGGAATACAAAGTTGAAAATAAAACAATATTAAAAATTATAGAGGAATAATAATAAAAACTATTTACCCAATATTAATACATACAGTATAACATTAGTTATATCAAATAAACTTATATGCATAATAATCACTAAAAAGATGGTATACTATTATTAATTAATATGATATTGTCCTGAGTAGACTAAAATTTAAATAAGTTAATATTGAATTGGATTAAATAAGTTAAATTTAATATGAATTGAAAAAAAAAAGAAATGTCACCAATTACATGTAAAACATCAAATCAACATCCATATAAAATACGTATTAGAAATGTACTTATAATACAAAAGCCCCATTATTTTTTTTAATTAACCATTGCGTATTATCCAGACAGCTCCACCCTCCTCCGTACTCTAACATCTACCCACCCAACCCTCCTATAGTAATTGTTTATTATTATTTTACAATTTTTTGTTTTTTATAAATATTTTTTTATTTTAATTTTTTTTTTTGTAATTTTGTTTACGCATGTGTTAATTTGTTTTTTTAAAGATCATGTAAGTACTAATTGTATATTAATGAATATATGAATTTTTTTTGGATTTGGAAAACCATGATTTAATGCATCATAAATTAGTTTTTTAATATTATTATTAATTAGATGAGAAGAACATAAACATTTTATTCTATATAAATGATTAAGTAGTATATTTCGATATACAGAATGATATATACATATATATATATATATATATATATATATATATATAGCCTTTTACTTTTTGTAATGAAAGCTATCTAATAACCGGCTAATTGCGAGTATTACTCGTGCACAGAGGGTTCCGTGCAATAAATATATGAATTTGTAACTGGACATTGCATTACACAAATATATCATTAAAAGTGTTTTACTAGGCCTTAAAATACGATGACGCAAAGAGTACGCCGCACATGACTTTATGAATGTCCAAACCGTCCATGTCTTTAAGCGTACATATCTTGGTTACTTATCAACAATTGTTCTCGAAAATTATTACCAAAAATTCTTTTATAATTCTGCGACGATAGGTACATCCAACGCTCCTCAACTCCTTTGGTGAACGGCCGCAAATCGAAATTTGTGTGTAACAGAAAACTGATATTTCCTCAAAAACTATGTGGCATAATCTCTACACAAAACAAAACACATAGGGAAATGGCTGTAAAGAAATCTTAATAAGAGTTACAAAATAAATAATTTCATACCGAATAATTTAGAATAGGATTTTCTTTTTTAACCCTTTAAGACTTTTTTTTTTTTTTTTTTTTTTTTTTTTTTTTTTTTTTGTAGAAATTGAAAATTTGGGTGGTTTCCCCTTATCGATAGGATCGTATAGGATTGAAAAAAAATATTTAAAAAAAATCTCCGATGTCAGGTTTTGCCAAGGGAGGAACCGCACAATTGTGCGGCTTCGGCCTTAATGCAGGTGTTTTTGGGGGTAAATCCCAAACTACACAACTGTGTAGTTTGGGATTATGTGTGCAAATATCTAAAAATAAAAGTTTAAGCAAAAAAGGTTGTTTATTGAGATAATTTTCATCAGCCACAATGAGAATGTTTGAAACAATTTTTGTTTTTGGACAGACTACTACAATTTTGTTTTCTGAGACGTGCTCAATGCTCACACCCCTCTTAAGAGCCGTTGACAAATGATATGCTCTTCATTCAGTTTGGTTTGTGCCTGATCCTTCAAATTTCTTTCTTTTCTTTTTTTTTAGCAGCGGTGTTTTGTTGAAATACCGATAGAAGTACATAAAACTAGGTTTGAACCCGAGTAAGGACTACAGCAGGTCCTAAGCCTAGATCCTTATGGACCTGCTTTGTACTTTCCCACTGGTATACTACAAAATTTAAAACTATCAGAGGTGATACTGTTACAACAGAGTGTAGTTTGTTTTTTATATACTGCTTTACTGAGGCACGCTCTATAAAAGGAATCGTCTACTCATCTATCGAAAATTTTCCCTGATCTCCTGGTAAATTCAAGCAGACACTATGGAATCTGTCGAGCATTTGCTGAATTGCCATAATTTATTATTTATACCTGTTGGTTTACTTGCTGTGACGACAAAATTGAATGAAATTTTCAAACTTAAAAATCTATCTCATGATATGCATATAACTCATATAAAACTTATAAATCATATATGACATCTATAACTCAGAGCAGAAATATACAGTTCGTTACATGTGCGTATTATATGTCTAATACTATCGATTTTAAATAGAAATCATGAATAGTATAGACTTATTAATTTAAAATTATTCCGCTTCAAAAGTGTAATTAATAAAAAATAAATTGCTAAAAACATAAGTTTAAAATAAATCACTTATAAATAAAAATTTCATATATTAGGAATTGTACCCATTTCGGAAATGGTAAATGGGAAAAAAATTCGGAAACGGAAAATGAAATGATTGCGGGTCATTTGTTTTTCAACATTTGAAGGTCAAATTAAATTTAACACAGACAAAATCAATTAGAATCATGAATAAAGTATATGAAAAGAAAAATTAAATCTAAGCAAACACTATAAATCATATTTAAAAGACAGTAGGACAATAAATACTTTTTGTCTATTGCTGTCAGATAAAATAGTCTTTTTAAAAGCAAAAAATCTAACCCTGTATTGTTGTTGGTGCCCCCTAGTTGTGTCTTATCAAAACATCTGAAGCCAATTAACTCATATAAATGCACAGATTTGGTTTTAAATCTCACAAAAACAGGAAATAGTCATTCTCTTTCACTTTAGTATCACCCGCACAATTGTGCAGGTCAGGGCTTAAAGGGTTAAGTGGACCTAAAGTAACACATTTTCCAAATTGAAAATTATTTATTAATTATGCGACTTGTTTAAAAATTATGAAATCTTTTCACATGGCCTTAAAATTACATATTATTTAATAGCAATTATTAAATTTTATAATAGTAAATATTCAACTGAACAATCTGAGAATAGTTACTACTGATTTTTATAAGTTTTTACATTAATTTATTCATATATATGTAATAAAAAAATCGACCTTGAATTTACTCCAAATTCTTATAATATCTACCCTTTTTTTTTTTTTTTTTTTTTTTTTTTTTTTTATCCCATGCCTTTAATACAGCGTATTCTTTTATTTCTTATTCTAAAAACCTTTATCTGTCAATAATTATACGTCTTTGTGAAAAATCCACTCAAATACTTTATTCTTTAATATTTTGAGATATTAAATTAATTTTTCTTTCGAAAGTTTAGAAATACCATATGATATTTTATTAAATTCATTCGATTTTCCATGAATCTTTGCGAAAGCTTTCGCTCGCCTTAAAACTTTTGCCGTTAGGTAAATAATTTTGTGTCCACATCATGCTTCCCCTGGGATTTTAACCCTATCATTTGCACGGTCTTTCCATTTTGCTCCCCTTGCTCTTCCCTGGATTGTCTCATTGCCCTGTAACCGCCCGCGATCTTTCTCATATTAATGCACTTATATTGACATGCTAGAGCAGATATTGTAAGATTTTGTCTTCCTTAAAAAACCTGCGTCACTTGGAGAGTTGTTTGTCATTTATTCGCGATCTCGCTTCTGATCATTTTAACATCTTAAAGCTATTTTTAAAACGTGACACTGCTCGAAAATGTGTAACTGAAATACTATTGGAATTGGATTCGTATACCTGTCACTAATAAACTCTTTGTTTCATTCTTATGGCTTGTTTTATTATGCACGGAACAACCCAAGAAATTACATCCTGGCCTTCCACGCCGACCACGAAAGTACGACTTAACTTCAATAATTATGTTTGGAGATTTAAGACAAATGTATATCCCTGTGCCATTTTTGACATGCCTTAATCTACCATTGCAAAGTCTTAGAACTAAACGACAGTTATAACACCTAATATCTTACATTTAGTTCTACATTCGATTTTTACGCACACACACACACACCTATATATATTTTAAACCTTTAAAAAAAAAAAAAAATCTAAGAAAATCCATAAAATATACATGAAAGTCTTTTCTTTCTTTCTTTTCATTTTTTATGCTAGCGCATAACAATACGAGAGCATAACTTATTAATTATAATGTTAATAAGAAAAATAATTATCTAAACAACACAAAAGGTTGCTACACTTCCTTCTTCCTTGTGATACTCTTAATTATATTAACAGCTGGAAGCAATTAAAACTGGTAATTAAGTATTTTGTTAAAACCTTTAATGTAGTTTATAAAAGACATTACAAAACAAAAGATGTTTGCAATTAACTATTGTGTTTTATTTGTAATTAACTTTCTTTCAAACAACGCTCTTTACGCCTGAAGCATTCTTCTTATTCAGCATAAGTTGTTTAATTTATCCAATACCCGGAAAATTATTTTCATAAGTTCTCTAAAGTAAAAATGAAACCAAATAGAATGGTGCATGAAAAGTAATTTCTCTCAGTGTAAAAATCAATTACAATCGTACGTAGATATTAATATTTAGATCGATTTAATTAAATATATATATATATATAGATTTTAGATAATGAAACAGAATAATAGGGTAATTGTTTTTTTAAATAATGAAAAGGTCTTATTTTTTATTATTTTTAAAAGGTTATATTTATGGAGTTCCTTTTTTTAGTTCTAGGGGGATCTGCTCCCTACGATCTACGTTCGCCAACATTCACCCCGTTCAAGCACCGCAAACTCTAAAAGTACGCCAATTTGATTGGTATCGAAAGGCTGAATTATAATAAAAAAAACAGTGGCGATCTCCCTGCTAACGGGCTGTTTTTGTCTTTGATTAAATCAAGACATTTTAAATGAATCGTTTTAAATCTGACGTAATTTTCACCAAAGTTTTCGTTTTCTTTTTAATATTCGAGTGAAAATAATTTTGTAATTAGAAATGAAATATTATGTGCGTTCTCTTAGAATTCATAACAATAAACTTAAAATTACACTATGTGCAAATTACTTAAAAGATGAAAAAATATTTAAAAATGTGTCAAATTACTTTAATATCCTTAGTACTTATACAAAAATACAAGCGTCTTAATTTCAAAATACAGGTAGTTGGTGTCAAAAAAGGGAAAGTGAAAGTCAATTTTTAGATCCGGGAAACATTGGGAAAATAAAAATATGGATTTCTTGTATTTTTGTATTCTCTGACGAAGACTGTATATGGTTGAAAGTACTAAGGATATTAAAGTAATTTGAAACCTTTTTAAATATTTTTTAAGTTTTAAATAACTTGAAAATAGTGTAATTTTAAGTTTAACTTTAAAGATGAATTTAGCATTTTATTTATTTATTCACAACAATAGTTTAAAAGATTATCTCAAAATATGAAATAAATGTCTCGCGCAAATATATTTTTTCATTTAAAATGTTTGGTAATATTTTTGTTTCGCCATTTTAAATATGGCGTAATTTCCTTCATTTACCAATTTTAACACACATTAATGAATTTATTATTTTACAATTTTCTTTCTCTTTTAAAATTCAAGTTTAAATATAAATTTTATAACTTAATTTTATATTTTTTCCTGCTTTTGAAACGTAATCATTTAATTCTAATTCGAAAGTTTTTTTCTGCTTATAATAGTTACTTGTAAATAAATTTTTAATTTGACGGAAATATTATTCTTTGTGCTGTTTTAAAATTTGGTAAAAATTTAAAATAACACCCTTTTCTAAATGATGTAAAAAATATTTCTCAAAATGCTAAAATTTTGAATATGAAATGGAAATAAATCCTCAAAAAATGAATCAAATAATACAAAAAAAGTGCAGTCTGCACACCGCGAACTTTTAATGTATAAAATGATCTAAAAATGATTAAATTCCTATGTATGTTTTTTTGCTCCTATAAAGCTTTTTTAATGGGACGGTTTTGACAAATTTTAACATTAAATATATCTTAAAATAATTATTCGATTTAAAAACTGTCTGCATCAACGTGTTTATCAAACATTTCTCTATATTCCACCGATTTTCATATTTTTATATGCAGTAGTTTTCTTGATATTAACGAAGAAAGACCCCATATCACAAAAAATTCAAAACCAGCGGCAGTGACAGCGTTAGTTACTTTTTATTAGAATAGAGAAATTTTTAGAAAATGTGTCCTGTCATTTTTATATATATTTTTAAAGTAGCACGTTAAATACTATTCCAGGGCACACTAAACGAATTATGTCATATATGATTTAGTATTTAAGGATTAAGGTATAAGTAGATTACATATACAAATAAAACAGTGCATAATTTTTGATGCTAAATATAATTCGAAAAGTTGAACATAGTCCAGTGCAGACAGATTATACAAAAATGCTTAACATTTTATAAAATTTATAAATTATTTTCTCTTACTTTTATATTCAAATCTGTAATATTTGATGCACAGTTTTGCTTGTAAATGTAAACCAAACTGGCATACAAAATATTGACGATTTTAATTGATATGGAATGCGATGGGTAATTTTCAAAAATTCTTCATAATTCTTAAAATATTCAAGAAACTTCCTTATTATTATCTTCTATCTTTACAAGAAGAAAGTATTGGATTCATGAAAATTTCGAATTTCGGTTTTCGACGGATTTACACGTTTTACGGGCCAGAGATACCGAAAAACAAGTTTTTACAAAATGTCTGTCTGTATGTCTGTATGTGAAACAAATTTTGTCGGCGGTCTATCTTAGAAACTAATGATCGGAATTAAAAAAAAACTTTAGATTCAGTTAGTCCCTGATTTAAATTGGTGCTGATTACTCTCTCTGGTGTAAATCGCCCAGCAGGTGGCGCTTCTATGCTGCATTATTCACGATTTCCACAATAGCTGAATCTGAAGAACTAAAGCACGGATTTTCCGAAAATTTCAGATTCAGTTAGTTCTTAATATAATTTGGTGCTAATAACCTTTTTGTGCAAATCGCCCAATAGCTGGCACTGCTATGCTGCATTATTCATGATTATCGCAATAGCTCTATCTCAAGAACTAATGCACGAATTTTCATAAAACTTCAGATTCAGTTAGTCCCTGGTATAAATCAGTTGTTCAGATTTTGGTGAAATTCACCCAACAGGTGGCGCTACTATGCTACATTTTTTCACAATTTCCACAATAGCTGTATTGTGGGAATGTGTAGCTGTATTGTGGAAATTGCACAAAATCTAATGCACGGATTTTCATCAAACTTCAATTTTAATTAGAAGTTGACATAAGTTTTTGTTGATTAGATTTTTGTGTAAATCACGTAACCGGTGGCGCTGATATGCTGCAATTATTCAGGAAGTATTAACATGTATGAGATAGAAGAAAATTTTGGGATTGCCACTTCCGTCTAGTTTTTCTTATATATTTTTTTTATTTCTTGTGTTATAAATATATTCCATAATTTATACAGTGCGTCATTGAATAGAATTTGAAGTTCAATTAAAAATATATATAAAAGGTAAGTTTGAAAGTCACGTGCCCCCTTGAGACACTATCAAAAATGTTCACGGATTATTCGGACAAAAATGTCTGCATTGCAGTTAAATGATTGGCCATGCTACACTGTAAGGGAAAAAAATAAGAAAAATATTTCTGAATCTGAAAAAAAAAAAAAAAATACAATCGATACGCCGACAAAAATATACAGGAACCACACCACAGTTATCGACGATTCCAAAAAGCAATAAAAAGATTTTAGACATTTTCGCATTTATAAAAATTAATGTGTCGTTCGCTACCACTGATTTTTTTAAAACGTTTCCGATTAGTTTTTGTAGTCTACTAATCAGTTTTTTAAAATTGGAATACCGGATAGTAAGATAGTAGGGACGGGGGCCCTATTATCGCCCCAGTCACTTTTAGGCCGTTTGAAGTTGTAATTTCAGTGAAAATCTACCAAATTTGGATTTTACATAGACTAACTATCCACGCACATAGAAACATAGGCAAAAGTCGTAAAAAAAAATTTTAAGAATGCGATTTTTTTTTCAAAAGTATCTAAAAAATACAAAAGAAAAAAAAAATGTTCCCAATTTCGTCCTCCCAAAAATTCCAATGCGCAGAGGCTTAACTTATAACTAAATCAAAACTTATTTCTAAATGAATAATTATTTTAATTTACATTAAAGTAAGGCACAAATAAATGTACTAATTATCAGTGAAATAATAACATAACGAAACATTAGCCATCCCAACATGAGGAAAAAATTGAAAAAAAAGCCATGAAAAATCATTCCTAATTTCGGCACCGGGACGAAAATAAGAACTGCAAGGGGGACGAAATTGGGAATTCGCTACTTCCCAATATGGCGGAACTTCTGTTCCCTTAAGGTGAACTGGTCGTCCTAAAAGTCTATGTATGCTACTGTCAGCATCTTACCAACGTAAAATACATGCAATGAATAAGAAATAAATGCTTATTACAGTACAGCAAATAACGTTCTACAAACGACGTAATAAGAACTCCTGTCTTCTAAAAATGAGAAATTCGCCATCTTTAATTTATGTATGCGTCTTGGTGAACGAAACTTTCCACACTGAACCTTTTACATCCCGTCCCTTGTGCCTTGCGTCATAAGTGGCGCCACGTCGCAGAAGCGAAGAAGTTAAGGGGGACGAAATTAGGAGAGGGTGCGAAATAAGGGCACTTTACCCTACTAAAAATTCATAATTACGCATTTCTGCAGCATTACTGAATTTATACATGCAATGGTGACAAAATAATATTATTTTTCATTTTAAAGATGCCGGAGAATTCATTTCATCCGAAAAAGTTAGATGCAAGTTTTAGAAAACCATTTAATGAACTGTAAAAATTAACCGAAAACATGTACGAAAATCGGTTGTGGCAAAAGAAACTAAGTTTTTATAAATTCTTCCTTAATTTTTAATAGTATGAGGGGTAAGCTTAAAAGACATATTATCATTTTTCGAAATTTTTTGATGTATAGCTAAACATAATCGGAAATACTTAAATGTACGATAAAGACGCTTTAATACATTGTAAAAAAAGTAACAAAACAAAAATCTAAACTATATATATAGAATTCAAATGAAACGAATTTATGAAACGACTTTATGAAACGATTTTATGAAATGACAGATTAAACGACTGATTTAGTTTTGCAGCTATTTTTACTAAAATATGGAATGTTGGCCTTGAAATTAACAACAATTATCCATATTGATTCGCAGGTGTCAAAATTGGTATTAAAATTCGAAATTTTGATTTAGTTTTCGAAATATTATTTTTCTTCTAATTTTAATAACATTTCCTAATTCAAAATTTTTATGGCAACTAAATTATTCCATTTTTGAGGAAAAAGGGAGAAAAAGGGAAAATATAAGGTTTATTAGATTTCATCTTTATCTTCTTTTTCCAAATTAAATTATCTTTTATTTCAATCGATAGTTATGACAATATCGTGATTAAATTATGTTTTTCAAGAATATTTGAAGAAATAAAAACTTATTTTCTTATATTCGATCTCAAAAATAATTTTATCATAGAAAACAAAAAATCGTTTGTTATTTTTTCCTTGGCATAAACTCCATTTTCTTAAAAAAAATTATAATAATTTCATCGCAGCTTTTTTGAGTTAGTTTACAAAGGCGCTGAAAGCTGAAATGGTTTGAGGGAAAAATAGAATTTTCTAAGCATTTATTTTAATTCATATACTGGAATATTTTGGACAAATTGGTTTAATGACGTCATTTATGTAGACGCTTAAGAAAGGGAAAAATAAATTAGCAGAGACTGTTATTTATTGATGTCATATTGTCATTAAAAAAAATCTTAATGAATTAAATTTATAAAAAGACTAATTCGAATTTTTGAAAAGAATATATGACATAATATTTGTTTCGCTGAATGTAAGAAAGATAAAATTTCCTGCTTTGTTTTCTTTTCAACTTTAATAGCCCAGTGGTTAGGGAGTTGAATTCGGAAATAATTAGGGGTGAGCTGCAAATTGTTTTAATCCCTTCAGTTTAGGTCGATAATCAATATGCTACGCTTTCCCCCTAGCACTAGATGAGCGTTAAGAATTATGCATATATTTATAATAATAATAAACAAAAACACGTTTTTTATTTTATTTATTATTATTATTATTATTTTTAAATGCTATAACACTATCTCGAAATCATTAACTCTTTCAAAAACATTGTCAATACAAATCTTGTAGAGCTTAAAATTCTGAATAAAATTAATACTGACATTAATATTTTTGTTCAAAATTAAAGTCGCATTTTCAGATATTGTTAAAAATATTAAAGAAAAACGTATTTTTCGAATGTAAATGTGTACATATTTCCTAACGCTCACTTATTACGAAGGGGAAAACATGGAATATTCATTTTAGACCTAATCTGAAAGGGTTTGAAACGATTTACAGTTTTCCCCTAATTAATTCTGTGTTCTACCCTCTGACCACGGTGCTAAAATTTTAAATTGTGACCTTAATTTTCAAGTGTAGTATTAAATGGAGGTACTCATTTTATTCAGAATTTTAAGCTCTACAACATTTATATTGACGATGTTTTTGAAAAAGTTAGTTGTTTCGAGATAGTGTTATGGTATTTAAAAAAAAAAAAAAAAAAAAAAAAAAACCTGTATTTTGACTATAAATCTACGTATAATTCCTAATGCTCACCTAGTACGAGAAGGAAAACTTAGCATATCCATTCTCAACATAAACTGAAGAGATTAAAACAATTTCCAGTTTTATCCTAATTATTTACGAATTCGGCCTTTTTTTGCTTCCCTACCACTGGGCTATAAAGCGAAAATGGGAAAATGTTATATTTTAGCTTTTTCTTTGTCTTTCATCTACAGCTTTAAAAAAATTTTGCCGCTTTTAGAGAAATGTTATTAAAATTTAAAAAAAGTCAGTATTTTAATAATATTACTTTTTTTAATATTTTAGCTTTAGAAATTTTTAGATTCATTATAAGACCTTTCAATCCATACGTATATCTGAAATGAATATATGAAATAATTATTGCCCAACTGAATGCAAAGAGAATAAAATTTCTCCACTTCGTTTTCTTTTAAATATAATGAAGAAATGACATCAATAATGCGAAAAATGATATCACTTACTCCTGTATCTCTTTAATTCACAGAAAGAACAAAAAAAAAATGTTGCATGCTATTAGAGAAATACTATTAAAATTTAAAAGAAATTAATATTTCAATGGCATTATTATTGAATTATATTATTTATTTGCACATATTGAATTACATATGTACACGTAAATCTCAAACAGAAAAAAAAAAAAAAAACTTTAAAACAATTAAATTATTGCAAGCGAAACAAATTTCAGGGGAAACTCACGTCATTTATTAAAACTATACATTCGAAATGATTGGGGGATAATTCTTATCTTATTTAGTTATCTTATGCATAATATACATGTGACGTCACATTTTGTATCTCATGGTATAAAAGTAGCGTAGCGTGGCTAACAAATTTGTTTAAATATGTCACCCCTTGACGCAGCATAAATGCAGGTAAATGCCTGCACAAAATATTTTCGATTTCAATTTGTTTTGTACGAATTATTATTAAATAAACACTTCTTAGGAAATTATTATATAATTTATTAAATAAAATAAACAATTTACATTTAAAATAATTAAATGGATATATGTATGATGGTGCATTAAAATATGAAAAGAATTAGAACGTGTTACTGCAGATATTTAAAAGTCGATTGAAACACAAAATACAAGTGAAAATTTTCAAAACGCAATGCATTTCGGAGGTCTTGATTCTTATTACAAAGCTGACGGAGTTTTTTTTTTTTTTTTTTTATCTTTGAACCGAAAGAAAAACATTGCCGATAGCATTGTTATAAAAGTAGAGAAGCAGCGACATATTAAAACTAACCATTTTATAGAAGCTCATTTCCACATGTGTAACTGATTTTATTTATCAATTCCAAAAGTAACAGTCAGCTGTAGTGACAGCGGTGGATGAGAAGATGGTAATAGAAAAATGTATAATTCAAACGGAAACGCATGGCAACCTGATTACAGAAAATAGTCATTGTTTTTGATAATGTCAGCTAATCTTCCATAATGTCTAATATTTAAAAAAAAGGTACATTGCCATATTTTTAATGTCTGAAAGGGGGTTGGCGGGCGCAGCTCGCAGGAGGCAGAGCCCCATAGTATAATATAAACTTTCTCAAGTTACCCAAGATTCCAAAAACCCTAAATCCAATAGATACCTGCATTTACGAAAACAATTTCTGACACACTTGTCTATTTTGTGTCCCGTAAATTTCGGAGAAGCTAGGAAATGGTATCTAAAGTGTATTAATTAGTTTTCTAAAATCGGGATGAATGCAAAATATCGGTTTTTCGCCTGCTATAAATTTTCACGATAACATATTTTAAGCTGTATTACACAATTTATATTTGCATGATTAACAAAATAAGTATGATTTCACGTTGTTAATTTACCATGTTGGTCTTTTGAGAATGTTTGCTGAACAAGAAAAGGGTTATTGAGATTACATAGGTTAGATATTGATAATTTGTGTTCATACAAGTTAGAGAGACCTGTATAATACATTGTAAAATTACTTTGTAATGTTTCCGAAACTTATGCGCAGCAAACGAACTGTTATTTCAGAAATGCTTATTTAACTCTCATAAAATTATTTATTACTGGTTTTTATGATTTTCATTCTCTTTTCGGAATCGTGTGTAAATCGAGAGAAGTTACATTACATTTTTGCAAACTTTCATGTTAGATTGATAAATATTCCTTATTTGTTACAGAGTAGGGAAAGAAGCTATACAAATTACGTAGAATAATATATTTAGTATTATCAAGTCTGTATCATATATATATATAACCAAACTAAAAAAAAAGCCATTTTTCCCCCATTCTGACCAGAAAATATGAGTTCTATCTTTTTACGGCTGCTCTTTCATCTTCACCTAACACTTCATTTATAATGGCTGTATCATAATAATGGAATCCATCAGTCCATTAGAAGAAAATGATCCATTCCAAAGGTATAAGTCCGATTGAAAAAACTATTTAATACTTTGAGCAGAAAGAAGAGGTTACACCTGCAAATTTCATGACACTAATAGTATCACGTAGCTGCTAATTTGTAGGATTTTGTCAATTCTAAAATTTAATATAATTTTTTATCATAATTAATCGTTGACAATTGTTAGATTTCGGAGATTGAATTTGGCAAAATTTACTGGTAAGTTTTAGTGGTAAGAAAAAAATCATAGAAATTGGTAGCTATGCAATAGCGTAATACTGCAGTAAAAAAACTGCAGCAAAATTGACATTTAACAAACAAAAAATTAGCAAGTGCATTTTCAAATAAACAATTTCAGTCCCCGTTTTCTTAAAAGTTACGGAAATGTAGGTCAAAGAAATGTTACTAGAACCATAAAAATTAAGGAATTAAGTCAAAATTTTTATATCATATCTTTAGTTGGTGACGATTTGTGTAAATCCACTTTTTATGAGATTTTTGCTTATCTGAGATGATCTTGATCCATATAAACTCGGATAATCACTACTCTACTGTACCTGAAACATGAAAAAATGCAAAAAATAATTCAAAATATGATAAGGAATTCATCATATTTTTTTGTTAAAAGTTGAACAAAAAAACAAGCAAAAAACATGATTTTTGATTATTCAGAATTTAGTGACATCCATGACGAGGAAAAAAAATATTACTGTTATTATTACGTGGTGCAACACGCCGAATTTCGACAAAATAAAATGCTTAAGAAGGAACTGTTTCATTAATTTATAAACCGATAAAATTAGTTACAATAAAAATGCATTTTATTTTAGTTAGTGTAATTCACCAAAATATATTATTTTAACCTAAAGTCCACTGCTGTTCTATAAAGATACTCTAAATTATTGTTAAAGATTATGTTTTATCAGTTTGTGATTTCAATTGCGTTATTTTCAAAAGTGAAGCATTTCCACCTGTAAAGAATTAAAAAACCGCTTGAGAGAAAATGGTGCACTTCAACAAAACATATTTTAGTTTTTAAGGCTTAAAAATACATGCTTTTATTTTTATATAAAATGACATCATTTGCATCCGCTGCAAAATTCCACAATTACGATCGAGTCTTAAAGAACATCTATAGAAAATTATGCATATGACGTCACTATCCCGGAAAAATGCACAAACCCAGCAAAAAACACCTCATAAACTCCAGAAAAAAATCGGCCATCTAATGATTCGTGTGCTTTCATTTGCTTGTAACATTAATGTGGATTCTTAAAATGAAATATTGTTTATAATAATAGCTTCGTATTTTATCAGATATTATTCATTTATATTTTTTTCAAACTAGAACGTATTTTAATTTTTTTTTTCAGTTTTTATGAGAAAATGGTAAGAAAAAGTTATAGCTATCTGTTGTTTTTTCAACAATTTTTCTGCAAAATGGAGTATTTCAGTTTCCAACATTACAGAAATTGCATTAAAAACTTAAATTAAAAAAAAATTGCGATGCAGTTTTTAAACAAATTGCAGCTGAAAGTAGATTTTCCCTTTAGAAGTTAAAAAAAAAGTACAGTAGTGATTATCAGTATTTAACCGTGCAATGATACAACTGCTTCGTTTTACGGTTGGGTAACGTAACGGAATGTTATTTTTTAAGGACGGCACTTTAAACGCTGCTCGAAAGAAATAACATATAGGTTGTTAAATACTTCATTTTCACATAAGTTTGTAGAAATTTTAATTTCCTTTATTGACAAGAAATAATATATACATATATACATTGTTAAAAAATTATCCTGTCAAAACTGCAAGAAACAGTGTTTAGAGATAATTCAGTTTAACTTTTTTATTTTCCCATAAATCGCTGGTACGCGTTTCAAGATTTACTGCGCATCCGGCAGTAATTGGAAATTTTTTATCGGTCTAATGGTACGACATTCTTTAAAATAAAAAAAAAAAACTTATAAAAATTACAATAATGAAAAATACAGGGCGAATACAAATGCTGAACCTGATTTTAAAAAATAAAACTTTCGAAACTTACTGCACATATTACAATAAGCGATACATGCTTTTAAAGGAAAATGTACGAAGTTTTTTTATAAGGACATGTAATCATAATGTCAGAGTGTTGGGAAGTGAAAATCCCCATGAGATTGTGCAGTTTCATAGAGATTTACCAAAAGTGAATGTCTTTCGTGCGTTGTCACGGACAAAATTGTATGGGCCATTGTTTATGTACCACCAATGCCGAAAATGCTGCCAGAACTTAAAGAATGCATTTGTGCAGCATTCAGGACCATTGACAGAGTGATGCTACAAAATGTTTGAAATGAACTGGATTAGAGATTGGACGTATGCCGTGTAACATTGGGGTCACACATCGAACATTTGTAACTGAAAAAAATTGGTATATTTCTCTTTAACTTCATGTACCACTTATTGTAATGCCGGGTGAGCAAAAAGTCCGTATAAACTTTAAAAAATTCATCAAAATCGAAAAAATAACCGAAATTAAAAAACGATTTGCAGTGTTAGCATCTATAGGTCACAGGAATTCTTTTATGAAAGGAAAAATATAATTCAAAAAACAGCCAATAGGTAGCGCTGACATACTCAAATCAAAGAAAAGATACACAAATAGAGAACAGAATGCTTCCAAATCGTTTAATTCAGCTCTATGTGTTCACATGACCACCACGACAGGGGATGACACATTGCAGTCGAGTCACAAATCCAGGATCGGCAGAGTGTAGCAGGTCTGGATGTATACATGACACTTCTCGGGGGATTGCATTTTTCAACTCCGACAGATTAGATGGACCGGATCGATACACTCGGGATTTCAAATACCCCCTATAATCAGAAATCTGGTCATGGAAACTTGTAACCACTGCTGTTGATATTGTCTTCCCCGAACGTCTGTATCAGGAATTCCTTGACAGAAATAGCAATGTGACAAGGTTCTCCATCTTGCATAAACGTGGCGGTAGAAAGCGTCCCTTTTTAACGCAAACATGGCATGACCTTCTCACGCAGAAGCATTAAATGACGCTGAGCATACCGTAGTTGTTTTCCACCCATTTATTCGGCAAGTTGTTTCAAAGAAGAAGGGTCCTATGATAAACAAACTTGTGAATCCATACAACACTGTCACTTTTGGGGAATGCAGTAGTTTCTGAGTGTACTCATGTGGATTAGACGTCACCCAGATGCGACAGTTATGGGTATTAACGTCGCCATGAAGCGAAAAATGAGCTTCATCTGTCCAAAAGATGTTAAAGACCCATGTGGGATTCTGATCAATTTTGGCGAAAGCCCACCTCGCAAATGTTCCTCTGTAGTATATCCGCTGGTAAATGTTCATGTTTTTTTTAGTTATTTTTTATTTCTGTCTGAAAAAAATTCCCGTGACCTATAAATGCTAATCCTGCAAACAGTTTTAATTTCGATTATTTTTTCGGTTTCTACGAATCTTTAAATTTTGTACGGGCTTTTTGCTCATCCGGTATGTGCAGTAGTTCCGAAAATATGATTTTTTAAAATCGGGTATATCATTTGTGTTCAGTCTGTACATTATTTCGTTATTTCTTTTTGTTTCCCCTGAACAAATTTAATTTATATTCTGTTACATATGACAAGAGTATAAAGCTGGGTTTCAGAATATAGGTAAAAACCATCATATATATTATATTCGATGATGACATCCTCCTTTCTCTGCACATACCCAAAGACATATCCATGAATGACGTAATTTTCGAAAGGTTCTGGAAGCGGTATTTAATGTAGTATACTTAAATTTCGTTAAAACACGTTGTTTTATAAAAGAAAATTGCAAATAACAAAAAATTAATGAAAAAACGTGAAATTAATGAAAAAATTAATGATAAATAATCTCAAAAATTGCGGCGAGAAAGCCTCGCAAGGTTTTATTTCTAAATCTAATAGATTTTTTACATTACATATATTTCTTTAGAATGGCCACTAACAATACTAAAAATCATATTCATGTGGGAAAATAGTAATAATACGTTCAAATAAAGTTTCGAAATGTAGTAATAGCGATATTTTAATATTAGCCACGCGTCACACTCTAATCTGAAATGTCTGAAATTCAGACACAGAAGTGTCTGAAACGAAGTGCTCGATTTTCAGACATTTTAAAGTGTCTGAATTTTTAAGACGTTTGATGGGTCTAAATATAAGACATTTCAAACGTCTAAATCGCATCCACGTTTGATCACCTATAATTTCTCTGCAAAAGCAGCCGTTTTTTCACATTTCTTTCGGTAAGCCTTATACACAGAAAAAAAATCCATTAATGAAAATTGAACCACCAATCAAGACGCCAGTACAATGTACGTATTTTTATTAAAACTTTTTTTTCCATTTCCAGAATTTTTTTTTTTTTTTTTTTTTTTTTTTTTGGAAATTTCTATATTTAAAAAATAAAAGTTAAGCTTTCAAGTAAGGATAAACACGCATATTTCATGCACATTCTACATGATTTACTCATTTAACTCAAATTACAACATTAACAATATTGCACTTACACGTCGCACGATACGAATCAGGGACCTGACGTTTTCTAGACTAGTTGTCTTATCCCCTCAGCCACGACGTTACAACTTGAAGTCTTAAATATTGTTACTTATTTATGACTCACGATTTATTTTACGGTAATGGTAAGCCTTTTGTCAATCTACTTATAATTCTGTAGGATTTTAAACATCTTCTCTCTATGAATATTTTGCTTTTTATTTCCATGCGATGTAGAACCAGGAAAAAGTTTTTTTTCTTCTACAAAAGAAATTTTCAGAACACAAATACAGGCTAGTTCCATGAGTACTTGTAGTGTAAGTCACATGCCACGAGTTTTGGCTATCAGTATTTTAGAAAGGAAAATGTGACGTATTTTATCGGCGATATCTCATTAATTGGATAAAGCGAAGCAAATATTTTGAAAATAATGGTGGCCAACAAGCAAAGCGGTTATCAGATATGTGACTTACACTACAAACACTCATGGAACTAACCTACAGAAGTCACTTTATTTTTGGAAATATTAAAATAATTAAAAAGTTTTAACAGTGCGTATATATATAATTTGGGGCTTCTCCCGATTCAGTTGTGTGTGCGTGTGTGTATGTGTGTTGGGGGGGGGGGGGTAATTCAACGCCCTTTAAAAATAAAATATATTTTTCATTAAAAAAATGCATTTATTTTTGCCCAAAGCCTGTATATAATATTAACGCGAAAGTATGTGTATATGAAAGTCTGTGAAGGAATATAGTGTTCTGTTTTTTTTTTATTATTATTTCTTTTTTTTTCTTCTGATCGGTTCAATATATGGCAAAATTTTTGAAATTGAACTCATTAATTCAATCCTGTGTGCTATATATTCTGAACAAAATTTCTCAGTTGTAAATATTGTGTATAATTTTTCTGCAAAAATAATAAAAATTATTGTTTTATGGTTATATTTTTTTCTTTCTTTTTTTACTATCGAAATACAGAGTAATTTTTTTTGATGAAAAATATTTTCTCACAGGGAAATTCGATCATACCTGAACTAAATCGATACTCAGTCATTAGCTAAAAAGTTATACAGTAAAAAATTTCAGAAATATTCCATATAATAAAAAAAAAACAATAACAATAAGTTCGACTTATCTTACTCAAACAAGGTGGATCCAACTAGGTGGTTAAATTCAAATCATTTTTCTTTTGCGAAACTTTCGTAATTAAACTTGACATTTTCTATAAATTTCAGAGGGGATTGTAGCATCAGCCCACCCTTTGGATATGCCATTTATTCAGTGGCGCATTCAGGATTGTGATTTGGAGAGGAGTAACATATTTTAGAGACCTATATGTGCCCAGATCTGGTACGGCTTGTTGCCGAGCTCTGTCTTTCTTTCATTTTATTTGATGGAACATGCCGGATCAGGTCCTGACTTTTATTTTTCTGCTGACTTGAGCAGAGTCGTCACCAGCCAGAGGAAGCTCTGGAAAGTTGGGTCTAATTCTGAATGCTTCTAAGATGTTAAATAATGAGATACTGTACTAAAATATATCTTGCTTTTTTGCGGTTTGTTTGGTGTGTTTTTGTATTTGAATAATTATAAAGTGTGTTTGCAATGAAATAATTTTTTTATTATTAAATTATCAAATTATTATGAAGGTTAAAGTGAGCAAGAGGTGGCGCTGGGTCTTAAATATTTATAATTAAGTAAATTTTAAACATGCTATAATTCCGAATTTCATAATAAAATTTATAAGAGAGAAAAAATAATGCGTGACAATATTAATATCTTTTCAAATATTTCGATTTTTTATGAACCTATTAAAAATAACAATAATATTCTTTCAGAATTAAAAAATAATAATATCTAGTCTTGTCTGGGAGGGGCTTCATCCCCCTTAGCTTCCCCCATGGGTGCGCCAATACACTGGTTTGAATATAAATAAATAAATAATGTCTAACATATGTGTGTTTAGAAAATGCTGATTGCGAAATATGTCGATTTGTCCTTGAAGGATTATATTTTACCTTTTAAATAGAAATTTTTAAATAGAGAAATATTTTCTGGAATTCACGGAAGAAAATTTACATTAAAATACATAAATTGGCGTCTCAATTGGAAATATAATTTCCCTATTTTAACAGATTTTTTTTTTTTTACAGTGTATAAAGTTTACAAAAAACAGTGAAAAATTGGCTGCCTATTGCCGAACTTGCAGTTGGTCACAAATGGATGCGATTCAGACGTTAGAAATGTCTTAACTTCAGACGCATACACGTGTCTTAAAAATTAAGACACTTTAAAATGTCTGAAAATTGAACACTCTAGTTTCAGACATTTCAGTTTACAGTATTTATGCCATGGTTATATAGTAAGACATTTAAGTGTCTTCATTTCCGACACCTATGATGTCTGAAATTCCATATTCAGATTCTTAAGAGGGTGAATTACTTTTTGAGTCACATATGTGTCTGAATTTAAGACGCCCTTATTTGCAGTGCAGGAGTTAACAGTCGCAAAAATGAACAAAAAAATCGTTATTTACAACCAGCCCTTTTTTTCTTTTCATTTCAGTGGTTTAACACTAGAATGAAGGTGATAGGCCAATTTGGTCCCAACCACATGGATATATTTCGGTTTTCACCAGAAATGTCTTTATGAAATACGTTTAAAAGACGCAAACGAAAAAAAGGGCTAATTAAATATGTTAAACAGTTATAAATAAAAATTCTCGTATCAGATATTTTTTATAAAACTTGAGTAAGAATTCCCGTCTTTCTAGTGTTAAGCGTTAAAATTTGGTTAAATGTCTTGAATTTGTGTTTTATTTATATTTTATTGCTCTATTTATTGACTGAAGAAAGTTTTTATTTTCTTATAGAATATAAGCACGAAACAAATGATGAACTGTGCACATTAATTTAAGTGTAAATAGTTTCTTCTTTCGTAATTGTCTACAGGCGATAGAGATAGATTTGAAAAAAAAATCATGCTTGAAAATTATTTTATAAGCAATAAAAAATGAGTAAATTGCGATACCATTTAAAAAAAAAATCGCATTTAAAAGTATTTCCTTTTTCTATTTGACGGGGTAAAAATTAAAAATGTCCGGTATTTAGAAGTTTAAAAAAATGCAAAAAAAGTTGCAGTAAAAGTTAAATTTAATCGTCTGCTGTAGCCATCGTCAAAATCAACGTCATCGTTACGCACGGACACATTTATTATTTATAATATTAGATAAATCATTCATCATAATAGCAATTTTTTATGCTCCAAATTACGAATTACATTATAATCTTAGAGTATCATGATTGTTTTAGAACTTTATTAGTTGCGTTCGTCCACATTGCCGCCGGGCCTATCGGAAAATGTAGAATAGCGAATATTTTCCCACATTTATTCAACTTATACTTTTCAATGAAGTTACAAATTTGTACTTTAACGAAATTAGTGAGTGTTCTCATAAGCTATACAATATTTGGAAAGCGTAAAAATGAACTTTCACAAGCGTTTATCTCTTGGTCGTTTTGACGAATTTGTACTTTTCTTGTCAATGTATACTTGAAAAAAACAAAACAAAAAAAAATCTAGAATGAATATGGGATTTTAATATTTACTAGGGGATAAATGTTGGCTTCCCGGGTAACAGAATGTAAATGAAAACCGTCATAGGGGAGACTGGGCAGGGTTGACCTATTTTTTACAAAATAATTTTTTATTTTTGAAATATTGAACCTAGAATACAGTTACATATATCATTTTTTTTCGTTATTTAGTCAGATATCAAAATAAAATAGCAACGTAAGTGTATTATAAAAGAAATTTGAAAAATGGCTGATTTTAATAATGAGAAAATAACGGGTCAAATTGAAATATTTCTAGGAAATAAAATCAGTTCAAAAAACGCCGGAATAACTTTATGCTACATGATTTAATTACGATTAAAAATTATTTGGAGAAATGGGATGTGTTAATAAACCTGCTTAGACGGAATTCAAGCCAAGGGAGATAAATCCCGTTTTAAACACCAATTTTTTGTGACAATTGACCTGGCAACACTAGTTACCACATAGTTCGGCTTCATCGCATTACGCTCACCTTGGTGAAATTTGTCTACATACCTTTCTAAAATGTTTTAATCAATTTTATGGTATTTTGCAGAGGTATGAACACTTAGCATTAAGGACACTTAACGCTTCTGCTTTCATATGTTCTAGTATTTTCCATTCTTTCTATTTACCCTAATACCATATAAATGAAATAAGTTTCCTATCAAACTTCGAAATAAATTGCAATTTTTTTTTTTTTTTTTTGCTTACGCAGAAATTTTTACATCTTCCTTTAATGAATTAAAAAAAATTATTTTCTATCATCCCATTTTACGGTAGCTTTACAGAATAAATTTATATTATTTTAGAAATACAACTATCAAGCCTTCAGTATGTACAGTGTATACTAAAAAGATTTCCAAAAAACATAATTAAGAGAGCTTTGACCATCTGTTCAGCTTTCCCTTACATTGATTGTGTCAAGTCTTTCCTCATAGCAACTTTTTAAATTACAGTGTATGGTTATGTTTAGCCTAATTTACTGCATAATCTTTATACCTCAAATAGATGCACAACATTTCTGCATTACTTAAATATATATCTATGATATATTTTATCTGATAAAATCTTACAAAATGTATCTGAAAATACCCTTTTTGAGCTGAAAATGTTTCACATGTTTCAATTATCTTCATAAAACCAAGGTTATTGCTTGCGCATTTCAGTAGCTTTGGTTGCCACAAATTTGTAAAACTCAGAAATTATTTTAAATATGAAAATTGAAGTGTGAGTCAAGCCTCAACTATGATCAAACCTCCCCATTTGAGAAATTATTCGCAAGAGGCTATTGTTGTAGTGCATTTATATATCGTTAAAACGCGCTGTTTGATCAAAGAAAATTGCAGTTAATGAAAAAACGTATAAAAAAAACCCTCCCTGCTCAACCTACAGGCGGAGGTATATTTCAAGGTTAAGTACTAATTTCACTAACAAAAAATAAATCAAGATTAGATATAAACACAGTTTAACAATTTTATCTTGCCGCTTTTGACGAGTTTTTAATTTTATTTTTCTGTAAGAGCTGGTTTTATCCGAATCATGAAAAGGAGATATTCAAAAAGTATTTTTCAACGCTCAACAACTCGAAAATTTCTGACACATTTCCAGACTCATTTTTAAAAGTAAATGCATGAAACTTGCTGATGTAATATTTTGTAGAGACTTATAAGTGTGTTTTTATTTTTCGTTCAATCAATTAAAACTTGATTTAAAAACCATTATTTTCCCAGTACGACAATTTATTTTTAATTTCCAGCACTATCGCTTCGAGAAATTCGGTTCAAAATGCCCACTTTGAAAGTTTTTAAAAATATATTCTGCCGTTATTAAAAAAATACATCAATACGGCTCATTGTAAAGCTTCTGAATAATGGAACCTGCCAGTTGGATGTGTTTGAGAGCAAAAATGCATTTAAAACAGAGTCAGAAAGTAAGCAGTTTGGATTTGAGCACACCCTTAATACGAACATTTTTTCTTCAACTCCTATTTTGTTTAATTTATTTTTGCTATAAGAGTTGGTCCAGTGAAATACTCGACAATATAGAGGTTGTAGATTATATTAAGAAGATGTATAATAAATTTAAAAAGATTGGATATCTTGTGAATTGACCAAGTTATATTTTTTTCTGTTCCTCACAACCTCCACTCCCCTTTTTTTCTCCTTTTGTTTATTTAGTTATTTATTTATTTGCATTAAGAGTTGGTACTATCAAAAACTTGCCAGTATAAAAGTTGCAGATAGTATCAAGATGATTTATATTAAGTTTAATTAATAACACATTCTGGACAATTGCACCATAAAATATAATAAATAAAGACCATTCTAATCATTGGTCAAGTTTCGACTAATTATCTCTTGCACAGGAAGCTTTCGTCTCTGAACTTTGAGCGTTTTTACCATCCTATTTTCCTGAAGACGTCTGTAGAAACAGCCCAACACGTAGAAGTTAACTTTTAGCTTATTAAAGTTCGTGTTTTGTATACCATTAAGCAAGATTGTGTCTTTATTTATTAAGTTTAATTAAATTTGATATCTTGAGAATTGACCAAGTTATGATTTTTTTTTCTCCCTAATGCTCTATTTTTTTCGGCACTTGATCCCATTTTAAATTTCATCAAAAATCTCTGATACATACATTTTTTACTCTTATCTCAGAACTAATAATAATTTTAAACTCATATGATGTGTATTGTAATTAAGAAGTTATGAGTTTTTTTTTTTTTTTTCCTCAAAACTCCTCCCTATTTCGACACCCTTGGTAGTCCAGGCAATAGAGACCGTATAGGGGCTTTACCTAGCAAAATTCATGGTAGTTTTGGAAAAAGGCTTAGCCCTGGAAAAAGCCCCCTCACTCCCCGTTTATCCTACGTCATAATGTCATATATCCTATTTGTTGCAAATTTTGTCTAATTTCTGAATTTCGTAATGCTTTCCCCCTAAAACAAAAAGAAATTTAAGTTAATAACAACTATTTTAGGGGGTTTTCTGGGGGGGGGGGGTGGCGTAAGTTAAAAATTCGGATTCAGTGACCCAAAAAACTTAAAGTAAACCTTATAAGGAATGTTTGGAGGGGAGATGGGAGGGCGAATATAAACGTGTGAGTGGTTAAGTGGAATTGCGCAAATTAGTCCACGCAGCACCCCGCGCATGTTCCGAGGCAGATCCCCCTTCCACTTCATCCTAAGTCATAATGTCATATATCTAATTTGTTGCAAATTTAGTCTTCTTTCTGAATTTCTATATGCTTTCCCCTAAAACAATAAAAAAATTAATTTTTTTAATTAAAACCTTTTTTGGGGGCTTTTTACCAAAATTTGGGTGTTGCCGAGGGAAATTTTGGCGGGAAGTTACAAATTCGGATTCAGCGACCCCAAAAACATAAAGTAAGCCAATTTCCAAAACTACCATTAATTTTGCTAGGTAAAATTCCCTACTGCCTGGACTATGGTCCGTTTTTGCCAATTAATGAACTTGACCGAGATTGTCTGTCCTTGATTTTATGTGCCAGTTTGCTAGAGATTTGTGCAGAATTACGGAAGTTATCGTGTCCATAAAAAATGATATAGTTAGATAGATAGATAATGTTTTGAACTAATGGTGTGTTTCGGGTTCTATTGCTTACGATCGGTAAAAAAATTCAGAAATTTCAACATAGGGGAGAACGTAATATGCAATATTTCATACGAAATTTACCTAAAACAATCTCAATAATTACGGCGAGAATGCCTTTAGATATTACATCAATAGTTCAATTATTATACTAATCGGTGAATGTGTCTTCAAAATAATCACACCTTGTAGGCATCTGAGAACTAGAAAATCTGCATCGTGTCCGGTTTCCAGATTTAACTGGAATACAACCATACACGCTGTTGGTACCGGGTCGCATTTATGCTTAATTTTCAGGTTCTATTCAAATATTCTTTAATTGTTTCGGCTTCTGGTACATTTCATGTTGAGTTTCGATTCTTTCCGATCTGTTATGGTGTTATCCGAATTCTTAAACGAAAGTCCTGGATATTTTTGTAAATTCATTTTTTTTATGTTTTGATATTTATATGAGTATATTTGTTTCTTTTTACAAAAAGAAAGTCTGATATTAGATATATAATTTCAGACTACTTCTGCATATCTTATTAACATATGGATTGGTTTTCTTTCACTTTGGTTTCGCCTTTGAATATTTTGGGTTCATATCGAGTTGGACACTGGTTGGAGAAAATTTTTTGGTCATGTTCGGGTCGACTTTAAGGAGAATTTTAGAGTCGACAACAATGCCTACTGAAAACGTCTTAAACATGTAGCATATTTCACTTATTCCGAGAATTTCGTGAAAGAGCTGCTTTCCTGTGCCTTTATGATGCCCATGGTGTATTTCATCTTGACTGTACTAACACTCAGCATTTAACGTTAAAAACGATCGTTAAAAAGAAAGTCGTACATTTGTGGTAAATTTTGTTTTTCGCATAATGATCCAATTTCAAAAAAAAAAAAAAAAAAAGCTTTGCAAAGAATCTACTAAAATTACAGTAATCTTACTACAGTTTTACCTGTAAGGCGAGTTGCAGTTACATAAAATGTTCTAGGCATTTGAGTTTCCTAAAAAATCCTGTGTTACCTTACAGATTTTTTTATTTACAGTACAAAAGTGTATGTGTTATATGAAGTTTTGTTGTTGCCGTTACAAAAAAGTTCTAGGAATCCCACTTCCCTAGAAAAATTTTGGTAACTTTGCAGAATTTTTTTTTTTTTTTTTTTTTTTTTTTTTTTTTTTTTTTTTTTTACAGTGTACAAATTTGTTCTACGTTTATGTATGTAAACCAGTTGTGTGTAGTCGCTTGTAAAACATAAGATTTTAAATAGTTTAGAAATTATTCATTTTTTCAACTTTTCATTTAAAGAGAAATTAGATTTTTTTAATTCAGTTTTTTAAAATATTCTCTCATACCGTTTAATAAATAAAAACTAACAGGTAAACACTTTTCAGTATTTTAACAAATTTATACATTTTCGAAAATAAGTCATGACAGTTATTACGTTCAAAATTTAAGTTTTCATGTCATTTATGCCATGCCTGATATTATTACGGACCACTTTTAAAACATCAACAGTGAAAATATTAAATAGCGCCTTCAATTTAATGAGAAAGAAAATGTTAAATAACATTTAAAGATTATTTCTCTTATTTGTAGGACTTTTGAGAATGCGTTAGGAAATAAATAATTTATAAAATCAAAATGTGTACCAAAGCTTACATTACAAACTACTTTTTTATATCAAAATATTTAATCCTGATAAATATTTCTTTATAAAAATATATTATCATTTTTTAGAAATTAGATTATACGTATATTTTAAAAATAAATCATTGTATTTATTTTACATTCCGAATTGAGAAATAGAATATTTCAATTCATGCAATAACTTAATTATACTTTTTTCTTGAGATTTTTAGTTAACTCAATTCGAAAAACTAATGAATGATATAAAATTCTCAGTTCAACAGTTTATGCTTTATAAAGAATAATTTATATTTTCACGCTATACTGAAATATGTTTACTTGTTATTTATGAAGTGGCAGATCCTATGATATTCACTTAAAAACATTAACGTGCATTGACAAAGTTTTCGGAGAATTATCAAATTTATTGAAAAAAACAAGAAAGTACTGCTTAAAAGAAAATTTACATAAAATATGTTCCGTTCATATATCTTTTGACTTTTATTCAAATTGCATGTCGTTGGCATGCATTAAGAAATAAATTATTTGAAAATTGAGAGAGTGCTTCGAAACTTTGCATCTAAAAATATTTAAATATGGCACAACATGTCAAAGTATCTATTCGTAAAAATAATTCCCTAATATGAAATACATATTCCTCTTTTTTATTGATTTATTACATTATATGTGTGTTTAAAAATTTATAATCATATTTATTTTGAATTCGAGTTGGAAAGCTAGAATTATTCATTATATGCATTAATCATTTGTGATTTTTATTTTCGTTTTTTACTGAGCTCTTTTCTGAAAATAGAGTTAAAATCTGAATTGATAAATTTACAAAAATAGGATTTTTTTTTTTTTTTAATTCGCGTCTGAAGTTACTTTGTTATGTTTATCCCCAATGCCAGTTACCAAGACCTAAACTTAAACAGCACCTTCAAAGATGTTTCAAATTATCCTTGGAAATAAAAGTTATGTTTAGAATGAAAGTCACACTTTTCTTTTCTTACTTATAAGTTTTCTCATATTTATTGAAATTAAGTGTGGCTGAAACTGAGATAAGAAATAAATGATTTTTTAAAATTAGAAAATATATCATTAATTGGATGGAACTAGTTTGAAATTGTAGACTAGGTAAAAAGTCGGTCATTTCCCTTTTATCGAGTTGCAACATTGCTTCAAAGATAGCCGTCATCAGCCGAAGACCATGCAACTAAAACTCATTGATTTCAAAAGAACCTAATTTTGTTTTATTTTTCTCTTTGATGTTACAGTTTATTATATGCAAGTACTTTTTTTCCATTTTATGCATTGTTTTCTGAAGTTTACGGCAAAATCAGATATCTTATTACTAATACAAGTTGCTTTAAATTTATGTCGGGACAGAGTTAACACTAGTTTTTTAAATTGTAACTGAACTAAGAATTATATTTTTAAATGGTTGTGGCTTATAAAGAACCTTATGTATAAACATTTCCCAAATATATTTTTAAATAATATCAATTTATAAATTAATAAAACAATATTTTATCCTGTACCACTCGTTACGCCACACGTGCAACGCGCCAAATAGAAATATTTCTAAATAATGAATATGAATTTTATTAGTATATATTTCTTTAGAAGGTTCTTTTGTTTAGTAAACAGGTGAATTTATTGTGTGGCAAATGATGTGATGGAAATCTTTTTACAGTGATGAAGAATACCTAGAGACTCAAATAAACTTGTATTGTGAAAAACATGGGAAAATATGGATGGTAAAACTCAACTGCATTCACAAAAGTTCCTAAACTAGAGATGTATATGAAACCATAATTGATAATATGACTTTAATGATAAATAGTTTAAATGTTAAAAGAACCCAATATATGAAATTTGAAAAGCATAAGAAGACATATGATTTTTGCAACTGGACTTTGGAATGTCATTTTATTTCGAGTATCAGAAGTACAAAGTTCTTTGTGGTCGAGTGGAAATGCGTTTTTGTTCACTTCTGCAATTTCATTCTTCTCCTGTGTCATAGGTAAGCATCAGACTTATTGCATTTGTTTCACTACCACAAAGGAAAACAAGAACACTATTTTTGCTTTTATTGAATTTCTTCATGAAGAAAAGTTTCACTTATAGAAAAAGCATTCACAGAAATAAATTATCCAGGTTTAAACTTTCATATTCTTGTAGATATAATTAGAAAATGTTCATTATTAAATTCAGCATTTATGTTTAACACTGTACAATCCCAGTGACACCGTTGCCATCCATTTAATAGTGAAATACACTGGCCTCCAAAAGTTAAGCTACAGAGACTGGATGCTTTCGATTGCACACGTTTTGTCGAACATCTACCAACATTATTGGCGAATTGTTCTTGAACTTCTGGTATGTAAAAAACATGTTTGTTTTCACATTTCTCGGTGAAGATTTAGTCTGGAGGACATTTAGGGGGCTAGTAATAAATTTAATAATAAAATAATATTTGCGATCACCTATGTAATAGAAAAGGCTGGAAATGGTTTGTCACTGTGTTAAATTACTATTTGGGCCCTGTTCAACGTTTGTATGCATTTGTGTAAGCATAGCACTCATATTCGTGAAGATGTTGACACTTATGTGAAAAATTCAAAAGGTTTTATTTATAACATGCAGAGTTTTCAACCAAATTTACAACTTTCCAAAAACCTGACAAAGAAAAGTAGCAACAGTATACTGCAATTAAAACATGAATTTATTGAATATTCGATGAGATATGGACATTTGTATGAAATAATTTTTAACTGCGCATGCGTGGAAGATCCTAAAATCTTTATTATATATAATTTGGTAGTCATATATTTAGGGTAACGTATAAAAAATGTCCAGTCAAATATCGCGAAAATTCACAAAGATAGGGTCGATATAGTGAGTTGCTTCCTAAAAATAGCTTTATTATAAGGGATTATCACAACTTTTCAATCAGCTCACCCTATGTTTCTAATTTTTCAAAACATTTAATTGGGCTTTTTATAGAAGTCGCGCCAAAATACTGGCTACCAAATTATATAATAAATATTTTAGGATCTTCCACGCATGCGCAGTTAAAAATTATTTCATACAAATGCCCATATCCCATCAGTCATTGAATAAAATTTATCTATGTAAGAAGTAATTATATCGGATGTTCGTACGTAAGATATGTATATGTAAATTTCTAAGTAAAATGTATGTAAGCCTACTACATAATGAAGTACAGGTCGAATAATAAATATGAAAAAAAAAATCAAGACGATATAAAAAAAAATCTGTTTCAGTGCGTTACTTCGACATTAGTACTAATAATGAAATTCATGAGCTTTTCAGGTAAGAAATCAATATAGATTTGTAAATTAAAGATTTTTGGATTTATTTTTCTTTGCACGAATATATCTTCCTTCGTGCCAAATTTCAAGGTTCCTGATCAACCGAAAGTATAATATAGGTTTTCACTCTCAAATCATTTCGAATACTTCCGAACCCTGAAATTTTGCTCGAATGACGGTCTTATATCATATGTAAAGGAAATAATTCTTTAATGATTAATATGATATTAAAATCTGCTACTAAGATTGCATTTTATTTTTTCCATAATATTTTTTTTTGTTTAGATTTTTTCATGGTATTGTATCCTATTATTTTCCATTAATTATCTGCGATTTAATTTTTATGATTCCTCGATTTCAACCATGCAAACTCGCTCTTTCACACATTTTTCATAATTCGAAATGCATCGTCTGATTCTTTTGAAAGTGGGATAAAGAAAATATGGAATTGACAACATTACAAATAAATCAGATACATAAACATTTATTTATTGGAGTACACAAAAACTTTTGAGAAAAAAGAAATTCAAAAATATAGAATCACTATATATCTCTTATGGGAAAAGCCATCTGCGTTTTCCGCTTAAAATCACTTGATCTTTTTTAATAAATGCGTGACTTTCAAAATTTCGCATTTTTTTTATTTATTCCATTAATGGAAATCAGATTTTACACATTCATTGAAAAGTAGAATTTTCAAAACTCCGTCAAAACTGTTAATTCATTAAAAAAATAATAATGATTTAAGATCCTGCAGATTCAAGAATCAGAATATTATATTTTTGTACATTTCATTTTTTTTTTTTTTTTTTTTTTTTTTTTTTTTTTTTTTTTTTTTTTATTATTAAGACATAAAATTGAAATTTTAAACTTATGTTTGATGGAAAAATAGCCATCGTACGTTGGTTCTGATATATGAATCTAAAGCCAAAATAATGAAATTGTTTCCATGTAAGAGATTTTAAGTTTCAATGTTATCACATTTATCCATATTTAGGCGTCGTAAAAAATAAAACGTATATATTTAGAATTTTATACATAAAGTATAGACTTCAATTTTTATCATTTTTTTATAAAATTAAATTATTATTTAGATGCTATATATGGGACTTGGGTCAGATCCATTGCATCCGATTCAGTTTTGAACATGAGAATATATTACTAAGACTGGGTAAAGGCTTTACAAAGGAAGAACTAACAAGTACTAAAGAAGAACTATTTTATAAAGAAGAACTAAGGCCACACAAAAGAATTCCGTTACATAATGATATAAGGGAGAACAATGTTTGCGGCGTATTTTAATTATGCTAAACTATTTCACATATAAGGTAACTTGAGGTGAGATGCCATGTTGTACAAGATGCCGAATCACGTAGTTTTCATATGCGCAGGCGCTGTACGAAAACCCTGCACAGTTGTAAGAAAGATGGTTCCCTAGTGATATTTTAATTTCCGTTTGTGGTCTTTAAAAACAAATTAAGTAGTACTGTTTTATTGTTATTTGGCCTCAACACTTCTGGTAAGTGTCAAAAATCTTTTACGTGACTTCTTTATTTGCCTGTATAAGTCTTAGTTTAAACATCAGAGAAATAAAGCTGATGTTTTTAGAGAATACTGGTACCTGGCCTTTCTGCAAATCATAAATGGCGGTCGGTTCCCGCTTCTTCACGCCATTGGGGATACTGGCTTCTTGTCCAATACTTTGGGCTGAGTCGACGAAAATTTTTGGAGGTAAGATGCCGAATTTTTTCAGTTGCGGTCAAAAGCCTGGCTGTTTCTTCATTCTTTAAATTACTCTTGGCTATTAACTATATTGTCAGGGATTTTAATCAGATAATTTACATCAGTGATCAAGTTGTGATTTTAATCAAATGATTAAAAAAATTCATTGATTAAAATCATAAATTTTCTAAATGTTTAAAATGACATAAAGAAATGTTAAAATCTAAGATGAACATAATTTGAAAGGTTTCTATATCTATTCTGCCTTATAAATAAACTTTATAGTCCTTATAAATAATTGGTTAATAAATATTAATTTTAATCATTGTTAAATATTTGATGCTAAATGCAGTTATAAATAATTTTAATAAATGTAAATATAGATAGTATATAATATAATTTCAGATAACTGGGGTCTTCTGCCCCCTACGAGTTATGCTCCCCAACCACCAGCAAGACACCGCAGACTCTAAAAACATGCTAATTTGATCTGCTTTGAAAATATAACGGATTAAATTTCCTACCATGATTCAGAAGATGAGAATTATTTAAAGTGAATAAGAATCAGTTTTCAGAATGTCTAGCAGAGCAATAAAACTTCTGAAAAATGCGACTGGATCAAATGCATTCAGTGAAACTGTTGGCTATATTAAGATTGCTCAAAGTTCCTAAACAAATGTACAGTCTGTGGCAGATCTGAGTTATAGCTGAAAAGAACAAAGGGGCATATGAAAAGCACCAACAAAAAAGCTGTACTCTAAAGTACTTTATCACAGTGGCTTTATCGTATTTAAACTTATTATTATGTTTAAAAATAGGCATACTTAAGAGCCATAATTCTTTAAAATTAAGTAGAACATTTTTTTTTTCAAATATTAGTTTGTCCTTTTATTAGATTGCCAACGTTTGTTACATTTATATTTTTGTAATTTCCTAATATTAAGAAAGTTAAAAACTTTAGTATGTCTAAAATATTAAAGTTACTTTTATTCACCCCATTATGTTTTAACCCTTTCATTCACACGGGCCTCATATGAGGACAGATAAATATTGCCCTAAAAAGAAAGAAAAAAATCAGTATTCATTTGTGGAGATCTGATTTGTGGACAGATAATAGCTAACATGCAGCACAATAATAGAATTATTTTATAATGGGCTCTCATTTATCACAAAAAATTTGTTTTGCGAATAATGGAAAATAATGAAATATAATTTATGCATGAAAGGGTTAAGCTACTTCACAAAAATTATTGTTTACATTTAAACTCCACAAGGCATCTTACCCCTAGATAGTTGGCCATAGGTATGCACTGTAAAAAAAATCCGACCAGTTTTCCTGTAGGAATCGGAAAAATAGTTGCCCTTATCGTACCAGAAAAATTTCCAACCCAGCTCGGAATAAAATTCGTAAAAAAAAGGAAATAGTTAATAAAGCGGTATTTTACGGATTTATACCGATTTTACGGATTTTATTCCGAGCTGGATCGGAAATTTTTTCCTGTACGACAAGGGTACCTTTTTTTCCGATTCCTACAGGAAAACTGGTCGTATTTTTTTACAGTGTAGGTAAGATGCCGAAATGCAAGTGTTTACAAAAACAAAATTTTTGATGCTTTATATAATATCTGTAAAATTAAATAAGTTTTTAAATGATACATAAGGGTGTGAAGTTTAACAAGAAATCAATGAATAACAAATAAAAACAACAGGCGATTTTTAAAACAATAAAGTAAAAAACTACGGCATCTTCACCCAATTTACCCTAATTAAAATAGCATACGTTGCTGACGTTTACTACAAGTTACTTCCTGTATAATAGAAAGTGTTTATTATTTGCAAGGACATACAAAAATTTCGGTTACTACACTATGTTCGAAGTACTGTATATAATGGATGATTGCTGGAAGTCATTTTAGTTGTTATATGAATTTTTAAGATTAACTAAATTTTTGCATTTTACGTTGTATGTATAAATGCTGTAGATCATATACAGGACTGCACAAATATTTTCGTAAGAGTTATTGAGTGTGAACGAAGATAGCTTAAAGGTGGCTTTTAAATGAGTTATGAATTTTTACACTGAACTGCATTTTGTATAGCAAGATATGTTTGTAGACTATAGGTAAAATGATATACAGGGCCACGCAAAGAATTGAATACATGGATAGATGATAATCTTTTGGAAGTGTGATTTCAGTTTTTTATGCGTCGTTTAGTCTTAGTTAAATTTAGCTAAATAGTACCGTATATATAATGATAGTAGTTAAAATACAGGGCTTTGCAAATTTTTCAAGTATGATTCCGTCTATTGGTATAAATGGCTGAAAGTAAAATTTCAACATATTATTCTTTTTTAAGACTTTCCAACATAGTTTAAATGTGTTTATGAATTCGGTTTTTCTGTCCATCTGGCCGTCTGTCTGTCTGTCCGACTCTAACTTGTATTAATATAGTTGGATTGTTCAGTAACTGATATATGTTATTGAAATTTACAATGCCATGTTCGGTATTGAAAACAAAGTATGCAGCCTTTATAGTATTTTACAGAGACAATAAAAAGTATTCCATTACATTATGATCTTTGAGGAAATGTCGTAATTACATAAATACGTAGGACGTATAGTCGGCATCTGGTTCTTCCACCCGAATGGTTTGAAATTTACTATATAAAATGGTTGCAGGATTTTGTCGAATCAATTAAAATCATTTGTTGGTTTTTTTGGAATCAAAACTTAAAAAAATTTTGAATAAAATTTTTCTTCATTCTATAAAGTCCCATCATACGTAATTAATTGAAAGATATCGCATGATAAGTAATCATTCTAGGTTGTCATGGTGATGACGTCCTATATAAGATAGGGTCCTATTATTTCCGTGTTACTGAATTTACTATATATAATCTCAATACATTTTGTATTCATGCCTTTTTACATAAGAAGGCAACAGATATTGCACCAGAACCTGAATATTTATTAAACGTTATAGTATGAACGTACCTCATTTTCCACGTATGACGTACAATTTCCAACTTTTTTAAAAGCGAAATGTTTGATCTGAGAAATTATTTGAAATCAAAAGTTAAAACAGATAAAAGTGTCAAAATTTATCTGTAATTTTATAAGCATTTGATATGCCTGGGTGATTTTCAGAAACTGTTATGTTTTACTGTTCTTTCGCATTTACAGATAAAAATATTTAGGGCGGCTGGTCAGTCAGCTTTCGATTTCCCTTCACTAATAAAAAGTCTATGGGCATTTGATCCATTCGTATATTTAAAATATCTCCTCAGGAAATTAATATTTTTAACTTCTATTTTTTGTGTACACTTTTTAATAGATGTCTCTTTTTTTCTTGGTTCTCAAAATATTTCTAAAATATAAACTTAATTTTATAAGAAAAGTTAAAATCTTACTCTCAGTTCGCCCGCTTTTAACATATAAAATATTAAATTCAGCATAGATTTTTAAAATATTTTGAAAACTAAGAAAAAAAGAGACATCCTTTTAAAAGAGTACACAGAAAAAGATTTTAAAAATACGATTTTCTCGAGAAGATATTTTAAATATACGAATACCTCAAAAGTCTATAGACTGAAAATTACGTAGGAGAATTCCGAAGCTGAGTGACCAGCCCCCTTAAATATCACAATTGTAATTATTGCATCTTAACTATCGTCATATGTCAGTGATAATTTACAGATATATTATTGTTTATATAAAAAAAAAAATAAATAAAAATATATCATTTTGTAGTTAAATTGTTATAACAGTTGCTTGCTTCGACAAACAATTTATCAGGTAAAGTATTGACTAAGATGTATTTTAAACAAATGGTTTTAAATTTTTAAAATAAACTTTCATTTATTAAGATGCTACTTATTAAAAAAAAACGTTATTTTCTTATTTTCATAATATCTATAATTCATAATGATTTTTTTAAAATCTACCCTAAGAAATTATGTCATTACCATGCTTTTGACAAAAAGTTCATCTAGGATTTTTTAGAGGGCAGCACATACATTTTTATAAATGCAAAAATAATCCTCAGAAGTCATCTTGTTATCAGGTTTAGCTGTGGAGAGTGGGCAGTTTTATAGTTTCATAAAACAAGCAAAGAATTTGATTATCTTGGCGAGTATTTTTTTCTTTGTACGACATTACTACGCAACATCTAATTTTTATTTAAATGAACTTTTATTTCTTAATCTACTTTTATTACATAAGAAATATAAAACATTGCATGTGCTAAAAGATCTAAAGGCTGCCATTTATGCTGATGGAAAATAAAAATATTTTGCTTAATTTGTCATTAACAAGGGTTTCATTACGATGTTTATTTTCAGTTATGATAATGTGTGCATGTACATGGTAATGACAAGCTTGTGTTCACATAGTAATTAATATGAACATAGAATGATATCAATTTTCTGCTTTACTACTTGACAATAGCAATACTCAATATTAACAAAGCTATATATATGTGTGTGTGTGTAAAAAAACTTATTTGGTGTTAAAATCATATATAAAATAATTTTTTAATACATATAGAATAACAAATTATAATTCTAAATATAGTTACTTTATTATAAAAAAGTATTCATTTCAATATTTATAATTAATAGGTGGGTTTGTGTTGTATATGATTGCCGATTATCTACTCTAGGGATCTAGGCCCGAATGGGGATGTCCTCCGTAGGGGTCTCTTTAAGTTGATCCTAACCCGTATTTATGCAAGGTTCGAAGAAAATCACGCAAAACTTCGAGCGATTAGGCAGACGGGAGCGATTGCTTTCCAACACAGCACCTCCTGCCTACCAGCTTGAGCAGAACCTCTCAGCCACTGATGGAACGCTGCTGAAAAAGAACATGAATGATTTCGGAGAAAAGCTAAAGGTAAAAAAAAATCTGTTAAAGAAATGTCCACAAGGGAACAAAGGTTGAAATAACAATAATGGTGAGAAAACACATGAAATAATCGTCAGAAGGTTTTAAACAAGATTAAATATTTCAAGAAAAGAATGTACAAATTTCAAATGTACACTTTCATTAGGATATTTTGAGGTACATCCACAATGTACTATAAAAAAAATAGGCACTTAGAGGGAAAAACGAGTAAGGAGAGATAGAACATCAGCTGTCCGAAGATGTAAAGATCTTGATCAACAACTTAAATTTGAAAAAAAAAGAAAAAATGAATGTGTTCGTTAGGCTGTTTTGCGGTAAATCCACAGAGTATAATAAGTAAATAGGCTCTTAGGGGCAGAAAACTAGTAAAAGGTGATAGAACATCACTGATTTGAGGACGTAAAAAACTTGATCAACAACTTAAATTTGAAAAAAAAAAAACGCATTCGTTAGGATATTGCGCGTTAAATCCACAGAGTACTATAAGTAAATAATCACTTAGAGGCAGAAAACTAATAAGAAGAGATAGAATATCAGTTAATGAAGATATAAAACGCTTGATCAATAACTTAATTTTGAAAAAAGGAAAAACAGAAATGTATAGAAAAAAATTTACTAGCTTGGTAACCAAATGCAGGAAAATTCAAACAAGTAAGTATTTTTTAACACGAATAAAAAACTTCACTTATGGAGCTTTTTAAAAAAAGTCATTATTTTAATGTATGGTACATTTAAGAAAAAATATTTTACACTATAAAACAGTTAAATAAATACAAAAAACTTTAACAAATAAAGACATACTAACACATATAGATTTAATCGAGTATTAAAAAAAATGTAAATATGGAGCAGAAACTCAACCTGTTATCTTTGGCAGAATGAGTATCGTATTTTGAAAATGGTATTTATTATTTCTTTCAAATAAACACAAAAATTAAAAACTCAGTCATTTTGCACCATCTCAAGAAATTTAACACATGGTACTTCTGCAGTTTTTGCACATATGAAGCCAATTTTCCTCAAAATTGACAGCAAAATACCAGGTTTGAAATAATTTAATTTCCAAAGTCATAGTTCAACAAATCAGTATAGAACCAAAAAATACTTTATCTTCTATCAAATGAGAAGCCCAGTGGTGAAGTGGTCAGAGCATCTGACTGCCGCACCGCAGGTCGAGAGTTCGACTCCCGACGAGGCAAGGTTCACTCAGCCTTTTATCAATTTGGGGTCCATAAAATGAGTACCAAGCTTGTTTGGGAACTAAACACCGACGGTCTCGAGTTAGTTTGACCACCTCGCCGGGACGCATGCTGCATAGCACCTCGGGGCCATGAGTCAGGAAAACAAAGATAGGCACTGTCGTCTCAGATCCTTCATGGATTGTTTAGTTTAGTTCTATCAAATGAAATCAAGAAAAATGTATGTCTGGTTGTACAGAAGATAGTATGGAATTATTAATAATACTTTCTACACAGTTGAAACACAGTGATATTCTAATGCCATCAGCCACCTGTATCTATTTCGTCACGATTGTTTATTGTGGAAAACAACGCTAGACTAATATACATGGATACATTATTTTATCTGCCACAAACGGTCATTACCATGCTGACTTATGACATTACCATTTTCGTAAAATTTTTAAATGAGTTTAAAAATGTTAAATTAGTAATTTGGTCTCTGCTGATGCTTGTATATTAATGTTTCTGAGGTAAGGTTACTATTTACAAAAAAAATTAAACTTTCCGAGTATTTTTAAAACTATTATTTTGCTATTTCAAAACTTGGACAGATTTTGAAATTGACCCACCTGTATTTTAGACAGCCTATTCTTTTGATATAGCGCAATATCTTCTGCACAGGCACGATTCAAATTATTTTAATATTTTCATTGCATTATTAGAAAGAAATTTATTAAGATTTAGTTTTATAACTTTGAGTTCTGTGTTTTGTTGAAGAAATAATTTTATGGAAGAATTAAAAGTTTTTTTTTACTGGTTTTGAAGAAAACAAAAGATATTCGAAAGGAAATATAGTAATTTACTTAAAAGAGTCTGAAAAACTTAACATTCAGTAAGCATATGTTTCATATTAATATATTCGTTTTCCCAGAAGTCTGGTTTAAAAATTCGGAACTATATGAAACAGGAATATATAATTAAACTGAAAAAAATACCAAAGCTTCTTGTACAAAAATGTGTCTGTTATTTTTGTATTTATTGATAAAAGTTCAATTTTTTTAATGAAAATACTTACGAAATGTAAAATATATATACAATTTCAGCAAAATATTCAGGATAATTTTTCGCACGAACATTTCTAATATCTTTACTTCCGCTTTCGCACTGTGTAATTAAACTTGAATATATATGGAAAATACCGTAAGGAGATTTTTATATATTTCAAATTAAAACATAGTTTATTATTTATTACATTTTATTCTTCTTGTTTCGATTTGTTTCCGCAATTAAGAAGATTCTCTAAGAAAATTACATTTTTTTCATTTCATGAAAAAAAAAAATGATATTTTCTCTTACATATAATAATATTTAATTTTTGGAAAAACTGAAATTAGTTTTTCTATAAAAAAAAAAGAAATGAAATTTTGTTTTAGAATATTTACATTGAAGACGAATTTAATATATTTTTACACAAAAAAAAACATTTATTTTCAGACAACAAAAACTACGGAAATTAATACGTTCCTAAAATTCTAAAAATCGTCCGCTCAAATATTCGTGCACCATAAAGATGCTTTTTGAGAAGAATTCCCTAAGTCCTCAGTAATCTATTGTTGTCTAAGGCTTCTATATTAGAGTTCCAAATGCAATAAAAATATTCCAAATGTAGTGGAAATATTCCGATAGTTCTTGATAACTGGGAAGTTACATCGTATTTTATTAAATTTCTTCACACAGCAGAAACATTTAAAACGAATATGAATCCCAAATTCACCGCAACTCTTTTTGTACAATTCCTCAAGGACTCACATATTTTGAACGTGCTACCGTAATTATCGGAAATCTATTCTTTTCACACGTTTTTATATTAATCCCTAGCAGGATTTCGGAATTAATATAGATATAATGCTCGCGGAATCGTCCATTTTCACTGAATCTCAAAAATATTTTAAAATATTATTTAGTGTATTTAAATAAATTTCTTTTTACACTTTCATTCAACAAGCACATCATTTTTGAAAGGCCTCTTCATTATCATCCTCCTTAACCCATTTTAGACCAAACACAGAAATTTTATAAAATGTGGTATTATTTTCATTCAAATATGCTTCAATTACATTCATTAAGACACAAAAAAAGTTTCGCGCATGAAAAATATTTTATTTAAGAAATAAAATGTTGCGTATACGCACCATTTGCCAAATCTTTGAACAAATCATTCAGTTTAACAATTGTATTATAGTCGAATTTTTATATTTTCTTATGGAAATTATCAAAAGATTTTGGATGCAAATGACTTTGGCATTTGGGGCATAAATAAATTACCCTAAATTTGCAATAAAACTCTTACACCTTGAAAAACTAGTCGGATATACCAATCCAAAACTTTCTTCTATCTCATGCATGTTAATACTTGAAAATTTGCTATCACACTACCAAAATTAAACGGCAATCTATGCCCATCATGAGGATTTTATAGATATGAAATTCCGTGCATTAGTTCTTGAGATATGGCTATCTACGAAATCGTGTAAATGTAGCAAAATTCAGCCTAGCAGCCCCACCTATTGGGTGCTTTACACCAAAATCTATGTTAAACAAAACTACCAAGCAACCACTTACGTCAAAGTCTAACTGAATCTGAAGTTTGGGGAAAATCCGTGCATTAGTTTTTGAGATAGAGTTATTGCGAAAATCATGAAAATGCCAGCATAGCAACGCCACATATTAGACGATTAACACCAAAATCTAATCAGCAACAACTTGTGTTAACATCTAACTAAATCTGAAGTTAGATGAAAATTCGTGCATTAGTTTTTGAGATAGGGCTATTGCAGGAATCGTGCAAAATGCAGCACAGCAGCGCCACCTGTTGAGCGATTTACACCAACACGTAATCCGCATCAAGTCATATCAAGGACTAACTAAATCTGAAGTTTGATGAAAATCCGTGCATTAGTTCTTGAGAGAGAGCCATTGTGGAAATCGTAAAAAATGCAGCGTAGCAGCGCCACCTGTTGAGCAATTTGCACTAACACGTAATCAACATCAAGTCATACCCAGGACTAACTGAATCTGAAGTTTCATGAAAATCCGTGCATTAGTTCTTGAGATAGAGCCATTGCAGAAATCATAAAAAATGCAGCATAGCAGCGCCACCTGTTGAGCGATTTACACCAACACCTGATCAGCATCAAATCATAACAAGGACTAACTGAATCTGAAGTTTCATGAAAATCCGTGCATTAGTTCTTGAGATAGAGCCATTGCGGAAATCATAAAAAATGCAGCATATCAGCGCCACCTATTGAGCGATTTCAACCAAAAACTAATCAGCATCAATATGTATCATGGACTAACTGAATATGAATTTTTATTAAATTCCGTGCATTAGTTCTTGAGATAGAGCGCCCACAAAATTTGTGTCACACACAGACACACAGACAGACAGACAGACAGACTCACAGACAGACATTTTGTAAAAACATGTTTTTCGGGTTCTCTGACCTCTAAAACGTGTAAATCCGTCGAAAACCGGAATTCGAAAATTTTCATGAATCCAATACTTTCTTCTTGTAAAGATAGAAGAAAGTAAAAATGGGTTTTCGATTTTTACCTATTTTTCATGTATTCGGCTAGTAGTGCGTTAAAGCACCATTAAGTATTAATTTAAAAAATAATAAGTTTTTTATGACATTTGTTTTATTTTCATTTTATTTACAGAACTTGCAACTTTAATCCATTATAAAAACATATTATTAATCTCAAGTGGAATAATTACACATTTTCAAACAGTCGAAATTGTCAATAACCGTTTCAAGTTTAAAAAAAAAAAAAAAAAAAAAAACTGACGTATCTTAAAAATATCTCAACAGAAAGTGAATTACTAATAATTCATAATGTCGTCAGCACCCTTAAAAATAGTAGAAAAAATGTAATTTAATAGAGTACAACGATCATTTGGAATTTATTTCGTCCACCAAATTCCGTCGGATCCTCTTCAACAACAGACCGCAAAGATCAAACTTCAGACGACCAAAGCCTTCGTCGATAAACTCTCCAAGTCCCGTTTCGAGAAGAAAAACAGTTTACAAATCGAAAGCAGTTCCACCGAATCATCCACAGATTGCGACAAATTACCTACGTTTAGCTCATATTTCCCCGGTTAGAATTGACCGATTGTAAAATGCCGTGGCTAGTGGATTGGAGCCCCTCGAGACATGACCTTTTCTATGAATTGATTAAACATTAGACTGTTTCCATTTTCGCGTTCGTATTTTATTCTGTAATCGATTTTCATGGGCTACATAATCAGTTGAAGACCTCGATTTTCTTGGCCTACATAATGAGTTGAAGACCTCGATTTTTGCTTTGCAAGACGATTTTCATTTCGGCGTCGCTGTTTGGCTTTGGATTTTTCCATATCTGATAATTTGTGTCTACCCATTTTGTAACTTTTTCAATTTTTAACAATTTTATGCCTTTCCATTACCTATTCAAACAATTTTTAACGATTTTATGCCTTTCTATTACATATTTAAAAAAAATTCTTCTAAAAGTAAAGAACATTGTTAAATTTCGTTAAAAAAAATAAAATCCGAGCATCATTTGACTCCATCCTCGATCGAAAACAACAACCATTTCCAAATGATTAATAAAATTAGTGAACAATATACGTCACAGTGTTAATAAAAAAATATATTTATTGAAAAGGGTGAGTTTACGCACCTTTGGCCAGAAATGTGTTAATAAAAAGCTTTGCGTTGCTGACGACTAGATTTTCCACTAATCGTTGCCACATATAACTCTCGGAAAATGAAATTACTGAAAAAATTAATAGCTCGAAAAGTATTTGTCAGAAAATTCTTAGACAAACTGCGCTAAAAAGCTAAAAAAATGTATTTTGCTTCTTGATATAAACTTCAAATCTAAGGATTATGCCGTTTTTAAATATTGAATTTCAAAAATGACCAAATTTCATAATGGAGTACTTTAGTGAAACCTTCACACGTAAAAAGATAATGATAACGGAAATGGGTCATGACGTGTATCCTGACGTATATGCTGGCACGAATCACAAATTATTGTAGCCTTATTACCTTGTTAAAATATAAAAGTGAATTATGATGTCACGAATGCATGATTTTTATTTAATTCTCGACAAATACTAGATGCGCCATTTATTTTCAGTTGCGAGTATTATAGGTTAATTCACGTATGACCTCATATTTAAAACGAATGTATGGTTCATGCATGACTTTTACAAGAGAAAGTGATATCAGGAATGGCTTTTCAGGAATTTACATTTTTTTTTTCAATTTTCTTTTCAAGAATCAAGCTTTATTTATTTAGGCTTATGAAACATTTTTTTAAAAAAATACTGGTATAAAATAAAATTTTCTCAACGCTTTCAGTATGTTAAAAAAGAGATCATATTTGCGCGAGATTCAAAGTCCGTACGGTGTTTAATTTTAAAAGTGATTTTTCAAATCATACATGTTTAAAACCCCGGGCAACACCAGGTATTTCAGCTAGTTTATTTTTTTTATTTTTTATTGATCAGTATCAAAGAATTTGTTATAAAACGTAAGAACATATGTGGAGCAAACATGCAAACCATGCTTTCACCTTTAGATACAAATTTTCAAAAAACACAAAAAACTGATAAATAAGAAAATAACTTGTATTTAATTCTCATTTTTATTGTGTATTTTTATTGCTGTTTATTAGAAAGAATTGCAAGCATACCTAAGATATTAAACATAAAACAAATTAATAAAATGCATTTAATATTTGGAGAAATCACGTTTTGACCGAATTCAGAGGAGGAAATATGTTTTGATTGTTTGACAAGTGGATAAAACGCTTTTTGAATGAAATAAGTTCTAACTCACAAATAATACAATAGCATTATTTTATTTGAATAAATACCGAATTTCAGTTGATTATTGTTAAAATAAAATGACAGATTATGGTACCTAGTAGTATTCATAAAATATTTACTAAATAAATACTCGTTTGCCAGAAATCCACTTCAAATTTTAAAACCAATATCTTCATCTAGACAGTTATACACAGCCCCCTCTTCTTTATTGCAGGCTTATCAATCATGGATAATGTGGTTGTATCATTTGAATATATCATCAGGTTGATTTTGCCACTGTTCACTATACATTACCTTCAAAAGTTTTTTTAACATCTTTGTTCTTTTCAACTGGTATGGCGTGGCTAAGAGGAAGATATTCTAAAACAACCCTTTGAACAAGGCAACAGTAACTCCCTTTTTAAGAAGATTTACATCATATTCTTCATTTAGATCTTGAAATCTATAATTCTGGAAGACTTTAACTTTAACAGTTCTCTTATTTTTTTCTAAAACAATCCGTTTCAATTGTGATATGTATGGTAGGTTTCGAAAGTACACATTAAGTGACAATTGTGATTGGCAGACTGGAGAAATCACTGCTTGATTGAATGCAGGCTTTGGAGGAAACACTCTTTGATTGAAACGTCAAGTTTTAAAATTGATTTATAATCGGAGAAAAAAATTTTTTAGTAAAAAATACCATTTATTTCTGTGCAATTTAACACAGAGTTCATAAAAATAACAATAACTCATTTTTTATTTTTTTGTGAGAAAACACGGTTTGAATGTTTGCTCCACATATAGTCTGAGAGGCAGCGTTACATTTTTGAAACCAATTTTAGCATCGATGATATTGGTAAAAATGATAGATTACATGGTAAAGTTAGAGTAACTCCTAATCAGTGGAGGTGTGGTCAGTAACAGCATCTCATGTCCCGCTGCTATGTGTAATGAGAGGTGACCTGTTTAATGATACCAAGACTCGGTAATATCATCAGTAATCCAGTTACCATTCAAATGACATTGCAAAGGAATGTGCGATTTTGCTCAGATTATATTGTCATCCCCTGCGGTTTCGACAGATGACTGGTAATTTTGTTATCTGTACCCTCTAATGCCGCGTTTGTCAACCTGTGCGCCGCGGCAGACCAGTGTGCCCCGAGAGATTATCAAATATGCCGCGAGGTTCTTTGATAAATAATTAAAATCATATGGTGTTGTAACAATGATATATTTTCTATTTATTATGTGCTTAACACTTAAAAACTATTTTCCTTCACTTTCAGTTAACGACTGTGAATGGTTAACAAACCAATTTGTAATTTGCTAGACACCAAATTTGACAGCAACAGAAAAAGCTCATTGGTTTGAGAAACTATATGTTTGACCGTTCAACAATCTCCGAGAAAAAAAATTAGACGAGTTTCGGATTTCTGTAAAAACATGTGTACCCCGCAATCAGCTTGAAAGCTATTAAAATTCTTCTGACTTTTTGCATCTTCGTGGTTCTCTGAATTTTTGTTTTCAGCATTGACAAAAATCATGTACAAAAAGCGAGTACACCTTTTTAAAAGTTGACGATGAAATGCGAACTTGTCTGGCGACTTTCGAACCTCGTTTTGATTTAATTTGTTCAAGAAAACCCACTGAGCCCTCTCATTAAACATTTTTTATAAATAAGTATATAATTTTTTTGTATCATACAACTTTTACTTTTTTTATGTTGAGGTGTGCCACTAATAATTCCTGATATTTTTAGTGTGCCGTCAACCAAAAAATGTTGAGAAACACTGCTCTAATGCATCATATACAGGGTTTTTTGTTTTAACTGACGCTATTCAGAGTCACTTGTAGTTCGTTTTAATAACCGGAATGGCACTAAAGTTGGAAAGAGGATTAATGACGCACGCCATGGTAAAAAAAAGATTCCGCGAAAAAAATAGTTCAAAACACCGCTGATAGGGGAAAATATGGTTTTATTGTTGGCTACGTAGCTGAGAACGAATATTAAACACTGGAAACGCAGGAAAATGGAAAACGATACCTACATATACGACAACAGCTCCTATAATTTGGACTATAAACGCATGCGAAAAGCTCCGAGAAACATTTTGTGTTCAGGTTGAATATTAGTTCATGTTACCGCAGCGCGCGTGTAGCCAAATTTATGTCGCTGTTGTCGCATACCTACATATAAATTTTAACAATGATTTGTTACCCGTGTTTTATGCTCATTCTTATCTGCAGCGCCATATTTTCCCTTATCGACAGTGTTTTGAACTTTTTTTTTTCGCTGAATCTTTTTCCTATAGCGTCATTAGTCACTTTAACAAGTTTGTATCATTCCGTTTATTAGAATGAGCTACAGATGTCTCGGAATAACGTCAGCTAAAACAAAAGTGCTGTCTCCCTGACTATAAGCTTGATACATAATTAAGTTATTAAAAAGCAGAAAATCAACTTAGCTCAGCCTTGCTGTTTCTAGCACGATGTGCCTTGCCCTATCTTGCACTGAAGAAGAATCTCGCTAGTATATTCGAAACAGCCTTTTGCTGCTTTTCATGTATTATTTGAGGTTTTTTAAACGTTGGCTTTCTGCTTTTTAATATTGTTGCACAAAGGCTTTATTTGCTATTTTTACATCTTTTCATACAACTATTCATCTATATCATTTGAATTGATTCCATGTCTATTTCTTTTTTTACTCTAATGCTTTGTCCACTTATACGTTAAACAGTTAAGATATTTACATGGTAAATATTACATATTTAATGACTAGTAAATGTAATAATTAAACTTAAATTAAGTTACCCGAGTAAACATCAATCGCATAGTTTTCCAGAAAATCACTCCGCATTTTAAAATGAAATATAAATTATATTTAAACACGTAATATTAAGTTATTTTTACATTTTACGTAGGTTATTTACAAAGAAAACAGATTATATATTTAGGTTTATTTAGCCTAATTATGAAACTAATTAATAATTTATTCAAACAGACTTGAGAAGATTTTTACATTACTCTGTAAATAAAGTCCTAGTAAACGGAATATGTTTAATTTCAATATTCTGACGTACACAATAGTTTTTCTGAAATATGGACATTCAAGATCATAAATTTAGGGAACATTTTAATTAAGATATAATTTTATTTTTTAATCATACACCAAGCTTTAATTGTTTAAAAATTAATAATTGTATTTAAAGATTTGATGCTAATCAATATTTATGTAATTTCTGTAAATGTAGTTAATAAATTAAAAATGATTCAGGGAAAATTCATCAAACCTCCCCTTTTTATTGAATTTCATGTCGACACTTTTATATTAGTCGCATGCCTGAGACACAGTAAACAATTCAGTTACTTATAACAGCCATTTTTTGTCTGTTAATTTTGTAATAAAGTGCGTCCTCTTGAAAAAAAGATAACTATTTCTTAATCTACGTAAATTTAATATAACCACGAATGAAAATATATAATATCCTCTTTCAAATTATCTATGATTCGTAAAAGCGTTCTTTATCTTTAGAAATCTCAGAAACAATATATTTTCTGGATTTATGAAAACAAATTTTCTTTTGCTCCTACTGTTTGCTGGAAACGAGTAACCGAGTAGTCTTTATAGTGTATTAAACCGCTTGACCTCCACGAGTATGCTGTGTACATCCTCTCATTTCATTAATGAACGACCATGAAGTACACCCCGTATCTCGTTCACTACACAGTAATGGTTCAACATTTCAACCGGATTGGTTTGTGATATGCAGCTGATATAACATGGCACTGATCTAAGGTGTGGTTTGTGAAACAAACCTTTAACACCTCATAGCCAGGTATATAGATCTTCACCGGCAAAATTAAACCTGGAGTTCAAGGGGTTAATCAGATTCCTCAAACCAAAATATTGTTTTTTTGGATGCTACTAATTGCCAATTAACACCAGAACCGCCGGCTATTTCATTCAAGTTTTATAAAAAGTGTTTCAGATCAGAATTTTTATTTAAACTATTTAACCTCTCTTTTGTACTAAAAACATTTAATATGTCTTATGTAAATAATTCTAGTTCGAATCGACTATTATCAATTTGGCAGGGGTCAAAATGACCCGTAATGGCTGTTCTAGTGTTAAAATTTTAAATTGCGTAATTGGATTTGTGCATGAAAAAAAGCAAATAACATCAATTTGAACAACTTTGATCATTTTAGAACTAAGATCTGAACATATGATTCCAATTATTTCGAATTTAAAGATCGTATTTGAGAAAGAGAAAAGATAATTCACGGTACAATGAATGGCCATGGAGAAGAAGTATTTTTCTTCTATCTATATTTTCAAGAAGTGAGAATACTTTTTAACTAATAAATCCCGCTTGTGCAGAACTTAATATTATTAAAAAAAAAAAAAAAAAAAAAAAAAAAAAAAAAAAAAACAGGACCGAATATAAATATAGTATATACAGACATACCCAACTATCTTCAACAGAGATTATTATATAAATAAAATAGAAAATTGAATCAAAGATATTAATTCTGAAGAAGTTAAAAAATATCTAATTTAATAAACTGTAAAGTCAATAACATCATCAAAAATGGAAAAGGGCCCCTATGTGTAAAGCTAATTTTTAAGATACATTATTAGGCCGTTATTCATACAATTATTCGAAAAAAAAACTTGCCTTTGAGTCCTAAATTTTCAAAGCGTTCCCGACCGACATATACTTTAGAAAAAATTTAAATGTCCTTCTTAAAAAAATTTACCAGATTCTGAACTGACTATTAAATCAACGAAAGATTTTATTCAGGAAAACAAGCATATACACTTTCCAGACAATTAAATTTGGGCTACATACATTGATACAGTTTAAGTCAAATTACACTCATTAAATATATGTTAATATTTCTGATGATATGGAAGAGATGGAAGATTTTGGCCATTAAATGAAATTAACTATAAAAAGAGGATTTAATCTGATCATACATAATAACTATTTCAGGTAAATATTCTAAGCAGAATCATATAGCTGATATGGTAGCTACTATATCAGTTTTATTAGCTGTATATACCATTCTCCCGCTAAAGTTTTTAGTTCGTTTGACTTAACCCCCACACTTCGCTCATATATGTTGACGATACTTCTATAACTTGCAGCATAGTCTTGAAGAAATTAAAATTTTTATAAATCATCTGAATTCGATGAACAATATCTCTGAATTCAACTGTGATATTTAATATATTAAACACCTCTCATTCCTTCATGCAAGTGGTAACCAAAACAAATCCACGTATCGGCAGATGTGTTTTCAGATAACTCATGGCAAACAACTCTGCCACACCAAATAATACATATTTTCCATTTACGTAAAAAATTTCCGTCTACAGGTAAACACCTGTAAGATGAAACTTTTTATTACGTACTGGAAATAATATGAATAATGAACTACATAATTGTCTTAGAACTGCTTGTTTTTTAATGGTTTTAATGTGCAACATATTAACATATTTATCTTGAATATTACCAATAATAACATGCCTGAAAACTAATTTTTAATATTAATGAATTTGTATTTCCTTCTTTTGTGAGTGTTCTTGGTCCGAATTGAAAAGCCCATTTAGATTTCTGACCTCTCCATTGTAGTCCTCATTTCGCATTAACTTTAAATAAACTTGTTGTTTAAGTTAACTTATTTTTTTTTCCTTGACATTTGATTAATGTTTTGAAACTGGGTTTACTTCTAAACGTTGCTATCATTTACAAAATGTCAGTTAAAGTGAATAGACATACCATTGAATATTTCTAAAAAATCTTGTGTGAAATATACCCTACCTAATTACGAACATGAACCATAAAATCAGATTAGCCACAAAAGACTACATTTTGACACTAAACTTAAATCTCTGAAGAGAAAGACAGTTTTCATTTTATGTGGAACATAAAATTTAAATTTACAATAAATTGTTTAAAAGATTCCGTGTATCAGAGTTTTCTCGAAATTGTATTTGACTATTCGTTTTTTGTTTCAACTACTTTTAAATATAGCTGTGTCTTGATAGCTAAAGTTTTTACAACTTGCATTCCAGCTACATACTCCGGAAAATGAAATGAGAACACATTTGTTTTAAATAAATATTGGTGTCACATATTTAATGAAAACTTTTCATAATTAGATAAAATACGCTCGGAATATTTTTTAAAAAGGTGTTATAACCAATACATTCACTGTTTTTACATTCTATGCTACATACATAAATGAAAATAGTTAATTTTCTACGCTTTCATGACAGTAAATTTGCTTTACAACATGTGGGAAAAGTAGACCACGTCCAAAACTTTGCACAAGCCGAAAACATGATTGTTCTACTTTGAATGCTTTCATTTGTTATTATCGAACTAAATTCAAATGATTTTAACTTTTGTATGTTTTTCCTGCTGTATTTCAATAGTATGCAATTTTTTATTAATCCGTAGAATTTAATTTGCATTCCGATTGAACTTTTTAAATTTTCTGGTGATCATTTCAATGAACTTACATAAAAAGTTTTTCAATTATACTATAATTCATAAAGAATTTTAATACGTTTTTTTTTTTTTTTTTATCTTCTGTTTTCTCTAATCATAAATATATAATGTGTGTTTAGATAGTATAATAGGTAATGTAATTCATTATGTTAAAAATTATCTGTTTTGCATTCATCTCAAAACCATTACAAAATAATCACACAACATATGAATGCTGAATAAAAATTTACATAAAAAAATTATAGTTATAAAGACTTAATTATCTTTATACATTATTTTAACGTTTCAAAGATATTTTTCTACTATTCTGTATAATATTAACGTTTCAAAATATATTTCGTTAATCGTTTTATTTTTATGTTTCAATCACATTGTCATTTGGCCATTGAGAAATCTGTTTTCTAGTTGTGCTTTAAATACATATTATGGCAGGGATATTTAAAATGGTTTTGCTATAGTTTACTGTTAAACTAAAATATTATCTAACGAAAAGAAATGCGATTTTAGTAATATGCCAAATTTATAATTATTTTTCATCACAAGTGACTGATAGTGAATTAGGATAAATTAATTGTACATTTAAGATTTAAAAAACAAACTTATGTTTTTCGTACTATATTTTAACAAAAAAAAAAAAAAAAAAAAAAAAAAATCCGAATTTAGGAAATTGTATTTTAAGCTCACATTTTAGTGCATTATACAGAGTGTTCCAAAAAAGCGCTAGTATGAATTTAAGTAATTCATAGGCAGCAAAATTAGAGAAAGCGAATTTTGAAAATTACTTTTTCTTACCCTGAAGAATTTTATGTAAGTGGTTAAAGTGCCACAGCGGAACTTATATCAAAATGATGTCGAGAAACTCACACCTTGCTTTAGGTCAATATTTTGTTTTCTCCGGATAGATATGGTTATATTACATGCCTTTGTTTCTTATTTTTAAAACGATATCGATTACAGAAGACTGCTTAGTTTTTGGGATTTATTTGCAGATTTTTTAATAGCTCACTTGCGATTTTTAAGGTAGCCGTGTATACAAGTTATATTACCGTAAAATGAAATAAATGATTGTAGATATTATAGTATAATTCATACAGCGATGCATTATTAGATTGTGAAAAATTCAAAAATAAGTGATTATATCGATATGATTTTTTTTAATGGCATGTGTTTAAAAATGCGCTTTAATAATTTTAATTTCAGTGCTATTAACAGTTTTTAGTTCACAGACTACCTAACGCAGAGAGCTAATTTTTCCGCAGGTTCTGCGTGTACGTATGTACGTATGTATGTGCGTAACACGATAATTATTGATAGAAATATCCGATTTGCTTCAAATTTTGGTATACCTGTTTATTTTTATAAGGCGTTTCCCAAATTATATTTGGAGGTTCATTGGTTAAGTATAAAGGAAAGAAATGGGGAAGACCCCCCACCCCCCTTAATTTAGCTAAATTGTTTTTCATGAAGATTTCTTTATTTTTCGAGGGACATTATTCATTGAAATAAGGGTATAATACACAATACGTGTGAGTACCATGTGAGCTCAATGCGATCAGTTTAAATGGGCATTTTTTTCTTTTTATTATTATTTGTGTTAATGCAAGTAAATTAAACTGACAGGGAATATATTTCTCATTCTTAATAAAAGAATGGAGAAACACACATAAAAAATCACATAAATACATAATAATAATATTTCAATTTTAATATTTTTAACATTTTCCAGACGAATATGTAAAATATACAATTTCATCTTAGAATAAGAAAAAGCCTCAGATTTATTAGGATTGCAAATATTTAAAAAAGAGTATTAGATCATATTATACATAAATATAATTAAACTGTTCAATAGAATTTTAATACCCTGATAATAAACTATATAAATTTTCTAATCCGAAGATGTATATATCTGGTAAAATCCATGTATATACTATTTTGATCTGGAGTCTGGATCCTGCCTTTTGCATTATGCTGCCTTTATCTGCTATTATACTAGTCTACATACTGTAAAAAATCAAAATGTTTCTAAATCTATATATTTTTTAATGTTTACGAAAATATACTATATCTTCTTCCGAACTACTCGGGATTCTAAAAAGGATTCTCGTATATACATAATCTTCAGAACCTAGAATGTTTTCGGAAGTTCAAGATGCATTTAGGAAAAAAAGTTTTTGTGCGCTACCCGACATTTTCGGAAACATTTACGGGTAGTTTTCTCAATATTTTAATCAGATGTCCCTCAGACACATCAATTTTTTGAATGCTATCATTTCTCGAGTAAACTTTTTTATGTACTACAAACTTGTACAATTAACGGCAGAGCATAAACATGATAATTAATATAAAGAGCATTGTATTTTTAACAATAAAGTTAACAATATTTTGTTACGCTGCTAAAATAATTTTATCTGAGATTTGATGGAATCCTAAAACCTTATTTTCGGGAAAGTAAAGTTATTTATACATTGCACAAATATTTGGAAATAATTTCGAAAATTACGGGCAGAAAAATGAACTTTTGTTTAAGTAATTCTTATTGAAATCTCTGAAATCGTTTGATTCAAAATTTGATGAGATAAGTTTCAACTCCATGCGGGGTCTATATGATAAAATACAAAAATTAAATTTTTATACGGCCCCCATAGGATAAAATTTCCGATTAGGAAATTTTTCCTTATCCATTCCTGAATTAAACACAAAAAAAAATTACTTCTTGATATCTGTAAAATTCACAGAGATATGTCCGTTTTAATAATTCATGAGGTTTCAAGGGATCAGACACAAATTGAAATGCGTGTAATTAAAGAAAAAATGTTACTGAAAAGTGTCCGGGAAATATTTTTATTTATTTATTTACAGATTTAGAATTTTGAATTTATTTGTGATGGCTAACCATATAATTTGTAAACAGAATCACATCATAAGGCTTCTTACAAAATTAAAATAATAATATGTAATCAGAGTAATTTAAAATTGTTATAACTCGAAATATTATTTGTCGAATTAGTTATTTTTCTTTTAATTAAACAGAAATATACAAGTTTTAATTTTGATTCAGCATTTAAAAAATGTTAATTAAAAAAAATTCAAATATTTAAAATAGCAATTATAAAAAAAGTGTGGTCATTGCAAATATACTTTATTTTCTTCTGTGTCTGTTATCAGTGGTATTATGTATATATATATGCACGGGATTTCATCTTAGGGGAAGTCTTGTTATGGATTAAGTATTTTAGTTGTCCTGTTGTTTTAGCCACAAGATTAATATTTGTACCTGAGAATCAAACTATCGTGTCCAAAAATGACAAATTTTATTTTACCAGCTTTTAATACTAAAGAAACTGTTGTTCTCTTTCGAGCCAAACTATCGCTAAACTTGTATCATAAGTTATTTCAGAGATATTCTGTTTTATAACATTGTAAGTCACATATTGTCTAGAACAGTTGTCTTCTTTCTTTTCGTTCTCATTAAAAATTAAGTGAAATGTCACTTTCAATACTTTGGCTCTCGGGTACAGATATTAAATTTGTTTAACGCATGCCCTAATCTATCATACAAATCTGGTATACAGCCAAAGTTACAAAATTAGAGATATAAAAAACATTTATGCACTTTATGTTTCAGATAATAGATGGGTTTATTGATATGATGCGAAAGAAAACCATTTTCACGGGCGGTGCACTTAACTTTATTTAACTAATTATCTAGACAGGTGTATGCGCATATTTTAGATTTCTTCATGAGCCGAAATTTGTACAAAAAATTCCCATTTTTCTTAAGATACAATTATTTTAGAGAATACTACATACATATTTATAAGAAAATTTTAATGCTTATTTTAGATTATTATGTGTTCGCAGGACAAAAACATAGCTGCCAAACCTCCCACTAATCCTCCGTAATGTGTAGATTAAGTTGAAGCATTTAACCGCTTTTAAAGCAGAAAATTTATTTAATGAATCTTTGACTTATTTAATTTAAAGGTTTTAAGTCGAATTTATTCAATTGGATTTCTTAAGAGAGTTTCTGGTTCGAACGTATTAAGCCTGGGTCAAATAAACACACCTATAACGGAAGATTAGTTGGAGGTTGGCTTAAAAAACAAAACAAAAAAAAAATAATAAATAAAAATAAAAATCGCAATTGCAACGTTAATGATTATTTATGCTCTTAGACTTAAACATTCAAATAAATGTTTATTTTTAAAAAACAATATCGTTTGGAATAAATGAAAAATAGGTTTAAAAACAACATAACGTTTGAGGCTGTGTAACAAAAAGTAGATTTTTCAAAATATTTCTGCGTAATGTATTAAAATATATTTCCTATGATTTCGTTAACAGAAGTTTCATTATCTCTATTACTATTTTTACAAAACTTATTGCCTGCCCGACACGTCCTAAGAACAATAAAGACTCGGCGCAGCCAGGGGGCCGGGACGGTTACATGACTGGCGCCAAGCTCGAGCTCATGCAGACCTCTAGCATATTTTTCAAGCAAATTTAACGCAAAAATTTATACGCTGTTATTTTATATCTGAAAGTTAAAGCATTGTCTTAGATCGACTTTTAATAATGTGTAAATTTATGGTCGATTCCTACTTGCATTTCAAATGAACTGAAATCGCGTCGCTCAGAGGTATGCTTAAGTGGTGTAAGTCACGAATTTTGGATTTTAATATCTCTGTGAATTTTGCAGATATCGAGATGGATTTTTTTTGTATTATTCAGGAATGGATAAGGAAAAAAATTCATAACTGGAAATTTTATCCTACGGGGGCCGTAAAAAAATCTAAAATTTATATTTTTTCAGCTAGACCTCCCATGGAGTTGCAACTTATCTCATCAAATTTTGCAACTTTTTTAATGAAACTTTGCAATTGGAAGTATGTGCCTGGGGGGAATATTTAAGGCGATAACCTATAGTTTCGATATTTATGAATAGAAAATAACTCATCAGAATATCTCCATTTGTTGCTGTCACGAAAACATTCAAGCAATTCATAATGTTGTAACTGGTGTATTTCCTGCATTAAACATTCTTGTGATGGATTTAATGACTTTATCTGCCGAGATACATGATAATTAAAATTTAGGAATTCAGAATGTCTAATTTGCGGAGATAACATCGAAGAATTATTTGAAACGGAAGTCCATAATACAGAACTTCTTATAAGTTATTATAAATAGCAGCAAAACGTTGATAGACGTTTTTCTATTGACAAAACTTTAATCAACAACTTCATCAATACTGTTACTTTTTTAAAACGTTGATAAACGTTTTGAAAAAGTTAAACACAGTTAAAAACAGTTAAAGAAACCATTTCTGATTGTTTAAAAATTTCGAGAGCAACTAAATCCATGTCTGTGGCACACATTCATTGAAACTTGTACAAGGGATTATTTTCGTAATGCCAAATCAATAACCATTTCTCAAAGAATAGTTATGCCAGTGCATTTTCTAAAAACTGTTTTATTTTCAAGCCAAGACGAAATTCTGGCATGAAATACCACATTACAGGTCAAATTCACAAGCGACTGTATTTTCAACTTTTTATTTAGTATGATGCCAGTAAAGTAAAATCTTATGCTATTATTTTAGACAATGTAACTCATAACCAATTTTTTGTAAATGCTTTCGTATGTAAAATTTCAAAATTGTATCTTTAAGGGAATTTGTATTTTCCTAAAATGTACCTGTTTTACTTTTTTATATGATGGTTGTGCTTTCCCATTTAAACAAAAAATATAATTATGCAAATGTGCCTGCAATGAATCAGACTCCTTTCTCAATTAACTTAATTGGGCATGTATTTTTTTTCAAATACTCCTGGTATAAATGCTGTAGATGTATTTTGTGTTGTTGTATAATGATATATGTGGAATGAAGTGCGTGCTAAAAAAGCAATTCTAAGATACACTGCTTATTTTGTCAAAATAAATAAAACAATAAAGTTTCATTACTTTGCGAGAAAATTCCAACAGGGAAGGGCATTCAACAAATGCAATTTGGTAAAACCATAAAAAATGACACTATCTACTACAAACCTTACACTAACATGATTCGTACAAAGAATTTGTTTTTCATTAAGTAATTGATTATACAGGAGACGTTGAAAATTATATTATTGATAATGAAGACAATGACTTATTCTGTTAAGAAGCAGAAACTGATAGGTTGCTATGTGGTTATAGTGTTTGTTAATTTTAGAATTTTTTACATTATTTTATGTTATTTTAAAATTAAACCATCCTTAACAGTTGTTCTCTATGGAAAATATTTTTTAAAACCTATTTTAATTATTTTATTTAGTATTTAAACTGAAGTTTTGCTAAAATTACATTATGGAAAAAAATGTCACAAGAGTAACATTATGATTTTGCAAAATCCAGTGTCAGTAATTCATGCGCTATCAGATGAGTTCAATGATTAATGCTTTTTAAAAAGATATAATTACTCTGCTATATTCTGTAAATTTTATTTCTATAGCCTCATATTATTCACAGAATTTCTGCGTCAAACACAATTTTTAAAAATTGCATTTTATTGTGGTCACAAGAGTAACAAAATTTTCATTTACTATCAAGGCAAATAAAATGCTTTTTGTTACAAACTGTATATGGCTTATGAAAGTAGAGTACATGTATTTTTAAGTAGTTGCATCAAATTTATCCTGAATATATTTTGTAATAAAAGAATTGGAAATATATATGGAAATTTGCTCTGATGGTCACAAGAGTAACAGTGGACGTTCCCATGTACGAAAAAATGGTTTTAACAATAATTGGAATTTCTTTTAAATTGAATTATAATTCAATTGAAATAGCATAAATATCATCATTATGTTCTAACTCATAAATACTTTCTCAAATTCACGGAATTATTATTGAAGTATTTCTAACGATATATATCCTAGAATTAAAGAAATTTCCGTTCTAGGACAGAATTTTACCGTAATCTGAAGAAAGGAGTTTTTTGAAAAATACGTCTCTCGTTATTCCGTGAATCCTATTGGCTTTGAACCTGTGACCACGCGTTTTGAATCGAGCACCTTATCCACTAGTCAACCAACACTTGGTAGAGGGATGGTTTGAAACGAAAATATGCGTTTCCTTCAAATTGATAAGGCTTTTTACATTTATTGTTCAGAAAGCTCGGAAATTTAATCTTATTTGCAGGGACATTTCGTCGTTATGAAATAATAGTTGGTGTTTTAGCACTGATACAATAATAGAGGATAAATATTATTACATATTCGACACATATTAAATAAGACATAATTTGATTGTTAAATGTAAAGTATGAATATTATATTTTTAATTAAATTCGAGAAGAAAAGTTTTTTATAGAATTGTTTTTTTTTTAACTTGATTGAACTACTATATAATTCTTAAATGGGATCATTTAAAATATACAGTTGGTTTAATGACTTTTAAGAAACCTCGAAAAATCGTCCTTAAACGGAATTTGTGGACAAATAACATTTGAAAAACATTTCTTTTCACAGTTTACAGGCTTAGAGCTGTCAATACATTTCTCAATATAGTGGCGTGTTTAGAAATGTCTTATTTATTTATTTAAATTTATTTTTCTTTCTTTTTTTTATTGATACAGATATACTATATATTTGTATTGCACAAATACAAATTGCATTAATGATGCTGCATACAATGTTACTTACAGTACGATGAAAATATTTACGATACACTTAATTAAACAATGTTACTTAGAGTACAATAAAAATACTTATAATACATTTAATTAAACAAATTAAGTTTTTAAAAAATCAAAAAGTGTAGATTGTTTGAAAGGTGGTCTAGTTTTTAGTACCCTTGCTTCAAGCTTCTCAAGAAGGTTGAATGAGTCATTTTCCATATTTGATGAAACAATGTACTGGCAAAGATTATCCAGGTCAGTATATTCGCATCTGAATAAGAAGGAGGTGCTGTCTCGCTTTCTGTATCATCAGCTTCATCACCATCATCTGCATCTAAAGTTGCATTTTCATTTCGAATGTCTTCAGAAATTTGATCTAAATTTGTGAAGTCGGTTGTTAAAACGCCTTCGTCACATGGGTAAAATCCATTACACCCTCCTTCTTTATCTGTACTTTGAGATCTGTACTCATCTGAAATGCAGGAAAACTTGTTTTTCTATCAGAGGAAGTTCCCTAGTTTAACATATTTAAAGGGATTGGGAAAAAACTATGTGAAAATCGTCGTTAAATAGAAATAATTCCGTCTTTAAATAGAGATTTCTTTTTTTAACTTAAAGGAGCCGGGACCGCAAAATATCGTCCTTAAATAGAGATCGTCGTTAACTAGAGCGTTAAACAGAGAAGCGACTGTATTTTACATGCGAATATCTTTTTAATACTCTAAAAATTAAATTGCGAATAAGTTTAAATGAATAAGAAAATTTCTACTTTATTAAATTCGAAAGCATTATTTTTCTTTCTTTGTTTTTAAATAAATTAAACATTTTAATTTATTGATTTTACAGTTTTTCATATGAGAAAAATTCGAACTGTATTCGCATTAATGCAGCCAGTAGGCATACGTGCATGGAATAAACGATATTTCAACACCTTTATTTCAGACTTCATGGACGAAAAAACGGAAAATGCTTTTTTTTTTTTTTCTATTAGGAATACGGAAATTATTTGGTTACAAATGACGAATAATATAGTATACAAAAACGACTTTTTCTGACGGTGTTGATGCATAAAATACAGTGGTTGTATGAACTAACTGTACATACCTTATATTTCCTTAGAACCTTATTAAAAAATCGACTGGTCGAGACAATTTTACACCGCAAATTGGAAATCCATTACAAAGTTTATGTTCGTTGACTATCTCATTCGTTTAGGTGAGTAACCTTAATATCTGGTATGTGGGTTGCCGTAAGTTGGAAAATAAATTCAAATTATGCATTACATATGTTGTGCGTATGTTAACATTTAGTTATATATAAATTCATCTACTCTGTGTAAAGCATGGATTTATATAGTATATATTTCTTTCAATAACTTTATTTATAATAGGAGGCAGCTTATAACTCTATATCTTATTTTAAATAGTTGATGTTAATAATCGTCAAGTCTGGAAATACAGTTTGCAATTACAGATATCAATAACATATTTGTTGAATTCATTATGATCAGTTTAAAATATAGATGAATATACTGGTGAAATATCAAAAGACAAATTAAACAATAGTGAATATAAACATTAAAAAAGCAACATTCCTAACAATTTTTTTCAATACTATTTCTATTAAAACTGTAATTGGACACACTGCTGCACAGAACAAATTATGGTCTCTTTTACTTCCAATGTAATAAAAAATTCAAAGTGCACATATATGGAATTTATTAAATCGTTTGCTTTAATGAATAAACCTGTTTAAGGGGGTAGAATACCATTAAACCATCAAACCATATTTTGATTCCGTAATCATTTCTGAACAATATGCAAAAAACCGCATTAAAATATTCCCATTAGTTTACTAATTATGGTAGTCTTATTATGAAAACATATTAAGACTACATAGGATAATTAAACTTTGCATTGCGTTAATTCAAAACGATGAATTGTGATACTGCGCGCAGTGTTACTAAAAAACTATGCATGGCAATCAAAAGAAATTTTTACCCCATATACATTTCTGTATTATCTACAACTTAAAACCAGAAAAATGTAAAATTTTATTTCTTTCTGTATTTGTACTTTGAAAATATTTTTCAAAAAGTGAATTTTTTTAATTTTTTGTTAATTTTTTAATTTAGTCAATATTTTTTACAAATATTCTGGTATTAGTATAAATTTAACACTATTATATATTTATTTTCACCAAATATTCCTCTTTATATGCATGTTTTCAGATTTTACCTTGCGCGCAAGATTTGTTTCTCTTATTATCATATATTTTTTAACTTATAATTTCAATATTAATTTATGAATTTACCAGTATATACATATTTTTAAATATAAATTTAAATATGAACTTTACATTTAAATGAAGATTGATTTTTATTTTTGAATTATTACACAAGTTTTGAAGCTTGAAACATAGTGATATTTTTTACTTTCTCGACGTGTTCAAAGGTATCCTACCCCCTTAATAATGAAATATATATATTGAAGAGATTAAAATGCTCGTTTTGCTTTCTGTATAAAATATTTCAAAGAGAAACCGAATGTTTTAATTACAGCATGCTGAATTGTGTTTGTGTATTTTAAGACTTTTCGAAAAACAATCCCTAATGTAATGCCTTTCAAATAACCATTTCCGTAAATAAAATCAGTAAATTTAAAATAATATTTTTCAATAACCTAATACTTTATAATGGGATTGAATAGTTAGAACTTTTTTTTTATTTGGAATACTTTACCGTAATATATTTACACATTCTTTTAGGCACCTTTCTGGCAGAATGCATCACATTTTAAAATTTATTTAAAGATGTGCACGTGCAGATTTGTTATGTGCATATGTTTGTGTCTTTCTTTTTGTCTTTAATTATAATAATAAAAACAACAACAATAATAATAATAATGTATAAATATTATTACTTATTTATATACTTATTTACTTTTTAAAAATACTGAAATAATATTATATTATTTTATATTATATTAATAATTTAAATTTATATATATAATACCTTTGAATCAAAATTCATCTTACAAGTTTAAATAACAATTTTATTTTAAATTCTAAATGAAGACGACCTGCAGTAATATTATACAGTAATCATTATACTACAACATGTTGAATTAAAGCTAATTGGCATGTAGAACCCACTATGATATGTCAAAATACTGATATATATATATAAATATATATATACTTATATATATATATATTTTTTCAATTTTTGCTTATTGCTGAATTCCGTTACAGAAATCGACTATGTTTTTTGCTTATAAATGTATTTTATGTACCCGTGAACAAGTGAAATACTTTATAAGCTTCCGGCATCATTCATACATTTGATGTTTTGTATGTTTTTTATACGGCTTTTTCTGGTTCAACAATATTCAGCTGGATCTTGTATCTTTTGTCTTAATAGGATTTTATAAAAATTTGGTGGTTTTTTTCATATGTTTTAATTAGATTTATCGCTCACAATATGCTAGTGCATGAATGGGATTTAGCATGATTCTGTATTACTAGTTGCATGTCCCATCTTTATTCTGTATGATGTCAGTGTTATGAATATTAGCTAATTTATAAATGGAATTTTAGTAATTGGAAATCGATGAAGATTTGTTATATATATATATATATATATAACAGCAATATAAAATAATGACTAGTAATATTTTGTACAGTCTTAATCATATGTTACTAAAAAAATTCAATATTTTAACAGAATTTTAGTATTTTTGTTTAAATACATATACTTGTCCTGCCTGACAAGTATCTGACATTTGCCGGGAAAATATATATAAGTTACCTGGCGGGATTGGTACCCTAAACCCCTTCAAGTTAGGCCCCTTGCGCCTGCACACACGTAGCCCACCACTTCTTCCACTGCCTGAAATACTTCTGGAAGGCTTTTTTTTTGGAATGGTGTTCAACTCCGCCGTTGCATTCTGTATAGCTATTCACTCTACTCTCAAAACGGGATATTTTTAATGGTGTTTAATGTCGAAAACAACCAGAATTCGCAAGGACCCATGTCTAAAGAGCAGGGAAGTTGCCTAACAACTGGAATTCCATGTTTTGCCAATAAACACTGAATCAGATGCAGTAAATGAACGGGTGGATTGATGAATCTTACGACATTTGGTGAATATTACGAAATGTTTCGCTTTGAGATTAACAAAGGTTTGGCAAAATTCGATGCAGTACCTTTGCTCAACTCGTTTAGTCATTTTAATTGAAATAAAAATCCGACAAACACGTACGACGGTGGCACTTCACTCGGCGGCCACAAGATTAATTAGATTAATTTTTTGGATTAATAATTAACAAGATTAATTTTTAAATTATGGTACATCAGGAAAAAGTATTTTCTGTTATATATTATTGTTGTTATACCATTCTAAATATATAGGAATGTGTAAAGATCATCCCGGTGCACTACGAAATGATTGCTATATAGAACATGTTATTTGAAGTAATTACAGTTCGTTTATAGGTGCACTCAAAAGAATTCTGTTAGATTTTGGCCTATAAGTAATGAGCATTTGATGTGTATTCTATTGATTTTAAACCGTTACATATAACACAAAAAAGGTATTAAATTCTGAGGAACACTAAAACTTGCTTTCTATTAAATATAGAGTGCAAAGCATTTATCATTCTATTACACGCAAATCAACATTGTCTAATATATAATCTAGATATATAATTTTCTATCTAGAAATACTTTTCGTAGCGTATTTTAATTATGTTGCGCTATTTCAAACATGATGAAACTCATATACATTACGAAAGATAACTACCAGATGCTTGCTGAAGAATATGATCTGCATAACATTTATCGTTCATTTACAGGAGTACATAAAATTTCTTTGATACAATACTGTGTCCGAATTTTTACCTATGGGGGATGATTTCGTGCGTTTTCAGTAACAGTATACGATTTTAATATTAATAGAAATTTCGATACTATTCTGTGTGTAAAAATACTATATAATATAAAGAGGTCATTATTTAAGATGGGCGTGCTTAAGATATTTTTTTTTTATTTGAGTTTATGTAGAGATATTTGAGTTGAGATAAAAATTACTTTACGTATTGAAGATTCTGGTTATTGTAGAGATTCAAATTTCTGAATAAAAAATGCTCAGTTAAAATATACCCAAATTAAAAAAAAAAGATGTTAACTTATTTATATTAAACTTAAATCAATGGATAAATTAATATTTCGGGTTAAAATGATTCTCCATCTCTAATAGTGAATTTTTATGCGACTGTTTATTTATGGCTATACTAAATATAATATTAATTATATTATATTTACTTGCTTTATCGCAGTTCCATAACCAGTGGGTATCGGCATACATTTTCAAGAACATAAAATGCTTTGAAATAAAATTTAGCCTACGTAAGTTGCAACTGAAAAACAGAATTTGTATATATTACATCAAAAGGCTTTACATCACTCACAGTTTATAGTGTAGAGGTGCACAAACTGTGGCCCGTTGGGGCACCAACTGTACCAGCATTTTTATACGGAAAAATTTTCCTAATTAACTGACAAAAACTTTGCTATTAAATAATTTGGATGTTACTTTTAAATTTTTTGTGGTGGAAATTAATTTTCAGGCAAAAAGGTTGTGCAGCACTATTATAGGGCAATTAATTATTTAGGTTCTATCGGTAAATTTACCAGCTATGAATTAAAGCAGAATGTTCCGAATTACGCGCGAGACAAAGGCTATTTATATGAAAATTCTAATATCACTCCGGTAACTATAAAGAGTTCTTAAAAAGATCGATATAAACATTTGCACCACATTGATCTGTGATTAAATATTATATATTTCAGGTGATGTGCGATACTGTATACTGAATATAAACATTTATTTCAAAAATTGACATTTTACACAAGGCATGAAACATCTTAAAGTTACTGCAAGGCAAATGGTTACGTTTTGATCTGAAATTTTACTTTGAAAAAAGTAACAAAATAAGATAAAACCGGAAAAATATGACAAGTTATTTTTTTAATAATATTGTCTGTATTATATTTTTCTATGTATTGCTGTCTATACTATATTTTTGTCTATATTATATGCCGACTCTGAGTTTTAATCGTGCTTCCTAACTATACGTTGGAAATGATTAGAGGAATCAGAATGAAAGAACAGAATGATAAGTTCATGTGCTACAAACCGGTTCATGTCCCAGATCCCTGTTACACTTTTGGACATTAATTAAAATTTCATACAATGTAATTAAAAATCATGGTATAATTAAATGTAGATTAATAAATCGTTTGTTATTATACAAATAAACATGTTCAATAAATAAAATAATATACTGAGATATTTAAAAATTTTGTTTTGCATTCTGCATCAAATATTTACAAGCTTAATCCAATGTTTAATTAAAGAATGTTCAACGCTGTTTCCCTTCGAGTGTTTTAAGATTTTTCGAAAACAATCCCTAATGTAATGCCCTTCAAATAGGGATTTCAGTAAATAAAATCAATAAATGTAAAATAGTAGCTTTCGGAAAACTGAGATTTTATAATACAATTAATTCTTTTGAAAAATTGTTTTTTTTTTCGAATAATTTAACGTACTGTATTTATATACATTTTTATTCTCCTTTCGGGAAGAATTCACCACATTTTAAAATTTAATGAAACTTATGAACGTGAAGATTTTGCTTGTATATATGTTTGTGTCTTTCTTTTTGTCTTTAATAATAATAATAATAAATAATAATTATAACAATGTTACGATTTCGTGTTATTTTATTGCTTTTGATGTTTAAAGAAATTTTATTGTATAAATTCTATTACAGATCAAACATAATATTCCAAAAAAAAATTTAAATTATAATATAGGTATTATATTACTAATTCATATTAGACTTATTCCATGCATACTGGTAGTGTAAGCCACATGGTGGATCTTGCTTCAACGTTTGACTACCAGTATTTTAGAACGAAAAAACGTGACTTATTTTATCGGAGATATCTCAATAATTGAATAAGGTAAAGAAAACCTTTCGAAAGTAACGGTGGCCAAAAAGCATGCCAGTTATCAGCTTGCAGTGTGACTTGCGGTACAAAAACCAATGGAATTAGACATTAATATAGTAAATAATATAATAATTAATATGTTATAACTATATCACATATAACTGAGGCGTTGACATGAAAACGGGAGTAAGTCAGTGTTGCCAGTATCCTAGTTTTTTATATTCAGATTTATTGATTGGCACCACTTTTTTAAATTAGAAAATTCATCTTATTTAATGACACATTAATTAAGGCGATAACAAGGGGAATTTTACCATTTTAGAAAAGTGATGCCAATGAGAAAATCTGAATTTAAAAAAAGTAGTCCACTGGCAACAGTGACTTACTCCCTTTCTCATGTCAGCGCCAAAATTTATATAATTTAATTATATAATACATAATTTATATGATTATATAATATAATAATTTATATAAATAATAGTAACATAAACCAATGATTGTTAATATTTTGTATAATTTTAATTATATGTTACTTATGAAATTACAATAAGCTTAATATAATAAAAATATTTCTTAAATTTGTTTTTTGTTTAAAATTTTTCATTATACAATCCTGGTTCTGGAAATAATTACCATAAAATCCGAATTGTCAAATATAGCAGGCATAACACAAAGGATTTTCATTTGATATGCTTCGACTCATAGACAAATCACCATGACATGAAATTTTAAATATTTGATTATAATTAGAAAATTCTTCAAGCATAAAATACTTTTAAAAAGTGTTTGAGACTTTTTTCTTCTTTTTTACGAAATCCCAGTGAAAGATAATAATGAGTGAATCAAGCTGTAATTGAATTCGAGAAACATAAAAAATAATTGTAATATCTTATTTACTGTTTTAAAATCTGAAGAAAAAATCGTTTTTAATTTTGTCTTCCGTTATAGTTATTTTCCTTAAGCATTACTTTTGTACATTTTTATTTTACTTGATTAAAAATAAATTTTGTTTAACAAATGAATCAATTCACACATTAAGTACTTTTTATAAGTAAAATGCTGTTAATGTTTGATTTTTTAAATATAAACAAGAATTTAATTTTTTTCTTTAATATTTACAAAGAAATTCAAATTATAATATATATATATATCCAAAATTTTGATTAACGAAATGCACCAATTAAAAATAGCCTTATTAGAAAAGTTGTTAACTCATTTACATAAACACAATAAATTAATATGAATATATTTCTGTTTTGGGTTTTTTTTTAAATCAATTTCTAACAGTTAATTTTTAAGTATGACTACGTTAATTATATTATTAAATACATTAAATTTACTTGTTTGTAACTAAAATAACATTAGCATGGAAAGAAAAAATCTAACTCTCAGAGCAATATAATTTAAACGAACATAGTGCTACCAGGGCACGTTGATACATGGTGTACATTGATTCAATGTAGATTGTTGCCGCTAGAAGCGCCATCTATGTGGTTTGTTTTGAAACTTGTGAGTTGGGTTCGAGACGCCGATCCGAGGAGTAGTGTAAATATCGGCTCTCGATCAATTTATTGTTTGTGAATTAAAATTTAATTAGTAATACAGTCCGCTAGTTTTATTTTATTGTGAGTTGTGTGCAGTGATTATTTGAGAAAGAGCTATCGGCGGGAACACCTTTTTTTGGTCCGTCGAGCCGGAGAAAAGAACAAGCATTTAATTACGTATTTAAAGCGTTTCGATTTTAGAGTCAACGAGATAAGTGTACCGTAACGAATTAAGTGTTTTCCTTTTATGAGAATTTGTGCATTTTAATACGTTGTTATAATATTGCTTAAGAGTGTGGTGTTAAAAAAAATATATATATATACTTTATTACGAGGAGTTTATATCAAGCAGTTGTTTTGATTCAAGAACAAAAATAATAATGTTCTTTCAGTGCAGAGTTGCGCAATCGTAAGCGATCATTTAAAGCAGAGAATAACAAAGTTATTTCGAAATGCTGATTATGAGAAGACAAATGAAATAAATAAAAGAAACGAAATATTTTTCTGCCGTAACTCAGCAGTTTGGTAAAAGTGATTCATCTTTATTTTTGGAGGTATGTGAGATTTATTTATTTATTTATTGTGAACTATATTTATTAAAATGTTCAAAAGCGCGAAAAAAGAAGATTACCAAAGGGTAGCTTTTGAATTAGGGATTGATATTTCTGACACAAAATTAACTAATTATGATTTAATGAATTTAATAAAGGAAAGTGATAAATATAAAGCAGATTCTAAATTGGTCGAAGAAATGGCCAATAATATTATAGAGGAGAGAAAAAATGAGGAAGCGAAGGTATTAGAACTTGAAAAATTAAAAATTGAACGTACAAAATTAGAGCTTGAGTTGGCGAAGGCCCGTGCAGAAACCAAAAGTGAAAAATTAAATGATTTCGAGAAGGTAGAAAGCATAGAATCTTTAGACTCTCTCATTAAAAGCATAAAAACGCTTACAATCAAAATACCGTCTAGACCGGAAGGTTGGGGGTATTTTTTCTCGTCTTTAGAAAGGGCCTTCATTTCAAAAAATGTCCCAGAAAAGTATAAATCGGAAATTCTTCTAAATCTGTTAGGGGAAAGGGCAACAAATGTTATTACGTACATTAAGGATGGGGAATTAGAAGATTATTCAAAGGTGAAAGCTATAGTACTTAGAGAATTTGAGCCAACTCCCCAAACTTGTTTAGAACATTTTAGAAAAGCACAACGTCAACCCAATGAAACATATGTACAATTTGCATCCCGATTAACAACGAGTTGGGATTATTATTTAAAATTGAGAAATGTGACCGATTTTGAAACTTTAAAAAAGTTAGTGATTTCTGATAAAATTTGTCAGACGCTTGATAAGGATGTTACTTGTTTTATAAATGTTAGACAAGGAGATTCTTGGTTTCACCCAATTGAGTTATCTAGGGAGATAGATTTATATTATACATCAAAGGGAAAACCTGTGGTTGATAATTCTAGGTCGAATAATAAAAATAATTATTCCAGGCCAGTTTCTAAAGTTTTTCTAACTGATGTAAAAAATTCTAAATGTATATTGTCATGTAATGAAAATCATCCTTTGCATAAATGTCCTGTTTATAAAAATATGTCAGTGAGTGATAGAGTTGAGCTGGTAAAGGCAAAAAATCTTTGTTTTAACTGTCTTATGAATCATAAAGTAGTCGATTGTAAATCTAAATTCTCGTGTATTATTTGTCGGAAAAGGCACAATGTAACTTTGCATTTTCCTCGGGAACAAAAAGTAAATAAAGTTGAACACCAAGAGGTAATTTCACAGGAAATGAGTCATATAAACAAAGGAGGTAATAAATCTAATTTGGATGTTTCGGCTCCAGTATTTCAGCCTTTCCCAGCTAATAATCAAAACAGTTTATTTTCAACGACATGTAATTTGGCTAATGATTTAAAAGCTGTGTTACTTAGTACATTTGTTTGTTTAATAAAAGATGAATTAGGTAATTTTTAGGTTCGAGGTCTATTAGACGTTGGAGCAAACTCTAACTTTATGAGTAAAAGATTAGTAGATAAACTTAATTTGAAAAGGGAAAAGACTAACATTTCTATTTCAGGCATAAATAATTTATCGTTGAATGTTAGATCTAGGGTTAACACAACTGTTTCAAATAGAGATAAGGATTTTCATTTAAAATTAGACTTTTTAGTCGTTCCGAAAATTACAGAATTTACGCCGTCTAGGCCGCTTGAGACTTCTATCCCATTATTAATTAACATCAAATTAGCCGATGAAAAATTTAATGTCCCAGGCCCGATTGATTTGCTTTTAGGTGCAGAAAATTTCTATGAATTTTTAAGACCAGGTCAAATTTATCCGCAAACATTAAATACTAAAATTGTGTTACAAAACAGTGTATTCGGGTATATTGTCAGTGGAAGCCTTCCGGCTAAGGGTGAAAGTAGTATACATTGTGGGTTAATTACAGATAATTTGGAATTAGAAAAAATAATTAAAGAGTTTTGGGAAATAGAAAACATAGAGAGAGAGTCTGAGATTTCTAAAACTAAGAAAGCAGAAATTTGTGAAGAACATTTTCTGAAAAATTATTCTAGAACTGAAAATGGACAATATATGGTGAAAATGCCGCTAAATGAAGATCCATCTTGTCTTGGCGAATCAAAACAAAAGGCAATGAATATTTTAAATTCATTATGGAAGCGCTTAGTTAGAGAACCTAAAGTTAATGATCTTTATAAAGCATTTATGGAAGAATATCTAAGTATGGGTCACATGGAAGAAGTGATAGAATCTGAAGAGCCAGAAGTCACTTATTATATTCCACATCATTGCGTATTCCGTACAGAATCAAGTAGTACACCATTACGAGTCGTGTATAATGCCAGTTCCTTAACTTCTACAGGGAAATCATTAAACAGTTTGCAGTTTAACGGAGGAACAATCCAGGATGAGTTATTTTCTATAATGTTGCGATTTCGAAAGCATCAGTTTGTTTTTGTAGCTGATATTAAAAAAATGCATCGTATGATATTAATACATCCGAGTCAACGTGATTTATTACGAATAGTATTTAAACCTGGGGTGAATGAGCCAGTAAAAGTGTACAGGTTATGTACTGTTTCTTATGGCACAACTAGTGCCCCTTTTTTAGCTACAAGAACCTTAATGCAATTATCCAAAGACGAAGGAAATGAATTTCCTTTAGCTGCAAATGTGTTGTTGCAGGATGTATACATGGATGACATCCAACAGGAGCAGATGATTTAGACACAGCGAAGGAGATTCAGCAACAACTGATATCTTTGTTAAATAGAGGAGGCATGGATCTCCATAAATGGGCAGTAAATAATTTTGCTATTTTATGTAATACTTCAGAATCTGAATATTCTTTTTCTAATGAGACAAAAACTTTGGGAATATTGTGGAAGCCTCAACCAGATTGTTTTGGGTTTAACTTAATTATCGAGCAAAGTGAGTTATATACGAAACGATCAGTCTTATCACAAATTGCTAGAATATTTGACCCTTTGGGTTTGATAGGTCCAATAATTACAAGGGCCAAAGTGTTTCTGCAAAAATTATGGTTGCTGAAAATAGATTGGTGTGATTATCTCCCAGTGAAAGAAAATAAGAAGTGGAATGAATTTCTTACGTCCTTAAAATGTGTATATCTGATCAGTATCCCTAGATGTATACTTATTGATCAGTCTATTTGTGTAGAACTACATGGATTTTCTGATGCATCTGAGATTGCTTATGGAGCGGTCATTTACGTGAAATCTACTAATTTTTGTGGTGATTCTGCTGTTAAGCTACTCACTAGTAAGTCCAGAATAGCTCCTCTAAAGCATGTCACTATTCCGCGTCTTGAACTTTCTGCTGCAGTCCTGCTATCGAAGTTAATGAAGAAGGTGTTAAGTGCCTTAAAACTAGAAGTTTCTAAAACTTATTTTTGGACAGACAGCACCATTGTACTTGCATGGTTAAAAAAAGAATCCAATGATCTTAAGACATTCGTAGCAAACAGGATATCAATTATACAAAGTTTAACTTCGGTTGAACAGTGGCATTACGTACCTTCTAAGCAAAATCCTGCTGACCTTATTTCTAGAGGTATAGATCCCATCAAGATTCAACAGTGTGAACTGTGGTGGTTCGGTCCAGCATTCCTACAACAGCCTGAGGTGGTCGAGTATCCCGATAGCAATCCTGCTGAAACCAATGAGCTGTTTTTGCGTGAATTGAAATCACCATCAGTGACTCAAGTATGTGCCTTAGTTAACACTCTTGAACCTTTAGACATAATTAATAACTGTTCTTCGTTCATCAAACTACAAAGAGTAGTAGCATGGTGTAAACGATTCATATATAATTGTAGAAACCCTTTATATCCTACAGCTGGAACTTTATCTAGCAGTGAACTCTCTCAGTCCTTATTGTGCATTGTAAAGAACATTCAAAGGACTTCATTCGTGAAAGAAATCCAGTGTTTAGAAAGGGGTACTGCTATCCCTAACAATAGCAAACTGATAAACTTGTGTCCATTTTTAGACAGTGATGGCTGCATTCGTGTTGGTGGTAGACTGAAAAACAGTAACTTATCCGATCACCAAAAATATCCTATGATTATCCCTGCAAAACATAATTTTACATTTTGTGTTATTAATTATTTTCATGTTTTATATTTTCATGCAGGTTCAGAAACCACAATGTCTCTTATAAGAACTAAATTTTGGATTTTAGCTGGCAGAAATGTAGTTAGAAAAATTATTTTTAATTGTATTATTTGCAAGAAAATTAATTCTAAAATTTCGGAGCAACAGATGGCTGATTTGCCAGCAGCAAGAGTAACGGTATCCAGAGTATTTACGCGCACTGGATTAGACTACTGCGGTCCTTTTCAGGTAAAAAATTCCACAGGTAGGAGTAAACAGGTAAAAAAGGTTTTTATTTGTATATTTGTATGTTTTACTACAAAGGCATTGCACTTTGAAATTGTCAGTGATTTAACAAGTGCAGCGTTTTTAGCAGCACTTAAACGCTTTATTGCGAGGCGAGGCAAACCTTCTGATATCTTTAGTGATAATGGTCGAAATTTTGTTGGTGCCAATAAAGAATTAAGAGCAATTCTCAGATCTTTATTTAAGGATAAAAGTGAGGAGGAAATTCAAAATTATTTAGCTAATGAAGGAATCAAGTGGCATTTTAATCCCCCTTCAACCCCTCACTTTAGAGGTTTATGGGAGGCAAGTGTTAAATCACTTAAATATCATTTAAAGCGTGTTGTAGGTAAAACTATTTTAAGTTATGAGGAACTCTTGACTCTCATTATTCAAATCGAAGCTGTTCTTAATTCTCGTCCCCTTTGCCCTCTTTCAAATGATCCAAATGATGTTGAAGCTTTTACACCTGCTCATTTTCTTATTGGCTCATCTTTAATGGCCTTACCTGAACCGAATTATACTGAAATCCCTATGAATAGGTTGAGCAGGTGGCAATTAGTTCAAAAATTGACACAACATATTTGGAAAAAATGGTCATCAGACTATCTAAATAAGCTCTTAAATAGGCCCAAATGGCATAAAGGAAGAGTAGAGATAAAAGAGGGAGATTTAGTTTTGGTAAAAAATCCTGATAATTATAGCCCTTTAAAATGGCATTTGGCAAGAATTGTTAAAATCCATCCAGGCCAAGATGGTATAGTTAGAGTTGTAACATTAAGGGATAAGAATGGCACATATAAAAGGCCACTAACAAAAATTGTTGTTTTGCCTCATGTGAATGAAACCACATTAACTACTTGAATTCATACATTTTATTTTAATTAAACAAAAATTTTGTAGTGTAGTGTATTATTATATTTTGTTTATATTTGTAAATTTAACATTTCATTTAGTGTATATGCTGAAAAAAAATTGTATTATTGAGATTGTAATTTAAATTGATGTTGTATTTATAGTATTGAATGTTTGAAACATTCAAGGCCCGGCGGTATGTTGCCGCTAGAAGCGCCATCTATGTGGTTTGTTTTGAAACTTGTGAGTTGGGTTCGAGACGCCGATCCGAGGAGTAGTGTAAATATCGGCTCTCGATCAATTTATTGTTTGTGAATTAAAATTTAATTAGTAATACAGTCCGCTAGTTTTATTTTATTGTGAGTTGTGTGCAGTGATTATTTGAGAAAGAGCTATCGGCGGGAACATAGATATTTTCAGTTGATTTGTTTATTTTTTTTTAATTTCTCTCCTAATAGTTGGTAACAGAGAAGACATTCTTCAATTGAATGTTGGCTGGGATTGGATTTGCAGTTTCTTGTAAAAGATAACTTTAACTGTTTTACTGTAATTTTGTCATCTTTTGGAAACCTACTTGTAACATTATAATGCAAATTCTATTTAATCTATCCCTTTGAGTGTAATGGCACATTATAATGTCTATTAATGACATTAATTTTCACACTGTCTTAAACTACAATATAAACAACAGATGTCAGCCACGACACTTTTTAAAAACATAATCTGCTACTGTGCTAGTTTGGTACACTCTTTTTGGGGTAGATTGGTATAACTTTCTTTTTCAAGGTATTTATTTTTGTTAAAGCCAGTTTACTGTAATTTCAGTATTGATGCAGTGTATTTACTAGGCATATTTCAATAAGTGTATATATCTAATTTTTTATAGGCTGTACATATTAATTTCTTTGCTTATTTCTTAATTATTTTTATTTCTTTGCAGTTACTATGAGTAGACTACAAGGAAAAAAAACCATTCGTGCAGAATTTTTTGAAGAGACTATGGCAAAAGCTGTATCCGACATCCTTAATGGTGGCAAAATACGAGCAGCAGCTCGAACGTGTGGACTGAAAGTGATGACACTTTCAAACACAGCGAAAAAATACAAGGCATCTCATCCAAACATATATCCAACAAGCGTTGGCAATCCAGAAAGTCAACATAAATTTGAAGTAGACAAGTATCAGTTTAGCTCAAAGTACACTGTCAAGTAAGTGTTTACTAAAGAACAATAATATATGCTAACAGAGTATCTAGTTAAAGGATGCAAAATTCAGTATGGATTATCATATAAGCAAAACAGAGTTTTTGCCTATAATTATGGAAGAAAGCTTGGAGCTAATTTGAAAGGGTATATGCCAGAAAAAGAGTTAATAATGAAATAGCTGCTGAAGACTACGATATCCAAATCTGAGTTTAAGAAAACCAGAAAAGTCTTTTACGAGCCACTGCTTTTAATCACATAACTATGACTAAATTTTTTAACAATTTCGAAGGAGCTTTCACTGAAAATAACATCTGTGGAGAAAGTCTTTACAATATTTATGAAACGTACGGTGCTACCAAAGCTTAAGGATGTGGCAGAAACTGATACGAAACGAGTAGTTGAATCAGTATAAAAGGAAAGGAGAGGGTTAATTAATATTTGCGCCATTATATGCGCAACTGGGAACACCATTCCTCCTGAATTTGCGTTTCCAAGAGTGCGGAACAAGGAAGGTTTCTTGGATAGAGCTCCAATGGGTAGTTTAGGCCCTGCCGCTCATAGTAGTTATATAAATGGTGAAATTTTTTGCAAGTTATGAAGCATGTGCAAAAATTCACAAGCGTAAAAAAGAGTGGTCCGATTTAAATCCTACTGGATAATCACGAGTCATATCATTGTGAGTAATAGATTTCTGCAGTGAAAATGGGATTCATTTTGTCGCATTTCCACCGCATTGCTCCCATCGATTACAACATCTAGATATTGGGATTTAGTAACCAGTAAACGCACATCTAAAGACAGCATTTAATGACTGACACTTGACCCATCCATGAAAGACTATCTCAATATTTAACATTGCTGAATTGTCTAACACAGCTTATATGGCAGCATTCAGGCTAAAAATTTTTAATCATAATTCAGCAAAATAGGAATTTGGCCAGTTAATCAAAACATTTTTATGGATGGCGATTTTTTTCAGCTCTATATAAATGATCAGCCAGAACCTAGTACTTCAGGTAACATAGGCCTATGCCAATCAGAATTTTAACGAGTACCAGCTCTATTACCACTCAAATTTTCGACCAACAACGAAAGTTTCGCCCATATTAAAAGGCTTCAAAATGCAAGTCAATTAATGCACGTGGTCGAAGAATGGGAAAGTCAAGTATCCTAACTTTAACCACCGAGAAGAATAGACTAGTGCAGTAAGCTTTGAGATGGTCAAAGAAGATAAAACCAGTGGGATTAACTAAAAATTCAACTAGACGAATGAAACAAGCTCCAAAACAATCTGCACATGCACTCTCTTCAGAAACACAGAGTGAAACAGATGTCTTCAATTATAGTGTCTAGTATTCAGACGATAGCATCAGTGAAAGCCCTCATGAAGAAGAGTACCATCTTATCCTACCCAAAATACATGAATCTGGGTGATCCAATATCTCAGCTAGTGATCATGTGTTAGTAGAATTTTGCTGGAGAAAAGAGTTTTATTCATTATTTTGGCCAGATTGAAGTTAAGAATACAGAATCTCAGTTTTCCGTAAAGTATTTTAGAAAGAAAACTGACTGCTCAAAATTTAATTTCCCTGAGCAGGTTGATAGTAGCATTATTGATATTTGAGATACATATTTTATCCTTCCACAGCTTTGTGGCAGTACTGCCAACGCTGCAACGTTATTACCTTTTCAAATTGAATTATTTGCCTGTAATGTCCACTAATTGTATAGAAATTCTACTATTACTTTTTTCTATGTCTTGTCAAGTGGTTTCTATATATTCATGCAGTTTCAAATTAATATGCATGTATTTTTAAGTATTTTTCTATTTTTGTATACCAATTACTGTTACTAATAAAAGTATTACGTTCACTATGTATATTTCTTGCAAATGTACCAAAGTACCCCATCCTCGTACCAATCTACCCCATCATGTGGTACATTGGTACAAACTTATTATTTCCTAAAATACATGATACTGATTTTAATGCAGCAATTTTTTTCAAAATGATTCATCACGTTGCAAGATTTGAAAACACTCTTTAATTACATGGCTTACATTTTTGAAAAATATGAATGCTCATCATAAAAAAGAGAGTTTTATGCAATATTTACCAATAAACCCCGGTCTACCCTACGCATTTTTTTTTATTTTTAGCAGTTTTCTTTTCATGATTCTATGAGCATGTATCTAAAGTGAGCATTTATATTCAATTACTAAAACGTTATAAATAGTAACACCATATTAGTTTTATTCAACATTACTTTTGTTCTAGTATCCCCTTTCCCCCCCCCCCAAAAAAAAAATACACTGGTTTTTGGTTGTCACCTTATAAACAAGAATGTCAAAGTAAAAACAGTAATAGTTTGAATTTTCGATTAAAAATTCTAATTGTTAATGTGGCAAGCTATGTTATTTTTTTAACATTATAATGTAAAAACATGCAATAATATGCCTATAGTTAATACATTTTTTTTTCTTTGTTGGTAACGAAGATTCATTTGTTTACAATTGTTAAGCATGTTTCGCGTCTGGAGATAAAAGTTAAATTAACATCATAAGAGCATTAGCAAAATAGAGAATTACCCTTTAATGTGATACAAATTTTAAACAAATAATCATGGCACGGATTATTAATTATTGGGTTACAAACAGAAAACTCTTCAAGCATTAGTAAATTCATAAAATTAGTAGACGCTTAAAAATTATTTTTATTCAATTAATTTGAACGAATCTACTGAATGCAGTTTGATTCCTGAAATGTATAAAAAACAATTGTAACGTCTCAAGGATTGCATAAAATTCCAAGGAAAAACATTATAGAAAGTTTAATTTTTCTTTTATCTTACAAATAGAGTTATTTCTTTTCATGCACACAGATTTTTTTTTTAAATATTGTTGAAAACTTACGCATTTGATATGATTATAAATTAATTGTAACGCTTGAAACATTTTACAAAAGTAACAGTTTTCTAGATAAATTTTGAAAAAGATTTCTTTCTGCTTTTAATTGTATAAGTACATTATTTTGTTCATGCTGTCTCTCTCTCTCAAAAAAAAAAAAAATAATAATAGAATATCTCGTCAGGATGAAAAATTGTATTTATTTTGTAACTTTTTACTTTAGTTTTATCAATGACGTTCAATTATTTCCGATTTTTCATAAAGTTTATAAAATATAATGGGTACAACATAAAAAAAAATAGAAAAGCTTTAAATAGAAGAAAAAATGCCTAAAATATTACGATTTGCACGAATGGTATACATATATTTAACTTGAAGAGGAAATATCCAACATCAGAGAGCGCTGACATACAATATGAGATGAATGTTTATTGTGATCCAGTCAGGACGCTTATATTAGAATCAACATAGATTCTGCATTTCATAGTTTTATTATGCTATTGTTTCAATTTGATATTTACTGTTTAACCCTTATGTCAATGACCAAAATTTGCTTTTGTGTCCAATGGTACCTGCTGCGGTTTTAATATACGTGAGCCATAAAACATACCTATTTCATACAGTGTAACTGCTTGCCTTTAGATAAGAGGAATTTGACGCATTTTTATAAATATTAATTACCGTAGAACACCGCTAATCCGAACTAATTCGGGCCTGTGCCTGTTCGGATTACAAAAAATTCGGATTATCCGGAATTTCGATAAAAATAGAAAAGAAAAAGACGCGTGCTAAAAAATGTAAGTTATAAGTACTCAGTAGTTCAGCAAACATCCTCCGATCCGGCATCCTAAGGTCCGGCTTGTTGGGCAATCTGGCACGGCTTTCGAAAAAAAAAATATTATTCATTGTTTAATCACTCCTGATGTTTATAATAATCCAATGGAATTTCAGGAAGAGGAATTACGTAACAACCCATTACAAACGGTTCAAAATTGCGAATCTGCAAATACCTCAGTCACCACTTTGACGAGAGGTATGAAAAAAAAATCTGCAGATAATTTGCGAAATCAAACTGTTGAAAGGAAAAATAAATGTTTACCATCCGAATTAAAAACTTTTTGCATTTTAGAAAATAATTTTATAGTACTGGCAAACAAACTGATATTCGAGATTTTCTTGAGATACGTTTCTGCTGGTAGGCCTACAGTGCACGTTTTCATTTTATATTTGTGTACATATGTTGTACCTTTACATTATTGAGTATTTCATTAATTCTATTCAAGCTGTTTAAAGGAAAAACAACATGCTTTACTGCCATTGTTTATATAATTCTAACTTCTACACTACTCCCGACATTTATCCGTTAAATAAAATAGGTTCAGATTAACCAGAATTTCGGATTAGTGGGATTCTACTGTACTTCAGGTGTCAACAATTATCACATACAGTTCAATTATATACAATTCAACAATAGCTCATACAATTCAAACAAAGATCACACATTAGAAATGTGGAAAACTTAAATCCGTTTTATCGAGCAAGCATGGGTGTAGAACGATTCTTGGAAATTCTTAGATTTATTCGTTTTGACAACTAGAACACACGAGAGGAATCTCTTCAAAATGTTAAAGCTGCAGGAATTCGTGATTTATGGACTATTCTAAATCCTAACTTATTGAAAAAATATATACCGACGGAAGAGTAAACGGTTGATGAGCAGTTATTTCCGCTTCGGGGAAGAAAAAGATTCCCCCAATATATTCCGCCTAAACCGGCTAAATACGGGATCAAAATATGGTGGGTATGTGATGCAAATAATTATTTACCTCTTAAGGGCCAACTATGCACCCGAAAAACAGGTACAGACCGTGAAATAAACCAAGATGTAGACAGAGTTGTGAAAGACGTCGCCTCTCTATTCAAGGATTCTGGACAAAACATCACATGGATAACTTTTTCATTCGTTTTCTTTGGCCAAGCATTTATTAAAATGGAATCTCACAATGGTTGGCACTTTGAAAAGAAACAAACCTTATATTCCCCAAGAAGTAGGACCATGTAAATCGCTCACGTTTTATCCACATAATCTGGATTTCATGATGGCATAAGTATTTGTTCGTATGTTCCAAAAATTGACAAAGCTGTCATTCTAATGTCTACTATGCATCATGATAAAACCATCACAGGACCGAATGATAGAATCGAAATGATTCAGTTTTATAAGGAAACGAAATATGGAGTGTATATAACTGATGAATTAGTGGGGCAATATACAACACATAGGCGTTCAATCACATGGCCACTTGCGTTATTTTTCTAAATTGTGTATATAGCATCACTTGCTACTTACATTATAGATACTGCAAATAGTGATATGTTTATAAATAAAACAGACAATCGTCGCCTGTTATTGCTGAAATTATGTGAGATCTTGAGGCCTCCAGCAATTCAAGATCAATAACAAAATGTACAGGATATGAGACATTTTTCGACCAAGTCCGGAATTGAACGTAAATTGAAAAAAATATTTGACCGTATTTGAAGCTGCCACACGTTCAAAACCCAGTTCAGAAAGCTGAAGGCGAAGTTAAACAAGAAGCATAAAAGCACATTTTGTCAGATGTGCTTGTTAGAGCATCAAAAATGGCACCCCCCCCCCACAGAAAATCATGTAAACAATGTGGAAAGCCAGTATGCGATGTATATTCCTGCACTTTGTATTATTGTACAGCTTCTCCACAAAATTTCACGTAAATGAAATATTTTTTACCTTAAAAATATGACTAACCCTTTATTTCAAATTAAATTAAAGTTTTATTGATATAAATATAAATAAGCTATTAATTTCTGTATTTTTCCACAGAAAATTGGCGTAGGTACCCGGGTACCCTGGTCATTTATGGCAGGTATAAAAATGTTTAATGCCCCAAAAAAGTAATAAAAAAATACCAAAATTTAAAGTGATTATACTAATGGACAGTGAATACTGCAAATAATGGGAATCTAAATTGATTTTACTTTCTTTTGATATTAACACCCTGAAAAAGGGATGAAAAGAGAAAAAAGGTTCCCGAGTACCCGGTCATTGACATAAGGGTTAAGCTAATTTACATGTGGTAATACTACAAAGGATACGACGAAAGCTTTAGGAACTGCAAACGAAAAAATGATTCAATTTGCAGTCTCACTCCAGTATATCAGTCTCTTCAATAAAAGGTTCAATTCGTTTCTTTTTTTTTCCTTTTTCTTCACAGAACAGCGTGTCACTGGCATGTTAGGTGTCTTGAATTCGAGTGGCTGAGACATCTACGTAGGGTGTCAGTGGTTGTGAATCTAAAAAAAAACATTACGAATGGTCAAGTAAACAAATCGGAGCTTTGTTCACGAGTATTATACTTGTATTCCTAATAATTGTTTTCGCTGAACAAAATATTACAGGTAATTAAAACTTAAACAAAATCATTTAAAACTTAGGTCAGAAAAACAAAGCAAACCATATTCAAATTTAAACTGTTCTATGCAGAGGATATGTACTTTGCTCTTCCTATGGTTATTTTTGCATAAAACTTATCTATAATGTTATTTCAATGAAATCTAATGTATTTTCACGTTTTAGATTTTCACTTGTAAACTATTTTAAAACTTCCTTTAAAAATCCTTGCTTTATTTCATGGCAACTTCTATGGTAGCATCATTTGTATTTTAAGTACTTTGCACTTTCTTTTGCTGAAAAAGATAAATCAAGCCCCCGCAACATTTTTCGTGAATAACTTGTACCAGCACTGCATGAGTTATGTGTGTTTTTAGCAGTACGATTAATGAAGGATCGTAAGTTAATCCACGTCGAAATCCAAGTGATTCATAATACTTTCGGAAATTAGGTATCTGCTGTAGGATCAAATAATATCCTTGGTCACCAGACTTCCACAATTTTTTTTCGATGTTATTTTATTTTACCCTAAAACCTTTAATGGTCAGTGGACATTTTCTGTTTTACAGAACTGTAATATTGTCCCATTTTGCTCTCAAACTTTTAATTTTCTTATAGACATTAGAATCAGTCAGCGAATAGAAATAGAGAAAGTAATAAATTTTGTGTTTTGTAGCAATTTATCGTATATGTTCAAATAAAAGAGCTGCCGGAGATTTTGAGGTTAGTTGAAGTTTCTGATTTTTTGAATACCGGATAACTGACACGCAATATATAATTTGCAGACATGTAGTAAAATATAGAAGGTTGGTCCAGGACAGATTACCCTGAAGCATAAGCTTTCTCTCTAAAATTTTGGACCGGCCCGAAAAGGACTGTAAAATCTAAACTTTAGTTCTCATTTTTAATTTACGATTGCATTTTTAAATTAACATTCAGCCTGTTTGTAAGGAAAAGCATGTAATAACAACATCCACACTACTTCTGGAAACTTATCTGACAAAGAAGACTTGAACACGAAAAATAGACTATTTATCAATCATATGATAACCTGATAGGATAAATAGAAACCACACGGATAATACTGCCAGGTCTGTTCAATAAAGAATGATCATAATCTCCTTATTAGCATAATTTATTGCACACAAATTAACTTTTGTATTCCATTGTTATCTTAATGTGTAACGAATACGTGGCATTTTTTTTATTTATGTCGAGTAGTACGTCAGTGGAAGCCATGGAAGTTTGGATAATTTCGGTACCGCCTATGTGAAAATTGGAGGAAACACGTATTGAGCAATATGCTCTTGCCAGCTGAAAATTTTGCTTTCGCCTGAAGAAATCGTCAGTCGAAGCATATGCTATAAGAGACTTATGGAGAGCGATTTCTTTCCTGCAGCATAGTTGAAGATCATATTAGATATTTAAGGAAGAGAAGGACAATCATCTACACAGGAAGATGGACACGGAGTTCATGTAACTGTGCTTACAGAAGTTGAATATTAATACCGTTGCTTTTATTGTCAGAGAACATCATTAGATACGAGAACTGTTTAAAATATTGCAGTTATAATTGCGTGACAACTACAAGTTGATAACAGAAAAGTGAACATGAGAAGGGTTTGAGCAAGCTGAGTTCCGCGGCTCCTCATTCTCGAACAACAGGACGTTCTCCAGAAGTTGGTTCGAAATTGAAGATGTTGTTAAAGGAAGGTGAGATGAATTCTCTAATGCCCCGACACCTTCTTGGAAAGTATTTTTGCTCTATACAAGCATTGGTGAAGATGGCAAATGCAATCCTGAGGGGCATATTTTTAAAAAGACTCCAGCATTGTCTTTGAAGTTTGCATAAATGTGGGACAAATACATTACTTTGAATATGAAGTACTTTGAAAAGCATCATTGAAATATAGGCGCTGAGTGAAGATATGTTGATATAAAAATATTATAATAAATCTTCATTGTACAGACCTCGTAAAAATATTCTCTATTTATAGTTTACACTGTAGACATAAAAAGCTGTTTAAAAAGTATAAATTTATTTCAGCAAAGAATGTCTTGGAGATAATATTTGTATCACTTATGAGTTTCCATCTGTATAGAATTTTAAAAAACTTATACGGAGGAAAGGACGGACCCGAAATGATAGGGTTCTATCCCTAGTTTCAAAGGTTAATCTTGGCACTGGTGAGGTCCCTGTTAGTTACAGAAGTGTGCCAGGCATGCAGAGATTAATTTACAAAAAAGCCCACAGTCGTAAATATATAAAGTTTCAAATCGCGTTTTGCTGCTGCCAGTATTGTGAAAGGTCGGAATAAGAATTTTCGAAAAAGGATTTAAGAATTTTCTGATAAAAGTTAAAGTCGATTGCTATGCATAAATTACAAACTGTTAAATTTTCAACCAGATTTAGACCCAAGCAATTCTTATGAATTTCTTATTTCCTTTTTTAAAATCTAGGAACTTGAGTCTAATAAACAAGATCTGGAAAATCACGGGTAGACAAAGTGCCACATTATGAAAAAAAAAAACTGTTGTAGAAGATCAATTAATAGAAAATCAATTAAAATGTTCAAGATAAAGTAAATAGGTTTTCTATATTTTATAAACAAATTTCTACATTTGATTAAGAGAACTTTCTCTTGCTGTGAATGATAGTTGTGTTTCCTCTGTTATCTTGAGATGAGAATATATAATTGAGAATGTAAATTATTGTTATTTAACAGAGAAGAAGGTCCAAATACCGGCTATTAGGTGTTCTGAGAACTGAGCGCAGCGCAGCCTAGCAGTGATAGGCAGAGTTTGTAACTTTAATTGAGAGGAGAAAGTTACGAAAAGTACGTCGCTGAAGTCTGTGTCATTTACAAATAGTAAATGCAAAAGTGTCGAATCTACGTAATCTGGTACATCAAAAGTTTTTCAGATATGTGTTTCTCATTTTTTAAGATATTCTGATCGTATATTGGATTGAATTGTAGATTAAGTTATTTTCTAGACATATCTAGCTCCTAATTGCACGCGCACAGTATTGGTATTTTATTATATGAATGAGTAATACCGGTTTTAACTTACACATAGCAGTGGTCCGAATACCGGCTACCTAGAGTTGTCTAAATACCGGCTAGCCGGTATTTGGACCTCTCTCGGGTGCTCTTCTTGAAGGGGAGGAAAATAAATTAATTTAAATAGTTCTATAATTAATAAATTAATTTAAATGGTTCCGAAATAGTCCCCGTCCCATTTCGCAATATGAAAGAAGCAACCATGGTCATAATTCTTCAGGACCGACACTGGTTACCGGATCACTTTCCAAAAAAGAGCTGTTGGACACTACAAAATTGATTGTAAAAAATGTGAAGAGAAAGAAAAAAAATGACGGAGTAAACCAAGCGAAAGAGGCAGAAATTTGATTTTAACCCTCTCGCTGCGCAACCCGAGATTTCCGTGGGCATCGTAAAAGTAGAAAAATTTGCGAAACCCGAAATTTCCTCGGGGATGCATTTGTTCCGCCTAATTAACCCTCCTTGATTATTCCCACCAGTTTTTTTTTTTTTATTGTAAATTATGCCATATTTAATCGGAGCATTTCCTCGGTTAAATTAGACAAAAACTTTTGTTTTGAAAAACCGGTGACAAAAGAATAAAAATTCTTAAAAGACGCTCGTCGCGAAGGGGTTAAATACGCAATTTTTGAAGCTATTTTGATAAAACAATTGCGCAGCGAGGAGGCTAAAAAAGTGAAAAAGGAAAATATCCAATAGACGAAGATGATAAGTTTGTGTCTTCTGCATGGGTGCTTTCTCTGTGGACAAGAATGGAGTAGGGGATTCTGGGTTCAATGTTAAGAATGCGATATGTGGGTTGATAGGGACTATGCCGACGCAGAGAGTGATAATATGCTTTTGGTTTTTTTCAGATAAAATAATTATCATTTGAATCCGAAAGCTTTTTCTTTTCTTTTTTTACACGTTTAAAAACAAAATTAGAAACATAATGGGAAAAAGACTGTGAGAGATAGTCGTAAAGAATTTTAGAAATTTGACAAAAATACTTATTTATTCAAAATTGCGCATTTTTTCTGTGCATAAGAAATGTTATTAATCAATACAATTTATTAAAATAATATTCTTATCGCTTAATAATTGTCATTAGCTCTATTTGTGTGATCTTTTGGAAAAAAAAAAAAAAAAAAAAAAAAAAAAAAAAAAAAACTTAGGTAGCCGGTATTTAGACCCCATTTTAAAAACTCAAAATTTGAAGACTTTCGGAATTTTGCTTCTTATAAACAGAAAACGCCTTTTAAACTGATTTTTTTTTCTCTAAACAGGTGTAAGACGTGTCAAGGTACCCTGCTGTTACTTTTTATTTTATTAATTTTGAAAATTGTATGATCTAGATTGAAAACAAAAGTAGTAGCCGGTATTTGGACCTTTTCTTCTATATTTGAATATCTTATCATAATGAATAATTTGAAAAAAAAATGCAAATTGGAAAATTGAAAGCATAAATTCACAATAAAAACACAGATAGATAAATGCACATTAATTTATTAAGGTGTCTCGGGTCTTTTAGACTTGGAAAAAAAGAATAAAAAGACCATTTTCAACATTTATCATCTTTAAATGTATATGATTTTAAAACACAATCTCTATTGAGGTGTAAGATATAAGTATGTTCTTTCATTCCACGTATTAAAAATTGCAAGATGTAGAATTAGAATTTATAGGAGTTCCAAACTGTCAGATATTTGACGACCAGAAAATTGGTATAATAGCTTACGAGCAGGATTACAAAATATATACATTGGAACTAGAATCAACCTTTACTGAAATCTCGGGATTTTTTTTTTTTTTATTCCAGTTGCTTCTAATGACAAAGCAGCGTTTTCTTCGGAATTACGGGTAACTCAGAAGTTTATTATTTTTTATTTTCGTAAAATCTATGAAATGTGAGAGAAAAGGATAAATTTGTCAATCATATTAATGTAATGATAATTAAGAAACATTTGGCTTTTTTTACAGTGAGAGTTCATAATAATTTTCAGGAAATTATGTAAAAGTTTCTTTAAAATTTTATTCGTGACGATTATTCCTTAAATATGCACGCTCCTAGAAGCAGCAGCTTAATTAAATACCTGGAATTTTGCATTCTAATTCTTGTAAATATGGCATTATAAATGTAACTGTAAATCTGTATAGCACATTGCACTCGTCATGTGGGTGAAAGAACTTCTTTCACTATAAGGCAAAGCTTTCCAGTACATAAAATCACGCATTTATCATTTTGCATGCAGTAAATAACAAAAACTTCTTCCATTATAAATATACATTGTTCCATACTTTGTGTTTCATTAAAAGAAAGAGCCATTATAACCTCGCGTTGCGTGATATATATTTTGCATAATTTAATGAAGTAATTTAGTAATTTTAAGCGTATGTTTTAATTAAATGTGTATGTGTGTGAATATGCATGTTGTTTACTGAACTACTTCTAGTAAAGCGAAGATCATGTCAACACTTGTAATTTATCAATTAAAATAAAAGGATAATAATAATAATTTCAAATATTTGAATTTCTATTATAAATTAAAACAATAAAAATATAATAACTATTAGCATTGGTATAAAAATATTAGTACAAACGCAATATTATATTAAAATATTTCTGTAAAATTTGATTAGTCGAGACAATTTTAGACAAAAACTTGGTGAACCTCGCTGTATAATTTTATTCGTTGGCTTGTCTCGCCTTTTAAATAGAAATCGTTTAGATGCCCAAAAAATCTGGTTTGGGTTTAGAAAGATTTGACAAAAAATTACATTTATGCAATACGTATGTTGCTCCTTATTTATGTATAAAATCTTTCTACATGTATGAAGCATGAATTTTTAATATTTATGTTTTATTATTTTTGCGTTAACTTTATTTCTAACAATTTTTTTAAGTTATTTGTTTAAAAACTCTTCTTCGTAAAACAGCAATGTAATAGAAAAAATTTCATTCATATCCATTTATTGTTTGTTAAAAAAATTGCTGACACATACTTAAATTCATACGAACAAATATGTAAACGTTTAGATAACAGTCGAAAACAGAAGCTCTTTGCTTTAAGTCATTTCAGAACGTGTTTTCATTTAAAATAAGATATAATAGTTTATAAAATACCATATTTTATTACAACATCAAAAAACAAACAAAAGATTTGAAAAAAGTAGTTATGAATAAATCGTCGTGAAAAAGGAAATAAATTCATAATATAATAATAAAAATATAAAAATATAATAAAAAAATAACACTATAAATTAAAGTAATTTAACAAATCGGTTGTTTTAAGATAAAGAGATATACTTAAAAGACTTAAAAGTTTGTTTTGTGTTCTGCATAAACTATTTCAAAGAGTAATCTGATGTTTTAATTAAATCAAGCTGAATAGTGTTTACCTTCGAGCAATTTAAGAATTTAAGAAAACAATCCCTAATGTAATACCTTTCAAATAATGATTTGATTAAATAGAATCAATCACTGAAAATCATTGCTTTTACAGAAACTAAAACATTATAATAGACTTGCATTTTCAGAAAGTTTATGCATTTTAAATAGTTTAAGGTAATATATTTATAGTTTTTTCACTCACCCTTCTGCCAGAATGCCTCACATTTTAAAATTTGCTAAAACGTGTGCACGTGCAATTTTTTTCTGTGTGTGTTTTGGGTATTACATTTTATCTTTAATAAAAAAATAATAGTAATATTAATAATAATAATAACAATAATGATAATAATATTAATGTTACAATGTCAGGTTTCTGTTTCTAAAGAAGTTGTTTTGTAGTACTAATACAAGTATTACTAATTTAACACAATATTGATTAAATATATATATATTATTATACAGGAGTTAATGATTAATCTGGTCTTTACTCACCCGGCACACATCACAAGGGCAATCCAGTTCCGACCATAATACTTCCAATAGCAAGCTTCGGTCAATGTCCGTCACAGCGGCAGTGATGCTTTCCTGCACGTGAGTCATGGCGGGATTATAAACTTCATGAGTGTATGTGTCTTGTGTTTGTATCACTTATATCTCAATATGTATCACTTGTATCTGTAGATCGTATACCTCTGGATACACAGTGTTTTTAAACCCGACGAATCTTTTAAGCTAAACCTGTATTATATTAATATTTTGCATTAATACTATACACATATGCGCGCATATATATATTAGAAACATGAAATAATGATTGTTAATTTTTTGGGGGAATTTTAATTAATAGAATGCATATTATATATAGATATAGATATATATGTGGTGACAGGAAATGGACTCTGTACTGCAAAGCTAGGCAAATTCTTTAGTAAGGCTCCGGATGATAAACGTCAACTACCGAACAATAAGACAAGTGCTGACCCTACAGTTAAAATCATGAGAATTAGAGAGAGAGACTTGATTGCGCCTGTGAGCAGCCGTGCCACTGACGCACGGCGTGTACGAGGGAATGCCGGGTCAGACTAACATGGAGTAAACGGAATATCTCCGGCCTGCTAGACGACCTAGGACCAAGTAATGTTTTATAGGCAGACGGTCTATTTTGATCTGTTCATATTTAACTTAAATGTAATTACCCATGTCGTATATATATTCAACCATGTGTAATCAAGAAATTATTAAAACTTCGTTATTAAGCTAAAGACTCCTAGACGACTCATGCCATTTACATGCACTTTAAACTTTTCATCTGTAATCCGAAATGATCGTTATCCCCACATATATTTCCAATATTTTAAAAGAATTACAGTTTTGTTAAAAAATATTTTTTGTTTTCATTTTAAAATTCTCATTATACAATTCTGTTTCTAAAAGTAATTAGGGAAATAAGCGAATGGGTGAATAAAGAGTGGATACCGCAGATATTGTTTAATTGATATGCTTCAACTCATAGACAAATCACCATGACATGACATTTTAATTAATTGGTAATAATTAGAAAATTCTTCAAGTACAAATTTTGTAAAAAAAAGGGTATTTGAAGATTTTTTCTTGTTTGTTTGTTAAATCCGAGAGAACGAATGCAATGGATGAATCAAACTCTAATCGGATATAGGAACGTAAAAAAATAATTGAAATGTCTTATTAATCTATACTTCTATACTCCTATTATAAAGAGGTAAAAATTGTTTATTTGTAGGTGGTAAGCTCTGGAACTACCGAACCGATTCCAAAAGTAATGGTATCAAAATGATGGTGTTGATCCAACTTAGAACATAGGCTGTATCTTATGTCCGTGCCACTTGCCAAAAGGGGGTGCAGGAGCAAAAAACGTTCATAAAATGCAATTTTTGTGTTACTGGATGGCCTAAAAACATAAAATTTAGAATATTAGTTACTTATAAGATATAAATTATGTCTAAGAACAGTTCTTAAACAATTCGAAATTAAAAAGGGGTGAAAATTCATAAAAAGCGTTCTAAAAAACGTTCTAAATGGTAGTTTCTACATAATCTCAGGAAATACCAAACCGATTAAAAAAAATATTGGTGTCAAAATGATGGTGACGACGTTTGCTCCAACATAGACTATATTTTATGTAGGTGCCACTACCCCAAAGGGGGTGCAGGAGCAAAAAGCGTTCTAAAAATGCAACTTATGTGTTACTGAAGGGCCTAGAAATATGAAATTTGAAATATTATTTACTTATTAGATATAAAGGATTTCTAAGAACAGTTCTTAAACAATTCGAAATTTAAAAGAGGTGAAAATGTACGAAAAGCGTTCTAAAAAACGTTCTAAATGGTCGTTTCTACATAATCTCAGGAAATACCAAACCGATTTAAAAAATATTGGTGTCAAAATGATGGTGGCAACACTTGCTCCAAGATAGGCTATATTTTATGTCGGTGCCACTACCCCAAAGGGGGTGCAGGAGCAGAAAACGTTCTAAAAGTGCGATTTATGTCTTACTGAAGGACCTAGAAATATGAAATTTGAAATATTAGCTACTTATTAGATAAAAAGGATTTCTAAGAACAGTTCTTAAACAATTCGAAATTTAAAAGGGGTGAAAATGCGCGAAAAGCGTTCTAAAAAAGTTCTACATGATGGTTTCCACACAATCTCAGGAAATACCAAACCGATTTAAAAAATAAAGACGTCAAAATCATGGTGACAACCCTTGCTCCAACATAGGCTATGTTTTATGTCGGTGCCACTACCCAAAGGGTTGCAGGAGAAAAACGTTCTAAACTGCGGTTTTTGGGTTACGGAAGGGCCTAGAATCATGAAATTTGGAATGGTAGTTAGTTATAATATATCAATGATCTCTAAGGACAGATCCTAAAAAAACGAAATTTAAAAGCGGGTCAAAATGCGCAAAAAGCGTTGAAAAGAACGTTCAAAATTGCGATTTCTATGCAATCTCAGGAAGTACTGAACCGATTTCAAATGTAATGGTGTAAAAATGACGGTGACAGATCTTCCTACAAGATAGGCTATATTTTATATCTGTTTCCACTACACCAGAGGAGATGCAGGATCAAAATGCGCGAAAAGCGTTCTAAATGCCGATTTGTCAGCAATATCTCAGGAAGAATCAAACAGATTTCAAAAGTAATGGTAGGAAATTGATGCTGACAGCCTCTGCACTAACATAGACGCCATTGTATGTCGGTATCACTATCACCTAGACGTTGCAGGAGCAAAAAAGCGTTCTAAATTTTGATTTTTGTGATGGGTAGGGGCTAGCAACTTAAAATTAGGCAAGGTACAGTCGTGGAAAAAAAAAAAGTAAACACCCCCTACTAACTTTTCAACAAATTATCGTAGAAGAAAGTTACTGGTACCGAACGATTGGAAATAAAGTCTACTTTTAAATTATGTATATAAAATTTGTTTAAGGGGCCATCTACATATTAAAACGAACCATAACTTTGTTTTTTTCGATAGCAGTACACAATTCTGACAGCATAAATGAACTCTACACCTTTCAATAAGCCTATAAACAAATTTTTATGCAATTCGTGCCATAAGTTTCCGAGAAATTAATTATTTTAAAACGAGCGTATTTTAAGGGCTGTATCCAAATTGAAGTTCCGAACTCGATTGTTAACCGAGAGAGCCGCCTTCTTGATCAAGGCACGTTCAAGCGTGAATGAAACTTGCTTGATTACAGGATAGCAGAATAAATTTCAAAAATTTACTCACGTCTATCATAGACGACCCCTTAAACCATCATTTTGCCGTTTTTTAAGCATAATTTGAAAACTACTTGGAAGAAAAATGTGAAATTCTGGATTTCCATAAAGCAGGACTTAATAAATCTAAATCCATCAAAAAAATTGTAGGTTGCAATTCATAATTTTTTCGAATATTAATTTCATAATTCATATTTCATATCATAAAATTATAAAAATTGCAAATTCAACGTATTTATGTTTGGGAATATTAGTATTATTGCTACACAAAAAATTAGCTCATTAGGAGCATGATTTCAGGAGATATAAATAAAAATGTGAAAATGTAGTTTAACATTAGAAGTACTAAATTTTGAATGTCTATAATTCAAAAACCTATCGTTCGAATGACTTGAAATTTGGTTTCTAGGCATATTTTGAATCGATGATTTGAAATATATCGTTAAATTTGGGTACTGCCATTGAAAAAAATGAAGTTTGGATTCGTTTTAATATGTATATGGCCCCCTAAGCAAACTTTATACACACCATTTAAAAGTAGACTTTATTTCCAATCGTCCGGTACCAGAAACTTTTGTCTACGATAATTTGTTGAGGAGTTAGTAGGGGGTGTTTACTTTATTTTTTCCACGACTGTACATATTTATTAGATATAAATGATCTTTAACAACATTTTCGAAAAAATTTGAAATTTAAAAAGGGGTAAAAATGCGCGAAAAACATTCTAAAAATGTTCTAAATTGCGATTTCTACTCAATCTCAGAAATACCAAAGCTATTTTAAATGTAATGGTTGCAAATCAATGGTGACAGTCCCTGCTATAACATAGGTTATATTTTATGTTGTTGTCACTACCATCTGAGGGTTGCAAAAGCAAAACATGTTCTAATTTGCGTTTTTTGCACAACTGAAGGGTCTAATACTCTGAAGTATGGCATGGTAATTACTTACAAGATGCAACTGCTTTCTAAGAGCAGTCGAAAGAAAATTCTAAATTTAAAAAGATGAAGTGAGCGAAAAGCGTTATAAATTACAATTTTTATGCAATCTTATCAAATACCAGGGCGATTAAAAAAATAATGATGACAAATTGTTGGTGATAGAACCTGCTCAAACATAAGCTATATTTTATGTCTGCGCCACTACCACCAGAGGTTTGCAGGAGCTAAAAACTTCCTAAATTGCAATTTCTGTAATACTGAAGAGGCTAGAAACTTTAAATATGGCATGGTAGTTACTTATAAAATATAAATGCACTCGAAGGGCTGTCGAAAATAAATTTGAATTAAAAAGGGGTGAAGCGAAGGTGAGGTGCGAAAAGCATTCTAAAAAAGTCCTAAATTACGATTTCTATGCAATTTCAGGGAATATAAACCGATTATAAAAGTAATAGTTGCGAATCAATGGTGACAGTCTCTGATCCGACACAGGCTAAATTTTATGCCGTTGATTCTACCACCTGGGGTTCACAGGAACAACAAACGTTTTAAAAAAGACCTTTAAAAGCTTTCTAAATTACGTTTCTGTGGAATATTAGGAAAAAACAAACCGATTTCAAAATTAATGTTGGAAAATTAATGGTGACAGTTACTATTTCAACATATACCTTTATACGAATTGAATATTTCCAACTGAGCGAAAAAATGCCCAGGCCGGGAATTGAACCCAGATCCTTGGCTTACAAGGCCAATGCTTTTCCATTTAAGCTAGCTGGGCCGACAACCAGCCAGCATATTTCGCTCAAATAACCTTATTGGTAGTAACATCTGGTCTGTCATGTAGACAGCTCAACAGAATAAACCGCAGGTAAAGGAACTCCATATAAACGATGGATACGTAGATGAACTATTCATTTAACACAATCAAACTGATTGGTAAAGTTATCATAAGTTGATTATTTTGATTGTGTTAAATTAATAGTTCATATACCTTTATGTTGAGAGAGGTGGTAGGACTTGGAATTTGACATGATAGTTAATTTTAAGATGTAAGAAGATGGTTTCTAAAAAATACAAAAATTCAAATGAATACTGAATTGAGCGTATTAATTGAGCTTAAAAGTTTCAAAAATTTTTATAAATTATCATTTATTTAGTTTTATTTCGTTTTATTAATTTAAGTCTCATTTATGCCTAATGTAGTGTAATAATGATGTTTAATCAAGCTGTGTTTTAAATAGTAATTTTTGAATTATTCCTAAAAGTAATAAGTTGCTTTTAATAATAAAAAAAAAACTTTTAATAAAATAAAATATTACTTTTCATTAAAATAAAAATTGAGTTAGTGCCTTTTAATAAAAATTAGACATATAAATATCACTTGGCATATTTCAAATGTTACACGATCAAAGCCGCGGGATTTGCTAGTCACTTATAAATCTGAAGAAACAATCGCCTTTAATTTTGTTTTACGTTTATACTTATTTTGTTTCAACTTTTATTTGGTATATTTTTTTATTATATGTATGTATTTGATTGAATATAATTTCCATTTTGAGAACTTTATTTGTTGGAAAATTAAGTACAATTGAACATTTCCTTTTAGGTAGCTTTCATTACAAAAAGCTACCTATTGCAGCTGTTCGGAGAAAAGCGATTTCAAAAAATTTTGGTATATTTTCATCGATCATGACCCCCAGACCCCGAAACCACCCTCCGTTCAAAAGTTTATATATATATATATATAACCATTAATTAAATATAATTTACCACCATCAAAAACCGTAATATTATGAATTAAAGCTGGAAGTATAAAAAAAGTGCCAAATAATTTATTATAAGAATTATTATGGAAGAAAAAATAAGAAAGTGGACACCGACAAATAATGGAAAAGCTTATAAATTGAATTACGTTTTCAAGGGCACAGAATTCAATGATATAAGCAATATTGTTGTTTTCTGTGAGAAAAATAAGCTAAAGCTAAAAATTATTTTTCTCTGTGCGCGAACAACCATTATAATCAAGTGAATAGATTAAAAATGAAAACAGAATAGAAACAAATAATATGAAATGGAAAAATCAATAAAACCTGTTTAAATATTTATAGGATATAAAATAGAAATAATACACAACATACCGATTAATATTTCAGTATTTTTCAATATATCTACTCGCACATGGCTACCAAAATATCGTAAAGATTAAGGTGAAGGAAACAGTTAAGAAATCACAGTAATTGATATCAAAGGATGCAGTTAATACATTTTGAAATACCATGATAAATGGAATTAATATAATATAAAATAAAATAAATAGAAAGTAATTACATTATTTAAAATAACTAAAATGCACTATTAAATTAATTAATTACTATTTAACAATGTCGTCAAAATTTAGCTAAAAAATCCACCTGCTGTAGGAAATTATAACTTAAAAGGAGCTGCAAAAGACAAAATTTATAACTTATCGTCAAAAGACAAATTTTTGTGCTGCCATCTAGTAGTATTTTTATTATTCAAATGTCACAAGATGATCAATTGAAAGCCTTTGAATGTAAAAAAAAAATTATTAACAGCAAAACCAAACAAATCCTTATATATAGATAATTATAAACCTAATACAAACTAAACTATATATTTTTTTAAAAACAATTCTTAATATATTTTTTTTTTAAGCATTCAAAATATTCTATTATCTTATTTAAACTACACTAGGAATTTAAATAATTCTATAACATTGATAATATATAGCATATAGCTATATGCTATAAAATAAAATAAATTCAATAAAAATTAATATAAATATATATTAAAAATAATATAAAAATCGTTAATAATAACTATTATATATAAGATAATTATAAAATGAACATGAAATAAAAAACATATGGAAGTATATAGAAGATTATCAGATACTTAAATTCCCATTACCTAAAAATCACAAATATAGTGTGTGGATTATTTTTTACAGCCATAAAAATCCTAAAAGTATGAATGTGGGACATTCAAACACATTAAACCGATAATATATTTTATAACACAAAGTGAAAATATATCAATATTAAAAAGAATAGAGGAATAATAATAAAAATAATTACCCAAATTTAATACATACAGTATAACTTTATTTATATTAAATATACTTATATGTATATTAATCACTATAAAAATGGTATACTATTAGTAATTAATATGATATTGTCCTTAGTAAATTAAAATTTAATAACAAATGATTTTAAATAAGATAAAACTTTAATTAAGCTAAATATAATATTAATGAAAGTCACCAATGACATATAAAATATCAAATCAACATCCTTATAAAATACGTATCAAAAATATAGTAATAATACAAAAGCCCCATTTTTTTAAATTAACCATTGCGTATTATCCAGACAACACCACCCTCCTCCGTACTCTAACATCTACCCACCCATCCAACCTATAATACTTTTTTTATATTATTTTACAATTTTTAATGTTTTATAGTTTTTTTTATATATATTTTTTTTTTTGTAATTTTGTTTACGCATGTGTTAATTTGTTATAAAAAGATCATGTAAGTAAAGTACTAATTGTATATTAATGAATATATGAATTTTTTTGGAAAACCATGATTTAATGCATCATAAATTAGTTTTTTAATATTATTGTTAATTAGAGGAGAAGAACATAAACATTTTATTCTATATAAATGATTAAGTATTATATTTCGAAATACAGAATGATGTAGACAAGATTTAAAATTTGTAAAAGTATTAACTTTGAATTTAAATTCTTTACGTTTGTCATATAAATCTGTGATTGTTTTGTTGTCTTTTATTGTAATTTTAAGATTTAAGAAGTTAATTGTATTGTTAGATAAAAGGTTTTCCGTAAATTCCAAATTAGTGGGATAATCTACTGGAAATTGAGTAATTACATATTGATCAGTTTCAATTAAAATTATGTCATCAATATAACGATATAAATGTAGATTATTATTAGTAAAAGTACGTTCATAATGGTATAAGTATAAGTCTGATAGTAAACTGGATGTACAACCGCCTTGTGGTATACCGACATGCTATAAATATAAAGTGTTATCTTGCAATATATAATTATTATAGATAATGAAGTTTGTTAAAGATTTTAAATATGCAATATCTATATTAGATGGTAATTCCAGTTTTTTATAATGCTTTTTAAACAATGCATTTACAATTTTATGTAAATCTAATAGGTCTCTATTATTAAAAAGATCTTTGAAGGCATATGTCGTTATATTATATATACAATGAAGATTTTTTAAAATATTGACAAGTTGATAGCTATTTTTTATACAATGTGTATTATCATTGTTTGTAGTAAGTACATATAATTGATTAAGAATTTTTAAGAGAAGTTTATTGGCTTTATTATTATATGTATTGCAACCAATAGTTGCAGTCCTAAATTTAATTGGAGTTTTATGAAATTTGGGAATAAGAACTAAATATGGATAATTAAAGTTAGTAGATAAAATATTTAATAGTTTATAATAACTTCGAATTTTACGATTATTTACAATTACATTTTCATTAGTTTTTTTAAATGACTTATTAGAAGAAATACAATTTGTAAGAAGTTGGTGATAATAAGGTTTACATATAATAGCATAATAATTAGGAGATTTGTCTACATATGTAATAACGTAGTTTTTTTTTTTTTGTAATTTAGTAATTTGTTGGAAAAAATGATTTGTGTTAATAGAAACCAAATCAGCAATATTATTTTTTAAAGCCATAGTTAAATTTTCAATTACTATTATTTTCCATTGATTAAAATATTCAATAGGCTTATTATAAGAGATTGAAATTTTATAAATAAAAATATCAATATCATATGTAAACTGTTTGATAATAGATTTAACATTAAATTTAGATGGAAGTCTATATTTAGTACCATAACCCATTAGTTGTTTCAATTTAAAATCATTAACAATATCAAGATTTCCAATGATTATATGTCCATGATCATGTCCATGATATGTCCATGATGTTTATGTATTTTTTTAGAGTGGGGTCATTGCATTTACACGGAAAATTACTTGCAGCAGATGTATTTTTTGAAAATGTACTGTAGTTAAAAATCTTTCTACCAATTGTATTCGGATATTTAAAGGTTTGATATATGAAGATTATTAATGGGAAACAAAACAATTTTTATCATTAATTATAGAATTGCTATTAATTTTATTAAATATGTGATTTGAAAAAGTAATTATCATTTGAGTATTCATGTTTTGAATTTTATGGGTTTTTTTGTAAATTAGTATTTAAAAGATTAACCCTAGTCATAATGAGGTCAATTAAATATCAGAGAAATGTTTAGAGAAAGATTTACTTAGAAATACATTTAAATGTTGTACAATCTGTTTTTAATAGCAAAGATGTTTTTTCGAATTAACAACCAGTTATAATTCTCTAAATATTTACTTTGAAGATCATTTATTTGTTTAGTGATAAGTTTTTTGGAAACTACAACTGATGATGTACCCTTACCAAGTTTGTTACGTGTTGTTTTTCAATTTAAATTATGATTAAGAGTAGGATAAATTGGAGAATAATCAATATTGTTATTTATAGATGTGAAGACTTTGACAGGTCTGTTAAATATTTCACTGTTAAGTCCATAAGGATAAATTGTGTTGTAATATTTCATATATGATGATTCCATATAAAGACGTTCTGATTTATTTTTTAGAATTTGAAGGATTTCAATTGTCGTACTTTTAAATTGATGTTTATGAAAATGTTGAATTTCAGCTGTAGATTGTATATTTCTTGCTTTGTTATTATTAGAATCTGAACACGTTTATGAATTGGACCTGATGTTTCACCAATATATTTCATGTTATATAAGTTGCACTTTATACAATATATAACATTAAATGCTTTACAAAAGCTTGAATAATTAGGATCTGAGACAATTTGTGTCTGAGAAGCGTATGGACATGTCTTGCACCGAGCATCATAACACTTACGAAAAAATAAAGGACGAGGGGGAGAGTATAAATGGTCGCTGGATGGCGATCCAGGAACAACCCAATTATTATTCCTGTACCGGGCACTACACTGCATAGATGCTAAGTGTATCTTGCCAGGATCGAGATGTTTACTAAGAACTGCCATATAAAAATTATGTTTGGAAAATGCAATAATTGCAAAAAAAGAATAAGAAAATTTAATAATATAAAAATTAATAATTTAATTAAATTAGTCTTGATTAAGTAATAAATCTTGAGTATGAAAAAAAAATATATACAATATTTACAATAATAAAGGCAGAACTCAAAACGATCTTCAAAATTTCCATAACCAAATAATGATAACCCTAATTACGTAGACTAAAAAATGCAAGAAACCACTGGACTTTTTGATAACAAATAAGTCAAAAATAACCGCATCTAACATCCAAAACCTAGATCAACTATAACCTTGCAAAGACAACCAAAACGCTTTCCCAATTAACTTCTCAGATCAAAGTAATATGAATTTAAACTGCTAAAGCATATTAACATTAAATCTATGAATAGAAATAATTATTGCTACCATATTGATGTATATATATAAAATGATTATCACTACAGAATAAATTATGTAAAGCTATAGCAAAAATAAATAGAGAATATATAGGACAATATCATACACTAACAACAAGAAAATACATATAAAATTATAACTAGAAAATTAAATAACATTAAATAAATCTTTGCAATGATAGGAATGAAAAAAAAATAATGGAATCCTAAAATAGGTATCAGATAACTACATGGTAGAAATCATATTGAAAATACACATTATATACATCTGATCTTTGTCATACTGTAACTCTAGTATTTATGAACCGATTTGGATGAAACTCGGTGTGTACATAGTACATACCAATGTCTCGGCCGAGTTCGTTGGCCAGCTTCAAACGCCATCTTGTTTCAAAATGGCGGCCATTTGAAATTTAAAAAAAAATTAAAATTTGAAATGTGGTACCAAAAAATAAAAAATTGAAAAATATTTTTTTGTTATGTATTTGACTTAGATACAAAGAGCAGTTTTTGTTTTGTCTATATCTTAAAAAAGGGCTGAGTTATAGCATTTTGAATTTTTATTGTGGCTGACATTTTGAAACGACCTGATATTTGTCACTCGATAACAGGAGTATTTATAAACCGATTTATATGAATCTCATTGTGTACATAGTACACACCAATGTCTTAGCCGAGTTCGTTGGCCAGCTTCATCCGCCATCTTGTTTCAAAATGGCGGCAATTTACATTTTTTTTAATTTAAAATTTGAAATGTGATACCAAAAAATTCAAAATTGAAAAATATTTTTTTTATGTGTTTGATCTTGATACAAAGATTCGGGAGCAGTTTTTGTTTTGTCTATATCTTAAAGAATGGCTGAATTATAGCACTTTGAATTTCTAGCGTGGCTGACATTCTGAAACGTCCTGATTTTTGCCACCCGATAACAGACCTATTCGTAAACCGATATCGATGTACCTTGGTGTGTACAAAGTACATACCAATGTCTGGACAGAGTTCGTTGGCCAGCTTCATCCGCCATCTTGTTTCAAAATGGCGGCCATTAAAAAAAGTTTTAAAAAATTTTAATTTAAAATGGGGTATCAAAAAATTGACAAAGATGTTTTCCTTATGTGTTTGACCTTACTATAAAGATTCCGGAACAGTTTTTGTTTCGTCTATATATAGAAAAATGGCTGAGTTATAGCATTTTGAATTTCTATTGTGGCTGACATTTTGAAAAGACCTGATTTTTGTCACGCGATAACAGGCGTATTTATGAACCGATTTGGATGTAACTTGGTGTGTGCATAGTGCATACCAATGTTTCGACCGAGTTCATAGGCAACCTTCTTTTGCCATCTTGTTTCAAAAGGGAATATTAAAAAATTATTTAAAATTTAAAATGAGGTATGAAAAAATTGGAAAATGAAAAAGGTTTTTTTATGTGTTTGACCTTGATTCAAAGATTTCAGGGAAGTTTTATTTTTGGTCTACATCTTAAAAAAGTTTGAGTTATAGCACTTTGAAATTTCTAGCATGGCTGACATTTTGAACACTTTGAAATTTCTAGCATGGCTGACATTTTGAAACGATCTGATATTTGTCACGCGATAACACACGTATTTATTAACCTATTTGGATGTAAGTAGGCATTTGGATAGTATATAGCAATTTCTCGACCAAGTTCACTGGCCAGCTTCATCCGCTATCTTGAATCAAAATGGCGGCCATTAAATTAAAAAAATATATATTTAAAGTGAGGTGCAAAAAATTTAGAAATTGAAAAATGTTTCATTCTTAAGTATTTGACTTTGATATAAGGATTCCGGAGCATTTTTTGTTCTGTCTTTATCTTAAAAAATGGCTCAGATACAGCAGTTTGAATTTCATTATGTGGGTGACATTTTGAAAAATCTGATTTTTCTCCTGCGACAGCGCTCATTTATATCAACCGATTCCGATGTGAGTGAGCGTGTGCACAGGAATTACTAAGGTCTCGACCAAGTTCATTGGTTAGCCTCGTCCACCATGTTGTCTTAAAAGGGCAGGCACTTCAAGTTATCGCCGAATTTGGAAACTAAATATAACTTTAAATATAATCAGCTTGGATAAAGCTGACTAATTTCGCGAAATTCTCATTCATAAGGATTTAGTATTGATAAAATTAATATTAAACCTTCTATAATCGGTTTCCACCAAATTGAGCTTTGTGTGTTTGAATAACATAAGCTTGCTTTTAAAAATAAGGAATTTGAAAGCTACCTCTTCCTCCCGGCACTGGCCGGAAGGACTTTTAATTTTTTGTTGTTATTAATTCACATCTTTAAAACGAATTAAAGATTCTTAACAACAGCAAAATAAAATATTAAAAAATATTTTAATTATTGTATATTTTATTAACTTTACAGATATACGAAATTTTTGATAATAAAATACACAAAATCAACAATATACTATTTTAAAATGATGTTAACTTATTCCCATAAAAAAATATAATAAAAGCACTATATTGTCTGAAAACTTTCCATTTATAGTAATGAAAATTTAACTATATTGACTATATAACTATATTAGAAATTATAATATAATATTTGTTTGTACCTGTCTCATTTTCCTGAAAACAAAATCCCTGTTGCTAAGGCCACAATAATATAAATACACACACACATAAATGTATTTTTAGCATCTATTCTATTCATATTCCAGATAGAGGAGATTTTGGATTGTTGAGGCACTGTTAAAACTTTAAAATATTTTTAATTTATTATATTTTGTTATTTAAAAATAAATATATCAATTAAAATATTCATATTTTTTTCTTGAAAACTAAATCTGGAAATATTCCATTTTCTGTCTAAACAGTTTTTATTTTTTGCCTCATGTTGTGGATCAACTTTCTTCATAACCTGAATAAATGATCCACAGTCAGGAGTTACTTGACACAAAACCGAAAAAAAGTAGTTATAAAGAATAATGATATAATGTCTATCGATTATTTGCGAAAAATGTTTTATATGGTGTTTAGGATACATAAATCCTTCTTAATGTGTTTCGAAAATAAAACAGTTGCACGGTCGTTCTTTGTATTGATGTTTTGTAAAATAATGTGAATTTAGATGTCTTCAAGATCAAAAATGCATTTAGTGGCAATTTAAATTTTGAATTTTCAATTCGTCCAGCAACGTTTATGTTAATTTTATCTTCGAAATCTCTGAATCAATAAGAATTAGGTGAGTCTTAGTTAGAATACAGTTTTTCTCCTGTACCAGCAATCACTCGCTGTTGGCAAGTTCCTTATTGATAAAACCACTCTCAATTCCTTCATCTGCTGACGCTGGTGAGCATTTCATTAATTCTCAAGATCTAAAACATATATATCATTTAAATAACTTTTACTATTTGTCAGCAAGGCTTTCTTTTTAACTTTGGTGTGAATAGATGGTACGGCAGTTGGATGGAGAAAATGTGGATGGATGTACAAAGACACAAGAAGATTGTCACACAAACCATTTCCTCGAACAATTTTAAATTCAGATGTAGAATTTAAAAAAAAAGATTTTTGATTAAATAGAAATGTCTCATTAATATCTTTTTTATCTCATTAAATTCAATCTATCATGCTATCTTTGAAGTCGAAATTTGGAAACGCGCCTTCAGTACCTTTAATTAGTTCCTGAGATAGAGGATGGCACTTCACTCGACAAACTTCCTTGATGCATTACGTAATTGTAGGACCGCGCGATAAGCCCCAGAACAAATCACTGCCATAGCGGATCTTGTGCGGCAGTTTCACATTGCCAGAAGTTAATGCGAGTTACGTACGTTACGTAGTTAATGAAGAAGTTACGTACGAATCATCAAAGAGATGCCGTACGTTTACACCTGCGCCGACATATATCGCACCTGTCCAAAAGCTACTAACTCGGATACACGCTGCTTTCGGTGTGGAGCATTCCGGCCCCAGCCGGATGTTTGTCCCTGGAAGGAGCAGGAATGAATAGCTTTGCATACTTTCAATATGGATACAAGCTCAATGTTATTCGGGCAGCCTAGTTTCAGAGCTATGCAAGTGAAACTAAATAAAAAAGCGGTGGTAAAGGATATATTTATCTATGTATCTATATATATAGACAGATAGATAAAAAATTAGGTGTATATATTTGAGTAATTAAATAAAAATAATATATGGTTATATAATTTTCATTAATTTCTATTTAAAACATTGTTTAAACTAAAATAGGTTACCGTACTTAGGGCTGTACTCAAATCCAAATTGTTCTACTTTATGACATAAGTTTTAATTCATTTTTGTTCGGAAACGCATCAAACTGCTTATGTTGTAATTCAGAAACTAGGTAATCGAAAGACGTTTTCCGTTTTTTGTAAACACAATACATCTTTTAGAAAACACTGTCAAATTTGGCGTTTTGAACGGAATTTCCCGACTAAAGCAGAAAAGCTAGTCATCGAAGACAACGGGAGGAAGACGCGTTTTCACGTGATCAAAAACGCGGTAATTAATTTATTTAACAAAAAATGGAAAAATATTTTCTATTCCAAATCTCTTCCATAGTCGGGTCTGCCAATTTTAAACATTTATGTTTAAAATGTGTACGTCATTGCGCCAGAAAGTTTTGCGCTTGTTGAGTAGTGAACTTAAGATTACCCTTAAATATTATCGAAAAAAAAACTATTCCCTAACTGTCCATTTCCTTTACATGCATCTTCTTCTTACACTATTTCCATTGCCCTAAATTTATTTTATAAATATTTTCCACATCTAGGGCAAAATAAAGAACCTTTCATTCGATTACTATAACAAAATGTGTTTTAAAAGTGTAAATACATTTTATCTATATTTTCCTCAATGTTGTAGTTGCAAAAATCGCATCTTTTAAATTTTGATAAAAGTTTTATCTTACAAAGCATCATTCGAACTACAAATTGACAAAAAAAATGTAGTGGAAAGATAAGAAGCAATTTAACACATATGCAAATATTCTCAAAATATTCTTGACTCTACATTTTCTCCTACTTACTGCATACTGATTTTATAACCGTGATATCTCGATAAAAATCTGTTTTCGATAAAATGAGAATCCAGATTTTACCATATTCTCAGTTTTAAAAGACACATGTCACCCATTAGTCTAACATTAAAATTCATGAACTACCAAACATAGAATATTGATTAGAACTAAAGTGTATGTCGATAAAATGTTTTACTATAAGCTGTATTCAACTACAAATCGCGCTTAAGTTATTTTGAAAGTAAATCTTTTTTTTATGCTAATGAATGTAAAATACATGAAATAGAAAATAATTACATATCATAGAATAATGGATTTTTCGTTTAAAATTACACTGATAAACAAGGTTTCCGTTTATAACTAAGTATGTGGTGACTTTTATATTTTAGGTGGTGCTGTGAAAGAATATGCCATTAAAAAGTTTTCATCACCCGCAGATTTTAAAAAAATTCAAAATCTTGAAAATCTGAATTTTGTAGTATTTATTCAACACATATACCTTATGAAATTTATCATTTGGTATTTTAGTAACGACAAACTTTTAAATAAACACTTATAAAGCTTAAAATTAATATTTAAAACACTGAAAATATGCATTATTCATAAAGTTTCAGAAAAATGTAGAAGAATTTTTGTACAAAGAAATGATATTAATAAGAAATTTCATACTTTATGTAGCGGTAAATGTCTTATCTGTGGATGCTCTCTTATAGGCACAATCACTAGCTTCCCTAATAAGGTTCCAACAGTAATCTCCTTGCATATTAGTGGTCCACCTGCCTTGATATCGGGTTTCCATTACAGAAATATCCTGGTGGAAGCGCTCTCCATGCTCGTCCTTTCACAGCTCCCATATTTTTTGGGAGGAAATTCAGATGAGATGCTAAAAAGTGAATTTAAATTCACTTTTTAGCATCTCATCTGAATTTAGCATCTCATCTGTTGTTGAAATTTCAACGACATTGAACATCCTAAATCTTTTTAATATGTCTTTAATTAATGTTTCATAGTTAGGACTTCGATGATTTCCTAAGGAATGTGTTACAACATTTTTAAAATCGATCCATGCTGCTTTTTCTAAATCACTTAATGTATCATCAAAATTTTTGTCCTTCATAAGGTGTCTAATTTGTGGGACAGCAAAAATACCCTCCTTAATTTTTGCATAGCTTAGCGATGGAAATTGTTCTTGCAGATATTGAAATCCACGACCTTCTTTATTCATAGATTTAACGAAATTCTTCATCAATCCCAACTTTATGTGTAAAGGTGGAAGAATAACTTTCTTTTTATCGATTAGAGGAACATTTTGGATATTTTTTTCACCTGCAATATATTGTTTGCGCTCTGGCCACTTCTTTTTGATATAATGCTCATGCTTTGCTCTGCTATCCCACTCGCATAATAAGAATGGCAATTACTTTAAAATCCGCACATATATTTCAATCATGATGTGAGTAATCAATTTCATGAAGCTGTATCTTCATATTTCCATAAGACTCTTTCATTATGCAAGAATATGCTATTGGAACAGACGGCAGGGCATTTCCATTATGAAGAAGAGCTGCCTTCAAGCTGATTTTCAACCATCGATGAACAATCGCCATTGTTCCGAGTTATATTGACAATTTAAAGCAGACATTAAACCACTTATATCATTACAATAGCATAAATCACTTTTTCTTGAAAAAAATGTTGAATATTCCTTATGTCGATCTCGAAAAATAGATATCTTTGTATTGTTTTTCAGGATATTCCAACCTTGCAATCTTGATCCATGTAATTCTGAGTTTTTCTTTGATAAATTTAAGTCTCTCACAAGATCATTTAATTCTTCTTGAGTAATTAGGTGTGGTTCTCCATTTATGCCAGGAGAATAGTTTATATCATATGTAGAGGAAGTTTCAGATGCATCAATTTCTATTTCTTCTGCTGCATCGTCATATGTAAAATTCTCTGGAGGTTTCAGTATTGGTAAATCATCATTATGTAATACTGGTCGCATTGCTGAATCTAAGTTCGGGTACTTAATTTTGTGTTAACTTATTGCAGAGAATCCTTTAATTTTTGTAATACAAAAGTAGCAGTCAGTTATATGATCCTTCGGCTCGCGCCATATCATGGGTAGCAAAGGGCATACTCTTTCTTGTACCTTTCATCCACGCCAGAAGGTTTGTAGCACATCGTCTACAACAAGAATGAGGTGCCCATTTCTTATATTGTTCACCTACTTTACATCCAAAGTACATGTGATAAGCAGTCTTTATTAGCGGCGTGAAAGCGCATCGATGCTTTTTCAAAGTTAGCTCCCCGCACACATAGCAAAAAGAATCGGGTTCATTAACGCATCCTCTAGACATTTTTCAAATATTTTAGAGGAAAATAGGATAATTTTAATCAAAATTTAAGTAAAAAGTCTTACAGAACAAAGAAATAGCAGTACACTCGCCCCGAAAGATAAGTTTCAACTGTTACGGTTTTGCGTTAAAGCCAAATACTGTTGTGGCGGCTAGCGCTGTCGGTTCAAGGTCGCTAACATAAAATTTATTAGGTGGACATATGTTTCTACTCTCTTGCTGTATCTTCTATCGTTGTAATAAGAAAAAAGAATGTTTGTGTGAATCAAACGCATGTAAGAGAATAATGTAATATAATTATAATGCCTATAAGATGGCTACATACTCCGAAACGTATAAATGAAATTTCTCAAAATTGGAGGGTGATAGAAAATTTTTACAAACTTATTCTTTTCAGCAGCTTGAAATCTACAAGAAACACCCAATGTATATAGAGAAACAGGAAATTCGTTAAAATTTGTTTATCAGTGTTATAATATGTCTAAATTGCTCAAAGTAGCTTATCAATATCGGCCAACAAAACGTGGATGATAACGTAATTGGATTGTGTGTGCGTACTTATTTGCTCGAAAGGCCTCAGTCAGCAGCTAGTCCCGTTCCATTAAAAAGTATATTTACACGTTTTTTTTAAATACGCGTTTTTTGGGACTCCGCCATTTTGCTTTTAGCTACGGAAATACCAGGCACACTTCAACGGTTTTTGTACCTACGGATGGTAATTAACCAGAGAAACACGAAGCTACCTTTCAATCAACGATATCATACACAGTTAATTAGCTACTCAGTAATTAGTAATTAGCAGGGACCATGCGCAAGCCAGCAGCCAGCGGTAGGACGCTACAGGTTAGGACCGGTCGAAAGAAGGAAATCTCCGGCGAAAAAAGAACCCTTTCCCTGTAAGGCGTATGCTTTGATCAAGATTGTAACTCTCCCAAACGCCATTTTCTCCAACACTGGGTATTTAGAGGTAAAAGAAGGACGCCATCTTTTAGTAAACAACATCTTCTAGACGATACAGGAGTCCTGGCGGGGAAAAACATTACGGAAGTAATTTACAAATTAAAATTCTTTAGGTTAAATTCTTTTTTACTACAGCTCCCTTTTTTGTTATTTTTGTTCGTTTAACACAGTTTTATTTATTATATTCATTATACAACTGCCCTTAATTTTAATAACTCTCTGTATTAATTAATCAGCCCCTTCACCTTTTATTTTCAAAATTTTCATTTTTCCCAATAACCTAGCCATTTTATTCAACATAATTTAATATAATATTCAGTCATTTAACTCCTACAGTTCACATTCTTAACATAGCATATAGATTCCAACCGTGTCCATGCACCACATAGCTAATAGATAAGTAACAATAGAAGTTAGGGTGCGTCAATCATTGCCCAGTACAATAGATATTATCCTCTAAGCAGCGGACTAATCTTTCGAGCACCTATAATCCCTTCGTCTTCAGCATACCAGTTCATTGTCTCCCAAGTTCCCACTCTTTGAAAAATCACTAAAATCTAATAACTATTTTAACAAACCCCTCCCGCAGCTGTTAAATAAGCTCCCACAGCAAGCATTAGTAAGCCATTGTATTTTAAATACTATATATTCAATTTTTCAGCTCTTCCACACCTCCCCAGTTCCTAGTATCTAAAGCTTACTAAGAGAACAACTAACTCGCGAAATTAATCAATTAAATATTCTAATTAAAACTTTTGATTAATCAACCAAGTTAACAAGGACTAATAAATCGATAGTGTCTTTCTAAGACTTTTAACAGATTCTATACCTTTATTCTACCCACTTTTAGCCTATTTAAGGTTTTGCTTAGTCCCCCCCCCCTTCCCCCTAGTTCCTTTTTTCTCACTGCATTTTAGGACTTAATAAGTGATTAAATCTTATACCTTAACAATCTTAGTACCCAAGAGAGCATAGGTTCTAGCATTCTCTCTCCCACCCCACAATTGTTTAACTGCTTGTAAACCAATTACCATTAGTATTTATTGTGTGAAATCAATTTATGTTTATGTATCTTTGCCTCCCCCCACTCCGGTGGGAAGTAAAATAAAATAAACAAGTACACTTAGAGGTGAAAAAAGCGTAATAGAACACAACAAAATGCCACCCGAAACTCGCTCCTCCTCTAGGAGTGGCATAAACTCACCAACAGACATACGTAACAATGCACCAAAAATGAACTCAAAATCAACAACACTAAAATACAAAATGAAAAAAAAAAGTCAGAAGTGGCAGGTAGATCCGGCTCCGCTCGAAAGGACCTGCCTGGTCAATCATTGAAGAATTCAACTAAAAAAGAAGAGCTCCCCGAAAAGATAGTAATAACACTGAAGAATATACAAGAATATTTAGATCTCACCTACGATGACGAGACAGAAGTCGATTCCGGCGAAGATAGCCAACAGAATGCCTCAAAAATGGAAAATAAAGAGCCAGATGACATCAAGAATAAGCTATAGCTTATTCTATTATAAGCTATAGCTATTCTATTATAAGCTATAGCTAATAAGCTTATTGTGATCTGCCAGAAGCAAATAAAAGAAGATCGTTAGAAGTTGAAACAGGAATGCTGGCAATTAGCTATATTAAATCAATCGCAGCAAAATCTACAAAAATCACCGCTTCGATGCGCACGGCCATAGAACGAGCACTCCAAATAGTGATCAATTCACTCATGGAAATCGAGATTAGGGCTGTGCACGCCGACGCCAGTATAGAAGTTATGGAACAATCAACAGCCTTAAGAACAACGATCATTGAAAAACAACTGATAAAGAAGAAATGGTAAGTATCAAAACGTCGGTCGTAAAATCATATGCAAGAGCTGTACAAGAAGCTACAGCTACAGTAATAGTCCAAGCTAAAGAAGACAGAACAGCAGAAGAAGTGGAGCAACAAGTAGCCAGCAAGATACAAATCAAAGACGGGGTGAAGAACGTCAAGAAGTTACGCAACGGCATGAAAACCGTATATGATTCTGCGGCACAAGTCACGAGGATAAAAGATGCCCTCACAGAAAGCGAAGAAAGTAGCAGCGGTTTGAATATCAAGACAGCAAACATGAAGATGAAGAGAATCATAATCTTCCACGCACCAGAGGAAACAGATGAAACAGATGAAACAACAGTGAAAACGAAGATATGCAGGAAGATAGGCATCAGCCCCAAAGATAATCTGGAAAAGATACGAACCCTACGGTAACTGCGGGAAAAGTACACATACCGGTATCGCTCCCCGAGCCCTTTGCAAATAACATGCTCAGAGAGAGGACAGTTTGCCTGGGACTCAGGGAATGTCCAGTAAAGAACTATGTCACAATCCTAAGATGACATCGATGCCAGGGGTTTGATCATATTGCAAACCAGTGTACCCAAAAAGAAGAATACTGTCCAATTTGCGCCGGCCACCATAGATACGAAGACTGCCCTAAAAATACGAAGCAGTGTGTCATGTGCACAACCTTCAATGAATGGAATAAAGATCACCTCATAGCACATCTACCAGTTGAACACACGGCTCATGACGGGAGGTGCAGGGTCTATCGTAAACTACTGTCAATAAGGCAGTAGGAACTAGAAAAAGGGAAAACAAAACTAACCACGGGTGAGGAAGTTTTAAAAGACTTAGTAACAGTAATTACATAGGGGGGTATTCCACGATGGTATAGGCGTACACAAGCAGAAATCAGAGAACTTGAACAAAGAGTACGTGCATTAAATAGAGTCAATTATGCACCACGCCGACATTCAAGATAGCTCGTGCCAAAAAGGCACCCAAGCGTTAAACATGCAAAAATAGAAAAATAAAAAAATACATGTAGCAAGCTCCACCACAAAAGGAAACTCGCAAGATAAAGACAATATTAAATTCATACAAATTAATCTACACAACAGCTTTCATGCCACTAAGTCATTAAAGGGTTACATGAGTGAAAACAAGATTGACGTAGGACTGCTTCAAGACTACTATCAAAATAAAAGAACAGAAAAAATAACAGCCTTTAGCAATAAAAACAGCATCTGGAAAGTAACCAAAACGAAACATAATCGACCAGCCATAGTAACGACCATACCACAAACCCAATAACAATCGCAGAAAAAGAATATACAACAGCAATAAAAATAGAAAATAAAAAAGAAACTATAACAATAATAACCGTATATGCTCCCCTCTCGGCAGATTTTGCAATAGTACTTCAGGAAGTGGAAGACACACTAAAATTAGCAAAGGGTGAGATTCTACTGGCGGGGGACATCAACGCAACTTACAGATAACTTACAGAAAATAGAGAAACTTACTTTAACTTACAGATTTTCTACTCCTAAACTCGTTCTTTGTCCAAAACTCTCCAGGAGCACCAGCGTCTTTTAGTACAATAAGGGGACAAAACAAACTAGAGGGCTGGCCAGATTTAACAATAGCTACAACAAAACTAGGGACTGAAATTACAGATTGGGAAGTGAGCGATGATGAATCGGGCAGCGACCACAAGTATATTAAATTTAAACGATAACACTAAATATCAAAGACACAGGTTAGAAACGAAATACGGAAAACACGCTAAATTTGAGAAAAGAATAAAACAAATAAGAAATAGCTACATTAAAGATCTTAAAAGAATAACAAACACAGACCAGTTAGATAATATAACCTTAAGACTCCAAAACGAAATTAAAACAATAGCGTTTAAATGTTATAAACAAAGGAAAACACCTGTCATAACAACGCCGCAATGGTGGACGCAAGAGGTTAAGATAGCAAGAAACAGGGTCAGAGCGTTTAGGAGAAAAATTCAAAAACAAGAAGACGGGGAAAAACAGAAATTATACATAGAATACAAAAAGGAAAGGGCAAAACTTAAAAAAATAGTACAAAAAGCTAAACACGATTCATGGAATAAATACTGTGAAGAAGTTAAAAATACATATGGACCATAATACAAGATAGCGTCGGGTAAGAAAACAAGCCCATCAAGGTTAGTCAATATACTGCCAGACAACAAAGAAGTCACAATTAAAAATACACTAAACCACTTCATAAATAGCCTTTACTTAACAGACCCAAAAATAGAACATAAATTAACACCGGAAAAGCCTAGAGAAGAAGAAGAAAACCCCCCTGCAATCACGCGACAAGAGCTGAACAGGATAATTAAAAAACATTAAACAAAACAAAGCCCCTGGTTTCGACTATATTGATTACAACCTAATAAAACGAATTCACAATGCAGCGTCAACACTTCTTCTAACATTATATAATACTTGCCTGCACTTTAACTATTTTCCAAAATCTTTCAAAATATGTACAGTTGTTCTGTTCCACAAGAAAGGTAAAGACCCTAAAGACCCCAAAAATTGTAGACCAATCAGCCTATTACCGGCATTCAGTAAAATTTTAGAAAGAATAATACACGGCAGAATATCCCACCACCTAACAGTAAACAAATATTGGAGCGATAAACAATACGGATTTAAAAAAGGGATCTCGTGCGAACATGCACTTAATAATCTTTTAAAAACAATTAAACAGGATAAAAAAGAGGGTTACCAAACACTACTCATAGCAATGGATATAAAGGGAGCATTCGATAACATCAGATGGCCTATTATATCTGAAAACCTTAAGCAATCCCCTAATCCAACTTATTTAACAAACTGGATATTGAGCTTCCTAAAAGACAGGTACGTCACAATCGAAGAAAACGGCATTATTTTAACAAAGCAGACATTCGGGGGCTGCCCACAAGGCAGCAGTCTCGGTCCTTTGCTGTGGCTGCTCATAGCAGATACGGCAGCAGATACGGCGCTCAAGAAAAATTGGGAATTAACGTAAGAATACAAGCATTCGCGGATGATTTTATAATAATATTTAGAGCAAAAACAAAAATCAAATTAGTTAAACTAGCTAACAAAATAATCAAAGAATTCAATGTATGGATTACAGGAAAAAAACTAACGCTAAACTGGGATAAAACAGAACTGCTGTATCTAAACAGAACACACACAAGGAATCTTCCAACAGAGGACACATATAAAATAGAAGGTATAAAATTCAATGACAAAGAACTAGAAGGAAAAGAGCAAATAAAATACTTAGGAGTCATAATACACAAAAACCTCAACTGGCTAGCGCATTGCCAAACACAAGCAGCAAAAATGAGAAACATGTTGGGAGCAATGGCATCCAGGAATTGGGGCTTAAAACCAGAAATTATTAAAACTTGGTATAGGACAGTAGTTGAAACGACACTAACTTATACCGCCCCTATTTGGGGCCACAACCTGAATACAAGGAGCAAGGAGGTATTATCCTCCTGCCAGAGACACTCCCTGTTGTCCATTGTTAAGGCAAATAAAACAGCCCCTACCGCGGCACTTCAGGTACTTGCAGGCCTGATTCCAATACACCTACAAGTAAAATACGAAGCAACATACGGTACAATATCAAGACTGAGAGAAAATGTAAACATCCATGGAACAACAATAAATCACACGGACTATACAAAAAAATGTAAACGTATGGAACACATACCCCGCAGAAACAATCGAACCAAGAATAGGACACAACGTCAGAGACATAAATGTCTACACAGATGGCTCAAAATTGGAATCAGGAGCTACTGGTTCGACATTCGTAGCCTTCAAAAATGAACAAAAAATTAAAACGTGGTCAGCACCTTTAAGGAAGTTTAATAGTGTCTTTCAAGCCGAACTACTGGCCATACTACAAACGGCATATTGGGGCAACAGCATAGGGATGGAATACAGCATCCGCTCGGACTGCAAGTCAGCCATCCAAACATTAAGCAAACCATTTAACACCACACAACTAGTAAATGATATACAAGAAGCAATTAAACTCTCAAATAATAGGTTCAAAATTAGCTGGGTTAAAGCACATGTGCGCATCCAAGGAAACGAGGATGCCGACGAATTAGCCAAACAAGCAGCAGAAAATAAAATAAAAGAAATTCCATATAACTTAGAAAGACCAATAACAAACCTTAAAAAAACAATTAAAGAACTAATTATTAAACAGTAGCAGTTCGAGTGGGATTACGGGGATAAGGGCAGGACAACATACCAATACTTTCCAAAAGTAAGTACAAACAGATTAAGGAGTTGTAAATTACTCAGCCAGATATACGCGGGACATGGAGCATTCCCAGAATGCTTACACAGATTCAAGCGCAAAGATGAGCCAAACTGTGCATGTGGGCAATTGGGAACCCCAAAAAGCTTTCTAACAGCCTGCCCACTTAGACAACCACACCATCTGATTCAAATCACAGCAAACAACGAGCAACTTTAGCATAATCAGCTAGTAAACAATAAACATGTACAAAACAAGGGCAAAGCAGTTATCAGATGTTTAATAGAAAACATAGACTCAATCTCTCAATAAAACATAAAAGAACAAAGCTAAACACATACCATCCCAGCGGACATCGCCACCCCAAACTAACTAACTGCCTTATTTTCAGGTTTAATATATATATATATATATATATATATATAAAAGGTCCAAGTTTAACTATTAAGTTGACCGCGGCCGCAGGTGAAGGAACCTTTTACTTGCAAAAAAAAAAAAAAATCGATTTTTCGCACTTTTGAGAGGTGGAAGTCATTTATGATGAACTGATAGCTACGGCTCACTCACACAAACCCAACGAATCATCGGAAGATAGTTAAGTGGATAAGGAAAATATGTGTTTTAAATGAAACAGAGAAGCCAACTACATACTAAACCAAGCCAACTACAACAAAGGAGAAATTATAACGATACATGTTGTGAAAACAGTCATCATAAAGAAATTGACGGACTAACGGCCATGGAACAAGCCCCACTCCAGTAGTTCACAAGCCTTTTCAAATAGCTCGCAACATTGTTGCATAAATCGTGATAACAGCCATTAGGTTCCGATGGACTGATCGCCATGTGCGCATTCACGTATCAAGGTAACATAGAAAGGAAAATGAACCTGTTAAACGATCAAAGCCAACTCAAAGGGTCACAAATTAAAGACCGCAAGTTTTCAACCCATCAGCGGCAAGTTCGCAAAGTGACAAAACCTCAAATTTAGACATCCACCATTAATAGAGTCATAAAGAAAAACTACCAAACTACCTACGATAGAGACAAGCACCTCACGGTATGTGAGAAGCATATATCTAATCAAGGAAAAAGAAAAGACCCACAAGAATATGTCAAAATATTAAAAAGACAGCCACCACGACAGTGACCAAATACCAAGACAAGGAAACCTCCTCAGAAGAACAAGTCCACTGGGTGAGATAAGTATATTATACTAGACAAATATAATGAATTATTAAATTAAATGTTAATTTAGGTCAAACCCAACCCCCATAGCTTATGTCTAAGTTACAAGCAGCTAGCAGTTACCTCAAGCAGCTAGCTCAATTAGAAATTAGTATATTAATCTCACTAGGTCAGCTCGTTAGTCTCCTATCAATTTCCTCCTAGCTAAGTAATAGTATGCCAATTCATAGTTAACTTACCATAATATAATATAATAATAATAATAATAATTAATAAATAAAATCATGATTCTAATATTAGAAATGATTAAAATATAAATTCATTTTAAATAGCCAGGCATTATTTAAGTAATCTAAAGTAAATGACTCTAATTAGTTTAATGTCACCTAGTGCTATAGGATAATATTAAAAGAATATATATAATAAATGATAGTTAAGTAAATAGCTATAAGTAAGCTTTAAGTGTAATAACATGTAAAAACTAACCCCTTTTCCTTTCAGGTTTTTTGTTTGACTACCGCTTCTTTATTATTCGTAGTTGCAAATAGGCTATAGCCTGCACAAGCTACCGGACTCTCTCCAGTGGGAAGTCTGCGGAGTCAGTTTCTACGCGGTGGGATACGGTTGATAGGCGGAGTCTCATCCCCCTGCATCGTTATGTTCGCCTAGCATTTCGGCCCAAAATTAACTTGCGGTGCAACTTGTCTATCTGCGGCGCTCCAATTTTTTCTTTTATGCTTCCCCACCCCCCTCCAAAATTCATTTTCTTACGACAAGTCTGCACCAACAATTCGGCTACTAAACCCCAGGTCATTCAGTAGTAGTTCGGGCAAAGGTGGCCCAGTTGGCAGAGCATCGAATCCGCAGCTGAGGCCGTGGGATCGAGGCCTACTGCTGGCTAAATCCGCCATGTACGCTAATGGCGCCTGGTGCATGTAAAATCCGTCGTGGGTGCAAAGTCCTCCAAGTTACCTGTGAATTATACCTCTGGAGGTGTCCTGCCAGGTGAAGGTCTCGTCATCTGATCAAGGTTCTAAATTACGAGACCATCATGAGTAGCAATGTGCAGGTGCCAAACAACAGGATATAAAGTTAGGTAACCGGCAAAACAAAGTATACACAAACGAGCAGTAGGCAATGCAGTTAGGATGACGTTCAAGGCAATGATGTCAGGTTTATTGCCGCTTCGCGGCGATTAGGCAGTCTTTCGCCCCGAAGCCAACTTCTAAACCCGTTAAGCTGGTTCAACCCGGCAGGTAGGTGCCTGGTCATTGGTTAGAAAGAAAGAAAAAAGTCCCGTTCCATTACAATCAGGATTTAATAATAATATATTTGTCTTTCTGCTTGTTGACTACATGAAATTTTTATATGACGTTAAGTTTACAGTACTTGTAGTGATTTTATAAACTATAACTTTATAATTATAAGACGTTGAGCAGATTTTAATTTGTACAAGATCAATCTATATATATTTGTATGAGTGTGCGGCAATAGTAATATGTTTTTATCATTTTCTCCTGAATTTGTTTAATTTCTATCTCAAACACTTGAGATAATACAGGGGGGTGAACAATGAATGGGACTGCATATGTATTTCGCTAAATTTATTTTGCATCCCAGTGTATAAGTAAAATGTTAATTAGGATGCTTCGAAACTCATTTTTTTGATATCGCAAGTTTCTCGCTTATCTTCAATGTAGAATCTCCAACGATAGAGTGAATTACACTGTACGTCCTCTTGAAATAACTTCTATCTTATATAATTCTGAGAGATTCAACTGCCATAATAACAATAAAATGATTGTCACCCTCTAAGCGGTTGCCCGTATTTTTACCGCTTCCCCAAAACAACTTAAATCGGTTGTAGGCAAAAATATTTTTAAGAGAATTGTATTTTAAGACGTATATTAATTAATTGGGGCATTATGTGTATTTTAGAAACAAACAGGGAAAGAAAATTTAAATTAGCATTAGCTTTATAAGTACTTTTATGAAAATGAGGGAAGCCGACAGACACACTGAGGTAAACTGATGGCATTGAGTTCACAGGCTATTCTCACTAATTGTATATTATACTGTTACTTCAAAGAATAATGTCCCCCGAAATGAAAATAAAGGGAGGATTAGCCCCTTTGTTTCAACCCCATTATACTTAACCAATAAACCAATCTAATCAGGGAAGCATTTTATCAGAATAAACATGTATACCAAATTTGGAGGGAATCGGATAAATCTGCATGATAAACCCATTTTGCTAACTTAAGGGAGGGATTAGATCCCCCAATTCCTCTCTTTATAATTATCCAATGATTCTCCAAATCTAATCAGGGAAGCGACTTATCAGAATAAACCGGTATACCAAATTTGAAGCAAATCGGATAATGTGTGTGTGTGAGAGAGAAAGAGTTTCCTTTCTAGCCAAATGAACTACATGAAAATATTTTCTTCACATCGGCAATATAATTAAACCACAAAGCGCCCATTTGTTTTTCAAAAAAAGCTTTGAAATATCTCGTTATGTCGAAAACAAATTTGTAAATTAATTTAAAAAATAATAGTTTCACTTTTAATCAAATAATGGTAAAAACGTGCATCGTATTTAGCATATTCTTTCATTCTTAATTATTTTCGTATAATCTTTTATTAATCTTAAACAAGCAAATACGAACGAACTTACGTTCGTGACATATTATAAATATGTTTTAGAAATGTAAGATAATACTTATAAAAAAACTTCTTCCTTTTTTTCAAACCTAGAGCTATTCCTGAGATTCTGTATATTTTTTTTATTAGAATGAATTTAACATCAACTAAATATTTTTATCTTCTGCTACCTTTAAATGTATGTATATAATAAAATAATAATTCACGATGGAAGGTAATGTAACAAAGAAATTCATTTTTTAAAGCAAAATATATAGAAATAAATCTATTGAATACTTTTAAACTGTTATGTGAATTACATGAAACACTTCAAAGAGAAATCAGATGAATTAATTAAATTCTACTGAATACTGTTTCCCTTCAGGCATTGGAAGACTTAAAGAAAACATCTTGTACTCTGACACTTTTCAAAACAATCTTTTCTGAAATAAGTTTAATAACAATAAAAAAAATAATTTTCAGAAAACTGATTCTCTATAATCGGATTAATTTGTTTATTTCAAATACTTAAATGCAATGAATCTATACATTTTTTCTCTTATTATTTTACGGAGTGGATCAATCGGAACTTTTAAATTAAAATTGTATATGTATACGATATTTACGAACGTACTTATGACAGTGTGTTTGAGCATATTTTTGTCTCTTTTCTCCTAATAATTAAAATAGTTTGCATGATTCTTATTTTGATCATATTTCTATTTTTTTTAAATCTTACAATCAATTATTTGGATAAATGTATTTTCAATGATGCAATTCAACGTAAAAATAAAGCAAATAAAATATAATTATGAAAATGTAATAACTAATGCTCCTTTTACAACGAAATAGTTTATTAAAATGTGATGTTGAGTCGATATAAAACATTTTTAATGCAGTCCCTGTAATTAAGTAAAATGCAATAACTACATAATCTTAGGTTGACGTTAATGTAAATTATTAATGATAATGTTTTCTTTTAACTTTATACCATAAAAGAAAATATAATTATACACTGAAAACATTATCTAAAATCATCGAGTACAATGAAGATAGCTGAAAAAGTATCTATACATAAAAAAATACGCAATCGCTAATGTTGTAGATGCAGTTTTCATTCATAATGCATGATGAATACTTCGTAGTGTTCGAAGAACAAACATCTAATTGCAATTAAATGTTATTTTCTAACTTCATACTTTTACTACACTATATGGCCGAAGGTGACCGATCACTTGCGATTTTTGACGTTTTGTTAAATATCTAGAAAAATACATGAGGAATTAACCTGAAACCGCAGGTGTGTAAACCGTATAGTATAGGTCATATATTTCCGCGAAGATTTTTTTCAAGAAGGGGACCGTCAACATATTGAAAAATAACGAATATCTTTTGGACAACCCTGTAAAAACTAATGTAGCAAAAGCGTTCAAACACGAGATTATTAATAAGTGGCTTATTGTAATGCATTTTGTTAATTTTTATGAGGATGGCATGTATACGCGTCGAGAAATTAAGGTTTTTATAAAAACAGTCCCAAATTTTGCCAAGTTTTTTTTATTATAATTTGCAGAGTTCTTATGTAATATATAAAAAAGTTCTTTTGAGAATATATGACGAACAATATTATACACAATACTCTGCAATCAAAATTAAAAAAATTATAAAAATTGGATGAAAAATGAGCAGTTTTACTAAAAAATTTTTCACTGCGCATGCACGAATGCAATCAAAATATAATGTGCATAATGTGTTAGCTAAATGTGTAGAGCAACTTTTGTAAAAGACTCAAAAACATAGTTTGAAAGTCTGATAATAATCGTTTATAGAATACGCTCAAAATCCGTTGTTCCCAAAAATGAAGCAAAAGCATGAGGGGTTGTATCCAAATACGTGCAATATTTAGTATGCCAAATTGGCACTAATCAATTTTCATCCAATTTTTATTATTTTTTAATTCTGCGTGCAGAGTATTGTGTACAATGTTGTTCGTCATATTTTATGAAAATAACTTTTTTTTATGTTAAGAACTTCAAAAATTATAAGCAAAAACTTGGCGAAATTTGGAACTGCTTTTATAAAAACCTTAATTTCTCTACGAGTATACATGCTATCCTCATGAAAATGAACGCTGTATATAACAATAAGCCACTTATTTATAATATCGAGTTTCAACTCTTTTGGTCCATTAGCTTTTACAGGGTTATCCAAAAGATATTCGTTTATTTTTCAATTTTTTGTCGGTCCCCAATGGGGTTTCGGGAAAAAAATCTTCGCTGAAATATATGAACTATGTGTCTATATTTCAGCTTGTTTACACATCTGCAGTTTCAGGTTAATTCATCATATATTTTTCTAGATATTTAACAAAACATCAAAAATCGCAAGTGATAGGTCACCTTTGGCCGTATAGTGTACATATTAAATTAACATGCTAATTATTTTGGAAATAAATAAAGTCATCAAATTTTAATTAATTATAAAAATGTACACTAATTGAAAATGAACACATAAATTTTAAAAAGAAAAATTTTTGTTATCTAGACATAATTCAAAGAATAATATATATTTTTCATTATCATATTTTTGCTTTAAATGCTACTTTGTAAATCAAAAAACATATTACGCACAATTAGTTTGAATAAAATTGTATTTAAACTTTAAACTGTTGATTATACTTTTTTTTACAAAGCTGATATATATAAACACTTTTATTTAACATTATTAGACCAACCACCCTTGCAATAAAAACTTACCTCCTCTTTCGGCACTCCTTTCTTTTCATCTTATTTATCACTATCACCTTATAGGCAAATATGTGGAAATGGTAAATTTAACAAATCCAAAGTTCAATTAAAATCTCAAATCTCTTCCCTCCTAATATACAAATGATGTGTATTAGTAAACAATCGACAAGAAATGTATTTTTTTTTTTTTTTTACTTGCATTCACGTTAGTTTTTATGTTTAATAACAAGTAGTTATTACTTTCCTTTTTTAATAGTTTTAACATCATTTTGAAGCAAGTTATTTAATGTGTAATTTGGTCAAACCTTATTAATTTTGGCTATTGAATGTTTTTAGGTATTTACCAAATTCTCCCTCTTTATTTGTATATTTACTTAACACTATACTATACTTTTGCCTTATTTTTTTTAATTACATAGCACCCAAGATCTCGCTGTCGATTAACATTGTGGCAAATTGCTTCAAGATGTTCCATTTTCCTAGGAAAATAACAATTTTTAACGAAAATTTGAACAGTTGAATTCAGTTTTTACTTTGTTTTTTCTGAATCAAATCGTACGGCATTCGTTCTGTTTCGGATTAGAATCTTCTCCATAAGGTGAATTTCAAAATTTTCTAAATCAACACCTCCCTCCCTTCGCATCACAAAAAACATTTCACCTACATACAACACACAGCATCAAATAGCTTTAAAACTATTTTCGATTTCTGCAGGAAAAGTTTTCCTATATTTTTTTTTTATTAATTTATAACAAAAAAGTGTAGCAATTAATAACCAATCATCTACATTCCCTTCATCCACCCTCGAAATTATTTATCACATTGACGTCCCCTCTCCCAGAACCAAGAAGACGAGATTAAAATCTTAAAATATCTTTCATTTTCAAATTTATTCTATAATATTACTCAATTCTAATAAACATCATAATCGTCTAACAAGCCCATCTCTCCAAAATATTCTTTTTCTCCCCTTTGCACACCCCTCCACAATACACATTTTTAAATGTTTAAAAATGTTCTCTTTTAATATTTTTTCTGCTAAATATATCGCCTTGTTGTAATAATAAATAATAAATCATATAAATTTTCGTCATACGTCCAACATTTCTGTCTTCCTCCTCAGCATGCAATGCATAAAATCCTTAAAATTCTTTATTTATTTTCGCTTTAGTTATTACGTAATAACAACAATAAATAATTAATATTTTAATGAATTCGCAGAAATATTTCCTCCAGTCCGAAAAGGGTGTTTTCTAGGTATGGCAGTTTGAAGGTAATAAAAAATTCTTGTTTTTTGCAGTATGGCTTTTTCTGACTTTTTCTGACTTTTTCTGATATTGAACAAACACCACTTCATATTAGTATCAGCCAAAGCCACAGCATATATACTTTCGAGTGACGTCCCAGCACAAGTTGCCAAGGCTAGTTAAAAATGAGGATTACAAAATTGGAGGCTAAATATAGATTTCAGAGTCAATCATTGCTGATGAATGAATTGTTCTACCATTTTTTTTTTCGCAACAGTTAAAATAAGATTATCAGGCAAACTTCAAAGTTTGATCAAAATTCAGCGATAATCCTACATAGAACGTACATCTTCTACTCTACTACTGTATTTTTATGTTTACTTAAATATCGTTTTAGCATCCACCGTATCAAAGTTTTGAAAAATTAATTTTGGTTATAATTTACCTGTTGTCAACATCTTCGATATGCATATGGCATCTTTATTACTTTACAATTACAAGCCTCTTTTTTTCTGAAAAAAAATATCGTATTTACGGTTTTAAAGCGTGAGTATAATTACATCTGAATATCATATACTTTTTTCAAGAAATGTATTTAGAAAATATAGAATACTTTTTAAAAAGTCAAAAGTTTTATCTTCCAAAGACATCAGGACAACTCAAAATTAAGAAAAGTGTAGAGGAAAGATAAAAGAACAATTTCAAAGTATGAAAATATTCCCAAAATACTACATTTCCACCTACGCACTGATTTTAATTTCGTGTTATGCCGAGATAAAAATCTGTTTCCAATAAAATAAGAATTCAGTTTTCATCATGTTCCAAGTTTTATTACGGCGCATTTTATACGTTAAACTTTCATTAAAATTCATGAACGCAAACTAGGAATATTGATAAGAACTCAAGTGCATATCGATAAAAATTTGTACGAAAATATATATATATTTTTTAATAGTTAAGCTTGAATTAACTATAAAATGCGTTTAGGTAATTTCAGAATTAGAAGTTTTTTATCCTTCAAACTTTTAGAAAACCCAAATAAAGGAGTAAAATTCAAAACAAAGTGGTATAATTATGAAGTCAAACTTTTTAGTACATCTTATGTGTAATTTTAGTTAGAGGGATATTCTACAATAAGAAAATGTTTCTAATAATGCTATTGACTTATAATAAAATATGTTAATTTTTTTAATATTAAACATTTAATTAATGTACCTTAACTAAATAGAATATGGTGTTATGGTAGTAGTGTTTCCAAGTGTCTTCCGCGTAAATGAAGACTGCCAATACTTTGGAAACCAATATTTTAAATAATTTTCTTAGCGATTAAGGATGGAGAAATAAAATGTAAGAAATTAGTGGTGTCCAGAGTATTTGGAACCCTGATTTACGCGGGATACCTGGCAACACTAGCTGCCCAGCAAACACAGAGCTATCGGTAAGCAATCGGCTGACAGCCGCTTACCACTACAGGCGGTATTGGCACGATACCGGTTGCCTCTACCGGTTCTGTATCTTTATTGATATGCCGCGCGAATGCGGCCCGATTCATGAGGCACGCAGCCGGACCGGCATCGGCAGAACACCATCTCGACAGCACGCCGATAGCTAGCCATACGAATGCCGGCCGAAGCCCGACACTAGGATAAATTGGAAAAAAATTCTGTTTTGATGGCGCCATCTATGAGCCATCGTGGAATGTACATTTGAAAGGAACGTGTTTTGGCGTTGGAAGGGGTGGGGTTTGATCCGACGCACCCAAGGACAGAAAATAGACGCCATAACCACTTGCCCAGTGTGACTTGATCAGGGGAGTATTCTGTGATCTAATAAGGGGAAGACATATTGATAAGTAATGGTTTGTCGTTGAAGGTAAATGGTAGATCGGAAATGTTTTTATTTTAATTTTTTATTTACTTATTTGGAATTGTCTTACGCGCGTGTGTTTAAAAGTTAATTTAATATTTAAATGAATAAAATAAATAACTTATCGAATTCGTTAAAACAAATAAATTGGCTTTCTTATAAATTTAAGAATAATTAAGTATAAAAAATATTTTTAGAGGTTTTGTTCAGTTAATCAAATTTTCTTATTAGGAATTAGAATGTATTTCCATGCGTAGTGTTAATTTATAAAATATACATTTTTAACATGGAAAAATTTATTTCTATTCTATGTATATAAAATGCTAATGAAACGAATTTATGAAAATGATATATAAATTGACTGATTAAACAACTGATTATGTATCAAGCGATTTCTCCTAAAATATACTTTGCGATAAAATTAACTCCAAAAGTCAGCATTGATCCGCAGATCACAAAACTAGTATTAGAATTTTTAAATTCGAATTACTTTTCGAAACATTATTTTTTTTTTCTAATTTTATATACATTTTTTTCTAATGGTGGAAACTCTAATTTTAATGAAACAGATATTTTTGTTTTCATATTTCAGTAAAGGTTGGCATAGTAACCCGGCTATTGTTGTTTATTTGATAATAAATGTTTATTTCTTTTTATAAACTATATAAATTATTTTGTTCTATAATTATTAATTATTTTTTTATATTTCCTTTAGAAAATAATGAAAATAATTAAAAAATACGGTACTACTTAGTTATTCCGTATACCAATTTCGCCAAATTATACAAATTGACATAATTTTTATTTTAAATAACGAAAGAACAAATAAATTTGTATAACATTAATAAATATACTATTAAAAAGTCGAAATAAAAATCACTTGATGACGTAAACACTTGTAACTTGCTTAAAGTCAAGTGAATATGACATTTACGATAAACCATTATTGGCGTTTAATCTCATAGTTTGGCGATAGATTTTTGGTCGACGGGATAACTAAGTAACACCAAAAATGCATATGTAACTGGTATTTGAAAACGAGATTTTCGTCACATTTTCGTAAAAAAAAAAAAAAAAAAAAAAAAAAAAAAAAAAAAAAAAAATCCACGCCAAACCTGCTGTGCGTATATTACATCTAGCCAAATATTACCACTAGAAAAAAAAAATGCTAACTGGCGAGTTGAAAAAAAAGCTATTGGCGAGATTTGCATCCGGCTAGCGTAACATTACCAAAAATTCTTTGCAACCATGGCAAATTTTACGTAGTTTTATTCGAAAAAAATAAAAATATGATTATTTTGTAATCAAAATGGAAAACTTACGGTCCCATATTGTCGCGATGTTTTTCTGACGCCAATGTCATATACAGAACGGGCACTTAACTGGCGCCAACGTATCGTTATTTTGCTTGATATGATAAGCCGGATGTTGTTGTTTATGCTGTTGATGCGCTCCCCAAATTGGCGTCGTTAAAAAATCGCGCCAATATGGGACGTATATGACATCTGTGCCAAACTTTCATATGAACGCGAAGGGATCAGACCGTATTTGTTTATGGCAGTTGATGACTTAAACTGTTATAACATAGATGAAATGATGGCGATAGAATAATATTTGCCGACTTATCACCTGTGCCTGGCTAACATTAAAGTACCAAAATGGCACCTACAGTATAAAAAGCGAAGTGGTCTGCCTGGAGCTGTTGATGATAGTCACATGACTTAGGCTATTGTTATAGAGATTGTTTTAAAATACCGGGAGACAAGGACTCTGTATACTTAATTTATTTTATTTTTGCTTCTTTTTAAACGTTTAACTGATCCTCTTTAATCAAACACGAAAACAACTATTGGATGTCTTAACAGCAACTGATTCGCCCTTAAATTTTTGCAATCAAAGGGAATTGAATGGAAACCCGTTTACAGGAAGATCTGGACAGCTTTTTTTCAGTATAATTCAATCTTCTCTAATATTTTTAAAACCCATCAGATTAGCGTGATTTTAGATTCTGCGGTGTCTGAACGGGGGTTGGCGAGCGTAGCTTGCAGGGGGTAGTTAGTACCTAGTACCCTAGTTAATACCCTAGTTAGTACCCTAGTTAATAAATAAAAAGTTGGTATTAATAACATAATTAATAATATATTTTTAGATAATTAATAATGTATTTTTGTGATTATGTAGCATTAATGATTATTTTATTTATCAATATTTTTTAATCATCAAATAAAATAAAATTATTAATTTATCTTTTTTTTCGGTAAATAATTTTTTTAGAAGTGGAAGATTTCTGAATCTTTATATAAATTTTAATGCTACAGAGTTGGGTAGTTTTTTTTTTATATTTTTACTGTTTGTAAAATAAATTAAACACTTTTTAATAATTTGATTTTTAAATAAAATAAGAAACATAGCAATTTCTTTTAAAATGAATATATTCTACGATTAAGTTTATAATAATTTTATTAGAATTGTACGATTAAGCTTATAATGAATGATAATTTTAAGGAGCGACATTAAAAAAAACTCTTTTTGATGGTTCAAATAATTGTAAGTCCTTTTTAAAATGAATTCAACAACAACTTTTTTAAAATAAATAAATATAGGCTATTTTTTACTTTTTGTTGTTGTTGTTTATCACTGTTAGAATTCTATATGAAATACATGAAATATACATATCTCATCAAAACTCAAACTCGAACAAAATTAAGAAAAAGAAAAAGAAATGTCGTCTAAGACTAGAAATTCCGAATTCGGACCGATATTGGCAAATCTAATCGGGCCACTATCCAAAATCACATATCGGTCCTGTGCCACTTGCCGGTGTAAGTTACTTGTCGATATATAACCATAAGGGGACCGATTACGGTAACCGGAAGTCAAAAAAACAGATTCTTAAGTTTCACTTGCCGACATGCTGCCGACACTTCACCGAAGCCACTGAACCCATGCCGACACGTAACCGACACTGCCGGTTGCCGTCCGATCGTGTGCCGAAAGGTATGTGTTTGCTGGGTGGTAGTATTTAAAAAAAATATTATCAAATGTTATATTATTAGGTGTTCAAATATTATTTCATGTGAAATCACCACAATGCTTTCTTTTCAAACTTTACTCAGATATTAAATAAAAAATAAGACTAACAAATTATTTGGTATTAAAAAAAAGAAAATTAATTTCAAATATGTCAAATAAATATCTACTGAAATATAAATCTTTAGTAATTACTAAGAAAATTTTGAAAATGATTTGACGAGATTTTTTGAAGAGATTTGAGTGAATGAATGACATTTGAAAATGAGAAAATTTGTTGTTTGTAATAATACGTAAGAGCGATGTTTTATATTTTTGCAATTCTAATATTCTTGGTGTCATGTTATTTTGATGTATTGCCAAACAAAAAGTACTTTTTTATGTTATGACATACATCAAAATTTTATAATCTTAGATAAATTTTCAGAAACCATACTGTAATATCTAAAATGTAAATAATTTTTCTCTTTATTTAAAAATTTGTATTAAGAACAGTTCCCCTATCAACGCTGTATGATTTGTATTTAAAAGAATGAAATTGGAAATTTTGTTTATGACATTATTAAATTCTTGCATTTATATATCATTAATACTAAAAAAAAATCACAAATTGAAAGTTTTTATATTTAAAAAAATAATCTGTATACAAAAAAATTATACAGACGTTTTGAATGAGATAGAACATTAATATAATTACATCCCACCAATTAAAAATATGCCATAACCTCACGAATGTCTAAGTTCATTAGGTTGTCTAAAAATATATTTTAAAATAATATATACATTTTAAGTAACTATGTTGATCTAATTCTAATCTATCAATCCTAATTATGCAAGTTTTTAAATACAAAAAATGCAATTTTTAGTTAAATGTATTATATGTTAAGATGCAATAAGGGCTAAAATTAGTTTAAGAAAAATTATTCCATGGTTTCCCAGGGAAAAAAAAAGAGAAGTTTCATTAAACAAAAATTGTTAATTAAATTTTTAAATTAAATTGTTTTAGAGACGAGAGTTGTTTTTAATGCAAAAAAAAAAGTGCACAGTTTTTTTTTTTTTCTAAATTAAACTAGGAAAATAAAAAGCAGCATCTACAGATTTTTTTAATATTGAAAAATTACAATTTTAAACAATTTAGAAACTACTGCTTAAAAAATTGCTTTTTCTATCTGATTAAGATAAGAAATAAATTTCAGTATGAAAAACACATAAAGAGCCCATTTATAAGCAACTTTTAGGTATTTTTTAAAAGAAATGCTATTTATGGAAGATCAGTTGATGAAAGTACATCAGTTTCTGATTGCGATTATTTCTTTATGAATAAATTATTGAACAGAAACTATGCAAATTTGTATGATATCAGTATAATATTAAACGTCAACTAAATCAAATATTTTGAAAATCGAAAATTTTGGAGATGTAAAATAATATTTACCACAAACCTTTAATCGTTTATATTTAAAATAGCGTTACATTTTATAAGCTAATAAAAATAAATGCGAAAATAAATATTTAATTTATAGTTAATTTAACATTAAATCGAAAGACACAATAATATAAATGCAGAATTTACAAGTCTCAAGTGCGAGATCTACTTTCAGAAGAAGCAGGACTGACCCACTGCCGTACCTCCCTTTCAAATGATGAAATCATTGCATGTTCTGATATGGATCGTTTTGCTCGGACTGGTCACGTGATCAGCAGGCTGAAAAATTGGACGCCCGACATAGCTGTGACTTCACATTCTGGATGTTTCAAAGGTGACTTGGAAGTTGAACGTCTTCCAACTAAGGATACTATGCTTAGTTAGATGAGAAGCCGGTCCAAAGATGTTAATCTGATTCTCAAGACTTCCAAGACGGTGACTGTCCGAAATGGCGCACAACCAGCTATTTAAATATATTAAACAAGATTAAATTCAATTAAAATCTGAAAGTTAAAAATTTGTTAATTCATAAATAAACAAACAAATTGTAAGTTTTCAAAGTGCACGTACACGCATTTATTTGAAAGTAATGATCACAGAGATATATATAAAAAAAACATAAAAATTGAATAAAATTAAGAAAATATTAATTAATAACAAAATATAATGGAGGATAACACAGATTTTTTTAAATGAAAAAAGCAGGCCGCAAACAAAATCATGCCTGAAATAACTGATATATATTACGATGCATGCACGGGAGCATCACAATCTCCAGACTCATTTTGGACGCTTTGGGCTAGGCTCGAAGTCCTGGCTGACCACATCGGGCGTCAAACTTGGAACCTCCTGCTCTTTCCAATGCAAACAGCCTGGCTTATAAGATGAAGGACCATCAATACTCCCTGATTGCGTATCTACTTGCAACGCCAGATAGTATTTATTTTAAAAGTACAACAATCAAGAAATCTTACAAGCTAATTTAATACAGAAAAATTTATGTTAAAAAACCTAATCATCTCTTAGTAATTGAATTTAATGTTAATCACAACATTGAAATTGACATATTGCTTCTCTGTAAATATTTAAATCATCGGAAAATGCGATGAATATATTTCAATATATTTAATGCATATGCAGGTTTTAAATCAGAATGAAATTTGGAAATATTAAAATATTTAAATTATTATAATTTTAAGTCAGTGTCATAATATGCATTTAAAATTTATATGTTTGTGATATTTTGAAAACTTAATTTAATTGAATAAACAAACGTGACATGCTGGTTTCTTTAAAAAAAAGTTTTTTTTTTTTTTTTTTTTTTTTTTCTAAATTTGCTTGGCATGCAAAATGTCTATCACCAATTCTTTGTTTTCTAAATTTAAAATGAAGATTTCATTTAAGTTATAAAATTTGCCAACATATAGTAAAATCATATTACTAATAATATTTGTTCCAATGTCACCCTTGGCGCATTCCATGCTAACTGGCCTAGAGTGTCTCCTAGGACAGAATATGTTTTACTTCCCTAAATTTTGTTGTAATCATTACAGAACATACATATGAGTCTTAAACAGACATCCGCAAGCCGTTACAGCCAGGCGTAGTATATTTGTAATCAACAGGTTCTGTAAAGATTGATATTTTACTGTCGCAGAAAAAATGGTCAAACCACGAAGTCATCTTACTGCTCATGATACTGGAAACCTCACTTATTGTCATCTAGCACAAATTTATGGGCTAAAACCCCCAATTGCTGAATTAAATATATGAAATCAATACATTTATCATTACTTGACTTCAGTCTACGCCACACAGCTGTGGGGAAGTATTTCACTCTTACTTTAACAGCATTCAAATGTACACTTCTGATTTTATTAACATTCCTAACGTTAGGAAGAATACACCCTTATCGCATAAGAATACGTCTATTTTATTCCGGAGCTTATCCGTATTAGGAAGAGGCAGAAATATTTAAAACACCTTCTTTGTACCATATTCACAACTATATCCGTTTGCAAAGTAATGTACCGGTACACTCAAATATATTTTGATTGGATAAACCTAGAACGGTAGAACTAAAATTGCACCTGTAGTAAAAAGACTAGCGCTAACATATGAAAGATACGTTAATATCGAAACTTGGATGTTATTCACCCTATTTCAAAACGTATGTAGAATAGAAAAAATCCTAAATACAAAAGTGGAAAGCAACTTCTGCAAAGTATACAGTGACGCCTTCCAAGTAAAATCAACAATATTAAATGTTTTGAAATTGTTATTTTGTGGTAATCAATCACCGGCCAAACTCGTCAATAATCCCTTCTAGAAATTCGACATTATAAGAAAGATGCATATTTTCTATTTAAAATAACACATGTTAGAAAGTGTAATTTCTTTTAGTTTTGAAAGTATGTATCTGGAATGCATTCAGCATTGGAAGTAACGGCGATGCACTTCATACAGATCAATTTTGATAGTATATTAATTAAATCGAATTTCTTATTGAATGTTATTGTTCTTTCCTTACATCTGTAACTTTTATTCGAAAACATATATATGCCTTATAATTCCAAACTTCTGCATGCAATTAATGACTCATTTAAAACAATGATGGATTATCGAAAAAATATCATTTCATAAAGTCTTGTTAAGTCATTTTTATCTTTATTGAGTCTTTTCATGCTACATCAAAAATAAGCTACATTTTTGTAATTGGAATTTTTTAGCTCTCTCTCACATTTTTTTAAATGTGATCGTCAAATTCCAAATTTCACCTCTAGAAACGCTAAAGCCACTGACATATAATAATGTACAGTAGTTTTACTTTAGGTAGACACTACATCTACTATTTTTAAAATAACAACAAATTGAGATTTCATTATACTATATTCAAGCGTTTCATTCTATTGTTTTTTAAATTAAAGTAAAGAAGGAATATGGTATTAAGCAAAATATTTTCGTATATGAAAAGTTAAAAAAAGAAGATGGATGAAAATTCCAGAAACAAAATGATCAACGGAGAGTTTCGTCATGATGGTATTGAAAATATTGTCATCTTTCCCATTACACAATATAATATTTTAACGGAGAAAAAAATTACTTCAGTATTTCAATTTTTAAAATATTTGAAAGTAAATTATATCACATATTTAACACAAATTTTGAATACGTTAAATAATAATAATAATAATAATAATAATAATAATAATAATAATAATACAAACTGAATGTAAAATAAACTAACGTTAATTTATTATATTTAATTTCTGGGACATCTTTCCTTCACTCTTTTAATTTTGATGTAATGATATTTAATATGATAATTCATTTATTTTATTTATTTCTAAATTTTATGTGATTTCTTTTATTGAATTATTGTATAATTCCTTATTAATATTACTATTGCCCCTATTAAAAACATTGATATACATATATGCATCTACCCTATATATATAAAATCCTAATGAAACGAATATATGAAACGCCTGAAATGTATCGATTCTTTGAATTGACCGATTAAACAACTGATTTTGTTTCACGGCTATTTCTCCTAAAATATGGAATACATTGCGATGAAATTAACACCAAAAAATCCGTGTTGATCCACAGATCTCAAAACTGGTATTAGAATTTTTAAATTCGAATTAGTTTTCGAAATATTAATTTTTTTCTAATTTTAAATACATTTTTTCTAATGGTGGCAACTCAAATCTTAGTCATAACATAATTTTTTTTTTTCATAATTCAGAAAAGGTTACTATTTTAAATTAATTTGGCGACAGTTGGGCCTCCTTTAAATCTATGCTAAGAACAATGCTTTTTTTGTATTTCGTTATCATTTTATTAAATACAAAACTTTCATTTAAAAATGAAACATTTAAATTGATGGCTTTCACTTCTTTAAAAAAAAAAAAAAAAAAAAAAAAAAAAAAAAAAAAAAAACCGAAAAGAAAAATATTAGACACAGATGTCATATACGCACCGAGGTACCTAATTGACGCACAAATGGCATTATTTTGATAGACATGGTAACCCGGCTATTGCTGTTTATTTAATAATAAATGTATATTTACTTTTATTTCTTTTTAAAATTTATATAAATTATTTTGTTCTATAGTAATTAATTATTTTTTTGCTATTTCCTTTTGAAAATAATAGAAAATAATTAAAAAATACGGTACAATGTAGTAGTTATTCCATCACCCAATTTCGCAAATTATATAAATCGCCAAACCACATGCAAAATTGTACAGATTGACAAAATTTTTTTATTTTAAATAACGAAAGAACAAATAAATTAGTATAACATTAATAAATATAAAAATAAAACGCCAAAATAAAAAGCACTTGATGACATAAACACGTATAACTTGCTAAAAGTCAAGTGAATGTGACATTTACGATCAAGCATTATTGACATATAATCTTACAGTTCTCCATAGATTTTTGTCGACGGAATAACTAAGTAGTACCAAAAATACATACGTAACTGGTATTCGAAAACGATGCTTTCGCCAAATTTTCGTAAAAGAAAAAAAAAAAAAAAAAAAAAAAAAATCATGCTAAACATGCGGTGCGTATATGACATCTGTCGAAATATTAAATTATGTAACAAACCATGACATTTAATTTCAAATTCAAATCAATGATTTAATTTACCACTCGAACAATAAAAAAAATGCTAACTGGCGAGTTGAAAAAAAGATATTGGCGACATTTGCACCCGGCTTTTTTTTCTTTCTGCACAGATGTCATATATGGCCCCATATTGGTGCGATTTGTTTCTGACGCCAATGCCATATACGCAACGGGTACTTAACTGGCGCCAAAGTATCGTTATTTTGCTTGATATGGTAAGCCGGATGTTGTTGTTTATGCTGTTGATGCGTTCCCCAAATTGAGGTTGGAAAAAAATCGCTCCAATATGGTATATGATTGTATATGACATTTGTTCCAAACTTTCATATGAAAGGCGAAGGGATCAGATCGTATTTGTTTATGGCATTTGATGACTTGAACTATTATAATATAGATGAAATGATGGGGATAGAATAATATTTGGCGACTTATCACCTGTGCCTGGATAACATTAAAATATCAAATTGGCACCCAGAGTATAAAAAGCAAAGTGTTCCGCCCGGAACTGTTGATGATAGTCACATGATTTAGGCTATTGTTAAAGAGATTGTTTTAAAATATCGGTTGACAAAGACTCTGAATGCTTAATTGATTTTATTTTAGCTTCTTTTCAAATGTTTAACTGATCCTCTTTAATCAAAAACGAAAACAACCATTGGATGTCTTAACAGCAACTAATTCTCCGTTAAATTTTTGCAATCAAAGGGAATTGAATGGAAACCCGTTTACAGGGAGATCTGCACAGCTTTTTCAGTATTATTTAATGTTCTCTAATATTTTTAAAACCCGTTAGATTTTTAGATTTTCAGATTCTGCGGTGTCTGAAAGGGGGTTGGCGAGCGTAGCTTGCAGGGGGCATAGCCCCCTAGTATAACTATATAGTTATTACTTCGAATATCATAACTTCTGAAGTGTGAAATAACTGTTTGAGAAAAGCATTGTAAATATTGAAAATTAAAAACAAAATAAAATGGATATTATTCTCACCCAGAATTCAAATTTGATTTAAAAATAATTTTAGAAGTAACTAAGAAGACGTAGAAAATCATATGCCTGTGACGTCTAATGTAGTTGGGAGAAAAATGAAAACTTCTTGTGACACCAACTATTTTCAATCAGTATAATTCATTTAATTTCAACTATCATATTTGTTTCAATATTTTAGTAACACTTTTGAAAAAATAATATTTAGCGATGTAAAACAGTAAGATTAATTATTTTTAACCTACTTTCATGGTCTCTACTTTATACATGATAGTATGGATTAATTGATGGCTTCATCGCTACACAATTTTTAAGCATTATTTTATTTATGCTGGCGGGGTTCTTAATTTAAACAAACATTAGTAATACTGCTATGTAATTTAATCACAATCACATGACACAATTGTCTTCTGATAGGAGCAGACTATTTCTAAAACTTGTAACAGGTAATAAAACATTTGAACAAAAATCTCGTTGCTGTTGAAAGTATCTTTGGCTGGTGCCCCCAAGGTAAAAAAAAAAAAAGCGAAAACCAAACTTCATTGATTTTTAATGTAGTTGTTGAAGAACATTTAATTTCTGATCAAATTAAAAAAAAATGTTGGGATCTTGAAACTTCAGGACTTGTTAATATTAAACAAGATTCGGATCCTTCTGAAAATGAAATTATGAAACAATTTGAATCAGATATTAAATATGAAAACAATCGATATAAAAAAAGATTGCCATGGAAACTGGAAAAATAGCGTCTGGATGATAACAGAAAAATCGCAGAATCTCGACTAGTTGAATTAAATAGAAGATTTATTACAAACCACCAATTATTCCTATAATGTAAAGAAGTATTGTACGATTATTTAAAACAGAGAATCATAGAATTAGTTCCCAAGTCAATAGATAAATGACATGTTGAATTTTATTTACCTTACTGTGACGTAATAAAAAGGACAGCGTAACTAGTAAATTGAGGATTGTTTTTGATGCAACCGCTCATGATTTATACTCCCTTTCTCTCAATAACTGCCTTCACTTAGGCCCTAATTTATACCAAGTAATTTTTGATATTTTGCCGCAATTTCGATTTCATTCAGTTGCTTTTACAATTGATATGAAACAGGCATTTTTAAAAATACTGGTAGATGAAGAAGACAGAGACGTTTCTCGATTTTTGTTTTCGGAAGACCGTTTTGTTAAATCCAACCTTCCACAAATATATAGATTTACTAGAGTTTTATTTGGGGTTAATTGTAGTCAATTCCTGTTAGCAGCTACAATAAAACACCACCAAAAGAAATAAATCGAAAAGTATACAGAAGCTATAGAGTTTTGTATGAAAATATTTATGTAGATGATGTCATTGGATGTCAATCCTCTGTCGAACAAGCTTCGTCCACTACGTCAGAGTCCATAGACATTTTCAAAGAAGCTAGTGCAGTTACATAAATGGCATACTAATTCAAAATCCTTTAAAGAATTATGGAAAAATAACGATGTAATTTCTAGTGATAATTTGGAAACATTTGAAACAGAAAATGTCCTTTACAAAGTTTTAGGAATTGCATGGAACAGTCTAGATGATTTTTTGTATTTTGACACTCCTGAATTAACATGATTTGCTTCTAAAAGAATTCATACCAATAAGTATATTTTACAAGTTTGGGGTCAGGTTTTTGATTCTGTTGGATTCTTAGGCCCCTTCGCATTAAGAATAAAATGTTTGATGCAAGAAAATCTGGTCGTTAGGCAAAGACTGGGACGATGTTATTCCAAAAGCTCTATTTCATGTTTGGAAAGACTGGTGTAATGAAATTCCTTAGATATCTGAATTTCACGTTCCTCGACATTATTTTTTTCAAATTCCAGCTGAGAAGATTGCCAATTTGAAATTGCACATATTTTCAGATGCAATTAAAATAGCTTTTGGCACAATTGCTTATTTACATGTATCAACCTCTAAAAAGGCATTAGAGCAATCTTCGTAGCTTCTAAAAACAGAGTAGCTCCTTTCAAAAACATTCGCTCTACCGAGACTAGCATTGATGGCTGCATAATATTCTGCTAGATTAAGCTGCAGCGTTTTGAAGACGCTATATCTGGAAATTCCATGCATTTACTGGACGGATTCAAAAATAACATATTTTTGGATTAAAGGATCCCCAGCAAATTTAAACCATTTGTGAGAAATCGTGTAGAAGAAATTCGTAAGCTGATTTCCCCTTCTGATTGTCATCATTACCCAGGGGCAGACAATCCCGCAGACCTTGTCTCAAGAGGAGAAAATCTTATCAGGGACGCGACTTGGTTCATTGGTCCAAAGCGGCTTAGCTTCCACCAGAATATCCGCCAAAATCTGAAGATAAAGAAATAATTATGAAGACGAATTAGAATACAGAAAGAAACCTAATGACATATTGCGATGCGAGTGCATAATCGGAGAGCTTAAAAATCCTACTGATACAACAAAATTTAGTAATTTGGAGAAACTAATAAGAATAACTGCTTATGTAAAAATATTTATATTGAAGTTGAAAAAGTCTACTGAAGTTTACGGCCCACTGACAGCTGAAGAGTTATTAGAAGCAGAAAAATACTTAATTCGAAGTGAACAGAAGCAATTTTATAAAGAAGAATTTGAGCCTCTTAAAAATGACATTTCAGTAGAAAGGAATTCACCCCTATTCAATTTTGTTCCATTTATAGATGAAGCAGAAATTATACGTTTAGGAGGAAGATTAGAATTTCGTGATCATTCTACCGAAGAAAAACATCCAATTATTCTGCCTAAATATTCTTGGTTAACATTGTTGATTGTGCGTCAAGATCATAAAAAAATGATGCACGCATGAACTGCACATATTTTGACGAAAATTCGATCACGATATTGGATTTCGAAAGGAAGATAGTTGGTGAAAAGCATCATTAAAAAATGTCTTGTTTGGAAAAATATCTATGAAGAAGTTGCATGGTGGGGACGCTTTTACGAAAGACTTGTAAAATCGGTGAAAGAGTGTTTGCGAAAATTATAGGAAATGCTCCTTTGAGCTATGAAGAAATGTCAACACTATTGGTTGAAGTAGAAGCTATCCTCAACTTGCGTCCCTTGACATATGTTTATAACGACAACGATGAACCGAAACCACTTACTCCAATGAAATTTTTATGTTTTAGTGAAGAATCTTCACTTTCTATTAACTTTTTCGATATAATTGAAAATAGTTCGAGGCGATAGCCACTTCTTAAAAGGAAAAGGTACCAATCATTTCTGTTAAACAATTTTGTTCGAAATAAAAAAAGCAATAACGGTCAGATTTGAAGACATTTCATTTGTTGAAAAATCCCGTGTCACATGCACCGCTAAAAGTACGTAATGTTGTTTTGATCCAAGATTATGTCAAAATAAACTTCTCTAGAAACTTGGCAGAATTAATTGAACAATTCCAGGGAGAGATAACAACATTCGCTCATATAAAATCAAAACTGTCATTGGAGTGCTAAAAAGATCTATACCTTTACTTACCCTGCACATATATCCTTTAGAAATTTTAGACTGATGAACATTTATAACTTCCTCTCTTTTTTTATATCTTTTTGAACTCTAAAAGCTTTCTTACTTTTTTTTTGTATTCTACTTACTTTAAATGCAGTATTACTTGAGTTTCGTATAAGTAAGTATATTAACTTTTCGAAAAAAAAATGTCATTTTATTGTATTAATTTGCAGGTAATATTTTTAATTTTCCTATATTATTTGAATTTTATACTTTTATGTTTAGAATTAATTGAAATGTTTTATTTGATATTTTTATTTAATTTGATATTGTGTATTTGAATTTTGAAATTGTACTATCATAGATCACTGAACCACTGATATGAGAATTTAAATTCTCATTATAGAAATTTTTGATTGATGAACTCTGTAAGAGTTTAGGTGGGGAGTCTGTAGTAAAAAGAATTACAGTTAGATTTACACTACACGCTATGCAATTTGTACTTCTACTTTCACTCGTAGAACACTCCCATAATACCTTGTTTTTTTTTTTTTTGTAAACATAACGCAACAGAAAGTTGCTATAAGAATGGTATGATTTGTCATGATATAAAGATGTGTATTATCGTCAATAATTGAAATATGAACGTGGAGCCTTGTGTCTCCCAATAATAAGTTTTGAATTTCTGTAAATATGTATCACTAGGGAACTCTGCCCCCTGCTCATTAAGGTTCGCAAACCCCCGTGAATTGCGATACAATTCACATTGGGACCGCTACGCTTCTCCAGCTATCTTCGCTCGCTCGCCACTTTTTGCATCAATGCTAGCATAATTGAGTACTATCATAAATCCTTTTAACTTATAAAAAAATTAAGGTTAAACAAGTTGGAAATTGCTCGTCAAACGTGGCAAATGAGGTGCGTTCGTACTATAACTAGTTTTATAATTAATTTTACACCCCGTATTGTACTGAATGTATAATTTTTTGCACTTCATAAAGTGCATAGTCTGCAGCATCATTAAAATGCACTTGCAATAACTTTTTTTTCCCATTACCCGTAATGTAACGGGACACTTTTGACTGTCCCTGTAATTAAACTATACATCCGATTTTCATAAAATTGGAAATGGCTCGACGAAATTTTGCAACAATTATATATTTAAAATTTAGGACCATTCGGAAGGCTGTAACATCATTAAAATGCACTTGCAATAATTTTCCCCATTGGCCGTAATGTAAAGAAAAAAATTTGACTGTCCCTGTAATTAAACTATACATCCGATTTTCATAAAATTTGAAATGGCCAACTATGCACAAGCTCAAGCGGACTCTTTGCTATGAACTTTGATTCGTTCGGATAGGGAAATTCTGAAAGTTTATTTTTAATACAATTTTCGCAATTATTAACTTTTTAGCAGTTGTCAACTTCGATGCCATCAGCGAGATTTTCTCTCACAAGTTGCTTAATAGCATCTGAATTTCGGTGCCCAAGGCGTTTGTGCCATAAATTAATGCAGTTTACATTTCTGCATTTCAAAGCAAACGTTTGGTTTTTTCTGTGCCCTGTATATTCATTTTGTGTTACCTTATAAAGACTATTATTACTTGAAACTGGTTCTAAGTACGTAATTTCATTCTTTGTAACGAAGCATTTGCTTTCGTTAAATGTAACTGTAAATCCATTTTCAGTAACTCTTTTTACCGATATTAAATTACATTCTAATTGAGGCAAGAAATATACTTTCATTAGAATGACATCATGACTAGTTCCGTCAGACAATTTTGTTGAAATGTGAACGTTACCGATACCTTTCGAAAAATAAACTTTTCCCATCTGCAATAATAATTTTCCCAGTTTCCGAGTTCGAATTAAAATCTGTAAACATATTTATATCATTAGCTAAGTGTTGCGTTGCACCGCTATCTATATAGAAATCTCCTTTAAAAATTTGCGTTAAATTACCGTTTAGATTTAAAGTGTATTCTTCAGTATTTTTATTTTCATTATTCAAGACAGAATTAGCTTCTCGATTCATTTGGTTATTTTTATTTAATGGATTTTTATCGTGAGTTGTATCCAGAGTTTTTATTTCTTTTATTTTTCTCTCACTAGATCGTCTGCAATCTTGGTTAGAATTGGAATTTTGTGCAATGCTTTGCATACATACTTTATTCTGATTCATATTTTTATCGTTCGTTGTCATGGAGATAAAATTAGATCTTCTGAGATCAACGTTTTGTTACTTATTATTTTTACTTTGTAATGGATAATAAGATTTATTCCAATTGCGATTTTGAAAAGTTTTGTTGTTCAAATGATAACATTCGTTTCGGCAGAGATTTGTTTTCTTGCAATGCGAAAAGAATTTTTCATTTTTAGGCATATTTTGTTTAAAAACATTCGTTTTAAAGACTTGTGAAACTCCACGATCATTATTCATTTCCATTCTACGATTGAACTCGTCTGTCAGTTTATTTCTTAGTAATTGGGAATTTATTTCGATTTCAAGTCGCACCTCCATGGCAACAATTGAGTTATCGTAAGATTTAGGAACTGAGACTAAAAGCAATGCCGCTATATGATCATCTTTTATTTCCTAACCAACGGCTTTTAACCTCTTCACTAATTCGAGCATTTGAGCCATATGCTCATTCATGTTACCATCTTCTGGCATTTTTGTAGCGTATAATTTTCGTAATAAGAAAAGTTTACTAGATAAGTTAGATCGTTCGTGAATAGCTTTAAGCTTATTCCAAGTGGCTTTTGCCGTGGTTTCATATTTGACATGAATAATTTGAGAATCTTCGATGCATAAATTAATTAACGCTCTTGCTTGTCTGTCGCGTTTTAAATATTTATCATCCGGATTTTATGGAGATTCATCCTCAATTACATCAAATAAATCCTCTTTTATAAGAATCATTTGCATTTTAAATTTACAAATGGGAAAATTGTCATTACTTAATTTCGTAATATTATTCTTTTTCAAGGAAGCCATTTTGCTTATGTTTAATAATTTGTCATGAATTTTGTTTTACTACAGCTAATTAATGTTATTTAATGTTTTATTTTATTTTAAACAATTCAAATCAGTTTTAATAATATATTAGAACTTCGGTCTCATGATCTGTAAGCATTTTGGCGAACTTTCATTTAAAATAAACAGTGACAGAATATAGATTATATATTATACTTGCTTAAATAAATAAAGTTCATGCTTACTTTTCTCAGTAGCGCAGTTCTGCTTGTAGAAAAATAAAGGCGAATGACCACCAAATAAATAATGCAGCAACACCTTTCACATATTATATATACATTTATAAAGACAAAACGGAAGACATCACTGTTACAAAGCACACTCAACACTCAACTAAAAAGAACATCATAGAACATCTTAGAATGTCTATATACTATCGCCTATTTCCATGGAAACACGAAAGGCCTTCTAGCGGCAGAAAAGGAAAGAGATATACTAATCGTTAGATTACATAAGTAAAATAAAAGGAGAAATTTACAACATCCCCCCTTAATCTAGCGGTTCGAAAAAGAAATTAAACTTAGTTTTTCCCTTAATTTTAAAAATTGGGGTCTGGGAAGAGGCTTTGTTAATATATCTGCAATCATTTCCTTTTAACTACAGTAATCAAAAAGCACTATATTTTGTTCTTGTAAATGTCTAATATAATGATATTTGACATCAATGTGCTTGGTTCTAGCACTATGTTTCCCAGTTTGTGTCAGTACTATACAAGATTTATTATCTTCATATAGCATAATTGGTAAGGATTGTTTGAGACCTAAGTCTTCTAGTAGAGTCAGCAACCACTGTATTTCTTGTGCAGCATTTGCAGCAGCTACCCAACAAACACCGAACTTATGGGCCACTGATGGGTTCGTTAGCCTTGGCCGAAGGTGTTCGATGGTGGCCCACTATCAGTGAAAGTTACGGCTCCGTAAAAAAAGTGTCACGCCGGACAGAATAAGGCCACAAGATAATTGGCCGTAAATACAAGAAGTTGCCCACAATCATGCCACTAACTTTTCGCTGAAAATGTTAGATAGCCTTAAACTGCCCACAATTATTCTTTTAATGGCCACTAAAAATAAAAGCTAACCAGAAGCTTGCCTTTGTTCTGCCATTTGTGGTTGTCATAAATTAAATTTATCCCAAAGCTGCCCAAAAAAAGCCTATTAGGGTTATTTAAAATGTAATCACTTGCCACTGTTGTGCCATAACGATTGTTTAGGAATAAATCAAAATTTATTCTATAAAAAGAATACTTTTTATCAGCCTAATTAAATGATAAAATATTTTTGCAGGATTAAAAAAATCTTATAATTATTTAGATATACTTTTTTAGAAAATGAAATTCTTTCACTTTGAACTTTTTCAAAAAATTTCCAAAACACAATATTTCACATAGTGCATTAATTTATTTGTTCATTTATTCACTTACATATTTACAAAATTTATATGCAATGCATTTTTAAATAGTTGCATTTCATAAAAATTTATAAAGTGTATAATTGAAAAAATAAACTAATCAATCAATTCATTATCAAATATTGTATTTTGAATATTTTTGAAAAAGTTCAAGTTAAATGAACTTGATTTTCTTGAAAAGTATGTCTAAATAATTATAAGATTTTTTTTTTTTTTTTTAACCTGCCAAAACATTTTACCATTCAATTAACCTTCTAAAAAGTATTTTCTTTTGAAGAATAAATTTCGAATTTATGCTTAAATAATATACGTGATTTTAATATAGTTTATTATATATTTTATATAAAAATGTGTGTGTTTGTGATATTCTTTTTACTTAAATTTCCACTATATTTTACACAGCTTCGTTGGTAAATCTGTTAAATTATGGTTATTCATCAAAGCTTTATTAAATCATTATTATCTAAATTTTTGCATCATTTCTGATCATTTTATAAAATATTACATAAAAATAAGTTTAATCTTTATGTAGTTAACGAATGACAGTATAATATTTCTCATATATTTTAAAATTTTGCTTTTATCAGATAATATTTAACTATTTCTCTTGCAGTTTAATAGCCAAACATTTGAAAAAATATATTATTTCAACTTTTTCAAAATTCTTGAGAATTATTTATAATTATTAGACATGTAAATAATAGAATCATAAGACGAAACGCAATTTTTTCACCTTGATTCAACATAAAATATATGATGTGAACATTAAAAAGGTCCACAATCTTACTTAAAGGCGACTAAAGTAATGAAGAAGATGTTACAAGTTTAAAATATACATTTTATTTAAAATTTCTTAGTACTTTCAAGCCTTCCAAGCTCATCCTTAGAGAATATCTTAATAACTAAATGTTGTTTATTTATACAAATACGTCACTTTGTTTTGAAAATGAGAGGGTCAATAATTACTGAGTAAACGTAGCAGTTTCTTGGATTTAATTTAAGTAAAGAAAATATATATTATTATTATTAATTGCAGTTCCATTTTTTTTACACAAAAATAATTATATCATAAAATAATAATTTAATTATATCCATGGAAAGTGACCTATGAGAAACAGAGTGATGTCATAAATAAATGGAGCTGTAATTAATAATAATAATATATATTTCCTCTAATTAAATTCAATCCAAGAAACTGCTACTGCTACTGCTACTTCTACTTTCAACTCTAGTAATTATTGGCTCTCACATTTTAAAAACAATAAACAACATTTAGTTATTAAGATATTCTCTGATGATGAGCTAGGAAGGCTTGAAAGCACTAAGAAATTTTAAATAAAATGTATATTTTAAACTTGTAACATCTTTTTCATTACTTTAGTCGCCTTTTAAATAATATTGTGGACTATTTAATGTTCACATTATATATTTTATGTAAATAATAGTTTAATAGTGATTTAAAAATATATATTAAATTAATCTTGATACTTCTAAATTTCATTTAAATTCAATTGTTTTAGTCACTCAAATTTTCTCGAGTATAAAATCACATTTTTATAATTAAACTAAAATAAACTGTTTTAAGGGGTCTTGTACCTTTTAAACGCGTCGAAAATTAACGAAAAACTTCAACGTTTTAATTAGTTTATCTTCAAAACCTTTTTATGTATATACGTGAAATTTTGGATATTGATTAAACAGATTATGCTTTGTAATATACTACCAACAGAAATTTATTAACCCTTTACAGAATTTGTGTATTGTTGAAATCAAAATAGCTCTTTTTTTACCCTATAAGTCATTGCGCGCATGATATCTTAAGAAAGGATGTATGGATTGTCATGAAATTTGGTAAATATATTAAACAAATATGTATGTTTAAAATGATCTACTTTTAAGTATTTACAATTGTAATATTTTTAGTTATGACTATTTATATTCATTAAAAATACATATGTTTTTATTTTTTTTTTTACGAAAATATTTTTTTTATATAGTTAATGAAATAATTTTAGACTAAGAGTAGATCATTTTAAACACATATATATGTTTAGTATCTTTACCGAATTTCATGCTAATCCATACATACTTTCTCAAGATATGCGCGCAATGACTTATGGGGTAAAAAAAAAGAGCTATTTTGATTTAAACAATACACAAATTCTGTAAAGGGTTGATAAATTTATGTTTGTAGTGTATTACAAAGCACAATCCGTTTAATCAATATCCAAAATTTCATGTTTATACATAAAAAGGTTTTGAAGATAGACTAATTCAAACTTTGAAGCTTTTCGTTAATTTTCGACGCGTTTAAAAGGTACAAGACCCTTAAAGAACAATATCATCCGATATTTATAATGTTTAAAAATAAATTCGATAACTTCGAAAAACTAAAAATAAACTATTGAAGTGAATTTTACTAAAAATGAAAATATCTTTTACATTTTCTTGTGCAATTATAAAAACTAAAATATAAATATTCTTTAAGATAAAATGATGCAAAAAACAGAAAGAATAAAATTAATAAATTTGTAATGAATCAACATGAACTAACAAACTTACCGATATATGTGCTACATTTTGAAACCATGTCCACTTATTCCGACGAAGTAAAATAACGCGAATGACAAAGCAGAAATGAAAACGCACAGCTAAAGAAAAATTCTGAGAATTTCCCCCTCTCCCCTCTTATCGTAACGGACCAGAACTTTCAAAGCTGCTTAACCTTGAGCCATTTGAAGGTCCCATCATCTATTTGATTTTTCTGGAGAGGGAGGGAGGGAGAGTTGTTTTATGAGCCAATACCTTATTATAATAAATAAAAGTCATTTTTTCATAAATCATATATTTTTTCTGTTAATATTATTTTTAGTCATTTGGAAAAAGGGCTTTGTTTTCCTTTTCTTTCTTTTTTTTCGTTCTTTTTTTTTCTTTTTTTAGAGAAATAAAGATTTAAGATACATTGTTTGAATTTTTAAACTCTCCATACAGTTTTCAGATAACACAAAAACACTTTTTTTTTCCTCCGATTTATCCTTTAAATGGGCATTTTATCTCTTTTCTGTAAATTTTTACCCATTTATCTTCGCAATTAAAAATTATAAGATTTAAAAATAACATGCATTCCATTTTATTCTGATATGCTCATAAAAAATATCTTGTTTATCTATATATATATCAAGGCTTATTTTTGACTCAAGACGATTTTACTGAAATGCCTAAAAATTAATAGAACCTTTTCATGTTTATTTTAGGGCATAAAATATACATATCGCATTTTATTTAATACTTTCATATAATGTCAGATTTTAATGCGTATTCTAAATTTTGCCAGAAATAATTTTTCCAACTGGGTGAAAATGTATCCAGGTCGGGACTCGAAACCAAATAATAATGAACAAAAATTCTTTATTTATTCTGCAATTCTTTACTTAATTCTGCGAAAATTCTTGATTTATTGTGCAATTTTTCACTTAATTATTTTTATACATATGCAAGTTTTATCTGTATTTCTAAAGAGTAAAATAATGGTAGTAAAATCATTAAATATATCTAAATTGTTAGGAATTTAATACAGGCAAGACATTTTATTTATATTTTCCGTTACAGTGGATTCAGAAACAAAAATTTCTTTTCCAGTATTTTCTTTTACATGGAAATATGTTTCAAATGATATTAAAAATTCATGTTTTAGTAACAGCTTTTAAGTTACCTTTTCTCTCCCCCCCCTTCTCCTCGCTCAAGAATCACGGCTTATTGAAACATTTTCTCCTTTTCATTATAACAAATATTTTTTCATGAATGCTGAAAAAGAAAGAGCATAAATAAATTGACATTTATCAATAAATTTTTAAACATGTTTAAGTAGTATATATGTCCGAAGATTGCAGTATTTTGCTATTAATATATTATTCAAATCAGCGTATATTTTATATTATGCTATCTGATTATCTTTGCAATCAAAAACAATATAAAATAACCATTAAATATAATCTTTTTTATTCCAGTGTGTTCAAAATATATTTATTTAAAGATATTTTAAAGGCAAGAAAGTTAAACGCTTTTATGTTGTTGTTTTTTTCCATATTTTTAAAAAATATATAAACAGGGAATTTATGTACATTTTGGGGACAATTTTTTGATTTTTGTAAAATATTTTCAAACTAAATAAAAATATGTAATCTATTTTACTGCTTTAAATATAAATCTCACGACATATTTATATTTTTACTAAAACTCAGATTTAAAATAATTAAGCTTACTTAGAAAGAAATGAAGAGAAAAATATATTTCCTCTCTTTAATTAAATATTCGGGTTAGGTGATATTAGCCCTCTACTTTCTAAACGATGACGATCCATTACATTTTTGCCAGAAACCGCCCCTTAAGAGTTGCCGGGCAAAGTAAATGCAACAGTTCTCTCACCGCCGAAACATTACCGTTCCGGCAGTAGCTGCCGGAACTAGCGGCGGGTCATTTACGGCACAACATTGTTTGGTTACAAATGGCCTTAACTCCTTTTGGCCGCGACATATACGCCTTTCGGCCGTAAGTTGAGTGTTTGTTGGGTATATATTCTGATTCTGCAGTGGACAAGGCAATACAATTTTGGCGTTTTGAGAACCATGATATTGGATTGTCTCCTAAAAGAAAGATGTTACCGCTTGTAGAATTTCTGGTTGCTTTATCTCCAGCCCAGTCTGCATCAGAGTAACAAGTGAGAATTGGGTCAACTTTGCTGCTTATAACAAGATTCAAGTTCTTTGTTGTGTTTAGATACATGATAATCATTTGAACTGATTTCCAGTCTTTTTCTGATGTTTTTTCAATTTTTCGTCTAAGTATATTAACTGCTAGGGCAATGTCCGTTCGTGACACTGTTGCTATGTAAATAAGAGCTCCAATGGCTTGTCTATGTTCATTATTATCGTCAAGAAAATTACTGTCATCTTCATTTTTTGGGTATGAAGTTTCCATTGGTATGTATGTGGGGTTCTTCTCTTCTATGTTAAACTTCTTAAGTAATTCTTCAATTTTATTTTTCTGATTCAATTCAAAGCTTCCATCAATATTTCTTTGGATGTTTATTCCAATATAATGTTTCACTTCACCTAAATTTTTAACTTCGAAGTTTTCTTTCAGAATATTAATCACTTTGTTGATTTTTGTTTCATCTTTACAAGATATGAGAAGATCATCTACGTACAGAATAATTAGTATGTTTTCATTTTCATCTGTTTTTCTAAATAAACATGCATCTGCCATATTTTGCTTGAAATTGTTTTTCAGAAAAATTTCTGCTAGCTTTTGATTCCACGCATATGCAGCTTGTTTAAGCCCATGTTTAGATTTTCTTAATTTGCAAACATTCTTCTCATGATTAACTTCAGGTTCAACATATCCCTCTGGCTGTACCATATAGATATCTTCCTTGAGGTCTCCATGCAAGAATGCTATTGTGATATCAAAATGTTTGACATGCATATTCTTCTGAGCTGCAGCTGTTAAAAATGCTCTTATGGTTGTGTGCTTGACTACTCGGGCAAAAGTTTGATCGTAATCTGTTCCGAACTTTTGGTTGAAACCTTTTGCTACGAGTCTTGCTTTATATCTTTCAACTGTGCCATTTTCGTTCAAATTGGCTTTAAACGTCCGTTTACAGCCTATTGCCTTTTTATCTTTGGGTAGCTTTACAAGATTCCACGTACGATTCTTTTTGAGATATTGCATCTCTTCTTCGATTGCTTCGAACCATTTCTTCTTTTCATCAGGATTAAGAGAATTCAGTTCTTTGAAACTAGCAGGTTCTTTTACTGCTTCTCCTGTGAAATATGTTAACCTTTCTAGCGGTTTTCCTTTATTAATTCTATGGGATCTTCTTGGTTCTATTGGTGTCGGAGATTGTTTCTCCATAATATTGGAATCTTCTTGAGATGCTTCTTCGTTCACTTCTTCTTCTTCATTTTCTGTTTGTTTTGGTGGAACTACTGTAATTTCCTTGTCGGAGGTTGCGTCTTCAATGAATCTGACTGTTCTACTTATAATTACATTATGGTCAGATATTAAAATCCGATATCCTTTACTTCTGTAATCATAGCCGATCATAATTCCTTCTACAGCCTTCTCGTCTAGTTTACCTCTTTTACTTTTGTGAATGTGCGCGAATGCTTTAGATCCAAAAACTCTGATGTTTGATAAATCGGGTTTCCGACCATTCCATAACTCATACGGTGTTTTAATTTTGGCTTTAGTGGGCAAGCTATGCTGCAAATAGTTTGCTGTCATTATGGCTTCTCCCCAATATTTGTGTGGCAGGTTGGCTTCAGATAGGAGGCATCTTGTCATCTCCTTTATGCTTCTATTCTTCTTTTCCGCAATTCCATTCTGTTGTGGTAAATGTGGCACTTTGAACTGGTGTTCAATTCCATGATTTCTCATGAATTCTTCCATTTCATTGCTTATATATATCCCTCCATTGTCGCTTCTAAGCGTTTTTAGCTTCTTATTGAATTTATTCGTAGTCACAGCGACGTATTCTTTTAGTTTAGAGTAAACATCATTTTTGTTTGCTATTAGATAAATCATAGTGAAACGTGAAAAATCGTCAACGAAAGTAAGGAAGTAACGCTTCCCGCTGACGCTGGTTTTTTCATGGCGCCACATAGGTCACTATGCACAAGCTCAAGCGGACTCTTTGCTTTGAACTTTGATTCGTTCGGATAGGGAAATTCTGAAAGTTTATTTTTAATGCAATTTTCGCAATTATTAACTTTTTAGCAGTTGTCAACTTCGATGCCATCAGCGAGATTTTCTCTCACAAGTTGCTTAATAGCATCTGAATTTCGGTGCCCAAGGCGTTTGTGCCATAAATTAATGCAGTTTACATTTCTGCATTTCAAAGCGAACGTTTGGTTTTTGCTGTGCCCTGTATATTCATTTTGTGTTACCTTATAAAGACTATTATTACTTGAAACTGCTTCTAAGTACGTAATATCATTCTTTATAACGAAGCATTTGCTTTCGTTAAATGTAACTGTAAATCCATTTTCAGTAACTCTTTTTACCGATATTAAATTACATTCTAATTGAGGCAAGAAATATACATTCATTAGAATGACATCATGACTAGTTCCGTCAGGCAATTTTGTTGAAATGTGAACGTTACCGATACTTTGCGAAAAATAAACTTTTCCCATCTGCAATAATAATTTTCACAGGTTCCGAGTTCGAATTAAAATGTTAAACATATTTATGTCATTAGCTAAGTGTTGCGTTGCACCGCTATCTATATAGAAATCTCCTTTAAAATTTTGCGTTAAATTACCGTTTAGTTTTAAAGTGTATTCTTCAGTATTTTTATTTTCATTATTCAAGACAGAATTAGCTTCTCGATTCATTTGATTATTTTTATTTAATGGATTTTTATCGTGAGTTGTATCCGGAGTTTTTATTTCTTTTATTTTTCTCTCACTAGATCGTCTGCAATCTTGGTTAGAATTGGAATTTTGCGCGATGCTTTGCATACATACTTTTTTCTGATTCATATTTTTATCGTTCGTTGTCATGGAGATAAAATTGGATCTTCTGAGATCAACGTTTTGTTTCTTATTATTTTTACTTTGTAATGGATAATAAGATTTATTCCAATTGCGATTTTGAAAAGGTTTGTTGTTCAAATGATAACATTCGTTTCGGCAATGATTTGTTTTCTTGCAATGCGAACAGAATTTTTCATTTTTAGGCATATTTTGTTTAAAAACATTCGTTTTAAAGACTTGTGAAACTCCACGATCATTATTCATTTCCATTCTACGATTGTACTCGTCTGTCAGTTTATTTCTTACTAGCAAACCCCGCGGCTTTGCTCGCGTAATATTTGAAATGTGCCAAGTGATATTTATATGTCTAATTTTTATTAAAAGGTACTAACTAAATTTTTACCTATTACTTTAAAGAATAATTCAAAAATTACTATTTAAAACACAGTTTGATTAAACATCATTATTACACTGCATTAGGCAGAAATGAGACTTAAATTAACAAAACTAAATAAATGATAATTTAGAAAATATTTTGAAACCGTTATGCTCATTTAATACGCTCATTTCAGTATTCATTTGACGTTTTGAATTTTTTAGAAACCTTCTTCTTACATCTTAAAATTAACTATCATGTCAAATTCCAATTCCTACCATCTCTCTCAACAGAAAGGGCTATGTTGAATTAGGAACTATCACCATTAATTTGCCAACATTAATTTTGAAATCGGTTTGTTATTTCCTAATATTCCACAGAAACGTAATTTAGAAAGCTTTTAAAGGCCTTTTATGGAACGTTTGTTGTTCCTGTGAACCCCAGGTGGTAGAATCACCGGCATAAAATATAGCCTGTGTAGGATCAGAGACTGTTACCACTGATTCGCAACTATTACTTTTATAATCGGTTTATATTCCCTGAAATTGCATAGAATCGTAATTTAGGACCTTTTTAGAATGCTTTTCACACCTCCCCTTCGCTTCACCCCTTTTTAATTCGAATTTATTTTCGACAGTCCTTCGAGGGTATTTATATTTTATAAGTAACCACCATGTCATATTTAAAGTTTCTAGTCTTTTCAGTATCACAGAAATCGCAATTTAGAATGTTTTTACCTCCTGCAACCCTCTGGTGGTAGTGGAACAGACATAAAATATAGCTTATGTTTGAGCAGGTTCTATCACCAAAATTTGTCATCATTATTTTTAATCTGTTTGGTAATATATAAGTTTGCTTAAAAATTGTAATTTATAACGCTTTTCACTCACTTCATTTTTTTTTTAATTTGGAATTTTCTTTCGACTGTTCTTGGAAAGAAGTTGCACCATGTAAGTAAATACCATGCCATACTTCAAAGTGTTAGACCCCTCAGTTGTGCAAAAAATGCAAATTAGAACATGTTTTGCTTTTGCAACACTCAGATGGTAGTGACAGCAACATAAAATATAACCTATGTTATAGCAGGGACTGTCACCCTTGATTTACAACCATTACTTTTGAAATAGCTATGGAATTTCCTAAGATTGAGTAGAAATCGCAATTTAGAACGTTTTTAGAACGCTTTTCGCGCATTTTCACCACTTTTTAAATTTCCAATTTTTTCGAAACTGTTCTTAAAGATAATTTATATGTAATACATATGTACCTTGCCTAGTTTTATGTTGCTAGCCCCTACCGATCACAAAAATCGAAATTTGGAACGCTTTTTTGCTCCTGCAACGTCTAGGTGATAGTGATACCGACTTAAAATAGCTTCTATGTTAGAGCAGAGGTTGTCAGCATCAATTTCTTAATATTACTTTTGAAATCAGTTTGATTCTTCCTGAGATATTGGTGACAAATCGGCATTTAGAACGTTTTTAGAACGCTTTTCGCTCATCTTTCTCCTGCATCTCCTCTGTGTTAGCGGAAACATATATAAAATATAGCCTATCTTGGAGCAAGATCTGTCACCATCATTTTAACACCATTATATTTGAAATCGCTTCAGTATTTCCTGAGATTGCATAGAAATCGCAATTTAGAATTTTTTACAACGCTTTTTGTGCATTTTGACCCCCTTTTAAATTTCGATTTTTTAGGAAATGTCCTTAGAGATCATTGATATCTTATAACTAACTACCATTCCTAATTTCACGATTCTAGGCCCTTCCGTAACGCAAAAGCCGCAATTTAGAACGTTTTTCTCCTGCACCCCCTTTGGGGATAGTGGCACCGACATAAAACATCGCCTATGTTGGAGCAAGGGTTGTCACCATCATTATGACACCAATATTTTTTAAATCGGTTTGGTATTTCCTGAGATTGTGTAGAAACTATCATTTAGAACGTTTTTTAGAACGCTTTTTGCGCATTTTCACCCCTTTCAAATTTCGAATTGTTCAAGAGCTGTTCATAGACATCATTTATATCTCATAATTAACTAATATTCAAAATTTCATATTTCTAGGCCCTTCAGTAACGCTAAAATCGCATTTTTAGAACGTTTTTTGCTCCTACACCCTCTTTGGGGTAGTGGCACGACATAAGATATAGCCTATGTTCTAAGTTGGACTAACACCATCATTTTGATACCATTACTTTTGGAATCGGTTCGGTAGTTCCAGAGCTTACCTCCGACAAATAAACAATTTTTTCCTCTTTATAATAGGAGTATAGATTAATTGGGAATTTATTTCGATTTCAAGTCGCGCCTCCATGGCAACAATTAAGTTATCGTAAGATTTAGGAACTGAGACTAAAAGCAATGCCGCTATATGATCATCTTTTATTTCCTCACCAACGGCTTTTAACCTCTTCACTAATTCGAGCATTTGAGCCATATGCTCATTCATGTTACCATCTTCTGGCATTTTTGTAGCGTATAATTTTCGTAATAAGAAAAGTTTACTAGATAAGTTAGATCGTTCGTGAATAGCTTTAAGCTTATTCCAAGTGGCTTTTGCCGTGGTTTCATATTTGACATGAATAATTTGAGAATCTTCGGTGCATAAATTAATTAACGCTCTTGCTTGTCTGTCGCGTTTTAAATATTTATCATCCGGATTTTCTGGAGATTCATCCTCAATTACATCAAATAAATCCTCTTTTATAAGAATCATTTGCATTTTAAATTTACAAATGGGAAAATTGTCATTACTTAATTTCGTAATTAATATTATTCATTAATTAATATAATTCATTAATAATTTCGTTCTCTTTCAAGGAAGCCATTTTGCTTATGTTTAATAATTTGTCATGCGTTTTTGTTTTACTACAGCTAATTAATGTTATTTAATGTTTTATTTTATTTTAAACAATTCAAATCAGTGTTAATAATATATCAGAACTTCGGTCTCATGATCTGTAAGCATTTTGGCGAACTTTCATTTAAAATAAACAGTGACAGTATATAGATTATATATTATACTTGCTTAAATAAATAAAGTTCATGCTTAATTTTCTCAGTAGCGCAGGTCTGCTTGTAGAAAAATAACGACGAATGACCACCAAATAAATAATGCAGCAACACCTTTCACATATTACATATACATTCGTAAAGACAAAACGGAAGACATCACTGTTACAAAGCACACTCAACACTCAACTAAAAAGAACATCATAGAACATCTTAGAATGTCTATATACTATCAAAGCCTATTTCCATGGAAACACGAAAGCCCTTCCAGCGGCAGAAAAGAAAAGAGATATACGAATCGTTAGATTACATAAGTAAAATAAAATGAGTATTTTACAACAAATAGAACATAATTTAAGCAATTGTTTTAAAATTCCTGAGTTTCATTAAATATTCATTTTAATTCATTGGAAATTATGAAACTTTCAGAAATATTTTATTTTGTGTATACCAAGAATTTTAATAGGAGTCCAATCGTCCAATATACCAAGTCTCCAGTCTATTTTTCTGCAGGAATAAGCATCAGGAATATGGCATCATTACTCACACAATTATAGAAAAATGTTTTAATTCATGGATGAAAATGCATCTTGTGTTTTCAGAATGACGTCATTATCTTCATCGGAAACATTTCGTTTTATATATTGCTTACAATGAAAGGTTATTCACTGTCATTTTATTTACACAGATTACTTAATATTATTTCTCAGTAAATAATCTGTGTTCTTCTATTACGCGATTTGCGCATAAATAAACGGAATCGTTTTAATATGTTTACATTTCACAAAAACCGTTGACATTAAAAAAAAAAAAATATATGATGCGAGTTTTAGTGGGGATATCACGCTTCTGATTGGTGGAATGTAATAAGGCAAAATAATTAGCTTTCGGTATGGTATGCTATTTCTTTCTCTCAGCTTATTTTCTGTCCAAAAAATAACGTTACCTGCTAGGCGTAAAACAATGCATTACGATTAAATACTCTTTAGCTTTTTTTTAAACTTCTAAGTATCGCAAATTTTCAATTTTTATACCGTCGTATTGGGAAAAAAGTTCATTTTAATGCATTTTGTTTGAAAACTGTATCGCCATTTATTTTCCAAATATTAATTTTTTTGTAGTTTTTGGAGCCATTTGATTAATATTGGTAATTCCTGTACTCCACACAACTCTATTTCTGTAGAAAGTAAAGGAAAAATAGTTTTAAAATAGTAATTATATATTTTTGTTGCCATTTTCTCGTAACAACCGACAGAAAATGTAATTAAAATACATGCTATTTTGAAAAATTAAAAACGAATGATTTCTGTTAATACAATGGAGCTATTATATACTATATTTAATTGTAAGTATCTATGAATCATTAGGTAGCCGTTTTTTTTCGATGTTCTTGAATTACAGAATCTTTTTGCTGCATTTGTGCATTAATTCGCGATAGTGATGTGTTATGCATGCTTTACTGTAGATGTTTAAGAGTAGATCGTAAATGTGGAATTCTAAAGCGGATGCAAACGACGTCATTTTACATAAAATAAAACGTGTGCTTTAAATCTTAAAATTGAAATATGTTTTGTACTGCATCAGAGACCCACTTAATCGAGTTATTTTCTTCTGATGAACAGGTCACTTCTATTATTATGAAACAGCCATTATAAATGAAGTGTTAGGTGAAGATGAAAGAGCAGCCATAGAAAAACAATTATGGACATTTTCCCCCCATTCTGACCATAAAATCAGAGTTCTAACATTTTACGACTGCTCTTTCATCTTCACCTAACACTTCATTTGTAATGGCTGTTTCATAATAATAGAAGCCATCAGTCCATCATAAGAAAATGAAGTAATAGAAATGCCGGCGTGACACTAAATTCTGAAAAAGCAGAATTCCTGTTCTCTAGTTTTATTATTACGGTTGTAGCCAAAAGTCAAGCAACGAGTTCAGCCTTATTAAGCGCTACATAAGAAAAGTACATATATAGATATTTTGTAAATAGTGTTTCTACTTCATTGAAATCTTTATATTAAAAAATAAATGTTCGGCTCTATGATTTATTGATTTTCGTTATTTTTTTCTTCAGTGTATTAGGGATTGTATCAAAATTCGTTATTAAGAATTTAAATATACTTTTTACACCAGATTTTATACAGAATCTGAGACTTTTAACTACATACTATATATAGATCTAGAGAATTCTTTGTAGCGCTAAAGTTAAAAATACATTTCTTTTAATTTTAGGTATATTTCCAGATATATCGTCGAAAATGTAGTGCAAAAATATGTCCCCCATCCCCCATGTATATCCGAATCTACTGAAACTAAAATTATGAAAAAATTAGAGGTAGTAGACGTTAATTTAAAACTTGCAGGGAGAATATAACGATTACCCTAGGTCACTTAGTTTTTGAGAAAAACGAATTTTTTTCGTTACACGCAAATTTCGATTTGCAGGCATTCAGCAAAGGTGTTGTGGAGCGCTTTAGATACCTATTGCACCAGAAGCAGAAAAGCATCGTTGATAATGATTTCCGAAAAAACCCGTCGGTAATTAGACGAGATATTATCCCTTAAAGACACGGACGGTTTGGACATATTTAATGACAGGATTGGCGTACTCTATGTGCCATCGACTTTTAAGGGATAGATAACAACTATTTAACGATATGTTTGTTTAATGCAATGTCCTGCAGCAGTATAAAAGCAATAAACGCCAAATTGTTGAATACAGACTAATTTAATTGGAATTAATTTCATAAACACTATGGGATTCGCCACTAGTTTGTATTGAGTTGATCTCTCAATAAGCCTCACCTGTCTTTAAAAGTTGGAAAAACGAGGCACGGACCATGGCGGCGTTACATATTTGTGACATCCTTTCGAAGAGCACTTACCACAATGCCAAGTTTAAAATTTTAACAAGAGTTTACTTTTAGCCTGTAAAAAGAAAAGATTATTGCTATGCTGAATTTATTTTTATGAAATGCCAAATAAAATTTAGATGTGCATAATTTAAATTGCCAGTGCCGAATTAAATTCATCATAAACAGATTAGAAAAAGATTAAAAAACGAGTTACACAGAATAGCAGTATTTGATATTATTTAGGCTTCATATATCTTTGAACTGTTATGGTATACCCATTTATACTTTTCTAGTATATACAGCTATACCCCATTCTACGTTGTATTTTTTTTACTAAGTCTTATTATTCTTTTTGCAAAGGTGTTTTTAATAATACTGTTAATAATTGATATATTTGTTGTACGAAACTCTCTGAGCACGAGTAATACTCGAATTAGACCGTTTATTACAAACATATGTTGTCTATTTTCATTTAAACAATCTTATTTCACAGTTTGTCTATATAAAACATTAAATTTGTAACGCACAGAAATTTCTAATTTACCAAATTTTAAAAAAATTTTCATTTTGCTTAAAAAAAAAACAAACAGAAAACATTATTTTGTTAACGGCCTTCTTGAAGCAATTTTAAAATCAACAAGATTTTTAACTAAAATCAGAAGTAACATGGATAATTGATCTTTGTTATGCTTCAACTGATAAACAAATCAGCGTGACATGAAAGTTTAATTATTTAATTAAAATTAAGAAAATCCTTCTAGCCTCATATCCTTCGAAAAAGTAATCAAGGTTTGAAATAAATATTTCATTTAATCAAGGAGGATGAATATAATGAATAAAGCAATTGCTGTGAAATTGTGGAATAATAAAAAAAAATACAATTTTAAATTATTGCCTTTATATGAGTCTATTTTTTTAAATTAAATTTGAAGCGTTATCAGATGTCATCTTAATTTCTTTTTTCTTTTTTGTTGAAGACTGGGGATTTTTAATTATATTTATACTCACAGCAGCATTTTAGAAATTAAATAGATTTTCTCAAGCGAATACCAAAAAAAGGATTATATGATGAAATGCTTTTTTCTTAAAATCTTTCTTTAACCGCGTTTTTCGTTAATCTGTACCATTTTGAAACAAAAGAGCAGTGCAAATAAAAAAAAAAAGTTCATACGTGATTTCATGTGATTATGTATGACACACACACACACACACATATATATAAACAGTTTGAAGAATAATATACGTTATATATATATACAAACACACACACACGCATATATATATATATATGAACTCACAAGCTCCTCTAATGATTCTGTGAGTCATTCATAGTTTCTTATTTTACATACTGGTTTCATATGTTCATTTCTAAATCATCTTTAGATCTTTATCAATTTCTTCATATATTTGTGATTTTAAATTTATTATTTCAGCATTCTAATAGCATAGCTGCAAATGCGCATGTTATTAAGTATGTTATTTTTAGTTTAGTCTTACAACCTTATTCTGGCATTTTTAATGGTACTCTCTTTATCAAGTAATAGGTAATCCTAGCTTGGTAATTATTGTAGCTTGGTTTTAGCTGTTCAATTTCACTTTGTTCATTTTAATTCTCTTAATACATGTATTCATAGCTGCAATAGCGCATTTTTCATGTATTAACTCCATTAGTCTTCAATTTGTTCTTCATCTTGCAGATTATGTACCATTATTGCTATCTCATTCACTTGAAATCCAAATGTATTTACTTTAGCATTAATCTTTCAGTTCACAATATTTAAATGTTTGTTTGTTATCCCTCCCATCTAAAATTATTATCACTATTTTTTTTCTTTTTCTTTTCTTTTTTTTCAACCTATTGTTTATTTCAAATTTAGCCTTTTATTAAGTTTATTCCTATTTTTTTATTCTAGTATAACTAAAAGTTAATCTAAGTATTTTCTTGATTTCTTCAATCATTTTCATCCCTTTTAGTTTTTAATTTTTTTCGGACTTAAGATGGCGACTCTAAACATTATTGTTATTAATCCAGTTCCAATTTATTAATCCAGACCCAATGTATTTTCTGTAACGTTTGCGTTATAAGAAGCTAAATTTTGTCATTTCAGGCTTAATGCCGACAAAATTGGATGAAATAACGCATCTTCTATGAATGAACTCACAAGCTCCTCTGATGATTCTGTGAGTCATTCATAGTTTCTTATTTTACATGCTGGTTTCATATGTTCATTGCTAAATCATCTTTAGAACTTTATCAATTTCTTCATATATTTGTGATTTCAAATTTATTATATATATATATATATATTATTTATTTATTTATTTATTTATTTTGTTATGTTTGGTGGTAATACGTAATGTTTTTAATGGTCATATTTATATATATTTATTATATATAATTTATTTTATATGTTTTAGCATATTGTATATAATATTATCAATGTTATAAAATTATTTAAATTCTCCGTATAGATTAATTGGGTTCGGTAGCAGAATATATTATATGTATTATATGCTATTTATATTCTAATAAATTGTTTTTACATCTGTTATATTTAAATTCCATTATAAACATGTTTATTTATGATTTTTATGATACATAGTATCTTAAGAATAATAATTGTGGTTAATCTAATAACATTTATATTTATTTAATATGTTTGTGAATAATGATATATATTATGGTATTATTTATTTATTAGAATATGTTGGGTAAAGCAGATGGTAAAATTTGAATGCATTAGCTTCAATAAGGTTACTATTCTACCTTTATTTAAATACATGGAAAAATTAATTAATAGGGATATAATATCCATTTTAATTACCAAATATAATTATGTTAATGGACAGTTAAATGAATAATAATAATTATATAATTGGCTAAAGAATGTTAAAAATAGTATGGCAAGGAAAGGGGTGGAATGGAGGTGGGAAAGGAAGAAAGTATTGATTTATTTATTCAGTTAATGAAATTTTTAATTGTCTTTTACCTTATTCTCTTTGAAATATTTGAGATTGTAAACGAAAACGAAGCTTATGTAATTAGTTCAAAATACTTTTATTTTTGCATAATAGATGGCAGCACCAAAAATTAATTTATATAATGTCTATGGTTTGTATTAGTGTAATATTCTTTCATTTTTCTATAAATACTATGAGGCACTAATGCCAGATAATAGCGATAGTGTAAATTAATAGATTTGGGAATTTTTCAGTTTAGTTAAGTAAATTTAAAAGTGTTAATAGGTATTTTAAATACTAATATTGTAATGATTTTCTATTTATATAAATTAATTGCATTTATCAAGGTGTATCAAAATGCATTAACTGCAACCATTAGGTATTAATATCTGTGTTAACTTAACTGCAAAAATAACCTTAAAGTAATAGCGGTAATGAACAACATGTGCTGGAGTGTGTATGGATTAAATAAAAAAATGGGGTTATATAGGGTAAGCTGTGTAATATTATTATATTTCATTGATATAAATTATTTAATATGTTGTACTGATTTTTCCATTTCATTGCATTTAATATTATTCTGTTTTCATTTTGCGTCTATTCTTTTGGTCATGTGGTCGTTTGGGTACATGGCGAAAATTTTCAGCTTTTAGCTTTTTTTCTCAACAAAAAATGACTACTTTGCTTATATATTTGAATTCTGTACCCTTGATACAGTATTTAATTATATAAGCTTTTCAATTATTTTTATCGTTATTTTCTCTTTTTTTTCTTCCATATTTATCCTCGTAAGATAGTACAAGGGACTACACTTTATACATAACAGCTGGTATATATACATTTTCATTTCTGTTATTCAGTTTCTGCTGTTTTTACTATGCTTTTGGAACCTATGTTAAGTGTGTTGGGGGAACTGTATTTGTTATTGTCATTTTATTAATAATTTCTCAGATTTTGTTGGTGGTCGGTAATGTTAATTTAATGGTTATATATATGTGTGTGTGTGTATGTATAAAACAGAAAAATAATAAATTTGTCCTGGACTAGCGCAAACATTCTCACAACAACAACAAAAAAATGAATATAAGTATTAAAAAATTTGAAAAATTCAACAAGAAAATATAGAAAAAAATACATGCTGCGGCTTCGTCGGAAGTGGCTTGTATTTTAAAAACAGTCAAGCATTCCAGAAAATATATATAATACTTTACATTTATTAAAATCTTTGAACCTTTCAAAGTTCCATTTACCATAAAAGGTATTAAAAACAAAACAAAAAAAAATAAAAAATAAATAAAATAAATAAATATATTTCAGTCCTCCTGGACCATTTTCAATTCTGCATTAATCTAGATTTGACTTCCGTTGGGCCTCGCTTCGGATCATTTTTACATACTCTGCTCACTTGTGTACTTGTTCTTTATCATTTCGCGCCATCCCTGCTTCACCAACGTCTTTGGTAAGGCTCAATGCAGAGGAGAAGATATAAATTGACTTTCACAGTACCAAAAAACTAGCAAACTACGAGAATATTATACGTGGCCTAAAGAGATGCCCTGGAAATAGTGAGTGAGCACAAGGCGATCAACCGCATGGAGCATGCCCTGGTGGAGCAGGTTTGGCGCGAAATGATGAAGAAAAGATATGCATATGAGCAGAGGAGAAATAAAAAAGAAAAGTGCCCAAATAAACTGATGGCATTGAGCTCACAGGCTATTCACACTAATTGTATATTATACTCTTATTTTGAAGAATAATGCCCCTCAAAAAGAATAAGTGAAGAGGAATTAGTCCCCGTTTCCCCCTTGATACTTAACCAGTGAACCCCCAAAACTAATCAGGGTAGTTCCTTAACATAATAAACCGGTATATCAAATTCGGAGCAAATCGAATGATTCTGCCTGAAAAACCCATTTATCTGAATTAAGGGGGGTGGACTAACCCCGTTTTTTCCCCTTTATCCTTAACCAATGAACTCCCAAAACTAATCAGGGAAGTTCGTTAATATAATAAACCGGTATACCAAATTCGGAGCAAATCGAATAATTTTTCATGAAAAAACAATTTATCTGAATTAAGGGGGTGGACTAACCCCCATTTTCACCCTTTATCCTTAACCAATGAACCCCCAAAACTAATCAGGGAAGTTCCTTAACATAATAAACTGGTATACCAAATTCGGAGCAAATCGAATGATTCTGCATGAAAAACCCATTTATCTGAATTAACGGGTTGTACTAACCCCGTTTCCCCCCCATTATCCTTAACCAATGAACTCTCAAAATTAATCAGGGAAGCCCCTTATCACAATGAACCTAGAAAAATTTTTTGAAGCAAATCGGATGTTTCTATCAAGAGTTATCGCGTTACGTACATACATTCATACATACATACATACGTACATACATACAGAACGGGCGGGCACATTAGCTCTCAGGCTTTGATAGCCTGTGAGCTAAAATTGATCCGAAGCGTCACCCAACGGAAGACAAATCCATCTCAATGCATAATTTAAAATGGTCCAGGAAGGACTGAAATATATTTTTTTACTTTTCAGATCTTTTATTATAGTTGAAACATAGAGAGTTTCAAAGATTTTAATAAATGTAACTAAATGCTGGTGTGTTTTATGATTAAATCATAGTTATGTAAAATATGTATTAGTGGCAGTGGATTTCTGTCGTATAACACTGAGTCGCAAAATCAAATATTAAATAGTCGATTGCTATATATCAGATATTCCTCTACCGGACCCTACGCCGCCATATTAAATGAATGTCTCACGTGGAACATTGTAAAAGGTGCAAAATAATATTCGTTGAAATAACCCACAATACACAAACTCAGCCACTTGCCACATACAAAAATATAAAGCAATTTATACAAAACAGAATCCATCTTCCATCCATCTATAAAACTTCAACCCAGGTTTGTTTCCAATAAAGGCAGCACATGATCATGAAACCGCCCTTAAAACAAGCTTTAGGAAATATGAGTCATTCACTGACGTCTAAAAGCAAACAATCAATAATAAAGAAAGTCTACAAGTCTGAATTTTTTTTTTATATAAAATTAAAAGTAAGGTTGTTTTTGTAATATAGATTACATTTAAATAAAATATTTTTTTGAAACAGGTGTGTACCTGTACAAATTCTAAAAAACGATGTATTTGACAGAGAATGATATTAATCTATACACGTTGATTATTGCTGACTACTGATAATTTATAAGTCCCGTAAGAGGGCGTCGCGAATTCCTCTGGATTGAAAAAGTGAATGGAAGAGAGAATAATGTTGTTATGAAGTAAGATGGCGACCAGAGTGTTCGATCATCGTATTGTGATTTAAATAAATAGTGATACAGTCCAACAAATAGTTGTGTTTAATGAATAAAGTTTAACATTTTGTGGTCCGTCGAGCCGGAGTCGAACCATCGACCTATGGATAAGTAGATTATTTCGTCAATATATCGTGTTCATAAAAATCTTCGAACATTTGTGTCTATGTTTTGTGAACATTATTAAAAAGGAATTAAGTGTTGTTGATATCGGCCTTGGATACGATAAAAAGGGGTAAGTTGTGACCTCTTTATTACTTGATTATAATTAGTATTTGTTCTGATAGATTATTTAAATAATGGAATCTATTTTAAAAGAAAAAAATTTGAAATGCAACGTAACTAAGGCTACAAATGAGCGCCCGAATAAAAGTGGTTTCGAAAAATTTGAGTTGGAAATTTACGAGAAAAAATCGTCTGCGTTCGAAAAAGAATCTGCAGCGATATTTAGGAAATTTTTTCAACTTTCTGACGATAAAGATGATGATAAATATATTGCTGAACAACAATTTATTCAAGAGGTTGCAGTTAAAATATATTTAATTGTAAAAATAAAATTATGCGAGTTAGCTCCAGTATTAACGAAACGCAAAGAAAGTGTTAGGGAAACAATCCGCTTGCCTAAATTAAATCTTCTAACATTTAGTGGGAACACTCATAGAATTATATGAGTGATTATCATTTACAGACATTTTTATTTCTAGTATTTATAATAATTCAGCTTTATCAGCTTCGCAAAAACTTTCTTATTTGAAATTATCACTACATGCTAATCCTCTAAGGATCATTCAGTCGATACCAATTACGGATGCTAATTATGCGATAGCATGGAAACTTTTAGAAGATAAATTTTCGAATAAACGAGATCAAGTATTTGCGCATTTGAAGCGTTTTATGTATTTTCCCTCCATTCAAATTGACAATGGATCTTCTATTTTAAAATTAGTGGACAATTTAACTGAATGCTTTAGGTGATTAGAAGTTCTCGGGCAAAAAAAGAGGGATTTTCAGACACCATATTTGAATACGTGTTAATTCTGAAATTAGATTCTTTTTGAAGCTTTGGTGGGAACGAAAATCCAAAAATGATGAATTGCCGAAAATCTCAAAGTTGGTTTCCTTTTTAAAAAATCGTTCTCGAACTTTGGAAGCTTCTAAAAAAAACAATAACACCGTTAGTCTAAAAAGGCAAGTAAAAGAAAATGCGACATCGTTTTACTCTAGTGCGAAGGATTCAAAGTGCATTTGCTGCAAAAATGATTCACATTCACTATTTAGATGCAATGTATTTCAGAAGGTGTCTGTCAATGACCGCATTGAATTCGTAAAAAGAAACAAAATATGCTTCAACTGTTTATTAAACTAAAACCATTCTGCGAGAAACTGTACATCTAATTATTCGTGTACGTATTGCTCTAAACATCATTCATCTCTCCTTCACATACAAAGAGAAAAAATAAATAATTCTCTACCAATAGAGTTCAGTCAACAGTCAGGAGTGTCAGATATGATTGCGAATTCATCTGCTCCCACCCAGGATGAAAAAATACAGCTTAAATCCTGAAGCTATGTGTTTTTTAAATAAAAACAGTGATTTTGTAGGCACTTCTGTAAATAATTCATGTCAAAGGAGAAAAACCACTATTTTATCTACTGCTTTAATTAATATTGAAAATGTGTCTGGTGAATTTATACTTGCGCGTGCATTTATTATATCGGCTCAAATTATTCATATATTTCCGTTAACTTTGCAAAATGATTAGGAATTAGAAGGGAGAAATTTAATGTTTCTGTTTCATGTTTGAGTTATTCTCAAATAAGTGTCAAATCGAAAATTTGGAAACCGTTTCGAGTAAGGCTGATTATAAGAGAACAATAGAACTTTATACCAGGGCATTATTTTAGATTTACATTTTCCGAGCTGCCTAAAGATGTGAGATTGGCAGATCGAAAATTAAATGAACCTAATAAAATAGATGTTTAGTTTGGGACTGAGTGTTTCTACGAATTATTGCGAACTGGTCAAATTCGCTTAAGAATTTCTAACGTCTTTTGCAGAATACCGTATTTGGGTACGTGGTGGGAGGTTGCATCTCTGATTCAAATACTGATAATAATGATAATTATTGTGGATTAATTTGCAATGTAGAAGAAGAATTAAGCAAATTTTTCGATTTAGAAGCGATTGGAATTAGGGAGGATCCTTACTGTAATGATGAAGATAAGGCGTTGGAAATTTTTACAGAAACAATTTCCTGTAAAGATAATCGTTACGAAGTAGTCTTTCTTTGGAAAAAGGATTGGATAAATTTGAACTACAACTATGAAAACTCTGGGAAACGATTTAAATATTTAATTAATAAAATGCGAAACATTGATAATTTGTTTTGTCAGTATAAAGAGATTTTGAAAGAATATCTTGATTGTGATGTTGTTGAAAAGGTAATAGATTCAACTAGACCAGACAGACCCATATTATATTTGCCACATCGAGCAGTTTTTAGAGAATATAGTGTCACCACGAAAACACGCATTGTGTTTGATGCTAGTTCTCACGATGTAAGGCAACTTTCTTTAAACGATTGTATGCGGCCTGGTATCAATTTAAATCCTAGTATTTTTCATTTGCTCATTAATTTTATATTCAATAAGATATGGATTTCAGCGGATGTGGAGAAAGTATTTCTCCAAATTTCATTATCAGAAAAGGACAGAGATGATGCCAGATTTCTCTTTGCGGAAGTTACCGAAGATCTGTCAAATAAAGTGTCTGATAATTTGAAAATTCAAGTGTATCGTTTTAAACGTTTACTTTTTGGATTAAATGTAGCCCATTTCTCCTTGCTGCCACAATAAAAGAGCATATACGTAAATTTAAAGATAAATATAAAGAAACTTTTGAAATTCTGGGTACTTCTCTTTATGTCGATGATCTGGTGAGTGGTGTCGATAATATTGAAAAAGCATTGAAGATTTCACATGAGGCTAAAATAATCATGAATCATGCTTGTTTCAATTTGAGGAAATGGTTAACAAATGACAAATCGTTACTAGAACGGTGGAAGAAAGAAGGGTTCGAGATTTACCCATTAGATCAAAATTATAGAATTATGAATTCATTGCATGTATTAGGAATATCGTGGGATGTTTAACAAGATTCTATTTGCATAGATATTTCGAGTTTAATAGAATTTTTGAAGAATGAGAAAAACACTGAGCGGCTTGTTTTATAGACTTCTGGAAGACTTTATGACCCCACTGGTACTCTATCTCCATTTACTATAAGACTTAAATATCTTTTCCAAGATTTATGGATCAACAAGCTGTCTTGGGTTACTGAGCTCCCTATTGCCATCTGCGAAAAATGGACACAATGGTGTTCAGAACTCTCTAAATTAAATCAAATTAAAATCCCTAGATTTTTTCCTGTCATCTGTTACAAACAATGTTGAAATTGACTACTTTTCTGATGCAAGTCAAAAGGCTTGTGGTGCTGTTGTTTATTTGAGAGTGCAAGATTATGATCAAGTTTCTGTTAGTTTCATAGCATCTAAAACCAGAATTGCTCCAATAAAGAGAATAAATTTGCCACGCCTAGAGTTGATTGGTGATTTACTCTCAGCTCGATTAGGATCAGAAATTAAAAAGGTAATTGGTCGTAAAAATACTTCTAAAATCTATCATTGGGTAGATTCAAAAATAGCTTTATTCTGGATGAAGGGATCCAGCATAAAATGGAAGTCCTTCGTTGCCAATCGGGTGGATAAAATTCAAAGATTAACTCAACCAGAAACATGGTTTCATTGTGCAGGTAAAGACAAGTCAGCAGATCTTCTTTCACGAGGAATAAGTGCGGACTCCCTTCAGAACAATTCCAAGTGGTTTACAAGCCCCGAAGTTTTGATGGATCCAGAATTTGCAATCATCTTTTTCTGAAATTGACTTACTAACTCAAAGTGAAAGTCAAATCTATTTAAGTGAAATGAAATGTTCCGCAAGGAAAAATAAATGTGAAACGACTTTATTTCTAGCCATCGAGAATTTATCCTTTTTTGATAACTTTTTATCTTAGTAATGACTATTATAAACTTTCAGATATTTTTTCCTTTGTTTGCAGATTTATATACAATTATAGAAATGCTGATAAAAGAAAGGGTAACTTGATTTTTGAAGAAGTCAAGGAAGCTGAAAACATTTTGACTAGAGTATCACAAAAATGTTTATGTAGTAAAAAGGCTGTGACAAGTAATCTTAATATTTTAAATTAATATTTTAAATCCCTTTATAGATGATAAGGGAATCTTACGTGTTGGCGGAAGGCTCAACAACGCTTCTGTATCTTATGAGCAGAAACATCCGGCTATTTTGCAAAAAAATTCTAAATTAAGTAAGATTTATTTTATTACTATGCATAAGCGTATTTTTCATGTTGGTCTTGAATTCTGTTAGTTTAAACTTTTGGCGTCTAGGGGGTAGAAATTTGGAAAGAAAAACGGTGCATTCTTGTGTTATGTGTTTTAAGGTAAAACCAACTCCATGCTCTCAGTTAATGGGTGAATTATCTTATGAAAGAATTAATGAGTCACCAGTATTTACTTGTACCGGTTTAGATCTTTGTGGTCCATTTTATGTAACCTATAAAAATCAGCGCAAGGATTAATTGAACTTAATATTTATTTGTGTTTGGATATGTTTTGTATCTTGAGCCATTCATCTTGAGCTTCTCTCAGATTTAACCTCAGATGCTCTGATTGCCACTCTTAAGCATTTTATGGCTAGACGTGGAAAATGTTCTAAGATTTTTGCGGATAATGCTAGGAATTTTGTAGGGGTGAATTCCAAACAAGTTTTTAGATGAAATTTTAGAAAATTATTTAATTATTTTTTGTTATGTTGTATCAATTTTTATGTAAATTTCTATGTAAATTTATTTTATTGTAAAATTCTGAGATATTGAAATTTGTACATTTCAATCCGGAGGAGAATGTTTATTGCTGAAAACTGACAATTTATAAGTCCCGTAAGAGGGCGTCGCGAATTCCCTCGATTGAAAATGTGAAGTGAACGGAAGAGAGAATAATGTTGTTGTGAAGTATGATGGCTACCAGAGTGTTTGCGCATCGTATTGTGATTTAAATAAATAGTGATACAGTCCAACAAATAGTTGTGTTTAATGCGCAAAGTTTAACATACGTTTATGAATATTGGAAGACCGGTAATCAAGATGATTAACATTAAAATGGAAACTATTACGTTTATCCTATTTGAAATATGTACTTTGTTACCTATTAAAATTCTTAAATAAAGATAATCAGCCACCGATACATTATCATTTCTTTTCTTCAATTCCCTGGATTCGGCATAAATGTCTTGAGAAATTTTATTAAAGTCATCATATAAATTTAAAACAATCAAGTCATCGAATTATCTATAAACGAGGAAGCGAACACCTGAGCTGTATTAATACTGAACTGAAACTTATAAAAAAAAATGTTTGCAGCTGTAAATGAGTAAATGTTATACATTCCAATACCATTGTTTTGTATTACATTTTTGATCCTGTATGAAAATAATTATTGTAAAGGCAAAAGCGACATAATTTATAAAACATGTCAGACTTAAAATCCTTAAAATGGAAAAAAAAAACAAACAATTCTGATGTTTTTAGAAGTGACTCCTTTAAACTATAAATATGAATATTAGTAAATAGATTTTCAAAATCATAAGTTTGGAAAGAATGTCTGCTATTAATTTTTAATTTTCCAAGCAATCTCAAGACTAATGTAAATAATCCAGAAACATTTACTGTCTTTATACTTGCATTTTAAGATATACAAAAATTTTAAGTAAATCTTCAAATTTCCTATTAAAAGTATTGCCTATATTTTTGACATTACTGCAAATAATCCTATATTTAATAGGTACTTCATGACAGGTACTTAATTTGAGAGTAATGAATAAAAATGGAAATTGCACATTTTTATTGCGTGGGAAAGGAATCTACCTATTAATGTAACTACTTAATAAAGTACCTAATATATATACGTTTATTTACAGCAATGGCCATATTATAGGCAATAATTTAAAAGGAAATTTGAAGATTTACTGAAAAAAGTTTTAAATATGTTAAAATATAAATACAATCAGAGTAATTGTTTCTGGATTACTTCCAATAGTTTTGAGATTGCTGACAAATTAAAAATCAGTAGCATACATTCTTTTAAAACGTACGATTTTGAAAATCTATTTACTAATATTCCTATTAATAGTTTAAAGGAGTAACTCTTAAAAACAGTGGAATTACTTTTGAATGTTAGGGATTTTATCTCTTATTTTATGAATTATGTCATTTTTGTCTTTATAATGGTTGCAATTTTGTTTTTACCATGTCTTTACATTTGTTTTGTGTTGGTGATTACAATACTTATTGCTTATATGTATGTATGTATCTACCCTATATATATATAATCCTAATGAAACGATTTTATGAAACGACTAATTCGGATATATGAAACGATTATACGAAATACAAATTTAACAACTGAATTTAAAGAGGTTAAAATTTGCTCCTTCGATTCCTTTCTATTCAGAAAGTGAAATCATTTACTTATTTCTCACTCTCATCCACAGTAATGAAAAAAAACAACGTTATTATAGAATTGTCATTAAAATTTAAAACAAATTAATATTTCAATAATATTACCTTTTTAATGTTTTGAATTTAGGAATTTTAAAAGTTATTGTGAGACCTTCTGGATCCGTGATGTCACAGTAGACGTAGACATAGAAAATTGTATTTAGAATTGACTATTAAAAAGAAAAAGAAAACTTTAAAATACAAATTAAATAGTCACTTCTAGAAAGCGGGTAAAGAAGACAATTATGATATAAAAATGTATTTAGAAGTGGATATTAAAAAAGAATGAAAACCTTAAAATAATTAAATTATTACAGGCGAAACCCAGTTAATGGTGAAAATGAAGTTACATAATAAAACGTTACATTTAAAATGCTTTTCTTAGGAGAAATATTCATTTGAGGTCGCAGTGGGAATCACATGGCATAAATGTAGCACGGCTAGCAAGTTTTTTTTATATATTTGATCATTTGATGCAGTACAGATACAGATAATATAAATGCATGCGTGAAATATTTTTGATTTATTTTGTATGAATTTACTATTCAATAAATACGTATTAAAAAAATTCGCATATATTTATTAAGTAAAATGCACAATTAACGTAAAAAAGCATGAAAATATGCATGAAGGTGCATTAAAGTAAAGAAAAGATTCGCAAATAAGGTATTACCTGTGCTTGAAAATACCTATAACACAAAGAAAACATTTAATATAAGGATAAATTTTCTAAAGAACATAATAATTTTCAATTCAGCTGTTCCGAATGTTATTCCCGAATAGACAAATTTTCGCAACCGCCACCCTCCCCCCCCCCAAAAAAAAATAAATAAAAATAAAAATGAAGATAAAAATAAATAAATAAAATATTGCCCTTATAAAAGTCAGGCAGCGATATTTTTACCTAACCATTTTATACAAGCTGATTTTCTTATGTATAGTTGCTCTTACTCATTAATTCGCAAAACAATCGTCAGCTATCATTGCGGTGACATGGGAACTGAAGGTTATGGGAACCTAAAAAATGACTCAGTCAAATAAAAAAACATGGCAACCCGATTACAGAAAACCATCGCCTTTCCTGATAATATCATTCAATCTTCCCTAACCGGATAATTCTTTTATAATATGGTACATTAGCACTTTTTTAGATGATGCGGAGTCTGAATGGGGGTAAGCGAGCGTAGCACGAACGGGACAGAGGGCCCTAGTATATATTATCTTTCAAACTGAGATAAATTGGTATAAAAAACCCCTGAAGTAGATTTGGTATTTGATTTGAAACGAGTGGTGTGTATATCAAAACACAGGATTTACTTTTATAATCGACGCAGTTTTTGAAGAATCTGGATTATAAAAAAATTATTCTGCACCTAAAGAAAGAAAACAAATCTCGCTTGATATTGTCATTCAGTATGTTAATATGTATGGCTAACTCGTTACTAGCCACTCCATATTCAAGAAGTGTTAACGAAATTATATCCAAAAATGATTGCAATAATGAATTGCATTTACTTACTCTTGGCAACTCCATTTTAGATTTATAATGGCACTTGAGTTACGGTGTGCAGAAAATAAATAATCGGAGTAAATAAAAGCACGCCTGTTTTGGTTACACAAATAACGCCTTGATTACAATAAACACAAGCAAAGAAAACAATCTTTTTTTTTCATTAGCATATTTGATGCTTTTATTTTAAGTTCATGTTTGTTGTTTATATTTAAATTGAAAAAGAAAAGACTTGACAAGAAAAAGTGATTATTTTGACAACATCTGTTATTTTTGTTCGTAATGGAATTTTAATAAGAAAACTATCTATGTTTTCGTTGTTAGTATTATTAGAACCGTCATTTTTCGTGAAAAAACACAAAGCTAGAAATCCTTGATGTAAAATTACAACTCACTTTGTTTTGCTTAGATGAGAAATCAGTGGTATATTTAAAAATTATCTCAATTATTCTTCTTTAAAAATTTCCTTTTTCATAGTTTATTGATGTGTCTTAAAAATTATTCAAACACTATGTTTCCTATTCTAAAAAAATGAATGAAAGAGTTAAGCGTTTTCTATCTTTAAACGCTTCCATGAGTCGTCAACGATAATTCCATCTTAGAAGCAACAGTTGTACTTAATTCTCTTTTACAGTTTGTTATGTATTATGATAAATTATAGCAGCTTTTTTGTTATTATTATGATACATGGGCATCACATTGGTGTTGTTAAAATTGTCGGTAACGTGATTATTGGAATGTATTCAGTTTGCTAACATAGTATGATTATCTTTAAATTAAAAATATTCATATTTTATTAAATAACTGATATCTAAAGATTCATGTTCAATTGCCAAATTCTTTATGCCATTAAGAATTCTGATGTATGGTTTTGATCGTTATTTTTCTAACCGCTATACCAACCAACGTGTAGTATTGACCATATGTGATTGTTTGAAACATTGATACGTATATTTTAAAATTATTCATATAAATTCTTGTGAATATGCGTAGTTAAAATTTTCATTAACAAATGACATAATGAGATGTAATTAAATATATTCAATTTTAAAAATACAGAAAGACATTAAATGTAGTTTGTTGGAAAATGGTTTCCTGGTGAAAAATAACCTTACTAAACAAATTTAAAATAATCGTTTTTATATTTGTTTTACTTTTATTTTACATATACTCCAAGAAAGCGAAAACCTATTATGTCAGAATTGACATTTTCCATGACAAGAAATAGACGTATTAACGTATAAATGCAACAAATCAAATACCATATAATTACATTATTTGGAAAATATGATGTATGCGCACTTTTTGTATAAAATTTCTTTAAAACATTTTTTAATAATAAATATTTTGAAAGAAAAAGAATTCTAAAATTTCTTATATAAGTGAATGTTTTTATATATGATGTGTGAATCCAAAGTAAATATTTTTTTCCTCGAAACATAATTCAAAAACTGTAATATGTTGAATAATAAAATATTTTTATTTTCTAAAAAAAAAGTTAAAAAAAAAATTCCACATGTGTAAATTATATTTGAAACATAAAGAGAAGAAAATAACTCTATAAATATAATAATACTAGCAAACCCCGCGGCTTTGCTCGCGTAATTGTTGCAATATGCCAAGTGATATTTATATGTCTAATTTTTATTAAAAGGTACTAACTAAATTTTTATTTTATTAAAATGTAATATTTTATTTTATTAAATGTTTTTTTTTTATTAAAATGTACTTATTACTTTTAGGAATAATTCAAAAATTACTATTTAAAGCACAGATGGAATAAACATCATTTTTACACTGCATTAGGCAGAAATAAGACTTAAATTAATAAAACGAAATATAACTAAATAAATGATAATTCAAAAAAATTTTTGAAACTTTTATGCTCAATTAATACGCTCATTTCAGTATTCATTTGAAGTTTTGAATTTTTTTGAAACCATCTTTTTATATCTTAAAATTAACTATTGTGACAAATTCCAAGTCTTACCACCTCTTTCATCAAAAAAGGCTATGTTCAAATAGGAACTGTCACCATTAATTTGCGAACATTAATTTTAAATTCGGTTTGTTATTTCCTAACATTCCACAGAAACGTAATTTAGTAAGCTTTTAAAGGACTTTTTTAGAACGTTTGTTGTTTCTGTGAACCCCAGGTGGTAGAATCATTGGCATAAAATATAGCCTGTGTAGGATCAGAGACTGTTACCATTGATTCGCAACTATTACTTTAATCATCGGTTTATATTCCCTGAAATTGCATAGAAATCGTAATTTAGGATTTTTTTAGAATGCTTCTCGCACCTCCCCTTCGCTTCACCCCTTTTTAATACGAATTTATTTTTGACAGTACTTCGAGGGCATTTATATTTTATAAGTAACTACCATGCAATATTTAAAGTTTCTAGCCTTTTCAGTATCACAGAGAGTGCATTTTAGAACGTTTTTAGCTCCTGCAACTTTCTGGTGGTAGTGGCACAGACGTAAAATATAGCTTATATCTGAGCAGTTTCTATCACCAACAATTTGTAGGCATTATTTTTTTAATCGGTTTGGTATTTGATAAGATTGCATAAAAATTGTAATTTATAACGCTTTTCGCTCACTTCACCTTTTTAATTTTGGAATTTTCTTTCGACTGTTCTTGGAAAGCAGTTGCATCTTGTAAGTAAATACCATGTCATACTTCAAAGTGTTAGACCCCTCAGTTGTGCAAAAAACGCAAATTAGAACATGTTTTGCTTTCGCAACCCTCAGATGGTAGTGACAGCAACATAAAATATAACCTATGTTATAGCAGGGACTGTCACCATTCATTTGCAACCATTACTTTTGAAATAGCTTTGGTATTTCCTGAGATTGAGTAGAAACCGCAATTTAGAACGCTTTTCGTGCATTTTCACCCCTTTTTAAATTCCTAATTTTTTCGAAACTGTTCTTAAAGATCATTTATATCTAATAAATATGTGCCTTGCCTAATTATAAGTTGCTAGCTCCTACCGATCACAAAAATCGAAATTTAGAACGCATTTTTGCTCCTGCAACGTCTAGGTGATAGTAATAGCGTCTATGTTAGAGCAGAGGCTGTCAGCATCAATTTCCTACTATTGAGTTTGAAATCAGTTTGATTCTTCCTGAGATATTGCTGACAAATCCGCATTTAGAAAGGTTTTAGAACGCTTTTCGACCAATTAGATCCTGCATGTCCTCTGGGGTAGTGGAATCGGATATAAAATATTGCCTATCTTGGAGCAAGATCTGTCACCATCATTTTTACAACATTATATTTGAAATCGGTTCAGTACTTCCTAAGATTGCAAAGAAATCGCAATTTAGAACGTTTTTTACAACGCTTTTTCAGCATTTTGACCCCTTTTTAAATTTCGATTTTTTTAGGAAATGTCCATAGAGATCATTGATATCTTACACCTAACTACCATTCCAAATTTCACGATTCTTGGCCTTCCGTAATGCAAAAACCGCAATTTAGAAAGTTTTTCTCCTGCACCGCCTTTGGTGTAGTAGCACCGACATAAAACATAGCCTGTGTTGGAGAAAGAGTTATCACCATCATTTTGACGCCTTTGTTTTTTAAATCGGTTTGGTATTTCCTGAGACTGTGTGGAAACCACCATGTAGAATGTTTTTTAGAACGCTTTTCGCGCATTTTCACCCCTTTTAAATTTCGAATTGTTTAAGAACTGCTCTTAGAAATCCTTTATATCTAATAAGTAGCTAAATTTCAGATTTCATATTTCTAGGCCCTTCAGTAACGCAAAAATCGCATTTTTAGAACGTTTTTTGCTCCTGCACCCCATTTCGGGTAGTGGGACCGACATAAAACATAGCCTATGTTGGAGCAAGTGTTCTCACCGCCATTTTGACACCATTATTTTTAAATCGGTTTGGTATTTCCTGAGATTGTGTAGAAACCACCATTAAGAACGTTTTTTAGAACGCTTTTCGCGCATTTTCACCCCTTTTAAATTTCGAATTGTTTAAGAACTGTTCTTAGAAATCCTTTATATCTAATAAGTAGCTAATATTCCAAATTTCATATTTCTAGGCCCTTCAGTAATACATAAATCGCATTTTTAGAACGTTTTTTTGCTCTTAAACCCCTTAGGTGTAGTGGCACCGACATAAAATATAGCCTATCTTAGAGCAAGCGTCATCACCATCATTTTGACACCAATATTTTTTAAATCGGTTTAGTATATTCCTGAGATTATGTTTAAACTACCATTTAGAACGTTTTTAAGAACGTTTTTTGTACATTTTCACCCCTTTTAAATTTCGAATTGTTTGAGAATTGTTCTTAGACATCATTTATATCTTATAAGTAACTAATATTCCAAATTTCATATTTCTAGGCCTTTCAGTAACGGAAAAATTGCATTTTTAGAAGCATTCTGCTCCTGCACCCTCTTTGGGGTAGCGGCACGGGCATAAAATATAGCCTGTCTTGGAGCAAGCGTCGTCACCATCATTGTGACACCAATATTTTTTAAATCGGTTTGGTATTTACTGAGATTATGTAAAAACTACCATTTAGATGTTTTTTAGAACACTTTTAGTGCATTTTCACCCCTTTTAAATTTCGAATTGTTTAAGAACTGTTCTTAGAAAACCTTTATATCTAATAAGTAGCTAATATTCCAAATTTCATATTTCTAGGCCCTTCAGTAATACATAAATTGCATTTTTAGAACGTTTTTTTGCTCTTAAACCCCTTAGGTGTAGTGGCACCGACATAAAATATAGCCTATCTTAGAGCAAGCGTCATCACCATCATTTTGACACCAATATTTTTTAAATCGGTTTAGTATATTCCTGAGATTATGTTTAAACTACCATTTAGAACGTTTTTAAGAACGTTTTTTGTACATTTTCACCCCTTTTAAATTTCGAATTGTTTGAGAATTGTTCTTAGACATCATTTATATCTTATAACTAATATTCCAAATTTCATATTTCTAGGCCTTTCAGTAACGGAAAAATTGCATTTTTAGAAGCATTCTGCTCCTGCACCCTCTTTGGGGTAGCGGCACGGGCATAAAATATAGCCTGTCTTGGAGCAAGCGTCGTCACCATCATTGTGACACCAATATTTTTTAAATCGGTTTGGTATTTACTGAGATTATGTAAAAACTACCATTTAGATGTTTTTTAGAACACTTTTAGTGCATTTTCACCCCTTTTAAATTTCGAATTGTTTAAGATTTTTCTTAGACATCATTTATATCTTATAAGTAGCTAATATTCCAAATTTCATATTTCTAGGCCTTCAGTAACACAAAAATCGCATTTTTAGAACGTTTTTTGCTCTTGCACCCCCTTTGAGTTAGTGGCACCGAGATACAATATAGCCTATTTTCCAAGTTGGACTAACACCATCATTTTGATACCATTACTTTTGAAATCGGTTCGGTAGCTCCCAGAGATTACCTCTAACAAACAAACAAACTTTACTTCTTTTTAATATTAGTATAGATTTAGTAATTCTTAATAGTCTAATATTAATTAATTATCCTGCGTTAAAAACTATTTTAAATCATTTAGTCCTTAATTTCTACGCTGCATGTTCCAATATATAATAAACTTCAACGATATAAAATTATTTTAAAAGTAAAAAAAATATTTTACGTCTTCACAATAACTCTTTCATGTCGCATACTGTTCAAGAAAGAGTGACAAGAAAAATAGATTATTATGCAATAAATAATTTTTTTTTTTGGCTTTTTGTTAGAAAATTTCGGAATGTAGGAGAGCCGACTGGTGCCATTCTTTTGAGGTAAAAGGACAAAAAAAATTAATCAGTAATTCTTAACATTAATTTTTTCACAGTTTAATGTGTTTTAAGTTTCATAAAAGACGGAAAAAGATTTCTGCGAAATTTAAACATGAAATAATTCAAAAATTTTAGAAAACTAAGTGGGTTTATAAAGTATATTTCTCTTTTCGTGATGTAGATGAATTAGAAATTAAATATCATAATATTTGATTCAAGACTTTTATTTAAATATTAATTCATGAAATATTATGTTATTAATTTTGTTTAAGAGATATTGCTTTCTACACTTTTCATTTAAAAAATATTGGGAATTCCGATATTAAAAGCAGGTTTTAGAGTTCCATAATTTATAAAGTATATTTCGCTTTTCGTCATTGCAGGTGAATTTGAAATTAAATAGCATATTATTTAATTTAAGACTTCTATTTAAATATTAATATGAAAATATTTATAAGGTAGGGAATTAGGGTTGTATTATGATATTAATTTTGTTTACAATAATTTTATTTTCTGCACTTTTCATTAAATATATATATATATATATATTACTGCGAATTCAGAAATAATAATAAAAAAAGATAAAAATTCAACTACTACAATTTTTATTAATCCTTTTAAAGAGATTATATCTATCGCATTTGATTTTTATCCCAAATCCTGAATCCTTGTATAAAATTTGTTTTTATAATGTATTTGATTAAAAACATTTAATTACTTTCAAATATATTTGTTCTCAAGTTTCTGTGACACTCAATCACTTTATAATTTTAGTATCAAAGTTAATTTGTTTTGGTTCCTTTGCAGTATTAAAATCTAAAATTAAATAAGGAATAAGGAAACACATGTAAAATACCACAATAATTTCAGTATTACACATGTTTAATATTTTGCTGGTTACATCTGTATAGTTTCAGTTTTCGAAGTATTTGAAGCGTTGATGATATCGGGGGAAAATTCGACTTTGGCAAAATGAAAAAGACTTTAACAGGAATCTTGGGTTTTTCGTATGAGAAAATATAAATTTAAAATATACATTTCCTATAATCTTCAGACTATCAGTTTGTTTAAAAAAAAAGAAAATTTAATTATTAGAGGTGACATATCTGCAAACTGTTGTGAACTGGGCATATATGTAAAGATTGTACCAGTTTGGCGTACTTATTGCGGTGGGTGTTCATGAGGAGTCTTATCGGCTTTAAACATAGAGCTTTTATTCAACAACGGGCAACGGGTTGGCAGACAAGTTCTCATAAATCTCGCCATCGCTCCTTGATAACAATAAAAAGTTCTTAATTAAAAATAAACTGAAAAGTTAACTCACGTAACTTCATTTCTACGGAGCGTGCTTGAGCTGCGACGGCGGGGTTCATTTCAAATCCAAGTCTGGATTTCATATCATTCTAAATCTGTTCTTGTTCTCGGGCCAAGCTCCAGCCGTATATGGCCGTTTCTCCACACAAAAACTACGCCAACTCACACTCTCTCCAACGTCTAACTGCACTGACTAACTAACTAACTGAATGACTGCTTAACATATTTTCGCTCCCCTGTATATGCTCTGGCAGACTGAACAAATAAATTTGCATACGGTTACCGCTAGCTCCCGGAACAGTGAACTGATAATTAAAAATGCACCTCGGATAATTAGAGTGCCTCTATATTAGAGTTACGTCTTACACCATTTTCAACTTCAAACCACTAGAGAGCTTCTGTAACAAAGTTACTGGTTCCTTACACAGTTAACACCAATTTATCTGTTACGTTTATTAAAATTAGTCTTTCTAGATTTCGTCCCAAATATCCTCAAATCCCTATATGAGCAAAAGTATTTATGACAGCTCAACGCTTATTAACAGAACAGGTACATCTGAAATCCAAAGGAAGGGAAATCAAATATCATGTTATGCCAAAAAGTATACTCTCTCTCTCTCTATTTTTTGTCCTGAAAACCACATTAAGCAACAATCGGAATTCATAATTAAGAATCTTCTCGGCCCTTTCTTGTCACATTTCTTCATTAGAAACATTAAGTTGGTTTGATATTTTTAGAAATGGGAAAAACGAACAACATACTTTGCATTTGTTGATGATAATTATTGTTTAATTACAGATTTTTTTTAATTTAATGTATTCTTTATATATATATATCTTTATATCTTTATGGATATTATTTCTATGTATAATGCCTTTTTTATTATATGAGTGTAATTTCGATTTTGTAAGAAGTTCGGACAATACTTGTGATAAAATTAGACGTCTCTGCTTTGTCCTCCTCTAAAAGTTGCTGAATGATGGATCACTAGAGGAGACCTAGAAACATTACTTCTAAGTAAACCGTATGATAGAAACACACTGTAAATTTCTAAACCATTACAAATCTGTTTTAATGAATCTTCTGTTAAATGATTCATTAATCATAATTTAAGAAATAAATACATTTCATAATTTAAAACTTGTTGAATATTCCATTAACCTGTTGAAAAGGCGTACATAGTAAAACTGTGTGAAATAACGCTCATCGAACCAGGAACATTGACATTACTCGCCAATGTTCTACCACTGGGTTACCATGGAAGCATACCGCATCTCCCTCTTATATGATGACAAAGCTGACACCGCAGCCCACTATGGAATATTTGTTGTGAATCTGGGTCAAACACATAAAGAAAGATAATCCGGCATCGATACAGATGAATCTTTGAGTACATACATTGTAGAGCCAAAACATTATGACTTTTCCACATATTACAATGAATTCGGCTGGTCGACGCGGAGGCCACGTTATGAGGTAAAAGTGGTATTTAACTGCTACTGGGTAGGCTCAGGATTAATTCTTGCGCTCACTGTTGCTGTGAATATAAAGGCTGCTGATCTAATAGATTTTGACAGAGGGCAGCTTGCAATGGCCCAAGGGCTTGGAAGGATTTTCAACGAAACTACACAGCTCTGGGTTTGCTCTGAATTTGCCGTTGATAGTACCGTTGCAATGTGGATGAATATTAGTGAAATCAGCAATACACGCCATGGCGTTAGACGTCCACGAGTTGCCGAGGAAAAAGGACGCCGGAGAGTGTTCCGCTTGGTGAAGCGAAATTGGCGCCAGACAGTAGCTCAGCTGACACCCAACACAGTGCATGTCCAAGTAGAATTGTTTCGGAGCACATACTTCAGCTGACACTGCTGTATATGAGAGTAAGCAGCATATTTCACACTCGTGTGCCTCTGTTGACCAAGCGCCATCACCAACTATTCCTACATTGGGCCCAGGAACCTCTTAACTCGTCCTTGAATTAGTGGGAGAGAGTTGCCTGATCAAATGAATCATGATTAGTAGGATGGAGCGAAAAAAAAATCAAAAACTGTTAGGTATCAAAAGTTGCCTTTATACTAGTACATCAACGGCGTGAAATTTGAAAAAAAATGGCTTTAGTCTGAGCTTTTGGTTCAAAAGTTGAAATGTTGGGTAAAATTTGACATTTTTTTTTTCAAAAAAATTAAAAAATTCCTATGGAGATGGTTTTTATTTAAAAGCGTTATTTAAACCTTTATTATGAAAGAATTAACATATTTAACCGATAAAACAATATCTTTATTCTGTATAACCGGAGCAAAATTGGCAACATTCGGTAAAAATGGACGTTGCCACTTTGTTGTGTCATTCAACGAATTGTTGTTTAGAATACAGTTCTTACGTAGTTGCTTTCAAAACTACCCAGAACATCTAGCTAAACCACGCTACCATCTGAACACAATGTTTTATTTATACTTTGAATTGTGATTTTTTATTAAAGAATGGCATAAGTTTTCTATGTATAGACCTGGTCCACCTCTTCTTTGTATCCACAGACTTTGGATGTTGCTACTGTGATCTAATTCAAGTATTTTTCTACTGCTTGTGTAAGAGAAGGCAAACAATGTAATGCAGTGGGGTTGATATTCATGGAATCTATTGAGCCGTCTATTAACTTTACCAAGTTTGCACCCGATAAATGCATATTGATTAGGGGTTCTGTTACCACAACACTTTTTCAATCCATTTGATTTATATAATTATTCGCTTCAAAGTTGATATTTCAGATTTGCGTATTCCATTATTTACTCTCATATTTCAGCTATTATTTACTGAGCAGCTAGCTGTTTAATGTGATGGCGATCGTCAGAGAGCATTGAAATCAGAATTTCCTCTGCGTATGCAAAGCAACCATTGTTCTAAATAACTTTCTTTAGTATTTGTTTTATTACGTTTTCTGTGTTGTTTAACAGCCGAATAATTCCCCATGGGTTTTTAGATCCCTCCTTTAGATGTGGATTGCATTTCATGGTAATCCATTCTGGGGCCAAACTTGGATTACATAATACTTTTTGAATGAACATAGAGACTCCGATGGGAAGTGAGTGCTCGAGAATTCTGTTCATCGTTGCCATCCATTCTGCGTGGGACATGTTTAGAATGAACCATTACAATGGATCATTTGCCACCTCAGAGTCCAGTGAATTTCCTGTGCACCATTTATTAGACAAGATCACTGGCAAAAATATCTTCTTATTTCAATTTTTGAGGCCATAGAGAGAAATTTTGAAACATTATTTCCTGAAATCGAGAAAAGGGTACTCAGCACAGACCAGAAATTCCTGCTACACATTTGCAAATTTATTTAATCAAGATATTGCTCAGAAGAACTAGCGAATAGAAACCCAAGAAACTTGTCCTACGCAAAATGGCTCAAAAAGGCAAATAAACTTTTTCTCCTTTATATAAGCACTGATTGACCATAAGAGTCTGTAGGTTCATTCACAAAGTATGTAATCCAATTTTATGTCACAGGATGGTTTACACCAAATGTAATCCACATCTAAAAAATGGATCTAAAAACTTATGGGAAGTCACTCGGCCACTAAACATCACAGAAAACGGCATAAAATAAATGCTTAAAAAAATTATTTAGGACAATGGTTGATTTGCACATCGACAGCAAATTCTTACTGAAATGCTCTCTGACGACCACCATCACATTAAACAGCAAACTTCTCCACATATAAAAAATCCAAGCGGTAGAGTAAATGATGGCATATCCAAATATGAAATACCTAATTATTGTAGAATATTGTAGTAACAGAACTCCCAATCACTATGCATTAACTGGATGCAATTTTGCTGAAGATAATAGACGGCTGAATAGATTCCATTAATTGCACTGCATTACTCTATTTGCCTTATCATACACAAGCAGCAGAAATATACATGAAGGAGTATCACAGCAACATCATCCGACGTCTGGGGATACAAAGAAGAGATGGACTAGGTTGATACATACAAAACGTACGTCAACCTTTGATAAAAAAATCACAATTCAATATATAAATAAAACATTGTGCTCAGATGGAAGAGTGGTCGGGCTATACACTGTTGTGTCGTGAAATGCAGCCGCTTTTACGTGATACCTCCTGGGTAGATGTGAAATCAACTACGTAAGAGCTGTATTCTAAACAACGAGTAGTTGTATGACACAACAGAGTGGCAATGCCTTTTTTTCATCAAAAGTTGTCAGTTTTGTTCCAGTTATACAGAACAAAGATATCGTTTTATCGTTTAAATATCTTAAGTCATTAATAATAAAGGTTTAAATAACACTTTTAAACAATCACCATCTCTATAGAATGTTTTTTAATTTAAAAAAAAAGTCAAATTTTACCCAAAATTTCGACTTTGGACCAAAAGCGTAGACTCAAGCCATTTTCTTTTAGCGGTAATATTGCACGCAGATGATGTTCTAGTATAAAGGCAACATTTGGCACCTACCCGTTTTTGATTTTAAAAAATTAATTTTTTTTCGCTCCACCCTAATGATTAGTCATTCATCGCGTCAATGTCTGTATCAGAATAAGCTGTCTTCACAGCGAACATTTGCTCCTTCAATGTACAGCAGGTCATACCCAGGCCAGTAGTGGCGATTTAAGCTTTGTAGACATTCTCATGGGTGTCTCTGGGACCCGTGGTTGTGGTAGAACAGGCCTTGAAAGCTTCGGACTGCCTGAACATCATTTCAGACCTGTTGTATACTTACATGGCGTCTGTCTTCCAAACTGAAAATGGAGTCTTCCAGCAGACAAAACTCCATGCCATAATTACTCCACATGACCTCCTAAATTAGCGGATGTTAATCTGAGAGAGCACATTGTTGAGTCATGGTACGAAAGATCGGAGCTTAAAAATCATTTTGTCGAATATCCCGGATTTGCATAACCGGTGTTTGAACATCTGGCACAATCTGTCTGTGGCAATCTACCGATGACGTCAGGTATGCCAAGGCGGGTTATAGCTGTTTTGAGGGTAAAAGTTGAGTGAACGCGTTATTAGGAAGATGATCATAATGTCTGGCTTTGCAGTGAAAAACTTTGTAATTTTTTTAGAGAATTTCACACTCCATTCATTAAGTAACTTCAAGTAATAAATTAAAGGCGTGTGAAATTTTCTACCAACATTTCCAAAATTATGTGACTTTTTAAAAAATAAATAAATAAATAAATCATTAAAAAATTACAAAACTTGAAATTACAAATAGCTTGTGTTAAACTAAGATAATATGAGAGAAATCGCATGTTAAAAATTTCAAAGGTGTATCTTCTATTGTTTATGAGATAAAGGGTCATTGAGGCAATTTTTAATTTCTTTTTTAACATTTTGCAGTAAAAATCTTAAAATTGTAATTACAGTTAACTTCATGAAATCCCCCTGTTAAAGTTTGTAATAATATAAAGGGCATATGCTTTGATTTTCAGCTTATTCCTTGGATCAGTTCCGGAGATAAAAGGTCATCGTATTTGAGAAATTCAACTTTGACAAAATAGAAATGTCCGAATTTCTTAAAATTAATTATTAACACATTTATTATTAATACACAAGAGAATCGTTAAACGTAAATGCATACGAATCTCTAAAACTATACATTACAAAAATTAATAAAAGTCATATCAATGTATATACTGTTATTCAAGTTATAACAATTTCTGCAATTTTTAGTTCTAGATTATATTTATGAGGCATATTTTCCCGTCTCGTTAATTTGTGTCATATTAACAATATTATGTGATACTTAAAATATAACTTTTAATATTTAATGCCATCTTTGCATACAATAAAATTTAAATATATATCTTAATAAATTATACGAGTAAAAACATAAAAAATAATTGAAAAATAAAATTTTTATAACAAATTATAAAATATTCAATGAATTTTAATTTATATTAAATAATTCGATTCCATTATCAACTAATTTTTAGAACTTCATAATCAAATAATATTTCAGAAATGCAGATATAATTGAAAAAAAACGAAAAAGATATAAATTTACTGTGAATAATTTAGACATTTTAAAATAGATTTAATGCATGTTTAATATATTTATTTCATATATCATTATTAAAACATTTATGAGAAAATGTTATACACATAAAACAAAATATATTCTATGAACGTTAATTTAAAATTGAAATCAAGTTTAAAGAAATTTCGTAATTTCCTTTCATATTAAACGATTCTACTTAATTATAAAACAAGGTTAGTAAATTATAGTTACAGACTGCTTTTGCAGAAAAAAAACAGATTTAATATAAAAAGAGATATAAAAATAATTGTAACTGGCAGAAACATGAATAACGCCTGAAATTTAAGATTACTTTAAATAAGTATTCAGAACAATTTAATAGAAAAGAAGATATTTAGATTATTGTCTGCAAAACTTTATAAATTTTAGTGTTGAAAAGAATAGGAATAAATGATTCTTCAATATGTAGTTAATTTGGGAGATATCTTATTAGGGAAAACGATATTACAAGATTTACATGAAGAAAAAATTTTTATAAGAATGTGGTTTTTATAAGTAAAATGCATGTTAATGTTTCATTTTAAATTTAAACTTGGATTTTACTTTTTACATTTTTCTATAACAGTCATAAAGAAGTTAAAATTTCTGTAAACTTTATAGACATTCTCATGGGTGTCTCTGGGAACCGTGGTTGTGGTAGAACAGACCTTGAAAGCTTTTTTAATCAGAAAAACGGAAAATTTTCTGCAATTTATGGGTAAAAATTCACGTAAAAAAAACGGAAATAGTACTGGCGTCTAGATTGCCAGTAGTATTTCCGTTTTTTAGCCCGTAGACAGTTTTTTTTTTACAGTGTACTTATGATTAGAAGAAGCAGCCGCCTACCACGTGCTGTTTTCATTCAATTTTTAAAAAAACCTAAAGTTATCTGTTTTGATCTAATTTTTTCCTACTAAAAGTGAATATTTTAAAACTAAGGTAAGTTGTTATGTTTTCCTATACATATATGGATTCATCTGTTTATTGTGCATATTTTTCGAGAGAATATGTTTGAATTCGTTTTTGTTCTTAGCCTTGAAATTAACTGTTTTAAAAAATGGCGCAGTTGCCGTAATTGGGCCAATTTAAGTTGCTTAAATTACACCAGATATGCGATCATAAATTTTAACAGTAAGTAATGAATTTCCAGGACGGTAAGCTTTGTACACTATTTTTTTTTTATATTTTATAAGGGATTACTATCTCCATGCAAGTTTTTGTTGTATAATTGGATCATTTTTTTAAATACAGTTTAAGCCTATATAAACATGAAAATATTTTTACATGTCTATGCGATAAATTTTGTTTGAAATGTCTTTTAACTTGTATGTAATTATATTTATTTTCTTTGTATTCTTTATTCCTATGGCATATTTGATTTACAGAGTTGAATTCAAACATTTTCCTCCTGCAGGATATTTGTGGTGGAAGGCTTTTTACAGTTCTGGAGGGTGGAATTATACTTTTTTGCCATTAAAACGTATAAAATCTCAAACCATGATGAAAATTTTGAAAAAGACATACACAAACTGTCTGGAAGAAAAACACCCGTGACAGCTAAAGCTTTTAAAGTTATAGGAAACAAAAAGCAGACAGTAAGTTGTGAAGAAATTGACCTGCAACGAGGCTGCAGCTACAAATACTCCCCAAAAGCAAAAAAATCATTAGAAATGTTATTTCCCTTTAAAAATTCAGTTAAATCAAAATACAGAGAGCCAAAAAACAGTTGTGTGAACATCATAGCCAGATAATAAACTAAACTTTGAAATGATAAAAAAAAAGACAAAAAGGAAGCTTTCACAGCACAAAAGCAATAGGAACATCAAGTTTAAAAAAATAGGCGTAATGCAATTAGCAAGAAAAGGATGGAAGAGAAGAACTACAAACATAATATAAAGAAAACTTCTGTTGCAAAAACAAAAGTATGATAATTCAGAATTTAAAAAGAAAAATCTAGACAGTGATGATAGGTTTTGCCTAATTTGTAAGAAAAATAAAATAGCAGAAATGATTCAGTGTTCAGATTGCCATATACGGTTCCATGTCGTGTGCGCTGCAAAACAAAATCTATAAACAAAATTCACATATAAGCTTTGCATCACTCCTTACATGATATTCAAGTAACTGGAAATTAGTTCCATAATTTCTATTATTAATTACTGATAACTTAGATTTATATTTTGAATACATTTTGTTTTAAAACAATTACTCTTATTTTCAGATATTTGATTTCATTATATTTCATTGTTGTTATTTTGTTTGATAGTTTCATTAATCGCAAACTTTGCTTTTAATAAAATTAGTTATATTACCTAAGTCATTAAAAAAACCTGACATAATTTGATCCAATTTAGGAGACTGGGGGGTCCAACTTAGGCGACCAGTTGCTGAATTTGGACCACTTTTGACAAATTTTTCAAATTAAAATAAAATTTAAGATTTTCAAAAAGAAATTGATCTAAACATTTATTTAGTTAGTAGATGAATAGATTGACCCTGTGTAATGATCTTTTGCAGATGTTCCAAAAATTAAGTGAGTTACACCTGAAAATAGGTGAAGTGGTACAAATTCGGCTACTCTCCCCTACACAAACAGTACATGGAAACATCATTTAAATATTTTACAAATATTTTTTTTAGCATTGTTTTGTTCATGTTCCAGAGAGAAGATATCTATAGTGAAAAGTTATACTTGTATTACCAAAATATTTAAAATATAAACAAAATATTTTCGTCATCATTAGTTTGGATACAGTCGTCGATTCTAGACAAAAAGATGCGCATTTTGCTTTTCATCTAATAAAGAATAATGTCAAAATGGCAATTGTAATGGAGTAAATTTGCGATTAAAAGTGAAAATTCTTAATGTGCTATGTTATGCTATTTTTCTTTTTAACAGTTTAAAGTAAAAATATGCATTTTAAATGTGGATAGTTAATACATTTTTTTAATTTTTTAAATTATAATTATTTTCTTCGGGAAATGAAAATTCATTCGTTAGAATTGTCCTGCACGCATATATCGCTTCTGGAAATAAGGCTTGTCCTGCACGCATATATCGCTTCTGGAAATAAGGCTGAAATGACATAATAGCAGCATCGTAGAACACATAATTTATGTTTTATATGCTACAACTTTCAGAAAAAATCACCATGACACCAAATCTTAATTGTTGTGTTACAAATAGAAAATTCTTCAAGTATGATTTACTTCATAAAATTAGTAGATATTTAAAAGTTATTTTTATTTAATCAATGTGAACGAATCTAGTGAATGCAATGAGCTACAGTTTGAATTCCTGACATGCGTAAAAACACTTGTAATTAAATTGATTCATATAATAAATAATTGCATAAAATTCCAATTAAAAACATTATAGAAAGTATATTTTTTCTTTTACATTACAAACAGAGGCCTTTCTTTTTAGAGTTTTTTTAAATAGTTTTTAAAACTGAGTATATGATATCATTACAAACTTCCATTGTAGCATCATTCGTTTTTTAAGAACTTTGATAATTATTTTGCTGAAAAATGCACAGAGAAATTACTATTATACATAGTGTGTTCGCAAAGACTGGTCTGATAAAATAAAATTTATTAAACATTTTTGTACAGCGAATTAAAATTCTTCGAAATATGATCCTTGGGCATCAACATACCGTTGCCATCGTTTCTTCCATTGTTCATAGGCTCCCTGGAAGCCTTCGCGTGCAAGGCTGTTAAGGGACCTCGTTGACCTGCCTGGATCGCTGGAATTGTGTTGAATCGCTTTTCTTTCAGGTATTTCTTGATCCGGGGGAATAACCCAAAGGCGCTGGGAGGAGGTCAGGGCTGTAGGGGGCTTGCAAGAGTATTGCCACGTTAAACTTAGTCAAAACGTCGGCGGCATCAAGAGACGTGTGAGATGGAGCATTGTCGTGGTGAACAATCCGATCTTCTCAGATGTCTGGGCGGACGCGCCGAGTAAGGTCAGTTTTACGCTATAGTGCTCCACCATTTGAAGTATCGATCCCCCTACAGCCCCGACCTCGCTCCCAGTGACATTTTTTGTCCCCCTGATCATGAAATACCTGAGAGGGAAGCGATTCGACACGATTCCAGCGATCCAGACAGCTTCGACGAGGTCTCCTTGGCTCCGACGATTCAGCCTTGCGCACGAAGGCTTCCAGGGAGCCTATGAACCATGGGAAAAACGCTGGCAGTGGTCTGTGGATTCCCAAGGGTCATATTTCGAAGAATTTTAGTTCGCTGTACAAAAATGTTTAATAAATTTTGTATTCTATGACCAGTCTTGAAAAATTGTGAACGCGCCATGTATGTTCCCAATCTTTTTCGTGAATATGCTGTTCATGCACTGCATGAATTATGTTTATTGTAATGAGTAAGTTTTTTTCAGGCTTGTACATCAGTCTACGCCGGAATCCCACTGGCTTTATAATACTTTCGGAAAATAAGTCGCAGCTGCCTGAATTTCGGAAAATTTCCGCAAAGAACAAAACTTTCTAAAATGTGCCATTCCTGTCTTTTTAATCTCATATAGTTTTAATAAAGTACTTTTTCGGACCCTTCAATAGCTCCTTTATATAAATAATTATCGCATTTTATCTTATTTTGCATAAAAATGCAGATATGTTTTATTTGTAGTAAAGATGAAAATCTGATTTTATTTTCGTTTTAAATCCTTAATATAGATTAAACATCGGGCTTACCATCGTTTTTCTTACAATATTTCTTACACCATTTATTAATCTGGGGAATAATTAAGAAAAATTTGTTTGTTAATAATTTATGCAATTAAAAATGACACAACTCTTTAAGATAACAATTATATATTTTTTAATAGACTAAATAATAAAAATGTTAAAATGAAATGCATTCAAAATACCCGTACCCCTTAAGTTGCAACTATCAAAAACTAGAATAAACATAAACTTGGGATGACAAGCAATCCGAACAACATAAATGAATATTACCGAGCCTAGATGTGAGTGATGCGTCATACGGGGTACACTGTTAAAAATCGGCCATGGTTACCCCACCGTTTGTATAGAATATCTCTTCTCTGACCAATGAGAACTCCCTATAATATAGTCAAGTAACCGTTTTCTATAAAAACTAAGGACATTTTAAAAGAGATAAATGTATTTCTAAAAAAACTATTGTAGGGGTTTGGATAAACATTATACTAAAACTATATACTAATAACTAGATTAACCAGTCAGAAATTGCACTTCTTTGAAAGTTTCGCCCTTTGCGAAAATTTTTCAAAATGCAGGCTTGCAGTTGGTCAGTCTGGTTTCAACAATATAAAAAAATCAATCTAGATGACTATCAAAATGTGTCAGCTTTAGGTTTTTCATGTATTTCACATCATTCATGGTATTAAGAAAGTGACTCAAAACTTTTCCAAATGACGTATAGTTTTACTCGATGAAGTCGATACAAACTGATATGAACGCACACTCTATAAATATGTCTGCCGAAGGTCTACAGCTGAACGTTGGCAGACCTCAATTTTCAGTAATAACACTATTTAAACTTAATTTTAAAATATAAATTATATTTGTATTCCATAACATAGAGAAATATAAAAAATAATTACGATAAATATACGTCTGTCACGTGCATGGCATAAGTTGCGACAAGGCAGACCAAGATATTATTATAGTACTAAAGGAACTAGCATTTTAAATATTTTATTTTATTTGTATTACATAACTTCTATTCTCTTATCTCTGTTACTTTTCTTTACTCTATGGGCTAAGCCTCTAAAATTACACCAGAAGTGGTATTAATATTTGGCTTAGGCATCAATTCCCTTCCGGTAGGCACAGGCCATTAGATTTCCCTATTTATGTTCATACATAAAATATAGTCTTTTTTTCTTGTATCTGACAATGTAGAGTTTTATATCATCGCCTCCTGGAATGAAATGGCAAAATATAAAAATTTGGTCCATGGGCTGACTATCCAAAAGATGCATAAAGGACGAGCTTTCGCTCTAAAATTTAAGACAGGCCCAAAATTGACCGTAAAATGTGGTCTTTAATTCCAAATTTCAATTTGAGGTTGCATTTTTAATTTAATCACTTAATTTATTTACAAGTACAAGCTTGTAAAAATAACATCGATACTACTGGAGACGTATCTGAGAAATAAAATCTGGATACGATAAATATATACCAATCATATGACAAATACTCCCTATTTATATTTTATATAGTAGTCGTAAAAAGCTGTTTAAAAATATAAAGGGTGTTCCAAAATTCGACCTACAAGTTCAGAGGGGTATTAGTAGGCATCAAGAGGGTAAATATTACCATAGAGCATGGAGTCGCAAACCACGTATTTAATAAAAAATACAGGGAATTTCATCCAAACATAATTAGTGTTAACGTTAATAACTTCCAGTATATCATAATAAAACTTTTAACAGGCATTTTCACCTTTGTTGTAAATATGATAACACTAAACAAAAGTGGCAGAAGTTTGTATTATACACGCCAGTACCATGCACTCGAAGCCCCACATTATGAACTGTAATTATCACGTTATACGATATCATCGATTGCTTGAGCATTGATTGCTTGATGTTTTTCCAGATCTTTTCGTGATGTTATCACATTAAGCACCAAACAATGTACAAACTATCATTTATTTCCATTGCAATATTTTTATTTTCTTTTAGAAAGTATTACCGTCAACTCGAATTCAGTTAGGATGAAACACACTGCATTCTGTGAATAAAGAAGTGGTCTTCGACACCATGTTCTATGGCAGTTTTTTCATTCTCTTGATATTTCAAATTACCTCTTGATATAACATCCCCCTTAATTTATTAGTCGAAGTTTGGATAATCCTGTATACTAGGGTGCGCCGAAAAAAACTTTTTTTCGATTTTCGATGATGGGTAGTGTGGAAAGTCTGCCACTAGTGGCACTAACTTCACACAAAAACTTTGAGATCTTTCGAACAATTCCTTCAATTGCCGCAAATGGCTTGAAGTTTTGCTAAAATGATGATTTTTGAACTTTTTTTACAAAAATTTAAAAAATGTTAAATATAAGTTATTATAGCTTAATTTACTTGAAATGTCATTTTTAGTGTACCAAATGTTTAAATAAGCTCTGATTATGGATTATTTAATAGTTATGAGCATTTTAAATTATGTGACTTTTATAGCCTTTTAGCGTATAAATGAGCAAAAATTGCAGGAGTTGTGACAACAGAGATTAAGTATCTCGTCATCGATAAAGACTTGGTCAACAGGCAGAAAAATAAACTTGAAAATAAGATACAGGAGGAGGAAGATCTTGGAGGAAGAAAAATTACAAGCATCTTTTTGTGGTAGTAGAAAAAATAAAACGATCTTCATAGAAAAAAAGGGGACTAGCAGCACCGTCGACGGAAAGACGAAACAAATATCACCATGTTGTCTGAACGTGGTTTTTTATATTTGGGTCACTTTACACCTCCTTCTGGTCATTGCGGAGAAGTGGCAAAATCATTATATACTAAGCCAGAATAAAGTGTGCTTTGGAAAAAATCAAGAAGAGAACTGGAACATTTGATAAGTATTCTTCATACAAACGAACTTCCACTCTGACAGCGACATCAACTGCCTAAACTAGAGAGTAGAAACACATGACCTAGGACCTTTTCCAGCCGAAACGGAGCTTGATTATTAGAGTACTCATATCTTCAGCCTTTTGCATTTCTGATTTCCATGAAACAGGAATAGGCTCGTAGAAATGGACACGTGCATTTTCGCACGCCATTAGTGATTATATGCTTCGTATTTCTCTCGACGGTGTCGATTGCTTCCTTTTTTCTATGAAGATAGTGTCATTATTTGTACCATCAAAAAATATGGTTGTGATTTTTCCTCTTCCAAGATATTCCTCCTCCTGTATCTTCTTTTCAAGTTTCTGTCTCCTGACCAAGTCTGTATCGATGACGAGATCCTTATTCCTGGTTGTCATAATTCCTGCATCCTGAAGCACAGATGAAGCTCTTAACGTAATTTGCTTATATGTTATATCAGTTCTAAATCCGGCGAAAGTGAAATCCGGTGAGAAAGGGATATGCGTTTGGGAGTGTCTGCTTTTGAAGGTCCTGGTTCAAATTCTGATTCAGACAAACTGCCTGATTCAAACTTCCCACTTATTGAATCTTTTGACAATAGCTGTATTTTAGAGCAAAAAAATAATTAACATCCACTCTCGCAGTTACTCCCATCTCCTATTTCTTTCATCATCCTCATGATGACTGATTGGGTTTTCATTGGTTTGTACTCCACATTCTCCTCTCCTTCCAGAATTGCTGTCAAGACATACTGTGGTCCGGCATTCAAGTATGTGACTCTGAATGCATCGAAAAAAACCGAAGGAAGAGCGACGAACATAATAAAGACAAAAGAAAGAAACTGGCGAACGAACCAAACAATACTTACAATTTTTGCTGTCTTATACGCAAAAAGGCTATAAAAATCACCTAATTCAAATTACACATAACTAATAAATTATAGATAATCAGAACTTATTTAAACATTTCATACACTAAGCATGACATTTCAAGTAAATTCAGCAAAAATAAATTTAATTTAACATTTTTAAAATTTTTGCTAAAAAAGTTAAAAAATCAGTATTTGAACGAAACTTCAAACCATTTGCGGAAAATGAAGGAATTGTCCAAAAAATCTCAAATTTTTTGTGTAAACTTAGTGCCATCAGTGGTAACTTTTCCGCACTACCCATCATCGAAAATGGAAAAATGTTTTTTCGGTCCACCCTACTGTATACACTTAAGCACTTCAGCAAGGAATTTCTTGGATTCATTTGTAGCATTGATGAGTTTCCATCTATGTGGGATTTTAAAACACTTACACGGAGAAAAGGGGAGCCCCGAAATGAATTATACTTTTCCTAGTTTAAAAAAATAATCGGGCTTTGGTGAGGTCCTGTTTTGTTACTGAGGTGGGGCCAGATATGCACAGATTAATTTCCAAAAAGCAATATTGCTATAAATTTATAATGTATTAGTTCACTTTTTGCTACTGCCAGTACAGTGAAAGGTCTGTCGGAATGAGAATTTTCGAAAATTGATTTAACAAGTTTCTGAGAAAAAGTGAAAGTGGATTGCTATGCCTAAATTTCAAACTCTTAAATTTTTATAAACATTTAGATATACGCAAGTCATACAGATTATACGTTTTCTTTCCAGATATCGAAGAACTCAAGTACAATAAATCCAGACCTGGAAAACCATGGGTGAACCAAGGGCCACATTATGAGAGACACTGGTGTTGAAGTTCGATTAAAATATCCAAGCCAATGGAAATATTTATATATATTTTTAAAACAAATTAAATGCATTTTAATTCAACTAAGCAATATTTTTTCTTTTCATACTTTAATTAGGAATCTTCAAATATATTTTATAAATGAAATCATTACATATATCTTTTAAATTTATAACATCAATAATAATTCAGTTAGAATCTCTAAATGCATATTTAAGTTACATTTCCAATTACAATCGTTATCTATAAATTGTTATCCTTAATGTTTACGAGGATGATATAAAACTTCTTTCTAGTTATCTCCGTTTCCAAAAAAATGTTCTTTAAGTAGATAAACCTGAAGAACAGTGGAAATATTTTTATATATTTTTAAAACAAATTACGATTTTTTAATACCAGAATTTTCATATACTGTGAATGATGATTATCTTTCTTCTATTATCTAGAAATGAGATTATAAAATTTAGAATTCAAATTAAGGTATTAGAATCTCTTATCATAAAGAATATATTTTTTTAAAACAACAAGCTTAATGCAAATTAGAAAATGAAAATCAGAAAGATAAGGGGAAGAATGCAAACACAAAGACATAAATGCATTTTAATTCAACTAAGCAATATTTCTTCTTTTCATACTTTAATTAGGAATCTTCAAATATATTTTATAAATGAAATCATTACATATATCTTTTAAATTTATAATATCAATAATAATTCAGTTAGAATCTCTAAAAGGCATATTTAAGTTACGTTTCCAATTACAATCGTTATCTATAAAATTGCTAATCTTAATGTTTACCAGGATGATATAAAACGTCTTTCTAGTTATCTACGTTTCCAAAAAAATGTTCTTTATGTAGATAAACCTGAGAAGCCAACGAGTGCTGAAAAGGCATTTATGACTCCGATTTTTCTTTTGGTGTCCGATATTTTTGGAAAATTTTTGAGTAGTTTTTACAATATTTAATCGGTTTTCTAATCGTAGAATATCCTAGTTTTTCTACCCTATCATTTCTAAAGCAAATATTTTCATATTCAACTAGTTGGATGTGCAATCCCATAACTTTCTTCTGTCTCATACCTTTTATTATTTCAAAATTTATTGAAAATGTTAATACTTCAATATTATTAAATCAATACTATACCAACTTTGATTTTCATCTGAAATTTCTTCTTCAATCGTGGTAAAAACGAGTTAATCTCGACCATGAGGTGTTTATAAAGTCAATATTTTTGTTATTCTCTTGTACGTCACCTGTTTACGAATAGCCGGTTTAGCATTATGTCAAGTTCTTGTCGCTGCAAGTAATGCTGCTACAGAAGCAAACTCCGAAAAATCGAAACAATTACAAGAAAATTGCTATTCACCACACCATTCCGATGAAATATGTCCAACTTCAAGGAGAACGTGCTTACGATAGCCATAAACATATACAAGAATTTAGGTTTACACTTTTCGATGGTACAATAATGAAAAGGACACAAAACTTGCCATTGCAGAGCCCTCATCTGGCGGAATATTTTCGAATTCAAGGAAGACCTGCTTACTTGCCATAAACATATACATGGAATTTGGTTTAATTCTATGCATAACTTCATACAATTTTCGATAGTGAAGTAATGCAAAAGTCACAAAAATCGGTATTACGGCGTCCCTTTGGCGACTGAATATCTCGAAATTCAAGGAGGACCTGCCTGCAATAGCCAAACAGTTGTATTTTTTTACTTTCTTCTATCTTTACAAGAAGAAAGTATTGGATTCATGAAAATTTTCGAATTCCGGTTTTCGACGGATTTACACGTTTTAGGGGTCAGAGATTCCAAAAAACATGTTTTTACAAAATGTCTGTCTGTGACTCTGTGAGTCTGTCTGTCTGTCTGTCTGTCTGTCTGTGTGTATGTGACACAAATTTTGTGGGCGCTCTATCTCAAGAACTAATGCACGGAATTTAACAAAAATTCATATTCAGTTAGTCCCTGATACAAATTGATGCTGATTAGTTTTTGGTGCAAATCGCTCAACAGGTGGCGCTGCTATGCTGCCTTTTTTACGATTTCCGCAATGGCTCTATCTCAAGAACTAATGCACGGATTTTCATGAAACTTCAGATTCAGTTAGTCCTTGACATGAATAGACATTTTATATATTTTGGTGCGAATCGCTCAACAGGTGGCGCTGCTATGCTGCCTTTTTTACGATTTCCGAAATGGCTCTATCTCAAGAACTAATGCACGGATTTTCATGAAACTTGAGAGTCAGTTAGTCCTTGATATGACTTGATGCTGATTACGTGTTGGTGTAAATCGCTCAACAGGTGGCGCTGCTATGCTGGATTTTTTACGATTTCCGCAATGGCTCTATCTCAAGAACTAATGCACGGATTTTCATGAAACTTCAGATTCAGTTAGTCCTTGACATGAATAGACATTTTATATATTTTGGTGTAAATCGCTCAACAGGTGGCGCTGCTATTGGGCATTTTTTGCAATTTCTGCAATAGCTCTATCTCAAGAACTAATGCTTGGATTTTCAACAAACTTCAGATTCAGGTATACCATGATATGAATTAGTGCTGTTTATGTTTTGGTGTAAATCGCGCAACAGGTGGCGCTGCTATGCTGCATTTTTCAGAATTTCCTCCACAGCTGTATCTCAATAACTAATGCATGAATTTTCATCAAACTTCAGATTCAGGTATACCTTGATATCAATTAGTGCTGTTTATGTTTTGGTGTAAATCGCTCAACAGGTGGCGCTGCTATACTACATTTTTCAGAATTTCCGCTATAGCTCTATACAAGAACTAATGCACGAATTTTCACCAAACTTCAAATTCAGATATATTGTGATATGAATTGGTACTATTTAAACGATTTAATTGACGTGACTTACATAGAATAAAGTTTTGTGATGGCCACAACATACTAGTTTTCTTCTATCTTTACAAGAAGAAAGTATTGCATTCATGAAAATTTTCGAATTCCGGTTTTCGACGGATTTACACGTTTTAGGGGCCAGAGAACACGAAAAACATGTTTTTACAAAATGTCTGTCTGTGAGTCTGTCTGTCTGTCTGTGTGTCTGCGTGTGACACAAATTTTGTGGGCGCTCTATCTCAAGAACTAATGCACGGAATTTAATAAAAATTCATATTCAGTTAGTCCCTGATAGAAATTGATGCTGATTAGTTTTTGGTGCAAATCGCTCAACAGGTGGCGCTGCTATGATGCATTTTTTATGATTTCCAAAATGGCTCTATCTCAAGAACTAATGCACGGATTTTCATGAAACTTCAGATTTTGTTAGTCTCCTTGATATGACTTGGTGCTGATTGCGTGTTGATGCAAATCGCTCAACAGGTGGCGCTGCTATGCTGCATTTTTTATGATTTCCTCAATGGCTCTATCTCAAGAACTAATGCACGGATTTTCATCAAACTTCAGATTTAGTTAGTCCTTGATATGACTTTATACGGATTACGTGTTGGTGTAAATTGCGCAACAGGTGGCGCTGCTGTGCTGTATTTTTTACGATTTCCGCAATGGCTCTATCTCAAAAACTAATGCAAGAATTTTCATCTAACTTCAGATTTAGTTAGATGTTAACACAAGTTGTTGCTGATTAGGATTTGGTGTTAGTCGTCCAATAGGTGGCGTTGCTATGCTGGAATTTTCATGATTTTCGCAATAGCTCTATCTCAAAAACTAATGCACGGATTTTCCCCAAACTTCAGATTCAGTTGGACTTTGACGCAAGTGGTTGCTTGGTAGTTTTTTTAACATAGGTTTTGATGTAAAGTACCCAATAGGGGGCTCTGCTAGGCTGAATTTTGCTGGATTTACACGATTTCGCAGATAGCGATATCTCAAGAACTAATGCACGGAATTTCATATCTATAGAAACCTCATGATGGGCATAGATTGCCGTTTACTTTTGGTAGTGTGATAGCGAATTTTCAAGTATTAACATTCATGAGATAGAAGAAAGTTTTGGGATTGGTATATCCGACTAGTTTTAAATTCTATGCATAACTTCATCCATTGTTTGATGGTACAATGGTGACACACCGACACAAATATGGACTGGCAGACGTTTTATAAAAACACGCTTTCAGGGAATTCTGGCATCTAAAGCGTGTAAATCCGCCGTAAACGAGAAGTCGAAAAATTTCCGATTGCAATAATTTCTTCTATTATTGACAGAGGAAAGTAACAAACTCGAATAAATAAGAACAGAAACATAAGCCATATAATTAATAGCACAGCATTAATGTTAAAGATAACCATATTTTTTATTATTGCATGTAAAAGTTCTGTTACGCACTGTTTTCTAAAGAACTGCTAGCAGCCGAAAACGGATATTTCGGGTAGAGAATATTAAAACACTGGAAAATCTACAGGAAAATGCTTATAAAAATTCACGAGCAGTGAGATAAACGTTTGTTTCAGAAGAGCTGTTTTGAATTCTCGCAAATCATTTGATTCCAGAGGTTTCTAAACAGAAAGAAACGCTTTTTTGATTTGCGGGATAACTCAGAAAGACTTATTTAAAATTTTAGTAATATTTAAGGAAGTTTAGAGGAAATGATAAATGTGTCAAACATATTAATGTAATGAGAATTAGGATACATTTGGCTCTTTTTACAGTGCAAGTTCATAACATTTTTCAGGAAATTATATAAGAGTTTCTTGGAAATTTTGTTCTTGACTTTTATTCTTCAAATTTTGTAATCCTTGAAGCAACAGCTTAAATAAATACCTTAAATTATGAATTGTAATTGTTGTTAATACGACTTTTCAAAAGAAGCTTCAAATCTGTGTAACATAATGCACTAATCCTGTAGATGAGTAAAAGCTATTTTCACTAAAAGCTAATGCTTTCGCGCACATAAAATATTGCATTTATCATTAAACATGCAAGAAATAACAATAAATTAGTCCGTTATGAATATACATTGTTGAGTACTTTGTGTTTTATTAAAATAAAGAACCATTATATACGCCTTGCGTGATATAAATTTCACATAATTTTATGAAATAATTTCAAGTGTATGATTTAATTAAAGAGGGAATATGTAAGAATAGAAATATTGTTTACAAAACATAAATCAATGGAAATGTGAACGCTTGTATTTTATCAATATAAATAAATGAAATAATAAGAATAATTTAAATTATTTGAATTTGGATTATAATCTAAAACAATAGACATATAAAATCTATCCGCCTTAGTAAGAAACTAATATTCCGTATGAAATTACGGAATATTATATCTAATATTCCGTTAAAATATTTCAATAAATTTCGATTATTCGAGACAACTTTAGACAAAAATTTAGTGAACCTCCTTTTGTGGAGTTGTTCGTTGACTTGTTTCGCCCATTTTATAGAACTCGTTCAGGTTAGTATCACCAAGATATATATGGCGTGTGAATAGTCATAATTTTGACAACAAATTATATTTATGCAAATTGTATGCTGTTCTTATGGTGTAAATTAGTTGTGTAAAATTTATTTCTATATGTGTGAAGCATGGAATTTTAATTTATAAATATATTTCTGCAATAAATTTATTTCTAATAAGCGGTTTTGCAAATTGTTTATTTTAGAATTATCCATGTTGTTGTAGAAATGTAATAAAAAAAAACGTTCATTCAAATCCATTTTTTTATTGAGAAAATGTCAGACATACATAGCACATTTATATTAAGCACGAGCAAACTATTGCATAACTGCCGAAAACAGAAGCTGTTTCATTGAAGTCAATTAAAAAGGTATAATTTTTTTTTTACATGAGGTATAACAATTTATTAAATATCATATTTTATTGCAATATGTAAGACAAATCAAAAGATTTAGCAAAAGATCTTATAAATGAATCCACTTGAAAGAGTGGTGAACACACAAATTTTCATCGGCAATAAATTCCGTGACGAACAAGAAATATGTTATCTTACTTAGAAAATAAGTTATAATTGCATCTAACAGATAAAATGCAGCGTCATTACAAACCGTCTGCAAAACCCTAGAATACGAAGTCGTCCTCAGTCAGACTACTCTCGAGCATCCCGTCCCCATTTCTTACTTTGAGAACATGATGTTTGACACCGTAAATTTGCATCTTCATATGTATATTACATATCAAGGCGTAAGTTTATAGTGTCGGATATCGTATTACTGTAATAGTACTATAAAATTAGTAATAAAAATAAAAAATAAAAAATTATAAATAAAAAATATATATATAAATTAAAATAATATATCAATTAAAAATATATATATATAAATTAAAATATTCATGCTTGTGATGATTTAAACACATTTAATTTAATTACAGATTTTGAAAAATTACATTTAAAGAACCTTTCTTTCTATCCTAGTCGACGGTGAAACCGAAGTTTCTCGATGTTTAGAAGCTAACAAAATTGTAAAAAAAAAAAAAAAAAAAAAAAAAAAAAAATATATATATATATTGATCACGGGTTGCCACCCTCAAAATAACGTGTATGCTACTCATAGACGTGTTGTTGCTTTAAAATACATATTAAAATTTGTTTTGTATTCAGATTTTTAAAAATAAAGTAAATGGAAGATATTAATAATCCATAAGTAGAAAATATAGATTGTTAATACAGCAATGAAATACATATTTGTAGAATATACTGCAAGCATTTAAAAAACCGCTGGGAAATATATCGATGAAATATTACAAGACTAAAAAGAAAATGTGGGATATCAGCGAAACAAAGGATTTCTTTTTTACGTAATTTATCGTATTCCGTTACTTTGCTATTGTGATTTTAATTGGATAAAAATCTGTACAGATTAAATTGGGTATATTTTGCAAATTTAGACATGCAATATAATAAAAAAACAATAGTATAAATTAAAGTCATTTAGCAAAATCGTAATTTAAAGAGTAAACAAGTTCAATAAAGAAATAAATACATTGAATAGACTTGAAAGTTTTGTTTTGTATTCTGTATAAAATAGATCAAAGAGAAATGTGATGTTTTAATTACATCATGCTGAATAGTGTTCACCTGCAAGCAATTTAAGACTACTTTTAAAAACAATCCCTAATGTAATGTCTTTCAAATAATGATTTAATTAAATTGAATCAAGTTCTGTAAAATATTACTTTTCAGAAAACTAAAACTTTATAATAGGTTAGGCAAAATAATCAAAACGAGTATGTATTTTAAATAATTTAAAGGAATATATTTATTTTCCTCCCTCACCTTTTGGCGAATATGCGTTATATTTTAAAATGTAACCCTTAAATGCCTGATTTTTCAAAAATCATTGTAATAATGTTTTTCGCCTTTCATTTTTTAAATAAATCATGGGAAAAATACTTTAAAAAATCATATTTTGTTTTAAGTATGGTTTACGGTTAAAAAACAGTTTGTTACTAATCGGCTATATTGGTCTTTAATTGAAAAAAATAATTTTCTTTGATAAAATTCAATAATATTTAACGCACAAGAATTTTAGGAACTATAATAAGAAGTAAATTTTACTTGCCCACTGCAGAACAAAATAGGGTATTTCGCAAGCTTCCAAACAAAACAAAAAAAACAAGTAGCAACAATTGAACAAGTAGCAACAATCTTTATTCTTAAAGAGCACAAGTGTTGTCATCTGCATGTTGAAAATCGATTTAATAATATTTTCAGAATGTATTTTATTGGCAACATTAGGCATTATAGCTTCAATATTATTCTAATATTATTTTAGAGCCTAAATTGGATATGTTGCCGAAAAGCAACACTCGGCATTTAAGGGTTAATAAAACTTTTTCACGTGTACTAGTTTAATATATTATTTATAAAAATCATAAAGTTACATTATACACTGTTAGCCTAAATGGTTCACCCTGTTTCAAAAGCCTGCTTATTTACATGTATAAGACGTACAAAGACGGATGATACATGAACATATACACTCACCATGTTTCTAGAACTTACTACAAATCTTCAGCGTATGGCACTTAATGACCTGGCATACATCCCAACGGTAATCCACTTCCGTCCGTAAGTTCAATAGCACGTCTTTACAAAAATGTGTCTTATATGCACTGATGCGTTCCTGCACGGGAGCCACGAGGCTAACTTTTAAACTTGGTGAGTGTATGTATTTTGTCATTTTTAATCCGTCTTTATAGGTCATATACCTCTGAATACACAGTGCTTTGAAACCCGATGAATAAAACAGGCTAACCCTGTATTATATTAGTAATCTGCATTAATACTAAATACACACGCTCTCTCGCACACACACACATATATATAGTGACATAAAATATATCAAATATATATAGTAAAATAAAACAATGACTGTCAAAATTTTGTACTATTTTAATTAATGGAACTGATATTTTATACACATTTCCACAATGCTAACAGAATAACTGTTTTGTTAATAAATGCATTTCTGTAGTTAAACAATTCTGTTTCTGTAAATGATTAGAAAAACAAAAGAATGTATAAACTATAAAACAAGAATTCTTCTTGTTTCAGAATTTAGTGTCCCCCCCCCCCCCCCCCTTTTGAAAAAAAAATATATATACATAAATAGTACAAAACACATTTCAGTTTTAAGACTTAAAGCACACGCTTTTATTTTGTGTAAAATGTCGTCATTCCCATCCGCTTAAGTATTCCATTTTTAAGGTACACCCTTAAATATCTACAGTAAAGCATGCATAGGATGCCACTATCGCGAAATAATACACGAATGCAGCAAAAAGATGGCCGTCATTAAAGAAACTCGATACAAGAATAATCGGCTATCTAATGGTTCATATGCCTTCATTTGTTTGTAGCATTAATATAGATACTTAAAATTAAATATCTGTATTATAAAGGACAAACATATCTGTGCGTAACGCATACGTCATTTTGCGAATGGCAGCACTTTGAAATTTGAAATAAAATTTTGGTTTTGCAATTTTCTCTACGGCAAATTTTTAAACTTCTAAACATCGCACATTTTAAATTTGTACACCGTCGTATAAGGAAAAAAATGCTCTTTTAAATGAAATTTGTTTGAAAGCTGTATCTCAATTTATTTTTGAGATATTAATTTTTTTGTAGTTTTTAATACCATTTTTCCTATCGTGGCAACAAACGTACCTCATTTCTATTGAAAGTCATTGAAAGTAAACGGAAAATAGTCAAAAATAGGAGATACTGTATCTTTTTGTTGCCATTTTCTCATAAAACCTGAAAAAAAAATTGAAATTAAAATATGGGCTACGTCAAGAATATTGTCTGTTATTCCGTGATAATGACGTCATACGCACACTTTTCTCTAGACGAAGTTTAAGACTGAATTTTAAAAGTCGATTGCTTTAGCGGATGCAAATGACGTCATTTTATAAAAAAGCGTGTATTTTAATTCTTAAACCTGAATTATGTTTTGTAGAAGTGCGTCATTTTCACAGCCCAGCTGCTTTGAAATTCTTCACAGGTGAAAATGCTTCACTTTTGGAAATAATGTAATCGAAATCACACACTGATAAAACGCAATATTTTACAAAAATTTAGAGTGTCTTTATAAAAGAGAGGTGACACACAACTAATAGCGATTTATATTACAGAATTTGATGATTCTCGCCTGCATGGATTTGCTTCGCGGAGTTAGACAAGCAAATCAATAATCAGTGGTTTAAAATAATATCGTGTTCCTGAAGTTTTTGTCGAAAATTCCCTCGAATAATGAAATTTTAATGCTTTCTTTAGGACATTCTACTATAATTTTTTCAAAATAATATAATTTGCTTAATTTAATTTTTCCTAATTTTATATAATATGTATATTTAAAACACCAGTGTGTTTTTTGTTATCTGCCCTGATCTTTCTGCTGAACAAATTTTACAAATATTTTTTTTAATTGAAAACTCTTCTTTTGTAGAAGTGATCGCACTATCTGTTTTCTTTTCTAAAATATCCCCACTTTTATATTTTAATTTTAAAAGCATTTTATGAAATTTCTTCGAAATGATGAAAATTAGATAGCTTTCATTATTGCAGACCAGAGAGAAATAAAGAGGTATTTTTAACTTTATTCATGCTATGTTCTGAAAAAAAATAAAAATAAAAATTGTTGATAAAAATTGTTGTATAGGGTTTAGTGGCGCAAAATCCCATTTGGAGCAGAATAATATATTAGAGGCATAATAACGGAAATGCCATACTGCTTTTGAAAACACGTATTTTTCCTCATAAATTTTCTATATTGTTTTCCCTTCTGCATGTGTACTGATACTAAATTTCAGACACTAGGCGAAATGCTTATTTAAGTGAAAATGAAGTCATATTTAAAAGAAAACGATCATTTTCTTAAATAGAACTAAAAATTTTAACACAAATGCGTTTAAAAAACATAAATTACGGGAATTTTTACTCTCCGGAATTGAGATTAGAATCTCAAGTAAAGAGTGAGTCTGTTCACATAAAACATGTTGCTGGCAATCGTGACTTCAAGTTTTGAGTTAAATTGATTTTTAAATGATCAAACAAAATACAATTTTTTTTTAAATGATGAATATGGGTATGAGAAGTGCGTATGCAAATTTTGAGAAGGTGAAAATTTCTGTTTTCATTCCAGAAATCCAAGCATAAGAACCTCAATCACTGTAAAGAAAAAAAAAAAAAAAAAAAAAAAAAAAAAAAAAAAAAAAAAACGGACTAAAGTACGGACATACTACTGGCAATCTAGACGCCAGTACTATTTCCGTATTTTAACGGAACTTTTTCCCGGTAAATAACAGAAAAATTTCCGGTAAATTCCAAAAAAACCGGAAATTTTCCGTAATTTACCGGGAAAAAGTTCCGTTAAAATACGGAAATAGTACTGGGTCTAGATTGCCTGTAGTATTTCTGTATTTTAGCCCGTTTTTTCTTTTACAGTGTGATAACCACATCCTAATAACTGATCTTTATTATATTTTACTGACTAAGTATCTATAGTATAAAGAACAAACGTATCTGAGTCATTTTGCGCTGACGTCATTTTGCGAATGGCAACAATGATCAAATTTCGGTCTTGAAATTTTCGCTACTGCAATTTTTTAATCTTCTGACTATAGTAAATTTTCAATTTTCGTCGAATAGGAAAAAAAAAATTACTCTCAAATGCAATTTGTTTTAAAACTGTATGTATTATATTTTCTAAGATAATTTTTAAGCATGATTTTTTTTTTTAAGTTTATCTTCTCATGTGCCGCTTTCAATACATAATAATAATAAACATTTTGCACATAAAGCAACAAACATTTTTTCAGCATTTGTTTCTGACTATTTTTGCATAACGAAACTAATACTTCCTTTATTAAAAAAATAAAAGAATAATATAAAATAAACCACCAATGAGACATATTTGTGAAAGACAAATTAACGAAATTAATACTTCTTTTATAAACAAATAAAAGAATAATATTGAAGAAACGCAAATCTAACATATTTGCAATCGTACAATTTAAATTTTTAAATCACCATTTTTTTTTTTTTTTTTTTTTTTATGGAATTTGTTTGCAAAGTCTATGGTTTTAAAAACAATTTTAAAGTATGAAATATTTTTTAATTTATCTATATCGCGCGGAGCTCGATTACGAAAGATTAATCCGTTTGCCCTTAATACAAAATAAAGAGTTCATCATTTTCTTACGGCTAATATCCATAAAAAAATTCCCTATAAATAAATAAATAAAACAGTATAAATAAAACAGAAATTTACCAGACATGTATAAGCTCTGAAATTATTAGAATATAAAAGGAAGCCATAAGTATGGAAATCTTGGCAAATAACTCTTAGCATGCGGCTAATAAGAAAATATCTCTTTTGATAAATTTCAAAAAAATATTTCATTGTATAAGTCATATTTTCCATATGAAAAATGCTTTTTTAATGTAAGTGGTCAATCTAAAAAAATTATTGCATATAAAAAAATGATTAGTTTTCAATTTAAAAAAAATGTTTTCACCTATATTCTTTAACCCGGGAAGCCCTGGTACGATCCCCTAGTACTTTATAATAGCTGAATGTTTTAACAGGAATCATTCGTTTATATATTTTCAAAATAGTACGTATTTTAATTACATTTTTTTCGGTTGTTATGAGGAATTAGCAACAAAAATATATAATTATTATTTTAGAACTATTAAAATAGCATTTAAAGTATGCAGGAATATTAAAAAGCAGAAAACCAACGTTTAAAAATGCACAAATTATATAGAAAAACAACAAACAGCGGTTTCGAATCTACTAGCGAGATTCTTCTTCTGTGCAAGATAGAGCAAGACACAGCGTGCTAGAAAAGGCAAGGCTGAGCAAAATGACAGAGTCGCACAGGCTTACATACCCGTTACGGGAAGCGAATGCGCCAAAAACAACCAATCAGACAGAAGCAGATAAAACGAATGAGTGGCTTTGTTTCTGGGGACAAACGATACCTTCTGGGGAACGAGAGAAAAAGAAACCTAAAAGTGGAAAATTAAATTAATGCTTTCGAAATACTTCAAAAATCAGGAGTACTAGATAAGTAGTTGAATAAAGAGTGAGAATTTTTACTGATGCGGTAAGCTTCCCAAAAATCAAGTCTCTTATTCCTTATATTGCGTATTGTGCCAAGTTTTATGCTTTACCTAAGGTCCATAAACCTAACATTCCTTTCAGACCCATTGTCTCTAGTATTGGTACAGCTTCTTATAAGTTTGCCAAATATTTAGTTTCTGTTTTTTCTTCACTTTTGATCTGTAACTGTTTCACTGTTAAGAATTCTTTCGATATTGTTAAAAAACTTCATAATTTTAAGCCACAGGGACACATGATGGTTTCCTTTTATGTTAAATCATTGTTTACTAACGTTTCGGTTTAGGGGGCTGTAGTTTGCCTCAAGAAAAGGCTTTATGAATTCCATTTCTCTTATTTTAAAATCGAGAAGCTTATACTCCTCACTCGGGATTGCTTGTCACAAAATACTTTTGTTTTGAATGGAAATTTCTTTCGTATGATTAACGGTTTGGGTATGGATAATCCTCTTAGTCCAATTTTATGCGATATTTATATGCACTATTTTGAGGTCAAACGTTTTTGAAATTTTAAAATTTTCATTCAATGTTCGTTATGTTGATGATGTTTATGACCCGGATAAAATGAAGTCGGATATTAATCATATTCTCTCTATTATGAATTCCATTGATCCCTGCATTCAATTTACTTCTGAAATTGGGACTAATAACTGTCTTTCTTTCATGGATGTTCTTGTTATTCGTTGTGATAATGGTTTTCAGACTACCGACTTTCGTAAACCTCACAGATATTCTTCTCATCCTCCTAACCAGAAATTCGCTGCTTTAAATACTTTTGTTTTTCGGGCTATCAATATTTGTTCCACTCCTGAGTTACTCAGTGCTGAACTTATTTTTAACTTACTTTTGAACTAATTTTGAACTTAGCAGATCTATTGCTGTTGATCGTGGTTATACCTCTAATATTATAGATTCTATTTATAAGAAATTGACGAAACTCGTTCATTCTGATAACCATTCTAATTCCAACTGGAATACACCAGTTGTGTTTCCATTTTCTCATAAAATCAGTCAGCAAGTTGCTAAAATCTTACCGTATTCCCCCGCATTAGCCGGAATGCCGCAAAATACGAGGGAGACCAGATTTTTGAATATTAGTCCCTTGTCATTCCCGGCATACCGGAAAAAGCGAGGATAGTAATTTCAACAAATATCTTAAATCCTTGCTAGTAATTTTTTTTTAGGGGCGCAATCAAATATTTAAATCCGTTCCGTTTTCTACCGTTTTAGATGCGGATTTTCGACAGAGTCCTGAGATAAATATTACTTATTTAAAATTTAAGATAAAATTTCAAAAGTGTACATACTACTATTTTCGAATAGTAATTTCAACAAATATCTTAAATTCTTGCTTAAGTCCGCCACCCCCATGACTAATACATCTACAGGTAGGTTGTTTAATGGAGTTTCGTTCAAAAACAGTTTTATTAAGAATATAGTCTGCCCCCTGGTGGTGGAATGCTAAACTAAAAGATTAGAGAATTTTATTTTTTATTTTGGCAAGATTTTGCAGTGCGTGAGCAGAACGCTTGCTATACGGTACTGTAGGCAGCGGCAACCCGTTTCAAGGTTCTTTCGGTTTGAGATTGGGTCTTTTTATGAGATTTTGCAGTACAAATTTCAGGTTCATTTTGCATATTATTACGGGTCTGAACAACGCCGGGCGGCTTAACTAGTAAGATAAATAGAATTTAATATTCAAATAAATATAAAGGAATATATATAGAGAGAGGGAGAGACAGAGAGAAAAATAAGTATTGATTTTGACCTTAAAAGGAAAAATGTTGTTAGAAAAAACAAAATAAATCAGCCGCCCGTCCTCCAGTAGCGAAACCTCATATTTTCCGGCATGCCGGTAAATACGAGTATTTTCCGGCATGCTGGTGTACCTCGATTTTTTCCGGCATGCCGGCTAATGCGGGGGAATACGGTAAGAATGTTTGATTTTAATGTTATTTTCCCCCTGTTAATAAAATCTCTTTTTCAAATCATAAACACCCCATTGACTGCCTAGATAACTTGGGTATTTAGCAAATCTCTTACCAGTTTCGTCTACTGCATATTGGGCAGACTAAGCGCGCTCTTAGATTTCGTTTAAAATAGCATGAAGGTTATGTTAAAAATCAGACCTTAAACGTTCTTCAATTACTCAACATTGTTGGTCTTTTCAACATAGGTTCTAGTTTTTCTCAGCCATCATTATCCAGAAATTTTCTTCTAAACTTGATCTTGATTTTTGGTGAGCTTGCCACATCATTAAAAATCATCACTCTTTAGTCAATGACTTATCTAGTACTCCTGATTTTCCAAGTATTTGGAAAGCATTAATGTAATTTTCCCCTTTTTTGTTTCTTTTTCTCTCGTTCCCCGGAAGATGTCGCTACTTGCCCAATCATTCGTTTCATCTGCTTCTGTCTCATTGTTTGTTTTTGGTACATTCGCTACCTGTATCGGGTATATAAGTCTCGGGTATATCGGGGTCTCTGACATTTTGCTAAGCCTTGCCTTTTCTAGCACGCTGTGTCTTGCTCTATCTTGCACTGAAGAAGAATTTCGCTAGTAGATTCGAAACAGCTGTTTGCTGCTTTTCTATATTATTCGGGCATTTTAAAAGTTGGTTTTCTGCTTTTTGATATTTTAGAACTATTTTACCTTTATTTTCTACAGAAATGGAATGCTACCGTTGTCAATATTAAGCAAATGGCTCTACTACTATTAAAAAAATAACATTTAAAAAATAAATTAAGATACAGTTTTCAGACAAATTGCATTTAAAAGTACATTTTTTCCCTAACACGACGGTACAAAAATTGAAAATGTGCGATGCTTAGAAGTTGAAAAAAATTGCTATGAAGTGTTTAATCGTACAATGATACATCTGTTTTGTTTTACTTCTGGCTTATACAACGTAACGATATTTTTTGGAGACGGCACATAATAAGCTGGGAGAAAGCAATAACATACCGGGGGCTAATAAAGCGTGCATAACACAAATATTTTTTTGACTGATATACTTCAACGTATAAACAAATCACCATGATATGAAATAAAATTATTTCATAACAATTAATAAATTCTTCAAGTATAAATTATGTAAAAAATGTTTTTGTGGCTTAGTTTTTTTATTAAATCCGAGAAGACGTGTGTATAGATGATTTAAACTGTATTGGAATTGAAAAACGTAAAAGTAATTGAGATGTCTTACTAATTACTTTAAAATCTGAAGATACGAGAGCTTTTAATTTTATTTTACATTTTCATTTATTTTATTCCAACATTTATTTGACATATATTTTCTTATAAGCATGAAATTGTATGAATATAAATTTCATTTAAAAAATTACTTATTTCACAAATAAAGAACTTTTTATAAGTAAAATTCTTTTTAAATTTAGATTAAAAAAATTATATCGTTAATGCGCCTAAAAAATTCAAAATATTGTAAAATAAAAGATAAAATATATTCTTATTCATATATGTTTTATGAACTGTACAGAGGTTCAAAATTATGGATAAAAAATACACAAATTAAAAAAATATTTTATTTTGAAAAGGTGTTAACTTATTTGAATAAGAATATAATATATAACTATTTTGTGTGAAAAGTTTCCATTTCTAATAGGGAATTTTTATTTACTACGTAACTATATTACTAAGTACTTATTTGCTTATTATTTGCTTATATCTAAAAATCTCATTTTCCTGAAAGTTTAAAACCCAGCTGCCAAGGTTACATAATATAAATACACACAAACACATGTAAAGCATTTTTTTTCTTTTTAGGAACTGCTCTAATCGTATACCAGATAAAGGAGATTTTGGATATTTGAGGTACTTTTTAAATTCTGATATATATATTATATATATATAGGTATTATTTATTATATCTTGTTATTGGAAAGTAAATATTTCTATTAAAATATGGTTTTTTTCCTTGAAACTAAATGAGGAAATATTCCATTTTCTTTGTCTAAATGTTTTTGATTTTCGCTTTACGTTGTAGCACAACAATCTTCATAACCGGTACAAGCGATCCACTGTCAGGAGATGCTTGGAACAAAACGAAAAAAGCACTTAAAAACACTAATCTGACAATTTCTATTGCTTATTTTTTATAACTGCTTTATATAGTTTCTAGGATACAAAATTCATTCAAAACGTGTCTCGAAATTAAAGTAGTAACATGTCATTGTTTTGTAGAGATGTTGTGGCCGTAGAATAATTTGAAGTTGATTTTTATCGAGTGCTTAAATGTCGTCATTTTGTGGCACATTTTATGTTATCGCATCTTTTCAGAGTCTTCAACAATTAATATTAAGTCAGTAATTATTTTTACAGTTTTTTCGCTGTACCCGCAATGACTGGCAAAAGTTTTTTATTGATTAAATTACTGTCAATGCTTTTACGTGCTGAGAAAGTTGAACCTATACATTCAATTGAGTAATTCTCAGAATATTATTCAGATATGTCATACATATTTTTTCCTATTTGTTCCATGTAGCGAGACATGCCGCGCCACCTATAATTAAAATTACAGTGACTATAATCTGAAGTGAAGTGAACTAAGCTTTGAGTATTGTGTTGAGATGTGAGTGTCGCAGAAAGCGGCGGTGAGCTGCTTCTGTGTTAATAAATTATTATATCAGGTAACCAGCGCTTTGTAATAATTTGAGTTATTCAGCATGGTCCGTCCACCCGACGGAGGAGTATAATTTAAATAATTAGTGTGCTTTCGATAATAAGAAAAAATTCGATCTATATGTGAGGTAAAGGTATATATAAATATTATACAGACATACAAGCATTAAATACAATTAACCCAACTGGAGTGAAAAATTAGCCAGAGCCTGGAATCGAACCCGGGACTACAGTATACAAGACTGCTTCTCTAACCACTGAGCTACTCCGGCCGATGCCTGAGTCTGCAATTTCTCACTAATAAATCTATTCATCGTTGTCCGGTCATCCAAGGCTGTCGTATAGATGGCTGATGACTTCCCCAACATGGTTTATTAGTGAGAAATTGCAGACTCAGGCATCGGCCGGAGTAGCTCAGTGGTCAGAGCAGCAGTCTTGTATACTGTGGTCCCGGGTTCGCTTCCTGGCTCTGGCTAATTTTTCACTCCAGTTGGGTTTACTGTATTTATTGTTTGTATGTCTGTATAATATTTATATATACCTTTAACTGTTGAATGCAAGCGTTATTTATGTGTGTGTGTGTGTTTTAATATATATTGTAGTAAGAGTCTTTTATTATAATTATCGTAGATTGATGTAATTGTAAAATCTATTCATCGTTGTCCGGTCATCCAAGGCTGTCGGATAGATGGCTGATGACTTCCCCAACATGGTTTATTAGTGAGAAATTGCAAACTCAGGCATCGGCCGGAGTAGCTCAGTGGGTAGAGCAGCAGTCTTGTATACTGTGGTCCCGGGTTCGATTCCTGGCTCTGGCTAATTTTTCACTCCAGTTGGGTTTATAGTATTTATTGCTTGTATGTCTGTATAATATTTATATATACCTTTAACTGTTGAATGCAGGCGTTATTTATGTTTGTATGTGTGTTTTAATATATATTGTAGTATGAGTAGTTTTTTTTTTTTTTTTATATATATGTGAAGTAGTTTTGATTTGTGTGTAAAGTGTTTAGTTCACCATTTGTGAGAGTCTTGTGATCATTTGTGCCTAAAAAGATTTAAGTGCGGAGAAAAATGTTTATAAATGTGCCCGTGGAATTATACAGCTAAATCTACTTCGTGATCGTCGCAGCGACTGAGGTAAGAGCAATTTTCCTAGTTTTGATTTAGTTAAATTATGTCTATTATTGATCACTTAAATAAAGACGAGTTTAAGCTTGTTGTTGAGAAATTAGGTTTAACTGCTCCTGAAAGCAGTAAAATTATAGAGTTGAGATATATTATAGAGAAAATTGAGCACTACTCAAATGAGCAATTAATGAAAGACGTAGTCAATTCGGTTGTTGAGGAGTATAAGTCGCGAAAAGAAACTGAGAAATCTAAACTAGAATTAGAGACAATTAATTTAGCGTAATTAGAAAAAGAGTTAGAAATAGCAAATATTCGCAAAGAACCGTCCCAAAATTCTGAATTTGAAAAAATTGAATTAGCTCAGTTAGAAAAAGAATTAGAATTGGCTAAGTGCGTAGAGATTCCCGCGAAAATTTGTCGTCCTTAACAGAAAAATCGGAAACGAAGATGGTGAACAATAACCTAGAAAGTTTTATTAAAAGTGATAAAACATTAACTATTCGTGTACCGACGAGAGCTGAGTCATTTAATCTTTTCTTTCAATCACTTGAAAAAGCGTTCAAAACTAAAAATGTACCCGAAGAATTTGAGGCAGAAATTCTTCTAAACATTCTCGGGGAAAAAGCGAGTAATTTAATGATTTATTTGTCAGAGGAGGAGTCGATTAGTTATTATAAATTGAAAACTATAGTCTTAAAGGAATTTCAACCTACAGCGCAAGAGTGTTTAAATATTTTCCGTAAAACGCAAAAATTACCGCCAGAAAATTACGTTCAATTTTCAGCTAGGTTCAAATCAATTTTTCTATATTACTGTAGTCTTCGTGAAGTAAATGATTTTAAATAATTATGCGATTTGATTGTTTCAGCCAGAATTTTCAATTCGTTAGATCGCGAATTAATGAGTCATATCGCAATTAAGCAAGCAGAATCATATTTTAAACCACAGTAGCTTGGCAGAGAATGCGATATTTTCTTATCGGTTAAAAATAAAAACAGAAATGAATCAAATGCGTATTCCAGAAATTTCGTAAGTGAAAATAAACAAATAGCAGGAAATAAATTGCAAAATGCAAAAAGATGCGTTTCAAATGTTTTCCTTTCGGAAACAAAAAATAATAAATGTGTTTTGTGTAAACCTATTGCGTATCATGCATTACATTCTTGTCCGCAATTAAAAAAACGTTCAATAAAAGAAAGAGTTGAAGTTGTGAAATTAAGTAAAGCATGTTTCAAATGTTTAAATTATAATTGTTGCGTAATGTAATTATAAAAACTCTGATTGTGGACTACCCCATAACAAACTGATTCATTTTCCGAGGGAAGAAAATATTTTGAGTAATAATCAAAATAAATTTCGAGGTCATGTGTTTCAAGCAGGTGCAGAAATAAAAAGTTCAACAAGCGAAGAACATTTTTCTGTCCCCCCCAGTCATACTGTCGCCACAAGTTTCGAAAAAAATAAAACAAAAACTGTGTTATTAAGTACCGCTCGCATTTGCATTAAGGATAAATTTTCGGAATGGCAGGAAGTTAGATGTTTATTGGATGTCGGCTCGCAATTCTGTTTGATAAGATCTCAGTGTGCTAATCGACTGCAACTTAAAATTAATAAAACAAAAACTTTAATTCCGTGTTTAGATGATTCTTCTATCACAGTAAAGGGTTGCATAAAGACAAAAATCGGGAATAGAGATGAATGTTTTGAAAGGGAATTGACTATGTTAGTAGTAAAGAAAATTACAGTTTTAATTCCGTAAAGAGTGATTAATGTAAATGTTGAGGTCCCAGATTTAAATGTATTAGCAGACTACCGATTTAACTGTCCTGATAAAATTGATCTGTTGATAGGTGCGAAAATATTTTATGAATTTTTAAGACCAGGACAAATATATACTCAGAGTTCGAAATTACTTTTTCAAAATACTGCATTTGGATACGTGGCTAGTGGAAGCAAAGAACAGCGAGATAAGGTTAAAGTTCATTGTGGGCTAATTCGGGAGGAGGATTTAAACAAAACATTAAAAAAGTTTTGGGAAGTCAAAAACATTGAGGTAGAGTTACCAAAAAGTAAGGAATTTGAGATATGCGAGAAATATTTTGCGCGTACGCATTCAAGAAATGCTGAAGTTAGATACGTAGTGAAAATGCCTTTAAAGGAAAATCCTTCGTGTTTAGGCCGATCTAGGGATCTTGCTCTCAAAAAACTCAGATCGTTGTGGACTCGCTTATCAAGGGATGAGCAATATTTTAATCTGTATAAAGAATTCTTAAAGGAATACCAAGATTTAGGTCATATGAAACAGGTGAAAGAAGCAAAAGAACCTGATATTGCGTACTATGCTCCGCATCATGGTATATTTGGTCCAGAAAAATCGACTACCAAACTGAAATTTGTTTTAAATTGTTCTGCCGCGACAACAAATGGGACATCCCTAAATTCATTACAATATAATGGCGGAGTCATCCAAAACAACTTATTCACGATCATGATTAGCTTCCGAGAACATGTTTATGCTTTAACTGCAGATGTCAAGATGATGTATAGAATGATTAATATTGACCCTAGTCAGCACTCATTGCAGAGAATTTTATGGAACGGTTAATGTTGAGGAAGAACCAAAAATTTTCGAATTACAAACAGTGACTAAACAGGTCAGCGTGCTCTATTTAGCAATGAAAACGCTCAATCAATTGTCAATTGATAAAGGAAATAATTTTCCAATGGCAGCACCAGTTCTTCGTGAAAATATGTATATGGATGACATTTTGTGTGGTGCACCTACGCTTGAGGAAGCCAAAGATTTGCAGCGGCAACTCATAGCGATTATGCATAAGGCAGGTTTGCAACTTCATAAATGGTGCGCAAGTGATAAAAATCTTTCGCTGACACCTGGAGAAGGGTATCATTTTGAAAACAATATTGAGGTTAAAACGTTAGGAGTTTCGTGGAACCCAAGGGATAACTGTTTCCTATTTAGAGTTAAAGTAGAATTGAGAGATTCCTATAACAAGCGAAAAGTATTGTCGACAATTGCCAGAATTTTAGATCCGCTAGGACTTCTTGCCCCAATTATAGCGAAAGACAAAATATTTATGCAGAGATTGTGGAGAATTAATATTGACTAGAATGACGAGCTCCCTGAATCAGAATATCACGAGTGGCATCAATTTCATATATCGCTTAATCGTGTTAATAATATACAAATAAGTCGACGCATTATAATTGAAAACCCGGAAATTGTGGAAATACATGGCTTAGCAGATGCCTCAGAACGTTATTATGGAGCAGCGGTTTATTGCAAATCATGTGACTCTCTAGGAAATGTGATGGTGAATTTAATAGCTAGCAAATCACGTGTTACACCAGTAAAGAGTAACTATTCCTAGACTTGAACTATGCGCCGCAGTTTTGCTAACCAAGCTGGTAAAAAGAGTCTTATCATCCATGAAAGTAAAAGTAATAGTTACTAATGTTTTCCTGTGGTCCGATTCAACGATTTTGTTAGCATGGATTGAAAAGGAACCTATTGATCTCAAAAAATTTGTGCAGAACAGGGTGGCTAAAATTCAAGAAAGCTCTAGTCCTGAACAGTGGTGTCATATCTGCTCTGAACAAAATCCGGCTGATAAACTTTCACGAGGTATGAATCCAGATAAACTTGTTGATTGTGACTTGTGGTGGCGTGGACCCATTTTTCTTAATAACACTGACTATCACCAAAATTCAGTATTAATACCAGAAGCTAATGAAGAGTTCACAAAAGAGCTCAAAACAAATTCAAATCCTTTTAATGAAGTTAGTGTAATGAACTGTAGTGTTACAGATAACTGTTTTGTTAATGACTTAATTCATCTTAGTAATAATTATATAACTATTTTACGTATTCTTAGTTATATTTTCAGGTTTGTCATGAATGCAAGAAACCCACTTTATAAGTGTGGTGGACCTTTGTCAACTTCAGACTTGGAGCATGCAGAGATTTATTTAATTAAATCTGTCCAAAGGGCAGAATTCAATGCAGACATACGTAGTCTGCAGACCAAAGGTTAAGTAGTAAGGTAAGTCCAAGTAGTAAGCTAAAATGCCTCAACCCATACTTAGATGAATTAAGAATTTTAAGGGTTGGAGGCCGGTTAGATAACAGTGATTTAAATTTTGCGAGAATGCACCCAGCGATTTTGCCTAAGTCTAGTAATTTTACTGCGTTACTGTTTTACTTTGTTATAAATTATTATCATAAAAAATATCTCCATGTCGGTGCTTCAACATTACTTTCTTTGGTAAGAGAAAAAAAAATGCCAATAAATGGTCGTGCAACATGTCGAAAGGTAGTTCATCAGTGCATCCCATGTTTTAAAGCTAAACCAGTTATTGCAAATAAATTGATGGGCGATTTGCCCAGGGATAGAGTCCAATTGGACTACTGCTTTAATATTTCGGGAGTAGATCTGTGTGGCCCATTTATGGTCAAAGTGGGGTATGCACGTAGAACTATCTTGCAAAAAATTTATATCTGTATTTTTGTTTGTTTTGTATTTAAAGCTGTACATATAGAAATTGTTTCAGACTTAACCTCCGAATCATTTATTGCTGCATTGAAAAGATTTATTGCACGCAGAGGTAAATGTGCCAAATTGTATTCGGATAATGCGAAATATTTTATTGGTGCAAATAAGATTTTTAAGGATTTTTATGAGTTAGTAAAAAAACCTGATGAGAAATTAGCAGCATATTTATCCACGGAAGGCATTAAGTGGAAATTTATCCCTCCCAGGGCACCCAATTTTGGGGGTCTTTGGGAGGAAACTATAAAATCATTTAAGTATCACTGTAAGAGAGTTGTGGGAGGTGCTAATCTCACTTATGAGGAACTTCTTACTGTAGTTATACAAATTGAGGGAATTCTAAATTCCAGGCCTTTGAGTCCATTATCAGATGATGAGGATGATTTTGGAGTCTTAACTCCGGCTCATTTTTTGATAAACAGGCCGTTAAATTCCATTATTGAGCCTGATTTAACCAATATAAGAGAAAATCGCCTCAAAAATGGCAACGGATAACTAAAATTCTACAACTCTTTTGGCATAAATGGCATCATAATTATTTAAGTGAATTACAACAAAGGGGCAAATGGAGATTTGAAAAAGATAATGTAAAAATCGGAGATTTAGTGGTGTTAGTAGAGGAAAAATTACCGAAATATAAGTGGCCATTAGGCAGAATTATTGAGGTGTATTACGGTAACGGTAACAAAATTCGAGTAGTTAAGGTAAACACTCAAAATGGAACCTTTAAAAGAACGATAAGTAAATTATGTATTTTACCCATGCCTGATGCAATTGTGTATATATATGTGTTGTATTGATATTTTTTCAAAGGATTATATTTAAATTAACGTATATAGTGAATTTTTGTATTAATTTGTGTAATTATTGAGTACTTGGTAAAAATTGTTATTGAATGTTATAAACATGTCAATGGGGGCCGGTATGTTCCATATAGCGAGACATGCCGCGCCACCTATAATTAAAATTATAGTGACTATAATCTGAAGTGAAGTGAATTAAGCTTTGAGTATTGTGTTGAGATGTGAGTGTCGGAGAAAGCGGCGGTGCGCTGCTTCTGTGTTAATAAATTATTATATCAGGTAACCAGCGCTTTGTAATAATTTGAGTTATAGTGTGAGTTATTCAACACTATTTTTCAGAATGGTTTTGATTGTAAGTTATCTGTAATGCAAGCAATGTGCAATGTAAGTTTGTTCTTCGTGGGCTATTGGAGAGTGCTATTTACCAAGTCGTGCCAGCGTTTAAGATGTAATCGTAGAATTTTTCCGCAAAAAATAAAAATCGAATAGTGTTAATTTTTAAATGCTCTAAATAATGCAATTACATCATACACAACAAATATTGCAGTATTAAAAATAATAAATTGAGCTTTTTAAAGAATCTCTTGATTGTCTATCAGAATCCATTTATACTTGGAATACTTAACTTCAATTTCGACGTCTTCTACTTATTGCGAGCAATTTTCTACGTCAGGGATAAATATCGTAAATAATTTTTCTTTAAGAGCTATATATAATAATTCTCTACGAAGAAGTACTAGTAGTACGAAATTATTCTTTTTATTTTTTTAATTTATTTTAACATATACAAACATTAGAGATTCTAGTACGTAGTAATTTTTTAAAAATCGGATGACACTGATTTCATTTCAGCTTTTCAAAATATTTTTTTTCATTTTCTTATTTGCCGATTGTACTGAATAACAGCAGAATTGTTTGAATGTGTATGTAATCAATTTATAATTTATACTGACATACAATTATAGTTTTAAAAATAAAATACAAATTTCTAATGTTTTATATAACATAAAAAAATTAACATATGTTACTCATGTGCTTATTTTCTGATATAAATATTTCCTCAAATGGTGTAATTTCAGTATGCGATTTTAGCAACAGGAACTTTTAAAGCTTAAAAATGTTGTTTTCTAAAACATAACAATTAAAAAATATTATAGCCATATCTGATTTTTCTTACTGGATATGGGAATATGGCAACCTGGATTAATAATACTATAAAAGTTTTTACAGAGTATAATTTGTTTTCCTTACGTAATAAAAAACTTATATTGTTTATAACAGTTTCCTCAAATGATGTAATTTCAGTATGCGATTTTAGCAACAGCAACTTTTACAGCTTAAAAACGTTGTTTTCTAAAACATAACAATAAAAAAATATCATAGCCATATCTGATTTTTTTTTACTGAATATGGGAATATGGCAAACTGTATTAATAATACTATACAAGTTTTTACAGACAGAGTATAATTTGTTTTCCTTACGTAATAAAAAACTTATTTTTTATAATAGTTTCCTCAAATGATGTAATTTCCTTATGCGATTTTAGCAACAGCAACTTTTACAGCTTAAAAACGTTGCTTTATAAAACATAACAAAAAAAAATATTATAGCCATATCTGATTTTTCTTACTGAATATGGGAATGTGGCAAACTTTATTAATAATAATATAAACGTTTTTACAGACAGAGTATAATTTGTTTTCCTTACGTAATAAAAAACTTCTATTGTTTATAACAGTTTCCTCAAATGATGTAATTTCAGTATGCGATTTTAACAACAGCAACTTTTACAGCTTAAAAACGTTGTTTTCTAAAACATAACAGTAAAAAAATATTACAGCCATATCTGATTTTTCTTACTGAATATGGAAATATGGCAAACTGCATTAATAATACTATAAAAGTTTTTACAGACATAGTATAATTTGTTTTCCTTACCTAATAAAAAACTGTCTAACAAATGTTTTTGTAAATTCTGTTACAAAAATATTGAAACAGGTTTCGGTTATTTTCAAAGTTTTGTTAGATTTCTTTTCTAGAAACTGTTTTGTTCTGTATAAAATAAAAGTATTTTTGGCGGGCGCTTTTTAAATGAAATGAAGGTCAATGTAGTAACAGAGAATACAGAAGTTAAGGCTAAAAGTTAAATAAATTAAATTTAAAAAATATTTTTATTAAAACGCATCAAATTAAAAAAATATATTATCAGTGTATATTAGATAAAAATAGATATATTTTATATGATACTCAGAATTTTAGTGCGTCTATATGGGCTGATAATCTTTTGGACAATGTAATTTTAGGACGAAGCAAGAGAAACAAAGTAAAAATATGGATAGAAAATGATATATGCCTCTAAATATCTATATATATGGATAGATAGATAAATAGGTCTAAATATTTAAGGAAATAAATAATTATATAATATATGTACGTATTATTTCCTCTTATTTCCTATTAAAACATCGTTTAAACTAAACCAGGTTAACCTAAATAGTTGTTTTTGGAACTGTATATTTTTTTACAATCACGTGCCTATCAATTTCTTTTAAATACAACTTCTTGTTACATAAATTTCATTTCCCTAAATTTATGCTAAAAATATTTTAAATCTTTTTTAAAAATAGGACATTCATTCGTTTATTGTAACATAATTTGTTTTAAAAGTGTAAATACATTTTAGCAACCTAATTTTTTACCTAACGTTGTCCCTACAAAAAATAGAACCTTTTAAAATTTAATAAAAGTGTTATCATATAAAGTATCAACCAAACTGGAAATTGACAAAAATGTAGTTGAACGATAAAAAGCAAATTAAAATATATGCAAATGTTCTCAAAATATTCTTTACACTACATTTTCTCCTTCTTACAATATACTGATTTTATAACCTGGTATCTCGATAAAAATCCGTTTCCGATAAAATGAGAATCCAGATTTTACCATATTCTAAGTTTTAAAAGACACATGTCACCCATTAGTCTAACATTAAAATTTATGAACTACAAACATAGAATATTGATTGGAACTGAAGTGCATGTCGATAAAAAGCTTTACTTTAAAATCAAGCTGTATTTAACTATAAATCGCTTTAAAGATATGTTTAAAGTAAATCATTTTTCTTATGCTAATTAATGTAAAACACATGACATATAGGAAAAAAAATTAAATAACATTGAAAAAATGATTTTTCGTTGAAAGCGATAATTTAATGTCTAAATTGTTCAAAGCAGTTTGTCAATATACGCCAACAAAATGCAGATGCTGAACAAGCAAATGCAATTCGGTATTGTGTGCGTGTGTTCTTCTGTGTATAGATTCGAAACGTCTCAGTTTGCAGACGTTTCATTACAATCAGGATTTAACAACATTATTTTTTTTATATGTGTCTATATATCTTCATGAAATTTTTATATGACGTTGAAGTTTACCAGTTATATTACAGTACCTATTTATTTTATTAAATAGTCGTCGTTATAATTATAAGACTATCAGAATATAGTTATAAAACTATGAGTAAATTTCAATTTGTAAAATGTCAATCAATGTATATTTGTATGAATGTGCGTCCATACTAAAATATTTCTAGCATTTTTTCGTGAGTGTTGTTTATTTTCTTTGCCAAACGCATGGGATAATTCAGGGTGATGCAAAACGAATGAGACATAGTGAATTGTATTGCTAATGTATTTTGTCCAAATTATTTTGCATCACCCTGTATAAATAAAATGCTGATATGCTGATTAGGGGTCTTATAAACACATTCTTTTGATATTGTCTATTTATCTCTTTATTTCAAGGTAGAAGCTCCAACGATAGCGTCATACTAGACGCCCTCATTAAAATGACTACTATCTTATTATAATGCTAATCTGTCATATATATATATATATATATTCAGCTGACATAGAAAAGAGTTAGACAATTCGATAAAGATTAAATGTTTAGCAGTGTTTTGCAAGTCTGATAATTTTTCTTAAAATTTAGATTGCATTTTATTCACCAATTTTGATGTATTGATATTCTATCAATTTAAAGACTGATTAAATAAGCCGAAATTAAGGCGAATTATACTATTTCGAAAATTTTCTCATAATACACGAATTCTTAATAAAAAATAAGTAGAGGACAGGCAACCATAGTTTAAAAGTGCAGATTCATATTTATTTTTTTCATATATATTTGTGCATATATTCCATTGAAAACATCTCTATTTATCAATTACAAAAAAAAAATCCTTATGTATCCTCGTTGTAAAAAACGCATCATCCCATGAACTTGCGCCATCAAATTATGACAAATAGGCCTAATTTTGCCTAGATATGTGCTTTCTCTCCGAGTATAAATGCATAGTTTGGAATATGGGTTTCTAGATTTTACTAATTACACTAAATTTAAATTTCCAAACAGTAGCTCTTACTTCTTGCACTTTATTTGAGTTCCTTGAATAAATCCAGCTCTGATAAAAGACATCGTAATTCATACATTAAAATTATTATTTACCACGTGTGATAAAGAAAATTGAAATAAAACAATATATTATCTATACTGCTATTCTATTAAATATTTAGTGAGACATCGGTACTAGTATTATGGCATCATTTTATCAATCAGAAATGTTGCAGATATCCTTAAAATTTAGTGATTATTAATTAAATTACAACGGATAAGTTTTTTGTCCGGGTATGCTGTACGCTTGTATATTTAAAAATTTTGTTTTATGCGTTATGTCTGGAAAATTTAACTTATTGCACTTTTAAAATTAAGTTAAAATTTAAATAAGTTAATGTTAAAATTGCTCTTTTATGTTAGATTTGTTTTACATTAATGCAAAGACTATTTCCGAGTTGAGTTGTTATATATTGGGTTATAACGAAAGTTTTCCGCCAAATCATCATTACATAATATTAATTATAATATATATAATTAACTGTAATTTTATATATAACCACCATTCCACCAAACCTTCACATTGTTATATGATACAACACTAGTACCCAAACCAGCACACTTTATTCGGTAACATTCTGTAGCTGACGTTTTGCAACAGAAATGGAAGTAAATGATGGTTCTAATCTGGTAGCGTGATAGTTGCATTTCAGACACCTTGTGCTTAATGATAAAGGTATTTTTTTTTTTTTTTTTTTTTACAAATTTCACAACACAGAGTTATAAAGCAAGTCTCTTTCTTTCTAATGCCAAAAACCGTTTGACAAAATATGAGAAAACACGTCCACGTGAACTGTTTGCACAGACCGTATTAGCTGCGGCGGGAAACGTTCATTACATCCTGATATATGAGTACGTGAGTTTCAAAACTCCCCTTATAGAGAAAATATAATTTTGGGGAATCGCGAAAAACCTCTAACTGCGTCCATTATTTTTCCTTGTAAACCAAGGTTCCGCAATGCCAGGAATATGCGATAAAGCTAGTTATTTTTTATCCATACAGGTTCACAAATAGAATACATTTGTAGGGAAAACTCGATTTTTTAAAGTTTTAGACAAGGCGAGTATTGGAACTCAAGTCCTCATATATATGTGTATGTGTGTATGACAACGAGAAAGCAATTTATTTTTACTAAAAGAAATAATACGATAATATTTTATTGATATCAGTAATTTCTTTAAACCAGAGAATAACCAATTTTTTTGAAAAACGTCATGGAATAATTAGTTATGCCTAAAAGAAATCAGTAAATTGCACTTTCAATCCAAGAATGCCAAAAACTTGCATCGTATTTCACATAATATTTTATTCAAAGCTAAACAAACGTATATGAAGAGAATATCAGGAGCTTGGAATAACAAGGGTGAATCTCGAAATCGGGGTGTTGGGAAATAAAGCTCAAATTTTTGCAAGTAGTGTTATAGAATAGGGTACTACTGACTTTAGCTCGACACTGTGAGGATACAAAGGCAAAACCAATGCTAAACGATTACCTATAGATGTGCTGCCTACATCTATCTGACACGGAAAAAACAAACAAAAAAATTCGATTCTTCGAGTTCACCCTTGCTCTTCCAAGCACCTGATACATAACCCTCATTCCTGAAGTACTATAAAAGTGATTTGGAAATATTTGATAATATTTATAAAAAATAAGTCTTTTTTTTCAAAAATAGAGCTGTTCTTATTATTCCTCATTAAAATATTTTTAATAGATTGGATTTATGCCCAGCTAAATATTGTCCTCTTCTGATATCTTTAAATATATATCTATAATAAAATAAAATTTCATGGTGGGTGTTAATGTAAGAAAGCAGGTTATTTTTTTAAAATTAGAACCTTAATAAATATGCAGATATAAATCTACTGAATACTTTTAAAATGTTCTGTTGAATCCAAAATTCTTCAAAGAGAATTCCGGATATGTAATTAAATTTTACTGAATACGGTTTTCCTTCAGGCATTGGAAGACTTAAAACAAACATCTGGTACTTTGACACTTTTCAAAACAATCTTTTCTCAAATAAGTCGAATAAAAAAATTAACTACTTCTCAGAAAATTAATAGTCTATAATCGGATTAATTTGTTTATTTCAAATTAATATATACATTTATTCTTTTAAATTTCTTGGAATGCATCAAACTGAATCTTTAATTTAAAATTGCATATGTATACGATATTTAGGAACTCACTTAGAAGTGTTTTAATTTGTGTATTTTTGCAGAATTTCTCTTAAAAATTATAACAACATGAGATGTTTTTAATTTTGTCATCTTTTTTTTTTTCTTAGAAGTAAAAATTTTGCAGGAAGAACGTGTTTTCAAAGGTGCAATCCAACGTAAAATTAAAGCAAAATGTATCAACTTATGCTCATGTTACAACGAAACGGTTTATTAAAATGGGATGTAGAATCGACGCAATTTTTTTTTCAAGTAGACACTCTAATAATGTCAAATGCAATAAATAAATTATCGTAAAAAGACATTAATGAAATTTGAAAGTGATGGATTTTTGTTTAAACTTTATACCATAAAATATAGTATAATATATATAAGTAAAGCATTATCTTATCATCGATTACAATGTAGATGTCAGCAGTTGGCAAACATTCATTTAAAATAAACAGTAATAGAATATAGATAATATATTATTCTTGTTTAAGCAAATAAAGTTCATGCTTACTTTTCTCAGTAGCGCAGGTTTCGCTTGTAGTAAATTAAAACATGACCATCAAATAAATAATGCAGCATCACCTTTCACATAATATCTATAAATTTATCTGGACAAAACGGCAGACATCACTATTACAAAGCACAATCAACACTCAGCTATAAAGAACATCATAGAACATCTTAGGATGTCTATATATTATCAAAATCTATTTCCATGGAAACACGATAGGCCTTCTAGCGGCAGAAAAGAAAAGGGATATACGAATCGTTAGATTACATATATAAAATAAAAGGAGTATATTACAACGTACCCCCTTAATCTAGCGGTTCGAAAAAGAAATTAAATTTAGTTTTTCCCTTAATTTAAAAATTGGGGTCTGGGAAGAGGCTTTGTTAATATATCTGCAATCATTTCTTTTGAACTACAGTAATCGACAAGCACTATATTTGGTTCTTGCGAATGTCTAATATAATGATATTTGACATCAATAAGCTTGGTTCTAGCACTATGTTTACCAGTTTGTGTCAGTACTATACAAGATTTATTATCTTCATATAGCATAATTGGTATGAATTGTTTGAGACTTAAGTCTTCAAGTAGGGTCAACAACCACTGTATTTCTTGTGCAGCATTTCCAGCGGCTATATATTCTGATTCGGCAGTGTACAGAGCACTACAATTTTGGCGTTTTAAGAGCCATGATACTGGATTGTCTCCTAAAAAAAGATGTTACCGCTTGTAGACTTTCTGGTTGCTTTATCTCCAGCCCAGTCTGCATCAGAGTAGCAAGTGATAATTGGGTCAGTTTGGTTGCTTATAACAAGGTTCAGGTTCTTTGTTGTGTTTAGATACATGATAATATTTTGAACTGATTTCCAGTCTATTTCTGATGGTTTTTGAAATTTTCGACTAAGTATATTAACTGCTAGGGCTATGTCTGGTGTTGACACTGTTGCTATGTAAAGACGAGCTCCAATGGCTTGTCTATATTCATTATTATCGTCAATAAAATTACTGTAATCTTCATATTTTGGTTATGAAGTTTCCATTGGTATGTATGTGGGCTTCTTCTCTTCTATGTTAAACTTCTTAAGTAATTCTTCAATTTTATTTTTCTGATGCAATTCAAAGCTTCCATCAATATTTCTTTGGATGTTTATTCGAAGATAATGTTTCACTTCAGCTAAATTTTTAACTTTGAAGTTTTCTTTCAGAATATTAATCACTTTGTTGATTTTATTTTCATCTTTACAAGAAATAAGAAGATCATCTACATACAGAATAATTAGTATATTTTCATTTTCATCTGTGTTTCTAAATAAACATGCATCTGCAATACTTTGCTTGAAATTGTTTTTCAGCAAAACTTCTGCTAGCTTTTGATTCCACGCATATGCAACTTGTTTAAGCCCATATATAGATTTTCTTAATTTGCAAACTTTCTTCTTATGATTAACTTCATGTTCAACATATCCCTCTGGTTGTACCATATAGATATCTTCCTTGAGGTCTCCATGCAAGAATGCTGGTGTGATATCAACATGTTTGACATGCATATTCTTCTGAGCTGCAATTGTTAAAAATGCTCTTATGGTTGTGTGCTTGACTACTGGGGCAAAAGTTTGATCGTAATCTGTTCAGAACATTTGGTTGAAACCTTTTGAGACGAGTCTTGCTTTATATCTTTCAACTGTGGCATTTTAGTTCAACTTGGCTTTAAACGTCCATTTACAGCCTATTGCCTTTTTATCTTTGGGTAGCTTTACAAGATCCCACGTACGATTCTTTTGAGAGATTTCATCTCTTCTTCGATTGCTTCGAACCATTTTTTCTTTTCATCAGGATTAAGAGAATTTAGTTCTTTGAAACTAGCATGTTCTTTCACTGCTTCTCCTGTAAAATAAGTTAATCTTTCTGGCGGTTTTCTTTATTAATTCTATGGGATCTTCATGGTTCCATTGGTGTCGGAGATTGTTTCTTCATAATATTCAAATCTTCTTGAGATGTTTCTTCATTCACTTCTTCTTCTCCATTTTCTATTTGTTTTGGTAGAATTTCTGTAATTCCCCTGTCGGAAGCTGCGTCTTCAATGAATCCGACTGTTCTACTTATAATTACATTATGGTCAGATATTAAAATCCGATATAATTTACTTCTGTAACCATAGCCAATCATAAATCCTTCTACAGCCTTCTCGTCTAGTTTTCCTCTTTTACTTTTGTGAATGTGTGCGAATGCTTTAGATCCAAAAAATCTGATGTTTGATAAATCTGTTGTCCGACCATTCCATAACTCATACGGTGCTGTAATTTTGGCTTTAGTGGGTAATCTATTCTGCAAATAGTTTGCTGTCATTATGGCTTCTCCCCAATATTTGTGTGGCAGGTTGGCTTCAGACAGGAAGCATCTTGTCATCTCCATTAAACTTCTATTCTATTAAATGGATTTTTATCGCGAGCTGTATCCCGAGTTTTTATTTCTTTTATTTTTCTCTCACTAGATCGTCTGCAATCTTGGTTAGAATTGGAATTTTGTCCGATGCTTTGCATACAGATTTTATTCTGATTCATATTTTTATCGTTCGTTGTCATGGAGATAAATTTGGATCTTCTGAAATCAACGTTTTGTTTCTTATTATTTTTACTTTGTAATGGATAATATGATTTATTCCAATTGCGATTTTGAAAAGTTTTGTTGTTCAAGTGATAGCATTCGTTTCGACAATGGCCTGTTTTCTTGCAATGCGAGCTGAATTTGAAATTTTTAGGCCGATTTTGTTTAAAAGCATTTGTTTTAAAGACTTGTGAAACTCCACGATCATTATTCATTTCCATTCTATGATTGTACTCGTCTGTCAGTTTATTTCTTATTAATTGGGAATTTATTTCGATTTCAGGTCGCGCCTTCATGGCAACAATTAAATTATCGCAAGATTTAGGAACTGAGATTAAACCTCAGAGTAAATATCATATAGAGAGCTCAACCCCGTTACTTTCGCTCGTAAAACGTGGGGCCAGGATGACCCACGTGACAGTTGGCATTTGGCGATGAAAGGTTTCTAGTAGTAACGCTAGTTTTGTCGCTTTATCGCAGCTCTTGGCAGGAGTGCAGTATTTTTATGCTGTGATTCAGAAATTTGAGAGTTGACAGAAATACAAATCAGGTAAAAGAAATCTGAATGTACACCGGATATTTATCCTAATGTTTTCTTTATCATTCAAAGAATGGCTCATCAGTAATAAATAAAAAACAGAAATTATGAAACTTTTATTTAGATAAATATGCATATATTTAATTAATAATTTAGCTGTTTTCAAGCTTTGACATGGTTTTGTTTATATTTAATTTCATTAGATACTTATTTTTTTTATTGTGAATACAAAGTAAAAAATAGGGCATTAAAAAAATAAAGAAATTAGTTAAGAAGTTTAAATTTGTGTGTTAGAAGGCCAAAGGGTAGGGGTAGGAGGGGGGGGGAGATAAAGGTGAAATTTCGAGGGAAGTGAAATTTAGGTGATGAATTATTTACCTATTATTACTACAAAATTACAAATTTAACAAACAGGCCTTTTTTTTCGTAAATTAAAGAATTTTAAAGAATTTAATAATTATTTTAATTGGAAAACGCTGATATTACATAAAGGACATTTTAATTAAAAAAGAAATGTCAGCTTTAAACTTTCTGAATTCATGAAATATTTATTGTTTTTCTCTTCAAAAAAAAATATATTAAAAACACATTCAATTAATTGAAATGTTTAACTGAATAATACAGTAACGATCGTAACTCAAACTTACACACATAATTTTATTTACAAATTTTGCTTCATGGATGCAAGTTTATAAATAATAACTTAGTACACAACTATAACACAGATACAGGAATTATTTTACAATACAAATTGCATAAATACACACAAAGTAGTTAGAAATAGAAAAAATACAAAATGCAAAATTTCAGTTTCAGAAATAATAGAATTAAAAAAAAACTTATTTGGCTATTCTTAATTCATTTATAGTAGCGGTTGCCAACTTCTGAACCTCACGGAACACTAAATTCATAATTTGAAATCACACGGACTCCTAATAAGAATTTTTTAACAATAAAAATGTATTTGTACAATAACTATCATAGAATGTTTATTCTATTAAAATGATACCTGTTCAATACCTGTTATACCTGTTCAATAAAACAAAATTACAAATGAGAGGTGTCATTTTCTTGCCTACGTGAATGATACCACTATTTTTTAATAATAATCACCATCTTATTTAATCATAACAAAAAGCTTCAAAAGTTTGTTTAATTGTATCAAAATTATTAAGGCTGTTCTGAAATCCAAAAGGGCGACTTTATGACACAAGTTTTTGTTCGGAAATGCATGAAAGTAGTAGGTGTTGTAGTTCAGAAACTATGTAATCGATTTTTTTCCGTTTATTTGCAAACGCAATAGATCTTTCAAAAAATAGTGTCCAAGTGAACGTTTTGAACCGCTTTTCCGCGCGAAAGAAAAATATCAATTTCAAGAAAGGCTGAAAAACATGTTTGTCACGTGATCAAAATCGCTTCTAACTCAATAAGCAATTTATGGATCAAGAAATGGAAAAGACAGTTCGACTCCAAATCGCTTCCATGGTCAGGCTTTCCAATTTTATATCTTTCCGTTAAAAAATGAATTTGTAAATGCGTAAAAACGTTTTGCGCTTGTTGAGCAGAGCAGTTGAGCCTTAACGTTAATTTCAATTTTACAAAATAATTGAAGCTTATTTAAGAATCACACATTTTGATGTGATATTTATTACTGTTTGTTTAAAAAAAGTTCATATCTTTTTACGGAATCAACGACATCGCATGAACACAGAGAGCAGTTTTTATTTCACGCTGAGACCAGTAACGAGTTTTAGTTGCTGTGACCCAATCATCAAAATATTTGTTTCGCACAAATATGTAGTTCAAAATTAAGCCAAAATTTTCGTTGTTTTTCCAGTCAATAATGAATATTCATATTTTCGGGAGAGTCCAAAATTAATACTTATTTGTGTTAAATATTATAAATACAACAAAAAATCGTATACTAAATAATCTCTATTAATGTAATTAACAATGCACGCTATAATTTAAAATTTCAAAACTACACGTCTAAATTTTTACAAATACAGGAAGTTTTTAGAGTATTATCATGTTGTCATTAATAGTTTTAATATTTATACAGTACAATTATTAATCTAACATTAAAAATCCAAATAATGTCCAAAATTTTATAAGGAACACCGAAATTTTCTCAAGGACAACAGGTTGGCAACCTCCGATCTATATAACAATGAATCTTAACTATTCCACAAAAAAATCCGTTAATAAATAAAATTATAATCCACAAACTAGTTTTATTAAATGATATATTTAGTTTAAATAAATAAAAAAAGAAAACAGAGTAGTTACATATATATAAAAAAGCGGATTAACTACATACACTGATGTCCAAAAATAAGGACCAATCACAAAATGCTAATTTTCAAGTACGTGAATACTCTTAAATAGTAAATAATAAAAGGAAATAGTATAATTCGAATAATTACTATCTCTACAGCACAGCAAGTCCATATAACATCTCATTCATATTACACATGGTCACAAATGTCACAGTCACTGCGGTGAAGCAAAAAAATAAGAAATTCCATATATCTTATTATGAGTCTCAAATGATCACTATATGTGACTCCACTGAGACGTCACTGTCACTGCTGCTTTGTGGCGAGTCACCATGTCACTTTACAATGTAGTTACATTGTGACTCTCATGTAACTGTCATCTGCAGACTCAATTTCAAAGTCATCATGAACGCTGCATTGTGATAAGTTACCAAATAATGTCACATTAAAGTCACATGATGACTTTGACACCGTACTGTGAAGTCACCATTGTTCTATTTTGTGAAAAGTCACCATGTGACTATAATGTGATATTATTTGGTGGCTTATCATAATGCAATGTTCATGATGACTTTGAAATTGACAAGGAGAGGGCCAACCTTGTTAATCACAGATTTTGATTATTTTAATATATGTTTTAGGGTAGAGACCCCTTAGTCTCAGGTTCAACGGATTTTATCCAACGCTCCTTAGTTCTTGAGAAACCGGGGGGGGGGGGGTCTAATAGTAGTGCACAACTTAAATACTTACTTTGTAACGAAAGGGATAGGTTGGCCGCAGCTCAGTTGGTACGGCGTCTGCTGGGTGATCAGCGGGCCCGGGCTCGGTTCCCCAATGCACTACATTTGTTTTCCTCATTTTTTGTTTTATAAATATACTTGTAATTATAATTTAATAATTTAAATAAAAAATTTCAATATCATACATTAATTATAATGTTAACAAACTTAAATTTATCCTTTTTTATTTTTAAACTATTATTTCTCATCCTTTAAAGAGGTTTAAAAAGAAATTGGATCTATTATTGAAAGATGAAAATTCCAAAATCGTGACAAAACATGTTGTGGTGCCATCTAGTTATGATAAAATAAAAGAATATTCAAATAAAATAAAAGCAGAAAGGAGATAACGGGGAAAGCAAAATAATTGAAAGTGCAAGCATACGTATTACAAATTTAAAAATCTTTAATATGCAAAAAATCGGTTGTAATTTAATTTTGATGCTAATTTTTAATATAATTATGCTTGTTACTTTAAAAACAGAATAATAGTATTATCGCATTGACTTCCTTTGTTAAAGCAATGCGAAAATGATGTTTCTTTAAAATCACGAATTGACACAATTGCTCAATATCATTGCATCGATAAAGAATATATGAAATACATTTTAAAAGTGATTTAAAAAAAAATTAACAGTTTTATGATGTTTTATACAACTATTTAGTTAAAAGTAAAAAATTAAATAGGTTAAAATTATAATTGATACACAATATTATAAATTTTAATTGACAATGAGATTATTAAGTTATACTTACAAATATATTTATAAAACAAAAAAATGAGAAAAACAAATGTATCAGACACGGTATCGAACCCCGGCCCGCGGGTCAGCCGGCAAATGCCATGCCAACACAGCTACGACCAACGTATCCTTTTAGTTACAAAGTAAGTATTTAAGTTTTGTACTACTATTAGACCCCCCGGTTTCTCAAGAACTAAGGAGCATTGGATAAAATCCGTTCAACCTGAGACTAAGGGGTATCTACCCTACACCATATATTAAAATAATCAAAATATGTGATTAACAGGGTTGGCCCTCTCCTTGTGAGTCTAAAAATCACAGTCACATGAGAGTCACTATGTACCTACATTGTAAAGTCACCTGGTGACACGTCACAAAGCAGCAGTCACATTAACGTCTCAGTGGAGTCACATATAGCGATCATTTGAGACTCATAATGAGACGTATGGAATTTCCTATTTTTTGTTTCACCGTAGTGACTGTGACACTTGTGACCATGTGTGACATGTATGAGATGCTATAGGGACTAGCTGTGCTGTAAGGATAGTAATTATTTGAATTATGTTATTTCCTTTTGAGTATTCGCTTACTTAAAAATTAGCATTTTATGACTGGTCCTTAATTTTGGACAACAGTGTATATGATACCGCACTGCAGTGCTAATTTTCATTTTCGGTTAATTAACATCAGCTATATTAATATATTAATTTATAAATATAGATTAGCATCAAGCTAAGTTACATTGGTTTAAAAGATAAATTGCATTAGATTATGCCCAGACTTGTATTTTAAGTTTATTATACAAGAAGCGGTTCTGCCCCCCCCCCTATCCCCTCGCGACGAAGCCACTGTTTTCTTCTTTCATTCGTAATTCTGCAAAATTTTGAATTTTAAATATTTTGTGTAAAATAATTAAAATACTGATTGCTTGATTTATTAATAAGTTTGAGCGATTAATTAATTTTTGTTATAATTATTTTTTTCTAAAAGTTATGAGTGCATTAAATGTAGTTGCGTATCTTATTAATATATTAAATTTAAGTAATATTTAAAGATCTGTTAATACATTTAAAGCGTACTTTATAAGCATACTTTATTTAAAGCATAAATTTAATCTAAAGCAAGATTTAAAAAAAAAAAAAAAAAAAAAAAAAAAAAAAAAAAAAAAACATAAGTATTTAGGTTTTAAAGCGACGGAAACAAGTTTCTTTTGTCGAAAAAAATGCATCGCCAAACACCTCAATACGAAATGTTCTTAAAATTCAAATTAATCAAACTTACGCTTTTAATATTTAAACTGATAACACTAGATAATAGTAAATGCTATTATTACGTACATTTATGTTATTAAAATTAAAATATTTTGTATTTTCATCATAACAACGTGAATAAATTATATCATAGTTCCAATGATATCTTTTTAAAACCCTTTAAATATTAATAAAAATAAATAAATAAATAATACATAGCAATGGAAGGTAACAGAAGTTGTTTTGTTCCTCCGTAGAAATCAATGCTATTAGCACGCGGACCGGGAAGCTTCTTGCCCCGAGTCACGTGATTTTATCTTGGCTGAAGAAACTGTCGGGAATTCTCCCTCTAACATATGATTACTCTGAGGACTAAACGCAATGCCGCTATATAATAATCTTTTATTTCCTCATAAACGGCTTTTAACCTATCCACTAATTCGAATATTTGAGCGATATGCAATATCATGTTACCATCTTCTGGCATTTTTGCAGCGTATAATTTTCGTAATAAGAAAAACTTACTAGATAAGTTCGATCGTTCGTGAATAGCTTTAAGCTTATTCCATGTGGCTTTTGCCGTGGCTTCATATTTGACATGAATAATTTGAGAATCTTCTATGCATAAATTAATTAACGCTCTTGCTTGTCTATCGCGTTTTAAATATTTTTCATCCGGATTTGCTGGAGATTCATTGGCAATTATATCAAATAAATCCTCTTTTATAAGAATCAGTTGCATTTTGAATTTCCAAATTAAAAAATTTTCATTACTTAGTTTCGTAATATTATTCTCTTTCAAGGATGCCATTTTGTATATGTTTAGTAATTTGTCATTCGTTTTTGTTTTACTATAGCTAATAAATATAATTTAATGTTTTATTTTATTTTAAACAATTCAAATCAGTATTAATAATATATTAGAGCTTCAGTCTCGTAATCTGTAAGCAGTTGGCAAACTTTCAATTAAAATAAATAGTAATAGAATATAGATTATAAATTGCACTTGTTTAAACAAATAAAGTTCATGGTTACTTTTTTCAGTAGCGCAGATTTGGCTTGTAGTAAATTAAAACATGACCATACAATAAATAATGCAACATCACCTTTCACATAATATATAAACATTTATCTGGACAAATCGGCAGACATCACCATTACAAAGCACAATCAACACTCAACTACAAAGAACATCATAGAACATCTTAGAATGTCTATATATTATCAAAACCTATATCCATGGAAACACGATAGGCCTTCTAGCGGCAGAAAAGAAAAGAGATATACGAATCGCTAGATTACATAAATGAAATAATAGGAGTATATTACAACAGTAGATAGCTGAAAAAGATCATATAGCGTAACTATAGGATAGATGGCCATAGAGGAGAGATGGTCAGTCTAAATATCTCCAAAACTTGATCATAGATTACAACATAAATTTTGTTCGTATGAAATAGTTCAATGAGTTTATTTAATGCGACAGGCAGTTGTGTTTTTTGATTATAAAAAGTAAGTGTAATTTTAATGTTTATTTAATTAGGTGGTTGAATATTTTTTGACTTAGGTATTGGAATGTTTTGCAGTACGTACGTTACATATATTATTTACTATATGGACTTTTAAGACGCGTCTATAATCTAATGTTTACTTCTAAGACTAAAACAAATACGAACAATGGCTATTGATGCTTTAAATTGGGCGACCACCAGTCCTTCAATTTCAGGAGGGATGGCCACATGAAATCGAGGAGAGATGGCCAACTTTAATCAATACTTCAAAATTATACGAAGTGAAGATTTTAACTAAATATAATTAAATTTAAACTAAATATATAACATTTACTTTTATAAATATATTAACTGATAAAAGTATTTAAATTTTAACTAATACAAATATTTTAATAATAATAATAATAATAATATAAGAAGTCCTAACAATTTATCTGTTTCAGAAAATACTGAAAAAAACATCGGAAACTTTCATAACAGAAACTGATAAAGTTGTTAACTAAACTAAATTAAAGTAATAAACCTAAAATTAAAGCAAGAAAAAAAAAAATCACGACACTCCCAATAGCGAAGGAAACGAAATACATTTAAATTATCAGATTGTACAGATTCCGAGTGAATATAATTGGATTAAGATCACTGTGTTGGTTGTGCAAAGCAATATAATATCACATTCAAAAAGAATGTCTGGATACAATGCAAAAGGTACGAGAAGTGGTCCCATGAAACGTTTACAAATTATCAAGACCTTTGCCAAACATATGATAATGTTTTACGAAAAGTGAAATATTGAAATTATACTTCAGATTTTGTTTATTCGAGCTTTATTCACTCCTTTTCCATCATATAACTGATCTTTACAAATTGCTATATGTTCGCATGATTAACTATATGAATTGTGTTATTTATTTATTTTTTTTGCTATTTAAATTAACTTTTTCTTTCTTGTATTGGATGGCCATCTCTCCTCGGCTTGAAGGAGAGATGGCCATCTGCCATTTTAATTTCAATTTTGTGTAACACATTTTGTTTTCAATATTTAATTATTATTTGCATAAAACATGATGAGTATATGTATCAGAATTTGAAATATGCATAAATATTTCTTGTATTTGCATTCTAAGAATTTTTATTTGAATCTTTAAAAACTATGGCCATCTATCCTGGAGATTAGGATAATCTACTTAGATTAAAAAAAAATATATATATATATATATATATATATATATATATATATATATATACGAAATTGTGATTTCCTATCTGACGGCATTTTTATGCACTAAAAACAAATTTGAATTTAAATATAATATTTCAATTGCAATAGTCAACTGTATTATCCAAGTTTCAAATCACAATTCAGTTTTAAAAAAATACACAACATTTTTTCAGTTACGCCTACAGTTGCGAGAAATAAAAGTTAATGCATTTTTTAACACTCTTTCAATTTGAGAGATTTTGGTTTTTTGGTCAGTTTCTTTATAACATATGGCAAGAAGAAATAGAAACAGCATTACTGCAGATGATATCTTATTATAAAATATCTTATTTATTTTTATGTCACGAGGTAACAGATATTTGGAATTCATGTTTGAGAATTAAACTATCTAGGATGTTGATGTCTTATCTAAAAGTACATAAAAAATTAAATAATATCAATTTATTAATTTATACTTAAGCTCTAAAAATATGAAAATATTGTATTGACATGTAAAACACAGAATGGTACATAATTTCTAAAACTCTAAAACACATCAAATAAGTTAATAATTAATTACGAAATTCCATCTTTAAATATATGGATAAAATAAAAAAACAGCGTTTAGAAACATGCAGTCCAGACTTTTTTATCCCCAAATTCTAGAAGAAATACAAAACAAGTATGATTCGACTGGCAAATTTGTCTACTCTCCGATTATGAGTTTTTGCAGAAACTGTATTACAGGTATTGGAAATTGTATCAACATTCACTTTTAAGAAATAAAATATACTTTTGACACCAGATTTTAATATAGAATGTGAAAGATTTAATAACACTTGGGGCTTTTTTTTTTTTTACCCTACACGCTACCCTAGCCAACCCCGTCAGACTTCGCAGTGTCTAAATGTATGGTAATATATCATGTTTTTTAAAAATTACCGATTAGGGATCGATAAACGATGTTATCACGAATGGATTTGTCTTCGGTAATCGGGTCACCATGTTTTACTTTTTGAATGAACATCTTTCGGTTGCCATGTACTCATAACTTGCGGTTCAGATTAAGATCAATTACACATTGGTATAACAGCTTGTGTAAAATGATTAGATTAAAAATGTCACTGCCTCTCGGACTTTTTATAATGACCACTAATCCTTCTTTTGGGTTCGATGTTAAAAATATCAGTATGCTTGAAAATAACATCCAGAACCACGGTATTGAAAAGCAACGTGTTTTGAAATTTTGCTTTTATGTTTTATGTTTTGATAGAGTTTTAGATATTATCAGGAACAGATACAGCTTATACAAGAATTCATTTCTATATATTAATGCACAATCATGCATATTTCCAGGTTATTTTTAAAATGTAAATTATTCATTTTATATTATGAGCATATTCAGAATTTCTAATATTATTTATCGAATATCAATTCCTACAAAATATTTCAAAAGTATTTTCTGGATGCAATTACCTGTATTATGCCTCATCAAGTGACGAAATACATAAACAAATCTCCCAGCCGCGAATTTTTTACATCATCTGATTCCCAATGTGGCATTACCTAAATATTGTTCATTACAAAATAGTTTAAGATGTATCGGTTTAATGTATGACATAATTTTCATCATTAAATGCGTTTCGCGTGAAGAATTTTAATTATTTTTAAGTTTTTTTTCTCCTGTTTTAATTTCCATGTCCAATTTGTTAATAGTCCAATTTAAAAGTGTTTGGGAAAATTAATATTTGAGCTTCTTAAATATGAACTAATTTTCACAATTAAAAGTTTTTCACACGTACTAATTTAATTATTTTAGAAAATTTACATATGGCGATATATAATATTTGGGCGTAATATTATATATTTACGTTTATATTTACGTTTGACGTAATTATCACTACAAATTGCGTTTCGCGTGTAATAGTTTAATTATGTGAAGGTTGTCTTACTTTTTTAATATTCACGTATAAATACAATTTTTATGGCGTAATTTTCCCTGTTTCCTAGTTTTAACACGTGATCATTTAATTATTATTCAATTTTTTTTCTCTTTTTAATAGTCATTTGTGGATCATTTTTTTAATTAGAGACGAAATATAGTTCTTTGCGCTGTTTTAACAACAATATAAAAAAATACATTTTTTTCCGAATGTCAAAAAAATATCTCATGAAATAATGCAAATTTGGATAATAAATTAAAAGAAAATCCCCAAAATTATTCAAATAAAAAAAATAAGTGCAGTATGCACACAACAAATTTATCAAGTAAATCTCTAGAAAAAAAAATAAAATTCCTATGTATAGTTTTCGTTCCTATAAAACATTTTTAATGACTAACTTCAACAAATATGACTAACTTCAACAATTAATAGTTCTTAAAATAATTATTCTATTTAAAAACGGTCCCCTTCAGTGCGTTTATTTTTGGTTTGTTGTTCAGTTTTAACTGTAAAAAGAAGAAGTTTGAGATGAGAAAACCATAATTTGACACACACACACACACACACACACACATATATATATATATATATATATATATATATATATATATATTCGTGATAGATTTTTACTAAAAAAAAATAAAACAGAACTATTTATATTTTCGTTTATATCATTATTTGAATCGTCATTTTTCGTGAAGAAATCACAAAGATAGAAATCCTTGGTGTAAAGCAACAGTTCTTTTGTTTTTACCAGTTATGAGAATAGACATATGTATGTTTTAAGTTATCTCATTTTTTTCTTTATTTAAAATCCACATTTTCAAAAGATACATGTATAACGTTATAATTTTTTTAGTAATTTTAGGTCCCCTTCACCCCTTACGATATCATTCGATATCATCCCACGAACCTACCCCTACCTCACCTTTGATAATGATAAGACGTATTTTGACTTAACGTATTTTGATTTTAGCAATTTTTTTCTTTGCATATACAGATGAGGTGTTATATTTATTACACGGATGCTTTATTGATTCAAATGAAGATAAGTTAATAAAATATCACTATTATAAATGAAAAAACACAGAAAATAAATATCTTCTATTTAAAAGTATTTAATAATAGCATTTTGTTACATAATATAGCATTTTGTTACATTAGAATATAAATAGCATTTTGTTACATTTTATAATATATTCAACAAAAATAAGTCCTATTATACTTGCCCCGCACAGTGTGAACGTGGTGCGGGGGACAGAACGTCTTATCAACAAAACATGTGGACCACATTCTTTCGATTTCCTTTACTAACAAGCACAAGTATCATTTCAAACATACTTCGGAAATAGTTTCTCGGTACATTGCGTATACCCAGAGGATTGAAAAATAGGAATGCCAAGTGTTGGAGTATTCCACATTTTGGAATTAAATAATTTTATAATATTTTAATGATTTTAATAACAACATTGTATTTTCTTAAAAACAGATAACAGGCTAAAAAAAAGATTAAAAAAAAGTTACAAATCAAAGTAAAAAGTTTGGTTAGATCAAAAATAATAGCGATACCAAAAGAAAAATCTCCGGTCCCCCTAGAGATATTTTACAATATCATGTGCCAGACCCTCCCCCTCCCCCCAAATCATAACGTTATATATCCACAGCCCCTAATTCATTGGCATATAGAATATTAAATATTATTTAAACTTTTTGTTTTCCCATTCTGAATAATTGAATGGAATTATTAACCTTTCTCTATCGTTAACCGCTTGAAGTCGACGTCAACCGCAATTTCATAAAGTAACAAATGGACTTCCTTCTCTTTTTGTGTTTGTTATAAACTACAAGTTGTTCTTTTTTTAGTCTTAAAAATATTGATAGTCGCTTATTTGTTATTTTGATGATCTAGTGCGTTTCACACTTGGTTGTTAATTAGCGTAATTATTGACATGTTTTCAGTCTCGTTAATATAGAACTTTATCTACCCTAATAAAATCCGTGCGCGTATCTATGTGACCTCAAAAACTCGGAAAACTCAGGGCTAAGAATTTTGGCATACATGTTGCTGGTAGGGGGGTGGGGGAGGCCTAAACGATTGGGGCAAAAAATTCGAAAAATTTAAACATTTTTTTTTATGTTTTTGCCGAATTTTTGCCTTTTTAAAAGTTCAACCCGTAATCGCGCGAGTTCTAACCAGTAACTAAATGTTTACTGCAATGTGAGATACACATATTCCGTACGCCACACTGTAATACTGAGAAACTGTAGCGGGTATCGCGATAGTTCTTTTACCTCACATGCAAATAATTAGAGATTATTTAATTGCGATTAATTATTATCTTTAATAAAATAAAGAAAAACATTTTATCAAAAACATCAACAAAACTTTTTATTCTATTTATTCCCTTATTCCAAAGATGTCGTTTTATAATATGCTACCGAGGCAAATGATAAATTAAATTTCATTAAAAAATGCACAGTAGCAAAAAAAAATATTTTTCTAAATTGAATGTTTATTTTTTATTTTGGTTTCAGAATTAAATTCGTGAAATTTGATGGTATGAACGGGTTAAACAGCTAGTCTTTAAATTAAAAATTAACCGGGTTATCTAACAAATATGTAAAGATCCATATACACTCGCCAAATGGTTTATGCCATTGAGTTAAAACGAAGATCTTTTGCAAATGATTTTGATCATTTCTTCTATCAGCGCTCTACATATAAACATGTAGATGGTGTGTGATCCTTTGTGATTTATTGAAACATTCAAACCCATGACGCAAAAATTTCATCTGGTTGAAACTTTTAAGTAAGTGTCAAGAACATAACTCCAAAGGGTTGCATCGTATATTTTAAATTCTTTGCAAGCTGAAAAGTTGCTACCACTGTATGAATAACTCAAGTGAATATCCATGCCATTTTAAATAAAAAAATATCATATTTAGATTTCATTTTACCAGTAAAATACTTACATTCAATACCACACATATAGAAATGCATTCAATACAGTGTGTTGGGAAATGGTGTTTGATGTTTTTTCGTAAAACATCTTTAATAGAGTGAAACAAAAAAACATAGAAAAAAATTCAAAAGTTTAATTTGTGTTTTTTTTTAAAGTAATAAAAAATTAAAACATATATTCAAAGAAAGTGGAAACATATTATGTATAAATGTACATTTTCCATGTGAAAAATATATGCATTAATGTATAAATTTAATAAAGCAAATAATGTATAATTACACCATTTGTAAAACAGTAATAAATGCACAATTTGCATATATAACATATATGTAACATAAATTAATCTTTTTAATTATGTTGTTACAATTCAAAATAATTATACTTTGATCTCCTAAAGTCATTTAAAAAACAGCAATTAGTCAAAAAATAATATATTTTTATTTTCTAAAACAACCTACTTAAATAACAATTTTCTAAAATGGAAATTTATAACTCAAACTAAAATAATAATTAGCCATATGCGTAATTCTTATCTGCAACTCCGATAAAGAGAAAAAAATGTAACAACATAAATATAATAATATTTAGTATTATTAATGATTTTATATTAATTATTAATCTTGTATTTAACAGCTATTTTAAATAACTTAATTCTCGCATGCTACATTGCATATTCTAATATATAATAAAGTTCCGTTATATAAAATTATTTTATGTCTTCACAATAAATCTTTAATGTCGCGGTGTTCAATAAAGTGTGACAAGAAAAAAATATCATGCAATAAATAATTTATTTTATGGCTTTTTGTTAGAAAATTTAAGAACATAGCTGTGCCGACTGGCGCCATTCTTTTGAGGTTCACGACAAAAATTTAAATCGATAATTCTTTTAAGGAACATTAATTTTTCACAGTCTAATATGTTTTAAACTTCATAAAAGACGGAAATGATTTATGAATAATTTAAACATGGAAAAATTGAATATGATTATAAAAGTAAGTGGATTGATAAAGAATACATGTAAAACGAATTAGAAATTAACATAAAATTTCATTTAACACTTTTATTTAAATTTTATTTGGAAAATACTTTAAAAAATATGACATTATGGCTATATCATGATATTAATTCAGTTTAAGAGAAATATTTTTCTACTATTCCAAATATTTCAAAATTGATTAGGAGTCTTGGATTTAAAAATGTCTTTCCACTATCAAAATTTTTATTCACATATTTTAAGACAACATATACTCCCCATTAAATTTTAATTCACAAAAGTTAAATTTGTACATGAATTCTTAAATAAAATTTTGCTCTTATTATTTTCGGGACTAAAGCCATTTAATTACATTTTTGTCTGCTTGTTCGTAAATTTTGGGGACATTCAATTAAATCAACATTTTAGAATTAAAATTAATTTGTTTTAAATTGGGTTGCATTGCAGTTTTCAAATTTTTTTTTTATGTTTAAAGTAATAAGGAGAGACTTAACATAATACCATAATTTCAGTGTTACTCATATTTTATATTTTACTCATTACGTTTGTGTAGTTTCGATTATCAAAGCATATGTTGCGTTCGGGTTATTACGGAAAATCTCCCATCGGACAAATCGTTTACACTGAAAAAAAAAATGGTACAATCAGCAGTAAAAATCGTAAAATGAACGGTAATATCTTTGGGAAAACAGAAGTTTACAATATACATAATATATAATATATAAGTAATCATAATATATATATATCGCATTATATAATTGATGATAATCATCTGCATATATGGGTTTTTTTAAAAAAAAAGACAAATTGCAGTGTACTAAAGGTGAACTAGACATGTTTGGGAAAGATTTTACCAGTTACCTCATTCTTGCTTGTTAGGTTTAATAAAATTATATTTTGTAGAATTTGCCACCAATATTAGTATCCCCCACACGACCTTAAATATTTATGAGAGTACAACGCTTATTATGGGAAGCGGTATATATGAAATGAAAATAAAGTTAATTTACGGTGTGTCCAGAAAATATAGAGAAAAGCATAAAATACGTTTCACAGTAAAAATAAGAATGGATTTTTTTTTTTATGTGTCTAATTACAAACACTACATGAAGCAAAAGTTATGGTTAATGTGCATTAGAAAACCCAACAAATGCTGAATTATTTAGAAAAACACAAAATAGGGTGTACCATAAATATAGACACTATATTTTTTATGGATTATTTAAGGTTGAGGAACACAGTTACAAATGTTAGTATTTAATCGTGTTTCCATTACCTTTAATCAGCTCAAATACACGGTTCGAAATTACTAAGTTTTGCATTATCTCTGGAGATAGTTAATGCCATACTTGCTATGCCGCTGTTGTAATCTCCTTGGCGTCCATTTTCATATAATTTTCGTCCTAGATGTCCCCCCACGCTCTCCAAGGGATTTAAGTCCAGACTAAGCGATGGCTAATAGACGACACTGATATTATATTAAACCACATTTTTGTCGAGTTAAAAACATGGATAGGCGGAATGTCGTGTCAAAATAGCTTGGTCCTCCTAGCAAGTCCTGTAGTGAAATGAATTGGTCCTCCCAGCATGTCCTGTAGTGAAATGAATTGGTCCTCCCAGCAAGTCCTGTAGTGAAATGAATTGGTCCTCTAAGATTTGCTAATAGTCCTGAGAGTGCATTTTCTTGCTACAAATTGCCAAAAATGTTTGTCTATTAAATATAACAACACCCCAAGTTATTACTGATCCCGCACTTTGCTATCTACTGAAAAAACAACTTGCTTCTAAAATCATACCAGTAAAATTTATAGCCTTCTTAGTCCCCAAGTTCCACTTTTTCTGGTCACTAAATATTGTAGACAGCCATTTATTACCATAAAACATCATTTTCTTAGCCCAGTTTAAACGTACAGTTTTGTGGTATTTTCTTAAGCATGGTTTCTTCAGTATTCTTCTGTGAATGGTATTTTTTCACACTCCAAATTTGGGTGCATTTTATTGCAATGAAATATTTTTTCTAGATGTCATGCTTAGAATGATTCTGTCATCGCGCATGGGAGTAATTCTTTGTCGACCAGGTGTTTTCTTACTACACCAATTGTCGCCTGTATTCAAAATTCTGTAAACACTTTTTAAAGATCTCTTTAAAATCTTGGATATCTCTTTCGGAATTTCAAAATTTTTTCTTTTTGCATTTGAGTTTTAAATTCAAAACTTTGATGATCTGCTCTTTCGACATCTCTTTATCTCTAGGCATTTTGTCGAAAGCATAACAAGATCGATTAGTCAGTCGAAAACAAGCCGAAAAATGATTCGAAACCATTAAAAGTCAGAACAGCTGACGATACATACATTCAAGAAATGTGAAAAAATAATCGTCTTTTGAAAAAACTATTTGTCTAATAATATTTTAATAATAATAAGTAAAGTCAGAGGATGTTTATATTTAAGGAACAGGCTGGATATTACATTTTTTTTAATTTCATAGTTTTTATGAATTTTTCAATTCTTTTTACAATAAATCCGAATAAATCAATTAAAAAAATATATCTGAATCATTTCTGAAAATACATGAAAGATATTTTAGATCGGGACATCATTTTTTTTATCTTTGTCTATATTTTTGGGACACATTGTATATATTAGATTATGCCGAAAAGTATGATCTTGTTATAATTTTTTTATGACCAATTAAGAACAAATTGAATTTATAATAATAACCTTTTCGGCCATTTATACACAATTCTTCATAAGAAACATTTAAAATTCACTAAAATGTTTGGGTATTTTTAATTGTGCGAATAAAGAGTAACATGTGATGTATTTAAAAATCTATTATAAAATTTTTAATTACTGAATTTGGAATTTAATGTATTCATTAAAAATGTTAACTCTTTACTAACTCTTTACTAATGCAATAATAAATCGAGCGATATCTTAGGGGTGAATATGGTACCACAGAATCGAAATGAAGAAAAATTAAATGGCAAGAGTGAAACAAAGCTACAGTTATTCACACCAAACACGTTGAAAATTACATTAATTTGAAAAATACTGATATAGTTGCTAGAAACGTTAATCGTGATACCCAACGATAACACATGCACATCCAGTAACATTTACCTCATGTCTAAGAAAAGTGTGTAAAAAAATGGATTTTCAACAACAATTGAACTCATGATTCTAGAAAAATTCGCTATCATTCTGCAATCTGTTTTAATGTATCTCTAAAGTTCTGGTATCTTTGTGCTATGCTATAAGCAATTATAGAGCTGTCAAGTCCGGGTTTTTGAATTTAAATTCAATCTTATACATATCCTTGTCATATTCAATTAAATAATATCTGCATTAAAGAAACCAAATTTCAATATTAAAGTGATATTGAAAAATCCGGAGAATTGGCTGATTTAATATACTAGACAGTGAATTATGTGCAATTGCATATCTGCATCTACAACTAACTATTCTAAGCTAGTTTACGATTAAAGCAAACAAGTGCATAAAATGCTCTAAAATTATTATAAATATAAAAGTGACTGTTATTTGGTAAATTTAGTTTATAACATTTAGTTTATGTCAAAAAGACGTTGTACAAACACGTGATCATTTTTCATGTAAATTAATTTTAAATGTTGATTAACCACGATAAAAGGATTTGTAAAATTTTCATTTGTAACTGTTGTTTGAAGATAGAAATTTCTTTCAAAAAATTATTAACGTTTGCTATTGATGTGTCCGATATGATAAAGGCTGCATCAGATCTAGAAGCATTATATTCAAATATGATTGGAATATGTTATTTAGATCAATCTTTTCTCTCAACAGCAGGAGAAAAATCGATAGTAATTTTATGACACTTTCAGCGGCACAAACAAAATTTTCTTAAAAGCTATTTTGCAATTAATACTTGGAATAAATTGTATCACAGTTCTCCTTTTCCTCCACATATAGTTTAAAATAGACAGCGTACGGAGTTAGATGCAGATATATTTTAGGAATGGGATTTCGATTCTGTACGAACTGCTGCTAATACTTTTGATAACGTTAGACACTCCTGCTTTGCTTCCTTCTAAAAAGCTGTTGAATTGCAGATCTCTTCTTGAAACCCAGAAACATTTATCTTACATAAAACGTATGATATAAACACATAGTAAATTTTTAAGCTATTACTGATCTGGATTGATGAATCATCTGATATTCATCAAATAATTCATCAATCATTTGAAAAAAATAAAAACATTATTTGGAATTGCGGAATTTTTATTCAACTTGCTTAAAAGGCCTACAACCAACAGATTTAGTGAGAATATGTTCAAACCTGGGATCGAACCGAAACAGAGTCGTTGACTCACTGAGCTACGAAACCTAGCATGTCTCACTCTTATCTGTTGGCAAGGCCGCAGCACACGAAGGAATAATTATGTTAGTGGAGGCCACCAACTCTTTTTCAAACACAAAACGAAAGAGAAACCGGCATCGATGAAAGTGAATAAATCTAGACATATAATTTCAGAAATATTTGTAGAAAAGATCACACGGCTTTAATTCAGTAACTTTAATTACTAAATTAAAGATTTTCTACTAATGATGACTAATCTACTAATTAATGAAATTTTCTACAAAAATTTCAAAATAACGTGACTACTAAAAAAATCAATAAATGTAACAAAGCTTCAAATTACAAATAGCTTGTCTTAAACTATGTAACTATGAGAGAAAAATGTGTGTGAAAACTTTTAAATGTGTATCTTCTATTTCTTATCAGATAAATGGACGTTTAGGCATTTTTTTTTCAGTTTGTAGTAAAAATCGTAAAATTATATGTACACCCAATTTCAAGAAATCTCTGTGTTAAAGTATATAAATCCTTTTCGCTCCCTGGGTCCCCAGATGGGCACTTCCGTTTTGACCAATTTTATGAATGACACTCGAACATAATTAGAATTTAGATAACAGAATTATATGCTTCAAAGTCTAAGATTCGAACTAATGCCAATAAAATAAAATTCTTGCTCTGAACTCAAATGGGAGAAGAAATAATTCAGTAATAATTAATAATGCTGCATTAAATACTTAGTAGCGAAGAGGTTAAATGGAAAATGCTTTGAAATTTTCAGCTAATTTTTCAAACAGTATCTGAGATAAAACATCATCAACAATGTTGTTGATGTCAATATAAAATTTGTCATGTTGATTCAACATGGCAAATTTTACATTGACAAGATAAAAGTGTTGAAACCCACCTTAAAAACACACTGAACACACATAACACACAATTGCAAACACACTTAAAAAAATAATGGAAGAGAGAAAGAAGTATTAATTGTCAAAATATACGACTCTCTAAAACTATATATTACAAGTATTATTAAAAGACTTATCAGTGGGCATACTGTTACTGAAGTTGAACGTTTTTCTGCAATTTTCTGGATTAGGTTACATGTATAAGACATATTTTGCCGTCTGTTTGTGTCCTTTTAACAATATTGTGATACTTAAAAAATAACTTTTAATTTTTAATGTTATTTATGTCAAAAATAATATTTAAATATTTATGTTAATAAAATATATGTGTAAACATAAGTTGAAAAATAAAACTGGTACTTGTTAGTTATCCCGTTGACCAAATTACTGTCGCCAAATTGTAAGATGTAAATGTCACATTCACTTGACAACACGTCATCAAATGATTTTTATTTCGACGTTTTATTTGTATTTTCATTAATATTATGCTAATCTATTTGTTTTTTGTTGTTTAAAATAAAAATTATGTCGATTTTTGTATAATTTGGCGAGTGGTTTGGCGATTTATATAATTTGGCTAAATTGGTCGACGGGATAACTAACAAGTACAATAAAACTATTATAATAAATTATAAAACAGTCAATGAATTTTAATTTATAGTTAAATAATTCAATTTCATTATAAAATAATCTTTATAAATTCACAATCACGTACTGACATTTAAGAAATACATATTTAATTGAAAAAATGAAATACAGCTAAATTAACTATTAATAATTTTGATATTTTAAAATTGATTCAATGCGTGTTTCATGCATTCATTCTTAAAACAATTATGATTAAAAATTATACTTATGCAAACAAATATATTCAATAAACGTTAATTTAAAACTGAAATAAAGTGTAAAGAAATTATATAAATTCCATTAATATCAAAGAATTCTACTACTTTAATTAAGTAATTAGGACAATTTAATAGAAAAGCAGATATTTAAATTAAGTCTACAAAACATTATAATTTTTAGCAGAAAAAATGAATAATTAGTATTTTTACTATTTAAATTTCATTAAGGTGATATTTAATTAAAGAAAACGATACCAGAATACTTAATTAAAGAACATATTTATGATAATCGTGCATAATTATGCGTTTTTCAGGCTAAAAATTTTGAATATATAATTAATTAGTTAATTGTTCAACTGTCATAGTCTATGTAAATTTAAAATCGTGATATTCGCTGATAGTCCATCTATCACAGTCCATCAAGCAATTATCAAGCGTTAGTAAAAAAAAAAAAAAAAAAAAAAAAAAAAAACGTTTAAAAATTAGTTTTTTTACTAAAATAGAGCACACGCGTAAGTTTATTGCAGACCTTGAATGTGATCTTTAGTATTATTTTAGCACTGCAAACTGTTACGCTGTGTTACTAAAGCTTCCGCAATAACTTTACTGTGCTTTAAGCTATTACAATGTATAATCTATAATAGAATATTAGTATCATATGAAATTTATTTTAGTATTAGACTATTTTATTTCATTCATTAATCTTGATATTTCAAGTTATTTCGTTTTTAATTCGTAAATTATAATTTGTAGATACTTTAAAGTTTTCACAATTTAAGAGCTCACTGCAGTCACAGATAAAAAGAAATAAAGATGGCCGCTGGCATTTTAGCTGAATTGAAAGGATGGTCTAAATTCAAATGATTGACAAGCGAGCTCTTCCAATCAGCAAATGGCCAATTATCTGGCACGATTCCAACCCCCACCCCACTGAGCGCTACATGTGATAATTTCCAGTAGGTTTCAGGTGTAAAGGATTTTTTTTTCAATTGTCTTCGCTTTACAAGCGTAGATCAAAGCCCACTGTTTTGTGGAGACTCGATAACGGTAAAAGCCGTAAAAAGAATTTTAATCTGTTTATGATAAAAGTGCAAAAATTAAAACGATTTGACTTTCAATTTTTTTTTTTTTTTTTTTTTTTTTTTTTTTTTTTTTTTTAGGTTTATTTTACAGCTTTTACAAACATAAAATTGAAATTAGTGCAGTATAAAAACTATTTTATTTCACATAAGGCAATTGCATTTAAAATCAAGGGGGAGATATTGAATGAGGGGGGAAATATATCAGGTACAAATATTCTAAAATAACAATCTTTTGTGCGAATTCTTTTTAGAACATAAAATTTATGAGATTTATAAAAGCTAAATAACATTGAAGGTTAAAAATAAGATGTTCATAAAATTAGGAGAGGAAAAGTTAAACAAATAAACTGTATATTTTGTACTGTACATCTGTAGAGGGGGTATAAATCTAAATCCCAGCGTAGTCATTTATAGATATAGTACACAATTTATTGTTGTTAGCACTAAAATATGCGACAGAAAAAATAAAGTTTTCCAAATATTAAAAACTTTGTGTGATGTTAGCAGAAAGAAGGATGGCAAAAATTTTAGTGAAATTTTCAGGCAGAAGAAAATTTAGATTATGGATTATTTTTACAAGAATGTTATAAAACATAAAGGAGTTTTAACAATTTGAAATTTTAAGTGCACAGGAGTAAATTCAGGTGTGTGTGTGTGTGGGGGGGGGGGATTTCTGAGCACTAAATATTTTTTAAATGATGCGGTCAAATAAGAATGTTTTTTGTAGCGGTTCGTAATCTAAATAACACTAAAATACTTTTATTTTCATTACATTTTTCCATTTTTAACACTTCTCAAGAAAGTTGAAAAGTGTTTATGGATTGAGTTTGTCCGTCCGTCTGTCTGTCTATCCGTGCTCTAACTAGCGTAAATATAGTCGGATTGCCATGTAATTGATATACGATATTGAAAATCATCATGGTATGGTCGGTGCACCATTCATGGTTCATTTACAGATGCACTCAAAAGTATTCGCTACATTATGGTCTATGTGGGGGGGGGGGGGATTATTTAGGATGTATTTTAATAGTGTTACACAATGTTAAACACAGTTAAATTTATGTACATTGAGACTAAAATTGTTACTATAGACTATGTTATGTGTAATGCTTAAAGTACGAGTATAGGGGACTCAAAAGTTTACCGTTATGTTATAGCCCATGAAGAAATATCGTTTGCGGCGTATTTGATTGATATTACTCTGTCACAAAGATAATGAAATTGATATGAATTTCTGAGGTTTCCTAAGCCTACTTTCTGTACAACATGAGCATTTAACAATTATTTACGGTGTCAGACAAAAGAACTTGGTTCAATATGGTCTACGAGAAAAACTGTTTGTAGCGTATTTTGATCACGTTACACTATTTCAAACATGACGAAATAGATACACATTACTTTGATTTACTACAAGATGCTTACATTCGAATATGGTCTGCATTTCATTTAGCGTTCATTTACAGGGAAACATAAAATATTTTGATACAATACTGTATCCGATATAGCTATTAAAAATTAATGCTGAAAGAACATTTTCAATTACAGAATGCGTTTTTAAGTTTAACTAAATTTTTGCGCACTACGTGGTGTGCACATATTTTACAAACCCTATACAGGACCACACAAAAGAATTCGTAACCATTGCTGAGAATGAGTATGAATTTCTTAAAGGTGTTAGGTTTTTTTTAGTTATAAATGTACAAGCTCAACTACATTTAATATGCTTAGAGATGTTTGTATCATACAAATAAAATCCTATACAGGGATATTAAAAAAACTGGATACATGGGCCGCCGATAGAAAATAATTCCTGCAAGTGTGATTTCAGTAATTTTGAGCATGATTTTGCATGAATTAGATTTCAGCTTAATACTGTTTGACGTGTATAAAAATTTCTATATACAGAAATGCACAAAAGAATTCAAGTATGTTTCCGTCTATAAGTAGAAATTACCGAGGGTGAATTTTCAACTGTTTTATGTATTTTCTTACAAAACTAAATTTTAACATAGTATGTAGAATCCGTACAAATATATGCAGTACAAATATATCATATACACTGCCTCATATGAGCTGCATATATCATATGAGCTGCACAAAAGAATTTGAGTACCTTCCAGGTTATGGGTGCAATTGTTGAAATCTGCTTTTCAAACGTGTCATAGGTATTACAAATGTTTAGTTAGATATCTTCTTTACTTTATTAAACGGCGAAGTTTTGTTACAGTGTTCTGTAAGTGTTGGAAAGTATCGACGTAGACGCATGATTTTTCTTTTTTCTTTATGGACATACTCGGTTCAGTCGATTACTCAGGCACCTTTGGTATCTACGTTTGATGGTTCTTTCTGAGCTAGTCGGAATAAAATGATTTCGAAAGGTTTGAGAATTTACTTGCACGTTGACGAGAAACCACAATATTTTCCTTACAAATATTTCTCTAAAGACATTTTCCTTTGAAAAATACAGTTAAAATGTTTTTTATGCACAATTAAATGTACACCTATCGCTTTATTGTTAACACTTTCGTACATAGTTGAAATGATTTAGTTAATATTATAGATAATAAAGATTTATAATTAGGACGAAAAAAAAGTAAAAATTAAAAAGTTTTAAAGACTGTAAATTAGATTTTTTAGCTTCATGAGTTGAGGGTAAGACAAATCAAGAAACAGATTTTTTTTTTTTTTTTTTTTTTTTTTTTGGCGGGGGGGGGGGGGGGGATTTAATAGATGACCGATTATGTAACTTATTACAGATTTACAAATAGGGCAAAAACATTGCAATTAGGAGTTTTAGAGACTTTAAATTTTATGAGCATGGAAATAATGGGGGGAGAAAAGAAAACGTCAATTTTATATGGGGTGGAAGAAATTATATAATCGATTATTTATTGTTCAATATGAAACAGATAAAGCTGAAAATGTATTAAAAAAAGACTTTCAAAGATTTTAAACTTAAATAAGGGAAAGAAAAAAAAAGGGGGATTTTATTTGATGACTTATTTATTTACCTTACTAAAGAATAAGAAATAGGACAAAAAAAGACTAAATTTTGTGTTCTTGGTAAGGGTAGAGTCAGAGCAAGCGTCAATTTTTGTGGGGGAGGAGTATAGTTATATGATTATTTATGATTACAATAAATTAACAGATAGAGTACAAAATTATATTAATACATGGAAATTATTCCAGAGAGAAACATTCGCCTTGCATACAATATTTCAAATGAAAATCAAATTTCAAATTTCAAAGTAATTGCTTAAAAGGCGCAAAGGCCAACATAGTGAAAAAGATTCCAAGCCGGGACTCGAACCCGGGCCATCAGTATAGCGCACTGACGTTCTACCGACTAAACCACTTGGAACGATACCTAGCTCGGAAAATTTCTCACTATTATATGTTGGAAAGGCTACAAACGCAGCACAAGATGGAATATTTATCGTGAGTCACCGACCTGGGACAAACACGAAACATAATTAAATCCAGCATCGATAGAAATTATATTAATACATGGAAATTATTCCAGAGAGAAACATTCGCCTTGCATACAATATTTCAAATGAAAATCAAATTTCAAATTTCAAAGTAATTGCTTAAAAGGCGCAAAGGCCAACATAGTGAAAAAGTTTCCAAGCCGGGGCCCCACCAGTGGCCGAGAAGTTCTGCGTTCGAAGCTGGTAGACGGGAAGTGCTGGGTTCGATCCCAATCGCGCCCGTCGGCCTAATCGTTCGGAGTTTTCGTGGTTTTCTTCGAGCCGTGGATTTTCCATGTGTAAATATGGATTAGGTTCCCTTAGAAAGACCCCCACGGAGGGCACTCCCCCCCCGGGCCTATATCCCTCGTGTAGATAATCGGCCGTCAAAAAATCAAACAATCCAAGCCGGGACTCGAACCCGGGCCATCAGTATAGCGCACTGACGTTCTACCGACTAAACCACTTGGAACGATACCTAGCTCGGAAAATTTCTCACTATTATATGTTGGAAAGGCTACAAACGCAGCACAAGATGGAATATTTATCGTGAGTCACCGACCTGGGACAAACACGAAACATAATTAAATCCAGCATCGATAGAAATTATATTAATACATGGAAATTATTCCAGAGAGAAACATTCGCCTTGCATACAATATTTCAAATGAAAATCAAATTTCAAATTTCAAAGTAATTGCTTAAAAGGCGCAAAGGCCAACATAGTGAAAAAGTTTCCAAGCCGGGGCCCCACCAGTGGCCGAGAGGTTCTGCGTTCGAAGCTGGTAGACGGGAAGTGCTGGGTTCGATCCCAATCGCGCCCGTCGGCCTAATCGTTCGGAGTTTTCGTGGTTTTCTTCGAGCCGTGGATTTTCCATGTGTAAATATGGATTAGGTTCCCTTAGAAAGACCCCCACGGAGGGCACTCCCCCCCGGGCCTATATCCCTCGTGTAGATAATCGGCCGTCAAAAAATCAACCAATCCAAGCCGGGACTCGAACCCGGGCCATCAGTATAGCGCACTGACGTTCTACCGACTAAACCAATTGGAACGATACCTAGCTCGGAAAATTTCTCACTATTATATGTTGGAAAGGCTATAAACGCAGCACAAGATGGAATATTTATCGTGAGTCACCGACCTGGGACAAACACGAAACATAATTAAATCCAGCATCGATAGAAATTATATTAATACATGGAAATTATTCCAGAGAGAAACATTCGCCTTGCATACAATATTTGAAATATTGTATGCAAGGCGAATGTTTCTCTCTGGAATAATTTCCATGTATTAATATAATTTCTATCGATGCTGGATTTAATTGTGTTTCGTGTTTGTCCCAGGTCGGTGAAATATTGTATGCAAGGCGAATGTTTCTCTCTGGAATAATTTCCATGTATTAATATAATTTCTATCGATGCTGGATTTAATTATGTTTCGTGTTTGTCCCAGGTCGGTGACTCACGATAAATATTCCATCTTGTGCTGCGTTTGTAGCCTTTCCAACATATAATAGTGAGAAATTTTCCGAGCTAGGTATCGTTCCAAGTGGTTTAGTCGGTAGAACGACAGTGCGCTATACTGATGGCCCGGGTTCGAGTCCCGGCTTGGAATCTTTTTCACTATGTTGGCCTTTGCGCCTTTTAAGCAATTACTTTGAAATTTGAAATTTGATTTTCATTTGAAATATTGTATGCAAGGCGAATGTTTCTCTCTGGAATAATTTCCATGTATTAATATAATTTCTATCGATGCTGGATTTAATTATGTTTCGTGTTTTTCCCAGGTCGGTGACTCACGATAAATATTCCATCTTGTGCTGCGTTTGTAGCCTTTCCAACATATAATAGTGAGAAATTTTCCGAGCAAGGTATCGTTCCAAGTGGTTTAGTCGGTAGAACGACAGTGCGCTATACTGAGGGCCCGGGTTCGAGTCCCGGCTTGGAATCTTTTTCACTATGTTGACCTTTGCGCCTTTTAAGCAATTACTTTGAAATTTGAAATTTGATTTTCATTTGAAATATTGTATGCAAGGCGAATGTTTCTCTCTGGAATAATTTCCATGTATTAATATAATTTCTATCGATGCTGGATTTAATTATGTTTCGTGTTTGTCCCAGGTCGGTGACTCACGATAAATATTCCATCTTGTGCTGCGTTTGTAGCCTTTCCAACATAAAATAGTGAGAAATTTTCCGAGCTAGGTATCGTTCCAAGTGGTTTAGTCGGTAGAACGTCAGTGCGCTATACTGATGGCCCGGGTTCGAGTCCCGGCTTGGAATCTTTTTCACTATGTTGGCCTTTGCGCCTTTTAAGCAATTACTTTGAAATTTGAAATTTGATTTTCATTTGAAATAGAGTACAAAATGTTTTTAAAAAAGCAATGACTTTTAAGGTTAAAATTTTGTGATCTGAGGGAAAAAAAAGAGGAATAAGCAGAATTAGTTCTTTTTTTGTGGGGGGGGGGCGGAAGTTTATCGGCGACTTATTTACTTACCTTAGAAAATATTTACAAATAAGTTAAAAAAAATAATAAACGAAAAAAATTAAGGACTTTAAATTTCAGATGCTTGGTAAGAGGGAGAGGCGAGGAGGAAATACCAATTTCAGTTGGGGTTGGGGGGGGAGGAGAAATTTTTATGATCGTTTGTTTATTGTTAAAATAAAGTGGCAAATTGAGCAGAAAAGATTAAAAAAAATTAAAGCGTTTTAAAGGGTTTTTATTTTAAAATATGGGTACCGTGGATGAGGGAGCAAAAGGGAGAAATGACATTTTCGATGGAGGCAATTTACAAGAACTTTTAATGAAATGAATATGGTGAAATAAATTGATAACGAAATTTATGACTGACTATTTATTGTTAGTTTAAAGTAACAAATAAAACAGAAAATTAAAGAAAATATTAAGGAATTTTAAAGATTTTAAACCTTGATACTGTAAGGGGAGCAAAACGGGAAACGAAATTTCGGAAGAAGGGGAGACAAAGAGTGCAAGATGTTTGGATAAGAATATGGTGTGCATCGAATTTATTGTTCATTTACAGGGAAACATTAGGGATGATTGCTGATAGTGAGTTTTAAATTATGATATGTTTGATTTATGATAAGTTATGGTATAAGTTAAGTTAAACTAATATTTTTGCACAGGCACATAGGTGGTGTATATGAATTGCATAGAATATAAAGAGTGATCAAAGGGCTCCAATGTGATGTATCTCATGAGGGTTGTCGAAAAATGTTAGAAAAGTACCGGCATATTATACTATCAGCTAAATGTCCTGTCGGCTAATCGTCTTTTCGGCTAAATGTCCTCCCGGCTAATTGCCACGTTCGGCCAGTTGTCTGTCGGCCAATTGTCTGTATTGCTGAAATTATTGCTATTCCGTTGCATAGACACTACACAAAAGATTTCATCAGTAGTACCGAGAATGACTATGAATTACTTAAAGATGTTTTTTAATTTGATTTATGCATTTTCAAGCTCAACTACTTTTAGTATAGATGTTTGACCCGTAGCCGGTCGCAGACATTTAGCCGACAACCAAATAGCCTTCAAGACATTTAGCAGATTGCAGTTAGCTGAGACGTGCATTTAGCCGATACGTACATATAGCCGACAACACAATTAGCTGAAATTTACATACAGCATACAGGACAATTGATCGAAACGGACATATAGTAATAATTTTAGCAATACAGACAATTGACCGACAGGCAACTGTCCGAACGTGGCAATTAGCCGGGAGGACATTTAGCCGAAAAGGCGATTAACCGACAGGACATTTAGCTGATAGTATAATTAGCCGGTACTTTTCTAACATTTTTCGACACCCCTCATGAGATACATCGCATTGGAGCCCTTTGATCACTCTTTCATATTATGTACCTCCCGTTCCCCCTCCCCCAATTCGTATCACCGGGAGCATTTTTCTGACTTTTCCGACATCCCTCAAGTGATATATCATTGGACTGGGCAGCCCTTTGATCACTCTTTCATATTATGCACCTCCCGCTAGGTTACAGTTAATTTGCAGTTTGGTTACAATTGCGATTAGTTACTCTTAGATTACGGTTAGGTTATAATTAAGTTACGTTTAGGTGATAATTAGATTACACTTAAGTTACAGCTTGGTCATGGTAAAGTTATGTTACAGTTACATAACATTTAGCATATGATTAGGTTATAACTAGGTAAACGTTATTTACAGTTAGATTATGGTTAAGTCCCAGTTAGGTTAAATTTAGGCTACAATTAGGTTACTGTTAGGTTTTAGTTTGGTTACGGTTACTTCATAATTAGGTTACACTTAGGTTACGTTTAGATTATGGTTAGGTAACTGTTCGGTTATAATTAGGTTACGTTTAGGTGATAATTAGATTACGCTTAGGTTACAGCTTGGTCATGGTAAAGTTGTGTTACAGTTACATTACTGCTAGCATACGATTAGGTTATAATTAGATAAACGTTAGTTACAGTTAGATTACGGTTACGTCCCAGTTAGATTATATTTAGGCTACAATTAGGTTACTGTTAGGTTTCAATTAGGTTACGGTTACTTTATAATTAGGTTACCGTTAGGTTACGTTTAGATTACGGTTAAATAACTGTTAGGTTACGTTTAGGTGATAATTAGAATACGCTTAGGTTAGAGCTTGGTCATGGTAAAGTTATGTTTCAGTTACATTACAGTTAGCATACGATTAGGTTATAACTAGGTAAACGTTAGTTACAGTTAGATTACGGTTACGTCCCAGTTAGGTTACATTTAGGCTACAATTAGGTTACTGTTAGGTTTCAGTTAGGTTACATTTAGGCTACAATTAGGTTACTGTTAGGTTTCAGTTAGGTTACGGTTATCTTACACTTAGGTTACGTTTAGGTTACAGATAGATTATAGTTACGTTACAGTTTGGTATTGGTTAGGTTACAGTTACGCTACAGTTAGTTTATGCTTAGGTTATAATTAGGTTAAGATCAGGTTACAGTTACGTTACAGTTAAGTCGGATGAATATCCTGTCGGATGAATGTCCATGTCGAATAATTGTCCTCTGTTGGCTAACTGTCTTGTCGGCTAACAGTCGCTGTCGGCTAAACATCCTGTCGTCTAATTGCTGTCTGCTAAATGTCCCGTCGGCTAAGTGACATTGTAGCATATAAATAAATAGGGATATGACAAAAAACTGGATACATGGCCGTCCATGGATAGCAATTCTTAAGCTAATGTTAGCCTTAGAAGTGTGATATCAGTAATTTTCAGCGTATTTATTTCTGAATTAAATTTCAGCTCAGTATGTGGCGTGTATAAAAATTTATAAGGAACATACAGAGCTTCACAAAACAATTGAAGTACGTTTCCGTCTATTGTTAGGAATTAATAAATGTGTATATTCAAATGTGTTATGTGTTTTTCTAACTGAACTAAAAATGTAGGAAAGGGTTCATAATCCATACTTGACACATGGTTTTCCTTTCTTGTTTTATTTATTTTCAATAATTCATCTTCTTATGTTTTTGTATTTCTCAGTTGCAATAATCATGATTTATAGGGTTCCGTACTTAAAAAGTAAAAACGGAATCATTATAAGATCACTCCTGTGTCTGTCTGTCACAGCCATTTTACTCGTAAACTACGGAACGTGGGAAGTTCAAATTGGGAGATGTAATAAAGACTATTGACCCACATATTTACAGATTATTAAACATTCACAAATATATGTGGGAAAAACGTAGAGGGGATAATTAGGTTATTTAAAGAAGAAATATATTTTCTTTGTGTATCGTTTGGGGTATCGGTTAAAAGATTCCGTAACGCATGACTCAAAAATACATTTCTTTTAATTTTAGATATTATATTTTCAGAGATATCGTCGAAAATGTAGTGCAAAAATGTGCCCCCCCCCCCAATCTATTTTCAAATCTACTGAAACTAAAATTATGAAAAAAATTAGAGGTAGTAGAGGTTAATTTAATACTCGCAGGAAAATTATAGCGATTGCCCTAGGTGGCATAGTTTTTCATAAAATCGCATTTTTCTGTTACATACAGATTTCTATTTGCGGGCATTCAGCAAAGGTATCGAAGAGCGCTAAAGGTACCTATCGTATCAAAAGTATAAAAGCATTGTTTATAATGATTTTCGAAAAAAAATCGTCGGTAATTCGCCGAGATATTAAGACTCCTGTCCCTGCCGGCGAAGACACTAACGAGCAAAAGCTAATCCGATGGGGAGGAAAAAGTAAAGAAGGGTGCGATGTAGAGACGGATCTCGGCTATATAATGCCAAAAAAAAAAAATTTAAAATATCGAAATACAAAATAGATATTAGAAAAATCCTTCCCTATACGATTAGCATTAGCTCGTGATTGTCTTCGCTGGCAGGGGCAGGAGCCTTAACCCTTAAAGACACGGTTGGTTTGGACATACATAATGGCAGAGGCGGCGTACTCTATATACCATCGGTTTTTAAATACTAGATAACAACTTTTAATTATATATATGTGTAATGCAATACCCAGTAGCAGCATAAAAGCAGTAAACATCAAATTGTTAAAAACAGACCAATTTAATTATAATTAATCGCATAAATACTATGGGATTCGCGACTAGTTTGCGTTGAGTGGATCTCTCAATACGCCTCACGTGTCTTTAAATGATAATTAAAGACCTATTTGAAAAAACGCGGCACGGACAAAGTCGAGTTGCATCTTTGCGACCTCCTTTCGAAACGCGCGTAGTACAACGCCAAGTTTAAACTTTGAACAAGGATTTTATTTCATCTACACTGTAAAAAGAAAAATATTTCTATGTTGAATTTAGTTTTATGAAATGCCAAATGAAATTTAAATATGCAGTACTTTTATTGTTAGTACCAAATTAAGTTCACCATATCCAGATTAAGATACGTTTAAAAAAAGAATTATACAAAATAGCAATATTTAATTTTATTTCGGCTTCATATCTCTTTGAATCTTTGTGGTATACTCAATCATACTTTTCTAATATATACAGCTATACCCAACTCTACGTTGTATAGGTTTTTACAAAGTTTCATTATTCTTTTAAATAATACAGTTAATAATTCATATATTTATTGTACGGAACTCTCTGAGCGCGAGTAATACTCGTACTTGACCGTTTATTTTATATACAAGCTATATGCAGTGGTCTGCCAAGTCGTATCTTGGTGGAAACCATCTGCAGAACATCAATTTAGTGGTTGATCCGCAGGTTTACCATTGTGTTTTCATGCACCCAAACTTCAATATTTTCATACATTTGGGTGCTGCAAAATACAATGATAAACCAATCGATCAAAAATTAAACTCCGGTGTGCAGGTGTTTTCTATCAAGATATGACTTAGCAGACCATTTGCATTTTAATATGCTAATTGAGTTCTATCTAATCCTAAAATTTCAGCCTTCAACTTGATGAGCTGATGGTCTGTGCAATTGCCACCCGTCGAACAAATCCCTTCCTGTGAAATCTTGTATCACTCTTTAGGAATCTGTGGACAGGCACAAAAACATCCTATCTGTGTTTTTATACCTAGATTGTGTATAAAAACCTTTTTTAATTCATTACTCTGAATTTGGAGATTTTTGTAACAAATACAGCTGTATTTTTTTTTTTTTTTTTTTTTACAATTGTTTGAGAAAGACTTTGTTTTTATTTTCTCTGAAAACTGCTTGGATTTTTCATTACATTGATATGCAATTCTGATAATGAATTTCATAGAATTCCATTTCAAAGCAATATTTCGAATTTCTTCCAATTTTACCAAAGCATTCTTTTTCTTTATCAGAAATCAGTGAAAATAAATTTATTTTACTGCATCTTTATCTTTAGACTAAGTTACAATTTTATTTTCCCCGCATTGCTGATAGAGATTTTTTTTTACCTTGTCAGTTGAAAGCTCGCAGTCAAATATCTCCAGAGATTCTCCATCTTCTTCCTCTACTTCCCAGTTAATAATCAGGAGGAGTTGCCGTAATATCCTTTACCAATCTGTGTCCTATATCGGAATTTGGTAAATTAGCAGTGCTTTTAGTTTATAGTCTTTACTTGACCTTACCGATCATGACAGTGTTAAGCTATCATTCGTTGTTGCTAAGAAACTGTTAGGATAGCTGAGGACGCTCTATAACCGGGCTAGTTATTACTTTTTCGATTTTTGTTTCAGATATTTTTCTTTAAAATTACTTTTACTTTCATATCCGCTCTAAAATTTAAACTATCCTATTATATATAAAAAAAAACTATAGCCAAAATCGAAAAGTAAAAGCTAGCCTCACTGTCGATAGTCACCAGATATCCTATGCAAAAAAAAAGAAAAAGAAAAAATCATTCAAAAATATTAAAATCAAAGCGAGAAATATGAAAATGACCCCCCCCCCCCCCATAGACTTAAAATTAGCGTTTTCATTCCTTCCCGTGTCTGAAATAGGCGTGCATGCATCCAATTCTTTGAATAGCCTTGTATATTATTATATTTTTATTTTCCAAACATATCTTTCTAAATGTAGTTGAATTTGAAAATAAAATTAATCAATTTCTCAACAATTCTTCCTAGTTCTTTTGCGTAGCCCTATACGTAGTCTATCGAATTTATATATATAATCTAGTATGCAGAAATTTAGTTAAAAACGTATATCATAGCTGAAATCTCACTTTCAGCAATCATCCCTAATAGACAATACTTCATATGCAATATTGTATCCAATATCTTTTATGTGCCCCTGTAAATTAAATAAAATGTGATGCACACCATATTATAATGTAAGCATCATATTGTAAACCTCAGTAACGTATATGAATTCCATCTTGTTTGAAATCGTGAAACATAACTAAAACACACTTTGCAAGCAGTTTTTTCTGTAATAAAACTGAACCCTTTTCTGTGACCCTGTAAATGAATGATAAATGCTTTGCTATCCCTTCAGAAAGCATGTTTTACTGCGCCTCATAAATTCATATCAATTTCATTATGTTGTAACAGAAAACGTTATTAAAATACCCCGCAAACGTTTTTTCTTCGTAGTCCATAATGTAACGAAATATACTTTTTAATTCCCCTGTACAAGTACCTATGCTCTTCAATAATGCGAATAAATTGTATGTTTAAAATTGTTTTATGTCATTACAATACACGCAAATGTTTTTTCCCACATAGACCATAATATAAAATACTTTTGAATGTCCATGTAAGTGAAGTATAAAATATTAAAAGGTAATACGTATTAGAAAAAAAAATTGCTAGCTAGTATATTTTTATAAAATGCTATATTTTATCTTACAGTTTCATAACTTTTAGTTTTACATTATTAAAGTTAATGATAAATTTTCGCGTTTCCTAACCGTTGCAAAAAAAATATCTTTGCGTTACATTTGAGAACCCACGCAGGTTACGGGGGAAAAATGTAAACGCTAATGTTAAATATATGGGAGCGTTATTTTCAAATCTCACTTCCTTTTTAACATTTTAAAATGATTTTTTTTTGTATAGGATAGCTGAAGACGATCTACAACCGGGCTAGTTTTTACTCTTTCGATTTTGGTTTCAGATATTTAAAAAAAAATACTTTTAATTTCGGAACAGGGGTGAATCGTTTCTGAAATTGAAACTTTCCTAATATATATATATATACTAAACTAAACTCTACGGCTATACAATCCATGAGGATCAGGGCCGACAGTGCCCATTTCTGTTTTCTTGACCCTAGGCCCGAGGTGCTATACAGCATGCGTCCCGGCCAGGTGGTCAGCCTAACGCGAGACCCTCGGTGTTTAGTTCCCAAGCAAGCTTGGTACTCATTTTATCGACCCCAAAGGGATGAAAGGCTGAGTGAACCTTGCCCAGTCGGGAGTCGAACTCTCGACCTGCGGTGCGGCAGTCAGATGCCCTGACCACTACACCACTGGGCTTTATATAATATATATATATATAGATATATATATATACCAAAAAACACACACTACTCATCCAATCCCAAAACTACTGAACTACAGAGAAAATTAACAAAATAACAATGGAAAAAACTTACTAACAAAACCATGAACGAAAAGAAAACATTCAATGGAAAATATTCAATATATATATATATATATATAATAAAAATCTAAAAAGTAAAATCTAGCCTGGTTGAAGATCGTGCTCAGCTATCCTATGTAAAAAACATCATATTAAAACAAAGCGAGAAATTTTAAATTAACGCCCCCATAGACTTCGTTTTACTTTCTCTCCGTGTCTGAAGTGGGCTCTTTAAAAAATATATCTGTTACACAGGACAAATTTCGTTCTCCGACTGTTAAAGGTGTACTGTCCCCTTAAAAATAATAAATATTAAAGTAATGAACTATAAAAATATTTCTTTAAAATTTTGAACAAGTTGATTTACAATTTTAAAGTTAACAATCTTTAAAACTTATTAACTTTAAATTCTGCTGATTTTTAATTAAAAAAACTGTTTTTCGAACGTAAAATGTTAAATTGTCGAATATTTTATACATATACAAGAATAGGAGGCTTGAAAACCAGTCTCCTGGCCAGGCCACAAATATGTTCTAACAAATTATGACTTCGTAATTATTTGTTAACTATTTTAACTTAAAAAAAATAATTTAAAAAATACTCGTCTATTTTTTTACCATTTTACTTAATAAACTAGGACTGAAATTTGATTCCTTAATAACTTCTATATGTTGTAACTCCCTCTGTGTGGTTCTGAAATTGTTTATATAAACGAAATGTATAATTTCCTTCGTTATTCATAGAAATATAGAATTTAAAATATTTCATTCTTTCAAGAGTCTTTTGTTGAAATTAAACAATAATTTTAGAAAAAAATAAATCCAAGGTTTGAAATAGGAGTGATCTATTTTAACACGATACAATAATCCAATCACAATTAAATCGTTTCCATTTGCTAAAGTGTTTTGATACTAGCCAATCATATTTTTAATAGGCGTGGTTTTCATCGTCTTGGTAGAGGCGGAGAGCATAACATTACGAGGCCATTTTTGACACATTTTTCATCAAAATCTTTGCATATTTTGCTCAGCCTAATTGTAGTAGAACTATTGAAAGCATGTTATTGGAAAGCTTAAACTCTATATTTTCGTTGTTATTAAAAAAAATTTCCTGAAGTTTGCTGATATGAATGTTATAAGACTAAAAAGGACACAATACCTCGAATTTCACTGGATCCTAAATTGACAGGATCCTGAGAATTAAACTACAACGAAAATCGGAAAAGTAAAAAATAGCCCGTAAACAGATAGTCCTCAGCTATCCTGTGCAAGAAAAATCATTTAAAAATATTAAAAATCAAGCAAGATATTTGAAAACATTGTTGCCATAGACTTATCATTAGCGTTCGAACTTCAAGCCGTGACTAGTGTGGCCTCTTAAGAGTAATAAAGTTAAATCAATGAATTTCTTTTATTAAAACATATTTACAATCCAAGTCACCTTGGATTTTCCGTTACCAAAATTGCAGTTTTAAGTTGCTTTATTAGAAGATAAAATTCTGCACATTGTGCTATCTACAAATGAGTCTTCAAATTTGTGCTCTATGTCTGAACATTGAATTCTACTATAGTTAGTGCAAGAGATGTACAGATTTGATTTCTGACAATTTCAAATTCTTCTTTTATATGCTGATCAATTTCCATGATGATTCCTTTATGGGTCTAAAGTTAGAAGTAGATGACGGGTGTGGATTTAGCAGTTATAAAGTTTTGATTTTCTTCATTACAGCCCTTTTTTTACATAACGGGCATCAGGTTTTTTTAAAAATTTTCTTTTAAATGTCGATGCTCTTTTAGGGCTTCAAATATTTTCTTTAACACACAACAACATCCTTTCGTCCAGACTGCCTTTTTTTTAAAACATGTGGCATGTGTTAATTCATTTGCGTTCCGGGAATAGCGAATGCAAGCTTTTTTCTTCTGATTTCGGTCCACTTAAATAAAAAATGTCCTTTTGTCGTCCAACATTTTTGGTTATTCATTATTACTTCTGCCCTGTAAAAGTATTTATTGTTAATATTCGAATCTGACCATCTCTTATTTTATTTAAAGAACAATGTTGAAGATTATAATACATAGTCTATCAGGATAATTTTAGAATCCACACGGAATGATTCATGTCCATTAACATAATTTTTCAAAATCATATACAATTCGCTTGTCGAAACGTACACTTCCGTACATACAAAAAATTACTTTTATTCAAGAGTTCCATATAGTTGCTGCTGAAATTGATTCATTTCATATCTATATGAATACATAATTAAAATATAGCGAGTATAAAATTTTTGGCAGCTTTTTAAAATGTATCATATGCTGTTAAATTTTCAAATAATTTCTATAATGACTTTAAAAAATATTTTTTTTAAATAACATTTCTAAATAAATATCGTAACTTTAGAATACAAAGTATCTATATTGTTGTAAAGTTTTCCTACTGGCATAAAAAAATATTTAAAAATAAGTATGTTTTAGCCAAAAATATAAATGGCAATTACAACTACATCAATCGCCATTCTAAAAAGGTTAAAAGAAAATTTGGTTTTTGAGCCGAGTTTTTATGGTGCTGTGGTGTAGTTAGGCTTTTATCACTTCTTTTTTCTTCAATGTATTAGATGTTAGTTGAAATTTCTAAAAGCGAAATTACTGCAAGTTAGTTTTTGAAAAATTTTCCGGCTAGATTTGCAAAATCATACACTATGCGTCGTATTATATATAAATACTTTGTCACATGAAAAGAAACCTTAATTGATATAATTTAGCTTTAGAAGATATTAAAAATTTGCGAATAAATTTAAAAAAATAACTTTAATATACTAATTAACCTTTACTGATAATTTGTATTGTTTCTTCATAATTTGTTATCTTATAAGTATCTACTTTTTCGGTTATGTTTTACTTACTACATCTATATTTGATAACTTATATAATATTTTTAACACGATTTTGTAATTGTCTAGTAACAGAAAATAATTGTAATATATTCGAAGTTTATTGTTGTGTAATTAGCTTTAAAAGTATATTTGTTCGTTCAAAAATAATTTTTGAATCAAATTATGTATATGTTAAAACATTTACTTTTTTAGAAAAACAAAGTTTTATTTTCAGAAATGTTATTCAAAGTTTAAGCCCTGTACTAAAATCAAAGTTCAAAATGGAAAGTTCAAAACTCCAATATCAAATTAATGCACATTTTTCCAGAATATTCTTTATATACCATTTTCTCCTATGTTCAGATTGCATAGTCATGTTATCTAAAAGAATATGCTTTCGATGAAGAGGAGAATATTTTTTTTTTAGTTATGTAACTCACATGTCTGTTAGTAGACTCATGAAATTCAAATGGACTGGAAAACTTGATATGAACTCAACTTATCGGTGATAACTAACTAAAAAGTCCATTTTCAGTCAGAATGCTGTGTAATGTTTTCAGAACTACGTGTTTTGTTTGTGTCATTTAAACAGAAAAATATTCCATAGTCTAACTATGCATAGTCATTTAAATTTCCTAGTACTTTCGGTCTGCAAATGCGTATCTGAATCTTAGTACAATTAGCAGTACTAAGGTCGAGCTGTGCAATTAAAAAGTGACGTATGTGAATAAAGTGACGCATTAAAACGAATAGATCGGCTGTTAACTATTTTTTCTTCTACAAAAGTTTAATCCAGTGCATTACTACTTCTACCTCCAACTGCCCCATGAATTGTAGTGACCCTTTTCAAACGAAGTGACATATTTGAGATGAACAGAACTGCAATTAGCGAAAATAATTCCTGACGATGTCTGCAGGATTTCCAACCGACAGTACTATGGAATTTAAATGAATGACTTTAAACTGACTATAGTGTAATTATCCATCCCCTTTTGAGTAAACAGAAAACTTTTAAAAAGTTTATTTTGTGTAGTCTGTGATTGAATGAAAGAGATTGAATCATTTCGTCTTATGTTTTTATTTACAAAAAAAAAAGGAATCCAAACTACACATAGCTTGATATTTAAATATGTTCTTTTTATGTAAATTATACTGCGTTCTTAATTTTCATTTGGATTTTTTATTAATGAGTTGCTGATAAAGTCTTTTAAAGACTAAACTTTAATAAAAATGTTCATTGTGTAAACAATTAAATATCTAATATTATCAGTCGTTAAAATTCTTAGTGAGCACATAAAAACGAGCATACTGTTAAATATGTTGAGATATTTTTCAATTTTTAGTTCCAGTTTATTTCTTTGAAACTTAGTCTTTATTCTCCATGTGTGCTGCATAAAACTAAAGAAATTATTTAATGAATTCCAACGATGTTTAAAAACTAACATTTAATTTTAAATATAATTATTGCAGTCACCATCATTTACAGATATATTATGTATAAAAATATGTTTCGTTAATGTTAATTCAAAATTCAAAATTCTTATAATAAAATATAAGTCATATATAAATTTCATTCATGTTAAGGATAGCATTTAATTTATGAAATTAGCATTCGTATCGTATACTTATCTACCTCTGTTTCAAAAATATAGATTTAATCAAAAAATCGAAATAAAAATAATTGCAGCAAAAGTAACTATGATTAATACAGGAAATTTATAATTATGTTAAGGAAGTATTTCAATTATATTCAGAACTATTCATATAAAAATAAATTTAAAATTGAGATGAATGTATACGTTGGAGTAATTGCAATTTTCGGAATGATTTTTTAAACGTCTATAAAAATTACATCATTTTAAAAATATTTAACTGCCTTTAAAACTTTCTGCACTTAATCTAAAATATTTCGTTTATGAGAAAACATCTTAAAAATATAATATTGGAATGCATTTTATTATCATAGCTTATGTCACGAATTTATTCTGTATGTGATGTATAATTTGAAATATACATTTATTTCATTCTATCAACTAAGCAGCATTAATATTTTGGTTTTGAAATTATAAAATGTGTTTAATAAAATTCGTCGCATTGACAAATTTTACTTACTTAAAAAATTGCCGAAGATTATAAAATATTTTACAATGTTCAAAAAATGTTTTCTTTGTATTTATCTAATAAATGCGTAAATGTGACAGATATTTATAATTCTCAATGACTAGTGTAATTTTTAATGATATTTCCGCTCACTCGCTTTTGTTACTCAAAGTGTTCAATTAACATTAATTAACTCCTATGAGAGCTAGTTTAAAATCTTTGAAAAAAAAAGAAAGTCTGAAGTTATTGAATTCATTACCGTAATTTCCGGTGTATAGTCCACAGATCAAACAATTCAGTTTGGACACAGAAATTTTATTCAGTATTTGAAGACCAATATTTACCGTGATCTAAAAAGTTTTATTTTATTTAAAAAAAATTCTGGGTCGAAACACGATTGCTTGATCCGCGGGCTATACATCCGAAATTACGGTACGCCGAAAATTTTCTAGAATACTATGCGTTCAAATATATGCCTATCACAATGAAATCAGTTGGATTTGAAACAGGGATGTTTCATCTTGAAGTTAGAGCCGTTATCTCTGACTCACATGAATCTAAGTTAATATTAATAGAATATATTTCGGTTATTCCCTGTTACATTTGTTTGGGGAAGTTTAGATATAGAACCCAAAGACCGATATTTCCGGAAATCCGTACAATTTCTGCGATAGTAACAAGCAAGAAAATTTCTATCGACCGGAGGCAGCAGCACAGACAATCACCTCATCGAGTTCACGGCTGAAATTCCAGAATTATTTAAAATTCGATTCGCATATTAAAACGCAATAGGTCTGCCAAGTTATATCTTGGTGGAAAACACCTGAAAACCTAATTTTAGCACTTGACGCGTAGGTTCTTCATTAAGTTATCTTGCTCCTAGTCCTCCATGTTTTCATACCTTTGGGTGCAGGGAAACACAATGACAAACCTAAGAATCAATCACTAAAATCGGATTTTCAGGTCTTGGAATGGCCAAAAACATACACTTAAAATTTGGTTCAATTCTATGCATAACTTCATTCACTTTTCGAAGGTACAATATTGAAAATGGCACAAAAATCGCTATTACAGCGCCCTCTACAAGCGTATTTTTTTCCACATTAAGGAAGGACTTGCTTGCATAGCCAATAACTTAAAAATAATTTGGTTCAATTCTATGAATAACTTCATACAATTTTCGATGGTACAATATTCAAAATCGCACAAAAGTCGCTATTACAGGTCCCCGTTCCTGTCGATTTTTTTCCAAATTAAGGGAGGACGTGCTTGCTATAGCCAAAAACGTAAATAAAAATTTGATTCAATTCTATACGTAACTTCATACTCTTTTTGATGTTACAATCGCGACACACGGTCAGACAGACAGACAGACATTTTCTATAAACATGTTTTCTGGGATCTCTGACCCTTAAAACGTTTAAATCCGTCAAAAACTGGAAGTCGACAAAAATTTCGATTACAATATTTTCTTCCATTGAAGATAGAAAAAGTAAAAAGTAACTTCATGTTCACTTTCGAAGTCGTGTAAAGCCTTCCGTCTCAACGCTTATCTTCCGCATTTACTTTTTCGGTACTCTACATCATTTTACATGCGTAGATACACCCTTCTACACATTTCTCCATTCTTCCACCATATTTCGCACCTTCTAACACATTTCTCCACCTTCTATCACATTTCTTGACCTTCTACAACATTTCTCTCTCAATCTGGCGGCCACAATCAGTATTTATTCTACCTCATTCAACGATACAAAATAAGTCATCTGATTCCTTATCCCCAGTCATATTCACTGCTTAAACGGACTATTCGCACTTCCGGTAGTATTAATCTCGAGGTAAACGGGTTTCCTACTGCCAAAGATTGTTCCAGAATATTCCATAGCTCAGCACCCAGACACAAAAGATGTAAACAAACTTTAATCCCGAATGTCGAGATGACTTCTAAAAATAGCATTTTTCCACCTATAGACGATTTTTTATTTAAAAAAAATGAATTTATTTCTGCGTAAGATTTAAATCATTGAAATATTCTTGTTGGCACCTGGATATTTTTTAATCAAAGAATGAATTTAAAAGAAATGGATATTTTAGACGGGATAATTTAAGTGTTACAATATTTTAGCAATTAAATAAAGAATTGGGGGTAATATGATATACCGGGATTTAATAGCGGATTTTAATGGAATTTTAATTTTAAAAAAAAGGTTTTATTAAAGCAATATAAATAGTTAGAGCCATTATCTTTAGCTTTACGCAATTAAGAATAAATATTTTTATATGGATTAAGATCTTATGGAGATTAATAACCTAGGTTTTTTACTTAATAAACTGGTATAATCTACGCGATATTACTAAAAAGGGAAATTTATATAAAGTAATTTTAAACTTGGCGAAAAAATTTAAATTTTGTAATATATATATATATATATATATATATAGATATAGATAGATAGATAGATAGATAGATAGATAGATAGATACAGGGTGTCCATAATTATACCACTCTATTTTAAAATTGTCTACTGACGAAACTATCGTTGAAAATGCTGTGAAAGTTTTTGGAGGATATAATAAATGTATGGAAATTTGTTTGCGCCAAAAAAAAGTTCAAAATTTCGCCGAGATAGGGTGTTTTTTAACGAATTACACATTTAACATGTACATTTACGATAGTTTAAACAAATTTTATTACAAACAATCATGTTCCACATGACAGTCATCATTATCAGTTACCATCTGGAATTGTAAGATAGCATATTCCATAGTTGAACGCAATGTGGTCTGGGAAATGCTTAGAAAGTGTTGTGAAGTGCTGTCTTTAAGGTCAGGTAAAGTTTATAAATAAAATTTCTAAACCATCGTAAATGTATGCTAAATGTCTAATTCGTTAAAAAAGTGCCCCCTGTTGGCGAAATTTTGAACTAAAATATTTTTTCACCCGATCAAATTCCCATACGTTTATTATGTCCTCCAAAAAAATTCACAAAATTCTGAACAATAGTTTCGTCTGTAGACAACTTTAAAATAGGGTACTACTAATAGAATAATAATATCGTAAATGTATGCTAAATGTGTAATTTGTTTTAAAAGCGCCACTTGGTGGCGAAATTTTAAACTAATGCATTTTTTCGCTCAATCAAACTCCCATACGTTTATTATGGCCTCCAAAAATGTCACAACATTCTGAACAATAGATTCGTCTGCAGACAACTTTAAATTAGGGTCGTTTAATTATGGGCACTGTGTATATGTGGTAATTTGGCAGATTCTACATAGACTGGACTATAACTAAATTCATAGTCCGTTGTGGAGATGCCGTCATACGTTGAAATGTTACAGTCGATATTTCTATGCATTTGTAAATAATGATAGAGTGATAGGCAATTATCACCGCTGAGAAATTTTACCAAATAATAAGACGACACCATTTAGCACTGTAAGTTATTTTTTTTTTTGGTAAACAGAACGTGTCAAAAATTCCCAAGTAATAGAATAGGCCAAAATGCCTTGCGTCGCGCGATGCGAGACACTGATATTCGAAGATGTTGATTAATTCATGAATACTACGACATCAGGAGCACCACATAGCTTTTACAGGGCGTTTCAAAAATGACCGGTATATTTGAAAAATCAATAAAAACTAAACGGGCAGCGATAGAAATACACCGTTTGTTGCAATATACTTGGAACAATAGTAAATTTTCAGGCAGACAAATATTTTTTTTTCGAAATTGGTTACAATTGTCAAAACAGATGGCGCCACAGTCTGGAAAAATCTAAACCACGATATTTTCCACATATCCACCATGCGCAGCAATAATATGGCGTAGTCTCTGAACGAAATTACCAGAAACCTTTGTAAACGTGTCAGGCTGGATGGCTTCACATGCAGAAGAGATGTACTGATTCAGTTGTTTAATTGTTTCTGGATTGTGGCGGTACACCTGGTCTTTCAAGTGTCCCCACAGAAAGAAGTCACAGGGGATCATGTCTGGCGAATACGGAGGTCAATCCACGCCGCTTCCTTCAAATCGCCTGCAGCGTCATCTGTTGTTGAAAATTTTACCTAATTTTTTTTTTTTTTTTTTTTTTTTTTTTTTTTTTTTTTTTTTTGAAATCTTACTGTTGTCCCAAGCATATTGCAACAAACGGTATATTTCTATCGCTGCCCGTTTAGTTTTTATTGCTTTTTCAAATATACCGGTCATTTTTGAAACACCCTGTAGTTAACCCGAGAAAAACAGTCGAAAACACTTTTCTCATAGACAGGCGTTTACGTAGCACTATAAAAGAATGTGGAAATTCAAATTGTTTGCAATATTCCAAATAAAAAGATCTCAAAGTATACAAATATACTAGATAGGAAACCCAATGTGTTTCCAAAAAAGACTCGAAATTTCTCACTTTAGACGGCAATATACGCGGCAAGACCGCGGTACCGTCTTCATCAAAAGCATCACAAGAACGAATCACAGAAATGCGGCCGCTCTCAGACGATTTTCTAAACTAATCGAGAGAAAGGGTACCGCTTAAATGACATGAGTTCTCGCTAAAGATCGTAAACATTTTAAGGTGAAAAGTCAATCGTGGAAAAAGTTGTTTCGTAGAATGAAATTTGGAAAAAACAATTGCTTTTGAAAACATTCAAACATAAAAGTTAACTTCACTCAGAATATGATAGATAGGATAGCTTATAAAGTTTATTAAGGAACTCAAAGCTTGAAATTAAGTTTTTGGAATAAGATATTACTGATATACGTGTTTTACATTAAGGTGAATTAAAGTAGGAATATATATATATATTATTAAAAAGTTGGAAAATATTGATAATGCGAAAAAATAAATAATTTAAGGAATATCGCGAATAAAAATTTTTATATACCATATATATATATATATATATATATATATATACATTTAAACTAAATTTTAAAGAGAAATGTCTCTCATGTGTGCTGGAAATGCATAATTTGGACAATGTCGCCGTAGGTAATTTCAACTACATTTCGAAATATGTAGAGTCTATTTTAGCTCTTCTTAAAAATGCATAGTAGCCACTTCCATCATCTTTCACTGCGATATCATTATATTTCAGACAAAACAAAGTGTGCTGAAAATTTCGTTTAAAATATGTTTATTTTTGTTAAAGTTCTTAACAGTAAGCTATGTCTGGATTGTAATGAATGATACTGTATTTTTGACTGAAAATATTTGGATTGCAACTTTTGTGTCCTATAGAAAAATTAATGGTGTTTTATTCTATCACCTATTCAAATTCGTATTCCTTGTACTAAGACACCCTGCATAGCTCGCCTTTGTTTGAATGTTCTTAGAAATGCGATGTATGAATTGTTCGATCATTTTTATGCTTTGCATTTTTGGCAATAACTTTGATCGTCTGCGTTTGTTTATGCGAGTTTATAGAATGTTTTGTTGTGAGAGAAGTAGCCATGAGCGGCTCTTGTGATATTATTTAAATAAAAAACAGTGCACTGCAGTTTTGTTATTTTGTGTATTTGTGAGTATTTAATATGAGTTAACATAAAATGGTCCGCCGAGCAACGAAGAAGCAGCCTGGGATTAAATTCAACGAGCTTCTAAAATCAAAATTTAAGTTGAGTGAAACGCCGAGATGAATGATAAGTTCTAAGAGTTCCGTGCTACGAAATTCCTCAAAAGATTATTCGAAAAGTAAGTGAACGTGATTTTTCTTATCTTTACTGTTATACATATATTAAACAATGTTTAAAGGTGCAAAAAAAGAGGATTTAAGGCTTATAGCCACTGAAATAAATCTAAATGTTAATGAAAAAATGACAATTGCTGATTTAAGCGTTATTATTGAAGACAGTGAAATGTATAAAAATAAACCAGATTTTGTGAAAGATATAGCAAACGATATAATTGAAAATCGTAAACATGAGGAGCAAAAGCAATTTGATCTAGAAAAAATGAAACTTGAAAGATCAAAAAATGAAGTAGAACTAGCTAAAATTAAATGTGAAGCTAAATCTAATATTAGTGAAAGTAAAATAAAAATAGAATCGTTAGATCAATTGATGAACAGTATTCGAACTTTGACTGTAAGAATTCCAATACGTCCTGAAGGATGGGGATTTTTCTTTTCTTCTTTAGAACGAGCTTTTAAGACTAAAAATGTTCCAGAACAATATAAAGCAGAAATTCTGTTAAATTTATTAGGGGATAAAGCATCTAACATATTAACTTACTTACATGATAGTGATATCGATAATTATGCAAAAATAAAAGAATTAGTGTTAAAAGAATTTCAACCTACACCTTATTTTTGCTTAGAGCAATTTAGAAAAGCTGTTAAACAACCAAATGAGACGCATGTACAGTTTGCTTCACGTCTAATGACAAACTGGGAATATTATTTAAATTTAAGAAATGTCTCCAATTTCGAGAGTCTAAAACAACTTATAGTATCGGATAAATTATATCAAACATTAGATAGAGAAACAGCTTCCCACATTAGTGTGAGACAAGGAGATAAATGGTTTTTACCAGAAGAGTTGGGACGAGAGATTGATTTATATTTCACATCACGCTGAAAATCTCTTACTGAGAATTTTAGTGTTAATCGTAAATATAATAACTCCAAAAGTGTATCTAAAGTATTCTTATCAGATGTTAAAACATTAAGTTGTATTTTTTGCCACGAAAATCACACTCTTTCAAAATGTCCGCATTATTTAAAATTATCTGTCAATGAAAGGGTGAACGTTATAAAATGTAACAAGTTATGCTTTAATTGTTTAAATTCATATTCAGTTGCAAATTGTCCATCAAAGTACACGTGCTTTTGTAAAAAACGTCATCATAAAACTATACATTTCCCAAAAACAAATAACAACACATACGTGAAAGAATATGTTTCATCGGAACAAAATAAACAAGGAAAAGTGAATGTGGAAGAATGTTCAGATTCTAGGCCAACAAATCGTAGCACATCAGTCTTGAACGCTAATGCAGAAGAGTTTGTTCAGAAAACCTTTATTAGTAACTATTCGAATAAAAAGAGCAAAGTTTTACTTTCAACTGTAATATGTTTTCTAATTGATGAATCGGGATGTAAACATAGAGTAAAGTGTTTATTAGATGTAGGCAGTGAGTCTAATTTTTTATCCCGCCATTTAATAGAGCTAATGCATTTAAAAAAAGAGAGAACAAACATCTTAGTGTCAGGTCTAAATGATGCTACCTTAGTAATGAATCATAAAGTTAATGTATCAATATGCAATAGAGATGAAAATTTTGTGAAAAATTTAGATTTCTTGGTAGTTCCGAAAATAACTGCAGATTTAACGCCTTCAAGTCCAATTGAAATCTCAATACAAGATTTACCTATTTTAAAATTCGTAGATGCTAGTTTCAATATCCCAGAACATGTAGACATGCTCTTAGGAGCAGGGATTTTTTATGAGCTTTTGAGACCGGTACAAATTCGTGTTAATAATTCTGATCTTATTTTGCAAGACACAGTTTTCGGTTTTGTTGTATCGGGAAGTTTTTCGACAGAGAGTGAAAACAAAGTTCATTGTGAGTTTATTAAGAAAGAAACCAGCCTAGACAAGACACTTAGGAAATTCTGGGAGATAGAAAATATCGAGGTTGAAAAACCAAAAAGTAAAGAGACTTTAATTTGTGAGAAACATTTCGTAGAAAATTATACACGAGACAAAAACGGTAAATATGTTGTTAAAATGCCCTTAAAAGAGGATCCAGCTATTTTAGGAAACTCAAAACAAATCGCTACGAAAAAATTAAATTCTTTATGGAATCGTCTAGCAAAAGATCCTGAGTACTTAAGATTATATTCAGATTTCTTAAAAGAATATCAACAGTTAGGCCACATGGTTGAAGTTAACGAAAGCGAGGAAGAAAGTGGATCCTATTACATTCCCCATCTTGGAGTGTATAGAGGAATAGAAAAAAGTATATCAACGCCTTTGAGAGTTGTATTTAACGAGTCTTCCTTAACAACTAAGGGAAACTCACTTAATTCTATTCAATATAACGGAGGTGTAATACAAGATGATTTATTCTCAATTATGTTGAGATTTAGAAAATATATCGTCGCTTTCACTGCAGACATTCAAAAAATGTATAGAGCAATCTCTATTCATCCAGATCAGAGGAAGCTGCAAAAAGTCTTATGGAAGGAAGGTCTTAACGAGCCAATTAAAAATTTTGAATTAACGACAGTTACTTATGGTACTGTTAGCGCACCTTTTTTGGCCATGAGAACACTACTTCAATTGTCTAAGGATGAAGGAAGCAAGTTTCCTTTAGCAGCACCCGTACTGAGAGAAGACATGTATATTGATGATATTCTATCTGGAGCTGATTCTTTAAGTTCTGCATTGGAACTCCAAAATCAATTAATAGAAATTTCAAACAGTGCAGGAATGTTATTAGATAAATGGTGCAGCAATGCTCCACAACTTTGTAAAACAAATGTCGAAATATACCCCTTTGGTGATTCAGAAGAATCTAAAGCGTTAGGTGTTTTGTGGAAATCGAAGAAAGATTGTTTAAGTTTCAATGTTAAAATTCATAATGATGTAAATGTCACTAAGAGACAAGTGTTATCAACTATATCAAGTATATTCGAACCCTTAGGTTTAGTATCTCCTGTTATAATTAAAGCAAAAATATTTATGCAGAAGTTATGGTTATTACAATTAAATTGGGATGATTTGCTAACCGAGAAAGAGGCTAAGGAATGGAGAGAGTTTTCTGATACCCTACAATTAATTAATAAATTTGAGATTAGTAGGTGTATTTTATTGAAAGATGCAATTATGATCGAGTTACATGGTTTCAGCGACGCATCTGAAGCAACCTATGGTGCGGTAATTTACTGCAAATCAGTGACAGAATCAGGTCATGTGTCTGTAAAATTAGTGACAAGTAAATCTAGAGTTTCTCCCTTAAAGCAATTAACTGTTCCAAAATTTGAGCTTTGTGCAGCAGTTTTATTGACAAAGCTTATGAAACGAGTGATTTCTTCGCTCAAAATTAGTGTAAACAAAATCTTCTTGTGGTCCGATTCCATGATAGTATTATCCTGGATTAAAAAAGAACCATACGTTCTAAAAACTTTTGTTGCGAATAGGATTTCTACAATACAAGAACTATCTCAAGGGATGCAGTGGCGACATGTTCCATCTCAGCATAACCCTGCTGACCTTCTAACAAGAGGAGCTAATCCTGATAAACTATTATCAAATGAGTTATGGTGGAGTGGTCCATTGTTCCTAAAGGAAAAAGACTATCCCAATACAAATATTCCTGCAGCAGTTAATTCCAATGACTTTTCAAATGAACTGAAAAATATTAATATAAGTGACTTTAAAAGCATATCTGTTTTTACAGTTTCTATTAATTCTTTTGTGCATGATATAATTGATTTAAGTAATAACTATTGTAAAATAATTCGTATTTTAGGATTTATTTTCAGATTCCTTAGTAATTGTAAAAAAGAAAAAAAGTAGGGTCCTCTGGACCTCGAAGAGCTCAACAAAGCAGAAAGTTTTTTGTTAAAAAGTGTTCAACCTGAGTTTTTTGACAAGGAAATAAAATCCTTGCAAAAATCAGGTAATATTAATCATGATAGTCAGTTAAAAAACTTACATCCATTTCTTGATAAAGAAGGTCTTCTAAGAGTAGGAGGTAGATTAGTGAACAGTAACTTAAATGCCAACCAAAAATTTCCAATTTTACTACATAATAAAAGTAAACATACTCAAATGATAGTAGAATACTTTCATAAACGGTCACAAGCTTTTCTTTTTCAGTTAAGGCAGAAGTTTTGGCCTTTGAATGGTCGTGCAATATGTAGAAAAACAATTCATAATTGTAGTATATTTCATGTTATAAATATTGTAAAAGGGTTTATATTTCCTTAATGCAATAGGTTTTATAAGAAATTTTGAGTGTACCATATGAAATTAAGCTAATTTCTGCTTGATTGAATGTATTATGTGTTATCAAAGAAAATATTCATACAAAATGTGTATTGAGAGTGTATATATTATTTGAGTTATATATTATTTATCTAGAGAAATTTATATAGAGATATTATTTATATGAGATATATTATTTGAGTTGTTTAAATGACATTTATTTTATCCTGAAGGTTTGAGTTTTATTTTGATAAAATCGAGTGTGTTACCTTTTAAATACTTTTAAAATAAAGTATTTCTCAGCTATTTTTTGAGATAAAATATGAGAAAAAGAAATAAATTCTTGCAGCATTTAAAAATTTAATTTGAGTGTTAGATGTCATGAGTGAACATCATTACATAATGTGTGCAGAATTTTAGAGTAGTAAACATAAAAACAACGAGGTGTTTTCAAGAGACCAATTTCAAAAATTTGTCTGTTACCCAAAGAAAAATGATTATCTTTTGTAATTTGTCAATTTATTGTTTACTAGTACATGCTGTATTATTTGTTTAAAATTCAAAGTGCAATAATGTATTATAATTGTGGTTGAATGAAAATCATTCAACGGGGGCCGGTATGTTCGGTCATTTTTATGCTTTGCATTTTTGGCAATAACTTTGATCGTCTGCGTTTGTTTATGCGAGTTTATAGAATGTTTTGTTGTGAGAGAAGTAGCCATGAGCGGCTCTTGTGATATTATTTAAATACAAAACAGTGCACTGCAGTTTTGTTATTTTGTGTATTTGTGAGTATTTAATATGAGTTAACAGAATAATAAATTTTTCTTTTCAATGAATTATTGATTTTATTCAAAGCGAAAGCTTTCTTATGCACATAACAACACAATCAGCAGTCTACTAAGAGTAGACAAACACCTCTGTATTTTTCATAAAGGATTGAGGTTAAATTTTCAATGTTACCACAATGGGAGCATTTATTTACATGCTTTGTGTAACATGTTTTACATATTTCAAATACGTACTTTAATGCATGGTTTTTTAAAGACACAGACAGACATTCAAATAAAGGTAAAATTAATTAAACAGAAAGTTTTTAAAGCAAATATAATTTTCTAGCATACAAAACATATAAGTATAAATAAGTATAAAAAGTAACTGTCTCAATTTTTATTTCAAAAAGTGGACAAGTGAAGAAAAAATGAACTATAAAAACATGGGTATTTGTTTAAATTTATGTAATGTGACTTTTATAGAATGTGATATAACGTCAAAAAATTAAGAGTTTCGAGTTCTAGATATATATTTCTAATTTATTCTTCTAATCACCAACTGTGTTTGAAGTTTAAATACAAGTAAAATAACGCTAAATGATTTATGAAGCAATATGTAATGCACATACTTACAATTATTTTATAAAAGAAGCATTATTTTCGGTGAAGGATTAGTGTAAAAAATCAAATATATTGAATGCAATAAATAATAATAATAAAAATTAAGTTTATTTAAATTAGAGATAGTAACATTTAAATAGTTACAGTGAAAGTTTGATTCAAATGAAATAATTTAGCCACAGGAATTTATTTGTTGAATTTCTGAAAGATGATCTTAGAAAAATAATAATAAGAAGAAATAAAACAAATAAAAAAAAAATAAAACTCTTAAAATAATAAAACAATGTTACGAATTGTCGACAATTTTCTTTACTGCTCTGCGTTAGGAAATTGTCAGTAGTAAGGTTGTCTTCTGCGGATAAACATTTTTAATTTTCCATTTCTAGAGATTTCTGTGAAATACCTGCATTTCTTTTATATTATTCTTCACCGTGATCTCTTCTAACATTTATTTTCATTTTGTCTTTGGCTCCCTTACCTTGTGGTTTCAATTCCATTATATAAGTGCTTGATCTCTAGCTGTCGATTCTTTTGACATACACTTAAATGCCTATCAAAGCTTTTCTTCCTTAACATTAATGATGTTACATTCTATTTGCACACATTACGAATTTTTTTTTCTTTTCTCTGTGTCTAATTCTATGCGTACTTGTAGTGTAAGTCACATAGGTTCGAAGTGCAACGATATTTCGCTACCAGTATTTTAGGACGAAAAAAGTGACTTATTTTATCGGAGATATTTCATTAATTAGAAAAGGACAAGAAAACTTTTCGAAAATAAGGTTGGTCAAAAATCACAGCAAATATCAACTATGTGACTTACACACCAAAAACTCATGGAAATAGCCTTGCAAAAAATTGCGAAAGATTGCATCTTTGTCACAAAGAAATAGGCTAACACCCGTAAAATGTGTTACTAAGTGAACATGTATGATATTTATGAGCGATTAAATATCGTTATCAATAATTGCATGAATTTTCTTAACGGCTAAATTTGCCTTTATTTTAAATTATTTAAATATCCAAAATCTCCAAATCAAAATTTTCAGTGAAACATGTTTAATTCCATTTTATAATCTCTTTATTTGAGAAATGAAAATAAAGAATAAATAATAAGATGCATTTCATCTTTGATTTGTTTATTTTATTTTAGCCAATTACCTGATATATAACAAACTAAACTCCTGTAATTCAATTAAATTGTATTCAAAAATGTTTTTCCTTCAGGCATAGTTCAACTTAAAGAAAACAACTCCTTCGGCTATTCGATTGAAAACAAGTCTTTCTAAGAAAAGCTCAATAGTTTCAAATCAATTCAGAAAACCAATTCTTTATAAAGAGATTATATCACATTTTCTAAATTAACATTTAATGGTAATACGAAAGTCTAGCATAAGTGATTTGTTTTACTTTATTACTCTTTTTATCGTATTTTAATCTTTTTTTCAAAACTTTAATAAAAGGAATATACATATACATATGTTTATCACCTTAAATGACTGAATAATGATTAGACAACAGCACATATAATGGCACAACCATTTCGCTCACTTATGTGTGGCAATCGGTCCTTTACTAAGATATTTTAAAAATTGAAATGTTTGAAATACATAAGTAAAAATAAGTTTTAACAGTAAACTTTAAACAATTACTAGATAGTACCCGACAAGCTTTGACGGTAAATAACTTGAATGTTCCATTAGAAAAAATCTTGAATTTTTAATTAGTTGCTTTTAAATTAACTATTGAAATTGTGACAATTTTTTATATTGCACAAGTGATTCCTATTTCCTGAAGGCGAGTTAGAGGGTTCTGTCTGTCTAATATATTGAATGAAGTGAAAGAACTTTAAGTTTGTAATTTACAAACAATTATGCTTGCCTTTTATCAGAAATTTACCAAAAAATATTGGGCAGAGCATTTATTTTTACTTACTACGGTCTTATTTTTTTAAATAACAATATCTATTTTTATTTTTTAAACTACACGACCTATAAATGCTGCCATGGATTTTATTTACATCAGTCTTATTCTCTAAAAGCCTAATTTTGAAACTTGATGCAACTAACGATTTAAAAAAAATATTTTTTTTATTACTTGAATTTTATTATACTTTTTTCTTCACTTTCTAAATATTAAACCATGGATATCAAGATAATTTATTTTATAGTTCTTATATGAATATTTTCCCTTCTTTCCGTTTTATTTATTTATTTATTTTACGGAAAAGAATGTCAAAATTTTCTTGCTGACTCACACATTTATTCTTGATAATAGTCAGAAAACAAAAGTTGTAGAACAGCTCAATTTATTTAATTTATAATATACATGTAAAATATTTTAGTTTAAATATTTTAAATATAAAAATATTATTTTTTCAAAATATTTTTGAGTGTTAAATTTTACTTAATAATAAACCATTGAAATAGTAATAATAATAAAATCAAAATTATATAACTTCTCCTCCTAATAAAATATGTCATTATCGAAATGAATTATCGCCAAAAATGTTACAGAAATCATTTTTCTAGGCGTTGGGTTCGAACCTGCGTCGTCTACATAAGTTAAGAGCTTTAAACTTGTGCTTTAGACCACTCGAATAACCAGACCTGCTCTTCCTTTCCCCTAAATGGAAGATCTAGTAATTTTAACTTCACGCATGCGTAAATGCGTGAATTTTGTTGACTGAACATACAGATTGAGGTTTACGTTTTAATATATATGATTTATAATGAAGGCTAACTAAGAAGCCGAATGAATAACATCCCATTTGGCTACAAAACCTTTGTTTTCCTATTGTAATTATCAATGGATAATTATAAAGATAATTTCTTCGAAATTGTAGCATTAACATCCGTTTCATTGTCATGACGTTCATCGATTTAAAAAGTACAAACATGCAACGTAAATTTATAAGTTAACAAATTTCTATAATGTTCTTCAGAAGCTATCCGAAATTTCTTTTATCCCATATGTACTAATTTTGAAATTATTTATATTATACTCCAAATCCGAAAAAGATTCTACTGAACATTCTTAATAAAGTTACTCATTACACTTAGCAAGAATAATGTTCAAAGATGTGATTCAAAAAACCTCCAGAAATTTATAGGTTACTTCGCCATTAAAATCATACTTTTTTAAGAAATTCATAGTTTTTCAGAAAAAACATAGAAATCTACAAATCTAGTTTTCGTAAAACCTTCAGAAATCTGTTTGCTTTACTAAACTTTTATCGGTAACCCGGGGTAATTACATGTTTTTTTTTGTTTTTTTTTTTTTTCAGCAAATATTTTATCTGGCCACTTTTGACGAATTTTTAAGTTCATTTTTGTGTAAGACCTGTTTTTATCAGAATTATATTAATGCGGTATTAAAAAAAATATTTTTCCACGCTCAAAAACTCGAAATTTTAAAAGTAAAAACATGAAACCTGCTGACGTGATTTTTTGAAGATATTTATTACCTGTGTTTTTATTTTTTGTTCAGTTAATTAGAACTTGATTTACAAACTATTATTTTCTCAGTACGACCGGTTTTTTCGTTTCCAGCAGTACCGCTTCGTGAAATTCGGTTAAAAATGTCCACTTTGACTGCATTTTTTAAAACATATTCTGCCTTTATCAAAAAATCGACCAATACAGCATATTATATAGTTTCTGAATAAGCGAACCTGCCAATTGCATGCGTTTTAGCAAAATTAATTTTAAAAAGAGTAAGAAAATAAGCAGTTTGGAATTGGGTACGAACTTAAACGATAATTTTAACGTCAACCCCTATTTCTGTTTAATTTGTTGGTCCTATGAAAAGCTTGTCAATATGAAAGTTGTAGATAATATAGAGAAGATGTATAATAAATTCAAGCGGATTGGATATCTTGTAAATTGACGAAGTTATGAATGTTGTCCTTCTTCAACCTCCCCCCCCCCCCCCCGTTTTCGTTTTTAATTTTTTTCTGCGATACGAGTTGGCCCTATCAAAACCTTGTCAATATGAACTTTCTACATAATATTAAGAAGATTTATAATCCTTTTGATTTGAATTTGATATCTTAAGAATTGACGAAGTTACGAATTCGTGTCTCCCTAAGACCCTATTTTTTCCCCATTGAGTCCATTTTTAATTTTATCAAAATCTGTGATACCTAATTTTTCAGTCCTTTTCCTAGAAGTAATAACAACTTTAAACTGATTAGATATGTATTATAATTAAGAAGTCATGGGGTTTTTTAAATGTTCACAAACACTTCCGTATTTCTACCCCTTTCATCCGATTTTGTCCATTAATGAACTTAACCGAGATTTTCTACACCTTGATTGTATGTATCAGTTTGTAATATGTATATAAAGTTTTGTACTGAGGGTGTTTTGGGGTTCTAGAGGTCATGATCGGCGTAGATCTGCAAATTTTGTTTTCAGAAATTGCAAAATAGGGGAGAGTGCAATACGTGGTATTTCTTGCGAAATCTACCTAATAATTAAAAGAAAAATTCTAGAACGGATTTCTTGAACTTCATTTGATACATTTAGAAACTGAAAAATCAGTTAACCCTTTATGGCTCAAATTAGGAAGTCATAAAAATTTCATCTTCTAAACCACTTTTTGTGAATCTTCGAAACTGCATTAAGCTGCTATCAGATCACCAACTTTTCGAGCAACCAACTTTTCAGCCGATTTTAACTCCAACTTTTTCCTGTTCAAAGACAGAGAAAGGTCACAATTGTTGTTGTTAATGTTGGAGGAAAACCAGTACTACCATTAATATTTATCGCCTATTCGTATCAATAGCTTATCTCCGATTAGCTGAAATGTTGAAAGTTGGGAAGAAAAGTTTCGGCTAGCCCAGACTTTTTAGAGCTTTGGATAAAAAGTTGACGATATTGCTGTTTGCTATCACGCTAGGTGTTGCGAAAAGTTGGAGGAAATCAAGAGTTGACTCAAAAATTGCTCGAAAAGTTGGTGAATCTGATAGCAGCTTTAGAAGATTTAGACAATCACTTAATAAATTTTAGAAGGATTTTTCCAATGAAAATTAATGAATTAAACCTGAAATTCTAGGGTTTTTTTGCAGTATTTATAACTCTGCTCAGTTATTTTAATTAAAATATTTTTTTAAATATTTTATAGAATTAGAAAAAGTATAAAGATAATGCTCTTACAATAGAAATATAGAAATATTTCCGAACTGAAACACACAATCTTTCAACGTAAAGAAATCTGAACCGATGAAAATGAAAAAGAAATCATCCTTTTTATCCTACGTTAGGCGTATTAGTGACATGTGTCACACATGACATTTGTAGAGTTAGAATTTTTTATTACCCTCATCAGATTCCCTCGGATTCCTTTCCTCTTTGTCATAATTATTTTTTTCTTAATCTGTTGTAAGTTTTCAATGTATATTTTATTGTTTTAGAAAGTTGCTTTATTGCTACTTAATGTAAAAGGTACAAAAACATCATATTGAAAATGGGTGACATATGTCCCCGCGCGACTCAATGCGTAACAAATATTCGTATATAAAGCAGGGTTAAAGATATTTTGGTTTGATAGAATGAATAATGCTTTTGGAACAAGATAAAGTAAAGTATCTATAACTCAATATAAACTGTACTACTACTAATCCATGTATGAAATAAATTTTATAAGAAGTTATTTTAATGGTACTTTAAAGTAATGTCGCAGCATAAAGGGTTAAGTATGTATGCACCGTGATTTCTAATATGAAAAAAAGAATAATCTCAGCATAATTGTAATTGTTTTCAAAGGTACGTCAATAAACTTAAATTAATAATTTCATGAAAAAAAAATAATATATATATATATTTAAGAATTGGAATTACTTTGATCGTCAAACGTTTATTCCGTATTGTCTATGTTTAATATATATATATATATATATATACATATATATATATAATTTCTTTATTTTCCGAACTAAATCATATTTAATAAAAAGCAGTTCCAGATTTTTTACTTTATGTTCGTTATTTATAAAAAGAATAATTAAAAACAAAGCATTAAAGAAATTGTTTTGGGGTCTTCAAAATAAAAAGAGATAAAAAACAAATATATTTTCTGCTGATTTATAAGCTATTCTTAATTTTATTTATTTTTAAATATATATATATATATATATATATATATTTAATGAAATATGTGCATAAAAAATAATTTGACTAATAATGATAATTAAAAACAAAATTTTAGACGCTTTTTTGCGTCTTTAAATCATAAAAAGAGATCTTTTTGGATAATACATAACAATTAATTTTCTTCGTTAATTTAAAAAGTTTTTGTTAAAATAATTGAAATTTAATAATATCATGCATATTTATTAACTGATGTTATTAGACTAGTGTGGAAAAAAACTTAATTAATAATTGTCTTATCGTTTATAATAAAGTCATTAGTAAAATAAAATTAAAACAGCGTTTATAAATATTTTGCGAACATGTATGTTAACAAAATGAAAAATTGTAGCATTGCATTCAATTAACAGAAGCATGAATGAGACTTCTTTTTTAGTTTGATCTGATTAGGTAAATCTGAGACACAATATTCAAATTCTATATGAAAAAAATCTATATATAAAATTTAAAGTTTGTGTGCAAGTTCCATATGCAAATATACGATTTTTCATCTATTTGCGCGAAATAAGACCTACATATATTTTAAAACACCCCGAAAAATACTTCCTACTTCACAAAATCCAATGACCAAATAATGTCAATTATTGCAAACACAGTTTATTTATAATTTAACATTATGATGTTTCTTATTATTACGGTAAATATTTCTAAGCATTTGACAATAATAAATAACACACTGTTAAAAATATGTAGCGTTTGCTGCATAGTTATTCCACCGCTTTTATAGAAAACGACTGCTTGATTAAACTATGGGGCATTCTCATTGGTCGGAATAGAGATATTCTACAAAAGCGGTTGAGTGACTATGCAGCTAAAGCAGCAGATTTTTAAACATGCAGAAAATGCAGCCTAAATATGCAGCAATTAAAATATGAGGCTATAGATTAGAAATAGCTTAATGTCGAATTTTATAGATTTTTTTTTTTAATTTTGCATCGTACCATGTTTATAATTGCGGTTTTCGATAAGCTTCATTATTGAAATACTTTTAATAAAACTACTTTTATTATCAGTACCATAAAAAGCTTGTGTTGTTTCAAATAAATTAAACTTTTCTTTTATTCAAAATTTAAGGGACACTTATATACAACATTTTGTCGCATCATTTTAAATTTGTTCAAATATTTATCTTAAATTATTTAGAACGTATACCAAATGCCCCCTTTAAAAGAATATTTCGATAAATTAATCATTATTGTCGAAAATTTTATAGAAAACATACTAGAACGATTTTTATGATAATAAACACTTTGATAAATTATTCATAAATATTTCTAGTCATGTTTCAATGAATATGATTCGATTCTTCACATGTATCACATCTATAGTTATACCTTTGGAAATTAAAAACCTATTTATCAAATCTTGTGTGCCAATAACATTAAAACAAAATTTTAATATTATAAACCTAAAAAACTCAATCTAATACCTATTACTAAAAATAATTACTAATAATTTATTTCAAATTCTAAACTAGTATGTTGTGGCCATCACAAAACTTTCTTCACGTCAATTAACACTAGAACGCCCGATGGAGTCGTTTCGACTCCAAATGCTCCTAAAACACCCATATCTCTGAGAAATTTTGATTTTTTTTCTCCCGCTTCCTTGACTTTTATTATTTTTATAATCTCTATTTATTCTGAAATTTATAAATTATTTGCGCATTTAATCAATTGATAATGAGGCATTACCCCTAGAACGCCCAACGGAGTCAAATCGACTCCAAAGTAAGATTTGTAAAATGCTTTCACTATTTTTGCGTAACATGACCTTGGGATTCATAATATTTTTATCTGTTATCAGGAAAGTAAATGTTTTTACTCTTCTTTTCTCTACACCCCTTTTGTTGAGAAAAATGGTTAGTTCCATGCACCTGCTGAAATGATTGCGTACTGCTTGCGAAATTCTTTGTATCATTCGAATTGAATTTTTGTTTCAATTTTTATCAGTCTTGTGTTTCAGCATAACTAAGCAACTCCGTTCTTCCTTTTTATTAGAAATAAAACATAATGTCACGTAAAAAAAATTCTAACAGCGGACGAAATAACTGCTCTATTACGAGAGCTTTCAGATAATGAATCTGAAGGTGGTGAGTTATCAGAAAATGAAAACGAAATTCAAGAAATTAGTATTGGAAATAATTCTTCATCAAATTCCGATACAAATGAAGATGCGCTAATTATTGCATCTGAAAGAGATGGAATTCATGTCGCTCCAGATGGCTCACAATGGAAAATTTGTGCAAATAAGAAAATTTCTGGAAGATATCATGTGTCAGACTACTGGATCAACTATTTATGCTAAGAAATTCGTGAAATCTGAAAGCATTTTGAGTGCATGGCTGTTATTTGTAGATAAAAAAATGCTGGAACCAATACAAAGATGCACAGAAACAGAGGCAAGACGTGTTCTTGAAACCGATAACTGGACAGTTACGTTAGACGAGCTATATGCCTTTATTGGAATTTTGTATGCCCGAGGTGCATGTGGTGCAAATGGAATTGATATTCATTCTTTGTGGTCAAACTCATAGGGTTTGAATTTTTGCACTGAAACTATGGGAAGAAATAGGTTTTGTGAAATTTTACGGTTTTGGGATTCGATTTGAAATCTACCAGATCTATACGCTTAAAAACAGATAAATTTGGAATGATATCTGATATATGGAATAGATTCACTGAAAACTGCATTGCCTGTTTCAAGCCTGGTGAAAATATAACAATAGATGAACAGTTATTTCCAAACAAAACGCGTTGTCCTTTCACGCAATTCATACCTTCAAAAGCGGATAAATACGGACAAAAGTTTTGGCTTGCAGTAGACCTTCGAATAAAGTACTTTCTGAATGCGTTCCCTTATTTAGGAAAATGTGAAGAACGGCCTTCAGATCAAACTTTATCAGAATATGTAGTTATGCGATTGATGCAGCCATTTCTAAACAAAGGCATTAACGTCACGGTTGATAATCATTTCACGTCACTGCGTTTGGCTAAACAACTGAAAAAGAAAGGTACTAGTTTAGTAGACACTATGAGAAAAACTAGGAGAGAAATTCCAAAAACTTTGAAAGATTCGAAAGATAAATTATACGAAACAAAATTTCTAAAACACGAAGGAACCGGTACTACTCTGACCGTGTATCAAGGAAAGAGAAAGAAAAATGTTATTATTCTTATCAATCTCCACCCATTCATTGATATTGAAAACAATGAAAAGAAAACCCCAGAAACTGTTAGATTTTATAATGAAACTAAGTGTGGTGTTGACGTTATTGATCAAATGGCAAGGAAATATTCAGTGAAGGCGCCCTCCAGAAGATGGCCTGTGCATACTTTTTACAATCTCTTAGATTTAGCAGCAATAAATGCCAGGATCATTTATAAAGAAGTTACCGGAGAAACAAAAATAAGCAGACAAGCATTTATTCATTTATTAGAAGATGAATTGCGTCAAAATTATACATCTGCTAAAAATAAACCAACAAGAAAAAGACTCGCTGATACATCATCTGAAACAAAATCCCTAAAGAGAAGAAAATGCGAAGTAAAACTATGTAAAGGCAACATGACTTTCAATGATTGCATAACATGCAAGAAAATGGTTTGTGGAAAATGTTTGGCCAAAACTGACTACACTCGCAAAAACTGTATTTCAGATTGAAAATTCGAAACGATTCTGTAAGTATTTCCTTTGAAAATATTTTCCAATTTCTTAAAAATGCGTATATAAATATTGTTCTTTCAATTGTAATATATATATATGAATCTTAAATTCAAATATAAATATTATATTTATATTCTTCTATTCATTTCTATGCGTTTCGTTTATTTTTTCTCTTTTAAAACAGACAGGAGTCGAAGCGACTCCCGCGGGCGTTCTAGGGGGAAAATGGTGGCGGGCGTTCTAGTGTTAAATCATTTAAATAGTACAAGAAATTACATCAATTTAGCACCAATTCATATCAAAGTGTATCTGAATTTGAAGTTTGATAAAAATTCGTGCCTTAGTTCTCGAGATAGAGCTATAGCGCAAATTCTGAAAATATGTAGCATAGCAGCGCCACCTGTTGTGCGATTTACACCAAAGCATAAGCAGCACTAATTGATATCAAGGTGTACCTGAATCTGAAGTTTGATGAAAATACAAGCATTATTTTTGAGATAGAGCTATTGCGGAAATCACAAAAAATGCAACATAGCAGTGCCACCTGTTGAGCGATTTACACCAAAACATAAGCAGCACTAATTGATATCAAGGTGTACCTGAATCTGAAGTTTGATGAAAATTCAAGCATTATTTCTTAAGATAGAGCTATTGCGGAAATCACAAAAAATGTAGCATAGCAGTGCCACCTGTTGAGTGATTTACACCAAAATCTATAAAACGTCAATTCATGCCAAGGACTAACTGATTCTAAAGTTTGATGAAAATTCTTGCATTAGTTCTTGAGATACACCTATAGTGGAAATTCTGAAAAATACAGCATAGCAGAGTGACGTTTTTGTGATACCGATCTTCTGAAACCATTAACTTCGCAGCCGAGTATCATTTCAATGCATGGAGCCATGGAATAAACTTCACACCACTCATAAAATCTTGACACTACACAGAATTAAAACTCAACGCTTTTAATACTCTAAAAACATTTTAAAATAAACAATTAATCTGTACTACACACGACTCTCTTCCACACTCCATTACATTTCAACCTCTTCTGCATCAGCTCTCACGATCCTCTGTTTCGTCCCGTTGCCAGTTGAGTTATCTAAAGTTCAACGGTAGACTATGATTGGTTGGATTTATGACGGCCAATTATCTGCACGAGTGATATAGGCCCAGGGGGGGAGTGCCCTTCGTGGGGGTCTTTCTAGGGGAACCTAACCCGTATTAACGCTCGGTAGACTGTGAATCGAAGTAAAAACGTCCATTCTAGACATTTCAGTTTGTCCGTTGGGTTTCACTACTCTGACAACTGCATTTAAATTTATCCGTCGAGTTTCACTACTCTGACAACTGCATTTAAATTTGTCCGTTGGGTTTCACATCTCTGACAAGCAGTGCCACCTGTTGAGCGATTTACACCAAAATGTACAAAATTACTAATCATGTAAAGGATTAACAGATTCTGAAGTTTGGTGAAAATTATTGCATTAGTTCTTGAGATACAGCTATTATGAAAATTCTAAAAAGTGCAGCATAGCAGCACCACCTGTTGAGCGATTTGCACCAAAACACAAACAGCACTAATTCATATCCAGGCATACCTGAATCTGGAGTTTGTAGAAAACACAAGCATTATTTCTTGAGATAGCGCTATTGCGGAAATCACAAAAATGCAGCATAGCCGCGCCACCTGTTGAGCGATTTACACCAAAAGGTGCAAAACGTCAAATCATGTTAAGGACTAAATGAATCTGAAGTTTGATGAAAATCCAAGCATTAGTTGTTGAGATAGAGCTATTGCAGAAATCGTAAAAAAATGCAGTATAGCAGCGCCACCTGTTGAGCGATTTACACCAAAATATACAAAACTTCAACTCATGTCAAGGACTAACTGAATCTGAAGTTTGAGGAAAACCGTTCATTAATTCTGGAGATTGAGCTATTGCGGAAATCGTGAAAAAGGCTGCATAGCAGCGCCGCCTGTTGAGCGATTTACACCAAAAACTAATCAGCACCAATTTATATCAGGGTACTGAAAACTAACTGAATATATTTTTTTATTAAATTCCGTGCATTAGGTCTTGAGATATAGCGCTCACAAAATTTGTGTCACATACAGACAGACAGACAGAAAGACAGACTCACAGATGCACAGGCTCACAGACAGACATTTTGTAAAAACATGTTTTTCAAAATCCGTGACCCTTAAAACGTGTAAATCCGCCGAAAACCGAAAGTCGAAAATTTTCACGAATCCAATACTTTCTTCTTGTAAAGATAGAAGAATGTAAAAAATAACGATTTACTTTAACAGTAATTATCAGTTATTTAATTTACAGTAATTTTACACAAAACGAAATAATATTTTATCCTTCTTTTTTAAATGGGGATATAAAATCAGAAACACTTACAATCTGGAGATATCTATTGTGATATCGTTAAATAAACGGTCAAGTGCGAGTATTACTCGTGCTCAGAGGGTCTCATGCAATAAACTTATGAATTATTAACTGTATTATTAATAAAATTGTTGGTAAAATATTAATAATAATTTGTAAAAAACTATACAACATACGATTGGGTACAGCTGTTTAAACTAGAAATTATGAATAAGTATTCCTTAAAAGTTCAAAGAGATATCAAACTTAAATAATATCGAATATTGCTATTCTTTATCACTTTTTATTTATTTATTTATTTATTTTTTATCCTAATGTCTTTTCTTATGACCTTAATTCTGTACTTACAATAAATGTAGTAGAATATTTAAACTTCACTTGGCATTTCATAAAATTAAATTCAGCGTAGTATTAATTTTTCTTTTTACACATGTAGCTTTAAAAAAAAACCCCTTCTTTAAAGTTTAAACTTGGCATTTTGCTAAGCACTCTTCAAAAGAGGTCGCAAAGTTGCAACGCCGCATTGGTCCGTGTAGCGTTTTCACAAATAGGTTTTTAATTAACTTTTAAAGACACGGGAGGCGTATTGAGAGATCCACTCACTAGTCGCGAATTCGATAGTGATTGAGTGATTAATTCTAAGGAAATTACTCTGTTTTTAACAATTTGACGTTTATACCTTACGTACTCCTACTGGGTATTGCATGACACAAATATATCATTAAAAGTTATCTAGGTTGTTATCTAGGATTTAAAAGCCGATGATTCATAGAGCACGCTGCCCCTGTCATTCTATGTCGAAACCATACGTGTCTTTAAGGATTGATATTTCAGCTAATAACTGACTATTTGCTTCGCAAATCATTATCAACAATGTTCTTATACTTCTGCTACGATAGGTACCTCCAGTGCTCCTCAACACCATTGCTTAATGCTCAAAAATCGAAATTTGGAAGAGAACATATATTTGCACTGCATTTTCGATGATATCTCTCAAAATATAATATCTAAAATTAAAAGAAATATATTTCTTATTTCAGCCTTACGAAAGTCACACGATACCGCACATAATATACAAAGAAAATATTTGTTTTTTCAAGTAACTTAATAAGCCCCTGTCCATTTTTATTAAATATATTTGTGAATGTTTAATAATCTGTAAATATGTGGATCAATAGTCTTTATTACTTCCCCCAATTTGAACTTTCTGCGTTCTATAGTTTACAAGTAAAATAGCTCTGATACACAGACTGACAGACACAGAAGTTATCTTATAATGGTTCCGTTTTTACTTATTTAATTACTGAACCCAAAAAACATAAAACGTAACGATGTCAGTGCAACATTGTGTTATCCTTGCTTAAAATAGTAATTGCAGGACTATTTAAGAAAAGTTTATGAAAGGAGATATAAACTAGTATCCGTCAGGCCGAAATGTCGGAGTATGGAGTCGTATAAACTTAACACATAACATTAAAAAAAAATAATAATAATAATTTTCATGATTACTGTTTATTAGTACAAATCTAATTTGAAATAACACCCATTGAATCCTCATTTTCTACTGTTTAATTCAGTCATCAGTTGCCTCAGGTAATGCTCAAATGCTAATTTGTAGATGTAGTATGCTAAGATGTAGTATTACAATTTACAGGGGATTCCAAACTGACAGATATTTGACGAGCAGAAAATTGGTATAACAGATAATACGGACGATTAGAAAATAACTATTGCAAACAGAATGAAAATTTTGGTACCTAATTATACTTCAGATTGTAATAATTACACTGAACCTAAATAAATTTGTATTTAATGCATTTTTATATTTTTAACAGAAAGTTGTATTGAAGTTAATACAAGATTTTGAAAATTTCAATAACATAATCACCTAAAAAAATATTTTTTTGGACAATAAAAAGGAAATTTTAGTTTCCGTTTATACAGATTAATATGAAACGTATGTTTTGAAAATTTTATGAAAAAATATCCAAAAGGTTTTGACATATCCTGCGCGTTATGCCCAAAAACGTCATTTACAGAAAAATGAGTTCAAGGTTTCGGAAACGGCGCTTCAGCTATTGGGCGGGTATATATATATAGATGGCATAACTTCTGTTCTAATGAGAATTTCAAGGAAACATTACATTAGAATTTTCAGAAAAGATAGGAGTTTAACATCTTAAAAAAAATTTAATTTTGAAAATTTTGAAGCTTTAAGAGTCCTGAGACCTCTTAACGAAAATTTAGATAATGTTTATTAAATGTATGTTGAATAGAAGAATGTTAAAATACCTATTTTATCGAATTTTTTATACTTTTAGAAGGCTATTTCTGTAGCATGAATCCTTATATTACCTTTGAGAAATGTATTTTTGTATAATTAAAAATATTTTTCATACAATTAAATGTTTTACAAAGTTAAAGCGTTGCTAATAAGAAAAAAAAATGCATATTCCCGTAGAAAGATTTTCTTTTTCAATAATATGCAAAAACATTTCACGGAAATGTAATTGAAAATTACTAAAATTGTATAAGAACTCTCCGCACAATTTGATGTATAATGCTTAAGATTCAAATGCAGAAGCTGTGTTTGTGATTTAATTTTTTAAATATTCAAGGTTTAAAGCGCCAGATGTTTCGATCACATGTAATCTCTTTTAGACAGGTTGTTTTCCTAAGTTATTTCGAAAATCACTTTTTAAAATTTATAAATGACCATGTAATTTAATTTCCAGATGAAAAGTTTATGTCTAACTTAAACTATGTAGAATCAAATTTTTTTTTCTATTTTTAAGTGAAATATCCTATGAAATAATTTAGAAATGAAAAATAAATTCCTTTGTATATGCATATATGACTGGAATGAAGAACGATGTATTTTTCATAGCTCTGAAATTAAAAAAAATAATATCAATCTTGGATTTTAATATAAATGGCGAAATAAGAAGAGAAATGCATTAATAATTTTACACTAAAATAAAAATTTTCTTGTTTACATATTTCGTGTAATAAATCAAATCAAAAACACTTAGCTAAATTAAATATATATATGACGTTGTATACAATTATTTTCAAATAAGTAAATGGCTTTAGTTGGATGAATTAAATTGGTAGAATATTGGCGGCTGGTGACAGATTGTGTTATTTTTGCAGCGGACAAATCCCATCAACTTCATGCATTTGTTGTTAATAGCTGAGATCGGCTAAGTCCAATCGAAACATAAGTATTCGTTTTGCGTTTTTGCATTTTAATCAAAATAATCTATTACAAGTAGGAATTTAAAACCAGATACGATGTGCGGTTTAAAGAATTCTGTATTTCTCATTTTGTCAATGTTTTCGAATCATATTTTCAGGAATGTATAATACGAAAATATCAAATACAAATCACTTCATTGATGAAATCAGTTCAGCATGTAAATGTGAAAAGTAAATTTTAACTTTTTTATTAATTATATGCTATATAAGATGCAACACCAAAAAAACGTTTAAATTTTTTTTTACTAGGCGCTTTGTGCCTTATGAGATACTCCCACCAACCATTATCCTGACTCCAAGTATCTAAATATACAGTATACTATTTTTTTTTTGTATTTAACAAATATCACACTACACATGAAGGAATGATATTATTACGACTGGTGCTAATCTTCTACAACAGGACTGCCATTCATTTGACTTTCGGTTCCCAAGGACACTTCCACCACTGTCACAAGAGCTGATGGCCGTTTTCGTGATTTATCAAATGACACCAATTACACATATGATAGTCTTCTATATAAAATGATTAAATGAAACATGTCACTAAGTTTTTAAAACAATACAAAAGTAGATAAAAATGTATGATTTAAACTATAATTTAATTTGTATTGAAATAATTAAATTTTGAATAAAAATGTTTAAATAGCATAAAAATTACACGAATTAAAAAATGATTAGTGATTCCAGAGCACAAGCTAGACAAATATATGACTGTAAAGATGGTTAAATTACTATGCGTAGTATTTGATCCTACAAAACTTGAGTAACTGCACTATCTTGACCGATTTCAACATTAAATAGAGCTTAATATATCCTTCTATTATAAACATGTCTACTTCAACGTGTTTACCATACTTTTCACTCTCGACCTAACAATTTTCATGTTTTTACATGCAATAATACTTGCAGGATAAAACTAGAAATTTAAAATGTAACAAAGAATGCAATTATAGTAGCAACAGCTTTCGATTTTTTAGAATAAAGAGATTCTAAACATTGTTATCAACATTTTAAATCTTTATCCAACATGCCACATAATTAAGTTTCAGTGTTATTTTATCCACTGAAGTTTTAGCAGCTTGCACTCCATTGTTAAATAAATTATTTTTGTAAAACATACTCACTTGAGAAGCGGATGTGTAAAGTTTCACCATTCCTGCCTCAGATTGTTAAGATTACCGCGGTCTGTCTGGTAAAAGTAAATGGTATTTACAAGTAAGATTGGTGAGTGAAGGAATAGCGAGGTAAATAGTAAGTATTTGAGTAAGCAAGGTAAGATGCGTAAGTATAGAGTTATTTTAATAACAAAGAAATATGCATGGAATGTAATTATGTTTAAAAGAACATACTTTTCACAGTTCTGCCGACGCTGAGTGAACTAAATGATAAGCATTACAATATACAGTGTGTCCACGTATAACCTAACCGACCTTTATTTTCGGAAACGTTGGTCCTACATGTATTCTTCCAATTACAAAAATGGTCAAAATTAGGTGCAGGTTTAAGATAAAAAAGTTTGAAGAGAAAAAACAATTTAGTGAAGAATTACAGAATCTAATTTTTTATACGGTACACCGATTCTATAAGTTATATTTAGTAAAATTTCCCTGTTACACTGACAAGTAAAGCAAAAAAAGTCCCGTTATTTTACGATTTAAATTGACAGAGTAATAGCTGTTTAAAGTTGGAGTGTATTTTTTGCTGCATATTAGGGGTCAGTCACAAATTTAGTAGAAATATAATTTCGTAAGATATATTAAAGAAATGGTTGAGAGTAAAATTAGCATTGCAATATAAATTTGAAATCTTAATCATTCTGACATATTAATGCAAAATGTACACATTGTACTGAACATTGTAAGAGGATAAAAATTACAGATTTTTTGTTAAATAAAAGGCTCAAAAACAACAGCCTCAATTCTTTACAAAATGATACATATTTTAAAATGCTGTTAGATTACACTGTCTTTCAAATTTTGGGTTGTAGCATGTTTTTTATCTTTTGAAAATTTATTCTTATGTATTTTTTTAGCACTGAATGCGAAAATGACCTTCATTTTAAACCCTCACGTCAGGAATTTTCTCAAATCGCAAATTTCAAACTTAAAAATCTAAAGGTTAAAATTGATCCCCCTCCCCTTCTAACCTCATCGGACCACCGCGCTGTTTAGCTGTAAGAAACGCAGTATAAGCCAAAAAATCTAATAAATTATTGAATTAAATAAAATTAAACTGGATAAAAATGTCTTCTATCTATTTTATAGTATCATATTTTTCGCTATTTTTTAACCTTGAAATTTACGATTTGCAAAAAATCTTGACAAGATGGTTAAAAGTGAATGTTTTTTTTTTTTTTTTTTTGATTCAGCGTTAAAAAAATAAATAAAATGTTATTATAAAAGTTAAAAAACACAACCATCTCATGTTTATGTTATCTAATCTAAAACACTTTCTTAAACTGCTTGACGGTAATTTATCCGAATTTTTTTATGTTATCGTCTAGTATAAGTATGTATAAGATGTTAAGAGTCGAAAATCATAATAATATTACATTGTCATCGGATTCAAGTCAGTATGTAAAATTTAACTTCAATCGGACATTTAAAAGTAAGTTAAAGTTCGAGTACAAATTTTAAACTGGAAAGACGATCATTGCAAGTTAAATAAAACCTTATGAAAATACATAATTTGAGTTAAAAGAAATCATAGCCTCAAATCTTTACAAAATAAAACATATGTTAAAATACAATTATTTTAACTAATCTAAAATTTTTTTAAAAGTTAATCGTAATATTTGTACGATTTCTCTAAGTTCATATACCTTGGAATAAGTTTAAGTACTTTATACACGACCCCTGAAAGCATGGTTGAAATAATCTGTTTTGATATGCAAAAAAGTGGTATAAGTCATACATTTCAAAGTTTCATAACTCGGTCAATTTTAAAGTTAGATGAATGGAGCTTCTCTTGTCTTACTTGTTAGTGTCACAGTAAATTTGTAGTAAATATCACTTATAGGACCGGGGGACCGTATAAATATTTAAATTTCGTAATTTTTTAATAAATGTTTTTCTTGACCCCAATTGCTTTAAAAATAATTCTTTGCCTTATTTAAACCATTTTTGTAATTGGAAGTATGCATCTAGGACCAACGGTTGCGAAAATAAAGGTCGGTCAGGTTATACGTAGACACACTGTATATCATGTTGTTAGGAAGAATAATGTCTAGTAAATAATATGTTATATTTAAGGGGCATATATAATATACAGTGAAAGCTCCATGTGCGACCACCTCCATTAAGTGAATACCTCCCTGAACGACCATTTTTTCATGGAACGAAATTTATTCCCATAGGCTCAATACTAATTTGGCCTCCATTCAGAGCCCATCACAATTGAACTCCCTCCATGAGCGACCCATTTCTTTGAAGAAAATGAAACAAATTCTGTTGTTTTCCTGGTCGCTCGAAGAAAGTTTTGTTATAAAAATAATTCCGGAGAGCGCATTATTCATCAAACTTCTAAACTAAGTTTAGATTTTATTATTATTTTTTTAATAACGTTAACTTTTAAGAATTTAAACCACATTGTGCCTTTTTAGGCAATGCATTTAACTCTGATGACCAATTAAAGATGACGGTCAATAAACTCCCCTGCGCTATTCTCTCAGGAAACTCTCAAAGAAATATATAAATTAATGAAATAGTTTTTATTTGTCCCCGTCCAAAAAAAAAATAAAAAATAAATAAATAAATAAAAATAAAAATAAATAAATTGTACTTATTTACTGAACTTCGAAAGGGCTTGGAAATAAAAGTTATAAAAGATAAAACCGTAAAATCACAACAAGCGTCAATGTATTCATGTTTTAAACTCTGCAGTAATTAACTTTTGTTTTGATACTTTAATTTTCATATTTTTTCCTAATGTGAAAGATAAATTTTAGTAACATTAATTGTTATCTTTTTTCTACAATTAAATTCTAGATTTAAACATGGCCTCCATTAAGAGAACACCTCCCGGAGCGACCAATTTTTATTGGAACGGAGCGTGGTCGTTTTAGAGGCTTTACTGTAATTGAAATTAGGCAAAGATTTCTATTTGGAAAGAGTGATAAACTAAAAAGTTGAATAGTTGACAGTTAAGTATATTCTTGTAGAAATATTTAAAAATTTTGTTTTGCTCAAGAAAAAAAAATTAAATAATAATAATAATAATATATATATATATATATATATATATATATATATATATATATATATATATATATGTTTTAAATTTTGCAAATAATGTATGAAATATAAATATGCGGATTGTAGTGATGGGAGGAGGAGTCGTCACGATACGGTTTTAGTACTGTAGAATATAAGGGCTTCGGTTCTTTTTTTCTAGAAATTAAGTTCTGCCTTCAACCATATACATGTATATTATTGCACTTGATTTTATTAAACATGAGATCTCGTGATTTTTGTATACCAGTTTTCAATTTACTTTTATTTTTGCTAAAATATTTGTATTATTATAGATCTTGAGAATATCATCGTCTGAGCGATGAAATATGTCTATCTGAAGAAAGGTATTTATTTGCTTTGTAAGAGTACTTTTATTCTTTTTAGCAAGTATCATCTTAGTTTGATTGATTCTAATTTATTTTCATATATAATTATATAACAAGTCAGCTAGTTTAGATAAAATTTAAATAGTTACGTCTAGATCTTCACCATTTAGAAGATGCTACAGATCAAACAATCAGATGTTAACAAATCTATTGCAAACATATTCAAAATAGAGTTTCATCAGCTAACCTTTATATGAATAATTTGTGGCAGTCCTCAATTTTTTGTAAAATTCAATGCAATGTAATTTATATCGAATTAAAAAACACTTTGTGAAATGAAATAAAGAATTAAATGTTTTCTTCTTTACAATTATATGCGTAAATCCCTGTAATTAAACTTGAGACTTTTTATTTCATTACATGTTGATATTTTAATTTAAAAAGTCACAAAAAACTAAAAAAAAATCTGCTTAATTAAGTCAAATTATTTATACAATGTGAGAAAGATTTAAACAAAGTTTCAGTATTATTTTTCAATTCATCAATAAAACAAAAGCGCTTCATTAAATAAATTTACAAAAGAATAAATCCGTAGAAGTGCAAGCAATTAAAAAAATAAGAAATTTCATTTGTATTTCATGCTAAATGCTAATTTATTTTAAATGTGATTATAGAAAATAATATTTTTTTTCTCAATCCTAAAGCAGGATTAAGCAAAATACTTTGCATTTGTTTTCTTCCTAACTAAATGCAGTTTTGAAATTTTCTGACCAAACTTATAAACATTTCCTGGACGTACTTCGTACATAAAGTAGTTATTTTTTTGTTAAGATGTTATAAGTTTGTTAATAAAAAAAATATAATTTTTCAACCCTCTTAGCATTTTAACCGTCTTTTTTCCACCATGTAATATTTTACTTCAAAGGCGGATTTAACTATGATTCGATATTACTGTTATCTTTTCCCAGTGCATAAGATAAATAAAAAGCCTGTAACCAACTGAAAATTCTCATTTGACGGCTTTGTTTTAGGAGCCTTAAAACATATAAATGACACCACACATGTAACGGGCTAATATTTTGTTTGCACCTGGTAAATTATTTTTAAAATGTTATTTTGATACATATTTTATATTAAAAAATTAATATAAAAAAATTAACATCTAAAACAATATTACTCTAATAATAATTATACTTTTCAATCGAAATGATAAGAAAAAGTGTAAAATAATTAATATCCATTAAGACCATTTAGCTTCGTTATCTTTATTTTGATTTAACCATTTCAGTGGCAAGATATTTGTATTCGTAAAATGTTGAAATAATTGAACTACACCAGTATTTACAAGAAAATTTATTTGTAAACAAGTAAAAGTATATTTTAGCGAAATTAATAAAAGTGAAATTTTCATAAAAAAAATTCGGGTGCCTATGTGGCCATTTGGGGTTAAAATTATGTGATGCTATAGCGGCATCACCGCTCTTCAAGTGGTTAAAACAGCTATGTTCTGATCGGTTTCTTTAAACAAATTTTGAGTCGTACAATTTATATCAGTTAATTTAACCATATATTTTAAAGCAATAGAGACATTGTTCTGCATACTAATGAGAATCTTACACTTTTTAAAAGATATTTGATTGACTACAGCATAAATTATTATAAGCATTATATAATAATAATTTAAAAAAAACTGCCAACAAAAGGATGAACTAACAAATGGGTTTCAGCCGTTCGTAGGAAAACAGTCCAACATGGTTACAGTTTGGAGCTATGGTTCAGATTCCCCCTCCCCCCTCTATTCCTGGAATGCCTTCAGCATAGCCGAAAATGGCACGAATGCCATTGAGATGTAGTATTTTCTAATATGTCAAAGAAAAGTTTGTGTGTTAAGGAACACTTCATTTCGTTGTTCTTTTACGTAAGATTTCGTAAAGATGGGTCGAGAGATAGACAATATACTAAAACCATTCCTGAAAAATGATCCAACTAACAATGGCTCATTTTTCAGCATTGGATCAACTCTCAGTTTCATCAAAATCTGTCCAGTAACACATTTCAAAACGTTAATCTTTTATTATCGGTTTAAGGGGTGGAGGTGGGGGTAAGGTATTTACACTTTATTATCTTGCATTTTTTTATTATTAGGAATTTATTATTATTTGAGCGTCCGTTTTCCAGAATGGTTTTCTAAACCTGCTAGAGTTGCAAAAAGTTGGTTTATTCCAGTTTTTTTTTTTTCCCCAGCAGACTCAGTTTACTCCCAAAATACATGGTTTATTCGCAAGAAATCCGACTTATTCCTAAAAGATCCGTTTTATTCCCAGGATTAAACTGTTTTTTTTTTCTAATTTGTGCAACTGTCATACCTGCCCGGGAGCTGCCAAGGGGAAAATACCTGAAGCGCTTTTGTGCTCTACTATAACACCTAAATTTATTTTTTCATAGAAGGATCTTCGTAGGCATGTAAAATGACCTTGTATACATATTATTATGACCTTAAATATACAATCAAGACATAGCATACAGATCAGTTTATAGGTATACACGCCGTGTCGACCAGTTGTATGTAACGCTAAAATTTCGTCTCAGTTTTTGTTAATATTTCCTGTTTTTTCGTGCATTTTATGCTGCTGATTGTTGCTGTGACTTTATATTTACTATCAGTAAAATGCCAAAAAACAATTAGCAGAGAAGATTGGAAGAACAGTAATAAAAGTTTGTGCCGACCGAAAAGTAATACTTCCATATAAACGTAAGAAAGATGAAATGAAAGCGAATAGTGCGTCGTCGGAAAAAATAAAAATAAGTACCTCAATGAATGTAGAAGATCTTGAAAAAATTATAAAATCATAGATTTTACTCTTGTTTTTTCAACAATTTGAACTTTAGTGCATAAGGTGTAATCGAAAACTTTTATTTCAGTCATGCAAAAAAGGAAGGTCTTGGATTCAATGTCAAATGTAGTTTTGCTTTTTAGGCCTTTATGCAAGATATGCAGATAGGTACAGGGCCGAGATCTCATGAATGGGCGCGCACAGTTGACAATTTGCGAATTAGCAGAGCGGAGGAAAATGCTGCGCATGATAGTAAAAAAGAAAGAATTTTATGAAGACAAAAGTACAAAAATATGCTTTAGACATTATACATGAAAGCTCTGTACTTTACAGACTCTGTGTAAGTACAAAAGAATTATCGAGTTTTTTTAGATTTTTATGTGCGCAAAACTTTAATCGTTTTTCTGAAAATTGTCATTTTTGAAGTCGGTGCACGATGTAACTCAAAATATAATGCACCGATTCTTTTGAAATTATGTACACTATTTCAACACATAAATCACAAGGCAACGCTGTCGAGGTTTTTCCTTTTATTATTATTTATTATTTTACAATAAGAAATTTACCGATTTTTTTACGAAAATTGCGTTTTTGAGTTTCAAGTGCTACCGAAAATGAAAAAATCGATTAAAAAAAATCCACAGCGTTACCTTGAAATATCTTACCTAATAAACTCAATTTAATTTTTTTTTTTTTTGTTTCAGATGATCCAGTGATGAGTTATAACGTACACCGTAAAACAACTTTTTATCGAAGCGCCTACGGAGATTTCCTGCCAACGGATTATTTACTAATATTTTGCAATAAAAATTTAGGAGATTATCGATCAGATGTTGTATTATTATATGGAAATTAATTAAACCAACATTACCTATATCGTCTAAATTGTTTTTTGAAAATATGCTTTTTTCACCGAATTAACATTACCCCCTCCCCCTCAACATCACCACCACTTAATCTGTTTATAGAATTTTTACCCATAACAATGAAATAGGTCTCATCGGATATTTCACTTGATTGTATCAACGCACCACGTCAATCCATTAGTCTAGTATTCAAGCCCTCAGGCTAGTATGAAATATGGCAAATATAACTTTTGTATCAAAAAAGTGCACAGTAACATTGGTCAGATCTAGTGTTTTACACATAATTCCAACAAAATAATACTTTTAAAGGTAAAAGTTATATGAAAGGTAAGCCTTAAAATGAAAGATGTGAGAAAATATAAAAGGTAAAGTGATTTTGTCAATTTTCAAAAATGCTGACACAATATAGAAATGTTCATTTAGCAGTCCATATAGTTCAACTTTAAAAATTTAACTATATTTTTATTATTATTTTAAATATGAAAATAATGTCGTTTTTTCCCATTTCAACGCAATAATATTTCCCCATGTAGTAAACTAATACATACATACATATATATATATATATATGTGTTATAATATATATAGGTATATATATAACCATTAATTAATCATTACTGACCACCATCAATAATCGTATAATATGAATGAATTTACAACAATACAATAAAGTCCCTTGTACTATACAACAAGAATTAATAATGAAGAAAAAAAGAAGACTATGGATTTCGATAAAAATAATTGAAAACCTTATATATTGAATTACGTTATCAAGAGTACAGAATTCAATTATATAAGCAAAATCAGTCGTTTTCTGTGAGACAAAAAGCTAAAAGCTGAATTTTTTTTTCCTCCTCCACTCTAACGACCAATATAACCAAGAGAATAGTTTCAAGATGAAAACAGAATAAAATTAAATACTATGACATGGAAAAAGCAATACAACCTTTTAAATAATTAATTTATAGCAAGGAAAAATAGAAATATTACACAAAATAACTAATAAAATCCCAGTTATTTTATCCAAATACACATCAGCACATTGTATCCAAAAGTTAGATAAGTTTAAGGTTATTTTTACAGTTAAGTTAACACATATTTTAAAACCTAATGTATATATTTCAAAAATATATATTCTAAAAACACATTCAATATATATATTAAACTTTTAATTGCTAAAAAGGACGTCAAATGTTAATAAAATACATTAAAAGATCTTAATAATTTGACATGTTTTGATTGAATTTACTCAATCATCATCAGAAAAACAAATAAAGACTAAGATGGAAAATGACAATAAACTATTACAAATGAAATTTAAAAATAAATAAAAATCACGCGCGTAATATTTTAACAGTTTCACATTGCCCTATTTTATTTTCAAATTATCTAACAATTCAATCAAAATATTTGGGATTTGAAATGACAAGGAGTCATTGCAGACCATTGAGTTTCTGACTTAAATGTCCCTGAAACTGTTAAAATATTACTCGTGTGATTTTTATTTATTTTTAAATTTCATTTGTAATAGTTTATTGTCATTTTCCATCTTAGTGTTTATTTGTTTTTCTGATGATGATTGAGTAAATTCAATCGAAACATGTCAAATTATTAAGATGAAATTTACGTCAGAAACTCAATGGTCTGCAATGATTCCTTGTCATTTCAAATCCCAAATATTTGGATTGAATTGTTAGATAATTTGTAAATAAAATAGGGCGACGTGAAACTGTTAAAATATTACGCGCGTGATTTTTATTTATTTTTAAATTTCATTTGTAATAGTTTATTGTCATTTTCCATCTTAGTGTTTATTTGTTTTTCTGATGATGATTGAGTAAATTCAATCGAAACATGTCAAATTATTAAGATCTTTTAATGTATTTTATTAACATTTGACGTCCTTTTTAGCAATTAAAAGTTTAATATATATTTATAGAGTTTTTTTAGAATATATATTTTTGAAATATTTTTAATGGACGTATAAGAGAACTTCTGTTTATATTTTAATATCTAATGTATATAGTTAATCTATTTTGAAATACTGTGATAAATGCAATTAAAATAATATAAATAGAAAATAATTACATAATAATTAAATTACCCCTTAACACTTTTATTATATTTTTATTTTTTTAAATTTCTTAACTAAAGTAAAAAATTCCAAAACTATAAGTTTACAAACTCGCAGATAACCAACATTAAGCTCCACCATGTGTTAAAAATTGATATAATTACTCTATTCGAAGCATCAGACAGAGTCCAATTAAAATTTTAGTGCTGCCATCTATGATATTAACTTGAAACTAATATGAACAAATTGTCATAAGATTATGCTATTATAAGTTAATTCATTCATAATATACCAACTGCTATATCCCAACAAATCCTAACATAAAAATACCATATTATATTTCATTATCCATATAAATATTAAATAAATACAAATATTAAAAGAATGATTACAATATATTCTACTATCATACCCAATTAATCTATACGGAAAATTTAAATAATTTCAAAACAATAATAATATAATATAGCAATATGCTATAAAACTAAATAATTTTTATATAAAAAATTATATATAATAAAAATATAAACTATAAGAAATACTTTTAAATGTAAAAAAAAAAGATAATTAATAAAATGAACAGGAAGAAAAAAAAAAGGATGTTGATATAATTATGTCAGAATCGTCATTTCCCAATTCCCTAAAGATAACAAATAAATTGTGTGGTTTATTATCATATTAACCATAAAAAACTAAAGAATATGAATATGGGATTAACATTCACATAAAACCGGTGATTAATCATTTAATACTAAGTTCAAAATTAAACATTATTAAAAAGTATAGAGGAATAATAAAAAACTAATAACCCAATTTTAATACAAACTGTAATATCATTAGTTATATCAAATAAACTTATTATGCATATTATAAAGATGGTATACTATTAGAAATTAATATGATATGGTCCAAGAAGGCTAAAAATTAAAAACAAGTTAATTGTTAACTTGATTAAATATTAATTAAGCTAAATAAATTCAATATGAATTGAAATAAAAATTTAACGTCACCATATATATATATAAAATGTCGAATCAACCTCCATAAAAAAGTGTATTAGCAATGTAGTTATAATTCAAATGCCTCATCATTTTTTAAATAAATTAACCATTGCGTATTATCCAGACAACACCACCCTCCTCCGTACTCTAACATCTACCCACCCAACCGTCCGATAATAATTTTTTTATATTAGGTATTTTTAAATTAGGATTTGTTGGGATATAGCAGTTTGTATATTATGAATGAATTAACTTTTAATAGCGTAATCTTATGACAATTTGTTCATATTAGTTTCAAGTTAATATCATAGATAGCAGCACTAAAATTTAAATTGGACTCTGATGCTTCGAATAGAGAAATAATATCAATTTTTAACATATGGTGGAGCTTAATATTAGCTATCTGCGATTTTGTAAACTTGTAGTTTTGGAATTTTTTACTTTAGTTAAGTAATTTAAAAAAAAATACAAAAAAAAAAAAAAAATAAATAAATAAATAAAAATAAATAAAAAAAGTGTTAAGAGGTAATTTAATTATTATGTAATTATTTTCTATTTATATGATTTTAATTGCATTTATCACGGTATTTCAAAATAGATTAACTGCATATATTAGGTTTTAAAATCTGTGTTAACTTAACTGTAAAAATAACCTTAAACTTATCTAGCTTTTGGATACAAAGTGCTGATGTGTATTTGGATAAAATAACTGGGATTTTATTAGGTATTTTGTGTAATATTACTATTTTTCCTTACTATAAATTAATTATTTAAAAGGTTGAATTGCTTTTTCCATGTCATAGCTATTCTATTGGTTATATTGGTCGTTAGAGTAGAGGAGAAAAAAAATTCAACTTTTAGCTTTTTGTCTCCCAGAAAACGACTGATTTTGCTCATATAATTGAATTCTGTACTCTTGATAACGTAATTCAATATATAAGGTTTTCAATTATTTTTATCGAAATCCACAGTCTTTTTTTCTTCATTATTAATTCTTGTTATATAGTACAAGGGACTTTATTTTATACATAGCAGCTTGTTTATTATGTTTTTGGTATCCATTCAGTGTGTTTGGGGACACTGTATTGTTGTAAATTCATTCATACTATCACAATTATTGACGGTGGTCAGTAATGTTTAATTAATGGTTATGTATTGGCATTCAAATTATTATGCTGCATTTGCGCATGTAATTATGAATGTAAGCTAATTATGATGTTATTAATTATGATATTTTTTCATTTTGAATTATTATTACTTATTGGTTTCTTATATATATATATATAATAAATATCGTAATTTAATTCTCTCTACGCTTTATCTACATGCAGGTCTTTCCTATTTGAATGTGTTTGCTGTAGAAACACTTGTGTATATATAATAATATATACGGTATATGCTTTAAAAAAAAAATATGGTTAAACTAATATTCGGTAAGTTAAAGAAATGTGTGATTGTCATACAGGGGAAATATTTTTCATAAATTCTTGAGTACTTCAAAATAGAAAAATTATGCAACATGAATGTTTTCAGCAGCACATCTTTTAAAAAATCAAAAGTTTAAAATTTAATAGATATGTTTTATTATGTATGTGTAATTCAATTATGCGCAGTCATCTTTTCCAATAAAAGTTATATTTTATGAAATGCGCTATAAGTTAACGTAAATTTGAACTAACGAATAAAAATTCAATGAAATGAGATCATGCCAACACAAAGATAAATAATTCACATTTGTATTTATTGTATTTTTATATCTATTTGTACGATACTAACATTTAAAGGATAGCGTTGACGGGTAAAGGTGTCATCTACTTATGCGTAACACGAGACTATGTCTGTCTTAAAATACCATATTCTGCACGTGATTAGTGACATATTCCGTCCAGCGACTAGATATCAAGATATTAACATGTTAAAGCTTTTAATAAAAAATACTATTACATGACGACAACACAATACACTAAACCGAGGACAATTTAATTCACTGTTTTGGCTATATTTCATATATTTTGAAGCATATTCGATAACTTTCAAGTTCCGTCAATACACTGATTGCTATTGGTGATTTAGGCCGAATTCAATAATGTTATTACACAGTTATCATATTTGCTCTATCTTCTCGCAAGTACTTCCAAGATAAAGGGACATTCCAATGCAGCATGAGTACATTTATATAGACACCAGCGGGCTCTGCCCCTTGCCAGCTACACTCGCCAACCTTCGTTCAGACACTGCAGAATCTAAAAGCACGCTAATCTGATCGATTTTAAAGAGATTAGAGAAGATTCAATTATACTGAAAAAAATAAAATAAAATAAAATAAAATAAAATAAAACCTGTAGCGATCTCCCTGTAAACGGGTTTCCATTCAATTCTCTTCGATTGCAAAAATTTAAGGCAGAATCAGTTGCTGTTAAGACATCCATTGGTTGTTTCCGTGTTTATTTAAAGAAGACCAGTTAAACATTTGAAAAGAAGCTAAAATAAAATGAATTAAATAAACAGCGTCTTTGTCTCCCGGTATTTTTTAACAGCTTTATAAAACGATTGACATAATACAATTTAATACAATTACTAAAACTTGATATTTTAATTGGTGGTTCATTTTTGGACCACTTAATTTTAATTCTTAAATGCCACATTGGCAACAGAATATTGGGATGAAAATTATCCTTTTATTAAGTAAGTGAACAAAAGCATTTTTGTATTTCGAAATTTGTTTCTAAATTCTGGTGCCATTCACTGATTTCATGATTTTGCGAATAGAAGTACCTTGACCCTGAAAGGGTTAAACCCATATTAATGCATTTATTATTTTAAAGTTTCCTTTCTCTTTTAATATTCACGTGTAAATGCAATTTTCAAGACATAATTTGCAATATTTTCCTGCTTTTAACTCGTACTCATTTAATAGTAATTTTAAAGTTTTTTTTTCTTATTTTATTAATCACGTGTAAATAAATTTTTAATCGTTAGGAAATATTATTCTTTGCGCTGTTTTTAGAATTGAAAACAATCTCTATAATAATAGCCTAAGTCATGCGGCTATCATACACAGTTTCAGGTGGATACCTTCGTTTTTTATATTCCAGGCGGCCATTTTGATACTTTATTGTTAGCCAGCCACAGGTGTGATAAGTCGCCAAATATTATTCTATCGCCAATATTTCATTTATCTAAACTAATAAAATAACAGATCGCTCTGGGTGTGTGTGTCTGGGTGTGTGTCCGTGTGTGTGCGATGGCTAGCGAAATCTACGGTACATAGAAGTCTGAAAATTCAGGAGTGATTAGTCCAAGAAAGGTCCTGATGTACCCGAGGCTTAAGTTTTAATTTTTGAAAGGCCGGGCCCCAGGGCCACTTTCAGTTTTTATGCACTAAATTGTTAATGACATACCTCTTATCTATCCGATCTTCTTCGTTTTTGGCTGAATTCTCTTTACAGTTTCTGCCCCATTTCTACATTTCTGTTAAGACTCTGGCACCCTTGCAAGGGGCCGAGTACAGGGCCCCTTGAAGTTTTAGTGCACTGAATTTTTAATAAAATGTATCTTTTCTATCCGATCTTCTTCGTTTTTGGGTGAATTCTCCTTTCAGTTTCTACCCCATTTCTACATTTCAGTTAAGACCTTGAAACCCTTGCAAGGGGCCCAGTACAGGGCCCCTTGAAGTTTTAGTGCATTATATTCTTAATAACATGCCTTTTTTCTATCCGATCTTCTTCGTTTTTCAGGTGAATTCTCCTTTTAGTTTCTGCCCCATTTCTACATTTCAGTTAAGACCCTGGCACCCTTGCAAGGGGCCCAGTACAGGGCCCCTTGAAGTTTTAGTGTACTAAATTGTTAATAACATGCCTCTTTCTATCCGATATTCTTCGATTTTGGGGTGAATTATTTTTTCAGTTTCTACCCCATTTTTATATTTCAGTTAAGAACCTGGCACCCTGGCAAGGGGCCCGGTACAGGGCCCCCTAGAAGTTTTAGTGCATTAAATTGTTAATAAATTGTTTCCTTTTTATTCGAACTTCACTTTTGGGATACTTTCTCCATTTAGTTATTCTACAGTTTTTACATTCCAGTTAGGACAATGGGACAATTAAGACCATGTCTAGGGTCCCGTAGGGCCCGGTCCAGGGCCCCTTGAATTATTTGTGTTCCATGCGTTTTTCACACCCTAATTTTCTTACCTTCGCAGTGCGTAATTTTATTGTTGAGTTTTGAACACTTCTTTCTAGACTAACACTCATATATTTTTATTGGGGCCCTAAGGCCCCATTTAAGCATTTCCCCATTTTTGCGCATTTCTTTCAAATTATATTCTAATGATTAATTCATACCGTATGCTTAATCTTGACTAATCGAAGACGTAAAACGCTAAGTACTAAAACTTTATAACGTGTTTTCAAGTTAGGGCCCTGTTCTTAACTATCAGTTGGCCCCTTTTGGACACCGTATTCTAACTCCCTTAAAAATAGTCCGATTCACTAGTTTTTTTTTCTAAGAACATCTTAGGTTTCTTCAGCTATTACATGAACGACAAAAAAAATAAAAAATAAATAAATAAAAATAAATAAAAAATAAATAATAATAAAAAAAATCAGACTTCAGCTACCACCAATTTTGAATATTAATCGCCTTCTTGGGCCCTTGGAACCTTTTTAAAAAAATTATCCGAATGCCTTGCAGTTTTATTTACCGTAGTTCTAGCGTCCTCTGATTACTTTAAATACTACTCAGAAGTATATTTATACCAAACTACATGCCTGACCCCTGGGTCCGGTACAGGGACCTTGAAGCTTTTGCACCATAAATTGTTAATAGATTGCCCCTCTTTATCCGATCTTCATCTTTGGAACCATTTTTTCCATTTATTTACTCCGTCGTTTCAATATTCTAGTTAAAATCCTAGGGCACCCTAGGGTCCCGTAGTGCTCGATCCAGGGCCCCTTGCACTTTTCGTTTGACATGCGTTTTTCACCCCCTAATTTTCTCAACTTCTCTTTGCATAATTTTAAAATTGAGTCCCATTGCATAATTCCCATTGCATAATTTTAAGTCCTTTTGCATAATTTAAAGTCCCAATGCATAATTTTAAAATTGGTGCCCTAGGGCCCTTTTTAAGCATTTACTCCATTTTGTGCGTATTTCTTTAAAATATTATTATAATGATTAAATCATAACCTATGCTTAATTTTGACTAAAGATCGAAAAATATCTAAAAGATCTAAAACGCTAAGTACTAAAACATTTAAACATGTTTCGTGTGAGGGCCCTGTTCTCAACTACCAGTTGGCCCCTTTAGAGACCCCTATTATAGCTCCCTTAAAAATCGCCCGATTCACTAGCCTTTTTTTTTCTAACAACTTCTTCCGCTCTCTAGATATTACATGAACGACAAAAAAAAAAAAAAAAAAAAAAAAAAAAAAAAATATATATATATATATATATATATATATATATATATATATATATATATATATATATATATATATATCAGACTTCAACTACCACCAATTTTGGATATAAATCGCCTTCTTGGGGCCCTTAGTGTATCTTCTTTAAAAATGATCCGAATTCCTTGCATTTTTCTTTACCATAGTTCTAGCGTCCTCTGATTACTTTAAAAACTTCTAAAAAATGTATTTATACCAAACTACATGCCACTTAAATCCCTTTCCCCTTGGGGCCCGGTACAAGGCCCCTTGAAGTTTTTGACCATAAATTATTAATAAATTGCCTCTCTTAATCCGATCTTCATTTTTGGAAACATTTTTTAATTTAGTTATTCTCCAGTTTCTATATTCCAGTTAAAATCCTAGGGCACCTTAGGGTCATGTACGGCCCGTTCCGGGGCCCCTTGAACTTTTAGTGTGCTATGCATTTTTTACACCCTAATTTTCTCAACTTCTCATAGCATAATTTTAAAACTGAGTCTTAAACTCTTCTGCCTAGACCAACACCTTCATATTTTTATTGGGGCTCTAGGGCCCTTTTTTAAGCATTTACCCTGTTTTTGCTCATTTCTTTAAAATATTATTCTAATGATTATTTCATATCCTACGATTAATTTTGACTAACTGGCAATCTTAAACGCTAAATACTAAAACATTTAAACATGTTTTCATGTTAGGGCCCTGCTCTCAACTATTAGTTGGACCCTTTTGGGCCCTCTGTTATAGCTCATTTAAAAATGGTCCGATTCACGAACTTTTTATTTTTAACAACTTCTTATGCTCTCCAGCTAATACATGACCGACAAAAAAATTTCGCAGACTTCAGCTACAATCAATTTTGAATATTTTAATAGTCTTCTGTGTACCTTTGTTGCAGCTTCTTTAAAAACTATCCTATTCTATTGCAATTTTCTTTAACGTAGTTTTAGCGTCTTCCAGCTACTTCAAAACTCCTAAAAAAATTTTCATACTCAACTACATTCCAGTTAAGACCCTGGCCTCCAGGGCCCGGTCTTCCTTTATACCTCAGCTACCATCTTTTTCGAAGATTAATCTCCTTTTTCAGCATCAACTGACGTCTACTCACTACAGCCGTAAATTAAAAATCGGGTTACTTTAAAGGTTATTTAAAATTTTGAATATAAATCGCCTTCTTGGGGCCGTTAGTGCATCTTCTTTAAAAATAATTCGAATTCCTTGCAGTTTTCTTTACCATAGTTTTTGTTAAAAATCCTCTGATTACTTTAAAAACTACTTAAAAAGTGTCTTTATACCAAACTACATGCTACATAAGTCCCTTCCTCCTTGGGGCCCGGTAAGAGGGCCCTTGAAGCTTTTGCACCATAAATTATTAATAAATTGCCTGTCTTAATCCGATCTTAATTTTTGGAACCATTTTTCCATTTAGTTATTCTCCAGTTTCTATATTCCAGTTAAATAATAGATAATAATAATAGGTTTTAGATAAGGGATTTCCACCGTGTATTAAATATCATGTTAATGCTAACAGTAATTCAAGAAATTTACAATGGGAGGGGCATCTTCCAACTCTTGGTGGCGCGTTATTTCCACGGGTTTAAGGGCCCAATTTCAACGGGATTTGCTTCCTTCAACTTAGATTACAATTCAGCTACTTTCTGCATTATGAAATTTTGTCTTAGACTTTAGTTACCAACATTTTCAAACATTAAAGGTGCAATCTTTTTTTCTTATTCTATGCTATGGGCTTGATTCCTACGAGGATTGGCTCACTCAACATGTTATTAGATTTTCTCCGGCACGTGCGAGCACTTTCGGTAAATATTGCCACAGGTAGTGGGGATCTAGATTACAGGTTCGCTCGGAAAGAAGTTTGATGGAAACACTGATGAAGGCAGTGGGGCCTCCGAAATTAGGTTCATTTAAAGAAATTTTCAAAGATATAAAGTCATACAAACTTAAGTTTAGTTTAAGTTTCTATTTACAAACCCAGGGCAACGCCGGGCAGGTCTGCTAGTATTATAATAGTCCAAGTCATGTATCTGTCATAAACAACGGGCTAATCCCTTCGCTTTTCAAAAGAAAGGTTTCCATTTTGATAGAATCAAAATTATTTTTTTCGACTAAAACTACATAAAAATCGCCATGATCGCAAAAAAAATCCTGGCACTTTTATGTTAGCCGGGAGCAAATCTCAACAATAATTTTTTTTTAACTCGCCAGTTATCATTTTTTTATTTTTCGAGTGGCAAATTAAAACGCTGCTACTTGGTTATCCCATTAACTAAAAATCTGTCGCCAAATTATAAGGTAAATGTCACATTCACTTGACTTTAAGGAATTTACACGTGTTTACGCCATCAAGTCATTTTTATTTCGACGTTTTATTTGTATTTTTATAAATGTTATACTAATTTATTTGTTCTTTCATTATTTAAAATAAAAAATTATGCCAATTTGTATAATTTGGCTATTTATATAATTTGGCGAAATTCGTCGATGGGAGAAGTAGTACCATTAAAACATTGCTTTGAAGTGGAAATTAAATATCATGATTTGTTGCATTGTCATATACGCACCGAGTTTGGCGTGATTTTTTTTAACGACAATTTGACGAAACCTCGTTTTCGAATACCAGTTACAGGTGTATTTTTAAATTATTTTCTGTTATTTTTAAAATGAAATAACAATAAATAAAAAAAGTTTAATTAATAACTATGGAACAAAACAATTTATAACTTGTTTTGTAAATAAAAAGAAATTAAATTCAAGTAAGCATTTATTAATAAATGAGCAAGAATAGCCAAGTTACCATGTCAGGCAAAATAACGCCATTTTGGCGCCAAGTAGGTACCCCGTTGTTGTGCCTAATATTTTTCTTTTTGTTTCGTTTAAAAAAAAAAGAAAGAAGTGAAAGCCATTTATTTTAAATGTTTCAGTTTTAAATGAAAGTTTTGCATTATATAAAATGATAATAAAATACAAATTGAATCATGAATAAAAGTAACTTGATGCACTTCTTAGCATACATTTAAGGGAGGCCAAACTGGCCGCCAAATTAGTTTAAAATAATAACCTTTTCTAAAATATGAAAAAAAAATATCTGTTATGATTAAAATTTGAGATGCCGTCATTAGAGAAAAGTATTTAAAATTAGAAAAAAAATTAATATTTTGAAAACTAATTCGAATTTAAAAATTCTAACACCAGTTTTGAGATCTGCGGATCAATACGGATTTTTGATGATAATTACATCGCAAAATGTTCCATATTTTAGGAGAAATCTCTGTGAAACACAATCACCTATTTATTCAGTCGTTTCAAATAATCGTTTCATAAATTCGTTTCATTTCAGTCGCTTCATATATTCGTTTTGTAAATTCGTTTCATTAGGATTTTAAATAAACGGGGTAGATTTGATTTCTAATAAAAAACACATTTTAATGTATATTCTTTACTGAAATTCATAGTATTTTTTGTTTCACAATTTTATGTAACTTAGTGTAAAAATCAATGTATTTTTAAGTAGAGTTAAATTGTGAATTGCAAAACCGTCCATGTTCAATTCCAAATTAGAAATATTGTCACATCATTCGCGTTTTTAAAGACTAAAGTGCCCATTTTTTTTTTTTTTTTTTTTTGTAAACTAAAATCTTCATAATAATTAAATATGCAACATTAAATAGTCTATTTCAATGAAAAGCTTTGGAAACAAACATTTAGAACATTTTTTGTGCATTATTTTCTACTTTAGTAGACAGATAATCCTCAACACCATTTCAACTGTTGTCAAATGATAACTTCTTTCACAAATATTAAACTTGAGTTTTGATTTATGCTTATTTTTTTTGTGGTAATAAATATAAACATAAGTCTGTAATATAATAAAAAAAAGATTTATAATAATCGAAAACTGAAATAACAAATACAGCATAATAGTAATAGTATTCTATAGTATTATCTTGTAAAAATATCGTAGTAAAAATGAATAATCATGAGTTTGAATAATTATGAATTTGTAACTTCTTAAAAGCATAAGAATATTACGTAATACGCTTCGTAAATAAATAAACATAATAAAATTCACTTTAAAATATACATTATACATGATATTTTCAAATATTTATAGGACTAATAATTTTGAGCTAATTAGTCTTTTTCCGAAGTAATTTTACATGCTAAATTTGCATTGTTGAGAACTTTTAATAATTTTAGTTATTACTATTTTAGATATTTATTTACTTTCACTTTTAGAAAATAAAGTAAAAAAAAAATATATACATATGTACAGATTTTAAATAATGGTGTTTATTTTACTTCGTACTGAATAATGTTACTAAATGAAATTGTAATTGCTATCTAGATGCATTATCTTTACATTTTTATAAAACAAAAACAACTCAATCCACATTTGTATAAAGGAATTTGTTGCAAACAAAGAAATCTTTCGAGTTTTACGACCACTTTTAAAAATTGGTATGATTTCAGTCTTTCTTCCCATGTGTACAGCATTCAGAAAAAGAACAGAGATAAAATTTCTGGATGAAAGTGGATACATTGCTTACAGAAATATGGGAGGATAATTAAGTTATATTTTTAAGAACTGTTTGTAGATGAGTTATGCTAAAGAGTCCACGTCTGTAATTTTTAAGGTTATGCTAGTTTCTCAAAAGAGTAGCTGCTTTCTTAAAATTAGGAAAAGCATATTTTTCGTTTTGAAAATCATTTTTCTATTATATTATAGAAATTTTTAATTATATGTTTCAATCAGGGACTACATTATTAAGATTCAAAAGTGTCACTCTTTGTAAATATTCAGGAAAGAAATGTCACTAATTTGCATGAATAGCTCAAATATTTAAGTATGAAATATAAAAACTAGTTGCAGGAGAGACTTGATTTTTTAAAATTTTGTAAGGAACTTTTATATGCTTAATTGTAATTTATTTGGCAGTTCTAACAAAAGTAATAAAAATACAGAAAAATTATATTTAAATTAATCATTACTACTATATCGTATGAAAAGTTTGATAGGCAAATATATCTATTCGCAATTTATCAATTCGCATCTATTTAATTTTTATCTATTCTCCATTGAACAATAAAAAAAATCGCTAAATAATTTGAAATAAAATAAGTTTTAGATAAACTTAAATATGTTTGCAAATTTAATTTTGTTTAACGAAAACTGAGTGTTTTTAAGTAGTTTCGCATTTTTAAAAAATTAAAGTTGGAAATTAAATAGGGTAATTCCAGGATTTAGCCGCATATTTCTTTGAAATTGTGTATAAAGTACCATGGTGGACATGAAAAAAAAATCATGCTGTGCTATTTAATGTTAAACATAAAACGCGTGCACTGCGACAAAAAAAAAAAAAAATTCAAAACAAATAATTAATATTTTTTAACAATTTTTTTCTAAAACATTACACTGTGGCGCGTCACCCGTACATTCAGTCTGAGACACTTGTGCGGTAGTTATGTCGCACTTGTATTAAGAACATAATGAAATTATAAAATAAAAATATTTAAAAAAAATATATATTCAAATCTGGGCTATGATTAACGATGTAATAACACAATTAAACTAAATGAGTACAATGAAACGTATTAGTACATTCAAATTAATAATTGTTTGTCTAGTTTCACTATTAAAATTATCGACTTATTTTTTACATTGAATTTAATTGTTATTTCAGCAACAACGTAACATCAATGAATTAGAGAGCGAAAAGAAAAAGTAAAATTGTGTTTACATAATTTATTTGTTAACGCTTTCGGGACCGTCTGCTTTTACACAAATTTTATTTCATTGGCACTACTTTTTAAAAAGAAGTTACCATTTCTTAAATAATCGTGAAAATGCTCTAATTAAAGAAAGCAAATATTACTTTTGTTTTTTACTGGTGCTAGAAACAAATTTTGTATGCACTTTATGAAGGTGCTTATATGCACCTATGGTCCCGAATGGGTTAATAAACCTGCTTTTTTTCTACTTCAATCTACACAAAAAGGGTCGAAAAAGTACAGTCTTTATATAACTACATTTGACAGAAGATGCGACGAAGCCAATTACACTCTCTCTTTTTTGGAGTAGTTTTCTACACATCCCTTGCAAAGAACGTCTGCATTACGCGTAATCCAAATTTTGATTATTATCATCTTGACTTGCATCTTTATTGCCCTTCTTAGAATTTATTTTTATATTTTTCCCCTTTCGTTTCAGTAACTTGATAACATGCCTAACATGGTTAGTCTGTACAAAAAGAATAGGGAAAGTTGATAAGACTTAATAATACCTTACAAAAAAAATAAATAAATAAATAAATAAAATAAAATAAAAAATAAAATAAATAAATAAATAAATAAAAAACAAAAAAGGTGGCATGTGTCCCATTTTGCATGGTGCAGACATCGGCCATCACAATTACCTGCCATGGCTAAGGGGAATGGCGGAACCATACACACAGTACTCTATAGAAAAACTGCACTTTGTTTTGACTTCGAAATCATGCATGCATTGAGTAATTAATGTATGAAAAGTATTTAAGCATAACGTGTTTAAAAGTTTAGACAGTGAAATCATGCACTTACGTCAAAATAAGGATTGTACTTCTTCAAGTAAACATCGAAATGGATTCACGCTATACCAAGGGCGGAGCTGGAGAGTCCTCAAGGGGGGGGGGGGGATTTTAGAAATTTCTAGACTCCAATCTGATGCGCGAGTCGGGGCTAATTTTTTTCACTGCGGGTCGAGTTTGGGTCCGGTTGACTATGCTTTTTTTCCTTCGGTCGCGTTTGGGTCCGGTTGAATTCTACTTTTTGCTGCCGGTCGGGTTAACATCTACTTTTTTGCTACGGGTCGGGTTAACATCTACTTTTTTGCTACGGATCGGGTTTGGGTCCGGATGATTTCTAGTTTACTGCTTCGGGTCGGGTTGACTAATTTTTAGTTGCGCTCTGGCGCATTGGTTTTGGGGCAGATTGACATACATTATTTCGGGTTTGGATCAGTTTCGGATTGGGTTTTCACTCTTCCGAGAACGGTTCGGACCGACCCGAATTTTTAAAAGAAAGTTTAAATATTTTTGAAGGTAAAAACTATGTACAGTAAAAGCTCCACGCAGTAAAAGGGTCCTTACAGTAAAAGGGCACGCCCAAACAATTATTTAATAATACTTTCTAATCTTCAGGATCTTTCTATTCTAAAAAAAAAAAAGTAACTTACGCTGTCACCGACGCCGCCGGTTTTAATTTTTTTTGTGACCGGAGGTCTTTCTCCGTTAATATTAAGAAAAATATTGCATGCAAAAATATGAAAATCGGTGATATTATAGAAAAATGTTTGATAAACACGCTGGAGAAGACAGTTTTCAAATCGAATATATCTTTTTAAGAGATATTTAATGCTAAAGTTGGACAAAATCGCTCCATTAAAAATGTTTTATAGGAGCAAAAACTATATATGGGAATTTATTCATTTTTAGATCATTTTATACGTTAGAATTTCCCGGTGTGCAGACTGCATTCACTTTTTTTAATTTGACTCATTTTTTTGAGAATTTATTTCTATTTTAAATTCAAATTTTCAGCATTTCGAGATATATTTTTTACTTATTTTAGAAATTGGTAATAATTTAAACTGTTGCCAACTGTATAAACAGCGCAAATAATGATGTTTGCTTCAAATTAAAAATTTATTTTACACGTGACTATTATTAACAGAAAAAAACTTTCAAATTAGGATTAAATAATTACGTATGAAAAGCAGGAACTAATTGAAAATACTTCATAAAAACTACACTTACACGTGAATTTTAAAAGAGAAATGATATTGTAAAATAATAAATTTATTAACATGCATTAGAAGTCTTAAATAGGAGAAATTACGTCACATTTACGTCACATTACACTTATTACGTAAAATGAACAAAAAGTAATATAGCAAAACAGTTTAAATTTAAAAATTGCGCGTGACATTATTTTGATATTTTGAGATTACATTAATAAGATTAATATTAATTTTATTGAACGCGTTTAGACTGCTTTCGAGCGACTATTTAGTAATTTAATAAAAATAAAAAAGATTACAAGCTGAAAATGAAGTGTCATAAAAAAAAAAAAATAGGATTTGAAAGAGAAAAATCTGTGAAGCAGAAAATAAAGATTCGTTAACCTTCTGTGTCTTTTCCGTCAGAAGAAGGCATTGGTATTTGTGAAATATATTTGCATTTTGATGCAGATTTGCTTATTATATTAGCTTATTTTGAAATGTTTAACTGATTTTATTCAATTAAAGACGAAAACAGCCATTGCATCTTTTAACAGCAGCTGAGTTTTCCTTAAAATTCCCCAATCGAAGAGAAATGAATAGAAATCCGTTTATAGGGAGATCGCAACTGTTTTTTTAAAGTATAATTCAATCTTTCAAAATCTGTTTAAAGCCGATCAAATTAGCGTGCTTTTAGAGACTGTGGTGTCTGAAAGGGGGTTGGCGAGCCCCCTAGTTTTGTAAAAATATTAATTTGGTATAAGATTGCTTGTCTCTTTATATCTAAGATGAGTTGCAATTCAGCAAAGAATACTTTGAAACTTATTAAAAAACATACCGGGTGTCCTAAAATGGAATCACTGATTTTAAAATTCAGTAACTTGCAAATGGTGACAGCAATTAAAAAAAAATAAAGCAGGAGGGTTATGTAAGATGGCAGGAGATTTTTTACTGCGATGCTCGATTTTACTTTACAATTGCAGCGATATATGGCGCTGCAAACAATAGTCGTTAAATCGGGACCAGTTAAGCGCCTATTGCTTGTAGGCGCTAAAAATAATATTGCTAAAAAAAACTCCTGATTAAGGGTGATTCTCAGTATATATATATAAAAAAATCTGAAATTCAAAATAATTTTTCTGAAATGTTACAGCAGAGAGGGGAGATTCCCTCCTGGCGCTAATTAATCTTGTTGCAGATTTGTTTAGCTGTTTTTGATTCGGGTCATTTTCAGGTTGAGAGTAGATTCTTGCAAGCTGGGTTTGGGTTAACCCGTTTTCTTCAAAATATAGTTCAATATATTATTTCTGATTCAAAATTATACCTATAATAATAAACATAGGTGTGTATGTGTGCTGTTTTCTAAAGAGACCACTGTATTTTTTCCACGACTCTTTGATAAAATTCGCGTTTTTTTTTCCGCAACTCTTTGACGAAATTCGCATGTTTTCGCAGTCCTTTGATAAAATTTGCATTTTTCGTAGCCCTTTGATGAAATTCGCATTTCTTCAATTATACTTGGACGAAATTTACGTTTCTTCCGCAACCTTTTGACGAAATTAGTGTAATTTTGCAGCCCTTTGATAAAATTTGAGTTTTTTCCCGCGACCCTTTGACGAAAATCTAATTTTTTCAGCGATCCTTTGAAGAAATTCGCGTTTTTAAGCAATTCTTTTAAAATTTGCATTTTTTCGCGATTCTTTTGATGAAATTCTCGTTTTTTTTCGTGGTTATTTGATATTCGCGTTTTCTTCGCGATCCTTTGACGAAATTCGCATTTTTGCACGACTCTTTGACCAAATTCGCGCTTTTTCCGCGATTCTTAGGTGAAATTGAAGTTATTTTATCGAACGATTGGCGAAATAGATTTTTTATGGCGACCATTATTCAAAATTCGCGATCATTTTTATGTCCGAGTTTTCGGATTGATATTTTTTTTTTTAATTTTCGTAACAGAATGCCTTAACCCTCTCGCTGCGTACATATATATGTTATGAAAATAGGTTAAAAAATTGCGCCTTTATTTTATTACATATTTCAAATCTGCATATATTTTAGAGTTCAAATATGTCCAAAATCTTTTGTGAAAGAGTGTCTTTTTTAAATAGAATTAGATCTAAAAAAAAAATAAAATAAAATAAAAAAAAATAAATAATAAAAAAAAAATGCTGCAGAAATTGCGGGATGCGCAAATTTTGCCACTTTTACGTTGGCCGTTGAAATCGCGGAATGCGCAGTGAAAGGCTTAATTTTTTGGAAAATTGGGAACATAATCACCCCTGCTCCTCAGATCTTACGTAACCCTTCTTCAAGAATTTGTTTTAAGAGCTGTCGCCATTTGCAAGTTACCGAATTGTTTAATTATTAAAGGTACACATATATTAAGACAGACTTTAATTACAATTAAATACAATAAACCCAACTGGAGTGAAAAATTAGCCGGGGCCAGGCATTGAACCTGGGTCGACAGCATAACGTGCTGTTGCTCTACCGTTAAGCTACCCTGGCCCATGTCTTAGCCTGGCAATTTCTCACTAATAAATCAAGTTGGGTAACGTCACCGTCAATCTATCAGATAGCACAGGATGACATAACAACGATGAATATATTTCTTTTTCCATCGATCCACAATATATATTAAAGAACATAAATTTCCTGAACTGAAATTTCCAGGTCCAACCCATACAACAAAAATTATTTACCCGACCCAGTATAAAAAGGCAAAAAATCGACTCCAGCCCATCCTGCATTTTGCAATTAAAATATTCATAAAGCACACTTACTTATGCTCATATTTTAATTTAGATTATGTTTGAAATTCATGAATACGGAAAAACATTAATATTAATGACTATTTAAGCAATTATGTGCATACACACTATTCAAAAATCAGTTCTTAGACAAATACATTCAAATGGAAATATAGTAAGAAAATCAGTTTAGAATGAAAGAAACAGATGATAAAAGAAAATCAGAATTTTAAAGCTCTACAAAGAAAAAAAGTAGATTTTTAAAAATGCATCTCTGTAACTTATCAAATAAAATTAAATTTTTAAACATTTCGCTAAACAAGTGTACGACACAAGTATAATTTTTACGGATAACAAATAAGTAAGATGCCAGACCAACTTGGGCTCACGGAGAAGAATTTAGAGAAATGCACGGCTCGCGGTCGGGCCCATACTTCTTATCATATGGGCTGACACGGACCGAACGTTTACCTTTTTATTCCGAGAAGAGCCTCAACCCGTAAATTTTGGCCAGTGCTGATCTCTAGGAAGAATGAAGTCCAGGCCAGACTCGACGTGGAAGAAAAATATGTCTGGCCCCACCCGAATTTGCAGAAAAAATTATGATCAGGGCACGGCTCGGCTCTAAAAGATTGAAGACCTTACCCAGTCCTAGTCTCGTGGATTTAAACTGGCGCGACCCGGCCCGGGTCGTCCCTGGCCCCAACTTCACTCCAAGTCATTTCCAGTAAGGATGTATAATGTAGTTGTGCAAACACTTTATTTGCCCAAGGGGGGGATCGCCCCCTCACCCCCCTTAGATCCGCCATTGCGCTATACACGGTTTAAAATAATCTCATTGCTCACCTATACTGCGCGTTTGAAGACCACCTATCGATACCCAGCAAACACAAACCTTTCGACACGCGATCGGGCCGCAGCCGGCAGTGTCAGTTAAGTGTCGGCATGGGCACAATGATTCGGTGAAGTGTCGGCAGCATGTCGGCAACTGAAACATACGAATATGCTTTTGCGACTGCCGGTTACCGTAATTGGTCCCCTTATGTTTATATATCGGCAAGCGACTTACACCAGCAAGTGACGCAGGACCGATATGTGATTTCTGATAGTGGCCCGATTAGATTTGCCAACATCGGTCCGATTTGGAATTTTTAGTTTTAGCCGACATTTTTTTTTTCTTTTTCTTAATTTTGTTTGAATTTGAATTTTGATAAGATATGTATGTTTCATGTATTTCATTTGTATGAAATTCTAACTGTGATAAACAAAAAGAAAAAAATTCAAAAATAGATTATATATATTTTTCAAAAAGCTGTTATTGAATTAATTTTAAAAAGGCTTACGATTATTTGAATCATCAAAAGAGTTTCTTAAATCGTCCCTTAAAATTATTATTCGTTATAAACTTAATCGTAAAAAAAATACTTAATAAATTAATTATTTTCTAAGTATATATTCATTTTAAAAGCAATAGCTATGTTTCTTATTTTATTTAAAAATCAAATTATTAAAAAAGTGCTTAAAATTATTTTACAAGCTATGAACATATAAAAAACTGCCCTACTTTTTAGCATTAAAACTTAAAAGAAAGATTCAGAAATCTCCCACTTCTAAAAAATTATTTACCCCCCCCCCCCCCGAAAAAAAAAGATAAATTAATATTTCTATTTTATTTTATGATTAAAAAATGTTATTAAGTAAAAGAATCATTTTTTCTACTTAATCACTAAAAATATATTCTACATTAAATTATCAAATGATAAAAAATGAACTCTTATTCTAACTAAAAGTTATTAATTACCAACATCTTTTTTTTTATTAAAATTAGCTTTTCTATGTTACAAATATATATTTCTTGAATTAACGCATTTAATTACATTATAATTCCTAAAGAGAAAATTTTATTAAGAGAAAAACCTCTGAAAGTCACTTATTTTATTTAATAAGCATTCTTAAATTTATAAGAAAGATTCAGAAATATTCCGCATTTAAAAATTATCTTCCAAAAGGAAAAAAAAATGTAAATTAATATTTTTATTTTATTTTTAAATTAAAAATATTGATAAGTAACAAATTAATATTGCAACATACTCATTAAATATATGTTGTACTTTAAATCATCAAAACGACATAAAATGAATTGTTATTCTAATTAAAAATTAATAATTACTAACTTTTTATTTATTAAAATAAATTTTTCCATGTTAAAAATATATATTTTATAAATTAACGCAACGCATGCAATTACATTATAATCCTAATAAGAAAATTTGATTAACTGAACAGGACCTCTAAAAATATTTTTTAATACTTAATTATTCTTAAATTTATATCTATTCTTAATTATTCTTAATTATATCTATATCTTAATTAAACTTAAAATTATTCTTAAAGTCATTTGCTTTAACGAATTCGCTAAGATATTTATTTCATTCATTTAAATATTAAATTAACTTTTAAATAAACGCGCGTAAGACAATTATAAATAAATAAATAAAAAATAAAATAAAAACACTTCAAAATTCTAATTTTCCCATCTACTATTTACCTTTAATGATAAACCATTACATATCGTTAAGAATTCCACTTATTACCTCATACAATTCTACCCTGATCAAGTCTGAGTGGCCAAGTGGTTAAGGCATCCACTTCCTGTCCGTGAGTTCGTTGGATCAAACCGAACCTCGTCCAGTGCCGAAACACTTTTTTTTCAAAAATGCATTCCGCGATGGCTCATAGATGGCGCCATCAAAGAAGATTTTTTTGTTCCATTTCATGCTGGTGTCGGGCTGCGACCGGCATTCGTATGGATAGCTATCGGCGTGCTGTTGGCATAGTGTTTTGCCGATACTGGACCGGCTGTGTCGCCCGGCGTGTCGAAAAAGATACGGAACCGGTACGGCAGCCGATACCGTCGGTAACGGCAAAGTGGCTGTCGGCCGATTGTTTACCGATAGCTCTGTGTTTGCTGGTTAATTACAAAAAATACAAGGGGTGAGTCATCTATCCCATACGTGGCGACTCTCCCGGAGTTACCCTATACAATTATCATTTTGGTTCATAAAACACTTAATTGTAGGCATTCTCTATTGCTAATTAATTGTTTTAGAGAAATTAAATATAATACAAATGCTCAAGCTAAAATGAATTTTTATAAACGTTTACTTATTGTGCTGATAAAGAAATATGAAATGAATGTATGCGTTTTAGCTCTATAATAGAAATAAATATATTTTTTTCTTTACTCATAAATAATTAAATATTTGAAGACAACGATAAACACATGCCATTATATATACTGCCATCAACTTATTATAGTGTAGTTTATTTTATTTTTAAGATTGGATATAAAATGTTATTAACCCTTAACTGGAAACGTGAAGTCTGTGAGATAGTTGCGTTTACATATCTGCCCTTAATATTTTCTCTATCCGACATTCAAAACGTATTTTTATGCTGTTATATTAAAAAATTAACCATGTTAATGTATTACTATTAAAGATTAAATGTTTAAGTTCACTATTTTATAAATTATTAAGTGTTCTTTTGTGCACGTAATTTTCACGTTTCCGGTTAAGGGTTAAAATTTTCATTGGCGCTTTGTAAAAATGACCATATCCATAATTTATACATTTAAACAATGAAAAAACAAACAGATAAGTAATAAAAAAAATTCATCTTTATTTGGTCATTGAGTACTGGCATTTTAAAGGTATATTTAAAGATTGTCTAATATAACAGAAATTTCGAGAAATTTCAAAATTTAAAAAATATATTTTTTTACTTCATTGAAATGTCGTATACAGATTTATACTCGAAATATCCGGATTTTTTCTTACAAATTTAGATTTACATATACAGTTCGTCCGTATGGTGCACTTTTGACCGGGCAAAGGAAATCAACGAAACAAGATGGAAATGTGAAATCTTCACCAAATAGAAGAAAAACTTCTCCATGCTCAAAACTTCTCATACCTGTCCAGAGCAGTTCTATGTGGCCTCCTTTTAAAACAAAGAATCACAGACGTTATTCACTCTGTTACAAAAGACGTCCTTAACTGTGTGTGGGAAGAACTTGAGTATCGTTTAGATTTATGTAAGAAAACAAATAGAGGCAGCACTGAACTGCACTGAACAGGTATGAAACTTGGAGAGTTTTTGTATTATTTGATGACGATTTCACATTTCTGTCTAGTTTCGTAGATTTTTTGTGAAGAGTCAAACATGTACAATGACTTTACGGTCACACTCTATACATAATATTACAGGGAGTAACAGTTTCTATAAAATTATGTTTGTTTTAGAAAACATGAGAACCATTTCTTTTAATGCACTTCAAAAATTACATTTCCAGACAAAAAAAGAACCATGCAGTACGATAATTTTGTTAGACATGTTAATTAGCGACGTCCTACAAAGGTAACCGTTTTGCCTGAAAACTTAATATTAGCTTACTGTCATGCCCTGAAAAGTATTCCTGTACTATACTTATTTACAGTCTTTAACAGTACAAATTAAATTGGAAAGTTCAAATATATTTTCTTGAATACAAGTGATTTCTCCAGATTTTAATGAAATACTAGTATACAATCAACCCTCAAAAATGACAAAGTGATCAAAAATGACAAAGGGAAAGTGAATGATAAATCTTCAAAATAATAGTTACTTTTTTTTTTTTTTTTTTTTTTTTTTACTGACTTAAAAAAGAAGAAGGGAAAAAAAAGAAAAAATAGTTGCTTCATGCATTTTGTTAATCAAAAAGTATTATCCTTTGATTTTTTTTTTTTTTTTAAATTAGAACAAAGAATTTATGTAAACTACAATTTAGTCACCATTGCTTAAGCGCGCCATTTCCAGCTACACATTCTATGTCGAAAATTCGTGTTTAGGTTCTCTCTACATTAAAAATTCGTTGTTTAGCGGGACTTTTTTTTCGCTACAAACTATATTAAAATTCATAATTTTATCTGCAAGATAACTAAAATATGTTGTACTGATAAGAAATATTAATTATATTTTCAATGACTTGAAATCTGATGAAATGCATTGTAAAAAAAGAATACGATTACAACAGAAAGTTGACGCCAAAAGAATTAGCAAGAATCATAAGCTCCTAATTTATTGGGAATTAACATGGCCAACTGAGGCACTGCTCGATGCCTTCGCTACAGAAAAATTGTCCCTTTAACCCTTTATCTACTGACGGTATTTATAAGTACCATTAAAATAACTTGTTATAAAATTAACTTAATACATCGATTAATAGTAATACAATTCAGAATGAGTTATAGATGCATTACTTTTTGATGTTCCAAAAGCATTATGGGTTACACAAAACAAAAATATTTCTCAAAGGATGATTTTTTTGGCCTTTGCATCTTTTCAGCTTGCTTGGTGTTGGAAAGGGTGGGGGGTGGGGGTTTCAATTCAGAAATATTTCTATATTTCTATTGTAAGAACATTATATTTGTAGATTTACTGATTCCTAATTCCGGTTTCCCAATTTCTACAAAATACTAAGAAAAATAATTTAAAATAAAAGATTTCAGTGAGGTTATAAATATTACACAAAATCCCTACAAATTCAAAATTAATGAATCCTTGTAAATCCTTCAATACATCTAAAATCCTTCTAAATTTGTTTTTAGAATAATAATAGAATTTTTTTTTAATTTAATGACCGCCATTTTGAAACAAGATGGCGGATGAAGCTGGCCAGTGAACTTGGTCGAGACATTGCTATATACTATCCACATGCCTTCTTACATCCAAATAGGTTGAAAAATACGCCTTTTATCGCGTGACAAATATCAGATCGTTTCAAAATGTCAGCCATGCTAGAAATTCAAAGTGCTATAACTCACCCATTTTTTAAGATATAGACGAAACAAAAACTGCCCAGAATCGTCAATCAGTATCAATGTCAAACACATAAAAAAAAAACTTTTTCATTTTCCAATTTTTGATACCTCATTTTAGGTAGCTTTCATTACAAAAAGCTACCTATTGCAGCCGTTCGGAGGAAAGCGATTTCAAAAAATTTTGGTATATTTTCATCGATCATGACCCCCAGACCCCGAAACCACCCTCCGTAGAAAATTGATATATATATATATATATATTTCTGACCTATGTCACAACGTAACTCTCGTAATTATGAACCGATTTCAATGTAATTCAGTGTGTAAATAGTACATACCAATGCCTCGACCGAGTTCGTTGGCCAGCTTCAGCCGCCGTTTTGTTTCAAAATGGCGGCCATTTAAAATTTTTAAAATAAATTTAAATTTGAAATGTGGTACCAAAAAAAAAAAAAATGGAAAGATATTTTTTTCTTATGTATTTGACCTTTATACAAAGATTCCGGAGCAGTTTTTGTTTCGTCTATATCTTTAAAAATGGCTGAGTTATAGCATTTTGAATTTCTAGCGTGGCTGAAATTTTTGAAACGTCCTGAATTTTGTCACGCGATAAAAGGCGTATTTATGAACCGATTTCAATGTAATTTGGTGTGTACATAGTACATACCAATGTATCGATCGAGTTCGTTGGCCAGCTTCATCCGCCATTTTGTTTCAAAATGGCGGCCATTTAAAGTTTTTAAAAAAAAATAAAAATTTGAAATGTAGTACCAAAAAATTGGAAATGGAAAAATATTTTTTACTTATGTATTTGACCTTTATACAAAGATTTCGGAGCAGTTTTTGTTTCGTCTATATCTTAAGAAATGGCTGAGTTCTAGCATTTTGAATTTCTAGCGTGGCTGACATTTTGAAACGCCCTGATTTTTGTCACGTAATAACAGGCGTATTTATGAACAGATTTGGAAGTACCTTGGAGTGTACATAGTACATACAAATATCTCGACCGAGTTCGTTGGCCAACTTCATACGCCATCTCGTTTCAAAATGGCGGCCATTTAAAATAATTAAAAACAAAAATAAAATGAGATACTAAAAAATTGAAAAATGAAAAAGATTTTTTTCGTATGTGTTTGACCTTAATACAAAGATTCCGGAACAGTTTTTATTTTGTCTATATCTAAAAAAAAATGGCTGAGTAATAGCATTTTTAATTTCTATTGTGGCTGACATTTTAAAACGACCTGATTTTTGTCACGCGATAATAGGCGTATTTATGAACCGAATTGGATGTAACTTGGTCTGTACATAGTACATACCAATGTCTCGACCGAGTTCGGTGGCCAGCTTCATTCGCCATCTTGTTTCAAAAGGGTTGCCATTAAAAAAAAATAATAAATTTAAAATTTAAAATGAGGTATTAAACAATTGGAAAATGAAAAAGATTTTTTTATGTGTTTGGCCTTGATACAAAGATTCCGGAGCAGTTTTTGTTTCTGAAAATTTGTTCTTTTGTTTATATCTCAAAAAATGGTTGAATTATAGCACTTTGAATTTCTCGCATGGCTAACATTTTGAAACGATCCTGTATTTGTCACGCGATAACACACGTATTCGCCTATTTCGATGTAAGAAGGCATGTGGATAGTATATATCAATACCTCGACCAAGTTCGCTGGCCAACTTCATCAGTCATCTTGTTTCAAAATGGCGGCCATTAAATTAATATATATATATATATTTAAAGTGAGGTGCAAAAAAATTATAAATAGAAAAAGGTTTCTTTCTTAAGTATTTGACCTTGATATAAGGATTCAGGAGCATTTTTTGTTTGTATTTATCTTAAAAATGGCTCAGATATAGCAGTTTCAATTTCCATTGTGGGTGACATTTTGAAAAATTTGCTTTTTTGCATGCGACAGCACTCGTATATATCAACCGATTCCGATATGAGTGATCATGTGCACATCAATTACTAAGGTCTCGACCAAGTTCACTGGTTAGCCTCATCCACCATGTTGTTTTAAAATGGCAGACACTTTAAGAAATCGCCGAATTTGGCAGCCAAATATAAGTTACTTTAAAGAAAAGCAGCTTGGATAAAGCTGACTAATTTCGCGAAATTCTCATTCATTATAGTGATGAAAATTAGTACTGAATCTCCTATATTCGGTTTCAACTAAATTGAGCTTCGTGTGTTTGAATGATATAAGTTGGCTTTTTTAAAATAAGGAATATAAAAGCTACCTCTTCCTCCCGGCACTGGCCGGAAGGACTTTTAAATTTTAAATTTAAAAAAAATTTTAAATGTTCCCTTTTGAAACAAGCTGGTGAATGAAGCTTGCCTACGAACTCGGTCGAGGCATTAGTATGTACTATGTATACACTAAGTTACATCCAAATCGGTTCATAAATACACCTGTTATCGCGTAACAAAAATCAGGTCGTTTTAAAATATCAGCCACAATAGAAATTCAAAATGCTATAACTCAGCCATTTTTTTAGATATAGACGAAACAAGAACTGTTCCGGAATCTTTGTTTTAAGGTCAAACACATAATAAAAAATCTTTCTCATTTTCCAATTTTTTGATTCCTCATTTAAAATTTTAAATTTTTAAAATTTTTTTAAATGACCGCCATTTTGAAACAAGATGGCGGATGAAGCTGGCCAACGAACTCGGTCGAGACATTGATATGTACTTTGTACATACCAAGATACATCAATATCGGTTCATGAATATGCCTGTTATCGCGTGACAAAAATCAGGACGTTTCAAAATGTCAGCCACAATAGAAATTCAAAGTGCTATAACTCAGCCATTTTTAAAGATATAGACGAAAGAAAAACTGCTCTGGAATCTTTGTATCAAGGTCAAACACATAAGGAAAAAATATTTTTCAATTTTAAATTTTTTGGTACCACATTTCAAATTTTAAATTTTTAAGACATTTTAAACGGCCGCCATTTTGAAACAAGATGGCGGATGAAGCTGGCCAACGAACTCGGTCGAGACATTTGTATGTACTATGTACACACCCAGTTTCATCCAAATCGGTTTATAAATACGAGAGTTACAGTGTGACAAAGTTCATATATATATATATATATATATATATATATATATATATATATATATATATATATATATATATATATATGTCGTAGGCTAATTGAGAAATCCGGCTCTTTGCAAACAGCCTAGGCTCTTTGCAAAGAGCCGGGCTAATTGGAGAATCCATCTCCCTTTTTCCAATTAGCCTGATATTTTTCAGGCTTATTGCAAAGAGCCTAGAAAGCGTTAGGCTAATTGAAAAATGACTACTTATTATCCGATCAGGGTGACATTTTTAGCTCATAGGCGATCAAAGCCTGAGAGCTTATGTGCTCGCCGATTCAGAATGTACGTGTGTACGTACGTACGTATGTACGTAACACGATAACTCTTGATAGAAATATCCGATTTGCTTCAATTTTTTTTTCTAGGTTCATTCTGATAAGGTGCTTCCCTGATTAGTTTTTGGGGTTCATTGGTTAAGGATAAAGGGGGAAAAGGGGGGCTAGTCCTCCCCCCTTAATTTATATAAATGGGTTTTTCTAGCAGAAATATTCGATTTGATCCAAATTTGGCATACCGGTTTATTGTGCTAAGGAACTTCCCTGATTAGATTTGGAAGTTCATTATTTAAGTATAAAGGGGGGAGAGGGGAGCTACCCCCCTTAATTTAGATAAATCGGTTTCTCATGATGAATTACTCGATTTACTCCAAATTTGGTATACCGGTTTATTAAGGTAAGGAGCTGCCTTGATTAGATTTGGAGGTTCATTAGTTAAGTATAAAGGGAGGAAAGGGGAGCTATCTCCCCCGTAATTTAGGTAAATGGTTTTTCATGCAGAAATACGCGATTTGCAATAAATTTTTTATTGCTTAATTTATATAAATGGGTTTTTCTAGCAGAAATATTCGATTTGATCCAAATTTGGCATACCGGTTAATTATGTTAAGCAGCTTCCCTGATTACATTTGGAAGATCATTATTATGTATAAAAGGAGGAAAGGGGGGCAATTGCCTCTCCCCTTAATTTAGATAAAGGCGTTTTTCATGTAGAATTATTCGATTAGCTCAAATTTGGTATACTGGTTTATTATGTTAAGGAGATGGCTTGATTAGATTTGGAGGTTCATTAGTTAAGTATAAAGGGGGGAAAGGGGGGGGGCTAGCCTCCCCTTAATTTAGGTAAATGGGTTTTTAATGCAAAATTATTCGATTTGCTCCAAATTTGGTATACCGGTTTATTATGTTAAGGAGCTTCCCTGATTAGATTTGGAGGTTCATTAGTTAAGTATAAAGGGAGGAAAGGGGGGCTAGACCCCCCCTTAATTTATATAAATGGGTTTTTCATGCAGAGTTATTCGATTTGCTCCAAATTTCGCATACCAGTTTATTATGTTAAGGAGCTTCCCTGATTAGATTTGGAGGTTCATTAGTTAAGTATACAGGTAGGAAAGGGGGTCTAGACCCCTCCCCCCTTAATTTAGATAAATGGGTTTTTCATGCGGAGTTATTCGATTTGCTCCAAATTTCGTATACCGGTTTATTATATTAAGGAGCTGCTTTGATAAGATTTGGAGATTTATTCGTTAAGTATAAAGGACGGACAGGGGCTAGTGTCCCCTTAATTTAGATAAATGGGTTTTTCATACAGAATTATTCGATTTGCTTCAAATTTGATATACCAGTTTATTACGATATGGCTTCCTTCATTTGATTTCGAGGTTCATTGGTTAAGTATAAAAGGGGGGATAGGGGGCAATTGCCCCTCCCCTTAATTTAGATAAATGTGTTTTCATGCAGAATTATCTAATTTATTTTAATTTTTTTTTTCTATGTACATTCTGATAAGGAGCTTTTCTGATTAGATTTGAAGGTTCATTGGTTCAGCATAAAGCGAGAAATGGGGGGAACTAATACCCCCCTTAATTTAGAGAAATGGTGTTTTCATGCAGAATTATCTGATTTGCTTCAAATTTGGTATACCAGTTTATTACGTTAAGTAGCTTCCCTGATTAGATTTGGATGTTCTTTGGTTAAGTAGAAAGTGGGGCAACGGGGACTAATACCTTCATTTATTTTCGAGGGGCTTTATTCTTTGAAATAAGAGTATAATATACAATTAGTGTGAATAGCCTGTGAGCTCAATGCCATCAGTTTAACTGGGCAATTTTCTTTTTATTAGGTTTGTTAACGCATAACCCTACCTAAACCCGAAAAATAAATTACAACAGACCGTACCCCGATCCGAGCAAGACAAAATAATTTCTGTCTACATGCAACCCGACCCGAACCTGAGAGTTCCATTTGAAAAAAACTCTAAATCCCGAACCAAATCTGATAACCGACAAAAAATTTCCAAAGATCCATAACCGGATCCGAACAAGACAAATTAGTTTCCGTGGACACGCATCGCTACCAGTACCTAAAAATTCCATTCGAAGTCAACCTGAAACCCGTCGCGAACCAAATCTTAACCGACAAAAATATTCCAAAGAACTATAACTAGACGCAAGCCAGACAATATAATCTCCGTCCACCGGCAACCCGATCCGAACCTGAAAGTTCTAATTGAACTCAATCCGAAACATGGATGTGGTCGGTTTTCGGGTTGACTTCAAATGGAACTTTCAAGTTCGGATCCGGTTGAAAAAAAATTAAACTAAATCAGATAATTCTGCATGAAAACCCATTTATCTGAATTAAGGGGAGGGGCAATTGCCCCCCTTTCCCCCTTTTATACTTAACCAAGGAACCTCCAAATCAAATGAAGGAAGCCATTTCGTAATAAACTGGTATATCAAATTTGAAGCAAATCGAATAATTCTGTATGAAAAACCCATTTATCTAAATTAAGGGGACACTAGCCCCTGTCCCTCCTTTATACATAACCAATAAATCTCCAAATCTAATCAAGGCAGCTCCTTAGCATAATAAACCGGTATAGGAAATTTGGTGCAAATCGAATAACTCTGCGTGAAAAACCCATTTATCTAAATTAAGGGGGGGGGGTTCTAGCGCCCCTTTCCTCCCTTTATATTTAACTAATGAACCTCCAAATCTAATCAGGGAAGCTCCTTAACATAATAAACCGGTATACGAAATTTGGAGCAAATCGAATAACTCTGCATGAAAACCCATTTATCTAAATTAAGGGGGGGGGGGGGGTGGTCTAGCCTCCTTTCCTCCCTTTATACTTAACTAATGAACTTCCAAATCTAATCAGGGAAGATCCTTAACATAATAAACCTTTATGCCAAATTTGGAGCAAATCGAATAATTTTGCATTAAAAACCCATTTACCTAAATTAAGGGGGGTCCTAGCCTCCCCGCTTCCTCCCTTTATATTTAACTAATGAACCTCCAAATCTAATCAAGCCATCTCCTTAACATAATAAACCAGTAAACCAAATTTGAGCTAATCGAATAATTCTACATGAAAAACGCATTTATCTAAATTAAGGGTAGAGTCAATTGCCCCCCTTTCCCCCCTTTATACATAATAATGATCTTCCAAATGTAATCAGGGAAGCTGCTTAACATAATTAACCGGTATACCAAATTTATTGCAAATCGCATATTTCTGCTTAAAAAAACCATTTACCTAAATTACGGGGGGGGGGATAGCCCCTCCTTTCCTCCCTTTATATGTAACTAATGAACCTCCAAATCTAATCAAGGCAGCTCCTTACCTTAATAAACCGGTATACCAAATTTGGAGCAAATCGAATAATTCATCATGAAAAACCGATTTATCTAAATTAAGGGGGGTAGCCCCCTCTCCCCCCTTTATACTTAAATAATGAGCTTCCAAATCTAATCAGTTAAGCTCCTTAACACAATAAACCGGTATACCAAATTTGGAGCAAATCGAATATTTCTGCATGAAAAACCCATTTAGGGAGGGACTAGCCCCCCTTTTCCCCCTTTATTCTTAACCAATGAACCCCAAAAACTAATCAGGGAAGCACCTTATCAGAATGAACCTAGAAAAAAAATTGAAGCAAATCGGATATTTCTATCAAGAGTTATCGTGTTACGTACATACGTACGTACGTACGTACACACGTACATTCTGAATCGGCGAGCACATAAGCTCTCAGGCTTTGGTCGCCTATGAGCTAAAAATGTCACCCTGATCGGATAATAAGTGGTCATTTTTCAATTAGCCTAACGCTTTCTAGGCTCTTTGCAATAAGCCTGAAAATTATCAGGCTAATTGGAAAAAGGGAGATGGATTCTCCAATTAGCCCGGCTCTTTTCAAAGAGCCTAGGCTGTTTGCAAAGAGCCGGATTTCCCAATTAGCCTACGACATATATATATATATATATACTTATATATATATATGGATATATATGTATATGTATATATATATATATATCAACTTTTGAACGGAGGGTGGTTTTGGGGTCTGGGGGTCATGATCGATGGAAATATACATAAATTTTTTTAAATCGCTTTCCTCCGAACGGCTGCAATAGGTAGCTTTTTGTAATGAAAGCTTGCACGGACCTTTTTAGAGTGAAAGTTATATCTTTTCTCCACAAGATGGCGATAGTTATCCGTTATTTTTAATTTAGAACTTTTTGTTGTTGTTGATGATGATGATTTGGCCCTTAAATTTAGAACTTAATTGGATAGTTTTTGAAGGTTTTAAATAAAGTTAAAATTGTTAAAGTTTTTAACATACTATTACAAATATTTTAAGACCAGCATCGGCGTTAACCTGTTTTTTTTTTTAATGAAGCGTTCAAAGACTCATTCATTTATTTGTAGATTTGCTGGAATTTGAATCTGAATATCAACAGTGTCGTTTGTTTAGATCTAATTTCTATGTTTGTAATAGCTTAAATTTAATTTAGTGCTTAATACATTATAAATGGATTTGATACACATGTTTTATGTGAAAATATGCTGAACACACATGATTTCAAGTAGAACAGATTATCATTTAGCTGTCATATGCTAGGATATGTTTTTCATTAACAAGGAGACGGCAAGGGTGTGGAGTATCCAAATCAAAGCAAGGTTTTGCGTGTAAATAGTACTCAGTAAGAGAACTCACATGACCAAATCATAGCGCGCCCTACTCAGAAGTTATTGATAAAAAAACCAATTGGATTTTTTTCTTTTATTACTATATGATAACTTGTTATGACTAATTCTCTTACAGTTAAATATTTCTAACTTGTGTGAAGTTCTTGCACAGTTTTATCAAAAACAGTTTTATCAATAGTATATAAACTCTTGGATAAAATTTTGTTACATATAATAAATGAGTATATAATACTAGAGTAAAATTCATGTCAGTGGGCGTGGCGTCCCAGTCTTGTCTTTCGTTAATTTGAGTGAGCGTGACGTCCCATTCTTGGTTTCTTTTGAATTTTTACAATTATTTCTAATGGACAGAAAAAAAACGGACATACCAATGGATTCAGGAAGGTTCAAAGAAATGTTTTAAGCCAATAATGAAAAAAAAATCCTTTTTTTTTTTCAATAAGTCACTCATGTCTTCCCTTAACCCTTTAAATGGCGGTGAATACATGGTCTAGCCTCCTAATTTTAATTCCAAAACTGACAAATGGCATCAAGCATATTTTAATAAAACTTTTCATTTGTAATGAACGTGCAAAATAGCGAGTTTTTGTTTTCTAAGAAATTCGTTTGAAAATTCTGGTGTCAGTCAATTATATCACCATTTTACGAACAGAGTTCTCCTGCCTCTGAAAGGGTGTGTTTTGTGTGTGAACACACACGCATAAAAAATGAAATGAATATTTTTCTCAATAACTATTGAGTAGTGCGCGCTATGATTTGGTCATCTGAGTTCTATTACTGAGTGCTATTTGCACACAAACACTTGCTTTGATTTGGATACCCCACACCCTTGCCGTCTCCTTGTAAGTCTAACATGGCGTTTAGCTACGGTCGATTCGCAGACCAGAGTGGTTCGCACCGGCATGGTTCCGACAGTTTCCTGCACTCAGATTTTATTATAAGTAGATGAAAATTGAGTAATTCAGGATCTTTGATATTTGACAAACATGGAATTAAAATTAACCAAATATCTGCTACATCGGCAATTTTAATTAAACGCGTATTTTAACATCATTGTGATTGCATTTCCAAGAAAATTATATATTTACAGAAAAATACACTTAATGTGACACTAAAATCTTTTCTCGCTGAAGATAACCAATTTAAATTACACAAAAATATAGATGTGTTATCGTATCAGGCATGAATATTACTGGAGGTGGAATTTAGTAATTTTGCTACACGTGAATAATAATATGAAAGCATTTGAAGATATAAGAAGATAAAAAAGAGCCACAAGCTTAGATATATATACAACGAAACCAGTAAAAAAGCAAAACTACTATTTTTAATATATTCTAATTTATCTTCAATACAGATACTAATTTTCTTCTTTTATTAGGAAAACTCTGACAATAGTGCTTTAAATTCTCTCCCGGCGTACAACATATTTAGTACCGTATTCCTTTTGCTGCTAGTTGAAGGAAATGCTTTTGAAGTTACTTATGTTTTCCTGCTATGTTAAGGGAATATGTGTTAGTGATCACAGGTTCTTCGGTAAATATATTCAAAGTCAGTGAGTTTAATAATTCTGATTTCGCTAAAAGTAAAAGCCTTCGATATGTTTTGAGTGTTGAGTTTGAGACTCAAGTTACTTCTTTTGTAACAAATCTTTTTTTTTTTTTTTTTTTGATTGGAGAAAAAATCCTTATAGCATGTTACATTTTGAACCATAAAATATATAATATTAAAATAATCACTGTAATTGTACTTTATAAGGTAGGGGTAATCTTCTGTTGCAGTCTGTGTTTTCTTGCATTAAACTCATAGAGTGTTTTCTAATTTTATTGTATTTAATTAGTACTATATTTTTTAACCTAATTTAATTTATTTTTGGTACAAAGTTTTCTTTCTTTATGCATTCTTATATTTATATTTTAAATAATATTTTTTTAAGTTATTAATTTCCATGTAGTTTTATACTACGGTTAAATTTCTCTTATAGCTCTGCAAGTCTTTACATGCCGTCTGGTGAAAGCAGGGCATTTAGGTCCCTTTGTTTCAGCCCTGGCGTTTTGGTCTCTCTTTTTCGGTCCTGGCGTTTTGATCCCGCCGTTTCGGTCCCAATTAATTTCGATTCCTAGTCTATTCGGTCTTTTGGCATTTCGGTCACTTGCAGGTGTTGTTAGAAGCATTTATATAATTACATTAAAAAAAACTCAAAAATTAAATATTTTTTTATTAAATGTATTCATTAATAAGAATTCAAAATTATTTCAATTATTAATTGCTCATATAAATAATTTATTAATTAATTGTTTAAAAACTATTACTTGATTTATATAATAGTCATTACAATAAATACATACATATATATATATATATATATATTTAATTTCGCTTACTATAATATTATTAACTTTGTTAGGATGTACAAAAATGATACGGTTTCTGAGGATAAATATGTTGATTATTATTTATTAGTTAGTTTGCAATATTTTTCTTGCTCTTTAAATATAATTAATTAATTATATCTTGGCCTTTGTAAATTGTGTACTATAATTGTGCTTAAATAAATCAAAATCTACATCAGCACAGTATGACTGTTAAAACATACCTATCACTGTTAAAAATTAATTTAATGAATTTGTACAATGTTCCATTAATATTATTAATTAATTAATTAATTAATTAATTATTACTTAGAGTTTATGTTTTTGACTTATTTTTCCAAAAAAAAAAATATTTTTCAAGAATAACATAAAAAAATTAAAAATCTAATTATACTATTAATTATTAATACTATTATTTAACTTCACTTTATTATTAATTGATAAATAAGTGCTATTAATTAATTATTAAAATAGTATAAAATTAAATTAATATTTTATTAAATATATTTTCTTTTATTAATTGTATTATTAATTTACTAAATTAATAACATTATTAATATAATTAATCCTTTACCTTATTATTTATTTTAAATTTAAATTTACTCAAATTTAAAACTATTAATATAATTAATAATAAAATTAAAATAAAAATTTATTAAATATACAGGGTGGTTATTAATTAACGTGAAGTGTTCAGAGCCCTCTAGCGAGTAAAGTATTGGGCGAAACTTAACCAAATTTGATGAGCATGCATAGTAGACCATAGGATTTTGAATTCTAAAAAATGTTTTAAAATTTGCCTCTAGGTGCAATTTTTTGCGCTGCAAAAGTGTATTAATGTAAATATTGAATGATTAAATGCCAAACAATACAGTACACACAAATTTTAGTTACAACAAATGTTTTTTACTTGCAAATTAGGTTCAATGTGAGCACCATTGGTACATTCCAAGAACTGCATACGATGCTCGACGTTTTCTACTGCCGCTCGCAGCATATCAGAGTTGATTTGCCTCACTTCTAACGTTATTCGATCTGTAAACGTTGCGATATCGAAGACATGTCCTTGATAAACACACCTTTAAGAATTCCCCACAACTAAACATCACATGGATTGAGATCGGGTGACCTCGGTGGCTACGCCTAATGATTCTGCTGTCAGAAAAATGATGCCGAAACACACGCTGTACCCTATGTCCAATATGGGGTGGCGACAATCCTGCATGAATATGGTCGAATCGAGACATCTTCGTTGCTGTAATTATGGAATCGTGAAGTTCTGTAGCATATCTGCATACCTGGCAGCAGTAACGTTACAGGTCACTGGTCCATTTGCTCCATTTTCTTCATAAAAGTAAGGACCGGTGATAAAGGATTCTGTAAAGCCACACCACACTGTGACCTTTGGTGTGTGAAAAGGCTCTTGCACACAAGCGTACGTATTTTTTGCAGCCCAAATGCGGCAGTTGCGGGTGTTAATGCCACCGTTCAAATGAAAGTGCGCTTCATCACTGCCTAAAATCTGCCACGGCCATGTAGCGTCAACTTGCATGCGCGCTAAAAATATCAATGATAAATCCAATCGGGTGGCCGCATCGCCTGAGAACACTTTTTCACCAGAAAAGATTTTGTAGGGATAAAACTGTAACATCTGATGCAAGATTTTCTTCACCGTTGTATATGGGATCTGCGTATACCGAGATACTGCCCGAGCGGTGCTGGTACCCTGCACATTTTCCATCTCCTGTATGCCAATAGCAGTTGCATTTTCGTAAACTTGTTGCTGACTAGTCACTTTGCGTCCTTGCCTGGTTGCCGTGCTAGAGTCCCTGCAGTTTCAATATGTTGAATCATCTTTCGTAAATTTGTTATGATCATCGGTTCTTTTCGCAACTTCTTTAATCGGCGAAATTCACGAAGAGCAGCATTGTAATTCTCGTTCCGTTGGTAATGCAGCTTGACTAGCAAAGCACGGTCCCGTAAGGTAAGAACCATCAACAAAGCAGTTTGTATCAGAATGATAACAAGTCTCCCAGCATTTCCTCTTGTATTTATGATAGCTACACAGAACGGATTTTATGCAAATTAATGCATTTATTCGGTAAACAGCGCCAAAATTTCCCCTGGTGGTTTTTTTGAAGAATTTGAAATGCCATGGTCTACTGTGCATACTCATCATATTTGATTATGTTTCGCCAAATACTTTACTCGCTAGAGGGCTCTGAACACTTCACGTTAATTAATAAGCATCCCGTATTTTCTGTAATAGTGGGAGTAAAAAGCTAATAAAGAAGAAATAAAAAAAACGACAAATGCAAAAAAGCTTACTTTTGTCAGTTTTTTTTATTTCATTATCACAAGTTATAAAAGTTTAAATTTCTCGGATTGTTATATTCAGCTTTTTATAAAATTTGGGAGAGGGTTGATAAAAAATGATTATGACCCGAAATGTTTAATCATTTAGCGTTCAGCGGGCCTACGATAATTAGAGTCCGAGTTATAAGGTGGCGGGGACCGAAATGGCAAGGACAGAAAAGGCTAAGGACCGAATTGGAATGGAACTGAAATGGCATTGGAACCGAAATGTCTGTTCCGAAATTGCGTGTACATTGATGTTATGTTTCACCGTAACTAGGAAATCTATTAAGATGTCTATAGTGTACCTTTGTTCTTTTGAATAAAATAAACACATGTAACACACATATTTATGTCCTTATTCTGTAAAAGGTAATGATTTTATAAAACGATGCAATTATTTATACCAAGCAATCGAACCCGGTATACATAACTTAAAAATACCAGAAATACAGCCTTTCTACAGAAAATATATCATTTAAATTTAAACCTAAAACATAGCAGAAAATTTCTTTAAATTCAAATTCTATATATTTAATTTAGTATAGTAAAGCGAAGAGATTTCGCGCGGTAGGAGAGATTGCACACAAAGAGATTCGACGGGAAGGAGTACAGTTCGCGCCCAGCGACTCCAGGTACTTGTACAGCAAAATTAGTGCAGCGTCTACATGAATGTGCATATTGATTTTTATAAGCGTTTTGGATAAAGCAGTGCTATTTTGTTTTGTTTTTCCAAAGTAAGTGCTTGAATTTTCATAACTGTTCGTCAGAATTTTTATAGAACGTCAGTAATACAAAATATTTTGAACTTAAACGATTTCTTATAAACTACTAACCTGGGCTAAGTATGTGAACACCAAAAATTCATTTTAGAAGTGGCCATATTTAAATAAAAGGCCGCGCAATCTCTCCTACCAAAATAGGAGAGTTTGCGCATCTGCTACTTAGGAAAGATTGGGGAATTTCCCCATAAGTTTAAGTGCTAGGAGAGATTACACAGCTTATTGATAACTTTGTATGAATTGCAAACGTGCAATTACGTGTAAAACATATGAATAAATCGATTTTGAAATAATTTCGGGAAAACACATAATTATCAAAACTAAATTTGGCAACAAATTAATTTGCAAAAAAATACTTTTGCAGATGAAAATTTTATTATTAAATTAATAATACAGTTGTTATTAAATAAATTTTATGTAATTATTTTTGTTCATAAATTAATAATATATTTGTTAATAATTTAATTAAATATTTATATATATTTTTTAATTTATAAGCAATTAATTTGCTAATAAATTAATTTTGTTAACTAAAATAAATTTTCTAATACAATGTTTTGGAAAAGCTTTCACCCATTCCAAGTAGTGTAATGCCATCGAAATCAAAAGGAAACAGAGTGCAACTAATGTTACTAATCCACAAAATATACATGAAAAAAGACTTAAGAAGGATGCCGCTAAAATTAAAAAAAAAAAAAAAAGCTGAAGATAAGGTGCTTCCACAAAAAGTGGGATAAAAAAACTCAAGGAAAAAAATCAATAGGTGCTGATGGATGGTCAATGAGGATGAGTGCACTGAATGTCTGGAACTGTACCAGGCGACAACTTCGACAACTGACTAGATTCAATGAATTGCTTGTTGCAGGTGATTGCACGAAAGATGCACGATTTACAACAATAAGTGCATCGATTGTGGACGACGACAACTTCGGTTAGGAAACAAAATTCAATGAAACTGGGGAAATGGAAATGAAGTAATTTTCAAGTTAAACATGTTATCAACTAAATTAATGTTATTTTGTAATCTTAGTAGGGCTTTCTTTTTCTGATATTTTAATCTTCTTAAATTAAAATTTTTAACTGTTGTTAAAATTCTTTCTTTTATTTATTATTTAAACATTAGGTTGAAATATTCACTCTTAATACAATAATATTTACTCACAAAAACCTTTCAACAATGTCGATTAAGTGTAATTATTATTGTTAACAATTTAATTCTAGTTATTATTAATAACAATATCTTCTACCTATCTGCTCAATCTCTTCTACCCATGTGCGCGTTCTCTCCTACCCTGTATAGGAGAGATTGCGCAAAATAGTTTTCTTGGTTTTATTACTGCTGTTCTATTAAATTACAGTATAACAACAAAATAACAATGGAAATGCATAAAAAACAAATGAAGTCAAAATTATTCATGCATAGTTTAGCAAAATATTAACATTTAGATTTTTTATTATTATTCTTTTGAAATGTACGCAGACTCTTCTCGCTTTACTATATATTTGCTTGGTTTGACCAACAACTAATCAAAAAAGTAAATTTGGTTTCTTTACATTAGCCGCATGCCATTGGTGATTCGCAAAACATGAAATATTTTATAGTTTACTTTGTGATTGCATTTGATTTAGTTCTTAAATCGAAAGAACATAGATGATTTTTTATTATTATTAAAAACTATAATACATTTCTCACATTTAATTTTTTTTTTTTTTTTTTTTTTTTTTTAGATTTACTGCTAGCTATTCAAAAAAGCATTATTGGATGAAACAAATCAAAAAAGTTTTGGAATTTATCAAAAACGGTATAATCGTATTAGCGGCATGCCGGGGGAAACCGTTGAAGAAATAACCAAAGATTTGTTAGCTAAAGGCCCTTTTTTATTTTGATTATTTCAGTGTTTAAGATTCTTCGTTTTGATAACTTTTAGTTTATGTATATTTATTTAGTTATTAGGCAGAAAAAAACAAACTATTTATGTTGTTTTAAGTGCAAACTGACAACCTTCCTTCATCAAGGGCCTATAGATTTTTTATATGTTTGAAAATTTTTTCAAAACCCATCAAAAATACGTAACTCGAAATGCAGCTTTAAAAGCAATTGTATTTGAAAGTACATTTTTGTTCCTATTCGACGGTTTAAACAATCGATGTTTTGAGATAATTAAATTGTTGTAATTAAAAGTTGTATTGGTAAGATCGTTGACGCGTCAAAATTACGACAGCGTTTTTCTTATCTAAAAGTGCTAAATTATTTACTTGTGCCTAAACTTATGTATTTTAGGGTTTTCTAATTTTAAGTAACATTGCAGCAACATTGAACATATGTATCTTTTGCCTTATTACACGCGTTCATAGTTAATAATGAGAATTAAAAATACTACATCAGACATAATAGCATTTGTTAAATTAAAATTCTGTGAAAAGATCATGTAAATATTTCCGGGTAAAAAAATAAAATTTTGGTAAGCATACAGATTTCTGTAGCATTACAAAAACTTGTTTCGTAGGTTTACAGCTTTTTTTTACAGTGTACAGATAACATTTTAATAAGAATATCGATTTACATCTGTAGAATTAAATATTTTATCGTGAATATCTTACGAAAGGTTTATTTTTAATGTATTAAAATGGTGGAATGAACATTTTCGAGCATTTATAGTTGTAAATATGACAACAACAATAAAAAAATAGAGTATTAATGGGTAAAAACCAATTATAAAATAAAAATGACAAAATAAAAGACTTTTTATGGGCAACTGTGTTACAAAATAACCTATATAATTTATAATTTATATCCAAAATGTAAAGCTTTATGTAAAGTCTACTAGCAAAAATTTTAGTATAAAAAACACATTTGCTATTTATGAAAACATTGTTAATTAATTTCATTTAATGACTGCATTTTCTTAAATATTTATCTTACTTAAAATATTTCGTAGCATATCATATACTTTTTTACTAATATTATTAGGCTGTCTTTTATCTTATATTTTATTACGATATAATTGTAAGAGATAAGTTAACTTTTCTCATAAATACCTACCACTTTCAACACCAGCCTCTCTGAATACGGCTTTTCAAATAAAACTTTTACGTATAAATACTAAACAGCGCGCATGATATTAATGAGTAAAACGTTCTTTCACTAACAGCTAATGTTTTCTCTTACGTAAAGTTCGTCATCCATCATTCTGCACATCGCACAGCACCATCTGTTTAACTATTATGATTATGAATTCGTGAAGAACTTTTCTGGTTATAAATATTTAGATGTATTTATACATGTTCCATATGTAAAGTGGTTTAAATATTTTATTAAATTATTTCGATGTGTGTACTTTAATAAAAAAAGAACGAATAATTTGAAGAAAAAAATAATATTACTTTATATAAAGTATTTAATATATTGTGGTATTACGTGTTATGTAACAAGGCAATTATTAGTAATTGAACATGAACAGTTTCTTTAAAATAATGTGGGTTACCTATGTAAACATTCAGTTACATGACAAATTCGAGATGAGAAACCTAACTAAATTTAACTTTTTAAACATTTAAATATCATTTTGTTTTGGAAAATGTTATCAATAATTGTGTCAATGCAATTTATTTTAAAATAACTACTTTATTAAGTCGTGGCAGATCTACTTCTTAAATTGAAAAGAATATATCTATGAATTCACAAAGCTAAAATTCGCATAGAAATAAAGTTACGTATCGGAAAAATATCTTCAATTCTCCAACAAACGTTTTTCACTCAACTTTTTACGTATAAAGCGTTTATGCCTGAATGTTAAAAAGCATTCATTAAAATTGGGGTACAACTGAGTATAAAAATAGTCGCCAGTCGTGACTATTGCATCAATAACTAATTCAAATATGATTATGAATTCGTAGAGAACTTTTCTGGTTATAATTATTTAGAGGTATTTATACATGTTCCATATGTAAAGTGGTTTAAATATTTTATTAAATTATTTCGATGTGCGTGCTTTAATAAAAAAAGAACGAATAATTTGAAGAAAAAAATTAATATTACTTTATATAAAGTATTTAATATATTATGGTATTATGTGTTATGTAACAAGGCAATTATGAGTAAATGAACATGAACAGTTTCTTTAAAATAATGTGGCTTACCTTTGTAAACATTCAGTTATAGCATCATGATATAGAAATGTTTAGGTTTGGGAGGTTTAAATAAAGATTTACAAACCAATGATCTAGATTCATACTTACCAGAAACCAAACAGAAAAATTTAGTACTACACGAAAGACAGAAAGGAAAAATTAGTTGAAGGAATATGAAAATCAAAATATTTCTGAAAATACACAGATATAGGCGTTTCTTTGGTAAAATGTATGTTGTATTGGCAATTCATTAATTCCTGCTTCATAAATGGTCAAAGTTAAAAGTGTTTGAGGTGTTGAAGGATTTATTATTTAATTATAATATGTTTAGCATTATACTACTCAAAAATATTCTCTTCAGAATTTAAGTTATTATTAAATTAAGTTATTAACGTAAATAGTTCAATAAAAGACGTTGTAACTTTCAATTTTATGAGTTTCAAGTCTTTATTAAGCATTTCAAAAATTGAAAGCAATTAAAGAAATATTTTAAGATGAACTGAGTTGTAAAAATTAATTGCCGCATTAAGGTACCTTGGACGTCTCATTTAAATTTTAACTAATGTACTAAATGTAAAAGCTACAAAAATGACTTAAATGCGGCAATTGAATATTGATTAAATACATTAGTGTTAATGATTCAATTTCCATGCAACAAGTTAATTTTGAACTAAAGACACAGTTTACAATCATTATCTACTTAATAAAATATGTATTTATTTAATGAAATGTCAAATATACCCTAAGTGATATAAAACTATGTGGAATGGAATCTCTGTTAGATACAATTGTCTTGCCATATTTTTAGTTGTTTTTATAAGATAAAGGTACAAAAAGAAAATGCATTTCTCTGTTATTATGAATTCTTTACTATATAACAGATTTGCAAATAGATGTTTGAAAGAACATTAACTATTAGCATGAACATTGCATTTATTATTAGACAGGAAATATAGCGCTGCTTTTGATAATTCTGCGAAAGATTTGGCCCTTTTTCATCTATATGCTATATTCAACATGCATCTAAACGGGAAAATAAATAAAACAGTCTTCGAGCTTTTCACAATAAAAAGTTTATGAAAATGCACAGATTTCTCAGGAACCTGTTTCATAAATGTAAGAATACAATACAAAGAATCTATAAAAAATCTAATATTGTCTAAAAAGAGTGAAATCATTGCAGAATACTTTATACCATATTTATAGTTGCTGTGACACGACAAACAATGAAATACAAAAAACACATTTTTTTTATAATAGTTTCCTTACATTGTAACACTTTTGCATGAAAATGCATAGAAATAAATTTAGTATTAGCATGTGAGTTGAATAAAACATGAAAGACATTGCTGTTTTTAATAATATTGATAAATACCATAGGATGATGTGTCAGTTTTGTACTCTGGCTACCATTCTCTAAATGCGCGATTAGTTTTAAATTGTCATGGTAAATATAAAATTCATAATTTATCTCGAACGCTGATGTAGTGTTATTGAAGTCTCATTTCTATTTTCTTTCTATCCTATGGCAATTAAATCATAAATATGCAGTCACATCAATACCACTAAATTTTGTTTAAATTTATGAATTATAGCAAATAATCTGTTTGAAACATAATTTGGTTTTGGTATCGGTATAGCTATCAATCTTTCGAATTTTTACTTTTTCAAGTCAAAAAATATATGTGAAACTATAAAAAAATTAATGGACTTATTTTATAACATGTGTTAATTCTTTATGATATTTATTTGATTTTACTTATTAATTTGAATTCCCGGTTCAAATTATACTTATTTATCTTTAAAAAAAAAAACAGATAGCTCGCAGCTACTGTCTTGTAGGTATATTAAATATTGAAGGCGAAAAAACTATAATATATCATGTATACGTAAAAGATATAAATATTCAGTGTTGTATCTCACTGTGATTAAATCATCCTATTGGGGGAGACCGGGGCTAGTAGGCGCAGTTTTTAGCTTTTAATTTTTATAAATTGTTTATTTAAGTTTTTTAACAAACTTTAACTGCACTTTTAAAGAACAGACATTTGGCTATAAATACCCGGAGTTTTGAGCTTGTAGCTTTTGTAGTTTATGTTTAGCGGAAGTCTAAAGGGAAAGGAAAATTGTGCGCCAACCTACCCCGTCACGGGGCAAGTTGATTACCTATGGGGTACGTTGATTACACGCTTTATAAAAATTTAAATGAAGCTCAAATAAGACATGCAGTTAAGCGAAATCAATTTCATTAGTACAAGTAAGTTTAGACAAAGGCGTTATAGCCGTACAATGTAAATTCTAAATTATACAGACATAAAAATAATGAATAAACCATTAAAATTGAGTAACTTCTATCCTACTCTATATAATCATCAAAGTTACAGTTGCCACAAATAAAAAATCGAGTATCTCCGTTTGGGTTCCTCGTGTGCCCAAAATCTTGCATTGCAACCACTTTTCTCGTTGTTTGCTGTTTTTTAAGCCACCGGCGCACACTAAACACCGAGCCAAATTGCCCCGTGTTCAATGCCTACTTGCACCCATAATACATTTCTTCACAAAATGGACACGTAATCCTCTAAGCATAAATAATCCAAGCAAATCACATATGGGGTAGGTACAGTTAATCATACACTAAGAAAAACTGTGCAAGTTAAATCGCAATTATTAAGATAAGTATTAGAAATTAGAAAAATAATGAAGCAACAAAAAATTACTTATTGGTGCAAATAAAAGAAAAATCGTAATAAATGTCCACTGCACGTAGGTAACAATGCAAAACTACAATGAGGATGGTAAAAAGCAATAAGAAAGGTACTCTGTCACTGGTTGCGCAATCTATCACCAGGCAGACGATTTATGTGGGCTGCGCCTACTTACCCCTGTAGCAAACTAGCCCCGGTCTTCCCTACATGATAACGCTCACAAGAATTCTGCATTAATGTCTTTAAATGTCCAATAAATGGTTTCGCCTAAAAAATGTTATATATATATATTAACTTGTTTTTAATCAGAGGTTTTTTGTATTAAAGAGGGAAAATATCTTTTTTACAGATAAAAAAATTAAATGTATTTCGAATTGTTCTTAATATGGAACACTAAGAATAAGAGCAGATTGAAAGTCGAGCGCAATAAATTTATACTTCGTTTTACACATGCAAAATGTTTAATATGATCACATTTTCGGAAACTATAAGAATCTAACACAATAGCATATATTTAGAATTACTTTTATTCTGTCACTTATAGTAAAAGAAATGTTCAATATTTTATGTTTGAAACTAAATTCACAGGTACCAATCTTAAATTAGAATTAAAAAAATCATATATATATATATAATTTTAAATTATATTAATTTACTTCTGTATATTATAATTTATAAAAAGTGGACTCTAATACTGTATATATATATATATATATATATATATAATGCGTATATAAGAATATAAAAATTGTATATTTAGTTGTATCTGCTCCCCCCCCCCCCAAACCTAAATAATTAGAAAAAAGAATAAAAAATATAAAATATAAAAATTAAATTTATAAGTGGGCGGGTAGTGTAGTACTCGTATATTTTTTATTTACTTTTCTAATATTATTACTTTTTTACTTATTTTCTTCTGAATTATAATTTAAAAACAGTTATGAAAACATTACATTATAGATTCTAATTATCTGTTATCTGTATTCTAACTAACTGATTTATAATTATACATGTTGTGTAGTTTGGTTCTTTTTTAAAATTAAGAATAAATTTTGATTTATGATATGCAAACTGGCATTAAAATTCTCCCTACTTAATTTCAATAATCTCAGACAACTGGCAGTACTAATTTTATTTATGCTTAAATATTATTTTAAACTAGTTTATAACTTGAAGAATCATCAGCAGAGGGTATCATTATAAAATTAATCACATTTTGTGTTTCCTATTTATATAATATTTATCATACCTACCACTAAAATAAATTACTGTATTTCTTCAGTCCTATTTCGTAGTAGATTTACTCTGAGCTCCTTTAATTAGCATATAAAATAATTTATAAAGTTTAGATTAACTACGATAATAATTTATAATAATTAATTTATATTATTAATAATATTATTTACTTGGTGTGATAATTTTGAATTGCCAGAATTCGCTTTTAACTGTAACCCATTAATATGGCGGGGGTTTTGTTGTGATTTTGGGTAAGCATGATTACGATTCAATATAATATTTTAAAATACTGTATGGTACTATTGCTGAGTAAGTTTTTAACTCACATATTTCATTATTATTTCTATTGCGCATGACATTGTTCTGTCCGGGTCTTACATATTGATTAATTATATATTTGTTTCATTTTTTCATGGTTGTGTTCAATTGGGCAGTGGAAGAAATAAACATTTAAGCTGTAGCTTATTATTTCTTCTTCGGAAATTAACCGTTTATTACTAATGATTTCGTAATATTGCCCTTGAAAACGAGTTACCAATCATTAGTTCCAATTTTATACATAATCGCTCTCTCACTTTAAGTACATTTTGTAGTTTCTCTTTTTGAATTAATAAATTTTCATTTTTGAGATCATACATTTCGTGCAAAGGATTTGTTGATTCTGACAATGATTTATTATTTCAGGTCTTTTTTCATTGGTTAAATTGATTTAGTTACAAATAGTCTTAGACAATATTTCAAATATATATTATTTCCTTCATATATTTGATTATTTACTTTTTCTTTTTATAAATTCGACATCCTGTTGATTTTCCTTTCGCCTATTTTGAATGTTTTAATTTTTAATACTTCATATATTGGTTATTAGGATAGAAGTTTATTAAAAAATTCGTTAGTGATTATTTAAATTAATAATAGTTGATCCAGCTTTATTATGTATAATGTCAGTGTAATGTATTGATACTCACTATATTAATTATTATTTTTATAAAAAATATGATGAATTTTAATATTATATAATGGTTATATCTGTACTAATAAAAGATCAAATCGCTCTGTCTGTCTGTGTGTGATGGCTAGCAAAATCTACGGCACGTACGAGGTTCAAAAGTTTTTTGAAAAGAGTCCAAGGCCTCTTCTAATGCACCATATCCTCAGAATTTTAATATTGTAATTATTAGCTGAGTAATTAATTAATATTCGGACATTTCTCTCATCAAAAGTACGCCTTTTTTCCCCCTCAGATTACTTTCGGTTGGTTGGTTCATAAAGCATCCCTCATCTAAAATACGTTTCTTTGTTTCCGCTTGCTTTCGGTTGGTTGGTTGTATAAAGTAAACCGTGATACAATGAAATAAACCAATTTGAGTGCTTAATGTTTCAAGAGTGACTGTTTTTTCAACTAAACATTAAATTTTACAATGAAGGTGACACACATGCTTTGAAAACATATTTAATAATAATGTGCGTTTAAGAGAAGGGATTAGTTTCAAATGACGTCACAACCTAGCAGCCAACGTGACAACATGGCAGGCTTTTTGCTTGCCACACTGTTTTCTAGGGGTTTTTTTTAGGTAGATTTCGTATGAAATACTACCTATTGGGATCGTTCCTATGTTGGAATTTCTGAAATATTTTTGCAGATCTACGCCGATCATGACCCCTAGAACCCAAATCCACCCACAGTAAAAAACTTTATATATATATATATATATATATATATATATATATATATATAATTACATATCACTTACTTCTGGACACGATAACTTTCGTAATTCTGCACCAATCTCTTCCATACTGATATATAAAGTCAACGGGCATAAAATCTCGGTCAAGTTCGTTAATGGGCAAAATTGGACCAAGGGGATGGAGATAGGGAAGGGTTTTGTAAAAACAGAAAACCCCTTATAACTTCTTAATTTTTGTACATATCAAATCAGTTTAAAATTTTTATTACTTCTAAAAATAGGGCCAAAAATTTATGTATCACAGATTTTTGATAAAGTTAAAATGTGCTCAAGGGGCGCAAAAATAGGGTTTTTGGGAGAAAAAAAAATCATAACTTCGTCAATTTTCAAGATATGAAATCCAATTAATTTTATTATAAATCTCGTTAACATTATCTACAGCTTTAATATTCACAAGTTTTTGATAGAACCAATTCGTACCGAAAAAAAAAAAATAAATAAAAACGAAAACAAAAAGGGGTTTTGAAGAAGAAAAAAATCCATTACTCCGTCAATTCAAAAGATATGAAATCCCCATGAATTTATCATATATCTTCTTAATATTGTCTACAACATCTATATTTACAAGTTTTGGATAGGACCAAATCTTACAGCAAAAACAAATTAAAAATACATAGCGGTTGAAGAAAAAAAGTCATCTTAATAAGGGTGTATTCAAATCCAAACTGCTTATTTTCTGACTCATTTTACAATTCACTTTTGCTCTCAAAGGCTTCCAATTGGTACGTTTTCTTATTCAGAAACTGTATAATGTACCGTAATGGTCGATTTTTTGATAGAGGCAGAATATATATAAAAAAAAAATCCCTGCCGACCCGGCCTACAGGCGGAGGTAGATTTCGAAGTTAAGTGTACTAATTTCACAAACAAAAACCAAATCATGATTAGAGATAAACCCACTTTAACAATTTTATCTGTCCGCTTTTGACAAGTTTTTATTTCATTTTTATATTAACTGCTTTTATCAGAATCATGTTAGGGCGGTATTCAAAAAAATACTTTTCCATGGTCAACAACTCGAACTTTTCTGGCATAACTCCAGATTCATTTTTAATAGGAAAAATATGAAACTTGTTGACGTGATTTTTGAAGAGATTTATAAGCGACCTGTGTTTTTAATTTTCGTTCAATTAATTAAAACTTGATATATAAATAATTATTTTCTCCCTAAGACAATATTTTTCGTTTCTAACACAATCGCTTCGGGAAATTCCGTTCAAGAAGCCCACTTTGACATCATTTGTTTTAAATATATCCTGCCTCTGTCAAAAAATCGATCATTACGGTACATTATATAGTTTCTGAATAAGCGAATCAACCAATGGGATGCGTTTGAGAGCAAAAATGAATTTAAAAATGACTCAGAATATAAGCAGTTTGGATTTGAATACTCCCTTAATACGATGATTTTTCCAACACAATCTGCTTCGGGAAATTCGGTTCAAAAGGACCACTTTGACAGCATGTTTTAAAATATATTCTGCTTCTATCAAAAAATTTACCATTACAGTACATTATATAGTTTCTGAGTAAGAAAAGGGACCAATTGGAAGCCTTTGAGAGCAAAAGTGAATTGTAAAATGAGTCAGAAAATAAGCAGTTTGGATTTGAATACACCCTTACTAAGATGGCTTTTTTCTTCAACCGCTATGTATTTTTAATTTGTTTTTTCTGTAAGAATTGGTCCTATCCAAAACTTGTCCATATAGATGTTGTAGACAATACTAAGAAGATATATGATATGTTCATGGGGAATTTATATGTTTTGAATTGAGGGAGTTATGGATTTTTTTCTTCTTCAAACGCCCTTTTTGTTTTCGTTTTTAATTTTTTTTTGCGGTACGAATTGTTCCTATCAAAAACTTGTGAATATAAAAGTTGTAGATAATGTTAAGGAGATTCGTGATAAAATTAACTGGATTTGATATCGTGAGAATTGACGAAGTTGTGATTTTTTTCTCCCAAAAACCCTATTTTTTGCGCCCCTTGAGCCCAAATTGCACTTTATCAAAAATCTGTGATACATAAATTTTTGGCCTTATTTCTAGAAGTAATAAAAAATTTAAACTGATTTGATATGTGCAAAAATTAATAAGTTATGGGGAGTTTTCGGTTTTCACAAAACCCCTCCCTATTTCCATCCCATTGGTCCGATTTTGCCGTAAAACGAACTTGACTGAGATTTTATGCCCCTTGATTTTATGTATCAGTTTGGAATATATTGGTGCAGAATTGTGGAAGTTATCGTGTCCAGAAGAAAGTGATATATATACATAGATAGATACATATATATATATATATATATATAAAGTTTTTTTACTGAAGGTGGTTTTGGGCGCTAGTGGTCATGATCGGTGTAGATCTGCAAAAATTTTTCAGAAATTCCAACATAGGAACGACGCCAATAGGTAGTATTTCATACGAAATCTACCTAAAATACTGTTAAAAATGGCATTTTGAACCGAATTTACCGAAGCGGATTGTGTTGGAAATCCAAACTGCTTATTTTCTGACTCATTTTTTAATTCATTTTTGCGCTCAAACGCATTTAATTGGTATATTTGCTTATTCATAAACTATATAATGTACCGTAATGATCGGTTTTTTGATAGAGGCAGAATATATTTCCAAAAATGATGTCAAAGTGGGCATTTTGAACGGAATTTCCTGAAGCGATTGTGTTAGAAACGAAAAATATTGTCCTTCTGAGAAAATAATTGTTTATATATCAAGTTTTAATTAATTGAACAAAAAATAAAAACACAGGTCATTTATAAATCTCTTCAAAAATCACGTCAACAAGTTTCATATTTTTCCTATTAAAAATGAATCTGGAGTTATGCCAGAAAATTTCGAGTTGTTGAGCATGGATTTTTTTTTTTTTTTAATACCGCCCTAACATGATTCTGATAAAACCAGCTATTATATAAAAATGAAATAAAAACTCGTCAAAAGCGGCCAGATAAAATTGTTAAAGTGGATTTATCTCTAATCATGATTTAGTTTTTGTTTGTGAAAATAGTATATTTGACTTCGAAATCCACCTCTGCCTGTAGGCCGGGCCAGCAGGGATTTTTTTCTACTTTGATTGGTTGAGCGATAATATCTGCTGAAAAATCGGCGATTTTATTTGGTTTACGGAAAATTGGAGGTGCCTGTTTGATGCTGATTTATTTAGATAGCAAGAAATGTGTTTTTTAAACGTTAAATAAAAGATTTGAATATTCCTTACTGGCTCTTTTACTACTAGAAATTAGAAATTCGCAACAATAAGTCCTTGCAGTCTAATGCTTTCTGCTGCTGTAGCGGCTAGCAACAGTTGTAATAGAATTTAATTCTCATTTTTCATAATGATAATGATTTTTTTTTCAGAAATGTTTTTTTAAAGACATTTTTAAACGAATTTTTAATTGCTCTCTTTTGTGTTTTAATTACAGAAAAATGTTCCGTATTTATCGCCCGCCTACTTACAGCACCGCAGCAGTGGGAACTCATGTCGGATGTTCGTATAGAACTTTTTGCTCCCTTAATTTATGAGTGGGGGGCGCTAATTTCACTAATTGGTTTATTTCTTTTATATATGCTTATTTTAAACGGTAGTCACGTTACGTTTTATTGTAGTATTCTTCAGAACGGCGTGTGATTTGTAAAAATACAGCATTAATGTTACTTATTCGAGATAAAAATTTCAGAAGTCTTGATACCACTATTTTCGAAAAGTAATTTCAGCAAATATCTTAAATTCTTGGTTAAGACCGCCCCCCTCCCCCCCATCCATGTATCTACGGGTAGGCTGCGTGAAGAGGTTTCGTTCATATACGCTTTTGCTAACAATAGAGTGCGCTCCCTGGTGGTGGAATGTAGAACTAACAGACTGCGATTTCATTTAAAGTAGGGAATCTAACAAGACGATCTGTTTGAAACTTCAAGATAGTTTATAACACATTAGAAAAATTTTATATAAGAATGACGCGTGAAATTTCCGGAAGGTGGGGAGAGGATGAGGGGCGATAGATTTCTTTTTGCTTTAACTTTTGCGTTTCTTACCATTTCCGGTGCGGTTTTTTGACGGAGTCCTGAGATAAATGAGTCTTATTAAATAGAAAAATGTCAAAAGTTTGCTACCATTATTTCCGAATATTAACTTCAAAAATATCTTAATTTCTTGCTTAAGACCTCCACCCCCTCGAGTAATATATCTACTGATAGGTATTTTAACGAAGTTACGTTCAGATACAGTTTTGTTAAAAATACAGTGCTATCCCTGGTGGTGGAAATTGGAACTAAGAGACCGCGATTTCATTTAAAATAGGAAATCTGACAAAGCGATCTGCTTGAAACTTTAAAATAGTTTATAACACATTAGAAAAAGTTTATAAAAAATGGCGCGTGAAATTTCGGGTAGGTGGGTGGGAAGAAGGGAGGGGCGAAATATTTTTTTTTTTTTTTTTTTTTTTTTTTTTTAACCTTTGCGTTCCACACCGTTTTAGGTGCGGTTTTTTGACGGAGTCTTCAGATACATGCGACTTACTACATATAAATGTGACAAAAGTTACGTTACCACTATTTCCGAATAGTAATTTCAACAAATATCTTAAATTCTTGCTGAAGACCGCCACCTCCTCGAGTAACATATCTACTGATAGTTTGTGTAAAGGAGCTTTTGTTAAGAATAGAGTGCGCTCCCTGGTGGTGGAATTTGGAACTAACATAACGCGATTTTGTTAAAATTAGGAAATCTAGCAAGGCGATCTGTTTGAAACTTTAAGAACGTTTATAACACAAAAGATAAAGTGTAAAAAAGAATGCTGCGTGAAATTCCAGGGTGGTAGGGAGGGGTTCTAGATTTATTTTTAAAAAATTACCGTTTCTGACTTCCTATATGTCGTTTTTTGAGGGAGTCATGAGATATATGCTACTTATTAAAAGTTACAGACATTATCTCTGCTTTGCAAAACACGTACTTTTATTTTGGTGAGTAGATAAAAACCATAGGGTAAAAATTTAATGGGAGTTCAAATTTAAACCAAAATTTTAAAAATACAGCATTTACAGATTTAAAACTTTAGCTTCTCGGTATATATTTGTAGACTAATTAAGAGTATATAAATTTTAAAAAATGGATTCAGAACTTTGTTCGAAATGGAAAAAAATCGACTTTTAAAAAGAGAACGAAACGCTTTTTTTAATAGAGAATGAACGCGATTTCGTTAAAATTTGGAAAACGAACTAACCGATCGACTAGAAATTTTCACGTAGGTTATAACAGCCCTTTGACCACTGTTTCGTAGAGTAATATTTGTATAAAACATATTGCGCTCCCTGTCGTGGAAGGTTGCACTACCCACTATTTTCGAATAGTAAATTAAGCAAACTTCTTAATTTATTATTTTACTCAACGTCCTTATTTAACACAATGTTTATCGAAGCATCTAAATAGACCAGATTTACATTTCCTATAAAAATTTTGAAACGCTCGGAGGGGTAGAAATATTTTTTTACAAAACGAAATGTCTGAAAATGTCCACGAAACGAGTAAAAACCTGAGTGTTTTGTCGCAGTTCCGCTCGCTTTCGGTACGCATAGACTCCCAAAATCAACTTACGCAAAGTAGTACGTATCTTCAATTTAATATTTTTTTGCGATTTTTTATATTTAAAAGTATAAATTCAGACAAAAGTGAATTAAAGGTACAAAATCATACAAATTTGAGGTTCATTTATCACGGGCGAGGGCAACGCCGGGTGGGTCTGCTAGTATATATATATATATATGTTATATGGGCTGTTTAATAGCCTCTGCTTATTAACCAGGAGAAGACCCTTTAATTGCCTTCGAGGAGGACTTAAAGGAATCGACTGGGAGCGGAGACTTAATGTCCAATCCGCACCTTCCACCGGTACAGCCTGTTAGTACCCTTGCCTAGTGCATGGGGAACGAACGCGGATGGGCTTCCTCCAACCCGCTTGGCCAGCGTGGAGGAATTTGGCCACCTACCCCCCTTATTTTAGCATGAATTCACAAAATAAATCACGGTCCTTAATTCCCGGCGGTCTGAATGTTCCTGGTTACGGCAGCAATCAGAAAGACATGAAGACAGAGGGTGCTAAGAATAACCGGGCTCGGCTAGGCTGCCATAAGTTTATGACCTGGGCTACGTATAATGGACGATCCCTATCTTCGGAAAATCGTTTACAGGAACTTGAAGAAGAATTAGAAAGAATCAACTGGGACATCCTAGGATTATGTGAAGTAAGAAGAAAAGGAGAAGAGAAGATAGATCTTGCCAGTGGACATGTATTATACTACAGAGGCACGGAAGATGGAAGAACAAGCGGTGTAGGATTTCTGATTCATAAAAGGTGGAAGAATCACATCGTAGAATATGATAGTGCATCAGATAGAGTTGCAAGGTTAGTAATACAGGTATCCAGAAGATACAAGTTGCAAATTACCCAAGTTTATGCACCAACAGTAAGCTATACTGATGAAGAAGTTGAGGATTTCTATGAAGAAGTAGCTTCAATGCATCAAAAGGGAAAATGCTACATAAAATTAATAATGGGGGACTGGAATGCTAGAATTGGGGAAAAAGAAAAAGGTGAGTTATCAGTAGGAAATCATGGATATGGGGTGCGAAATGAAAGAGGAAACAGATTGATTGAGTTTGCAGAATGTGAACAGTTGCATATCATGAATTCATTTTTCAAGAAAAAGCCACAAAGAAAATGGACATGGCGTTGTGCAAATGGCTCAACAAGTGAAATCGACTACATCTTAACAAACAAAAAGCATCTTATTCAGGATTGCAGCGTTCTCAATAACTTCAATACAGGAAGTGATCACAGGTTGGTTAGATGCAAACTGCTGTTAAATACTAAAGTGGAAAGAATGAAGCTTTTGCAAAACTCAAAGAAATCAATCGATATAATAAATCTCCAGAAACATAAAGAAGAATTCCATTTGGAACTTAAAAACCGTTTCCAAGTACTTCAATCAACTTTCGAAGAAGAGCAAGATGTTACAGTAGTGAACAAGAAACTAACCAGTACTCTACAAGATATTTCAAAGAAGATAGCCGGCGATGCACAAGTAAAGCAGACAAAGAAAATAACAGAAGAAACAAGAAGAAAGATGAAGAAACGCAGATACTTTAAAATGAAGAAAAACGATCCTAAATCAAAAGTTGAATATGCTGAATTATGTAAAACAGTAAGAAAATGTGTTACAGAAGATATCAGAAAATTTAACTCTGATCTTGTCAAGAAAATTCTAGAAGATAACAAAAGTTTAAAATCAGGTAGGCGAAAACTTTGTGTTGTAAGAAAAGGTATTTTTGCACTAAAGAGGGCAGATGGAACAATCACCAAAATCAATAAAGAAATAGTACACATTGTCGAAAAATTCTATAACGCTTTATATAAATGTGAAGATCAGAGGGAAATCAACTTATGTGATCCACGAGAAAACTTAACAGAAAACGATGCCATAATCCCAGTGATGACAAACGAAGTTTTACAAGCCATTAAATTTATGAAAAAGGTAAATGCCCCGGAGAAGATGGAATTACAATCGACCTTATCAAAGAAGCAGGAGAAGAATTTGCAAAAATGCTATCCTTACTGTTTTCCAAATGTCTCCAGAAGTCAGATGTACCAGAAGATTGGAATAATGCTGTGATGGTGCTACTTTACAAGAAAGGAGAGAAGGAAAACATTAAAAACTACCGTCCATTCAGCTTACTGTCAGTGATTTATAAAATTTTCACCAAAGTTTTAACGACAAGACTTGAATCAGCTCTGGACTCAGCTCAACCAAGAGAACAAGCAGGATTCCTAAGTGGATTCAGCACAATGGATCATATCCAAACGGTAAGGGAACTCATATAAAAACATAAGGAATATAATTTACCTCTTTGCCTTGCCTTTATTGATTATGAAAAAGCATTTAATTCGGTCTACACATCAGCAGTAGTAGAATCTCTCGAGGACATTGGTATAGACAAACCTTACATCAATATTATAAAGAAGATTTACAAGAAAGCAACAGCAACCATCCGCTTGGACAAAGGAAAAGCAAAGATCAAGCTTGGAAGAGAGGTAAGACAAGGAGACACCATTTCGCCTAAGCTTTTTACTGCTGTCTTAGAAAATATTTTCAAGAAGCTGGATTGGGAAAACAAAGGGATTAGAATAAATGGGGAATATTTAAGTCATCTCCGATTCGCTGACGACATTTTAATTTTCAGTAACAGTCCTGAAGAATTGGAAAATATGCTAAAAGATTTGGCAGAAGCTAGCATTAATGTGGGATTAAAAATAAATTTTGAAAAGACTAAGGTGATGTTCAATTCATTTGCATCAAAAAAGAAAATCGTCTACAACAACACTGAAATTAAAGAAGTGCAAAGTTATGTGTACCTTGGGCAAGAAATATCATCTGATAATAGTATCATGAATTAAATCAATAGAAGAATAAGAAATGGATGGAGTGCTTTTGGGAAGAATAATATTATTCTGAAGAGTAGCATGCCCCTGTGTTTGAAAAGAAAGGTATTTAACCAATGTGTTTTGCCTGTCCTAACTTATGGAGCAGAAACATGGACGCTAACAAAACGGATGGTACAAAGATTACAAACAACACAGAGAAGTATGGAAAGATGTATGCTAGGTATAACTAGAAGAGACAGAAAAAGAACAACCTGGATCAGAAGTCAGACGAAAGTTTTTGACATCATTGAAAGAATTAAACGGCTAAAATGGAAATGGGCTGGGCACATCGCAAGAAGACAAGACAATAGATGGAGCACAAACACCCTACAGTGGTATCCCAGAGATGTAAAACGGCCAAGAAGACGACCTCAAGTAAGATGGAGTGATGAAATCAGAAAAGTAGCCGGTGTAAATTGGATGACTAAAGCACTAGACAGGAAACATTGGAAAAATCTGGGGGAGACCTACATCCAGCAGTGGATTGAAAACGGTTGATGATGATGATGATGATGATGATATGTTATATAAAAATTTTACCTTTTACTATTCATTTAAATTATTCTAAATTGCCGGCATATTCATTATTTCCTTTTTTTTAATACGCTCTATTATTTATTTCTAGCTAAATTCCTATATTTTTAAAACGCGTATCTTAATAATAGATTTATTCCACAACGTAATCTAAACTTTTAATCCCTTCATTAATTTTTATCGTTTACCAAACTATAAATTTCTGAACGCAGTTACTTATTTTTCGAATATTTATCAAAGCCATTTTTACTTTTTTATTCTATTTCATCTCATTTTCCCGCCCGCGAGGCATCAGCCTTTTCACATCGAAATCATTCCATTAACTTCGCTGGGATTCTTTCCTGTGACGTTTCTTGATCGCTCTCCATTGGCTGAGTGTCGGATCCCAGTATCACTTCGAGGTTCGTTCGTGATTTTCGTTGGTTTAGCTTGAAGTTTTCATTTCAATCGGAATTCCTCCGCGCATTCTCATAAATAGCGAGAGCATGAGCTCAGAACGAGAGAGTTTTGTGCTGTGATTGTTTACATAACCTGTTACCCGGTGTCCTTAGCCATGAAGAATATTCATTTCGTAAATTAACATCTAGTTAGCATGAGTAACTAGTTTATGCTCGAGTTGAAACTCTGATTTCTCATCTGCGGGAATTGTTTAGTGTTGGTGTGTTCTGATGGAATAAACAGTTGTTCTATGACTACGTTTCCATGTGTTTAATTGGGAAAACCCCATATTTCTTCATACGCTTTTTTTTCACCACTCACGCTGCCTTGTTTTCATAATGAAATAATAAGTGTTTGATTGGACTATACCAATAATATCATCGTTCTAAAGTTGCTATATTTTCACAGAGTTGGTACCTCCGCTAGCAATGCTTGTGCTAAGTGGTAGGATTGCTTACAACATCACCAACGGCTGTTTAAAATGTGGTATGACTCCAGCAATACGTAATAAGCGCGATGTGATATTTCAACTACACCCATTAAATTGTTTCGTAACATATATATATATTACATTAATATCTCAATCTATTTTACTATTATGTGCAGTGAATTCTATTTATATCATCTGAATGACACTTGATCATTAATTGTTCTGCTTCATGACTTAATTTGATAACATTATGTAATACTGACATCCGAAATTATCTGAATCTGAAGTTAGAATAAATATATAAATGAAGAATAGGAAAATATAATTAAATTTCAAATGAGAGTGGAATTTAAACTTAGTTATTAAGAAGGTTTCACGATGTGCAATGAATGCGTTCAAAAGTGATACAACGTTAGTAAATGAAATAATAAAGTCAAAATTTATTAATAATTATCAAATATGAACATGTATAGAATAGTTTAAACAAAGTATCTATACGTACATGTTTGTGTGATTTTTTGTTTCTGTCTAAGTGCAAGAAAAGGTAAATTTTCCCCACTTCCGATGTCAATGTTAAAGTTCTCGCCTGGTTAGAACGTAAGCGTTACAACAATAATACTTTATGAATTACCATAGAATATCACTTTCTAAACTAATCTTTTGTTTATATACAAAAAATCTTTAATGTCATAAACCAACTAATAAAACAAAACTCGTATTCTTTCAATAATACTAAAGTTCTCATAAAAATGTAACTCAAAGTAAAATCATACAAGTAAATAACAATTTTGAGAAGGTTAACTAAAGTTTTAAATGTTAGGTCATTTCCTATAGATTTATGTACTGTACAGGATGTTAAATATTCATTAAAATAAATTAAAATATCATTGAAAGTCGTTCCGGTAATAGAAATATAACACATTCCGAATAAAATTAATAAAATATTAGACATTGAAAATATACAATAATGGCCTTAATTAAGGTACTTTTTATCATACCATTCGCTATATGGCAGTTCCACAGAAAATCATCATTTTTTTTTGGGGGGGGGGGGGAATAAAATTTATAATATATCTAATCTAAAGGTATGATTGGAGAACTTGATATTTTTTTATTCTATAATAAAATCCTAATAAAAAGGCATTGTAAATTACTGATCACAAACTAAGTTAAGTACCATTAATGTCTTTTTAAAGTCATGATGTTACATCAGTTACACAATAAAAGTTACATCAGTTAAAGGTGTAATTGCCATTTTTTTCTTTTTTATTATTCGGAAATTAATTAAACAAGTTAATGTTATAATTTGGCATTATTTAGTGTTGTTGGAACATTAAATCACTTTTTTTTTTAACGTGATAGTTTTGATAATTTTTACACTTCAATGAAGACAGAAAAAATGTTTGTATATTTTATGTTACGCCCGTTATAGAATTTTGAATTGCAATGTTTGAGACTAAAAGAGAGTTTGAAATAATCTGCAGGTACTTGGGTATTAAGACCTTAGTAAGAAATATTTTAAATTGAAAAATTGTTCTAGCTTTATTAGTAAATTTTCTACATAGATTTCAAAACAAATTCGATGATAAAATGTTACGTCAGTTACAATGGAATTGCCCTATAACAAGAATTTTTGAATGCGGTATAATTAAATTAAACACTTAAAACTATCGTAATGGATCAGTCAACCTGTGTCGACGTACTTCATCAAGTGTCAACTTTTTTCAAATCTCGAAATCTGTGGTACATTTAAACACAGAAATATGCGATGAGATATAAGAATACACAAAATGTCTGCTCGGAAAAGTAAACATATGCTTTCGTGGAAATTTTTGTTTGACTGCGTCATTTAAAACTCGTTAAAAGACTCACTTAGATTGTCTGGAACGACATTTTTGTAAATGTTAATAAGAGCAATTAACAGTTTTCGATTTTGTGATTTTGTAATGAAATAAAAAGTACCAAAGACCGTAAAACTTGGGTTGTATGCAACTTACAACTTTTAAGCCAAAATATAATTTTTTACTAAAAATGCAAATTCAACTGCTAATTTTATTTTAGCATCTAAAACTTTCGCAAATAATAAGCATTCGAAATGATTTATTTAATTAAAGAAGACGTTCAGCGCACCAATTTGATCGCATTCTTCAGATCATAAACGAAACAACAAATTACCATGATGCATTTTTATTATTATTATTATTATTATATTTAGATAATTCGTGCGCCATGTATTCAATAAAAGATGAATTGTAGTTCAAATTAGTGAAACAGTAAGATGTTTATTAATTAACATAATTTGAGAGAATTTTATTATAAAAAATAAATAAAATGGAATGCCCTTATTGGGTTTAAACATTAGAAAAAGTATTATTTTTTTTTATTATATTTTACTCAGTACATTTTTTAGCCTCCGGTACGGTATGCTATTTCTTTCTCCCAGCTTATTTTGTGTCCAAAAAATAACGTTACCTTACAAAAGCTAGCCGTAAAACAAAGCATTATGATTATATATTCTTTAGCAATTTTTTTTATTTCTAAGCATCGCACATTTTCAATTTTTATACCGTCGTATTGGAAAAAAACTTCTTTTAAATGCATTTTGTTTGAAAACTGTATCTGCATTTATTTTTGAAATATTATTTTTTTTTATAGTTTTTAGACCCATTTGCTTAATATTGGTAACGGAAGTAATTCATTTCTGTAGAAAGTAAAGGAAAAATAGTTTTAAAATTTTTGTTGCCATTTTCTCGTAACAACCGACAGAAAATGCAATTAAAATACGTGCTATTTTGAAAAAAATATATATATAAACGAATAATTCCTGTTAAAACAATGGAGATATTATATACTATATTTATTTGTAAGTATCTATGAATCATTAGATAGCTGTTTTTTTTTTTTTCGATTTTCTTGAATGGCGGAATCTTAATATTTCGCGATAGTGATGTGCTATGCATGCTTTACTGTAGATGTTTAAGAGTAGATCGTAAATGTGGAATTCTTAAGCGGATGCGAATGACGTCATTTTACATAAAATAAAACGTGTGCTTTAAGTCTTAAAATTGAAACATGTTTTGTACCGCAGTAGAGTCCCGCTTAACTGAGTTATTTTCATCTGATGGACTGGTGGCTTCTATTATTATGAAACAACCATTATAAATGAAGTTTTAGGTGAAGATTAAAAAAAAAAAAAAAAAGTTATGGCAATTTTTCTTTTTCTTTTTTTTTTTTTTTTTACCATTCTGATCAGAAAATCCGAGTTTTAACTTTTTACGGCTGTTCTTTCATCTTCACCTAACACTTCATTTATAATGGCTGTTTCATAATAATATAAGCCATCAGTCCCTCAGAAGAAAATGAAGTAATGGAAATGCCGGGGAGGAACTAAATTCTGAAAAAGCAGAATTCCTGTTCTCTAGTTTAATTTTTCCTGTCAAACATAAATTCTAGATTTTAATTTTGTTCGAAAAATAACATTTTTGATTTTTCAAATTCAATATTAATCAACGATTTATATTCAGTCCTGTACCAGTCCAGTGTCCAGTTACAGTACAGTATTAAGTTCCTGATACTTAATATTGCAGTTGATAAGGAAATTAGAAAAACCTGTAACTTTAAGTTATTGATTACAGTTTAGAAAATTTTTTAAAGATGAGACTATTAAAAAAGGACATGAGGCTTTAAGTGAATGTTGAATATGAAAAAAATTAAATTAATTTAATTAAAGAAATAAATTTCAGTAGAAACCGCGAATTTCGTAAAGAAATAAATTAAAATGCATCGATTACATTAAAATCTGGAAAAAGTTATATATTTTTCATATTTAAATTAGATTTATTTTTAATTTTAAAATAACTTTTCTCTTAATTCGAAAAATTAGATTTATTTCCACAAATTTTCTCTATTCAGTAGTATTTTAGATAAAAATTGTTTCTCATAGATTCTTTGTACTTGGAATGGAAAGTATTTCCTTTAGAATTGATAAGTAATTTATTTCTTGTGTTATACATTTCTTATTCTATTTATATTTATTTTCTGTTAAAATCCAAGAATACCACTGAACAAGAAATTTATACTTAGTCTGATAAATAATGAAATATATATTTTATACAGTTTCAGAAAAGAATATAACTTTGAGATATAATAGAGATAAAGAATTTTACTCTTAGATTATATTAAGTTAAATTTGAATTTATCCATGTAGTTGTTTGAAATGATTATTTGTGTAACTGAAACAGTTTTCACTCGGTTTAAATTAACTTATAATTATAAATCTGTCCATTATTCTGGTAGATTGATATGCTTATATTTAACATGTTCTTTTTAGTTTTATTTTAGAAATATTTATTATACTTGATAATCAACATTTGCATAAATGCTTTATAAAAGGCTAACGGAATTACTAATTAATATATATTTTTTTATGTTTTACTAAATGCATTTAGTGCTGGCAGTGATTTTTAATTATTTGTAACATCAGAAATGCTGTCAAATTTTACAAGGAAAATAAATTGGTGTGATGAATAAAATATTAACTTCCCAGTGGATATTTGCATACCGCTGTTCAGGTTAAACAATTTTTTTTATTCAAAAGCTCTGAAAGTTTTAATTTTTGAACATTGTTGCCGCATCAAATCGTTTTTTAATATATTTTGTGTAAAGAAATTATAAGTAAATGTTCAAGAACTACACTTAAAATAAACATTTTTGGAGTTGGTGAAATGCAGTTAAAATATAAATAATGCCTGCTGAAATGCGAATCTTTATTAAGACAATAAAACGTTAAACGAAGACAAATAATTGTATTAATCTGTGATATATATATTTTTTTTCATATAAGCATCAGAATGTTTTATGTAACAAAAGCTCACTTATAAATTTAATGTACTTAGCATTTACCATGTTTTTAGAACTTTTGTACTATGGTTTTAGAACAAATTTTAGGCCTCCAATTCAGTTCGTTTTAAAATAACACTTTCTTCAAAGAACAATATTATTTTAAATTTTTTCTTACACATTTTGCAGAAAGTTACTCGGAAGGCAATTTTTTTTTTTGCACAAACATATCACGAAAATTTGATCAGAAATATTGGTATACAAATTGTCGAAGCCTGGAAAGTTACTCTGGAAAGTTAAACAAAGAGAAATAATTGTAAGAATGTGTGATATATATTTATTTTTATGCAAGCTGCATAGCAGCACGTTTTATGTAACGAAAATTCTGTATAAATGTATTACAGTATATGTAATGTTGCATGAATTTAAAGTTGTAAAAATAACTGTATAAATGTTTACTCTACTGGACTAAATTTGAATAAATATTTTTCCTGGAACAAGCAGAACTTATTCATAGCAGAATTACATTCTTTACAGCCTAAAGTTGTTCAGCATTACAGCATTAAATTTACATAGCGTTAGTACAGTAAAAATCTATATAGTTACATATTAGTCCCCCCTGTAAGGAGATGATTGTACAAAGAAGCTGCACAGAATTTATTCATAGCAGAATTCCATTCTTTACAGCATTAAATTTATACAGCATTACTATATTTAAAAAGTATACAGTTGTAAAGTAGTCCGTCTTATAAAAAGTTGTGATACTTTAAATAATTCCATTGATTATAAAAATATGTTATTTTTAACTTACACAACCATGTAGTTTTTCCATAATCTAGGTTCCACATCTAGGTAAGCAATTGTTTTCGTTTTATAAAGATATATATATATATATATATATATATATTTACTTGTAGCGAAATATATAAAAATGGGCAAAGAAGTAGGTATTTGATATACCAAAAATTATTTGTTAACATAAAACCAAAAAATAAATTATCTTTAATTTAATCTCAAAAACTTAAAACTGCTTAATTATCTTTATGCCTGAGATTGAAATGAGCACTGTACATTTGTTTACCTTGCATAGGCAATAGTTGGAATTATGGGTAAAAGTAAAACATGCGAAACCTTGAAAGTTAGATTTATACCATTTCGAAATATTTCTGTCAAACATGCAGCATTTACGGTCTTATAAAACATAAAAAAATGTGTTAATATGAAGTACCATTTTAAGATAAAGTGTTTCTCTTTGCATTGGAGGTGGAATAGAATATTTTTCTATTAGAATTCCTACGAAATTTATTTCTGTTGTTTTAAATTTGTTTTTCCATTTATTTTTATCTTCTTTTGAAATCCAAACGTACCATTGTAAAAGAAATTAACATTACATGTGATAAATACTGAAATACTGAAAGTTGTTTATTACTGTTTGATATTAAAGAAAGCATTAATCTTAAAAAAGTCAAAAAGTTTCTTTCTTTTTTTTTAACACTGCTATCTTAGCAAACATGTAGTATAAATATTATTTGAACGCATTTATTAACTATTTACTAACTAACAGAATAGCTTTCAACTAAATTCGAATGCAATACGAAACTAACTAAATAATAAAGAAACCCTTTCGTAAACTAAAAAATATGAATTAATTATGCATTTTAAAGTTTTTACATTTAAAAGGGCAAAGTTTGTTAATTATACGTTTTTGTTTTTGTAAAAGTACTTATTTTAATTAGAAATAATTCCTGTTTCATTAAGTCAAGATATGGCAAAAATATAAAGATATTTTCAGTTTTTTTGTTTGATACACCATATAAATAATTCTTCATGAAATAAAATTAGAGAAAAATGAAAATTTTGTTAGGGAAAAAGGGTGACACTTTTTTTCAATTAAAGTTTGAACTGCTAAATCGTATTGAAGTAAATTTGTAAAAAAAAAAAATCAACAATATCATAAAACAATAGAAAAGTCTAATTAGAAAAATAACTTTGTGAAACTTTAAACATGGTGCATGTACTCTTATTTAATACCGAAGAAAAAAATGCTAAAATTATATTAATTAAAAGTAACAATTTTTTATTTTTTTTTTATAAAGATAAAAAAATAATTAAAACATTTTAAAAAAAGCACCCTGAATTGCTTTTTGATATATATTTTCAACAATATGTACAAAACATGTTAATGAAAGTTTTCTTGCCAGATAGAACATTGTTATTCCAATTAAAAACTGTGTAAATTAATTTTTATTTAGAAATAAGGCCTACTTTGACTAGACATTTTAATACAGTTTCAGCGGCGTTTTTTATTATTAATTAAAATAATTTTTCAATAAATATAGACAGAGACTAATACATAAAAGCTCTGCACGCGGAGAATTGTGAAAACTCCTCTCAATTAAATTTAGCAGCCAAATAAAATTAAAAAAGAAGTTCGTAAAATATTTTAATTCCCAAAACAATAGAAAAGTAAAATTATGTAAAATCATCTCGTAAGCTAATGAACGAAATTCCTATTTACTTATTTAATATTTGAGGAAATTTAATGCACATACTATGGTAATTAATAATATTTTTGTCTCATCATATGCTTATTTTATTATCCAAATCTAAAAGTATTACAGATTTTCTAATTTCGAAATAATTTCTGCTTGTTCCAGGAAAAATATTTATATAGTTTGAAAAAATCTAAACAAATTTTAGGTATTTTTGTTATTATTTTAAATTATTATAAAATTATTATTTCAATAAATAAATTTAATTAGGAAGAAATACATCTAATATACCAAGAAAATGAGGTTAAAATTAATTGAAATTATTACTAACTACCAAATCGTATAAAATGGAAGATTGGAAAGTAGATTTTTTATATCTAAAACAATACAGATGCATATTCTAGGAATGTATTTTTAAGGTTTTTACTTCGAGTTAAGGAAATTTGCAGTTGCTTTCATATATACTAATAATTTCTTTCGTGTTGAAAATAAGGGCTCCGAATAAATAATCGTGATATTCTGAATAAAGTTTTATCAATGTATTACTTCTCAAAAGGAAAGCATAATTAACACATCGGCTGATAAGTTCCCGGTGTGACATACAGATGGCGCCACAAGTGCAGAATTAAATTTCTGTTTAGTCATTACTAACATTAAAAAAGATAGCTGTAAAAAATTTATGACGATCTGACAGTTGCTGCAAAAGTTACAGTGGTTTTAGTGAAACAACTTTTTGTATTATCAAAACAACTGAAAAAAAAAGAATTTCGTGTGTTGATAAAACATTGCTATTTGATGGAGTAAAACACCGTGGAAACAAAAGCTTGTCTTGATAAATGTTATCCGGACTCTGCACTACGAAAATTGACTAATATTGACTGGTTTGCTGAATTTAAAAGTGGTCGTAGAAATATCGATGATGCGTAACGCTCTGGTCGTCCAAAAGAGGTGGTTATACCGAAAAACATTACAAAAAAGTCCACAAAATCATTATAGAAAACCGTAAAGTGAAGTTGCAGGACATAGCGGACACTCTAAACATATCAAAAGAACGCGTAGGCTTTATTTTGCGTAAACATTTGTCTATGATAAAGCTGTTTTTGAAGTGGGTGCCGCGTCCCGCCCCCCACACCGCCCGCACCCTGTCACAGACCTTTGGCAACGATGGCAAAATTACACGAATTATACTTCAAATTGCTTCCGCAGCACCCTATTCTCCAGATGTGGTTCTCAGCGACTTTTGCCTTTTCGCAGACCTCCCCCCCCCCCCCCAAAAAAAAAAAATGCTCCCGAGCAAGAGATTTGGCTCTAATGAGGAGATGATCGCCGAATCAAATACCTATTTTGAGGCCAAAGATAATTCTTTCTTCAAGAAAGATATTGAAATGTCAGAGAGGCGCTCGAATGATTGTATCGCTCTTAAAGGAGACTATGCGGTTGAACAAAATCAAATTTGACCAAAAATGTTGTATTTTCTGCATTAGACCAGGAACTTATCAGCTGGTTTGTTAATATATTAGTAATTAAACTTATTCGGGTAAATTTTATTTCCAAAAGTTTATTTGGAAAATCTGTTACAAAATTTTATCAATAATTGAAGCTAATTTTTTATGACAACTCTCGACAAAATATAAAACATGAAAGACGATATATCAAGCAGGACGGTCGTTCTGCCAAGCCAAGCTGAAAAAAAAATGCTAACCTCGCCAAACAAACAAACGCCAAGAATAAAACGCAAGACACCGTAACTGCTTATTATACTGATGACAACTTCTCCATGTAAAATCAACCAAACATGCCAGCGTAAAATTTCCCATATCAAAAGAACGAATCATCGCAGAAAAATAAAACCAAAACCAGAAGGACCTAATGGAAAATATCTTCAATTTGAGACCAAATGCATCCTCATAAATTAATTATAAACAGAGATATAGATTTTTTAAAATAACGTCGAGATACTGAAAATGATGGATTTATTTTCTTCGTCACAATTTATGGTTCAATCAAGGTAGAGACTTAAATAATGGACATAAAAAAGTAAGGATTGCATTTTTGGACAGATATTTACTCAATCTACGTGCTTTTGTAAAATTCAGCTTTAAAAACACAAATTTTCTATTCTTAATTAGCGAAAAACTGTTAATTAATTTTAAAGTTTATAAATTATGCCAAACAGCGATAAACCCGCCAAATCATTTTAGAAGTCTTTTAAAATTTTTTATATTATCCTTTTGCATTGATTTCATCGAAGAAAACTATGGCCGAGATCCAGATAGATTTTTCGCTGTTAGCGAAATGAGTTTGACCAATCAGAAGCCAGAATGTTTGAGAATTTTTGCTGCTTCTGGATCCCGGCCTATGTCATAAAAGTTTTGAGTCTTTTTCTTAGGGCCATGGATGAAGTGCAATGTTTACAGAAATTTAGGCTGGGATCCAGATGGATTTTTCGCTGTTATCGAAACGAGATTCACCAATCAATAGCCTGCATTGCTGCAAACAGCAAAAAGTTCGCAAAAGTGCAAGCTTCTGATTAATGAATCTCGTTTCGCTAACAGCGAAAAATCTATCTAGATTGCGGCCAATTATGTTGAACACAATTTTGCATTTCCACATCCAGGAAGGGTGTTGATGTCATAACAACAGTGCGTATTCGAAACTATTTAAGGCATTGATTCTGAACTCCTTTGCTATGCATTTCAATATTAAAGAAGTTGTTGTTTCAATAGTTTTAGTACTTTTCTCTATTGCTCACTCTAAAACACGAATATCGAAATTTAACCAACAGCGCTCAGAAACTATAGCGCCTAGAATATATAGTGTTGAAATCGGCTAACCCTGTAATACTTTAAAAAGCGCTAAAATATTGTATCCTTTAAATGTGCAATGATACTGCTGTAATATGCAGATCGCAGCGGCATCTGCAGGATATTTTCTACAACTGCAAGAAATTGCTAGTCTATACAATGTAATAATAGTATTACGAAAATCCCACAGATGTCGCTGCGATCGACACTTGAAATTTTAGCAGTATCGTCGCATATTTAAGGGATACAAATTTTTAGAACTGTTTGGATAGCATATTTCCACACTAGGTATTCTAGGCGCTGTATCAGAAACAACACCATAACAGAGAGCCTTTATACATAAGAGTGGTGATATATGCACAGGAGACATGCTCATTTCAAGCTTTTGTCGAAAGTACGGCAGTCCGCTTTCTTGAATAGAGGATATTCAATCTACGTTATGATCACATGGTCAAGGCAAGAACGTCTAGCGTAAAGAAGGGAAGGCTCCGTCTACGTAATGTAAATCCCCGCTAGCCAAGGAAACAGTTCATGGGAGAAAGCAGTAGTACACTGTTAAAAATATCGTGAAAAATTACCTCTGTTTTTAAAGGCTATCTGTATTCTGACCAATGAGAACGCTTCATAGGCGTTTATGTAGCGTTCTCATTGGTCAGAAAATAGAGAACCTGTAAGAACCGAGGTAATTTTTCACGATATTTTTAACAGTGTAGTTTCCTGTTTCCCTTCTATCAGTTAGAAATTCTTTGGGTAAATTACCGGTACCACGTGACTTTTTCAGCCTCGAACCCATATTTGGAATATCCTCCATTAGAAGATACGCGCATGGACGATCTCTATTAGACTAGGGAAATAATTCAGCATGCATTAACCTGGCGATAATGGCATGCTCGTAAAGAACTTTAACGATTTGTTTTTATCACTTTTACCAATAAACATTTATTGGCCGTATGTCGCTACTTCGTTATAGAGACACACTTGTTCCTAATTAGATCCCGGCCTTAATGTATCAAAATACAGAGTTTGCTTTCTGTACTATTCCTGAGCTCAGTTATAGCGTCTAGAAATATAGGCCGGTATCCAGGTACAATTTTGCAAACAGTAAGCAAAAATGCTGGCTTCTGATTGGTCAATCTCGTTACGATAACACAGAAAAATCTACCTAGATCACGGTCACAGTGTGGAAACCGGCTATTCCAGTAATTCTTTAAAAAGTGCTAAAAATTGAATCCCATAAATATTGAAAAATACTGAATGACAAATGTCGATAGGAGCAACATTTTCTAGATCTTCTCTGAGCGAAACATTTTCTTTTGAAATAGTTATGTCGGAATTACCATATGTCGCTGTAATCGACATTTGTCGTTCAGCCTCGTTCAACATTTATGGGATACAATTTTTAGCACTTTTTTAATAAGCCGATTTTTAAACTATATCTTCTAGAAACTATAGCTCCGTTATAGCGTCTAGATTATATGTTGTAGAAATCGACTATCCCAGCAATACTTAAAAAAGCGCGAAAGTATTGAATCCCTTAAATGTACAACGATGTCGAATTCCAAACAGTCATTTGCATCGACATCTGCAGGATATTTTTTAAAGAAGAAAGAGACATGTGTAATGCACCGCTACAGCGTCTAGAATACGTAATGTGGAAATTTGCTATCCAAGAACCGCTAAAAAGTGTATCCCTTAAATGTGCACTGACGCTGAAATCCAGGGAGATTATCGCAGCGACATCTGCTATATATTTTCAAATTTCAAAGTAAACATCGTATTATTACAGCGGGTTTGACGCCAAGCACACAGGTCAAATGTAAGTTAATAAAACGTTTAAAAAATGTTACAGCGTCTAGACCAAATTGTCTTGGAGTTTTGGGAAATATCCTGCAGATATCGCTGTGATCGACTAATTGGATTTCCACACTATATATTCTAGACACTGTAGCGCCGCGGTAGCCTGTCCTTTTTAGTTTGCCTCGAAGTAGATGACGTCATTTGAAGCTGTTCCTAAGTGTGGAGTTGATTATCTGTACACGGCAATGGACACAAAAAAAATCGGCGCACCGCTTTGTACTAATCATCGTGTAAAGATGATCCAACTCCGTGTGACTTTTAAACGTCATAAACTGGCCTATTATGTCATTGGTCACGCTAACACCCTCCCCCTTGCGTCCGCCATATATAGCTGCATCTTGCTATGGAGACTGCTAAATGGGCTGCTATCGGTCAAAATCAAGAGAGAAAAGGGCAGAAGAGGGGGAAAGAACTCGTTTTCTTTATGTAGTTTTTCACACGGGAAGATTGACATGTCTGCTCCTCTCCTTTCATAGCTTCATGGTGGTGAAATAAACAAACGCCCCTTAAATATTTGAGAAAGTCTTGACACGCATCACAAAAACATCACACAAAGCAGGCAAAGCAAAGGAACAAAATCATTCATTGGCTCGTGGATATGAACGAGCCAATGAATGATTTTTCTTCTTTGTTTTGCCTGCTTTGTGTGATATTTTCCTGACTTGTCAAGGCTTTCTCGAATATTTAAAGGACGTTGAATAGACCGGGATCAAGATAGATTTCACGCTATTAGCGCGATGAGATTGATCAATCAGAAGCCTGCATTTTTGAAAACTTTTTTTATGTTTGCAGTAAACACTCTGGATCCCGGACATTAACTTTGGTTGGTTAAGACGATTTTGAATAAAATCAAATCAGAAAGCCAATGTTTTTAAACATTTTTGGTTAGTTTAATCGAAATCTTCCACGTCTATTAATGAAAACTGAGTTACTGTACTTTGGACAAAAACTTGAATATGAGTACACGACTTGTGCATATGTGTCACCACTCTTACATATAAATGTACTCTGTTATGAGCATAATTCTAAGCACAGCTGGTTAAATTTGAGTATCTGGATATTAGATAAAGCAATAGTGGCCCACCGTGGCTGAGTGGATAAGACACCACGCCGCTAATCGCTTGAGAACGTAGGTGGGGGCGGGTTCAAATCCCGCCGTGATCCTCACGTGATCTGATATATATGTGTTCAATAAAACAAACAAACAAACAAACAATAGTGAAAGGTACAGTTGCCATGGAAACAACGACTTCTTTAATTCGTATAGAAAATTAATGAATAGTTGTAAATAATTTAAGTTTAAAATGTAGGCAAATGCTCTGAAAATATCAATGGCTCCCATCTAGTATTTTACAAAAGTAATTTAATATATTCACATGATGTATAAGTTGATGCAACTCTTACCTAATGAAAATTCTGCAACAAGACTTATGTAGGCAGATCTTTTCAATGATTAATTCAGAATTCTAAGAACAAAACGAAGTTCTTAAGCGCCCTTCCTCACCCCTCCCCCCACTCAAAAAAAGAAATACGATAGAAAGGTATAAGTATTTGGATAATTTCAGTATTTCTGTGATCTTTGGTCAGAGTTTAGAAAAGATGTCTGGGTATTAAAAAAAACATATAACAAATTTGACGAACGATAAGACTATAGATTTCAGGCAATTTTTAACTGCAAAAAAATTTTATTCTAATGTTTATGCGGCTTTAATAATAGACTATTAAATATAATCAATTTACGGGAATTTTTATACGAAATTATATTCTCACATTTATGCAAATAGGTATGGATAAACAGACTTGAGTAAAATTACATATTTATTCTTTCTTCTCTATAACACGATCTAAATGAAGATGAAGTTATATGTACAGTTTATATCTTTAAATTTTTAGATTTTTTTTATCAAAAATGTTTCATCATCATGTCTAGAATTGCTAGATTTACTTCTTTAGACAGATCTTCGATTCTTTAGATGCCTGCGGGGCTTCATTCTCGGATTTTCCGTAGGTATTTGTAAAGATAAATTTATTTTGCAAAACCGTCAGCAAAAAAAAGTTAGAACAAACAATTAACTGGCAGACTAACTGTAAATATATATTTTATTTTGACTCTATTTGATTTTTACTAAATTTTCATCCTTCATAGAAAATTTTAAGGCGATATAAATTGAGAAAGACTGATACTTTGAAAGAAGAAATTGACTTTCCTTACTTTTAAATTATTAATTACTCTAAAAAATGAATGATAGGTAAACAAAATGTATACTATTGTGTTTGTTCCCTACTTATAAAGGCTATACAAGGACTAATTTTAGCGAGTAGAATTATTTCAATTATATATAATCTGTTTAAAAAAAAGAGCTGATATCTACTAAAAAACAACTTTTCAAAAGTAAAAAAAAGCCAAGCAAAAAAAAAAAAAGAAAAGAAAAAAGGGGAAAGTTGTGGCTAAAAAATAGTGTGATATCAAATTTCCAAGCTAATATTATGGTACTTATTTAACATTTTTTATTAAAAATTTACCATATGTAAGTCGAGTACCTAAGTATGCGTTGATAGAAAACCTTTTCTCCTTTACTAAATACATCATAACGTGTTTCTGAAAATTAATTTTTTTTAATTATGCATGATGGGCTTGGCGGCCATCTTTCCATATTTTACACAAATTTCTAAGCAGACAAGCTCGTAATATGTTTGCATTATTAAGAATTTTGAACTTCTAGTTTTGGCTACAGACAGATAAATTAAGAAAGTCTTTTATTTTGAAGAAAAAAAAACAAATTGATTTTTACTGCTTTAACTAATTAATTAATCCCCTCCGAAAAAAGAGAATCATAAGATAAAACCTGAAGTTACTTCAACTTTATTTTAAGACACAAATTTCTAGGCACTCATTTCCATAAATTAAAAGCATAAAATGTTTGCTTTAGCAACAATTTCGAATTTCCGATCCTAACAATGTACTTGTGTGCTTAGAAAATTGTGTAAAATATGGAAAGATGGCCGCCAAGCCCATCATGCATAATTAAAAAAAATTAATTTTCAGAAACACGTTATGATGTATTTAGTAAAGGAGAAAAGGTTTTCTATCAACGCATACTTAGGTACTCGACTTACATATGGTAAATTTTTAATAAAAAATGTTAAATAAGTACCATAATATTAGCTTGGAAATTTGATATCACACTATTTTTTAGCCACAACTTTCCCCTTTTTTCTTTTCTTTTTTTTTTTTTTGCTTGGCTTTTTTTTACTTTTGAAAAGTTGTTTTTTAGTAGATATTCTTTTCAAAATCATTTAAAAATCAAATTTCCCCGAAGCTTTTAACGGCTAAAAACTGTGAATAAAGAATTCGAATCTTTATACTGAAGCTGCCTTGAAAAGTGGTACAGAGATGAATATAAAAATACTACACAGGAGTTTTGAACTTATATGTTTTAAAACACTATTTTTCTATACAAAAAATTTAGAAATAGCCACTTATTGCTATTATGAAATATCAATATTTCAATCATAGCTCTTCTTTGGACGGACATAGAGAAATAATCCCAAACCTACTTATCTTTTCACTTATTTTTATAAAGATGCATAAAATATGTGTCAGAATTTTGTTGCAATTAGTGCAATATAATTGTTTCCATGCGTTATTTTTAATATGATTTTTTATCCCTGCGTATTTCACATATTCTTTATTTGAATTTATATTTTATAAACGGAATATTCTTTAAAGAACAATTACAATTTTTCTTTAAAAAAATTAACCATTTTTAATTTTTAACTTTATGTTTAAAAAATAAAAATTATGAAAGCAGGCTATAGTTATATTCTTATTTCTATTATTTTTTTAAGAACAGGATAAACAAAAATATATCCATCTAAACGGAAATTTATTGTAAGGATATATCAAGGTCCCTTGTCTTTTTGAACATAGTTAAATTTTATACGATTATAATTACACTTTTCATCTTCTAAACATTGAGAAAAATAAAAGAGTTTACGTCTGTTGGAAGGAAAATAAACATTTACTGCTTACTAAAAATAAAAGTATAAAAGTATTTTGAAGGACTGTATATGATTAACTCATTTAACCACGTTTTAAACTTTTAAATATTTGTTTGTTTCGTTATAGGAAGAATATTTTTTTAAAACTTTATTTGCATTTAATTCTGAAGAAAAACTAATATCTGCCCATTTTACTTATGGGTTTAGGATTCAAAATATATGTTCATTTTTTATGATCCAAATTATATAAACAAGGTTCTGGTAAAAGAGGGGAAAAATAAAATATTGCAAACATGTAAAGAATTAAGACTTTTTTATAATAATAAGTCATATTTTTGTTAAAATATAACATTGATTATTGTTACAGGCATTATGCTCACATGCAAATATATCAGCTGATTCACTGACCATGCTTTCAATTGGGTTATTACCTAGAGCTATGAATTTCGCTTTCTCAAAATTAATATGTCAGCTTCCGTTATCCAAATAGAAACTAGAAAGACCTGTGTTCTGTTTAAATTTTTTAATGTCCCTCCGAAGATATTTAAACATTTTCACATCATATTTATTCTGAAGGCGGCTGCAGAAGTAGTTCGAATCGTCCATATTATACTTTATCATTAATTTTATTTCTACAAGTTCATATAAAAGTTACTGTTTTCTGTATCATTGAACAAGTTTATGTGTTTTTAACGTGTACATGTAACTTACAAGATTTTTTTTTTCGTTTTGAACAAAACATAAGCTGTTTCTTCATAATTAATAAATTGGATGTTACTAATGACAATAAAAAATTCAAAATTAATAGATTTGTAGTTTTTATTTAAGTAAACTCGACGGACATACTTTGAAAATTAACTAATTAAAGGGAAGTAACTATTAAACAACTGTGTTTAATAAACATATGTAAATAATAAATATTGTCCATGTTACATGTGGTTGAATTTCAAATTTGAGGCATTCATTATGTGCGACAAAAGACTACTTTTGATTTTCAAATTAAATAATTTTGAGGGATTGGATGTTGGTTTTTCCAAACGGTGCAAGTGTTATGAGATATTCATGAATGTTCATTTTAAACTAAAATAATCCTGGAGTATTACATGTTGTTGTTTTTTTTTCAAAAGATGCACGTGCTAGGAGTTATTTATGTGTGTTACTGTAAGAATATTCCTTACTTATTTTTTTAATAAAATTTTAACAAAGGGTAAACCTAGAAAACAGGCTGTCCGAAATGACAAAGTCAAATTTCTTGATCAAATTTAACCCATTTAAAATGGAAAAAACTTTCAAAAACCTAGGTATTTAAAAATAGATAATTTAATGTAATAAATCTGTAAATATCGTCAAATTTTATGTTATTTTTTTAGTCTCTATTATTTGTTTTGTCCAAGAGAAATGCGTCATCTGTTACTGTCTTGTCTGTTACCAATGAAAATAGTTGTCTAAATTACTCTGTAGATTACATCAAAGATTATATTTATGATTTAGTATGTAGAAGAAACCATTTTCAAATGATATGCTAAACCTAAAGAATAATATCAACAGTTTTTTTTATAACGGTCATTCTTGTCAAGTCTGCTACCGGTTTTGTACATTTAAATGAGTGTAGTATTGCCATGTGCTTAGCACACCATTAGTCACTGTAAGAGGTATATTTAAGCTAAACTATCATAAGCTTAAAACCTTAACACATGGTAGCAAAAAAAAAAAAAAAAAAAAAAAATCGGGCTCTTACATCTCAATTATATTACCCATTAAAAATAATCGAGCTGACATGTTCAAATAATAATACTAGTTACCTCCGTAATGTTAATAGCAAAAAGTTAAGAGTGTTTAAACATGTTCTTTGTTTCAATTTCAAAACTTATTGCATACATAAATAATTAACAGAAATAAAAGAATATACATATGTATGCATTTACACAAAAAAATTATACTAAATTGAATTTCGTTATGTAACATCTATTCTCACAAATAATGTCAGGTCTGATGCTTTGCAATAAAATATTTCTTACATATAAAGTTTTTACACACAGGAGTAAAAAATAGGATGCAAATGACAGATATTAACCCATTTATGGTATTATTTGAATGTATCCATCGTCAAATGATTTTAGTGGATTTCAGAGATAATGTAAACTAATAAAATATAAATAAATAGTGTAACAGACCTGACATTTTTTAATAAAAAAAATAATAAATCTATTGAAAGTGTATAACAATTTTCCCTTTTGGACTAATTATGTTCGTGGATGCATGTTTAAACATTCAAATAATTGTGATTTCCTGTTAAATTTAAAACAAAATTCTGGTTGGCATTGAAGTTGAAAAATTTTAGCCTCATTATATTTTGATTAAACAGAGAAATAAGTAAGAAAACTTTATAGAAATAAGAAATAAACTGATCTTTTACAGAATTCACAGACGTGTTAGATTTAAAAAATATTTTAGCTGGGCCATTTTAGCATTTATTAATGAACGTATAATGCTATTTTTAGTAAAAGTGTAAACAGAAAAATAAAAATAAATACTTCATTATGACATATTAATTTTTTAATTATGCATCTCATAATACTTACTAATTGTAAAAAAAAAAAAAACAATAAAATTAATGTCGAGAAAAAAAAAAAAAAATCTAAGTTGCATACAGAACAAATCTTACAAAATCATTTACAATTATTTAAAGCAATTTTATTTTTTATAAAAAAGCTTCCAATGTAGGAAAATTAATCCGGAAATAATTACTGAAGATATGGATGTTTGCGATATGCTAATGAGTTTTTGGTTTTCATTAATATTTAATGCATTGGGAATTACATTGAAAATATTTGGATTATTTCTTGTAAATAAATGCTGAGAGTGGATTGTTGTTTGTCTTTAAATCTTTATTATAATTGATAATGATTCACATAAAAACTTTGAAATTACCAAATTAAAAATAAGCGGTATTTAATAATTATTTTAAATAAATAATATATTTCCAGGGATAAATTAGATTTAGACTTAAAATATTTAAACTATTATTTCCGGAAATTATTCTTCTAATATTTATTGCTACAGTATTTAGCCAAAATTCTTCATAAGCGTTCCATTATATTGTATAACTAGAACAATACTTCAGTAATTCTTATGAAACTTTCGGAATGTAAAAAAACATGTTGCCATCATATTTTTCACTAAAGGTTTGATCAGGATTGCCTTTATAGGGCCAATAAAAATTTAAAATAAAATATTATTTAAAATTATCTGTAAATTTAAGCACTCGATATAACCACTAGCGGTAGCAGATGACTGTTTGTTTCCTTTACCCATTTTTGTTGATTTTCTGTAAGAATACCATGTATTTTCATAAAAGTATAATGTTTAAAAATGATCTAGCAGGAAAAGCATAGGAAAGTGGCCCCCATGGGAAATAATTGAAGTAACATGTGGGGTAATAATGCTTACCGTGACTTTGCAATGTAGAGTGTTTTTAGCCTCTGACTTTGTACTGTCTTTGAGATAATCGGGAAATTATGGGACGGAGTATCTTTTTTCAAATACGTTTTTCTCTAAAAGTATATAAGTTAAAAAATGAAACCAACACCAATTAGTGAAGATTATATTAGTCCATAATATGTATTTTTTCTACATTTTTAAATATTTTTTAACATTGAAAGATAAACAAAAATGTTTTGAAATGTTTTTAATATAGTAATGTTATACTTATACCAACCAAAAAATTGCTCTATAATTCTCAAGGTATATTTTTTTAACCAAGAATAATATCGTTAAAATCGAAGATGCGCTTTTTCAGTTATAACAAAACTAATGCTAACAACTTATTAGAATGTTCCTTTTTTTTCGGTTTGAATTTGTACAGTTACGCTCCTATTACTGTTAATACATTACAAGTATATTAAGTGGATTGTAAATAAATACATAATTGTCAGTAAATCATTAAATACGTCGCTCGTTTAACCCCTTGGATACATATTTGTTTCAGGTCACTGGCGTTTTTATATTTAAATTCCATGTCGCACTACTTTCTCAAAACAAAATCTCTCATATGCACTTTGACAACATCTGCTAGAGAAACATACTACAATTAGTTTTCCTTTAACCCTCTGTCTACCAGAAGGGTCCAATGGACCCGACATGTACATTCAAAATATTTATTCAAACCAGAAATTTCTTCAAAACAAACTAAATGTATAAATCAGACAATAATAAGTTAAATAAACAAATTAAATAGTTTTAAGTAAAAATTCTGGTGTAGAATGTTTTTATAAAACTTGAGTAAAATTTCCGGTAGTTCTAGGGTTAAATAGTCGTATGAATAGAATATAAAAAATAAGCGCCAGTGGACAAATGCATGTCGAATTCCAGTCGTGAAATGTACCCAAGGGGTTAATAGAAGATGCAATAACTCAAACATAACAAATTTTCAGTACATCTGTTTTAAGGGGTCTCAGGACTCTTAAAGCTTTAAAATTTTCGAAATTTTAATTTTTTTAGATGTTAAACTCCTAGTTTTTCTGAACATTTTGATATAATTGTTTCCTTGAAATTCCTATTAAAACTGAAGTTATGGCTTTTACATTTAGACACGTTCAATAGCTGAAGCGTTGTTTCGGAAACTTTGAAGCCATTTTTCTCCAAATGACGTTTTTGGGCATAACGCGCACGATATCTCAAAAACTTATGAATATTTTTTCATGAAGTTTTCAAAACATATGTTTCATGTTAGTCTGTATAAACTGAACCTAAAAGGTCCTCTTTATTAAAAAGCAGGACCTTTAATTAATAAAGACTTATTAATAAAGCCTTTGTTGCACAAAGGCTTTATTTGCTATTTTTATTTGCTATTTTTATTCCTCTTTATTGTTCAAAACAATAATTTTTTAGGTGATTATGATGTTGAAATTTTCTTAATTTTGCATTAGCTAAATACAACTTTGTATTAAAAATATAAAAAAGCTTTAAATACAAATTTATTTAAGTTCAAGGTCATTATTACAATCTGAAGTATAAGTAGGCACCAAAATTTTCATTCTAGATGCAATACTTATTTTGTAATCGTGCGCGTAAGCTGTTATGCCGATTTTTTGCACGTCAAATGTCTAACAGTTTGGAGCCCCCTGTCAATGCTAATTCTGCATCTTATAATTATTTAAATACATGAAATGAAAGAACATACTTATATATTTTATTCCAATTAAAATTGTGTCTTAAAATTAAATACATTTTAAGATATTAAATGTTGAAAATGGTCTTTTTTTTCGTTTTTTCCAATTTTAAGTGTCCTGAGATCCCTTAAAAATTTCTATTTGAACCTTGTTCCCTATGTGATGTGACCATTAAGATATCTACTTTAACCCACAAATTTCGTTAACGTCGAACATGTGCTTTTTGATTTATAACAAAAATAATGCTAACAACTTGATAAATTATTCCTAACTTCTCCTGTTTGTTTGTGGAAAAATACGCTGTTATCAATTGAATTGTCAGTTCATGGCATTTCCACTCAGACACAATAAGCAGTACGCCCAATAAGAGAATGTTTCCATGCATACCACTTCCCTATAGGATTGTATCGTGTTTCTAAACATTTTGTTACTTTGGCGTACTTTGCATCCTTGTAGGGTAATAATATCAAGAATTGAAAAATTATACGCTAACATTTACTTACCAAGCATTCCACGATTGTCACATAAAAGAAGCCTATTTAGCTTCACCTGCACAATCGACTAGGCCAATAGCTCTTCTTCATAGGCGAGTTTCTCTTGTCTTCTTTAGTTTGCTAATTGTACTATTGAGAATTTACGATAAAGAAAATTTTATTTTATTTACGTTATGAAAATACTTTCTAATCATCAGGCACTCACACTACGAAAATTAAAGAAGTACCGAAATCCGTTATTTATACATTCTTAAGCATTTTGATATGATTTTGGTGTAGTAAATATAAGCAGTATATATCCACACTTATATTTATAACACAAAACTGTTATTTCTGTAGTTAAACCTCGAATTTCCAAGATTAGAAATTCACATGGAAGAAACTGAGTTTTATTCTGAACTTTTCTGTAACTAACTGTTTTATAGTAAAATGTGAACTTTTAATCATAACTGATTGAAAATACACTGATATATGAAAAAATATTAGTTATTACTTGTTAGTTATTACTTATTACTTGTTATTAGTTATTACTTCATACATTGTTTAAAAGGGCCTCTAAACTTTGCTCCTTTAATAGGAAAGTGACACAAATCAAAATCGACATTTTGGAAATAAAGACAGTTTTTAAGTACAAAACACTGCAATTTTTACCTGAAAAAACAGCACAGTCGCAATTATTCTGTTTTGCAGTCAGAGGGCAAAATCACTAGTCTTTTTCAGCGTATTTACATTATTATAAGTGATAAAATGCCAATTTTGAGTTGGTTATGCTAATAGAATAATATAAATAAATCCTTTAACCTTACAGGTAAAAGTATACATAAGAAACGTTTATTAGTGAAAACAAATATTCTTTAATTAAAAATTTTGATAACATCTGTAAAGAAAATTTGTTATTTTTTAATTATGCACTTTTCCATTAACACCTTGGGTACTTTTGACTACTGAGACTCGACATGCATTTGCCTACTAGGCTTATCTTTTATATTGCATTCATACCACTATTTAAAGCAAAAACTTTTTCGTTGTGTATTTCGCTTGCACATGTTGTTAAAGGATATATCAGAAACTTTTGTTTTGAGAAAGTGGTGCGAGATGGAATTTAAATTTAAAAAAACGACAAAAACTGCCCTTTAACAAATATGTATCTAAGGGGTTAAACGAGTGACATATCTAATTATTTACTGACTGTTATGTGTTCACATACAACCGACCTATTACACTTGTTATTCAGTAAAAATAATGAGTGCGTAATTGCACAAATTTAAACAGGAGAAAATAGGAACATTTTAACAGGCTGGTGGCATTAGTTTTGTCATAACTCAAAAAGCCCACCTTCGATCTTAATGAAATTATTGTTGGTTAAAAAAACATACTTTGAGTATTATAGGGCAATATTTTGGTTGGTGTAAGCATAATATTACTATATTAAAAAAACTTTTTTAAACATTTTTGTTTATTTTTCAATCTTAAAAATTGTGTAAAAATGTAAAAAAAAATACATAATACAGACTAATATAATCTTCAATAATTGGTGTTGGTTTAATTATTTTAGCGTATATACTTCTTGAGAAAAACGTATTTGAATAATAGTGGCGCTGACGAATACGTCCCCCTTATATCCAGGACAGTTCAATAGAGGCTAAAAACACTCTATATTGTATTCTCATGGTAAGCCTTAATACCAAACATGTTATTTCTAACATCGACCGTGGAGACCGTTTTGCTCTGCTTTTCTGACTAGACCCTTTGTAACTTAACTTAAATCTTAACTACAATTTAATTACAATTATAACTACCTACAACTTATTTTTTCCTGAAACTATATCAATGCATATTACATCAAAGTATTTTTTAAAGCATTTTACTTAAATAAGTACAGTGCAGTTTATTTGATATATAGTATTCATTTCTTATCATTTCTTAAGTGTTAAAAATAGGAGATTGGAAGAAATAATCGAGATATTTTCAATAAAGGCTATTAAATGTATTAATTCAAAAATGGAAAACCTTGAACGTTATGTAAAGTATGACTAATATATTAGTGATTAAACTTATTCCGGGAAACTGTATTTCCAAACTTTCGTTTGGGAAAAACAGTTACAAAATTTTATCTATAATTTAAACTATTTTTTGCGATTACCGGTTACAATTATAAAACTAGAAATACATGAATTTGTTTTCTCAAAATCGTTTTAAAATCAAATATTACTCGCTAATAGACAGAAAAATTTCTAACAGTTAAAAACTCTGAATAAAGAATTAGAAATTTTATACAGAAGCTGCCTTGGAAAGTGGAAAAGAAAAGAATATAAAAAGTGGTACAGAGATTAATATAAAAATGGTGTGTTGCACATATATATTTTAAAACTCTATTTTTCTATGTAAAAAAACTAATATTCGTTCATTGCCATTATGAAATATCATTACTTCTATCATTACGCTTCTAAGCACAAACATACGAGTATATAGATACACTATACGGCCATTAATGACCGGCAAATTTCAATTTTTGACTTTTTGTCGAATATTTAAAAATACACTCGCCTGATTCTTCTGGAATTTTAGGATTAAAAAGAGCAGGTTTGACTTCATATTTATCATTGTCGATTTGATACGGAGGGGAATTAGGGGGCCAACAAAAAGTTAAAGAAAAAAATACTTGGGATCACCCTATAAAATATAATGCACAAAATGATCTATCGCTACAGTATATACATAGGCAGACATTGTACTCGTACAATATGTGTGTTCATTTGTGTAAGAACAGCATGTATATTAATAAAGATATAGCGATTTTTGTAAAATTTAAAAAAAAAATCCCGCATGTTTTTTTGCTTATAACATACAGGGTTTTTAACCAAATTTAACGCCAGTTTCAGAAAAATTGACAAAAGGTGGTAGAAACAATATAGTGCAATTGCAATATAAATATATTAAATATTTAAGGAAATATGGGCAGTTGTATAAAATAATTTTTATCTGAGCATGTGCGAACGATAACAATAAGCTTTTTGAATAATTTAATAGTCAACTCTATAGGGCAACGTATTTTTAAAAATCTGTCAAATATCGTAAAATTCCGAGAAATATCGGCATTAGAGTGAGCTGTTTTTCAGTTTCTCACTAAAACTCGTTTAATGATAAAGGATTGTCCAGAAATTGTTATTTTTACGTTATCTGACAGGATTCGGAGCAAGTTTTTGAAAACGCTATTTAATTATAGTTTACGATTACATGTTTAGGAAGATTTTGACTCTGAAATACGAGGAAAAGAAAAATATTGTTCATACATTGATCATTTAGTAAATTGAGGAGCTTATGATAAAATTTTGTGAAATTTAGCGCAATACGCCAAACATTCTACAGTTAATTCTATCGCATATGCACCGGCACATTAAGAAAAAGACCTTGATCGATAAGTACAGAAAACTCACATAACTGTTTTCTAAATGTTAAATAAAGTTTTAAATAGTTAAGTATATGTTTCAGTTAAATAAATGTATTTTATGGAAAATGCACTTTTCTGTGAAAATTCCATGCGGAAAATGTAATTTCCTAAAAAGCTATTGAAATATCACTATAAAAATCAAATTGCAAGTTATTCTCATAACTCATCATAAATGTATAATATATCTTAGATTTTAGTTTATTATCTTCACCACTGACATAAAAACTGACTGCAGAAAATACATATGTATGCGATAGAATTAACTGTAGAATGTTTTGCGTATTGGGCTAAATTTCACAAAATTTTGCCATAAACTCCTCAATTTGTTTAAACGTAATCAATGTATGGACTATATTTTCCTTTTCATCGTAGTTTAGAGTCAAAATTTTCCTAAATATAACCGTAAACTATACTTAAATAGCGTTTTCAAAAAACTTGCTTCGAACGATGTCAGATAACTTAAAAATAGCAATTTGTGGACAATCCTTTATCATTCAGCGACTTTTAGTGAGAAACTAAAAATCAGTTCACTCTAACGCCGATATCTCTCTGAACTTTTACGATATTGGACTGATTTTTTTTTTAACAAGTGGCTTCGTAGAGTTGATTATTAAATTATGCAAAAAGTTCTTGTTATCGTTCGCACATGCGCAGATAAAAATTATTTTATAAAACTGCCAATATTTCCTTTAATATTTAATCTATACTAATATTATAAAGAGGTAAAAATTGCTTATTTGTAGGAGGTAAGCTCCGGAACTACCGAACCAGTTGCAAAAGTAATGGTATCAAAATGATTGTGTTAGTCCAACTTAGAACATAGGCTATATCTTACGTCTATGCCACTGGCAAAAAGGAGGTGCAGGATCAAAAAACGTTCTAAAAATGCGATTTTTGTGTTACTGACGGGCCTAGAAACATGAAAATTGGAATGGTAGTTACTTATAAGACACTAATGATCTCTAAGGACATTTCTTAAAAAATTCGAAATTAAAAAAGGGTGAAAATGCGCAAAAGGCGTTCTAAAAAGCGTTCTAAATGGCGTTTTTAACGCAATTTCAGGAAGTATTAAACCGACTTAAAAAAATTTGTATCAAAATGATGGTGACAACCGTTGCTCAAACATAGGCTACATTTCATGTCGGTGCCACTACCCCTAAATGGTGTGCAGAAGAAAAAGACGTTCGAAATTGCGATTTTTGTGTTACCGACGGGTCCAGATACATGGAATTTGCATGGTAGTTACTTATTAAATATAAATGATCTCTAAGAACATTTCTTAAAAAATTCGAAATTTAAAAGGGGTGAAAATGCGCAAAAAGCGTTCTAAAAACATTCTAAATGGCAATTTTTACGCAGTCTTAAGAAGTACCAAACCGGTTTAAAAAAATAAAGGTGTCAAAATGATGGTGATAACCCTTGCTCCAATGTAGGCTCCATTTTATGTCGGTGCAACTACCCCTATAGGGGGTGCAGGAGCAAAAAAAAAAAAAAAAAAAAAAAAAAAAAAAACGTTCGAAACTGCGATTTTTGTGTTACTGAAGGGCCTAGATAAATCGAATTTGGAATGGTAGTTACTTATAATATATAAATGATCTCTAATAACATTTCTTAAAAAATTTAAAAGGGGTGAAAATGCGCTAAAAGAGTTCTAAAAAACGCTCTAAATGGCGATTTCTACGCAATCTCAGAAAGTACCCAACCTGTTTCAAAGGTAATGGTTGGAAATTGATGATGACAGCCCTTTCTCCAACATAGGCTCTATTTCATGTCGGTGTCGCTACCACCTAGCGGTTGCAGCAGCAAAGAACGTTCTAAATTACGATTTTTGTGTTACTGAAGGGCCTAGAACCCTGAAATTAGGCAGGGCAGTTATTTATAAGATACAAATGATCTCTAAGAACATTTCCTAAAAAATTGAAATTTAAAAGGGGTGAAAATGAGCGAAAAGCGTTCTAAAAAACTTTCTAAATTGCGATTTCTACGGAATCTCAGAAATACCAAACCCACTTAAAAAGTAATGAAGTGAAAACGATGGTGAGAGCCCTCGCTCCAACATAGGCTGTATTTCATGTCTGTGTCACTACCCCAAAGTGGGTGAAGGAGCAAAAAACGATCTAAATTTTGTTTTTTGTAATACTGCAGGGGCTAGCAACTTGAAACTAGGCATGGTAGTTACTTATAAAATATAAATGATCTTTTAAGAACATTTCCTAAATAATTCGAAATTCAAAATCGGTGAAAATGGACGAAAAACTTTGTAAAAAAAGTTCTAAATTGCGATTTCTACGCAATCTCAGAAAGTACCCAACCTATTTCAAAAGTAATGGATGGAAATTAATGATGACATACATCCCTTGCTGCTATATAGGATCTATTTCATGTCGGCGTCACTACCACCTTGGGTTTGCATCTTAAAAAAACGTTCTAAATTGTGATTTTTGTGATACTGCAGGGGATAGCAACTTGAAATTTTGCATGGTAATTACTTATGACATGTAAATACTCTCTGAGAAGAGTTCCTTACAAATTTGAAATTTAAAAGGGGTGAAAAAGAACGAAAAGCGTTATAAAAACGTTCTAAATAGCGATTTCTACGCAATCTCAGGAAATATAAACCGATTTCAGAAGTAATGCTTTCAAATTGATGGTGACAGTCCCCGCTCTAACATAGCCTATATTTTACGTTGTTGTCACTACCACCTGGGGGTTACAGGAGCAAAAAAAGTTCTAAATTGTGTTTTTTGTTTTACTGAGGGGGTCTAACATTTTAAATTTTGTATGGTAATTACTTCAAAAATGCAAATGCTTTCTAAGAATTGTCGAAAGAAAATTCCCAATTTAGAAGGATGATGTGAGCGAAAAGCGTTCTATAAGCGTTCTAAATTACGATTTTTATGCAATCGTATGAAATACGAAACCGATTTCAAATATAATGGTTGCAAATTGATGGTGATAGAACCTGCTCAAACATCATAAGCTACATTTTATGTCGAGGGTTGGAGGAGCAAAAAACTTTACTGCGGTACTGAAGAGGCTAAAAACTTTAAATATAGCAAGATAGTTACTTATAAAATATAAATGTCCTCTAAGAACAGTCAAAAATAAATTCGAAATTAAAAAGGGGTGAAGCGAAGGGAAGGAGCGAAAAGCATTCTAAAAGAGTCCTAAATTACGATTTCTATGGAATCTCGGGAAATAATAAAACGATTACAGAAGTTATTGGTTGCGAATTAAGAGTGATAGTCCCTGATCCTATACGGGCTGTATTTTATGCCGGTGTCATTACCACCTGGTTAGCAGGAACAACAAGAAAGCCCTTAAAATCATCTAAATTCCGTTTTCTATAGAATATAGGAAATACTAACCGATTTCAAGGTTAATGCTGGGAAATAATGGTGACAGTCTCTCTTTCAACATTTTTCGAGACATTCTATTTCAACTCTGTTTCGTCATTTTATGCTTGTGCCACTAACACCAGAGAGGTGGTAGACTGTTAGACAAGAAGCTTGGAATTTGACATGATGGTTAATTTTAAGATGTAAATGTGTTAAGTTGGTTTCTAAAAAATGAAATGAGCATAAAAGTCTCAAAATACTTTCTAAATTATTATTTAATTGGAATTAGTTTTAGTTATTCTTATTAATTAAAATCTCATTTCTGTATATTGCACTTTTATAATGAAGTTTGGTCAAACCGTGGCTTAATTTGTAATTTTTGAATAATTTCAAAAATTGTTCTTCTAATAAAAAATAGTCATGCAAATATCACTTAGCATATTTCAACTATTACTCGAGCAAAGCCGCGGGGTTTGCTAGTATGTTTATATTCTAATTGCACTACATTGTTTCTACTACATTTTGTCAATTTTTCTGAAACTGGCGTTAAATTTGGTTAAAAACCCTGTATGATATAAGTAAAAAACATGCAGGAATTTTTCTAATTTTTTAAAAAAATCGCTATATCTCTATTAATATACATGCCATTTTTACGCAAATGAATAAACATATTACACAGATTTTTCCAATGTATATTCTGTAGCGATAGATCGTTTCAGGCATTTTATTTTACAGGGTGATCCTAACTATTATTAATTTTTGTTGTTGTTGTTGGCGCCCTGAATCCCTTCTGTATCAAATCGACGTTAATAAATATGAAATGATACCTGTTCTTTTTTCACCTAAAATTCCAGAAGAATCTGACAAGTATATTCTTAAATATTCGACAAAATATCTAAAAGTTGCCGGTCATTAATGGTCATATAGTGTATATGACAATCTATGAGAAAAGAGCGAAAAACGAATTTCATCGCACAAGTATTAAAACCTATAATTCATATTCCCATATATATTTTGCGATTTATATAACGAAAATAATCCAAAACCTACTAATTACATTTTCTATTATTTTTAAGAAGATACAGAATATGTGTGAGAATTTTGTTGCAATTGGTGCAATATAATATTTTCCATGCGTTAAATTTTAATGTGTTGTTATTGTCTCTCTTTATTTCACATGTATTGCAGAAAGCAATAATTAATAACAAGAACTCTAAAAGCATCAGTATTTTGTATTATCAAATAAGAAATCTGTCGAACGAAATATGGTAATTTAATTATGATACTCCGAATAAGAATATTTTTTTTGTATGCTTCATTTAATATTTGTTTTCTAAATCCCTATTAATTTGTAAAAAAAAAAAATAACTTAGTTAATTATAAGAGTTAAATTTATTCTATACTTGCCGTAATAAAAAATGACAATTTATTACGCGTTCATATCCAGTTGAAAAAAACAAAACTGTTGTATATATACTTTTTTTTATTCATGAATAAATAAACACGAAGTTGAATATTTAAATTTTAGTTTAATTGAATATCTGGTTTCAAACTATTCATAAAGTTCATAACAATTAAAAATACAACTAATTAGGTTTAACATGGAACTTTCGTATTTGCGAATTATGTTTTGGTATAAAATTTTAATAAATTGGATTTGAAAAAGAAATATATGTTTACATTTTTTATTTGAATTTATGTTTGATAAATGAAATGTTCTTTAAAGAACAATTATAATTTTTCTTTTTAAAAGTTAACCATTTTTAACTTTTAATTTTACGTTTAAAAATAAAAAAGCTGACTGCAGGCAATACTTATATTTCTAAAATTATTATTATTATTTTTTGTAAAATAACAGGGAAACAAAAATATTTCCTTCTAAAAGGAATTTTATTGTAAAGGATACATAAAGATCCCTCATGCTTTATCACAGTTAAATTTTATACGATTTTAATTAGAATTTTCATATTCTAAACATTCAGAAAAATTAAAGAGTTTAACTCTGTTGGAAGGAAAATAAATATTTCCTGATTACTAAAAATAAAAGTATAATTATACAATATTTTGGAGGACTGAAAATTATTAGCTCATTAATCCACGTTTTAAACATTTAATACTTGTTAGTTTCATTATAGCGAGAATAAGATAATGTTTTAAATCTTATTTGCATTGCATTCTGAAGAATATAAATGGTGTCTATTTTACTTATAGGTTTAAGATTCAAATTACATGCTCATCTTTTATGATCCAAATTATATAAACAAGGTTATGCTAAAAGAAGGAAAATTTAAATATTGAAAACACGTAAAGAATTATTTTTTAAAATAATAAGTCAGATTTTTGGTATCTTATAAGATTAATTATATTTTCAGGCATTATCCTCACGTTCAAATATATCCATTGATTCTCTGATCATGCTTCCAAGTGAGTTATTACCTAGAGCTATGATTTTAGGTTTATCAAATATAATATAGCAGCTTCCGTTATTCAAATGGAAACTAGAATGATCTGTATTCTGTTTAAATTTTTTAATGTCCCTACGAAGATATTTAAACATTTTCACATATTTATCCTGAAGCCGACTGCAGATGACGTTCAAAACGTCCACATTAGGTTTTATCATTAACTTTATTTTTACAAGTTCATATAAAAGTTCCTCTGTATGTGTACCATTGAGCAAGTGTATATGTTTTTAACCTACACAATAGGGTGGGTCGAAAAAACCGAAATATTTATAATAGAAACGTAATAGCGCTGAAAAGTTTCCTTTTGTAAAAAAGATAAAATACGTAAAATATTACACCTATTGGTAAAATCTTTTAACGCTGCAAGGGGTCCAAATTTCGAAAAAATCGCAAAAAACATACTTTTAGCAATTTTTTTTTTTTTAAATTATCCAAACATACTTATTCAATTTCTAATAGAACGCAATAGCCACGCCAAGATATTAGTAATGTAACATTAACATTTCATTTTTGTGACATCGTTGCTTTTACCGCCACAACAGGGCCAAAATTTCTAAAAAATGTTAAAAATTAAAGTTTTTCATTTTTTCAATTTTCATAACTTTTGTAATGTTTTCAGATTTTTTACATTTCTAATAGGCTGGGAACGGCATTTTATGTTGTTAATTTTATGCACATTGTTAACCATGATCACTGTAATTCTATAAAAAAAATTGCTCAATGATAGAAACACCCGCAGCTGCCTGCACGTAAATTTAATTTCTCTCTGCTAGAGGGCCACGTTTCACTTTGTTCGTTTTTTTTTTTTTTTTTTTTTTTTTTTTTTTTGTAATGTACTCCTTTTACTCTATACTTTGATGGCCCTAAAGTCAGAAATATCTCCCAGGTTAAAGAGGTGACAAAGTTTCATCTTTGCGAAGTCAAGGAGGAACATATCTCTTTGTACTAGAACCAGGTCTGAATTATTTTCGTCATTTGACCCCATCGTCTGGCAAGGCGACTTCTATATGCAATGACATTATAGATTTTTTAAAGAAAAATGAAATCCCGACTGGAATAATAATAGCAGTTGAATTTCGCGGAACTGTCTTCAAAACAGGATGCAAAGGTGGTGTTATAGTAGGATTAGTTGAGAACAACTTTTAAAAAACCACTTTATTGGCTTCCTTGACCTCACTTCAATGAGCTTCCACTGAGACATCTTTTCAAACATCTTGATGACAAAAAACATGTTCTCTATCATATTGTGGCCCAATTGGTTGATCTGTTGCGATTTGCGAATTATTACCAATTGCAAAATTTAAGCTAATTTAATCTGATCACCTAGCTGTTGATAAAGATGATTTGTCAACTAACCAGAAGTATATGTCTGAAATATTGCACGCTCTTTCAACACGCGTGTATACAATTGACCTATTTTGCTGAGTCCCTGGACAAATATTTCACGCAGGGTGGATCATTACTGCTATTCGAATTTTGAGACTCTACGTTGGAACAAAGAAACCCTCTTCTTAACTTGTCATACTCTTTGAGTACATCCTGAAAATGTACTGCATCAGTTGGTTCACAATTAAAATGAATCACTCATGTTTTCCAGAATCTGTGCACTATAGTTAGTAACTTACGTTACTTGACAGATAATCTATGAAATATTATAGTTCCTGTATTTTCACGAAATGACTATTTCGCAAATCATACAAATAGCCTCTTTGGAATGATAGCATATGAAGAGGAGAACATCAGGGCCCCAGCCATGAAGAAAATTGCAAAAGTACGAAGTTCTGTGGACTAGAATAGCGCCATCCGTCACTTTATCATAGAAGTTTTCAACACTGAAGCTTAAAATTGTATGGCTTTAGTCTACTGACAAAACTGAAAACTAACGGAACCACCTGTTATGGTTTCTTTATCGACTGAAAACGCTGGTGAGTTTAAAATGATCGATTAAAGATACCAGCTATTATAACTTTCCTTGTCCCACTCAATCACTAGAAAGATGCGTGAAATTATTCATTGAAGCACTGATAAAGTTTGTTTACTAGAACAGAGGGAGGATCACATCTGATCAGTTTTGGCCTCTCGAGAAATAATGGCTTCATCTGAAAGCAAGTTATATTATAAAATTTACATTAAATTCTTCTTAATTTTAAGTTTATTTAACCCGTTTCGGTTAAACATCTCTATACTTTAATTAATAAAATACTAAAACATTTTTCTCATTTTATATAATTTTTGTGGCATGGATTGGCTGTTATGAAGTAAAACATCAGTAGATGAAGCGATCGTCAAGAAAAATGAATGATTAACTTTATTTTCAAGTCTATTACAAATAGCTATAAAAAAATATGATATATTAATAGATATAAAGTAAAATTATTTATTTCTAGAAATATTATAGAAATTATAAAAATTTAGAAAAAAAATGAAAAATTGAAATTTTTGAAATTTTTACAAAAAATATGGTCTTTTTTCGGCAAATAAAGATATGATTTCATCATAATGAACATTTACCTGGACATATCTCATATCTTCATGTAGCTATTGAGTTCTATTAAAAATTGTATTGGTGTGTTTGGATAATTTAAAAAAAAATGATTAAAAAAACATGTTTTTTGCGATTTTTTGAAACTTTGGCCCCCTTGCGGCGGTAAAAGATATTAACCGATCGATGTAATATTTTAGAAATTTATTCTGTATTACAAAAGGCAACTTTTCCGCGCTATTACATTTCGATTACAAAAATTTTGGTTTTTTCGACCCACCCTACTATACAACTATACTAGATTTTTTACTAGATTTTTTTAAACAAAATATAAACAGTTTTCTCATAATTATTAAATTGGATGTTTCAAATGACCATAAAAAATTCAAAATTAACAGATTCGTAGTGTTTCAGTAAAGTGAACTCAACGGACTTACTACGAAAATAAACTCATCAAAGAGAAGTAGCAATTAAACAAGTGTGTTTAATCAACATATGTAAATAATAAATATTGTCCATGTTTCATATGGTCGAATTTCAAATATGTGGATTTCAAAATGTCCGACAAAAGAATACTTTTTTTTAAGTTAAATAATTCTGAGGGATTGGGTGTTAGTTTTTCCAAAAGCTGCAAGTGTTATGCGGATTTTGTTTTGCTATAAAATAGAAATAAATTGTATTAAAATATCTGTTTACTTTACGTACTTTATTTGGATTTATATTTGGTAAATGAAATGTTCTTTTATCAACAATTATAACTTTTCTTTCAAAAAATTAACAATTTTTAATTTTTTACTTTATATTTATGAACAAAAATGCAGGGTATACTAATATTTATATTTTTAATTATTATTATTATTTTTTAAAGAACAAGGATACAAAAATATTTCCTTCTAAAAGAAATTTATTGTAAGGATATATAAAGATCAGTCGTGCTTTATGAGCACAGTTAAATTTTATGCGATTGTAATTACACTTTTCATCTTTTAAACATTCAGAAAAATAAAACAGATTAATTAACACATACTGGACACTTGCACCATAAAATATAATGAATAAATAAATAAACAACCTTGCTTAATGGTATACAAAACAAGTGGCTTTAATAAGTTAATAGTTAAATTCTACGTTTCGAGTTGTTTCTACAGTCGTCATCAGGGAAAATAAGATGGTTAAATGGCTAAAAGATCAGAGATGAAGGCTTCCTGTGGGAGAAAGAAATTATCTCTCGCACAGGAAGCCCAGCTCGAAGCGTAGAAATTAACTTTTATGTTATTAAAGTTCGTGTTTTGTGTACCATTAAGCAAGGTTGTGTCTTTATTTAGACTACATTATGTTTGTAGGAAGGAAATATTCATTTACAGATGAGTAAAAATAAAAGTATAATTGCCGAAACGCCTGTGAAGGCTTACTGTAGAGACACGAAAATTTTTGGTTTCTGTCTGTTAGTCTTTTTGTCTGTCTATTCCGCGATAACTGCCGCCAAAAGCATCCGATCAGCTTTAAATTAAGTGACCATAATCGTGAGAACCCGGACGTAGTTGTATAGTTTTTGATTAAATTTGATTCATTTGTTCAGAAAATATGGAAGATTTTATTTGGTTCCATAATGCTTTTCTACGGCAAGTCAGACGATTTCCAAATTTCGATTTGTTGAAAGAAAATGGCACGTTTGAGCAATGGATTTCAATGTTAAATTATGGAAACTAAAATTTCTAAAAAGGGTTTTAAACTAGTAATTCCGTAGATCAGGAGCCTCAACGTCAGCTCTACAAGTCATTGCTTTTAAACACACTTTGGTAATATTCAATTTCCTGCAAACCGCAATTTAAAGTGTTATATCCCAACCAAATCAGAATTAGTAGCGATCTTTATTAAAAGATGGCAGCACCGTAAAGAGAGAGTTTGAGATTTGTGAGGCTTTGCATGTAGCCGAGAATATTCTGAGCAGTTGTAAGAAATGACTTGTTCTGAGAGCTGCGTTTAGCAGCTATTGTAAATATGTATAATAAACTATAAGTAATATTATAGTTATGCATTCTTCCTTAGTTAAGAGTAATTAGTTATAATAAAAGAGCGGCGATATAAAAGTGGCGACGTATGGAATTTAACTCAAATTGAAATGTTGTGAAAAAAATATATTTTTTCGAAAGAGAAAAAGAAAAAGAGAACGGAAAATGGCTGATAAAGAAATAATTTCTCTGGGACGCTTGGAAGAATATAATGCAAATGTTCCTTGTATTATTTATGTCGAAAAAATAGATTTTTATTTCTCTGCGAATAGCATAAAAAATGATGAAATGAAGAAGAATATTTTACTAAGCTCTGTTGGAACAACAACTTTTGCTATTTTACGAGTTATTATTGTTCCGAATACGCTGAAAGAATTCAGTTACGAGGATCTTTCAAAGAAAGCTAAGGATCATTTTTCACCACGCCCTAGTGAAATTGTGGAACGATTTAAGTTCCAGAAACGACTAAGGAAGCAAGGAGAGAATTTAGCCGATTTCGTACGAGAGTTACGTTGTTTATCCGAACATTGCAACTTCGGGAATACGCTTAATGACAGCCTCTGTGATCAGTTGGTATTTGGGATCGAAGATGAAAAGATACAGCAGAAATTACTGGATTCCAGGGATTTAACGTTCCAAACAGCGGTGGAAATAGCTGAGTCATTTGAGATAGCTGAGGCTGGAGTGAAATCCCTACACATCGGAGATAGTACAACTGTCAATCAAGTTCGTGTTTCTAAAGGAGAAAAATTGAAAGTGGTGAAGTTCGCTCATGCACCTAAGCCTAAAGAAGATCAATTCGCGCCTGAGAAACCGAGTTACAGATGTTCTAAAAATCATAATCCCAAGTTTTGCCCTTTTAAATCTGCAGAATGCCATTTCTGCCATCGATTGGGGCATTTAAAAGTTTGTTGTCGTAATAGAAAATTTGGAATGAAAAGTGAGAAACCTTTTAAGAACAGAAAAAATAAAACTGTTCAGGAAGAATATTGTTTAAATTTTATGGACGACAACTCCAATAAGGTGTCAGGGGTACAATCTGTTAAAATAAATGGTGTAAATATACAATTTGAAATTGATAGTGGTGCGGCTCATACTATCGTAAGTAAAAGTGTTGCTCATAAATTGTTCTCTGGTAAGCTGCCTTTAATTAAATCTAATATTAAGCTACAAACGTATACTAAAGACTCTTTAAATGTTTTGGTGGAATTAAAAGTAAATGCTGCTGTTAATGATTATTGTATTCCGGATTTAAGAATATTAGTAGGGGAAGTTAGCCTAAAATGATCCTAGCGGGCAAAACGATCCACATATGTTTTCAGCCAGACAGGTCGCGCTATCTACAGAGTAACACATAAACTAGATCTGCTAACTCAAGGAGAAGCAATGGCGATATTCAAGAGATCGCATTATCACGCTCCTGAAGAAAAATCTTTGAAAAAGTGGTTTTTCTAACATCTGTTATAAGGTAAGCACTAACTTTCATATTTATTTATATATATAATCTTTCATGTACAGATACATGACTTGGTTTACTTAATGGGGTATGTTGTTAGCTGTGAATTACACTTTATAAATTTGTTACGTTTCTCGGCGTCATCCAGTAATATGACCCAAAATGGGCGGCCATGTTTCCGGGCAAAATGATCCATTATGTGGATCGTTTTACCCGCAGAGGATCATTTTACAGGGGATCATTTACAGGCACGATAAATCGCTGAAAAATGGCTGACCAACAGTAACAAAAAAGGGGGAGTTGGAATAAATGAAATCGCAAAAATTTTTGGTGAAGCTTACTCGCATGCTTGTGTACCATTAAACGCCATCAATGATTTTAAGGAAACCGGAATTGTACCTTTTAACCCGGATGTATTATCTTAAATCGATTTTGTTGCTGCAGAAGTTACAAATAAGTCACATACAGACACACCAGGTTACTGTCAAGAACAAGAGAGAAATGTTGAACAGGGAGGCATTTCTCAAGAACTGCAGCTAGCTGCTACTACATCGTCTGAAGAAAACACGGTACCGGGTGTGGTGTAGTTCAGTGTTCGGGTTCGGGTAAATGTAAAAAAACTCCAACCGAGAAATACAGGAACTAGAAAACTTTATTTTAACATTTTTAACCATAGTAATAAATGTAAAATAAGTTAGAATTATTAAATGGCAGAGAGAGGAAATCCACAAGTAAGGGATACGCCTGAGCGTACCCTCAGACCACAAGGTGTTCTTTTTATGCTTACATGCTGAGAGCAGAAGATAAAGTGAATGATTTCATAAGCAACATATATGACTTGGCGCCACAACATCGCCAGATTTCAGTATTAGAAAAGTGTACGAAAAGCAGACAAAAGGTCATATTTACACGCCAAAATGAATAGCCCAGAATCTAGCATCCCAACAAAAAACAATAAAATCGTGTGATGCAGAGTGGTTGTCAAAAAAAAAAACGGTTCAACCTATGTATTTATCCCTGACGCCATAAAGTCAGCCATAAATTATCAAAACAAATGAATAAGTTAAATAAATGCTACTTAAAATTGCGAAATACTGAGAACGATATGTTTTAACACAACTGACAAAGAAAATTAACGTACACGAAAAGTATTTTAAACACCGCATCAATAAACATTCATTTTATATTTTATATTTATTATTTCACCGGTCACTTACTTAAATAACGAATGAGAAATAATTACATCTCGCGTGGGCAATGCAAAAGAAAAAAAAACGTATATTGAAATCAGAAGCAGGCATCTGATTTTACTACTTATATTTTATTTTTAACGGGTGCAGACGTTATTAGGAAAGCGATAATAAATAAATGAATTGAAACTTACTGCACTACATCTTAGAGGATATTGAAAGGAAGAAAAAAACAAACTGATAAGATTCTAAATGGATTTTACGCATCGAGTTAAATAATAAATTTTACCTAACGAAGGGAAAAAAACGACATGTTTCGAAAGCCAAAATAAATGAATTAAATTAATTTTGAAGCAATAAGGATATGTGATACATCTGTCACATATCTCACCGGGACACCCGAAGAAAGATGCAACGTGTACGTTGAAGCATTCTATCAACACACCCTTTGTCCACCTTCGCACTTACAAAATATGTACCATTGCAAAATAAAAACTATTTAAGTTGACACACAAAGAGAAAACTATTTTTAACTAGTCTCTGAAGTTAGTACCGTAGTTCCTGTAAATATTTTATACAACAACACGTCAGTAAAAAAAAAAATATTTGCTTGCTTTAAAGACAATTCACAAGGAATTGTATCATTTCATGACTGAGCGCTCATAATATTCAAAATAATCTTTTTTTTTCAATATTTCTTCCACAAAATAAAAAGTGCCACGTTTGTTGATGACATAGGATCCTATATTTAAATTTTGTGGCATTGTGTTTGTGGCGCTGGTACCAGCATTTTAGTCATGTATATTTTCATATAGAGAAGCATTTACATTAACTGTATTTATCACTTCTCAAAAATTTGATCTTACATGAGATCATAATATTATAAAATGCAAGCAAATAAAAAAACACAAGACAAATACACCAGTAAAAATTTTTTTAACTTTAAGGAAAGGTGAATCCTTTCCTAAAATTGAAGGTTATTTGTATTACCTTAGGGTGCATCATTACTGGCATAAAAACAAAAATTTGTGCATAAAGCACAGGACTACCAGAGACAAAACAATGTGCAAGCTGCACGCGTTCAAACAGGTGTAGCCCTAAATGTTGAAAGTTTATGAACTCTAGTGGCATCAGCTTATGGCTTCAGCCTTAAATAACAAGGGGTATTTTTTTATTTAGATTCCTGCATTATAACTAAGTTCCCGTTCATCAAAAATGAAAGAATATTATAATGTAGTATATTATGAATTTTTATACTGCCATCCTGACTTTCTGTGTATTGTATAAAATTTAACTCCTGGCAAAATTAAAAAAGTAATAAGAAATTGCATACTATTTTATATAGTGTAACAAGATATCTTACTCGATCTGCCACCTTCAAGTAAGAAGTATCCAATGAAAGTGTAAAAATAAATGTTACATGTTTAAAGTCAACAAATTCGAAATGTATGTGTAGTTAAATATGTCATGTGATAGATAACTCCTAGTAACTTTAAAATCTTTGTACACAGACAGTGTCACTGATATGTTATGACATTATGCAAACACAAAAAAATAAACCTGTTAAAATTAAAAAAATGATAGTGTATTTTAATATTGAACTTGGTGTAAAATTTAATGTATAGAAAAGTAGCAGGAAAAAAAAGTGTGTATGAAGGGAGGGAAAAGAAACTTCCAAACTCATGAACTACTTGAAATAAACACATGAACAAATTGTATAATTCCACATGAACTATATGTACTAATGTCTCAATGAACTAAAATTGTAAAGTATTTGCCAACAAAATAAACTGACAGTATGTGTGTAATAACCCAAAACACTTGCATACGAGTGAGATTCAATTACATAATTAATGAGTTATCATTAAAATGTAATGAATAAGGGTTAATAAAACAAATGAACTACTTGTAATGTGTGTGTAAACTCTGGTTAAACTCTAAACCAGCCAGTGTGTACAACTCAATGAACTACATGTAAGAAAAAAAAGAAATACTGCCGAATAAATTGCTAGCAAAGTACAATGTGTAAAAGCAAATGAACCACATATGTAAATTAACTCATGAACTAGTGTAATGTATGTAAATGAATGCAGAAAAAGTATTCTAAATAAGCAAATGTTGTGTAACACAAATAAATACCCAACACATGAACTGCATGTGAAAAACAATTGAATAAATGGTTGACTAAGGGTTAAAATTAAAATAAAGATGTATCTGCCAAAGTTATTACTGTATAAAGTAAACGAAAATGTGCAAAAATACACAAGTGCTCAGCAGATTGCATAACTCTACTCTAAAATGTAGAAGTTATGGCAAGCAAAACATGTTCCAGGTAAAAAGAATGAAAGAAAAAAACTAGCAAACAAGCTATATACATTATGTCATATGAATGTATATATCCGTCATAAGACACCTGTGAGACTTTTAACTCACTAAAAAAATTTTAATTGTGAAAAAAAATGCCAAAGATGTAATTTAATGACTGTATGTGAATAGCCTTCTCAAGAAAAATAATGTACCTAACCGCTCACATTATGCATTTGAATAAATTTCATAAAAAAATCTCTTACGGATATTAAATATCCTGTCAGTGAATATAAAATTACCTTATGTTATGAATAAAACAGCAACGAGTCACCAGCCGCGCATAAACAATGAAATTAAACAGTATATTAAGTGTATGTGTTAAAAAAATGCACACCCAATTAATTATCTCTTGCATAAAAATTTACGATGAATGTGGAAACCGTGTACAATAGTTAAATTATGACATAATTTCTGCAAACCCTAAAACACACCAACAAAAAAAATCTTGCATTAAAACAAATCTATCTAAAAAAATAAATACAAAGCTGTGAATGCAGTGAAAAAAATGCAATTTTAAGCTAGATACAAATGCTGGTAAAAAGAAACCAAAACATCCACAGATAGTTATGAATATCCTTAATCATGGTGAGTGTTAATTGAAATTGAACAAAATCAGTTAAACTGAAGAGTAAATGTGTGTGTGTGTGAAGTACCAGGCTAAACATGACATCACAACAATCATGTGCATGAGAGGGATAAAAAAACATGTGTGATTAATACCTAACAAAGCTATCTGTCCATAGCAAGTTAGTGATAAAAGTGTGAACTAGTGTAAAAGTGGAATCCATAATCAGCATTAGGAAACAATTGCAGGTGAATTTTAGCAATTTAAAAAAAAAATGTACACAATACTCCAATTGTAAAATTAATATTAGTGTAACTCCATCAATCATGTTAGGAAACATATCCGATCCCTGATTAAGCTAGCGGCCAACTTGCTTAACCATAGATCGAAATACACATCTCAAACATTTTGCTATTTCATGGAAAATAGCGCAATAACTGAAGTATCCCACATAAAACATGACGGATGTACAAGCAATCAAACCTACCCAAAAGGATCAAAAGAATATATTAATGTAATGTATGTCATTGAGAAACATAAAAAAAATAACTGTTTAAAACTATACTCCAAACCTATGTTGTACATCTTATGAATTTTGCAAAAGCAAACGAGAGCCAAAAGGGAAAAAATATTTTTGTAACCATGACATGATGACTCGAGCTATATAAAGATGCCTCACCTAAATGTATGCCAGGATAAAATATTTTGCCGAAGTTCACAATCAAACAAAATATATATGTGAAAGAAAAATGAATCTATTATTTTTTAAATTATGATTACGCCAACTGTATGTAAATTTCCGATCAAGTGCCCACATCTAACTGAGAAAAAAAGTTACGCTCGCATATTCCTCTATAATTATTTTAAATTGTCACCAATATGCAAATCCCGCACACTTCACATTACTCCTAATCATTGCACAGAATTTATAATAGGCACAACTCATAAAATTTTCTGAATATAAAAAAAAATATCTATTATTATCAAGAACTTCAAAAGTGTTTCCAAGATTTAGTTGTGTAAAAAAAAATTAAAAGCACGATATGAACTATATGACACAAATATATATAGACTTTTTTTTTAATCTATATTTTTAAGAAAGGTTGTATAATAACTTCTTAACACACACTAAAAATTTAATAATTACTAGAGAACTACTCTTAAAAGGGACAATACTAAATATGTTGCACTGAAACACAAATGTGCAATTTAAATCATTCTGTCAACAGACACATGCGAACCAGCGTAAATTACGTCCAACATACGATAAAATAACACAGGGCAGCGCTTCCTGGTCAAAGAGACAATAAAAACAACCTATTATCTCTGGAAGTGCGGCAATGTACCAATGCAAGACATTCAGTGTGTATCTTATACAAATCAAACGAAACTAACTTAAAAAAAATATGCTGCTCTTTTTTTCTTTTACATGGGAAATGCATCTGGGCTATTCGTAAATTTTACATTACATTTCAAAAGTAATCCTGTACCAAACAACTTATCTTTTTTTTTAAGCAGAAAAATATTAACAAACATATTAAATATTCTTAACTGCGATAATTACAAATACATTTTTTTCAATCAAAATAGAAATGAAATTAGAATTAAAGACACTTTTCCTTTAAAAAAAATATCTTTCATGACTGCAAAAAACAAAAAACAAAAAAAAACAAAAAAATGTACCAGAGACAAGCATAGCTAAATTTCATAAGAGTTTTTTTTTTTTTTGTCAAATAGCGACAAGGAATATCAGGCTAGTATCATTAAAGATAAATATTAAATCCAAGAATCCTTGCCATGCATGAAAATGTTAAAGTCTATATAAACAAACATTAAATGACTGTGAACTGAAATTAATCAAAACACTTACCTTTAAAACAATATCGTGCGCAGATCAACTTAGATTTACTGCTTCAAGTTAAGAGCTTAAAAAAAAAATACTATAATTTTTTTATTAAGGCCCACACTTCATGCTGTCACAACTTAGAAGAAGCAGTAAAATAATAATTTGAAGTAATAAAACTTTTTTTAGGTAGCTTTCTTTACAAAAAAGCTACCTATTGCAGCCGTTCGGAGGAAAGCGATTTCAAAAAATTTTGGTATATTTTCATCGATCATGACCCCCAGACCCCGAAACCACCCTCCGTTCAAAATTGATATATATATATATATATATATATATATATATATATATATATATATATATATATATATATATATATATATATATATATATATATATATATATATATATATATATATATATATATATATATCTGACCTATGTCACACTGTAACTCCCGTAATTATGAACCGATTTCGATGTAATTCGGTGTGTACATAGTACATACCAATGTCTCGACCGAGTTCGTTGGCCAGCTTCATCCGACGTTTTGTTTCAAAATGGCGGCCATTTAAAATTTTTAAAAAAATTTAAAACTTGAAATGTTGTACCAAAAAATTAAAAATGGAAAAATATTTTTTTCTTATGTATTTGACCTTTATACAAAGATTCCAGAGCAGTTTTTGTTTCGTCTATATCTTAAAAAATGGCTGAGTTATAGCATTTTGAATTTCTAGCGTGGCTGACATTTTGAAACGTCCTGAATTTTGTCACGCGATAAAAGGCGTATTTATGAACCGATTTGGATGTAAATCGGTATGTACATAGTACATACAAATCTCTCGACCGAGTTCGTTGGCCAGCTTCATCCGCCATTTTGTTTCAAAATGGCGGCCATTTAAAAATTTTTAAAAAATTTAAAATTTGAAATGTGGTACCAAAAATTTGAAAATGGAAAAATATTTTTTTCTTATGTATTTGACCTTTATACAAAGATTTCGGAGCAGTTTTTGTTTCGTCTATATCTTAAAAAATGGCTGAGTTATAGCATATTGAATTTCTAGCGTGGCTGACATTTTGAAACGTCCTGAATTTTGTCACGCGATAAAAGGCGTATTTATGAACCGATTTGGATGTAACTTCGTTTATACATAGTACATACCAATGTCTCGACCGGGTTCGTTGGCCAGCTTCACCCGCCATCTTGTTTAAAAATGGCGGCCATTTAAATTTTTAAGAAAAATTTAAATTTGAAATGTGGTACCAAAAATTGAAAATTGAAAAAATATTTTCTTCTTATGTGTTTGACCTTGATAAAAAGATTCGGCAGCAGTTTTTGTTTCGTCTATATCTTAAGAAATGGCTGAGTTATAGCATTTTGAATTTCTAGCGTGGCTGACATTTTGAAACGTCCTGATTTTTCTCACGTAATAACAGGCGTATTTATGAACCGACTTGGATGTACCTTGGTGTGTACATAGTACATACAAATATCTCGACCGAGTTCGTTCGCCAGCTTCATCCGCCATCTTGTTTCAAAATGGCGGCCATTTAAAAAAATAAAAAAATAAAATTTAAATGAGAAACCAAAAATTTGGAAAATGAAAAAGATTTTTTTTGTATGTGTTTGACCTTAATACAAAGATTCCGGAACAGTTTTTCTTTCGTCTATATCTAAAAAAAAAATGGCTGAGTAATATCATTTTGAATTTCTCTTGTGGCTGACATTTTAAAACGACCTGAATTTTGTCACGCGATAACAGGCGTATTCGTCTATTTCGATGTAAGAAGGCATGTGGATAGTATACATCAACACCTCGACCAAGTTCGTTGGCCAGATTCATCAGCCATCTTGTTTCAAAATGGCGACCATTAAATTAAAAAAAATATATATATATTTAAAGTGAGGTGCAAAAAAATTAGAAATTGAAAAAGGTTTCTTTCTTAAGTATTCGATCTTGATATAAGGATTCAGGAGCATTTTTTGTTTGTCTTTACCTTAAAAAATGGCTCAGATATAGCAGTTGCAATTTCTATTGTGGGTGACATTTTGAAAAATCTCATTTTTTGCATGCGACAGCACTCCTATATATTAACCGATTCCGATGTGAGTGAGCATGTGCACAGCAATTACTAAGGTCTCGACCAAGTTCACTGCTTAGTCTCATCCACCATGTTGTCTTAAAATGGCAGGCACTTTAAGAAATTGCCGAATTTGGCAGCCAAATATAAGTTACTTTAAAGAAAAGGAGCTTGGATAAAGCTGACTAATTTCGCGAAATTCTCATTCATTATATTGATAAAAATTAGTATTGAATCTCCTATATTCGGTCTCCACTAAATCGAGCTTCGTGTGTTTGCATGATATAAGTTGGCTTTTTTAAAATAAGGATTATGAAAGCTACCTCTTCCTCCCGGCACTGGCCGGAAGGACTTTTTACACATATAGTATGAATATAGATAAATTTATCACAGCATGAAAAGAAAAAAAACTGAAACTATAAAAAGTAAAATACTGTGTTAATCAGAAATTAAGAATTTACAAGAAAAAATTGTTCATCTTGAACTGCAGCGCCACAATTTTTTATGAACATAACTGACTTTATAAGCCATAAACTTAAATCTTTACTAAAAAAAATTCACTTTTAAATTTTCACATAAGTCACATGGCACAGCAAAGCAGTTTCTTGGAAAAGAATTCGTCCATCATATTTTAAATGCGCAACACTTTTTTTAGATTACCATGCGTAAAAACCTATTTTGACGACGTTTCTATCACAAAGCCAATATTAGGAATGATTCTATTTCACAAACTTAAAAAAATGAAGCATGATGAATCTGAACACTGTCAGGTGCACTTTTTTGTAAGAATCAATAGATTTCACTTTTTTCTTTAGCTGTCTCACAAATAAACAAAAAAATTATGTGTGATGAATGTGGACATTGTCAGGTGGCATTTTTTAGTACACTAGTGCAGAACTATTACTTTTTTTGTTTGGACACATTTCTTCAAAAAAAAAAAAAAAAAAAAAAAAAAAAAAAAAAAAAAAAAAAAAAAAACAGTTCGCATGAAAAAAACTCGAATCGCAGAAAACGAGATACAGCGCAACAGTGCCGTCGATGATAATCACAGGTGAAATCCATTATTTGTCAGACTGCATTGCATTTTTAAAAAAAACATGTATGGATCGCAGGAGTGAGCACAGTACTGAAGAGTAAGCAGTCTTTAATTAAGAAAAATGCATTTGAAGGACCGGCACCGATCATCAGAGGCACATCAATCAGCGACCACGGCTCGTCGCTTAACTGGACGGGTGATGACATACTCCTTATTCCAACATCACTAGAGTAGTATCAGGATTGTGCATAGAGATAATTAAGTTTTCACTTAAAATGGAAACAGAATTTTGAAGGCATGTAGCAGTGGTGCTCCGGCACATACATCATCTGGATCATTCATCATGAACTGGTGTTTACAGAAACATCAGGAATGGGCAGAGAAGATGAAGAATAACATTGTCCTTGTCCGTTTAAGCTACAGGAGTACTACGTCGAAGGTGCAGCATAAAAATATTTAAAAAAAGGGGGGAAGGGGAATTTCTCTCTCTTAAGTATGCATTTTTTTTTTTTTTTTTTAGGTTTGAGAAAACCGGCCGATGGGCCAAAACATGTGGTGTAGTTCAGTGTTCGGGTTCGGGTTAATGTAAAAAAAACTCCAACCGAGAAATACAGGAAATAAAAAAAATTATTTTAACATTTTTAATCATAGTAATAAAGGTAAAATAAGTTAGAATTATTAAATGGCAGAGAGAGGAAATCCGCAAGTAAAGAGTACGCCTGAGCGTACCCTCAGACCACAAGGTCTTCTTTTTATGCGTACATGCTGAGAGCAGAGGTTAAAGTGAATGATTTCATAAGCAACATATATGACTTGGGCCACAACATCGCCAGATTTCAGTATTAGAAAAGTGTACGAAAAGCAGACAAAAGGTCATATTTACACGTCAAAATGATTAACCCAGTATCTAGCATCCCCCCCCCCCCCAAAAACAAACAAAAAAAAAAAAAAAAAACAATAAAATCGTGTGATGCAGAGTGGTTGCCAAAAAAAACGATTCAACCTATGTATTTATCCCTGACGCCATAAAGCCGGCCATAAATTATCAAAACAAATAAATGGAAAAGATGGCAGCACCATAAAGAGAGAGTTTGAGATTTGTGAGGCTTTGCATGTAGCCGAGAATATTCTGCGCAGTTGTAAGAAATGACTTGTTCTGAGAGCTGCGTTTAGCAGCTATTGTAAATATGTATAATAAACTATAAGTAATATTATAGTTATGCATTCTTCCTTAGTTAAGAGTAATTAGTTATAATTAAAGAGCCGTGATATAAAATAAAGTTTTCAAATTACGTAATTATTTATAAGAATATAAAAAAAAAAAAAAAGTGCCCAGCTAAACTGATGGCATTGAACTCACAGGCTATTCACACTAATTGTATATTAAACTCTTATTTCAAAGTATAGTGCCCCTCAAAAAAATAAGTGAAGGGGAATTAGCCCCCGTTTCCCCATTTAAACTTAACCAGTGAACCTCCAAATCTAATCTGGGAAGTTACTTAACATAATAAACCGGTATACCAAATTTGGAGCAAATCGAATAATCCTGCAAAAAAACCCATTTATCTAAATTAAGGAGGTGGACTAGCCCCCATTTATCCTTAACCAATGAATCCCCAAAAGGAATCAGGGAAGCTCCTTAACATAATAAACTGGTATACCAAATTTGGAGCAAATCGAATAATTATGCATGAAAAACCCGTTTATCTAAATTAAGGGGGATGAACTAGCCACCTTTCCCACTTTATCCTTAAACAATGAACCCCTAAAATTAATCAGGGAAGCTCCTTAACATAATAAACCGGTATACCATATTCGGAGCAAATCGAATAATTCTGCATGAAAAAACCCATTTATCTGAATTAAGAGGGGTGTACTAACCCCATTTTCCCCCTTTATCCTCAACCAATGAACTCCCAAAACTAAGCAGGGAAGTTCCTTAACATAATAAAACGGTATACCAAATTCGGAGCAAATCGAATCATTCTGTATGAAAAACCCATTTATCTGAATTAAGGGGGGTGGACTAACCCCCTTTTCCCCCCTTTATCCTTAACCAACGAACTCCCAAAACTAATCAGGGAAGCGCCTTATCACAATGAACCTAGAAAACAATTTTGAAGCAAATCGGATGTTTCTATCAAGAGTTATTGCGTTACGTACATACGTACGTACGTACGCACGTACATACATACATACATACAGAACCGGCGGGCACATTAGCTCTCAGGCTTTGATAGCCTGTGAGCTAATAAAAAATATACGAAGTTTTCAGATATTAGAAGCGCTAAATTAAAAACGTTTCTACATAAGGATATTTTGAAAATTTCATGAGCTACTATTTCTGGTCTTTATTAGATAATAAAGTAGATTTCTTCAGGAGCTCCGCCACACCTGAACACCCCGTGGTCTCATTTTACATATGTAACATTTCATTGTTTGCGCTAATGGTTATTCTAAATCTTAGATTTCTTTTTACATTTCCGAGCCTTATTTTTCAATACCGGTGGATGGTGAAAATATTATTTCATTATACCTTGGATTAAGTTATTATTCCCATAATTGTAGTAAAACGATTGTATTTTTATTAAATATTAAATTATGTTGAGACGTAGGGGACAATTATTTTCATAAAGGTTCTTACGCTTTAAAAATATATAAAGAAATATTGCGATTTCGCAGTTTATTTTATTTTTTAATAAAATTTAATTCCATTATTCATTAAATGGTTTATTTTCTTTATTTTGTTATTCAGCAGTGGTGTGATTAAAATTTCTGAAAAGAATATGTTTGATTCTCAAGAAATTTAATATATAAAAAATGTAAACAAGAAGAGAATGTACAGTAATAGGGCACAGTGCAAAACATTTTTAAACACCAAAAACAAGCTTTTGAAAATAAATAAATAAATAATTAAACAAAAACCTAATTTACAGAACAAATTAAAAGAAAAACAAAATTTGTTTCCTACATTGTTTAAGCACGAGAAGGGACAGATATTAGGATATTTCATTCAATTCGTTCTACATTAAATGTTAAATTTTTGTAACAAATAAGTTAACCCAATTCAACATTAAAAAAGAAAAAGAAAATTTATATAATATAATACTTTAAACACCCTAAAAACTTAGAAATCGTTCTAAAGAAATGGAAATAAATCTTAGCCTTTTTTCATTTTTAAGTTGTAAATATTTTTATTGCAGATTTTGCATTAAGTTTACTTCGATTGTACTAAAATAATAAGATACATGCAGAATACAAAAATTTAAATTAGTATAGCCTTTTTTTCATTTTTAAGTTGTAAATATTTGCATTGCAGATTTTTTATCAAGTTTATGACGATTGTACTAAAATGATAAGATACATGCAAAATATAAAACTTTAAAAAAGTATAAGTTTATTTCGATTTCATTTAATGGAATCTAATTTTTTAGGATGCTTAAAGTACCATATTATATGAATTTTGTTTTTATTGTTTAATGTTTAATTGGGTTAACTTATTTGTTACAAATATGTAACATTTAATGTAGAACAAATTGAATGAAATATCCCAATACCTGTCTCTTCTCGGGCTTAAACAATGTAGGAAATAAATTTTGATTTTTTAAAATTTGTTCTGCAAATTAGGTTTTTGTTTAATGTATCAAGTTTTTAAATAACTACTGCATTCAGACGAACACATTTCAAAGTTAATGTAGGGTACCATCATCTCGCTTTGATTTATGCGATATCGCATCACAATGTGTGACACAATTTTTGATGCATAATTCAAAATGTTTCACCAGTGCAGTAATGCAGTTTGTTGTAGTTTGGGCAAAAAGTTCCAATTTAAACCTAAAAAATATGCTTGAAATTACATTTTTATTTGCACTATGGCGTCATATTCCTCTTCTTTTTAATTCTTAAAAAATATATTTCAGTTTCATTTTCACGTTGAAATCTTTCAACAGAAAATAGAAAATTTTCTATTACAGCTTTTGAATTATTTGCAACAATAAAGAAAAAAGTATTTAATTTTATAGGGAACATATTCGTTGATTCTCAATGAAAAAAGCGAAATTTGGAATTATTAAGAAAAACATTTGAATAATGTAGATAAAAATTTGCCCATGTTACTGTCTGAGTTATAATTCATCCATATGCAATGGCATTTTGTCATCCGTTTTGACCCTGACCTCAGGCAAACATTTCCACACTTTAAATTTATAGTGCTATGAGAATTAGCAAAGAATTAAAAAAAAAAAATGTGGCATCAGGAACAAAAAGGTGTCAAGAAAAAAATGAAAAAAGTTATGAGCTCCATAAGATTTATTATGTTAAATTCACATTGCGAAGTGACACTGGAAATAAATAAATATTGCGGTGTCTCGCAATAGTTAAATAAGATATGATGAATTAAAATGTAATAATAAACAGATTTTATTTTATTTAAAATTAAATTTAAAAAATCAAAAAACTCGACTGCCTAAAAAGCGAACTAATTAATTATTTCTCATCAGTGTGAAACTATTTTTTTTTTATTTACTTGTATTGATGACTTTTAAGTTGTGTTTAATTGTTAGTTCCTATCTATAAACACTGTTTTGATGAGACCTACAATTGTCTATGATGGTTAGAGTTGCAGTAAAGCTAGGGATCCTACCTGCACAACTACCAGGTTGTGTAATATTTAAAGAGAGCTTCTAACTGTAAAATAGCCAATGAAACATCGTCTTCATTTTGAAAGACCTATCCTATGATGTGGCACTTAATATGGTGCGTAAAAATTTTTTTCGTTTATACCACCATTTTATATTTTACGGCCACCATTATGAATTTTTAAAAACAAAACCTAGCCTATAACCATTGAACGGTTAAGACGAATCGATAGAGATCTCATTAGCTAAAATCCATCCAGTCGTTGGGATGTTTCGAGGGTATAAAGAAATCCACATAACCAGATACGCGTGAAACACATAACCCTTCTTGTCAGTCGGGTAAACAAAAGGTGGAGTAAAATTGTTTCAAGTAGATTCATTTGTAAATTAAAAAAAAGAAAATTTTAAACATCAAAAGTTTCCATAGTGCCATATTTCCCCATAAGTAAATTGCGTGAGCGTCATCGAAATATTAATTCTGACAAACAGATACATAATGGAAAAAGCTTAGAGAGTACAAACTATTCATCAACGTGCCACGTGAATGAGAAACCTAATTATATATTAGTTTTCTTTAATTTGAATTTTCTAATTTCAGCATACCTGTTTTGAATAAAACACAGTTATTTTGAATAAACCAATTTGAGCATTAGTGTGCGAAGAGTAAATTCAATTTTATTATGGAAAAAAAAGGTATTTGACAAGAGGTTCTGTATTGTTAGAAATATGTTTTGTGTTTTCATTCTTTCATATAACCACTGTTAAAAATTTGCAACATCCTGTCCAGTCATTTGATCGTTTTTTTTTTTTTTTAAACGGTTACATAGCCGTAATTTAACACTATTCTGACCATATTATTGGTCATTTTATGGTCAGAATATATTTAAATTACGGTTATGAAACCGTTTTTTCAAAAAAACAGTCGAATGACTGGACAGAATGCAGCAAATGTTTAACAGTGTTATCAACTAAATGATAATAATGCCCTTTAAATGATGAAAATACATGACTGGTGTACCTGAGAAAAACTGTATTATTTAAAAAGTAATTCGGTAGTTTTGTAGATATCTGTAGAAATTTGTTGGAAACATAATTACTAGTGATACTTTTAAATTTTTATAAAGATAAAAATAAAATTTTGTGAATATATATATATATACTGGTGGCAGGAAGTGTTATCTCCTGATTAATGAGTTTAATTGATTTAGTACTATTACCTTACAGTAATACCTAGGCTTACGTCAGCAATTCGTTCCAAGACTAAAGACGTAAGTCGAAAACGGTGTATATCGAGGTACATTTAGGGAAGCAAAAAATGATAATTAATACAAATTCTCCAAAATATAATGAACGTATTCTATTGTATTTAGGGATAATATTACATACTTTTAAGATTAACTAAAAATGCGTTTGCAATAGAAGAATTTGGAATAAATCAATAACTTATTAAATTGCAATTTATTGTTTTTCTAGCTGCCCCGTACGAATCGTTACGGATGTCAAAAAAAGTTTGAATCGACAAATTTTTCTTTTTTACTTTTAGCTTTTTATGCTTGGATATTTAAGCTATGAGGTATTCGCTACGGCTTTTTCCGGCATGACCTCAAATGATCATTTTTGGAAAAATTCCTTGGAAGAACCTTCCTTCACTAGGAAAAAAGGCAGCACCCCAGCTTTTCATAACAACACAATGATTTTTCTGAGCTTTTCAAAGTGACTTCTTTTATTTCTATATCACTATCACTTGACTGTCGCCGGAAAGCTCCCCTTCATGCAACCAGAAATGTTCAAAAAAGTTCAATGTGCGACTTAATTAAGGATTTTTTTCTCCAGTCCAGATGGCGTAAATGCGGAGTGAAGAAAGTCGGGGTACTACTGTAGAAATAAAATCCAGCGTTATCAGAGCGAACATATAATGAGGTAAACTTCAATAGATTTACAGACAGTTTTGTTAAAATTCTAATAAATATAGGTTTTCACGATACTAAATACTATAGTATACTATGAGTCTAAATCCGTCGAATTCGACGAATGAAAATGTTTAAAAGAGCCGATTGACTGAATTTATAAAAAAAATAACAAAATTAATTACAATAATGAATCAATATTTAATAAATACATTTTCAAACTTGATGTTAAGTTTGCCAATTACAATTTTGTATGTAAACATCCGAGCTGTTTACTTGAAGTTATAATCTGATTGCCGGCAAAATCCAGAAATTTAATCTTACATGCACTCGAAGTAAAATATTTAGTTTTATCAAAGAAACTACTCATTTCATTTTCAATATGACATGATTTTCACGCCATTTGAGATAAGCGTTTTAATCTCAGTGAGGGCAGAATGAAAAAAAAAATATTGAAATGTAAAAGCGTTATGAGTAAAAATGCGTTATTTTATATAGTGACGTCATTTTCTGTTCAGAAGTTTTTAAAAAGTTATTTCTAATTGCAATACGAAAACGGATTCCGTAATGATATGGTAATTCCAGTTGTTTCCCTTCTCTCTCCAAAAATGCAACTTAACCCGATTGCAACCAATGTGAAGAACCCTAGTAGCAAACCAATATTGGCCCAACATTGGGCCAATATTGCATTTATTGGAAATATTTCCAATAAAACGCCAATATTGGCTAAATATTGGCAATATGTTGGAAATATTTCCAATGAAACGCCAATATTGTACAAATATTGGCATTACATTGGCAATATTTCCAATGAAATGCCAATATTGTACAAATATTGGCGTTACATTGGAAATATTTCCAATGAAACCCCAATATTGTATAAATATTGGCGTTACATTGGAAATATTTCCAATGAAACGCCAATATTGTACAAATATTGGCGTTACATTGGAAATATTTCCAATGGAACCCCAATATTGTACAAATATTGACGTTACATTGGCAATATTTCCAATGAATCGCCAATATTGTACAAATATTGGCGTTACATTGGCAATATTTCCAATGAAACGCCAATATTGTACAAATATTGGGGTTACATTTGAAATATTTCCAATGAAACGCCAATATTGTACAAATATTGGCGTTACATTGGAAATATTTCCAATGAAACCCCAATATTGTACAAATATTGACGTTACATTGGCAATATTTCCAATGAATCGCCAATATTGTACAAATATTGGCGTTACATTGGCAATATTTCCAATGAAACGCCAATATTGTACAAATATTGGCGTTACATTGGAAATATTTCCAATGAAACGCCAATATTGTACAAATATTGGCGTTACATTGGAAATATTTCCAATGAAACGCCAATATTGTACAAATATTGGCGTTACATTTGAAATATTTCCAATGAAACCCCAATATTGTACAAATATTGATGTTACATTGGCAATATTTCCAATGAATCGCCAATATTGTACAAATATTGGCTTTACATTGGCAATATTTCCAATGTAATGCCAATATTGTATAAATATTGGCATTACATTGGCAATAAATCCACTGAAAAGCCATTGTTGTACAGATATTGGCATTAGGTTGCAAATATTTTCAATGAAGCACTAATATTGTACACAATATTCGCGTTACATTGGCAAGATTTCCAATGAAACGCCAATATTGTACAAATATTGGCGTTACATTGGAAATATTTCCAATGAAACGCCAATATTGTACAAATATTGGCGTTACATTGGAAATATTTCCAATGAAACGCCAATATTGTACAAATATTGGCGTTACATTTGAAATATTTCCAATGAAACCCCAATATTGTACAAATATTGATGTTACATTGGCAATATTTCCAATGAATCGCCAATATTGTACAAATATTGGCTTTACATTGGCAATATTTCCAATGTAATGCCAATATTGTATAAATATTGGCATTACATTGGCAATAAATCCACTGAAAAGCCATTGTTGTACAGATATTGGCATTAGGTTGCAAATATTTTCAATGAAGCACTAATATTGTACACAATATTCGCGTTACATTGGCAAGATTTCCAATGAAACGCCAATATTGTACAAATATTCGCGTTACATTGGCAATATTTCCAATGGAGCACCAATATTGTACAAATATTGGCATTACTTTGAAAATATTTGCAATGAAACGCCAATATTGTACAAATACCGGGTGTCCCAAAAAGGACTGACTGATTTTAAAATTCAATAAGTTGCAAATGGTGACAGATATTAAAAAAATTCTTGCAGGAGGGTTATGTATAAGGTCAAAAGTTTTATTACAGTGATTTTCAATTTTAATTCGATTTACAAACAATAGATGGCGCTGTAAGCAATAGTCGCTAAATACAGGCTCGATTTTTGGTACTTCGTGGCCCGGATAATACATTTCCATCTCCTTTTTCTGCATGGAACAAGATAAAGGACCGAAAATCGAGCTTGTATTTAGCGACTATTGCTTACAGCGCCATCTATTGTTTGTAAATAGAACTAAAATTGAAAATCACTGTAATAAAACTTTTGATCTTATGCATAACCCTCCTGCAAGAATTTTCTAAATATCTGTCACCGTTTGCAAGTTATTGAATTTTAAAATCAGTCAGTCCTTTTTGGGACACCCGGTACCTACTTTATATTGTAAATATTTACAATTAAACGCCAATTTTATACAGATAATTTCATTGGACACTATTTAAATCTTCCCAATCTCATACCAATATCAACAATATCAACAATTATCTGTGTGATTATGCATCGTAACAAAATAATAATATTAATAATCATTTGTTTTAAAACAAGCTTAGAAACGTTGAAATTTAGTTTATTAAAATAGGTTCTTTTTCTTTATAATGTTACATATAGAAAATTTATGTAATGAATGGAATATTTGTAAAGAGTTAATACTGTTAATCGCAAATCTTTTATATGCTTGAGAATTCACATGTTTTAAAATTATTTATTCATCACCGGCTGATCGATCAGGGCCTTTAATAACAAAAAATATGCGGTAATCCGTCTTAAACAATTTTATTTTTTTAAACGAAATATTTCCAAACAAATGTAATATTCAAGGAATCTTATTCTTCGGCAGCAGGCATCCTCAGATTTAAATGATTTTACATTTTTAAACAACAGTCTACCCAAACGAAAAGAAATGATCCCGCATTATAATGATTGCCGATTTATTTTCTTGCATTACTGAGAAAATGTCAATAATATGAAGTCCCCTCCTCGCTGATACCTCTTTTTCGCAAATTTTGATAAAGTTGCTTCTGGCGCAAAAGTTAATCCAATACTTATGCTAAAGTTGCTTCTATGTACAGTCGTGGAAGAAAAAAAAAAAAAAAAAAAAAAAAAAAAAAAAAAAAAAGTAAACACCCCTTACTATCTCTGCAAAAAATTATCGTAGAAGAAAGTTACTGGTACCAAACGATTGGTAATATAGTCTACTTTTAAATGATGTATATAAAATTTGCTTAGGGGGCCATCTAGATATTAAAACGAAGTATAACTTTGTTTTTTTGCAATAGCAGTACACAATTCTGACAGCATAAATGAACTCTACACCCTTCAATTTAGCCTAAAAACAAATTTGCATGCAATAATTCGTACTATAAATTTCCGAGAAATTAATTATTTTAAAACCAGCGTATTTTAGGGGCTGTATCCAAATTGAAGTTCCTTACTCGATTATTGACCGAGAGACCCCACTTCTTGATCAAGGCATCTTGAGCGCCACTCAAGCTGTCATTGAAGACTGCTAGATTACAGGATAGCACAAGAAATTTCAAAATATCTATAGTCACTTTTATCACAAACTACCCCTTAAACCACCATTTTGCCGTTTTCTTAAGCATAATTTGAAAACTACTTCGAAGAAAAATGTGAAATTTTGATTTCCGTAAAGCAGGACTTAATAAATCTAAATCCAATCTAAATAAAATTGTAGGTTGCGATTCATAATTTTTTCGAATATTAATTTCATAATTCATATCATAAAATTATAAAAATTGCAAATTCAACGTTTTTATGCTTAGGTAGTTTAGTATTATTGCTACACAAAAAATTAGCACATTAGGAGTATAATTTCAGGAGATATTAACGAAAATATGAAAATGTAATTTAACATTAGAAGCACTAAATTTTGAATGTTTATAATTCAAAAACTTATCATTCAATTGACTTGAAATTTGGTGTCTAGGCATAGTTTAGACCGGAGATTTGAAATATCTTGTTAAAATTGGGTATTTTCATTGAAAAAAAAAAAATGAAGTTTGGGCTCCTTTTAATGTGTAGATGCCCCCTAAGCAAATTTTATATACATCATTTAAAAGTAGACTTTATTTTCAATCGTTCGGTACCAGTAATTTTCTCCTACGATAATTTGTTGAGGAGTTAGTAGGGGGTGTTTGCCTTTTTTTTTTTTTTTTTTTTTCCACGACTGTACTTCTGATGCAACTCAAGACTTTGCGAAACGTTTGGCAAATTCTTGTGGATTTTCAATCAAATGACAATATTTTACAATTATTTGCATTGCATTGGAAATAAGATATCAAATCAAACAAGAATATTATAGAAATACTAGAAAGGTAGCCCGTCAAAAATGACGAAAAATGAGATATAAAGTTATATACAAACATGTGCAAGAATATGAGTAGTTTTTCTCTGGCTTGTTCCGCAGTGATAGATGAAAATAACACATTTTAAAATGTGGAAATATGTTGACAAATTTTCTTCTTTGCCAAGTCAGTTTTATCTATTTCGCCAAGGCCTCTGTACTGGAAAACTAACGAGAATTTAATTTCTGTATCTGGCTACGTAAAGCACATTAAAATTGGGCAGTTAGGAGCTCAGATAGCACACTGCCGTCTAGTGGCGGTTATTTTATTAGTAGCATCGGGATGAAGATATAAAGATGTAACTTTTTGTATATTACACTTTAAATTTTGACCCATAGATTTTGAAAAACCTTCAATGCGCGGAGTTTAAATTAAATAGCGGTGAGCTCGATTATGAAAGATTAATGGGTTGCAATGGGAATTTCGTCAAATTAGCCAAGTTAGCTTCATATATGGCTTTTTTTTTCGCCAAATTTGGTGATATTTTGCCAAGTTGGTCAAAATTTGGCACTATTGTGGCAACCCTGCCTGTACTTTTCAACAATTACTCATTGTTGAAGCTTGTACCGATTTCTCCATAGGAAGCCTAACCCTTACATGGCAGCGATTAATGAGGCGGTCCAACCGGAATTGTGAGGGACATACAGATACTTGGGTTTTATATAAATAGATTGGCGTTGCATTGGAAATATTTCCAACGAAACGTCAGTTTTGTACTAATATTGCCTTTATATTGTAAAAATTTACAATCAAACCCCAATAGTAATCATATGAATAATTCCGTCTGCGATTATGCTTTATTACAAATAATAATAAGAATGAATATCAAAACAAACTTACAAATGTAGAAATTTAGATATAGTTACATTTTCATTACACTTAGACTCACGGGAAATTTGTAAGCTGAATGGAAAATTTTTAAAGATTCAACTAGAAACTTTTTATATTATTCTAGATTTATAATTCGTTATTTTTTTATTATTATTACTAGGGGGCTCTGCCCCCTACGAGCTACGCTCGTCAACCCCCGTCCAGACACCGCAGACTCTAAATGCTGGCTAATTTGATTGGCTTTAAAAAGATTTCGAAAGATTGAAATATAATTTAAAAAACAGTGGCGATCTCCCTATAAACTGATTTCTATTTACTTCTCTTTGATTGGGGAATTTTAACGCCAAATCCGCTGCGGTACTACTTGATTATCCCGTCGACCAATTTTGCCAAATTATACAAATTTACACAATTTTCATTTTAAATAACGAAAGAACAAATAAATTAGTACAACATTAATAAAAATACAAATAAAACGTCGAAATAAAAATGACGTAGACACGTGTAACTTGCTTAAAGTCAAGTTAATGTGACATTTACGATCAACCAATATTGGCATTTAATCTTATAGTTTGGCGAATGATAGATTTTTGGCCGACGGCATAACTAAGTAGTACCAAAGATACAATCGTTGTTTTCGTCTTTGATTAAGTAATATAAGTTAAACATTTCAAAATAAGCTAATATAAAAGGAATTAAGTAAACAGAGTCTTTGTCTCCTGGTATTTTTTAACAAAGCGAAAAAAGTTCTTTTAAATGAGACATTTTAAATTAATTGTTTTTAATCTGACGTAATTTTGACCAAACTATTCTTTCTCTTTTAAGTATTCACGAGAAAATACTTTTGTTAGAAATGAAATATTATTTGCGCTTTCCTGATTAAAATAGTTGAAAAGATTCTCTCAAAATATCAAATAAATGTCTAGCGCAATTTCTAAATTTAAACTATTTTGCAATATTATTTGGTGTTCATTTTATGTAATAACTATAATATGACGTCAATATGACGTAATTTCTCCTATTTAAGACTTCTAATGCATGTTAATGAATTTATTATTTTACAATATATTATCTCTTTTAAAATTCACGTGTGTAGTTTTTATGACGTAATTTTTAACAAGTTCCTGCTTTTTGTACATAATTATTTAATTCTAATTCCTAATGATTTTTTCTGTTTATAATAGTCACGTGTAAATAAATTTTTAATTTCAAGCAAACATTATTGTTTGAGCTGTTTATACATTTGGAACAGTTTAAATTAATACCATTTTCTAAAATAATGTACAAAATATCTCTAGAAATGCTGAAAATTTGAATTTAAATTAGAAATAAAACCTCAAAAAATGAATCAAATTAAAAAAAGAAATACAGTCCTGCACACCGGGAACTTCAAACGTATAAAATTATCTAAAAATTGATTAAATTCCCATGAATAGTTTTTGCTCCTATAAAACTTTTTTAGTGGAACGATTTTGTCCAACTTTAGCATTAAATATCTCTTAAAATATTCTTAGATTTGAAAACTGTCTGCATCAGCGTATTTATCAAACATTTCTGTATAATACCACCGATTTTCATACTTTTGTATGACTTCAGTCATGAGAAAAGACCCGTTCGCTAATGCTATTCCTATGGAAGAAATTTATAAAGATATCTCGGTCGCATTTCCCTATTTTTAGATGATTTTTTTTTTTTTTTTTTTTTTTTTTTTTTTTTTTTTTTTTTTTTTTTTTTGCAGTGGCTAGCTGAGGTCGATCTGTATGCAGGACATTTTCTACCTTTTTCAATTTCGTTTACAGGTATTTTTAATCAGGACACTTTCATTTTCAGAACCGGTTCCTAAAATGAAAGCATCTTCTTGAAAAAAAAATCCCCAATGAAAATCAAAAAAATAAAAAACGGCCTGCATACAGATCGACTGCAAAAAAAATCATCTAAAAATATTGAAATGCGACCGAGATATCTTTATAAATTTCTTCCATAGGAATAGCATTAGCGAACGGGTCTTTTCGCGTGACTGAAGTAGGCCGTTAATATTAACGAAGAAAGACCTCCGGTCACAAAAAATTCAAAACCGGCGGCGGCGGCGGCGGCGGTGGTTACTTTTTTTTAGAATAGAGAGATTCAACACGATCCATCCGAAGTTATCAGGCAATAAAGGACATAAACAAAAATTCCGTTCCTAATATCAAAAAGTTCTACACTGTAGAAAAAAGAAATATGTTTTTTAGTCTAGAAAAATAGAATATAACCATGATCAAAAACATTCGATAAATTCTTCCAAATTACACACGATTTCCGAAAAGCACTTTTTATCTTTAGAAATTTCAAAAACCAACGTATTTTCGAAAAATAAAGATGCATTTATAAAAATAAAAATTTCTTTTGCTGCCACTGACATTCGAAAACGTTAACGGGCAATTTCTCTGTGTATTAACCCGGTGGAAGGCGCGCACTCATTAGCACACATTTGGTCGCGTGGGGTTCCTGTATAACCCCACCGAAAAACTTAAGTTTAATGCAATTTACGCATGTAAATTTATTCAAACATATATAAAAAATGTATAAAATATATTTTTAAGATATAAGTTTCAATTTCAGAATATATTTAAATAAATATCTGCACTAATAATTCTTAAAAAAAAAAAAAAAAAAAAAAAAAAAAGAAACTTACTTATTTTCAAAAAAAATTACATACCTTTATTGGACTTTACATACATTTGTCACAGACGTAATTAGAGTGATCCTTGCAAGTAAATTGTTCACATTTAATACAACTAATTGTGGTTTTTTTGTCCTTAGCTCGAGGACAAACTGCACATCGTCCTTTACCAAGCTTTATTCTATTTGGCAAGTTATTATCAGGATCATCATTACTTTCTGTTGAGGGCAAATCAGATTTAATTTTTTCTCGTAATTCCTTGGGCAACATTGACATAGTTGATCTTTTCATAATTTGTTGGTTAACTAGAGACAATGCCAATGTTTTCAAGAACATTCGCCTACTTTTGTACTGCAGAGGAGCATTTTTGGTGGACATAAGTGCAACTCGCGCATTTATAGCTGCCACATTCAACACACAATAGAAAACAACCATCGGCCACCTATTTGTTTTCCTCGCAGTAGAATAAAGTGTAGACATTTCATCAACAGTATCCACTCCTCCCTTTGTTTCATTGTAAAATTGTATTATTTCCGGCTTCTTTTTCTCAGAGTTTTCATCTATCGTGTTATCATGATGCATTGTAGACAACAAAACTACACATTTCGATTTCTTCGGAACATAAGACACTAATGTTACGTCCTTTTGGAATCCAAATATAGATGAAAAAACTTCCCTTGTTTTTGCTTCTAAAAATTCAACAGGAATCACAGCTTTATTTTTCTTCAAAGTTCCCACGATAGTTAGTTTCTTTGATAGAAGCTCTTTTGCTAATGGATAGCTTGTGTACCAGTTGTCCATTATCACGTTCCTTGCGGATCCAAATAACGGGGTGCAGAGTCGTTTTACAATTGCAGATGGTGAATTGTCGACTTTGAACGGACCTTCTGGTTGTTGTCCGGCATAAATTTCCATATTATATGTATAAAATGTCCTCGCATCGACTAAGGCGAATATTTTAATTCTATATCTTGCCGGTTTTTTCGGCATGTACTGCCGAAATCCACAACGACCTCGAAACTTTTCTAACTTCTCGTCTATAGTGACATATTCACTAACTGAATATATCTCTTGACACTTTTTATTGAATGCACTGAAAAAATCTCTCACTGCTGCCAGTTTATCTAATTGACGTCGATCTTCACGGTCTTTTATATTATCAAATCTCAAGCATCTGAGAAGAAATGTGAACCGCTTGTAAGACATTGTTTTTCAAAGCAATTCAATTCCAGTTCCATCGGCGCTCCACAAATCCTTTTCATTAGTATGGGATGATTTGTGTAGCCCGCATAAATATAAGAGACCAAATAGCGCTCTCATCTCCACTTCATCCGTATTTCTAGCATCACGACTTCGTTGGAAATTTGCAGATATTTTATCAATAAAAATATTAGTGCAATCCACGATATTTTTTATAACGTTGGAATCAAAAAAGAGTTCCCAACTTTCAACAGGTTCCGTAATACCTGATGCAACTGATTTTAGTCCAGGTAGATGAATAATGATGTTGCACGAGCTAGTTCTCACTTTTGCATTCGGTTTATCTTTTTTCCAGACTGTTTTATCTTTTCCTACGTAAATGTCATTTTCTTGATCGGATTCACCGCTTATATTGGCAGCTTCAAATTCACTGTCACTGTCGTGACTACTATAAATTTCATAATCAATTTCATCTTCACTAGCAGAGTCTATTTCTTCATCTGAAGTTTCAACAGTATCCAGCAGCCCTCTCAATCTCTCCATTTCTTTCTCATATTCCGTCAATTTTCGTTTAGCTGCCATTTTCGAAAAGAACAAAAAATCAAGCGTCCACTATCTATGCGAGCAGAAAACTAATGAGAGGGAATTGCTGTAAAATGCGGTCGCGCGGGGTTGCTAGGTTACCCCAGTGGCAGGTGGCTTTCCAGGAAATGATTGCTTCTCCCTAACAAAAGAAAAACACCTGCTGATGGCAGGTGCTATTGAAAGAAAACATTTTAAAAGTTAGCTACTGAAGGGATGAATAATGACGGACTAATACGAATTCCAGAATAGAAGTTTTTATGAGACTGGGGTGACTCAGGTACCCCGCGCGCCTTCCACCGGGTTAAGGGGCACCTTCAGTCAAGCGAAAACCCCCGTTCGCCAATGTTAAGCCAATGGAAGAAATTTTGAAAAATATCTCGTTTGCATTTGAATATTTTTAAACGATTTTTTGTTGCATTGCATAACTGAGGTAGATGCAGAGGCCGTATTTTACTTTTTTGATTTTGTTTGCAGTTTTTTTTTTTTTTTATGAGGATGCTTTTATTTTTGAAACCGGTTCCGAAAATGAAAGTATCCTAGTTAAAAATAACTGTAAACATCAAAAAAGTACCAAACGGCTTTTGTACATATCTACCTCATCTATTCAATGCAAAAAAAAAAAAAAAAAAAAAAAAAAAAAAAAACATTTAAAATTATTCAAATGCAAACGAGATATCTTTAAAAATGTCTTCCATTGGATTAACATTAGCGAATGAGCGTTTTCGCCTGATTGAAGTAGCCTCTTAATCAGATTTTCAATTTTTAGAGTACTATCAATTCTCAAGTAAACATTTTCATTTTCAGCAATGTATAAATTCGATCACGCATGAAAATGTTTAATTGAGAGCTGATTAGATCATAAAATACCGATATTCCGGTCTGAGGAAACTTATTAAACTTTTATTTATGTATTTGTTTTATTTTTATCTTTTATCAAAATTAAATTTGATTGAATTCTGGTTTTTCTACAGATGGAGAAACAACTCTTTACAATGCTTTTTCGCAAAATGAGATTTCAATAGGGAAAAAAAAATATGCAGTCTAATACAGTCTCTAGCTTATTTATAATGCCTATTCTTTTGTCTCACCGTAACATGCTTAAAAGACTAAAAAATTTTAATTAGTAATTTTTAAACATGCTTTGTATTTCGAATTTCAAAAGAAAATTTATAAAAAAGAAAAAATTGTGGGACAAAATCAGCATTTTTTTTTCGATTTTTTAATGACCGATTAAAAAAAATTATAACATTCTTTCATAATTAGTCTAGTCTCGGGGTCTGAGAATTATTCCCCCGGCCCAGTACCCCCCTGAGTGTGTCAATATATGTATATATACCGTTTTAATGGCTTTTTTCTTCAGTAATATTTATTTGCGTTTCAGCTTTTATTAGCTTAGAACTATTTTACGCCATTAATTAAAGAAAACGAATTTTTTTGGAAAGGAAATTATTTTTATTTATTCATTTTTATAGTTGCAAATTGCAATATCCTCTTGTTTATCACGAAAAACGGACAAAACCAACACCGGCGCTATTACAATAGCAATAGCGCCGGTGTTGACAAAACTAGCTATCCCTCCTTGTCATTGCCTTGGGGGAGTTTCAGCGGAAGGGGACTATATTGTTCAACTTCTTGGGGTTGGAATTCTAGGAATAGGGTCGGTATTTTCAGTGAAAGTGTATGTCGCTTGCTCACTAAAGAATAAGTAACATTTTAATTTGTTTCAAGAATGTATAACATTAATTTATAAGTTTATCTTTAAAAAATATGTAGCGCACTTTTAACTAAATTGAAAGAATATTTATATTTTCTCAAGATATTCTTTCAATATATTTTAACTAGTTATAACTTATTATTTCAATTTTCCTCGTACGTGGAACGTTAAACTAGATATTTAATGCTTTATTTAATGGGGTCGGATGTACTGCAATTTAATTTAGAAATTATAAATGTAATTTAATGTTTAATTTAAAAAAAGTACTAAAATATTTTAAGAAATTAATGTTAGATAGATAAACAAATAACAATAGAGGAAGCATTATATAAAGTTATATTTTACTCATTCAGGTATAAATATCATGCTTGTTTGTTATTTTTATTTATTTATTTATTTACTATCAAGAATTTTGCAATAATAAACGTATAAATTATACAGAGTGTCTCAAAAATATAGATGCAAATTTTGATTTTAGACAGAGTATACTACAACTACAGCAAATAATATTTATAGATGTTCGTAGTAAACAGAACCCGGAATTTGTCCATCGCAGAGATCGGCATCGGACAGTTACATGGTGTCTGTGCCTGGGCTTGATTTTTTTCAGCAGGCTCGTGCCGGGTCGAGATCAGGCTTGCATTTTTTTTTTTTTCTACATATTGACCCGTGCCGGAACTGGACTTAATTGTTCTCAGGATGTGTAGGGCAGACAGTATGTTTTGTAAAAATATTAATAGCTATAAACGTTTGTTAAGGGTGTTCTCAAATCCAAAAGGGCAAGGGCAGCTTTATGACATAAGTTTTAATTTATTTTTGTTCGAAAATGCATGAAACTAGCTGATGTTGTTGTTCAGAAGCTATGTCATTGAACAGTTTTTTCCATTTTTTTGCAAACGCAATAGATCTATCAGAAAATAATGTCAAAGTAGGCGTTTTGAACCGAATTTCCGCGCGAAAGGAGAAAGAACACTCAAGAGCGGGCGAAAAACGTGTTTGCCACGTGATCGAACTCGTTTATAACTCAATAGGTAGTTGGTTGATCAAAAAATGGAAAAAACAGTTTAATTCCAAATCGCTTACATGGCCAGGCTTTCCAATTTTATATTTTTTCCGCTAAAAAATGAATTTGTAAATATGTTAGAACGTTTTGCGCTTGTTGAGCAGAGCATTTAAGAACAGCCTTAACGGAATCTTTTGAAATATACCTTAAGGTGGTTCTCAAATTCACTGTTCAAAAACGCGAAAGTTTCTGACACATTTCCTGACTAATTTTTAACTGTAAAGGCATAAATTTGACAGGCCTGACTATTGGAAGGATTTGGAATCGAATAGCGTTTTCCATTTTTGATAAATAAATTATTTATCGAGATATAAGATATTCTTGTCACGTGACTACATGTTTTTCACATTTCCCGTGCTATCCCTTCCGGAAATTCGATTCAAAACGCTAATTTTGAGAGTATTTTCACGAAAGTATATTGCCTTTATCAAAAAACGGATAACGTCATTTGATTACATAGTTTCTTAATAAGAATACCTGCCAGTCTTATATTCGTTTCCGAAAAAGTTTAATTCAGAAATGAGTCAGAACGTAGCTCCTTTGGATCTGAGAAAAGCCTTAATAAATGTCAGAGAAATATTTTCACAAATCTACATTTTTTATACAGATTCAAAAGTTGTTATCATGTATTTAATCCTTCTTTTTTTTTTTCTGTTTTCTAAAAGACATTAATTTTTTATTGTTTTAACGAATCCTTATTTGAACGATGAAACGTCTAAGAATGTATGTAATCATTAATGTTGCTATTGTGTATTTTCTGTCTTGTGACCACATCGTAATTTTAAAATATACTGTGCAATTATCCCAATACATAAAATATGTGTGCGGTATTCTTTAAAATAATCTTAATTATGCTAAGACAAATCTGAAATTTATGTAGAAATTGTGTCGATCAGGCCTGATTTAATTGATTTTTCTATGGGCCAGGCCAGGCTGGGGCTGGATTTTTTATTTTTACACTTGGCCGGGTCAAGATAGCTTTCGTTCGGGCCGGGCCTGGAAATTCCGACCCATGCAGACCTCTACTTCCAATACCGTAAAGTATTTTCGGGTGCTATTTACAGCCGATTCCAGCGCTATAAGACTCGGAGTGCTAAAACACAGCTTTTTTGAGATGGTTTGTTACTTCTTATGTGTGGACGCCAGTAGAACGAAATCCAGGAAGGTATATATATATATATATATATATATATATATATATATATTAGGTGGGGGAAGGGAGAAGGCCTTTTTTGTTAAGCTTATTCTGTATTATTATAAATATAACACTGTTAAAGGACATTATTTTATATTTATTATTATTAGAAACGTAACATGCTACAAAATGGTTTAAGGCTACGGACGCGTTGCGCTAAATCACTAAATAACAACGAAAGGAAATCGAATTTGGATTAATCATTTTACAGGGAATAGAAAAATGTAAAAAAAAAATCCCCTTAAATTGGGAATATTTTTAATGAAACGCTAATATTGAACAAATATTAGAATTACACTGGAAATATTTCCAATCAAACGCCGATATTGCACTATTATTGGCTTTACATTGCAATATTTCCAATCAAATGCCCATACTTACAGATCGTCAAAAAATGAAAAAAGTACACGCAATTAGTTGGCGAAACACTCCTGTGATTCGAAGATACTTTTCCTGTTATTTGAAGAATTTTCAGTCTTTTGAATAGAGAATTTGTATAAATTTCAGGTTCCCGAATATCAGGTTCCATTTTTGACGGGGAAAGAACATATGAAAAATTCCGTTTTTATAACAAAAAGTTCTACACTGTAGAAAAAAGACAAATATTCCTTAGTCTACGAAAATATAATATAACCACGATCGAAAACATGCGATAATTTTTTCCAAGTTACTCACGATTTCGAAAAGCATTTTTTTATCTTTAGAAATCCCAGAAACCAACATATTTGCGAAAATTAAAGAAGCTTTTATAAAAACGAAGTTTATTTTGCTGCTACTGACTTTCGGAAACGTTAACGAGTATTAGTGCATACGTTAACGAGTATTAGTGTAAAGAGTTCTAGTGTATTAATTTGTTTTTTCTATCGGGATTTTCTATTTTTGATCCTATCAATTCTCATGTAAACATTTTCATTTTCAACAAACACCATTTACAGATAAGCATGATACACTAACAGCATGAATATTAGCATTAAAATTAATTATTTTTTAATTCTTTAATATATAAATTCGATCACGCATGAATATGTTTAATTGAGAGTTGATTACATCATAAGATCCCGATATTCCGGTTTGAGAAAACTTATTCATAAATCTGCTATAAATCTACTCAGAAACGTTTCCGAAAATCAGTGGCAGCCTGGCAGCTAAATAAACTTTTATAAGTGCTTCTTATAATATCAAAAATTTACTGGTTTCTGAGGTTTCTACAGATGGAGAAAAAAAAAAGAGGTTTTTTTTATACATGTTACGGTTAGACAAAAGAATAAAAATTGTAGATAAGTCAGAGAAATAATAGAATATACATTTTTTCCCATTGAAATCGTATTTTGTGAAAATCATTGTAGAAACTCTCTACAATGATTTTCACAAAATACGATTTCAATGGGAAAAAATGTATATTCTATTATTTCTCTGACTTATCTACAATTTTTATTCTTTTGTCTAACCGTAACATGTATAAAAAAAAACTTTTTTTTTTTTTTTTTAAATAGTAAATGTTAAACATGCTTATATTTCGGATTTCATAAGAAAATTTATAAAAGAGGAAAGTCTGTGGAGGAAATTTAATACTTTTTAAAAATTCAGATTTTTTAATTAAAGAATATAATTTTCTTTCATAATTTTAGAAAACTTTAATTAACTACTCTGGTGTCTGGGAGGGGTTCCAGCCCCCTTAGCCCCCCCCCCGCCCCCAGTGGGTGCGCCAATGTATCTATGTATATATATCCCGCTTTATGCTTTAATGATTTTTTTCCAATAACATTTATTCGTGTTGCAGCTTTCATTAACCTACAACTATTTTACGGTAAATTTATAGGCATTAATTACGGAAAACAAATTCTCTTGGAAAGGAATTCATTTATATTTATTCATTTTAAAAATAGATCGCTGCAAATTGCAGCATTCTCCCTGTCCCTATTTAATAAAAATTTCTGCAGTTTCCTTTAGTTATCAGCATAGAGTTATCAGGGCACCAAAGAAGGACAAACTCTCTCTCTGTCATTGCTTGCCTGAGGGAATTTCAGCAGAACTTTCAGACCACAGACGACGGACTCATTGTTCATCTTATTTCTAAGAATAAGGTTGAGGGGCAGTACCAGTCTTGAAGGGACTTCGTTATAATGTATGTTGGTCAAGATCGGTTGCTTGCTAAAGAAAACATTTTAATGCGTTTCGAGAATGTATAATTTATAAATTTATCTTTAAAAATATAAAAAACAATCGTAAATAAATTGAAAGAATATTTCCATTTTCTCATGATATTCTCTCAAAATATGTTTTTAAACTATTTATAACTTATTATTTCACTCGATTATCGTATGTGAAAGTTAAACTAAATATTTAATGCTTCATTTAATGGTGTCGGATGTATTGCAGAATTGCAGTTAACGTTTAACTGAGAAATTAGAAATGTAATTTCATGTTTAAGTGGACAAAAGTATTGAACTATTTTAAGAAATTAATTTCAGATTACTAAAAAAATAACAACAGAAGAAACATTTAAGGTTATATTTTACTCCATTCATCCAAACATCATATATATAAATTTATTTTTTACATTTAATATCAAGGTTTTATAATAATAAACGTATAAACTAGACACAGTGCTTCAAATATAGATACACATTTTTATTTTCGACAGATAGCAATTAATATTTATAGGTGAAACTAGGTTCACTGTAAACAGAACCTGTTTTTGTACTTAGACGGAAAAATAATGAAGATATTTTAACAATATTTCCACAGAAGTACATTGCTTTGTGTGAAACTTGATGCTGTTACGAAAAGAGCTGGAAGAACATAATACAGTTTGATCAGTGACAGGTTTCATTTTTACAGTTTTTACTGTAGTTGTAACATTACAAATTATTATAATTGAGGCATTTAAAGCAGTGTTGAATTGAATTCAGACACTTTTCTTATGGGGGGATTTCTGTGACTCCGGGAAGGGTGGGGGGGGGGACGTTATAGAGTTCCGGGGGGAATGCACTTTTCTGACGATTGAAAATACAAAATCTCAAATCTTCCGGGGGGGTGTCTCCCCTCGGCGCTTTTTTCCGTGATTCATATTCTTCATTATCACGGGAAAAGGCGCACCTACACTGGAAGAAAAAAGGTTCGCTTGAAAAAAATCCCACTGTAATTGAAATATAAATTATTTTAATTAAGATTAAACACATAATTATGTTTTGATTGCGAATTTGACATGCATTAAATGGATGTAAGTTTTTAGCTTACAAGCTATCAAGTCTGAGAGCTATTGCACCAGCAATTTCTGTATGTATATAGTGTGTACGTATGCATGTACGTAACGCGACATATATCTTGTTAGAATTAACAGATTAGCTTCAAATTTGGTACACACATTTACTGGAAAAAGAATTTTTTGATTAGTTTCGGGGGGTTATAGGACAAATATAAGGAAGGAAGCCCCCACAATTTAGATTAAATGCTTGCATCATCAGATGAGAACTATCCGATTGCATTCCAATTTTGTATACTATTTTAGAAAAGAACCTACATCTCAGATAAATTTTGGGAGTTCGTAGAACATTTGTAAAGGGGAGGGTGCAACCCCCAAAATTTAGGATAAAAAATATTGTTCATTCGATAAATTTTTTAGAGTACCTTGAAATTTTTTTTTTTATATACCCTCTTAGAGTAGGATTCACATCCCAAATAAATTTTGAAGGTCAAATATAAGGAAGGGCATTTTTGCAACTTCACTCATTTAGATCATTCGAAAGACTATCTGGTTAGCTTCATATTTTACATACCAACTAAGTAAAAGATTGACATCCCTCATAATTTTGGGTATTTTTTAGGTCAAATCTTTGGACACAATTACTCGATTAGCTTCAACTTTTGTATAAGCTTTTATTGGAATGATTGACTTAGGGGACTTTTCACCCACTTGAAAACACCCGCTCGTTAATGCTAAACCTATGGGCAGGTTGTTTTTGAATTTCTCGTTTAAATTTGAATATTTTTAAACTTTTTTTATTTTTTTTTTTTTTTCATAGGATAGCTGAGGTCGATCTCTAATATGGCTATTTTATACTTTTTCCATTTCAGTTGCAGATTTTTTTAAGTAAGGGTACTCTCACTTTCGGAACAGGTTTCGAAAGTAACAGTAAAAAAAAAAAAAAAAAAAAAAAAAAAAAAAAAAAAAAAATATCTAAATTTAAACGAGAAATTCGAAAACAATTTGCCCGTGGGTTTAACATTAGCAAACGGGTGTTTTCAAGTGAGTGAAGAGTCCCCTTAAGCATTTAATTTTTGAGGTTTTATAGGTCAAAGATTAAGGAGGATCTACCTTCTCCCCTATTCATTAATATGCGAAGTCTCTGAGCTCCAATGCCAGCAGTTTAACTGGGCAGACTATTTTTCTACTATACTTTATTATTTTATATTTTAGGTCTTAACACAATGTTCTGATTTAAATGTATTTTTATTGTATGTAAATGCAATGTAGAACTATTTTGGGAGTTCATTGTCTCTGCCTTCTGTTTACTAAACTTCTTTTTAAAACATTTTTTCAGAAATGTTTCTTTGATTTTTTAGAATTTTTTATAATCAGTTATAAAATTGGAGTGACCAAAAATTTCAAGCAACCTGCAATATTCGAATATTTCTATTACACAAGTATTATTCAAAATGTTAAATAAAGTATAAATAATATAATCATTAGAAATTTTAAAATATATATATTTTTAAGAATTCTGCGTCCGTATTTCGAATGAATGGAAAAGTTTCGTGATTATTGACAATGAGGTTGTTTGCAGGGGCGAGACACTGTTTTTATATGTGATATAATACAGAGAGACAGAGGGAAAAAGATGGGGATAATTAGATAGATAGATATATATTTAATTATTTTTTAACGTACTTGTAATTGTTTTAAAAATATGATACCATAAAAATAAACATACGGTTTCTTTCTTAAAAAAAAAAAAAAAAAAAGCCAGTTAAATAGCCTCAATTCTAGAGTAGAATATTGTTAGTCTATGGCATTTCGTCCCACTTTCAGAAAACGCCACTATTAGCGAATGGCCGTTATCTATCACGAATTTAATACTGAATTATTAACATTTTTTACAATTAATGATTATGCATTAATAATAAATAAATATTAGTAATTCATTGTAATACATAGACATATGAGTGCAAAAATGTGAATGCGGCCTTCAAATTCACAATTCTACCAGATTTTAGATCTTATAGAAATTGTAGTGATTGCAATAGCAGATAACTTGGGAATGCAAAAATACAAGCAAATGCTTGGGACATATACATCCAGCAGTACATTGAAAACAGTTGGGGGTGATGATGTATTATATATTTGAAAATACCGTGTCATCGGTACCTTCATTATAGAATTATTCGTGAATCACTGATATATATTTTTTAATACTTCATTGTGCGAAAGCCTTTATTTTTAAATCTGATTTATAAAAAAAAAAAATAGCGAATTTTATCAGAAACAATAAAATTTATATTAATTTTGTTCAAAATTCATGAAAAGTATCTTCTAGAACAGGAAATTCTATGAATGAATCGTTTATTTGCATAATTCCATTTCTTTTTTAGAATTTTCTAAATTTGTGCAGTTTGAGGATCCACTGTTGTTTAATAAATAGATTATTATAAATAATAGCATGATTTCCTTTTGTAGCCTTTAAGAGTTTTTTAAATGCCATATTCAGCATTTAAAAATTATTTTTTATTTATCCCTTTGAAATATTTTATACTTCAAATTTTTATAGCCAGTCTGTAATTTATCTATATTTTTCTCTTTTAAGATTTTCAATTGGAAAGGGTCTACTTTTAATTTTGGCATTTAAATCTTCCTGCTTACGCGTGTTTATGTAACGAAATAAATGCAAAAGTACTCGAAATACTAAAATTTGTATTTGTGGTCTTTGTAATATTTATTTAACAAATAGTTACATTAAATGTTATTTATAAATTAAATATCTTAATAATCCCATTTTATCAATAAATGATCAATTTTGCTGTTATATTCAACAGGATCAATATAAGTTTATTAAAATTTTAGTTTACACCCCGGAGCTACTTTTTATTCTGTTAGGTAGATTTCGTATGAAATACTACCTATTACATTCTCCGCTATGTTGGAATTTCCGAAAACTTTTTGCAGATCTACACCGATCATGACCCCTAGAACCCAAAACCACCCTCAGTAAAAAAACATTATATGGGAGATTCTCAAAAGGTGGGATCATTAAACGTTAACTATATGTAATTTTTAAAATTTTCAAATTTAAGGCCAAATTTTTTTAATAGTATAGTATTTTGTCTATAAATATAATATATAAATATTTTTAATAGTATGCCTACAAAATTATACACAAGCATTAAAAGGCAGCAACTATTCTGGAAAATTAATGATTAAAGCATTTAATTAGCAGTTGTGTACGTTACAACTTTTGGACATTTTTTCGCACGTAAGTTACAGATTTTGGATGTTGCTCTTAGTATTTAAAAAAAATTTAAGACTAAGAATGTAGTAAATGTGTCTGTATACATATATATGCAAAATTAACTTTTTGTTATCCAGTACTAATAATAATAAAATCAAATGCTTTGTGATGAACGTTACTTTCGCACATAACAAAATACAGAAAAATTCTTTATAGAAAAGTCCTTCTATCTTCAAAAAAACAATAAATCAGCCTGCCATCTCTTAACGAAATTATCAAAAAATCATCCGTTTCCTTTATGCATTCGTTGTTTACCATTAGAACCACCTGGAAAAAAGTTAAAATTCTTTTTCTTGGTGGTACATTGGAGCAGTTAACGTTATGAATGTCCGAAATTGGCCTCTTTAGCACAAAATAATAAAATTTTAAGATATTTATACAAAGCTTTTTCAATAAATTATGTCATTTTCTGTCTCTGAATAGAATTAAAAACTCAGTGTAAAAAAATATAAAGTCAATGATAATTAAAGTTATGTTTGAAAGGCTTAAAGTTATGACTTGTGTTAGAGGTCTGCACGGGCCGGAATTTCCCGGCCCGGTGTAAAAATTGAAAGTTCGGACCGAGCCCGGCCCGGCCCGTCTACATTTTTACCGTTCTCGGCCCGGCCCGTACAAAAATCAGTGAAAACAGGCCCGGCCCGGCCCGACTAAATGTCTACAAAAAATTCCGTTTTTTCTCGACATACAATTAAGATTCTTTTAATGAATAAATACTACATGCATATTTATGGGAACATTTTACAGTATATTTTAAATTACTATGTGTTCGCAAAATAGAAAACACACAATAGTAAACGTTAACGATTACTTACAGTGTTTTAGTCAACGTCTCTACAGACGTTTCAAAATTTAAATAAGGGTTCATTAAAAGATTATTGTAGTTTAGAATAAAGGGTTAAAAAACATGATAACTTTTGAAGCTTATAATAAAAGGTAGATTTGTGAAAATATTTCTGTCATTTTTAAGGCTTTTCTCAAATCCAAAGGGTCTCATCGGACAATCTCATCGGAATCGCATGAGATCCAATCTCATCGGAATGCCAATCTCATCGGAAACGCATGAGATTGGCAGGTATTCTTATTCAGAAAACATGTAAATGCCGTTTTTGTTTAGATAAAAGCAATATATCTTTCAGAAAATACTGCCAAAGTTAGCGTTTTGAATCGAATTTCCGGAAGCGATAGCACAGGAAAGGAGAAAACGTACAGTCACGTGACAAGAGTCTCTGTTATCTCTGTACGTAATTTATGAAAAATGGAAACGCTATTTGATCCCAATTGCCTTCAATACTCAGCCTGTCAATTTTATGCCTTTATAGTTAAAAATGAGTCAGAAAATGTGTCTGAAAGTTTCGCATTGTTGAGCAGTAAATATGAGAACCACCTTAAAGTACATTTCCAAAGATACTGTTAAGAGAAGTTCATTATCGCTATTAATACTTTTACAAAACATAATGCCTGTCCTACACATCCTGAGAACGATTAAGACCAGTTCCGTCCCGGCACAAGTCTGCCGAAAAAAATTAAACCCGGGATCAGGCATCATGTAACTGTACGATGCCGATCTCTACGATGGACATGTTACATTTCTGTATTGATGTTGTTAAACTCGCATCGGCTCGTAACGCACATTTATACTTCTCGAAAAAGTCATATTCATTGGAAATGACCTCATATTTTATCTGCTCCTCTCAAATTCTTATATCGGGCCGATAGGCCCGATTAATTTTTTTTTATCGGCCGGGCCCGGCCCGTTGAAAAAATTGTCCTAATTCTGCCGGCCCGGCCCGTTTGAAAATTCTCCTCCATTCCGCCGGCCCGGCCCAGCCCGCGGGCCGGGTACGGGCCTCGGGCCAAGCCCGGGCCCGTGCAGACCTCTAACTTGTGTCCCGTGCCCACCTTTTGAGTATCGCCCATATATCTATCTATCTATCTATCTATGTATATAAGGTTTGTTGGGGTAACTGGAACCACGAGGTAACTGGGCCATAGGCTATTTTATAAGAATCTGTTGGTGTTTTTTAAGTTTTAGCTTTCGTGAGCAATGCCCCTTTATCTCTACTTCCTAAAACAACGTGTATCAACTCAATCATAACTCTCACTTTGCTGTGATAAGTTGTCAAAAATTTACGTTTCTTTTTTTAAAAACAACTTCAATATGGTTGAACTTCTTCGGATTTTTATTAAAATACTGTAAGTACTTTTATTAAACAATCTTTTTTTTAAAGATTAGACATATAACTACATTAATATTATTAGGTATCTATACATATTTACTTCATGTTTTAAATGTAAGCCCGGTGTCCCAGTTACCCCATAAATGTTTCAAGAATGGGGTAACTGGGACATGTATCCGGGGTAATAAATAATTATAAATAATTTTTTTGTGTTTCTCTTACTACGGGAAGTAAATTTCTCCATTGGTTTTTGCTCACAATAAAAAAAATGATAGAATACCTTATTAAAATAACGTAATGAAAATTAAAAAAAAAAGCATATTGAGTGGTATCAAACCAAATTTCTTGACCCCTTGAGAGGCGGTGATGCCGTTATGGCATCACTTAATTTTAATTCCTAATTGCCACATTGGCCCCTGAATTTTATAATTAAAATTTAACCTTTATTAAGTACGCAAATATATACTTTTACATGTTTTCAGATAGATTCTCTTGTAAATATTTGTGTCATTAAATTTTTTCAACATTTTACGAATGCAAGTACCTTGCCCCTGAAAGCCAGATAGCCTGATCTTGAAATTGTACTATACACAGGGGTCGCTTTCTATAGGCATAGCTGCCAATTTTTACGCTTTCTTGCTACCACTAAAATTTAATAGAGATTTTCGTTTTGTCTAATCATAAGATTTCGAAGATTAAATAAGACAACATTTACTACAGTAGAAGACCTTTATAACGCAAACCTAAAAACGCAAGGTTGTGCGTTATATAGAATTTTGCGTTATATGGATCACATCATTAAATTCACCTTGTAAACATGGCCAAATATGTCTGAAACATATCAAAATACATTAGAATATCTTTATACTGCATTCCTTGTTACCAAATTATATATTTTTGCATAACATAGGTCAAACATTGTTAAATTTACTTTATAAACATGATCCAAATGTAACTGACACAATTATCTCTTATATTAGGCATTTTCAAAAAATGTTTATTCTAATAATAGCATTTTTTTTTTTCAGTAAAAAGGACTTAAATTAGAAGATAAAGTTGAACTAATGTATCAAATTTAGTCCTAGAGAGTAGCAATATTTTATAATGTGAAAATGCAGTGTACTTTATAACTGCAAAATTCATTGTTTACATCTGAGAAGTTGTGCGTTATATGGAGAATCGCGTTATATAGCGTTATAAAGATCTTCTACTGTATAATATTTTATCTGTAAGAGGAGAGCGTAAAACTTGGCAGCTATGCTATAGGGAATCTTTTATCGTCCCTACCACTATTTTGAAAATAATATCTTCATCGCACCTTTCTTTAAGTAACAATAAAATCTTCCCTATATAAGATAAAGGATAAAGACCCCGGATAAAGATTAAGTACATACGTAACCTTTTGTTCAGAGATTTACCTTGCTATTTTTTCCTTAAAATACCCATGTGACTTTTATACTTATTATCTACACTAAAGTACATAAGTACTTACTTAAGTTTTATATTTTCGGTATAAATAAATCTAATATTTTCACTTTTAGTGCTTTTTTTAGGCACACTGACAGCAAAGGTTTCCCCTCCAATGCTGTTTATTGACATATAATTTACATGATCTGCCTGGTTTAAATTTTTTTTAAGTTGTTTACACTTTTTCAAACAGGAGCTGGTATCCGATATGAAAAAATATAAACGCGTGTGGAACATAGACCCCCCTGGTCCAGTTACCCCATTTTTTGGGGCAACTGCACCCATCAGCAAAGAAAGATGAAATATGCATATTTTTATATTTTTAAATATTAAAATGTAATTTTGAGCATTTCTATCTGATAGAGGGAACCTAACTGAACACATTTACAGAAGTTCAGACTTTAATTGAAGTGAACATTAGCTTTTTGAAGCTGAATTGTCAGAAGCTCCAGAGTCACATTGTAAAATCATGTCCCAGTTGCCCCAACTAACCTTATATATATATATATATATATATATATATATCACTTTCTTCTGGACACGATAACAATTCTGCACAAATCTTTTCCAAACTGATACATAAAATCAAGGGGCATAAAATCTCGGTCAAGTTCGTTAATGGGCAAAACCGGACCAAGGGGGTGGAAATAGGGAGGTGTTTTGTGAAAAACGAAACCCCCCCCCATAACTTCTTAATTATAATACATATCGATTCAGTTTAAAGTTTTTATTACTTCTAAAAATTGGGCCAAACATTTATGTATCACAGATTTTTGATAAAATTAAAAATGGGCTCAAGTGGCGCAAAAAATAGAGTTTTTGGGAGAAAAAAATTCATAACTTCGTCAACTCTCAAGATATCAAATCCAATTAATTTTATTATAAATCTCCTTAATATTATCTACAAGTTTTTGATAAGACCAATTCGTACCGCAAAAAAAAAAAAAAAAAAAAAAAAAAAAAAAAAAATTAAAAACGAAAGCAAAAAGAAGGGGGTTGAAGAAGAAAAAAATCCATAACTCCGTCAATTCACAAGATATAAAATCCCCATGAATTTATCATACGTCTTCTTAATATTGTCTACAACATTTATACAGACAAGTTTTTGATAGACTAATTCTTACAGCAAAAACGAATAAAAAATACATAGCGGTTGAAGAAAAAAATCATCTTATTAAGGGTGTATTCAAATCCAAACTGCTTATTTTCTTACTCTTTTTTAAATTCATTTTTGCTCTCAAACGCATCCAATTGGTAGATTCTCTTATTCAGAAACTTATATAATGTACCGTAATGATCGACTTTTTGATAGAAGCAGAATAGCTTTCAAAAAATGATGTCAAAGTGGGCATTTTGAACATAATTTCCCGAAGCGATTGTCTAAGAAACGAAAAATATTGTTCTACTGAGAAAATAATTGTTTTTAAATCAAGTTTCAATTAATTGAACGAAAAATGAAAACACTGGTCGCTTATAAATCTCTTCAAAAATCACGTCAGTAAGTTTCATATTTTTTCTATTAAAAATGAATCTGAAAATGGGCCAGAAAATTTCGAGTTGTTGAGCATGGAAATGTATTTTTTTTAATACCTCCTTAACATGATTCTGATAAAAAAGCCATTATATAAAAATGAAATAAAAACTCAGCAAAAGCGGCCAAATAAAATTGTTAAAGCGGGTATATCTCTAATTATGAATTAGTTTTTGTTGGTGAAATTAGTATACTTAACTTCGAAATCTACCTCCGCCTGTAGGCCGGGCCGGCAGGGATTTTTTGTTTATTGTTATTGTATTCTGTACATTTAAACATAAAACTCTTTTGGGCAAACATAATTCTAAAATTTGTTTGAAAAAAAAAATGGAATCTTGCCTATTTTAAAATATATACGTATTAATGAAATGTTGAAAAAAATTTCACGCTATTTTTGTGACCGATTGCTAGAATTTCTTTTTCTTCTTACTATTTGGAAAAGAAAAAGTTAAGGAAATCATATATTTTTCCTTTATTGTTCTTCAGCAGAGGTAAATAGAATTTTTCCACTCTTCCACATTAAAAAAATGAAACATTCCTGACATTACTCCCCAATTTTTATAAAGAAACACCAGCATTTCTCCCTTCTTTTAAACCGCCCCCGTATTACAAGTAACCTTGAACAAAATGACCCCAACCAAAGAACAAAGACAGGGCATCTTCCTCCCATCCGGCAGATTCTTCGCAAAGAATACTCAGACTCAACTGTCCTCAGTTTGGTGGATTGTCTGTAGTGATCTTTTGTATGCAGTTGGACGAAGCGTTTTTCAGGATTTCTTGAAGGAGAGTTGGAAGAATATAGATAACCAGAAAACTATTTTTTTTTTTTAAACAGTAGAGCATTAAAGGTAAGCATCATAACTTTCATTAGATTATTATTATTATTATTTTTAATAGCATGTTTCTGTATTGTATACATATATCTACATGTGATGAATAATTCTGGGAAAACGTTAACAATTTTAAACGGCTTAAAACAGCTTAGGCTTCTTGGAAAAGTAAAAGTCAAGAGCATTTTAGTGGCTGTGTATGCCTTTGACTGCTTGCAGAACACGCATCGGTTTTGGTGTTCGCAAGGAGAAAAGTAGAGTAATTGTTTATCATGATTTTTTCATGTAATTAAATGAATTTCTCCTTTCTTTTAAGGTTTCCAGAAATAAAAAGAGAAATTTATTCTTCTTAAGCGATTTAAAATAAATAAACATTAAGAAAAAAAACTAAGGATATTTAATTGTGTGTATATGTCTGTAAGGGGGCGGGGGTCTTGCACAAAACTCTTTAATTCTGTCTTTCTTTTTAAATTAGTGTGTTAAAAAGTCATATGCGGGCATTCCAGGAGGAAACTTTTTTCTTGTTTAAATAAAAAAATAAATATTAGAAGGTTGTTTTTGATCGTTTAATATCTTATCTGTTACATGACAATATTAAAAAAATTGTCATGCAAGGATGCAAGTAGGGCTCCGATAAAAAAAAAAAAAAAAAAAAAAAAAAAAATCTTAGTTTATGTTACGTATATATTCTCCAGAGTTCTAACAAAGGGGGGGGGGGGCTGGAGGGGACCTCCCCCCAAAATTCGCGAATGCTGTTACAGTACTCAAATTTTCAAACTTAGTTGGCAAATTTGTTTAAAACTTTTGATAAAAACTACTATACACTTTATTTCTGATAGACTAGACAAAAATTACAAATCTAATTGGGAATATTATTAAACTATTTACAAATAAAAACTATATTACATTTTCTAATTGTACTAACTTGGTAAAATTATAAAACTATTCGGCAAATACTGAAATTTGACTTGGCAATATAAGGTCCTCTCATCTCCAAATAAAAAGTCTTAGCGATGGCCCTCATGGTAGTCTTCATAAAAAAAATCTTTGGAAGGACTACAGGTCATAAATAATGTGTGTGTAACTTATCCCACATTTCTTTTGCTGTAACACATGAAAGTATATGCGATATAGGTCCGGCTTCCATACGTGAAACCAAAATTTCTTGTGCTTTTGCATCTTTGACAATGAAATCAGAATATCCATCATCAGTTGCTTTCGGTTTTACTTTTAATCCCGTTACTATATCATATAGTTCCTTAGCTATAAGCGTAACTTTAAGACGCTACTTGAGTCAAACGAAAAGACCCGTTCGCTAATGCTACTTCTATGGGAGAAATTTATAAAGATATCTCGGTCGCATATCGATATTTTTAAATGATTTCTTTTGCATTAAATAGTTGAGATCGATCTGTACAAAGGCCGTTGTTTACTTTTTCGATTTTGTTTACAGGTATTTCTTATGAAGACACTTTCAATTTCGGAACTGGTTTCGAAAGTAAAAGCATCCTCATAAGAAATATCTGCAATCAAAATCGAAAAAGTAAAAATCAGCCTTTCATGCAAATTGATCTCAACTATTCAATGCAAAAGAAATCATTTAAAAATATTGAAATGCGACTGAGATATCTTTATAAATTTCTTCCAGAGGATTAGCGTTAGCGAATGCGTCTTTTCATTTGACTGAAGTAGCCTCTTAACTTGGAATTTCCATACATTCCAATTACTTTCATTCAGTTTGATAAACTGTCCCTGCTGTGTTTCGGTTCCGGCCATTTCAAAACAACATTCGGAAAACTCACTTTACAAAAATTTCCATTACTATTTACTTCGGCACCTGTTTCAAAATCTTGCCCAAACGACTCCGAATATTATTTCCCAATGTATGAATTGTAAATATATATATGAAGGGCTTGGCTGTAAAACATGGGAACTGACATTTCAATTTTATTATTATTATTTTTTGTAAAACTTTTTAACTGTATCTATATAAAAGTACAATGTTTATTTTTTTTACTCAATATATGCCATGATTATCAAAGATAAATTTTAGATATAAATTTAATAGCGAAAATTCTTTGGACATAAGTGCAATAAAATCTATTCTATCAGACAAAAAATGTTGCACATAAGTTAAATGAACGTCCGGTGTTAATAAATAATTTGTTTTAGAAGCAATTACAATAGTCTAGTTGTAGTTTTCTTTAGAAAACTTGAATTTTTTTAGTTCTCTAGATTTACATCCAAGTGCTTCATATAGATGTGCAAGTAATGGACAACCGCAATGTTTTTGGCTTATAAAAAATTATCAATGAAATTTCACATTTATTATTCTTTTCATCTCTTGTATGCTTTATAATCTTGGTTATTATTGACAATCTTAATTAAACCAATAAGGAAGAAGAAAATAAAACCTCACAGTTCTACCGTCGTTCAGTGAAAATTTTAATGAGCAATCTAAGAGCTGATTTATTTAACTAATTTATATATTCTTTATTTTCATGGAAAAATTGCATATTTTTGTGTAGATGGTGTAATAAAGAAATTTTAATTTTGCATACTAATATCCGTTTACAAAATTTCATTTATTTAAAAAGTTTTAGGACTAGTGTCTATTATTATTAGGATGCTAAATTAGTCAATAATCAGTAATGGACATCCCGTATGTCCATTGCTAAATGTGAAATTATACAGTCATAGTGTATAAAATCGTTTCTCATTTAACTATAGAACTATGTAATCAAATGCACTTTTAAAATGTTTTTTTTTAAGTCACACGATAAGTTAAAAATCTACTCTTTTTTGTCTTAATTATGTTTGATTATTTATTTCTGACAAAAAAAAAAAAAAAAAATTCAAGAAAAAAAAAAAAAAAGAAAAAAAATCGTGATTATCAAAAATATATATATATTAATTATAACTAGTAAATCTACAGAGCAGATGCCACATGTCAGTTTCACAGTTTCGTTTCGAAAAGATTTTATGCATTTTTTCATTCCCATTTGTATTACTATTACTTAGTACAAGCAGTTTTCGAAAAATCAATTATCCGGAAATGAATATAGAATTCCACCGTCTGATATTCCAATACATTTTTCTGTGATTTTTTTTTTTTTTTTTTTTTTTTTTTTTCCAGCCTCCTTCTTTGTGTCTTAATAATTTGATAAACCTAATTCTCCGAAATTGGGTATTTTAAATCTAAATTAAAATATAGATTTATGATATGTCATTAGTCATTAAGTTGAACTTACTTATTCAAATAAATATTTTATTAATTATTGATCCCATCCCAATTTTGTTATCTGAGAATTTCTATTTTGTTTCATTAATATGCTTTCCTTAAGTTCTGGTTTTAAATACAATAATAAAAACCTCTATTTGTTACTTTTAGTAAAATATTCATTACTGACATATTGGATGTCCATTATTGAAATTTTGGAGGTTATTGTTTTTTATCATATAAATTTCTGTTATTGCATAAATTATGATTCACAATGAGAAATATGAGTATCAGATTTGGTAACTTTTATTTATTGGTTTAATTGTTGATAGATTAATGTAATATTAAAAAAAAAAAAAAAAAAAAAAAACGTAATATAAGAATTATAACTATTAATGAAATATTATTTTTAAAAGAAATTCTTTCAAATGACAGTAAAAGAACTCTAAAGATAAATTAATATACAGAATGTTGTGCAGAGTTCCATGAAAATACTTAAAAGATCCTTAAATTTTCGAAATGTAGTTTTTGGTCGTTAAAAGTTCTTATTTTTATGCAAAATTTGCAAAAGGCCCTTACTTTTACTGTCTTATTATTTCTTAATCATGGTAAAAATTATTCTCCGTCTCAGAAAATTCTGATTTTTAAATATATATATAAATTTCCCCTATCCCAAAACTTCGCTCCCCCGCATCACCCCGCATCAATGTTTTAAATCTTTAAAACTCTCTAAATTTTCAGCTCTATTTGTTATTTTATTCTAAAAATGAATAATCGATCGGGTAAATTTCATTAAGATTTCATATAAATTCCCCTTCTCAAAATTTTGCATCTTCTTTTTGCCCCACCGCCTCCTCATCACCTCATAGCAACCAAAGTTGAAAATCCTTTAAACTCTTTAATTTTCTAAAATGTATTCTGCTCTTTTAATACTTTATTGTAACAATAAATAATCGATCATTTAAATTTCGTTAAAATTTCATTTAAACCCCCTTCCCCCCCTTTTTTTTCTAGTGTATGCAAAGTTTACAATCTTTAAAAGTCTTTAATTTTTTCTGCCCTATTTGTTATTTTATTATAATATTAAATAAATGATTATAAAAATTTCTTATCCTCCCTAAAAATTTGTGTTTCCCCTTTACTTCCCTCCATCTTAACAAGCACACACACACACACACTCACACACACACACACACATATATATATATATATATATATATATGTCTGGATAATATGCAATAGTTAATTTTTTTTTTTTTTTTTTTTTTTTTTTTTTTTTTTTTTTAATGGGGCATTTGATTTATAACTACGTTGCTAATACACATTTTATAATGGATGTTGATTCGATACTTTTACATGTATAATAGTGTAGTTATATTTATCTATTTATCAATTCATATTCATTAATATTTAATAAAGTTAACGATTAACTTGTATTTAATTTTTAGCCTACTCAGGACAATATCATATTAATTTCTAATAGTATACTAGCTTAAATGAGAATAAAATGCATAATGAGTGTATTTGTTATACCTAATGCTATGACAGTATGGATTTTAATTTGGTAATTTGTTTGTTTTATTTTTCCGCTATCCTTTTTAATCTTCTTTCCTTTTTAACTTAATTGGTGTTCAATGGTTTATTTCCCGGTTTTCTGTGTGTGGTAGTCCCAAATTCATATTCTTTAGCTTTTTTTATGGCTAATATGAAGATGAAACCACACAGTTTATTTGTGGAACTTTAGGCATTTGGGACCTGAAGATTCTGTCTAAGTTCTACAAATATCCATTTTTCTTTTTCTGCTCATTTTATTTATTTTTATGTTTGATGGTAATTTGCATTGATTTTTAATGGTCATATATATATATATATATATATATATATATATATATAATATCCTCCCTATATATATATAATGTCATTTTGTTCATAATTTCAGTTTTTGTTGGTGGTCGGTAATGTTTATTTAATTGTTATATATATATTGTATTTACGCTCTATCTGATACTACTTTATTGTAAAAATAAATAATCGATCATATAATTTTCTCCCCCCCCCGGCCAAAATTGACGTTCCCCCTCTTATCAAGCATACATTTTCTGTTTATAAATATTTAGTAAGGTTAATAAAATGTTATCTAAGAAATTCCTCCTTTAAAAAATATTCTGCCCCACTCTACAGCTCACCAACCTTAAAACATTTAAAAGATTTTTTTTTTCTTTTTTTTACTTTTTCGGCTCTATCTGTTACTTTATTGTAATAATAAATAATCGATCATTTAATTTCCCACACGACCCGAAATTGACAATTCATCTTTGTCCCAAACTTTTTAATTGTATTTGTTCTATTTGTAGATCTTTAGTATTGGTAAATATTCAATCATCTTATTTTCCAGCAAAAAAAAAAAGGAAACTAAAATCTGCTTTATCTTTTTGCCCCCCCCCCCCGCCTTCTTCATTTCCCACCAGTTAGCAAAATTAAAAAAATTTAGAAGTCTTCGTTTTTCTTTGCTCTATTTGTCATTTTATTGTAGCAACAAATAATTAACCGTCTAAAATATTCCCCTTATTCAAAGTTTCCTCTTCTCTCTTAACCCCTCCTCCGTTTTTATGTAGTATATAAATGTAAAGTCTTTAAAACTGTTTCATTTTTAATTATTTTATGTCCTCTTTATATATATTTATTAACGATAAGTAACTAGCAATCTAATAAAACTTTTACGCTATCTCCCATAAAGTCTCTAGTTTTCCCATTCCCCTTCCCCCTTGAGATGACAAAATTAAAAATCTACAAACTTCTTTCATTTTTTTTTTATTTTTTTACTTTCTGTCTGCTATTTGTTACTTTTGTAATAATAAGAATAAAATAATCATTTAAAATCCTCATCCCACCGAAATCGCCTCTCTACCTTCGCCCCAATTGTAAATTAATAGTAATGATAAACTAGTTTGATTAATTACTGTAACAATGCAGTGAAAGCTTCCTGCGCGACCACCTCCCTGAACGACCTTTTTTTCATGGAACGAAATTTATTCCCATAGGCTTAATACTAATTTTACCTCCATTCAGAGACCCTCTCAGTTGAACTCCCTCCACGAGTGAGCCATTTCTTTGAAGAAAATGAAACAAATTCAGTTTTTTCCTGCTCGCTTGAAGAAGGTTTTATTAGAAAAATAATTCCGGAGAGCGAATTATTCATCAAACTTCTAAAGTAAGTTTAGAATTTTATTTTATTTCGGTAACTTTTAAGTGTTTAAACCCCTTTGTGCCTTTTTAGGCAATAAATTTAACTCTGATGACAAATTAAGAATGACGGCCAATAAACTCTCCTGCGCTATCAGTCTCAAAGAAAACTCTCAAAATCTCTAACTCTCAAAGAAATAGATAAATTAATAAAATCATCATTATTTGTTCCCATCCAAAAGAAAAAAAAATAAATAAATAAAAAAAATGCACTTATTTATTGAACTTTGAAAGGACTTGGAAATAAAAGTTATGAATGATAAAACAATAAATCAAAGCAAACGTCAATGTATTCATTTTTTAAACTCTGCAGTTATTAACTTATGTAATTAACTTTTGTTTTGATACTTAAATTTTCATATTTTTCCCTAATGTTAAAAATAAATTTTAGTAACATTAATTGTTACCTTTTTTCAACAGTTAAAATCTAGATATAAACATGACCTCCATGAAGAGACCACTTCTAGGAGTGACGAATTTTTATTGGAATGGAACGTGGTCGCGTTAGGGAGGTTTTACTGTATATAGTATCTCATCTAAACTCCTCCTTTTCCATCCTGTCACCGAATTTTCCCCTTTTCCCTTACCTTTAAACAAACAAACAAACAAACAAAAAAAAAAAAAAAAAAAAAAAAAAAAATGTTGAAGCTATTTAATATTTTATTATTTTGCTGCTTTGTTATCAAATGCGCAAAATTTAAAGTCTTTAAATCTCTTAATTTAATTCAGTTATTTTTTGTCCTATTTGTAAATGTTTAGTAGGGTAAATAATCAGTTATCTGCTCTCCCATAATACTACTATAGTAATGATAATCATCTGACTGAATGAACTCTGCCCCATAAAAATTCTTCGCTTCTTCCCTTTTACTCCCTCCCACCTACACTTTTAAGTGTCAATATAGTTAAACAATCATTAAATAATTCCTCCTCCCAAAATTTTAGATTCCCCCCCCCCCCCTATTTTACTTTTCCTATTTAAAATTAAGTTTACAATGCTGTATTTGTCGTTCGTTTTGAAATAACTATAAGAGGCTCATGTTATCACTTTAGGGGGTGGGGGGTCTGGCATTTGATATCGTAAGATATCTCCAGGGGGAGGGGGGGTTGTTTTTAGATATCGTTATCATTTTTGATCTTATCAAACTTTTCTTTTTTGAGTAACTTATATTCAAATAGTCTGTGATCCTTCAATTATAATTATTTTTATATGTTTTTACGAAAATACAAAGCTGTTATTAAAGCCATTAAATGTTTATAAAATCATTTCATTCGAAAATTTGAAATGCCTCAACTTTTGGAATTTCAGTTCTTCTGCCATGTGGATGTGCGCATATAAATCTCTATCAAAGAAACCATAAGATGTTGGAAATGACACTTGCATTTGCCAGTAAAGAAAGATAAATAACGTTTTCCACTCTTTGTTTGATAAGCTCTGCTTTTATCCTTCCCGGGCAGGGGTGCAAGAAGACAATATTACTGTTGAATGCATTATGTAACAATAAGCTATTATTAGATAATTTTACGTAATAAGAACTCTTTTAGGTGTTATCTGTTATAAATTTGTTTCATGTATTGAAAATTTATTGACTTCAATCTGTAAACTATGGGACTAATAAGTATTCTGTATATTAATAATTTGTATAATTATATGTGTATATCACTGCAACAGTATAAAAAGAAAGAAAAGGGATGTAAAAATAAAAATAATTTTTAGACATTGATAACAATATCTTCTGGGGGGTGGGGGGAGGGTTGATGAATGATAACATATGATATCGACAGGGGGGAGGGTTGATGAATGATAACATATGATATCGACAGGGGGGAGGGGGTCCAAAATCAGCAAAATGTTGATAACGTTACATATGTAAAACCCTTAAGTAATAGTCTTCTAAATGTCTACTGCCACATGCCGACCCCTCCTTCCTCCTATCATCGCCACACCATTTGAAATTTTTAAATTTATATTTACAAAAATGAAACCCCGTGTTAAAAAATGCACGTTATAATTCAATAGTTTATAAGCCCTTAATTTTTTTTTTTTTTTTTTTTTAATTCTTTAATGTCTATAAAAGTCCTAGATTTTTATTTAAAGAAAAGTGTACGAACCTTGTTGTACTACAGATGACGCATTAGACTGCCGACATATGGGGTATTCTCACAATCCTTTGAATTTCGGGAATAAAAATTTGGTGAAATTAAACTTGCTAAAATAACATTTTAATCTGATAGACGAATGTGTTAATGATTCAAAATAAAGAAAAAATGGTCAGCAGCGATTTTTTTTTTTTATTTAACTGAGGTTTAAGTTAAACTTGCGCGTTTAGTTTCCTTACCATTTTACATTATAACTTTCTATTTTCTTCTAAATTTTCCTTAAATGAATTTGCATAGTACCCAAAGGACATTCAAATAAGAAATAATAACAATGTAATATTTTTAGTACAAAATTTTGGTATAACATTGTCTTAAAGTGGTGTTAAAGAAGGGATGGTATAGGAAAAACAGGGCCGAAACTAGCCTTTTTTGCACCCGGGGCAAACATGGATTTTGGCGCTCCCCCCCCCCCCCCTCCTCTTCCGCGAAGCATATTTACAAGGAGAATTTTACTAATTTTTTAATAGCCGGCTTATTTTAAGATTTAAAATATGTAATACTGAATTACGTAATCTACTACAATGGCGAATCCAAGGGGAAGGTGAAGGTCACGGGGGTCATGACTGCCCTCTGAACACCAACAAAAATATTCTAACGATCATTTTTAAAATGATGGATTGATAACTTCTATTATTAAGAAACAGCCATTGTGTTAGGTGAAGATGAGAGCAGCCAAAAGTTTTCTAACTTTTTACGGCTGCTCTTTCATCTTCACCTAAACACTTCATTTACAATGGCTGTTTCATAATAAAGGAAGCCATCAGTCCATCAGAAGAAAATGATCCATTCCAAAGGTATAATACTTCATTTGGCGCCCCTTCGTTCTGGCACCCGTGGCACATGCCCCCTTTGCCCCCCCCCCTTAGTTTCGGCACTGAGGGAAAAAGGTATGGTAATGGGGAAAAAAAGGATGGTAAGGATGTGACGGTAAGGATAATTACCACTACTTTTAGTCAAATCATGTTAAGACTAAGTGAGAGCCACAATGTTAATTGATTTTTAGAAACAGTTATTTACATTGGATTAAATAAATAAAAAAATTAATTTACCTCGAAAAGTGCAGGAACAAACCTTGGGGACGGTAAGACTACGAATAAAGCCACGATGCTTGAAATTGATATTTAAATACTGATTTAAATTCTGCAGTAAATTTCCTGTCAAAGAATTTTAGACATTCTTTAGAGAGAAAAAAATATATATATTCTGTGGCTGCATCTGAAGTGATTTTCTGTATAAGTTTAGCAAGAGAAATGATAAGGAATCTAAAACCCCTGGACAGAGTTCAAAAAATAATATCAACCTGTAAAAATGTGTGCAGGTTAATTTTTTGCTACCTATTTACATAAAACAATTGTCCCAGTTTCGCAAAAAAATTGCATGGAATTATTTTAATTGAAACAATTTTATACAGACAGCTCCAAACTTAAAAATGGGCATCAGGGACACGGGACGGAATAGGAGTTTTCCTGGTTTTGGGACTCCCCAACATCGTCCAAAACTTACTTATCTCGTTAATATTGTTATACAATCATGCAGTGGGATATTCCCGAGTATATGAAATAATAATAATAATAATAAAACACAAGAATATATACTAAAATAAAAATTATTATTCAGGGACATAAAAGTCAAAAGATTGTGAGAATGTCCCATATATATTTGATTTTTTTGTTTGTTTATTTATTACTTTTAAATCTTACTTTATATTTATTTTTTTTTTTTTTCTTCCCATACATGCCCGATGGAAATGCACCTTGCTTCTGACATGCTCTCTGACAAATGTTTTTAGTATACATCGACTTTATATTTGAAAGTAAGTGGAATATAAATTGATACATGAATGTAATTTTCTAGCTGAGTTCCAAGATATATTAATCAAAAAATTACTATTTGAATAGCCCTAAGAAACAATTTAAATTAATATATTTATATTTTTTTGCCGGTTTGATATGTTTATCCGTATGATATATAAAATTTGGTTCGATAAATTTTATGAATGATACTCTAGAACAGAAACTTTCCTAAACTACTCCATAAATATACAAAAATAATATTTTTTGTATCTTTTTTAATCTCGAGATACTGCCTATAATTATTTCTGTAGTTGTTAGTACTGTACTATTTTAATATAGTGTCGAACTGCCATTAAGGCTGTTCTTAACTGCTTTGCTCAACAAGCATAAAACGTTCTGACACAATTACAAATTCATTTTTTAACGAAAGATATAAAATTGGAAAGCCTGTCCGTGGAAGCGATTTGGAATAGAAGTGTTTTTTCCATTTTTTGATCCATCCATTACCTGTTGAGTTATAAGCTTTTTCGATCACGTGACAAACCTGTTTTTCGCCCGCTCTTGAGTGCTTTTTCTCCGTTCGCGGGGAAACTCGATTCAAAACGTCCACTTTGACACTCTTTTTTGAAAGATCTATTGCGTTAGCAAAAAAAAAAAAAAAAAAAAAAAACGGAAAAAACAGCTTGATGACATAGTTTCTGAACAACAACACCCGCTTGTTTCGTGCATTTTCGAACAAAAATAAATTAAAACTTATGTCAGAAAGTTGCCCTTTTGGATTTGAGAACACCCTTAAGGAGGAAGTAGGGGGGGAATTCTTTCACAAACGGTTATTTTACATATAATCTGACGTTATAAAATGTAACGAATAAGAAAAGACTCACTATTTATCTTATTTTCAATTATATTACCTACATTAGAATGTGATAACATACATAAAAAAAAAAAAAAAAAAAAAAAAAAAAACTCAAAGTAATATTCCAAAAAAGCCACTGACATAGTGAAAAGTTTTGGGTGGACTTTTTATTAATTTTTATTTTGAAATTTATTTCAAAAATCTTTTGTTCTTTAAAAGCGCATACATTAAAATAAATATAAATTAAAATTTATTAGTACAAAGAAAAAAATTAAACTTAAAAGTAGGGTTCGTTGATATATATCAATGGACATTGATAATGTGAGACAATTAAGAACAGCGATTGAAATATAAACTGTCTAATTTAGATAATCAGTTATATACAGCTTCATTAGAAAAGAATCTTTTCTGATTTTGGTTTAGTTAAGCCTAAACTGTACAACATGTTAGTGAAAAAAAAAAGACATGCTTGCATTTATGTTAAAATTCTTCAATTAAAAAAAAGACTATTTACTATTTAAAATTATGTTTTATAAATTTCTGATTTCTTGATACTGAATCCTATAGTTTTTAATAAGTGTATAAAGCAAACTGTATCTATTTTCAATTAGTTGATCTGCAATTTTGCTCAAAGTGGAGAAAAGAAAAGCATTTTTAGAATATTGTTTAAGTTTCCATGTTAAGGGCAAAATGTTTTAGTTTCTAATTTACATTATGCTTAAAAATATTTATTGTCAGCAGTGAGTTGTCTATTTTGGTATGCTATTTTAAATATTCGATATATATAGAAAATATAAGATATATCAGATATTTTTATATTTTCGAAAATATGATATTAACGAACCCTGTTTAAAAGTGAGTCAGAGTGAAAACTGATAAAATAGAGCCTATATCTTGGAGCAAGGGCTGTCACCATCATTTTGACACCATTATTTTTTTAGTCGGTTTAGTATTTCCGAGATTGCGTAGAAAACACTATTTAGAACGTTTTTTAGAACGCTCTTCGCGCTTATTCACCTCTTTTAAATTTCGAATTATTTAGGAAATGTTCTTAGAGATCATTTATAACTTATAAGTAACTAATACTGCACATTTCACATTTCTGAGCCCTTCAGTAACACAAAAATTGCATTTTTAGAACGTTTTTTGCTCCTACACCCCCTTTGGGTTAGTGACATCGACTTCAGATATTGCCTATGTTCGAGCGTGGATGATGATGATTTTGTGACTACAATGACTACAATGATTTTGACACCATTTCTTTTGGAACAGGTTCGGTAGTTCCAGAGATTACCTCCTACAAACAAACAAATAAACTTTACTTCTTTATAATATTAGTAAAAAGAAATATATATATATATATACACACATATACGCACACATATACACACAGTAAAATCACTGAAAACAGAACCTGTTCTATAACAGAATCATGTCTTAAAAGAAAAATTTTCAAACCTTCAACGGAAGGTTTATTATATATATATATATATATATATATACCTACTGAAAGGAGTTTTGTTTTTGTTTTTCCCTAAGAATTTTGTTTTCACAGATAACATATTATTTTATATCATCTTATTTATATTGCACCAAATTTTTATTGTTGTTGTTATTTATTATAAAGATTTGACAATTTTTCTTAATTCTCTTGTTTATCAGAATTATTTGGTCCATTGTATTGAAAATGAATATTTGCCAACTATTTTTTTATTTTTAAAAAATTCTTTCTTTTTCCTCTTTTTTCAAATTACATTTTATAAATTCTAGAAAATTCTGAAAATGTGTGTAAATTTTACACTTGAACAACATTGTAAAACATTGTTGTTAAAATTCTAACAAAATATAAATTAGTTAAAGCCACTGTTCTAATTACTTGTGATTTTGAAGAAAACATCATTTTTCATGTGTGTGTATGTCTGTTTTCACCTATTTTAATGATAATCGAAAGTTTTTTTTTTTTTTTCTTAAACATGAATTGATATTATTTTCACCGTATTTTAGATTTGTATAACTTAATACATTATTACAGGACAGATCTGTAGATCTGTTTCATTTATTTCATCCTTCACTCTGCTGTTATAAATTCAGATTAGTTGCAATGAGTTTTGACTTATTTTATTTAAACGTAGCTTTAGTTTGAACTGGATTACTTAAGAAACACGCTATTCTATTGAGTTATATCTTATACGTATATATATAAGTATATATATGTAACTTTTAACTTTTAGTTTCAAATTAAGTTAATTAGAGATTGGAGCCTTTCTGTAATTTTAGATGTTATGAAAAGTTAAAATTGAAACTTATATAATAAAGAAATATACATAAAAATTGTAAAAGGTTTTATATTTTTAGCGAAGTATAGCAAATAGGGTATCAAAAAAAAATCTCCCCCCCCTCCCCTTAATAAAATTTATATAAAATTTTCAATTTATATAAAGTTTTCAATTTATGATTAAATAATCACTAAACTGCACTTTTTTCAAAGTCTTACCGTATATAACTTAGCCCTTTGTTATTTGGCACATCTACTGTATATCTAGCTGGGTTTGGAATGCATCCGTATATTTCAAATTTCTCCTCTAGAAATTAAAATATTTACCTTCTGTTTTTGGTATGCCCTTCTTGAAGATTTTTTTTTCTTTTATTGTACAAAATATTTTTTAATTGCATTGTTAGTTTTATTTAAAGTGTTATAATCTTACTTACAATTCGTATGCTTCGTTAAGATTTTAACACTTAAAATACAACATTAAATATATATTTTAGAAACTTTTTAGCAAATAAAAAAGAAAAAAAAACATTCTTTAAGAAAAGCATACTTTAATTTTAACTAAGAAAACAGAAGGTACAAAATTTAAATTTTAGAGGAAAAATTTGAAAAATACGGATGCATTCCAAGCCCATAGGTTTAGCATTAGAGAGGGGAATTTCCAGCCTGACTGATGAGGAGACTTAATTGCGGAGAGTGGAGGAATTGCACTTTGTATTGGACAAAAAACAAAGAACTGAATTAAATCTTTAATTATTCAACGAGTTTCTGCTTCTGTAATTCACTGCTGTTTTTTTTTCTTTTTTTAGCTATATTGTTAGCTCGTATTTTCTTTGATGTTTACTTTTATATTAGGGACCTTGCCCACCCTCCCCGCGAGTTACACCCACCAACCCCCATCCAGACTGCGTATCTCTCTAAACTTACGCTGTCACCGCCGCCGCCGGTTTTGAATTTTTTGTGACCGGAGGTCTTTCTCCGTTATTATTAAGAAAAATATTGCATACAAAAATATGAAAATCGGCAGTATTATAGAGAAATGTTTGATAAACACGCTGATGCAGACAGTTTTCAAATCGAAGAATTATTTTAAGAGATATTTAATGCTAAATTTGGACAAAATCCTTCCACTAAAAAAGCTTTATAGAAGCAAAAACTGTACATCGGAATTTAAAAATTTTTAGATTATTTTATACGTTGCAATTTCCCGGTGTGCAGAATGCATACTTTTTTTTTTAATTTGACTCATTTTTTGAGGTTTTATTTCTATTTTAAATTCAAATTTTCAGCATTTCGAGAGATATTTTTTACTTATTTTAGAAAATTGTACTAAATTAACCTGTTGCCAACTGTATAAACAGCGCAAAACAATAATGTTTGCTTCAAATTAAAATTTATTTACGCGTGACTGTTATAAACAGAAAAAAAAACCTTTCAAATTAGAATTAAATAATTACGTATAAAAAGCAGGAACTTATTGAAAATTACTTCATAAGAACTATATTTACACGTGAATTTTAACAGAGAAAGGATATTGTAAAATAATAAATTCATTAACATGCGTTAGAAGTCTTAAATAGGAGAAATTACGTCACATTTACGTCACATTACACTTATTACGTAAAATGAACAAAAAATAATATTGCAAAACAGTTTACATTTAAAAATTGCGCGAGACATTTATTTGATATTTCGAGATGATCTTTTCAACTATTTTTGTTAAGACAGCGCAAATAATATTTCATTTCTAACAAAAGCATTTTCACGTGAATATTAAAAAGAGAAAGAAAAGTTTGGTGAAAATTACGTCAGAAAGAATTTTCTTTTCGCTTTGTTAAAAAATACCGGGAGACGAAGACTCTGTTTAACTTAATTTATCTTATATTAGCTTATTTTGAAATGTTTAACTGATTGTATGTAATCAAAGACGAAAACAGTCATTGTATATTTTAAGAGAAGCTGATTTTTCCTTAATATTCCCCAATCAAAGAGAAATGAATAGAAACCCGTTTATTGGGAAATCGCGACTTTTTTAAAAATTATAATTCAATCTTCCAAAATCTTTTTAAAGCCGATCAAATTAGAGTGCTTTTAGAAAATGCGGTGCCTGAACGGGGGGTTGGCGAGCGTAGCTCATAGGGTGCCGGGCTCCCTAGTGTTTCAAAACCCGGTACCGATTACATAATATTAATTGATATTATCACTGTCAGTGGCAAACTTCTGTACTGGGGGTTGGGTGATGTTCAAGTTGCCAAGCCGTATCCAACGTTGTTGCTACAGCTGATGGCTATTCTAGTTATTTATTAAGAAAAATGATAAAATTGAAAAGATAACATAAAGTGGCTAAGAAAAAAATATCGCTGCCTCTTGCACTTTTATAATGTTTAGAAGAAATCTTTTATTTTAGAGGCCAGAAAATAGTTTAAAATACAACAATAAAAATATATCGTATTAAATACAATGTATTTTTCTCTTTTAAATGTAATATTTCTTTTATGCACTTTTTCTCATGTAATATTTTAATTATTTTAATGTCTTTTTCTTCTGCAATTTTCATGTGTGTATATATATTTCAACTAAAAGTGCAAATTTTGAAAAATCTGTAAAAAATGGTTTTAAATGACATAATTTTCATCTTTAAATGCTTTTAACACGTGATAGCTTACTTAAAGTTTTCTTCTTTTTTCGTAAAGTTCACATCTAAATAAATAGTATTTTGTTCGATTTTAACATTAAATAGATATTTAGAGAATATACAGTACCATTTTTTTTTTTTTTTTTTTTTTTTAATTAATAGAAATTAGTCATAGAATTATGCTTTGTGCACACTTTCTACAGATAAATAAAAACTACTTAAGGTACTAATCTCTCTTGCAAAACTGGTTTCTTCTTCACAGATTGGGCAACCATATGTAATCATGGAAAAAATTAAAGACTAGATTACTCATTAACTAATAAAATTTTCTAAATTTGGTTTTCATCATCAGGAATTTAATATCTGATTTTTTGGTTCTAATTTTTTTCAAAAATTAATATTAAAATTAAAATCTCCAGAGATTTTAAAAGGTATGTTGTTTTAATGTGTAAGCATACAGTTTTAAAAAATGTGCATTTGTACTGAATGACTACTTTTTGATGATAACCAAATTTTAATAAAGTAGGATATCATAACACGCATCTTGTGATGGTAGGATGTGTAGGTATATTATAGAATTTTGAATTACATAAATAACATTTTCCACATAGTTGAACTTAGTACCTTTGATTATGTAGTCAAATATTTCTGGAACATATCAATATACAGTGAAGATATTAATAATCCCATTACTTGAGACCAGAAGTTGTTCAGAGTATACAGGGCTATTACAAATGATGAACCCGATTTTTAAAAAATCATATTTTCGAAACTACTGCACATTTTACAATACGAACTGTAACGAACTCGATTACAGATTGGACGTATGCCGTGTAATAAAAGGGTCACACATCGAACATTTATAACTGAAAAAAAACTTAGTATATTTCCCTTTAAATTCGTGTATTACTTATTGTAATATGTGCAGTAGTTTCGAAAATATGATTTTTTTAAATCGGGTCCATCATTTGTAATAACCCTGTACATTTTTGCATAATATAAATTCTTTGATACATTGTTAAATTACCTGATAAACATTATCCATAATGTGTTGAACTGAATAATTATATTACTCATTTTAAAACTGATAGAAATTTTTTCATTAAAAAATCTAAGAATTAAGGAGATGAAGTTGAAATAAGCTCTGAAACTTAGTTCTCTAGAGGGTAAAATAATTATGGGGGGGGGGGCAATAATTCTACAATGTGAATTGTAGGTTCTTAACTGCAAAATTTATTGTTTACATTTGAGAAGTTGTGTTTTATATATAAAACTGTATTATATAGAATTGTATTAAAATCTTTTACTGTAGCTGTATAAAGAAATGGATATTTATTTAAAAATTCCCATTACAGTTTAATTTTTCCATCAGCATGTGTATTTTCAATAATAATTTCCAAAAATTATAAGTATTGTGTTTTGTTGTTTACAGGTGCTATAATGAATGTACCAATCGTAAAGAAAATGCTGCTACTGCTGTCATAGATATGTGACTAGAAATGTTAGATATCAAGTTGTGCATTAATAACATTTTTTATATATTTTTCTGGAAACAAAAATAAAATTGTAATGTTAATATTCTTATTTTCTTTATATTCTTGTTTTGTTTATAGTAGTTTTTATATTTCTATATTTTGTAATGTTACATTAATTATTGAAATCCATAAGAAGGAATATACTGGTATATAAAGCAAAACTAAAAGATAATCTGGCTTTGGGTTTAGACTATACCAAAACTAAATATATTTTTTCCAGGAAATGAAAATTATAGTAGGGGAAAAAATCTAATATTAAACAAAAAAAAAAAAAAAAAAAAAAAAAATCTAATATTTCAAAGAAATATCAGATTTTTTAACAATGGAAGATCTAGTGATGATAATTATAATTCGAGAACTACAAGAATTTCTTTCTTTAAACTGACATCATTTATATATTTTTTACTAATTAAGGATTTTCAAAATGGTCATTGAACTGAACATACATGTGTTGCGTGCAGGATTATAGAAAATATATTGATATATCTACTTAATATTATATATATATACCGATTCAAATTATCATTAAAAGAATGTATATGTATGTATTCTTAAAACATTGTACCCTAACTTCAACCTAAAATAATAATCAAGTTTCTAGTTGATTTTTTGTTTCAGTCAATTAAACCATAAAATACAAAATTTATGATAAAATTTCAATAAAAAGTTATAAAATAAAATCTTGCAGGCACTTACTTAAAAATAAGAGGGTATAAAAAATAAAAAATACAATATAATAAAAAATATTAATTTTCTATGTTACTTCGTTTTAGAAATATGATGTGCACAATACGAAAAATACCTATTTTGAGAAAAATAAATTTCAAATTTACCTTGATTTGGATAATTATCGCTCCACATATTTTATCATAAAAGCAGTTCTAATAGGAGTACCATCATAATTTCTTTTTGAAACGTTTGGTAACATATTACTCTTTAATAATAATTTTTTAAATGACATTTTAAAAAGTTTTAAAGTGATCTTCCCCTCTCAATTAACAAACGAACTGAAAAATCCTTTCAGCAGAGACAGGATATATTACAAACAATAGTGTTAAATTGAGTCAGAAAAGCTACTGTCAAAATTCAGAGACTGCAAGACCGCGAAAATTTAGCTTTAAAAAAGGTATTCATGTAAAGTTAAAAAAACAATTAACGGTGCACAAAATAAAATTTTCTTATTACAGTTGAACCTCGTTATCCCGACACTCTAATGACCAGAAAAAGGTGCCGTCATAAGTGGAGTGTCGCGGTAACCGGAGTTGGAGAAAAATATGTTTATAAAAAAGCTGTATTTTTAATTAATTTAAGACCATTTTAAATTCATAACTGTTATTGCAGTTTTAAGCAATAAAACATTATTATTAAACAAAACAAAACAAACACAAAAAATTGAAAAGTATAAAAATCAGATTTATGATGACTGTTTTTATCGTTACATGAAATATTGATGAAATAAGGTTTGCTTATCCCTAGATGTGCTTTATATTCGTTGTTTCAGAAATGGAAGTTAGATAATTTCTGAACGTTTCAATGCAATGTGCAATGCTTCGGTTTTAGTCGAATGAAAAGCGCCGTGTAACCACAAGAAAGCGCCGTCTGACCGGAACAAAAAGACTGCAAGTAGACTGATAAGTCTATCTGGAGCTTAAGTGGATCATTCATTGTGTGTGGGTTTATTTATTCAGATAAAGGATTAAAGTAAAATGTCAATGTATGTTTCAGACACTTCTGTGAAAAGTTTGGCTAAGACATCTCTTACCGCTTAATTTCCGTGCTTATAAGATGGATTATGAAAAATGGAGAATTTTCCTAAACCGTCGTGATATCCGGAGTTGAAAATTATTCAACGTCGTAAAATCCGGAGTTTATTTGCATTAAAATCATATTACAGAAAATCGGGACTTTAAAACTGACGTGATAAGCGGAGTAACGTGAAAACTGGGTATCTGGATAACGAGGTCCTACTATATTATTTTCCATTCTTAAAAAAAAAAAAAATACTTATTTGTGCGAAAATTTGTGAAAAATAACATTTTCCCAGGGAAAAAAAAAAACTTTCGTTTTCCACCACTAGAAATTTTTCAGATATTTTACGTCTCTGATTTTATGGCTGTTCTCAAATCCAAAGGGGTACTTTCTGACAAATTTTTAATTCGTTTTTGTTCAGAAATACGTAAAATTGGCAGAAGTTACTATTCACAAACTAAGTAAGTGAAAAAATAAACACAAAAGATCTTTCTGAAAATTCTCTCAAATTTTGCATTTGAAATAAATTTTCAGACTTGACGCCGAAAGAAAGGAGAAACCCATGTACTTTAAATAAACTTTTATTCTATAGGTAATTAATTTATCAAGTCAGGCCAACGCAAATAGATTTTTAAGTTGCACCAGAACGTTTTTCAATATACATAATTCTCTTTCTATGGAAAAATACTGTCTCTATGACGAAAAAAATTCGCATAACTTTTTAATAATGTTAACATATGTGAACTTTGAGTAAGGATTATAAAAAAAAAAATTCGCTGATCACAAACTCGTTATGTTACTAGCCGAATTTCTGTTATATGACGAAACTAACTGCTAATAAAAATAGCAAATAAAGCCTTCGTGCAAGAACATTAAAACGCAGAAATCCAACGTTTAAAAATACACAAAAATCAGCAAACAGCTGTTTCGAATTTACAATCGAGATTCTTCTTCAATGCAAGGCAGAGCTTGCTAAAGAAGCAAATATTGGTATGAAATATCGCTCCACTAATGGCAATATATATTCTGCTCCATTATTGGTATGAAATATTGTCCCATTATTGAAAAATACTGCCGCAATATTGGCATCAGGTATTGCACCAATATTGGCATGAAATATTGCCCCAATAATGGCATGAAACATTGCTCCAATATTGGCATGAAATATTGCCCCAAGGTTTCATGCCAATGTTCGGGGAATGTTTCACGCCACTATTGGGGCAATATTTTATGCCAATAATGAAACAATATTTTATGCCAATAATAGGGCTGTATATTATGCTCATAATGAGGCAATATTTCATAGCCATAATGGGGCAATATTTCATGCTAGTATTGGTGCAATATCTCATGCCAATATTGGGCAATATTTCACTCCAAGATCGGCGCTATATTGGCTAATTAAGGGCAAAATGTAACACAATATTGGCGGCAAATATTGGCTAAATAAGGGCAAAATGTAAACACCCCAATATTTGGCCAATACTGGGGAAATATTTCACGCCAATATCGGCGAAATATTGGCAAAATATGAGAAAATGTAAACACCCACATATTGGTCAATATTGGCTGCAAATATTGGCTAAATAATGATAAAATGTAAACACTCTAATATTGCTAAATAAGGGCAAAATATGAGCACTCAATATTGGGGCAATATTGGCTACAGATATTGGGTAAATAAGGGCAAAATGTAAACACCCCAATATTGGTGCAATATTTCATGCCAATATTGACGCAATATTTAATGCCAATATTGACGCAATATTTCATGCCAATATTGGAGCAATATTGTATACCAATGTTGGGGCAATATTTCACTCCAATATCGGCTAAATATTGGCAAAAAGTAAACACCCCAATATTGGGGCAATATTGGCTGCAAATATTGGCGTAATATCGGCTACAAATATTGGCTAAATAAGGGCAAAATGCAAACACCCCAATATTGGCGCAATATTGGCTGCAAATATTGGCTAAATAAGGGCAAAATGTAAACACCCCAATATTGGCGCAATATTGGCTGCAAATATTGGCTAAATAAGGGCAAAATGTAAACACCCCAATATTGGGGCAATATTGGCTGCAAATATTGGCGTAATATTGGTTACAAATATTAGCTAAATAAGGGCAAAATGTAAACATCCCAATATTGGGGCAATATTGGCTAAATAAGGGCAAAATGTAAACACCCCAATATTGGGGTAATATTGGCTACAAATATGGGGGTAATATTGGTTACAAATATTGGCTAAATAAGGGCAAAATGTAAACACCCCAATATTGGCGCAATATTGGCTGCAAATATTGGCTAAATAAGGGCAAAATGTAAACACGCCAATATTGGGGCAATATTGGCTGCAAATATTGGCGTAATATTGGTTACAAATATTGGCTAAATAAGGGCAAAATGTAAACATCCCAATATTGGGGCAATATTGGCTGCAAATATTGGCTAAATAAGGGCAAAATGTAAACACCCCAATATTGGGGCAATATTGGCTGCAAATATTGGCGTAATATTGGTTACAAATATTGGCTAAATAAGGGCAAAATGTAAACATCCCAATATTGGCGCAATATTGGCTGCAAATATTGGCTAAATAAGGGCAAAATGTAAACACGCCAATATTGGCTGCAAATATTGGCGTAATATTGGTTACAAATATTGGCTAAATAAGGGCAAAATGTAAACACCCCAATATTGGGGCAATATTGGCTGCAAATATTGGCGTAATATTGGTTACAAATATTGGCTAAATAAGGGCAAAATGTAAACACCCCAATATTAGGGCAATATTGGCTGCAAATATTGGCTAAATAAGGGCAAAATGTAAACACCCCAATATTGGGGCAAAATTGGCTGCAAATATTGGCGTAATATTGGTTACAAATATTGGCTAAATAAGGGCAAAATGTAAACATCCCAATATTGGGGCAATGTTGGCTGCAAATATTGGCTAAATAAGGGCAAAATGTAAACACCCCAATATTGGGGCAATATTGGCTGCAAATATTGGCGTAATATTGGTTACAAATATTGGCTAAATAAGGGCAAAATGTAAACATCCCAATATTGGGGCAATATTGGCTGCAAATGTTGGCCAAATAAGGGCAAAATGTAAACACCCCAATATTGGGGCAATATTGGCTGCAAATATTGGTGTAATATTGGTTACAAATATTGGCTAAATAAGGGCAAAATGTAAACACCCCAATATTGGGGCAATATTGGCTGCAAATATTGGCTAAATAAGGGCAAAATGTAAACACCCCAATATTGGCGCAATATTGGCTGCAAATATTGGCTAAATAAGGGCAAAATGTAAACACCCCAATATTGGCTAAATAAAGGTAAAATGTAAACACCCCAATATTGGGACAATATTTCTTGCCAATATTAGAACATTATTTCACGCCAATATCGGGCAGTATTGGCTAAATAAGAGCAAAATGTAAACATCCCAATATTGTGACAATCTTGTCTGCAAATATTGGGGTACTATTGGTTGCAAACATTGGCTATATAAGGGCAAAATGTAAAAACCGCAATATTGGGGCAATATTTCATATGAATATTGGGGCAATATTGGGTGCAAAAATTAGCTAAAATATTTCAAAATATGAAGACCCAATATTGGGGCAATATTTCATACCAATATTGGGGCTATATTTTATACCAATATTGGCGCAATATTGGCTGCAAATATTGGCTAAATAAGGGCAAAATGTAAACACCCCAATATTCATGCCAATATTGCGCCAAGATTTAGCCAAGATAAGCCAATATTGGCCCAATATTGTTTGGCTACTGGGGAAATTTCATAAAAGACTTTTACAATTGAAATATACAAATTGGATTATTTTAAGAAAAGGACAAGGACGGGCACATCTGAAAATAAAGTACTTTCACTTAAAATAATAACTATTAGAACAAGAGAGGAAAACAGCCTTGTCTTTTTAAATATATAGATTATAATTAAGTGGAAATAACATAATCTTTAGAAATATTTTCATTTGTGCATACCAAGATCTTTAAATAAATAGCAAAATTCCAGTCTATTTAGATACATGAATCGAATGTCATGAATCGAATCGTCAGTGAATAGGACGTCATCAGTGACACATAACAACATATACTATATTCACGGAGAAATTTATCCATTTTCTGAATAATGTCGTTTTCCTCATCGGAGATATTTTGCTTTAGCTGTTACTTTTTATCATAGATTATTTTCTGTTATTTTATTTATATAGACTACTTAATATTATTTCTCAATATAATTAATCTGTTCTTTCGTGTTTAATACATAATTACACGCAATCATTTTATTGTGGTTCAATTTTGTGAAAACTATTATATTTTTTCTTTTAACTACGATGACACATTCACTGATGAAATCACGCTTCTGATTGGTGGAATGTGATAAAACAAAATAAATTAATATTATAGAGAGAAAAACTTAAACTGATTGCCACTATTTTGAAGAAATGTCATAAAAAATCTTTTAAAATTAAAATATAAAAATGGATATAAAAAATAGCTAGTTACTCGCACATCTACAAATAAACAGCTTTGATTTAAAAAATAATAATTATCAAAATCGTTTCCGTAGAAAGTTCAGGGCTGATGACTAAAAAAACAGACTGGTATTTTACGATTTTGTTTTAGAAAATATCTATTACATCTTAATGTTTAAACTGTGTTTAATAAATTTAAATAATTCCCTTGAAGTACCTTAAAATGAAAACTTTTATTATTCTCAATAAAATAAAAATACAGCCCAATAAAAACGACACAAAGTCCATTTTAAATTTAATATTGCATTGTGATATGTTTTAGGTCAATGATGTTTGTTAATTGCTATTTGATAAATTACACTACTCAAAACAATTAGGGAACATTGTGAGTTTGGTAGAAAACGACCATATAATTTTTAACTCTCTTTAACAACTCTTAAAAAAATGAAAAAAAAGAGGTTGAAAAGGAAAAATGTAACGTTTACAAAGCTGGGAATGTGCATTTTTTTTTTCTTTGACATAGAAAGTTGCGGATTCTAGATAAGAAGTGAAAAGAATCCTCACAGCAATCCTTATAAGGAAAAAATTAAAAACAATTGACACATGTTCAATGTTTTGTAACAGGGAATACGATGTCTCAACAACATGTCTTAGCTGAATTGCTAGTCTGGAGAAGATCAGTCGTTAAGAGGCTTTTCAAACACAATCCGTTGTGGCGGGAGCATTTGGATCTTTGAAAAGAGTTATTTCTACACTACAGAACCGACTTTTGGAAACTGGAAAGGTTAGCCAAAAAAACAGGAGAAGATCGTACTCGTGCAACAGCACAAAATGAGGATCGGTATTTAACATTCTGCAGTGTGAACACAACTCAATTGCAATAGTACATTCAGTAAGCTAATGGTACCAAAGTTTGTACTCAAACTGTTCGAAACCGACTTCATTATGTTGGTTTGTATTCTCGCAGATCTGCGGCAAGTATTTATTTTACAACGGGCTACACTGCTGCCCGCAGAAGTCTGTATAATAGCATCTCAGATGGAGACGTTATGAGTTGTTCAATGTGCTCTGCATGAACAAATTCCGCTTTAGTGTACAACCTGGAAACAAGCTGATTAAAATCTGGAGAGATCGTGGCACTCTGAAAAAATCTGCATTTGTGCATGAAAGGGTCCAATTTGACCGAGGCGAAGTGATGGTATGGGTGGGGATGTCTATCAATGGCCGCACCGACCTGAACATTATCAAGAATAGAGCACTGGCGTCTGAGCGATATAGAGATGAGATCCTCAGATCTATTGCGGTCCATTACGCTGCAGCAATCGGGGATGAATTCGTTCTTATGGATAATAACGACAGATCACATCGTGGTCGACAGGAGGACAGTTTCCTTTTTGACGAAGGAATCCTTCGAATTTATTACCCAGCATATTCCACAGGCATGAGCCACACAGAACACGCTTGGGATTTTCTAGGGAGAAGGGTTACTAGTCTTTTATGACCGCCACAAACAATTGAGCAGATGAAAACTTTATTCTGCAGGAGTGGAAGAATTTACACTAATAACGCTTTGATAACCTCATTGATTTTATGCCTCGTAGTTGTGCGACTTGCTTTCGGTCAAGGGAAACTATACCCTTTATTGAAATTCAATAGTATCCGAAAAATCACACTTTTTGTTTCCTCGTATGATATGCACCAGTCCTTTTTTTTTTGTTTACCGGCAAATATACATTTAATTATCCCATCTTCACTTTTATTTTCACATACATTACGACGGATATCGATCGTATAACAATCATCAAAACATTTTTTTCATCCGCAGTTTATATCAAAAATCATAATATGCTCTAATTGTTTGGAGCTGTGTATTAAAAACGGATGAATTTTTTTTATTTTACGTTATCTGCCTGCTTTTGGAAGAACTTTTTTGAATTTTTGTAAATGTTAAGTTTAAACAGTTAATTGTTATTAAAATTGTCATACAAAGTGACATAAACATACAATTAAGTAAGTTATTATTATTATTATTATTTAATATTACAAAATTAAACGAAAAATTGCTAGTTTCTATAAAACTACTAAAAATAAATGCATTTTACAAATTTTATATTAAATATATTAGTATTATACAGGGACTAGGGTATTTTCATGTCAATGATAAGAATATTACAAAATTTATAAGTTTAAACGGGCAAACAATGCTAAAATTCCTGAAAAGCGTTAATAATTCGTAAATTAAAACTGTGTAATTCATATTCTTTTCAAAAAATCAGCATAAGAATAGTCTAATTCATTTGAATATACATTTAAAACATAATGTTAAAATTTTTAGTGATTGAAGTATCATTTATTGGGTTGCGGCGATTTTTAAAAGAATTTTACAAAAAAGAAATAAATTAAAAAAAAACAGCTTTCAACGTAGTTTTTTAAAAGTTTGTAAGGAATATAAATGTTTAAAAAGCTCGATAAAGTTTACCGATTTCTTTAATCTAAAACAGCGATTTTTTAAAATTGAAATTATAATCGAAATTGATGTTTTAAATTCACGAGGTACCTTATAATTGGTATAATAAAACATTACTACAATTTTACACGCCTCGAAACGTATTTATTCATAAATATATCTTTTATCAATAGGAGAGTTTATTTCTTATGTTTTGAGGAATGCAAAATTTAAATTGAAGATGGATTTTAAGTTTCAATGTGAATTTAATTATTTGACAGATTATTAAAAAAATTGTTTAGACAAATATGCCTAAGAAAAACCGAAAAAAAATTATATTTACCTCAGATGTCTTCTTTGCGTACAAACAGATGTCTTGTAAGCGATGACTAAACGATACTCTAAAAAAAAAAGGCAAAGCAGCTGACGAAGCGTAAAAAGAGAGAAACCGTATAAGAATTCATTTTGTATTAAATTAAAATGAAACATTTGTATCCTAAAATATATTTTGAAGTTTTATGTCCGTCTTTTTAAAATTTGTTGATAAAAAAAAAAAAAAAAAAAAAAAAAAAAACGTTACTTTTAGAAATGAAGTTATAAAATTACGCCATTTTTTGTTATTTAAAAAGGGCAAATCTTCCCAGATATTAAAAGTAGAATGCGTTTCTCCTAAGAGAATAAATTAATTTTTATCTATAACTTGTACGGAATATTTCAGAATATAATCCTAAAAATTATATTATTTCTCCATTTCTTTGAGCATTATTTAAATTTGATATTCCAAGAGTTTTACTTAAAATATTTTTTTGAGATATTGCTTTTCGATTATAATATTTTTTTTTTAAATATGCAAAAGTGATTCAACAAATTCTAATCTAAAGTAATTCAACAGTTAGAAAAAGAGGTCATAGAATTCAAATTTATTTAAATAATGGGGAAAATATAGGTAGTTCTTTTAAAAAGATAATAAAACGGTATTTCCGTTTTCTATAGTTCAACTCACGATCGTAACATAAAAGTCTAATTATTTTATTACAAATTTGAACATTACTCAAGAATCACTTACTTAAAAATCCCCTCGGGTTGAAAATAAATTCTTTTTTATTAAACATTGCAAATAAAATTAATGAAAGTAATTAAAAAAATCTTAGAAACAAATATTAAAAATGTAGAAATGTTTGGATAATTGCATTTTCTTCTACTCAAAAATTAATATTTTTTTTCTTTTACATTTGAGTTTTTTATTTATGGATATAGTCTTTTTTTTTTTTTTCTTTGGGGATTTAAATTTCCTTTTCTCGCAAAATTAACGTTACCAATGCAATATTTAATAATTGTATTATTTTTTATTGGTGCCTTCAATAGGGGAGTAAGCATTTTTATACTTGATTTCATAAGAAATTTAAATTTTATCGTATTACAATTTTGTGAATTAATTCCATTTTTCAGTACCCACCTCAATTAAAATTCGGCATTACAACGAAAAAACTAACCTAAATTTGTTCCATTTTTATCTTAACGAATCGTACATCTTAATTGAAGAATACGCATCGAATATACAAATTGAATACACGCATATGGACATGGAACGATTGCACAATAGGACAATGTAGTAGATTTTAGGTAATAATACATTTTAATTCTTAAATATAATTCCTTCTAATTGTTTTATAGTGTTTATTTTTACCATTTAATAAGTATGTGTTTAGAATCAGCTTAGTTTAAATTAAAATTAGTATTTTAATCACTTTTAAGATTTTCTTCACTATTTTTTTTTTTTTTCGTCATAAAAACTAGTTCCGGAAAAATATTCTAATTATAAATTTTTGTACAATGCCGAGGAACAAAGTAATTTAAGGAAATAAAATAAAATTCAGTATAATCAAACAATCATTGTTAAGGAAATTCACATTTTAAGTATTACTTTCTATTAAAAAAAACAAATCCATTTAAATTTATATTTTACTATAGTATTTTCTTTGTTATACAATTTTTACCCGACTGAAAAGAAGGGTTATGTGTTTCACGCGTATCTGTGTAAGTGGATTTCTTTATACCCTCGAAACATCCCAACGGCTCGATGGATTTTTATGAATGAGGTCTCTATCGATTCGTCTTAATCTTCCGATCGTTATAGGATAGGTTTTGTTTTTATAAATTCAAAATGGCGGCCGTAAAATAAAAAATGGCCGTAGAGACGAAAAAAATTTAAGCACCCTATTGAGTGGCATATCATTGGATAGGTCTTACAAAATGAAGACGATGTTTCATTGACCATTTTATAGTCAGAAGCTCCGTTTAAATATTACACAACCTGGAAGTTGCGTTCTTTGGATCGCTACCTTTACTGTTACTCTAACCTTCATAATAGACATCTATAGCCCTCATCAAAAGAGTGTTTGTAGATAGGAACTAATAATTAAACACAACTTAAAAGTCATCAATACAAGTAAATAAAAAAAAGTAAGTAATATAAAAAATAATTTCATATTGATGAGAAATAATTAATTAGTTCGCTTTTTACGCAATCGGGTTTTTTGATTTTTTAAATCTACCCTATATATATATATATAATCCTAATGAAACGAATTTATGAAACGATTCTTTGAAACGACTGATTAAACAACTGATTATGTTTCACGGTGATTTCGCCTAAATTATGGAATACTTTGCGATGAAATTAACATCAAAAATCCGTATTGATCTGCAGATCTCAAAACTGGTATTAGAATTTTAAAATTCGAATTAGTTTTCGAAATATTAATTTTTTTTCTAATTTTAAGTAAATTTTTCTAATGATGGCAACTCAAATTTTAATCAAAACAGATTTTTTTTTTTTCAGATTTCAGAAAAGGTTATTTGAAATTAATTTGGCGACATGTTTGGCCTCCCTTAAATATATGCTAAGAAATGTATCGTGCTACTTTAATTTATAATTCAATTTACTTGAACAATCTTTCGCCAAATCGAAAGATTCTGATTGGCGCAAAAATGGCATTATTTTGATTGACATGGTAACACGGGTAGCATTGTATATTTAATAATAAAAGTTTATTTACTTTTATTTCTTTTTTTTTTATTATATAAATTATTTTGTTCTATAGTTATTAATTTTTTTTGTTATTTCCTTTTGAAAATAATAGAAAATAATTAAATGCGGTACAACTTACGTAAATAAGTGCGAGTAGTAAATCAAAATTATGTCCATTACTCATCATATCATAGTGTTAAAATATTTATTTGCTTAAAAGACGTTATAAAAAAACATTAAAATTAAATTAAAAATCTATATTTTGTAAATATAGATAAAATATATTTGTAATATAGATTTTTAATTTACTTTTAATGTGTTTTTATAACATCTTTTAAGAAAATAAATATTTTAATATTATGATACGGTAATACTTAGTTATTCCATCGACCAATTTCGCCAAATTGTACAAATTGACATAATTTTTATTTTAAATTACGAAAGAACAAATAAATTAGTATAACATTAATAAATATACAAATAAAACGTCGAAATAAAAATCACTTGATGACTTAAACATGTGTAACTTACTTAAAGTCAAGTGAATGTGACATTCACGATCAACCATTATTGTCATTTAATCTTATAGTTTGGCGATAGATTTTTGGTCGACGGGATAAGAAAAAAAATCACGCCGTACCTGCGGTGCGTATATGACATCTGGCCAAATATAAAATAATGCGGGAAGAGTTCCATATTGTGTTTTTTTTTTTTTTTTTTTTTTTTTTTTTTTTTTTTTTTTTGGCATTAAATGAATCGATGTGGTTGCGATCATCAGCCTTTCGGGATTGCTTTTTTCTGGAATGTACTTTATTCATATGTTTTTTGCGTATTTTTTTGCATTTAGCCTATATTTTTCGGAAAAATATATAACTTTTGTTTTAATTTGACATGTATAATAAATATAATAAATACATAAAATTATATATAAGTATATAATATTTATTTATAGGTGTATATATATTATGTATGTATAAGGTATATCTCTATACGTAATATATATAAAACTATGTGTATAAACATCGTACTTTTTTTAACATGTGACATACATAACATTTATTATATATATATATATATATATTTACAAATATTTAAAGACCATGTTTTTCTGCCATCCTGAAAATTTTCATAAGACGCTAAAATGACTTTTTGGCGCCAATTTAGATTCCTTCGCCAATCGCGCCAGCCAGCAAACAATATGGAACTCTTCCTAATAATGCAACAAACCATGACATTTAATTTCAACTTCAAATCAATGTTTTAATTTACCACTCGAAAAAAAAATGCTAACTGGCAATTTGAAAAAAAGCTATTGGCGAGATTTGCACCCGGCTAGCGTAACAGTACTAAGAATTCTTTGCGACCATGACAACTTTTATATAGTTTTATTCGATTTTTTAAAAATCAAAATGGAAAACTTTTGGAACAGATGTTATATATGGCCCCATATTGGAGCGATTTTTTTTTTCTGACGCCAATGTCATATACGCAACGGGTACTTAACTGGCGCCAAAGTATTGTTATTTTGTTTGATATGGTAAGCCGGATGTTGTTGTTTATGCTGTTGATGCGTTGCCCAAATTGGCGTCGGAAAAAATCGCGCCAATATCGCATATGACATCTGTACCAAACTTTCATATGAAATGCGAAGGGATGGGACCGTATTTGTTTATGACAGTTGATGACTTGAACTATTATAATATAGATGAAATGATGGCGATAAAATAATATTTGGCAACTTTAAAGTACCAAAATGGCACCTACAGTATAAAAAGCGAAGTGGACCGCCCGGAACTGTTGATGATAGTCACATGACTTAGGCTACTGTTATAGAGATTTTTTTAAAATACCGGGAGGCAAAGACTCTGTATACTTAATTCATTTTATTTTAGCTACTTTTCAAATGTTTAATTGATCCTCTTTAATAAAAAACGAAAATAACCATTGGATGTTTTAACAGCAACTGATTCGCCCTTACATTTTTGCTATCAAACGGAATTGAATAGAAACCCATTTACAGGGAGATCTGCACAGCTTTTTTCAGTATAATTCAATTCTCTCTTATATTTTTAAAACCCATCAGATTAGCGTGTTTTTAGATTCTGCGGTGTCTGAACGGGGGTTGGCAGGCGTAGCTTGCAGAGGGCAGAGCCCCCTAGTTTAATATATTATTACAAGAAATTAGAATTAAACATTAAAAAAAACCTCATTTACTTATACAATTACCTGGCGTATCTGTATTTTTACCCGACTGAAAAGAAGGGTTATGTGTTTCAAGCGCATCTGTGTATGTGGATTTATTTATACCCTCGAAACATCCCAACGGCTGGATGGATTTTTATGAATGAGGTCTCTATCGATTCGTATTAATCTTCCGATGGTTATAGGATAGGTTTTGTTTTTATAAATTCGAAATGGCGGCCATAAAATAAAAAATGGCGGTGGAGACGAAAAAAAATTACGCACCCTACTGAGTGGCATATCATTGGATAGGTCTTTCAAAATGAAGACGATGTTTCATTGACCATTTTGTAGTCAGAAGCTCCGTTTAAATATTACACTGTTAAAACTGAAGGTGACTTTTCGGGGCCTTTTGAAAGACTGGGGTGAAAACACGGTATCAATTGGCACCAAGAGGCTTCGAAATGTGGTTGGGGTGCCGATTGGTTTCTTAATGGGTGACTGGAGTAATTAAGGTGTTGTGTGGTAGAAATATGGCACCCCACAGGGCGACAGGCAATTAGCGCATGCGCTGTGACGTGTGTGGGGTGAGATATTTCTTCGTCGGGAAGTGAAATCTACGGCTGTAAGACACAGGTAGCACACAGATATCGGCCAATGTCCCAATCAATATTGGCCAATATCTACAAAGTCACTGGATGCAGACGTCAAATTTACAATATCTGTCGATATTCACAGATGTAACTTAAAATTAGTTTTTAAAAGAAAGCATCCAAACGAATTTTTTGGATTACTTATTACATTATAATACGTAAATAGTATTTTTAAATATAAAATTTAACAATTTTGCCATTTTTAGAAAACTTGATTTTTTAATGCCTTATTTTTAATATTTTATTTACATTGGCCAATGTTGTAAAAATGATATTAGTATTCCAACATTCAGAGAGATCTATCGACGTTCGTAAAAACAATATCATTTTTTAGACATTTCAAGATATCTGTCGACATTCAGAATATCTGACTAAGTTTGTAATCTTGACCAAAGTGAATGGAAAGTTCTGGAGAACCGCCCATTTCTATCGTTTTCATCGAAGCGTATTTGATGGAGACGCCTGCTATGAAATTTAACTTATAAAAAAAATTTCTTTAGGAATGTAATTTGTTATTTATATATATGTATATATATTTGAAAAAAAAAATACATATAAATCTATTGAGATTGGTATGGGAAATTTTCTGTAGTACAATTTATTTAGAAATTTATAGAGATTGAAAATAGAAATTTTTTTCAAGAAAAACATTTCTTATTAAAATCTGTTGATAGTGTTACAGTATACAAACTTAATAAGGAAATCTGCAATTATTGCTCTAGAATTATTTGTATTTAAAAAAAAATAATGTATTGCCTATAACGATGTTAAAATATAACAATTGTTATTTTTATATAAAAAAAAACGACAGATGCTTTTTTTATTACATAATGTTTTTACATAAAAAAGAGATCAATTTAACTATTTTTTAAGGGAAACTATGTTTATATTTTTATAATGATCTCGAATTTCAGACTTTTAAACTAATTTTATTTTTTATTATTGAAAGAATACAAGTTTAGTTTTAAAAGTAGGTCATAAGTTTTCAACATAATTTTTTTTTTAATTTCCAACAAACTTAATAATAAAAAGTGATATTTAAATAAACCTTTGTTAAAAGAATGTAAAAAAAGGGAAGTCTATTGCGATTGAAAGAGTATGAGATAATAAAATTATAATTTTGTCAGACATTTTTTTCGTCACTAACAGAAAAGTCTGCTCCCACCACTTTCTATTGAAAGTTTGTTATTGCTACATTTTCCATGGATAATTTTCATTATTCGTTAATAGAGCCAGGTTTCTCTGCCTGATATTGAACAAGGCTAGAAATCTCCTGAGCATAAACTTCTCCTGTCTCTGTGAGAAGTTCACCGCATCTGTGAACCGCAGTTGTTTCGATTAAAAAAAGTAATTAATATCTAAAAAGTTATAACATAATGTAACCGGAAAATTCTGCCCAGTAATTATTAGTCAGTAGATATCGGAATCAATGTATAATAATTAAATGATAGAATTTTCTGTAACGAATTGATTTTCCCAAACGGACACAATTTTCCAAACGACCCAATAGAAATATTGGCCAACATTGTAGGGGTGCCATTATTCTCCCTTGTGGTACATCCTTTCACCTCTGTGGCATCCTGGTTTTGGTGTGCCACTTTTTCATCCTAGTTAAGGGTGCAAATCTGGCTTCTGTAAAGGGGTTGCTCACGAGACAAGCGTTTCACCGCTAGGAGGTGCCATATGCAACCTCTAGTTTTAACAATGTACACAACCTGGAAGTTGTGTACTTTGGATCGCTACCTTTACTGTAACTCTAACCTTCATAATAGACATCTATAGGCCTCATCAAAAGAGTGTTTATAGATAGGAACTATTTATTAAACACAACTTAAAAGCCATCAATACAAGTAAATAAAAAAAATGTAAGTAATATAAAAAATAGTTTTATATTGATGAGAAATAATTAATTAGTTCGCTTTTTACGAAGTCGGGTTTTTTGATTTTTTAAATTTAATATATTATTATCCATGTATATATACGAGTATTTCTAAATATATATATAAATTTCATATAAATTTCTCCAGTCAATATCCGTCTAGTTTTATTTTACAGTAGATAAAATGTTATTACCTTCACTACAATTAAATAGAAATTCTTAAATCATATGTAAAATTTGCTGGCAAAGAAAAATCATACGGAAGTCATAACTCCGTTCTAAAATCTGAATAATAATTTTTTTTTTGTTGTTGTTTAAAGTTAATCTCTGAATTTTTATATTTCAAAAATTATTTTTAAATCTTAAATGAATATATTTTAAGTTCGAATAGTCAAATATTCCACGGAATTGTTTTGGTGATGTTTCTTAGATTTTTTATGTTTATTTTAGTTAGATATTGATTCTTTTTCTTATAATTTGGCATCAAATCCCAGCAAGCAAGCGTTTATCAGCAGATTTTGCCACACTGCACACAACATCCCGTCGGTATTATCATGCAGTGATTCTCGGATGTACATTTAGCTGTGCATAGCATACCCCTGAAATAGTCTCAAGATATAATGTGATATCCAGGAGGCGCGTGATATAAATGTGTCATATATGAATTCTACAGCTACAGCCTTGTATTTTATGGATCTTATACCGATACAAATATATACATTTAATTTTCATGAAAGTGATTCCTAACATTTTTGCCTTTAGAGCCCTTATAAAATAAGATCCATAGCTGAGTATCTTAGACCAGGAACGTTGAAACTATGACAAGCGTGTTGTAAGTGGCACTCAGTAATATATTATCAGCACAATATTGATCGATGTTATAAATATCGACCGAATAATAAAATAAACTGAAGTTAGTGAATCCCCATTTAGTCCAATATTGTCTCAAAATATTTTCAGAGTTAAAATATTATGTGGGCACTATCGAAAAAAAAAAAAAAAAAAAAAAAAAAAGAAACATCAGGCATTGTAAACAAAAGTATCTATTATATCTTGGAATTTAATGCTGGATACGAATAGTTGTTTAACCCCTTGAGGAGGAAGAAATTGCCTTTGTGTAATGTTGAAATTCCACCGATATTTATGAAAATTTTATTTCAAAATAAGGAAAAGCAATTTTACGACTTTTTTACGCCAAAGCTAGAAAAGTAAAATTTCATAATTTTTTTCTGTTGCAAATCTCCATTAATCGTAGGTGGGATATATTTTATCAAATCGCCCTCAAGGGGTTAAAGAAGTAGGCACTTGCTATTTTGACAATGTTTTCGAATCATGCTTCTGGAAAGAAACAATATGAAAAATTCAAGTAGAAATCACTTGTCTGATGACTTCAACTTACATATGCGAAAAGTAAATTTTAGGTGTATATTAATTATTTGGGATCTAAGATGCAACACCAAAACTAACATACAAAAAAACTACATTAGATGCTCTGTCTCCTACAAGCTACGAACGCCAATCCCTTCCAGATTCGTCAGGATCTAACAGCACACTAATTTTTAGTGTTTAAATAGCATATCCGTTTACAGATGAATGAATAGTATCATCACGGAAAGTGGCGAACTTCTGTATTCGGGCTACCATTCATTTCCCTTCAACTGGAGTGTATTGCGGTTGCTAAGGCCACATCCACCACAGTAGTGGCATTTATGGCTGTTTACATGAATTACTAAGTAATATCAACTACACATTTGAAAATCAGCTTGTATAATATGAAACATCTTGAAGAATTGCTTTCTTTCTGGCTCTAAATATGTTACATATGACGTCTTAAATAATCAGTTTAAACATGATGTAATTTTCGTAACAAATTACTTGTCACACATAATAATTAAGTTATTTTAAAGCTTCTCTGTTTTTATTTTATTATTATTCGAGAATAAATAAAAAATTCAACTGCAAATTTGTTTGAAATATTATTATTATTATTATTTTACTTTAGAAATCCTACAACAGTAGTAAAGAGAGTTCATTTCAATTTCTGAACTATCTATTTTTTATATAATAAAATTTTGAATAAAAAATTTGAAAAAAGAACTTTTAAAAATTTATACAATTTAAAAAATGATTAGACATAGTTCACCAGTATCTAGTAAAGTATATGCCCGCAAAAAGATAGCTGATATGAATAGTCTTTTATCTATAAAATGTGTCACAGAAATTTCTTAACCGTTTTCAATATTAAATTGAGCTTAAATAATTATTCGATTTAAGAAAATGTCAACTTCAACGTATTGTATTTCTCAATAAAGCTTTCAATTTTCATTTTTTTATATCAATAGTACCTACAGGTTAAGGTTACAGATAGAAAACGCCACTTTATATACAATTACATCAGCAGCAGCATTAGGTCTTTTTAGAATAGATTCTAAGCACTGTTATACCGGTTTTTTACGAGCACCGACCAGGCAAAATGTGTTTGCTTACGTCGTTACTTAAACCTTTTTTTCACCACTAATTTTTAAATGTAAATTTTGCTTTATTAATTGCCTGCTATTTTTCGATTATACAAGACAAATATTTTAGTATGAAAAAAGTGGTACTTTGTCCTATTTTTACTTTCTATTTTTTGTTGAAACTGATAAGGGGATGATAAAATGGTAAAATTACTCATAAAAAAAGTTCAGCTAGTATTGTGTGTTTGAACTAATTACGTCTAGAAATTTACCATTTAGAAATGTTACAGATCATTCTGTATATAAAGATATTGAAAACATATACAAAATACAGTTTTATTAGCTAAATAGCTGCCAGCTACAATTTTGGTTAATAATTTATCGTATTCCTCACTTTTTGTAAAATATAATTCAATTTAATCCCCCCCCCCCAAAAAAAAAAAAAACACTTTGTGAAATGACTAAAAAAAATTAAAAATTAAACGATTGCGCCTTTAAAAATTATATGCATAAATCACTTTATTAAACCGAAGTCTTTTTATTTCATTACACGTTGATATTTTAATACAAAAAGCCATAGAAACTTTTCTTGGGGGGAAATAAAAATAGCTTAATTAAGTAAAATTATTTATGCAATGTGCGAAAGATTTAAACAAAGTTTCAGTATTATTTTTAATTCATCAATAAAATAGAAACTGTTAATTAAATATACTTACAAAAACAAAACAAAAAAATAAATAGTGTAGAAATTTTTAAGAAAAAACTTTCCATTTAAAGCTTGCTGCCAAATCATATTAAAGTGATTATAGGATAGAAAAGATTTTTTTTTTCACAAAACAAAGTATGATTTTGAAAAATATTTTTTATGATTTCCTAACAATCCATGGACGACCATTTTAAAGTAATCCCAAGCACTTTTTCCATTGTTTGATAAAAGTTTTTCAAAGTCCTTTTTATGCATCAGTTTACGTATATGTAGACCAACAAAAATTTCCTCTTTTAATTTTGCGTCTGAAATAATTAAATAAATATTTACGTATAGTGTATTTAGGTATAGTATAAATATTTAAAGGCAACACTGTTTTTATCCATGGGTTTGACGAATTTTTTTTAGGCCCAATTTAATGTGTAATGGTGACAAAATAATATTTTGCGGATCTACTAAAGATGTATATTTCACATTCATTTTTCCTAGAGTAAATTCATTTCGGACAGGCTAGTATTTTTTTACGTAATAGTGTTCTTTAGCTCGACTATCCTACAGGCACAAAAAACATGAACATTTGGTATACCCGCCATGTAAGACTAGTAACATACTAACTACTTTTAAATCGCTACATATTTTCCAGTTGTGCTGTTCATATTGTATCATTTTCATTAAAAGAGACATTGTTTGATATTTTCTTTACTGTTTACGGCATGACCAATTGGTAAAGATAGTTTTACATAACCGCTATGAGTTAATACAGCTTTCAAGCTATATTTAGATGAATTGATAAATAAACGCTATTTATTTGGATCATAATTTTGATTCATCGCATTTAAAAGTGTGGGAATATCATGGCAAAAACAAAAATCACCCTTTTTTGTGAAATAACTGCGGAAAATGTGACTTCGTTTTCGGTAATAAATTACTTTGGTATTTGGTGCCAATAAGTTCCACTATTGTAGACGAGAGATGAGAATCTCTGCCTTAGATCTAGATAGTTGCAAGTCTCGCACAAGGTCGTCCAACTCATTTTGGTTAATTAAATGTGGTTTTTTACCATCTGCGATTACAAACAGATCATCATTTTCATGCATCCACAGATCGTCACTATCTTGACAACTCGTACTTGACATACCTGGACATACGGGATGTGGCAGAGTTTTCGAATGTGATATCGGTTTTGCGACTGATAGAATGCCAAAATATTGAATTTTATGTATTTTTTTTTTTTTTTTTTTTTTTATTAAAGCTTGCAGTTTTTGTCAAATAAAAATAACAGTTATTTTCGTGATTTGAAGGTTCTTTCCACAGCACTGGTGATCCTAATTAAAGATGCTTTTTTTCTCCAGAAGCCCAGCATAATAGAGTAAGCCTACAGCTTTCACAATATATATATATATATATATATATATGTGTGTGTGTGTGTGCGACCCACTTTTTAATCTTGATTTCACACTGAGAACCCAAAATAATGCAAATATTCTGTTTTAAGACATTCCGATATCGGTCTTCCTTTTTTGCGAATATAAATTGTGCACAAACGTAACAAAAACGATCAGAATTTAATTTACACATTCTATAACACATTCTATACACATTCTATATATCTTTACACATTTTATTTAAAATAAAAACACTTTATTTCACAAAAACACAAGAAAACATAATATAGAATACAAGCTGATATTGCGGCTAGGTGTAAAAAAGTTATTCCCATACTAAGCTAGTATCACGGAGTAAAAGAGGTGGAGGCGAAACTAATGTTAAACTTTTGCTATGCAGTTTTTCGCCCGTTAGGTGGCAACACCGTAGAATGTAGGCTATCGGTCGATTGTCCTACAATCTTTTTCAATGGGAAAAGCACTCATTTTTAAACATTTTTTAATAGAAAATTTGAATTTTAAGAAAGTTGTACAAGTAAAAATATGATTAATTACAGTTTTCTTCATAAGATACATATTTTTTTAAAGGCACTTGGCTTTTTGATTGCTTCTTAAGACACTTAAAATTAGAGATCATTCTGACAAAAAAAGCGAAAGCAGGCCATTTATAAACATTGAATATCGCAGATTATTCTGCCACGAAGAAATAAATGGACTTACGACTTTTAAAAATTAAAAGTATTGTTCAATATTTTTTGGAGTAAATTTTAATCTCGCGTACATTTTATAACCTTTGAATAATTTAATAATTCATAACTTTTGATATCTATGCAATTAATAAATGTAGAATTAAAACAAATTTTTATCTTAATTATTTGGGAAGGAAAACGTGTAAATTATAGGTTGTGTTTACATTGTTCAGGAACTAATTTTTTCAAAAGTCGGAAGGTTTGATTTTAATATAATCTTACTTATAAAGAGGAAGGGGGGACGGGGGGGGGGGTAAATCCAGACCCGGGCCCGACCCGCCCCGAAACAGAAATAATTAGGCTTGGATCGGACCGGGCGGGTGGAAAAACTAAAAGTTCGGCCCGGCCTGGTCCGTTTGTATTTTCGCAGTGCACGCCCTGGCCCGCCCCATGCAAAAATCAGTGAAAACAGGCCCAGCCCGTCCCTTGAAAAAAAAAGAAAAGAAAACCAGACCCGACTCAATTTCTACAAAAAATTCCGATTTTTCTTACATACAATTAAGATTATTTTCGAGAATACTTCATAAATATTTATGGAAAAATGTAACAGTATATTTTAGATTACTATATGTTTTCAAGTCAGAGCATACAAAATATCAAATTTAAAAAACCCTTTAGACTCACTCTTATGCAAAAATGTATGAATACAAAATTTAATTCGATTATATACATTAAATTCAGTAATACGAAAATAATAGGACTCCATCTTAAATAGAACGCAATCATCATGGCAACCTAAAATCATTACCTATCATGGGATATTTTTGAATTAATTATGTGTGACAGGATTTAATAGAATAATCACCATGGCAACCTAGAATCATTACCTATCATAGGATATCATTGAATTAATTACGTGTGATGGGATTTAATAGAAAAATCACCATGGCACTTTTATTAATTTCTTTTGAAGTTTTGATTCCATTTTCATAGAATTTGACATGACAAAATTCTGCAATTTAAATAGTTTAATCTCAATTTAAATGGTATTTGACAGATAGGTACATATCGATTACTCACAGCAATTTTTAGTGTTCATTAAGTATAACATTTAAAAAACATATACACTAAGATCGATTTAAGATAAAAATTTCTCAATTTAAACATAATTACAAGCAAATAGCTTTATATTAAAGCCTAAAAAAATCTCTCACATGTAAAGCACGGAACAAGCTCAATTTTATTTTCCCTTCGTTTTTTCTTTTTTTTTTATGTCACTGGTATAACCTGTTTTCAATCCAGGAACAAAGCAGTTATACCCCATCTTAATTTATGCTTTGTAATATCAATAATAAAAAATAAACGAATAACATAAAATATTTTTTAATTCTAACGTACTATACATACAATCATATGATATTCAGCAAAAAGAATGGCCAACATGCGGATTGTAGCGCCCTCATTATTTACCAAAATGTAACTTGCGTTTTCGGCGAGTAATGCCTATTAAGTTTCCCCTCCATCTCTTTTACTCCGTGGCTAGTATGTTGTGTCCATCACAAAATTTTCTTCAATATAAATCTACTATAATGAGTTGAGTAATGTGTTGCTATCAGTTTAAAAAAAGTATATTTTCCCCAAAATCGTCTGCTGATTAAAGACGATATAAGATTTCGCATTTAAGTAATTTAGAACAATAAATCTTCCTTCTTTCAATTTTAATATTTACTTAGTTTAAAAGTCGTCTTCTGTCTGTTTTTTTTTTTATATTTTTTATAATATTTACATAAAATATACTATATTTATGTAGAAGACAGTAAAGAATGTGACGTGAAAGATTTTTTTCAAATACTGCCAGTCAATAGTAGGAGTGTCATAAAAAAATAGGTGTTTCATCAAAAGTATATAAAAAATGTTTAAAATTTTAAACCAGTGTTATTAATTCATCCAGTTTATTTTTATAAAAGTGAATTATATTTTCTTTATTATTTTAAATATGCAAAGAACATCGTTTTTCTCTTTTTAGACGCAATAATATATCTGTACCTTGGAACAAAAAGGGCCAATGTCCAAAGTTAAGAAATTTGAGTTAAATGCGCGATTAAATTCAGGGTGCGATATAAAGTAATTGTTAAAAGGGCCAAAGCCCTCCCAATATTAGATAATTGAAAACAAAATATTTTGTCGAGGCCAATGTTACTTACAGTTAATGTAAAAATGGCCAATTTAAGATGTAAAAAAAAAAAAAAAAAAAAAAAAAAAAAAAAAAAAAAAAAAAAAAAAAAAAAAAACTAAATCAATGTAACATTAGATTGTAGTAAGAAAAACATTACTGAACTGAAAGATACAACTTTGGAATATAATAGTACAGAAACCGTAGCAAGATCCTTAAAATTCCTCAAACTTAAATTGGGTTTCCTGCCATTTGAGAAAAATGGACATTGGCCCTTTTTGTTCCAAGGTACACTGTTAAACGTTTTGCAGCATTCTGGCAGTTCATTCGACCGTTTTTTGAAAAAACGGTTTCATAACCATAATTTAAATATATTCTGACCATAAAAAGGCCAATAATATGGTCAGAATAGTGTTAAAATTACGGTTGCGTAACCGTTTTCCGAAAAAACGGTCAAATGAACTGCCAGAATGCTGCAAATTTTGAACAGTGTACAGATATATCCATATCCCCATGCGTTAAACTAATATATATAGAGAGAGTCTAAATTGTTTTTAAAAAATAAGAGAGGCGATAGTAACCATCCAGACGAGCAATAATTACCGTGGAATACGGGTCACAAACTACTTATTTAGTCTCAAATACAGGGTGTTTCATCATAACCGAACTCGATTGAAAGTAAACACTTATTAATAACAATATTGCAATGAAAATCTAATGGTATATACTTTGTGTTGTATGAAATGTCAGAATATAACGAAACGTTACTGAAAAACAGGGTGTTTCAGATTGACTCGTAATCGCCGTCCAAAACATGAAACGTCAAGTTCATGCTTCCGGCGCTTATAATGGAAACTTCTACCGCCTTTTTTATTTTTTTTTTCATATTTACAACAAAGATGAGCATATCTGTTAAAAGTTTCATTATAATATACTTCGGTTTTCAGGAGGTTATGACGCTTTTAATCCACTCGATGACATAACCTTCATAAACGTTTTTTGCGATTTTCTCCCACTAAACGTGCTTTGCGACCATATGTTTGATAGCAATTTTTCTTCCTCTTGATGCATAGTACCACCCCTCTGATTTTGTAAAAACAATTTACACTCACCCTGTATATATATATATATATATATATATATATATATATATATGTGTGTGTGTGTGTTTGTGTGTGTGTGTGGTGTAATCTTAATATGCATTACATGCTCTTTGGGGGGAAAATCATTAAAATAAGGAGAAAATTCCCCTATTTTCTATATTTTTTCGAACTAAAATTCAAAGGAAACTTTTCCGAAGAAAATATAGTAATTTAATAATAAATCTCAGAATAATTTTACTTTGAGTAAGGATCTTTGTTTTCGCTTTTTGCTTTACCTAGAGGCTATTTGAAACTTTTTGCTACAGAAAGACTCTCTTATAAACATTAAAAAAAAAGCGATGTGCTTTAAAAAAATATTTTGATTAAAATATTTATATAAAATTTGGTAAGTTAAAGAAATGTGTAAAGAAAAGCGTGCCTTTCTAAGAAGATATTTTTCATAAATTTTTGAATATTTGGGAATAGCACATATAATGCAAGATGAACATTTTTAGCTGCATGCACATATTTTTAAAAATGAAGTAAGTTTTTAAAAAAATTAAAAAGTTGTTTTATGTATAAATCAGTTATTCGTAGTCCAATTTATATCTTCTCTAAATAAAGTGATATATTAAGAAATAATTTATGAGTTAACGCAGCGGTGATAGATAAGATGTCACATCTCATTCGCTGTTTCACATGACGTAATTACACATGACAGACACAACCATTGTATTTTTTTTTCTAAATGCAAAGTGATTGCGTTTTTGAAAAAAAAAGTTACAGTATTATATGCATAATAAACTACAATCGGCACCATACCCAGCATCGGCAGTAATGAATATATATTCATGCGAGTACACGTGTACTCGCTCATGGCGGAAATAATGAGCATAATTCGTTTTCATATTAAAATAAATTATACTTTGCTCACATGCGTTATAATATGTATTAATAATAAGCATCTGTCTTAAAATACTACATTCTGTAGGTGATTAGTGACATATGTAGTCCAGTTGCTGGATATGAAGATATTAACATTTTAAAGCTTCTAACACATTTAGAATTACATTAAGACAACACTGTATACTAAACCGACAACTATGTTATTGACTTTTTAGCTATTTATCATAGATTTTAATATGTAGTCGATAACTTCGAAGATTCATCAATAGATTGATTGTTATTAGTTGAACTATATTGAACTAGTGAATCAGGCCATTTTTAAGGGAGATATAATAGGGGTTTAAAAGGGGCCAACTGACAGTTGAGAGAAGGGTCCTAAATGAAAACATATTAAAATGTCTAAGTACTGAACGCTTTAGATCTTCAATTAGTAACAATTAAGCATATTGTATGAATTATTCATTAGAATAATACTTTTAAAAATACGCCAAAAATTGGATAAAATAAGGGGCCCTAGAGCCCCGATAAAAATATGAGGGTGTTGATCCGAGAAGAAGAGTCTAAGACTCAACAAGCCCCACCAGTGGCCGAGAGGTTCTGCTCTCGAAGCTGGTAGACGGAAGGTGCTGGGTTCGCTCTCAATCGCGCCCGTCGGCCTAATCGTTCGGAGTTTTCGTGGTTTTCTTCGGACCTTGGATTTCCAAGCGTAAATACGGGTTAGGTTCCCTTAGAAAGACTCCCCTTAGGGCCTATATCCCTCGTGTTGATAAATGGCCGTCAAAAATTAACCAACCAACCAAGACTCAACTTCAAAATTATGCCCTGAAGAGGGGTAAAAATTGGGGGGTAAAAAATGCATGCACACAAAAAGTTGAAATGTCCTTAAACCGGGATTAGTGTAGATGCTGACGTTTATGACCCTTTTATCCTACTTTCTGTCCTCACTCTTAAGTCGTTTTAGGATAGAGGGACATTCCTATGCACTCTGTATATATGTATATATATAGTCAGTACCGGTTATATGGTCACCCGCTTATAAGGTCACCCCGCTTATAAGGTCACTTTTCGTAAGTCCGGACTGACTGAATAGGTATTACGGGTTAAAATACACCGCCTATATGGCCAGTTTTCGATGACTACTATCGGATATATTGTCATATGGTCAACTTTTGTCTTCCTTTTTATTGTAAAATATCTTATAGTTTTAGGCTTTTTCCTTCCCTTTTTAGGGTGTAAAGTGCCGGATAGACGCATCATTCACATTCAAGTATCTTTAATCAGCTGCCTCTTTGTATTGGTCACGCGGCGCTTTTCATTTTAATAGCTTTAGAAAGAAGTGGATGGACATCTTGAAGGAGGAACTTCTTTCCTTCTAGTCATTTTTCCCCCTTTTCCAACATTGAATCTCCCGTGGTTTTGCTAAAATCCACAAGTACGAACTTCCGTATGGTAAAGAAAGGCCAGTTGAGATTTTTATAGCTTTAGAATGAGAGGAAAACCTTTTAATTTTTAAACGGAGCCTCAGAAATCGCAATAATATTGTACACCACGCGACTGGATGAGTGTCGATACTTGGGGAGGGAGGGGGGGGGATCTCCTCTTCCCAGCTGCAGCCTATAAGAGAAACTATTTCCTATAGGTAAGATATTACAAAGCTCTGGAGATTTCTCACTCATCTGTCGCATTAGATACCGATTCTTGGAAAATAGGCCATCACCCCTTGCAATCGAATGAATATTGTCCTCCGTGCAGAGAAAAGTTAAATCACTAAATTATAAATTAAAGTTTAAAAAAAATTGGTTGAAAACCTTGAAAAATCCAATGTATCGAAAGCTGCTTCCGCGAAGACTGGTGGAATAGGGAGAGCGACACTTAGAGTTCAAATCTTGTTAAACAGAAGATGTGATCAACCAAAAGAGATAGCGAGAGCATGTTTCAACATTGCAGAATGTTGAGAAAGATCTTTTCGCTTTGATAAAATGTGCCAGATTGCGGAATGTTCCAATACATGGATTATCATAAAACAAAAATCTCTGAAAATTGCTGCATAACTAGGAAAACCGAATTTTACTGCCAAAGAAGCGAAGGAATGACTGTTAACTTGTTAAGTGACATTCTCAAAAAGGTACAGACCTGGGGTTTTTAATTTAGATAAACTTCTGTTTTTTTTTCATGTTTTGCCAGATAAAACTGTTAATTTTAGGAACGAAAAATAAAGTGGTATGAAGGTAAGCAAAAAAAAAAGATTGGCCGTTTTATTAGCTGCGAATATGGATGGATGGCTCAGAGAAATCGACTTCATTAGTTATTGGTCAATTTCTCAAGCCTCGTTATTTGAATTACTGCAATTCTTTGCATGTATCTTACGATGCGAACCGAAAGGTCTAGATGACAGTAAGCATTTGGGAAAAAGAAATTAGTTGTTTCTATAAAATTTGCACAGACAAGTTGTTATAATCGCAGACAGCTGTACCGCACATTGCATGATTCCCAATTTAAATCCGACTGAACTTGTTTTCTTGACTCCAAACTCCTTGCCTTCAGTATTGCACAACAATTAGATCAAGGAATTATTAAAAATATTAAGATAAATTATCGAAAGCTGCTTCTAAAAGACGTCATTGCTGTCATTGATCAAAAAAAGAAATTTCGCGAGACTGTGTTAGATGCCATGTGTTACGTAGACAAGAGTTGGAATATGGTATCAAAGAAGACCATTGAAAATTGTTTTTGACATTCTTTGCTTACAGAATGTGAAGAATTATCATATGAAAACAACGACAATGATGATGATGGTGGTGATGTGTCTCTATTTGACATTTCACAAGAACTACGGAATGCCGTTTGCACAATACATGACGAACTGACATATGCAGTTGTTGACAATGAGATCGCTACTAATGGACTATAGCATGAGTAGCAACAGTCACGCCTTTGCGGGTATGTACCTTCTGAAAAAGACTGCGTACTGGACGAAGGGGAAGCCGTGTTAAAATGATCTTCACGCCTATAGGTGTTTCTCTTCTAGATATTCGCAGCTGATGTGACATCGATAAAGTCATTGGTGAAGCTTTTATACTGGAAATAGTTTCGAAATTTTAAATATAATCGCTGATAATGAAACGATTTGAAACTGAACCGACAACGCAACGTGAACAGAAGCTCTCAAAGCACTAAATACATTCAGACTTTTTTTACTAATCCCAAAATACCCAGGCATTAGGTGCTCAAAAAGGACAAATAGGGGAAAGTTTTGGTGTAGTTTTGATATTTGGTGCCTTTATGTTTTGTGGGTCGTTGAACACGAATCTGAAATTTGCCAACAAAATTTATCCCGGGAAACTCGTTTTTTTTTGGCAAAAAACGAGAAAAAAACGGGATTTTCTTTGTTTTTTTTTCAAATAACTTCAAAATTATAGATTTTACGTAAAAGTCCTCAATACATAAATTGAAGAGGATAAAATTTCCTACATTTTATGTAGTAAATGTTTCTTTCTCTGATCAATGGTTTAGCCGTGACAACGCCACAAAAATGGGAGTGAAAATCAAAAAATTCAAAGAAAACGGGAATTACGCCGCTGTACGTAGATTTAACATGAAAACTGACCATTTTACATTAGCATTGATTATAAATTATACTAAAGATTATATGAATGACTATATTTTACAACGAAGTTACTGATAATAAATAGGACGACTCATTATGAATCATTATTTAATTATAAATAAACATGTCCATCAGTAAGTACATTTATTTAAAAATATTATTTCCGCTTTCTTTTACTTGAGGGTCCCTGCTTTTCACCGACATCTACAGCATAGAAAATAGACGTATAGAATTAGTGGGTGTTTTTATTACCACCAACAGTATAAAATAAATGTTTTTTTAATAAAAAAATATTTGATACCTTCTGGCATGACTTTTTCTTGACATTTTAGTTCAAGTACCATTTTTTTTTAAATCAAAGACAGCAGTCACATAAATTAGTCGCATAAATAAACTTTTGCACCATTATGCAACGGCAACAAGATTTAAATTGTAACGAAAATGTGAATTTGGTTCAAAATATTTTGTTTATAGAGGAAAATTACAATGAAGAGAAATGAAGTTTTGCAAGTGCGAAATGTTTAAATTTATGACCAAATTTGGACAAAAATTGCAAGTTGTATGTAGATGTATCGGCACAAAATCATTTAAAATATATTACTTGGCTGCAAATTCTGAGTGGTATATACTAATCATGAGATCTTAAGATTCCCCATCTTTACATAAGGTTCCTCTTAGGTTTCCTGTAAGGTTTGTGCAGAAATAAATATGAATATAAAATTGAATATGCAACACAGCAATTTTCATTAATGCTGTCGAATGTTTGTCCCGTACCTTAAATTTTAGAAAAAGAAATTTTAGAATTTGTTATAATAATACAAAAATAGTTTTATCACTTTAGCTTCCATACCGTTAAGAAAGTATGATTAAAATTATCAAAAATAACGTAAAATCATGTGTCAATCAGATTATGGAACATTTTTGAACGCATTCGGGCTACTATAATAAAACTTTATAGTTTAATAACGTGAAAAACGATGTCTAATTACTAATTTGTAAAACATATAATACGTTTGAAAACACAATTTCAACCAAAATCGAAAATTAGCTAAAATTTTGTACATCCCTGTATATGAGCTATAGATTTATCATATAATTCACAATATGCTAAAATTTAGAACTGTTAGTGAACGCATAGCACAGTTGAAAATTCCTCGTTAGCAATTTCCGGCAGTAAGCTGGTATATAGATGTCTTGTGCAGCCCTATATATGATTTATAGAATTCATACAAGCTAAATAGTATGCAATTTTTAAAATTTAAAAAGTGTTCCACAACAGAAAATGCACTTCCATCAATTATTTTTCATACAGAGAAAAATATAACTGATTTATTTTGTGTGCTCTGTATATGAAAGATCAATGGCACATCATATTCAATAGTAAGCATCTTATAGAGCACCTTGGAGATATATATCAATTTAAATACTTTTGAAAAGGTGTAACATGAAAAAAATACACCACAAACAATTTTTCTCCATAGACCGTATGGTAACAAAATTCTTTTTAGTGTCCCTGTAAATGATCGATAAATACTACCCATACCATATTCTATAAGAAATTATCTTGTAGTGCACTTCATAGATATGTATACAAATTTCAAAGTGTTTGACATTATGAAACATTATTGAAAAAAAAAAAAAAAAAAAACACAAACGATTTTCCCCCATAGGCCGTAATATAATGAAATACTTTTGAATGTCCCTGTAACGAAATTCTGACTGGTACACGCAACATTTTACAATACCTAACATTCAATACTGAATATGAATAACATTTTTCAATTTCATGGCGATGTGACTATACTGACGCCAAAAATAATTATGACCAGCTAGAATCGGTAAATCACCCACCGTGCACTGCCGTAATTCACGTTTTATCAGATTTTTTTTTATTTTCACACCCATTTTTGCGGCGTTGTCACGGCTAAACCATTGATCAGAGAAAAAAACTTTTAGTAGCTAAAATGTAGGAAATTTTATTCTCTTTAATTTATGCATTGAGGACTTTTGCGTAAAATGCATAATTCTGAAGTTGTTTTGAAAAAACAAAGAAAATCCCGTTTTTTTTCAGTTTTTTGCCAAAAAAAGTGTTTCCCGGGATAAATTTTGTTGGCAAACTTCAGATTCGTGTTCAGCGACCCAAAAAACATAAAGGCACCAAATATCAAAACTACACCAAAACTTTCCCCTATTTTCTACCAAATGACCGGACTAAAAGGCATTTTACCCAAAGGCATTCACAGAGGAACATTTTCAAACCGTTCGTGAATAAGAAAAAGTAGTTTTAAAAAGTACGATAAAAACAAACAAACCAGCATAAAAGATTATTTTTACTACTACGAGTATACTCATCAATTAGAAACGTTAAGTGTAATGCAATTCTTATTTATACATCTTGTTTTATAAATTATATGTTCATAGCTTCTTTGTACATTATTGTACTAACATAACTAACTTATTAATAATATTTTATTGTCTAAAATAAAATTCCTGCTTACACCGCATATAAGGTCACCCCGCTTATAAGGTCCTATTTTTCAGGACCGCATGGGTGACCATTTAACCGATACTGACTGTATATGTGTGTATGTGTGTATGTGTGTGTATATGTGCGTTCTAAATCGTTTTATCCAATATCAAAAAACACATTTTAATATAATTTTGTATAAAAATACATGTTATTTTTCGTTTCACAAATTTATTTAACGATTTTGTGTAAAATTCGATATATATTTTTTAAGAAGAGTTATATTGTCAGATGCGAACCATTCCATGTAGCATCCACAATTTAAATCACTGACCATCATTCGCGTTTTTAATGACTAACATGTAAAAAATAATAATCTTTTGTAAAGTTAAATCTTCGTTATAATAAAATATGCAAAATTAAAATAGTCTATTTTATGAAATACTTGCAAATCAACATTTGAAACAAAATTTTTGTAATGCGTTAGCACTCTAGTATTTACGTAATCTTCAACACTACAGTGCTGGAAAAAAGTTTAATCCCACCAACAAAAACAGTAAAGCTTTTAATTTAATGAAAAATGGAATGATGAATTTAATAAAATGTAATTAAAAAATATACACAAAGTTATGTAAGTTTATTATTTATTTTAAATTGCAATTACATGTTTAAAAAAATAGCTAAAATTAAATTCTGCATAACACAACTTGGATGAAAAAAATTTAGGATCAGTATATTCAATATTTAAATTACATATGTAAAAGATCTGTACATTAACTGTAACCCTCCGTTGGTCGCCGTTCTTCACTAGAGTGCGCGTCTTTTCCAGCGGTGTTTGTAACACACCTATCCAGTTACACCGCCATTCGCTCGAAATAGAGATATAACCCTAACAGCCTCTAAGTCCAATTGCGACCAAACTCGTCCGTTTTTGAAGGTTCTTATTTTGTGTTATTTTATCATCACAATTGTTTATTTCGCTCATTTCATGAATGAAAATTATAAAAGTTATGGATATTTTGTGGACATATGTAAGTTTGAATTAATTTTCGCATTCAGTAATAGGAATTTTCTGGTTTCCTACATCACCTGCGAAAAGACAAACGTCATTATTGTATTCTCTCTTCATAACAATGCAACAAAAGTGATTACTCCCTATAACACAACCAAAAGTGGGGTTGATAATGCATAGTAAATGAGCGGTACATACAACGTAAGCTGAAACATCAAGCGTTGGCTAGTGGTCATTTTTTTTACAACGCTCAATGTGGGTGGCATCAACATTGAAATCATTTACCTTGGCAATCCACTAGAACCACTGCTCAAAAGAATGTACCTGAAAACTTTGGCCCATGAACTGGAAATTCGAAAGCTATCTCGAAGAGGTTTGGAAATAACTGGACTTCCAAGCAGCCTGCAAGTCCACTTGAAAAGATATCGTCCCATTGATGATCGGGATAAATCATCCCCGTCCCCTCGCTATCGAAATGATGTAGATGCATCACCTGTACTGTAGAAACAGGCCACAGAAGAATGTCGAACTAGAAATGATATAAATATCATCATGCAATATTCCTGTTAAATGCAATTACACTGGTTTCCAAAAATTAAGGAAAAGCAACAAAAGTAGCGATTACTCAAAATATTACAAGTGGATTTTAATAAATCTGAGACACAATGTACAACACACAGTAAGGTATGAAATAACATTAAAAGAAATTACCAGACGATTGTGGTATTTGAGAAATTAATACAATTATAAAATAAACAAAATAAATGTGTCAGTTTGGAATAGTAAAAGTACCTTTAATATGGAGTATGATCACCTTTAGAAGTAATGCAGCACATACAGTGATGTGTGATATTGTCAATTATACGATTGATAAGTTCGCTGGGAAGTACGATCCATTGCTCTTGTAAAGCAGATGTAAGCGTGGCAAGGATCTGAGAAAGGCGATTGAGAGCAGAGACACATAATCTTAAAGCATCCCAAAGATGCTCGATGAGATTTAATTCCAATGATCGCGCTGGCCATTCCATGCGCTGAATTGTTTGGTGATGAAGATAATCTTTGACTATGTGAGCCCCGTGTGGTCTAGCGTTATCGTCCTGTAACAGGGGTTCGTTACCTATTGTACCGGCATAAGAATGCATATAAGCATCACGAATGTCATCTGTATTGATGCGATCATTCAGAGTTCCACGTAGAAAGAATGGAGGTCTGTTCGTCCGCCCAAAGAAATACCATCCTAAACAGAGACACTGCCACCTCTATACGAATCTCTTTTACGAATGTTTGATGGACGATAACATGTTCCCTGTTCTCTCCAAATCAATCAATACCTACTATCGCTTTGGAAGCTAAACTCGAACTCATCTGTAAGGAGAACACGCATCCATTGTTCAGCCGTCCAGTGGACATGTTGACGTGTCCAACTTAAACGTTCCCTCCGGTGACATAAGGTGAGCGACAAAAAAATGTCTGATCGCATCGCGTAAAGACCATCTTCATGAAGATTTCTACGCGCAATATACGTTGATGCCAACCTTCCAGTGGCTGCAACAAGGGAGGCTCTAAGATGAGAGGAGGTTGCTGTTTTATTCCTTCGTACATATAACTGCAAATATCGGTCATCGGTGCTTGTCGTAGCTCTTGCCCGTGCTTGGCTAAAACTTCTGGGTGCCGAATCAGTGGTTTGATATTGTTTCCAAAGCCGATTAACAACAGAAGGACTCAAATTTAGCATCTAGCCACCTCTGTCTGACTTTGGCGTAGATCTAATCTTCCGATAGCTCTATATCGCAGTTATGCGGACAAATGATACCTCGAAGTCATCCTAATAAATTGGCCATCTCAGTTTTCTTATCTCATAATCACAGCGACACCAGCAGCTGTACTCTCTAGCATGTATTTTTATCCACCGCACAGATGAAAATTTTCCTTTCGTAATTTTATTCAGCATCTTTTAGTTAACAACATATGCAAATTTCATACGGATAGGTTCTTTTTGAAAGAGTTATCGCTCTTTTTGTGATTTTTTCCTTAATTTTTGGAAACCAGTGTATGTCTGCACTTCAACGGGTCAATGCACCTCTACTGTTGAATATTGTGACTGTAAATCTGACTAAGACTGACTGTATTTTACCTGTATTTTCAGTTTTGTTCGTAATTGTAATGTTTTTATTTGCTTTTGAGAAGAAAACAGAATGCTAGATTTGACATTACAGTCGTTTTTGTATCACTTACTTTTAGTGTAACAAACAAAATATTTAAATTCAAATTTGAAATATTCTCTCTTTGTATTTCCTAATGAATGTCACTGATCACTTTAGGAGCGTTAAATTTGCCTCAATTAACTGCTAATGACGATTTTCTTACAGGCGCCTGTCGTGCACATTGCGACCGAACTCGAGAATCCCAGAGTTGCGACCGACGGAGGTCTAATACATTTTGTGCTGCCCCTTAACCCACTCGGGACCATGGGTGCATATATGAACTCTCAAAAAGAGCATACAGAATTTGTTTAAAGACCGAGTAAAACAGAAAACTGACATTTGCTTTACTTACTTAGAGCAATTGCGTGATATTTCAGTAAAGGTAACTTTAAAAATAAAGTGGTGCCAATAAAATAAAATTTGTGTAAAAGTCGCCGGTCCCGAAGGGGTTAACACGGATAACTTCCAGAAGACCTATTCTGGAGGATAGCAAGGTTTTTGCATGTAAAGATTGGGCATTTGGTTCCTTATTTCCAAAATTGCTGCTTTCATATCAACAATTGAATAAAACTGCTTTTCATTGGCGTAAACGTGATGAAAAGATACCCAACAAGTTTTCTATGGACTTAAGATGAGGCTTTTTCAGATGGGAAGCCCAAAGTCTTACCTTTTCTTACAGATAACCATTTTGAAGTTGGCTGCGGCTTCTGAATAGAAGCGTTATCTTGGAGTAACACCAAATTCTGATCCATAAGTTCATCTTTAAGTAGAACAAAATTATTGCCAAGAATATTGCTATAGTCAAACGAGTTCATCTTTATCTTGATAAAAACCAAACTTTATTTTCCTTTAGAATAAAATTTACCCAAATCATCTCTTAGCCACAACCTTGCTGGCATCTTGAACACAGATCTGGCTCCTTTCGTAAATCATGCCAGTAATATCTTAAACCATCTGGTACATAAAGTTTGAACTTTTTTATCGTTAAAAAACAATTTTTGCCATATATTGCAATCTAAGGCATTCGACGATGCGCATTTTAATCTTTAATCAACGTGATGCTTTTGTAGTTTATGCTTGCCCTTGAATTTAGCATATTTCAAGCATTCGACACTTTTTATACATTTATAAATGTTCTGGATGAAGACATTCAAAAGCTTCAAAATTGCTAATTTATTCGTTTTCTTCGTTCCACTCCGTAGCTTACGGGAGCTCAAGTTAAATTCAAATGAACTCTAAGAAAGGGGATCGAAAAAATTTATATGTACTCGTAGTTCGGAAAGGATCCCTTACACAAAAGAAATATAACAATTAAAAAAAAAAAAAAAAAAAAAAAAAAAAAAAAAAAAAAAACTTTAAAAATGGATTTGCACACAAGGAATGTGATAATAGAAAAAAAAAAAGCTTTCAAATTGATTTTGGTTAACCGAGAGTTTCGGATAAAAGAGGTTAAGCTGTACTTTAAATATTGCTTGTATTGCAGTGAAACCTGGAGCTTAGCGCACATATTAACACAGGCTTGTCAGTGAGGGGCTTTAATAATGTACATTATATCACATATCTTTTAAGAAAGCATTTTAAAACATCTATGGCTATGCAAGCTACAAAGATAAATTTACAATAGTAATACTATTGAAGTCGATTTTAATATTTAAAAAAAATCCAGTGACAGAATTTCTTTTAGAATAACGAGGAGTTTAAACCCGGTCTTCTCGGGTTAAAGAATACAGTTGAAAATCATACAGTATACGTTTTTTAAATGGAAAACTAAAAGATTTTTCACATTTGTTATATAATTTTAGGATTTTTTGCTAACAGTACCAACAAACATTTTGATATGTCATCAAGTATGTATTTAAATAAAATTTTGATTTTTATTAAAAACTTTATTTTCGTATTAGCCTCGTGTCAGGAGCTAACAGTAGTTGAAATATCCAAAGATCGCTAGTGTTTTTTATTCTGATAATTTCACTGTTATAAACGTGGTTCGTTTACATGTCTTAAATATTTGCTTTATTTATATTATTATTATTATTATTATTATTTTATTGTTTATCGATTGATAAAGTTTAAATTTCATCATAGAATCTAAGCCGGGAATTAATGCCGAACCCTTTTGTTTATATTAATTTAAGGGCAAACATATTTATCTTTCGTAATCGTATTTATGCAAGTGACAGAAAGACAATTAAAACAAGTGGGTAAGTGTGATCACAGATCGCACAGAGGGTTTCGTTTAATATCCTTTTCAAAACACTTTATCCTTTTGAAAAATCTGTTAGTTCCACATTTCGCAACAGGGGGCGCACTCTGTTCTAAACAAACATTTATCCGAACGAAACTCCGTTTTACAAACTATCCATAGATATATTAGTCGAGGGGATTGGACCCATAGCACCCGAGATAAGTAGGCGCCCTTGGCGGTAAAAAGTGGAACTAAAATATGTAAGACTATGGTGCATAATATGAAAGAATGGTCAAAGGGGTGTCGGCAAAAGTTGGGAAAGTGGTCCCCAGGTGAAAAGGGGGGAGGTTAGAAAAATTGCTTAAAATATACAAGTTAGAGCACGAATGAGTAAATAATATAAGATTTTTTGAAAATTTTATGATTTGTCGTGTTGTCTGAGGTATTCAGCTATACGTATGCAAAAATTCATGTCTCCAACTTAATTAGGGCCTCTCTTAGAAAGAATTGCTTAAAAGACATATGTGGTAGCTCAAAGGGTTAAACGTAAGACTTTTTTCAAGATTTTATGATTTGTCGCCTGGCCTCATGCGTTCTGCTATAAGTATGATAAATTTCAAATCTCCAATTTAATAAGGGACTCAGTTAGAAAGAATTGCTTAAATACGCATGTGGGAGCTCAAAGGGTTAAATGTACTTTTTCAAATTTTTATGATTTGTCGCATGATGGTGTTCAGCTATAAGTATGCAAAATTTCACGCCTCCAACCTAAATAGAGAGTCACTTAGAAAGAATTGTTTAAAATACACATGTAGGAGCCCAAAAGGTTAAATATATGACTTTTTCAAAATTTTATGATTTGTCGTTTGATGTGAGGTGCTCAGCTATAAGTATGCAAAATTTCACGCGTCCAACCCAATTAGGGTTCACTTAAAAAGAATTGTTTAAAATACACATGTGGGAGCCCAAAGGGTTAAATGTACGACTTTTTCAAAATTTTATGGTTTGTCATTTGATGTGAGGTGTTCAGCTATAAGTATGCAAAATTTCACGCCTCCAACCTAATTAGAGGCTCACATAGAAAGAATTGTTTAAAATACACATGTGGGAGCTCAAAGGGTTAAATGTACAACTTTTTCAAAATTTTATGATTTGACGTTTGATCTGAGGTGTTCAGCTATAATTATGCAAAATTTCATACCTCCAACATAAATAGGGTATCACTTAGAAAGAATTGTTTAAAATACACATGTGAGAGCCCAAAGGGTTAAATGGTTAAATGTACGACTTTTTCAAAATTTTATGATTTGTCGTTTGATCTGAGGTGTCCATGTATTAGTACGCAAAATTTCACGCCTGCAACCTAATTAGGGACTCACTTAGAAAGAATTGTTTAAAATAGATATGTGGGAGCCCAAATGGTTAAATGTAGGACTTTTTCAAAATTTTATGATTTGTCGTTTGATTTGAGGTATTCAGCTATAAGTATGCAAAATTTCACGCGTCCAACCTAATTAGAGGCTCACATAGAAAGAACTGTTTAAAATATACATGTGGGAGCCCAAAGGGTTAAATTTACGACTTTTTCAAAATTTTATGATTTGTCGTTTGATGTGAGGTATTCAGCTATAAGTATGCAAAATTTCACGCCTCCAACCTAATTAGAGGCTCACATAGAAAAAACTTTTTAAAATATACATGTGGGAAACCAAACGGTTAAATGTACGACTTTTTCAAAATTTTATGATTTGTCGTTTGATCTGAGGTGTTCAGCTATAAGTATGCAAAATTCCATACCTCCAACCTAAGTAGGGTGTCACTTAGAAAGAACTTTTTAAAATACACCTGTGGGAAACCAAAGGGTTAAATGTACGACTTTTTCAAAATTTTATGATTTGTCGTTTGATTTGAGGTATTCAGCTATAAGTATGCAAAATTTCACGCGTCCAACCTAATTAGAGGCTCACATAGAAAGAACTGTTTAAAATATACATGTGGGAGCCCAAAGGGTTAAATTTACGACTTTTTCAAAATTTTATGATTTGTCGTTTGATGTGAGGTATTCAGCTATAAGTATGCAAAATTTCACGCCTCCAACCTAATTAGGGGCTCACATAGAAAAAACTTTTTTAAATATACATGTGGGAACCAAACGGTTAAATGTACGACTTTTTCAAAATTTTATGATTTGTCGTTTGATCTGAGGTGTTCAGCTATAAGTATGCAAAATTCCATACCTCCAACCTAAGTAGGGTGTCACTTCGAAAGAACTTTTTAAAATACACCTGTGGGAAACCAAAGGGTTAAATGTACGACTTTTTCAAAATTTTATGATTTGTCGTTTAATCTGAGGTGTCTATCTATAAATACGCAAAATTTCACGCCTGCAACCTAATTAGGGACTCACATAGAAAGAATTGTTTAAAATACACATGTGGGAGCCCAAAGGGTTAAATGTACGACGTTTTCAAAATTTTATGATTTGTCGTATGATGTGTGGTGTTCATCTATAAGTATGCAAAATTTCAAGTCTCCAACATGTATAGTTTCTGAGAACGAGCTTTCTGCCAGACAGACAGACGGACAGACAGAGGAGCGAGACGAATAGGGTTTCGTCAGATGAACGAAACCCTAAAAATCAAGCATAAAAATTATTTTAAAAACAATAAAAAATGAGTAAATTGCGATACACTTTTTAAACATATTGCATTTGAAATACATTTTTTTTTTTTTATTCGACGGTGCAAAAAATTGAAAATGTGTGACGTTTAAATAAAAGTAAAGAATAGTTAAATTTGATCGTCTGCTGTTGGCATTCGCAAACAGACATCAGCGTTACGCACAAATACGTTTGTACTTTAAAATATGGATAAGTGTTAAAAATTTTATCTCTCTAATTCGAATTTCAGGGGTCGTACTCTTCACGGAATTTTTCAGGACAAATATGAGTATTTCTTATCTTTCTTTTTTTTTTTTTTTTTTTTTTTTTTTTTTTTTTTTTTTTTTTTATAGAGAAATAAATCTACGTTAAGTGCGAGAAATTTCGCTTTATTTAAGAAGATATTTCACATAAGAAAATGCTGGTACCGAAGTATTTACTGGTCTTGAAAGTTCAGGAGAAGTACGATCCCTGTAATTCATATGGGGAATGTAAAGATAAATTGAAGGCTATTCATAGAACTGCGTTGTTCTAGTGTTAGTTAAAGTGAATGTGGTGTCTAAGTGTGAGAAATATTCATTAGTTATGGCTCAATAGCATAATTTAAGTTAAGGTTAAAAGTGGCGAATGATGTCTAATGCACACAACTGTTGTTTATTTTTTTAGAAGCTTGTTTTAATGTTTAATTGGTTGACTGTGTTTGAAGAAGTGTTTAACTTATCTAAACGTTATAGTAACATATTGTTAATTTTCAATGAACATATTTAGGCAAATATTCCGATGTATATTAATATTAATTAATAAACTTTAGAAACGACACATTTGTTTTCTTTATTTTTTCAAAAGTTTCTTTAATTGTTTAACTGTGTGATTGTGTTTGAAGAAGTACTTAACTTATTTAAACGCTATAGGAACATTTTGCCAATTTTTAATGAACATATTTCGTCAAATATTCCGATATATATTAGTATTACCTTATAAACATATGAACCGTGGTAACGTTTAACGTATGTATCTAGTATTTTGTTCCGAATATAGTTTTATATATATAAAAAAAAAAAAACTTTTATGCCTTAATTTTAAACAGCACGCATCCTTTTAATGAGTAAAAGTTTCTTAAACTGGAAGCTACTGTTTTCTCTTACGCAAAGATAGGCATTCAGCATTTTGAGAACAGTAAAACACGATCTTTTAATCTATTATAAATTATAAATCTTGGAGGCCTTTGCGTACGTTTTCTGTTCTATAAGTTAAATATTTTATTTAATTATTTTAATATGTGTGTCTTAGCAAAAGAGAAACAGGTGAAAATCAACTAGCCAGTTAACTGTACTGTATGTTAAAATAATGTGAAGATATTCGTTAAAGCAAAATGAGACTCTTTAAATTAAATGCTTCAAATTATTTTCGTAAAAAAATTCTTTTAGTGCAATTTTATTAGAAGAAAATGGAAACGGTATTTTTTGTTTTTATTCTTTAACAAATAACTATAATTTTTATTATGCATCATTTTGTGTAACTAGTTTATTAATACGACAAAAAGTTTCTTTGACAAAAATTTTGTTTTACTTGGAAAATATATAGCATATAAATATGCTAGTCCTCTTACATATAATTTGACAATGGTCCATAAAATTTGCATGTAACTACAAGTGTAGCCAATCGATCTCTATGCTGGATCTATTTGACAATAGCTAAATTCAAATTGTTTGATTATTTGCCAATTTCACGAACAGTCTGTTGAATACTAATTTTAAAATTTTACCTACTTTTTAGGTACATTTTGTAACAAATACTAATCAATACATTCCCCTCTACGTTGGATTTTCTGAAAAAGTTCATATCATTCTATCTATGTATACATATATAAACTGGTCATCAAAATTAAAGGATCATGAGAAAAAATATGCTCTCTTTAATTGATGTTGCAGTGAATACCTAATGCTTCAATTATTTATCTTAATTAAATACTATTGAGCTCAAACTTGCACTTCCGCGGAAACGTTAGCTACGCCAATATGCAAATTAGATGATTGACAATGTGGTGCGCGATGGACATATGTTGGAATTCTGGTCTGTAGTGTTAGTTAAAGTGAATGTGGTGTCTGAGTGTGAGAAATATTCATTAGTTATGGCTCAATAGCATAATTTAAGTTAAGGTTAAAAGTGGCGAATAATTGGTAGAATTGAGGAAGATAAAAAATAAACGGAGGTCGCCCAAATATTTGAATATCCCTCAAAGTGTCATATCAAGAGCTCCGGGCGGCTTTTTAAGCACTGGAACCGTTGATAGGCAGCATGGTGAAGGGAAACCAAGCGCAGCAGCTACATCCGAAGACCGTTTTTTGCCATTGTGGCTTGAAGAAACCGCGAAGCGACTACAAGAGATTTGATTTCAGGCCTTCAGGCTTCCACAAGTACTCGAATTAGCTTTCTACTGCTGCGCGAAGGCTTAACGTGGATGAACTGTATGCGAGAAAACCAAAAATTTGTGTCCCATTCACTCCAGCTTCACAAGGGACAATTTAAACGGTTGCTGTCGTCATGTTCAATGGAGCCAAAAAGACTGGGCACGAACGGGATATTTTACGGACAAGGGAAGGGCAAGTTGCATATTTCTTCATCTATTCAGATCGAAACACGTCTAGGATCAGTGTTCAGACTATGTCTGGACTCGTCAATAAAAAATACCTGAGCCCAGTCTTCTTGCCTCTATTGAACTTGAGGAGGGCAACAGTTTAAACTGGCCTCTTGTGAAGCTGGAGTGAGTGGGACAAAAACTTTTGTTTTTCTCCCATACAGTCCATCCTCGTTAAACCTTCGTGTAGCAGTAGAACGGCTAGTTCGAGTTCTTGGGGCAGCCTGAAGGTCTGAAACAAAATCTCTTGTAGTCGCTTCGCGGTTTCTTCGAGTCACAATGACAAAAAACGATCTTCGGATGCAGTGTTGCTCTTGATCTCCTTTGACCATGCTGTCTATCAACGCATCCAGTGCTTAAAAAGCTGCCCGAAGCTCTTGATATGACACTTTGAGGGATATTCAAATCTTGCGTGACCCCATTTATTTTTTACCTTCCTCGATCCTACTAATTACTCGCCAGTTTTGACCTTAACTTAAATGACGTCTTTGAGCCATAACTAATGAATACTCATCACATTCAGACACCACGTTCATTTTAACCCCAATACAGACTAGAATTCTAACATGAGTCCATTGCACTCAACATTGTCAGTTACCTAATTTGCATATTTCTGACGCTAACGTATGCGCGGAAGTGCAATTTTGAGTTCAATAGTGTTTAATTAACATAAATAATTGAACCATTAGGCACTGGTTACAACATTAATTTAGTGAGTATATTTTTTCTCATTATCCTTTAATTTTGATGATCAGTGTATATATATATATATATATGTTTGTGTGCGTGTGCGTGTTGTATTATATTTTTACATGCTATCTTCCTTTAGAATTTGAGACTAACATTTTTACATGAAATGGTAAGAAAAAGTTTGATTCAAAGGTATTATATATATATATATATATATATATATATATATATATATATATATATATATATATATATATAAAGACGTGGAATTAGGGAAAGGTTTTGTGAAAACTGAAAAAACCTATAACTTCTTAATTATAATACATATCAAATCCGTTTAAACTTATTATTACTTCTAGGAAAAGGGCTAAAAATCTATCTGTCACAGACTTTTGATAAAATCATAAATGGGTTCACCAGGCAGGAAAATAGGGTTTTAGATAAAAAAATATTCATAACTTCGTCAATTCTCAAGAGATCAAAATCACTTAAACTTAATAAATCTACTTAATTAGCACCATATACAATTGCTATATTGACAAGTTTTTCATAGGATCAACTCTTACTGCAAAAAAAAAAAATAAAAAAATAAAAAAAAAAAATAAAAATGGAAAAAAAGGAGATTTGTGGAAGAAACAAATTCATTACTTCGCCAGTACCACAACATATCAAATCCGATTAAATTTTTTATAAATCTTCTAAATATTATCTACAACTTTTATGCTGATGGGATAAGTTTTTGATAGGACCAACTCTTACAGCAAAAACAAATTAAAAAAAAATAGTGGTTGAATAATTATCTTATTAAAATAGTTCTGAGAAAACTAGCTCTTACACTAAAATGAAATGAAAAACTAGCTAAATGCGGCTAGATAAATTTGCTAAACTGGGTTTATCTCCAACCTCGATTCAGTTTTTATATTAGTGAAATTAGTACTTAACTTCGAAACCTGTCCCCGCCTGTAGTCCGAGCCTTCAGGGATTTTTTTTTTTTAAACTTTATGGATACTTTTAAATCTTTCGACACGACAGATGTCGTATCTCTACGCAAAAAGTAATGATGCACTCGGGTACACTTTCCGTTATTTAAGTAATTTAAAACTGACTAAAGGACTGGCTTAGGTAAGTTGGAACGACATTTCGTAAGTTCTAATATGTGCAATAAACAGCTTTCGATTCTATTATCAAATTATAGGTGCATAACACCTTAAAACAAAAAGTTCTATTTAATTTACAATATTTTAGCCAAAATATACTTTTTATAAAAATGCAAAATTCAATTCGTTACTTGTTTTTAGTATTTATAGCATTCGGAAATAATAGGCAATCGAAATAGGTTCTTCAGTGACAGAAGACGTTATGTGAACATACCCGATCGAATCCTTCAACTAAAAAACAAGTTAATATAATGTAATTTATTATTATTATTATTATATTTAGACAATGTTTGAAATATGTGTTCAATTAAAAAGGACTTGCAGCTTAAATAATTTTCCTATTGAGTCGAACAGCAAGATCTTAATTACATAACACAATTTAAGACAACTTTGTGAAAGAAAAATGTACCAACTGTAATTAAAGCTGTGAAACAATATTTATTATTTTCTTATTTTACTGAATATATATATATATATATATATAAGCCGTTAAAACTATTTATAAGGTGCAGATTTCATTTTGCTTGAAAAATTCCATTGTTCATTTTCGAAATTTCATCTTAATGAATTGTTCCTGTTTCTAAATACTACAGTTAATAAGCAAATTAGCATAATCTGTAATTTGAAATAACTGATTACAGTTTAGAAAATGTTTGAAACGTGAGACGAATAAAAAAAGTATTGAGATTTAAAATGAATTTTTCACTTAATTAAATTAAAAGGAATTTAATTAATGAATATAAATTCCAGATGAATTCGAGAACTGCATAAAGAAATAAATTAAAATGTCTCGATTTCATTAAAATTAGCAAAAAACGTCATGTATTTCCCTGCTTTATTTTTATTTATTTTTATTTTTTTAGAATATTTGTTTCCTTAATTTGAAAAATCAGATTTATTTTCACAATTTTCTCTAATCAATAAACCATTTTAATATAAAGTGCTTCTCTGTGCGTTGCACACGGAATGCAAACTATTTCCATTAGAACTGATAAGAAATTTAATTTATTTCTAATGTTTTAAATTTGTTTTTCCATTTATTTTTATCTTCTGTTGAAATTCGAGCTTACCAGAAATTCGGAATAATTGTGATAAATACTGAAATTTATCCTTTTTTTTTTTTTTTTTTTTTACAGTTTCATATAAAAAACATTAATTAAAAAAAAGGTTTAAACGAATTTAACAAAAACAACCCTGTTTTACAAAACATATAGCATAGAAATTGTTTCAAACTTTTTTTTTAATGTCCAGTAAATAATTGGTTACCTTACACCGAGCATTCAAATTTGAATCTGTATTTGAACCTGCAATTTAAGGAAAACGCATTGAAATTAAATTCTACTGCAATACCTAACCATATGAATAAATATTAAATTAATAAACTAAGCTCTTTAATAAACTAAAAAATAAAATTTATTTCCATATTTTATAGTGTTTAAAATTAAATGGTCAAACTATGTAAAATTATAGCGTTTTGTTTTGTCAAAGTACCTATTTAACACTCACAACATAGTTGAAAAGTGTATGATTTCGGTTTGTCTGTCCGTCTGTTCAAACTTTGACTCTCGTAAATATACGGATTGCCCTGATTTTGTTATTGATATTTACTACAGCACGAACGTTACTGAAAATGAAGTGTGTAGCTATTTTAGTTCATTTACAGTAAAGGTCAAAAGTTTTCCGTTACATCACGGTCTATGAGGAAAAAAAATGTTTCAAGTTAATTTTAATGATGTTAGACAATTTCAAACATAATGAAATTGATAAGTATTTATGTAGTGCAATGAATCATGCATTCTGAAGACCATGGGTGGCAAAACATTTACTATTCATTTAAAGGGCCACACGAAAGAATTCCGTTACATAATTAGTTATCTGTTTAGGAAGAAATTGGGTCCTTTAAACGACCCTTCACAAAATTTTTCATTTTAAAACTCGACCCATCACAATATTTTTTATCTCAATACAGGACCCTTCACTCAACTTTTCACCTCAAAAAGGCACCATTCACAAAATTCTTTGTCTTAAAAATAGGTCTTTTACAAAAATTTTCCAGCTCTAAAATAAAGCTTTCTAAGATTCAATCATTTAAAAGTAAAATCTAAACCTGTCGCCTTTACATATATACGGAAAATACATGTATTTTACGTACATAAATCTTCTTAAAAACATATAAATAAAGAAGCTGTATATAATGATAATTTCAAATTCACAAAATTAGGACTAGATTTTTCACAAATATAAAAATGCTTTCCACAATTTCACAAAAACAGGACTCTGAGAGAACAGTCTGGATAGACCCTGATAGTAGTTATCGGGGAAGTGTTTGCAGCGTATTGTAGTTTTGTCAAGTGTTTAAAATACAATAAAAATTATGTACAATTACCGAGGCTAACTACAAGATACTTGTTGTATAACATGATGTATATAGCACTCATCGTTCATTTACAGGGGCACGCAAAAGCTTCGGATAGAGTACTTAATCTGAAGTACAGTGTCTATTAGCTATAAGTGCTGCAAATGAGATTTGATTTATGGTGTGAGCACTTAACTAAACTGTTTGCTCAGTAAGTGGTGTGCATAATGCTATAGATCCCTATAGCGGGCTTCACAAAATAAGTCGCAAGCACTGCGGAATCACGGCGTGAATGACTTAAAGGTATCTTGTAATTGAATTACGCACTTTCAAGTTGAATTATATTTAGTAAACTAAGAAATGTTGGGATAATATAAATAAGGTCATATACAATGCCACTCAAAGAACAGGATATATGACCTCGTAAGGATGATAATGTTTGTAAGTGTGATTTGAATAATTTTAATTATTTTTTAACCAGAATTAAATTTAGCTTAAGATGTAGTGCAAATAAAAATCTGTTGGTAATATGCAGGGCTGTACAAAAGAATTCAAGTATGTTTTCGTATATTGAAAGAAACTGCTGAAGGCAAATTTTCAACCTATTATACATTTTATTACTAAACTACGTTTTAGCATATTTAGTAGAATTACATAAATTGTAGATTAAATGTGAATTTTCAACTCATTATGTATTTTTTTACTAAACTATGTTTTACAATATTTAGTAGAATTACATAAATTTTAGATTAATTAGAATGCTGCACAAAATAATTGGATGACTTTTACGCTACCGATGGTAATTGCGGAAATATGGATTCCAAATATGATATGCGATATCTAAAATGTTTACTTAGATATTTTTATTACCTTATTAAACAGCAAAGTTTTGGTAAAAAATCCAGAAAGTGTTGGAAAGCGTTTCCTAATCTATGCTTGAAGCATGATTTTCTTTCTTTCTTCTTTTTTTTTCCTGTTTTTAAGTAAGTCTTACATAAGCAAGTCACGGTAAGGCAGAAATGTTAAGATATTTTCTGTATTGTGTTTGATTCAACATATAAATAATCCTCAATTAAAAAAGTTAATTACGGAATAACTATGTAAGTGAAAAAAGTTGACACAACTTTTCAATTAAAGTTTTAACTGCTAAATTGTATTAAAGTTAGGCTCCGAAAAAAAATTATCCTTATCCTTAAAAGAGTAGAAAAGTGTAATTAGTAAAATAACCTCGTGAAACTTTAAACACAGTGCATATGCTCTTATTTTTTATTGAAGAAAATAAATGTTAAAATTATATTAATTAACAGTAACATTTTCTTTTTATGCATATAATTTTAATTTTAATTAAATAATTAATTTTTTTCTGAATTGTGTTTTATGTACTGTGACGTCACGACCATCGATGATGGCACCAGAAATTTAATATGAAAAGAATGTTTATTAAACAAAAAAAACTATATACAAAATATTTACACTTGCCGAGAACTCTATACAAGTTTACTATAATTTACGATCACCAATACTCCCACTAAAACTAGACATTTTATATCTAAAAAAGGAACTAGTATTAACTCGGATGCATTCCCGCATCCTACACATCTCCGAAAAACCGCCATTACTGCCGGTCTCCTTTCTTCACTTCAATTCACTTACCGCTGGGGTGACAGTCTCTTCACTTCACTTTACTTATTAAAAAGGTTAAAAAGAGATTGGTTGCATGACATGTACATTTAAAAAATATATATGCATAAACCATATTAATGTTTTCTTTTCACATCGGATATTGTTATTCCAATAAAAAGTACGAAAATGCATTTTTTTTTTTTTTTTTTAGAATAAGGGTTGATTTGGACAAGACAAATTATTGAAAACTTTTAAACAAATCTTCAGTGCTTTTTAAATTAATCTTAAAAATAATTTTTCAAGAAGTATAGGTAGGAAAAAATACGGAATAGGGCTGAAAACGGAAAATTGTGAAATCCCCTTTCTAATAAATTAGGAGTCCAATTAAATAAAAAATTAAGTTAGGAAAGCATATCAATTCCCAAAATAATAGAAAAGTGAAATTCACCAAAACTATCCCATAAGCGAATAAAAGAAATTTCTATTCCTTATAAAACTGGAGAAAAATAAATACACAAACGTAATTGTGTTTTTCATCATATACTTATTTTATTATTCAAATATAAAAGTTTTACAAAGTTGTTTATTTCAAAATAAGTTTTGCTTGTTCCAGGAAAAATGTTTATATATTTAGGAAAAAAAATCGAAATAAATTTTCAGTACTTTTCTAATTATTTTAAATTATTAAAAAATATATTACTTTATTAAATATATTTAATTAGACAAAAATACTGAGTAATGCTGCAAGCAAAATGAGGTTAAACTTAATTGCAGTTGTTACTAGTTACCAAATCGAATTAAGGAGACAAGGGACCTTAAAATAAATTATTTTATTTTTTGTAAATTTCACCTTAAATATTATTCAAGGGTACATTATATGCATTATAGCATGCATTAATCACAAAAAAATTTTAAAAAAAATTATTTTTGAGAAAAAAATGGAATTTTACGTGTCGTCTTAGAAATCTTCGAAATGTCGCTTGCGCATTCCATATCAATGAAAATCCCCAATATTTTTTATAAAAGTCTGTTTTATATATATAAATAAAATAGAGCATCGAAATTTATATTTTTGAATTTAAAAGTAAAAAAAAAAAAAAAAAAAAAAAAAAAAAAATGAAAATTTTTAAAAAAATTTCGAAAAAATTTCCAAATTTCCAATTTTTTTTTTTTTTTTTGTAAATTTCATCTTAAATATTATTCAAGGGGATATTATATGTATTATGGCATGCATTTATCACAAAAAAAAAATTATTTTTGTGAAAAAAAATGGAATTTTACGCGTCATCTTAGAAATCTTCGAAATGCCCCCTATGCATTCCATATCAATGAAAATCCCCAATATATTTTTTTTAATTTGATTTATATATATAAATAAAATAGAGCATCGCATTTTATATATTTCAATTTAATGGTTAAAAAAAAAAAAAAATTGAAATTTTTTCGAAAAAATTTCAAAATTTTTCAATTTATTTTTTGTAAATTTTATCTTAAATATTACTCAAAGGTACATTATATGCATTATAGCATGCATTTATCACAAAAAAAATTTGTAAAAAAATTTATTTTTATGAAAAAAATGGAATTTTACGCGTCGTCTTAGAAATCTTCGAAATGCCCCCTGCGTGTTCCATATCAATGAAAATCCCCAATATTTTTAATAAAAGTTTGGTTTATATATATAAATAAAATAGAGCATCGAATTTTATATATTTGAATTTAAAGGTTAAAAAAAAAAAAGAAAAAAATGAAAAATTTTGAAATTTTTTCGAAAAAATTTCAAAATTTTTATTATTTTTTTTTACCTTTAAATTCAAATATATAAAATTCGATGCTCTAATTTATTTATATATATAAAACAGACTTTTATAAAAAATATTGGGGATTTTCATTGATATGGAATGCGCAAGCGACATTTCGAAGATTTCTAAGACGAAGCGTAAAATTACATTTTTTTCATAAAAATAAATTTTTTTTAAAATTTTTTTTGTGATAAATGCATGCTATAATGCATATAAAGTACCCTTGAATAATAATTAGGTGAAATTTACAAAAAATAAAAAAAATATTTTTAAGGATTTTAAGGTCCCTTGTCCCCTTAAAATGGAAAATCGGAAGGTAAATTATTCTTTCTTGAAGCAATATCGACGCATTTCCAGCAAAATAATTTTTTATGCGTTTTACTCCAATTTAAGGACAGTGAAGTATCTTTCATATATTCCCATAATTTCTTCCGTGTTAAAAACGTTGTGTAAAGGTATATCGGATATATTTTGAATAAAGATTTATCAATGTATTCTTTCTCAAAAGGGAAGACTAGTATGTTATGTAAAGCATAATTAATACATTTGTGATTGAACATATTCGAATGAATTTTATTTCCGAATTTTTGTTTCGAAAAAACAGTTACAAAAACGCACAACATTTTATGGTTACACGTGACAATTAGAGAATCTACACACGATAATTTTTTTTTTCAAAATCGTTTAAAAATCAAATATTCCTCTCTACTAGAAATAAATATTTTTAACAGTTAAAAACTGTGAAAACGGAATTAGGAAATTTATACCGAAAGTGCCTTGCAAAGTAGTACACATATGAATAAATAATTCTATAGCGGAGTATTGCACTTATATATGTTAAAACACTATTTTTCCATGTAAAAAACTTAGATTACCGTTTATTTCTATTACGGGTTAGCCTTTCTTCTATCATTGCACTTCCCTGCAGGGAAATCTATATATGATAATCTATGAGATAACAGGGAAAAACGAATTTCATTTTGCATGTGTTAAAAACTTTAATGCATATCACACATATTTTGCTATTTTTATAAAGAAAAGAATCTTTTTTATTGTATTTTCGTTTATTTTTATAAATTATTAAAGCACATATATTATATTTTTATAAAGGTGCAAAAAACATATGTCAGAATTTTGTTGCAATGATGCCCTATAATTCTTTCCATGATTAATTTTTAATATGTTTTATTTAATCTCTGTGTATTTGACATATATAGCAGAAAGAAATAAGAATAAAAAAAATATATAAACGGATTAGGTTTTGTCTTAAAAAAAAAAAAAAATACTCCGTTGAACGAAATATGCTAACTTAATTATAAAACTCGAAATAAGCATATTTTTTATATATATTTCGTTTAAAGGCTTGTTTTCTACATTCATATTCCATTCTATAAAATTAAAACATTTAATTATAAGCTATGGAGTTACTCTATACTTTCGACAATAAAAAACGACAAATTTAACGTAATTGGATAGAAAAAATATTAAAAATTATTTTTTGTCAAACTACTTTTCTTATTTTTTGAGTAATTTAAAAGAGAGATTTCAATGAATGATAACTGATTTCGTTTGATCATATCTCCTAGAAAATATACAAATTTCACGTTTCAAACTTCCTAATCTCTTGAAATAATAACGTTTTCTTTTATTTGTTAGACTAGTTTCTCTTTGTTTTATATGTACTTCTGTAACAATAATAGTTTATAATTTGGTTCTAGCGATAGCGAGCAATTTTGTGCTATATTTAAAATAGAAAACCGACTGAAAATCACAAATATTTCACAAAAAATATAGTATACATGTATACTGCCACCACTTCAGGGCTGCCACAGGCGGCTATCTTTTAATTATAATTCGCACCACTTTTTCAAAACAAAAATCATTTACATAAGCATTGACAGCATTTGCAAGAGAAATATGTTACAGAGTGCATTAAAAAAAAAATAGTGGTGCGAACAGAATATAAAAAAAAGTCGTATATGATCGCATTATCTACTACTGGGGTTCCCAAACTTTTAGACAGACGTACCACTAAATCGAAGTTCCTACTTCTGCGTAACACAATTTAACAAACCTCATGCTAAAATTGAAAAAAAAAAAAAAAAACAGAGCTTTCTATATTTTCTTTGATTTCAAATTACTATTTTAAATAAATTTACTGCCTTAAAACCGAATTTCCACGAAACGGAAAAAAAACTCACACGTTTGATACAGAAGGGAAAAATTTCATTTCACAAACTTATATAAATAATAAATTATTTTTCAAATACAACTCAACACTGATATAAAATTTCAACCTCTGCTACCAGATCTTGCAATAAAACAAAAAAAAAAAAAAAAAAAAAAAAAAAAAACAAAAACAAAAAAAAAAGAGGGGGGGAGGGGGGCATTATAAAGTACACACACTTGTGAAAAATAGTTTTAATTATTCCTATTCGAACAGGCTCATCGTATTTTCACTCATTCAGGCTTTACCTTCAGATAATTCAATTTAAAAAGCAAGATCAAAAACTGTTTTTCTACTAATTAAATTTGTTTAATAGATTAATTTTAAAATTAGGTCTTTATTAAATAATTTTATGTTTTCCTATATTAACGCAATTTTTACATGCGTTTAATTTTTTAAAATTGATTGTATCATAAGCAATGTGTGCGGGTTTCAGGGAGAGCTAATAGCACAAATTTCTAGTAATACATGAAAAGAAAAAAGTATACAAACTCTTATTTGCATTAGAAAATTTCTTTAAAAAGAAAAGCTTTTGCAGTCTCTTATTCAGAGGCGTTGCCATGGAGGGTTATGGGGTCAGCCGCCCCGTTCAATATATTTGTACTTGGGGAATTTGGGCTTAGAGTTGGAAAATTGTACATTTTTTAAAGAATTTTCTTTTTAAGAATTTATAGTGAAACAAATATGAATTTATTATTATGTTGTTGACTTCTTTTCTGAGCGTGGTAACAAATAATGAAAAGAAATACAAAAAGAAAGCAGCAAGACTCAACCTCTCATTGTGTTTCTCTATTCTATGAAAATATCATTTATCTACCAGACCTTAATTTATATACTCCTGTGCGTCAACAGCTGACTCAAATCCATATTATACTATCATATGCATTTCAGTAGAGCCTTGTGAGCGAACTCAAACTTTATTTGCAGTAGCAGCATCAAATAAAACATTAAAGTCACGAGGGTTTTTGAAGAACTTAAATCCAAAAGTGCTTGCCGTAGAATTCCGTTCTAAGCGTGGGTTCCTTGAGTTAAGTACAAACTATACCTAAAGTGAGATGTCCACCAGAGTTTTCCTACTAGGTGCAACCTGACCTGCAGATTGGACAGAACTTATACTTTTGAAAATGCACAGTATGAACCCCTGTCAAATGCGTTCGAGGTAAAAATTCCTGAGAGGCCCTATGAATAATTGCATATATTCGGAAGCCGATTTCTTTATTGTTTGCTGCTACGTAGGTGAATATGAAGTTCTTCGAGATTTTTAATATTCGCGTTGTCTGAACTACTGTCAGTGTTTATCTCTTGTTTTAAGTTATATCTTTTATACTGTCAAATGGACAGTTTGGATTGGAATTTATTTAAAGTCACAGTAGTGTGTTAAAGATTTTTATGAGATGCAGATTGCATCGGCTTTCTGTGTGAGTGGAATATTTGGGTTAACTCATGATCCTGAGTCTATTGACAGTGTGTTATTGAATAAAGGCAGGCAAGGCTTTACAATATCCTTTATTTTCTACAAAACTTTGTACCTTTCTCAAAAATTTCAAAATAACGTGAGTAAGAATCACTGACATTATTTTCATATGAAGAGAGATTATGATTCGTACACAGTATATACATTAAATTAGCAAAACTTTTAACAATGCTGCTGGAATAAAAAGAAAAAAATGGCCATTTCACGACAAATCTATAAAAATAAAATAAACGTTCAAATTTCAAAATATATCATTGATACAAAAAAAAAAAAAAAAAAAAAAAAAAAAAAAAAAAAAAACGAACAGCAAATTATTCATGTCTCTTCCGATTGACACTATAGCAATAGATCTTCCCGAAAACAGATATACAAGGTCCTTAGTCGTCACCGTCAATGGCAACATAAATCTCCACACATCACAAATTTTCTTTTACAATAGCGTTCTATTCTAATGCTGGAAATGAAAAACACAATGCCTATATCCCCTTCATTCTGATCTCAATTAGAATTAGGTTTAGTTGAAATGAAATAACTAATTTTTTAAAAATAATAATAAACTAATTTTTATTATTATTATTATTTATTTATTTATTTATTTATTTGTTTATTTTTATTTATTTATTTATTTATTTTTTTTTGCTATGCATGAATAAATAAAACTTTCAGTTTCAGGAGGAATGAGCTCAAGCTTGCTTAACTATTCATTGCAAATGGGTATCTTATATTTTTATATTTATTTTTCATACCGAATGATTCCAAGATAGGAAAATAGAAAATAATATAGTTTTGATTTTAATTATTTAAGTGAAAGAGGTGTATTTAAACTTTCATCAAGCGAACCAATAATTGGTTTTTATGTTTTTAATTTCAATATATTTCTCTAACAGGATTGATTTTTTTACGTATAAGTATCATTATCATTATACATGTATTGCACATATCATTTGAATTGGAAATTAGAGCAGTTTGTTTCAAGTAGGGAAATTTTTGAATCGCCCTCTCTCCAATAAATATTTGTAGCTACGGCCTTGCTCTTACTTGCTTTCGGAAATTTCCAGGATGACGAATTCCGGCCTTTTTTTATAGTAATTCGCTGTATCTCATTTTATGTACTATTATATGACTTTAGCGTACCAGTACCCAGAGCTTCAATTACCAGTAGTAGTACGCGTACCATACTTTGGGAACCCCTGATCTATTACCATCTTTTTGCATATGTTGAAACAATTAGAGAATAGAGTGGTTGCTATCTACATCAACATTTGGAGAATACTTAAAAAGTATTTAAAAAAACTTAAAGAAAGAATTTAAGAACACACACACAAAAAAAATGCTTCCATATTTTGAATCACGTCAACTGCTGTGACACCACTATAGTAGTTTTATAAGCTTAATTTGTTTCAAATAATTTTTAAATATAAATATTATTATTTATTTCCCCTTTAAACTAAAAAAGTAACACTAATAGAAATTTAAAAAAATGATTGCTTTAACCAAAAACGTGTTAAAACTGGAACTTTTCCATTCAAGAAATAAAAAAAAATATTTATTTTCTTAGAAAAATATTTTACGTAATATGCGATGAAAAAAAAAATTAGGACAATATAATCAATATAATTTATAACTTATACTGCATTTAAAATACTCTGGTAAAACCAATATTTTTAACTAGAAATATATTATGTAATACACTGATGAATGATGTCGATTTAAAACTGCTTATTCAATTTAACAAGATGACATTTAATATCATTTTCAAAACTAAACTTACTTAAGGGACTTTACTTAATTTAGTTTTAGTCTTTTTCAATGATAGAGGGAGATGAAAAGCTTTTATAATTTTTTTAATTCAATTTCTCCTGTTAATTCAAAATAGAAATACAGTCTTCTTAATCTATGTGTAATTTTTTATAAACAACAGGGAGTTTTTTATGGATTCTAAATTGTTTTATTAAAAGAGATTATTTTTAACAATTGTGAAAAAAAAATTAATTTCAGATGAATGAATAGTTTATTGCGCGTTCATACATTCTTTTATTTAAATAAATCTCTCTCTCTCTCTCTCTATATATATATATATATTAGATTTTTTTTTGCTTCATGAGTGCAGATAGATAATTAATTTTAGTTAAATAGAATATTTGGTTTTGAATTCTTCGTAATGTTTATATTAATTAAAATTTCAAATAATAAGTGTTAGATTGCAACTTTGGTTATGCAAATTATTTTTTTTCTATAACGTTTTAATAATTTGAATTTAAAAAAAAAAAAAAAAAAAAAACATATATATTTATAATCTTTATTCAAGTTTATGTTTGTCAAACTGAATATTCCTTAAAGGAAAATTTACATTTTTCTTCCAAAAATTAACTATTATTATTTTTAACTTTCTGTTTACAAAAGAAAACGCCGACTGCATTCTATGGATAATTTCTTAAAGTTAATTTATTACAAAAGAACGGTGAAACAATAATACATTATCCTAAAGGACATATTTTGTTATTATATCTAAAGATCCCTTGTTTTTATGAGCACAGTTAAATTTTATGCGATTGTAATCACACTTTTCATTTGCTAAACATTCAGAAAAATAAATGAGCTAAAATATGTTGGAGAAAAAAATAAACATTTACTGCTCATGGAAAATAAAAATATAATTTTTTAGGATATTTTTGAGGATAGTAAATGTTTGAGCATACGTAATTTATTCAAGTAATATATATTTTTAAAATTTTCGTTAGTTTCTGTACAGATAGAATGATTTTTTAAAAGTCATATTTGAATTACATTCTAAAGGGCATTTTTTTCATATGTTTTACCAGCGGGCCATAATTTAATGACTGAAATTACATGCTCCTGATAAAGTTCTCTTGCAGATTTTTGTTAGTCTGCAGATTTTTTTTTTTTTTTTTAAATTTATATTATATTTTTTTACAAATATTTTATAACCATTATATTTTTAAATGCAATGAAAATCTAGCATATTGAATGTGTAAATTTACAAGAAAATCAATTAATAATTGTTTTAAAAAATGCTTACAATCACATTATATTGAACTAAAAAAAAAATTAAAAAAAAAATCTTAACCATTAAAAATGTAATTATCTCTTTAATAAATCTGGGTACTAAATGCAACTTAATTTGAATCAAATAATATTATTATTGATAGATAAAATTTTATGCACCAAATCGTCAATCAAGAAATTTATACACCTCAATAATTATAAATCTAAATGTCTGAATAAACGTTAGAAAAGTTATTTAATTATTATATACAACCATGATAAGTATTTTTGTTACAACGTTTTAATAGACCGATAATCACAGTTCATTCTGTAATATTTACAGTCTTAATTACATGCATGAAATATTTAGTCAAAAATACTGATGTTGAAATCATAATCATTAAAGATTTTAAAATTTTATGCACCAAATTATGAATCAAGAAATTTATCCAACCTGAATAATTATCTTCTTTAATGTGTGAACATGCGTTAGAAAATTTATATAATAATTACAGCCACCTCTTACTTATGCGCCTCTTAGTTATACGCGTCTCTCAATTATACGCGAATTTCGTAAGGTCCCGCCACGAGAAATAGGAAAATAATGCTACAGATCTCTCACTTATAAGCGAGACTTTGAAAGTCTCTCTCAGTTATAAGCGGAAATAAAATGCAATTCACAAACTAAGAATTACGTCTGAAAGTTTTGTTTTTTAATCTATAGGAAATTTTCTGCAGGCATCAAGGTCAAAAGATCGTTCCGCAAAGCGCCTGAAAGGGTGGAGGTGTTGTTACAGTTCGACTTCTCACCCTTTTCCCTCAGTTCCAATGGTTTTTTCTTTTCTTCCTTTCTCTTTTATTTTTTATCAAGCTACGCGCGTGTTTTTTTTTCGTCTTTGCTTTTACGGTAGCATCCGGATATTAATTTTGTTTTTGTGTTTTTTGCAATAAAAATGAGTAAAATAAAGTTAACAATTTCGTTCAAAATGGAGGTAATACGAGCAGCAAAAATTATCCTAAACTGTCAAACATAAGTTTAGCTCGAAAATTCGATTTGCCAGAATCAACGCTCAGAGGAATTTTAAAGAACAAGGATTCAATCAAAAAATTGAACAGTGAATATTCTACACAAGCGAAGAAACGATCAAGAATTCAGAAAGGAAAATTTGAGATTTTTGAAATCACATTACCTCATTGGTTCAGAGCAATGAGAGCTTATAATTTACCCATTAGTGGTGAGTTATGCAAAGCAAATGCACTCACTTTGTCATCAAAATTGGGAATCGAAAATTTTTCGGCTTCTTCAGGATGGCTAGAAAAATTAAGAAAATACACGGTTTAGCCAATCATTTTCTGAGAGTTGAAAGCACAGCTGTTTCAGATTCAACTGTTAATGAATTAATTGCAAATCTTCTAAATTTAATTCAAAACTTTGATGTTAAAATTTTTAACTGTGACGAAACAAGTTTCTTTTACCACTTTTTACAAAATAAAACGCTGTATTTTATGGGAGAAACGTGTCATGGTGGAAAACACAGCAAAGAAAGAGTGACTGTCCTTTTATGTTGCAATGCGGACGGATCAGAAAAGTTACCGTCAGTTGTGATTGGTAATTAGAAGAAACCACAGTGTTTAAAGAATGTGAAGAAATTGCCATGTTATTATGCAAGTAGCATCAAAGTATGGATGACATCGAATTTTTTTTAGACCCTTTGGAAGAATTTGATATGAAAATAGCAAAAAAAGAAAGAATCGTTCAGATTTTTATGGACCAGTGTCCGACCCATCCTCCAGATCTCCCATTGCAGACACATACACAAATTAAATTTTCCCATGCAAATTGTACTAGCAGATTTTAGCCATTAGATCTCGGTATAATAACGTCAGTTAAAGCGCAGCATAGGAAAGATTTGGTGAGAAGAATGTTCATATAACAAGAGCAGAAAAAGGAATTGAAGAAAAATTTGGATTCTAGATGCTATGCATATGTTGGTTTCCTCTTGGAATGACGTAGCAGCCATAACAGTTTCTAATTGCTGTAGAAAAGAAGGTTTTTTTTTCATTCAAATGATGTTGGAATTATTCCATTACAGGGAAATAAAAACAACAGCAATGATTTTAACATACACGTGGAAGAATGGAGCAGCATAAGCCAAGATTGTCTTTCTTTTCCAAGATTTCGTCAATGTTGATGAAAACTTAACAATAACCACAATAAGAGATATTGAAAATGTTTTTGATGACGTGGTAGCTGAAAAAAAGGAGCAGATGATGATAATGATGAAACTGATACTGTAATTGTCCCATCTTATGCTACTGCTTTAGGAGCCTTGGACACTTTGAGATGTTACTTTCAAAATGCTGATGTAGCATCAAATACAATGACGCACTTTAATGTATTAGAAAAGGCTGTTGTACAAACACGAACTAAGAAAAACAAACGACCGTTGCTGACTTCTTTAAAGAGGACTAATTAGCATTTTGTCTTTTGTAAGCACTATATCTCTTTATATGTAAAATTAAATTTTACATTTATTGTATTTTTTTAAACTAAATTTTATAGTGAAAGTGTAAGAAATTTTTTTTTAAGTAAGATATAATAACATTACACTCATTTTATTTTATAAAATGTTATTAATAATAATTCTTATATCGCAAAATGCTCTTTTTTATAATGTGTACAAAGAATTACTCCATCAACATCCTCTCAGTTATGCGCGCATCTCAGTTATGAGCGATTTTAAATCAATTTCTTAAAACGCGTATAAATGACAGATGACTGTATATGTAATCTAGATAAGTATTTTCGTTAAAACTATTTAATAAATCGATAATTAAAGTTCATTCTGTAAAATATTACCGGCATAATTAGAGTGAGTACATAAAATAATAAGACAAAAATACTAGTGATCAAATCTCGCAATCAAAAAAAGTAAGTAAATGTATTGTAATCCTATGTGTAAATAAGAATTTTTTTTTTTTTTTTGAAAATTGTTACTATAATATTTTATAATAAGAGAAAAGCTAATAAGATGCAAATTGTTGTGAAAATAACCTCTTTAAAAAATATTTAGCATGTATTATTTTACTGAGATTTCAATATTTGATCCAACAAAGTATTTTGTATAACATCTACTTAATGGATGGATGGAATAAATTTCCCATTTTTTTAATGGTATTTAAAAGTGCCTCCATAGAATAATGTGTTAAATAACGTTAGGCTTTCAAAAAAAAAAAACAATAAAATAAAAAGTAATTAACACATCAATAATTACTGAAATATGCATCTTAATACCTCCATTCGTACAGAAAACTTTACTTAAAAAAAAAAAAAAAAAAAAAAAAAAAGCGTGGAACATTCATCATTTAATTCGTACATACAATTTGATTTTTTTTCTCGTTTTCCTTAAACAAAAAGTTAATCCGTATTTAATGGCTGCAATTAAGCTTTCGGCTAAGATAAAAAAAAAAAAAAATCATTATTTTACATTAAAAGTTAAAAGTTTATTAAAAATATATAAATCATAAATCTTCATATTTTTATAATTCAGCAAACTCTTCATGAATATTTAAAAATGTATTAAATGTGTTTTAGTATACCGTGAAAGATTGTATATAACAAATCTACGAAACGCGCCACAAAAACAGATTTATGTCGACTTTAAATTCTATGAAAAAAAGTATGTTAGTAAACTTTAATTCTTAAACGTAAATATTACTCGCTTTAGTACCTTTGTGTTCGCATAGTTGTAATATCTATTTCACAACTCCTACGGTGAGATAACCACAAAAACTTAGCAATAATAACTAATGAAAACTTTGCTACGATCACTTATTTTCTTTTTCACTGGCATCGAAAAAAAATAGGACGTTGTCATAAAATACATCAAAACTAATTTTTTATGTTTAACACGAGACAATCACATGTGAAAGCTCAATAAAACACCATATTTGAATGCCATTTCAGGTCAATTTATTCTTCTTACATTGTTTGTTCATCGCTAATCGCGTGATTTTGAACAAAAATAAATAAATAATGTAATAATTCCGTAACATATGTTTTGTTGGTTTTGGGGGCACACAGAGTTAGCAGAATAGCTCGACATAAACATTTATTAACACTAACACGAAGACAAAAATATATACATAGCTTAAGTGCGACTAAGCACTGACATGTTTTTTAACAGAACTAAATAATCTCGCTCGCAGAGCGGATTTGTAGAAACGTCACTGTACGCGCATGCGCTGAAAGAAAAGGGTAAGATAAATGGACGTTGTATTCCAACAATTCCCCCTATACAACGTGCATTTTCTTAACAAAATAATGTTCTCCTATTAAGCAAATTACAGAGAAATAATATTAACATAAAAATTACAAATACAAATTATATACTTATATAAAAAAGGATACAGAATAATGCTGAAAAATATTAAACATTTTGTCCTATCATTTCACAACATTTTTTATGTTTATAAGCGTTTAAAGCTTTGGTTACAATGTCTGCAGGCATATTTTCTGTCTCTAGGTATTTAACCTCTATTTCGCCATTGTCGTAAATTTCACGCACAAAATGATGTCGAATATCGATGTGTTTTGTGCGCGAATGGTAAACCGGATTTCGTACTAATTTTTGAGCAGACTGGTTATCACAAAATATTATAGTAGGCGCAGTCACTGTTTCAGGAGAAAGTTCACTTAAAAACCGTCTGAGATGCAAAATCTCTTTGGCGGCTTCTGACAATGCCATGTACTCCGCCTCTGTTGTGGATAAGGCGACAGTTCGTTGTTTTCTCGATTCCCACGATATGGCTCCACTGGCGTATTTAAAAATGTAGCCAGTGTACGATTTTCTGTCATTCACATCCGACGCCCAATCGGCATCGACAAATGCAATCAAGGATTCAGAATCACGCTTAAAGATCAGTCCTTGATCTTGGGTTCCTTTTAGGTATCGCAAAATTCTTTTTGCAGCTATCCAATGAGGTTTACCTGGATTGTTGTTAAATTGACTTAGGAAATTCACAGCGTGAGTTATATCAGGTCTAGTAGCAACTGATAAATACATAAGGGATCCTATTAATTGACGGTAGGGAATATTATTAATTTCAGATTTTTCTTCTTCAGTTTTGGGACACATATCTTTAGTAAGCTTCACGTTATTATCAAAAGGTGTAGATATTGGTTTGGATTCTTGCATATTAAATTTGCTCAGAATATCTTCAATGTATTTCTTTTGTGTAATTTTAATATTTTCCCCGTTTTGCATAAATTCTATGCCCAAACAATAGTGTAAGAGACCTAAATCTTTCATTTTAAATGATTTTGCTAATTCATCTCGAATATATTGATAATCTTCTTTACATTTAGTAAGAATTATGAGATCATCAACATAAACAATGATAATAGCTTCAATGGGAAAAATACACACATTTATCAGCATTTAGTGATTTAAACTTCATTTGTTTCAATTTTTCATCTAATTTTTTGAACCATTGGCGACCCGATTGTTTTAATCCATAAAGGGATTTTTTTAATAAACAAACATTGTCAGCATTAGATTCATTTTTAAAACCTTCAGGTAATTCCATGTATATTTCTTCAGTTAAATCACCATTTACATAAGCCATAATAAAATCTAATTGATATGCAGTAAACCCATTTTGGATGCCATATGCGATCGCAGTTCTTATTGAACTTAATCTAGCTACAGGAGAAAAAATTTCGTCAAAATCGATACCAGGTTTTTGTGTACAACCTTTTTCTACCAATCTCGCTTTAAATTTCTTGATTGACCCATCTGGCTTATATTTTGTTTTTAAAACCCACTTAGATCCTATAATTTTCTTATGTTTTGGCCTATCTACTATTTGCCAAGCATTTTCTTGCATTAATGAATTAAATTCTAAATTCATCGCATTTATCCATTCGTTTTTATACGGACTATTTAGAGCTTCAAATAATTCAGGACAAGAGTCAAAAGAATTATTTACTGCAGTTTGAAATTTTTCTTCTTTCGGAATGATAATTGTTTGATATTCCTTTCGAGGTCTCCCTTTTCTACCTGTTTTTATTTTTCTTGGCCTCCCGCGCGTTCTGAAAGAAGGGGGGTCGGAAATTTCATCAGATTGCGAATCAATTTCTCTTTCACTGTCGCCACTAGAAATGTCTGGTTCCGTTTTCATGACTGGAAATATTTCTGATTGTTGCGTAATTGTGTTTGTGCTCGTATTTTCATTATTTTGAGAGAAAGGAAAAATTAATTTTATTTCGGTGTTACAGGAGGGATCATTTTCAAATTCGTTAATAAATCGAACATCACGGCTTATAACAATTTTTCTAGATTTCTTGTTCCAAAGCCTATATGCTTTTGATTCATTAGAATAACCTACAAAAATATGTTCTTCTGATCTAGGATCAAATTTTCCCTTATTTTGCCTTTTATTAAGTACGAAACATTTTTGCCCAAATATTTTGAAGTATGATAAAGTTGGCTTGATGCCAAAGAATACTTCATATGGAGTTTTATTTTCGCTTAAACGTCGTGTCGGGCAGCGATTGCGTATGTAAGCAGCACAATTTATAGCTTCGGCCCAAAAAGATTGTGGAAGATTACTTTGTAATAGTAAACACCTTGCCATTTCAGTTAACGTTCTATTCGATCTCTCAGGGGTGCCATTTTCCTGAGGGGTTAAAGGGGAAGAAAATTCTCGTTTTATACCGCATTCTTCGATATATTTATCAAACTCTTCGCCGCAATATTCTAAGCCATTATCTGTACGAAGAAATTTTATTTTCTTTCCTAATCGGTTTTCGACTGCTGCTTTGTATTTAACAAATGCATTCTTAACCTCATACTTGGTTTTAAGAAAACTAACTTCAATATAACGTGATTTATCATCAATAAAAGTAACAAAATATCGCGATCCTCCATGGGAAGGGACTCTCATGGGCCCACATAAATCTGAATGGATCCGAAATAATAAATCATTACTTTCAAAATTTGATTGTTTAGGAAAAGGGCGGACAGTTTGTTTACCTTGAATACAAACTTTACAATCTTTAAGAGACTCATCATCATTAAAATTTAAATTTCTAACCATATTATTAGATTTAAGTTTCTTTAAATCAGACTCATTTAAATGTCCTAACTTTAAATGCCATTTTACAAAATCACTTACCTGTGCTATTGCAGCTCTTTTGGGGATTGGATGTACATAATATAAATCACCTTGACGAACAGCTTGTACTAGTATAGAACCATTAGGCTCAATTATTTTAGCATATCGATCTTTAAAAAGCACAGAACGATTATTAGCCGTTGCTTTTGATGTTGAAATCAAATTACATTTTAACTCGGGTACACACAGAACGTTCTTAAGGGTGAGATTAGTAGTCCCACTACCGTTAGGCACTGTAATAAGAACTGTTCCTATTCCTGTGATTTTTGCTGTTTTATCAACCGCAAGCAGTATTGTAGAATTATCACGAGGATGAAATTCTGTAAATAAATTTTTATCTTTGCACATATGATATGTACAACCACTGTCTAAACACCATGCAGTAGATTCATGATATACGTCGTTAAATGCCATACTAACCGGTTCTTCATAACTAATCATTGAACCTTGATTTCCTTTATTTAAAGATGCAAGCTTTCTGTCAGCTATTTTCTTTCTACATTCGTTAGCTTTATGCCCGATTTTGGAGCAATAATTGCACTTGAAATTACGATAATTTCTCTCTGCAGGAAAATTTTTATTCGTATTAGTCTTCCATTTTTCATTTTTCTTCTGTTCTTGATTATTTCTCTTGTTTTCTATATAATAGGCATTTTGTGAATCATGAGTGGTTTTTCCTTTTCTAGCTTCCCATTCTTCTAGCATCTTAATTTTCAAAGAATCCGGTTTAGGTAATTCATCTCCCGATTCTATAGCGCATCTAAAATTTTCGAAATTCTCAGGAACACTGTAGAGAAGAAGAATTGATAACAAATCATCCGCAATTTCTATTTCCATTTCTTTTAATTTATCAACAATCTCAAAAAAGATATTTAAATGTTCAGACATCGTTTCACTGAAACTCATCTTTCGAAACAGAAGCTGTTTTAACAGCGTTGCTTTCTTTGCGGGGCCTCTTGATTCATAAACGTCTTTCAATTTATTCCATACAGAATTTGAAGTTGCACAGTGCTTGATGTGGCACAATTCACTAGGATTTATGGCCAGAATTATATCAGCACGAGCTTTTTGATCAGCCTGGAGCCATTTCTTTTCATCAGCGCTACCTTCGGCCGGTTTCTCTTCTTTGCCGGTTACATAATCCCAATGATCATTTTTTATTAATACTGCTTCAATTTGAAGTTTCCAGCTATCAAAGTTATCTTTGCCGAGCTTTTCAATTGTCGTAACATGTGACATGATTAAATAAAATATCTCGCAGCCACAAATTAAAACAGTTAATGACAGAACGTAGAAGAGTTCTTAGTTTCGGTTTAGGCTTAAGACTTTACGATTCGAAAGTTCGAATTAAAAAATATTTCTGCTATTTATAGCGCAGTGAGTAGCGTCTCTGGTACCCATAACCTTTGTTGGTTTTGGGGGCACACAGAGTTAGCAGAATAGCTCGACATAAACATTTATTAACACTAACACGAAGACAAAAATATATACATAGCTTAAGTGCGACTAAGCACTGACATGTTTTTTAACAGAACTAAATAATCTCGCTCGCAGAGCGGATTTGTAGAAACGTCACTGTACGCGCATGCGCTGAAAGAAAAGGGTAAGATAAATGGACGTTGTATTCCAACATGTTTCATGTGGCATGTTATTTTTTTTACTTAAATGACACTTTCATTTATTTCTTTTAAACATTTTTTGAATTCATATGTTATAAAATTAAGTTAAAAATAATTTTGAAGAAAATAAAGATTTCAAATGATGAGCAAATGAATTTTTATAATGGAATGTGAAATATAATGTTTGAGACGAGGATTAAATAACGTGCAGTAATTACTTAATTTGGGAAGGGTCTCAGCCCCGGTAAGTCTTTATTTTCCATTAGTATCTACATACTAGCCAGAGCTCACCGGGGCTTATATACACAGCGCACCGAAGCCGACCATAATATTGTTGGATGTTGTACATTGTTGATAAGTTTAAAAACAATCATTGACAAGTAAATTTTTAATAAACATTTAAATGTTTTTGGTATGGGCTTATTCATTAGAGTAATCATAATTTAATCACAAAATTCTGCGATTACATAACTGTAAAAATAGTCTCATATTTATAGTCAGAATTAATGCTAACAAAAATGGGAATAAATGGCATATGAATGAATGTTTTATTTTAGGCATTGAAAATTATATTGTTGTACTGAAAAATATTATAAATATATTAAATGAAAAAAATATATAATATATTATATATATTATATACAGGGTGTCCAGCGAATAAGACCCTGATTTCAGAATTAAATATCTCAAAAAAAAGATCAATAGAATTATGCGGTAAACGGTTTGTTTATTAGATAAGCTGTAAAAATGTTATACAGAAGTTTCAAAAATTAGTTTGAAAAATCTCTAACAGATGGCGCAGTAATTGCAATGCCTATAAATTGTGTTTTGAAGGCCAGAGGACTAGCATCTTATTTCTAGATGGCTTCCTAAGGAAGAACGAAAATTGTGAAAGACCACTTTTTCGTTCGGGTGATGTGCAGAAGTTGAGGCATCTGATCACAGAATTATTGCATCAGCTTCAATTTTAGAGAATTTCAATTAATAGAATTTTCAATAAAAAGTTTAGCAATCACTATATAAGAACTTATAAAAATATTTTATTTGGGTAATGTGCAGAAGCGGAGTCATGTGTTGACAGAATTGAGATTTGTTTGAAGTTTTGTTATAAGCTACTTCGTTCCGGATACCAGTATCTCTGTGATATGTCTTTTCTCTCCTAATTGGTAGATCCTGGAATTGAATCCAAGAACAGGAGGACTTGAAAAAAAAAATGGAAATCTTTACTTTTTAATATTTATTTAAACTGTGAAAAAAGTTCGAATAAAAAAAATCCTAAGTTTCTGGTTTTAAAATTTAATTAAGCTAAAAGAAACCCTTTTTTTTAAAAATCATTGAGCATTTATAATAATGATTCATAAATCATTTTTTTAAATTGCAGATAATAGTTTGAATGAAAAAATACAATAATAAATTGACTTAATAAAATAGTCCAATAAACCCAAGCAGAAAATTGTTGTAATGACGTATTATCATACCAAATTCCGCGTATCTGGTTTAATTTACTTAATATTACTGGAAAGTTCGGTCTCTCGGAGGATTGAGCTTTCTCTACCTTCCCCCTCCTTCAGTTTAATGGATACGACCACCTGCGGGCTTCCTGAAGTGAGTTTCCGGTCAATCTGTAGCAGTAAATATCGATCGTCGAGTGTTTTTATCAGTCAATCCTCTTCTCCTTGACAATGGCTTAAGGTTAGCCGAAAGCGCTCGGAGTAGCTTTTTATCATTTTAACATCTAGTGTTTTTAATTTTAAAAAACATTTGTATATATATTTATCACACCTATTTAGTAATGTGTTTTAAATGAAGCATTTGAATGTTTCCATGTTTTTATAGAAAAAATACAAATTTTCTATTTTTAAAAACTTAAGTTAAAAAAATAATTTAAATTTTAAAAACTCGTTTTCATTTTTTTTATCATTGAACAGAGAAGTGTGGTGCAGCTTCTAGCGATAGGATCCGAAGTGTTGGAAAAGAATGCAGCATCCAAAATACTTTTGCTTTGACGTTGATGATATGACTTATCATCAATTCCTTTTAAAAAAGAAATAATTTAATGCATAATTTCTGTCTCTAAAACTTTGTTTACAAAGAAAAGAAATATATGTGTTGTGCTAAAACCAAAGTATTATGCTGTGATTTAAAAATAAATGAAAAGTGCAAAATTACTTTTTATTTATAATAATTCATGTATAAACAATAATACCAAAATATTATGCCGTGATTTAAAAATATAAAAAAATAAATAAAAAGTACAAAATTATATTTCTAAATATATGCATTTTGATTTAAATAATTATATGCCATTAAAAATTGAATTTAATAATATATTTTAATAAGTTCTTATATAATGATTTCTAAACTTTTTATTGAAAATCCTATAAATTGAAATTTTCTAAAATTAAAGCTGATGCAATAATTCTGTGACCAGATGTCTCCACTTCTGCACATCACACCAATAAAAAAAAGGAATTTCCCAATATTCGTTGTTCCGTAGGGAGCCATTCTAGGAATGAGACGCTAGTGCTCTGGAATTCGATGGGCAGTTTACAAGTATTGCGATTACAGCGCCATCTGTTAACAGTTTTTGCAACTAAATTTTTAAACTTCTGCATAACATTTTTACAGCTTAGCTAATAAACAAACCGTTTACCGCATAATTATACTGATCTTTGTTTTTGAGATATTTAATTTTGAAATCAGGGTCTTATTCGCTGGATACCCTGTATATCCTATATATATATATATATATATATATATATATATATATATATATACATATATATATATATAATATAATATATTATTTTCCGTTACCGGAAAATATTTAAAAAGTAAAAACATAAAATTAAAGATAAAATTATAAGAATGGCATTGCATTATACATATATCATAATCGAGATACCTAACTACTGCTTTGCGCTGGTTAGAGATAGCAAAATACCACAATACGATACCTTTTTTTATGAAATTAGACGCTTCAGAGAATATATTGAGTTGGCAACATAATTTTATAGAACAGTTAATATGTAAATGGGTATTTCACGTTCGTGCCATAGACATTCGCTGAACTTTTTATTCGGCAACAGAAATTGGTAGACACACTTAATAAACAACTTTAATTTTCTAAAACTTTATAACTGCTCGACCAGATTATGTATAAGGGTTTAGCAGAAAAAAAAATATTTTTTTACATAATATAGTAAGGACTAATAAAAAATGAATGAAAAAGTGCATGAAAGAAATATAATAGTTACTACTTTGCATTTAATGTAGAAATATATTTCATAAGCAACTATAGTGACAGCGGTTACTAATTTTACTTTCATGCATATATAAGTTTTCTTACAAAGAGATAAGGACTCTGAAATGGATTTTAATTACTAATGAAATGTTGTATAACGTAAGTGATATATATCAAATATTAAACCTGGTTGAAATAGCATATTATCACTAAAACACAGCACAAATGATTTTTCCATATAGATCGGAATGTAGCAGAATACATTGTCTGCCCCTGTAAATAAACTACAATTGTTAAATACTTCATTTTCAATATTGAACGTGCCATAGTAAACATCAATAACATTTATCAAGTTATATCGAAATCCGAATGTACTTATGCGAGTTACAGTACGGAAAAACCTCAGACAGACGCAATTTTTTCTGAAACCTTTATTGCTTAAATTATTTTCTTAGCAAAGAAAGAGTAAGAAAGTGTCATATGTAATCGGAACATATACGAGACATGCGTATACACATACGTACACATACACATACATACTTATACTCGTATTTTAGAATTAATACCATAAAACTAGAAATCTGAGAATTTTCTTCGAATCATACAGTTTTAGAATATTAAACAACAAATATTGTTACTAAAAGAAGGTAACAAATAGAAAACAGGAATTCTGTTTTTTCAGAATTCAGTGTCGCCACAGATGACAAAAAAATATATACATATATAGATACAGTAGAGTCCCGGTTATCCGAGTTAATCGAACTTATACCTTTGGAATGGATTATTTTCTTCTGATGGACTGATGGCTTCCATTATTATGAAACAGTCATTATAAATGAAGTGTTAAGTGAAGATGAAAGAGCTCTGATTTTCTGGTCAGAATGGGGGGAAAAATGCCCATATTTTTTTTCCTTTATAATGACTGTTTCATAATAATGGGAGCCATCAGTCCATCAGAAGAAAATACCTCGGTGAAAGCGGAAACTCCGATAATTGGGACTCTATTGTAGTTCAGTTTTAAGACTTATGTAAAATTAAATTTAGTTTCTAATAACTCCCTGTTTTATCAGAAATTCTTCATTTATATTTTTTCAAAATAGCAGGTATTTTATTTTTTTTTTCAGTTTTAATGCGAAAATGGCAACAAAAGGATATATATTTTTCTTTCACTTTCTACAGAAATGGAATTCTTCAGTTGCCAATATTAAGCAAATGGCTTTAAAAACTAAAAAAGAAAATAATATCTCAAAAATAATTGGAGATGCAGTTTTCAAACAAATTGCATTAAAAAGTACTTTTTTCCGAATACGACGGTATAAAAATTGAAAATGTGCGATGCTTAGAAGTTAAAAAAATTGCTATAGAGTATTTAATCGCATTGCTTTGTTTTATGGCTGGCTTCTGTAAGCTAACGTTATTTTTTGGAGACTACACAAAATAAGCTTGGAGAAAGGAATTGCATACCGTACCGGGGGCTAATTAGGTTTATTTACAATGAAACAGTGCTTTTAATGCTGCTATCAAGGAAAGTGATATGGACATGAGTAGCAAAATTTTATATTACATTGTAATTTGTAATATATATATATATATATATATATATTAGGGTGGTCCTTAAAAAATTAACTTTTAAATTTTGTATGGGGCACCCTCCTATTTTGTTCTATGTATAAAATAAAGACTTCCCAAAAATTTCCAAATTTTAAAACATTTTTTAAGGATCACTACCAAGGTTTGAGTGTTTAAAAAAAGTTAAAATTTGACATAATTTGTAATCTAATAATAAATTATTAATACAAATCCATAGTCATTGCCAAATGGAATCATGGTATGATATTAGGCTGTAAAGACTGTCATTTATTTCAAGTTTCAACATATTTACACAGTTTATTGTCCAAACACAGACAGGAATATTTCATGTCTACACTCTATTTCACCTAAACTCAAAAAGAACACTGTTGCAGCTTAGTATTAAACAAGTGGGTAAGTGTGATCACAGATTGCACAGAGGGTTTCGTTTAATATTCCTTTCAAGACACTTTATCCTTTTGAAAAATCTGTTAGTTCCACATTTCGCAATTAGGGACGCACTCTATTCTAAACATATAAACTTCTTATATAACCAATTACCGTAAAAGAAGCATACATCACTACGAAATTTAATTATCTGTTTTTAATATTAATTCAATTATATTAAACGTAGTTAATAAGGAATTAAAGGTTACTTAAATCAAATTAGAAAATCGTGAATAAAAGCAAAAAACGATCTAAATTACGATTCATTTGATACTGCAGAGGCTAGAAACTTTAAGTATGACTTGGTACTTACTTGTAAAATATAAATGCTCTCTTAGTAACAATCAAAAATAAATTTGAAATTTAGAAGGGGTGGAAAGAATGGAAGGCGAGAAAAGCGTTCGAAAAAATTCCTAAATTACGATTTCTATTTCTCAGGAAATAATAATCCAATTACAAAAGTAATGGTCGCGAATCAATGGTGACAGTCTTTGATCATACCCAGTATATATTTTATGACGGTGACACTACCACAAGGGGTTGGAAAGAACAACAAACGTTCTAAGAAAGCCTTTAAAAACTTTCTAAATTACGTTTTCTATGGAATGTTAGGAAATGTCAAACCAATTTCAAAATTAATGTTGGCAAATTAATGGTGCTCTCTGTTTCAGCCATTTTATGTTAGTACCAGGGAGGTGGTAGACCGTAAGACAAGAAACTTGGAATTTGATCTGATGGTTAATTTTAAGATGTAAATGTGTAGTAAGAACGGTTTCTAAAGAATTCAAAACTTCAAATGAATACTGAAATGGGCATAAAAACATGAAAATACACTTTTCAAAACAATTAAGGGAGCACATAGGTTTAACAAAAATTCACAAATACTTACACCGATAAGTAACATAAAATAAAACACCCATAGTTTCAAAATTAATAGAAAGCAGATGAAGAAAACTTCACATACAAATTAAATTTTATGACGTCAAAATCTAGAAAAAGGTGATATGTGCAGAAATTGGGATTTTGCAGAAACATCTGTTTCACTGTCTCGTTTGTAAAATTTAATTGTTCATCTTGTGTTTTGAAAAACGGTGACTTGAAAATGTTTTAACAACGTAATTTTTCGGTGCCCATGGCTTGGCATATTATCGGGGCAGTTGATACTCGGCTAACACAACGAAGGGTAGCGAACGATGGTGGAGTTGCCAATGCAAGGCTGTTTAATCTTTTCCAAGACACATAAAATGTTAGACGTCGGCCAGGGCAAGGTCGGCCATGTGCTACCACAAAAACTGATCACCGAAATTTCCTGTTAACAGTCCATCGAGACGGAACAGATAATGCTAATCATCATCTGCAATCACAGTTGTTCTTGGCTACAAGGCAAAGGGTGTGCAGACAAACTGCCCAAAATAAGCTCCATTAGGTTGACACTATGCATGTAAGTCTACCTATGCACGTCTAAGTGCGCTCGTCTGTATTCTCTTGATCTCAAGCAACTGTGCGGCCCAAAGAAGGTGGGCAATTGAACATTGAAATTGGAGGCAACGCGATTGAAGTCAAATTCTGTTTACAGACGAGTCCCGATTCCGTCTGGATGTGATATCCGATGTGTTCTGCTATGGAGGTAAAGGGCTTTCGAAATAATCCCACATTCGTTCGTGTAAGAACGCATTACAGACGAGGCAGGTTGATGATATGGGCTGGAATCAGCATAGGTGGACGTACGGTCCTGTATATCATTCGGAATGACACTTTGACGACCCAAACTTATACAGTCGATATACTAAGACATCATGTCGTACTTTAAACTGCAGCAATTGGTGATTCCTTTTATTCCATGCATGATAATGCCAGACATCATACAGCTCGTCTCGTGCAGAACATGCTTAAAGCTGAAACAATACAGCATATTGGATAGACAACTGCTCTCCTGACGTGACATTATCTTGAAAAGAAAACTGAGATTTTTGACTCAGTTTGAAGGTTGCCTATACTTCGTGGTCGAAAGACTTTAGGAAACTCGGAATGGCAACATCCAGACAGAGAGAGACGAAGTAGTTCTTTGAATGTGTTCGAAAAGACGCTTGTGAGATATGTAATCAGGGAGCGTATAATTTAAATATATATATATTGTGTGTGTGTGTTGTAATTGTGTTCGTATACTGTACATATTAAATGTATTTAATTCATTTAATCTCTTCAATGTGTTCTTTCTTCACCAATATCGTGGAATACCGAACCGACCATGATAATGGCGCAGACGACTAGGATGCTTTAAAAATCAACAGCATTGTAACTGCAGCATAAAATGTCATCGTATAATAAATATTGTGGCTAAAGCAATAAAGATGTGACCTAGTCTAAGTGAATAATATTGCGTCGATAGTATTTGATTGACAGCAAATAGAGTTCGATGGCTGACCTGGCTATCCCAAAGGTATTTTTTTAATTCCACCGAGAGCATATTTTAAATGTATGTTAGTAAAATGGTTATTTAAAGTGTAAATGTTTTATATTATGTTTCGAAACAACGGGTTAATGTTTATTCAATTAATAGAATAAATAGGGTATTTTATTCAGTAATTACGTTTGAAAAATAAATAATTATTGATATTGCGCTGTTTATAAGGCTTAAGAATTACAATTTATTGTATATTTCATAATATGAATATAGAATTATTTATTACGGTTATTAAATTGATCGAATGTTAAGATAGATCTGTGTTTATAAATAATTGTGTTTAGCATGAAAGTTAAACTTTGTTATTTAATAAATATCCTCTAGTTATTGTGTTAAAAAAAAAAGAAAAAAGAAAAAGAAACATAAAAATGAGTTTCAATTATCATATTAAAAGTTCATAACACGTCTGTCTATGAAGCTATTTATTCGCTAAGAATAAAGTTTAATAAGTACAGAACTTGTGTGAAAATATAAATTATTTGAAAACAACGTTTAAACACACAATAAAAACAAGCAGATTTGACCATACGTATACGTTTCGTGAGTACTAGGACTCACATCCTCAGTGTAGAAACTATAAAAACTTTAAAAACAATATCCCCCCCCCAACTACATGTACGGTGAAAAAAACCCAAATGTCAAAACATGATACCAAAAGACCATCAAAGCTGTTAGAACTTGATGGTCTTTTGGTATCATGTTTTGACATTTGGGTTTTTTTCACCGTACATGTAGTTGGAGGGATATTGTTTTTAAAGTTTTTATAGTTTTTACACTGAGGATGTGAGTCCTAGTACTCACGAAACGTATACGTATGGTCAAATCTGCTTGTTTTTATTGTGTGTTTAAACGTTGTTTTCAAATAATTTAAGAATAAAGTTTGCTCTAGAATAACTAAAAAGTGTTACCTAAGTGCAGTATCGTTTGGAAAATAAATAAAATAAAGAAACAGATTTATTTTAAATGCTTTTTATTTATTCTTTTATCTTTGGGATTAAGATAAAAAGGTGCTATTTCAAAGTATGTAGAGGAAGTGTTTTTAATTATATTTTTTTTGTTGCGTATTATTCTGGAATCCTTTGAAACTTCTGATGGAAATATGAAATAAAATTTGAGTAATGTTTGTTCAGTGAAACTGAGAATGTATAAATTTGTCTATTACGGATTGTTTATTTATTTATTTATTTTTTAAATTGTGGCATAATATTAAGCATTTGTTAAGGGATTTTTGAGTTCTGTAATTGATGAGAGGAAAAAGAAAGAAGAAATGGAGATGGAAGAAAGAAAGAATACGTCAAAAAGCGAGGTGTCAAGAAGAAAGGGAAGAAAAAATAGGGCAAGAAGAAATGGAGGAGCGAAACCCCAGGGAAGCGAAAGAACATGAACTGGAAATGAAAAAACTGGAACAATTACAGAAATTTCCGGAACAAAGAAATGAATCAAAAGTTGAGATAGCTTCAAAAATTCAGTTAGCACAGATTGTCCCGAAGTTTGATGAAAAACGTGATGAGATGGGATTATTTTTGATAAATTTCGAAAGAAGAGCGGAAATGGCGCAAGTACCAAAGAAAGACTTGGTAGCTTACCTATTGGCAGTTTTACCGGTTGAAATTGCAAATATGCTAGCTAGAGAACACCCGGAAGATGCAATTAATTACGATTTTGTAAAAACTCTTATCTTAAAGCGATACAAGTTAAATAGTGAAAAATTAAAACAATTATTACAAACATCACAAAACACATAAAAAATCATGGAGGAATTATACACAAGAGCTTTTAAGTTATTTTACTGAATGGAGCATATAATTAAATATTAACACTTTCCAGCAATTAAAAGACTTAATAGTAACCGAACAATTAAAATTTCGTGTGCTGTAGAAATAAGGGAACATATCTTAGAAAATTAGCTCACCTTTACCACGCCGTTAGAATTGGCAGAAAAACTTGATGATTACGAGAGCATTACAGACAGTTTTTAAAGAAATGAATTTCCAAAGAAAAATTTATCTAACTCTCGAAATCAAAGTTGGAATAATTACAGTTCGGAAGCACAAAAAGATATGAGAGATGATAAACCGAAATTTGAACCCAAGACTGAAGCATCTCTCGGAGAGCAACGAGAAAAGAGAGAATTTCGCAAAAAATATACCTGCTTCGCATGTGGTAAGGGAGGGCATGTGAAGAAGTATTGTTCCAAATTGAATACAGTAAAACAAGATGGAGGAAAAACTTCCAAAAGCGATCTTGAAAACAAGGGTCTGAATGCAATTTGTTTGAATGTGAATATTCCGGTGAAAGAAACAGATGGGAGACTCCTTAACACTAGAACGGCGGGAGGGGTCATTTTGACACCTGCGTACTTTCGCCCGTTGATTACTTTTGTTTGCTTGGGCGAAATCATTTGAAATTTTTTGACTTTTCCTAAATAGATAACATATATTTCTGAAAAAAAAATCAGCTTTCTAGATTTGTTAGTTTTTGAAATATTTACTTGTATTCCTAGAACGGCGGACGGGGGTCATTTTGACCCTTTTAGTAAAATACTCTTTGTACTCGAAGCTGCTTTTGTTGCTATACTATATGTTCGAGGAGCAATAAAAAAAAGGGTTTAGAGTTTTATTCATTGTCGTCCAAGGCATGAGGAATACTATTTTGCAAAGAAACTATCTCAAGAGATAAATTCAAAGAAAGAAAAAGATTTTTTAGGTTTGATGAAAAGACAACGAGATCTAGCAGACTACAGACCGATAAATTTGCTTTCGCATCTGAAATGTGGATTAAATTTATTGAAAATTGCAAAACATGCTAGAGACCAGGACAAAATATTACAGTTGATGAACAATTGTTCCCCTCTCAAGATAGACATAAATTTACACAATATATGCCAAATAAATCGGATAAATTTGGAATAAAATTTTGGTGATCTGTTGACGTAGATACTAAATACCTCTTGAATGAATTTATTTATCTAGAAAAAGATGCAACAGCCAATCCTTATTTACGTTTATCGAAAAATGTTGTCATGAAATTAACAGATTCCCATCTAAACGAAGGGAGGGATATCACGACAGATAGCTATTTTACTAGCATCAAATTAGCAGAAATGTTAAAAGCTAAAAATACAAGTTTGGTTGCGCAATGAAAAAGAACAGAAGAGAAATTCCTATATCATTGAAAAATATGCGCAGTACTCTTTATTCATCGAAGATAGTGGAACGTGATAATATGACACTTACCATCTATCAAGCCAAAAGGAAAAAAAAAGTTTTTTTCTACTGAGCTCATTACATTCTACTATAAAAACTGAAGACGGTCTCAAGAAGTTGCCCGATTCAATAAAATATTACAACGCAACGAAGTGTGGTGTGGATATCCATGATCAGATGTGCCGAAAATTCTCCGTGAAATCGGTTTCTAGACGATGGCCTGTACATATCTTTTTCAATATTTTGGATCATGCAGCTTTAAACGATAATTTATAAAAGTGTAACAGGCAAGCCTATCAGTCGAAGAGATTTTCTATTAAATTTAGGGGATGTGTTCAGAATGGATCTTATGGTTTCAAAACTCCCAAAGATCTTTTCTGAGTCTTCAGAAAAAAAAAAAAAACAAGAACATAAAATAGATATGAGAGAAAAAATGTCAAGTACACACATGCAATGGAAACAAATCTCAAGAATTTTTCGCACCATGTTTCAAAGTTGTGTGCAGAAAATGTACTGGAAAAATTGCTATTTTTTTGTTACAACTGAATTAATTCCTAATACATATGCACAATTTGGAGTATTATAAGCATTAAATAAAATTGGAACAGAATGCTTAACATATTAATCATTCAGCTACACTTATAATGAAATAACGGAAACAAGAGAACACATTTCTCATTTATGGGTTTAGAGAGTGAATCATTCGGCGAATAAGTTAGATGAAATATATATATATATATATTATTTTATAAATTGTATTTTATTTTAGTTAACATTAGTTTTAATTTGTGAAAACATTAATTTTAAATCGATTTTTATATCAAATTAATGAGTTTTTTGAGTAGTTGTAGTATGGTCCAATTAATCGCCATGTAGGCGTTACATATACAGTACTTTTAAAATTCAATAAATTATCAAGTAATATTAAATATAAATTATGAAATACACGGAAATTACATATTTTTGTCAATGTATGGCTTTTAAAATTCTTTTCTCGCTGTTATATCAGTATTTTCATCGAGGGGTCAAAATGACCCCTTCCCGCCGTTCCAGTAGGTTAGATTTTCCCGCCGTTCTAGTGTTAAGGTAGATCTAGGAATCGGTAACCAGAAGTTTCAGGGAATCATCTATAGTGGTGCGGAGATTATAGTGCTGCGGAAGTCGGTGGTGCCGGAACAGTATTTACAGTCATGTGGAAAAGTATTCTTGAGACCCGCAACAGGGAGTCCTGTAGAAGCAAAGCTTGTTTCCGTTCCACTCACTCTTCGGACAGAAGATGAGGTTATTCCGTATGTACGAGTACAGATTGCGGTAGTGGAATGATTACACGAAGAAGCTTTGATCATTCCAAAGGTTGTTAAAAAACTGTTAAAAGAACAGCAGAAGTTGTATTTAGGGGATGAGGTAGATATCACCCCGGTTGAAGAAAATAAAGAAAAACCTGTATTCAATGTGGAGGGAAGGTGTCCAGAAGGAAACCTGGAAACAAATCTAAATAATGAAGATGAAGACAGAGAAGCTTCAGATTTGGAACTGATTCCTACTCCGGTCGAGGCAACTGTTTTGCCCGAAAATGTTGCTAACGAGGACCAGAAGGAAAGTTGTTCAGTTTCACAAGCGCAACTGTTGAAAAATGAGCAGCTGACTTAATCTATATTAGAAAAATGCTTTGAAGATGCAAAGTGGGATAAAAATAATTATTGGGTAGAATCCGGTTTGTTGTATCACAGAGGCAAGGTTGGAGGACAAAATTATTTTCAACGTGTTGTACCTGCCTGTGAAAGACAAGAAATTTAGAGATTAGCATATGAAACACCAACTGGTGGGCACTTATCTGCTAAGAAAACAAGAGAGAATTGCTATGTCGTTTTGGTGGGAAGGAATGCCAAAAGAAGTAAAACAACTATGCGCAGCTTGTCATGATTGTCAAATGCGCAGAAAAACCAAAGTAACGGACAGAACACCTATTGAAGCGGTCGGAAGACCAGAACTCCCATTTCAAGTAGTAAATGCAGATATTTTAGGACCAATTGAGCAGAAGTCTTCTCGAGGCCATCGGTATGTTCTGGCTATTATGGATCAACATACTCGTTGGCCTGAAGTAATCCCTATTAAATCGTTAACAGCAAAAGCAGCTTGTGAAGCGTTTATTGAAGTTTTTCTTAGAACTGGAATTCCTAGAATGATTGCCATGGACAATGGAGGAAATTTTGCTTCAAAACTGACAAAAGAACTTTTGAAACGATTGGGGTGTGTCCGTAAGTTTTGTACTCCAGGTTACCCACAATCAAATGGATTGGTTGAACGATAGGTGGGAACAATGAAATCAATGCTACATCATGCCATAAACTCTCATGGTAGAGGTTGGGACAAAGAACTACCATTTCTGTTATGGGCATACCGAGAAGTCCCCAATGCCACAACTGGTGTTGCACCATTCTTGTTGGTGTACGGTCGTCCACCTGTAGGACCATTAGCTATATTGAAATCAAGTTGGGAAGATGAAGTAGTACTGCCCCAAGGAATTGGAAAGTGTGTAGCAGATTATATGCAGAAACTATGGGAACGTTTAAAAGACGCGGCAGAATATTCAAAGACCGTGGCTGAAACCCAACAACAGCGATACGTTCATCGTCACAATTTAAGGTCGAAAGATACAACATTCTACGTCGGAGATGAAGTAGTAGTACTAATCCCACATTCCACTAATAAACTGTGTTCAAAATGGAAAGGACCAGGAGAGATGGTTCAACAAAAATTGGTGCATTCCTATGCAGTCAAACTACCTGACGGAAGTATTAGACATCTACATCAGAACAAATTACGAAAATATATTCAACCGATTAGAGATATTGGTGTTATTTACAAAGTGGATGAAGAGTTCGGAGAAGTACAACATGCTCCGATAGAACAACAGAGTGTCGTTGACGAAGAACTGCAGAAAAATATTAATTCAAGCAATTTGTCGCCAGAACAACAAAAGGAACTAGTAGCACTTATCCAAGAATATAGGATGGTTTTTGATGGAGAACTGAAGAGAGCCAATGTTGGTTCACATAGCATAAATTTAAAACCTGGTGTTGTAAGAAAACAACCACATCTTACCAGAAACTTTGAAAGCTAATGTAGAAAACCAAATACAGGAATTATTAAAGAAAGATCTTATAGAACCTTCTTCTGTCGAAATAGTGTATCCACTGGTGTGCGTAGCTAAAAAGGACGGAACAATCAGTATGTGTGTAGATTATACAGAGTTAAACGCCGTCACCAAGATCTCCCCTTTTCCAATGCAGAATTCCGACAACCTAAAATTTAAGGCTGGTTCGGCGAAATATTTGACCTCGCTAGATATTTTAAAGGGATATTGGGAAATCCCACTCGAAGAGAGTAGCCGAGAATTGACCAGTTTTGTGTCACCAAAAGGCCAGTACCAATGGAAAGTAATGCCTTTCGGATTGGCTGGAGCTCCGGCTACTTTTCAAAGAACAATGAATCAGACCTTGAGACCGCATAGTGATTATGCAGAAAGTTTTCTTGATGACATTATAATTTTCTCTTCTAACTGGGAAGAATATTTGCAACATATAAGAGAATTTTGGAAACTTTAAAATCTCTGAATTTTTCAGCTAACTTGACAAAATGCTCCTTTGCAGCATCTGAAGTAAGATATTTAGGACATATTGTGGGTTCAGGCAAACGTGGACCTATTCCCGAGAAGCTAGAAGTAATAAAACACCTGAAAGCTCCCAAAACGAAGAAAGGACTGAGATCTATATTAGGTCTATTTAACTACTACAGAGAATATGTCCCGCATTATGCTAACCTTGCAAAGCCTTTGACAGATCTGACCAGAAAAACTGTTCCAAATGATATTCCATGGTCAGAAGATGCTGAAAAGTCGTTCAATAAGTTAAAGGAAAGCTTATGTGAAGCTACAAACCTTTATACTCCAGACATGTCCAAACCGTTCGAAATAAATACCAATGCTTCCATATTTGGTATTGGTGCCTGTTTAATGCAAAGGGACGAAGACGGCATGTTAAAGCCCACAACCTTTGCCAGTCAAAAGCTTACTCCAACTCAATCAAAGTGGAGTACAATTGAAAGAGAAGCATATGCTGTAATCTGGGCACTTGGGAGATTCGAAATGTGGACTTATGGAACCACCATAATATTGTATACGAATCATAATCCCCTAAAATATTTAACAGAGGGAACTCCTAAGAACGCTCGATTACAGAGATGGTCGTTGGCACTATCTCGCTATCAGGTTTCTATTGGTCATAAACCAGGAAGTTCTAATGTAGTGGCAGATGCTTTATCTCGCATTTATGAGTGGAAAAAAATTGTATATATATTTTTTTGTATTATTTCATTATTATATATTGTATAATGTGTATTTTTAGTAAATAGTGTATAAGAATTTATATATCTTAAGTAGTTTAAGTAAATGCTCTCGATGGGACAGGTAAAGGACTTTTTAAATAGCACTTTTTTTTAAATAGGACTTTTTAATTAAAACTTTTGATAGGACTTTTTAAGTAAGACTTTTGTTAGGACTTTTAAATGTAGTTTCACAGTGTGGGACACTGTCCAACATGTATAAACTGGAGGGAAGGAGTGAAGGTTGTCTATACTCCGTGGTCGAAAGACTTTAGGAAACTCGGAATGGCAGCAGCCAGACAGAGAGAGACGAAGTAGTTCTTTGGTTGTGTTCGAAAAGACGCTTGTGAGATATATAATCGGGACGCGTATAATATATATATATATATATATATCGTGTGTGTGTGTTGTAATTGTGTTCGTCTACTGTACATATTAAATGTATTTAATTGGAGCATTTAATCTCTTCAATGTGTTCTTTCTTCATGAATATCGTGGAATACCGAACCGACCATGATACCCAATACGATAGTAATGCACTGCGAACTACATTTTTAACTTATCGAAAAGGCTAAAGAATGATATGTAAGCTAGCTGAAAGGTATTAGCAGAAAATGCAGGATTGAATAACACGTTTATTACAAAATTCTGACTTAAACAAAGGCATTTCATCTTAAAAAGTATATTATTTTTCTCTGCCTTAAAATGTAGTACAAATATTTCATACAATTTTACTTTGATCGCGCATGTTTTTGACACACTCGGACGACGCATTACATCGAGACTAAGGACTCCTTATAATGTCGGGACTTGGAAATTGCAGTTTTTTAGGAGTGCAGTAGTACTCCCCAAAGTGTTATCGATAATGTATTCGAAATCATATGAAACAGGTGGGACAGTTTTATCTATTCGATGGGAGTACGCACTATATTAAAAACTCTGCATCATTTGTAAACAGTACTTTTTTAAAAATTTATATGTAATATAGTATATTTTTATTTAGCTGAAAATACACTGTAAAAAAATCGGTTAAAATACGGAAACTGTACTGGCAATTGAGACGCAAGTACTATTTCCGTAATTTAAAGGGGAAAAAACTTCCGTTAATTCCAGAAAATGTTTCTTTATTTCATATTTCCGTGTTTAGAAATAAAAAAAAAAAAAAAAAAAAAAAAAAAAAAAAAAAAAAACTGTACCTTGTCAACCAGAAACATGCATCTTTATGAATTTCAATTTTTACGGACACCCAGGCAGGATATCTCTAATTCAAACAACAGTAATGAAACAACACTTAACCTCGTCTGCGTTAGATCTCGCGAACTGTCCTCAGCCAGATTAGCGCTCTTGTCCATTATGCCACGGGAACATGAGTTACGTTTAAAATATCGTTTTTTATTTCAGGTGCTCTTTATGAAGTAAGGGCATGATGTTAAACAAGGAACATCTTTTCGTAGAGATAATATTTTTCAATTACAATTTCAAATGCAATTGTAAATGTTTCATAATTTTAAATATTTAGCTTTTTAATGTCATGTTTTTTAAAAGAAAAATTTTAGATATTAAAATATTTCAGGCATGGAACTGTGTATTATAAGTAATAATTGCTTTTTTGTAAGATTTTTAAACTTTTATTGCAATATTATTTTTATTTTATTTATTTATATTTTCATTTATATTTGCAAGAATGCCAATATTTTTGTTTCACACATGTACTTTTAAAAACTATATGCGTGATGTCTACTGTAAACTCAAATAAAAAAAAATAATATACGGCATTAAAATAAATTTCCTTTATTGCTTATTCTAACTTAGATAAATATCAATTTTACTAAAATTCCGTTAATATATTTCAGCTATATTTTAAGTTTTATGTGTCTGTTAAAGTGAATAGATTAAAAAAGTTTAGAATTAAAAATAGATTTTTTTCCTTTTAAAACATCCTACACAGATTAAAATAATAATAATAATAAATATCTTGCTATAAACATGGTTCTTACGCTTCGGGGACTTTCAAGGAGCTTTTACCAGAATTTTCGTAAAGAAAAATTTGCCTTATATAATGAAAAAAAATATCTTTTGATTTAGCGACCAGTACTTTACAAAATTTCTGGTGCTAAAACACCTAAAATCCCACGAATAGTTTGATACGTACGAACCCTGTATAAATAAGTCAAACTTTATTTTAAAATCATAACGAGAAATAAACTATAACACACTATAACGAGTTATTCAAATTTACATACACAGATGGAACCATAACATTTATCGGTTTTACATGAAAACCCATGTAAAAAATCAACACTATTTAGCCATTCGGAAATCATTGGAGAATGGATATATTTTCAATATTAGAGCCACATTTTCCAATATTGAAGCTTTATTGAATATAGTATCACTGTAAGACAAGTACATACAATAATTAATTATTTCGCTATTCAAACATAGCAATTATTTCTGAACATCATTTGCATAATTTGTACAGTTTTGAAAGCAATACAGAAATATTCCGTAAAATTTGTGCAAAAGTTACTGGATTTATACGGAATTGTAAACAGATAATGTCAATTACGGAAATTGTACTGTTTTCTTAGAAAGATGAAACTAATCCATAAAATCTTACGGAAAAATTTGTCTATACAGACGAATATTTTTTACAATGTACCCGCATTTTATTTATGGATACATTGCCAATACAACTCGATTCAATGAAAATTCTGTGATATTTTGTTAGGAATTACTCGTAATAAATAAGGTAATATTTAAAAAATATATATTTCTAGTTTTTTGAACTACTGACGTTCTGTATACGGTTTTAAAAACACTTTTACATCTTAATGGTAAACATCATGCAAGATATAAATGAGGAAGCGCTTCTTTGAGTGAAAACTAATGTTTTGTTCTATGGAAACTCACAAATGCATCACTCCGAATACAATAAAGAAGGGTCTCATAATTTGTTATGAATATGAATCCTTACAGAACTTTATATATTTTAATGAAATTGTTGCACTGCTACACGCTACCTGCAAAGAATTTTTGATGCTATATATAATTTTATTAATGTAGGTGGTTCAGGAAAGAAACCTGTCTAAAACTGAAGAAGGCAAATTTTAGTGTGTGTTTCATAATTTTACCTACCATTTTTCATATTACAAAAAAATTAAGTGATAACTATCAGCATTTTATTAAAGTTTTTTATATTACAATTTATATATCATTGTGCAAATTTGCAATACTGTGCTGCTGCTGCTGCCAAAAAAAAAAAAAAAAAAGCAATTTAACAAATTATAACGATCATTCGGAAAATGATTTTTTCGAAGGCAAAAATTTAAGACATAAAAAATCGTACGGAGTTGATCATACATTACTTACGACATGAATTAAACATTAACATTCCTGGACTCATCATGAAGAAATTTTAAAAGAAATTTCAGTTTTACAATTTTCGGTACTGTAAATTTTCTTCTACGGAGCTGGTCATACGTTACGTACGCCATGAATTAAACATTAATAGTGTTATTATAGTGTTATTACACGTAAAATTGCAAGCGACAAAAGTCGCCTGCGATTCCTCTGATTTCCCGCTTTTGAAAGCCACTTTTTACGTATTCCAAAAGTTTCATTGGCTGTACGATGAAAGGCTTTTCCATCGTCAGATTTCAAAGCATTTGATTGGCTGTTACTGGCGAATCGCTTCGTTTCAGGCGTCAAAGACGCTCCGACAGAAAAAAGTTGCTTGCTTTCGAAGCGATTCCCCTGGAGCCATAGGAATAACATGGAAACGCCTGTAATTTCAAGCGACTATGAATCCTCGTGTAATAACACCATTACACGTAAAAGTTGCAACCGACAAAAATCGCCTGCAACTCGTACGTATTATCCACATGAAACTTACGTATTATCCAAGCATTTCATTGGCTGTTCGGGAAAAGGCTTTTACATCGTCAGATTTCTTGGAAATCTGATGACCAATTTTAAATGAAATTTCATTCTTAATCTTCTAAACATCCCACAATATTACTTTTTTACACCGTTGTATAGATAAAAAAATGTACTTTTAAATGCAATTTGTTTGAAAGCTGTATCTCAATTTGTTTCTGAGTTATATATATATATTTTTTTGTAGTTTTTATTACTTTTTTGTCATAGTGGCAACATAAGTATCCATCTCTGTTGAAAGTAAAGGAAAATACAGGTTACTGTATAGACCAATCAGAAAACGAATAAAATGCGGATTAAACCAATATAAAGCTTCAGATATGCTTTTGATTTCCTACCCTCACGAGGACAATAACCATTTTTCCAAATGGTTAAAAAACAAGTCATATAGAGGGGTGTTTTCCTCAGCATATATTTCTCATTTCGCGCTTCTAAAAGTTAAGTATATTTTCAAACTTCCAATTTCTGGAAATGTTACTATTTTGAATCATTACTTAAATTAATCATCTTAGTACATTATATAGTGAGTGAAATAAATATCTAGACATGTTTAACGTGACTGAAAATAAATATCATATCGAATTAGAAGTAACAGTGTTTGTTTAAAACCCATGTAAGATATGTCACTTATTAGCATTAATCTAAAGTGATAACATGCTAAGAGTATCTCATAACAAGCAGTTCTACATTTTTCTTACGCGCAGTCGGTCACGTTATCGAGATAAATATTGATAAACGATCTATTTCCACACAAATAAAGCAAATAATAAAACATTGTTCGGAAATAGACTGTTTATCAATGTTGATCTTTATAAAGGCGCTGCCGATTGTGCGTACGAAACATGTGGACAAGTTTATTAAAATGTATTTATAAACCCTTAAATTTACTTTTGTTACTTTTATCATGTTATAACTACAGTTTATTAAAGTTTTTTAAAGTGAATTTATTGATAAAATTTTAAAGAAATTTACGTCACTTTCCATGAGTAGAATGAAAATGACGTATGATAAACAAAGTGATGTCATAAAATAAATGGAACTGCAATTATTAATAATAATACATATTTCTTCTAATTAAATTCAATCCAAGAAACTGCTACTGCTACTTCTACTTTCAACTCTAGTAATTATTGGCTCTCTCATTTTCAAAACAAAGTGACGTATTTGCATAAATAAACAACATTTAGTTATTAAGATATTCTGTGATGATGAGCCTGGAAGGCTTGAAACTACTAAGAAGTTTTAAATAAAATGTATATTTTAAACACTAAGACTAATCGGTAGACTGAAAGATCATAAAGATAGCTCATCCCTGCTAAAACTTGTAAAATCTTTTTCATTACATTAGTCGCATTTTAAGTAAGTTTTTGGACCTTTTTTATGTTCACATTATATATTTTATGAAATTATTTCTTTAAAACATTTCTACATTTTTAGAATTGATGTACTAAGTGCTAAACATATTTATTATAATACTTCATTTTGACTACTTGTTAATTCTCAGACAATTATACTGCTCATAAAATATATATTAAACAAAAGAAAAAAATATAATGAGTAACATCAGGCCGAACTTACATCTTTTACGGATATCTCTATGCAATAACTTAAATAAAAAAAATAAAATACACTGCATATGATGAAAGCTCGAATTCAAAAATTAACTCGAGACCTTGAATATCACATCCAGATTTCATCATAACGCGATATCTGAGTGCATACATACCAACATCTCTTAATTGTTCCCTCCTTATTTGATGAAAGACAAACATGTTGAAACCCTGATATTATGTATCAGAAAATGTCTCTTCTCTGTAGCCAGTATTTCTTAGATATGATTAAAAAAATATTTTAATAAAATTTCCGATTGTGATCATGTATGTCTTGGATCGGACTCTGGAATAATTAAGTGATGTTGGCATCTATGCCTAAGTGTGATTTGGTTGTTAAAATCATGTATATTATTATACCGAATAAAATATCTTGCATTTAAAAAGCATCATGGACTCGTCGCTTTTTCAATCTATAGATAAACTGGAGTGATTATATGGTCTGAGTTTCTAAGGAAATATTCTATTCTAAGGTCTATTAAAAGGTATAATATCTATGCCAATGTTGATGAATAATATTTTTAAAACGTATCAAATTTTAGATCTTTTTCCCCAGTTCAAATTAAAGCCGTCTATGTTTTAAAGCCAGTGTAGAAACATCGCTTTAGACAAAGAGAGGCGAATATTTGGTAACCAGACAAACTCATGGGGAGTAATTTTTTAATCTGAGCGAAACTGTTTCTAGGCTGGATATCAAAACTAGTACCTTCGGCTCTAATTGCCATTGTTCTTCCAATTCTTCTATCTGGAGTTCCTTTACCTGTGGTTTATTCTGTCGTGCTCTTTCAAGTAACAGCTCATATGCCATGGCTAAATGTTTGATCTGAGCGAATACTGTGTTGTCTGGGATGTCGGTCATACATTTCCTCTCAGATGAAAAAGTATTACTCGTTTGAATTACTAACCAATCAAATAATTGTTTGTTAAATAATTAAAACAGATGAACTTATTCCATTCCCAATTTTTAAGTTTTGTTTTAAAGTTTTATTAATTGTATAACAAGTCCATCGTATTAAAACTATGTTATCAAAAAATATTGTACACAAAAAACAATATAGATGTTTAACTCAACATAATGATTACCAGCGCGAATACATTATTAGGTAGTGTTTTTTAATTTGTAATGTGCTGTGTGTCAGTATTGACAATTTAAATAAAATGTAATGAGTGTAAATATATTTACATAGAGGAGCTAGCAAATTTAACGCTCGTATACTTGGAAGAGGTAGTAAGCTAAAACTACTTTCAAATTTCAGTCTTCCATTAAATACACTTTGAAATTAAACAAAATCTTCCAGGCTGTAACGTAGTGTAAATGGCTAATACATATATAGGCTTACCACTAGGTTGTATTTTGGTTACCAATATTTCGGATTTTTAAACTTTCCCTTTTATAATCACAGATATTCTGTGAAAATAATATACATCACAGGTATACTGTGATAATTCTGCCATTCTAAATAAAGTCGAAAGGGGAACATGGATCGAAAATCTGAATTATGCTATGCTTGAATCAAATATCTTATTTATTGTCATGTAAAGGAAGTTATTTTATTTGCAAAAGTAACTATATTTGAAAATTAAGTGAATATATTTTTAATAAATTAAAGAAATGCCCTTAATGAATTCTGTATTAAATGTATTTGGAAATTAAGCTCTTACTGATTTAATTATTACTATCGTTCATTTTATTGTGTAATGCTTGTTTAATGTAATGTATGTTTTTAAATCAGCATATAATCAGGTTAATTAATGCTATGATTCCCTACATCTATTTATTAGAACAATAAATTGGTTAAAGCCAATATATTATATAAAACAGTCAAAATAAATGATAAATAAATAAAACGATTAAACCTTTTTCAAACTAAATGAAAATGTGTCGATGCCGAGAGTCGAATCCAGAAAGGTTGGCTTTAATTTCCAAAGAATTTACAATTAAGCTATCTGGACGCCAGCTTAGCGAATACCAAATGCTAGTCTGAGTTAACTGTATTGACTTGAATGCTGTGCAGATACCTCAATCATAAGGGCATTGACAAATAAAACGAATACTTCTGCGTTCGATTCCTGGTCTGGTCACATTTTCATTCAATCAGGAACATTTCTACTCGTACAGTTAAAGCAAACCTAGAATAAAGTAAATTAAACTAGTATAGAGAATTTCTTTGATCCTGACATCTGTCTATTAAGTTTTTATACAGATTAAAGAAAACCTGGAAAAAATTCGTTTATAAATAACATTTTGGAGGAAGACAGAATTGAAGGTTGTGTTGGTGTTGTTTTTAAAACGACCAGTTATCAACACGAGGGATAAGGGCCTGAATGGGGTCTTTCCAAGGGAACCAAACCCGTATTTACGGAAGGAAATCCAATGTTTGAAGAAACCACAAAAACTCTGAACGATTAGGCCGACGGGCGCGATTGGTTTCGAACTCAGCAACTCCCATCTAGCAGCTTTGAGAGTAAAACCTCTCGGCCACACGTGGTGCCAGAATTGAGGGATTCCCGTAAAAGATAATTTGTAAATTCTCGATTTCGAAAGTGATGTGCATTATGTAAGATGTTAAAACCTGTTTTTTATTTTTTTAAAAAGTCTTATTTTCTGTTGAAGATTGCGTAATTGCACATCAGCTTTAATGTGGATAATTCTACACATTCTTTAAGATTTATTCAAACTAATTTTAAGGGGCAAAATATCTATATCTATCTATATATATCTATATATATATATTTATATATATTTCATCAATACTTAAAAATGCAAAAAACACCATAACTCTGGAAAGAAGGTGTATATCAGCAATATTTAACTGTAAAATTCCCAAAAACTTTAAAAAATATAGGTAAAAAACAAAACACAGCCAAAAAACTGTCTGTTCTTCATCAGTGGGAGGACAGACAGACCTAACTCCACCACCACTGTTAAAAGCTTGCAGGTTTCTGAACACACTTCCATCCTGCACTCAATACAGAAAAAAAACTATTGCCAGATTAGAAACAAAATTGATAAGGCTAAAATAAACGAAATTTAAACAAAAGTAATGTAAACAAAGCATAATTAAAGTACAAAACAAAAAAAAAATTCTTTAATAAAATGGTATTTTAGAAAATTACTTTAAAATTGCAATTTAAATATAAACAAATGAAATTAACTTAACATGAATGCAGAACAACGTGCATTCTTGTTTGAATGCAGAACAACGTGCACCCTCCCAAACTTACAAGGAAATGTTTCAAAAACATGAAACAGAAGTACCTGCACAATGGCCTTCACCTGTCAATAATATCAAACAGTTAATTTTTCCTCTGAGTCAATTATCAAAATCATTAAATCCATATCTGCAAACCTCCATTTTCAATACAACCGTGTTAACTCGTTCTTTAAACAAGACTTTAGAATTCACCCTTCATGTGGAATGTTTAGGAAGGATGCTACCATAAGTTGCTCATCCCGCCAATCAACAATGCTGCCACTCACTTTTTAAAACAATCTCTAAATAATACTTATAAAAAATTATAGGATAACTATTATTGTAAAAAAGATTAGCCAAAAAATTTAAAATCTGCTTATAAAAATTACTATGACTGCCACAAATTTTGTTAAAACGAATTAATTGATTAATTATAATATTTATGTAAATTTTTTTACGTAAATTAGAAGACCAATGCGGCATACCTCTTGTAAAAATTTAAAACTATTTCTTTTATTTACAAATCCAATGTTAATTTATTATCAAAAATTTTAAAAGAAATATCCAAAAATTCTGCATTATAATCATCACAGTTTACCCTATTCAACTTTAAACAATTTTGATATATGTTCTCATATTCGCTAGTAAAATCAAAATTGAAAATCAAAATATTATCAATATACCTAAAGACTTTTAAAGATTTATTATATTTCATTGTATACATAAATTCATAATAAAACAAAAATAAATTAGCTGCTGTACTAGAATAATTTGTTCCCATTCCAATTCCACAGATCAGATTAAAGGTACTATTGTTGAAAGTTACATAATTATTATAAAAACAAAAATGACATAAACTTAAAAATAAATCTCTATTAATATTAATTTTTCATTTAAACAAAATAAATCAAAAATATTCATTAAAACATTATAAAGATAGGTATATTGGTGAACAGATTTTCAAAGTCGAAAACCTGCATTTTCAGAGGAGTCAATGGCAGTTTGTCGAAAATTTCCATACTATTATCAATCGATCAAAAATGACTATAATTCTTAAATTTACATTTAAAAAAACCATATATCTCTTTTAATAAATTCTGTAAACCAATCTTAAAATTTCTATTAACACTTTTAGAACAGGGTTCGTACGGGTGCTTGAATTTCTAGACTAAAAAATTCTTCGGTACCAGTACTTTCTTATGAAAAATCTCTCCTGAAATAAGGCGAAATTTCGTCAGTTTAACTAGATTTATTTTTCTATTAAGAAAATTCTGATATTTGGCCTTGAAGATAACGGTATCCGTACGACCCCTGTTAGAAGTACTGCAAATAAGTGTAAATTTAAACGGATTTTTATGAAACTTAGGTGCTAAAAATATAAATGGTAAACAGTGATGATTAGAAACTTCAAATTTGTAAGAAAACATATTTTTAACTTTCTTTTTAAATGCAAAAAAATTTTTAACAACAGGATTCTTATCAATATTAACCTTTGTATAAAAATCTATAGTACCTAATTCACTTTCTATTTTTTCAATGTAAAATTTCCTACGTCCAAAGGGACAATAACAAAACTATTATGTAAATTTTTAATAAATTCTACATCTTTATCATTAAAAATATTTGATATTCATACGTATCTGAATTTAAATAATCTTTCAAAAAATTACTGAAATGCCCCAAATGTTGAGATCTCCATTCAAAAAATGCCTCCAGAGACATACTAAATTTTTAACTTTGTTTCTTTATAAAATTATTGGCATTACTCTTAAAAATCTTTAGTGCTTTACTGTTACTAATTTTACTAATTATTCTAAATTTTGTACCAAAATTCATTAAATATCTCGCATTTTTATTCTTGATTGTATCAAGATTACTTGTAATTATATGACCATGATAGTTGTGGATAAAATCTTTATATTCCACATTATTACAAGAACAAGTTAAAGATGTATTCACATCTGAAAAAGCTATTTATCTATAATTAAAAATCTTATTACTTAATGGTTTAGGATAATTATATGCAACTGAAATAATACAATCTTTAAGAGGAAAAAGGTCATAATTATCTTTGCATATTTTATTTAAATGCAAATTATCAAACGATTTCTGTTGAAATTTCATATTAAAATAAATTGCATCATTGTTAACATCATCTCTATTCAATAAATTAAAATTAATTAAATCATATAATACATCCTTAAATTGTAAATTCTTAAATTTGAAAACATCAAGACATTTTTTAATTTTCTTAAGTATATTAATCCTCAATTTAAAAACCTCAATTTTAACATTTTTAACACTATAATTTTTATTAAAATTGAGATCCAAATCCATAAACAATATATTAGGATTTACATGATTAATATTATTAACAAATTTATGAGACCCCCTTTTTCCTTTTTTTATAACAATCTCATCATTAAAATTATAAAATAAATCATGTACATTATGAACCTTCATTAAATTAACTTTGTTTACCAATGTATTTAATCCATAAGGATATATTGTTTTAAACTTAAACATATAATCATTTTCTTTATCTAATCTATTACTTTTTTTTCAACATTATCTAAAATTTGAATATTAATATTACTGAAACTATGAATTCTAAAATGTAAAATCTCAAAAATGGGGCATTTCTTATTATCATTACAAACATCCGAACGGTGCTGATTAATTCTTCCATGTAATTCACCTTCTGTCTGCCCTATATAACTTTGCTGTCAAGTTAAACAATCAATTTTATATATTACATTATTAAATTTACAACAAGTTGGAAATTGCTCGTCAAACGTGGCAAATGAGGTGCGTTCGTACTATAACAAGTTTTATAATTATTTTTTGTACCCCATATTGTACTGAATGTATAATTTGTTGCACTTCATAAAGTGCATAGTCTTTAACATCATTAAAATGCACTCCCAATATTTTTTTTTCCATTCCCCGAACACTTTTGACTGTCCTTGTAATTAAGCTATACATCCGATTTTCCTAAAATTAGAAATGGCTCGAAAAAATTTTGCAACAATTATATCTTTAAAATTTCAGATCATTCGGAAGGCTGTAACATCATTAAAATGCACTTGCAATAATTTTTCCAATTGGCCGTAATGTAAAGAAAAATTTTGACTGTCCCTGTAATTAAACTATACATTCGATTTTCATAAAATTTGAAATGGCTCGACAAAATTTTGCAACAATCTTATATTTCAAATTTCAGACCATTCGGTTGGGTAGTTTTTGCTCTGTTACATGCGGACGGACGGACAGACGGACAGACGGACTGAACGACGACTATAGGTGCTACGTATTTATATAATTACGAACGCACCTAAAAAGGAATATAATCATTAAGCTGAGGTGGACTATAGGCAAGACCAATAAACACGTCTTTCATCTTTTGTATTTACATTTATAATATCTCATAATATTTATCTAGATATATGACGTAACTTTATGTATATATATATATATATATATAGGGGAGACTAGGGAGGGTGGATCCGCTTTTTATAAAATGATTTTTAATATTGAACGTAAAATAAAGTTTTATACATCATTCTATTTGTTATACAATCTGTTATCAAAATAAAATTGCTACACAAGTGTAATATATAAGAAAATTTTAAAAATGATTGATTTTATCCATGAGAAAATAATGGGTCAATGCTCCCTACATGTAGGAGGGTTGACCCTCTATGGGGGAGGCTTGACCCACTTTGTTTTATATTGAAATATTTGTGAAGAGAAATAAAATCTGTTTAAAAAGGCAGTATAACTTTATGCTACATGCTTTAGTTATTATAAAAAACATTTTTGAAAATATGATGCGTTAACAAACCTGTTTAGATGCAATCGTAAGTTAGAGGAAAAAAATTTTGTTTTAAACAGAATTTCGTCTGAGCAGGTATAATTGTATAGCAGGGAAAATGAAATTTTAACATTTAAGACAGTATTCCGCTAGTAACAGGTTCCATTTTCATAGGGTTCATGTATTACTATGCCCGGCAATTATAGCCACTGACCCGCTTTTCTTTGTCTCCTATTCTTACTTTTTGAGACACTCGACCTGACAACTCTAATTATCACATAGTTTGGCTTTATCTCACTGTATTCATGCTCATGAAATTTGTCTACATAGCTTCCAAAAGTTTTTCGATCAATGCTATATTCTTTTGCAGCCGAATGTGCACTTAACTGATCATTATTTTCTTTATCCCTTTCAGTGGCAAAGTACTTTCAGAACTAAAATATTGAAATAAATGACTGGTACCGAAATTTACGAACAAATTAATTTTAAATAAGAAAAAGGGTATATATCACATGCATATTAAATGGAAAAGATTTTATTAAAACTCTAGTGCCATTGTGGCGTTTGGGATTTAATATTAAGTGGTTTCAAAATCATACCGTTGCCCCTGAAAGTGTTAAGACTGTTGCTTACATACTTTCTAGTCCTTTCTAGTCTTTTACACTGTTTCTATTTACGTATTGTAGTAATATTTAAATTGAAAAAGTTCCTATCAATTTTCCCATTTATATTTCATTAAATGTTTTCTTGAAATGGATACTTTAGCAATTTTTCACATCTTTCTTTAATCTAAACATTTTCTTCTCCATCACCCTATTTTACCGTGGCTTTACAGAATAAATTTACATTCTTTTTTATACATAATTATTAACATTTCATTATGCATAATGTTTAATGAAAAGATTTCATCTGGCCAACCCTCCCTCACATTGACTGGGTCAAGTCTCCCCATATAGGCCTTGTCTAAAGAATAGAACATTGTTATGTTAAGCCTAACTTATTGTACAAGCTTTATGCCTGGAATGAAAGCTCGATACTTTTGCATTACTTAAAACCTACTTACTTAAATTTCTATGATATATTTTATCTGAAAAAAGCTTTCAAAATATTTCTAAAAAACACAACTTTTAGGTTGAAAACGCCTCACAATTGATTTTTTCTACACCCATTTCGATTATCTGTATGAAACAAAGACTGTTGTTTGAGCATTCCAGTAGCTTTGGTTGACACCTAATGAAAAAACTCTGAAATAGTTTTAAATATGAAAACTGATGTGTGGGTTAAGCCTCTCGTATGGTCAACCCTCCCTAGTCTCCCCTATATATGTATATATATTTCGCTATCGTACGTGGCACAGAAATCGCGATTATTTATTAATTCTTTAATGGCAAGGCCCGAATGAAACGTATCTGATTGGCTATTGAGCTGCGTTTAGTGCATCTCCATGCCTATAAGGGGGGTTATTTATAGGATCACCCAACCGGAGCACCCACCAAATTTGGCATAGGTTCAACGCTCCGGCGGAAAACCAGGGGGGTTATTTATAGGGGGGATCCCGTCCTGTCGCCAAATACCGTCAACTTGGCTATATATCGCCAAATTTTACGACCGAAATTAGTCGCCAAAAGTGACGCCAATTCGGCGATATCTCTAATATTTCGCCAAATTCACATAGACTTCCATTGTAAATTAAATAAATTAATAGGGTTTATTTCCTTACAGAAAATCAACAAACTGCGATATTTTAATGCTACAAAAACTAATAACTTAAGTGATTATATTAATTATATTTCAGAGAGTCCAAGTAAATTAAATTATGAATAAAAGTGGCATGTTACAATGCTTAGCGTGCTTTCTCAAACATAAATTTTAAGGGAGGCCAAAGGGCGGCTGGTTTATTTAAATTATTCTGTAGTACAAGCTACATTTTTGTTTAGTTTAAATATGTAGACCTATTTAACTAACGAAATTATAAACCAAATTTCAGTTTATTTCAATTCGAATCTAATTGTTAACATTCCTTTGACAGTTGTTCTTTCTGGAAAAATGTTAAAAATAAATGATTTCTTAAAGGAAAGAAGACGTTACATGTAAATTGTTTCTTTGTTATTTATTTCACTTGATAAACAGAATTGCATGACCTGGCATTTTAATTGTTTCATTACAATTTAGAAAACTCTTGAAACATGAGTTCAATAAGAAAGGAAGAAATTGAAAATGAAATTTTTATTTAATCAGATCGAACAAGCTTGACGAATTAAATTAATTTTAAGCGTATTGCTGAAATAGGTAAAGGAATAAATTAAATTTTGCTAATTAAATTTAAGCCTGGGTAAAAACTAATGCATTTCTTTTTCTTTTTTCCATTAATATCTATTTTTTAAATTTATTCGAAAATTTAGTAGATTATTAACTCATGAAAATTCATTGGTCATAAACTGTTTCTAACCTATGAATGAATTTAATTAATTTTTTATTAGTATGTTGCACGTATGTTTAAATATTTATATATTTAAATAAATATTTATTATACATTTAATTTATTGTAAGTTTTACATTATATTCCAAATATACACTATATGCCAAAGGTGACCGGCCACTTGCGATTTAAGACGTTTTGTTAAATATCTAGAAAAATGCATGAGGAATTAACCTGAAACTCCAGGTGCGTAAACAGTATAGAATAGGTCATATATTGCCGTGAAGATTTTAACCCTAAACCCCATAGGGGGCCGTCAACAAATTAAAAAAAACGAATATCTTTTGGATATATCCATTGATTAGTGCCAATATAGCATACACAATATTGCACTCACTACTGCATTTGGATACAATCCTTCATCTTTTTGCTCCCTTTTGGGAATAACGGATTTTGAGCTTATTCTATCAGCGATAATTTTCATACTTTTCAAGCTATGTTTTTGAGACTCTCACAAAAATTGCTTTATACTTTTAGCTAACACATTATACTTATTATATCTTGATTGCATTCGCCCATGCGTAGTGAAACATTATTTAATAAATCTGCTCACTTTTCATCCAATTATTAATTTTTTTAAATTCTGATTGCAGCATATTGTGTACATCTTGTTTGTCATATTTTCTGAAAATAAATTTTTTTTATGTTACTCTACAAATTATAAGCAAAAGACTTGGCAAAATAAGGGACCCTTTTTATAAAAACTTTAATTTCTCTACGAGTATACATGCTATTTTCATAAAAATGAACGTTTATTACAATAAGGCACTTAATTATAATCTACAGTTTAAACGCTTTTGCTACATTAGTTTTTACAGGGTTATCCAAAAGATATTCGTTCTTTTTAAACTTGTTGAAACCCTATTGAGTTTCGGGAAAAATTCTTACGGGAATGTATGACCTGTACTATTCTTTTTACACATCTGGAGTTTCTGGAAAATTCCCCATGTAGTTTTCTAGATATTTAACAAAACGTCTAAAATCGCAAGTGGCCGATCACCTTTGGCCATATAGTGTATCATTCCATTTACTAATTATTATTATTTTTTAATTTAAGGTACTTCATTAAATTTAAATGATTTTTTCATTTACTGCAAAAACATCAATATGCTTTTTGTTCGCCTTCTTTAAAATATATAGGTGCTTTTTAAGGTGAACTATTCTGCATAAATTTTAAGCAGATTTTTTTATACGTTCTAAAAGAAATTTCTCTTAAAAAGGCGAGATTCAGATTAACTACTTGTGTACTGCCGATGACAAAAACAACATTCAATGACCTTTGAATTTTACCATACTATACAACTGAAATCGGAACATCTAGAGATTATGCTTATTCAACATTTTTGTTCAGATTCCTTTTCAATCGCCATTTTCCGATTTTAACACGAATTTTTGTCTTAGAGTTTTTAACTTTACTAAAAATTATGAATCTCCCATCTGCGTACATTTAGCCCACATACGGACCTTCCATTGGGAAGACATAGTGTCCAAAACAGTACTAAGTGTAGAATATTTCACTTTTGTAAAGCCGTGAATCATCAAAATTCTAATCACGAGTTCACGTCTCTGCAGGCTATCTCTGCTTACGATATCGTGATACCTCAATAAATGAATGCTATTTAAAATTAAATATGTGTAAATCATAATCGTTTATTTTTAAGATTAAAAAATTAATTGTTATTTCACAGTTTTATACGGTAAGCAATTTTATAATACCAGGGTGTAACCAAGGTGTATCTGAAATGGTTCAACAAACTTAGAGGGATGATACAACTCATGACGAACAAAAACTTCAATGGAACAGGGGATCGCAAATTTCGTTTAAAGGATGAAAATAGAGAAAATGCGTCTGGAAATGGACAAACTGAGACAAGAGTGAACACTCCAGAAAATTATTTATTGCACAGAATAAGTACAACACAGCTCGTGATGTCCAGAGAAAACAAGTATTTTACAACAATTAATTCAAAATGTCGACCGCGGACATTATTACATCAACGGAGGAATGACTGGTGGACACGCTTCGGGAGTCCTGCATACGTCAATTCCTGCTCATAGATTTGTTTGTCTCCCTTCCAAGTTTTTGCTAACTCTTTCTGACCGGATATGCACAAAGGGAAAGGGAAACCAACTCTTGCTACTAGCCAGTTCTGCAGCACAGCAGTATGCGAGATTTCGATATTTTTATTAGTTTTGCGATTTTCACCCTTTAAACGTCTTTTTGACCCCATGTTCCATTGTATTTTTTGTTCGTCTTGATTAGTACTATCACCCCTAAGTTTGTTCAAGCATTTTAGACACACCATATATATATATATATATATATATATATACACACACATATATATATATATATATATATATATATATACATATATATATATACATATATATATATATATATATATATATATATATATATATATATATATATATATATATATATATATATATATATATATGTAATATTACCGTGTAAATTATATATATATATATATATAATAGCACTAAGTGTATAACACTTCCGGAGTAAACTCATCTGGATCCCGATAAACATTTCTCTTTTACATATTCCATTCAGCCATTTTTTTTTCAATATTATTTTTTTGAATAACACTTCATAAATTTTACATTTTTAGAAAGATTATTCAAAATCAATTAACATTTGAAGGATGACTTACATTGAATTATGCATATATTCTGAGATAACTTCAGTTGAAGTTAGATATGCAGCTCAATCTCTCTTTCCATGAAAGTAAACAAATGATCTTGATCTTTTAAAATAATAAAATATGAAGGTAAATGTTCGCAAAGCAAATGTTCGCAAGACGAACCAGCGATGTAGCCCGGTATCGAAAAAATAAATTGCATTCGCAATAAACGTTTTTGTTTTGAAGTTATTGGTGATGTTATTGGTACTTCTATTGGTAGTTAAAATTAAAAAAGGAAATTTTCTTTTCAAAAAGTTCTTTCAATTCTGAAGACATTGGGAAAAAATGAATATTTCTTATAAAATGTAATTAGAATATCAGGAATATATAATACCGTGTACTACACACATATATATATTATCAATGCAAATAAAATTGTGTATTTTTTTATTTTGTAGGGAAAATAAATTTGTAATTTAATAAAAGAAAATGAGAAAAAAAATCTGTTAATGCAATTAATAGTTGCAATTTACTTATGTGATAAAATATGATTTTGAATTATTAAAACTTATTGCAGGTTTCTTTATGCGTGTTTAAAAAAAATCAGGATTTAATATTAGATAAACTTTTTAAATTGAAGTTATATAATTATTATTTTGGCGCCAGCAATCGGCAATTAATAAAAACAAATATTTTTTTTTTTGAAATTGTGTTTTATTCTGCATGTTATCAACTTTGTTTGCATTATATATATAATAGTGCTCTGGCCATGGAGCTCATTGACAATATAGCGATCTGAACGAGCTCCATGCATTAAAAGTTTCTTTAAAAATGCCAATTTAATGTTTACTGTTTAGATTTGATTTTTCTATCTTATACCGTATGTTCTTTTTTACTATTAGCTATCAAAATTAATAGGAATTGCAGTCTTGCAGTTTTTTTATTTATAAGAAATTGGAGGTTATTGATTTTTTTTTTTAAATGCAATGAACGAAAAAAAAAATGACAGTTAATTGACAGTATGTTTTAATATAGCATTATTAGTTCTAATTTGCATGCTTTTTGTGAAATAGCTCTTCAAATTTTGTGAGTGAAGTTCATTTATTTAATTAGTAATTTTCTTGCAAATTAAGTTTGAATAAAAAATGGGCTGTTTTTATAACTATTTTAGCCCACCTGACCCTATTAGTCAGATAAGATAAAATTTATTACTTTATAATCCCATTTACAATGCAATGCTATATCATTCTTTTGAAAATGCAAACACATCATTCTGACGAGATAACTTCTAGTTTATTTTATTAATATAAATGCTTGAAAAATGCTACACACTTCAATTTCATAAATGAAGTTTCAATCAGTATCGGTAATATATCAATTACATGGCCAGCCGAGTATATTTAAAGGAGTTAGAGCACGAATAGGCAGACAGAGAGAAGACCAAAGAAAACATAATTCATACGCGTATTTAAACTACACTGGTGTCCAAAATTAAGGACCAGTCACAAAATGCTAATTTTTAAGTAAGCGAATACCCAAAAGGAAATAATATAATTCAAATAATTACTATCCCTACAGCACAGCTAGTCCATATAGCATCTCATCCATGTCACACATGGTCACACGTGTCACAGTCACTATGGTGAAACAAAAAATAGGAAATTCCACACGTCTCATGATGAGTCTCAAATGGTCAATATATGTGACTCCACTGAGACGTCAATGTGACTGCTGCTTCGTGACGGGCCACCAGGTGACTTTACAATTTAGGTACATTGTGACTCTCATGTGACTGTCATTTTTAGACTAAGTATCAAAGTCATCATGAATGTTGCATTATGATAAGTCACCAAATAATATCACATTATAGTCACATGGAGACTTTTCACAAAAGAGCATAATGGTAACTTCACATTAGACTCTCTGTCACCTGAAAGTCATCATGTGACTTTAATGTGACATTATTTGGTAACTTATCACAATGCAGCGTTCACGATGACTTTGAAATTGTGTCTACAGATGACAATCACATGAGAGTCACAATGTACTACATTGTGAAGTTACATGGTGACTCGTCACAAAGCAGCAGTCACAGTGACATCTCAGTTGAGTCACAGATAGTGATCATTTGAGACTCGTAATAAGATGTATGTAATTTCCTACTTTTTTTCTTCACCGCAGTGACTGTGACATGAATGAGATGTGACATGGACTTGTGGAGATAGTAATTTTTTGAATTAAATTATTTCCTTTTGAGTATTCGCGTACTTGAAAATTAGCATTTAGTAATTGGTCCTTAATTTTGGACATCAGTGTTATGTTGGAAAGTGTTAAAAGTGCGGTTAATATTTTGTTAATTACTAGGGGGCTCAGCCCCCCACGAGCTACGCTCGCCAACCCCCGTCCAGACACCGCAGACTCTAAATGCACGCTAATTTGATCGGCTTTAAAAAGATTTCGAAAGATTCAATTATAATTTAAAAAACAGTGGCGATCTCCCTATAAACGAATTTCTATTCATTTCTCTTTGATTGGGGAATTTTAACGCCAAATCCGCTGCGGTACTACTTGATTATCCTGTCGAACAATTTCGCCAAATTATACAAATCGCCAAAGCACTCGCCAAATTATACAAATTGATATAATTTTTATTTTAAATAACGAAAGAACAAATAAATTCGTACAACATTAATAAAAACACAAATAAAACGTCGAAATAAAAATAACTTGATGACGTATACACGTGTAACAACATTTCAAAATAAGCTAATATAAAAGGAATTAAGTAAAGAGAGTCTTTGTCTCCTGGTATTTTTTAACAAAGCGAAAAGAAAGTTCTTTTAAATGAGACATTTTAAATTAATTCTCAAAAGATCAAATAAATGTCTAGCGCAATTTCTAAATTTAAACTTTTTTGCAATATTATTTTGTGTTCATTTTATCTAATAACTATAATGTGACGTAAATATGACGTAATTTCTCCTAAGACTTCTAACGCATGTTAATGAATTTATTATTTTACAATATCCTTTCTCTTTTAAAATTCAAGTGTATACTTTTTATGACGTAATTTTTAATAAGTTCCTGCTTTTTATACGTAATTATTTAATTCTAATTTGAAAGTTTTTTTTCCTGTTTATAATAGTCACGAGTAAATAAATTTTTAATTTGAAGCAAACATTATTGCTTGCGCTTTTTATACAGTTGGCAACAGTTTAAATTAGTACAATTTTATGAAATCTGTAAAAAATATCTCTAGAAATGATGAAAATTTGAATTTAAAATCGAAATAAAACCTGAAAAAATGAGTCAAAATAAAACAATTAATGCTATCTGCACTCCGGCAAATTCTAACGCATAAAATGATCTAAAAGTGATTACACTGCCATGTATAGTTTTTTCTGCTATAAAACTTTTTTAGTGGAACGATTTTGTCCAACTTTAGCATTAAATAACTCCTAAAATAATTCTTCGATTTGAAAACTGTCTGCATCGGCGTGTTTATCAAACATTTCTGTATAAAACCACGGATTTTCATATTTTTGTATGGATTATTTTTGTTAATATTAACGAAGAAAGGCCTCCGGTCACAAAAAAATCAAAACCGGCGGCGGCGGCGGAGGTGACAGCGGTAGTTACTTTTTTTTAGAATAGAGAGATGTTTCGGGGGGCACGTATATTGCAATATATGTGAGTAATAAAGGTAGTTATTTATTACTATTTTAATAAGTTAAATTATACTTTTTAAAATATGATATGAATTAAAACTTGACTAAATACTTCAACGTTTAGTTGGAAGAATTTGCTCTTATCGTAAAATACATTATTGTGCAAAACTTACACAAAAAAATACAATGTAAATTTTTGAAAATGTGATTATGAATTGTAAATTCTATAAACAGCAAGTGTAGAAAATAGCTATTACGCTAACAGACCAGCCATTCTATGTGAATTCTCCTAAACATTTCAAATGCTCACAAGTGTCACACTCACTTAAATAAACTAAAATGTAACATTTTTCATTCGTGTCATTCTTAAACGTCTATGGTCGCACCACATTGAAGTAACGATGACTGCTAATTTGTGAGGACTCACCAGGTGACTTTATAAAGGAAGTTACATTATGACACTAATGTAACTGTACTTTATAGACGCCACTGTAAATTTATTGTGACAATTGTTTGTGGTGAGTTCCCAAGTGACAAAAAATTAAATTATCAGGTAGCTTATCACAAAGTAACGCAATCGTTGCTTCGCAGTAGAGTTTAGGTCACCTGAAGATCACCACGCGAGTCCATTCTGACATTATTTGATAACTGTTTGTCAATGCAATGCTCATATTGATATCAAAAATGAGTCTTGAAATAAGAATCAATTGAGATTTACAAGGTGATTTCATTGTAATGCTACTTGGTGACTCATGACAAAGCATCAATCTCAGTGACTTTTCAGTGGAGTCACTATATAAAAATAATTTGAGCGTAATAATGAGGAAAACGAAAAGTCCCACATTTTTTCACTTTAGTTACTGTGATGCTTATTAAGTGGCATGAAGGAGATGTCACATCAATTACCTATGCTGCAGGAATAGAACCATTTTTGCAACCCCTAATGATTATATCCTTTTATTAGTACTCACGTGTTGAAAAATTAGCATTTTATGTTTATTGTTTATATTTTAAACACTAGTGCAATTTACTATCTAACTGTAAGGAAATTATTGAAATACTAAAACATGATTCATTTCCGTATTTTTAAATACTACACAAAACATATGATAATAATTCGAAATCTAACACAAAATCGAAAGCTGAGTTTTTCATATGTTATTTGTTAATGTGTACCGCAACAAAAAACGCGTAAATCAGGAACTACGTTAATACGTATAATTTTGAGGATATATTTAAAAAAAATCAGTAAAATACAAAAATTGTATACTATTGAAAATTTAGTTAATTTTTAACAGTTATATTTGATGCTTAAAACAGTGCATGTATAGTTTAGAATATTTAACGTAGCTAGATTACTTTTAATGTTTTTAACATAATTTAACATTTTAAAACTCTGCATTAAAAAAATATATTCCACTTTCTGTATGAAAGTTAAACTTGTTAACTTTGTACATCATGCATTTTCCATGTGCATGGTGTTTCATAAAAGATGGAGAAAACTGTAAGAGGTGATACGACACATGTAAACAAACAATTTCCATTAAAGAATGCATGGTCGGAAATAAAACGCAAAGGTGATTGCGCATTTACAAACTTGGTCCATGCATACATTAAAGCTCCATTCCTGCTGTAGGTTATCGGGAGAAAAATGACACTAATATCATGTACATGCGATATGGGAAAGAAGAAGAACACATATGGGAAATTTCGCCTCGAATAATACATAAATCTGCTGATCCGAGTGTGCAACTTTCAATCGCTGAATGAACATAAATGCAAATGTTGTCCGTCACTAATTACGAAAATGCTTATATGCATTTTATCTATGAAACTGCAAATGAAAATGGCACAGGGCTCAACGATTGTATGGAGAGCGGATTCCCACATTGCATTTGTCATTTAATCATTCTTTGTGTGTTTTTGCGTAGAATAACAGCATCACATTCAGTGCCATCTAGAATCATTGCGTTTTAATTCCGACCATGCATTCTTTATGAAAGTTGTTTGTTTGGATGTGTACTATCACCTCTTAATGTTTGGAAGTCTTTTATGAAACACCCTGTATAATTTTATAACATAGAGAAAATTTAAAAAAAAGCAAAATTCGTCTGAAGCCTACGAAATAATATTATATATTTATTAGCAATATATAAAGATATGTGTTATGTATGTATAATCTATCTCATTCTCTCTCTATATATATAATACAAATTAAAAGTCAATAGTAAGATCTTTTAACACAGTGTTTAAATAGTAAATATTCCAAAGGTTAAATCATCATGTCCTTGACAGAAAATAGCTCGTTATTTTCAAATTTACTTTAAAGAACGTATTTTAAAATCTTTTTATGACAGCATAAGATGAATGTTTTCGAATCCTAAGTTCATAAATGAGCAGTCACTAACAGACTAGAATTTCAGTAAATAAAGTTGTTTTGATAGCTTAAGCAGCATGAAAAGTACCCAATTACCGTTTCTTTAAAAATAATAATCATGCCATTTGGTGGGGGAAAAATTCTTGTTTCTTCATTTATCAATTGAAAAAGAAAAAGGAAAAATATGAGGTTCAGAGGATTTTTAAATTTAACTGTAGAGTTTCTACTTAAAATTAGAAAATTATATCTACCACGATGAATTTAACTGTGATATATATTTCAAATTTCCACAAACAAATTTCATATATTAAATTTCAGGACTTGATATGCAAGCAAAATGTGACTAAATGAATTGGAAGGCATTTGCTTTATTTGTGTGTATAATAGGGACTAACTATAGTGCGTTAAGAAATTATAAGACCACTAACGAATTGGTGCACTACTGAAGAAGAAGACACAATATGCAAATTTTTAGCATGTGTATTTAAAATTGATAGTAGAACGTTTACTGTTATAATTGCTACATTAAAATTTATGTTACATTTTTTTAAATCTTATATATTTTTTAAACGTAAATAAAGAGATTGTTAAGAAATTATAAGACTACCTGAGGAAATTAGCATATTATACGTCACATAAGAATCATTATAAAATGTACGAGTTTGTATATCGTGAAAGTATTCTCGAGAAGAAAAGGTAAAGGTTTAGATAGTGATGTTTACGATATAGTTGAAGATGCCGCGCAATATCAGGTTACGTTAGATGATCATTTGATACCATTTGAACTTTTTTTAAAGTGGTACTAACTGTATATATCAGCACTAGAGTGCTTCTTATCATGTGTCTTCTATATCCATCCAGCAATGGTTTAAAAAAGAAAAACAAATCATGTTTTGTCATAGCCAAGTCAAAGTCCAGACTTGAACCCCATGGAAAATCTTTGGGGCGTATTATATCGCAAAGTTTATGCTAAGAGTAAACAGTTTATTATCTGCCAATGAACTAGAAGTAGCCATTGTAAAAGAATGGCACAATATTTCTGAATCTGTACTTAATCACCTGGTCACTTGTATGGAAAACAGAGTGTTTAAGGTTATAAGGAAAAATGTAGGACCAATATCGTATTAATTTACATATAAATGTCTTACATAACAGGTCTTATAATTTCTTAACGCATTGTATAAGGGTTTAAAATCTATTTATAATTGCACATACTAATCAGCAATTAAACAAAAACTGATTCACTAACAGATATTGAAATTTTAATGACATAGTTATTTATAAAATTAACAAAATGTAATTTGAAGTAGATAACATGCAATTTTGCTTTCCAATGGTGTACCCGTGGGTAACATGGAGCCATTTGAAGTTTTCCTTAACCTCCTGTTTCATTTCTAAAAAATCTATCTGAAAGTTACTTTGCTGTAAGATTGTTAATCTTTGTACGTTTTGTTTTTCATTACCTGTGTTATTGAGGTTGTTGGTTCCTTTTCCAGCAAACATCATCTCCCATCTCCCCTCAATGAAATACACTACCCCACAAACCCTAACAAAAATATAATGCTAGTTTACCTATGCTTTGTTTATTTAGTAATATTTTTAATGGGGTTATACCTCTATCATAGGACTCTTATTATTCTCACTTTGAGAATTAAATTTCATAGTTCAGACGTGTGTGTATTGCTACAGCTGCTAAAGTGAGATAACATTGCTATATTTTTTTAACCTCCGGAATAATGGCGCCTCCAATTTTTGCCACAATGAAAGACTTACTGAAAATACAATTTCATACGCGGAGGTTTTAATGCACCTATCCTTTTAAACTAATACAAATGTTTAATTTAACTATTCGCTTATTTACTTTGCGAAAAATGCAATCGCTCAGAATTATTTTTATAGCTAAAATAATGTAAATCTTAAAAACCCAGTATACAATCTCATACGTGCAGATTTCAATGGACATATCCTGTAAAAAGAATACAAACTTTTAATTTAACTAACGGTTTCTTACCATACGAATAATATAATAGCTCATAATTATTCTCATAACTAAATAATGTCTATTTGAAATGTCTGGCACACAGTATCATATGTGGAGGCTTTAATGTACAGTGGTGGGAAAAAAGTAAATACCCGCTGCTAACTCAGCAACAAATTATCGTAGAAGAAAGTTACAAGTAGCAAACGATTGAAAATAAAGTCTAATTTTAAATTATGCATATATACTTTGCTTAATTAGGTCATTTACATACATCAAAACCAACACAAACTTTGTTTTTTAATAGCAATACCCAAGTTTGACATCATAAATACATTCTACACCATTGAATTAGCCTAAAACGAAATTCACATGAAATCCGTATGATCAGTTTCCAAAAAAAAATTGTTTTAAAATTAGCATATTTTAGGGGTGGTATCCGATTGGATTTCGGTACTCGCTTGTTGAAATGCTACAGAATGACTATGTCACTTCTAATCATGTACTGTTTCTTGCCAATATGACCATTTCACTCAATTAATATATTTCGACTATTGCCAGCCCAAATATTTTAATAAAATACGTAAAATATATTTCTGTAAAATTTTATGCTTTTCTGCACATCATAGACTTTAATCAGTACCCTTAAACCATCATTTTGCCGGTTTTTATTGATAAATCAAAAACTACTTGGAAGAAAAATTTTAAATTGAGAATTCGCATGAAGCAGGGCATAATAAATATAAACCTATACAAAAATTGCAGGTTGCAATTCCTATTTTTTACGAATATTAAATTCATGATTCATAATCCATATGATAAAATTATGGAAATGGAAAATTCAATGTTTATATGCTTGGGTTTTGTAGTATAAAAACCACATAAAAAATTGTCACATCGGGATTATAATTCCAGGAGATATTGATAAAAGTATGAAAATGTTATTTAAGAAGCTCTAAACTTTGAATGTTTTCAATTCAAAATCGTATTATCAAAATGACTAGAAAGTTCGTTTCTAGGCATAGTTTGAACCGAAAATATAAACTACTAGCAAACCCCGCGGCTTTGCTCGCGTAATATTTGAACATGCCAAGTGATATTTATATATCTAATTTTTTTTTAAAGACTATACTTTTAGGAATAATTCAAAAATTACTATTTAAAACATAGTTTGACTAAACTTCATTATTACACTGCATTAGGCAGAAATTAGATTTAAATTAATAAAAAGAGATAAAACTGAATAAATGATAATTTAGAAAATATTTTGCTCAATTTGCTTTTATGCTCAATTAATACGCTTATTTCAGTATTCATTTGAAGTTTAAATTTTTTAGAAACCATCTTCTTACGTCTTAAAATTAACCATCATGTCAATTTCCAAGTCCTACCAGCTCTCAACATAAAAGGCTATGTTGAAATAGGAACTGTCACCATTAATTTGCCAACATTAATTTTGAAATCGGTTTATTATTTCATAATATTCCACCGAAACGTAATTTAGAAAGCTTTTAAAGGCATTTTTTAGAACGTTTGTTGTTCCTGTAAACCCCAGGTGGCAGAATCATCTGCACAAAATATAGCCTGTGTAGGATCAGAGACTGTTACCATTGATTCGCAATTTTTACTTTTATAATCGGTTTATATTCCCTGAAATTGCATAGAAATCGTTTCTTTTTTAGAATGCTTTTCGCACCTCCCTTTCACTTCACCCATTGTTATCGTTTTTATTTTCGTCAGTCCTTCAAGGGCATTTATATTTTATAATTAACTACCATGCCATATTTAAAGTTTCTAACCTCTTCAGTATCACAGAAATCGCAATTTAGAAAGTTTTTTGTTCCTGCAACCCTCTTGTGGTAATGGCACAGACATAAAATATATCTTATGTTTGAGCTGGTACTATCACCAACAATGTGACACCATTACCTTTTAAATCGGTTTGGTATTTGATAAAATTGCATAAAAATTGTAATTTAGAACGTTTTTAGAACGCTTTTTGCTCACTTCATCCTTTTAAATTTGGAATTTTCTTTCGACTGTTTGTAGAAAGCAATCGCATCTTGTAAGTAAATGCCATGCCATATTTAAAAATATTAGACCCCCTCAGTTGTGCAAAAAACTCAAATTAGAACATATTTTGCTCTTGCATCCCCAGATGGTAGTGACAGCAACATAAAATATAACCTATGTTGGAGCAGAGAATGTCACCATCAATTTGCAGCCATTACTTTTGAAATAGGTTTGGAATTCCCTGAGATTGAGTAGAAATCGCAATTTAGAACGTTTTTACAACGTTTTTAGAACGCTTTTCGCGCAATTCCACCCCTTCTTAATTTCCAATTTTTTCGAAACTATTCTTAAAGATAATTTACATCTAATAAATATGTTACATTGCCTAATTTCAAGTTGCTAGCCCCTACTGATCACAAAAATCGAAATTTAGAACGTTTTTTGCTCCTGCAACCTCCAGGTGATAGTGACACTGACATGAAATAACGTCTGTGTTAGAGCAGAAGCTGTCAGCATCAATTTCATATTAGTTTGGTTCTTCCTGAGATTGCTCACAAATCGGCTTTTAGAACGCTTTTTATACGATAGGTCATTTATATCTAATAAATATATACAATGCAAAATTACATGAATCTAGGCCCTTCCATAATTCAAAAATCGCATTTTTAGCACGTTTTTAGTTCCTGCATTTCCTCTCGGGTAGTGGAAACAGACATAAAATATAGCCTATCTTAGAGCAAGAACTGTCACCATAATTTTACACCGTTATATTTGAAATCGGTTCAGTACTTACTGAGGTTGCATAAAAATAGCAATTTACAATATTTTTTACAATATATTTTCGCCCTTTTTAAATTTCGATTTTTTTAGGAAATGTTCTTAGAGAACATTTCGTATCTTAAAAGTAACTACCATTCCAAATTTCATAATTTTAGGCCCGTCCATAACACAAAACCGCATTTTAGGACGTTTTTTTTCTCCAGCAACCCCAAGGTGGTAGTGATACAAACATAAAACAGAGCCATGTTAAAGCAAGTTCTGTCACCATTTAATTTACAACCATTGCTTTTGAAATCGATTTGTTACTTACCGAAATTGAGTAAAAATCACCATTTAGAATGTTTTTTAGAGCGCTCTTCACGCATTATCACCACTTTTAAATTTCGAATTTTTTAAGAACAGTTATTGGAAATTCTTTATATCTAATAAGTAACTAATATTTGAAATTTCACATTTCTAGGCCCTTCAGTAACGCAAAAATCGCATTTTTAGAACGTTTTTTGCTCCTGCACCCCCTTTGGGATAGTGGTACCAACATGAAATATAGCCTATCTTGGAGCAAGGGCACCATTATTTTGACACCATTTTTTTTAATCGGTTTCGTATTTCCTGAGATTGCGTAGAAACCACCATTTAGAACGTTTTTTAGAACGCTTTTTGCACCATTTTCACCTCTTTTAAATTTCGATTTTTTAAAGAACTGTACTTAGAAATCCTTTATATCTAATAAGTAACTAATATTTCAAATTTCATATTTCTACGCCCTTCAGTAACGCAAAAATCGTAATTTAGAACGTTTTTTACTCCTGCAACTCTTTTGGGGTAGTGGCACCGACCTAAAATACAGCCTATGTTAGAGCAAGTGTTGTCATCGTCATTTTTACAGCATTATTTTTTAAATCGGTTAAGTATTTCCTGAGATTCTGTAGAACCCCCCCCCCCCCCCCAGTTAGAACGTTTTTTCGAACGCTTTTCGCGCATGTTCACCCCTTTTAAATTTCGAATTTTTTAAAAACTGTTCTTAGAAATCCTTTATATCTAATAAGTAACTAATCTTTCAAATTTCATATTTCTAGGCCCTTCAGTAATGCAAAAACCGTAATTTAGAAAGTTTTTTGCTCCTGCAACCCCTTTGGGACAGTGGCACCGAAATAAAATATAGCCTATCTTAGAGCAAGGGTTGTCACCATCATTTTGACACCATTATTTTTTAAATCGGTTGGTATTTCCTGAGATTGTGCAGAATCCACCATTTTGAACGTTTTTTAGAACGCTTTTTGTGCCCTTTGAAATTTCGAATTATTTATAAAATGTTCTTAGATATCAGTTATATCTTATAAGTAACTATCATTCCAAATTTCATGATTCTAGGGCCTTCCATAACACAAAAATTGCATTTTTATTACGTTTTTTGCTCCTGCACCCCCTTTTGGCCAGTGGCACGGACATAAGATATAGCCTATGTTCTAAGTTGGACTAACACCATCATTTTGATAGCATTACTTTTGGAATCGGTTCGGTAGTTCCAGAGCTTACCTCCTACAAATAAACAATGTTTACCTCTTTATAATATGAGTATAGATATTGTGGAAATTGGGTGTCGCTATTGAAAAAAAGACAATGTTTGGTCTGATTTTTATTTGTAGAGGGCCACTTAAAATTTTATATACATCATTTAAAAGTGACTTTATTTCCAATCGATTGGTGCCAGTAAATTTATTCTACTATAATTAGTTGCAGAGTTAGTAGGGGGTGTTTACTTTGTTTTTTATACGACTGTATACAGTGGCGGTCAAATGTTTCCCGCCAATTAGCTTCTTTGATTAGTTTTCCAGAATGTTTCAGCAAAAAAGTATCGCAATTGTTCTAAAAGTTAGGAATATGCAAATGACCTCTGACCATGATTTCATTTTGACTGGATACTGAAGACACTTGTTGCAAAGGGGAGGAATTCAAAATTCACATGTGCAAAAGTTTCCGGCCGTTAGTCTTTCATTAGTTTTTGCTATCGGTAAAGTATTTTTTGGCCGTGTTTGTTAATTAATACACGTGAATAATGTAGTTGAAATTCATAATGAAAATTTCAACAATTATTGTTCGTTAACAAGTTATTTGTTTGTCGCTAAAGGGTCAATCCTTTCGTGACAGTGAGCAAAGTTATCGATCGGAAAATCTACTGTGAACGATGTTTTAAAAAATATATAAAGATGACCACGGCCTTCAGAACTTACCACGGTCCGGGAGTCCCCGGAAAACAACTATTCGTGTGGACAGAAATATCAGGAGAAAAGCAGTTGATGGCCAGCATAAAAATGCCGCTGCAATATCCCGCGACTTACGGAATGAAAATGTAAATAAAAAAAGTCGGTCTTCCGAGTGAAGATGCTTACGTTACGTAGGACTTTATGGAAGAGTCGTGTTAAAGAAAAAAAAAATCAGAGGGCCCGACTGGCGTTTGCCAAGGAACACAAATACTGGTCAAGTGAAATCTGAAAAAAGTACTATTTTCCGATAAATCGAAGTTCAACCTTTTTGGAAGTGATTGCAGACACTACGTCCAATGACCTAAAAACAAAAGCTGTGATTCGAGATAAGTTATTACTACAAGGCGGATAACACATTAGCAAGACGGATTAGCAAGGCGAACGACACGTTATGCTTTGGAGAGCATTTTTTGGAAAACGTGTTCGTCCGTTAATTACATTCCGGATCAAGATGAACGGTTCAATGTATAAGAATATCTTGGAAGATCAATCGCTGCCTTATTGGACGAAAAATTCTGGTCTCAACTACTCTTTTCAGCATGATAACGACCCATAGAATACATCCAAGAATACATCAAGAAGTAGCTTTCTCACAAAAAAATCCGCTTTTGAAATGGCCAGCGCAATCACCCAATCTGAATCCAAAAGAAAATCTCTGGAGTGAACTTGACAAATGCGTGCGGAATTATAAGTATTCAAATTCAGCATAATTTCCCCCAAAAATGCAAGCAAAGCTGAAAAAAAACTTACCATAAACGATCTTACACCGTTTATTGAATCGATGCCACGTCGCTGCGTCGCAATACTTACTGCTAAAGGTATGCCGACAAAATACTAATTGTAAATGTTACTGATCACAATTATTTTCTGTCATAACACTATTTTTTACACACTTGCCAAGATGGCTGGAAAAGTTTGAAAACATGTGTTTTCCTTTGCAATTAATTTTGTCTACCAAATTTATTGATATTTATTTGCTATTCCATAAATTAGTTTCTAACTATTATGTCAATAAAATGTATTAGCATCACTTTGAGATTCCTGTTCATATGGATATGCTTACAGGTTAACCAAAATTTTTCTGCTGGCCGGAAACTTTTGTCCACCAGCGTATATCCTTTTAAACTAATGCAAACCTTTAATTTAACTAATCGTTTTTATACCTTCCGAACAATAGAATATCTGAGAATTATTCTCATAACTAAGGTGAGTCACATACATACATATTTGCATCCAGTAATGAAGAGCGGGTCAGAAAGAGTAGTTTTAAAAATATGAATTTTAATTCTTTGATTAAGGTAATTTTCAATGATTTGTAAATTTTGTTTCTAAAAGTATATCCAATTCATAAATATTTGTATTTACTTGTAAACGTGCACTTGCAACAGAATATATTGAAAATAGTAAAATAGACAGTTTAAATAAATTTTTCTAATGCAATTATTCCGTAATACTTTTCCCTCATTATTGCCTATATGTCGAACAAGTGTGATATCATCGAAACAAGCAGCAATAAAAGGTAGAAACGTTCATCTTACTTGTAAATTAGAAAAACTTTTTGAATATGTAATTTAAGATCCAAGATATTAATAAAATGATTCACGTATTAAAATGTATATTAGGAATAGTTCAGAAAATAAAAAAAATGAAATGAAATTTAAACATTCTGTCTCTGAAAAATAATTTCTCGCATCTGTTTAAATAACATCTGCCATTTTTCTTCTATTCACATATTTGTTGAATTGCAAAAGGCTTAAGAAATACGTTTTTGGAACCAAGAAAAGGTTTCATTTCTAAGTCAAAAATTAAATATCAGAATTCAAATATTGAAACAATGTTTTAACATTTTTTTTATCCCTATTCATTGTAAAAATAATTATTCCTAAATTACATGTACAAAAGATAAATAATAAGTAATGCTGTATAGAAGAAATTTCTGAATTTCTTTTGCAAGCAATAATAACTGCCATATCTAATTAAACATGGAAACTTGGGCAAATAAATCAACTTATTTTTTTTAAAATACCAATGTATACACAATATCAAATGTAAAAGCGGACCAGTTTTTTATTTAATTTATATCCTTTGTTTAAAGTGCAAATAAAATTGTACGGACAATCCCTATTATATGTTTCCACTATCGTTTCGACATTTTAAATTTGATTTTTTTATACTATTTACTGTAAAATCACAAAGTCTTAATATTTTATTTCCATTAAAATTTTCCAGAATGCTTTAGAAATAATCGAATAAATAGGAGTTTAAAGTATTTCTCATGGAATAATGTCATAATGCACTATAAATTTGACAAATATGAATGACAGATGCAATATACAGGGTTCAATATGTTATCTATCGCAACCTTTAATTTCTCAGCCATTGGTAGTAGACGTATAGTTCCAATTAAAAAAGACGTTTCAAATTAGGTAAATATTCATCTTGTGACATTATTTAAAGTAAAAAATAAATTTTATAAAAATTACAAAATTTAACTTTTTATATGGTTCCCCAGTCCCTACAGTTATATTTTGTAAAAGTTTACGCATATCATAACAGATATAACACAAAACGTTTGACATCTGTACTACAAAACTTGATGCAGCTATTAAATTTCAAATTTTGAGATTTTTGCACATGATTTTGTCTTTCATTGAGGGATCACTTAAAAGAAGAATTACAGTAATTCGAGATCAAAATCGGGGTGCAATGTCCTTTTTACGACAAAATCACCTTTAGCCAGTATTTCCAAATCAGGGAATCACCAAAGAGAGTTATTTCAATTAAAAATTTGAGCTAACTTTTATGGGTCGAACAACATTCAAACGTCAAAGTAGGTAGAATAGACAACCGGAAAACAAAACATACTCACCAAGGACTAGATAAATGGTAGCGGAATAGAAACGACCAGCCGAGCTATAACGAGCATGTAAATTGGGATTATGCAAATTATAATAATACCGTAGCGCTACACGTTCGGGATAAAGCACGAGCCATCTAGCAGTTTACATGCTAGTCAGCGCTGAGATAGCAAGCTACATATACGTGCAATATGCCGAAATGATACTTATTTATGATCAATGTCAAAAAAATGCCATAGAGGTTGTGAGTATTTATTTATAACGTTTCCCTACGGATCTACATCCAACGCATAAAACTATAACTGATACATTGCACCAACTTATAGAGACAGGCTCTGTTTCACCACGACCAGAACAAGTAGACGGGAAAGGTATGATGTTCGACTGACACCGGAGGAGCTGCTGGCATTCGAACTTTTAATTCCACAACTGAGAATGGCGGAAATAAACGAGGCATGTGGTCAGCATGTCTGGCATTTGATACATGCACATGATGCGCATCCATTCCATCCGACACTGGTTGCTGGGTGACCATGCAGGACGGTTTTATTATTGTAAATTCAAGCTCAACGCCTTAGAAAATTTGTCATTCCCTTGTGACATTCTGTAGACAGATGAGTCAATGTTTACACAGGCTGGCATTGTGAACTTGCACAATGTGCATTACTGGTTTCTGGAAAACCTCCACATCGCCCGTACAGTACGACACGTGTAATGCGGTATATGGGGAACCCAGACTGTTGGACCGATTTTTTACGATGGGACCTTAACAGGCGATAGTTACCTGAATCTGCTACAAAACACGGTACGTGACTGGTATGAAGAGCTGCCTCTCCGACATGCATGGCAGACGTAGTTTCAACATAATGGGACTCTTTCCGCATAAAACATCAAACGTCAGGGCGTATCTGGCTACCGAATTTGGTCAACAGATCCTTGGGTATGGGGGTCCGGTAGAGTGGTCACCGTGTTCGCCGGACTTGACTCCCACGGAATTCTACCTCTGTGGTTAAATCAAGGCATACGTCTATGTGACTGAAACCGCTTCTCTGGTTTATCTGAAGCAGCGCATCATCCTTGATTGTCGCACAGTTTGCACACCTGCTATGCTCTAACGTGTCCAAGACACAGTACTGTCATGCATTCAGTTGTAAGATGCTGCCAAAGGAGAACAGTTTGAGGAGTATCTCTAGTAGATTACGCATTTGATGTATTCATTTTTTATAGTAGACCGTTTTTTGATATTATAATAAAATGATATTTATTTTTCTGTTTGATTTCAATGTATCATTATTTGCTTTGTATACGATCCCTAAAAGTCAGCTCAAATTTTAAAATGAAATAAACCTCTTTGGTGATACCCCGATTTGGTGATACCGGCTAAAGTTGGTTTATCCGTAAAAAGGATATCGCACTTTGATTTTGATCTCTAATCACTATAATTCATCTTTTAACTGAACTCTCAATGAAAGACAAAATCATGTGCAAAAATCCCAAACTTTGAAATTTAATATCTGTGACAATTTTTGTAGTATAGTTGTCAAACGTTTTGTGTTATATATGTTATGATATGTGTAAATGTTTATTAAACATAACTATAGGGACTGAGAGACCGTATAAAAAATTCGTTTCCGTAATTTTTATAAAATTGATTTTTACTTTAAATAATTGAAACAATATGAAGATTTACCTCGTTTGAATGGTTTTTGTAATTTGGACTATGTGTCTACGACTAACGGTTGTGAAATTAAAAATGTGCAAAAATCCCAAACTTTGAAATTTAATATCTGTGACAATTTTTTGTAGTACAGTTGTCAAACGTTTTGTGTTATATATGTTATGATATGTGTAAATGTTTACTAAACATAACTATAGGGACTGAGAGACCGTATAAAAAATTCGTTTCCGTAATTTTTATAAAATTGATTTTTACTTTAAATAACTGAAACAATATGAATATTTACCTCGTTTGAATCGTTTTTGTAATTTGGACTATATGTCTACGACTAACGGTTGTGAAATTAAAGGTCGGCAATAGATGACATATTGTACCCTGTATATAAGCTGTTTTTTTTCAAACATATATTTTTATGATATTTAATAACAGTGTCTCTTTCTAGATACTACAATTATCTGCAGAATAATTTTAAAAAATTGAGACATTTACCATATGTAACAATAGATATGTTGTAAGTAGAATATAGTATTATTTCTATTTCTATTTAATAGACTTTTCACTACACTTAAAGATGTCTAATGGCTCACTTCTATCTCAAAAAGTTACTTATATCATGATGTAATCATGATATAAGTAATGATGCCGTCATGATGTAAAATGGTCCCGGAACTAGGAAGTCCATTAAAAATCCTTACTTTACTTAATTGTTTTACTGTGCATATGATTAAAAGTAAAATAAATTGAAACTTATCAATAAACTGATTTATTAAAAGGCAAATGGAATATGTAAATATTTAATAATTTATAGTGCTCATCAAATTATATTTACACCTATTAATTAAATAAATTAGCTTTTTGAGGCATTTAGAAGTAGATCTTTCCGATAATGCAGGAATCATTACGTGTTTCATGCTTCAATATCTTTAAAAAAAGTCATATGTTTGTTAATTTTCGAAAAATTTAATGTAACCACTTAAGAACAAGAAAAAAGTGTTTTTTATCTTTAGAAACTCGGAAAAGAATATATATTTCAAATTTAAACAAGCTTTTTTTTCTCCTGCTAAAGATTTTCGGAATCATCTGGCTTCCCCCCACTTAAATCTTCCCTCCCTCTTACTCCTATTGAAATTTTTAAACGTAACAATGTTCTTTTTTAGAATTAGCTTTTTCTTACCAGCAAGTTCAATAAACTAACATCCTCCAATTTAAATCCTCCCTTCCTCTGATTCGTACTAAAATTTTTTAAAGTAACAATGTTTTTTTAGAAATACTTTTTTCTTACTATCAAGTTCAACAATCTGACGTCCTTCCAAACCTAACTTCCTCTGATTCCTACTAAATGTTTTAAACATAACAATGTGTTTTTAGAAAAACTTTTTCTTACTTTTAAGTTCAAGAATCTGAATTTTTCCAACTTAGATCCTTCCTCTAATTCCTACTGAAATTGTTGAACGTAACATTGTTTCTTTTTTATAAATATATATAATTTTCTTATTATCAAGTTCAATGAGATTTCTCTCGTTCGACAATGATAAAACGTGAATTGAGTAGAGTCTGTAGTCACCTTGCATTTGCTTAAGGCGTAAATTGTTTTACTATTATATATACAAGTTGCGTGGCAACCCGATGTATTGCTTTTAAATTGCATGAGATCGTTCGATATTTTGGGGGAAAATGAAATGTAACTGTATTGTAAATTCTGAAGGCAGACATGGTATGAATTTTATTAAATGCAATATTTCAAATAATAAATTATGTTTACAATTTAAGTCAAACGCTTTCCCAATAAAATTGCAGGTAGCCTGTAACTTTATTTGGCAAAATACTTTCGTTCTTCCAAGAATTTATTTTACTATACGACGATTCGAAAATCGAACATATGCAATGTTTAGAAGATTGAAAAAAAAATCAGTAACAAAAATTGCGAAACTGTAATTTCATCATTAAGTGTTGCCATTCGTAAAACTAGGTCAAAGTTAAGCACGGACACGTATGTTCTTTATAATATAGATATTAAGATACAAACATCGGTAATGCCTTACAACTTGAATCTTGGTAGTGATATAACTGCAATAACAATTATCATAAAAAAATGTAGTTATATTTCTATGTTTAAGTATGTAAGCGTAATTAAATCGATTACATATTAAACTTAACATGTGTGTATGCAGCATTGTGATTTTAAAGACTATTACAAAGTACTTTTCATCAGAACCAAACAAAACAAGATTGGAACAGTAGATTACGAAGACAAGAAGGATAAAATATGTTTTAGGCATTCTCACATAATTTTGAATTTTTAGTCCGTGAATAGTGAATTTTATTTTACTACAGATTGTTGGATTTTTTTTTTCTTATCTTATACTATAATGCGAGCAAAAATTATGTGTGTATGTGTGTATGTGTGTATGTATGTAAATTTTATCTTAAAAACGGCTCTAACGATTTTGATGAAATTTTGTATTTTACCATTTTCGGGCATGATAAGACCATTGGGCTAGGCCACGTGTTCGAGAAAATTCGATTAGTGGGTCATTTTGGGTCGTAATGGGTCAAGGTCAAGCTAATTATATCTAAAAAAATGCTCAATCGATTTTGACCAAATTTCACATCCAACCGTTTTTCGACACGAAGAAACTTTTGGGCTAGGTCACATGATCGAGAAACTTGGATTGGTGGGTCATTTTTGGGTCACTGTGGGTCAAACCAATTTTATCTAATAAAGGGTTCTAACGATTTTCACTAAAATCTATATTCTACTGTTTTGGATTACGAAAAAACTATTGGGCTAAGTCACATGTTCGAGAAAATTCGATTAGTCGGTCATTTTTAGGTCATTGTGGGTCAAGCTAAATTTATCTAGATAACTTCTTAACGAGTTTGACGAAATTTTGCACCCAACTGTTTTCGGGCACGAAAAGACCATTGGGATGGGTCTCGTGTTCGTGAAAATTCTATTAGTGGGTCATTTTGTGTCATAATGGGTCAGGGTCAAGTTAATTATAGCTAGAGAACGGCTCAATCGATTTTGACTAAATTTTGCATCTAACCATTTTCGGGCACGAAAAGATCATTGGGATGGATCTCGTGTTCGAGAAATTTCGATTAGTGGGTCATTTTGGGTCATAATTTGTCAGGGTCAAACTAATTATATCTAGAGAACGGCTCAGCCGATTTTGACGACATTTTGTATTTTACCATTTTCGAGCATGATAAGACCATTGGGCTAGGTCACGTGTTCAAGAAAATTCGATTAGTGGGTCATTTTGGGTCGTAATGGGTCAAAGTCTAGCTAATTATATCTAAAAAACGGCTCAACCAAATCTCACCAAATTTCACATCCAACCGTTTTTCGACACGAAGAAACTATTGGGCTAGGTCACATGTTCGAGAAAATTTGATTAGTGGGTCATTTTTGGGTCACTGTGGGGCAAGCTATTTTTATCTAAAAAACAGCTCTAACGATTCTCACTAAACTCTATATTCTACAGTTTTGGATTACGAGAAGACCATTGAGCTAAGTCGCACGTACGAGGAAATTCGATTAGTGTGTCATTTTTGGGTCACAGTGGGTCAAGCTAAGTTTATCTAGATAACGGCTCTAACGATTTTGACGAAATTTTGCATCCTACTGTTTTCGGGCACGAAAAGACCATTGGGATGGGTCTCGTGTTCGAGAAAATTCGATTAGTGGGTCATTTTGGGTCATAATGGGTCAGGGTCAATCTAATAATATCTAGAGAACGGCTCAATCGATTTTGACTAAATTTTGTATCTAACCATTTTCGGGCACGAAAAAACGATAGGGATGGGTAATGTGCTCCAGAAAATTCGATTAGTGGGTCATTTTTGGGTCACCGTGTGTCCAGCTGAGTTTATCTAGATAACGGCACTACGATTTGACGAAATTCTGTAATCTATCGTTTTCGGGCATGAAAAGACGATTGGTATGGGTCACGTGTTCAAGAAAATTCGATTAGTGCGGCATAATGGGTCAGGGTGAAGCTAATTATATCTAAAAAAACGGCTCAAGACATTTTCACAAAATTTTTTAATATACGGCCGTTTCTGGTCATGAGAGGACCATTGGGTTAAGTCACATGTTCGAGAAAATTCAATTAGTGGGTCATTTTGGGTCCAATGGGCCAGGGTCAAGCCAATTGAATCTAAAAACATGCTCGAAACATTTTGACCAAATTTTATATTACTTATACCGTTTCTGGGCATGAGAAGAGAATTGGGCTAAGTCACATGTTCGAGAAAATTCGATTAGTGGGTCATTTTGGGTCACAATGGGTCAGGGTCCAGCTAATTGTATCTAAAAAACGGCTTAAACGGTTTGACTAAATTTTGTATTCTATCGTTTTCGGGATCGAGAAGACCATTGGACTAGGTCGCATGTTCAAGAAAATTCGATTAGTAGGTCATTTTGGAACACAATGGATCAGGGTCAAGCTAATTGTATTTAAAAAGCGCTTCAAAACATTTTGACATAATTTTGTATAATACCGTTTCCGTGCATGATAAGAGCATTGGGCAGGGTCGCACGTTCAAGAAAATTCAGTCAATGGGTCGTTTTGGGTCCTAATGGATCAGGATCAAGCTAACTGTATCTAAAAATCCGCTCAAAAGATCTTGACAAAACTTCTTACTACATCGTTTCTGGACAAGATAAAACCATTGGGCTGGGTCGCATGCTCAAGAAAATTCTATTAGTGGGTCATTTTGGTGATAATGGGTCGGTGTCAAGCTAACAGCATCTCAAAAAGGTTCAAACAATTTTGGCAATTTTATTTTTGTTATACCAGTTCACAGTACAAAAAGACCATTGAAATAGCTCACATCTGTCGATGAATTCCGGTTAGTGGTTTTTTGAATCAATGTGGATCAAGCTTATTTTACCTAGAAAACGACTAACGATTTTCTCTAAATTTTGTATCCCATTATTTTCAGGCTCGAGAAGAGCATTGTGATAGGTCGCATGTTCGACAAAATTCGATTAGTTGGTCATTTTGGGTCACTGTGTTTCACGGTCAAGCTAACTGCATCTAAAACAGCAAGAATGATTCAGTGGGAAAAATATATCGAGATAAACAGAAAGCTTATTTTGACCGAGTTTAGCTCGGTCATTCCTGCTAGTATTAGATAATGTGCCATTTCATGATTCTATAACAATATTAACGAGATAAATAAGTTTTGGACGATGTTGGGGGTTAAAATGTACTATGAAATTCCTTACCGCCATGTGTCCCTGAAGCTGATTTTTAAGTTTGGAAACATCTGTATAAAATTGATTCAATAAAACTAATTCGACGTAATTTTTATCCCAAAACTGGGACTATTGTTTCATTTAAATATGTAGCAAATAATTAAGATGCACATATTTTTACGATTAATAATATATTTTTTTAATCTCTGTCCGTAAATTTTAGATTCCTTACCATTCCGCTTGCTAAACATTATGCAGAAAATCACTCCAGATGCAGTCACATCCTTTTTTCAACTTTTGTCTTATGCGTAAGTATGCTAGATAAAAAATGACTGTAATTCTTTAACAGGGAATTTATTGCAGAATTTAAATCATCATTTAAATATCAATTTCAAGCATTGTAGCTTTATTCGTAATCTTCCCGTCCCCAAGATTTATCCCTGCACTTTTACAGGTAAATTAACAATTTTGTTTTGATTTAGTTAAATGTAAACAATTGGCGCTAAAAATCAATGAACATCATGGCTATCACTGAGTAACATTAACATTACATTTAACATTACTTGCCTAAAAATAGGCAGTTAATTTTCTTTACCGTCCCACCCATACCGTCTCTTCCTTTCCATCTTTATTTTATTTCACTACCAAGTGTATGTCAAGCGTTTCATTAGTATAGTACAGTATGAAACATTAATGCAGAAGAAAAACATTTTTTAGTTACAGCAACAAGAACTTGAAAGTTCAAAATAGGAAGTTTAAAAATGCTTTTTTTTTATTACTGAATTCCACATGTTTGTTAATCATGAAAGTCAAACTTATCGGAAAATGGCTCACACGTATTTTGATATAGATCATCGTTTTTAAAACTTTTAAGTATTGAGAACCTCTAAAAATTCATAAAAAAGTAAATTGCCTGTTTTATTGTACTGTTTTTATGAAATTTTAGTAGCGGATTCTTTCAAAATAATGATCATGTATATTTTTTATTTCTTACCTGTGTGAAAAGTATTTTCTTCAACAGTAGTATCTAAAACTAAATTAATTCACAATAGTTTAATTATGTGAGTTTCAAATGCTAATCTGCATGAATTAAAGTTTTCAAGCTATATATAAATGAGGCCATGTGATAATACACGTTTAAAATAGATGGATGATTAGATTCACCAGATTCTTCCGGCATAGCTCAGATTGTAGAGGATTGGTGGAATCAGCCAAGAGATCCCTGGTTCGAATCTTGGTCCGGACGTTTATTCGCCTAGCTGTAAATTTACATCTCATACATGTTTACGTTTACTTAGCCCATTACATTGGCATCAATACCAATTATGGGATATTTGATTATTAATATTTAATTACAAATATTTCTTGTACATAAACATTTTATTTTTTGGGTTGACTGCAGCCTCTCGTTATCTATTCACGACCAACAGATGGATAAGCAATGTTCTAAATATTTAATTGTAATTACTTGCTACAGTACTTACCGTCCGTCTGATATTCTTACCGTCCCTACTTTTATATTTCTGATTGCAACCATGAAATTCTTAGAAAAATATAATAAATAATAATAATTTTAAATAACAATTTTTTGGAACCCTGGTAGGTAGATATAATAATTTGTGTATATATAATAAGTATGTTAAAGGTAAATAATAATAAATTAAAATAATTCGGCATAAAGTAATATAAACTTCGAAATTTCAGCCTTTAAGACAATGTTATGCCAAAAGTTTGTACTAAAAATACTGCATTGTTATTATTTATTATTTAAATGTCGGTACTATGCAAATTCACAATAAATAAAAATTTAGAAGAAAATAAAAAATTAGAAAGATTAAATGTCAATTGGTCGTTAAGAATAAATTAAACACGCAAGTTTAACTTTGTTCTTCAGTTAAAAGAAATATAATTAAAAATAATTACTGCTGAAATTTTTTTGTTTATTTTGAATCATTGAGACATTCTTCTATACGTTTAAAATGTCATTTTATAAGGGTTATTTTCACCAGATTTTTATTCCTGAAAGTTAAAATTATGTGAAAATACCTCGTTTACGCTTTGAATTGGAACAAGCAAAAATATACAGGGAATTATCGTTATCCTTAAATAATATCAGACATAATGGTGATTTAAAGCGTTAGTAAGTTTTAAAGAATTATTTCTAAATATTATTAGAAAAGAAATCTTATGAGTAGAGGAAGTTGCGGCCATACCAAGACAAAAATGGACGACCGGAAGATCGAATTTTAATACAACTGTTTAGATTTATTTTTTTTTAATGCAGTATGATAATCAGTATTATTCAGTCTTTGAAAAAAGTAATCATTCTTACACACTCTGCATCAAATCATAGTACAAAAATAAGACTGACATCTGCCGATCAGTATTAACATACACTAAACAATGCTCTTTTTAATGTTTTTCTTAAGTTAAACTTTAAGTATAGAAATTATTACAAACTCTATACTAGTCAATACTAACACAATTCTAATCCTAAAATGTGGATTAGAAAAGTATTTGTAATTTAACTTTGAATTTCAATAAATGGTTATAGGAAACATCTTTTACCCTCTCTTCAAACATATGCACGATAGTATTTATGGGAAACACAAAATTTTAGTCTTAGAGGGGAATATGTTTTATTTTATTCATGTTATTATTAAAATATATCAAGTAGGAGTATATGTATTTCAACTGTTTAAACTATTACGTTTTATATTAAATAACTTAAAAGTTTCAAAATTTAAATGGTAAAATTTAATTTCTAGATGAAGGCACCTTAAAATCTGATAACAATTTCTTCAAAGGTACTTTCGATCTAAAAAAAAAAAAAAAGTCAAAACTTTTAAAACTCTTTGTCGCCCAGATGTGTAAAAGTCCTTATATTCTATAAAACATCTCTCATGCTTTTAAAACGTAAATCTGTTTTTAAGACATTTCAATTTTAAGAACGAAAAGCGATTTTAAATTTTTTTACAAGTGAAGTGCTACGTAGAATGTTCCAAGTTTCTTTTTGTAAGAAATATATAAAAATGGATATAAATTCTCCAGTTTCAATTCTTTTCGTCACATCTCTTTAATCTCAGAAGCAGAAAATTGATAAATTCTAAAGAAAAGAAGATTTCTGTAATATTTACAAAATCCCAAAGCCTACTCTTAAAAAATCAGACGTTCCTGAAAAGAATGCAGAATAAATGCCAAGAGAATGAAATGTATTTGATGTGTTAAAAAGATACTCTCAAATATCCCTAACAAGATCAACTGGAAAGATATGTATTTGAACAAAACGAAATATTTTATGTAAGGTATTGTATTTTACGTATTGTATTAAATAACAAATTCAATATTGTTTCTTGAAAAGTTGGAGTTGTTTAACAGTTCAATTACTTGAGGTATAGGCTGTTATACCTTGTCACAAAAAGAAATACGCATTTTTCTTTTCAACAGAAATATCATTATGGCATTAAAGACTCAAAAATTCTTTAAAAAAATAAATCATAGATTTTTTATTAATAAATAAATATTTTTGTTCATAAAAATTGCAGTCTAAATTTCACATTATTTAAGTAAGATATTGTTTTTTATATATTATATTAAATAAAAAATTCAATATTATTTTATGAAAAATTGGAGATGTTTAACATTTTAATTGCTTTATGTACATGCTGTTATACCTTGTCACAAAATTAAATACATATTTTTATTTTCAACAGAAATATAATTATGAAACTAAAGACACGACAATTCTTAAAATGAAAAAAAAAATAAAGCATGGATTCTTTTATTAATAAATAAAACATTGTGTTCGTAAAAATAGCAGTGAAAATTTCATGCAATAACCTTATATAAATATAAAATAAAATCATAAATACGTAAAGATTTATTTTGTTTTCAATCGTTTTTATTAATTACTGTATGTTTCATTTTATTAAGGTATACTTTCTGTCATTTCACCTTTCAGGTAATTATAAATGCTTGCAAATAACTGACAACCTTGACACCATATAGAAAAAATATTGCATTTGGTTTCAAAATAATTGTCTAATTTTTGCACTTAACGGCAATAAAAACAACAAGGTTCATGATTAATTTCAACATAAACTCATTTCATTCACTACTTATTGCAAAACTTTAAAATAAACAAACTGGCAATAATTAGAAATCTACCACCTATAGATTTACATCTACCCTTAAAAAAGGATGGAAGTTTTATTCCATTCTACTATTAGCCCAGTAAATTTAGGGTTTGATAGCTAAGTAATTCATAATGAGCTGAAAATTTCAGAATTATCTCCTTATGGCAAGTAAAAAAACCCTTAAAAGTCTCAGAAGTTCTCATGTATGCTTCTATCAAAAATAGCCGATCAGAGATGGCCGCTAAGACCTTTTTGCATCGTCCAATGTTTTTAGGTAGATTTCGTACGAAATACTACCTATTGCAGTCGTTACCATGGTGCGACTTTTGAAAAATTCCTTCATAACTTTTCATTACATGACCCCAGGAACCCAAAACCACCCCCACCTAAAAAGTTTATATATATATATATATATATATATATATATATATATATATATATATATATATATATATATGTATGTATGTATGTATGTATGTACTAAATTTTGTCCGCACGATAAAAGTCGCAATTATGCACGGAACGTCTTCAAACTCGCCAACAACTTTAAGATAGCTAATTTCTCGGCGGGGATTGAAAATGAGCAAAATTGGTCCAAGGGAATGGGAATGGGGAAGGTTTAAAATTTTGAATACCGTCTTAACATGATTCTGATAAAACCAGCTTTTACACAACAATGGCAGGAAAAAATAAATATTTTTCGTTATAGCTGTTGCCAATAATTTAAAAAAAGCAATAAAATTCTCACCACAACAATTGCTTTTCTAATGCAGTGTTTTCACGTGAAAAATTAAATTAGATAAGCAGTTTGACGAATTCAAAACAAATTGAATATTACGTCATAAGTTTTCTAGAGCAAGATTTCTGCATGAAAATTCAAAATGAAATAAATAGTTTGACGAATTGAAAACAAATTGAATATTACGTCATAAGTTTTCTAGAGCAAGATTTCTGCATGAAAATTCAAAATAAAATAAATAGTTTGACGAATTAAAAAAAAAAAAAAAAAATATTGCGTCATATTGAAAATATAATGGACCACAGCAGGTGAATATGTAACGTCATTGAGTTTGAAGAAACGTATTAAAACATGATAAAAACCCGAGTATGGAAATATTAACATATTTTAACACTTTGAGGTTCTCTGAATTTGATTTAGCCATTTTTAAACCCATTCTATATACATGCGTGTGTGTATATTAGAATTTTCACAAAATGTATAGCTCCCTAGAGCTCATTCTTAGCGAAGGAACTGGGTTTATCTTTAATCTTGTTTTAAGTTTTGTTGGTGAACTTAGTACTTAACTTCGAAATCTACCTCCGCCTGTAGGCCCGAGCCGGCAGGGATTTTTTTTCCATTTCTAAGTGATATATCAATTTTTTTTTTTACTTCTGAAAAATTCTGTGACCTCTACTTACATCCTGTTTTAATGTATACGTAGGCCTGACCAATTCAGGGACCCACGGGACATGTGCCCCGAGCCCCCGTGCCAGAAAAGTCCTCAATAATTAAAATAAATGCTAAAAAACCCCCTCTCTGTTGAGGTTTTTTAATGGTCTTGTAAAAGAACCTTAAGGTGTAGGGGTCCCGCAAAGAGATGCCTCCCAGGCCTCAGTTGATTAGTCGAGCCCTGTACCTAGTTTTTTTTATCAAAATAAAAGCTACGAATGAGTTGTACATTCATTTATTTGTCGTCAAATTAATAGAATTTCATTGCTCTTAGCCTGTTTTGCCTCGTACTTAGGAAACTATTGACAATTCATCTGTATGTTTGTAATCCTATTTGTGAGGATTGTTTTTAAAATTTTGTTTTAAAAAATGACACATATTTCATTTTTCCATATAGAAATGTTTGTCAGAGGACTGTGATGGAAAAAAAAAGAAATAAAGTTACAACAAGTTTAAATTATTTATTACAAGGCACAAAAATTTAAATCCAAAGTAAACGTACAATAAAACATTATAATAATGCTTGTAATAAATAAGCTAATAATCTTGTGGTAAATAAACTTAAAAAAAAATTACCAGAATGCCAATCATTCAACGTCGTAACCGTTATCGTCGTCTTCAAATCCGTTAATAGGACGAACAGAATTTGTGCATGTTTCTGCTATACAAGAGGTACAAAACCTAGAACAATGGAGAGCTGCCTTCTTGCACTGACATCTTTCATCACAGTCCCTTGTAGCAGTTATTTTTCAATCACAAGAGATAAGCTGCAGAAGATCTTCGGGCGCTGCGGGAAGTTTTGAAGGTAATGGGTTTAATCTGCCTTCTTTCATGAACCATCCCCACTCAGTAAAATCTATGTTGTTTCCCAGCCACTGTTGGACTTGAAGATAAACCCGAAGTGAATGCTGCGAAGTTATGCACTTGTTGGTGGAAGAACGGCCAGGTTAAATTTTGATGGGATATTTTTGGTTACTTCTTTATTTTAACAGATATATCGCAGCTAATCTAGGGAGACAAATTTATCGCCCCCCAAAAGGTTTTTCATGAATATCTCCCTAATTTCAATTACCTTTTGGGGTTTAAGTTGAGGACTGTTGAATAAGGAAGTCAAAGAAAGCTGCTCATGGTTTTTCTTTATCAATTTAAAAGCTGAGGATTTCCCCTTCCTAAAAATTGCTGAGGTGGTATCACATCCAGTTGCTGCATGTAGGAAGAGACTGGAATCCTTCATTGGGCCAAGTGATTTTTGAATTTTAAATATGTTATAGCAATTTTGTTCGCATGGTCTTAGAAAGAAGAGTGGTTTTCTTGGGTTACCCCATGCGATGAGAATGGTCAGCAGATCTGTGTCAGTACCAACTACTGTGACTAATCTAGAATTGAGCTTACTTGAATTAATTGCTGTTGTACATATTAGTGCATCAGCATCAGCATCCGCCTGAAGGGCAGTTATTCCTTCGGCCTGGAAGTAGCCCATGACCATTCGAATAAGCCTAGCTTTGTTCGAGAAGTTCCGTAAAAAAAAACAGCTTGTTTTGTTGTGGCCACCATTTTTTCGTCAAAAGCAATAGTTGCAGACATTTTCGACATCAACCTTCTTTGCCTCTCCAAACTTTTAGTTGATAAGGCACAAGTGTACCTATCAAAAACAACTGCTTCACATGGAGAGAAGTGTTTCTGGACAAATCTAACATATTTGAGGCATATATCTGTGTAGGTGTCGGACTCATTCCAAACCAATGCATGCAAAAGAAATCCTCCATCTGCAATAAACGAGGAAGTTGGTGGAGGTTCAACACAAGGCTCAGTTGTTTCAATGATAGCAGCTAAAGTTGATTTAACATTCTTCCTCATTGAAACTTCATCAAAGAGGGAGGGAGATTGAGGAGCCAATTCGTATTTAAAGTAATCTCGTAGATTTTCATTTGACTTGACTACAGCAGCAATCCTGGTAAACAACTGTAGAGGATTGAATATCACAGTTGAATTCCTTATTATCAATGTGTTATTTGTTGCCGATATTGGTATAACTCTCTTTTTCTTTTGAAGTTTAATTTCCCCAAATGAACATCCTATGATTGAAGACAGTAAATTTTCACAAACTTTCTTTGCATTGTCACAGTTTGTTTTATCATCAGCAACCAATCCACAAGCTATATTCATCAACAAATGTTTATTACATTGATTATCGAAAGGATTGTGAAGCAGTAGCCATTCGGATAGCTTATTCAAATAAGAATCATCTCTTGATTGTCTGGAAGGCCAAAATTCGTTGTGAAATTTCCTTAGCGATCAAAGATGGCATATTGTAATATTTTCTGCATTCTAAATGTACAGTTAAACTGTTGACATCCGAAAAATATTCGTGTAATTCATCCTGTCGTCTTTTACTAGTATTGAAAAGGGTTTGAAGGCCCCTTGTCACTGTAACATTTTACCAACATTCGGGGCTTCACCACAAATCACACACAACGGATCCCAATCCATTTGAAATATATTCGGATATAAAAAGCTAAACGGAGCAAAAACAGAAGCGAAAATGACCACGCACATTCAAGTCGTTGGCCGAAACAATAATAAACTGTGAGCAGAGCCGGCGTCAGCAAACTCACATTCCTCTCCAACCCCCTCCGATGTCTGTATGGAGCGCATGCGTAGGAAATTCTTTCTTTCACTACCTTTTATTTTTCTTCTTATCTGCATTTTTTGTTGAAAAAATGCCTGTGTGTGAAAATGTAGGTGAAAACTCCAAAGGAAAAAACGATTTTTATTTTTTTAAATAATTTCAGTTTAAATAAATCGCATTACCGTACATTTATAATTTCTTTAGTTTATAAACCTAAGCTCATATTCAAAATAGCATACTTTCTGACTGCATTGGTTTCTTTGGAATCGAAAAATATTCACTTTTGACGTAAATATGCAGAAAAACATCCAACACGGCGCAATTATTTGGCGACCACAGTTGATACGCCATTTTGGATGGAAGCCGACATCGAATTTTTTGAGACTTTTCATGATCCATTCTATACATATCCAGGAGCTAATCCTGAAAAGTTTAGCTCATTAGGAATTTCTTAGCTATCGACCCCCTTTTTGGTCCAAATTTACTGGGCTATATATATACTTATAGCTACATATGCAATATATACAGGATGTTTCAGCATAGCCGTTACAAAGTTCCAGGAGAGATAGAGTACACCTAGACGATAGGAAATCACATGAGAATGGATGGTCGGAAACTATCAAAAATTGTGTATATACACTATATAGCCATTAATGACCGGCAACTTTCAATTTTAGACATTTTGTCGAATATTTAGAAATATACTTGACAGATTCTTCTGGAATTTCAGGATTGAAAAGAGCAGGTATGACCTCATATTTCGAAATGTCGATTGTTAAGGGGGACAATTAGGGGGCCAACAAAAAATCAAAGAAAAAAATAATACTTGGGATTACCCTGTAAAATAAAATGCACGAAATGATCTACCGCTACGGAATATAGATAAACAGGCATTGTGCAATATGTGTTTTTTTTGGTTTTTTTTGTAAGAATAGCTCGTATATTAATAGAGATATAGCGATTTATTTTAAAAAATTAAAAAATTCTGGCATGTTTTTTGCTTATAACATGCAGAGTTTTCAACCAAATTTAACGCCGGTTTCAGAAAAATTGAAAAAATATAGTAGAAACAATATAGTGCAATTGGAATTAAAATATGTTAAATATATTAGGAAATATGAGCAGTTGTATGAAATAATTTTTATCTGTGCATGCGCGAACGATAACAAGGATCACTTTACATAATTTAATAGTAACTCTATGGAGCAACTTATTAAAAAAAATCTAGTCAAATATCGTAAAAATTCAGAAAGATATCGGCGTTAAAGTGAGCAAATTTTTAGTTGTTCTCTAAAAGCAGCTGCATGATAAGGGATTTTACACAAATTGTCATTTTTCATTAACTGGCTCTCAGAAAAAAGTTAGTATTTAGTGAGTATCAACGAGTAGATTTGGAAAAAAATGCTTCGATTTTGATACTTCTTTTGATCATGGTATACGCTCGTTCTGGTGGTTATACAAGAGGAACTAAAGCACCAATAAAAATGAAAAAAAAATAAAATTAAAAATGGCAATTTGTTAAATTTGGTTGAAAACCCTGCATATTATAAGCAAAAAACCTGCAATATTTTTTATATTGTTTTAAATAAATTGCTATATCTCTATTAATATACATGCTATTCTTACACAAAGGAATACACATATTGCAAAATGTCTGTTTATTTATATTCGGTAGCGATAGATCATTTCGTGCATTTTATTTTACAGCGTGATCCCAAGTATTATTTTTTTTCTTTGAATTTTTGCTGGCCCCCTAATTGCCCCACTTATCAAATCGACATTGTTAAATATGAGGTCATACCTGTTCTTTTCAATCTTGAAATTCCAAAAGAATCTGTCAAGTATATTTCTAAATATTCGACAAAATGTCTAAAATTGAAAGTTGCCGGTCATTAATGGCAATATAATGTATATACAGGGTGTTTATAATTAAACTTCCCCTATAAACAGCATCCTACAGCGCAAACTGGTGAACGAAATGCAACGAAATTTTGTATATAGACTATACACGAGATGCGCTCACTGAGTTTCGAAAAAAAAATTAGTTCCAAAAAGTCCACTAGAGGGCGCTTTTTCCGGAAGAAAATTTAAATTTAACATAATAAACAGATAAAACAGAGTCCAGAAATGTCAATAAATGTTACTATTGTTTCTGGATTATTTTTTTACCGTTATTTGTGTTTAATTTAATATTTTTCCGGAAAAGGAGCCCTCTGGTGGACATTTTGGAACTAATTTTTTTTTCGAAATTCCTTGAGCGCATCTCCTGTATAGTCTATATACCAAACTTCGTTGCATTCCGTTCACCCGTTAGCGCTGTAGGATGCTCTTTATATTGGAATTTTAATTATGACGACCCTGTATATACGAATATATATATATATATATATATGCAATTAAGAATTAAATACTATTGATTGTCATTTGTGTTTAGATAATTTGTTAGTGAACATATTTTATATGAAGAAAAATGCAAAAAATAAATACCAATAATTTTGATAAATTTTTGAATTCGGAATAGTTTCTGCCTGAAACACCGTCATACGAATTTAAACTATTTTTATAATAATTGTGCATTCTCAAATAGCGAGTTTTGCTGTTTCTCAAGAAAGAAAGTAAAAGTAATATTTTGAATATTGAATTTAAATAAAAAACGTCTGTGAAAATACGATGCATATCTTCATAACAAAGCTAGTGAAGTTTTTATATTTGACATATTATCCTATAATAGGACTAAAATATACATAAAAACATTTACAAATTGTAGATCTGCAAATAGACAATAGTTGTACTATTGTCTTCCTAAAATTTATGCATTTATGCATTCAATTGAAATATAGATAAGCGTTTCTATGCTTACACATTTCAGTACACAACTGTATTTTTTAAAATGAAAACAAATACTATTTTAAAATTTGTTTTAACTATAGCAAGTAATGATTTACTATATTTCATTATTGTTTAGCACTGAAAAGAATTACTTCCTCGATAAATTTCTTTTATGTTGTATAATAGAAATACATGTCTAGGAATAAAACGTAATTCTAAATATTATAGAAGTACTTTGAAAAATATTTTAGGGACGGTTTATAGAATATGTTCTAGAATTTTTTAAAGAAAATATAAAGTTCGAAATAATTGTATAAGCACTCTATTATATTTCATTGTATTTTGTATTAGATTCGCGTATGCTTAATATGGAATTGTTCATTACTTCACACTCTCCATTAAAATTCATATGATCTTTTTAAAAATTATATAAAAGAAAGTCATAAATAATTCTACTAATATATTTTAAACAATACACATTACGCAATACGTAAATTAACAGCTTTTAACTAAAACAAAAGAAGCATTTAATATATATTTATATATCATAAATTTACTTTTTACCAAAAAGAAAGAAATTGGTTGGAGTTAGTATATATGATGACGTCAGTTAGAAAACTCGCTTCATCCAAAATTTTAAAATATCGTTTTCTGTAACAAACTATTCTATTGATGAACATGCATCTAAAAAACACTACAATCTGGAAAAAAATTAGTTTTATGGTGCATTTCTGGCATTGCAACGTATTGGTTTATAATGAAAAGCAATGGCCGTAGTCGTGGGTTTTTCGCGATTTTCCAATATTTGATTTTCTGAATAAGACGAGTTTTGAAACTCACGTCCTCATATATATATATAAAAGCCGTTCTCTGTGTGTATGTCCTTTATACAAATCTTCAATTTTTGACCGATTTGCACGAAACTTCATGTACGTACGTTTTAGAATGTGGAAAAGATCACTGTCTACTTTAAAAACTCACCAGACCAATATTTATCCCTTTTTTCTATTCTTTTTATAATTTAACATTATAGAAATATCTCTTTTTAAAATTTCAAATTCTTTCCTGTTGCCACACATCTAGAACACTGCTCAGTAATTAAAAAAAATTGATAACTCGAGTACTTTTTTTAATAAGCCAGTAAAAATTCTGATTGTCTCACTATATTTTTGATGTTTTTGAAATTGACGTCATTCAAAGAAGAAAATGCACATTTTTCATATGTATATGTAAAAACTTTAAATAAGTGTTAGGTAAGTGTTAAGTAAGTGTTAAGTAACGTTAAGTAAGTGTTTAAATGATGCAGTACCTTAGTAGAATTTTTCTGAAATTAAAAAATCTATTTTAATGAAGTCGTTTCAATATCAAGAAATCAATTAAGGAAAAAGACAATAAAAAAAATCGTTTGCTGAATTTGCAATCAATTTCGTCAACATAATTTCAAACTGGTTCTAAAAACCGGCGGCTACAATTTTTTTTCCTATTTCTTTGTAATGCTGAATCTTTAATTATATAATTTAGATAACTATTTTAATACTTGAAATGCGGTGATAACACTCTACAATTTATATCGAATACGGTTATATAAAACACGGTTTTTCTACGATTTATATTAAATAGAAATTATAACATAGCTACTATTTTTAGAGTATTTTTTTTTCTTTTTAAACAAAATTTCATGACATGGAAATTGATGTCATTTTCATTTTTACGGTTGTGGATTTGGATTTTATGAATGGAAATATGAGTTCCCATTTAAAAATGATTTGCAATGAATCTTTGTATACATGTGTTAAAGATGCCTGATATACTGCCGTTAATAGAACGTAAATAAAAATCGTTTTTAATTTGAAACACGAATATATTTGTAACCTTTAGTGGATTTCTCAACAAATACAGGGAAAAGTATTTTTTGTATTTTCGTTTTAGTGATAAGTTTTCTTTTAGCGATCACTTATTTATCTGAGTAGCACATTTCACCCGGCGCAGTGATCAGTTTTTCCGAACAAATCTTGAATTAAAGGAAATATATCGATGAATTTGATCTGCTATTTTAAAGCAATATGTATCTTTATCTCAGATGTACTTCCATATTGATGGATACGATACGATCATCAGCGCACTATTATATTTTATAATATGTAAGAGAAAATTTCGACTGTTAAGGACAAACTTTTTAGTTGATCTTTAACAGTAGGATTTGGTCTAAGAATAATAGACGGATATGCAATATACTAAAACTATTTCTCAAAAATTATCTAACTTTTTTAAAAGGCTAATCATTCAGAATTGGTATCGCCTGATTATAGAACATTTCAGTTAATTCTAAAACATAGCATGTAAAACAAAGTGTTATATACTAAAACTATTCCAAAAATTTGGGTGCAAACTAACAGTACAAATGTCATCAAAATCTGTCCAGTAGAACTTATAAAAAATGCTAATCTTTTAGAATCGGGCTCACTTGACTATTGAACTTTCTTCCATAATTTTATAACAAAGCGACGTAAAACTATATGCAATATGTTAAAACCATCCGTGTAAAATTATCTAACAAATAATGCAAGTTCCAATGAAATTCATTCATTGGGTTCCAGATGTTATGGAATTTTCCCCTAAAATTCTATGACTAATCATCGAATAACAATGTTACGCACCAAAAGTTTAACTGAAAAACTAATAGTGCAAGTTGAATTAATTTTTTTTTAGAAGAACCGAGTTATAAGCAGCCGGAATGAGATTCCCACACGAAAACAAATACTGAAATTTGCCAATTTAGTTATGTAAAAGTAAACGAAAACAAACAAATACTGAATTATTTACAATGTTTTAGAGCAATTAAGTTAATCCTTTGTAACTGGGTTGTAGCCATATTTTAAACAATTCAAGCTTAAAAATTACTTTAAAAAACATAAACAATCTGTAAATTGAGATACGCTTTTCAAACAAATATTACTGAAAGTACTTTTTGCATTCTATTAGACGTTGGGACAGTCAAATGTGCGATGTTTAAAGGTCAAATTAAAGTAAAAGTTAAATTTATGGTTTGGTTAGGTTGTTGCTACCAACAATATGATGCTAGAGTTACTCATAGTAATGTCTTTTCTTTATAATATTGCATTAAGAGAAAACAGGTATATCTTTTGTAACTGGGCTGCATGCAAATTTATAAATATCCATGATTAAAAGTTACTTTAAAATCCATTCAAATGAGAAAATTGAAATATGTTTTTCAATTAAATTTCATTTGAAAGAACTTTTTTCTATTCGACAGTGTGAAAAACGAAATTGTATGATGTTCATAAGTTAAGAAAAATTTCAGTAAGGCACAATTTATGGGTTAGGTCGTTGCCATTATCAGTATAATTTAACAATTGGCATTGTATTTGTTGTTTTTTGTATATTCTGAATATGACTCAAAGAAAGATTCGAAACCTTTACATTTTTAGTATTTTTAAAGTGTTTTTTATTGAAATGACGTCTTTTAAGCAAATAATTGTATTTTAATACATATTTTGACATTTGTTAGGAATGTATATTATTATGGTATAGTTAACAGTTGAGATAATTAAGACTATTTTACTTATATTTACATTTCTGATTGACCTTTCTAACTATCCGTGAACGGGAATGCACCAATCTCAGTTACTATCATTGCTGTATTATCTCTTTTTAATGTATTTTATCCTGGTTAACCCTTATTATTGACACGAGCGAAGCCGGGTAGATCTACTAGTATATATATATTATGCATAGTGATATGCATGTGTTAAATACAAGGATTTAAATATTGCTGCATTAATAATTTGTTAAAATATTAATAAAATAAATTTTGAAATGATTTTGATTTAGTACTAGATGTCGAGTATTAGGCGCACTTATTTTCTTCTGTCTGATGTGAGACATTTGCTTTCTCTCCAAATAATAAATTAAATTCGAATTTTACCCAACAGTTATTGGGCTTTTACTCATCTCCTCGTTTGTTATTTAAATAAGATGTGCATTTTCTCCACTAATAAGCTTGGTGTCATACTGCACTAATTTATATTCTTCAGCATGTTTATTTTATTTTACTTTTTAAATTGCAACTATTAAATTTTATTCTTTTTACGATTGGTATAGCATTATTTATGTGATTATATTCATCAAAAGTACATCGTTGTTTTCCCATTTTGAAATCGCTAAAATTTACAGTTATTGGCAATATAGTAGGCAGTTTACCTTGCAAAAAGTCGGGTACAAGATTTTTTTTTCTGAATTGTTTATAATAATGCCAACATAAAAAACCAAGTTTTCTAACAAAATTTCTTAAGGCTTAGTTTTCTATGGCCAAAAAGCAACAAAATTTTGGGACCTGATTGTTTATATATTTTTTTAAATATCGAGAGACCCGTTGCCATAGCATATTCTTTGTCAATTACAATATTAAAGAAGATAAAATTCTCTACAACTTTCAGCATTACAAATTTTTTATACACTCAATAGCAAGCTCAGTACGCTATTTCAAAAATAGGACATTTTTTAAATTTTCTTTAAAACGTGAAAAACCGTAGTTTTGCCCCGATGTTTCACATGTTCTCCGTCCCTGCGGATTTAATCGTGTATGTCGACTTCTATAAATTGGCAGCAGTGAATTATCTAATATTTGCACACTCACCTCTTTATTTTTCTCTCAACAGCCATTTTGCATTCAATAAATTTGTGTAATTTTAAAAGTAGGGCAGAGTGTATATGAATAAGACAATTTTCATATTTAGACAGTAACTTTAAATGTATATAATGTTAACTTCAAAGCTTTTGTTTAAAAGAATATTTCAATATTTAGTAACTTATTAGCACGATAGTTTCAATTAAAAATTCTGGTTTAATTTTAATAATTTTTATAATGCATGCATATTTTTTCAGATATCAATGGGATAGGTATGAAAAATTGTGAAAAACATATTTTATTCCTCACTACAATGATATATTTCATTTATCACTTATTGATAACATATGTTTTAAAGTTTTAAAGGTAGCAAACATTGGATTGTAGTTCTATATAAAAGGGGAGACTCAAAAAATAAATATATTTTATGTAAGAAATACTTTTACCTTAAATAATAGCTACAACAAAAATGACAACAGATTATTTTAGTAACTAATGTTATGAATTTATTTCTTGTAAAATTTAAAAAATATGTCAGTAAAATATTTGAGAACACTAGTTCCATAAAAATATTTAAAATATCAGTTTTAAATAAATTAAAATAATTGTAATTTAATAGATTACAACGACCTTTTGGAAATTTATTTCTTACACCCAAATTACGTCACATCCTCTTCAACAACAGATCGCAAAGATAAAACTTCAGAAGACCAAAATCTTCATCGATAAACTCTCCAAGTCCCGTAGAGAGAAGAAAAACAGTTTACGAAAAGCAGTTCCACCGAATCATCCAAAGATTGCGACAAATTACCTACGTTGAGCTCAATTTTTCCCGGTTAGAATCGACCGATTGTAAAACGCCGTGGCTAGTGGATTAGAGAACCTCGAGACATGGCCTTTTACTGTCAATCGATTAAACTTTAGATTCTTTCCTTTTTTCGAGTTCGTCTTTTATTCTGTAATCGATTTTCAAGTGCTACATAATCGGTTGAAAACCTCGATTTTCATGGGCTACATAATCAGTTGAAGACCTCGATTTTCATGGCCTACATAATCAGTTGAAGACCTCGATTTTTTCTTTGCAAGACGATTTTCATTTCGACGTCGCTAGTTGGCTTTGGATTTGTCCATATCTGATAATTTGCGCCTACCCATTTTGTAACTTTTTTTTAAAATTTTTAACGATTTTATGCCTTTCGATTACCTATTCAAACAATTTTTAACAATTTTACGCCTTTCTATTACCTATTCAAATAAAAATTCTTCTAAAAGTAAAGAACATCATTGAATTTCGTTTAAAAAAATAAAATAAAATAAAATAAAATGCCAGCATCACTTGGCCTACAACCATTTCTAAATGGTTAATAAAAATATTGCCATTTTTCCCCCTTATATCAATAAATATAACAAGAGACTACATCATTTTAGATTTCAAAAATATATAAAACTTTAAGATTATCTGTTAATTGCTTTAAAATTCATACAGGATACTTTAAATTTCAGAACAGTTTTCCAAAAATAAAAATATCCAAATATTTAAAAAAAAAAAAAAAAAGCAAGCAACAAACCCCGAAAAGGACAAAAGTGCAACATTAGATATTTATCTCAGGTATCCCATGAAAAAAAAATATATTTAAAAGTAACAAAATGCGAGCGAAATATTTGTAAAGAACGCTTCCATAGGTTTAATATTACCTTGAAAATGTCTTCATGTGACTAATTTAGTCCCATAATTTATGTAACTGGGACTTTAAACGCTTCAATACTAAAAATACCGTAAAATTTTTAAAATGAAATCTGTACATATGGAATCAGGTCTTCAAAGACACAAATTATTTATTTTCAAGAGAAAGAATATGAACTATTATACCCGCTAAGATGGAAACCTGTTTAAAGCGGGATATATTTCAGTTCCTTTCGGTTCGGTTTTCAAGGTTTCAATGAATGAATATTTGGAAAAGCTGATTACGTAGAATTAAGTATTACGTATTTAATGATTATTATTACGTATTTAATGATTATTATTACGTATTTAATGATTACACACTTAAAATTTTCAAAATCCGGCTATTCGAGATTTATTAAAATTCTCGTGGTAAGTTTATTTTTAAAAGAGGGGGACGGGGGAGCGCCAAAATCCATGTTTGCACGGGTGCAGGTCGTGCACCCGCACTTGGTCAAATTGTCCAAATTGTCCAAAAGGTGCAAATTGTCCTGTTTTTGAAATGGAGTACTGAGTTTGCCATTGAGTGTATAAAAAAGATGTAAATATGAAAGTTGTACAGAATTTTATGCACTTTAATATTGTAATTGAAAAATAACATGCTACGGCAACGGGTCTCCATCAAAAAAGGTCCCAAAATTTTGTTGTTTTTTGGCCACAAAAAATTTAGTCTTAAGGCTGTTCTCAATACTATTCTCATACTGTCTTTCTGACATAATTTTTAATTCATTTTTGTTCGGAAACGCACGAAACTAGAAGGTGTTATTCAGAAACTATTTCATCGCACTGTTTTTTTTTTTTTTTTTTTTTTTTTTTTTTTTTTGTGTGTGTGTGTAAACGCAATAGTCTTTCAGAAAATACTGTCAAATGTGGCATTTTGAATTGAACTTCCAAACGAAAGAAAAAAATCCAGTCAGTAAGGGGAGAAAAATACCGTGTCACGTGATCAAAATCGCCTATAACTCAATAGGTAATTTATTGATCAAAAAGTGGAAAACACAGTTCGATTCCAAATCGCTTCCATGGTCAGGCTTTCCAATTTTATATCTTTGCGTTAAAGAAAGGAATTTGTAAATGTGTCAAAACTTTTTCCGCTTGTTGAGTAGAGCAGTTGAGAACAGCTTTAAGAAATTTTGTTAGAAAACTTGGTTTTTCCATGTTCGCATCATTATAAACAATTCAGAAAAAAAAATCTTCCCCCGACCTTTTGCAAGGTAACCCCCCCTTTTTTTTGGTACATTTACCCTGGACTAATACAGTTATGAAAAATTTCAGTTCACTAGTTTTGCCATATTTTCATAATTGTTACAGCATATGAGAAAATCTAAAAAATAACCTGAAATTTCAATCTAAAAATTAAGTTTTCTTAAAAATTGCGTTCACAAAGTATTCCTTTTAAAAATGTCAAAATTATGTATTGCTTCTTATTTTCTTAATAGAAGGGGAAATGGATGTATTCAAAACACGAATCAATATATTTTATAAAATTTAACATGCAGTAGTCATACGCATCTTTTCTGTTCGTTTTTCGCGAAATAGTTTTTCGATACAAAAAAATTGCATATTTTTGATTCAGAGGAATGAAAAACGTATTATTCTCTATAGATTTTACATTTGAGAAGGTCTTTGAATAATAATAGTCCAAATATAAACGGAGGAAAATAAATAATGAAAGAAAACTTAAACAAATAAAACTAGAAAACTATGTTTGTATGTATAATATATGCACAAATATGAATTGCGTGAACAGAAAATATCGTTCTGTTTTTCGTCTGTATAAATCTTTTACCATGCTCAAAATTTATATTTTGTATTCTGTTATAAACCGTTGTGTAAACAAAATAATTTATTTGTTAATCTAAATAATCTAAAATAATTTATTTGTTAATAGACGTATTAGTTTTACAAACTTTTAAATTACTTATCTCTCTATTCTAAAAAAAAGTAACTACCCTCATAGCATGCATGGTCACGGTGACGTCATTGTGACGTCACTGTAAGTCACCGTGGTCACGTCACATCTGTGACCAAAATGCCACCACTCAGTGACGTCACGTTGTGACTGAGATGTGAACTTCTTGGAAAACTTTAAAAAATTACAAAAATTCTTTAAAACATGTTATTTACTGTAAAATTATATATTTTTCTATCAATTAAAAAAAATCCCTGCCGGCTCGGGCCTACAGGCGGAGGTAGATTTCGAAGTTAAGTACTAAATTAACCAACAAAATTTAAATCAAGATTAGAGATAAACCCAGTTCCTCCACTAAGAATGAGCTCTAGGGAGCTAAACATTTTGTGAAAATTCTAATATACACGAATACACACACGCATGCATATGGAATAGGTTTAAAAAATAGCTAAAGCAAATTCAGAGAACCTCAAAGTGATAAATAAGTTAATATTTCCATAGTCGGGTTTTATTATGTTTTAATACGTTTCTTCAAACTCACATGACGTTACATATTCACCTGCTGAGGTCCATTTTATTTCCAAGATGACGCAATATTTTGTTGTTGTTTTTTAATTCGTCAAACTATTTAGTTCATTTTGATTTTTCATGCGGAAATCTTGCTCTAGGAAACTTATGACGTAATATTCAATTTGTTTTCAATTCGTCAAACTATTTATTTTATTTAATTTTTCACGTGAAATTCTCGCAAAAGAAAAGCAATTGTTGTGGTGAGAATTTTATTGCTTTTTTTTAATTGTTGGCAACTGCAATAACGAAAAATATTTATTTTTTTCTGTTATTGTTGTGTAAGAGCTTATTTAATCGGAATCATGTTAAGATGGTATTCAAATTTTTGAACCCTCCCCATTTCCATTCCCTTGGTCCGATTTTACCCATTTTCAATCCCCGCCGAGATATTAGCCATCTCAAAGTTGTTGGCGAGTTTGAAGACGATCCGTGCATAATTGCGACTTTTATCGTGCGGACAAAATTTAGTACATACATACATACATACATATATATATATATATATATATATATAAACTTTTTAGGTGGGGGTGGTTTTGGGTTCCTGGGGTCCTATAATGAAAAGTTATGAAGGAATTTTTCAAAAGTCGCACCATGGTAACGACTGCAATAGGTAGTATTTCTTACGAAATCTACCTAAAAAAAAATTGAGACGTCATTGTTATGTCATTACATGTAACGTACATCACGTCATATATGTGACCAAAAAAAAAAAAAAGAAAAACACCATATTGTAAGTCACAGTGTGAAAAAAATATGAACTTTTAAAATCTTTGAAAATGGAGAGAAATATTTTAAACAGTCCCGAGTTACAACGGCATGAGGAATGAAAATATATCAGTGGATAGCAAATGGTAAATTCTGCCTCGAAGGGGGGGGGGGGGGGGGAGGCATAATATATAAAGTGCACGATACAAGCATTAAAGCAATTTGGATAACATATTTAGAATTAGGAGTATTAAATCTGTACAGTATTTAGTTTGCAGAGAGAAAACTATATACATATTTTTTTTTTGCCAACCAGTGGTATTCGAAACACTTCTGTGGTTTCAAAATAAATATTTTCTATTACAGTTAAGTCTGCAGCTTTTAATGAGCAAGTAGAAAGAGTCTTCAGAGTTTAGTCGGAGTTTTTTTCTGTAAGTATTTTTGAAAAAATTCTACTTCTTTCAGACTTTTCAAATAAATTAACATTTTCCAAAAATAAAAAAAAATATACAAAATTTATGCAAAATGGATAATAATTAATTATTCGTATTTCAGATTTGTATTTTAGAGATATGATTTAAAAAAAAAGTTATTTTACAAATTGTTTTATTTTACAGAAAATTAATGTGAAAAGATTGGCAGATTGACAAAGAATTCTTTTATTTTATCCTCGATAATCCTTTTTTATTTATTAAGAACATATCGCTCACTCGCAAGAAAAGTGACACATCTCGCAGAAATTCATTTTGCGTTTTATTCCACTAAAAGGTTTGTCATAGGTGCGTCTTGCTACACAAACAGTTTCATAAGTTTAGCTACACGGAAAATCACGTTATTATGCTATATGTCCATTTGTGACCAAAGAAGAGGGGTGGATTATGTAATGAGGTAAAATTATCCAACCCTCCAAACCACATCCTACGTTTTCATTCTTATGTGCTTTACGCTTTTATGTACTTTTCAATTCTTGCATGCAAAGCTAAATGCTATAATTTCATGTGAAAGTAAAATCATGCACATTTTCTTTTGCCTCTCCTGTGAAATTTACTTTTGTCGAGATGTGTCACTTTTTTGCGGGTGAGCGATATTTTGTGTTTATTATGTGTGAAACAAATTTTACTTTTAGAAAAGGTGGGTGGGGGCTCATTATTACCCTTAAATTGATATTTACTCATTTTAAAAATCTAAACAAAGTTTTATCTAATAAACTCTAATTATTATTAATATTATTATTATTATTTACAAAAAAGAACCTTTACAATCCATTGTAACTTGAATTGTTTGGTAACCGTTAAAAAGAAAAGATAGACCACATTGGAAAATTCTTCAAAAAGAAAATTTTAATTAAAGACAGTTTCATAAAATTATTGCGCATTTGAGTTCGAAATCTTTTGTATTCAAAAACAAATAACGGTAAAAAAGAACATCTGCTGAAAATCAAAATCGTCTGCTCACAGAAGAGGAGACGCCGGAAGTTTACTCTGTTTAGAACATCACGAAGTCTACAACACTTTTTTTATAAAATAAGAGAAAGAAGCCCGCCATTTTAAAATATTACAAATACATGGACATTATAAATGGGACGTAAATGTAAGTCTTATTTAATTTAAATGTTTTATCCCTGTTTTGTATATTATGATGACTTAAATAGGTTTATGTTATATTAGTAAGGGACTGTTCTGCAATTGTTTTCAGAAACATTTTCCTATTCGATGCTGCGTTGAAAAATATCTTAATCTGCGATCACTTAAAAAGAAAAGAAAAAAAAAAAAACAGCTGCGCAGAGACTGATTCATAACTGCATTCATAGTGGAATTAATTTAAAGATTAATTTGCTGTTACTTGAGATTGAAAATATGTTGAGACAATGATTGGAATTTTTTTCGGCTTCTTACTGTTTTGTGTTTCCTGATTACTAACACTTACAGTAGTTATAGACATTATTATTTTGGAGTTAAATATGATTTTCGATTATTATGATATCACGAAACTATTTCAGATTAGAAATTAGCATTATATTAGGAAAATGTATTTTTACGTATTACAGTAGTGAAACTTTTGAAAGATTTTTCTTTTAGTGCGAATAATATTTTAAATTATTATTTAAAATCATAAATCTTCATACCAATGGCTTTCAGATTTAGCATTTGCCAAAATTATAAAATAATAGAAATTTCTTATAACATATGCAAAGATTTTTGAGATATTGTTAAATCTAATAATACATTTAATTTATCTATTATAATTTATTATTGTTTAATAGTACAATTATAAATATTAATTATTATTTTTAGTGTTTTTCAAATTGGTATATTATCTTTTTTTTTAATTGTATATAAGCATTTTTTTTGTTTGTGATTTTAATCTAACATTTAATTATAGACATTCTGAAGCGGTTATTAAATTTTCGTCTATTATAAAATTATTTTCTAAGTTTATGATATACGTAATTATTGGCACTAAAAGTAAAATATGATATTTAAACATTGAAATAAAAAGTTTTTCGTGTCTAATAGGAAGTTTATAGATTAAACTACTTTAGTATATATTTTTTTAAGTCATATTTATTTACATAATATAGGAGTGAATATTTTTTTAAACAGATTAACAGTGTTTAACTTCGGTTTGCCTGTCCGTTTTTGTGTATAGCCGTCTGTCCGCACTCTAACTCTCGTAAATAAACTCGGATTGCCCTGAAACATTTAGATATTGACGTTTACCATAGCCCGTTCCTTATTTCTAATGAAGTTTGTAGCATGTTTAGTTCATTTACAGGGACAGTCAAAAGTATTCCGTTACATTACGGCCTATGGGAAAAAATCGTTTCAAAGGAATTTTAATGATTTTACACGCTTTCAAAAGGAGTAAAATTGATATGCATTTATGAAGCGCATTTAAATATGCATTCTGCTGAATATGCGATGCATAGAATAGTTATTGTTCATTTACAGGGATAAAAAAGGAATTCCAATACATAATGATATAGGGGTGGAGGGAATTGTTTGTGGCGTACTTTATGTTAATCTATTTCATATATAATGAAATTTACATACGTCGCTGAAGTTTACATACTATAAATTATTTCATGTATAATACAAAGTGCATATAGCATTTACAGGGACATACAAAATATTTCAATACTATATTGTATCCGAAGTACTGTTCATTAGCGATGATTGCTGGAAATGCATTTTTAATTATGATATGCGCTTTTATGATTCACTATATTTATGCACAGTATATGGTGTATATAAATGCTACAATTCATATACAGGGCTACACAAAAGTACTCGTAAAGGTTACTGCGTATGGGCGCAAATTGTTTAAAGGTGGTTTTTAAATGAGCTGTTCTTTTTTACGCTGAACTGCATTTAATTTGCTAAGAAATGTTTGTAGAATATAGATAAAATGATATACAGGGTCACGTAAAGAATTGGATACATTGCCGTCTGTAAAACATAATTTCTGGAAATGTGATTTCAGCAATTTTAAAAGTGTCATAGTTTGAATTAAACTTTAACTAAATAGTGGCGTCTAATAAAGGTTCTAGGTAAACTACAGGATTGTACAAAAGTATTTAGTATCTTTCCATTTATTAGTATAAATTGCTGAAAAAGAATTTCAACCTGTTATGTTTCAATTGCTAAACTAAATTTCCCCATTATATAGTATATATGTCGTAGGCTAATTGAGAAATCCGGCTCTTTGCAAACAGCCTAGTCTCTTTGCAAAGAGACGGGCTAATTGGAAAATGCATCTCCCCTTTTCCAGTTAGCCTGATATTTTTCAGGCTTATTGCAAAGAGCCTAGAAAGCGTTAGGCTAATTGAAAAATGACCACTTATTATCCGATCAGGGTGATATTTTTAGCTCACAGGCTGTCAAAGCCTGAGAGCTTATGTGCCCGCCGATTCTGTATGTACGTGTGTAAGTACATACGTACGTATGTACGTAACGCGATAACTCTTGATAGAAATATCCGTATTGCTTCAATTTCTATTTCTAGGTTCATTCTGATAAGGTGCTTCACTGATTAGTTTTTGGGGTTCATTGGTTAAGAATAAAGGTGGGGAAGGGGGGTTAGTCCCCCCCCCTTATTTTGTATAAATGGGTTTTTCATGCAGAAATATTCGATTTGCTCCAAATTTGGTATACCGGTTTATTGTGTTAAGGAGCTCCCCTGATAACATTTGGAAGTTCATTATTTAAGTATAAAGGGGGCTACCCCCCTTAATTTAGATAAATCGGTTTTTCATAATGAATTATTCGATTTGGCCCAAATTTGGTATACCGGTTTATTAAGTTAAGGATCTGCCTTGATTAGATTTGGAGGTTCATTAGTTACACATAAAGGGAGGAAAGGAGGGGCTATCCCTCCCCCATAATTTAGATGAATGTGTTTTTCATGCAGAAATATGCGATTTGCTATAAATTTGGTATACCGGTTAATTATGTTATGAGCTTCCCTGATTACATTTGGAAGATCATTATTATGTATAAAGGGGGGAAAGGGGGGCAATTGCCTCTCCCCTTAATTTAGATAAATGCGTTTTTCATGTAGAATTATTCGATTAGTTCAAATTTGGTATACTGGTTTATTATTTTAAGGAGATGGCTTGATTAGATTTGGAGGTTCATTAGTTAAGTATAAAGGGAGGAAAGGGGGTGGCTAGACTCCCCACCTTAATTTAGATAAATGGGTTTTTCATGCAGAGTTATTCGATTTGCTCCAAATTTCGTGTACCGGTTTATTATGTTAAGGAGCTGCCTTGATTAGATTTGGAGATTTATTGGTTAAGTATAAAGGAGGGACAGGGGCTAGTGTCCCCTTAATTTAGATAAATGGGTTTTTCATACAGGATTATTCGATTTGCTTCAAATTTGATATAACAATTTATTACGATATGGCTTCTTTCATTTGATTTGAAGGTTCATTGGTTAAGTATAAAAAGGGGGAAAGGGTGGCAATTGCCCCTCCCCTTAATTTAGATAAATGTGTTTTCATGCAGAATTATCTAATTTAGTTTAATTTTTTTCTAGATTCATTCTAATAAGGAGCTTTTCTGATTAGATTTGAAAGTTCATTGGTTCAGCATAAAGGGAGAAATGGGGGAACTAATACCCCCCCCCCCTTAATTTAGTCAAATGGTTTTTTCATGCAGAATTATCTGATTTGCTTCAAATTTGGTATACCAGTTTATTATGTTAAGTAGCTTCCCTGATTAGATTTGGCGGTTCTTTGGTTAAGTAGAAAGGGGGGCAACGGGGACTAATACCTTCATTTATTTTTCGAGGGGCATTATTCTTTGAAATAAGACTATAATATACAATTAGGGTGAATACACTGTGAGCTCAATGCCATCAGTTTAACTGGGCAATTTTCTTTTTATTAGGTTTATTAACGCATAACCCTACCCAAACCCGAAAAATAAATTACAACAGACCGTACCCCGATCCGAGCAAGACAAAATAATTTCAGTCTACATGCAACCCGACCCGAACCTGAGAGTTCCATTTGAAAAAAAAACCCGAAATCCCGATCCAAATCTGATAACCGACAAAAATATTCCAAAGACCCATAACAGGATCCGAACAAGACAAATTAGTTTCCGTGGACACGCAACGCTACCAGGACCTAAAAATTCCATTCGAAGTCAACTTGAAACCCGTCCCGAACCAAATCTTAACCGACAAAAATATTCCAAAGAACTATAACCCGATGCAAGCCAGACAAAATAATCTCCGTCCACCGGCAACCCGATCCGAATCTGAAAGTTCTAATTGAACTCAATCCGAAACCTGGTCGTGGTCGGTTTTCGGGTCGACTTCAAATGGAACCTTCAAGTTTGGATCCGGTTGAAAAAAATTAAACTAAATCAGATAATTCTGTATGAAAACCCATTTTAAATTAAGGGGAGGGGCAATTTTCCCCCTTTCCCTTCTTTTATGATTAGCCAATGAACCTCCAAATCAAATGAAGGAAGCCATATCGTAATAAACTGGTATATCAAATTTGAAGCAAATCGAATAATTCTGTATGAAAAACCCATTTATCTAAATTAAGGGGACATTAGCCCCTGTCCCTCCTTTTACTTATCCAATAAATCTCCAAATCTAATCAAGGCAGCTCCTTAACATAATAAACCGGTATACGAAATTTGGAGCAGATCGAATAAATCTGCATGAAAAACCCATTTATCTAAATTAAGGGGACACTAGCCTCTGTCCCTCCTTTATACTTAACCAATAAATCTCCAAATCTAATCAAGGCAGCTCCTTAACATAATAAACCGGTATACGAAATTTGGAGCTGATCGAATAACTCTGCATGAAAAACATCTTATTTCTAACTTATTCAATCAATAAAAATGCTCCTACCTGTAATACTGGTATTCTAAATCGAAATTTCCGGGGAGCGGTCGTCTGTTTTCTGGTTCTGTTCTAGTGGTAATCAGGACTAGCACTCAAATTAAATCCACAAGTATCCTTCTTGTATAAAAATGATATTCTTGATTATATAAATGACACACAAATTAAAATATGATACATTAAAATTACTATTTAAATTAAATGATTCACCAATTCTTAGTCTTAAAATTTGAGTTCTAGTAATTCTTAGTCTTAAAATTTAATTTATAATGTCCCATCTGGACAACAGAGGCGCTCCTAAAAAGCACCTTCTTCTTCTATTTCTAATTCAGTTCTGCCGTGCGTGGGTGTTGCGCTGGCATGTAATGAAAAAGGTTTCTCAATTGCGCAATTAGAATAATTGTTTAGGGGAGGGAAAGGAATGCTGCGTATTTCGCAACAAAACCCATTTATCTAAATTAAGGGGACACTAGCCGCTGTCCCTCCTTTATACTTAACCAATAAATCTCCAAATCTAATCAGGGAAGCTTCTTAACATAATAAAGCGGTATACCAAATTTGGAGCAAATCGAATAATTTTGCATTAAAAACCCATTTACCTAAATTAGGGGGGGGGGGCTGCTCCGCCCCTTTCCTCCCTTTATATTTAACTAATCAACCTCCAAATCTAATCAAGCCATCTCCTTAACATAATAAACCAGTATACCAAATTTGAGCTAATCGAATAATTCTACATGAAAAACGCATTTATCTAAATTAAGGGGAGAGGCAATTGCCCCCCTTTCCCCCCTTTATACATAATAATGATCTTCCAAATGTAATCAGGGAAGCTGCTTAACATAATTAACCCGTACCCCAAATTTATTGCAAATCGCATATTTCTGCATGAAAAACTCATTTATCTAAATTACTGGGGAGGGGGGATATCCCCCCTTTCCTCCCTTTATATGTAACTAATGAACCTCCAAATCTAATCAAGGCAGCTCCTTAACATAATAAACCGGTATACCAAATTTGGGCCAAATAGAATAATTCTTCATGAAAAACCGATTTATCTAAATTAAGGGGGGTAGCCCCCTTTCCCCCCTTTATACTTAAATAATGAGCTTCCAAATCTAATTAGGGAAGCTTTTTAACACAATAAACCGGTATACCAAATTTGGAGCAAATCGAATATTTCTGCATGAAAAACCCATTTATATAAATTAAGGGGGGAAGGGGGTGACTAGCCCCCCCCCCCTTTATCCTTAACCAATGAACCCCAAAAACTAATCAGGGAAGCACCTTATCAGAATGAACCTAGAAAAAAAATTGAAGCAAATCGGATATTTCTATCAAGAGTTATCGTGTTACGTACATGCGTACTTACACATGTACATACAGAATCGGCGGGCACATGAGCTCTCAAGCTTTGATAGCCTGTGAGCTAAAAATATCACCCTGATTGCATAATAAGTGGTCATTTTTCAATTAGCCTAACGCTTTCTAGGCTCTTTGCAATAAGCCTGAAAGATATGAGGCTAATTGGAAAAAGGGAGATGGATCTCCAATTAGCCCGGCTCTTTGCAAAGAGCCTAGGCTGTTTGCAAAGAGCCGGATTTCTCAATTAGCCTACGACATATTTTGGCTATGGACGGTAACTGCTGAAATCAGTTTTTCAAATGTTTTATGCGTTTTCTAAAATGTTTACTTTGTTATCTTATTTACGTTATTTCCCTAAATTACGATGTCTTGTTAAAGCATTCAGGAAGCATTGGAAAGTGTATTATAATCTATGCTTAACGCGTGATTTTTCTTACTTGTTTTTTCTTTTTCGCAGATCAGTCTTTTCCTATAAAACATACCAAATCTATTTACGTCATATTCACAAAATACAATATACACGGGAATAAAAAATTTAAATAAATATGGCTTATCATGTCGTATTTAATAAAGCAATGACTAATCATAACACATTAAAATCTTACACATTCTTAATATCGAGCTTGTACTCAAGATCAAGCTTAGAACTTAATAAAAAAAAGATGTCAGTTGATAAGCATTGTTTTTTAAGTGGAAAAATTTTAAATATTTTAGAAGAATAGGACTCCAAAATAGCGATATTTTGCTAAAAAGTGTGGTAAAAAGATAAGATTTTACATTTCAAACAAAACTTTATTTCCAAATTGTGCATTTTAAAATACATCACAGTGTTTATGACAAGAACCATCACAGTATTAAAACTTGGAAATTTTTCCAGAGAGAAACATTCGGCTTGCATACAATATTTCAAATGAAAATCAAATTTTAAATTAATTACTTAAAAGGTGCAAAGGCCAACATAGTGAAAAAGATTCCATGCCAGGACTCGAACCCGGGCCATCAGTATAGCGCACTGACATTCTCCCGACTAAACCACATGGAACGATACCCAGCCTGGAAAATTTCTCACTATTACAAGTTGGAAAGGCTACAAAAGCAGCACAAGAAGGGATATTTATCGTGAGCCACCGAGATGGGGCAAAAACGAAACTTAATTAAATCCAGCTTCGATTGAAACTACATTAGTACTTGGAAATTTTTCCAAAGAGAAACCTTCGCCTTGAATACAATATTTAAAATGAAAATCAAATTTCAAATTAAAACTGCCTTTTAAGCATGTAATTTGAAATTTTATTTTCATTTGAAATATTGGATGCAAGGCGAATGGTTCTCTCAGGAAAAATTTCCAAATATTAATATAGTTTCAATCGATGCTGGATTTAATTAAGTTTCATGTTTGCTCCATGTCGGTGGCTCACGATAAATATCCCATTTTGTGCTGCTTTTGTAGCCTTGCCAACATATAATTGTGAGAAACTTTCCAGGCTGGGTATCGTTCCATGTGGTTTAGTCGGGAGAATGTCAGTGCGCTATACTGATGGCCCGGGCTCGAGTCCCAGCATGGAATCTTTTTCACTATATTGACCTTTGCGTCTTTTAAGCAATTAATTTGAAATTTGATTTTCATTTGAAATCATCACAGTGTTTATGACAAATTCGTCACAAATGACACATATTTCACAAATTGGTCACAATGTGACTTCAAAACATTGTCACATTCGTCACAGGTTCGTCACAAAATTAATGCCAAAATAGTCACAAATGACACACTTTTCACAAAATAGTCACACCGTGACTTCACAGAGTGGTCACAATGTGACGTCACAAACGACCTCTAAAACGGCCATAACGACCTCGCATTCTAGTCACTGTGACGTCACATCGACGGTCACAAAATCACAGCGTGACTTTACAACGACGTCGCCGTGACGTCACCATGCCTTACGGGTATCGCTGTCACCGCCGCCGCCACCGGTTTTGATTTTTTTGTGACCGGAGGCCTTTCTTCGTTAATATTAACAAAAATAATGCATACAAAAATATGAAAATCGGTGGTTTTATACAGAAATGTTTGATAAACACGCTGATGCAGACAGTTTTCAAATCGAAGAATTATTTAAAGAGTTATTTAATGCTAAATTTGGACAAAATCGTTCCACTAAAAAAGTTTTATAGCAGCCAAAACTATACATGGCAGTGTAATCATTTTTAGATCATTTTATGCGTTAGAATTTGCCGGAGTGCAGATTGCATTATTTTTTTTATTTTCACTCATTTTTTCAGGTTTTATTTCTATTTTAAATTCAGATTTTCAGCATTTCTAGAGATATTTTTTACAGATTTCAGAAAATTGTACTAATTTAAACTGTTGCCAACTGTATAAAAAGCGCAAGCAATAATGTTTGCTTCAAATTAAACATTTATTTACACGTGACTATTATAAACAGGAAAAAAACTTTCAAATTAGAATTAAATAATAACGTATAAAAAGCAGGAACTTATTAATAATTACGTCATAAAAAGTATACACGTGAATTTTAAAAGAGAAAGGATATTGTAAAATAATAAATTCATTAACATGCGATAGAAGTCTTAGGAAAAATTACGTCATTTTTACGTCACATTATAGTTATTACATAAAACGAACACAAAATAATATTGCAAAAAAGTTTAAATTTAGAAATTGCGCTAGACATTTATTTGATATTTTGAAAATTAATTTAAAATGTCTCATTTAAAAGAACTTTCTTTTCGCTTTGTTTAAAAATACCAGGAGACAAAGACTCTCTTTACTTAATTCCTTTTATATTAGCTTATTTTGAAATGTTGTTACACGTGTATACGTCATCAAATTATTTTTATTTCGACGTTTTATTTGTGTTTTTATTAATGTTGTACGAATTTATTTGTTGTTTCGTTATTTAAAATAAAAATTATATCAATTTGTATAATTTGGCGAGTGGTTTGGCGATTTATATAATTTGGCGAAATTGGTCGACAGGATAATCAAGTAGTACCGCAGCGGATTTGGCGTTAAAATTCCCCAATCAAAGAGAAATGAATAGAAATTCGTTTATAGGGAGATCGCCACTGTTTTTTAAATTATAATTCAATCTTTCGGAATCTTTTTAAAGCCGATCAAATTAGCGTGCATTTAGAGTCTGCGGTGTCTGGACGGGGGTTGGCGAGCGTAGCTCGTAGGGGGCCGAGCCCCCTAGTTTGAAAAAAAAATAATAATGTCTTTAAAAATTATTTGAAAGAAGCGTACGGGAGACCGTGGTAAGATGACGAATGTCTTAATTTTTCGTTTTCCACTAAGTGGCAGGATCAACCAGATACTACTGGGTCTTTTGTCGGCCGTTCGGTAAATAATAGTATAGAGACACTGAAATCGTCATTTTTGTGTTAGTTGTGAAGCTTTGATTGTTTACCGCTGCCACGTTATATCTTTTATGCATGTGTAAATAAGCTTTGCTACAGATACAGGTGAGATATATCGTTTCTCTTTAATATTTATGAGTAACTTAGTTTAAATACTACCTATTACCATGAATAAATGTCAATTAATCACCTTCCTTCATGGCAATGAAAACGAATATTTTTAAATAGGCAGTCCGGGGCATCGGAATTTTTTTAACTAACTATGTTGTCCATTCTATTTAAATCCTGTAAACACTTGTTTCCCTGTGTGTTTGTCCGACCTTGCGCTTCTATCTCCTCTAGGGCTAAGTGGCGCATCGGATCGGGGGAGATGTCGTTTGAATCGGGGCGACCAGAGGAAGCACACTCATCAAAGAAATGTTAGAACAAAGGGAAAAGCAGCAGAAAGAACAGGAACGTTTAAAAAAAACAGAGAAAAGAAGCTCGTTAAGGTAAAAATTGCGTAAAAAAAGTAGCTATGTTCCTGTAGGCCTAAGTCTATTAAATCCAGGCCAAACAGTCCAGTTGAATCAACTCTAAAGGATGGTGTTTACAGATGTCCTGCTTGTGACGAGTAATATTGTGACCACCAACAGAAGAAAGAATCCAGTGCTGTAAATGCCAAAAGTGGTGGCTTGAGGAATGTTCCAATTATGAAATTGGCATTTTTATTTGTGACTATTGTTAGCAACACAACTAAACATTTCAACATTACATTACAATGCATTATGCTTAGTTTGATACTTTGTAATATGTAAAACACACTTATCATTTGTTAAACCATGTAAAATATTGAAAAGATAAAATATGTTCAACCTCTTTCGGTGCTGATATCTTGCCCCAGTACTTGGCCAAGATGACGATTTGTTAAAGCTATGAAACAATAAAATTATCCTTTATTTTTTTATTCGAAAAATTAAATTGTAATATGTTTAATACTACAAAGGAATACTCTAACATTTCAGGTAAAATTAACTTTACTATACCTAAAAATAAATTAATAAATAACACAAATTGTTAACATAGTCATCTTGCCCCGGTCTTCCCCTACGATATAAAATATCTGCATTTCATTCATGTTTAGAAAAAGCTTAAAAGTAAAGTAAATTAAAATAAAATATATCATTTCTCATACATACGAAATGTACGGCATTTACTTTTTTGTACCTCCATATCTGAAAATTAATACTTGACCCTTAAATCCTGCTGCTTATGACAAAAGAAAAACAATTTAGAAGTTGAATTTATAAAAATCTGTACAATGTGTAGAATTAAGAGGTCACTGTTTTTACAAATACGAGGCGGAACCCGTCGAACTTCGACGGAGGGAAATGTTTAAGAAGGAACTGTTTCATTGATTTATAATAAACCTACAAAATTAGTTGCAGTAGAAAATCCATCTTAAATTGGTTAGTCTAACTCTCAAACAAATATTATTTTAACTTAAAATTACAAAATACTATTTCTATAAAACTCGGTTGTCCAGGGATCGCATTCTACAGGGGAAGTTTTATTGTCCCTACCCCTATTTTGAAAATAATATCTTCATAGTAACTTTCTATAGCATATTTAAAAGATATATATATGAAGATTATTGATTAATAGTTCTGATAGGAACAATAAAATTTCCCCAATGAAATGCGACCCCTGGTTGTCTGAATTATTAAAATTAAACTTTAATCGCATATGTAATCAGTAAAATTTTGTAAAATATTGCGCTTTATCAACCTGTGGTTTCGATTACGTTATTTTTAAAAGAAGTTTTTTTCACCTGTGAAGAATTTCAAAGCAGCTGGGGTGAAATGACGTATTACTACAAAACATATTTCAGTTTTAAGAATTAAACTATAGGTTTATATATATATATATATATATATATAATGATGTCATTTGTATCCGTTAAAGCATTCCACTTTTATGATCGATCCAATCTTAAACAACATCTATATAGAGCTTCTAGAATTCTTAAATTTTGTAGTCAGTTCTACATGTATATAAAAGTATTCAAAGGACGTCATTCTCGCAGAATAATACACAAACACAACAAAAAGCAATATCGTCATTCAAGGAGCTCGGCAAAGAAAAATCCGGTATTTAATGTTACATAGCCCTTCACTTGTTTTTGTTTGTTGCTCCAAGTTTTATCAGAAATCACTTTTTCAAAATTTGGAAAATATTATTACACACAGATAAATAAAATTACATTATTTCAGCTTTATTATACGAAATGAGTAAAGGTGAAGGAAAGTTACACAATTATTTAAAATACGTTTTCGTAAAGAGAAAGTGTTATATCGTTTGTAAATTATTTTTGCTATAAATTAAGAAACATTTAATTGATGAATAGAAACGAAATAAAACAAAAATTCACCGGATTTTACAAAATACTTTATTTTTGATATAGCATGTATTTTAATTTCGATTTTTATGAAGAAATGGCAACAAAAAAATACACTAATCTACTATTTTCCCTTTACTTTTAATAAAAATTGAGTTACTTCTGTTGCCTAATTACAAAATGGGTACTAAAAACTATAAAAAAATTAATATATCAAAAATAAATTGAGATACAGCTTTCAAACAAATTGCATTTAAAAGTACATTTTTTTTCCTTAAACGACGGTATAAAAACTGAAAATGTGCAATGTGTAGAAGTTTTAAAATTTTGAGTAGCAAAAATTGCAAAACAAAAATTCATTTCAAATTTGAAAATGATGCCATTCGCAGAATGACGTATGCGTTACGCACAGATATATTTGTCCTTTATAATATAGATACGGAAAATATTTCCGCTAATAAATACACAAAATATTTATATTTTTGTAAAAAGATCCTAAGAGGAAATGCTAAATTGATGGTTCATACCGAATTGCACATAAATTCATATGAGAAATTGAAGCAACTTTTGATATCTGAATTTAGTACTAATAATTTTGGAGAATTACATTATTTATTAAATAAACGAAAATTACATGAAAATGAAACACTTGAAGATTATTTTTTTGTTATGAAGCAATTAGGTTCATGTAGTAACATTGAGGATCACCGCGTTGATTCAGTATGTTATAAATGGTATACCCGACCCTGTTTTTAGAAAATCTATATTATACGGATGTCAATCGATTTTAGAATTCAATTAAAAATTAAAAGTCTATGAAAAGTTACGGTCGGAGTATGAAAATGCAAAATCTCATAAACATGAAAGAGCTAAGCCTAAACTAAATCCAAAGTTGAATTTAAGAATAGATTTAAGCCTGTAAAACCAAATATGCAGTGTTATAATTGTGGCGGGTATCATCATAAAAGCATTAACTGCGTTAATAAAGATAAAGGGCCTGCTTATTTCGCTTGTAACAGTTATGGCCACAAATCATTTCCTTGTAACAAATCGAAAAACGCTCAGCCGTAAGTTAACACTATTACATCTCAAGAATTAATTCTAAAAGAGATAAATCTTTATTCTTTACATTTAACCTATTTGATAGACAGTGGTAATTAAAAGACTCTGTTAAACCCTTTGCGAGTCCTTTACGAAATTTTTAATGTTTTATCACCGATTTTTTAATACAGAAATTTTTGTGTTTTTAAATCGGGAAAATGCTCGGATTCAAAAAGGCAAATTTTACAGTAAAATGTTACTGGTGGGGATAAGCAGGTATTCTTAGGCCTCTTGCTGCACGTATACGTGCCGCTCGTCCCCAAGGGTTAAAGAAAAGTGTCTATGATAATTAGCTTTGTGGAATTAAAACCTACGGGTATCAATTTGACCGTTTTAGGGAAAACTTCAATTAAGCCAGAAGGTTATTTTAATTCAGGAATTGAAATTGATAATTAAAAATTTAATACTGACATTTTTGTCGTTAATGAAAGTTACATAAATTTCGATTTAATTATTGACACTGATGTTATTCATCAAGGTACATTAACTATTTCTGAGAATAAAGTGAAATGGTTTAAAACGGAAGTTCAGTCTAATGAATTTTTAGTGAACATTTATAATGTTCTAGATGAGCCTAAAATTGATTTAAGTCACATTGCTGACAAAAATTTGCGTTTGGAATTTTCCTCTTTAATTGAGAATTATGTACCAATTAAAACTAAAACAGTCGATGTTAAAATGAAAATTAATTTAACTGATGAAATCCCAATTTGTTTTTCCCGTCGAAGATTACCGCCATGTGAGAAAAAAAATGGTTGAAGACCAAATTTAGGAGTGGCTAGCTCAGGGAATCACTTGAAAAAGTTCTTCTAGTTTTTCGTCGCCGCTTGTGTAGGTCAAGAATAAAGATAACACAATAAGACTTTGCTTTGATTACAGACATCTTAACAAAAATGCAGTGCGTGAGCATTTCCCATTACCAGTGATAGATGATGTTATAGATCAATTACAATCTGCTGAAGCATTTACAACCATAGATTTAAAAAACTGTTATTTTCATATAGAGGCTGAAGAAGGCTCCCAAAAATACACCTATTTTGTCACTCATAAAGGACAGTACGTTATTTTAAAGCGTGTATTCGAATTCACCAATAGCACTAGTGTTTTTCAAAAATATAGTTAGAACCCTATTAAAAGATCGCATTCTAGTCATTTATATGGATGACCTAATAATACCCACCGAAAACGAAGATGAAGGTCTAGAAAAATTAAATACGGGTTGGAGTTAAATCTTAAAAAATTAAATTTTTTGAAGCGTGAAATTGATTTTTTGGGGTATAGAATCATAAATGGTAAATTTTGTCCCTCCCTACTGAAAACAAAAGCAGTAATAATTTTTACCGAAACAAAGAGTACCAAAGCTATTCAAAGTCATTTGGGATTGACGGGATAATTTCGAAAGAAATTATTCGGTTATAGCTAAACCGTTGAGTGACCTGTTAAGAAAAGTTTCTAAATTTAAATTTGATGTAGAAGAACAGAAAGCTTTTAATGAACTCAAACGCATTTTGTCGTCAGAACCTGTACATTCAATTTACAATCCCAAAAGCGCGACCGAAATCTATTGTGGTGCCAGAATTGATGTTATGGAGCTGTATTAATGCAACAATTTCCAGTAGATAATCAATTTCATTCAATTTATTTCGCCAGAAAAGAAACAGCCGAAGCTCAACAAAAGTATACTAGCTATGAATTAGAGGTCATAACTGTAATTGAAGCCTTGAAAAACTTTAGAGTGTATGTGCTAGGCATTCCATTTAAAATTGTAACCGACTGTAATGCATTTAAAATGACTATGGATAAAAAAGAAATGAGTACAAAAATAGCTAGATGGGCAATAATGTTATCTGATTTGGACTATACTATTGAGAATAGACACGGTACTAGTATGAGGCACGTTGATTCATTAAGCAGATATCCTATTTGTATGGTAATTCAAGATAGCTTAACTTTAAAAATTATCCAAGCTCAAGAAACTGACGAGTATATTAAAATCATAAAAGAAATTCTAAAAGTAAAATCTTATGATGATTATTTAGTTAAAAATGCTGTTCTTTATGTGTTAATGGTAACGATTTATTAGTTGTCCCAGATGAAATGCAAATTAATATAATTAAGGCCGCTAACGAAAAAGGTCATTACGCAGTCGCACGAACGGGGGAAAAAAATAGAGAATGATTTTTACATCTCCAAAGTTAAATACAAAATCGAGAAATGCATATCAAATTGTGTTCCCTGTATTTTAATTAATCGAAAATTTGATAAACAAGAAGGTTTGCTACACCCAATAGAAAAAGAAGAAACCCCGTTTCATACGTACCATGATCACTTAGGTCCGTTGGAGAGCATGAATAAAAATTACAACATATTTTTCGGTCATTGACGTATTCACAAAAATTGTTTGGTTTTATCCCACAAAATCTACCGACACTGAGAAGTAATTTCTAAATTAGAAATCGAAAAAACTGTCTTTGGAAGTACATTTCGCAAAATTTTAGATAAAGGTCCTGGCTTTACCTCTAATGTTTTTGAAGATTATTGCGTCAGAGAAAATATTAAACATATCCCGATTACCACAGGGTTACTAAGAGCTAATGGCCAAGTCGAGCGTTTAAATTCAGTCATAATATCTGTTCTGTCTAAATTATCTGTAGATAATCCAACGAAGTGGTATACACATGTAGCGATGTCTAGCAATTGATAAATTCAACCTTTTGGAGAAGTATTAACACAAACCCCTTTCGAGCTGATGTTTGGTTCTAAAATGAAGCTAAAAAATGACATTGAGATTACTAGTATTTGGAATGTTGAAATACAATTCGACTTCATTAATAATCGTGAAAAATTGAGGAAAGACGATAAAAGACAAATTTTAAAAGTCCAAGAAGAGAACCGCAAAACTTATAATCTCAGACGAAAAAAGCCTAACAAATTTAAGCTTAATGATATGGATGCTATAAAACGCACACAACAAGGTCCAGGTTTGAAGTTAAAATCAAAATATATAGGTCCTGACAAAGTCATAAAAGTAAAAAATTATGACACCTACGATGTAAAGAAAGTTAGATTTAATGAAGGTCTAATTGCCACCAGTACTTGCGCCGAGTACACGAAGCCGTGGACGGATGAAGCTTGACATCGAGGAAAAAAAATATAAGAATTTCACCAATTATGACACTACCCCAACTACGAGACACCACCGGACTGACACTTAAAACAATTTTCACAAAATTAATAGCAAAGGAATGAAAAAAAAATGAGACGAAAAGACGTAAGGAAAAAGAAGACGAAACTATGTAAGGAAAAGGAAGACGGAAAGACATAAGAAAAGGGAAGACGTAAGAAGAAAAAACGACGAAAAGACTTAAAATAGAAAAAAAAAGAATAAGAAGAATTTTTTAAAGAAATAAATTTTATTAATGATGCATTTTTTTTTTCAAAATAGAACTTTGGATGCTTCTGTTTTTTTTTTTTTTTTTTTAATCTTTCCAGGGGATCCAGCTGCTGCTTGCAGCGGACAAGGATACATTCGAGGCCGAGTCAGGACGGCCGAACTGTGGGTAGTAAGTACTTCCACCATTAAGTCCTCTCTATTTAGTTTTGAGATCTCAACTTTGCCATCTAAAGATACTCTAGCGATTGGTGACAGCGCCCAACGCAGGCGCGCTAGAGCTATCCTTGGGTACGACTGACGCTCATTGCGAGCAGGAACTGAAGTGATTTGGAGGAGAGGAATAACGTTCGAGTGTTTTGGCAGTGAATGTGATATATGCTGAAGAAAGTTAAAAGGGGAAAAAAGACGATATAGATATGTGCTCGACGACGAAAGATGTATTTGTAATTTTGTAAATAGTATCTTCTTTGTACATAGTTCTTGTAAATAATTACTCTTCAATATAAGTATTTTAAAGAGAAAGTCTCTGTTATTTCTGGTATGAAGGTAACAATGTTGCTGTGTCAGCGAAAAGATTCTTCTATAGTATAAAGAATAATATGATAAAAAAATGTGATTTTTGCGGTTAAAATATCGCTAAGATCTCCAGTAGAAAATACGTAGGCATAAACAATGCAGAAAATGTGTTATAGATTTACTTTTGAAACATGGAAGAACACAATTGCAATTTCGTTGTGTTAAACATAACAAAATCATATTTTTTTACTATATTAAACAGGAATTTAAAAAAAAAAAAAAATGAGTTCTCAAGGAGTTTTAAATGGATACCCGGTTTTATCCCACTAGTGGGGTAAAACCGGATTTTTTCATATGTCTGAAAAAATCTATTTTTTTATATAATCAATTATACTTTTTATCGAAAAAAATATGTTTTAATATAGCCAAATATTCATTTAATATTGAAAACGGTTTTCAGAGTTTGTGTTCCCATTTGGGTGCATTTGAGAGCAACAAACATTTATGGCATCCAACCTATTCCTGTACGAGTAGTATTGATAAATACATTAGTTATCAAGTAAATATTTTCTCCTCTTAGACTACAATATATATCATAATTAAGAGCTATTATTTTGTAATTGAGACAAAAAGTGATATTTTGATAGTTGTATATTTCGATTGGCTTGATTTTTATTTTTATTTTGAAGTAGGTGGTAGTTAATGAATACTGTGCAATTCTGAAGCACTGAAAAAAATTCCTCTTCCCTGTCAAAAATCTCAAAGTTCAAAGTTGTGAATAGCATTTTTGATGAAATGTGTATTTCAACTGTGTTCGGAGAGATATATCATTCGAAAGCAACAATACACCAAAATTTTATTTCATAAATTGTTAGTATAACACTGCCTGCTTAATAAACTTAACTGATTTCCTTGAGGCATTGTTGCTTTTCATTGTTAAGTTGCGACAAAATGCAAACAAAATTAGGTTTTTGCCTGTTTTCTGCGCTTATTATCTTGTTTAAGCAACAATACACTATTTATTTTTCTTATTGAACATGAAACGTTACTATTTGGAGAAGCTAAATAACATTGAAATTAATTGGGATATCGATGCTGTTGGCATATATAATTTGTTAAATATTCAAAAGTTGCAAAATCTGTCACAATCAAATTAGGCGTATCTGAAAAGAGCATCAGAGCAGAGTAACAGAAATTGCATTATGTAGTAGGTGAATATATGTACTAGTACACAGAAAAGAAATAAAAGTGGGGTGTAATACCATTTTTTTTTAAAGAACAAAATCTTAAATTTTCGAACGATGCACTTTCATAAATTGTTGTACATGGGAAACTGTTGTTAAACTTTACATATCAAAACGAACTAACTACTAATAAAAAAATAGATTCTGTAAATAAGAACACCTATTATTTGTTTATTTCTACAAGCAATTTTCTAACACGTTTAAAATCTATTTTGGAAAGACCAAAAAAGCCTGCATTAGGGCATATATTTTGAACATGATTTCTTCGTCCTAATAACAGGAATGATATTCTCCCTAGTGGTTAACGTTCCATGCCTCTTCATATACTTCAACTTTATTTCATTGTTCCCAATTTCGGTAATTTCTCCAGGATGCTGCATGTTATTAAATAAAACTGTAACCCAGTCTGTGACACTGTACTGGCTTCCATTGCCTTATAAAATGAATCTCAATATTTCCTGTATCAACATTTCTACTTCTTCATCATTATCATCTCCGTTACATTCATGAACATGCTGATCTTAGTATTATTTTTACAGGAAAATCACTGGCCATGTTATGACCAGAAGAAAATACTGCTCCTTCGCTTGAGGCAATTTCTTTCCTAAAGTCAATACCGAAGTATTGTCACACTTTTAATCCAGCCTCTGTAACTTCCGCTGCGTGATATCCACTTATATTCTGAATTTCATGATATTTATAATGACTGTTTGAATCGTTGATTTCAATCACAGACAGTTTGGAGTTTCGTATGCCGCCCATGTACCGTAAGCTTTCCTTTAGCTCTTGTGCGTTGCTGATATTCTTATTAGAGTTTAAGTAGGGTGTACATGTACAACAGTACTGTACATTTGCAGCTTCTCGATCACACTGATCCTTTCCACGTTAAGGCTCATTGTAAGCATGCCAGATTAATTTCAGAAAAATTCAGCAATAAAATTCAGTTTCAGCATTAATTTCATTTAGAAATTAAAATACTTTTATAGCATTATAATTTATAACGAGGTATTTCCATTTCCACTGTTGCAAACAGCATTATCTGACTTCATATAAATATGACGAATGGTTGGAAAATCTGTCTTCACCGGGTTTGCTCCATGCTCAAGAACACATAACGTATGTTCCAATCCTTGATCACTACGCTCCAAAATCGTGAAATTGACTTGCTTCTCTAAATGATCACCAAGTTTAAAAAGCCGTGCATCGACATTTATGCTCATCCTTTTTTTGCCAAAGTATTTCTTCTGAGATTCTTGGAAGTTTACTGGGATAATCTTTTGGGACCAATCTTATATACACAATCTAGTTTCAGATGAGAGTTCACCGACTGCAAATATATTTGCAATTTTGTTGCACATCACGATTGTTAATGGATATTCGACTTAGTACTGTATTATGAATGCACTGTAAATCATACAACAATTCTGCCTGAAAACTTTCATTTTCATAGGCCATAACTTTATTTTTAATGACATGTAACAGTTCAATGATATACATTCTAAGCAGAATGATATTTTGCTTTTGGAATTTTTACAAACCTAAAGACAATTAACATCACTTGGATAACGGATAGGCATCAAAGAGCAATGTGATGATAGTCCCGAACAACTGACATTTCAGTGAAACGTGTAACCTAGTTTTAGGCAGAATAGTGTTTTTTGAAAAAATATTTGCTTTGAATACCAATGCTCAAAAATTTTATTCACCTGATCAACTTGCCATAACATGGACAATTCACTTTAGAACAAAGGAGGGAGAAAGAGAAATGGGATGTTCCATTTTCTGAAAGAGAAAAAACCTGATCATCGACATAGCCTTTTTGTATTTTATTCTCATTTTTATTTCTAAAAATAACACAAGACTCCACTTTTCTTTTACTTTTCCATTTGTTGATACATATATTCATCTAGTACATGATATATTTTGTTTCATTGTGTTTCTGATGCTTTTCTGAGATAAGACTAATTAAAAGTTGCGGATTGTGAAACCTTTGAATATTAAACAGATTATACTTGCTAACGACATCCATATCACAGTAAAGTTCTATATTACTCAACTTGTACTAATACTAAACTTTCACATTCTATCAAAAATATTTTTGTGTACTATTGCTTAAACAAGAAAAAAATTGCAGAAAACAGGCTTAAAAGTAATTTTGATTGCATTTACTGGCAACATAACAATGAAAAGCAACAATACCCAATGGAAACAAGTTAAGTTTATTGCACTAATAATTTATGAAAACATAATTTTGGGATGTTGTTGCTTTCCAAAGATATAGCACACCAAAAATACTCATAATTCACTTTCATGAAAATTATTATTCATGACCTTGAACATTGACATTTTTTACACGGAAGGGTGAACTTTTTTCAGGGTTTAAATATATGTATATATATATCTATATCCCAACAAAAAGTTTTCGGTAAAAAAAAAAGTGCCAAGTTCTCCTTAATGTTTCTGCCAGAAAAAGTAGTGATATCTGAAGTTCGCACAAGGGCACAAGTTAAAAGCCAAACATCCCAAATCTTTCATTGAAAATGGCTTCCTGCGACTTGGCCGTTAATGCCTTCGAGAAGGTTTTTCAAATTTTAAAGTATGTACAAATAAGCTACATGGCAACTACATTTTTTGATTATTTTAGGCATTTTGTGGCACAAAGTACAGAAATAAAATAGACATTTAAAAAAAGCATTTAAACCACTTCAGTCTATTTAAATGCTTAGAAGTTAAATATAACAAAATACTTGTATTCAGAAGGTAATATCCCTAATTGCTAAAACATAATTAGTATCAGCTTTTAACAGTTTATAAATCTAATGCCTCTTAATGTATGCAAACAAACTATAATAAATATTCAAACGAAAAAAATCTCTTATGATATCTGAAGTTCGCACAAGTTAAAAGCCAAACATCCCAAATCTTTCATTGAAAATGGCTTCCTGCGACTTGGCCGTTAATGCCTTCGAGAGAGTTTTTCAAATTTTAAAATATGTACAAATGAGTTACATGCCAACTACATTTTTGATTATTTTAGGCATTTTGTGGCACAGAGTAGAGAAATAAAATACACATTTGAAAAAAGCATTTAAACAACTTCAGTCTGTTTAAATGCTTAGAAGTTAAAAATAACAAAATACTTGTATTCAGGAGATACTGTCCCTAATTGCTAAAACATAATTAGTATCAGCTTTTTATAAATCGAATACCTCTTAATGTATGCAAACAAACTATAATCCCAACAAAAAGTTTTCGGTAAAAAAAAAAGCGCCAAGTTCTCCTTAATGTTTCGGCCAGAAAAAGTAGTGATATCATTTGAAGTTCGCACAAGTTAAAAGCCAAACATCCCAAATCTTTCATTGAAAATGGCTTCCTGCGACTTGGCCGTTAATGCCTTCTACAGCGTTTCAAAATTAATGATTGGAAATTACGCATTTATGAATTATTTAAATATTAAAAGTAATATTAGAATGCAAAGAGGCAAATTCACATAAAGACATTATAAGTAAAATATTTCTGATAACTACCATTCAGTTTCAACAAACATTAGTTTTGATTACAGATCATTTAGTCCACTTTTGGTTTAATTGCCATTTTGTACGGTCTAAAGCTAAAGTCATTAACGTAAAACCCAAGAAATAAAACAAAATTTACTTAATTCAAATCTCACAATATGTTACATTATATTTTATTGTATAATATTGAAATCTTGTGTATTGACGAAAGAGATTTTTTTCGTTTCAACATTTATTATATAGTTTGTTTGCATACATCAAGAGGTATTCGATTTATAAACTGTTAAAAGCTGATACTAATTATGTTTTAGCAATTAGGGATATTATCTCCTGAATACAAGTATTTTGTTATTTTTAACTTCTAAGCATTTAAATAGACTGAAGTTGTTTAAATGCTTTTTTCAAATGTGTATTTTATTTCTGTACTCTGTGCACAAAATGCCTAAAATAATCAAAAAATGTAGTTGACATGTAGCTCATTTGTACATATTTTAAAACATGCACGAAGGCATTAACGGCCAAGAGGTATTCGATTTATAAACTGTTAAAAGCTGATATTAATTATGTTTTAGCAATCAGGGATATTATCTCCTGAATAGAAGTGTTTTGGGTACTTGTTAGTTATCCCGTCGATCAAATTACTGTCGCCAAATTGTAAGATTAAACGCCAATAATGGTTAATCGTAAATATCACATTCACTTGACAACACGTGTTTACATCATCAAGTGATTTTTATTTCGACGTTTTATTTGTAATTTTATTAATGTTATACTAATTTATTTGTTTTTTCGTTATTTAAAATAAAAATTATGCCAATTTGTATAATTTGGCGAGTGGTTTGGCGATTTATATAATTTGGCAAAATTGGTCGACGGGATAGCTAACAAGTACCGTATTTTGTTATTTTTAACTTCTAAGCATTTAAATAGACTGAAATTGCTTAAATGATTTTTTCAAATGTGTATTTTATTTCTGTATTCTGTGTCACAAAATGCCTAATATAATCAAAAAATGTAGTTGGCATGTAGCTCATTTGTACATATTTTAAAATTGAAAAACTCTCACGAAGGCATTAACGGCCAAGTCGCAGGAAGCCATTTTCAATGAAAGATTTGGGATGTTTGGCTTTTAACTTGTGCGAACTTCAGATGATATCACTACTTTTTCTGGCCGAAACATTAAGGAGAACTTGGCGCTTTTTTTTTTTTTTTACCGAAAACTTTTTGTTGGGATATCACTACTTTTTGTATGTTTTTTCATGTTTGTTATTCTAAACTATATTAATATGAAAAAACTTAAATTTCGGTACCTTTATGTTAGCCGGGAGCAAATCTCCTCATTAGCCTTTTGTTTTTTCGCCAATAGCAGTTTTCATTTTTCACATGTGTAAATTAGAAACAATGCTTTGATTTTCAAATAAAATATTTTGGTTTATGTTATTATTTCTTATTTATTTATTTATTTATTTCTATGTTAAACATTCTATTAAATAAAATGAGGGAAATGCATCTATTTTAAATGAGATGACTGAAAAGTATATATCTTTAAATGAAATGAATGCAATATGAACAATGGAGTTGGGAACAGTATTTGGCGATTTGCCACTTGCGCCCGGCTAACACAAAAATACCTAAATTTATTTTATTGAACTTTACAAATTTATACTTTATTTCTTTTTATATTAAAGTACTAGCCGCCTCTAGCAAGCAGTATTTACCATATTACTTCCATGTTAAACGTTGCATCATGTTACTGTTATTGATAATTTAATTTACTTGCCCATTCTTTCGCCAATTCGGAAGCTTTTGATAGAGAAATCAACAACTCTTTACGATCATGGAAGCACATCATATATTTTAAGTTGTTATGTATTTCATCTTTTGTGACAAATATCTCTTAATTCACTTATGCATGTTTCCTTAGCAGTTACGATTCTTTCCATAATGCGGAAATTTTTAATCCTATTAAGTAATCTTTTCTATTGGGCTCACTGCCAATTGTTGTATTTTAACTGATACGACTGGGTACAAGTGAAATGGTTCATATGAAATCCTTTGACAATATCTGCATTTGCATTAAACCATATTGATGCTAATATCTTTTTGTTTCACGTTAACCTTTTCAATAGACTCGATTACGGAAGAATAGAAGGTCTACCAGCTGACTGCCATGATGCATGTGAAAATCTATCATTCTTCCAATCTGATCGTGTTGAAACATTAGTCAATGTGCCATGGTTTTAAGATTTTAGCTAATTTTACTCGAAACCTGAAAACTAAAATGCGAGGAACCGGATTATAGAAGATTCATTCTAACGTACATATCGATTAACAGGTTACATATTATAGAATTAGGAGAACTGGCAGTTTCAATGCTTTAATAGTTTCCGTAAATTCCCTTTATATAATACAGAAATTTTAGCGGTGTAAAGGTTAACAACATAGTCACAGTAAGTATAATAACAGTACAATATAATAACTATAGCAGAGGTTTTGGGCAGTGACGAAACTATTAGCACTTTGGAAATATTAGTACGTCATATCATTTAACTATTCAGATGATATGCGGAAAAATAAAAATAGATGGCTTGCATTAATAATTCACTTATTGAAAAATAGCCACTAGCGTCAAATATTCGCCAAGCTTGGCGACATTTAGCAAAGATTCGCCAAATTTGGTAATATATCATGTCAATTCTCAAATTTGGCGACAAAAAATGTTTTGTTTATTCTGACGTCATAATGATGCATATGTATTATGTATTATACACATATCTATATGTATGATGCAAATGTATTACGTATTATATGCATATGTATAATATGTATGATGCATATGCATAAGTTCATTAATATCACTAAAACGCAATTAAAGGAATAGTGTTCAATAAATAGTGGGGATAGTTGCCAGATTGACCATAGAATACCAACATTTATAATAGACCGGGAGGCGTCTGTACACACCATCACCTCATCGAGTTTACAGCTGAAATTTTAGGATTAGTTACAACTAGATTAGCATATTTAAATGCAACTGGTCTGTTAAGTCATATCTCGGTAGAAACCACCTGAAGACCTAATTTTAGTGGTTAACTGATAGGTTTACTATTGTATTTTCCTGCATCCAAAAGTTTGGAAACATGGAGTAATGGGTGCAGGAAAACACAATAGGAAAATTCACCAATCAACCGGTAAAATCGGGTCTGTAGGTGGTTTCCAAAAAGATATACCTTGGCAGACCAGTTACATTTCAATACGCTAATCGATGTTTAAATAATCCTAAAATTTCAGCCGTGAACTCGATAAGGTGATGATCTGTGCAGACGCCTCCCGGTCTTTAATAAAAATTGTTTTAAGGAAGTAAAATATAGAAAGATGGACAGATAAACTGAAAGATTTGCCTTATTAAGATTTTTGTAAAAGTATATAAAAATTCATTCAGCTTCAAATCATGTAACACCTTTATAACTCAGGCTAATTTTCTCTAATCGGGTTTTGGCGACCAACATATCTTATCTATAACTATAATCTTTCTTTTACAGATTTAAAATTAACAATAAATTAACAGTAAGTAGGCTAGTAATACAATATAATAACATTAGCAGCGGACTTCGGACGCTGCATCTGTCACACATCGTTAAAGACAGCTTATTAGTTACACATTTCATTTAATTAAAAGGAGATTTTTAAACTTTCATATGGAATTAGGATATTTTTCCACTATAGGGAGCTTGGCATTTTTTAAAAATCTTGGCGCAATTCGGACTTCAGAAACTGAGTTATGTTGCCAAATGATATAAACAACTACGAAAACAAACCTGATGAACGTTTATGGTATTTATATACATATAAACATTTTATTTATACATGCATAAAATATTATTTTTTATATACAGATTATTTATGTTGGTATATAAAAATAAATAAACGGGTTCCTTACATTAAATAAATCGTATACATATGGAAAAAATTGCTTGTGTATATGACACAGTAAATAGGTTGCCAGAAAATACGTTATTATCAAATTTCTTTTCTCGTCAAGGCTATTTTCTGTAATTCGCCAAGGTACTATATCGGAAACGTACCGAATTGCGGTTATATTTTGTTAAATGTTTTATTGTTTTAATATCGTAAATATATCATAACCTATACTGATTAAAATGTTTAGGTATATTCATTTTTTCTATTTAACAAACATGTTTGGAAAAGCATATATATATAATGTTATTCTGCTTGAAATCACGTGACCGCCTTCAAAGCTTTGTAATCGAGTTTTGGCGACCAACATTGGCACAATTGAATGCGTAGGAACTGTTTACGGCCAAATGAACACCCCCCTGTTTGAAGGGTTTAGAGGCGGAAATTCTGTGTTTTCAGATTTTTCTGGTTAATTGTGCTACAAACCCGACTTACTTGTGAAATTTCATAATTCTACGACTTTTAGAAGTACCTTAGTTATTTGATGATGCGAAGTGAGTCAGTGACAAAAAAGCGCTTTTTCGGAATTTAATATTTCGAAAACTACTAAATATAGAAACATGAAATCGTGGAACCTTAGTTCAGTTCGACCATACAAACATGTGTATAAAAGAAAAATTTCTATATCTCTTCCTAAAACGATGTTATGAGGGGGTGAAAAGTATGCCGAAATGGTTCAGGAAAAGGTAGCTTACGGCTTGTGCGAACTTGGCGGACGCACTGCCGTGCTCCCAGATATATATATATTTTTAAAACAATAAAACTTTTCAGAATATCTATCAAATTAGCACAATATTATGCTATGTTTGACTACAAAATTAACATAATAGGCTTTAAAAAATCCTTTGTATAGAAATAATTGAATTCAACGAAGGTTATAATTTAATGACTATGTACACTTTCATTCTAAGAGCTAAATTGTGAAACATTCGAAAAACATAAAATAAACAAAAGAGAAGTTACATTAAATACTTATTTTAATCAAGAAGTTTGTTTTCGCATTTTTTAAACTTATTATCTCCGTGTTAGGTCTATAAAAAATTGCATTACCGTATTGTGTTAGGATAATTAGAATTTGGAAAAAAAAAAAAAAAAAAAAAAAAAAAAACTGAAAATTAAATAAGGACGCTACTTTTTCTATGAAACTTAATAATAACGCATTGTCACTTTTTTATTATTAATTTTATTGTTATGATAAACAGAACAATAAAAAATTGGTACTTTCTTTTTATTGCAAAATGATAGAAGCTATCTTCTTACAATTTTTTTTTCTTCTTTTAATTAAAACAAGGAGTGAAATTTTTACAGCTAAAACATATAGATTTTTTTTCATTCCAAATATTAGGCAAAGAAGATTTTGCTGTATTTATTTAATTTATCAGCATAATATTTCATTTCTTAGAATCCGGTTTATATTTTACTAAAAATAAGTTTATATTATGGAAATTAGAAACCATATGGGATTCAAACCGGGCTTCACGGATTGCGAAATGTTTTTGAAAAATTGAACTTTTTAAATTAAAATTAATACTTAACATTTAATGTATATAAATTTTTCAAACTGCCAACTAATAGCACCAAAAAGCATTTTTATATGAAAATTATGAATTATGTATGCAAATAAAGTTTTGAAATTCATTATAGTCTCATACAACGAGTTAATAAAAAAAAAAAAAAAAAAAAAAATTCAACAATTTCACTAGTTATTGCATATTTTTTTTATTCTGATAATTTTAGAAGTTTTAGCGTATAATTCGATTACATATCCGGTAAATTTGCCTTTTACTTATATTATTAGGTAGCTTTCATTACAAAAAGCTACCTATTGCAGCTGTTCGAAGGAAAGCGGTTTCAAAAAACTTTGGTTTATTTTCATCGATCATGAACCCCAGACCCCGAAACAACCCTCCGTTTATAAGTTCACTGTAAATTAAAATGTCTGAAATTCAAACACTTAAGTGTCTGAAACGGGGGGTTCAGTTTTCAGACATTTTAAAATGTCTTAATTTTTTCAGACACATTTCGTGTCTGAATTTCAGACACTTCAAACGTCTTAATAGCATCCATTTTTTTTGTAAGCATCATACCTAGCCATGTTTGACCACGTTGAATCCTGGAAAAATATTTGGCTGGGGTCCTGCCCCCCCCCCCCCCCCGTCCCCCTACAACCTGATTTTTCTGGTGCTCCCAATTTTGGTACGCAATTTTTGTTAAGCTGGTAATTTAAATCTTTTACAACATTTTACTGATTATAATCAATATTTTGAACTTCAGGAGTAGAACAAGATTAAAACAAAAAATATTTATCTAAATATTAGATTTTTTTAATTTGTTTTATTTTTAATCTTATTTTACTTTAAAAGTTCAAAATATTGATTATAATCAGTGGAATTTCGAAACAGATTTAAAATATAAACTTTACAAATATTGCACATCAAATTTGTGGGCACTAAAATCGTAGGGGGGCGGGGCACGGCCCAGTATGCCCATTCTTTAATCAAGAAGTTCTTTTGCAAAAAATGCAACCCTGCATTATTGTTATCTTAATTGAGATGTCCGGTATTCGGGAGTATCCGTTGTGGAGGTTAATGGACATTCCCGAATAGCTATTCTGAAACATCTATTTAGCGAATACTTTTTTAATCCGCATGGCATACATATTTGTATATTTTTACCTCACAAAAGCAGACATCTCCGATTATCGGACAAATTCAGAGGCAAGGGCTATTGAGGGCTTTTAAAGTACATGGATAAATATATATATTTCTTATAATCTTGTCCTACTCTACTTCATATAATTTAAAAATAGATTTTTTAAAAATTTATATTGCCACATAGGCAATTTTACATATATATCAGATGATAATCACAACAGCTATTTAACTATGAATAAATAAATAAATATTCTACTTTACCCTTTGCACTCGAGGGCTCCGGAGCGGAGCCATTTAAAATTTGTCTTCAAACTCGAGGGCTCCACTACGGAGACAATGCAAATAATTTTGTGATACCTGTCTAGAAAAGCCAAGATTACATGGTATCACAAAATTATTTGCATTGTCTCCGTAGCGGAGACCTCGAGTTTGAAGACAAATTTTAAATGGCTCCGCTCCGGATTCCTCGAGTGCAAAGGGTTAATATTGAGAAAAAAATTACTTCGGTATTTTGTTTATTTATATTTTGTGTTTTTTAATCTTGTCCTACTCTAAAAGTTCAAAACTTTCATTATAATTCAGTGCAAGATTTAAGGTATCAACTTTACGAAAATTTCATACAAAATCCCCCCCCCCCCTCACCGAAAAAAAAATAAAAATCCTTATCATTTAAAAATTAGATTTTTTAAAAATTTATATTGCCACATGGGCTTATTGTTATCATTCCTATGATGTACTAAACAAGACATCTTTAAAGCAAAATAAAGCCAAAAAAAAAAAAAAAAAAGTTAGCACATGATATCACTATGATACAAACTTGCGATGCTTATCAGTAAAGTCTAATTGGAAAATGACCTTCGAATCCACGCATGCAGCGAAATCTAAATAAACAAATGATTTCCTTTTTCCTGACCGGCTTACTTCTATGTTTCCAAATCAAAAGTTTTCACACATTAAAAGATTTAATAGCTTTAGAAATATATCTAAGAAATACTTGAGATAAACATTCATTTTCAATTCTATATAAATTTCATGAAAATCAATTGATTTTTTTTTCCAAAAGCGAAAGTTTATAAATATATTTTTTAATTTCAGCTGAATATTGTTCAATGGAAAAAAAAAAGGCAATCCCGAAAATCCCGGAATTTTCCAGTAAAAATTCCGGGATTTTCGGGGTTAAAATTAAAGCGGGATCCCGGGATCTCAATCCGGGATTGTAATCCCTAGATAGGAAGTAAGAAAACTTTAGGAGATCTTTCAAAGTTTTTTTTTTTCTATTTCCTTGTGGTCGAGTATGAGATAAGCATTAGCCATTGAAATTGAAACTAAGAACTGCCATATTGAAAGCAAAACAAAACAAGAGAATGAACTTAACTTTTAAATATGTCTGTTTTTTAGTGATGTTATTACTTTAAATTTGAGAAAAAAGATGAGAATAAATAATACATAATTTGTAATAAAAGACAACGTCATAAATTTAAAAATATATACTTCTAGAATTAGTGTTTTTTTTTTTTTGTTTTTTTTTTTTTTTTTGCAAAAAGATTCAAAACTAATTAAATTTCATGTAAGATTTTGTTTAGTACAATAAATAAAATCATAAATGACAATAATTTTAGTACTATACAGAAATTAAAACACTTACTTCAATCGCTGTTTGCAAGAGGTAAGAAATATTCCTCGATTTGAAATTTTAAAAACTACCACAACCACAGTGAGGGAGAAAGACTTTCATCAGTTTAAAAGGTAATCCCATAATGCATCCGACTAGCCATATTTAAAGAATGAGATGTTTCATCCTAAAAACAGGACCCGCCAGACAAAAGTTTCTTTTTTTTGCCAGCTTCGAAAGGACGAAGATGAATAACACAATATTATTGATATAAATTGATACGAGTTAACACTAAGCCAATTGCACACGCTTTGTAGAATTTCCGGGTGTAATCTTCAACCGTCGTCTACTTCTGTTCTCTGTCTATCCCGCCCTTGTATCGACGACAGCTTCTAAGAGACATTTGATGTCGAGCACACACGTCAGATGTATGTATTCAATAAATAAATAATCCAAGTTAATACGAATTAAAATCACAGTACTTCACATTTCGCTAAAAACGAATTAAAATACACGCGTACATAAAAACAAACTTTGTTTGAATTACAACGTATACCACTTCGAACGAAGACATCTAAAACGCATGCGCAACTGGGAGTGCTAGTGCCCCCTGGTGGTTATTGCGTCGGAAGAATCAAAACGTCTTAAATTAAGACACGTTTAAAGCAATGAAGTGTCTTAAAATAAGACGTTTGAGGCTATTTTAGACATTATTCTCAGTTCGTTTACACCATGGTCATAGTAAGACACTTATGTATCTTAAATTAAGACATCTATAATGTCTGAATTTTCAGATTAAGACACTTAAGTGTCTAAAATTCTTTTTCAGTCACATATGTGTCTAAATTTAAGACGCTTCTATTTGCAGTGTTGATACTATATATATATATATATATGATCTTTGTCACATTGTAACTCTCGTATTTATGAACCGTATGATCGTATTTATGAATGATTATATATGATTTGGATGAAATTTCGTGTATATATAGTGCATACCAATGTCTCGACCGTGTTTGTTGGCCAGCTCCATCCGCCATTTTGTTTAAAAATGGAGTACATTTATTTTTTTTTATTTAAAATTTGAAATGTGATACCAAAAAATTGAAAATTGAAAAATATTTTTTTCTTATGTGTTTGACCTTGATACAAAGATTCCGGATCATTTTTTGTTTCGTCTACATCTTAAAAAATGACTGAGTTATAGCACTTTGAATTTCTAGCTTGGCTGACATTTTGAAACGACCTGATTTTTGTCACGCGATAACAGGCGTATTTATGAATCCATTTAGATGTACCTTGGTGAATACATAATACGTACCAATGTCTCGACCGAGTTCGTTCGCAAGCTTCATCTGCCATCTTGTTTCAAAATGGCGGCCATTTAAAATATTTTTTAAAAATTAAAATTTAAAATGAGGTACCAAAAAATTGAAAATTGAAAAATATTTTTTTCTTATATATTTATACAAAGACTCCGGAGCAGTTTTTGTTTTGTCTACACCTTAAAAAATTGCTGAGTTATAGCCCTTTGAATTTCTAGCGGGGCTGACATTTTGAAACGACCTGATTTTTGTCACGCGATAACAGGCGTATTTATGTACCGATTTGGATGTACCTCGGTGTATGCATAATACGTACCAATGTCTCGACCGAGTTCTGTCGCCAGCTTAATCCGCCATCTTGTTTCAAAATTGTGGTCATTTAAAAAAATTTTAAAAATTTTAAATTTAAAATGAGGTACCAAGTAACTGGAAAATGAAAAATATTTTTTATATGTGTTTTACTTTAATACAAAGATTCCGGAACAGTTTTTATTTCGTCTATATCTTAAAAAAATGGCTGAGTTATAGCATTTTGAATTTCTATTATAGCTGACATTTTGAAACGACCTGATTTTTGTCACATAACATTTGACGATAACAGGCGTAGTTATGAACCGATTTGGATGGAACTTTGTGTGTACATAGTACTTACCAATGTAACGACCGGGTTCGTTGGCCAGCTTCATTCGCCATCTTGTTTCAAAAGGGCTGCCATTAAAACAAACATTAATTTTAAATTTAAAATGAGTTATCAAAAAATTGAAAAATGAAAAAGATTTTTCTTATGTGTTTGACCTTGATACAAAGATTCCGGAGCAGTTTTTGTTTCGTATATATGTTAGAAAATGGTTGAATTATAGCACTTTGAATTTCTAGCATGGCTGACATTTTGAAACGATCTGATATTTGTCATGTGATAACACGCGTATTTATTAACCTTTTTCGATGTAAGAAGGCATGTGGATAGTATATCGTAATGTCTCGACCAAGTTCGCTGGCCAGCTCCATAAGCCTTCTTGTTTCAAAATGGAGGCCATTAAATTTAAAAATATATATATTTAGAGTAGCAAAAAAAAAAAAAAAATAGAAATTAAAAAAGATTTCTTTCTTAAGTATTTGACCATGATATAAGGATTCCGGAGAATTTTAGGTGGATTTCGTATGAAATACTACCTATTGGGATCGTTCCTATGTTGGAATTTCTGAAACAATTTTGCAGATCTACACCAATCATGACCCCTAGAACCCAAAACCACCTTCAGTAAAATACTTTATCTATGTATCTATCTATCTATGTATCTATCTATCTATATATATCACTTTCCTCTGGACACGATAACTTTCGTAATTCTGCACCAATCTCTTCCAAACTGATACATAAAATCAATGGGCATAAAATATCGGTCAAGTTCGTTAATGGGCAAAATCGGACCAAAGGAATGGAAATAGGGAGGGGTTTTGTGAAAACAAAAAACCCCCATAACCTATTAATTTTTGTACATGTCAAATCAGTTTAAAGTTTTTATTGCTTCTAAAAATAGGGCCAAAAATTTATGTATCACAGATAGCTAAAAATGGGCTCAAGGGGTGCAAAAATAGGGTTTGGGGAGAATAAAAATTCATAACTTCGTCAATTCTCAAGATATCAAATCCAATTAATTTTATTATAAATCTCTTTAACATTATCTACAACTTTTATATTCACAAGTTTTTGGAACGGAAAAAAGAAATAAAAACGAAAACAAAAAGGGGGTTTGAAGAAGTATAAAATCCATAACTCCATCAATTCAAAAGATACAAAATCCCCATGAATTTATCTTCTTAATATTGACTACAACATTTATATAGACAAGTTTTGGATAGGACCAATTCTTACAGCAAAAACAAATTAAAAATACATAGCGGTTGAAGAAAAAAATCATCTTAGTAAGGGTGTATTCAAATCCAAACTGCTTATTTTCTGACTCATTTTACAATTCATTTTTGCTCTCAAAGGCTTCCAATTGGTACGTTTTCTTACTCAGAAACTATATAACGTACCGTAATGGTCGATTTTTTGATTGAGGCAGAATATATTTTTAAAAATGCTGTTAAAAAGGGCATTTTGAACCGAATTTACTAAAGCGGATTGTCTTTGAAAAATCATTGTATTAAGGATGCACTCAAATCCAAACTGCTTATTTTCTGACTCATTTTTAAATTCATTTTTGGTCTCAAACGCATTTAATTGGTATATTCGCTTATTCAGAAACTATATAATGTACCGTAATGATCGATTTTTTGATAGAGGCAGAATATATTTCAAAAAATGATGTCAAAGTGGGCATTTTGAACGGAATTTTCCGAAGCGATTGTGTTAGAAACGAAAAATATTTTGCTTCTGAGAAAATAACTGTTTATATATCAAGTTTTAATTAATTGAACAAAAAATAAAAACGCAGGTCGCTTATAAATCTCTTCAAAAATCACGTCAGCAAGTTTCATATTTTTTTATTATTATTATTAAAAATGAATCTGGAATTATGCATGAAAATTTCAAGTTATTGAGCATGGAAAAGAATTTTTTCGAATACCGCCATACCATGATTCTGATAAAACCAGCTATTATATAAAAATGAAATAAAAACTCGTCAAAAGCGGCTAGATAAAATTGTTAAAGTGGATTTATCTCTAATCATGATTTATTTTTTATTTGTGAAATTAGTATATTTGACTTCGAAATCAACCTCTGCCTGTAAGCCGGGCCGTCAATTTTTTTTTTTTTTTTTTTTTTTTTTTTTTTTTTTTTTTTTTTTTGTCTTTATCTTAAAAAATAACTCAGATATCGTCGGTACCACTTCAAACTATCCAATGTGAAAATAGCCACTTTTCAGGAGGGCAAAAAAACTGTTTTAATTGCGGATTCAAAATCAGCGCCAAGCAGCAGTAAACAATTATTATATTTTTGGGGGGCTGTTTTATATCCTATTTAAGAATGCTATTGAGATAAATGATTTGAATAATTTTACTCGCTAAAAAATCACATTGGATAGTTTGATATGTTATGCTTATTTTTACGTTTTCAGCTTTGTTGAACTTTTTCAGCTTCAAACTACCCAATATGCAACATTGGATAGTTCGACTTGTAAAAAATTTGTGCTTTTCCCAGGTTTGCCATTCCATAGTAGCGAATATGCCATATTGGATAGTTTGACTTGTAATAATGTTGTGCTTTTCCCAGATTCGTCGTTTCATTGTGGCAAATGTGTGGTATTCAATAGTTTAATTTGTAAAATTATTGGTGTTTACATATTCAATATAAAACTCTTAAGAATTTTCTTTAATAATTTTAATAAGGAATATACAGTAAATTAATAAAGAAAAAATCTTATTTTTAAACATTCTGTTAATTTTATAAAATATAAGAAAACAAAAATATCTCAAATAATGGGGTGAGCAACCAGAGACACTTCATACCCTTAATTATATATAGTAATCTTAGTGCTATTTATTCTAAGAAACTCATGGACCGCTTTCTACCACTATTTTCGAATAGAACTCTCTGATTTATTTAATCCTTCATTAAAAAAAGTTGGAACAAATGACTTTGATGAAAATTTTGAAGAAATTTACAATAGGCTCTTTTAATACAATAATTGCAAATGTCCTGCAGAAGGTATGGAGTGATAATGGGGTAATCCCTTTTTTTCAAGACTCTCTATCGTTAAATGGTTTTATGACTTTTGATTTGCTTTTCTGTGGTCTCACCGTGCTCTAACTCTCGTAAGTGTACTCGAATTGCCATATAACTTATTTATGTGTTTGTTGTTTACTATGACACGTCTGGTATTGAAAACGAAGAGTGCAGCATTTATAGGTTCTCTACAGGGACACTTAAAAGAATCCCATATACATCACGCTTAATGAGAAAAGAAACGTTTGTGGTTCGGTTTAATGATGTTACACTATTTCAAACATAAATAAATTTATATATATTATTGAGGTGCACAGGAACATGCCTACGTTAGAATATGACGCGTAAAACAGCAATCATTCATTTACAGGGACACACAAAAGGTTTCGGTTAAAGTGCAGTCTATTAGAGACAATTGCTGGAACTGCGTTTTATATTATGGTATGCATTTTAAAACTATGTGCATACTACGTGGTATGTATAAATTCTATAGATTATATATAGAACTACCTACAACTAATTCGTTAGCATCACTAAGTATGATTCTGAACTGCTTAAACCTAGTTTTTAATTGTGTTATGCATTTCAAAGCTGAACTATAGTTAGTATATGAGATGTTTGTGGAATTTAAGTAAAATCATATACAGGACCACGCAAAAAAATAGAAACATGGATAGTTATTCATGATAATTTCTGGAAGTATTATTTTAGTAGTTTTAATCGTATTTTAGTTTGCATTAAAGTTTTAGCTTATTATGTGACATGTATAAAACTCCATAGGTATTATACAGCGTTGTAGAAAATAATTCAGTTATGCTCTTCTGTTAGAAATTACTAAATGTGAATCTTCAACAGATTATACATTTTAACACTTTCCAACAAGGTTGAAAAGTGTTTTTGAATTCGGTTTGTCTGTCCACGCTCTAACTCATGTAAATATTCTCGGATTTTCATGCAATTGAATAATGTTAATGTTGCTAACAATGATATGTTCGGTATTGCATATGAAGTACGTAACATTAATAGTTCATTTACAGGGGCACTCAAAAGATTTCCATTACATTATGGTATATGGGAAAAAATCGTTTGGAGAGTATTTTAATGATATTTCGCTATTTCAAATGTATTGAAACTGACATAAATCACTGAATTTCATTACAACAAGATCACGACATAATAAATCATGCATTCATAGCATTTGTCGAACATTTACAGGGTCGCACGAGAGAAATGGGTTTCAGTGCTGTCTGAGCAATAATTGCGAGAAGTGGGTTTTTATATTTCGGTATGCGCTTTTAAATTTATCTATTTTTTGCATGTTGCATAAAAATTTTTGACCTCGTATATAGGGCTGCACAAAAGAATTCACTAAAAATAATTATCGTCCATAGACAGAAAAAGTACTCGAATCCGTTTGATTCTATCATGTCTGTCCGACGATCTATAGATTTGTATATAATTGAGATAGTATGCGACAATTTAGTTTAATTAGAAAACGCTTAACGCAATTTACACTTTCAAATTTTAGCAATTTCCGCCCATAAACGGAAGTATACTCGAACTTCTTGTATAGCCCTGTATGTTATCTACAGATTTTTATAACTGTTACGTATAGATGGTAAAATTTAATTCAGGCGAAAAATTGTATAAACACACTTCCAGAAATTACCAGTCATAGCCCACAGTGTTTTCAATTCCTTGCGTATCCCTGCATATTACTAATTTCTACTAACATATTTTAGCACAGTAAAAAGAAATAAAAGACCAAAATTGCATATCGCAGTTAAAAAACTCCTTTATGAAATTCACGCCCATACAGAGTAACGCTTAAAAATTCTTTTGTATAGCCCTGTATATGATCGATAAAATTTATACGCACCATGTAATACTCAAATAATTAAAAATTCATACTGTAATTGAAAACGCACTTCAAACAACTATCGCTAATAGACAGCAGTGCAACCGAATTTTTTTGTATGTTCCTGTACATTAATGATAACTATCATACATCTCATATTCTAGACTAAGCAACTTGTAATGTAAATCAATTACGGATATTAATTTCATGTTGTTTGGAACATTTTAACATTAATAAAGTATGCTTCATTTTTTTTTCTATAAAACATTATACATCAAAATGCTTTTGTATGAACCCATAAATAATTATTGATGGCTTAAACACCATATTCTGCATAAAGCATGTTTTAATACACTTGGTAAATCCATATTAATTTCATTATGTTTTAAATACAGTGACGCTATTACAAGATACCACTCTTTTCCCTTATTGGGTTTAATGTATTCTTTTGAGTGTCCCTGTAAATGAATAAAAAATTCTCACATTCCATTAACAATAGAAGACATATTCTATAGTAAACGTTAAAAACACATTTCAATCTATAAACAAAACAATTTTTCTCTTCCTAATAAACAGACTATTTTCATTTTGGATAGTTTGACATGGTACGGATGCTTAGAAAAAGAAAAAAATATACAAACATTTGCGGAAAAGGATCGAATATGAAATATTGGACAGTTTGACATTGTAAATTTTAGAAAAAAGAGCATATTGGATACTTTGAAACAGTCATTATCTAACTTTCTAAGCAAGCTGGAGACGTGACGATTTTGGTTAGTACGTATCATGCACAATACAACAAAATGGCACAAAATATGAAAAATGCATTTTTTCACATTGGACAGATTGGCATGGTAGCGACGATATGGCAGTTTGGATTTCTAATGTGGGTGACATTTTGAAAAATCTGATTTTTTGCCTGCGAAAGCACTTGTATATATCAACCGATTCCGATGTGAGTGAGCATGTGCACAGGAATTACTAAGGTCTCCACCAAGTTTGCTCGTTAGCCTCATCCACCATGTTGTCTTAAAATGGCAGGAACTTCAAGATATCGCCGAATTTGGCAACCAAATATAAGTTACTTTAAATAAAAGCAGGTTGGATAAAGCTGACTAATTTCGCAAAATTCTCATTCATAATGATTTAGTTTTGATAAAAATTAGTATTGAATCTTCTATAATTGGTTTCCACTAAATTGAGCTTCGTATGTTTGAATAATATAAGCTTGCTTTTTAAAAATAAGGAATATAAAAGCTACCTCATCCTCCCGGCACTGGCCGGAAGGACTTTTTTGTTTATTAATTGATTTTTTCACCAAAACAAAATTCTAACTATTTATATTGTTTTAAGTGCAAGCCGACTAATCTTTCTTAATACGGCTGCATGCGATATAGATTTTTTTTTAAAGTATTATTGAAACTTATTTTAAAAACGTAACAAAATAAATAAACTCAAATTCGGTTTTTAAACAAATTGAAAAAAAAAAAAAAGCAATTTAACAAATTACAACAAATTTCAAAAATGATTTTTCAAAGACTAAAATTTAAGAGATAAAAAAATCGCACGGAGTTGATCATACATTACGTACGCCATGAATTAAACAATAACATTTCTGGATCCATCATAAACAAATTTTAAAAGAAATTTCAGTTTTACAATTTTCGGTACTGTAAATTTTAAAACTTCTACGGACCTGGTCATACATAACCTACGCCATGGATTAAACATTAATCTTCCTGGACCAATTTTAAATGAAATTTCATTTTTAAACTTCTAAACATCCCACAATATTACTTTTTACACCGTCGTATAGAGAAAAAAAATGAATTTATAAATGCAATTTGTTTGAAAGCTGTATCTCAATTCGTTTCTGAGTTATTAATTTTTTTTTTGTAGTTTTTATTACTTTTTTGTCATAGTGGCAACAGAAGTATCCCTCTCTGTTGAAAGTAAAGGGTAAATACAGATTATTGTATAGACCATCAGAAAACGAATGAAATGCAGGATTCAACTAATAAAACGCTTCAGATATATTTTGATTTTCTACCCAGACCGAGGACAATAACCATTTTTCCAATCGGTTAATAAAATGCGGGATTCAACTAATAAAACGCTTCAGATATGTTTTTGATTTCCTACCCAGACCGAGGACAATAACCATTTTTCCAAATGGTTAAAAAAAAAAAGAAGTAAAATCAAAATTTATTTGTTAGGTTTTCCACGGTAAATACGGTTTTTTTATGAAAACTTCAGTCACGGGCATGTTTTATTCTTTAGATTATACATATTAAATGTAGTATTTGGCCTAAAGTTACTTATAATTTTATGATTCAATGAAGATGTATGACGGTGGGGCATATTTTCAATAGCATTTTTGTTTTTATTGCATGAAGGAAAACTTCGTTAAAAGTTTACAGTTCGTTAAAAGTTACCATAGTATCATATACAGGGTCATTGAAAACGTCTGGACGTGTTTAAAAAAAAAAAAAAAACTCGGAAAGTAACATAGGAAACGCAAAATTTTTCTTTGCCAAATGTTCCTCATTATATGAGATTTCTGAGATGTAACTATTTCGCAACATTCACTTTTAGACGTTGTGTAGAAGCTATGCGCGGAGAAAAATGGTTTTCAAGGTGCGCGTTCTTTTTCCATCACCAGTATATAAGTTCGCAGTTTTTTATCTTGTTATCAGATAAATATATAGTTATACATATGGAATTTACATAAGATGAGAAAACCGAATATGAGCTACCTGATTAACCTAGTCAAAACGTACGTAGCAGCTGAAAGAGAACCTCAGTGATCATATTTCGAAAACCATTGGAGATTTGAGAGGAAAAGTGAAATCGAATTTTCTTTCGTATCTGTGTTTTAGTTGATAATATTAATACATTTTTTATGAATATCTTAAACCAAAGACAGAAACTGAGAATGTCGGAGCAGTTTGTATTTTCACCGCAAATTCCTTTTGAGCGCCGCCTGAAGGTTACAACGCCCACTGAGCTCGCGAATAATAACTTCATATTCTGATACATTGAATCCAGTGGTCCGTCATCAATGGAATGCTAATGAATTTTAGAGGAAAATTTTAGACAAAATATGGATTCCCACCCATAGAGTAATATGGGGTAAATAGTTTCAAATTGGATTTTCTTTTAAAAATAGGACGAATTTGCTACAATGTTCACATATTTCATCTGTATTTTAAGAAAACTTTAGATCCAGCACCGATTTTCCGCTTTAACCAAGTTGTTTTGTTCTGATGGACTGAGGCGTCGCCATGGTGGGTTATGGGGGATTCTCCCTCTCCAATATTTATGAACATTGGAAATTTGAGCTTAGAGTTGGGAATTCTGGATTTTTGAAAGAACTTTCTTCTTTAAAAAAAGACAAATATTAAGATGTATACGATTTTTTTCGGGACTTGTTTTCTAACTGTATACAAGTTAAATAAGGAAAATAAATACAAAAAGAAAGCAGCAAGCTTCAGTCTGCTATTGTGTTTCTGTGTTCTATGAAAATATCATACATCCACCAGAAATTAATTTCTATACTCCTGAATATGTCCATGAATAGCTAAACCATATCATTTATTTCCTCCAAAATTATGTTCCTTACTCAACAATTTCAAAACAACGTCATTATTTTCATAAGAAAAGCGATTATGATTCGTTCATAATTGAAGGCAAAGAATTCACAAACATTAAACTAATGCTAGTTCACTAAATATAAAAAGAAAAGGGTCATTTCATGTAAGATCTCTAAAAATAAAAAATACAATAAAACATTCCTATAAAAAATATCCTACTGTCACAAACGAAAATTAGACAACAAATTATTCATGAATCCTCCAATTGGCACTATAGCAACAGGTCGTTTCCGGAGTGGTTATACAAAGTTCTTAGTCGTTGCCATCAATGCCAGGCATTCTGCATATATCACAAATTTCCTTTTAAAATTTAGAATTAAATTTTAGAGTTTTAGAATTTTAGAATTACATTCTACTACTAGAACAGAAAATCACGATGGCTCTTTCACCTTCATTTTGATAACAAATAGCATTAAAATATGTAGAAATCCTATTATAATACATACATTGCACATATCATTTGATTCGCAAATTAATTCTTCTCAAGTTGTGAATTTTTTTAATCCCCCTGCCCCAATAAATATCTGTCGCTACGCTCCTGCTGATGGATTCCATTATTATGAAACAGCCATTATAAATAAAGTGTTAAGAGAAGAGGAAAGAGCAGTCGTAAAGTGATAGAACTCTTATTTTCTTGTCAAAATGGTAAAAAAAAATGGCCATTAAAAAATGCCCCCACCCCCCAATTCTGACAAGAAAATCAGAGTTCTAAATTTTTACGGCAGCTTTTTCATCTTCACCTAACAGTTCATATATAATTGCTGTTTCATAATGGACACTATTTCTGTGTCTTCACAATTGGTAAAATGGTGATTTTTGTAGCCTCAAACCGAAAGGAAGAATGCGGTCCATTTCTTGATAGATTGTTAACTGGAAACTAATGCTAAACTATTTATATTCTTTTAAGTGTAAATGAAATTTTCTTCAATCGTCTGCATGCGATAAGTACAATGAACAGTATTGCTGTGACGTCACAATTGGTAAGATGGTGGTTTTTATACCCTCGAACCGAAAGGTAGAAATAGGGTCCATAATGGATGCCATCAGTCTATCGGAAGAGAATTTTTCATTCCAAAATGTTCGATTGAAGAAACTATTTAATACTTTGAGCAGAAAGAAGAGGCTACGCATGCAATTTTCATGAAACTAATAGAATCACATAGCTGCAAATTTTTGCTGAAATGTAGTTGAAAAATTAATTAAAAATGTATATTCACCGATGCTGGGTTCATTTTCATCTCATGTTTCGCCGCAAGATTGTGTGCTTATGAAGACTTCTCCATCTTGTAGCTGCAATAGCTATTTTTTTACTTATGTGAGTGAAAGATGCCAAGCTGGTCATCGCCCTCGTGGCTTAATGGTAGAGCACTGGAGCGCTATTCCAGGGATCCGGGTTCGATTCCCGGCTTGGACATTTTTCACTCTGTTGGTTTACGCTTGGGCGGGGCTAGTGAGTGTTTTAGCCATTTGGTAGGCCTCCCCGCCTGGTTGACCCTGTTGGTTTACGCTTAGTTAGCAAAGAGATAATTCACGTATTTAATATTCAATAATTTCAAGAGTAATTTCACTGGCTAAATGTAGTTGAAAAATTAATTAAAAATGTTTAGTGGTAAGAAAAAATCTTAGAAATTTGTAGCTATGCAGTAGCGTAATACTGCAACAAAAGAAAAAAAATTGCAGCAAAATTGACATTTAGCAAACAAAAAACTATCAAGGGCTTTTTTCAAATAAACCATTTCATTCCCCGTTATACTTCATATCCTTAGTTGGTGGCGATTTGTGCAAATCCGGTTTATCCGAATTTTTTGCTTATCTGAGGTTAGCTTCGTCCATATTAACTCGGATAGTTGGAGCTCGATTGTAGTTAAATAAAATTTTAAGTAACCTCAGTCAAAAAAAAAAAAAAAAAAAAAAAAGTAAAAAGCAAAAAGTAAGTATGGCTAATAAAAATATTAAAAAAGTGTAGAAATAAACAAATTGATAAAAATTATGTGAAAATATTTGAAAAAAAAAAATTCTAATATTAAGAAAAAATTGGGGATCATTACTTCCCCGCTTTGAGAATGCGTGACTGTCTCCGCAGAAAGTGGACCGGTGAGTATCTCTTCGTAATATTATGGAGCTCAGCGGTCACGTCTGCGAAAGAGTTACATGTATCAAAACCCAGATAATTGCCGAATAGTTTGAAAATAAAATATTGGGAGACCTCGTTTTTTTTTTTTTTTTCGAATTGTCATGTCTGTAACCGTTTACGGTGAACAATGACAATTAATATCCTAAAATAAATATGTTATTTATGTGTTAGAAAATAAAATTTTAACTTAAATACGTTCCTTAAAATAATGCATATGCTTAATAATTTAAATTCCCAAAAATTATTATACTAAACAGTTATTATGGGCAAATAATCATCAAGTCCTCTTCTCACACATGTGCTAATTTGTGTTTATAAAACTATAACATTGCATCTTACTTGTGTAATTAAACTATTTGCATCTTTCCAAATTTTATTGAAGTACACGTACTTTGGATTTAATTATAAATGTTGCAATGAAAGTAGACAAGACGTCTTTTTTTATTGGAAGACTTCTGCCAAATAAAATGAGATGATTTATGTTGTGTATTTTGTACGGTGGTTAATTAAAACTTTTATTGCGCATTTTCACAAATTAAACAGAAAAATTTAGTTAATTATTCTTACGTTTGTTATGTTAACCGGTTAGTGCACCAATTAGTTCTAATTGAAATATTTTATTGCGTGTCTTATATTTTAGAGTATTATTGATGTTGAGTAAGTTAAACACGAAATTTAAGAAATCCGCTATTTAGTTGTAAATTTACAGCCCGTACCTGAATTAGTTCATTGTAAACAAAACAAAAACCTTGCTAAAATGGTTTTTTATAACTATCCTCATATGAGGACGTTGAGAGCAAACCAATTAATAAACACTCATTACAATCTCTAAAAATAAATATTTCAGTTCAGACATAAATTATAGTAAAATTACATCTTAGTAGTGTAATTAAAAATACTATACATTTTTATTCAATAACACATAAATTCTAAAGAGTACTATATAAACTTAAAATAAACACACGCAATGTAGTTTAGAGCTTTAGGTGTGTATTAGTTACTACTTTAAGTATTTTTCGTAATATATATTTCAGAATAAAATAATTATCTTAATATGTTTACCCCAGTCAGTAAGTTAAATATTTAAATAAGATCTAAAATATACAAAATGTAAATTACCGCGTGCATTTAAATTAGTTTAATTGTTCTGATTGTCAATATAAGTTGAATAAAATTATGTAAAGTAAACATTGCGATTAGACACATTTTAACAATATGAAGAAAACTAAAATTAGTCCAACATTTATTTAGTTATTGCTCACAACATGCTAATTCCTTTCAAATCTAATTTGTTCCAATTTTGAGAAACTAGAAAAAGTGAGAGGTGTGTGTGGGAAGTGTTTATACAACGAGACCCAGAAATTCTGCTACTTGTAATATAACTACAATTATAATAAGAATAAAAATGAAAAAAAAAAAAAAAAAATAGGTCATAATGTTTTATGTAAATATAGTTTAAAAATTTCAACTTTTATGTAATGGATAACACGAAGTTTTTTCAACCAAAGTAAAACGATAAAATTTCAAATTATTATCGAGAATTATCAAAGTTACTTTGATATATACCGAACCATATGCACAACCATATTAATGCGACATGACTTTAAAAAACAATAGCCCATAAAGAAAAAATTATAAGCAACAATTTTTAGCCTATAAAATTACTATAAACTGAAAGATAATAGAAATCTAAATAGAAATTTCTCTATAATTACGAAAAAGTTACGATTTTTCAGCATCACTTGCATTAAGAACGTATTAGAAATAGTAAACATTCTTTCAACGTGAAATTATATATTAAAAATAAATTATTTCATGGCAAAAATCTAATAAATAATGAAATAATAATTCCTCGATTTTTTTAATATCTACATATTATTTTTTTTATTTATATCGTGCAATTGTATAGCGTATTAAATAAATATGCATTTTTATGCTTAAAAATGAACTGCATTTCCTCTATTTCCTTCTCCCTTTTTATACAACGAAAACTGTAATTTTAGAAAAGAATTTACTGTAACAATCATAATATTTTTGTTTTTACCCAGATTGTGAAGTAATCTACATTTTTCTTGTCAAAATTGTGTTTAACCTCTTTAGAATTTATGTAAAATTAATTTACTCGGGATAACTCGTATTTTGATTGACTGAGTGCCTAAGAGAGACTGTTTAAAAGCGTAAACCACATGAATCCAAGTCTTTACATCGAAGTGTCCCTCCTGGTCCCTATATCTTAAAGATAATTAGAATATTCAATCAGAATCTAATCCATCAGAAAACGTGATACGTGTTGACAATAGTATAAAAGTAAGAATAGAACAAACTTGAGTTAAAGGCCGACCCTGCCAGAGATATCCCAATCGCTAACTAGGTAAGCGATTGCTTTAGGTAAGTGGGTGCATTCTCTTTTTTTACTGGAATTGTCCTCGCCGATGAAAAAGAAATTTTCAACGCGACACTGAGTTTCGATAAAAATAAGTTGGTTGTAAAGTATTTTGAGAATGATGAAGTAAAACTATTGTAGCTGACCTTGCGTTTATCTTTATTGCAGTATTCATTACTTACTACATGTCCACAACTTGATAAAGACTGCGTACCCTCAAATTTTTAGAGCATATGGATGACTACATTAGTTTGTGGGCTCATTAGATGAACTGGGAAACTCCAACGCGTCAGTGAAGTGGTTACATTCCATAGTGAAAATCTACGCTCGACAAGGGTAATCGATAATTGCAATAAATGTAATTATAATAATTGCTATAACTCCTATAAGTGCGGTAATTAAATTGCTTAAATAATTCTCGATCTAGTCACCCAAGGAGAAGATGATTCTAACCGACACTAAATACTGCTCTGTTGCGTTTGTGGTTATTTCGCATCTTGATGATTAGTTACAGGGCTTTAGGGCTACCCGCGAGTAGGTTATTTCTCTAAAATTTCTTTTTAACCAGACATCACCAAAACACACAAAATACATCAAATGTAGAACCAAAAATACTTTGGTGAATAGTTAATTACCTTTTTAAAAGTTATATCAAGATTTCTATGCAAACATTGTTACTTTTAACTAATATTTAATAGAAAAAACTAGCCGCCCCTCATGGCGTCGCCCGAGACGTTGTATAACCTTAAATGAACATCAAATTCGCATGAATTTATATCTTTAACCCGATTTTCACTGAATTTATATTTGTAAATTAAAAAATCGTGATAAAAGCGTTCGTTAGAAGATATTTTCTTGATTTTCTTTTGTTGGTTTTTTACGTTTGGTCACTTATAATTAATATATATATATATATATACACCGAAGAGCCAAAACATTATCACCATCACCACATATTGCAATGAACTCACCTGGATAACGTGGAGGGCACATAATCAGGTGGGATGGAATTTAAATGCTGGTAGGGAGTCTGAGGAATACTTTATGCGCTTACTTCTGCCTCTGATGGTAAAGGCTTCGGATCTAAGCGACTTCGGTAGAGGGCAGAATTCTGTCACCAGACGAGTCAGGACGAGTATCTTCAAAACTGAACATCTCATGGGTTGTTCGTGACATATCGTTGTTAGTCCTTATGCACAGTGGATGAATGACGGTGAAACCATAAGTAGAAACCATCGCGTTAGACGTTTAGGCGTTATCAAATATAAATGACGTCGGAGACGACCCCCCCCCCCCCCCCTTGATAAAGCGAAATCGGCACCAGATACTTTTTCAACTAACATCATAATAGAATAGAGTTCCAAGTAGAATTCTTTGGGAGCACACAATTCTTTTGACACTGTTGAATGTGAGACTACTCAAGAAACGTTACACGCATATGCCTCTGTTAACCAAGCATCGTCGACAAATACTCCTACACTAGGCCCGAGAACATCATGACTGGTCTATAGATTTTAGAACATGAGATGCCTCGATGGATGAAACACGGTTCATTCTGCAACACATTGATTGTCGTGTTAGGTACGCCGTCTTCTAGGCGACCAGTTCTATACAATAGGTCATACACAGGCCAGTGATGGCGATATTAAGCTTTAGGGAACGTTCCGGTGGGCGTATCTGGGACTTGTGGTTATGGTAGAACAGACCATGAAGACCGCTGACTATCCGACATCATTGCAGACCATTTGCACCCTTAAGTGGTATCTGTCATTCGAAATATAAATTGAGTCTTCGAACAAGACAACGTTCCATGGTCCAGATTCCAATTGTGCCCAATTGGTAGGAGGAGCCTGGCCGCTTATCTCGCCGGATCTTAATCCGATAGAGCACATTTCGAGTGTCATGTAACGACAGACCAGAGCTCAAAACCAACCATTTTCGAATATCACGGATAAACATGATCGCTGCTTGATCACCCTTTATCTCCGGTCATCAACCACGACTTCCGGCATCGCATGCCAAGGCGGGTTGCAGTTGCTGTGAGCGGCAAATGTGAGCCACTGCATTATTAGGTCGGTGGTCGTAATGCTTTGGCTCTCAGTGTATTTCTTGTTGTCCGAAATCTTTGAAATTTTTATCGTTTATAAATATAGCATTTTTGCAGACCATGTAAAAATTTTGTGAGATTAAAAATCTGAATGATTGAATCTTAATAAAAAAAAAGATAAAAAATTTTAGCAAAAGTGTTTAAAGAAGTTATTCTTAATAAATGTTTGATTTGAATTTTCTTAATAAGTGTTTGGTTAAAAAGTAATTTTGTGGAATGGATTTTTTTAAGTGTTAATTTTCTTATTCTTTTAAATGTTTTGCAGTGTTTCAAAGAGAACTGGAAGTATATGCCTTCACGAATTTTCTTTTCAGCGTAATTTGATTTTTGGAGTTTATGCTTATGTTGAAATATACCCGAAAGAGCAGGGAGGGGCGGGGTATTCTGATATTTTAAATTCTTAAAAAATCATCATTATCTTTGAAATTTTTAGAATATAAAAACATAATGTTTTGATAGCTGGGTCGAGAAATCGTGAAAACATATTCACATTTCGCGGTAAAATCACTGGTAAGATTCTTTTTTCTTTGTAACACTTGGTCAATTTCTGTAGTTAAAGAAAAATTCTTGTCGTTCAAATTCTTTCAAATTTTCAGTGGTTATAAAAATGACAGTTGTACGCTTTATGATAAAAAATCGCGAAAAAATATTGATATCTATTTAAAAAAGTAGTGCGTTTTCTTTTCGTTTTTTTTTTTCTTGTTTTCGCATCGGTTCAGTTAGCAGTTAGCATAACAAAATAAATAGTTCTTATACGATTTCTCTCAAATTTTAATAGATTATAAATAAAACTATACCCAAGCATTTCTTAAAATTTCGTAAAAAAAAATGTATATTTAATAATGAAAACTTTTGCCGAAGTCGAGGGAAATCACACCGAAATTCATCGCTTTTTAATGTTTTTCATCTAAGATTTCACGCATTTTATTTTGCAAAAAATATTTATACCCTTCAAATCGTATCGCAATTTTTGTAGGAGATTGTGTTAAGGGGTCTCAGGACTCTTAAATCTTTAAAATTTTCAAAATTTAAATTTTTTTAGATGTTAAACTCGTCTCTTTTCTGAACATTTTGATATAATTGTTTCCTTGAAATTCCTATTAGAACTGAAGTTATGGCTTTTCCATTTATACACGTTCAATAGTTGAAGCGTTGTTTCGGAAACTTTGAAGCCATTTTTCTCCAAATGACGTTTTTGGGCATAACGCGCACGATATCTCAAAAACTTATGAATATTTTTTCATGAAATTTTCATAACATATGTTTCATGTTAGTCTGTATAAAGTGAACCTAAAATTTCCTTTTTATTGCTCAAAACAATAATTTTTTAGGTGATTATACTGTTGAAATTTTCTTAATTTTGCATTAGCTAAATACAACTTTGTATTAAAAATATAAAAAAGCTTTAAATACAAATTTATTTAGGTTCAGGGTAATTATTACAATCTGAAGTGTAAGTAGCCACCATAATTTTCATTCTAGTTGCAATACTTATTTTGTAATCGTGTGCGTAAGCTGTTATGCCGATTTTTTGCTCGTCAGATGTCTAAGAGTTTGTAGCCCCCTGTAAATGCTAATTCTACATCTTATAATTTTTTAAATACACGAAATGAAAGAAAATACTTATATATTTTATTCCATTTAAAATTGTGTCCCAAAATCAAATACATTTTTAAGATATTAAATGTTGAAAATGGCCTTTTTTTTCATTTTTTCCAATTTTAAGAGTCCTGAGACCCCTTAAAGTACAAACTTTTAATTACTTTTAGTGTAGGAAAAATATCATTTTCATAACGTGAGCTGCGGTCACCGGTATATTTGAAGGAGTTACAATTTATATTCTTTAAAACGAATTACACCATCGATTCGTAGAAGGTTTCTGCATCAAGAGCAACTTTTTGGTTAGTCTAAAATTGCGTCCTAGAGGGGTGTTGAATAAGCCTTATTTTTGAAAAACGACACTTTTTAAATTTTTTTTCAAGGGGTTAACTGCGATAATTGTTCGAATTGTTTGCGGCATGTGAGACGACAGAGAACGATATTTCGGGATAGGTATACTCATTTTAACTGTACCGAACGGTTTCATACATTTCCGTTAAAACAAAATTATTAACAAGTTGGAAATTGCTCGTCAAACGTGGCAAATGAGGTGCGTTCGTACTATAACTAGTTTTATAATTATTTTTGCACCCCATATTGTACCGAATGTATATTGTTTTGCACTTCATAAGTGCATAGTCTGTAACATCATTAAAATGCATTTGCAATAATTTTTCCCATTCCCCGTAATGTAGCGGAACACTTTTGACTGTCCCTGTAATTAAACTATAGATCCGATTTTCATAAAATTTGAAATAGCTCAACAATATTTTGCAGCAATTATATATTTAAAATTTCAGACCATTCGGAAGGCTTTAACATCATTAAAATGCACTTGTAATAATTTTTCCCCATTGGCCGTAATGTAACGGAAAACTTTTGACTGTCCCTGTAATTAAATTATACATCCGATTTTCATAAAATTTGAAATGGCTCGACAAAATATTGCAACAATTATGTATTTAAAATTTCAGAAAATTCGGAAGGCTGTAACATCCTTAAAATGCACTTGCAATAATTTTTCCCTTTGGCCGTAATGTAAAGAAAAAATTTGACTGTCCCTGTAATTAAACTATGCATCCGATTTTCATAAAATTTGAAATGGCTCGACAAAATTTTGCAGCAATCATACATAAAAAATTTCAGACCATTCGGTTGGGTAGTTTTTGCTCTGTTATATGCGGACAGACAGGCAGGCGGACGGACGGACGGACTGAACGACGACTATAGGTGCTACGTATTTATATAATTACGAACGCACCTAAAAAACGCACATAAAGTCGAATAAGCTGTTCTCTGCATGCTTGCGATGCGTAAATGGGTTTGTGAGCATGCGCGAAAGCTTTTCAGAGCTTGCGATAAAAAAGGTGAATTTTTGATGAGAGCTCCTTGTAGTTTTTAATTAATATCTACAAAATATTAAAATTCTGACAAGGAGAGGACACAAGGTTAATGACACAGAATCCGGCGACCCTTTGTGAAATGATAGAGTATAGTCAGTAGATAAAAGTGTGACAAGGATAAAGCGTGCAATATGCAAGGAGGTCTTTAATAAAGCTCTAAAGTCACCGAATTTTGATTCTTTAATACATAATATGGTAAATTTCACGCATTTCTGAGTGACCTAATGATTTGGCTGCCGTGCGACAGTAGTGTAAATTTTCACTTTCGGAAATTTGTGAGTTCGATATCCCTACCATACATTTTTTTCGCTATAAATTGAATCAGCTGACATACATTCTTCAATATTTGTAAATTTAGAAATCTCTTCACTAGATATGTTTTTTTTCGTTTAATTTTAATTACGACACTACACTAAAGAACTACGTCTAATCTACGCAAAACTTTAAAAACAAAATGCCATACTATTTTGGTCTGCAGCAGATAGCTCTTAAATTTTTAAAACAATCAAGAGTAAGCATTCTAAACCCACTTTGTTTATTTTCAATAGCGCACAATGCAAAAAAATTCTCCAAATCTATGTAATTAAATACTTACCAGTTTTGCCCGTACCTTATACTCGCAGCGTATTTTTCGCTCAGCGTTATTTGTCCATGCTACACACGGGCATTCCATTTTCTAGGCTGACATTTTTGTTTATCTGGTATATTTTAATCTACTTGACATTTTTTCACATAAATGACATAATTTTGCTTATAAATTTACATTTGCATATATTATCTTTATTTTTTTTAAATGTGTAATTACATTTTTTAAATATATTTCGTTTAAAAATGACATGAAAATATGATTTTTGAAATAAAAAATAGCTATTATTTTGAAAGATTTCTATATATATATTGAACTGGTATGTGATTAATAAATATTATTGCCCATGAAAAGATTTTATTGTCTTAATTAACTGTTCTATCTCTAAACATACGATCTCGAGATTAAAATATATATATATATATATATATTTTTTTTAATAAAAAAAAATTCGAACATTTATAATTTTTTTCCTTTTTAAATATTAGAAAATATGAAGTTGAAATGCCATACTTTAACCTTTTGCCTCCTATTCAAATTGATTTCGCTTGGAAGAAAAAATGTTTAGACGTATAAAAAACTACATATAAATGTGCATAAAAGAAAAATTTTGCCGTTTGAGGAATTAAAATTATGCATTTTACTTTTTATTAGATCCATAAAACTGCCATAAAATTGCAATTTCTCTGGAAATAAATAGGTATATATATATTGTGCGCGCAAAAGCTTGTTTTTAGTTAGATTAAACTTAAATTTAAATAATAAGATATACATTTTGTTACTGTAGTTTGAGAATAACTTATCATTACTTTGTCTGCGGAAAAGAAAAAGAAAAAGTCTTATCGGGATAGAATTGAACCCACAAATGTCCGAAAGGGAAAATTTAAAAGTCTCTGCCAACTATACCATACGACCGCTCAGAAATTCGTGTAGGTGAGGGTAGTACACAGTGAGACGAAAATTATTATTACTAAACAAATGGCAACGATTTTTATTCTTTTGAAAATTTTTTGATGCAACTTTAAGCTACACAAATGTGCTACACATTAATGTATAAATGGTTTTAAAAAAGTTATTTATAAAAGCACAGAAGCAGCATAAAGGAGTATCAAAAATTGTCTCACTGTGTACCACAAGTGGTACACAGAGATACAATGTATATATTTTCATAAATCATACATTTTTATACTCTATCAATAATTTCTGCAGTTTATGACTTCTAATTAATATTTCTAGATTAAATATATATATATATATATATATATATATATATGAGCCTCGGTTGGACTGTGATAGACATTGGACTAACTTCATGCAAACTTTCAGCCTCTTACGTTTAGTAGATTTCACTAGCCATCGCAAGCCCTTACACACACAGAGATAGAGAGAGAGAGAAAAAAAAAACTTATTTTATTAATAAATAACTTTTTTTACGTCAGAACTGCATAGTAGATACACAGTGAGGTACGTCTCACTGTGTACGACAACTGTGTGTCTCACTGTGTACGTTCGTTACATTGTAACAAAATGGATGCCATATCTGTTTCATCATCAGTTTCATAGCTTTGAATGCTTGTGTCGTTTTGTCGACATAGTCAATCATTAAATATAGCTAGGTTTTGTTAAGTAAATATATGCCATAATGAAATAAATAAAGTCTAAAAAGGACGTTTATGTAACTTTAACGCCTGTAAAATAAATAATTACTTACTATTTTGTTGGACGAGTAACCGAAGTGCCGAAACTACACCCACGTGTTGCATAAGATGAGGTGGTTCAGTGTGTGTTCCAGCAAGGAGAAAAAGTTATAACTATATGTCAAAAAGACTGCTGTCTCACTGTGTACTCCCCTACTCTAATTTATCCGATTTTGTACTAAAGCGTCAATATTGGACGACTTTGGGGATTATTAGACCACATTGCATACTGCGCTTTATCCTTGTGATATGTTTATGTACTAACTATACTCTATCCGTGCACAAAGTACCGCCGGACTCTGTGTTTCCAACCTCGTCTGCTCGCCTTGTGAGTCTCCTTGTGCACCAGGAGAGGAATTTAACTATTCTCAAAAAAAATTTCAGCCTCGTATGGGCTGTAGATTTTGCCAATCATCGCGAATAGACACACTCGCAAACACACACACAGCGAAATTTTCTTTTATTGGTAATAGATAGATTATAGTTCCTGTCGATTATAATATTACGCTGAAGAAATTGCGTGACTATCGTTTTTTACGTGATTACATTTATCGATTATGTTTATTCAAATAATCGAAAACTCAGTATACTTAATGTACTGAAACGTAAAAATGTATAAAACTAATATTACATACATTTTTTTTTGTTTAATTTAATTACAAAATATACAGTTTTCTGTACTAGATATTCGATATTCGTGTGAAAACAACAATGTGTTTCAAAATTTGTTGAAGTTATATTTCAAAAGATATTATCCGTGGAAACAATTTAAAAGATTTTCAAAGAAACTGAAAATGTTCAACAAATATCGGATATAATGGGATTTACCGTACCAGATATAGGTAAACAAAATATTGTACAAGAATAAACTTAATATTACAAATTCCAGTGTTAGTTTTATATAAAGAAAAAAAAAATTCTAGTGTAGTGTTTGTTCTAAAAATATGTCCTGGATTCTTTTCTATTTTGAATTTAATATATCTTTGAAAAAGATTTATTTTCTAAAGAACGTCTTTTATATTACTGCAGTTGTTTTTAAGAATTGCACGATAGTTTTATTTTAAAACATTGTTTATGTTTATACAAGTAGGTATGTTAGAATCTAACATACATTGATGAAGAGTTTCTATAGGAAGGTTTGGTGATATGATGTATATATTTGGTACATAAATTTTTGCTTCTCTAGTGTAAACATTTATGAATAATTAAAAAAATAATAATAATTTAAAGTGTCGCCATAAGTTGATTTAGTTAGCCAGATCTTTGCGTGCGTAAGTACAACAACGGTTTGAGAGAAAAAAAGTCTTCTGCATTAAACACGTTAGTATATTGGTACACAGGTAAACAAAAATTGCATTGGAGCGAATTTGACATGACTCGAATATGGTGGATTAAAAATGCATTTCTAATTTTAACAGTTTTACAATGTAACGAATAATATATTCTATCGGGAAATTAAAAGAAATAATTATAATTAACTGCGTAAATGAAAGTATTTTGTCTAATCTTGCGAAACAGTGGCTTTAGACTAAAGATTCAACAACTTTAAGCCTGACATACTGGTAGAATCTCCAGTTGAAGCACATTGACATATTGTTCAAAATAAATTTGATGTTAATCTGTATTTCTTTATCTATTCACTAAGGGGTGCTGCCGCCTACGAGCTACGCTCGCCAAACCCCGTTCAGACACGGAAGACTCTAAAAGCACGCTAATTTGATCGGCTTTAAAAAGATTTCGGAAGATTAAAATATACGCTAAAAAGGAGTGGCGATCTCCCTATAAACGGGTTTCTATTCATTTCTCTTTGATTGGGGAATTTTAAGCCAATTCAACGGCTGTTAAAAGATACAATGGCTGTTTCCGTCTTTGATTAAATAAAATCTGTTAAACATTTCAAAATAAGCTAATATAAAATGAATTAAGTAAACAGAGTCTTTGGCTCCGAGTATTTTTTAGCAAAGCGAAAAGAAAGTTTTTTTTTTTTTTTTTTTTTTTTTTTTTTTTTTTTTTTAATGAGGCACTTTAAATGTATCGTTTTTAATCTGACGTAATTTTCACCAAACTTTTCTTTCTCTCTTTAATATTCGCGTGAAATTACTTTTGTTAGAATTGAAATATTATTTGCGCTGTCCTAATTAGAAATAGTTGAAAAGATCATCTTAAAATATCAAATAAATGTCTCGCGCAATTTTTAAATTGTAACTGTTTTGTAATATTATTTTTTGTTCATTTTACGTAATAAGTGTAATGTGACGTAAATGTGAAATAATTTCTCAATATTAAAGACTTCTGACGCATGTTAATGAATTTATTATTTTACAATATTCTTTCTCTTTTAAAATTCCCGTGTAAATATAGTTTTTATGACGTATTTTTCAATGAGTTCCTGCTTTTTATATTTTCTGTTTATAATAGTCACGTGTAAATATTTTTTTTAATTTGAAGCAAACATTATTGTTTGCGCTGTTTATACAGTTGGAAACAGTTGAAATTAATACCATTTTCTAAAATATGTAAAAAATATCTCTCGAAATGCTGAAAATTTGAATTTAAAATAGATATGAAACCTCAAAAAATGAGTAAAGTTAAAAAAACTAAATGCAGTCTGCACACCGGGAAATTCTAACGCATAAAGTTATCTAAAAGTGATTAAATTCTCATGTATAGTTTTTGCTCCTATAAAACGTGTTTAATGAACGATTTTGTCCAACTTTAGTATTAAATGCCTCTTTAAATAATTCTTCGATTTGACAACTGTCTGCATCAGCGTGTTTATCAAACATTTCTCTATAATACTACCGATTTTCATATTTTTGTATGCAATATTTTGCTTAATATTAACAAAAAAAGGCCTCCGGTCACAAAAAATTCAAAACCGGCGGCGGCGGCGCGGCGGTGGCAGCGTTAGTTACTTTTTTTTTTTTTTAGAATAGAGAGATTAATAAATATGTATTCATTGCGCAATATAAACACGATTTGTTTTATGAATATTCCGTCTTCCCATTAGGATTTAAAATTCTACCCATTCTGAATGATTGATTATACGAATTATAATAGGTGTATCGTCAAAGTTTTTTCAACATCAGATGCGTAGTGTAACAATAAGGTTATGGAAGCACTGTTTTAGAAAGATACGTTTACGTATTTAATAGTGTTTTGATTTAATCTCATATCATCATATTCATATAGGCTCATATTTAAAATTTATTATGTATATGTAATGCGTTCAGAATTAAAATCCGCAAAACGTTATACAGAGATATTTGGATGAAAAGTTAATATGTTCTCTGTTGTTTCTCATGTTTTTAAACTAGGCTATGATTTATTATTACGCTGACAAATTACTGCCTTTAAAGAAAATAATCACTTCAAACTCAATCAGATATGAAGATGTACTTGAAACAAGTTTGGGTTTGAACACCTCATTTAAGCTGTTTCTTAAAGAAAACTCTGATAGTATTAATAAAGAATTTAGCATAAATCTTCTTTACAGCCGTTTGTGGGACAGTTAGTTCAATTTTTAATTTCTGTACATTACAGTCATTTGACAAGGACTTCACAAGGATTTTTTTACTTCTCTTATTTTTGTGACTAAACATTTTCCAACAAAAAAATTCTATTATAGTGGAACCTGGTTAAGACGCTCACGGTTAATACGCGGATTTTTTTTATTCCTTCAACATCGTCCATAAGGCTAATGCAAAACATCACGTTTAATACGCGAACGCTTAATACACGATAAATTTTCGATTCTTTGAGTAAAGAAATCCAGATTAAGACGCTAATTCAATGATCAAGTTGCGAATGCTTTCTCTATTCTTGTGTTGTGTATTGCCAACTTGACGGATTTTTTGTATACGAATAAAAAGCACAGTTTCCAAATAGTATCATTTATTTAATTTATAACAGATTAATTAATGCAAAAATTTCTAATCTGAAATAGTGGTAGGTATTAAAATGGGACAAAAACCTGCTAAATTAGCAAAACTGCGATTTTTCTTAGATCACGCGTCCTAATATTCTTCGTCTTTTGTTTCGTCAATGTTTTTAGTGCTGTAGAGAAAGATAGACAAATTCAGGTTACTCAGATACATCATAAAATTTTTACGATTATAGGTGATGATACCTGTTTCTAATGACATTTTGAATGTACTTTATATAGCTGCTATGCAGTATCATACATATTATAGGCAAAAAGAATGAAATCCGTAAACATTAAACGAATACGACTATGTTTGGATAATTTTTTTATGTTTTCTTTGCTATACTAAAAATATTTTTTTTTCCACAAAGATACTAAAGCATAGTTTTTTCTTATATTAAAAAGCAGGAGAGATTATAATGATACTCATTATTACACGTATCAAATATGATTTATAAAATTGAGTTGTGCTTTAAGGATATGTTGTTTTCCTTCGTTCTGTTGAAAAAATGAGTCTAGTAAGAAGATTATTTTTGTTCTTTTATTTTTGGTTCCAACGTATTAATCGACAATAAAGCCATGTTTGAATCCATATTTATTTTCAGTTTTTATTCCAGTTTTTATTCCATAAAATAAACAATGAGTTAAATCGGAATAGAATTAAATTTAATCTAAATATACGCAAAAGACACAAGTTTCGACCATAAACGTATAAATCAAAGTTCTAAATTTCATTTAGACTTTGATTAAATGTGTAAACAAGATCAGTTCCGGCAACATTATACAAATCACGTTTAATATGCAATCCTCTGATTAATACGCGACTTTTGTCCACTCCCTTAAAATGCGTCTTAACCAAGTTCGACTGTATATGAAAACTGTTATTATGAGATTTTAAAAGCTGACATTTTCTGTGTAAAAATACTGGTTCTAAAATTCAATCAATTTATGTCCACTATGTTGCACTACTAATTTTAATTTATAATGTGGGTAAAAATACCGAAAATTTGTGTAAAATACAACACTGCCCACTCACAAACATTTGGGAGGAACATGGTTTTGACACTAGAAATGATGATTCGATAAGCACTCCAAAATAAAGTTGTTATATCATGATTGGGTAGGGGGAATTTAACTCAGAGAGGAGGAAATCTATTTTTTTTTTAAAGTTGGTAAAGTGCGGTACAGTTTATTATGTATTAAATTCTGAATTTAATGACAACATCTGCAAATTGATACGATAATTTGTTCAAAGTTACAGTAGGGTTTATATATACAAAGTAAAAAGTTATACTGCAATGGAGGTAAAGGAGGGATTTTACAAGAACAACTGATGGCCATTTGCAAAAATTTGGTAAGAAGATACTGTGAGCTCCAAAATTTATTATTTTCTTTTTTGTGGGGGGAGGGATAAAAGGAGTGCAGTTTAACTCTGGGAGAGAACTCAACTTTTTTTTTTTAAATAGGTCAAATGGTTCCTCGTTTGTTACATATTCTTAAATTCTGAATCGAATGACAACATTCGAAAGTCGATACGATCATTTGTTTTATACATTTATTTTACATTCAAAACATGTTTTTATGTCGTATTAAATATTCTCAAACTTATTATTATTTTTTTTAACTAGCTATAATCAAAATCAAGGTCAACTTAGTTTTCTTCGAGGTTATCAAATTTGTAAATGTTCATGCATCCATAATTTTGTATTCGTAAACCCAATCATGATATTATGTATCATAAAAACTGCCGTAAATGTGTAACAAAAGATCGTATTGATTTTCGGGTTGTGTCTTTCAAGTCGGAAAACAAATAAAAATCATAATAAACGATAACCCACTTGAAATATTTTCAAAGATTTGAATTTATTCTCTCTCTTAGTTAAAATTAACTCCCCTTTTTTCTCCACACCCCCTCCCAGAAAAAAGAAAACAAGTAAGAAAAATCATGCGTACAGCATAGATAATGGAACACTTCCCAACACTCCCTCAAAGCTTTAACGAAACTTCGTTACTTAGGGAAATAAGGTAAATAAGATAACTAAGTAAATATTTAAAAATTTGATTTCAGTAGTTATCGCCGATAGTCAAAAATGTATTCCAATTCTTTTGAACATGCTGTATTAGATCTGTATGTTGATATATATACTATATAATGGGAAAATTTAGTTTAGCAAGAAAATACATAACAGGTTGAAATTCGACTTTCAATCAACATCAATTTATACTAATAGATGGAAAAATACTTGAATAATTTTGTACAGCCCTGTAGTTTACCTAGTAACTTTATTACATGCCACTATTTAGCTAAAATTTAATTCAAACTAAAAGACGCTTAAAACTACTGAAATTATATTTCCAGAAATTACCACCCTTAGACGGCCATGCATCCAACTCTTTGCGTGGCCCTGTATATTATTTTATCTATATTCTGCAAATATTTCTTAGTACACTAAATTCAGTTCTGCGTAAAAATGCATAACTCCTTTAAAACCCACCTTTAAGCAATTTATGCTCATACTCAGTAACCTTTTCGAATTTATTTCTGTAGCTCTGTATATGAACTATAGCATTTATAAGCACTTTACAGTATGCATAAATATAGTGAACAAGTAGGTAAGTGGGATCACAGATCGCACAGAGGGTTTTGTTTAATATTCCTTTCAAAACACTTTATGCTTTTGAAAAATCTGTTAGTTCCCCATTTCGCAACCAGGGGCAAACTCTATTCTAAACAAACCTCTATCCGAACGAAACTCCGTTTTATATACTATCCGTAGATATATTAGTCAAGGGGATTGGGCGATAGCACCCGAGATAACCAGGCGCCCCTGGCGGTAAAAAGTGGAACTAAAATATGTAAGACTATGGTGCATAATATGAAAGAATGGTCAAAGGGGTGTCAGCAAAAGTTGGAAAAGTGCTCCGCGGGTGAAAAGAGCGGGAGTTAGAAAAATTGCTTAAAATACAAAAGTTAAAGCCCGGAGGAGTAAATAATATAAGACTTTTTGAAAATTTTATGATTTGCCAAGTGGTGTGAGGTATTCAGCTATACGTATGCAAAAATTCATATCTCAAATTTAATTAAGGGCTGTCTTAGAAACAATTGCTTAAAATACATATGTGGTAGCTCAAAGGGTTAAAGGTAAAACTTTTTCAAGATTTTAGGATTTTGTCGCCTGGCCTCAGGTGTTCTGCAATATAAGTAAAATTTCAAATCTCCAATTTAATAAGTGGGTCGGTTAGAAAGAATTGCTTAAAATACGCACGTGGGAGTCCAAAGGGTTAAATGTACGGCTTTTACAAAGTTTTATGATTTGTCGTATGATATGTGGTGTTCAGCTATAAGTATGCAATAATTTCACGCCTCCAACCTAAATAGGGTGTCACTTAGAAATAATTGTTTAAAATACACATGTGGGAGCTCAAATGGTTAAATGTACGGCTTTTTCAATTTTTTATGATTTGTCGTTTGATGTGACGTGTTCAGCTATAAGTATGCAAAATTTACGCCTCCAACCTAATCAGGAACTCACTTAGAAAGAATTGTTTAAAATACAGACGTAGGAGCACAAAGGGTTAAATGTACGATTTTTTCTAAATTTTATGATTTGTCGTTTGATGTCAGGTATTCATCCATAAGTATGCCAAATTGCACGCCTCCCACCTAATTACGGGCTCACTTAGAAAGAATTGTTTAAAATACACATGTGATAGCCCAAAGGATTAAATGTAAGACTTTTTCAAAATTTTATGATTTGTTGTAGGATGTGTGGTGTTCAGCTATTAGTATGCAAAATTTCAAGCGTCCAACATGTATAATTTCTGAGAGCGGGCTCTGCGACACACGGTCAACAGACAGACAGACAGAGGAGCGAGACGAATAGGGTTTCGTCAGATGAACAAAGCCCTAAAAAAGCGCACATCATAATTAAAAATACATTTAGAGCAATCATTACTAATATACAGTAATTCGGATACAATATAGTATCAGAAATCTTTTCAAATACGCCGCAAACATTTCCCCCTATACCATTATGAACGGAATTCTTTTGTGTGGCCCTGTAAATGAACAATAACTATTCTTTACACCGCATTTTCAACAGCATGCATATTTTAGTGGGCTTCATAAATGAATATCAATTTTACTATGTTTGAAAGAGTGTAACACCATTAAAAATCATTTGAAACGATTTTTTCCCATTTGCTTGTAATGTAACGAAAAAATTTGACTGTCCCTGTAAATAAACTAAACATGCTATATACTTCATTTGAAATAGGGAACGTGCTATGGTAGAGGTGACTAACATCCAAAACTTTCAGAACAATCCGAGCATATTTACGAGAGTAGAGCGTGGACAGACGGCCAGACAGACAGACGAACAGACAAACTGAAGTCATAAACACTTTTCAGCTTTGTTGGGAAGTGTTAAAAACATGGTAAAACAACTTTATTTTTGCGGACTCATCTGATCATCATTTCTAGTGCCAAAGTGAAGTTATTTCCAAATTTTGGCAATATTTGTACTATTATTCATATATATATATATATATATGTATATCAAATTATTTAATTCGTTTTGTCAAAATAAAAGTGCTCTTAAAAACAATAATAAAATAAAAATAAATAAAAATAACGTTAATTAAATATTATTTTAAATAAAAATAAGTAATTAATTATAACTAGTGTACCAGTCGATTAATTTCAGCCAATTATTGATTATTTTAGCATAATTTAAATTTGCTTTTTATATGGACTTTTACATGTATAAGATTGTAATAGTTTGTGACTTGTTTTGTTTTGCTATTTAACTTCAATTTCTCAAGTAGGTTCTATTAGACCAAGTTACAATTAATTATATTGTATAAGTTTAACACGTTAAGCGCCACGTCAATCACCGGTAACTGGCGCTGAACTTTTCGTTTAGAACGCGTCATTCACCGATGACTGACGGTCTAAAATATGATATAAAACTAAATATATATATATATATATATATATATATATATATATATATATATATATATGTATATATATATATACCGGGTGTCCCAAAAAGGACTGACTGATTTTAAAATTCAATAACTTCCAAACGGTGACAGATATTAAAAAAATTCTTGCAGGAGAGTTATGCATAAAGTCAAAAGTTTTATTACAGTGATTTTCTATTTTAGTTCGAATTACAAACAATAGATGGCGCTGTAAGCAATAGTCGCTAAATACAGGCTCGATTTTCGGTCCTTTCTGTTGTTCCATGCAGAAAAAGGAGATGGAAATGTATTATCCGGGCCGCGAAGTATCAAAAATCGAGCCTGAATTTAGCCTCGATTTATCGCAGCGCCATCTATTGTTTGTAATTCGAACTAAAATCAAAAATCACCGTAAAAAAACTTTTGACTTTATGCATAACCCTCCTGCAAGAATTTTTTTAATATCTGTCACCGTTTTGAAGTTGTTGAATTTTAAAATCAGTCAGTCCTTTTTGGTACACCCGGTATATATATATATATGTATATATATTGTTTTAAGTAATTACTGAAAATGTATTTAAAATTTACATACCTTTTATTTATTACAGGATTATACTTTCTTAAAAATTACTTAAAACATTGAAAAATTTTTAGCTTCAGTGTCAGTCACCGTGGCACACAACGTGTTAATAACCAAATTGTATGCAATTGTAATATTTGTTGTTTTCTATAGAACCACATACGGTAATGTCAATTGTGTGCTGGAGCAAAAATTACATGACAGTTTTATTCACAATGTTTCTAAAATTTGTGCACCAAAGACAAAACGTTGTATTATATAGTGTCATCACTTATGTTTTACAAAGAATATTAATCACAAAACTTAATTAATCACAAATTTATCACTTTATTAATCACAAAACGTAAGTCGAAAAGGCATGAGAAAGGTTGGAAGATTACAAAAAATGTCAGATTGTAGTAGCAAGTGTAAATTTGGTGGTAACAGTGTCATTATTTTCCAAGAAGGTCAAAAGAATGAATGAAGGCCTCTGAATTTGCATGTGGCCAAAATTTTAAAATTTGCTTACAATAGTAATGCTTTTAAATATTTAACTATTTGTTTCTAAGTTATTTAAAATTATTGAATTTTAAAACAATATTTTATAAAACGGAAATTTATTCTTAATATTTTCAGTAAGCCGTTTTATTTTGAAATCAAAAGAGATTTTTTATTTTTTTTTCTTATTTGTGAGTATGAATTTTAAAATGTGTGGTTATATTTGTAATGTATTAATTATTACAGTAATTATATAATAATTATTATAATTAAGTATATAATAATTACATAAGTACATAATAATTAATTATATAATAATTATTACTATTATTAGTAATTTTTACTTATACATAGTCATTTTTATCACATTGTGAATAAAATTTTTGACACAAGAAAATTAACTAAGGACAAAATACATAATTAAAAAATTAACTTGATTATAAAAGTATTTAAAATTATGTTTTGTATACCTTATTTTCCAGTATGTTTCCAACTGCAAGTTTGGAATAAATTTAAATAAGAATTAAATAAATTTAAATTATATTTGATTGTTCTAATAGATAGAAATAATAGATAATGGATTAACAGATAAAACATTCAAATAAATAAAAATGCAATACAGCATCAAGCAAACTTGGGAAAAACCTATAAATAATATAAACATTGTTGCTTGTATTTATAACATTTTTAATCTATTTTAATAACATTATAGAATTCTCAAATAAATTTAAATTGAAAACAATTTTTGACACATTTCAATCGTCTGAGCCACAAATCCTTTTAAAATGTGGGAATTCTCTAGTCAAATGACAAATAAGATGTTCCAGATTTTTAGAGAAAATGTTTAAAAATAGGAACAGTATTGCTTTCATTTTTCGTTTTATATACTTTTTTTTTTTAATTTTAGAATCGGAAAACTCAATATATTTTGTGAAAGGAATATCCGTTACATTTGCAAAATCCTATAATCTTCTTTTAAGGAACTAGATGTTCTGGAAAGGAAAGTAGTGTAAATACCTAAGAATTGAAAATTTTTTGATATGTTAGAAAGATACTATAGAACTTTTCGAAGATGATCAACTATAAAGGTATTGTGTTCAATAAAATTGTGCTATTTTAGATCTGATATTATATTTGATTTGCTATACCGAATAACAAAAATAAAATGTATTTTAAGTAAGGATAAAATATCTTTACCTTAGTATAATACTTAAAATATCATTTTATTTGTAGTATTACCGAAAGCAATTATATCTTTGAAAATTGTTTAATTTTAAGAAATTGTACATTGGGACTGTGCATACATAACGTTATCCATTTAAGGGGGGGGGGGGGGGGTCTGGCACTTGAAATCGTAAGATATCTGTGGTGGTGTGAGGGGTGCTTTTAGCTATTGTTATAACTTTTTATCCAACCAAAGTTTCTTTATTCAGAAACTTTTTTCTTTTCATTCAAATAGTGTTAACTTTTCTTTCAATTATTTTTTATATGTTTTTATGAAAATACAAAGCTATCATTAAAGCCATTAAGTATTTATAAAATCATTTCATTCCAAAATGTGGAATACCCAATATTTGACATTCCTGTTCTTTTGCTATATGCGCATGTAATTCGTTGCTAGAAAAATCAGGAGCATAATATATAGGAAATAATACTTGCGTTTAGCAATTAAAGACAGACAAGAAATGTTGTCTACTGTTTTGTTGACAAGTTTTGCTTTTAACCTTCTCTGCAAGGGCCAAGTGCAAGAAAATAATAATACTTTATGCGTTATGTAAAAATAAGCTATTATTAAATACTTTTAAATAATAAATAAATCTTTTAGATGTTATTTGATATAAATTTGCTTTATGTATTGATATTTTATTGACTTCTTGAATCCGCAAAGTATGCAACTAATAAATGTATAATCATATGTGTATATCGTGATTATATGATATGAAGAAAATTAATCTAAATATAAAACACTTTTTAGACATAGATAACGATATCATCGGAGGAGGGGTGTTTCGACGAATGATAACGTATGATATCGTATGGGGAGGAAAGGGGGTCCAAAATTAACAAAGTGTTGATAACCTTATATAAGTATAGACCCATTCAATTTAAATGTATATAAAAAAAATAAGGAAAATTAGGAATTGAAATATTACATATAGATGGATATAAATATGAGATACTTAATGTATCTGAGTATGTTTAACATTTATTTTCTAAATAAAGCAGAAATTAATATAGCAGTAATTGTTTCAAATAAATTAGTGTAGACAGTCATTAAATTCATTAAAGAAAATATCATTTAAAAGTTAAATGGGTTAATTATTATTAATAAATTTCATTTTAGTTTTTAACAGTTTAAGGCAAAATAATGCAACATTTTATATTTAGGAAAAGTCCTTGCGACAAAAGTAATAATATTTTACCAGTGCTTTTTCCTAAAAGTATACAATTTTAGTTAATAATAAATCAATTAATAACAAACGAAGCAAAAAAGTAAAAAACTTCCATAGATATACATATTTAAATTGTCGCCTTGACGACATTTCAGATATTTCCCGTAGGTTTCTTTTAAAAAATACGTATGAAATTTCAAAAAACCCCATGTATTAAAGTATATTAGTGGATCTAACCCGGCCACCGTGGGTATACAATATATGGAAAATATATATATATTTTTTTTAATGTAAAATTCTAATAGATTTTTTACATTTAATATATATATATATTTAGATCACCAAAAAGCAATTCAATTTGATCACCAAATTAGACAAATTATGCAACAAGAAAAGTGTCACAACTCAACAAGGTGTTGCATTTATCAGGGTGAGGGGTATAAATTTCCTAAATCCACCCTATCCCTTTATATTTGAGATTAAACATGTTAAAGCGTCAAGTGTACAAAAAAATGCGCAAAACATTTTAGAATCAAGACATAAACAGACATGGTGGATTTAGTAAATTTATACGCCTCAACTTGATAAATGCAACACCTTGTTTAGTTGTGACAGTTTTCTTGTTGCATAATTTGTCAAATTCCAGTCGCCTTTCAAAATAGTACGTGCAAAAATGTGGAATTTTTTTTTTTATCACAATGTTTTAGTGTTCATAAATTATCAATCATTTTTAAATATATAAGTTTGCATTTATTTTTAAAAATATTTGTTTGCATCAAAGAAAAAATGAACAGCAGATTTATAACAAGGTTTCTAAAAAATTAAATTAAAATAAAAAGCATTTGTCAGATTTTTTTTATAATTAATATTAAACTATAATCTTACAATTGCATGTCAGCGAAACAAAATTGTAGTTACTACAAAATAAACATACAATATAAAAATGCAAGATTTGATTATTATATTAATAAATCGCATAGCTGTAATTACGTCATCACAATATTTTCTATAACAATTGAAAAATAAAAGAAGTAGGTAAGTTATTTTGCATACTGCAATAGTAATTACTATTTACTAGTTCAAAACATTTCTATATATTTATAAACTACATTATTATAAAAATGAACCTTACTTATAACAAAAAAATACAATAATTATTGGTTGTTGTTTAGTAAAAATTAAAAAATATATATGTTTTTTTTTCAGTTTTCAGAGTTATTTTCTTTGAAAATATGAACAGATTATTACGTTTCTTTTGTAGCTTCTTCAAAATTTTGAAAAAGAAATTTTTTTATTCAAATCAAAAATTTAACAGATAATTATCACAGATTTTTTAAAAACACTTAAGGGGTCTTGTACCTTTTAAACGCGTCGAAAATTAACGAAAAACTTCAAAGTTTGAATTAGTCTATCTTCAAAACCTTTTTATGTATAAACATAAAATTTTGGATATTGATTAAACAGATTGTGCTTTGTAATATACTACCAACAGAAATTTATTAACCCTTTACAGAATTTGTGTATTGCTGAAATCAAAATAGCTCTTTTTTTACCCCATAAGTCATTGCGCGCATGATATCTTGAGAAAGTGTGTATGGATTGTCATGAAATTTGGTAAATATACTAAACAAATATGTGTGTTTAAAATGATCTACATTTAAGTATTTACAATGGTAATATTTTTAGTTATGACTATTTTTATTCATTAAAAATACAAAATTTTTATTTTGTTTTTACGAAAATATTTTTTTTTTATATAGTTAATGAAATAATTTTAGCCTAAGAGTAGATCATTTTAAACACACATATATGATTAGTATCTTTACCGAATTTCATGTGAATCCATACATACTTTCTCAAGATATCATGCGCGCAATGACTTATGGGGTAAAAAGAAGAGCTACTTTGATTTCAACAATACACAAATTCTGTAAAGGGTTAATAAATTTCTAATGGTGGCATATTACAAAGCACAATCTGTTTAATTAATATCCAAAATTTCATGTTTATACATAAAAAGGCTTTGAAAATAGACTAATTCAAACTTTGAAGTTTTTCGTTAATTTTCGACGCGTTTAAAAGGTACAAGACCCCTTAATTTAAAATGAAAAACCAGGTAGTGGTTTTATCTTTTCTATTTAAATTTCTTATTTTTATTAAAATAAATTTTAAAGCATTTTTTATGACTTTTTCAAAACGGAACTTTATTTTTTAAAGTTCTGTATAGATGCAACATCCACATTGTAAATTTTAACATCCTTTATCCGCAGTGTGAATTTTAATAACGTAGAGAAAAGGTTCGTAACTTTGAGAAACATGCTTGGATTCAATTAAAGACAACAATCTTGTTTTTTATGTTAACTCAAAGGAAGGTGTTTCGAATACGCATTGTGTAAAGGTAAAAGCTCTCTTTTACCTCTAGCTTTAATTTCAAACTCTCAAAAATCATCTTGGTCATAAGAATATTTTATGTTGAATAAAGAAATGTTTGAGTTATGTAATCTTAAAATTTTATTCTGGAAAATTGAAGAATTTTACCTTCATTATATTGCAATTAATTTTTAAGCACATCCCATTTCGCAATGCAATTGTTTTAAAATAAAAAATCAGAATGAACTAAATAATTTGGTATAAAAATGCCTCCCCGCCTTTTTGTGGTCTAATAAATGTCATATACTGTTGAAGGATGTAAATGTGGCTGCATAGTTTTTCTTTTTTAATTTGTTTCTCTATTAATGAATGGACATCACCGCCTTCATTTTACGTGTGAGCAAAGATCAAGAATTTTTAAGCTATTCTATTCATTTTTAGTGCCTTAGCAGCATGCATAAATACTGAAATGACATATTTATTTTTATTTTGTATATCGCAGTCATCACAGTAAAAGTTAATTTTAAATTTTCATCGTCAACACGTGGGGCAATGTCTTGCAAATACATTTACAGATAAGTACTTATTTTATTTGCTCCGCGTTGACCCTTATATTCATTGCAAAAATTACATTCAACAACAGCACTAATTGTAACGGTGTGACTATTAATCTATGGCCTAACTATTAATCTATTGACAATATATTAATCACCAAAAGAGCGATATTTCTCCAAATAAGGAGATTTTCTTATTTTATTACTAAGGCAGTAAAAGGTTTTATCAATTGTTCAAGTATGAGTTGTGAGATGTATCGTGTTTCTTGTTTCATCACTGCACATTTTGTGTAATGAAAAAGTGACACATAGTGTAAGATAGAGTCATTGTGTATAACGACACAAATAATACTTAGCCTGTAGAAAGACGAATCTGTGACACAACAGTTTATGGAATACAACAGAAAATAATTTTTTCCGAAATGTCTCTCTGGTCTTGCGGTTGAGCGATATATTATGATACAAGCAAATAATGTATATATATGTGTGAAAGCGTATTTTCTCTAAACAAAGTCTCTAAGGATGTTATCTATATTTTGTATCCAACAGTTTAGGGGTACGAAAAGACCATTGTGGAAGGTCACATGTTCGAGAAAAAACGATTAGTAGGACATTTTGAGCCCACTGTGTGTCACTGCATTTCAATGTAAATGAAGGTTGAAACAGTTATTAAATTGTTGAACAGTTGGCAGTAAAAGAAATTGCAAAATTCACAACATCTCGCAAAATGTGGAGATATTTGTCGAAATATTGGCGAGATTGGCAAGATTTGGTCTGAAAATCGACTTTAAATATTACCAATGCCAAAACACATGCTTGCCCCCATTTGAAATAATGTCACCATTTGGCAATAATGTGGTGATATTTGCCGAAAACATTAGCTTTTACAATATCATGGAATTTTCTAAAAATTCCCAATAGCAACTGAGATGCATGATTCAGTCAGAGCCCATAGAACGTTCTCGAAAACAGAATTCAACAAATCATGGTACATAGAATTTTCTCACCATATAAATGGTTGAAATGAAAGAATGTCGCCAAATATCACCAAATTTGGCGACATTTTGGAGTCATTTCGTGAAAAAAAAGGCTTTCAGAATTTAAAGAATTCTCTAGAAATTTCCATTTGGACCCGATATACATGATTCATCCATTCACAGTCCACAGAACGTTCATAGAGCTCAACCAATAAGATTCCACAGACTATTTCTGTTAAAAATAACGTTATAAAAAAAGATGCTTTCTAACAATAATACAGAGATAATTTATTGTTATATACACTTGAACTCAAAGCTAATTTTAACAGAGCGTAGCTTCATCTTGCGCGCTGTTAAATTTATGCAAAGGTGTCGAAGGATTTCGACCAGAGATGTTCGGATGTTTACATAAAAAAAATCCAAGTGTTTAATTTTCTTTTTGAGAATTATTAATTCATAATAATCGAATATTTAATTAAAATTTAATATTAATAGTAACATATTTATAAAAATTATAGGTGTACCTTGCAGTTTTGGTTTTACAATGTATCAGACATAACCGAAAGTAATTATTTGCATAAATTTTTGTTCGAAATTTACCTGTCCAACGGACGTTTATCTTTTACATTAATTGGTTTATTTTCAATATTTTTTGTGGAAAAAATAAAGACTATTTGTATTTGTACAGACTGTTTGCATTTAAAGACAGTTTGAATTTTGACATTATTTAAAAAATTCTAATTTTCTATTCAGCTTTTTAAAGTTATGTTTACATTGAATATGTAGATGATGTTCCTTGTGAAAAAATAAACCACGTACTACAATAATAATGAATTATGTACGCTTTAGAAAAGAACTTTTCATTTTTTTCTTTCTACAAAAATATTCTAATATGTTTGGTGACAAATGTTTGAATTGTTTAATTTATTTTGTAAATTTTAAAATGTATATACTCCATCAATTTTAATAAGAGTTTAAATGTTTAAGTAATTTTTGAGGTTATTTATGTTACAAAATATTTTTCTTAATGTATTAATCTCATGTAACACACTGTTATAGAAAATCTATTACCTATGGATAAAGATTATTCTTAGTTTTAATCTTTTTTCACGTATTCGTATGTAGAAGTTTTAGATATATAAAATATTTTTGTCTTTAGCTTCGATCAAAACAACGGAAAACAATAACAAAACCACTTGACAGAATCTATCCTTCTATAAATTTTGACCTGCACACGTCATAATTAAATACTGGATTTTTTTTTATGATTTTCCGAATGACAAAGTATACTTTTCCATTTTACGTTTTTGAAATGAAGACGCAATTTAACCGTTTTGAAGCAAAAAGTAATATTATAGATTCTGGAGTCTGTTGTGAGATTGATTAATCTGAGTATCTTTTCTAATTTCGGGAAAATCGCTCATATATTTTAAATGGAAAACGAATTACAATAAATATTTAACCTTCCAGCAGGCTTGCGTAAGTGAGATATACATTATTGATGAATTCCATTTTATATATTTAGTCCTGAGAGCCTGAATTCGAGCCTGACTTCGAATACCTGACATTGGCTATTCCCCTCTCTCCATTTGACGTACTTTCTACTTTCAGTTACATTTTACAATATAAATTTTACAAAAACATATCTAAAAAAAGAACGACCTTTCATGTTGGAATGGTGGGCGCGCCTGCTAGAAGGTTAAATACGTACAACTACTGTAAAGAGAAAAAGACAAATGTTTTTGAAGTGGGAAAATCTAACATATCCAAGAACAGAAATTTCAACCAACATCTTACGAGTTACCCAGATTTCCGAAAAGCTTTCTTAATTATCAGAAATTTCAGAAAAAATTATATTTTACAGACTTATAGAAACAATTATAAAAGTAAAGTTTCTCTTGCGGCCAATGTTTTTCGGAAACGTTTCCGAGAATTTTTTTTTATAATTTATTAATAATTTTATCAAAGCAGAATATAGTTTTTAAGGATTTTGTTAATTCGCAATTAAACAGTTTCATGGTCAACAATTAGAATTAACACTAATTTTTTTTTTTTTTTTTTTTTTTTTTTTTGTATAAATTAAACCAAGCAGCTGAAAATAACTTTTAATTCTAAACTGATTGCATACTGGAAAACGATATTTCATTAATACATTATAGTAACTACTCAGAAACGTTTCGGAAAATAGGTATCGATAAAAGAAAGTTTATAGAAATTCTTCTATAAACCTTTAAAGTATATGAGTTTCGCAGATTTATAACAATGAATAATTCTTTTTTGAGACTTTTGTAATTCGGAAGAGGTTATTTCTATTCTCATTGTTCCTTATTTTTCATTCTCGTTCGTAGATCAGATTAATTAATTGTTGATTAAGAAACATTTGTCTTTCTTTTTTTTTACTTCACTCACAAAATTACTGATAAACACATTTTCGTTTCTATGGTTATTTCTCTTAGGTTCGGTTATAAAATTATTTATGGTGAATGAATTAAAATATGTTTATAATTCACTAGGAGAACTACCCGGCTTCGCCCGTGTCAATTATAAGAAGCCTTCCAGATAAAATAAATTGAAATGAAATAATACGGCAAACACAATAACTGAAATTTGTGCATTCCCATCCACAAATCGTTATAAAGACAATAAAAAAACATGGCGTTATTGTCTTGCAACCATAGTAAAATCCCTGAGCTTTAATAAAATAATGCACGCTTTCTTTGGCGGGTATAAGAGAAAAATATGTGATTTTCCTGACAATACGAAAAAAAGAAATTCCTCCAAATCGCGCAGCACTTAGTGAAATTCTCGTTTGTATGGTCTTATCTACATTATAAAGTAAAAACACTATGTCGGTGCCCATAAATTGTGCCCCATAAATTGTAACACATAAAATGTGCCTTTTGCAGTTTTTCTAACTTTTAAACATCACACAATTTCATTTTTTACAATGTCGAATAGAAAAAAGTTCTCTCAAATGAAATTTGTTTGAAAATTGTACCTCAGTCTTCTGATTTTAATGGATTTTATAGTAATTTTTAAGCATGGATATTTTTAAAGTTGAATGCAACCCGATTACGAAAGATGAACCTGTTTACACTTAATGCAATAGTATAAAGAAAAGACATGTCTATGAGTAACGCTGGTATCATATTTTCGGTGGCAACAACCTAACACAACAAATTTCCTTTTTATTGCAGTTTAACGTCTAAACATTGTACATTCGATTGTTTCAACGTATTATAGAAAACAAAAGTACTTTCAGTGATATTTGTTTGTAATGTTTATCTCAATTTACGAATTTTTTATGGGTTTTAAAATAATTTTTAAGCATGCGTATTTTTTAAATATTCTTGCAACCCAAATACAAAAGATTAACTCAATTGTTCAAAAACATTGTAAATAATTCAGAATTTGTTTGCTTTCACGTAAAATTCAATAACTAAATTGGCAAACGAAATTAAAACGCCCAAAATAAAATAAAATAAAACTCGAATTTAACAGATATCAAATCAAACTACTCAAAATAACTCGATAAGTATATAAAATTCAAATGGGAATTTCGTTCCGGGTGCATGTAACTTGAATTCTTCAGAACAGATTTCCATGCGACTTGACCTATTTGTTTTTTAGGGAAGATTTTAGTGCGCAACATATTGTTTTCCGTTGATTAGTCATAGGGGAAAGTTATATAATCATGTGAACCCAATTATGAAAGATTAGTCTTATTAGCTGAATGAAAAAGGCAGAAATATTTTTATCTCTAAGTATATTGACGGATTTATCTTCGGTAATGGGGCTGTGTGCCAGGGTATTCTTATTTTAGTAAGTGTGCCTGACGCCTATTATGGAATGCACCTTTGTTTAAAACAATATAGAATGACTTATGTTTTAAGCGACTACCTGGCATGCAACTTGATTACAAAATACTAACCTGCAAATGCTTAAGGTGCTTCTCCAGTTGCCAGCACAACAACGCAAAACTTTCTGACACATTTTCTGACTCAGGAAACGTAAAGGCTTAAAATTTTTAGGCCTGACTATTAAAGCGATTTGGAATTGAAATGAGTTTTTTCTTTTTTCATAAATAAATTACTTATCGAGTTATGAACAATTGTGGTTGCGTGACGGCCGGTTTTTATCCTTTATTGCACTGTTGCGTCCATAATTCAATTCAAAAAATCAACTGAAAGATCCTTTAGCAACATATGGAAACTATCTTTCGATTACATAGTTTCTAAATAAGAACTCCAATCAATTTCATGCGTTTTCGAACCAAAAATAAATTAAAAAATATGCAAGAAAATAGCTCCTTTGGATTTGAGAATAGCCTTAACTTTATGAAAAGCCTTAACTTGAAGTTTATGAAAAAACTCACATTTTTAGTTTTAATTTTGGAACTCGCGAAATTTAAATTCAGAAAAAAGGATGTTCTTTTGACACATTGTGGTAATTTTTTTAACTTTTAAAATTAAAATACTTGTTTTCTTTGGCGCGCGTAACAGAAGTGTACAATATCTTCACAATACGCGGGGAAATGCAAAATAATACATCCAAATGAGGTAGTAGTTACTAAAATTTTATTTGGAAAATTTGAAATTTTATTGAAATTAAATCTACAATGATTAGATGAAATGATGTCATTTTCCATAAATTTTAAATCAAGACATCAATCAAGATTTTTTTTTGAAAATGTAAATCACCGCTCTCTTTTTGCTATAAATCACAGAAAATGTTAGCACTGATTCTAAACCAATG